>OX596381.1:49002200-51628329 GCA_951394425.1 Tipula unca | reverse complement strand
ACTTCTAAGACTGTGTCCGAAACCTGTGATAAATATTTTTTAGTACAGAATTTTGACATTATCTGAGAATTATTCCCCTACATTCACAAATTTTTATTATGCCGTCCGAAATGTATAATAAATCTCCCCACCTCAAATACCTCACCACGTTTAAACGTCAAATTTTTGTGAAAATGAACGCCATTATTCAGTTGTGTTTTTCTTGTAATAATAAATTCGTGTCGATATTTTTATAAAATAAAAACTGATTTAAATAAAGTTTTATTAATATTTATTATTATTTTTATAATAATAATTATTTTTATTATAATAATTATTTTTATTAATACAAATTTTGTTGTGTTCTGTGTAAAATTGTGTTTGTGATAAATAAAAAAATAAATTTGAAAGTGACGTTGAATTTTTTTTACAATAAAATGGATCCAGAAATAGAAATGCAAAACCAAGCATCAAAATATTCATCAAAATATTTATATACAACTAAAACCTATATTAATTAGTTTAAAAAAATGGCTAATGCTGAAACAGCCCAAGTAATAGCACTACCATTACCTCCGGCCCAGTATGTGAATTTATTTATTTATCACAGAGGAAAATATACGTAATAATTGTGCTACGCGACCTCCACCACCCATCCATGAAACATACTCTATGTTTGGCAATTCGTTTAACAACGATGACACTATAATCAGACCTCTTGAAAGTCAAGAGTTCAAGCGATTAAATCCACAGCATTGTGATCGACGGAAAGAATTAAAGAAGCCGAATCATTCGTTATTTGTAAATTTCTTGGACTTTACCAACCTACTCATTCACTACCCGGACAGCCCGAGGCGAACAGAAAAGGTATGAAGGACTCCTTTAGTTTATATAAATCATGATCATATTTCTAAAAGTATATTTCATTTAGATTGAAGATTAAAATCTTCTATTCGTCCACATCCACCACCACCTGCTAAATGAATTTCCGCCACATCAGGCGCGTGAAACCTTTCGCGTCATTATGGAGATGCAAAAGAGGCAACGAGTTGAGACTGCTGAACGATTCCAAAGACATTTAGAGAAGGTGAGAGAGATTGTCAAAAATCCATTCGCAGCATTACCAGACAATATACATTTGGACAATAAACTCATGTTGCCTGATAATTTTCTCGATATGGATAACGATTCACAGAATAATGGGGCGGGTGAAGATGGGATTTATCCTCACGACAGACTTATGTCAATGTGCAGAATTGTAGATGATTTACTCTTATAATTAAATTAATAACATTAAATATATTAAATTGTAAAGCTTTTATTTATTAAAAAAATCATTTTTGTATATTCGAACTTTTATTTATTTTTATTTATCTTTTAATCATTTCTTTTTATATTAATTCAGTGTGTGTGTTCATATAAATTATATATATGCTCGTATGTATATAAATAGTATCATCCCGCCAAAAACATCATAAAATTTCGATTCATCCGCCATTTTATATGTATACAAATTTTTTTCTATTGCTCGGCCTACTACAACACAATGATATAAATTATTCGTACGGATCTGTCAAAAATTATGATAGCGATAGACTATAATAATTTGGGTGTCTTGGATTTTTGCATGCAAAAGTCAAAATTCTGTACTAAAAAATATTTATCACAGGTTTCGGACACAGTCTAAATGTGTTTTATTTAATTTATTATTTTGATGTAACCTTGGTCACCAAGGTCAGCTACGATATCACAGTTGATCTTTTAATTGTTAAATCCAAAATCTTTAGCGAATTACCATTTGCAATAACTTTATAACGAAAAAACGCATTTAATCATAGCCAGAAATAATGTGGGCGGAAGCCTAGATGCGTAAAATGTGCTGGGAAACATTTTGCGACAGCATATTCTATAATACGTGAAAACATCACTCTAAAATCTCTAAACTATATTTATCATTCCAACATCCTGCAAATTACAGAGGATGCGACGTAGCGAAGGAAATCTTAAAATACTGCTAGAAAGGAAATCTTCTTAAAATCAAGCAGAACCAAAACTTAAAGTCAACAGAAAACTTTCTCACTCATTGTACAACAGGAACCAGTGATTTTAAAGGGCAGAAATGAAAATCCAGTTCTTGAAAAGATACTGTGAATCACAAAACCTTATATTTACGGCTAGGTAAGCAAGAAAGAAGTCTATAGAAGCCTTAAATAAGCGATAAGAAACTGCAGATGAAATCACATCTGAAATCAAATTCACAAAGTACTAAGAATAGTTATCTGGAATGCAAATAGGTTTTCAAATCAATCTTTCAAAATACAGAGAAAATAGATATATGCCAAATATCAAAAAACCGTTTAATAAAACTGGGAACAATGTCGGAAGCTAATTAAAGACAACAATTTACAAGCTCCATTTAAAATGTCGGTAAAGATAGAAGATGAACATTAATATTCAATACGCAACGTGGAATTGTTTTCCCATTAGCCAAAACGAAATGAACAAGAATAGAAAAAAGTTAGGGATGTATGTAAATTGCCGCACAAAGTAAAAAAATATTTAACCATTTACGCAATACATTTTAAAACCCATTAATTTAACTATATTACCTAAACGTAAAAATTCAAATACCTGCAGGTATGACGATAGAACCTGGGCTAAAAGTGACGATAGAACCTGGGCTAAAAGTGAAAAACAAAAAGCTGCCTTGTTTCCAGCACACCTTGAATATACTTTTCAATGGAAGGTAGCAAAAGTAATAATGATATCAACACTAAATGAACCACCTAACGTTACAACTGTATATATAGACCGATTTCGTTGCTCCCAAGAATATCAAAAATATTCGAAAAACTACAGCTTAAAAGACTCAAACCAATTGTAAAAAACATCAAACTTATTCCTTCTCACCAATTTGGCTTTAGACAAAATCACTCTTGACATATAGGTATGACATCATGGACTGGAAAATAAACTACAGCGAGATCTACCGAGACCGTTGATCTTCACTTTCGGGTATATTAAGAGTATTATTATGAATGAAAGAAGAAGAACTCAAGTGGAAAGATGATATGAGATTAAATATTAAATATATACACAAATGTACTTTCTTATAGGAAGGAGCTCTGAGTTAACCCTACATAATAAATTGTTCTTACATCGGAAAATACTGAAACCTATATGGACCTACAGCATTTAGGTTTAGGGTTGTGCTATGAAGTAAAATATCCTACGCGGAATAGTATAAATGCCCCATGGTACATACGATTGACAACCTTCATATAGGGACCTACAGATGGAATACGTCAATGAAGAAATCAAGAATCATGCGAAGAAACAGACGGCCTCAAAGGAAGAAGCCACTTTTACTGAATAACCAGTGGTTCACTATATTAGTGAACAAAATATGATAGAGACTATAAGATTTGTTAATCAATTGTAATATTAAATAAAAAATTTAAATAAAATAAAATATTAAATTAGATTTACACGTCTCACTTATTCTTAAGAAAATAATTTCTAAGCTGTGTTTTATTTATGACATTTCCAACAGTTACTAAAATTTTTGTTTGGTGTCACCTACGATTCAGTACTAGCATTGTTTTATATAAATAATTAATTCACCGAACATAGTATCACTATAGCTGGATAAAGAATTTTGCCTAAGTGTCGGTGCTGACGTCTTTGTAGCACATATACTTATATAGTTCTTAAAAACAATGTGAAAACTATCCTGTAGTATTGAGTTGAAAATGTACATTCTCCTGCCATTAAAATGAGGTTTAGAAAATTTTCGATAGTAAATTGTTTAATATCTGTGACATTATTTCCATATAGTGATGTACATATTTACTGAGTAAACAGTAGTTAAAAATGACACATTCATTATATTAATTTAATTGTACACTACTCAGATGTATATTTATTTAATACAATGTTAAAATTAAACTTTCTCAGACAACAACAACAAAACAAATTAAATTTTACATTGCCTAAGGACATTTTGGTTTTTGTTAATGGTATTGTATGCTAGCTTACCTGTTATATGTTTTGATTTGTATTGTGTGTACAATCTAAATACATAGTTATTAGATCAAACATATATAATATATGGATATATAGTAGTATAGTAGTAGAAAAACTAAAATTTGTATAAACATGCAGCACCTAAAATTGTATGTTGTATAAAAATAACAAAACAAATTACTTACCTGAATCACTCAATCATAATGATGGTGGTACACAACCATTTTTTTTATTTACATGTCTGCTTTAAAACAAATAAAAAATCGGTAACACGTATGGTTTCTAGGCTCATTTGTCTCGTCACATCAAGTTTGTAAGGACGGGGCGGGCCATCAAAAATTTGAATAAAGTTAAAAATCAACCTTGTTGCGCGGAGGATCAGTGCGGTTGAAACAAATAAAAAAATAGAGAATATTTTCATTGATTTAAATGTGAAGCTTTTTCGTATGGATTTGCGATATACATATACGGATACTATTATGGATAATAATAGCGACTATAGAAAAATATCCTTTTTTGTACAGTTTCAATCAAGTTTCAATAAAAAATTTTCGTGTTGTCACATTTTGAGGCCCTTCCCACAATTCTTGGTAAATTTTTGGGATCATTATTTTTTTTACTCATATAGCATTCCAAATTCAGCCGAGATAATCTTAATGACAATAAACGTAACTAAAATATCTTTCTGTCAAATTTCAAACTTGATTTCCTCCATATCAAATAATAGAAATGTTATTACTCCAGGGTTGCAAAGCCTATAATTTTAAAACTTTGAAAATAAACAAAAAAATGTCAAAAAAATTAGCACTATCACTCATTCATAGGGGTAGATGCTCGACCGACTTTGCCGATAATTATAAGACTACTTGATTTACTCTAAATAAGAACTAGTAAGTCAAGACACTTAATACTAAAGAAAACAATTGAATCATTAATTTGTTCATTTAACAATAGTATACTTGCTAGCCTATAAAATCACCTTCTGTGCAAAATTTCAATCCAGAATTTAAAAATATATTTTAAAAAAACTTTTTAAAAAACCACGCTTATATTTGCTTTGAAAAGGCTTTGAAAAGTAGAAAATAAAATTGTTCTTCCTTACTCCTATCAAGGTATATTTATAACAAGTAGAAATTTAAAATTAATATGACTAAACATATAAGCGTGGGGCGCTCCTTTACGGCATTAGTAACTTAAGACTACTAGACACACGAAGTAAAGTCTTAGTAAAGTCTTTTAGTAACACTAATGGAACAGTCTATTCTAATGTATCCTAAGAATAGATTTTTTGCTGGAGCATTTCAGTATTAACGTTAAAATGATATATTGAGAGATAGTATATGTATACGCTTATAGCTCCCCACGCTTATATTGTTAGTCATATTAATTTTAAATTTCTACTTCGTATAAATATACCTTCATAGGAGTAACGAAGAAAAATTTTATTTTCTACTTTTCAAAGCCTTTTGAAAGCAAATATAAGCGTGGTATTTAAAAAGTTTTTTTTAAATATATTTTATTTTCTACTTTTTAGTCATTGAAATTTGCAATCGATTTTTCGACCATGTTAACATTTGTCAGGAAGTTGCAAAAAGATAGATGGTATATCTATCTTTGGACCTTACCTTTTAGAGCCAACTTTTATAAGTATTTGTCAAATTTTGTAATTAATTTTTGGCGATAGCCCAATTGAACTGAAATTTTGCATGTAGGCTTAATTCCGATGACAATACAAGATTCTAACATTTTTTCGGCCTGAAAGGTTTTTGGGAATTGTTTCTATTTTGTTTTGATGTTGTCCGGTCCGGACTTCTCCAATTGAATAATAATGCACAACACAATAATATTTATTAATTCACAATTTGTTTATTTATTATTATAGAAATTATGTTTATTATATTTATTTGATTAATTTATTTGTTTTGTTACAATTATTATTATTAATTTATGTAATTTAATTATTGTATATATTTATTTTACCACCACACAAAATTTTGGCCAATTATGACGCGTTACACTTGTATATGTTTTTTTAATACCGCGATGAGAAAATTTACGAAATTGCATATGGCGAAGGTAAATAATAAAAAGAAGACGTGTTGTCTTGAGTGTTGCTTGTTTTGATCATGGACGACTAATGTGTTGTGTTGTAATTGTGACGTCGCCTTCGTGTTCGTTTTGTTGAGGGAACACATGCGCCGGCGACGGTCGACACTGCACTTATGTAGTGCAGTGGATTATTATTGCATCACCGAACATTGTTAGTTCGTGGTGATGTTGGTTGGATGGCGATGGTTTTACTATAAATGTTTTATAGTAATGGTTCGGTTATTGGATAGTGTTGGTTGGATAGATTGATATGTGATGGGGTTAGTGAACGCTTAATTCAAATAAGTTGGATTATATTTGAATTTCACTAATTGTTTTGTTTGTGGCAGAATCGAATATCAGTGAGTCGAATATTCGAGCTGCTACAGTACCCCCTCTCCAGATGAGAAACCATGGGTTTTGAGACGTTATACGTTGAACCGGACGGTTTTGTATCGTTTGCTGGCTGATCTGATCAGCCGTGTTGAGAATACCGTACGCCGGTTTCAATCTGTCTATTGAGATTGAGTGGTGTTTGTCTTTGATTGAGACAATGAATTGCTTGCGTAAGCGGCGTATAACTTTGTATGGCCCATCGTATGGAGATTGTAATCCAGTTCGAACCTTATCAACCCGGACAAAGACGTAATCGCAATTGTTGAGCGATTTTGGAACGAATATGTTGTTTTCGTTCGTTGGTCTTGTTGCCGTGGGGATAATATTTTGCATGGTGGTGCGGAGTTGGTCGATGACTGTGTCGGTTGTGGATGGAGACGGTAGAGGATGTTCGACGAAGAACTCACCGGGTAGCTTGATGGTTTGACCGTAAACCATTTCAGCTGGTGAGCACTTCAGATCTTCTTTAACCGTTGCTCGAATACCAAGTAGAACGATTGGTACTTCGGAGCTCCAGTGCATTGTGTTGCCTCGGGCCTTGAGAGCAGCTTTGAGCTGTCGGTGGAAGCGTTCGACCATGCCATTGGCTTGCGGATGGTAAGCCGTTGTACGTATCCGATGCGAGCCGAGGAGTTTCGTTAACTCCGAGAAAAGCTTCGACTCGAATTGGGTTCCTTGATCAGTTGTGATGTCAAGTGGAACGCCAAATCGTGATACGTAGTTCTGAACGAATGTGGTGGCAATGGTTGCTGCAGACATGTCGCTCATGCAGTACGCTTCTGGCCATCGAGTGAAACGATCGACACAGGTGAGTAAGTATGAGTATCCATTGGATGGAGGAAGTGGTCCTACGACATCCAAATGAATGTGCTCGAATCGACCAGGTGGAATGGCGAATTGTCCAAGAGGCGATGTTGTGTGTCGCTGGACTTTTGATTTTTGGCAGGATAAACAGGATTGTGCCCAATGGGTCACGTCTTTGTTTATGCTGGGCCAAAAGTATCGAGCAGTAATCAATTTACGAGTTGCGCGGACACCAGGATGTGAGATACCGTGTAGTGTGTCGAAGATGGTTCGACGTAGTTGCTCTGCGATGTACGGGCGATTTGCACCCGTAGATGTTTCGCAGTAGATGTCGAGGCCAGGTAGTGTGAAAAGCTCCAGTTTCAGTGATGAACTGGCGTGACAAGCAGAACCAGAAAGTAAATTCTGAAGTTCCAAGTCTGCTTTTTGCGCTTGTGCGATTTTGTTGCAGTCGAAGTGAGTCTCGACTGTGGCCGTTTCGTTTGCTGTTGTGCGCGAAAGTGTATCCGCGACAACGTTTTCGGTACCTTGAACATGCTGGATGTCCGTGGTAAATTGACTAATGTAATCCAAGTGGCGTGCTTGCCTTGGATTGCGTTCAGTTTTAGACTGAATTGCTCGAGTGAGAGGTTTGTGGTCGGTGTAAATTGTGAAGTCCCGACCCTCGACAAAATATCTGAAGTGTTTGATTGCTAGATATATTGCGAGTAATTCCCGATCGAATGCAGAGTATTTCTTTTCGGCATCCGAGAGCTTCTTTGAGAAGAATCCCAGGGGCTCCCAACACTTGTCGTTGTACTGTTGCATGACTGCTCCGACAGCAGTGTTTGATGCATCAGTAGTTATGCTGAGCTTTGAGTCGCTCAGTGGATGAGACAAGAGTGTTGTGCGTGCCAATTCAGCCTTGAGTGACGTGAATGCGTGTTGACATTCGTCAGGCCAAGAGAAGTTCTTGGCGGTTTTGGGCTTACGTAGTAGTACTGCCAGGTGGCTGTGAATTGGGTTGAGTATTTCAGCGAGCTTTGGTATGAATCGGTGGTAGTAGTTGACCATGCCGATGAATCGCTGAATACTTTTGATTGAGGTTGGAGCTGGGAATTCTTTAATGGCATTGATTCGGTCTTGTGACGGAAGGATGCCATTAGCGGTAATCTTGTGGCTGAGGAAATCAAGAGTGGATGCGCCAAAGACGCATTTTGAGCTCTTGATATGAACATCAAACTCGACAAGTCGTTGGAAAAGTGTTTCCAGATGGAGTTTGTGTTGTTCCTCAGTTTGTGATGCCACAAGAATGTCGTCTATGTAGACGAAAACGAAGTCGAGATCTCGAACGACTTCGTTCATGAAGCGCTGAAACGTTTGTGCGGCATTGCGTAATCCAAATGGCATTCGGGTGTATTCGAAGAGGCCAAATGGTGTGGTGATTGCCGTTTTGAAAACGTCTTCAGGTGCCACGGGAATGTGGTGATAACCTCTGATGAGATCAAGTTTGGAGAAAACTTTGCAGCCATGCAAGTGCATGGTGAAGTTTTGAATGTGGGGTATCGGGTAGCGATCCGGTATCGTAACCGTGTTTAAACGCCGATAGTCCCCACATGGCCTCCAGTCTTGATCTTTCTTCTTGACCATGTGAAGTGGACAAGAGACGGAAGATGTCGATGTTCGACAAATTCCTAATTCCACCATGTGTTGAAATTCTGCTTGTGCAGCTTTGTGTCGCACCGAATCTAGTCTGCGTGGTCTCGACACGGGAAGATGGCCTTCTGTGACGATGTGATGAACCACGTTGTGTCGGACTGGCATTTTGTAGTTCGGCTCTGCTGTAAGTAGTGGGTACTTTTTGAGCAGAGTGCCGTAGCCGTTGTCGATGTTGAAATGGATCGGTGTTGGTGTGTTAACACGAACCATTGTGGCGTTTATTGACAGCTTTGTAGCTGGGTCAATCAGCCGTTTGTGTTTGACATCGACAAGTAGTCCGAATTTGCTTAGAAAATCGGCGCCAATGATCGGACGATTCACTGCAGCCAGTATGAAAGCGTGCGTGAAAGTTCGTTTGAGTCCGATATCCACGTTAAGCAATTTTGTGCCGTACGTGTGGATGATTGAACCATTGGCAGCCGATAAGACTAGATTTGAATTTCGATTAGCTAATGTGTAATTCATTTTGAAATTCATTGCTGGAATAACCGAAAGGTCAGCGCCAGTGTCGACTAGGTAGGTGAGTTTGTTGTGTCTATCGTACACAAACAAACGTGACGTATAGGGTGTGTTTGTGGTCAGGGGAGGCATGTTGCTCTCTACCCGTGACTCTAACAGTTTTTTTGGTTGTCAATGTCCATCTTTACGGCGGCCGCAGACGTCGATGGTTGCGACGTGGTGAAATTGCACGGTGGCGTGCATTTTCTGGCGGCTCTACCAAACTTTGTGTGGAACCAGCATTTACCATGTTGGTACGTGTTATTGCTGGGACTGCGGTTCCGATTGCGTGAGGGAGCTCGTCGTCCACGCGAACGGCTTCGACCTCTGAGTAGCCCGTCGAGTCTGGACTCGATTCTCGACAGTCTTTGTTCGAGTGTGTTTGGTGCTGTTGCTGAACGGGGAGTTCTGTCTCCACTGCGTTCTCTTGATTGCCGGTATGGACTATTGACTTGGCTGACGCTTTGAGATGTGATGTTTATGACATCATACATCTTGTCGGCAATTCTGGCTAACATTTGTGTCGTGGAGGATTCGGGCTGTGCCACCAGCGCTATCCGAATCAACTCCGGCATGTTACGAATCCACAAAGATTTAATGATATTTTCATTAAAGTTGTTGCTAGCCAGTGTTTGTATGTGTCTTAACGCGTCAGATGGTTTTCGGTCGCCTAATTGCTGTCCTGAAAGCAATTGTTCTACCTGACGTTCGCCCGATGGTGCTAGTCGTTCTAGCAGCGTTTGCTTTAATGTGTTGTATTGGTTGGTTGTCGGCGGATTGAGGAGGAGATCCGAGATCACATCGCACGTTTCTGGTTGCAAGGCTGATAATGTTTGCAGGTACTTTGTTTTATCAGCTGTTATACCTTGCAGTCCGAATTGTATTTCGGCGAGCTGAAACCATGTGTTTGCTCTTTGTGGCCAGAAAGGTTGTACTGCGATTCGTTGATGTGATGCCGCGATCTCTATTTGTGGACTAGCGCCTTGAGGCGTGGTGTCCATTTTTTGTGGTTGATCTTGTTCATCGTCCGACATTTTTGCACAAACCAATAAAACAAATTAAAATACAACAATACAATATTTTAAAGCGGAATGGTTACCGTGTAAAAAAAATAGTTGACCAAAAAATGAAAAATTAAGCGGAATGGTTACCGTGTAATGAATGGTTTGAAGGCCGGGATGCTCCTTCTTTTTAACGCCCGATGCGAGATACCCCCGAATATGGAGTTCCTTTGCGTCCTACCTTATATTGGGGGGGCTCGTTGAAATTTAGAAAAAAAAAATTTTTACAACAAAATTTAAGTCATGCGAGGTGAAATTTTTTTTTTTTTTTTTTTTTTTTTTTTTTTTTTTTTTTTTTTTATTATTATTATTAATTTATGTAATTTAATTATTGTATATATTTATTTTACCACCACACAAAATTTTGGCCAATTATGACGCGTTACACTTGTATATGTTTTTTTAATACCGCGATGAGAAAATTTACGAAATTGCATATGGCGAAGGTAAATAATAAAAAGAAGACGTGTTGTCTTGAGTGTTGCTTGTTTTGATCATGGACGACTAATGTGTTGTGTTGTAATTGTGACGTCGCCTTCGTGTTCGTTTTGTTGAGGGAACACATGCGCCGGCGACGGTCGACACTGCACTTATGTAGTGCAGTGGATTATTATTGCATCACCGAACATTGTTAGTTCGTGGTGATGTTGGTTGGATGGCGATGGTTTTACTATAAATGTTTTATAGTAATGGTTCGGTTATTGGATAGTGTTGGTTGGATAGATTGATATGTGATGGGGTTAGTGAACGCTTAATTCAAATAAGTTGGATTATATTTGAATTTCACTAATTGTTTTGTTTGTGGCAGAATCGAATATCAGTGAGTCGAATATTCGAGCTGCTACAGGTTTTGAAAAGCCTAAACGGACGAAAAAATAAGCCTGCATGCAGAATTTCAGCTCAATTGGACTATCGCAAGTGGTTGAAAAATTGATTAAAAAATTTGACGATACAAACAGACACACAGATTGAGCTAATATAAGCGTAGTAAAAAGCAACCGTTTCGCTGAAACTTTATTTAAACCAAGAAATTGTCCCCAATAAAATGAATGAAGAAACGAAGGAAAAAGTCTGGTCTCGCATGAACTTCATGTGCCGAGGACTCAATAAGCACCTCTGTTTGTCAAGTATTCAGTTTGTATAAAAGTTCATTTGAATAATAATGGAGAAATATTTTAGGTTTATGAGTCATATTCAAAATACCTAATTTTATAGCGAAATGTTGATTATCTCAACCACGGTTTCATAGATGTTTGGTGAGGGTTTGATAATCGCAAATGAATTTGTTTTGGCCACTATTTTGGAAGCTTTCTACATTTTTCAATGATTATTTATGATTATTTCTAGCATGTAAGGATATTCCTATTTCCTTTCCTTTCAAATGATCTATCGTTTGATAATTTGGTTGAAATAGGAGATGATCATTGTGAAAAGATGTAGAAGAAACGTAATTGACGCATTGGTACTCCCGACAATTTGTAACTAACGGTAATGATGCTCGCAAAAATTGGAGAACGGTCAATGAAATAATAATCGGACACCCAGATCCAGTCGAAATTAAAGAAATCATTAATCAGAAAGGTTTTTTACTTTTGGAACCTATGCAAATTGTCAATTAATTTAATGAGCACTTTGCGAACGTTGGTGACTATAATGGCCCCGCTGTATGGAGGAAGCTGAAAAATATCAAAACAGACAAAATTATGACTCCATCAAAAGTTGTGTTTTGTGGCTTCAGAGATACGACTCATAAATGGTCGTACTCGTACTTGAAAGAACGAGTCCAAGTAGTACGAGTTAATCACCAACTAACCATTGAATTATCAATTAATGTTTGAAGGCCTTTATTATTTCTGGTGTGTATAAATGGTATAATTCAAAGAACACTCCGAGCTTACTTTATTTTTTTAAAGCATATCTGCTAAATCGCTTATCGATACCAATTTTATGTAAAATATTTGGCGTTTTCTGATTATTTGAAAAAGATAAGCGGCTCCCGTTGTATATTTGCATATTTTTGTATTTCCATTTTGACTAAGGACGACGTAATATCCAGCGCCATGTGCAAAAGTCACGCCCAGAAATGGTGTTCTGGAAGTTAGGAAGCATGCTGGATAAGTAATCTACACTCCAATCACCAGAGCTTTCTTCCCAGATCTTATTTTCAACGCCAAATTTTTAAAACATATATACATAGATGCTAATTCGCAGGGGTCCCTCCCCTTTACTTTTTTATGTTATGCTGAAAATGTAAAATATATGAGAATACATTAAAATTTATGTTTCGCGATATTTTGTTGCTGTACATAAATATATGCAACCATATATAATATACATATATATTCGTAGATATATATAATTTTCCTAGACAAAAAAAACCTAAAATCACGATTTTCCACAATTCATGTAGAAAATATTATTCATGGTGTTGACATGATTGTAATACTTGTCCTTTATCCATACCGTTTTGGCTTTAATTTTTTACTTACGGAGCTATCGTTCGTTTCAATCGTAGTCTGATATATGTAAATACCCACATGAGACCTGTATGTGTACCGTTATTTGTTTGTGTTGGAAAAATTATCTAATTTAAAATTTATTGTATGAATTTTACATGTATGTGGGTAATGTTGGATTAGTATGTATATATTTATCTAGAAAATGGTAAAGATCAATTGTTCTTTGTGCGTACCATGAGTCTTGTAATGTAATGATAAGCTTCAATTGATGGGTAAAGTGAGTTTCTCGCTATACGACAGAACTAACTGAACGGACATTACAATCAGTTTACAATTCATATACAATATATAAAACCAAAAGTTGATCTACTCTGAATGTGCGGTATGTATGACTTTAGGTAATATTTCGTATTTGTCTTTTATTTTTGATTCCGATCCTATTCTTGAGAAAGTCGCTAGATTTTTAACATCAATGTACTTATTTGAGAAACAATTTTAAAGTCAATTTATTCTGTCATAGCAACAGTTTTAGGTATCATTTGTCTTTTCAAAACGATGTTAATTCCGTCTATAATATATTGAAATTTAGTAATTTTTTTTTAGTTTTTAATTAAATAACAATAGAAAGATCACAAATCACAATATCTCTGAAGTTCTCCTTAGCCTGTACAGCTTATATATTGGCCACCGAAGAATTAAAACTGTATCAATAAACAAATTAGGGTATGGGTTTTATTTCATGGTGTATACAACTATTTTCATTATTAAAATAAAATAAATTGTTAAAAATTATTGGAGAAGCAATATTGAAAAAATATTTACAAAGTTTTGTACGTATTTTTTAAATAGATTGTTAGTTTTGAGATTATATCCTGCATGTGCAACAAAATTATATGGGCAGTATGCGAAGTCGATAGATAATTTAATAGTTAACAAGGTACTGAGGAAGACGCAAGTCGAAATCGATTTACCGAAAAAAATCAAAAATAAAAATTGTCACCGTAAGGAAGAATTAAACTATAAAATCAAAAATAAAAGTTTTTTATTTAAAATAAGTTATATAGTGACAAAAGATTACACAAAAACATTAAAATGAATAACATTCATTTAAATTCAATTAGTGAACAACCAAGTGATATTGTGTACAACTATTACCATTCATTATTAAAATTACGTGTAAATAAAATAAACCTGAGATTCAATAGAACATGTAAACGAATAAAAGTGATTCCAAAGTATATCAAAGTGAAAATCAATGACAAATCAAAAAGTGCTCAGTTAGTTAGACAGAAAGCCCAACAAATGTGGTTAAACAAAGTGATTCAAGAATTATATACAAAAATAAACAATCTTACAATAAAAACATACAATGCTCAATTAAAAATATCAAAACACCATCATCCAATAGAATACAATGAAATAATAAACACAGTGAATACAAAAGTTAAAAAAGTAATAAATAAAAAAACATACACAATAAACAAAAAGTTAAAAAGTTTAAAACTAACACAATCAGCACAACAAAGTAACAACATTGACACTCCTACAACAACACATTTGTTCAACACCAGAGTTGAAAATTTCACTGAGATAGAATTCAATAACAAAGAAAAACAACTATTAGATAAAGGATTAAAACACAACATTCAACCAACAAACAACAAGAAAAACTTCAATAAACATCTATTAAACATCGAAAATGCAATAATAAATACAAAACCACAAGATCAACAAGAAATAAGAACAACAATCATAGCAGATCTCAAAAAAACAAAACAAAAAATGCATACAAAAACCCAATCACCAGACTCAAAAACTATCAACAACATAGAGAAAAAACTACAACAAGGAAACGCCATAATCACAAAAGCAGACAAAGGCTACACAATAGTTATTATGAAAACAGAAGAATATCATGATAGAATCAATGAATACATAAAAAACAACGAAATAATGAAATTAAAATCGGACCCAACCTTGTAATACAACATCAAAATTAAACATGTAATCAACGCCTCAATCAACATATTAAACGATAAAACTATAAGATACAGCAAAGCTATAAAACCAGATGCACCCAGTATAACAGGATTACCCAAAATACATAAACCAGATACACCAATAAGACCATTGATAAATTTCACCACGGCTCCAGCATACAAAATAGCAAAACATATCAACAAATTGCTGAAACAACACATTAAAGTAGAAAATAATTACACATTAACAAATAACATAGAATTAATAGATAAGATAAAATTAGTCAATATTCCACACAACGCAAAAATGACATCATTCGACATAACCAACATGTATACGAACATACCAATAGACGAAACAATAGAAATAACAAGAAACTTACTAGAGAAAAACGGACTTAGAACAAAAGACATAAAGGAAATAATAGATTTAATAACAGAAATTACAAAACAAAATTACTTCGAACATAATAACGAATTTTACAAACAAACAAAAGGATTACCAATGGGAAGCCCACTTTCAGGAACATTAGCAGAAATTTATTTAAACAACTTTGAAAACAGTCATATAATGAACGAACCAAACCCATACAAAAAAGACATAGTATATTGGTACAGATACGTAGACGACATAATTTAATTATTCAAAGGCACAAAAAGACAGCTAGAAAAACTACACCAATACATAAACAGTAGACATCCCAACATAAGATTCACAATAGAAACAGAAACCGACAACAAAATTAACTTTCTAGACTTAACTATCACAAACAAAAATTCAAAACACAACTTTAAAATATACAGAAAACCAACACAAACTAACCATACAATACATAATGAATCACACCATCCACACGAACACAAATTATCAGCATACAACCACATGATCAACAGACTAAATAGAGTACCCATGACAAAAGAAGACTACGAAATAGAATTAAACACCATAAAATACATAGCAAACAGAAACGGATACAAGACAACATTAATAGATAAAATAAACAATAAACAAAGAACAAAAATACATCAACAAACAATGACGACATTAATACCTGAAGACAACAACCTAAATGAAAAATACATAAGCGTAGAATACAACAAAAGTACTAGCAGATTAATACGAAAAACACTTAATAGATTTGGATACAAAACAGCATACAAAAACAACAACAAACTGGGACAAAAACTGAAAAATAGAAACAAAAATCGACAAATAGACACAGGAGTATACAAATTAACATGTGACAATTGCACCAATAGGACAAACAGGTAGATCATTTACAACCCGATTCAAAGAGCACATCACTGACATACAAAAGACCGAACCAAAATCAAATTACGCCCAACACATAAAACAGGAAAAACACAACTATACAGATTACAAAACAAACTTAAAATTTTTACATAAAACTAGAAAAGGACAGATGCTAAATAGATTAGAAGAACTTGAAATATATAAAAACAAAGACAACGACAAACTTATGAATGACAAAATAAACACAAAGACAAACAAAATATACAACCTGATCATAGAAAAATAAAATACTAACACTATATAAGCACAGTAATTTTTAAGAATATTTAATAGTTAACAAGCTACTGAGGAAGACGCAAGTCGAAATCGATTTACCGAAAAAAATCAAAAATAAAAATTGTCACCATAAGGAAGAATTAAACTATAAAATCAAAAATAAAAGTTTTTTATTTAAAATAAGTATGCGAAGGTCACGAAATACCCGCCACGAAGATTAGTTTGTATTGTACGTTACGGTTGCATTCAAAAGAACGATATGTTGTCTGAAACGCTGATTGGGTCTATCTAACATGACGTCTTTGGACTTGGACGATGCCTATTTTCATCCACACAACTCGGGAATTAATTGATTGGCTATAGATCAGAAATTTCCTGGACGCAAAATTTTTTGTTTCGAATACATCAATTGACTGAGCTGCTATTGGAGAAATCGGGCATCAATTATGCAAATGTACAATGTAAAATTTCTAATGCCTAATAGTATTATCCATATTTAATGGGAAAATCTGTAATTTATATTAATATTAAATATTACAACTTTTTGAAACAAAATTTACGTTTTTTAATAATTCAAAATATTGGTTAAGTTTGGAACATCAGACAGACATTTCAGTTCAATACTCAAAGTTTCACAACATTCAAAGTAAAGTAACAAACTTTTCCTTTCCCGTTGCTGGAGGTGTCGTTCAATATATATTTTTATGTACACATATACAATATATTACACTCAAATAATTTAATTAAATTAAAAAAATTAAATGTATATTTTTTAAGTACAGAAACCTTTTCCATACAGTACATACATTCTAATATTTATGACTTAATTTTGTTTCATGTACTTTCATGTAAATTTTTTATCGTTCTGATATATGGAAACACTTAAAACTTAAAATTATCTCTTATCAAACCTATATGTATAGTTGAGATAAATATAAACTTTATACATTTTTATACATCTTTAAAATTTTAATCAAATCTTATATATAGAAGCAAGGCAACAAAATACAAGTTGTGTAAACCTCATTGTTAACAGCTTAAGATGAAATATTTGAAAGGAATACGAAACAAAATGGGTATAGTTAATTGAACATCTGTATGAATATTTATGAATATCGCGCATTTATAGAGGAGAGAGTAGAGAAAATATCAAATAAAATATAATTTTCTAAGAATAAAATTGTCGTTAAAATCGCATATACTCGTACAATTTTTCGCATTTTCCGTGAATTCTTTTATTTTTTGTTGTTGTTAAGAAAGATAAAATACTTGAGACTAACATGTATATGTTAGTATATGATCATAAAAAAGTTTGTTTTCTTAGGGTATGTTTAGATTATATGTTGACTTTTATCAGAGGTACGAATGTACATAATATATGTATGTACATAATTATGTATATATGTATGAATGTATATAAAAGTTTTGGTAAATTAAATGAAATATTTATAAATTAAAATATGTCTCCAATTTTACAATTTGGATTACACATTTTTTTAAGTTTGTAATGTTGCGTACTTAGATATTTAAAAAGAGAACATGGTATTATTACTTCAAAATAGAAATTAATAAACACATATAATAATAAAAAAATTTGTTTGAATTTTAAAACCTCCCTATTGTAACTATTTACTAAATATATTCCTTTATAATATCACAAAATAAAGGTTCTCTGTTTGTAATTTTACTATACGAAGAGTTTAAATTTAATTACTGGCTGTTATCAACAATTATATACAAAAGAAAAATATTCGATCCAATAAATGAAACTCCAAAAGTGGGTCTATCTTGCCATAAACAATAATTAAGAAGTCAGTAAATAAAACTTGAATTGAAAAAAAAGAAACCATAAACTAAAAATAACATAGAGGGTATTGGCAGCGCAGGTTAAAACAGTATGTTCATAAACTAATTTAAGTTCTTGCTAAAGAAAATATTATTGTAAAACGCCAGATACTCGTACAGCGGATGCAACAGTGCGAAGAGAAATAACTAAAAAAATGTATCTTAAACATGATAAGCGGTTAAGTTTTTAATTTGTATACTTTAATTTTTTGGAATTCGGTTTTCGCCTAAAATCAAATACAAAACTATTTTATTTAAATTATTATTTTTAAACGTAAAATTAAACATTTTTTCAGGAAATAATATTTTGAATTAGGCATTCAGACATTAAAAAATCTTTGAATATTAAGTTCAAATTGAAAATGCTTGTGAAACATAGTGTGTTTTATATTTAAAAAAATTTATTGGCAAGAAATATTGTGGGTTGAGGTGCTCATATCGTTCATAACTGGATCCAAAGGACAGATAATGTGCTTCCCATTAATTTAGAGGCTCACTATTATAATTAAAAATGATGTTTATTTGGCGAAAACACTCGGTTGTTTTACAATAACGGTTTTTTTAAGCTGAAACTTCCAAATATCTCGGAAAATAAGCCCTCTACGATAAAAATGACCATCATCAAAATTAAATCATTTCGGGAGGGAAATACATTAGTGCTAAAATTAGGACCCGCGGCCGCTAGTTGCAAGGGGGGTGGGGGCCACTTGGAAATTAAAATAGGAACCCCTATTTTTTAATGCAGATTCGGATTCTACGGCTAAACGTACGTAGGATTTTACTATTGCTTCCAATGTTTGAATAATTGTATTGCTTATGATGGAACGAAACGCCATATCGGTATACAAACAAAATTAAATAGTATGAAAAGAACTTTGATAAAAATAAGGTTATTTACCAAACTATAGAGCAGACATATATAATTGCGCGAAGGGTTCCATTGCCGATATTGTGATGAAAAATAAGATATTGCAAAATTTGGATTTTAATTTGAAGCGTAAATAAATACGAGAGAGTAAATTTCCCAAAGTGAAGACCGTATTTTTGGTATATGGATTAAACAAATACGTACAAAACGTATACCTTTAAGTGGAATAATTCTTAAAGAAAAGGCTTTGTAGTTAGCCGAAAAATTAAACATTATGACTTCGAGAATTAAACATTATTGACTTTAAGTTGTTTTCAACCTGGACGAAACAGGTTTGTTCTACATATTACTTCTGAACAGAACCGCCGAATTCAAAAATAAAACTTGTTCAGATGCGAGGAAAAAGATCGGGTAACCGTTTTGGTTGGTTGTAATTTTGGAGGGTCTGAGATCTATAGCTATTATTAATAGGAAAAAGCGTGAAACCGCAAGGATTTAAAAATATAAGAATCTTACCGGTCTTATACAAAAATACTCGAAAGACCCGAATGCCACATTTGGAATGGGATTATGGGACGAATATTTAAAACAGCTAGACAAAAATTATTTAAGTGAATCACGAAATATTTTATTCATAGCTGACAATTGTGCATCACAGTTTAACTTGCCAAATTGCAGCCTACCAACGGGTAATTAAAATTTTAAAAGAATATTATTACTATCGCGAATTTGTTGTTCGATAATTGAAATCGGAAATGACGAGGATGTTTTATCAACAAACTTCAAAATAAATCTTTTAGATACATTACATTTGATTAAAAGATCATCGGATAAAGTAAAAGCATTTATAATTGTTGATGCAAAGCAGCCTTTTTCTCAGATACTTTTAACCAACATGACATGCATGATATTGACACTCTTGCTGTGGATTAAATTAACAGATTACTTTAAACGATCTGAACAATAGTTTATCAACATACACATGTATATATAAATTAATTACATGTGAGTACACACATAGATACATAGGTATATAAGTAGTCTTAGGTAATATAGATACATTATGTTCTATATACATACATTATATTAACAACAAAATAATGAAATAAAAGATTTTGTTTATTTTTTAAAGTTTTTTATCAATTGGCAAACCACAAGTATGACCGGTTATATCGCACGTGGAACGTTCATTATAACCAAATAATTGGTTGAAATGAACATATGTACATTTATATTGACAAAAAAATTGGTCTGTTTGCCGTTCATGATAAACGAATTCTATTATAAATAAAAAAAATAAAATACAAAAATTTGTATTTTACTACAAGATAGAATTTTATTTCATAAAAAAGAATTTCTTTGAAACACGCATCAGGCGTGTCCTGAAGGCGAACATCTGACATACTGTTTAAGACATCCACCAGAAATTTTAATAATCACAATCAACAATCCTAAGACGTATGCTACGTAAGACCAACACTATAGGTTTAATAAATACAGATAATCAGATCTGCTGAATTTATTAAATAATAACATTATAGGAAAGAACTTCAGACAAATCTTTGAAAATTCATAGTCCCAAATACATGGAGTTGCCATTTAACCGTCTATGGTGTTGAGCACTATACTATGCCTTGATTTCGCCTAACACTTCTCTCCCCTATACATTTTCCTAAATTAGAAATATTTGTCGGATAGCTTAAACGCTTAAACTCAATGACATCTTGGTATACAAATCATTATGGTGCTACCTACCTAAGATTTTTCCAAGAATATTCAGAATATCATGTATTCGTTGTACTAAATTTTGTTGTCCTAATAATAAAATTCGTATATCGAGACATTCTGCTTTGCACACTAACACAAATTGTTTTTTAGGCCTGCTTACAAGTTCTGTTAATTTTTATTTGTGCTACGTAATTTTTTAATTTTGACAACAACAACGACTAAACGAAACCAACCTAATGAGTAAACATTATATGGCGCGAATGAGTGAGCCTGAGGAATTGGAAAATTGGTAGATAATATGAAATTAACAAATTCCTTGTAATTAAAACATACATTTACAATTAATAAATGATTTATTATAATTATTATTACTATAGTCGGAACAAATATTTACTTTAATTTATGTTTATAATTATTTATTTTATGTACATATACACATGAATTATGAATTAAAAGAATTTTCCACATTTCGTGACAGACGATAATTGAACACATGCTGCTCCGGTGGTAGAAGACGTGTATTGCTACCAGGAAAAGGCCTCATTAAATTAGGTAGAAGAGGAAATACCTCATCACGGCGACCAAACAAACGGTGCTGTTATAGTGCTGCCTCGTAAATTACACTCTGGTGGTAAATTTAGCTGCTGTCTCCCGCTTATGATTATTTTACCGAAACTACTATTTCTAAATATAGTGCTATCTCCATTATGGCCAGTAGCACCAATATCAACCATATTGAAACGATATTCGACATCGCATATCGCAAAGAGGACAACACTATGGCTAATTTTGTAATTTTGGCAAATAGAACCAGAATTTCCAAAAGCCTAAATTAATTTTAACAAAATGCATTAACTCAACAAAATTAAAATGCTATTTAAATAATTTACCAGTATAATAACGTGCTTTCCATCAATAGTTCCCAAGCAACGCGAAAAATTCCAAAGTTCGTGAAACTTTTTCGCCGTATTTGTCCATATAGTTATACTATAGGTGAGGGGAACACAGTACCTTTCAAACATTCCCATAATTTCACACAAGTCTCTTGGATAATTGAGCTGGTGGTCGATTTTCCCATAAACGAAAAGAATATCGCCCAATAGACACCATACTATCACCACTAGCAAGATATCTAAATTCAAATTGAACATATGTAGGTATATAAAAACATATGATAATTATATTTACATTATATTAACTCACCGAAGTGTCAATGATAAACGCTCTCCAGTTCATCAAATGCTCGCACTGACATTCGATAAAAGTTGGCGAACGTTGCTTAATCGGGCAATTTCAATTCTTGAACCAAATTGTGGTAAAACCCTTGCCTCAACCTATTTCGGTTTACAGGAATAACAGCAAACTGGCAAACCGAAAATTAATTTAAACCGGAAAACTCAAAAAATAATGGCGCGGTATTAAATAGAAAAATAGAAAACGAACAAAAAAATCGAAAAGGACGTAAAAATTATAAAATTAATTATTTAATTTTAAACGGAAATTATTATATTTTTTAATAACTGGAAAAACTAACACAAAAACTATTATATTTTCTATTATTATTAACTATTAAACGGACATAAAACTATTTTATTTTTCATAAACATGAACAAGTTCGAACAAAGTAATAAACGTCAAAATAAAAATTTGTTGACACATGTTTGAAAAACACGAATGAGCAACAAAAATACCAACAAAACCACAACAAATTTTCACTCAAAAATTTCAATATTTGGCTAACAGCAATTATTTTTGGTGTCATGTACGCACCTTGAACGAGTACGAAACTGCTTTTTTTATGTTTTTTTTAATGCTGTGCATTAAATATCAAAGTAAAACTAAAACATATAAATTGATTTTAATATTACTCGTGCGTTGCCATTAGAGACAATTGAAAAAGATAATTGTTTACATGAAAAAACGTAATCATCGAGAAACATTCATTTTGCTATTTAAGATTCGAGAGCAAAGCCTACTTTGTATTTGGTAGTTGTATAGAAATATGTATGCTATATGCACGTTGCACCTCGCACGCAAATAGTATTTTTGTTTCAAACAAATAAAAATCATCGACTACTCAATTGTTTAAAAAAAAATTTGAACTATTTTCATTTATATTAAATTAAATATGAAAATATATTGGTTAGGTTTTGTATATACAATTTAAATAATAATTTATACGCATACCACTGCATAAGAAAAGCTTTTATGTATTTCTCTTTCATAGGATTTTATAATAACATCAAAATTAAAATGTATCCAACAGTTATCCGTTTCTTAGTTTTGTATCTTTACATAAATTTATACTTTGACATTTTACCTGTGTGTGACAAAACAAATAATTAAAATAAAAATAATTTTCTGAAATTGAATACTGAAAGGAAAGCTTTTTCTTTTCGAGTGGCAAAAAAAACGAAAGAAACACCTTAATGCATTGATTCCATTTTGTATTTTAATTTATAATTTATTATACGTTGTCAAGTGTAAATGGGGCACAGTAGGTCGGAAATAAAAACAATTGTAATTTAATAAACAAAAACACAGCCTATGTTTTTCGTTAATTTGTTGTTGTTGTTTTTGTTATTTATTAAAGGTAGGTGAAAAGGTACGTTTTGTTCAAAATTCGGATGTGAAAATAAAATGAATTTTATGTAGGTTTCTGTGTGTACATAATATGAATATTTATATTGTATATATAATATGTATGCCTTTAACAAACAATAACATAAATTATTTGTAATTTTATGCTTATTTCCTTTGATTGTCGTTAAATTTACATATGTACATATATAGTTCATGTACTATAGAGAAAATAAATATGTTATACAGTCAATACTATTAATGTGAACTAACAAAATATTGTTTAGATCTAGGTATACAACACAGACACACACACAGGTGTTATATAGGGAATACAAGTAGGAAATGAATTTAACAGAACGGTTTTAACTAATTACATAAACCAAATGTAATGACATTTGGTTGTGAAGCCGTAACTGAAATGAATCGTATCTTAAAGGGTATCTTTTTAAATTTACATAAATTGTGTGAAATCTAAATTTATTTTTATTAGAAATTAAAGTATATTGGTTCCGGTTAATAATGAAAAAGAATGTCGTTTAAGTTACCGCCTCTGCCAGCTCAGCTCGGCAGGCTGTCAATCTTTTTCCACAAGTTTGAATAAATATTTCGCATAATGACAGTTCAATTAGTGATATTTGCACGATGATGTTGTTTTGAGGTGTTGAGGATTACCCGTATAAACCCTTTTAAACTTCTCTTTCAGAAGCTCGATCCACATACTTATATATTCTGCACATCAATATCTTCCAATTTACTATACTAAAAGTTAAGCTCCAATCACAGTAAACACAACCACACCAAAATCCACACCATATAGTAACGTCTTTTGGTTTCATTGTCTTTTCGAACAATTGCCTAGGATTATCTATGGCCCTAGTTTTAATTATGAAAACACGTTGTTAAATCATGTAGTGACCCATTTTAACTAACCGGTATGGCTGTACTGTTCATCAGTCAAATAACACATGGTACTCTAATTTGAACACCCTTTAGTTACTACATATTAAATGCTGAATAAAATTGTACGTCATATGTAAATGTTCACTTATTTCAACGTATCCTATTCGGGAGATCACCAAAACACTGATAAGCCTAAATTTTTGTCCCGGGTAAATTTTTTTATTTAAAATTTTAATGAATTGTTTCTATTTTATATTTAAATATCTAAATAAATATATTTAAATATCTCAAGTTTTGCTGTTAACCGTAAATATTTAAAATGTATTTCCAAAATTTTAATTTTTTTTTAAATTATTGTAAAATCGTCATATTAAAATTAAATTTTGCAATGAAGAAAGGTTCTTTAGCCCGACAAATTGATCTTCGAAATTTTTGGGTCTAATAGAAGAGTTTTCACCGACGTCCCGGCATAAAAATGTTTCCAGCCTGTGTTATTCCTATAGTTAGGAACAAAGGTGGTTCTGTATGATATTGGGTTACTTTAGTAACCACATGGTATGAGATTTAGTACATATGACAGAACGAATGGATCGCATCGACTACCTGTCGATATTGCAGAACCATGCTGTGCTATCTGGGCTGAGAATAATATAGGACCAAGATTTATTTACCGGCTCGATACTGATTCAGAACACTCATCATCTATTATGTGTAAGGAAGATTTGCTGTAATATATGTATATGATATAAGTTAGATCGGAATCTTCTGAAAAATTGAATAAACTACTAGGAAGTGTGCCAAGACTTTGCCGCACATTTATTCAAGTAAAGAAAGCCATATCGATGAGCGCTTAATTTAGTCTTTTTTTGTATTTTTTTATTTTGTTGCCGTATGTAATATGAGTGATTTTGTAAACTTTGTCACTTCAAATTCTGAAAATTCTACGAGATGCAAAATTGACGTTTGCAATTCTGAAATTATGCTCGAAATACTATTATTAATTCGGTTTTCAAAACCAAAATTTTTTAAAGGTTTTAAATTTTAATTAAATTTTAAAACTACAAAAATTTCGAAACAAATTTCCATGTAAACGATTCTGATAAAAAAATTTAAAATTCTAACTATTGAATTTTAAAAATTTGAATATTGATTGCTATGAATGAATAATGCCATGAATATCTTCAATGTATAGCGGAAAATGAATTAAAGAGCATTTCTATATTTTTTGCAGTTTACTAAATTTTTGTCAAATTTTCGTCCAAATTGTGAAAATTCATTTGAAATTAAGATGATTTTTCGAATTTCCGAGTATCAATCGAAATAATAAAAAATTTAAACAAAATTTTAGAGATTTATCAAATTACCGTGAATTTTTACATGTTACCAATACCTTCACGTACCAGAAATTCGATTAATCATGTTTCGTAAGACTGCTTTATTTTACAAAAAGGTTCTATTTTAAATTTAAAACATTGGAAACTCCTCAAAATATCAATTTTTAAAAATAGATGGAGTTATGCTTTTGAGTTATGCGATATGAGTTATGCGGTCAAAAATTATTTTCATTTACTGTTCTAATTAGCTATCCAACAAACAACAGTTTGAAGAAAGTTTAAGAGTATACTTATAGATAAAATACTTGCCTTAATTGAAAAATTTCGAATAACAATAAGTAACATTTTTAAATTTAGTTGTAGGCTTTCAATAGAATTTGCTAGCTTGCAGTTTTTATTCAATTTGACTATAAGGGATGCATGGAGAATTCAATCCACGGTATTGAATTTATATAAAACGTTCAAAATATCGTTAATTTGAATATATTTCCAAATTTCGAATATCATTGTATTTTCATTTTAATGCTTCATAAGATGAACGTATAATTATGATTCAGCCGTTCGAATTGTTTAATTTAGAAAAGTTAACCTTCAATTTATAATAAAAAAAATTTGTATTTTAAAGCATTCCTCCAATTTTTTCAATACATATGCGAATTTCACAAAATTTGGAAAAGTTAAATAGAAGAATTTTGGGGAAATTTTATATTTAATTTTCAATTGAAATTAAGATAATTTATAGAATCTTGGCATATCAGTCGAACAAATAGCACAGTGTTTTTAAAGTTGTGACGTTTGGATCTCGAGGTATAGTAATCCAAATAAAAACCGGATTCTTCAACAGGGATTTTTTATTCTTGATTTCGATCAGGATAATGATAAGCATATCTCTGACCTACTGTTAAGATTGCAGAATTTATGGAATGAAAAATCGTACATGTCAGTACAGACTGGCATGGAGCCAGTTGATAGTGGCATGAGGCAAGGAAGCAGATAAGTGCAAACATTGGTAGAGCCTTTGGTCACGGAACAACTATAGAAAACAAATTCAATAGAAAAACAAATTGATGTCGATTCAGGGCCCGGAGTACTCATAATCCGGCACTGGTCGTCACGCATCCATATTTCTAAGACTCTGCACATGAGCTCTAAGACTCTGCACATTAAAGTTCACCACAAGTTTCTGAGTAGGTGTGTCAGTGTTATAGTATAATTTTTGCGCTATTGTTTTTTTTTTCACATTTAGTACTGTTTTGCAGTGAAATTAAACGTTTATTTATTTCAACGAATTTTGTAATGCACATTTGCATGAATGCTTACATTATTAAAATGCACACACATTTTTGGGAAAACAATAACAACAAGTTATATATTTATGTATAGAATAAATCGCTTAAAAGAGACTCGAGACAGCACTGCCCCCACCACGTGTTGACCCCAATGTAATAATATTATGAGCGACGCTTTTATATATTTAAATTAAATTTATTGCTTAAACTTAACGAGTTAGTGCCTGCAACCAAGCGTGAATTTAGCTATATTTCCTGAACATGCTGCATTATAAAAAGTTATCACGTTAAAATACTATTTTACTTTGCATTATCGGTATACGGGTTCTTATTTACATATTATTGGCATTTTTTTACTTTACATTTTTTTCTGTATACTCGACATATTTATAGTAAAAATATAATCAAAATGAAAAATAATATTTTTATAATTTTGCTTCTTAAATCCTTAATATTTGTTCATTTTGATACAGTATCATCAGAAACTCCTTTTTCATGTATAAAATTCCAAAAAAAAAAAAAATCAACAACATCATCAATCGCAAATATAAAATATTTTCTTTTAGCGATTTATCTTATTTTGTTTTCTTTAGATGATTTTCTATTTATTTTTCTTTCCATTGTTTCCATTTGATTTGTTATTTTTCATTTTCATATTATGTATTCAATTTTGTTGTTGTTGCCAATTGTCATGATAACAATGAATGGGTTTTTATTTATAAGACAATTCTTATACATGTACATATCCACAATAATAAGAATATATGTCTATTTAGTATAAATGTAATATATTGTTTTGGATTAAAGAGAAAATTTAACGGTTTATATAAAAAGACTCTGTGATTTTTGCCACTAGATGGTGTTGATGTCTACATACATATATCGAGCAACACTCACCCGATGGTCTCCAATGTACATGTACTTAAAGGGTGACATTTCAGCATCCATTGTTTGTGAATATTGTTTTATGATTCTATGCTTGTGTAAAAAGTTTTATTAATTTGAAAATGAGTGAAATATCTGAGAAAAAGTCGATGAAATTTTGCAACCGGTGGCGCAAGTCGTCAGGAAATAGCGGAGGCATTAAACATCAACCATATGACAGTTTGGAATCATTTGAAAAGAGCTTGCCTGCAGACTACAAAAAAAGCTCGATGTTTGGGTGCGAGATAAATTAATGCAATGAAATTTGAAGAACCGAATTGACATCAGTGAAATGCTGCTGAACAAAATCGAATCATTTTTGAATGGGTGAAATACGAGTATATCAAACGTAAGTGCTCGTGGTCAAAGGCTGGTGATCCTCAAGCCTGGATTGACGGCAAACAAGGTTATGTTGAGTGTCTGGTGGGATTGGAATCGAATTGACCATTACGAGCTGCTGCATCAATTCGGTCCTATATTGAGCACAACTTGACCGTTTGAACGAAATAATCCAGAAAGAGCGAGCAGAATTCTGCTACACACATCTTTTATGGCTCGGAACAAATTGACGGAACGTGATTGGGAAGATTTGATGCATCCATCGTATATCCCGGACTTTGCACCGCCTGACTACCATTTGTTTCGGTCTCTGCAAAACTCAACTGAAAAACATTTGGCCAAGTTTTTCGACGATAAACCACAGAAGTTCTAGACCGATGAAATGATGAAGCTACCCGAAACATGGAAAAAACCGTGGAGATAATTTATATGCGAAAATATTTCAAAATATGCGATAAGTTAACTCAATGTGATATATAAACTATATTTTAATATCCACTGCGCCAAAAAACTAACGTAATAGGAAATTTTTTTCAAAAAAGTACATAATTCTTAAAAGCATTAAAAAAATATTTGGTGGGAATCTGACGGAAATTTTGACTGTCTAATGTGATATTGGTATTAAATTTAATTAGTTATGTTTTTTATCGTTTTTTGAATAAATTAAAAACTTGCTAAACATAAAAAAAAAACATCTAACTTTGAGACGGCCAAAGATGGCAACTAGACACTATGGCACAAACTATGGAACTTATCTATATGGAATCTTTTTCATATACTTATCAAAATTGGTCTTGTGTTACAACTATCACGATATAGAATAGGTTATGATTCTTCCTTAAAGGTGAAAAAAAAATCATGATGTGCGGGTGCATGTGCGGCAGCGAATTTGATAAAATTGTTTCCTGCATATATGTAATATCTAGGAATCAATTTTAATAATTTCGGTGTCGCATGTGTTGACCAACCCAATCATTTTATTAATGAATAGCGTGTTCAGGATACATGGGCAACAAGAAAAATGATTTTCATTGATTGTATATGAAAATACAACTTTTCATAAAACTAAATTGTTCGTAAAACATTAAAAAAGTCTTGTGAAATTTCAATTTTCAGTGCAAACCTGCAGAAAAGCTGTTTTTATGGGGTACGTTTAAGAAAATTGTTAAAAAGGGTCTTCCAATAAGAACTTTTTTTTTAAATAGAGTATAACGTAGCTATTTTAATAGTTCTGTTATTCAGATGTTTTTAAACAGTATAGAAAGTTGACCATGCCACCCTAGTCTGCACGGTATTCGAGAGCCGCGGGTTCGATTCAAGGTGACCAAACAAACAAGGTTGGGAGTTTATAATGTGTAAGTATGTGTGTTTATCCGGGTATTGTACCGTGAGCCCGTTTATGGAATTGAATGAGTTTATTTTGTGTTGACCATTTAGAAAAATGAATGCATATTTGATTCAAAAACATATTAAAATAATTAGAATTTATTATGGAAATTATGCATCTATAAAAACAACATTTCGAAAAATTCGCTGTATTTTTGGTATATAAAATTGCCCATCTATTAAATATTTAGTGCAAAAATTTGAGTTCATTTGTTCAGTATAGCATACATATACAAACAGCTAAAATATTGCTACAATGAGAGAACGTTTTGCAGACACGTTTATCGATTTCACGACGTTCTCGACAATTAAACTTGTCCACAACGACCGTACATGGTGAATTTCACGCAACGATTTATCTTTACATCATTATAAGGTCTCATTGGTCCATGAATGTCGCAATATCATTCTCAACGTCGACAATTTGAGGATTGGATCATTGAAAATTTTCTGATATGCTCATTTTCATTTGTTTGGATACGGAAACAAACAAAATTGTCGCATGTTGTCTTCTGAAAATCCAAGCGTAAATATAGTGGTTGGGCATCTATTACCCACATTTTTCTCATGTTACTATATGGTGCTCGTGCCCTCTATGGGTCAGAGGCATCATTGGTCCGCATAAATTCAAAACTGAAGCTAGTAACGCTGTTACTGTCAGTGGCGTTCGCTATTTTAAAATCGAAATAACGTAACTTTTGTTCAAGGTTTTACTTAAACGACTCTTTTATATTTAAAGGAATGTTCGAAAAACTGTGTTATGGGAAAATAATTTCTCATTATAAATGTGTATTCCTTACTTAGTTTCATTCCCATTTTGTTATTTACTAACAGAGCAAATGGCATAGTGGTTAAAACTGTGACGTTTGGATTGGAAGGTACCTGGTTCGAATCCTAATTTTTAATATCGAAAACATCTGTAACCCTCTGTTGGAATGTAGAACTCATGGGCCGGACCCCATTGTTCATGTTGTTAGTACACGCTAACACGATGGAGTTATGCAATGTACAGATATGGCTAATTAAAGGGCGGACTTGTATTGTAGCTATATACAAAATAGGGCAACTGCTGCTTTTAATGGGTAATATATTCCATTGTATATGTTGTAGTTAATTTAAATTTTCAACAAAAGAGTGGTTCCTTACATCATAATTGCAACAAAAGAGTGGTTCCTTACATAAATTTGTAGGTCTAGCTGATTTGTAAATCTGTAGTGAATCCGTTTCCGACATCATTACGCATGAGTATGAATATACAAATTATTTATATGATTGAAATCGATAAAAAGTTAGCTTAGCATTTGCGTTTATCATTACCATGATTTAGTGAAACTAAAGTCAATCTGAGGATTCAGTGTAATCTGTGAAATTAGTGTGTAATCGAATAATTTGGTTCATTTTGAAACAACTAACGGCAATATATTTTTCGCCACTTTAAATACCTGTCCGCTGGCTGTTGATTTTGGATATTTTATAAGGAGCATATAGAATTTTTCTAATATTCGATAAATTTAAATACAAAAATCTTCTATTTAAAGTTTGAATGGTGGTCCGTGAAGTTGGGAACTTCATCGTAAGCTGTTTTTCATCAAATATTACATCAAAAACATTTATGTTGTCCATACGGTCATCCCCTTATCATTTGGACTCGGAATAAAAACTGTTTAGCCAGATCTTTCATTGTTACTTTGTATGAATAATTTGAAAACTGATTTCGTAGATACTTAATTACACGGGTACTCAAGAAAACAGAAAAAAATATTCGGGTATCCATTACCCAATAATACGACCCATATAGATGGGATGAAATTGTATTGCCGGATCAGTTTCTGCGATGAAAACCTGGGATAACTATTGTATACTGCAACATGATTTAATTTTATATTCATTAAATTCCTCTTTGCATATCAAAACCATTCGAAATAGTGTTCTTTAACATATTATCTTAATCTGATGTTAGTTAAATTTATCAACGTGTCATCCGTGAGTATATGCATATTGTTTCTGCAATATTACAATTTATGTAATAATTAAAAAATTTAAACAAAAGAAACTTAAACAGTTTTATTTATTTTTTCCAAGACTACTGTAGAAAGTAGGCTTTTACCTTTTAAATCGTAAAATGAGTTTTTTTCAATGTTTTTGTTTTTTCAAGTAAACAATTCATTTTTCACTTGTCTCTATGGCAACAGTCAACTGAAAAAAAATATTCACGTTGATTATAAAAAACGCGACGCGAATTCGGTTGGAATCGCGAAACTGAATATAATATAGAAAAGATTAAAACAAATTCTCTAAATCAAAGTAACCATAGAAAACTCATGATTTTTATTCGATTCGTTGTTAATGATTCACCGTACAAACTAGAATATTTTACAAGACTAAGTGGTACAGTAAAATTTGCACACAATGTCGCTTTTTTTTTGACGAACGCACCAAATCAAATAAAGCTAAGTTAAGTTACAAAGCAGGCTGTGTAATATTTATTTGTTTTAAATCAGTCGTTTGCAAAATGTCATCAAATCAAGAGATATTTCGCAAACAAATTGTGCAATTTTATTTAGAAAATCAAAGTCTCACATACAAATCCATCGCAAAAAAAGCTAATTCTACATATTCTACCGTTAGAAGGACTATAATTCGGTTTATGGAGACTCAGAGCGGTAATAGAAAATATGGAACAGGCATATCGAGCCATATTGATAAAAAATTGGAAACTAAAGTGGTGCGCGCTTTGAAAAACAATCCATACCTGTCTCGGAGGGATTTAGCGAAAAAAAATTACACAAATCATGTGCGAATTCTTCGAATTAAAAAGAGGTGTGATTTTCGATCGTTCAGTAAATTCAAAGTACGAAGGCGTGAAGATAAACAACAAACTTTTGATGGACAAAAAAGATGATTGTTTGGTAATCGATGACGAAACCTACGTTAAAGCTGATTTAAAATATCTGCCAGGTAACCAATATTATTCTGGAAAGGATAAACTGAGTGTCGACATGAAATTTAAAATTATCCAACATGAAAAGTGTCCGAAAAAATACTTAGTTTGGCAGGCTATTTGCCAATGTGGCGCAAGAAGTGCTACATACATCACGCAAGGGACAAAATCTTCGGAAAATTACATTAAGAAGTGCCTCCAAAAGCGACTCCTGCCTTTTTTACGTGGGCACCAAGTTGGTACTTTGTTTTGACCTGATCTAGCGTCATGTCATTACTCTAAAAAAACATTAGAATGGTACGAATCTAACAACGTGTGTGTTGTTCCCAAATTTGTCAATCCGCCCAACTGCCCTGAACTTCGTCCAATCGAACGATATTGGGCAATAATGAAAACTAAATTGAGAAAGACCCACAAGGCAGCACAAGATATGGAAGATTTAAAAAAAAATGGATAAAAAGAACGAATTTGGTTCCAAATTCATCTGTGCGTGCCTTAATGGTGGCCGTCCGCTCCAAAGTTCGACTTTTTAGCCGGCAATTAATTAATAAATAGTTCAGATGGTTTTTCATTAATAACAAATATGTAGGAACATAATTGAATAAGGAAATTTAAAAATTTGTTGTTTATGAAATACTTATTGCCGTTTTAGAATTTGCAAATTTTACTGTACCACGTCTTACGTGAAAATCAATGCGATTTTTCTATGACACTTTGCCTCGAGATTCCCGCCGTATTCGTCGTGTTTTCTATAATCGGCGGGATTGTAAGTATTACTCGGCGACGGTGAGCCGTGATCGAAAATCGAATATTGATTTCTTCGCTCGAAGCACAAAGGACTACTTTCTGCAGTAGGTACACAAATAACCATCACCAGTTAAAACAAATCTTTTTTGATTTTTCTTGCAATCTACAATTTTCAAAATTTTGCTGGTAAAGTAAATAGAACAAATTTTAAATAGCCCTTTCCACGACACTATCAATTATTCAACATACCGGGTTTTTTCTTTAAGCTGAAACTTTCAAATATCTCGGAAAATAAGCCCTCTACGATAAAAATGACCATTATCAAAATTAAATCATTCCGGGAGGGAAAAACATTAGTGCTAAAAGTAGGACCCCCCGCCTCTCCTTGTAAAGGGGTGGGGGGCAACTTGGAAACTAAAATAGGAACCCCTATTTTATATTGCAGATTCGGATTCTACGGCTAAAAGTACATTTTTTTCGATTCATGATAGATGGTTTAAATTTTTAAATTTTTAATTACTGAAAAATGACTTGTCAAGAAACTACTTTTACCGTAATCCAGCAACGACGTGGACATTATCTTTTAATTAAATTAAGTGCTCAAAATTATGGCCCGTGTATGCTGGAATTTCGGCACAAGCATTTATTATTCGCTCAATCATATTCTCACGTGTTGTTGGTACTTGTATATACTTTGTCTTTGCGATAGCCCCTCAAAAAGAAATCTGGTGAAGTAAGATCTGGTGATCTGGCAGGCCAATTTCCCGGACCAGCTGTACCAATCCAGCGACCATTGAAATTACGAACAAGTACTTCACGTTCCCCCCGGCTTACAAGTAGAGGCAGGGGTCCTAATTTTAGCACTAATGTATTTCCCTCCCGGAATGATTTAATTTCGATAATAGTCATTTTTATCGTAGAGGGCTTATTTGCCGAGATATTTGAAAGTTTCAGCTTAAAATAAACACCCGGTATATGGTAAATATCATCGTATGTTTACATTAGAACAATGACGATACAACAGTATTCAACACATAGTTTTGATTGAAATGACGACATTAATGTAAATTATTTATAATAGATAATATAACGCAAAAATTCCATTAAATCCTCTGATTTGAAAACAAAAAGCATACAGTGCCAGTACATTTTATATAAGTAACAACAAAACAACCCGCATGATTAATTTGAATTCTTTATATCTAGGCCATTAAACTACATAATGTTTTAATGTAAAAATTATTTTTTTCTCGTCCACATCCAATATTTTTTATAATATTATCTTTCCCTAAAGCTTAAAGACGCAAACAGAAGAATTTAAATAAAATTCTTATATCATTTCTATTTCGAAAATGTATATCTGTGCGAGCATTATGTATGGATTCAATTTTTTTTCAGTATTGCCATTCCATCATCAAATAAAATAAAATAAAATTGAATAAAACGGGATTTCATTTGAATTAAATAATAATATTCTTTATCTTCGAAAGGATTTTTCAAATTTTCACTCACCATATTTTTGGAAAACAAAACAAAAAAACAATTGTTGGTTTATATATCATACATCTGCATAATGTACATCGACATACGAGATGAAATATATTCTTGAAATAATAATATAATATTATGTAAATATTTGGCAGAAGCTTTTAAGTTTCTTGACGAAACAATTAAGATTTCTTTATTAAAATTCGGTTTAATATTCTACTGCTATGCATATAGAGACAAATATTTGCTGAACGTTTTGAGTTCAAATTTGCATACAAAATTATTCTCGTACATTAATATTGTGTTAGTAATTGTCATGCGACGTCTTTCTTTGTTGTACTATAACAACATCCGACCATATCGAATGTGATTTGTATCTTTATAACTACAATTATTATGACACTGTCTTATTAACCACAAACCACACAAAATGTTGTACACATCACACATAAAAGTACGATATGTTAGATATAAATAAAATAGCAACAAAAACTTGTTAATCTTTTATGTCACGAAATGTTCGAAAACAAAAACAAAAATTGTTAAAGGTCATTTTACTTACATATATGTATCATTTATTTTTATAAAGTGAGTTTTTTCATGGCATGCAATGTTTGCTAAAATATGTAGAAAACTGAAAAGAAAAAAACTTGTGTTGTGAATTTTGATTTGAATCTAAAAACTTTACAACACTTTAAGAGTTCGTGTTTATCTATTAGGCTGCGCGCCTAACAGTTCATGAAACGAGGAAGAAAATTCAACAACACTTGTTTCACAGCAAGTGTACATACTAATTAATTTTATTTTTTCTAGTGCTTGATTTAGTAATATGTAATATGTGACTTTTAAAAAACCATCGTAAAGTTTTTTAAAACAAGACAAAGTATTTTCGTTTTGAATGAATGGAAATGTTGATATAAATAAAAATTACAACCTGTAAGTAACACTGGTAACCGCATTATGGATTTTAAATAACATACAGATTTAGGTTTGACACTTTGACAGCAATTTAATTGTTATCCTTATATGCAAAACGAATATTTTATGTTTTTGCTACCAATTTAAGTAGAAAATTTTTTCCTCATTAGACACATTTAAATAGGGATATACCATTGGGAATAGGATTGACAAAGAGTTTTTCCTTTATATGTATATGAAAAGTATATTTCTTTGCTTGATAGGTGATTAAATTAAATGACAAAAGCTTATGAAATGATTAAAAACGGAATTTTATTTCATAAACGTGTCATGGTATAGTTTAGGACACGATTTTTTAATTTACTACTATAAAATTACGCATAAAATGTATGCAACATGAAATTACTACGAATCCATTTTTCATAAAACATAACAAAGACTAACAGATAATGAGAAACAAGATATATATTCGGTGATTGCCTTTGTGATGACACTCAAAATCAAAAGTGATCGATTAAATTAAAATCAAAGTTTGTTTAGAAACATTACAAGCAGGAAGTAATGATATTTAAAACTCTTGTTCCTATTTGCATGCTCCTGTAATCTATTAGAGGCATGAAAAATAAATAAATACAACCGCGTATCTCAAATAACTCTATTTCGAGCATGCAACTCAATGATTGAGCAAAAACTGATGATTTTAAGACAAATTTTCATTTCGTGTATGTTATTACTTGTAATAAAGCAAAATATAATTTTAAAAACGTTTACATAATTTTTAAGAAATTAAAATTAAAATCACAGTTTGTTTAGAATAATTACAAGCAGGAAGTAACGATATTTAAAACGCTTGTTCTTATTTGCGTGCTTCTGTAATCTATTAGAGGCATGAAAAATAAATAAATACAACCGCGTAGAACACATGACTCTATTTCGAGCATGCAACTCAATAATTGAGCAAAAACTGATAATTTTGAGCCATTTTGTTATTTCGTGAAGTTAATAATGAAGCAAAATATTATTTTAAAAACGTTTAAATAATTTTTAACAAATTAAAATTAAAATCAAAGTTTGTTTAGAATAATTACAAGCAGGAAGTAATGCTAGTTAAAACGCTTGTTTCTATTTGCATGCTCCTGTAATCTATTAGAGGCATTAAAAACAAATAAATACAACCGCGTAGAACACATGACTCTATTTCGAGCATGCAACTCAATGATTGAGCAAAAAACCGATGATTTTAATTTCTCAGATGTATTGGAGAAATACGAACGTGGTTTATCTGGTTGATTATAATTAAATTCAACCTTCATATTAATTTGCGTGCCAGCTTTACGAATTTCACTCGGTCTTCGTGTAATTTGATGGAACAGTACGGATTTGCGAGGATTAAAAATTTACCAGCAGCAAAATGCCTTCACTGCACTCATTACCGATTCTCTCAGCAACTCGCTTTCTATCCACAATCCTCAGAGAATCAATATTTACAAGTTTAATTTAGCCAATGTAACTCACTGCATCTTCGAAAGGTTATGCAAGCATAACCTTGGAGTGAATTGGAATTGGGGTTTGAGAAAAATGTTTAAAAAAGTTTCTGTGCCTAATGAAAGTACCAACTTTTTTTTTGTTTTTTGATTTAATTAGATTTAATTTTAAAAGGAGCTTTTACAAGATTTGCTCAAGTGCAGATTTGCAAAGAACGTTTTTGTTTACAACCAATTTTGAGTGACAAATCGAACATAAAATAGTCGCCCCTCATTTTTATATTATTTAGCAACGAAATAAAACATTTGTTTATACATACATACATATTTGTGTATAGTATTTTTTACTAATTTTGTTCAACCACTTTTAAAACACTAAATGAATCGAAACCAATAAAACGAAAAACAAGTGTTATAAAAATCGTAAAAATATTTTTGATTTTAGTACTATTATTTACCTATGGCAAAAAAATGTTGAATAGACATCTTACGTAAAAATAAATATATAATCTATATATAACAAAAAAAAAGAATTTCGAAAAGAAAAACAGTAAAACGAAATAAATAAACGGGCGTCTATCTAATGCCATGACAATTGGCCAATCAATGTTTTAAAAGAAATGCTCTGTTCTCTCCCATCACTAACAATAAGTACCAATTTAATGAAAACGACTAGAAAATATAGAAAACTTTTATTTTATGGGAAGTTCACATTTATATCTTTCTTTTACAGTTTCAAACAATCATGAGAGATCCCAATTTTTATTTCATCGTTATGTTTTTTGTTTTGCCAATGAAGTGAAATAAAAAGCTTAAAGACTTAAGGTTTTTTTTATTAGATTTCGTTTACTTACCTATGTTTTTGTAAATGTAATGTTTTCACTAATTTTTGTTCTCATGAAATTTGCGCAGCATTTCTAATTACGACAGAACGCATGTGACTAAAAGTAGTTAAGCGTAGCTGTTTTTGGTGTTTTGTATATTATTTTAAAATTGCTTAGTCTTTAAATTACACAATTATAAGACAATAATAGGAATTTGAAAATACATTTAAAAAAAGAAATATGAGTGGGAATATCCCTCTGACGTGATTATCACACCAGAAATCCCATATATTTTCTTTAACATATTACTTACGTTTATTAATATATTTTGGTTGTGCTACATTGTGCATAACTAAATTACTTTGCCACACACTCTACTATGAGTCTATGACTAGAATAGGCGAAAATCGGCTAACTGTAAACGCAATATATATCTCAATATAAATATTCGATGATCCAGTCATATAAATGATTTTCGGAAAGGACAACTTTTATCAAGCATCTAATTGAAACAAACTTAATCAGGGATGGGTGTTTACGCGTCATCTAATATTTTCTACGTCAACGTGTCGATAATACGTAGACAATGTCGGCAATAATTCAATAATGTAGACAATTCGTAGAGTGATTTTGTAAATTAATTCGAACCACGGTGACCAAATATCGTTAGGATCAATGCTCTACGGGTGGTGACAATTTTATAAAATATCCTTCAATGCATTTTATTTCAAAAAGGACGGCCATAGCTATTTTTTCTTGTAGAAATCTGAACGTGCACATTTTATTTTCTTTGATCTAGATAATATTATACTTACCTTCTAAGGAAGTTATGTTAGGTTAGAAAATTTGTAAATTATTATATATTTCTATAATTTATCTCTAGAAATGTGGAAATTCAATGTTCACAAAATTAGTTTTATTTGTTACTCAGGGTTTCGAACCTACGGATTTTCGGGTTCGAGTTTGGGTTCATGTTTTATTGTAGTGAAGAAAATGCCCGTTCAACTCTTACTTTTGTCACAGGGACCACTAACACAATTAAGACCACTTCATATAAAAATAGGAATTCCATTTTATGGTTTTCCCGCCACTCCAAAATATAGTTTACCTTAGGGACGTGGAAGTGTCTTATAAACCGCAAACTGCTGTTTAATACTTAATTCGAAGCAACTCCAGCTGGCCAAATTGTTTGATATTGATGGTGTTTTGCAGATTTTTCAATATTTTAAACGTTTGAAGAATTTGTTTCTGAGTGTTAATTGTGTTGCCATTGCTTAATATTAAGTGAAATCTGGCATCTATAGATATATTTAGACTTTTAACAATTCATTATTAATAAAATTATTATCTTGTTTAATATAATATTTGCATAAGAGTCCCCAGCTAATATTTTACTCTCACTATAGGTTTCCATTTCTAATTTAAATTCCAACCAAAGCACATAAAAATCACCGTGATTCATTTGTTAATTTTGTAATTTTGGGGTGAATATTTTTTCTGGCCAAAAATCTCAACAAAACGTTTCGAATTCTACCGAGCTGGACAGTCAAGCATAGCTGTTTTGTTAATATTGCTCTGATACGGGTTCATTATTATTTTTTATACCATTCTGCACTTATTTATTGACTTTTTTATGAATGCAGAACTGAACTAAGAGTATTCGAAATACTGCCACCTAACAAGTATGAGCCACGCAACTAAAATGCTCTCCTGTTTTGAATGTAAATTAGTGAGCGGTTTTTACCCTTCCTCTCCATTGTCTTGTGTAAGGTCGGAATTACAATCTTCGTCTTCATCTTGATCCACCTCAGGAATATCCAATTCGTTTTTAGCAATTTCACCGCTTTTAACATATTTCGCCCGTTGTCGGATGTCCCTATATACTGTGATAAAAATCATTACAAGGTTATTATTTCCATTAAAAATAATCCGGAGAATGACTACAGAAACGTATGTTACCCCTCATTTGTTGACACGATTCCGCAATAATGTTTTGGCCTGTATAGGAATTGTGCGCAAGTTTCAGCGTAACTTTCGTGAGAACATTTTACTTAGAAGGTGATAGAAACAAAATTCCATTATTTTGACAGAGACAAGGAATTCATTTATTTTAATTTTTTATAGCAAAGTTTTATAGTTAAAACTTTAACGGCGAAACAACAAAACCTACAAAAATGAATTTTATCTATGTTCGATTTTGATGGTTTGTGTTCTATGTATATAGAATAGACCAAATATTTCAATTTGACTCGATCAGATGAAAGAATTTGCTTTTATTTTGCATGAAAAAAATTGTAACAAAGTTATATTGGTGTGTGGTAAACATTATATTATAGCACACAGATCAAACAACATGTGCGTTAGGGCGAACCGGCGCATTTTATTTAAAAAATCACTAAAATATCGTATCGGTTGTCAACATTACCCTAATTGTAGACGTTGACCAATAACCTTGCCACGTAAACTACGTAATGGTTTACATATCGCCAACCGTGTAGATTAAACGGTGTAGTCTACCTCGCCCATCCCTGACTATACTACACATTTTGGCTCAATATTACATTTGTGCATACTTTATTTTGGCTAGAATCGGCCATAGAGTATCCAGAATATATCAAATTTACGATTTTCAGGAATAGTAGTCTGGATGATTTCTAGAAAACCCTAACGGGTGATCCAATAAGAGCTTCCGGAAGTTTTTTTGAAATAAAATGCATTAAAATCAATTTAATAATCAAAAATTGTATTTGTAATGTAAGTTCGGTTTAAGACATTTAATGTTTGAAAATAATTTCTTTTAAATGTTGTCCGCGACTGACTCTTAGATGATCCATTATATGGGCCAACTTTCCAGCTATCTTTCGAATATTTTGACCTATATTCCCTTAATTACGGGTGTTATGTTCGCTTCTAATGCAGGAATCGATTGTGGTTTATCGATATAAACAAGTGATTTCAGATACCTCCTTAAAAATTAAATTAACGGCGACAGATCACAAGATCAATTTGGAGCTATTCCAACGCTCATAAACCAAATTGATGACGCAAAGGAAAATCAACCGGCGTCAATTCTTGAACAAGCTGTATTTTTTATGCCTTCAAACCCGCAGATCTCTCTTTAAAATAAGCCACAATGTGCCATATGAATTGGTTGATTGCGGTCTTCACGTACACATTCAGCTACAGCCGCAATATTCACATTAGATCGACTTGTACGCCCTTCAGTCGAGTGATGAATATTCAATAATGAAAATTTGATTCGAAATTTTTTGATTGTTTCGCGAATAGTGTGTTCAGTTGGACAATTATGAACACCATAAAATGGTCGAAGGGCACTAAACAATTTTTCACTGAACACTGATTTTTGAAATAAATTTTCACAATTTGTAAACGTTGTATAACTCAATGAATACTGAACACAAATGTCATATGAATATGACAGTTGTCCTACGCATTAATTCCAATGAGAATCCCAATTGGAAAAGTGCTTCCTATTGGATCACTATCCTATTTATAGTACACATTTTGGCTCAGTTTCGCGATTGTGCATATTCTACATTGGCTAGAGTCTCCAGAATATATAAATAGAGTCTCCAGAATATATCTAATCTACGGTTTTCTAGAATAGTTGCATGGATGATTTTTGGAAAATCTAACTTTTATCAGGATATATTCTGAATACTCCATGGCCGATTCTAGCCAATCTAGCGCATGCACAAACGCGATACTAGGCCAAAATGTGTATTATAGTTTGTTTCAATTAGTTGCTTGATAAAATTTGGGCTTTCCGAAAATCTTTTATATAACTTGATCATAGAATATTTATATTGAGATATATTTCGTTTAAACTTGGCCGATTTTGGCCTCATCTAGTCCATAGTAGAGTGTGTGGCAAAATAATTTAGCTATGCATAATGTGGCACAACCGATATATTAAAAAACGTAAGTAATATATTAAAGGAAATATTTGGGATTTCTGGTGTGATAATAACTCTAGAATACCCTTCAAATTTCTTAAAGTATATACTATGCACAAATTTGTTAGCTTAAGGCAGAAATTGGCACAATCAAATCCGAATATAAATAATATAAAATATTTTGGTTTTCTAAAATGGGATTTCTGGCGTGATGCCCGCAAAATCCTACTTTACCAAAATATGTTGTCCAATTGAAGTTGAAAAATATGAAATGGAATATTTGTGAATATTTTTAATAGACTAGAATAATATTATTTATATGAAAGACGTTCCAATTGTTAAGTAAATATTTTATTTTTTATCGATATTTTATTCTGATTTCAGATCTTATAATCACATTAAACCACTAACCGAAACCACCTTTAAAACAAAATATAAATTCAGTGTATATGAGTTGTAACTAGGAACACCAACAACTGCTTAAAAAAACGTACTAAATATAGCTGTATTAATAGTAAATTTAATTAAAAAGTTTTTTACTACTATTAATAAAAAAAAAATTATATTATGAAAAAACATTGAACTGAAATTAAATATAAAATAAATGAAAACGAGGGAAAACTTATAATTGAACTTCCATATAACTTTATATAAATACATATATATACATCGATAACTGTACAACATAAAATAAATATTCATCACAAACGCAATAAATTAAAATTATTTATTTACAATTGACGAATTACATCAACTATATATGTAGGAATGAATGTATATACAATTTGTAAGCGATTGATTGTTGCTACGTTAGATTTTCACCGAAAAAGCTGAATAAAACTGAACATCATTTTTATATTGGAATTTAATGTTGAAATCCTGTACATACTATAAGCCACGCACACAAGTACCAACAAAAAAATAAAATAAAAAACCAGTAAATAACTTGCAGGCAAACAAGTGAACAACAAAAATGTATTCTTGAAGATTACTTAAAAATGAAAGAAAATTGTATCAGCACGCAACCAACCTATAAACAATATATAAAAATAAAATAAAAACGAAGGAAAATGGATTTTGAACGGAAATTGAGCCTTCTAATACTGTTAAATCGACTATATACAGTATGTATATAGATAAACACTGATGATATAAAATCTGAATACCAAATTAGGTAATTTTTTTTTATCTTGTGATTTTCTTGTGCTGTATTCAAGATTTTTTTTTTTTTTTAACTTTGCGAACAATATTTGTCTTTTTATTTTAATTTAGTTTTTTTTGGGGGGGGTTATTTTTATTATATTATTCTAAATCAAATTAAGTTGGAAAATGAAAAAAAAATCAAATGTTTTTTTATGTGCTGCGGTACAGTATGTTTTCATATGTTTGGATCAATTCGGAAAGTTGGTTGGGCTTTTTGAATTACATGCTGCATTTTAAAATGTATATACGATGTATCAGCGGAAACTAATTACCATAGTCAAATAAGCAGAAATTTAGTAATTCAAAACCCGGTAAGCCTGAGACCAAACGGAGATTATTTGACGAAACAAAAAATCTCAAACTTCGCCTGAAGTTGAAATGTGAAGGTTCAAAGCATTGCAGAAGAAATTATAAATTAAGTTTAAAATTAAGTTTCTTTTATTATTATTTGTTAAAAGTTATAATTTACCTTACAAGTCATCTCAAGATCATAACAATATATTGGATTTCTCGTTTAGGTTGCATAATGATGATAATTTATTTATTTTATTTAACCGTCAAGAAATGACATTTTGATTTTACATTATAATAGTCGTTAAATAAAATTGTAATTTGTCGATCGCAAGTTATAGACAATTTTTATTCTACATCTCAATATGCTCTTTCTTTTGAAATTTTATACAACAATTTTAGGGTATTTAAGTCTAGCCGCTGATTCGCTGAAAGCCAATCTAATTCCTCTAATTGACGCTATTCCCATACGCCTATCAGCTTTGAGAATTATTCGTATAGAAATTTGTTTTAACAAATATAAATAAATAAACAAATTAGATGAGCAATAATCAACGTGTGGTGCTTTGTACAATGCTTGTTTAATATCTTTAGACAATTAATATCGTAATCGTTTCATAAGTCCGCATTCCAAGTCTAATGAAGTTTAATTTATCCGCTTATTGAAGTCTAATTTATCATCTACCATAACTTCCGGATACTTGTATTCACTCGTTCCTTGTATTAAGTGGCCGTCTATCAATATGTCTATCGATATGTTATAGTCATGTATTTGGTTTTGATATGTTCAGAGCCAGTTTATGAAATTAAATCCATTTTGATTGCCTTCCCTAGTATTCATTCAGGTTTAACACCACCTATTCTATGGATGAAGCTGATAGTGAAATAAGTGTGTCATCAGCGAATATGTGTATGGATCGTTCATTAAAATAATCAAAGCCTACGGTTTAATAGTTCAAATTTATTTTCGCACGTGTTGTCCTTCATCCCTTTGAAGATATCTCAGGATTTTATTGCAGGATTTTTTTTAAATACCTCTTTCAATAAAAGTGTAAATAATCCATCTCAGACTTTTTACAAATCCATATTTAATTTATACAACCCAAGATCTTTTACATTTATACTATCCCAAACTTTTCGTCAACCAAATAAATTTACAGTTGGTACTAAACTACTCATCTCAAACTTTTTTTAATAATTAAAATTTATTTGTTGGACAAAAAATTCTTCTGGCCAAGTCGTTAAAAGGACGGCTTTTTTCTAACAGCGATTAAGTTAAGGACTCGGTAAGCAGCGGTTCGCTAGCTTAAATAATTTTTTGACTGTTGGAATTGCTGCTATATAAATAAATCTGAGACAGTGATGGCCAACAAGGTCCCAAACTCAATAGTTGTGAGAATAAACCGTTCTTTACACGACTTTCTCAGAAATTTTTAATCCACCAAATAAACTGTACATATTAAAAATGTCTGGAATGAATATTTTGGTACCAACTGTATATTTTTTACTTGACGAAAAAGTCTGGTATAGTATAAATGAAAAAAACCTGCGATGAACTAACTTTTTGAACCAAGTCTGGGATGGATTATTTGCGCTTTTGTTATCAGAAGTATTTTTAAAAAAAACCCAGAGATAACTTCTTCGGTGTTAAACTGCAATTAATATATTTTTGACTGAAATTTGGATTGAAAGTAACGATATTGGGCCGAATGCATAAATCTATAGCATTTGCTGTTTTATTGAAATTTCAAGCAAATGCTATGATTTATATGTATAAAGTTCAAGCAATCGCTTCTGCTTATAACTTTTCGTCATACAATAGCATTTGCTAAAATTTGGAAAATTTTTCAAACTTCTACTTTATTTGAAATGTATAAACACTAGCATTTGTTAAAATTTAGAAGTTCGTCGAAATAATCATAAGTATGGCTGCGTTACTGATATTAACCCAACAAAAAATTTATCAAGAACGTACAAATTTAGATGAGAAATCATGTAAAAAATTAAATCGGTTTAATAGATAGGTCTAATCCTGTTTTACTGGGAGATGAGGGATACGGTTTAGTAAATGATTAATGGTTCCATTTAAAAGTTCAAGCAATGCCGAGGAAATATAGGATTCAATCGATTATTTACAAAAGAAAGAGTAATAATTGAGTGTTGTTTTGGGCAGGTCCATTCTCTTAACAATTTTATATATATTTTAACTTACTTAGTGTCTTCTGATATTCCCAAGGTTAATCTGATGGTAGATGAAGTTTCTGTCTTTGCAGTTTGTGTTTATCGCTTGCATTCTTGTGCTGTAAAAATATTTATTAGTGAATTTGAGGATTATTAGAAACAAATAAAATCTAAAAATTTAATTACTCTTGATGATATGGATATAAATATTTTTAACTGTATAACCAGCTTATAGCACATGTTCGATCAATTCACAAGTTTAAATAGTTTTCAATGATGTCTCCATTTGGATTAGGATCATTAATAAAGATACCAGGGTCACTGCCTATACTATGAGCTGTATCGATCGCATTTACAGTATAGAAGCAAAATTGGATTGATAATATTTTATAGGAGATGGTGAGGTGAAACTATACTATAAGTGACAGCGGTATTATTGCAAATCATTTTAATAAATATTTAAACAAATAATGGCGAACAAGGCGTGGACATTTACGTGTCGTCTATTTCTACGGCGACGTGTCGACAACTGGTAGACAAATTTTTTTTGGATGTAATGCGATTTGGGTGGGACAGATTTAGAATCTTTTTCAATGCATTTTAATCTCTTTTCAATTTAGGTTAGATTATAAAAGTTCTAAATTAAAATATTTTCAGAATCTATATTTAGGAAATTTAGAATTATGTACATTGTAATATGAATGTTCACAAAATTAATTTTGTCTTTTGATCTGTTATACATTTTTTTGATTTCACATCTGTATAGAGCAGATACAATTAAAACTGAGACGGTCAAATTATTATTTGTCATACAGCTTAACTGAATCGCTATTTCATAAAATTGCTCCGCTCATACGTTGGCTAGACCAGATAATTTTAAAGGTAAGAAACATCGGTTCTAACTAAAAACAACATTCATTGCAAAATTGTACCAACTGTAAAAAGAATATTACAAACTATCAAAAATCATTTTTAAAAAAAATTCCTTAAATAAATTTTAAATTTGGTATGACTTAGAAGAAATAAACTATAGGTAAAAATAAACTAATTTAGAAATTGTATTAAAACTGGAATGGGTTGGATAGATCAAATTTTTAAATTATAATCTTATGAACTAACGTTAATGACCTAAACTTGAATAAAATCGAAAGAATCGAAAACAACTAATTTTGTAAGACAACTCCTGCTGAATTATTTTAAAGTTGCTATAAAATATTAAAATATATTGGGCAATGGGCAATCAATGAGCATCTCCTAAGCAACTCGTGAACCGAAAACCATTGCTTGAAATTGAATTTTAGTAGATGGTTAATTATATATTTTGAGTGGATTATTTTAAGTGAACGTCAATGTAGAATATTTTACTATGGATAGATTTCAACAAAATTTGAGGGCAATTTAAATAATAATTGAAACTCAAACATAATAATTTTTTATTATATTTGATTAGAAGAAGACCATGCTCAGGATCGAAACCGTTGGAGCCAAATTGTTGATACAGTAAGGGGCCAGTATTGGCCTTTAAAAATTGTTATTGTTTTTATATTTGATTATATGTTTGAATTATAAATTTGAAATGGAACTTTTTAAGTTAAATTTAAGTTAAACGCGATTTATCGATTATTTGAGTGCAATTTAAATTATAAATATTTACTCATATTTGAGTTTGCATAGACTTCCAAGTATATATTTTTTGAGCGGGTTTGCTTAAGTGAAATTCTAGAATGGAGTCCTAGTATGAATTTGAGCTAACATCTTTAATCATTTTTAGTAGAATTGTATAAGGGGGAAAATAATGTAATTTTTCAATAAAATGTGAGTATATTTAAAATTTTAAATTGAGCTCAAAATCAAACATTATGGTTGATAAAAATATTTTGTGTTATTTGAGTTTGCGTACAGATTTTGAATTATAATTTAAGGTATGAGAATTTAAGTCAAATTTTCTTTTCATTTTAGAGTGAAATTTAAGGAAATTTGAAATAAAGTCTTGATATAAATTGTGAGTGATATAAATTAAGATTACAGCGGAATATGACCAAAAAATGAGTGCATTTTAATTTATCTTTAATTGTATTTGTGTTTGAATAGCTTTTGAACTATGTTGAGTGGATTTTCTTAAGTAAAATTCCAGCTAAAATTCTAGTATGGGCTTAAATCAAATTTTAATTATAATTTAAAGAGTATTTCAACGTTTGTCTACATTTGTTACTCAACCTTAAGTGATTTAAGCAAAATTTGAAAAAATTAGAAATGGGTTTTAAACTTGTGCAATGAGTTGATTTGATTTTTGTGATCAAATTAAAACTAAAACAATCAAATTATTATTTTTCAATTTTTAACGTTATTGCTAACATTTTGCATTTAGAGAAGTGTATTAAAGCTTGCATTTTGTCCCTTTTAGAAAAAACCAAATTTATTTCAAAATAATTAATATTTCAAGACCTGAGTACTTATAGAATATTATTAATATATAAGGTGTTGTCAATCGGGTTTTGGGGAACGACTAGTAGTTGGTTTAGGCCTTATTTGGAAGATAGAACTCAAATAACTTGAGTAAATGAAGGTTTGAATAATGAACATGTTCAATATGGTATTCCTCAGGGTTCCGTTTTGAGTCCACTTTTATTACTCCGTCCAAATAAGTCTTATCTGCCCTTTACTGATAGTAACTGTTCAGAGTTGTGCATAAAAATAGAATATTTGTTGAAACGTTCAAACGTCCCAAATAGGGAGTAATTTTGGACAATAACTTAAATGTCAAATTTCATTATAATGTCTGACGAATTAACCGTTGTCAGAAAAATAGTAGCTTTTGATTAAGATAAACGTTAAAATTAAACAAATCATAATAAAGATGACAGCCGTATAGAGATTGTATTTCTATTCTCTTGCGATAATTTTCGAAATTTAATATGATAAATACGATTTTAAAATAAATAAATATTTTGAGGGTTCGGGATACAGTAAAATACTCTAAATTGATACATTGAATTCTGTTCTGATAATCCGAGTTTATTTTCCATCTTCTAACTTGACCCTTTGACTTCTGTGCAGAGTTAACATATGCTTGGGATTTTACCATAATTTCATAATGTTGAATGTATAGATCTTCGTTCCTCAATAGGTTTAAGCCTCGCCACGTACTGCGTAGGGTGATACATGTTTCAAACCAGCAACACATTGCAAAAAAATTCTGCATACTGTTTCGAATATACCGATAAAACAAATTTAAGTCTTGAAATCGAGGAACGATCAAATTTATGTTTTAGGAAATTATAAAACTAAAATCTCGCAGAAATCATTTCAAAATCATTAAATTTTCACATGTATAAACAAAATGTTAATTTCTATCTAGAACTAAATTTTAACATACTTCCGTGTATTAACATTGTTTTTATCACTTTCAATTAAAAAAAATGTTTTGTGATAACTGATAACATAAAAAACGGAATATGCATATTCATACATATAATTGGCCTCCTTTTAAACCAAAACACGTATGTAAATAGACGTGGCACTTTTCTACAGAATGATTCAAAAATTCTGTGAGAAATAAAACTAGTAAAAATTTAGAGGGCAAAACACGTACGTGCTTCCGGTTTTAATTCACATAATATTGTATAAAAAAGATAGCATTCCGAAAAGAATAAAAATATGAATGACAGTGAAAAAAAAATGATTAAGATTAATATTGTGCCTCATCTCTATATTTTTAAGCCATATTTGCCTGTGAATAATTTTTTATGTTAAGCACATTTTGTCATGTATATTTACGCGTAGTTCTGTTTTGTTCTTAGACTGTGATTTCTAAATGGTACAATTAAATGGCCACTAAAACGTCTCTTTATTCAACACTATAACTATGTCTTTTTTCATGGGAAAATAGATATCCAATGAAAACCATTTCAATCACAACAAGATGTCGCCAAAAAATTGTAAGTATGTATATTTAAAAAATATTAATTTGACCTTGATATATAAGCTTCAAGACATCTTCAAAATAAAAAATAGATAGCCCTGTTTCATTCTTGAAAACAAAGAACGTTAAGGGTACTTAAACAAATTTTTTGTGCATTTTATGTCAACATCAGTTAACCGATTGTTTATGATAACATCAGTTATACCCGAATTAAAAAGGTAGCTGGGCATTTTAATTATTTCCATCCTGAGCCCTATTGCTCCAACCACTTCTCACTTTTCACTTATTTACTTTTAGTGATTTGAGATAATTATTTGTTCCTCTAACATGAATATCAGAAACTGCTCAATTTAGTTTTGATAATTGAAAAGCTCTCACTTATCAATTTTCTGATGCAACATACAGTAAAATGATAAGTGATAACTGTTTTCGTGAAAAGTGATATCTAATCAAGTTTTTATAATTTTTTTCATATTTTGTTGCACCATATTTTCAAAATTATTATTTTACAAAAATAAAATCGATAATGTAATTGGTTCGAACTACTATTTGAAAATGTTGAAGTTCAAACAGAGAGATTAGTTAAACCTCCTATAAATTATATAGTAGCGTCCATTAATACAGTACAATAATATCATGGAATTGCAATGATGCGCGCGGCGTTTATAAATCAACAGTGTGAACGATTCATTCATGTGAAAAACACTATTATATGACTGAGATGATGAGTGACACTATCAGATGGCAAGATAACGCCCAACATTTAGTGTTGCAATTCATAATTGCTGGAGGTATTCCTCAAGCTGGATAAATCAAACTATATAAATCACCTCGGTAGACATTCACTAAATGTAATGATGAGGTGTGTGGCCCAGATCATAGTTTCGTACATGATCCCAGAGTATTCAGAAAATCAAAATTAGTTTTGACGTTTGATCCTGCAAAAGATTGGCTTATACCACCATTTAGGGAAATCCAGATGACCTAAATTGAACAATGATTTAATCTAGCACATAAAACAACAACAAGAATAACCCGGTTCAATTCGGAGGGAGTTCCATTCGGTTATGACGTTCTCCCTATTATAGAAAACGTCGAATCAAAAGTGAACGAATGGCGGTAATGCAGTTCAAAAAATACGTATTATAGAATCCGCGAGTGAAACACACTCTATATAAAAAATGTCACTATCAATACGGATCAAATTCAATGCGTATTTCATACGATCAAGTGATTTTAGGTTAGATATTCCGGTGGACATAAATTTTTGGTAATGGGGAGTAACAAAATTTAAAAGTTTAAAAATAAAAGGTTAAAATAGTTATAAAATTAAAAACCGATTTTCGTTTGTAATTTTAGGTTTGGAGTAACTACATATATATCCGCCTTAAGGAAAAAATTGGGTCACAATAAATGAGAACTTAAAAGGACTGGGGGCGGTTTGGTATTAGTGTGTCAACAGTATCTCTCCATCGTCAATGGTTGAAAATGAATTCGAAATTGAATTACCAAACATTGAAAGCAACACCGAAGTACTGCAGTGGAGCAGTTGGCTTTGGACAAAAATAAGATGAAGCAAAAAATTCTAGAAATAAAATTAGAAAAGATAGAAAATCCAATTAAAAATGAATAAGACTTATTATTTTTTAATTTCTTTTTACATTGATTTAAGTAAATTATAAGAATTTGTGCATAATAGCCAAGAAGGCGTTTTGTACGAAAGCTGTGTAAAATCAGATTATTTTTTAGTTTTTATATTGAACGAGTATATGTATGTTTATATATCTAAAATATAATTTTATCTTATGATAACTGCCAAGAGGCTGAAGTTAAATAGTTTTAAATAAAGAAACTAACCAATGAAAGATCAAAGTTGTTTATTTTCGAATTCAAAAATTTAACAAAATTTGGTTACGGAAATCATTCACCTCTGGCAAGTACTGTTGATTTTCTTGAGAAAGTCAATTACCAAAATTACGGTACTCCTCAACTTTTTAGGAGGTTGCTCCTAAATAAAATTTCTTCTTCTTCTGACTTCTCAAATTAAATAAATTACGCACACACAAATATTTATTATTTTAACAAATTTATTTTATTATATATAAAATTTATATTTAGGTTAATTTATGGTTTATTTATAATAAAACTTTATTATATTGATTTTAACTAATTTAATTTATTTATTTATTTCACCACCAATATTATGACGCGCTGTATTTTGGTTTTTTTTAGAGCCATTCGTAAAACTCAAGAAATGGCGAACTTGTTGTCTCGCGTGTTGCTTTGCTTAATGTTTTTTTGTCTGGTTGTGACGTCGCCTTCGTCTTCCAAAATACGTGTCGTATTTTGGAGAGGGAACAGATGCGCCGGCGGCGGTCGACATTGCACTTTTGTTAAGTGTTGCATCACCGAATTGTTATTGCGTGGTGATGTTGTTAGATGGCGACATGCTTTACTATAAATGTTTTATAGTAGTGGTTCGGCTATTGGATATGTGATGGGGCTAGTGAACGCTTAATTCAAATAAGTTGGTTTATATTTGAATTTCACTAATTATTTTGTTTGTGGCAGTATCGAATATCGGTGAGTCGAATGTTCGAGCTGCTACAACTTCTTGTGGAATTGGGTTATCATTCCAATCGTCAACATTAAAATACAAATAATTGTATAATACGTTTACAATTTTTAGTGATTTCTCAGATGCATGATGAAGATGCGACCCCAAGAAGACATCGATATCAGTTTTTCCATACTCCTATTGTACGTTCTACAACATTACGGACGGAACTGTAGCTTTTGTTGAACCTACTTTTTAGGGTATTCACTCCCGCATTTCTATATGGCGTAATAAACCATGGCATTAATGGGTATCCATGCGTCAGCTAAACAAATTAAGGTTTCCTTAATCCTTACCGAGTATTCGTTAGTTCCTATAGTTATTGTAGATGTTTTTAAAATATTGTGCATCGTCACAGTTTCCCCAAATGAAGGAATCATGGCTGGCCCCCGGATTCTTTGCATCCACACAACAAATCTATAGTTTATGATCACATATCTTATAATAAATCAATTTTTAAATTAAAGAAAATTTAAAATGTCGCAATTAATTGTTACTTACTACTATGACATTTAGGTTATAGAATTCTTTACGGTTATAAAAAAGATGAGGATTATCAGCTGGCTTAGCAATTTTGTATAAAAATATAATCTTACATCACTTTTTTCAGCTTCGCTTACTTTCCAAAATATTTAATACCTCGCATAGCACGACTGATACCGTTGGCTGGAGCCATACCTACAAAACTATCCTGACCTTCAGCCAAAAACTGAAGAGTAGCCTCCAATTTAAATTAAAAATTAAATGGAGCCATCAAGTACCGTTGTTTTCTATTAATTTGCGTTACCTCTTGATTGTCATCAAAATATAGACATACTGTATGCATTATAACATTTAATTTAAATTTTTAAAATAGCCAACTAAATTTTCTTATTATAAACCAACCAATGCCAATACAGGTTAAATTGCAGTTTATTGCGGATCGATAATGCAGTTTTCCGGCGGATTCTATTATGCAAATAATTTGAAATGCGGAACGAATGCGGAATAGGAACTCCCTTCGTAGTGAATCCGGCGAGTTGTATAATTGACGTGAATAACTTTCGGTATAGTTTTGTGAAGTGTTTGAAATATAACACGATATTAAAACATTTCATGCAAGCATTTTAAAGGAGACATTTCCTTGGTTAAATCATCTGAGGTTGCAGCCTAGATTTGCGGAACAAATGGTTTTAATGTGTTGTACTTTTCACAATATGGCTATTAAAATACCCGATTCCAATGATACCTATAATATCATTGTGAAAATGATATTAGGTATCATTAGATTCGGGCACCATAGCAAAATTGATGATTAGTTTCCTGCGCTAGAGATATTGCGCTATAAATTTCAGAAAAACCTGCTTCCTGCAGTCTAATCTTCCAAAACTGGAGAGCCTGTTCCCAAAATCCCAAAATGCCCACGATTGCCTCTTTTATTGAATCAAGCTTTTAGACTGAAACAAAGGAATAAAGATCAAAAACCATTGAAAATGAATACAGACGCACTGACTAATGTTCTACTTTTCCAGAGCCCAACAACTTAGTCACGGACGTAGGTCCAATCTCAGTAGTCGTGACTAATCCTAGAGATTGTGCCTTCTGAAGAATCTCTTTTATGTAATTAATTCCAATACGCGGCTAATTTCTTTTCTTCGCGTTTAGCGTGTGACATTTTTGAAGAAAAATAAATCAATTTAAACTTATCAAACTCAGATTAAAAGAAATGTACTGCAAAGTTAATTATTTTTCTCGAAAAACACTTATCAATTATCATAAGCAAAAATTTGATGATGATGTTCATCAATGATAAGTGAGTAGTTTTTAATCCACTTTCTTTAACATTAATCTCTTATGATTTTCATAAAAATAAATAATTTGATAAGTTGATCAGGTGACCCTACATAAAATATGACCAGATATTTATATTAAAATATAATTTTATTTTTTAAATTAATTGCGATTTCAAACAAAGATATAATTATGAATTAAGTGATTTGTGCTGGTAAATTTCTCCTGAAATATTTTTTTAAATTTTTCTATTGAACCATAATTTATGTCGATAATGCAGATTGGTTTCTGCTTGCTTCTGTAAGAATACGGCTTCATTCCTTTGAATTCTTCCTCATGATACGGATAGTGTAAGATCTTGCACTGTTATGCAAAAGAACCCGAATTATTACCAATATATATGAGCCAACTGAACAGCGCAGTGGAGCTCATGGGCGACTCATCGTTTATGTTGGAATGTAGAACTCATGGGCCGACTTATCGTTCATATTAGTACAGGCTAGCATGGAGCTATGCGGTATACAGATGGCCAATTAAATATGGAGTAGTAGCCGTGTACAAAATAAGGATACTGTTCAGCTTTCAAAGGACAATAAATCCACTAGCCGAACAGTCCCTAATTGTGTTGGGATTATTTCTATATTCGTTTTTCTTCAAGTAGTAAATTTTTATACGCACTCCAGTTATCACCTGCGCTCATACAATTACGATACAACATAATTTCAAACAAGACAATTAAGGAAAGGACTATTACGAAAAACATGTAATTTTTAATGCTAAATATAAATTCGGTTTTGCTTGGTATTGCTATTTTGGCTTATACCAGAAGACATAAACTGATACAATTGAAATTTTCGGAGTTTAATTAAAATTTTACTTTTATACCTATATATCTGAAACTCAATTAAATGTACATACATCAAAATACACAATAAAATATAAAACACATAAGATCAATTGCTGTACATTGTACTTAATTAAAATAAAATCTACTGAGAGCCTTTTATAATTACAAAAAAAAAAAAAGAGAAACATTAATTTTAATAAATTCTTTTACGTTTAATTTAATACATAGCAAGTTAATTATGTGTACATGTAGCAATTAGCACAAGTACACATATTAACAAAAAAACTACAATTATATATTTAATTAGTTATAGGCACATATAATAACAAATAATCCCGCAGAAGGTATAATTTATAATAGAAGATGGTAATATAAAATTAAAGGTTTCGATCTAGTGTACAAACCTTTTAAGTAACACATCATTCCCAACTAACATCAGTATATTATATTAAATTTAGGACATCACTGTCACCGACATCCATTAGGACGGAATTACATAAAAACCATTTCCATAATCATATAAATTAAATAAATAAAAATTCAAAACCACATTGACGTATTTAATGAATGATTGAATTTAAACAAAAACAATAACCAACTTTTATAAAATTCAAAAAAATTAATTAATTAAATTGAATTAAAATAAACAATAATAATAAAATGTATTTATGAACGTACTCGTACATATAATAGAATGTATGTAGCTATGTATAAGTACATAAAAAAATTAATTTGAATTTGAATTTTATAGTGTTTGCGAAAATTAAGCAATTCATACCCTCCGATATTGTTTCTTTTTTGCAATTTTTAAACCACACCCAAAAAAATAAATTTAATTTAATTTTCAAATTAAAAATATATTTAAAATAGTTATATAATTACAATTTTGTAATGTAATGTTAAAAACATGCATAAGTACATATACATACATATATGGAATAATTCAATTGTATTTCCGTAATTTTATACATCCGGTTCAACTATTATGGATTATTTTTTTTTAGTTTACAGTTTATTAAAAATAGTATAACAGTTGTAATTTTTGCATGCTAATAATTCCATTATGTACGAATGCTGGTTTGGGTATTCAATTGTTGGTTTTTTTAATTCAATTTAGATATATTTTATGTATATTGATGTACTTTCCTTCCTGAGATATGAATGATTATATATCGATTGTTTTTCTTTTAACCCATAATTCAAATTATATTTTAAATTCCATGAATTGTTTAACAAAATTCTTTCTTACAGAATCTCTTAAAATAAAATTGAAAACTTTGATTTTATAGTTCCCTTAATATTCGAAGTTGTCCGGGTTTCCTCATAACTAAATATTTTCCACATTTTCGCAATTTCTCAATAATCCTGCTGCGTTCATATATACGGAGTCTGGTGTTTTCATAAAAGTGTGACAGTTATTAATGCAAAGCAGACGTGTTAAAATCAGAGAAATAATAGCCGTCTTGCACGAAAATTGCAATGGTTGTGTGATCAAAACTATGGAAACAACGGATAAATTTCTTAAAAAAAACCTTTTTAGACTCCGAGTCATACTGAATCTGGAACGAAATAATTTTTGATGATCCGAAAATGTTTGGGTTAGAGAATGCATGTAGCGAGTGAGTTTTAGTTTTCGCGGTTCTATCAAAATTAGAAAAAACGCCTAATTAAAGTAAAGAGGGCTGATTCAAATTGCGTTGTGCCTAGTTTTTTAGATGGTTGTTTGTGGTTCGATTTTTTCAAAATTAGAAGAGCTGACGAGTTGTGTGTTGCGTTTTTTTGTACTGATTTCATAAATAAATATTTTATTTTATATACGATTGGACGGAGTGAGAAGTCTGGTAAAAATGAAACAAAGAATAATATTTTCGGCCAAAAAAAAAATTAATTTTCAACGTAGTTGTCTTTTAGCCCGATACCCTTAGTCCAACGTTTTTCCAATTTTTCGATCCCTTCCGAATAATACGATTTCTCCAACCCTTCAAAATAGGCGTTTGTTGCATCGATGATCTCCTCATTAGAGCAGAATCTCTTTCCGCCGAGCCATTTCTTCAAGCTCGGAATCAGGAAATAGTCGTAGGGGACTAAGTTTGGAGAATATGGCAGATATGGAAGCAATTCGAAGCGTAATTCATGTATTTGAACCGTGGCAACTACAAAAGTGTGCACCCGTGCATTATCGTGATGGAAGAGTACTTTTTTCTTCGCCAAATGCGGTTGTTTTTCTTTCAAAACGTCGTTAAAACGGTCCAATTAGTTGCATTAACATTCGCCGTTGACTTTCTTACCTTTTAAGGAGAATCGATGTGGATTATGCCCCGTGCATCCCAAAAAACTGTGGCCATGACCATGTTAGCCGATAAAACGCCTTAGCCTTCTTCGGTGGATAAAAAGCCTTAGCCTTCTTCACACTGCGGTCTTGCAATATCTTATCATGGATTTTGTCAACCATTTTTGGTGTGGTGACTTCATTTGGGCATCTTGAACGTCCGGGATCAGTTGTTCTTGTACGACCACAATGAAAATCACTAAACCACTTGTGAATCATTTTCATAGATGGTGAAAAGTCCTTATACTATTTATGAGCTTTGTTTTGGTTTGCCTAATGGTTTTGGCACGAAATTCACTTTTTTCCATGTTGACAAAACAACAATGGGTTTTCTGTTTTGATTGGCTATCAAAATTGAACTAAATGACAGATCTGTCTGAAAATTTTAATTTGGTCTCGTGACAGATGGTATTGACACATGACATCTGGGATTTGCGATTGTGGCACCCTCTGTTGCAATTTTACCAGACTTCTCACTGTAATACTCATAAAATTACGTTCACCTAAAATAAGTCAAAATTGTGAATACAACCATTTTCTAAGCGATAGTAATAGAAGCATTGGATAATAAAATACTTTCTTTTTTTTACTAACTTACAATTCAATTTCAAACCAGATCACGGTTGGAAATTTTCGAAGGCTGGGTGACGCGATATTTTCAAATCCGACAGCCATCAAGATCAGTTACGTAGTCTTATATTTGACCATGACGAGATAAAATCGGGGAAGATTAACAGGTATAACTGATCAACAATATTCCCAAGGCAACAATCAACTGTCATGAAAGAAAAGGGCCACTGTGCAAACTTTTAGTGAATAAAACTTATACCGGGTTTTCCATTTGGGACTTGTAAACTTTGAACTTTTACTGTGAACGCACCCTTAAACAAATAACCAAACAGTGAGTGTCAAAAGATTCAGTAAAAATAACATTTTTATCATGGTGAAGTACAGGAACGAGCAGAGTTTACAAATAATTAAAATTTACTCCAAAATTCCGAGTCGGTGACTGCAACTTCAAGAGCGTTAATCCCTATTTTTAGTCGTAATTATCGTCCCAGTATAGACAAACAATTCATAGTCTAGTGAACAAATTTTAGTCTAAATATTTGCTGCTGCGGATGTTCCCATACCAGTGAGACAACGGGTTGGTCGAAGTGCCGAAAATATTTCTGCCGTTCAAGCGTCCGTTGCAAACGAACCAAAACAGTCAATTCACAGCGAATTTTGCGAAAGAATCTTGAGTACGACCATGTTAACCATGAACTACAGCTACTCCATCCTGATTGGGCTCTGGAAATGTTCGAAGAAGATGACCAATTTCATCGCAAAATCATCGTCAGTGAACAGAATATGCATTATTGATCATGGGAAAACATGCTTCATGTGCTTCAAGAAACGTTTGCTATCCACAAAAAAAACTGTATGATGTGGTTTTCATGCTGGTGGTCATGACCGACACGTTACAGTCAATGGAGATCGGCCCAGAGACATTTTGCAACGTTATTTCTTTAGTCAATTACATGAGCTAGACATTAATGAGAGGTGGTATGGTTTCAACAAGACGGTTCGACATGCCACACAGCGGTTCTAACAATCGACTTATTGAAATCTAAATTCGATGAACGTGTTATATCCAGAAATGTTCCTGTCGATTGGTAGATGCCTCAGAATACCTACATCATGTGGTTTAATATCTCTAAAGTTTTTTTTATGGCGCTATTCGTTAAATGTTTGGTCTATACGCCAACAAGCCGGGGTCGTTAGAGGAGGTCGGAGCCAATATTAGGTTCAACGAATCGACACCCGCAAACGTGCCCGTTCGATGTTGAATACCATATATAAATATTTTGATTGTACTTCACGCCAATATTAATATATCCGAGATATCTCAAAAGGTTTGCGTTTTATTTTAAAAAAAAAGTTGTCAAGTCCTGAAATTATTTTGAAAAACATGGGTCAATTGGAAAAACTTAACTTAACTTGGACCTTACGTACATTTTATGGTGCTCATAATCGTCCATCAGAGCGATTATTTCGAGAAACTATAGATCGTTTTCTCATGATGTTTATACTAAAAGACAATACAAAAAAGTCAAAAATGATGGTGTGCAGCGTAGTGTTGATGATGATCCAATTATTTCTCTATTTGGAAGAAAGCCGAAATTATATGGAAAAATTGAACTTTCCCTGAAATTTACCTCGTTTTAAAAAAGATTTTCTTGATTTTTAATCAAATTTTTCAGAGAAAAACCCGAAATTATGAGGTAAAATGGCAATGTGTCAATTCGTCATCGTGCTTTTTAAATCTTGGGTTACGTGCTTACAGCATTCAACGTGTACAGGAAGCCACACAATCATCGTTTGCACATGGTGAATTGGCCGAAGGAACACTTTTGGTTAAATGGCTATGTCAATAAACAGAATTGGCTCCTTTGAAGCGATGATATTCCACAAGCCATTGTCGAAACAGCATTACATCCCTAAAAAGTTACCGTTTGGTGCGCTTTATGGGCCGGTGGAACCATTGGTTCATATTTAATAAAAAATGATGTTGATCAGAACGTTAAAAATGATGATGGTGCTTTAATTAGCATGTTTTGTTGTGTCAAACTCTACCATTCATATTAGCTCCCACCAACAATGAAAGTTACTCTTTCTTTAGATATTTTACCGCCCACACACTTATGCCATTTCATAAAAAACCGTTCATCGATTTTACGAGTATAAATATCATTTGCTTCACAAACCATTGCCCACTCATCAAACGCACCTTGCTGAACATCTGCAGACTCGCCAGAAATTATCCCCGAAGCATCATTGTGCCGCTGTCGAAACATCAACTTTCCGTGCATTGGAATACTTTATTTTTTCTATCTTTGTTTTTAGGATTTAATCAGATATTGGTTCATTACGTTTCTTTGCTGTCGATAACGATTTTTCAATGTCGCAATTTCTCGAATACCCAAGCTTTTTGTTTTAATTTTTTGCGTTTCAAACGGTTTTTGAATTTCACTTTTATGTTTCCAAATTGTACTAATCGTTGACTCTTCGGAATGTAGCACTTCATATTCTTTTGCTAATCTTGAATTTTAAACCAGTTTTCATTTTATTAATTATGGTAGCCTTTTCTTGCCTTTCGTAATACCTTTCGCTTTTTTGTAATTGATGATTTTATTATTTTTGTGAGCAAAGTTTGGAGAATTTCATTGTATCCGGTGAATATTTAATAATACCCACCTTTGATATGAATAAAGTACAGTATAAGTTCAGAAGAATATACTTTGAGTTTGAGCGGTTTTTCGAGTATATAAGCTTAGGTTTAAATGAGTAAGAAAGTCTGACATTATACTTTTTATTCTAAATTTAAACTTTTGACAATCATGTTCATACCTTTTCTAATGTGGATACGTAATACTATTTGCATTCATTTCTTATCCATTTGTATATTCATCGAAATTATAGAGACCGAAACCATTTCGTTTTTTGCAATCTCTATAGCTATTCACTGTGTATTTCTCTAGCTACATATTTATGTTTTTTTTTTCAAATCCAATGACCATACATTTGCCCAAAATACCTATTTGTTTAAAAAAAAAAACTACAATTTTTAATAATCAAACACTATTCTGATTGATCACAAAAATTTGACTTATAACCTATTTCACACTTACGTTAAACACAAAGCGAACAACATAATAACTTCAAAATACATAATTGAGTGACCCAAGACTTTTTTCAAACGTCAGTAACCCGGGGTCTACACTATGCAAATCTGCTGATATTTTCTCTCATGAAATTAAATTTACCAATGTATGTGTAAATATACTATGCATATTTTGGAATTCTCAGCAAATTATCAGGAGGCTATTTCACAAAAAAATTATCATGAAATTTTTACGAAATGTCACATTAAAATGCATTTTTTTATTTATGTTTTTCATTTTATTTCGAATGTTGAGACGTATGTATGGTTATAGCTACATAAAAAAAATATTTCGCAATGACTATTACTTCAAAACCTACTAATTTTCTGACAGTATTCACCGAATTTTATTTGACATTTGAAGAAATTATCATGAGAGTAGATTGCCCAGTTATGATAATTTTTTAATAAATATTTATCAATACATTGAAAAAAACACATACAAACATAAATTATCATGAGAGAAAATATCAGCAAATTTGCATAGTGTAGTCCCCGGGTTAGATAAAACAAAATTTTTGTTTTTTATTTTTTTACAAAAAAGATTGTATTCGGCGAGCGAGCAAAAAATTATATTCTGCGCTTGGTGTATCGAATGCCTTATAGAAGCTTGAAATCTGATTGGGAAGAGGTAAGGGGGAAATCTGAAAATTTCTGGTAATAATATGATTTTACATTTTTTGTGTTGATAAAATTAAAATGTACATATTCTGCTTCTAACTCAGCTTCTGAAATATTATTTCTAAAAATTGCTGTTATTCATTCTGGCATATTTTCTGGAAGGTTAAAATATGCTAAGTTTTTAACATTTCTTCATAACTAAAAATCCCTGCAAGTTCTATTCAAAATTGATGTCGATATTTAAATGCCGAAACATGCGTCTAACTTAGTGTAAATCACCAAAATGAACTAAAAGATACACGATATTTAGTTGAATTCTATACCATTGCCAATTTGGTTTTGTCTATCATTATTTTTCAAAATTTCATTAAAAAAAAATGGTAACATTGCATTTATTTGCCAGTGGTGCCATCTAGTTAAAATAACCTAACTACAATAAACTGCAAATATCTTGATACGCAACTCTCTAGCAGTTTCCCTTATGGTGTTATAAATTATTTACTATTTGTACAAATATATGCTAAATGTATGATGTAAAAACATATTTAGGGGGTGATGGGAAGTGGGATAGATCATACGGTTTCCTTTATTGCCCAAGAGGTAGGCTCCAATGTGTTTTTGGTATAGGGGTATCTCCATTTAAATCAAGCCTAATCGCCTTTTGTAAAATAAAGCTATAGCTAATCGTGTGGTGATATTTACCGAGTCTCAAGTGAGATCCTCCGAGTCAACCATTTTAACGTGTTGCACCAACCCTGTTGGTAATCAGACGAACGGCTAATTTTAATGCAACCGATTTAATGTTTGAAGTGGTATAATAGTATAGATGTGGTGGAAGTTGTATTGGTTGATGTAGCCGTCTGAATGAGCCTAAATCTGGCAACGGCCACGGACGAGCCAATTGGATGGGAAGGGGATGGGAGAACGGTTCATGAATTAGGTAGAATTGGTACTGAGGTGGTTGCTCTCGGAGGGTTTGGGATTAGCTGTATTTGGCAATGATTTGGAAGGCTCCCTATCCAAATATGTTATATATATATATATATATATATATATATATATATATATATATATATATATATACATATATATATATATATATATATATATATATATATATATATATAAGCCTATATAAGCCTCTCCTCGGTTTCTTCGCCCTCGAGTAGTTTCTTTAGAAAATAATTCATTTTAGTAATTTTTTAGCCGGCGTTGGCTTGCAAAGGTTAGTTCACAACTGATCTAGAATTTAGAGGACAACTGATCTAAATGTAAAGACCTAAAGATGAAAATCTGAATTCGTATAGAACATAAAGAAGGACAACTACTCACGAGGTGAAGACAGTCATCAACTTCCTCAAGGCAGTCCTCGCAAATAAAATCATGAGCTAAACACATACGATGTAGATGATCTTTAAAATGGCCATGTCCGGTAAGAATCGCTACCAAGATTCTTAACTGGTTCTTTTTTAAAGATAAAGCATACTTGGTTTACCTCAAATTGGGCTCCTTAATGAAGTACTTCGCTTTACGACAACTAAAAGTTTCAAGGCATTGATTTTCTGCAAATAAGATTTTGTAGACCATTAAGCTTGGAGAAGCCTTCAGGTCAACCACTGGCCACCATACAATAGAAGCGTACGATAGTAGCGGTAGGACCAGTGATTTATAAATGTAAGAAAGTATCCTAGTGCTTAAACCCCAGGTTTTCTCAAAAGCTATTCTACATAGCCAACAAATGGCAGTTTCTTTTTGAAGTTTGTAATCCAGGTGATTCTTCCAGGAAAGTTGACTATCCAGGACAACACCAAGGTGCTTGACGTGATCACATTTAGTGATCGTTCTGCCAAAAACGGAGGGAACAGATAGTTCAAGAGTATTCCTCTTCCTTGTAAAGATAATTAAATCAGTTTTAGAAGGGTTGACGTGACGACCCTTTTCAACACACCATGCCTCCACAATAGTTAAAACATGCTGAGTTAGGTTGGATAAGACACTGAGATGTTTGCCTGAGACGGTCAAAACGAGATAATCAGCGTATCTGTGCAATTTAGCCAGATTACTGCAGCTTTACAAGTAACTCGTCAATGACCAAAAGCCACAGCAGAGGTGAGGGCACACCTCCCTGAGGACAGCCGTTGGTAACCTTAACAGAAACTAACACCCCATCCAGCTCCGCCTCCACAGCGCGAGACTTGAGCATGGATTCAATCCATAAGGTATAAATGGTGCGATCAATCCCAAAATTGGTACAGGCAATAGTGATCGTAGCAAACGAAGTGCTATCGAAAGCTCCCGCAATATCCAGGAAAGTACCCACAAAAAACTCCTTATTATTAAGAGACTTTTCAATCCTGGTTACAAGTTCATGTAGGGCGGTTTCGCAGGACTTACCGACTCTGTAAGCATGTTGCATGTTACTGAGTGCTTTAAGGAAAGTTGAGAATAGACTAATAGGCCGAAAGGCCTTAGGATCCGTATAATCGGACTTACCAGCTTTTGGGATGAAAACAACTCTACTTCTGCTCAAAGAATTTGGAACAGTGCTAAAAGCAATACACGCTTGAAAAAGGTGGAGCAAATGATTCTGAAAAATACCATCAGGGCCGCCAGCCTTATAAGATGCAAAGGAAAATAGGTATTACGATAAGTAATTAGCCTTGGTTTTTAGGGTAGTCAGCGCCCAATCAATCCTTCCTCAGCAAGCCGTCTCCGAACCGTCCATTTTGAAATACCAACTTCGTTCACGTGGTCTGAAAGCCATTCCGCGAACTGGAGATTATCTCATTTTGGTTCACTGTATATGGGCTATTCGCCTTACTAGTGACTTAGAGATGCTTGTAGTCCTCTGTGAATAGTTGGTGTTTACAAAAAACGTTTTAATTTGCTCTATTTTAGCACTGGTTAAATCAGCATTTCTGCCCATTTTAAAATATTCAATATCTCTTAACAATGAACAAATATTTTATATTGAATGATATTTTTTAAAAATTTATTAAAATATACGAATATTTGCACTCATATACTGCATTAAACAATAGCTGTATAAAACTGATACCTAGTCACAATTTTGAAACAATTGAAACGTTTTTTTTTGTAAGGGTACTAATCTAATTATTTTGTATAAAAATCAACCTGTGTTTCATCCTTAAAAAACAATAGAATATGTAATGAAAGAGTTTACTTGCAATAGTAGCATATAGTGTCCCTAATAATATGGCCACCCACTGTAATTTGATTTAAACTACCAATTTAATAAATAAAAAAAAGCTTGTAGTTTGACCAAAATTTTGATTTAGTTATAATTTAGCTTCCATCAAAAAAACATTCAGCTATTCCACAATGTCACAATTATTATTCTGCGATGTTTATCAGATTCACATACATATGTACATATACCCAAAATTTAAAATAAAAATATATTACATATTCTACTCAAAACTACTATATATAATTTAATGGTTATTATGGACGCCATATTGTTATACATTGCCCAATTTAAAAATAAATAGCCCAATCAATGTTGAACTTTATAATGTAAATCTAATTTTCTTAAAAAAAATAATTTTGTGCTTTGCTTGCTTATCTTCTAAAAATTTTCCTTCGTCTTGTTGTGTAGATTTTGTAAAAAAAAAAAATATTCACGTGACATGATTTACCAAAACATGAAAAAAAAAAAAAAAACAAATAAATAAATATGAAACAAAAAAATACGGAAAATTTATATAAATTATATGTATAGCCCCAGAGAGAAAAATTATTAATGGTTAAAACATGTATAGGGATATAGGGAATTAATTTCCTTTGCCAATATTATTAGCTCTCTGTCATATAAAAAAAAATGTTTGTATGTCTATAATAAAAGCTGATAAAAACAAATTTAAAGCTTTCAAATTTTACATCTTTTAATTCGTTTTAATACTGTGTGCTCCCATTTCTGTTTAACTCCTGTTTGTTGACTTTACTTATTTATTGTTTTTGTGTTTTTTTTTCAAGTCTTCATCATTCTTTATCTTTTAGTTTGGAATATACTTTACCATTTTTAGAAGAAAACAAAATTATGTTTGTGACATGAAAATGTCACGTCGTGACTTCTTCGATTCCATATTTTATATTTTTCGTTTCGGCACCAAATAAGTTGTTAATCTAAAGCGTGTGTTATGTTTTCTACTTTAAGCGTAATTTAACTTTCTTTTTTATGTCTACCAGCTTAACGTTAAAAGCAGTAAAAAAACATGGTGGATTTCAATTGTTTCATATATGATTTTAATTTTCATTGAAATTTTTGTGTTAGGTCATATGATTTACAGTAGAGAATTGAATTTGAATTAGGCTTTGTATATGCAATTAATCATTTCCATTTTAGCAATTTTTTTTTGGTGAACTAAACTTGTGTATTTTCTTAACGAACACCTTAACGATTTTTGATCTATAAACGAGTATGTATGTATATACATATATATTTTTATGTATATGATAAGAAAATAGAAGAAAATCTAGAATACAAAAATAAAAATAAGAAAACTAAACTAAACGATAAAAATTTATGAAAAGGGTCGTTAATACGTGACCGAGTTTATCAATAAAACGTGAACAGAGAACTAAAGAAGTTAAATATTTTCTTTAGAAACAATTTAACTGCTATATGTATATATGTATGTACGTATGGCTATGAATGTATATGCACGTTTCAATATATACATACAGTTGCCATATATGTACATACTTAAATTCAATAGATCTGCATTTATTTTGTATTTTTTTAAGAATAAAATATTGAAAACATGATATTATTAATTAAATTGACAAATTTCAAATTAAATGTTCGACACACATCAATTCGTAACAAAATTCAGCATAATTCATCATGGCGGTAACCAATGAAATGCTAAATGCGGTTTGTACAATGAAAAAATTGAGATTCTTAAAGAAAGAACTGCAGTTTGTAAAATTTACAACAACAAGTTAACGTTAAACTGTATTGAGCCTAGTGTATTGATGCATAACATTGAGATAATCGGTATACAGCAAATCTTGTTGAAACTGACACGGCTCTTAGTTCGAAAGGTGGAGCTGGAATCAGGGATGACTACGCCGTGTAATCTACGCGGTTGTCGACATGTAAAATATTAGGTAGATTACTTGGCAATATTTTTTATCAATGTCGACAAGTAACACAATCTCGACAACCTACGATATTTTAGCGACATGAAATAAAATGCGGTATTTTGTAAAAGGGCGATTTAGTTAAGCCGTAAAAATTCAAATTAAATCGGGAATCACGTACTATACTATAACTTTGGAAATATATGTCTAAAAGATGACCAAAAGCATAGAAATTAATTAAAGTAAAAAAAGAAATGCTCCCCATGAGATTCTACACAACTTCCGATGTGCCTTTGGCAGCAATATTATTTCATTTATAGAACGCATATTTTCGGCCATCTTATCGCTACAAATATGACTTGAGAATCCAACATAAAAAAAATATAAAACCATAAAATTAAAAACACAAAGTTACATACAATAAATTATAAACTCATTCAGTCTACGCTTGGAATTATCTTTGTTGGAACAAAAATCAAACAAATGGTCAACATTGTTAAAACTCTTGGACATCATATTCACTGGTTCATTGTCACCAAAATTTGTCCTGTATCTATTTAAGTGGAAGAGGTCACAATCCCTTAGCTGCCGACTAGGTGCATTTATTTTAATTGATTCCAGAATATGCATCAATTTGATCAAGTAGCAAATTACCAATAAAAGAACACATTAACAACTTACATTCTTACATTCAGTTAAAAGTGGTGGTAATCCCTGTAGTTTGACGTGGTATGGTAAATCATGATCATACGCAAATGCATCTTTCCATTTCAAGTAGCTTATATGGATTTATTTTGGCTCATTTCGATGTTCTGGATATGTTCCTCGTAAAATGGACTCCACACATTAATAGCGTATTCAACCTGGGATCGAACGTATGCACATTACAAGATCTTAATAGTCTCTGTAGATTTTCAGGTCATCAGCGAATATTAGGGTTTTGCATTGCTCTATCACTTCAGTATTGTCATTAATAAAAATGATAAAATCCATGGACCAATATGGGAGGCTTGTGGAACACCGGAGGTAACTTGAATTGTTTCTGATCTTTTACCTCCTACCTCAATATACTGTAGGCAATTACTTAAATATGATATAAACCAAGCTAAGAATTTGCTGAAGGAGCCATACTTATACAGTTTTACAGTGACTGATGGAATCGAAGGCTTTTGCAACGTCGGTGTAGATCACGAACTTCCTTGTGGTTCCCTATTTCTTTAATCGAATAGCTGGTAAATTCGATAAAGTTGGCCGATGTTGATATTTTGGACAAAAATCCATGTTGATTCTGGCATACATACCGCGGTGCTAAATATCTGAATGACCTGCATACTATACCAGTTTAAATAATTTTGGTATTGAAGGTATAGATATAGTACCTCTGTAGCATGAGATATCACTTCTTGTGCCACTTTTGAAAACCGGCGTTACTCTGGTTATTTTCCATTTACGTGGAAATGTTGCCAATTGCAATGACTGATTAATTATCATTCTTAGTGGAATTGCCAATATTGCAGAATTTTTCAAAAATGAACCAGGAATACCATCCGGACCACGTCCTTCTCCAAAACCATTCAATGCACACTGAATGTCCTCGGGCGATGTGTGGAGGTAATATTGGTGCACTATAATCAGTAATAGTTTGATCCCTGTAGTTATCTATATCTTCTGGTTTATAAACTGTTCTTTAAATATCATCCAGCCTGGGTAACCATCAATTTCGCGTTTGGTTCTATATAAGCCCCAATAGTGTTTGCGACCTCTTTTTATTTTCTCCTTTAAGTCGCTAATATAGCATTTTAATTCAAAAGTTTATTATTAGCAATTCATCGCAAGCAATTTACCATTATCATTTCAAAACAAGGTAAACAATAGCAAAGCAGTGCCGGTTTTCACGATAATGTTCTGATATTTGGACTACTAGATGAGGATTAGGCTATCTCTTGATCGATTATATTAAATCTCAACATAATGGATCAAAATGCGATTTTAATAGGATTTTTAAAAAAAGTTCTGGATGATCAATTTTGATGAGACTAAGAAGGGCAATGGGATTATAAAATGATTTTAGAATGAAGTTCTTACCTATACTGAAACTTAACTGAGCTAGTTCTTAACCGATGAAATCCGACATGTTCGATATTAATTGTGGGGAATAATAAATGATTTTTGTATATCTTATTGTGGAAAATGGCTAACTGGAATGAAACTAGGCAATTTCTGTAAAAGTTAAATTAAAGTAAATATAATTTAATATTCTATTTTTTTTCAATTGAAGGTGAATCTCTCCCATATGTATTATATTATGCTAATGTTGAGGACAATTTTTCACAAAGAGGACATATTTTGTTAAAATCCTTTTATAAGTGAAGAAAATTTATTTTAATCAATGAAGGCCATATTCCAAAACGTATCTCAATAATCATGTTATAATTTTAGTTTCAACCCAACCTGTCGAATTACATCATAATCGGTTATCGAAAAATCTCAAAATTCATTAGTTGGCCATATTCAAGAATTGTATTCAAAAAATATTTAATCCCACTTTTTTCAAATCAAAAATCCAATTTATATTCAACATGTCGAGTTCTATGATAGTCAAGAAATAACCTTGTTCCGTGGCCCAGTTTCCATCCAACATGTCGAATTTGATATTAATTGCCTCACTGAATTGCAATCACGATTCGTGATGAATTACTGCGGCGATGAATTATTATCGCGTTGAATTGATTGCAACGAATTGCTTATAATGAATTTCATAAGATAAATTGCTTGCGATAAATCGGCCAGTTACCAAAACTTTACTGGTGAATCGTGTTAACGAATTAAAGTCAAAATTCGTTTCTGTAGCCATTCTTTTATGAATACATAATGACATAAAGATCTGGCAAAAACCATATGATATATAACTGTAAATCGCTTGCCATCTTAACTCTTTTTGCAAATTTATCTAAGTTGAAGTGCCTATATTTAGCGGGAGCGCATTATCACTATTTTTAGCAAGATATATATTTTGACCTACTAACCTGTTTCAAATTCGATTTCACGTACGTTTCGTCATCCATGAAAACACACTCATTAAATTTTGTCTAAACTTATTCATAGAGTAGATGGTACGTTAAGTGAACAAAGATCTGTTTATCTGAACGATTTGATTTTTTAATAGCTCTGCAGCTCATTGGCTTTTTCAACTCGAATTCGTGTACCATCAGAGATTTCTGAACTAATTTTGATGTAAGTTATAATCATTTTGTAATTTTTTTATCACAATTGTGCCAGATTTTGGATTTTTATTAGCTGCTTTTTCTACAATTAAACCATCTATATACTATTTTAAAACTCTTTATATCGTTGTTTTGCATTGATCCTAAAGAAATTTGATCACCGTAGTTTAGAAATAATTCACAATATCACCGTAGGAATTGCCTACATTATTGACGTTGTCTACCGGTTGTCGGCACGTTGACGTAGAAAATAATAGATGACACGTAAACGCCCATCTCTGCTGCAATACACTGGAATTTTTGAGAACCAGAAAATTGGGTATCGTCCATTACATGTCAACCACGAACTAAGGGAATATTTTGATCCATAAAAACTAGGGTACTCAAGTGCGCTTTAGCAGGTGTTGTTAGGTTAGCATCAAAACTATAGTTTTTAAAACTGATGACTTAATAATAGTATAGACAAAATTAAAGTAGCAGAAGAGTTGAATCAATATATTTTGTTGGAGTTGTAGCATCATTTTCGATAATGTTTCATTATATCATCTATATGTAATGTCCCTCCTAATCATACATAAATTATAACCCATCCGTTCACTTTTGATGATGTCATATATATGTACATCAAACGCAAACTCAAGCAAACTTCCAATCAATTGTGAAGTTGCGCACGCTAACATTCTCGGGCCAGTACTGTTTATAATTTTCATGATAAATGGTGTTATGTACCTTCCTCTCTCTGGAACACTATATTTATGTATTGCAGATGACGTTGCCTTACGGATATGGCCATTTGATCTAACTGCGTTTAAAAAACAGCAAACTTGCATTAAATGTCGGAAAAACGAAATATATGTTGTTTTTCAACAGTCCAAACATTTTAAATATATATTGTGATTGTTATCGGATAGAGCAAGTTGACTTATTTATGTATCTTGGCGTTAACCTTGATAGGAAAATGAAGTTCAATATTCACGCTGATGCTGTTGAGAGAAGATGTTCTTATGGGATTTCTTAATGAATTTTTTATCTGTGACCAACACCAAAATGGCGAATTTTCAAATATACGTATTTCAAAACAAGGCGTTAAAAAACCTTTATAAGCTAAACATTTGAGAAAGAACTACTGACATACATACATAAGCGATATCAACTGTGACAAATAAACCTAATCTACCAGCACAAATTTTTAAATGTTACCGGTAACATAATCAACGATGAAATTCACACCAATACTAAGTTCAAAATGAATAACGGTAATAATAACAACGCCATAAGAACAAGATCTCAACTTTCCCGAACGGGAGCCAGCGTATACTTACTGAGACCTTACGTCAAGTACAATATCGGGGGTCTTCAACAGATTTCATTGTGTTTATTTATTGTACATTGAGATCAGATGTTCTTCACATTGTGGGCTTTAAATCACACGAATGATTCTTCTCTTAAATGTAAGGAGCCATCTCTTGTACCCGTCCGTTAGCGTCCATCTTTTACATCCATACATAGCAACATCAGGATTGATCCACGCTCAATAACTATACCAAGGAAGGTATATATAACTGAATATTTCTACATCCCGCTCGTCTTATTCACTCTCATCGGCAATTGAAATATCTATACTACTTCACCTAAATTAGTACGTCGGACGACGTTAGATCGGTTGCATTTGATGTTCAAGTGATGTTTAAAAATATTCTTTAAGTGACATCCCTTCAGATTACTCGATCATGCTTGAATTGTTGGATTTTGCCATAAATTCTGTAATTCTTATATTGAATTGTCAATGACATCAATGAATAAGTATAGCATATGGCAGTAATATTTGGTGGTATAAGAAGATGGGCTTATTGTGGTTGAAAGCGTCGGTTGGAGCATCTTGGCTTAGCTCATCATTAAGAGAAAGAGAGCTGCCGAGAGAGATCGATGCCGTCTGCGTCTTCAATCAGTAAAGACATCCTTCTTTGCTGCTTTGTACCTCCGGCACATGAGTCATTTCGAAATGTTAACGTTTTGACGTATTTTCGGCATGGCTATTTTATGTTGTTAAGCCTCTTTTTAAAGCGCCGGGTTATGACCTTATCACAGCAGAAATTTTAAAAGAACTACCAAGGAAAGCACTATTAAAGCTCACCAATATTATAAATGGCGCCTTTCGATTGAAATATGTACCCAGCCTCTGGAAAATTGCAGAAGTAATTATGATTCCGAAACCTGGGAAACCACCACACAAAACTGGATCATACAGGCCAATATCACTATTACCAGTTATGTCTAAACTCTTTGAGAAGTTATTAGTGAAAAGGCTAAATCCGATAATTGAGAGGAAAAACCTGATTCCAAATCATCAGTTCGGTTTTCGCAACCAACACTCAACATTAGATCAAGTACACAGAATAACTAATATTATTGAAGGAGCATTAGAGGAGAAAAAAGTCTGCTCAACGATATTCTTAGACGTTGCACAGGCCTTTGATAAAGTTTGGCATGAAGGACTTAACTATAAGTTAAGAACTGTACTACCAATGCAATTCACTACAATATTAGAATCATACTTGAAAGATAGATTCTTTAGAGTAAAATTAGACGATTCCTATTCTGAATTGAAAGAAATCAAGGCAGGAGTACCGCAGGGCAGTGTATTAGGTCCGGTCCTATACCTTTTGTACACTAATGATCTCCCTGTATTAGAAAACAACACTGTGGCGACCTTTGCTGATGACACGGCAATCTTAGCTGTTGGAGATAGCAACGAAGAATCAACACAGAGTTTACAGTTGGCTATTACTCAAATACATAACTGGACCAAAAGATGGCGAATTAAACTTAACGAAACTAAATCAGTTCACATCAATTTTACAAACAAACGACTCGAACATATTCCGGTTACAATTAATCAAGAAATAATACCGTATGCCAACACGGCTAAGTACCTTGGCATGACACTAGATGCAAAACTACGATGGAAAGCACACGTCAAAAAGAAAAGTGAAGAACTAGGGCTTAAATATAGAAAGATGTATTGGCTGATAGGAAGGAGCTCCGCTCTATCAACATACAACAAACTTCTATTATATAAACAAATATTAAAACCGGTTTGGACTTATGGTATCCAACTTTGGGGTTGTACCAAACAGAGCAACGTGGAAATCATCCAAAGATTTCAAAACAAAGTATTAAGGAACATCGTTGATGCACCATGGTATGTTAGAAACAGAGACCTCCATAGGGACCTTAAAGTGGACACTGTTTCAAAGGAAATCCAAAAAAATGCACTGAGACATAGGCAAAGGCTCGAACAACATGTTAACACTGAGGCAACTAAGCTGTTAAACAACACAGATATTGTACGCAGGCTCAAACGAACTAAACCTTTTGAGCTGGTGTAATTGCTAGTGTAAACAGCGTAATGCTGATCTAAAACCCACAATAACGACGTGGTTTAATTCAATTTATCAGACACTATGGAACACCAGTGGGAAGAAGCCATAGATTAATACAACATAGTAAATTAAGTTAGAATAAAATTGCTCATTAATCCAGGTGACTAGATTGTAATAATTGTTTATTTAAAATATTTAAATAAAATTGAAAAAAAAAAAAAAAAAAAAAAAAAAAAGCCTCTTTTTAAGTAATTTAAATAATTTCCATTAAGCCTTTACCCCTTTTGTGCATCATCGAAGCATTTAATTTTTTCTTTTGGATTTTAATTTGATTTTTCGTCAGTAAATTTAATTTTTTTTGTTGCTTTTAATAAATTATAGTGCAGCTGCAGTGTTTAAATTCAAACAACTTGGGATACACATTTTAATATTTTTAAACCTTTTTTTATTTTAAATGGCATGAATAAAGGTCAAAACTGGATGATTTTTTTACACATATAAAGGGTGGTTAAATTTTAAGGGCCGATGTTGAATGTGAACCACACCTAAATGTCAAGTTTTTTTCTGCATTTCATTTGACATTTCTCAATTTCAGACTAACTCAATTTGAACCATGGAAAGATACACAATCGAGCAACGCGTTAAAGTTATTCAGGCTTATTATGAAAATGGGCGTTCAAATCAAAATGCATATCGTGCACTTCGTGATTTTTTTGCTCAATTTAATCGTCCAAATGTGTGTACAATCGGAAAAATCGTGCAAAAATTTCAGCAAACCTGGTTTGTAGGAGATTTTAAAACACTAGTGCATGCTCGTACAGCTCGTACTGCAGAAAATATTGCTTTTGTTCGCGATAGTGTGGCTGAAGCCGCCCACCTCAACTCGTCGTCGTGCCCAACAATTGCACCTCTCACGCTCGTCGTTGAAGAACATTATGCATAAAGACTTGCATTTACACGCTTATAAGGTGCAATTGACTCAAGAACTAAAGCCTCTTGATCATTCCACACGTCGTCAATGGTCAGAATGGTGGCAAGAAATGGCAACAGTGGATGATCAATTTTCGAAGAAAATCATCTTCAGTGATGAGGCACATTTTCACCTCAGTGGATTCGTCAATAAGCAGAATTACCGGATTTGGGCGAATCATAATCTAAGAGTGATTGTCGAAAAACCAATGCACCCACAAAGAGTGCCTGTTTGATGCGATTTATGGGCTGGCGGCATCATCGGGCCGTTGTTTTTCCAAAATGAGACCGGTCAGGCAGTTAAAAATTAAAGTTGGGCGGATTATTCCAGCACACATGGGCCCACGGTGCAATACTCGGACAAACACATATACTTACACAGGCGCAGTTACTGTGAATGGTGTTCGCTATCGTGAGATGATAACGAATTTTTTATGGCCCGAATTGGAAGATATGGATGTGGACGATATGTGGTTTCAACAGGACGGTGCCACTTGCCACACAGCTAATGAAACAATGGCTCTTTTGCGCGACAAATTCAATGGCCGTGTTATCTCACGTGGTGGCGATGTCAATTGGCCGCCAAGATCATGTGATTTGACACCGTTGGACTTCTTTCTTTGGGGTTATTTGAAAGAAAAGATGTACGTCGATAAGCCAGCAACAATTCACGAGCTAAAGGATGAGATAATTCGGCATATTAACGGCATAGAACCTCAATTATGCCTAAGCGTCATCGAAAATTTCGACCATCGGATGGAGGTGTGCCGCCGAGGTCGCGGCGTACATTTGGCCGATATTTTATTCCATACATAATTGAACCATACCATATTATCATAATAATAAAAAGAATTGACAATAATTTCCTAAATAATTTGTGTTTTATTCAAAATCAACATCGGCCCTTAAAAATTAACCACCCTTTATAAGTTGGTTAAAACTAATGGTCAAAACAAATCGAACCTGTACTCCATTTGGCTGACAAAATGGCGTAAGGCAAGGACGCAAATAAGCGAACTGCGAAATAGCCGGGAGAGCCTTGAGCCCCAGAACAAGTAGAGATCATATAAAAAAAAAAAAAAAAGTACATTTGCAGGCAAGTCTCTACATAGGCAAATATTATGTCAACAGACTGCAAAAATACTAAGAGTAACCTCATATCAGATCTGTATTATACTTAGAGTACGAACACCTTCTTGACGAATTTTTTTCCAGTTTTGACCAAATATTATTGTATTAAATGCATTTACTATGGCAACCTTAAAATCTTTCATTATTATTTGAGGTTTTTAATTTGAATTCTCGGGATTCGAACATTTTTAAACAACTGGGCATAACTAAATAAAATTCATTCATTTGCAAAAATAAACAATCCATTTGATTAATTAAACATTTGCAAGATATCACATGTTGAAAATATTACAATTAAAATCCAATATTCGACATTACCGTATAGAGTCATAAAAATAGTGTTCCTGTTTTAAAGTTACTTTGAACTCGTTCATTAATATATGGAGCACGATTTTCACCTTATTGGTTTCTTTGGATCGGTCGCTTTTAACTACCAGATCGGAACATTTCAGGACGAAACACTCGTTATTAACTTTGAAACTTCTATAATTAAATGTAGAACATTTCTGCACGGCACTCCATATGCCGCCTGGGAAGGACTTCCAACAAAAGAAATGTGCCATTAATTTGTTTTGTCTTATTATAATTTAATAATTTTTGATTGGTGAAATTCTATACTGAAGTAGAAACATAACTCTTAAGGCAGATGCATGTTTCTGTTATCGTTCGTTCCGTTCATTTAATAAAGTTCATGTTGATATAATCACAATAAGAGAAATCTAACTATCTCGTATCATCAATTTCGATTATAAATAAAAAAAGTACTTTGCAAGTTGTCGTCTTGGTAAAACATGGATAAAACAATATTTTTCAATTTATTTTATAGCACAAAAAATCTACTAATGTTATTAAAATTTTTTCTTAAATCTAGTGATCAACCGTGCATCTTATGTATAATGGGGTAGGGAGAATGTTGTACATTCTGATTTGTTTTGTTTATATACTGTATCTCTGTATTGCATAGAGGCTTATACATACATAGAAACAAATAATTTAATTATTAAATAATAATTTAACTAGAAGTAAACAATTAATTTGATCGATGTAAACGTAAATAAATAGCGCTCATGAACTTTCAATTATTATAATTACATCGAAATATTTTGTTTAACATGAGGTGTAAAAACTAGATATAATGAAACTGTGGCAAAGAAAAAATTTTGAGATTGTTTCGTTTCACGGCTATATCAACGCACTTGATTTTTGCTAACATTCGATTGGGCACATATGTACATCAAATTAATGAATTAGTAGTTTCAACGGCCGGTTACCCCACCCCCATAAAATATTCTAACTAGTATTCCCCACAGATTTTGTGGTTAGTTCTAGTTGTGAGCAGAAGCTATAGCCAATCAAAAATATGTACGGGTTTTTCCACAAACCAAGATTTAGGTCAGTAACTTGAGTGGGTTGAAACGTTATCCTAATGTTTCATCTACCATTTGTTTTGACAAGTATACATTGGATCTCCTCGAATGATAATATTCTGAACCACATTAGTAGTACAAATATAACGAATAAATAATTAATTAATTAATTTCCAATTAAATAAAAAAACATGAATCGTTACGGCTCAAATTTGCCCTTTAGACTTCACGTCGGTGAATTTTATAGCAAGCCATTAACGTTGGAACTGGTTTCAATGTTTTATTTTTTACGTCCGCAATCATAATAATAAGGCTTTTATAGAATTACAGATGGCTTTTACGACCTATATAGCCGTGTACAAAAGAGTGATACTGTACAGCTTTCAAAGAACAATAAATCCACTATATAGCCGAACAGTCTCTAATTAATGTATGTATTTGTTGGTAATTATTAAAAAAGAAAACTAGTCTACCTCTCGTGAATGTGATGTTATCTTCTTTAAGCCTCCGGGTAAAACAATTCATCAACCACCTGTAACACCATAGTCGCCAAGCGGAATTCCGTTGTAATACATACCATCCATCTTCTGATTATGTTCAGATGATTTAAGCGAGGAGGATGGTGCTTTTGGTGCAAATACTGGCACATAGAATATAGTCGATGATTAACAATTTTTGCGGGATTTAACAAATATTAAAAAATTTGTCGGATATTACTCGAGCTTCTTCCTTTTTTGTCATAAATATGAACTTTGTCGTGTGGTTTAACAATGCATCGGTGAAACGCCTAACGCATATATAAACACTAGTTTTAGTGAGGGTGGTCTAGCTTTAAAATTTTAACTAACTTATTCACATAAAGTAATACGATGTGATGGAAACGTGAACTATGAATCTAAAACCCCTTGAATATTAGAGAAATGTTCGATTTTGTTCCACTTCAATATTATAGAAAACTTCTCAGATCCCTAAAAATATTTAAAATGTTAACAATTTTACACAAATATTTGAATTTTACAACATTTTTCAAAACTAAGACTATAATTTTTTTTTTAAATATTCAATTTTAGAATATTCTTGATAGCAGAAAATATTCGGAGCAGCACTATAGATGAAGAGAATTTTTTCTGCTGTAATTTTATTAACTAGCAGAAAAATAATGAACTTGTGCATTTTTTTAGAAGAATTTTTGTAACTACCAATTATATGATAGCAGAAAATTTGAACACATTTAATAAATAATTCGTTACCAAACAAAATATTTTATATTTTACATGCTAATTATTATATTAATAATTTCTCCTACAAAAACCAATATGTAACAAATATGCCGTGCTGTTTTTCTGATAGCTGAAATCATAACACACCTTCAGGAGCTGTTTAAGAAAAATCGATCGGGTCATATGAAATTTTTCAGTTTTCCCCTGTAACCAGTATACCATGCTGTTTTTCTGACAGCTCAGATTATAACACACCTGTACAGTATAAGAAAAATCGATCGAGTCAGAAGACCTGCAGATTTTTTTGAACTTTTGGCCATATGTTATTTTTTAGTTTTATACATACTGGATATAATATTATGGTGAACGAATCTAAAAAATTCATATGGCCGAGATTTCAAAAAATTCTGGAGCTCTTCTGACCTGATTGATTTTTCTTAAACTGCTCCTGTAGTTGTGTTATGATCTCAGCTACCAGAAAAACAGCCCGGCATATTTGTTACATATTGGTTTTTTTAGGACAAATTATTAATATAATAATTGGCATGTAGTTCAAAATATAAAATATTTTGTTTGGTACGAATAATTTATTTAAAGTTTACAAATTTTCTGCTAACGTGTAATTGGTTGTTACAAAAATTCTTATAAAAAAATGCATAAATTCATAATTAATTATAATAATTCATAATAAATTAATTCATAGTTAAGTTAATAAAATTACAGCAGAAAAAATTCTCTTTATCTATAGTGCTGCTCCTGGTGGTGAGAAGATAAAATCCATATTTTCTGATGAAAATTTTCTGCTATCTTATACAGCACCTTCAGGATATGTACTTCAATTTTTATAATACTTTTATGTTTGAATAAGTCTCGTATTTAATATTTTTTTTAATTTTAAGTTGGTTTTGTGATTTCAAATACTTTTTTGGAGTAAGCCATTTTTACAAAGATTGCTATAATATGCCAAAGCCAATCAATCCCTTGCCAAGTTTGTTGGTTAAATAAGAAAGGTCTTAAGGCTGAAATTAAATATTTAATTCAACATCCTCACTATGATTGATAATGATGGATTCTAGCTATATACCATGCCAATTGGAAAGGTGCCAAACCAAAATGCTTTAAAAAAATTTTAATTTCTTTTTCTAATAAACTAATCATGGAGATTACAACACACAACAGTTTCAGTTTGAACAAACTGCAAAAGTACATTGGTAAAATACTTGTCGTATTTGTGAAATTTTTAAATTATGAAAATCAAATTTGACATTTACAATTCTGAATTTTAACTTGGTTTTGAAAAATTAAAAATTCTTGGGATTACCGAATTGGCCGTATATACGATTCTGAGGATAAAACTTTCAATTTAGATTGTATTTTTAAAATTTATGAATTTCAGAGCATTCCTCCTTTTTTCTTTCTAATATTTTTAATTCAATGGAATTATACCGAGTAAATAGTACAGTATTTAAAGCTGTGACGTTTGGAAGATACCGGTTTTGAATACAAATAGAAGCAGGATGAAAAAGGATTCTTCAGACTGGCATGGAGCTATATAATGAGGCAACAAAATCGAACCTATATAGCCGTGCCTCCTTGATTTGGCTGGTAATGGCGTAAGACAATAAAGCAAGAAAGTAAGTACTTGATAACCGAGCAAATAGCGCTGTGGTTAAAGCTGCGACGTTTGGATCGGGATGTACCGGGTTCGAATCCCAACCGAGGCGGGATGCAAAAGGGATTTTTTATCTCCCGATTACGATCGGTGATTAAATTGAAAACATCTATGACCCTCTGTTGGAATGTAGAACTCATGGGCCGACCCATCTTTCATGTCACTGTACAGGGTGACGTGGAGCTATGCAATGCGCAGGTGGTATACTGTACTTGTGTGAATGGGATGAATGAATGGATTGAATGAATGTTGTGTGAATGTAAGGTAAGGCTATGGTATAAGTGTCTATGCCAAGCCCTTTTAAAAAAAAAAAAAAAAAAAAGTACTTGATAGTTACGATTTGTAGTGTTTTATGTAGTGTCAGCCCGTTTCCATGCAGAAACATTAGAAATAGGCACAAAGCGGATTTCTGCTCAATAAGCCAGAATACATGAATTTCATAACATAAAATGTTCATACACGATTTTGTGGTTCACGATTCAACGTTACTACGAGTGAAAGTATTACGGTGATGTTGTATTTGCATATAGTATCCGATGGACTGGTTTACTATTTGCTATGTTAGTGACGAAACCGCATCGAGATGCCTTTTGTTTGTAAATTAAAAGTTGTTTACAAACAACATTTGATAATGTTAAAAAAAAGTTTTTTGTGTCAGCCATAGAAAAAACTTTCATAAAATTTTAATTTAATTATTTAAAATTTGTAATTTGTATATATGTACATATATAAGGTGGTAAATGTATTAAGTATCATGTACATATACATATACATATATATGAATATAATATGCACTATATGAATTTTTTTTAAATATTATTTGGTTTCAATCGAAATAAATTCAGCGCTGCTAAATACGAAACTCGAAATGAAAAAACAAAAACGGGTTGAATTCAATTTTTTATTACACAATTTCTGATAAATTTTTATTTATTTTATTTTATTTTTATTTATAATTAATGTTAAAAAGGGAAAGAGTAAAATTATACATGACCAAAAATGGAAATAAAATTTTCATCTGAGTAATTGGAAAATTTACAACAACATTATCAATCACATATTTTTATTTATTTTTTAATGGAAAATTTATTAAAATGCGGTTTTAGTACATTTTTATAAATGAATGTATATATATATAAACTATTCAAAAGAATAAAAATGTGCTTTCAAAGCTTAAATATACATTTTGTGATTGACAACGAGTATGTTTATGTCACAAAAATCAATTTATATTCTGAAAATTGAAATATACGAATTACAGTTATTTTCAGAATTTATATTTATATATTCGCAATACACTAATTTTCTTAATTTTTTAAATTTTATTAAAACAATTAAAATAAAATTTAATTAACCTGTATGGTATTTAAATTTCAAAATTGAAGTCATAATTGGGATGCAAATTATTTTTACATGTTAATTATATTCGCTTGCAGGTACCTCTAAAGCCATAGATTAATAATAAAAATATTCTGTTTAATTTTTTTCCCAATACAGTCATCACCTATTTTGTTTAATTACAATTACTTCTCTAGTAATGATAATGAAAATTAAAATGAAGTTTATCAATAAAAATATAAAACGGTTCAGCGTAAACGATTCAAACAACTTACGCATGATGTTTCGGAACAAACTACAATTTACAATTTTGCTTGAATAACAATAATTGCATTATAATTGACACAGAAAGATTTAATATATACAGCATCGTCAAAACTAATTTTTAAAACTTTGTACTAAACTTCTAAACTGTAGTAGAATATAAGCTATCATCACCTAAAAATTAAATTTGTGCTTTTGTCAATGCCACAAATCGGCTTTTACTGCCATTGGCCGGTGAAACACAATTAAACTTATGCACTATACCATCCAAATGTGATTTTTAGGTTTCACGAGAGTTGAGTTTAAAAAAAACAGTTCCTGAAAAATATGCGAATATGCAAAATTACAAGCAGGAAGTAATGATATCTAAAACGCTTGTTCTAATGTTTCGCTATTTATGTCATCGATGTTTTCGATGTTCGTTATTAAAATTAGTTTTTTCATTTATTTGTGCTATACAGCAGAATGTAGTATTGCTGCCGGACACTCTCGCCTCTATTTAGACATAACAGAGGCTGCATCGTAGTTTGAATTCTATACATTTTAGAAATTCTAACAATTTTATAAATTTTACAAGTTGTTTGAATTTTTTTTAAATTTAAAAATTCTAGAAATTCTAGAAATTATTTAAATTTTATAAGTCTTAAATTTTTTATAAATATAGAAATTTTTCAAGTTGTTTTAAACCAATAAATTTCAAAAATTCTATAAACCTTATAAATTCTATAAATACTAGAAATTGTTTAAATTCTATAAATTTGATAAATTGTTTTACATTGTTTTTTGTTTGCGAACCCAATTCGTGTGCTTGCTACTAAATTAGGACAGCCACCGTAACCTAACCTAGCCAAACCATTTTGTTTGCGTACTCTGCATGAATGAGCGCCCTTGATCCAGACGCGGTTTGTGACAATTTATAACCCCTGTCTGAAATGGTTTGATGAATAATATTAGAACATTTTATACTCCTAATAGAAAACCCATATATTGTGGTTAGTTCATCTACAATTTTGCCGATAGGATTGCTTTTTTAATACTCCCTTTTTGTTTTTTAATTAAGCATGGGGGTTTGTTTCGATTCCCAGTTTGTTTCACTTACACCAGAATTAAAATCATGATTTCTTTTATCACAAGAAATTTTTTGAATACTTCGCAAATACATATATTGAATATATATATATATATATACATATATATATATATATATATATATATATATATATATATATATATATATATATATACATATATATATATATATATATATATATATATATATATATATATATATATATATATATATATATATATATATATATATATATATATAAATTTACGAAACTGTGGTTTGTAAACCTCTACACGAGATCCCATGCAAACCAAAATAAGTACAATGTTTAATCTGCCAATGAGGGCATAATATCTCAAAAGAATATGCAGCATTTTCTAAATCTAAAATATAGTAAAAACCCACCGCCATCATAAATAATCAACACAACCGGTAATTAAAAAAATCAACCAGGCTTGTCAACGCACTATTAAAATTCCATTAAATTAATGAAATCATTAATTTTTCATGAATAATTGATTGTCAATTTTAATTTTAACATTTTCACAGGTACTCGGTTATTTTTATTCTCTCGCGGAGGAACTATCTACATCCTGAATACATTTTCAAGAGTCAACATTTTTTTACTACCTAATCAACCAAATTAAAAACTGTCACAAATTAAAAAAAGTTAATAAATTTAAAAAATTTTCCCAACCTTTTTGTAATAATAAAATATTCGTGGCAATAAAAATTGATAAGATATTTTTACTAAAGGGAAGCAAACACAAAAACAGTGTGGCCTGTTTAGTCTGATTACCTTATAAGGTGGTGTACTCTGCATTGTCTGTGGCAGCACCATGACAACCCAACAAATTTTTCTGTCCCCTAATTTAACATTTTGTATTTAAGCAAATTAAATCAAACATGTACGCAACAACAGTAGTAAATGCCTTAGCTCACCCAGTTTATACTTGGAAAAAAATGAAAACAAATTAAATTGATGAACTTTTGATTTTCTAACGTTTTTTTTGCTGCGTCTGTATTAAAGTCTTCTCTTTGTTATATGTACATATATATATATGTATGTTGTACATACATATACGACGCACGGTTGCTTTTAAATGACGATCCTGATTCCTGATGTTGATGGAAAAGTCAATGGTGAAACAATTTAATCATATTTTTCCGTTTTATGTATCTAAAAAAAAAATAAAAATAATAGAGAAGAAAATTGGGAAAGCGAAGATAATGGTGATGATGATTTTTCAATGTTTTAAAGGAAAGCATTTTCTTATTTTTTTAAGATACTTAATATTTTGTGCTATTATGGTTGTTTAAAGCAGGGAGAGAATTATTTTGATATTTTTTGCCTTCATAAATTTGATTATTTTAAGAATTCGCGTATGTACTGTGTTTGTTAGCAATTTAGAGTTTGACATGTGACTTTTATTAAATTAGCCACGGTGTGTAGGTGTATGTACGTGAATTAAGATAAGAACAACATTACTCAAGGATGGCTTTGTTTGTACAGGAAATAATATTGAATATATTTTTATGAAAAGTCGAGCAAAATTATAATATTTTACGGTGCGGTAAGAAATAATAAAGATTAAATGTGTTTACACAAAAATAAAGCATGTTCAATGAATACGATTATTCTTAAATTTTTTGGAAAATAATGGTAAATAATTTTGGTGGCAAAAGTTTTTTGGGTGAAAATCTTGTCAATTTTAGAATAGCTCCAAATATAGAAAATAGTGTTATATAGCCAGGTCAAAAGCTAAAGGAGACCACGAGTCATTATTGCTAGCGGTTTACTACTACCGTTTTCTCTACCTAAACTATAGTTAGTATATTGATCTAATTAGTATGTTTCCAAATATAGGACACCAACCACATGTGAAATAATTAACACTCAATTTAAATAAAAACTTGTTTGATTAAATTGCAAGCAGGAAGTAATGATATTTAAAACGCTTGTTCCGATTTGGATGCTCCTGTAATCTTAGAGGCATGAAAAATAAATAAATACGACCGCGTATCTCACATAACTCTATTTCGAGCATGCAACTAAATGATTGAGCAAAAACTGATGATTTTAAGCCAATTTTTAATTTCGTGTATATGCTTTCGTGTATCACTCGTAAGCAAAATATTATTTTAAAATATTTTACTTATTTTTTAATAAATTAAAATTAAAATCAAAGTTTGTTTAGAAATATTACAAGCAGGAAGTAATAATATTTAAAACGCTTGTTCCTATTTGCATGCTGCTGCGTAATCTATTATAGGGATGAAAAATAAGTAAATACGACCGCGTATCTCACAAAACTCTATTTCGAGCATGCAACTAAAAAGTTTTACTTATTTTTTAATAAATTAAAATTAAAATCAAAATTTGCTTAAAATAATTACAATCAGGAAGTAATGATATTTAAAACGCTTGTTCCTATTTGCATGCTCCTGTAATCTATTAGAGGCATGAAAAATAAATAAATACGACCGCGTATCTCACATAACAACTAAATGATTAAACAAAAACTGATGATTTTAAGCCAATTTTTGATTTCGTGTATATGCTTTCGTGTATCACTCGTAATAAAGCAAAATATTGTTTTAAAAAAATTTACATATTTGTTAATAAATTTAAATTGAAATCAAAGTTTGTTTAGAAGAATTACAAGCAGGAAGTAATGATATTTAAAACGCTTGTTCCTATGTGCATGCTGCTGCGTAATCTATTATAGGTATGAAAAATAAATAAATACTACCGCGTATCTCACATAACTCTATTTCGAGCATGCAACTAAAAAGTTTTACTTATTTTTTAATAAATTAAAATTACAAACCAAATTTGCTTAAAATAATTACAAACGGGAAGTAATGATATTTAAAACGCTTGTTCTTATTTGCATGATCCTGTAATCTATTAGAGGCATGAAAAATAAATAAATACGACCGCGTATCTCACATAACTCTATTTCGAGCATGCAACTAAATGAATGAGCAAAAACTGATTAGCCAATTTTTTATGTCGTGTATATGCTAATACTCGTTATGAACCAAAACATTATTTTAAAATATTTTACTTATTTTTTAATAAATTGAAATTAAAATCAAAGTTTGTTTAGAAAAATTACAAGCAGGAAGTAATGATATTTAAAACGCTTGTTCCTATTTGCATGCTCCTGTAATTTATTAGAGGCATGAAAAAGAAATAAATACGACCGCGTATATCTCGCATAACTTTATATCGAGCATTCAACTAAATGATTGAGCAAAAACTGATAACTTTGAGAAATTAAAACAATCAAATTTCATGTTCATTTTCAGTCCAATGAAGTAGGATCTATTAATAGTGAAAATATTTTTGTTAAAAATATTGACGTTTTTACAACTCGAGCGTTAAATATTATATTCCATAAATAATGGAAAAATTTATGTTAGAAATAAGCTTATTTAAAACATAATGTTAATTTTATTATAAGAGATTATTTAAGATTAATGAAAAATTTTATAAATTTATTTATTTATAAATTTATAAATTTTTTAATATAAAAGATTATTTAAGATTAATGAAAATTTTTATAAATTATAAATTATTAATATTTTAAATGTTTTTAAGTCTTACTTAAGTCATTATTTTAAATAAAAGGTTTTTATTATCAATCATTGAAATAAGTATATTTTATTTAGAAATCCAGAAAATCTTTTAAATCGTTAGTTAATTGCATAATTTATTAAAATTAAACGGTCCTGTTTTAAATGAAGTAATGAAAATTAAATAAAATTAATTCAATTCAATTTCAAATTAATTCAATAGTAAAACATAATTATTATAATAACTTTATTTATTGATTTAATTGAAATTGATCATTGAATCAAAATTACATAATACGAATTACTATAAGAAAAATAACAATTGGAACGCGCCGCACTATTGATTTAATTAGTCTTTATTTCCATATCCTATTAAATTTAATTCGTGGATTGTAAATTTAAATCTGATTAAACTTTCAAGTCAAATTACCTTATTATTAATTCAAAATGTACCACAAGTGTCGACGTATTTGAAACAAAGTGGTTTATTATTAAATAAAATTTAATTAAAATCATTAATTTTATAAAAAACGCCATTGCGCTTTTTTCATATTGAATTTTATTTGATTTAAAGTAATTTTCATTGATTTTAAGTTGATTTTTCTCTCAGTGATATATATACGAGTTCTATCTAGTACACTCGGTTCCAGCATATTAAATCCACTAAAGGAAAACATGGGAATTCCCGATTTTCGCTATTTTGTTTTCTATACTTCAGTATACTAAAGTTACATACTAAAAGTTAAATGACTAAAAATTGGTTTTCTAGTTGGCTTTGGAATTCAGTTTTTTTTTTGTTTTTTATTAAGAGATGAAAACAAATTGTATTTTTATTTTATATTTTACCCGTGAAGAGTTCGCGTTTCTTTCGTTTTATAGTTTTAAAAAAATATTAAACACAATAATTTTTTTGTTGAAAAAAAGAGGAAAAATAAAAGCTTAAACGATGTTGAAAAGTCACCGAAGTCACACTGTTGTATTATTTAAGAAATTCTGGAAACAATGTAAAACATATGACAGACTGTTCTGTTTTGAAATTAAAAGCGTAGAATAATTAGTATTGCCTTCAATTCTGGTCTATCTGTTTGCAGAATCAAGGAGAAAGTCGGGGTTAATGTCTGTGAACAAACCGTTCATTGCACCGTACAGAAAGCTAACATTAAACCAACCTCAAACAAACAATCGTCTTCAATTTGGGAAAGAGTATATGTCATGAAATAAAAAGTGGTATAAAGTAGTGTTTTCGATTGAAGAAATTCAATTTACAATATTTAATTAATGACCTTCTCAATCGGTGTCACAGTCATGAACAAGGGATTATGGTCGGGGAGCTATTTCTTACTATGGAGGGATATTTTTCTTGTACATTGAGTAAAATTTTAATAAATGTTCTTTATTTATTTACAGATGTGAGTATAATTAATTAAATATGTATTTTGATGAGGAAGTTCAACCAACTCTAAACTTATTAATTGGTCTCAAGTATCAAATTTAATTTATATAAATTATTGATTTAAAGAAAAGATTTAACCAAATTAGAAACAAATTTTATAATACGCGTTCAAAAAATATGTATTACATCATAAACATGATATAAACGAGAATAAAATTCTTTTGATCTACAAGATATAAAAATGTAATTTTATTATTGTTTTCAATTTTGTAAGCTGTGTTTATCAAAAGGAAAATCTGCTATTTGTTTTGTCTCCATCATTTCTAAATTTGAATCATATAGACATAAAACCATTTCAATTCAATAATATAAAAAAGTCGAATTTATTTTCTTTAATTTTTTGTGTTTTTAGTGAATTGAAAAAAAAAAACAAAAAAAACTAACATATTCACAGGATAAATAATTTGTTTCGTTTTAAGATCTATATTCCTGAATATAAATTGTCAGTTAATACATTTAAAACGTTTATATATAAATTATAATATTCCAGAATCATTATATAAGAATAATAAAAATTACCATATGAAATGGAATTTTAAAATAAATAAAAGTTTATTTTGTGTACACAAATACATATACCATTTTCATAATTGAATAGAATTTTCTTGCAAGAAAAAAAAGAAGAAGATGTTTTTCAATTGAAAGGAATATAAAATGAATTTAAGTTTTAATGATGTTGTTAACAAAACGAGAAAATGGTTGAATATTTAGAGTTGTGTAAAGTTATTTCAATCTTTTATTGAAATGTCTGGTGCAGCTTTAGTTTATACGAGTACATACATTCATATATTAGTTTGCATAAGATACACTCCTATGCAATCAGAATTAATGAAATTTAACGTTTCGGTGATGATTCGTATTCTTGTCATCTCGATTTATCAGTTATGATATTTAATGTTATTGCTGTGGCGAAGAATCAGATTTTGAAACGACTATTTGTATGTATATAATCGACAGTGGCATTTCTGATTATAATCTTCTTTCTTGTAGAGTTAAAATAATAACCAATAATAGATTATCTGTGCTCTTTTTCACAAATTTTAAACGATTATCCTTATACGTATATCGTCTTAACAATACTAATCTATTGTAGGGAAAACACGCGCAACAATTTAGCCCACTCGTTTTGCAGAGTAGTTTGGTTTATTCCATATATAAGTATTTGCATCTTCGCAATCTTGATATTGAACTTGATAAACAACATTAGTATTATTATATTTTTCAATTTTATATTTTGAGTTTGCATACATTTTTTTAGCTGAAATTATGATTTTTAAAAAAATCAAATAACGACTAACTTAAGTTAACTATCCTAGGAACTAAAACTTTTTATAGTTTTATAAAAATGAGTATCGAAATTCTGATCACCTCGTAGTCTTTCACAGTTTACAATTTTGCGAGCCACACATTTTTTTTATTTTACAATTTTTCTATTAAATCTGAGAAAGTTTTTACAAACTGTGGTACAGACTATAATTTTTTTATAAATTTAATTACTTAGAGCCAACATAACAGCCAACAATTGTGAAATAAATTAAATTTCTAAAAAACTACTTTTGCCCTTATTCAAAAAAACCACTTGTGCCCTTATTCTAAGGAATGATGAAAAGGGAAAAATTATAACAGATTTTTTCGATTTTCCCTCCAAAGTGTAGGAGGTAATGAAAAAGCGAAACGCAAACGAAATCCCTTCACATTAAAACAGTATCAAATATTTTTCCTTTCCATTTTCTTTTTCATATTCCCCTAATCACAGAATAAGGGCACTTTTTTAATTTGAATAAAACAATGTATTCACTATTTCGTCAAATTTTAAAGAAAGAGAAACATTCTTGTTCACCTCAAATAAAGACAAAGAGCGTCCTGGTCTGCCGAAAAAGTTTGAGGATGAAGAATAGGAGGCATTACTCGATCAAGATTCATGTCAAACGCAAGAACTTGCAGAATCATTGGTAGTTGATCAAGCAACAATTTCCAGACGTTTAAAAGCCTTGGGATTCATCCAAAAGATGGGAAATTGGGTGCCATACATCGTTTTTGCATCGTATTGTCATTGGCGATGAAAAATGGATCCATTACGATAATCCCAAGCGAAAAAAAGCGTATGTCAAGAAAGGCGAGGCCGCCCCATCGACCCCAAAGCCGAATATTCACGGGGCTAAGGTCGTGCTGTGCATTTGGTGGGACCAGCTAGGTGTTATCCACTATGAGCTGTTGCCAAGTGGCCAAACCATCAATGCCCAACCCTATCGTCAACAATTGATCCGATTGAAGCGGAAAATCGAGGCAGAGCGACCAACGTATGCGACCAGACACGAGTTAATCATTTACCACCACGGTAACGCTCGGCCACATTAAGCGGCGCCGGAGAATAACGGATGGGAAATTCTGCCCTCACCCGCCTTATAGCCCAGACCTTGCTCCTTCCGACTATCACCTAATTCGATCCATGCAGAATGCCCTATCAGGAATACGCTTCACTTCAGCTCAAGGTATCGAAAATTGTCTCGATTCGTTTTTGGCCGCCAAGCCGGCGCAGTTTTTCTGGGATGGAATCCATAAATTGCCAGAAAGATGGGAAAAAGTAGTGGGTAGCGATGGACAATATTTTGAATAAAAAAACTTGTAACATTTTCCTACAATAAAGGCTAACATATATGCATCAGCACTTGCCAAACTCAACAGTTTGCAAAATTTCGTATGTAGGGCTGTTACTGGAGCCATGCCTTCGGCACCGCTTCTAGCTATGGAATCTATTTTATCTCTGCCCGAGCTACAGTCATTTATTCTTAGCACAGCTTGCTCAGCAGCGTTTCGCTGGAAATGTGTTGGGGCGCATGTAATGCATTTGGTACATTATCGGGACATAGGATAATTCTTAGTATTTTTAAGCCAGCTGTACCTGAAATTGACATGTTTAATGACAGGCTGTTGCCTGAATTTACCTTTTACAAATGATTCGAAGTGCTTTACCCATCGAGAGATATGTGGTTCTCACCAAACTTTCTCATGCGAATATCTGAATCGCTAGCATTTTTTTCAAACGACTCGCTCTCTGAACAGGGTGCTGGCTTCTGTATCTACTACCCATCGCTGGGTCTGAGAACTTCTAACACTTTGGGTACTTAGTGTACTATTTCTCAAGCAGAAGTAATCGTGGTTACTCGTTGTGCCATTACAGTTATTAATTTCGCGGATAATGGTAGAGATATTATTTTCTGTACTTACAGTAAATCTGTCCTCAACTTCGTAAATAATCCTTTGACCAGCTCAAAACTGGTGAAGAGTTGTAAGAATTTTTTGAATGTTCTCTGCCGTAATAACAAAGTTATAGGTATACCTGTGCATTGTGACATTGAAGGTAATGAAATAGCAGACAATTTGGCCAAAATTGGCTCTCGTCCATATTTCGTTGGGCCTACTTCACTTAAAGCAAGCGTGGTCATCCACCGCCACTTGCCGAAAGGCAAAATACTTTATTAGTGAGCTCAACTCGAAACTGACTAATTACGCTCTTTCATTAAAAAAGGATAACTTAAGAATACTAACATCGATTCCTGCTGGCTATGGTATTTTCAGGGGTCATCTCTATCACATAGGACTAGCCAGCAATGCGGTATTCGATGAATGCCTTGAAGATGATGATGATGGCATAAACTTCATCGGCAGCCGCCCTGCTTTCGGTTGTATTAGTATTCTATACAATCCTCTCTGCCTCTTAGTTCAAACTTCTCCAATTTGCTTTTCTGATCGAATCCAAGGTTTGCAACAATAGGCCTTTGTGGCATTGAGTGCGGAACCAATTTAAAAAAAAAAATGTTAAGGCACATTGTTATTTTTGGGTGTCTAAATGATAAACTTTCCCATGCGCTTAAATTCCAACTGTACTGTTATAAAACAGTTAATATTAAGTTATGTCTGGTGTTACTTATAAAATCAAAATATTACAAAAATTTTAAAGCTTTGATTGGAGGACGGGAATAAGTTTAAATCACGTCTGCGATAAAAATTAAACAAGAGCCTTGGTTCTAGTTCCCTGTGATGCCCATTTTTTTTATTATTTTCTTCTTACGTGGTCTAGCCGGCATTAATTCATTTTCGGAAAACGCCAGTCTAATCGTCTGAGCCTTAGTTAGCAAAACCATGACCTCATTTCGCAACCTATTCCTGCCGCTCAGGTCTTTGCTTACTCCTTCCTTTATAAAATTTTCGTTTTGTTTATATAAATCGAAACAAAAATAATTTTTTTAAAGTCAGTTATACGTATTAAAACGCGATTCTTTTAATTTTTACAGTATACTAAAACATATATATACACATACATTAGACAATAAGAAATTCATAAAATTAAAACACTTTAATTAATTATACAAACATCTGTGTAAACATAGCCTTCTTATACTCATAAAAGTGTATAACATAAAAAAAATTAAATTAAAAGCACATTTTTTTTGTATTTTTTTGTTTTAATCACAAAACAAATTTAAATATTACGTGCTTTTATATGAGCGAAACAACAAAAAAACACAGACGAAAGCTTTTTTTTGCTACTAAACTTTTCTGTATAGAAATAGCAAATATGTATAAAAACTTTGAATAGAAACTTTAAACACATTTTTTATTGTGTAGTATAGATGTTTATAGTATTTTTAAAACAAACGACAACAAACTATTTTTAATGATTTCTTTACTGAAAGTTTTTCTCGAAATTATTAATTTTTCCAGTAATGCAGTTGTGTTTTTGTTTAACACGGAACTAAAAATAGGTGTGCAACACTATATGCACAATACATATTATAGTATTACTGTACAATTATTTTACTATGACCTATTTAACGGCTGCAATTTTTACGATTATGTTGGGAATACGGTTTACAAGCTTTGTAAAAACTATTCAAAATAGTTTTAAATTTATTTCATTGGTATTATACTTCGATTTTTTTGCCTCTTAATAGATTTCTTGTATTTGTTAAGGAATTCGCAAATAACTATTAAATAAGTGTTTTGTTGAATTTTGGTAAACTTGTTTTTTGTGAAATATGTTACTCTATAGTATAATTATAATCCTATTCTGTCTGCGTGTATCTTTTAATTAAATTATACTTAACTGCAGTTAAGATATATAACTTTAGGCGAATTTAGAGTAAATGGTGGCTCAGGTTTTATACATCGTCAAACATCCAACCGCGGAGTTGGGGTACCCTAGCGGCTTGGACGAAGCGTTTTGTTATGTAATTTATGTTTTGCGCTAATACATGTACTTATACTTAGACATGTACTGGTCTATTGAACGAAATTCAATTAAAAGTAAGAAATGAACGATTTTTTTGGACGATTTATTTTATAATTTACACTCGAAATAAAACGATTCAGTTTCTGTGAACAATTTTACTTTTATTTCATTGCCGGCTTCAGCAAAAATCACCATTACTAAAAGGGAAATTGAATAGGGCTATTAAAGCCCTTAAACGAACATTGAAAGAAGAAAAAGACTCAGGAATCCAGAGTTACCTTACTGGACTCTCGGAGACCGAGAAGAAAGATTATTCGCTATATGGAAGGCAACAAAAATACTAAAGAGGCCAGCATTACCGAATCCACCAATTAAGCAACCAGATGGACAATGGGCCAGAAGTGACGTAGAAAAGGTATTCACACCAAACGAAAAAAGTAGCACCAATGAACTACCAAAGTATACATTTAAGTGGAAAAATGTTAAAAATACCATTAAAAATTGCATACACCCAAAGAAAGCTCCAGGACACGATTTTATTACCGGAAAAATGATCAGAGAATTACCTGATAAATGCATTAAACTCTTAACTTATATCTTTAATGCAATTATGAGATATGGCTATTTCCCTGAAAAATGGAAAATATTGCCTATTACAATGATTGCAAAGCCTGGAAAAGACGAAACGCAAGTTGCATCGTACAGGCCAATAAGTATACTTCCGATGATTTCTAAACTATTTGAAAAAATGGTATTACAAAAATTAAAACCAATAATATGAAGGACAGATTATACCACACCATCAATTTGGGTTTCGAGACCAACATGGCACTGTAGAACAGGTGCACAGAGTTATTAACACAGTTATAAAAAGAAAAGAAATTTTGTTCGGCTGTTTTCCTAGACATGGCACAAGCTTTCGACAAAGCATGGCAGGAGGGCCTTATATACAAAATTAAAATTCACCTGCCAAAAATTTCATGTAGTCCTTGAAGGCTACATGATTCAAAGAAAATATCAGGTTAAATACACAATTCAGCCATTACTGAACTAAATGATATAAACGCCAGTATTGTATTTGCTATGTATACTGCCGATCTACCAACAACTGATAAAGTTGTAACATCAACATTTGCAGATGACACTGCTATCATTTTTTCACACAAAAATCCTCAAACCGCATCAAGAGAACTGCAATATCATTTATACAAAATTGAAAATTGGCAAAGAACGTGGCGGATCGATGCGAATGAAAACAAATCAACACACATAACGTTTACGTTGAATAAGCGTGCATGTCCAGCGGTTAAATTAAACAAGGTTACCATTCCTCAACAAACAAATGTCAAATACTTAGGTCTTCATCTTGATAGAAGATTGACATGGAGAAAACACATTGAATCAAAGCGCAACCAAATAAAAATAAAATTCTCAAAAATGTACTGGCTGATTGGAAGAAAATCTAAACTTTCCCTAGAATGCAAAGTTCTACTATACACAATGATCCTAATTCCTATATGGACATATGGAATTCAACTGTGGAGATGTACAAACGCATTAGATATAGATGTTCTATAACGAACGCAATCAAAAATACTTCGCTGTATTACAAATGCTCTGTGGTATATCCGAAATTGCAACATCCATAGAGACCTTGGCATTAAAACGGTCAAAGATATGATCCAATCAAACAGTTTGAAGTACATTTTGAAACTGGAAACTCACCCCAACGAATTAGCAAAACAACTATTAAGGCAACCGAAATATAGACGGCTTCGCAGAGTAGATCCACTAGATCTAATGTATTGATAAATTTAATTTAAGTACATATTTCAGGTAACACACATTATTAATTATTATTTATGCATACTAATAATAAGTATTTAACACAGGTTAAGGACTTAGATAATAAATTTTTGTTTAGATTGTAAGCTTTGCACACTTCTTGTTAGTTTCGTCTAAAGAAAGATTCAAGAATAAAGCCATTGGCAGTTAAAAAAAAAAAAATTCATCACGTGCACCGTCTTGGACGATTGAACTAGGCCACCTATTTGCATTTAATCGAAATATATTTCAACTATTTTAGTTCCTTTTTTTAACGAACACATGCAATCACAATTTGTAACTTTATGTTACATATAATCGGAGTTAAATATACGTTTATGTAATCAATCATTGAATCCAGATTTGAGTTCTCGACGCGCTCAAGGTTTAGATTTTTATAAAGATTTATTGGAATTATTTATTTCGGGACGAAATGTTATAGCACCATCCGGATAACAACCTGTATTTACAGATAAGAAAGATAATTTCAAGATAATCTTCGATTGATATTTTTTCTGTTAATCCAGCCTAAATCGGGCTGTTTTGTTTTTATTATTTTATATATAAACAATTGTGCTGAATTGAAATATATTATCGGCAAGTACAACTTTTTGGCGTTTAGCCAATGTTTAGCCAATTAATACGTATATTTTAAAGTACGAATCGCAGAGATGAAGGAACGAATTATTATTATAATTACCAGTAAACAAGTCAAACATTGTTCTATTTATATCCTGTGCACGTTATAATAGGTACAAATTTCACTGTTTTTTTACAATCCCAGATTTAATGAACATTTACTCAATCAATAAAATGACTTCTTTTACCTATCAGTAAAAAATGTCCACCTGTTGCAGGTAGGTAATTATTATTAGAATACTTTGTATTAGGAGAAACACATAGAGATGTAGAAATATGGTGAATGTGGTCTGGATGTGATAGAGTTGAATTGTGCCGTATGATATTGTATGCAGCATTAGATTGTTAATGTTAAAGATGAGCAACTATCTTGGTACTTTTTCAATAACAAAAAATGTATTTCATCGGTTAAATGATTAACTCATTATAAAATTCAAACTGATGTATTCTACAGCTAAATTTATCATATTTAACGCATTTTCGAAGAGGGTACTAAAAGGGTATGATTATACTTTCCAATTAAGACCAGAATATTACAAAAGTTTGTTGTTCGAATGTTTTATATTTTGTCGAAATATTTTTGATAAGTTACCCCAAATAATTTTGAGAAACATCCTGAAATTCCTTAATCATAACACTCTGATATTATAGTTTCTTGCGTTTCTCAATCCTTCAATTGATCTCTTGGTTATTTTTCTGGTTGGTTGCGTTTTTATGGTGGTTCATGTGGATGACGTTGGCTAGAAAAACTTTTCATGGTTCCCAATTTAATCGCTTATATCCCGTTAAATCATTTTCGATTACCAATTTGTACTGTGTCTATAGCCAGGGAGTATCGTCCTCTTCCACAAAATGATCCCCCGGTATATTAAATTCTATTGCGTCGTTCGATGAAAACAGATGTTTAAATGAACTTATAACAACGGATCGTGGGCATACATTACAGGCTTCAAGTATATCAAAAACGCCACGTCTTTTAAACTAATATTTTTAAGAGCTGAAACTAAGTCGTTATTACCGTTTACACAACGTCACGAGTGTTGACAGAAGGTGCTTTCATGGTGATTTTATGACATTTTGGTCAACTGGTTGCAACAAGGGTGGATTGTTGGGTGGGAAAAAGATAACCTTAAAGTTTTCATCATCGTAAAAAGTGTTTGCTGCCCCATGACAGGTGGCATTATCAACCAATAAAATTGCTTTTACTGGTAAGCCTTTTGCTTCCAAGTGACATGAAACTTCAGGGATGAACAAACCGTTATACCAATCCTTAAAAAGCGCAAAGGTTTGCCACACATTTTTGGATGATTTGTAATACAGTGGTAAATTTACATGTTTAAAACATCGAGGATTTTTTGATTTTCTATTCATCATCAAATCGAGTTAATGCGTCCCTGTTGCACTTACACATAATGGTGACCCTTTTCTTCATGGTTTTCTGTCCAACAGCGGTTTTTTTGAAAACGGTAGTTTGTTTTTCACCAGAGTGACCTTTTTAACTCTATAGTGCTTTTACTTTAAGCATCTCGTTTGAAACCAATTCGTTTGCTTCTCTTCGTAGTAAAAACCATGCGTATAGTTTATCATCAAGATCAGGATTTATTAGTGGCTTCATTCGCTTGATATTTTTTTGATTAACATACGTTTTTGAGGCGCATTCTTCCAAGTTTTTTGTATCTTCGTTAAAGTTCACTTATGGATGTTGTATAGCTTCTGCAAATCTCTGTTGGTGTTTTGCCATCTTGAAGTTCAATTAAAATTGATAATTTTGTTTTCAAAGAAATTGATACGACTACTCTGCTTTCTTGTTGCTAATGCAAAGGTTGCTACAGTATAGAATGTTGCTTGTGCAAAGGTTGCTTATAAAGAATGCTCACATTATTAATAAATTGCTATATGAAAAAATTAATGACGCGCAACTCAATGACTCCAAATCGAGAAGTCATTTTTTTCGAGTACCTAAAAAATCATCGAAAGTAAAATCCGACACACATGATACAATAATTAAAATACCTGAATAAAAAATGCACGGTTTTGTATCCGTACTTGGGCATCAGACTGAAAGGACAGGGAGCTACATTATCTCTTGACCGAACAACAATACTAAGCTTAACTCAAAAATTGTCATCATATGATATGTTTGTATAAGTGAGTCCAAAATAATCGTGTAATTTATTTTTAACTTGTGCAATGTGCGTTTCCGCGACTGAAGTCCACATTTCCCCACTATATTTCATTCGATATGTTTTTTCGCTACTGTAATTCGGATTTTATATTCGCGGAACTTTTAATTTTGTAAGGTTTTAAGTTTATTTACTAGGGAAATAAAAATTATTTTTTCATAGTATTCTCGCAATCGTAATATAATTTGTATTTTCTGCAGTATTCGTAATTCGTCGTCTTTCAATTATTATTAGATGCATTTTTATTCATTTAAGTTCAGGGCATCTAAAATAAAACTTCACATATATATATAGTTTTTAAAAGCTTTTCATTTGTTTCTTTTGTATTCTATAATAATTATGAAAATAAAACAAACCCATTTTATCCCCACAAAACGGCTTATTTCTAGATTGGAACGAATGAAAGGAGCATTTTTTATTTGAATCCAGCTAGACATGAATTTTATCAAAATAATAAAGTGATAAAAGTAACCCGCCAAAATTATTTTTTAAAATCCAAAAGCAAATTTAATTACATCATTATCTTGATACGTTTATTCTTTTCTTTTTCCATTCCATTTTATTTTTAGTTAAGGAAAATAAATAATGATAATCTTATTGAAACCATTATGTGTTGTTGTATTTGAAATAAAAAAAATGGGAACCCTTTCCTTAAATTTATTTTCGAATCCATTTTTGTATACTTTTAAAGACAAAACTTGAAAGATTTGTTTAAGGGTGCGTATTAAAAAATTGAATGTCCTAATTTATTTCGATTTTTATAATAAAATCAATTACACTTCTCATCCCAAATAATCTCTATTCTATTCAATTTGCCCTAGTTATAATACGGAGATAAATACCGTAATTTTTTGATTATGTATATTTATATCCATTTGGAAACATACCCCATTTTACATCAACAATATATTTTTTATTGGATTTATTGGTGAAATTAATAAAACTAAATTATCAGCCAGCCAACATGCTAAACGACTATAATATTCTATTATTTTATATATAGGTTTTTATTCAGACTGATATGTATAAATTATAAAACAAATACACAAAAAGGGATTACTTTTCAAAAGATCCATAATATCTTCATATATTATACATACATAGTTTTTTTTATTTTATCATGTCAAACCCATCAAAACAAATTCCACAATCTTCTATTCAAAGTCAAAAAAATAAAAAATCCTTCAAACTTCAACTATATTTGATTTGTTATTTGTTCACTCCTTCAGCAAAATAAAAAATAAAACGAAAGATTCTTAAATCTTTATACGATATACATACGAATAATAAATAATAAATAAAATAAAACTTTTTAAAACATACTATTTATTTTAACTATTTCTTTTATGTTTCCATAAGATTTTACTTTTCAAATCGTTTTATAATTATAAATATAACTTAGTAAGTTTATTACTTACGGTTTGTAATTTGCAATTATTAAATACTTCACGCGATTTGTTAAATAAGAATTGAACAACTGGATAAATAAATGGCATCCTGATGGCATCATGAATTTTTCGAATCATGATCATTTAATCATGTAGTCTGTAAATCAGTGGTGCTCAACCAATCGATCTCGATCTACCTTTTTAGGGTTCTGTTTGAAATTAGTAATAAATATTGAAATTCGCGATTTTATTTCCTTTTATCTTGGCATGCGTAGATCATGATATCGCACTACTTAAAAAACAACTCGTATATTCGAAAAGGATGATCAGGCCTACCGTAGGCCATATAGAATTTTAATTTGGAAAACTGAACTCCCGCTAATTAAATAATGCCTCAATCATGTTCAAATCACCATTGTTAACGAAACTAAACAATCGACTGTTATTATGTCAACGAACATTTCCTAAAAGCGCGAAAAGGTCCAATTTGAATTTATTCAAACTTTCACATAGCCATTTTTATTTAAATTTTAAACTAAACCCACTTACATACATATTATCTGTCTTGGTATTATATTCATAAAAATTGGTTCTATATTAAGATAATATAAATGACTATTGAATTAAAATAACCGAATAACTAATAATTTTACTTTTTTTACAAAATACGTAACATTGTAACACTATACGAGATTTATGTCAGTCTGATACATGTGATAAACTAACTATAAAGACTAATGTTACTAGGCACGCTAGAAAAATATTTGACACATGTTGGCAAACAATTTAGATTTGTTTGCAAGAAAGAGAATATAAAATAAATGACTTCACCGCACGAGACTTATTTGAATAAATTAGGTTCCACCTAGGTGCAATCGATATTTAACAAGTAACAACTAATAATTTTCAATTGTTCATTTTCGAATGTTTTCGTTCATAGTTAATAAAACAAAATTTATCATGGACTACTTTTTTCAAAAATATTTTTGTAATTTTCTCTTATTTATTTTCGACTATGATCGAATACATACTTACATCATCAAATGAATTTTAAAATAGTTTTCCAAATACTTTGTTGTGACTGTACAATTATTTTGATACTAACTAAACGTTAGTATGATAATAATTTTATAAACTATAACATATGCAAAATTCATACATATTTAGAATTTTTTAGAACTCAAATGAAGAAAAATTGATGGCAACAAATGAATAAATTGAACTAAATTTTTAAACGGGCATTCAACTACAAGCGATAATAAACGAAGTCGATCGAATTGAATAGTAGCAGCCCGCTTTGCTTTAAAATTATATTTTGTTTTGTTTTCTTGTTTCATATCAAGATTTTGTTAATTTCGATACAGGGGGCCAACTATGCAATTCGCCTACTATTTTCGACAGCTATCGTTTTTCTATAGCAGACAAAGGTAGAAAAAGGTAGACAAGAGTGCATTTGTAATATTGTTTTCCATTTTCTTCCTTTGCCATACTACAGTAAAACGATAGTCAGCGAATTTCATAGTATGTAGGACGCCAGCTATCATTTGAGTGGAGTAATTTTCTGATTTTATCTTACGACTTCAATATATTATGGCAATAAATTAGAAATGTTCAATATAATTATGATAGCTCTGAAAATACGCAATCTAATTCTTGAATAGGTTATCTATTTTGAAATTGCGTTGCTTCGAATAATTTTATTTGAGTCAAACAAATTTCAGAAATATTTTTAAAATAATGATTAATTAAAATCATTTTTATTGATATTTGGGATTTTTTATTTATTCATTTTTTATTAAGTTCACTTCAAAACAATTTAATAAGAAATAAATGTTATATTTTTAATAATAACTATTAAATTTAATTTGTCAATTTAAATAAAAATTATGAGCGCACAACAAATATAAACCATTCAGTTTGAGGGTGAATCAAGTCATTGAGTGTACTGAAGTTCGATTAAGATGTATCTCTGGAGGTCCACTTTGTATTCGGAATTTTCAATCTAACAAATAATTCGAAAAATTTAATATTTCTGTCAAAATTTTAATTTTTGTTTTTGTTTTAATCTCTACTTGTTATGGGGCTCAAGGCTCTTTCGCAGTTACCTTATTTGTGTCCTCGCCGTATGCCTTTGCAAGCCGAATCGCGAGGAAGCACGGCCACAGGTCCAATTTGTCTGACCATATATATCTTGTGTAGCTCCACGCCAGGCTGCACTGACATGAACAATAGGTCGGCCTATGGATTCAGCACTCTTATCAGAGGGTCATAGATGTGTTAAATTTTTTTTATTTATATTGACACACGACCTAAAAATAAAAATAGTAATTCATAAATAAATCAAGTAAGTCAATGTTACGTAATGTAAAAATGTTATCAATTGATTGAAAAATAATATTTGATGAATGTTTTTATAGGAGCAAGACTAATTAAGGCAAGACTAATTTGACGCTCTCATTGAAATAATGGAGAAAATTATTAAAATGGAGTTTACCTTTTCTGGAACACTTCAGACCAATAGATTTGAATCTAATACAGCAAATATACATTCCACTACAAATTCCATTATTGTGAGTAGAAAACCATCAACTTCCCCCAATTCTATATTTCAAACGATGTATGAGGATTGTTACACTGACATTAACAAAATCCCCCAATAGAGCTCAGTCAACCGACTGCTCATCACATTAAATATTATCACATCGGAAGGCTACAAATTTAAGAAAACCAAATTAATACTGGGTCTTTCTTTCTTTTCAGTATAGCTGACAATTTCAATTATGTATATCCATTTCGAACAAATTTTTTCAAATGCATCAGAAACTTCGGTTAATACGATCTGTTGAGACAGCCTAATAAAAAGATCTTCCCCTCACCCTCCACTAAAACCCTGAAATTCCTATCAACTATACCATCGACAATTAATTCACTATCGCTATTATCCAGCAAATAAATCCAACTTTAGTTTTAAATATTGTAAATTACTAAATTCAAAACGAAATTAGACAACTCTTTTCGAAATGTTTACTAGTACTTGCAGATCTGATTTAACTTTCAAATCTGTTTTACTTCCAGATCGGACTACATAATACACCTACATAATACACTTATGTAATGTTTTCATACGTTTTCAAGTAAAGAACTACGAAGGTATAGAGTTGCTATAAGTGAAAAATTGCGTTCAAGAAAATCTTAAACTTGTAATTGCGAAGTAACTAACAAATGTCTTTTTGATAAATTTCCGATGTCTTAAAAGAAAATATTTCAAATTAACTTTCTTAGGTAATCTTAGGATTCAAAGCTATAAAGTTACACATATGTATATGTACATATATTAACTCCAAAAGAGAAAAAGAGGCGTTTTTTATCATTTTGATTTGATTGGGAGATAGTTCAGATTTTAATTCCCAAGATTTAAAGCCATACTCGTGAAGCCGACTTAAGCTACTTTATGGTTGTGCTGGGAATTTTTTTAACAACTAAAATTCTGTAATTTTTCCACAAGAACAAGTGAAATTTAATCTTTTTGAATACACGAACACAATTTTGAAAATTTATTTACAAAAGAAAATTAATTAAGGAAAAAGATTTTCTTTTTAGATCGTTTGCATTGCCAGATTTATTAATCAAAAATTATTTTGTTTCGAGCGACGCTCAAATATAATTTTTTTTTTACGTTTCGAATTTCTTTTAATTTGTCTATTTTAATAATTAGGAAAATGGAAGAAAGTGAAAACAGCACTGGTAGCAGCTTTCTTTATGATTCAACATTCAACTCGACATCCCTATCATCATCGTCAGAATTAGAAAAGGAAAAAATCTAAACAGCACGAGTAGAAAATTATTGTTTGATTATAACATTTACTCACAAGTACTTGTGACTAGTTTAGTCATGCCAATGGAACAAGACTATTATAACATCACTAAATTGATCATAACGTTCTGTTATTTTTTCAAAAATCATTAACATAAAATAACAAATAATCAATAAAAGCGACTTAATCGAAAAACCCGCTTATTTTATTATTATGCGGAACTATCCAAAGTGGGTAGTAAATATAAGCGTATTAAATATATTCTGCACGCTATAAAATTTACAACAGCTATTTTTTTTCAACAAATATGTTTTTTTTTATTTGTACTGTCATGAAATCGGATCTATATAACTATTCGATATTTTTATATTGTTTGTTTTTTAAGTGGCCACTGACCACGCACTCACATAATCATATCAAATCTGATATTGAATCAATAGTGTTTTTTTGCTATCTGCGACATTAACAAACATATATTATGTATGTGTTATTTATACCAAAACTACATTTCATTCTTCATGAGTATATGGAAAAACCCATAATTGAGTAATATCATCATGACAAATGGATTTAATTTCGGCTAACATTTTTCTAAAAATTGTTCATATTCCAAAACTCTCTTCTACTAAATATATTGATAAATCATCAAAATCTATATGAATTTATGTTCTTGGGTTAAAATTTAAAAAAATATATATATATATACGTATTTAGGTACTATAAAATTAAAAAGAATTTTTAATAAATCTTTGACCGTTCCAGTTCATGGGCTCGATGTTATGTGAACAAAAAATATAAAAAGTAATAATATTGATAACAATAAAAAAAAATTATCAAAACCAAATAAAATAAAACTCCAATCAAAAATGTCCCTCAATTTTCATTTTTATGAAATATACATGACATACGATCATAAATCATAATGATAAACACTTTTTTTATTTTATCGTCTTCTATATATGTTTGGTCCATATACAATGAACTATCTCATATTTTTATATTTGCCATAATTCTGTCGATTTTTTGTGATGCTGCCTTTTCCAGTCGATTATTTATATTGTACCACCAGAGGTTGTCTACATTTTTAAACATAATATAGACATTGAACCGTGTCTACCTTTGTGAGATAAATATAATAAAACTATCTAGAACACAAGCTTCTAAAACAGCACCCACTTATGCTTAAGATATATTTGACGTGACTCAGACGTGATTTCAGTAAAATTATATATGTACGGTAGGGGGTTGTATAAATACGTCAACCATTTTATAACATACATCGTTTAGAATTTTATTGAAGAAATTGAATTTTCAAATAAATAATAAATTAAACTTTCGATAAATTTTGCGGTTCCAAAATGTATGCGCATATTAAAAACAAACAAAAATCTTAATTTAAAAAGGACACTCTGAAAAAGCGCAGCACAAATGCAGAGAACGGTTAGTTATCACTCTATCTTAAGTACATTGAAAATAAGTATATGATACATTTACGTGTATATTATACCTTTGTGCATGACAATGAAGTTAATACTAACAAGCAAACAAACAAAAATACACTGTTAAATTAAGCTATTTTTCCAATTGGAATTTTATTTATACGAAAATTTTAATTTGAGATTGTTTGTAAATTTTGTGACGCCGATTCTAGAGATAATCACATATTCTCGAGTACATATTCGGATAGCTTAGATCAACTGCCACCTTTGCGTCCGTTTTAATTGAATTAGATTGAGCTGTTAGATTTTTTGGTTTTACACAAATTTAATAATTGGTACTGCCGATCCAAGAGATGTCCACGGGTTCTCATGTATATTTTAGTTTAGACAAGCTAGGATTTTTGTGGCCAAACATACTCAATTGTGATGAACTTGATTATTTGTTTATAGAATTTAAAAGTTACGTGATTTTGATTGATTGTTAAAATTTACAGGCCTATTTTTTCAGATAGTTTAGGCTAGTTTGAATTGTTTTGATCTAGAAAATTAAATTCTCGCCTTGATCACAATAAGATAACATTTGGTCTAAGCTATTCAAAAATTAAAACGAGAACCTGTGGACACCTCTAGAATTTTGGTTATTTAATTATTTTAACGTACAGGTTATGAAAATAGTACTCGCCTTTTTAAAAATCCAATTTGGAAAAATAACAAAAAATCCAATTGGGAACAATATTAAAAATTATTCAAAACACTGAAATTCTAAATGATGCGTAAAATAAAAATAAAGTTCATCAGAATTTAATTTTCTTGACCACAAAGATTCTAAATGGGCTAAACTACTATCTGAAAATGTAGGCGAGTACCCGTGGACATCTCTTGGATCGGCTCAGAAATTATTATAATTGGTTTAAAATCACGAAACTTCAAAATTCTGTGAAAATCTAACAGCTCAATCTACCGAGCAAATAGCGCAGTGGCTAAAGCTGCGACGTTTGGATCGGGAGGTACCGTCCTTGCGTGTAAATGGGATGAATGGGTTGCGCAGGTGGTATACTGTACTTGTGTAAATGGGATGAATGGGTTGAATGAATGTTTGTGTGAATGTAAGGCAAAGCTATGGACCTAAAATGTGTCTATGCCGCGTCCTTTAAAAAAAAAAAAAAAAAAAAAAACATCTGATTTAATTAAAATGGCAGTTGGTCTAACCTATCCGAATATGAAATCGAGGTCGAGGGCATGTGATTATATCTAGAATTGGCGGCACAACTCATACAAAATTTCTCTAATTTTTATATAAATAAAATTCCAATTGGAAAAATTACCAAATTTAACAGTTTAATTTTTGTTATTTTTTTTAGCATTACACTGGCATATCCTTTGTGTTTGGTTTAAATTACCTATCCCGGGGAGTAATCCATTTGTGTCTTGAGTGGTTTTTTAAATTGGAGGAGCGACAGCGAGTGTTATCATATTGGATATACCTACGAGATAATTTGGCAAATTTTATCTCCATTCACTTCACGTGTGTGAACCAAATGTTTACAATTACAATCAAATCGCGGACGAGTTGCACAGTAAATGAAATTTACCCAACTGTGTGGCTCTATTGAAAATACATATTCATTCAGTATGTGTCTATCAATTTTGAATATGGTTGATATTGGCGCTTATGGCAGCCAAAGCGACGGAGATAAGCTATATAATAATGCTTTTCCACATGATATTATTTTTATTTAAGGCATTTTACTACAAATTATTTGTTTATTTACCAACAGCGGACATTTAATGCAAATAAAAAACATATTCACATTTTAGTACTGAGAATAATAAAATAGAGAATTATTATTGAATTATATAATGGTTGTGCTTCTCAAACGAATATCTAAATACTATCACATTTATTCAAAGTTTTTTAGAAAGATCTTTTGACGTCATCATTCTCACATCGACGTCTTTTCTGAGACCTTTTAATTGGAGGTGATATTGGTATCACTGCGGTCGGTAGTATTACTGGTCGTCAATATTTTACATACGTATATGTATAAAAAATATAAACTTACGTTCTATTTTTTATAAAAATCAGTATGAAAGGCTAAACTCTGGAAATATTTCCAACGTTTCTTAAAATGTATAGCCACTTCCAAATAAGTATTTTTTTGCTTACAGCGTACGCGAAAATTTGTCGCGAAGCCTCTGTCACCGTGCCATACACGTTGGATCTAAAAGTCTTAGTTTTATCATTTTTCAATCTTACCGGTTTCTCCAAATAGCTGTCCTATATGATTCTTCTAAAAAAAATCTTATGATTATTTTGTCCTTTGAGCCCTTTTCTAAAGATTTTAATATTTGGAAATTACAATGTTGATTCTAGAAAATTTAATTTTTTTTTGTAAATTTTAGTTTCGAGGATCTCGAACCAAGCCATGAGATCTCTTAGATCAGGCAGAGCCATAACCATAATCCTAATTTTTCTTAACATTCTGCCAAATTTGTAGATTTCGATAAAAATCTTAGAACAGATAATATACGAAGGCTCATCGCATGAAAATAAAAATTGGGGCGTTTATTTTATTTCATAATAGTCAATGATGTATTAAAATAACCAAAAATACGGTTTCAATCAAAATCATTCGATTTGGATTTAAAAACGTTGTTTAAAAATGAGGATTATGTTACATAGGTAAACATAATATGTGAAGAAATATTTAATTACAAAACGATGAAAATATAAATTAGGACGTTTTTTTAAATTTCATAATAGCTATAGAGGTATTCAAAATTTAAAATTACAACAATTGTGGTGTTATAAATTTTAATTTAAATAAATAAGCAAACCGATAATTTTTAAGTTTTATGAACTATATAACTATATGATGGAGACGTTTACAATGTTTTCATGCAACATTTCCCGCACACAGTCAGGTAAAACTCTGTATAGTTTGGTTTGGGAATATTTTATTTATAAATTTAGGATCGCACAGTTTCTGAAATTTGAACTGATTTTTATTTAATTTTGAAACTATCGATTACATGACTAGTGCTTTTAATATTGGATAATAATATTTCGTTGTAACTTTTAGTGATACCAATAGAAACACAGGGGATGATGGTATTTAAGAAAATATATCGCAGTTATGAATGAGTTAATTTTGGAAATATTGAAGTACGAATTTTAGTAAACGTTATTCAATTTTGCCCTATAGATTTAAATGTAAATGACTGATCATAAACATATTTTAATTGATTTAAACAGGCAAATCAAAGATTATTTTGAATAAATGCAATTATATATGCAATTATTGTTGTGTTAATAATTTCGATTTCATCTAATTTTATCAAGCATTTTATAAAGCTTATAGGCTATCGGATGAATCATATATCCAATGTTTCGGCGTATATCTAAAATACAACATTTAGTTATAGATGTTTTCCTAGCTGGATATTTGGAATGGCGGAAGTATATAAACCCAGGCAGAGCAAATATTCAAAAATATATGTAAATTCTGAGATTTTGTTAAATTTAATGAAATCTTAAAAAAAAAATCCTAGATTGAAATTATCTTACATTTGGTTTATACAATAAAATTATTAAAAAGACTGGTGGTAATCTTAGTCAATGGAACATTCACTTCTGAGACTCATTTATTTAATTAATGCGAGCCCCAATTTCATGAAGTATAGGAATAGGTATATACTATACTATATATAGCTATACGTATTATTCGTCCAGTATAAGAAATCGCAGTGAGTATTCTGGTATAACCAGAAAAACAGCAGCTAAAAAATAAAAAGTAGGTTATCTGTATAACTAATCTAAATAAGAAGACCAAAAATTATTCCCAACTTTTGTTTATGGAAAAGATGACATAGTTAAATTTTATCTAAAAGTTTATATAAATAAACTTTAGTTTTCTAATTTTCTATTTGCCAAATTTTTCAGTTTATGTATAGAGAATATAGATTTATATAATACTACAGATACAGACGATGAATTATTCATTCCGATGTACATGTATCTATAGCCTTAGTATGTATTTATACTACATAATATACTATATAGTAGAACACATAAATAAACATATTTTTGTTTTTTTAAGTGAAAGAGGGAATCGTACATTTACATTTTGATTTTTTAACATCGAATGGTGATCGAATAAATTGTTATTAGTTATTCGACTTGAATTTTAAACAGATAGACTGCTTTGGAATTGGATTTTGGGTATACAGTACACTTATCATTTATATATATTTCATAAATATTTAAAGGTACTATTCCATGCACTGATTGACTGACTCAGTCAATTTAAAGAAAGAAAAGAAATTATATTTTGTGGTTGTACAAATGAAACAAAAAAAATTTCTCAGTAAAAAAATATTTGAGTTTTAGCAGTGTGAACTGCCATAAAAAGTATCAAATCGAATACTTTTTATGGCAGTCAAACAAACAACATACCTAAAATTTGCGCATGGAAGAGAATTTTACTATAAAGTTTGTGTATGGAAAAGAATTTCACTATAAAAATTATTTTTGAGTGGAAGAAAATTGTAAATATCAATTTCAATCCAAGTTGTGATTTTGTAAATGTCAATTTTTCCTTTATAAAAACAATTTTTAAACTTCAAATTTAAAATGTCTAATACTAAACTACGCTGTTAAATTATTTTGCAAAAAAAAAACGTTTATTTGTTGTCTTTGTTACTCTAATGTAATTTTGTTGCTATCATCTTTTCAGTCAACTCAGTCAATCAGTCCATGGAATAGTACCTTTATACTTGGGGATGATTTAAACACTGTAAATAGAAAATTGAAGTCTAAATTTTCTAATTGATTTATTTTCGTTTTAATTCATTTAAGTAACACGGCCATCCATTTTTGTAATGAGCTTTTAATAAGGTTGGTTATAATGTAATAATTCACATTCAGTATATAACCAAGAAAATATTAGTAAAAGTTTTTTTGACACACTTCTTTGGTTAGTGATTAGCTTTATATACAATGGTAAAGGTTTGCTGGTGAAATGCTCAATCAGCCTTATACTATATGCTTGTAAAGTAAACCTTTTTGCTACTTAAGCTTATAATAAATATTTTATGAGAATCGTATAATTATTGTACATAGTTGCCAAAAAACATTAAAATATCTGAATGTCACGCGATAAGAAAGAAAACAAACAACAACGTTTGGCATAGTTGAATGCTCATTCTATATTTTACCAATTCTAGGAGAAACAAAAAGCTTTTACTTATATTTATCGTTGGATTATCCTACAAGTTATAGGAGATGCCCGATTGGTATAATCAAGCCTGTGACAGTAATCGAAGGCTTTTAGCCTATTGGAATTTCCATTTTGGAATAAGAGAATATTGATTCAGTTGTTGTTTGCCATCCGCATTTATGAGAGCTATGAAAGGATCTTATTAAAGTATAGCCCATGAAGGTATTCTACTTAGAAATGGTTATATATTTTATTCGGCATTATACTAAATTTATTTACTAATTCTAAACTTTATAAATAATGCAATACAATTTTAGGATGTTTGTTTATTGATACTAGAAAGATCTATACAAAATACTCTAAACGTTAATATGGCAAATTTTCAAAATAATACATCATCTGTCCTTAACAAATAGAAGAAATGCTTAAATAAATAGAGTAGCATAAACAAACCAAAATTTAATAAAAACAAATAAATAAAAGATTATTTAAATTATAAATTTTGAAAATATTCATTCGGTGAAATGCTGTTTGTTTCATGGGATCGAGTCTGATGCCGAATTCCCGCGTTGTTGAATTACTCATTAAATATTTATTTTATTGTATGTAACGGGTGTCCGCCGGGAAGGTATATTACTTTATTTTGCCGCCATTTTGGTAAACGTTAGTCTTGACAGTTCATATTTAGCAGTCGTGAAGACACGTGGCAAATTTATTATGGAAAAAAATTGGATAAACCAACGTGTTTTAATCGTTAAAACATTTTATCAAAATCAATCATCGATTACTGTGACGATAAGAAAGTTACGTGAAATTTTTGGGAGAAACAACGTGCCAACAAAACGCACTATTTATCGTGTAGTGCATGATTTCGAAGAAAGAGGGTCTATAGGTGATAGGCCCAAGCATGGGCCACAACGTACTGCAAGATCGGCTGAAAACATTACTGCTGCTCAAGAAAGTGTTCAAAACAATCCATCAACCTCAATTCGACGCCGTGCTCAGGAGCTTGGTCTTCAAAGAACAAGTTTGGCTACAATTTTGCACAAGGATTTGCATTTGTTTCCATTTAAGATTTAGTTGACACAACAACTTCGTCCACAAGACCATTTACGCCGCCGTACATATGCCAATAGGATGTTACAGCTCGCCCATGACAACCCCGATTTTCATGAAAAAATCATAATGAGTGACGAGGCACATTTTCATTTGAATGGATATGTGAATAAACAGAATAGTCGGTTCTGGGCAATGGAAAACCCTCAAATTATTCATCAGTCTAAAGGTGACTACATCTATTAAAAGTGACAGTCTGGTGTGCAATTTGGTCAGGAGGAATCATTGAACCTTACTTCTTTCAAAATAAAAACGGCGTAACGGTAACTGTGAATGGGGAGCAATATCGTGATATGATTTAAAACTTTTTAACACCACAACTGCATGCTTTGGGCTTGATTAACATGTGGTATCACCAAGACGGTGCCACATCGCATACAGCCAGGATTACAATGGAAACAAACATAGTAGTATACCTTCCCGGCGGACACCCTGTATAATCGATAATTCAATGAGAACAAAAAATTAAAAATGTTAAAACAAGCAAAAATATTAAAAAAATATCCGCGGCAACGTTATTGGTACCTTGGACATGCTGGATATCCGTGGTAAATTGACTATAATATAATACAAGAGGCGTGCTTATTAGTATTTGCTTTCGGCATCCGACAGCTTTTTTGAGTATAATCCAAGGGGCTCCCAACACTTGTCGATGAACTGTCGCAGAACTGCACCGACGACAGTGTTCGTTGCATCAGTTACTATGCTGAGCTTGGAGTCGCTCAGTGGATGCGACAGGAGTGTTGTTTTTGCCATTTCAGCTTTGAATGACGTGAATGCGTGTTGCCATTCGACACGTGGCTGAAGACGCATTTTAAGATCTTGATGTGAACATCAAACTATCGACAAGTCGTTGGAATAGCGTTTCCAGATGGAGTTTGTGTTGCTCCTCAGTTTGCGATGTCACAAGAATGTCGTCAATATGGACGAAAACGAAGTTACTCGAAGAGGCCAAATGGTATTGTATCTTCAGGTGCCACGAGATACCCTCTAATGACGTCGAGTTTGGAGTAAACCTTGCAGCCATTTAAGTGAGTGAAGAAGTTTTGAATGTGGGGTATCGGGTAGCGATCCGGTATTCGTAACCGTGTTTAAACGCCAATAGTCCCCATAGGACCCCCAATTGTGATCTTTTTTCTTGACCATGTGTAGCGGATAAGACGGAAGATTTCGATGTTCGACAAATTCCTAATTCCACCATGTATTAGAATTCTGCATGTGTATAGCTTTGTGACGCACCGGGTCTAGTCTGCGTGGCCGTGATGTGTTCTCGATGTTGAAATGGACCGGCGTTGGTGTGTTATCTCGAACGATTGTGGCGTTTATTGATAGCTTCGTAGCTGGCTCAATCACGGTGTATTTTTACCGTATAGTGTAAACAATATCCAGTTCTATTCCAAAATATATGGTGTAATAAATTATTACAGAGAATAAAATCGACATTTTGGTATTTTTCTTTGAATTTCATTAAATCTATTAAACTAAGTTGATTTTTACACAAAATAATTACATTTTATTTTTCGGCGTCATACCAGTAGTGAACTGTAATTAATTTGTAATAAATTCTGGCCCAAGTTTTATCTCGATATCACAATTACTTCAAAAGTTACAAAGTGGCGGTGTAGTTTCAATTTGAAGTTACGCACCGTCCACGGTTATATTGCGAACGGCGAAGTGTAATAAAATAGGGACCTGGTGTAATAAATTGTAATAGAATTGTAATAAATTACGGGCTGTTTTGTTGTGGTGGGCTGATTTGGCTGGTGCAGCTTTAAAGCACTAATATATGTTAAGATTCGAACTCGCCTTTTTTATTTTTCACGCATCTTAACACTTTGTTTTTATATCATCACGAAGTGTTGAACCATTACTTATTGCTTATTAGTAACTGTCGTTGGGTTGCTTTTCGCATAATGCCAGTTTTCGTTCCTTATTATCTAAATGATTTAATTTATATTCCACTTTATGCTTCCGATACTTTCAAGTTTTCGGGTCTTTTAGAACGATTCCGCTTGTTCGGGTTTGCTATTGGTGGTAGGGTTTGATTTACTGGCGCTGGCGGCATAAGATTTTCGACATATAAATATTGGTATGAATAAGTTGTTGCAAGTAAATAATGAAGGCTCTTGATTATTCCATATTGATGAGCTGTTGGTATTGGACGTGGATGAGTATTACTATCTGTATGGATGAGTTGTTGGATTAGATTTTGATGGCTCTTGAATATTCCGAACTAACCCAAATATCATATTTGACACAGAGCAGGTCTTTTCTAGAGAAAGAAGATTGATCATGCTTTCTTCTAACTGCGAAAAAACGTAAATTTTATTAGATTTCACGTCCAGTGGCAGAAATTTCGTTTTTGTTGTGCCCCAATTTTTTTTAAAAAAATATTTTGAGATTATTCTGAAGCTAAAATTTGGGATTATTCTAAACCTATATTATATAAAATAAATTACTATATTTTACAAAAGAATATATAATTTTATTATCTCGTAATGCCGGTCCTATAAGCTATTTAGCTATGAATGGCAAAGCTAGACGATTCTTTATAATTTTCTTTTGAACTACCAAATGTAAAAAAAACCTTTGCCAGCTTAACATTTTTCTCCATTATACCCACTAATCGCTCAAATTGCTTGATATTTGTAATATTTTTCATATTATAAAAAATTAATAATGAAAATATTTTACTTTAAAATTAAAAAATTTAAAAGTTCGAAACTTACGTTTTAAAATGATTACTTACAAATATAACGTGCGATGAAAAACATAATTTCAAGTTATGTTTGACTTTTTAAACAACTACTAGAATATGGCGTCAAGTGATAGTTAGCACACCAACCGATAAACTTCACTTCAATCGACTAGGAAAATACCAAATGTGATTATCACATCACGTTATCATGTCGTAAGCGCCAAAATGACGAATTTGGTTTTTTTTGGCACTATATACCAAATTTTTTCCGCTTTTTTTAAAACTCCAACCAGATTTGGCGTATGTACTTTAGTTTTAGTGTTATACAGACAATTTATTTGTTGTCAGTCCATAATATATCAAATATCTTTCTTTATTTTGTATAGTATCTGCATATCTCAGACCTTACGATAAAATTGACAAACCAAAATAATTTCTAAAGGGTTGTAGACACAAACAAATATTGTTATTTTGTATTGTTGTATGTCCCATCAAAATCGTTTTTTTATCGTAAGTCATAAACTAGTATTATTTCCGAAATGTTTTAGGAATATTTATGTAATGAGGATCGCATCTTTTATATTTAAATTTCTTGTTTTGGTCCAATAAAATTAGGAAATGAGTTCTCCAGTACCGGATATTCCATCAAATCTTATAATGTATAAGCCAGAACTCAAACAAAAGGCAATTCGTTTGATGAACCATCCAGCGAGAACATAAAAGAAAATTCACAAGTTTCTTGCAATATGGATCCTAATAATTTACCAATGAAGCTCACAAGGAAAAAACAAGTAAATCAGTAACTTTTGAGATCTACTATCCGAAAAAATCTTAGAGAACAAGGAAAAGGACACCAAGATCCTAAAGGAAATTGGCACCCAGAGAAATCGGTTGCCGGAAAATGCGATTGCAAACATAAATGCCCAATCTTTGCTATATAGAACAAAATAATATAAACGCTGCGTTTTGAGCTCCCGATTCAAATGGAAAAACCAATTTTACAGCAAATTTGTCAAACAAATACCAATATGCAGAAAACGAATAAACAAAGCAGTTTCACGTAGAACGAGGACCTTTGAGTACTATTTCGACAAAGATGTTGTCCAATTGCAGGTATAAAACGTTAAATATCAGTGAAAGAAGAATTTATTATTTTTAAAAAAAATCCAATTTTCGAGTTGCAACAATATCACAACATGGCAAACATGTTAAGCGAAAAATTGCAGAAATAAAATTGAAGAATTGGGCAATCACATTCGTAGCTTTCCTGCAGTAGATTCTCATTATACTGTAAGGCATCAAAAAAATATTTAGAAAGTAGCCTAAGACAATGCCAATCGTCGCCTGTTAAGCGATATATTTATTCTAGCATTTTTAATACGGAGTTCAACTATTCATTTTTTCGGCCTAAACAAGAGAACACTGAATTTGAAAGACACAATAATAAGCCATTGTTTCCTCCCGAGAAGAAAATGTTAGAGATGCGGATCCAACATGTTCAACAACAGCTATAATATGCTACGATTTGCAAAATGGTTTTAACCTTCCGAACGCCAATAGGTCAAATTTTTATTTTATTTTAGGCAAGTTTTCCGTTTATAATCTTACTGGTTTCTGCCAACTAAACAAGAAGACTTATTGTTCCATATGGCATGAACTAATGAAAGGCTGTTACTTACTGTAGCATACTGGAGTGAGTCGTTAAAGACAATAAAGACGTAAAAGATATAATACTTTGGAGTGATTCCTGTATTCCCCAAAACAATAATCGTTTAACTTCGATTGCACTTTTAAACTTTTTACCAAATGTAGATTGTGCAGATTTTCCAAACCAGGTCATTCAGCAATCCAACAGATAGATGCTGCAAATAAAATAAATATTTATAGTCCGGTTCCTCTTCTTTAGACGCAGCATTTTAAAAAGCTTATTTCTAGGAGGACTATAAACAAACTGCGATATTGATTTATTTTGAATTTATTAAAGAATTTACCTAAGTTTCATATTTTATTTTATAGTTTTATATTAAATGAATTACTATGATATTATGTATACTGTGAATTAATTGTTGATAGAAATAAAAGAAATGTACCAAATATACTTTCAAATTTTTTATAATTAGACAAGTCAAAATGGAATATGACTGATAGTGATTTAGACTATACTTGACTTAACAATTTGCATTTAGAAAAAAATTGTTATATGTCCGTACACTTTGTCTTGTGTCTATAATATCTCACAAGTTTGAAAATTATACGATAAATTGGAAATAAATGTAGCGGAATCTATATAACAATAGCTTTTGAGTTATATGTTTGAACTAGAAAACTTTTAGTGATAAAATACTTTAAGTTTAAATTTAATTTCTCTAAAACCATACTTTTGGACTTACGACAGGATAATTCTACAGCGACGGTATAAAGACGTGCTCACGCATTAACCAAAAAAAACAAAATGACTAACGCCCATCAAAATGATCGGCCGCCCTCGTTGGCACAGTAATTATCGGTATTACTTTGTTATTCGAGGCTCTCGGGTTCGATTCCCGGTGGTGACCAAAAATCACGGTTGGGTGTTTTTAATGAGTAAGTATATGTGTTTCCCCGGGTATTGCACGTTGGGCTCATTAGTGGCATTGAGTGCTGGAGAACTCCGACCAACTTTAACTTTATTTTTATTTAACGCTCATCTATTCAAGTGCAATATATACGTTCATTTTGTTTGTTTAACATGAGAACCATTTCTAGTCCTATTCCAATCCGTAACAAACAAAGAATTCATTTAATTTCATTTATTAAGTTATCTAGGACAAAAATACCATAAAATTAACCCCAGCAATAAAAAACCACTCCTTATTCGCCATCCTAATATTTTCAAAGCTTATTTCATCAATCGAAATGAAAAATAACGAAAATTGAATTTTTATTTAAAATGTTTTATATATTTTGTGAAATAAATCTAATTTTGACATATTAATATATTATGATTCTTCACATACTCTGTATAATAATAAATATATAAGAATATGTACATATATGTATATTGTATACATGTATATATATATATATATATATATATATATATATATATATATATATATATATATATGTTTTTTAATTTAGATTCTTAGCATTAATTATACATAATTTTAAATGAAATGTTGAAGCCTGTCTATAACAAGCAAGCACGAAATTATCTTTACCTTTGATAAAATAATTTTTATACAAATTTTTATGTCGTACTATATACAAAGTTTGAGACGCAAATTACTTAAAATATAAACTTTATATGTATTAAGATAAATTTTATTATCAGTAATTTTAATATGATTTTACATCATAACATTTTTTTTTTAACTTTGCAAACTACTATAATAGAGATAAAAATTAACTTTCTTACAGTTTATGTTTTATGTATAGTATTTAGTTTTGTTACAAAAACTAGCTTTTCTTACTGCTGATATTAAACAATAAATTATGTTTTAAATCCATAAAACAGGAATGTTACCAAAATAAATTTAAATTAATATATAAGAAAATAAATGTTTTGTGTATAAACAAAAAGAACTTTAAATCCATTTACTTTTTGTTAATCTAAGTATTAAGTTTTAGAATAACGTTTTTATATTTAATAGCTATATAAGTATGTATCTATGTATATAAGAGTTATATACAATAAAAAATATGTTTGCAAGTTGGTGCTGGAGGGTGTGCAATCGTAACTATTTAAAATGTAAAGGCGGATTATAATTTATCTAAATTTTTATTGGATTCATACATTATACATTAATTCTCCCATACTTATACTAGTTTATTGGTTTATCTGCAAATTTGGTATAATTTCAATATTTAGTAAAAATTTGAGCAAATATCTCGACACAAAGAAATTGTAATCTACTCAATATAAATTGTTATTATATTTTAAGGGTGGTATAATTACTAGTGGTCTTTCGAAATTGCTATAAATCTCCCTTCATATAATTCAATATTTAAGTAAATTCAGGAAGAGAAATAAAAAATAAAACATTTCTTAAAGTTTTAATAAGAATCTCATATTTATAGCCGTAGTAAAATTTTAACAAAGTTAATTTCAATTCTATATAATAAAATAATATTAAAATTTCAAAATTTTCTTTAAAAAGTTAATATTCTATTACTATTAACTTTAATTAACTATTATTAATTCTGTAATTTCTTAAATATTTTTGCCGAAATACTATTTTGAGTAGCTATCCAGATTTCTGGAAAAGTTAATCTACTCAAAATTCTTAAACAATAAAATATTCTCTAAACATATCTAGAAATTGAGATACAATTGCTGTCTAATTCACATTTGAAATTTTTCTAATTATATTTTTAACATTTCTAATTGAATAGAACTAAAACAAAATTGTCAATTGGTTGTCAGAGCGTCAACACCTTAAAATTAAATTAAAAAGCGTCAACACCTTAAAATTAAATTAAAATTAAATAATAAAAGTTAAATTAAATTAAATAAAATATTAAAATTAATTTGAATAATAAATACAATATTTTAAATATTTTATACTAAATAGTTTAGTCTAACTTTTCCATTTTGTGTGTGTATAAATAAACATTTCCCGCCGTTTTTGCTACAAGTGTACATCATGTCGACAGCCTGTGCTATGTGCTCCTCCAACATCACCAAGGGGCGTTTCCCAGGCGTAAAGTGTAGTGGCCCATGTGATAAGTTTTACCATGTTCGATGTGCCAACATTACTTATGCTCTATTACGTGACATTAAAAATCGATCTGTAAACTGGTTATGTGAAACTTGCCGTGTCGAATCTAGCCAATCTGTTATTGACAGCGAGGTTTCTGACACTGAGTATGATGTGAGTCTTGCTGATTTAATGAAACAATTTAAAAAAATGGAAAGGAATTTGTCTGCATTGGAGAAACTTAAATCTGAAAACGAAGCCCTCACATTAAAAATTAAACATCTGGAGGAGCAGTTTACTCTACACAATTCGAAGCTTAACTCATTAGAAGCAGATATGGATAAACCGATTCAACTGCAAAATGCCACCAGTATTTCAATCAGTGGGCTACCAGCGGTACATGGGGACATTCATAGTATGATTTTAAATACCATCAGTAAAATTGATTAATCCATCCAGGCAGATGATATCATATCCATCGAAAATGTTCGCAAACGAAATATAAACGCAACTTCTAATTCAAACACTAGCACATCAGTTTTGCACAATATTTTTATTGTTAAACTAAAAACAGTTCAAATACAACAATCTATTTTATCACAATACACCAAGGATCTGGATGTTATTTTGCCGCTAAACCACCCGGTCCAGCGAATTCACATTATGCAGCGGCTATCCAAATTCCAAGCTCGACTATATCATGAAGCTAAAAGAATTACAGAATTCAAATACAAATACTTATGGTGTAAATCGGGTCAGATTTACCTACGAGAATCAGCTGATTCCGATGCCCTGCGCGTTCATTCAATGAACGATTTATTTCGTCTACGTAGCAGTCATCATTAGATTCTGGAAAACGCTAATGCTTCGCACTTGGTTGCTGTATCTAGAAGTAGTAAAATTGTTAAGTATTTCATTTCTCTTACCTTTTCAAGTTCAAATTTTAATTTTTTTGTGTATGTCACGGATGATTTTTGTTTTATTTTTATTTTTTGTTATTGTTTTTGACAGATTTATTTTTTATTTTTTATTTATAAATTTTTATTTCTTTATGTTGGTAATATTTAATCAGCTGTATAATGTTTTGGATGTATATATTAGAACGTTTTTTTGCGTGTTTTTAGTGCGTTACACTTACTTCAGCTTTTATGTTTTCATACTTGATGAGTAGTAACTTTAGTGTATTTCACCAGAATATTCAGAGTTTAAGGTCGAATTTTGATAAGTTTAACGTGTACCTGTGTAGCCTAAGTCATCAACCAGATTTAATTGTCGTCTCTGAAATATGGATTTATTCACATGAGTGCCCAGGTTATAACTTGCCAAATTATTGTTTCGTGGCTTGCTGTAATGATGATTACAGATCAGGTGGGGTTGGTGCTTTTGTACATAATAATTTAGTATTGAATTCTTTTCGGTGTTATAATTGGTCTACAGCTGATGTTCTGACTTAAGATGTCAAATTAGGCAATCTTGGTTGGACCTTTGTTTGTATCTATAAGTTTTGTAATAGTGATATTAATCTATTTTGCAGAGACTTGGAACGGTTAGTGCAAACAACTAGGGCTAATAACATGGTTATTTTGGGTGACATTAATATTAACTTATTAGACAATAATGCATCTTATAATTATCTGACCTTGCTGGCTTCTTTTGGCTTTCTTAGCCTAATAAATGATCCTACCAGACTATTGTCATGTCTTGATCATGTTTTTGTCAAGTCCCATAACACATTTAATTTTGCAGTTGAAAACTTACCGATTCACCTCTCTGATCATAACCTTATCAAACTACTAATTTCGTCATCTCCGAAGTGTGCAGCCCAAAGTGCCTGTACTTTAGATAATTCAAGGATAGACTATGATCAACTTATTTTATATCTGCAATTCGAATCATGGGATGCGGTCTATTGCGAAACAAATTGCAATATTGCGTTTATGTTTTTTTTGAATATTCTAAAGACGCACATTGCACAGTCTAGGGTATGTATCACCGGTAATAAATTAAAAAAATTGAAACCATGGATGAATTATTTTCTACTTGCAAAGATGAACACCTTAAAGAAACTGTCTAAGAAGTTAAGACATCATCCAAATAACGCTAAATTAGGTAGAGTTGTTAAAAAACTATCGAAAAATGTAAAAGCAATTATAAAATCGATGAAAACTCGTTATTATAAAATGAAATTCGAATCGGCACGTAACAATTCTAAGCTTACATGGCAAATTATTGATGATGTTTTGGGTAGAAATATAAAAGCAAAACATATTACAGGTATCTGCAAGCATCAATCTGATACAATTATTACAGATTCTCAACAAATATGTACTGAGTTCAATACGTTTTTCCTAAACGCCCCTTTAGCCATTAGCTCTGGTTTCGAAAATGTTATTTCAGCTGCTAATCATAGTGAATTTAACCGTTATATCTATGGTACGTTTACATCACCTAGCACGTCTTGTTTTTTTGATAGAATTCACGCCATGCACATCTTGTCTGAAATAAATAAATTAAAAAACAAGCCTTCTAAAGGTATCGACGACATTGATAATCTAGTAATTAAGAAGTGTTCCTGGTATCTAATAGACGTATTGAAGTACCTATTTAATTTAAGCTTAGATACTGGAATATTTCCTGATGTTTTAAAATTAGCAGTCGTAGTTCCAGTTCATAAAAAAGGTGATGTACTGCAGTTGAACAATTATCGACCGATATCGCTCCTAAGCACATTCTCCAAACTATTTGAGAAAATGATTAAATGCAGACTAATTAAGTATTTAAATAAAATTAATTTCTTGCATCCTAATCAATTTGGTTTTACAACAGGTAAATCTACCGAACAAGCGCTATTGCACCACCTAAGTCATGTTTTTTTAGCTATCAATAATTCCCAAAAACCTACATCATTATTTCTCGATATTTCAAAGGCGTTTGACACTGTTGATCATTGTATACTTTTAAGTAAATTGTTTAATTTGGGTGTAAGAGGTAAAATTTATAATTGGTTCAAAAGTTATATTAGTAATCGTCGCCAAGTTGTTAAAATAAATGATACGATTAGTGACCCCGGTAATTTAAGCTGTGGCGTTCCTCAAGGCTCAGTTCTTGGACCATTATTATTTATCATTTATATTAACTCTGTTTTTGAGAGCAACCTCTTGGGCAATGTGACCGCATTTGCAGATGACTTAGCTTTGTGTTATACATCTACAAACCACTTGGAGGTCAAATGCTTACTGCAAACCGATTTAGCCACTCTCAGCAAATGGTTTTACCACCACCGCCTTACAGTGAGTGATAAATCCAGAATTTTGCATTTCGGTCGTTCGTTCCCTGTCCCTGTGAAGTACCACATCGAGCAATGTACGGGTAGCCTTTGTTCATCGAAATGTTTTGAATTGGTGTTGGTGGATGAATTTAAATACTTAGGTGTCACAATTGACTCCCAGTTGACCTGGAATTCTCATCTTACCAATGTTAGGAAGAATGTTATTATTTCTATTTATAAATTCTACCACTTACGCCAAATTTGTCCACAGTCAATTTTGAGAAATTTATATCATGCCTTAGTTGAATCAATAATAATGTATGGCATCACAAGTTGGGGTGGGATTTATTTTTCTAGAATTGAGGCTCTGTATATTGCTCAAAAACGTATTATTAAACTAATTTATCGCCGTCCTTCTACCACTGCAACAATTCCACTGTTTCGTGAATTAAACCTGTTACCTTTGAGATATTTGTATGTGTATAAAGTTTTAAAAATGTTTTTTGTCCGCAGTGGTAGTTTTCATTTTCGCATATCTCATACACATAATATAAGAAATCCAAACATTTTTTCAAGGCTGCGTTGCAACAGTGAGGGGTTTAGAAGATTTTACTTATTTATGGCGCCATATTGGTTTCATAAATTACCCATAGATATAAAGCTCATCCCTACTCACCGCAAACATTATTTCGAGAGTGAGGGCCGTAAGTGGTTGATGAATATTACCAATATTGAAACTTACTTTTAAATAGTAACAACTATCTCTCTGTGACATTTAATCTATTTTAGTTTAATTTATTTAATTTATTTCATTTTTAATGTATTTTAATTATTAACTATATTTGAACTTGTGTTTTTTGTTTATATAAGCTTTTTGTAACGTCCCAACCAATCATTTCTTTTTTCACGTTTTTCTTTTTTTTTTTTTTTTTTGTAATTTGCTCCACTACAGGTTTAACTTACCTACACGGAGCTATAACTTTATTTTCATATATTTATGTTTAGGTTAATATTTGTAACAATTTTTATAAAATTTCACTTGGAAATAAAGATAATGATAATAATAATAATAAAAATAATGTTTGATGTTAGAAAAAAAAAATCTCACATTGGGTTAATTTTCAAAATGGTCTGAAACATTGACTAAATCAATAAATAAATTCAAGTTTTATTTAGATTCAAATCCAATTCGAAATGAAATGTTACGATAAATCTGACTCAACTTTCCCATTAGGCTTAAGCATAACATTTTTTTAGCTAGTGGTGACATTTAGTAATTTTGCAAAGTTAAATTTTATATTTGGAATTTTAGCAAAACTTTTAAAAATTTGAATTAATTTTTTTATTTTTTGTAAACATATGACAACAAACAAGTTAAAAATCCGAAGTTCTATATTAAATTTCTAAACGTTACTAGATATTTTCTTAAAAAAATTGTATACAAACTTAGTGTGTTTTTAATTTTAATAATTTTGTAATATTCTGAAAACTTTGTTTAAAATTTAAAAAAAAAACAAATTAAAATATATAATATAATTTTGCAAATTTACTTAATCCTACCAATAGCTAGAACAAAATATCGTGTTAAGCCGAATGGGAAAGTTGATTCAGATTTGTCATAAAATTGCATTTCAAATTGGATTTGAATCTTAGTAAAACTTGAATTTATTTATTGGCAGATTAATTGAATAAAATTTCATTGTTCAATTTGGAAAGAAATGAGTGTATGAAGAAATTCATTAAGGGACGGATATAACAGAAATTGAATAAAAATAAAAAACTTTTTAACGAAATTCTATGAAAAACTAAACAAAATTTGTTGAACAAATTTTCAAAATTTTTTTGAACTGAACCTTTTTTCTTTTCAGAACAAGGGATGTGCCATCTTTTATGTCGGTATGTAAAGATTGAATAACTTTGACATTTGTCAACCGATTGACTTGATTAGACATGTTTTTAGAACGTCAATTCAGAACAATTATAACCATGAGTCGGTTCAGACCAAAACAACGCGCCGAAATAGTGACGCTGTAAATTGAAAATAGTCATTCAGTGTTAACTCAACGTGCATATCGTCGAAAATATCGTGACCAACAGGTACCGTCTGACACATTCATCGTTTCGGTTCATCAACGACCAAAGACGTTCCAATGAACAAGTTGATGCTTCAGAGAGAGCATTATCCGCAGAACATTTATTTCCGTATAAAGTGCAATTAACACAAAGAATTTAGCCGCCAGACCGCCACGTCGATTTCACACTCTCTGGCGGCATTAACAAGCAAAATTGCTGCTTTGGGGAACAGAGAATGCACGCGAGATCTATGAAACGCCATTGCATCCCGAGACATGAGAAGACGAAACAGTTGATATGGAAATCGATATCCGTAGATGCTGGCTCATTATGTCTGCCCGCAAATGCGTGATGGAGATTGGTTTTAAAAAGACGGTTCGCCATGCCACACTGTAAAAAAAATCAGTTTCAGCAACAAAAATTCCCTGAACGTCTGATGTCAAAAAAAGGTGACATTGACTGGCCACCCAGATCTCTAAATTTGCCCCCACCGGACTGGTTTTTTTGTGGGGTTATTTGAAAAGCAAATGGCACGCCAGCAATCCTCAGACCATTAACTAGCTCAAGGTAACCAATTCGTGTTGAAATCATCGCTATACCGCACGCGATGATCGAAAAGGTAATGGAAAACGCGGCAAATACGGTACATTTTGCTTTGGCCAATAAAGATCGCCACTTAATTGATGTTGTATTCAAAAACTACTCCAAATGAATTGCAAAGGACTAGATTGAATAAAAATACAAATTCAATGTTTCAATGTTTTCATACCAACATAAAAGATGGCGCACCCTAGGCAGATCTTTTGGAACTTAAAACAGCTCTCTACTATAGATGTGTTGTTTGTTTATGGTCATGATAGTTTTCCGAAACCAAAATACTACTTTGTAATTTTATAAGCACAACAGTTCTTCTGTTGAAACCTATTGTTATTATCAACGCATCTTAATCGTAATTATTTTTCTTGATAATTAACAGAAAAAACACATACGGTTGAGATACGTTGCATCCTATATTGATTTACTTAATAGATTTTAATTTGTGTTTTTTTAAAGTGCGCATACATTTTATTTATTATCTAAAGATGCGTAGATTTGCTAGCAAATAATTTTTTTGTGAAAGCACTTTTGGAAAAAGTTATAGAAATTAACTTAAAACCTAAATTAGGATTGAAAATAATTGTTTACTTGAAAGCTTGTTAACAAACCAATTAATATAAATATAGTCATCAATTAATATAGTTTGAATATTTTAATTATATAAGTCAGAAGTGGAGTACGTTTGCTGGAAAATTATATAAATAGGAATTTGGTATCAGTGTGCTTTTAAGAGAAAATACCTCCCAATACTCTTGGTTGTGTTCTATTTATATTATTAGTTCTTATTGTGCATATAGGGACAGGTGAAATTCTGATCTTATAACATCTTGAAAAAATGTAGTTTATATCACACAGGCTGCTTCAAAAATGTGTTTGAAATACGAACTAACCTTTTCTTGTGAAGCTCTACACTTAAAAAAATTCAGTGAAAATTATGGTTTCCATTATAATAATTATCACGCTCTAAAAAGCAAAAGTATTTAAAAAAAATTACAGCGTCACTATTTAAAATATGGACCTCTCGATCCGGTTCGCAACATCATGAAACGAAAAAAAGATATGAAATATATGTATTCTACTAAACCATCTTTAATCGTCAATTACTTAGTAGGTCATGATTTATGCAGTGGACTAAGGCTGCTTTCGAAACGGAGACTTATTTATGTATGTAGACTGCAGACTTATTCAAATAGGTCACCTATTTAGATGGCTAAGTTTTCTAGAAACTGGATATAAAAAAAGTTAAAACAAGTTTTAAAAATCAGAGTGTCATAGAAAAATCGTATTGATTTTCACTTATTTCATTGATAATTTTGAAGTCCGTAGTAAAATATTCGCAAAAGTATTCGTCCGTAGTAAGACATTTCTATGGTTACTTTGATTTAGGGAATTTGTTTTAAGTTTTTTGTATATGCAGTTTCGGGATTCCCGCCGCATTCGCGTCGCGTTTTCTATAATCGACGTGCGATTATAAAAACCTATAGGATTAGCTGGATTGTATATTTTAAACTGTGTTTGCAATAAAACGAAAATATTTAATAATTTGATTTTTTCGATGGATTTTGAAACTGTTAAAAATATGTACTTATGGAAACTATTAATACAAATGGCCCTAAAGAAAAGCTCTATGATACAAAAGCATAGTATTATTAAATTGTAGTCTACATTTTAAGAGCAGTAACTGTATTCAGAAAAAATGTAAAGAAAACGTAACCGGTAAGGTGACGTGCCTTAGGGTGTCTATTTTCTTAAATTCATATTCCGATTTAAAAAAAATATTAGGAACATCGAAAAGAGTGGAAACCTTATTGATAGCGATTTTAATAATACATATGTACATATACGAATAAATAATATATTATTTAAAAAGGAAAATAAAATAATTAATTTACCTCCAAATCTCCAATATAACTCTATGTTGAATGAATCAAATCTTAAGTCCCAACGGGGTTCATAACTCACAATTACTTTGGTAAGCAAATATATCAAGAAATAAATTCTTTATTATTGATAATGACAACAGCCATGGCTATTTGCACCAAATTGAATACCAGTTTTTTAGGCCTAGACCAGATATAAAACCATATCGATCGGAAATGTACATATACTTACATATATATGATGGTACCAACATCATGGATGAAATAATGAATTCAGTAGCCATCAGAAACATCGTTTTGAGAAATTCCTGCAAATTTTATCTGAAATTAAATGAACCATTTAGTTGTTAACTATAAATATTATGTACAAATTATAAATTTTCATTCTTTTAATTCTTATTAATTTGTTGTCCTGAAAAGGACAGTTTTAATTACAAATGTAATACATATTTCCCTCTATCATTAGCATACATAGTTTTATATTTGAGTTCGGTTTTATAATATTTTATAAATAGAAAATTTGATTTGACAATTTGGTTCCTAATTTATTTTAAAAATTGTTAAGCATTGTAAAAATGTATACTCTCTTCGTTCGTTACAAATCGAGATTTCAAGCGATCTGAAATAAAATAATAAGAATAAACTCGTATTATTCAATAAAAGATAAAACATGTTCGCTTTCGTTGCAACCCAATATTGTTATGCCACCGCATTTAGTTGCTATTAAAATTCTTCCATTTCTTTAACATGTGACAGTTTGCTTTGCCACTTATTACAATAGCAGGCTGTTAGTGCATTCGATTCTAGCCGTAGATATTTAGATATAGAGGGGTATCATGCTTTTTGGAACAATGACAACTTCTATACCTTGGATTCTACAATCGTAGATTGAATGACCTAAATTTTTAGCAGTTAAATCAGCGATTGCCAGTGTCTCAGCAGAGTCTCTTAAAAATCAGCAGAAAATAAAGGAACTCGGGCATAAACTGCGGGCTTCGTCGTCTATAGCTTTATTCCTACAACAGATGTATGTATTTAGCAAAAATCATTTTCTTCAGCTTTATCACCTATACAGCTTTAAAAACACGTATTGCTTCATCGGAGGTATCTAACCATTTTCTTATGTTCGAGGCCCTCGCTAATTCCACGTTAGGTCGTTCGCTGGAGCTACGAATAAAGACTTCAGTAGTTTTTTCATTTGGATTCAACAGTTTTAAAATGTCGTACTAACACACCACACTTTTCGAAAAGATAATTATTTTTTAAATTTAAGTCAATTGGTTTTTGAGTTGAACAAAGTAGTATATTGGCAAAGCCATCGTAATAAATCAAGCCTTCATGCTCAAAACGAACTTTTATTAATGAACCTAAAATGACAAAAATAATCGCCCTCTTCATATATATTATGTATGGAAAGACATGATTTTAGTTTATAGAAATATTTGAATGCAAATAACTGGAAATTATTATTTTTTTAAATCAATTAAAACTATAAACACTGATCTTCACCTGACTTGAGGAGTTTTTCCGTAGGCTTTTCCATTTTATTGTCGCATTTATCGCATAAAAAATAATATTGAGAGCGTGATCAAATTGTTCCTCTCCTAATCCTAATTGACATATTGTATATAAATTATGTAATAAATTATGTAACCTCCAAAACAAAACACAATGCTTTATCATTTATTTGATCGATACGATCTATATTTTTTTTTGGTTTATTGAGAAATTCCCAAGCGTTTATTCAATTAATCTCCTAAATTTTAATTTAATTAATTTTTTTACATATTTTACCATGTTTAGATTTTGAATCGAACTATTTTATTTCTGTGTTGGAGTGAATTCAGTATATTGAAGGAGAGTATTAGAATATATCGGTTATATATTTGTATAAAGCAATTTAAAAGCGCAAATAAATTAAATTAGTGACAATTTTATAAACATAAAAATTATGTTTAATTAATATAATTTCGAAAAATAACGCTGGCCATAACCTAACTCAATTCTTTATCTATTACTTTATGTAATAAAATATTAAAAGCTCTCACTATTAATAGTTGAACAATTCAAAATAAGTTTGTATATTTTGTCATGGGATTACATAGATTTCTTTGTATATTACACATTTTTTGGTTAATAAAAAAGCTCGTTTCATAATATCGCTCAACATGGAGGCTTTATAATATAGGACACCTGTAGACTGTAGTATATAGCTCTATTTGTTTTTTGATATTAAGTTCAATTCAACACTTTGACTTTTGACTTAGCGAAACGGTTACCTCTCCTAATAAGCTAAGTTTGCTAAGTAAATTCTTAATTCTATTTTTGGTTTACTTGTTTCATTTTTTTATAACATTAATATGTTTCTTTAATGCATTAATACGTAGTTTATTCAGGCATAACGTTGCATGTACTTTGGAGCGCAGTATCTGCGAAATTTCCCATTTATCTGGGAAATAAATTATTGATGGCCGATTTATATCTACGACTCCAGAAAGAAAAATGGATTTTCGGCAGAGGATTTCAAATTTTCACAATGATAAAGCGTTGACATCACATACTACTAATATCATAACTGCGTTGTTTGTAGTAAATGTCGCTTGTCTTGACCCGAAGTTGTTTAAAGCCTGAAATAAATATAGAAATATTATTGTCATTCTATATATTTACACAATCATTTTAACATTACTAGTAATTCAAAAATATTGACATGCTCTCGAACAAAGCATAAAAGCCAGGATTCGTAAATAATTCGTTAATAATTTAGAAAATTAGACCACACCGTTCATTTCACCATCCAAGAAAAAAATTATATTCATTCAATCTATCGATCAATCAAAACACTCAAAATGGCATAAGCTTCTACTTATAGCTCCATACAAAATTTGAGTCATCGTTGCCAAGCATCCAGGGGTGTGAATTTTATCCTAAAATTTTGAAAGAAAGAAAATGTAATATTACCGAACATAAGAAGTATTAATACGTAAACTGACACAAACAAATTTGAGTAGGTAGATATCACATCTTTTTTTTAAATATAAAAACTATCCTAAATCTAGAAGATAAGTGACTGAGAACAGGGGTGTTTTACCACGTTAAATGTTATAGTACAAAATTGAAATTTACAAAAAATTCTTCTACTGAACCAAGGATCGTACTGATAAAGTGATTTGTGTTAGTGGATAGTGAGGATTATCTCTAGCAAAATGTTAGTAAAACAACCCTTCCTTAAGTCCCTTATATCCTAAATTTAGTAAAATGTTATATTTATTGGTTACATATAGACATTTGCAAGCCAAAAATAAATTTCGATACAATCCATGGATCAGCAGGACAAAATTACAATTCAACATTTTCAATTTGTACTAACATACAACATAGATTTAAGAAAGCTTTTACGTTTCTTAGTTAGTAATAGTCTTGAGCTACCCAAAAATAAATTTCGGTAATTTAATACGATCATTCGATCAGCAAGAGAATCTTTATAAAATTTCAATTTTGTACTAACATATACCACGTGGCAAAACGTTCCTGTCACTTATCTTCCAGATTTAGGGAAGCTTTTATATTTTTTTATTTTAATATTTTTTATTTAAGCCCTATAACATTCAATGTGGTAAAACACACCTGTTCTAAGTCACCTATTTACTTTAATCATGTGGATGCATATGTGTTCATTACTTTTTTTTTAGTTGCAATATTATTGTATTTAGATCTCTAATTTACGTTTGTAATTTTCTACGTTTGGTAATAAGATAAATAGAATTCACACATTTGGACAGAGGCATGAAATTTGTCCTAAATGTGTTCTAATTGTTGTTCATATAATTTAAGGACAAGATTGTCTAGAATTGATATAAGGCGATTTTTCGTGTGAGTTTTTATACAAATATCACAATAAATATAACTTTGTTATGGTTAGATTATTTTTTATTTTTACATCAGAATACAATGCATATAGGAGTGGAGGTTTTCGAATTTTTATCGAATATATCATTCTAATTTTCTTTTTCTCGCTTCAGCGAAGTATACATACGTATAGCAAATCAAATATTTGACCAAACTTGTTCAGGAAATATTAGCTCGGTTTGATCTATTTTGGCAAAACTCAGTCGTTTACCGGGCGACAAATATTTTGCGAAAAGTTGTTTGCTTCTATATATCACATGGTGGCAAATATTTTGCAACAAATAATTATCGAGCAAATAGGTGCAAATCTAGATATTTTATTTGCGCGCTATTGAATCGACGATTGTTGTCTATTTCTATATATAGGTACAATGATTGAACAATTATTGAAATTCATTTCACTTCATGCCTATAAAACAAAAGTCCTATCAAGAATGAATTTCATTCGTTGGAAGTTCCATGAGCACTCTACTTTTTAAGTGTAAAAATAAATTTTGTTTTCAAATTATAGATAATTATACGGATGAACTATACTATTCCTATAATCTCAATCATTACTGCTTGTGATGACTAAAGACTATATCCTCAGCGAATTGAGATATCAATCCGCGATAACTGCTGATTAACACGTCGGTCTTATTAGACCCGAAAAGTACATATTCAATAAAATCAATACTCGTGTCGACTGAGCGCCGAGAGGGCTGTACAAAGCTAGTCAACGTACTCCAGATTTCTGTATCTCAATACATTCATAATGACTATCTTTTGAACTTGTTCTGCTATAATAACGGAACATTTTTTGTCGACTAAATTGGACCTAACGTTTCTACAAAGAGTACAACATGCGATACCTTCATGGTTGGATCAACGCCAATATCGGGCATATGTTTACGGGGCTCTGTTTGGTTTTTATGCTCCATTTTCATGAAACTCAAATTCATCAAACATTTTTTTGGAAACAGCCCTTTAAAATGACATATCACATGCCAAGTAAATAAAATGTAAAATTTTGTGGAGCTACATTTAATTATTAATTAATTAATTTTTTTTTTTTCTGAAACAATAGTTTCCAAAATTTCTACTCAATTCCGAATGATAGGTCAAATGTTATAATCCTGTGACAGACGGACAGCGGTATGAGACCTAAGGGTTCCGTTTTACATATTATGAACCCAACCCTAAAAAAACAAAATATTAAATAATTTTATTCTAATGATGTTAGGTCCGCGTTTGTTTCGGGGAAGAAAACAACATCAGTAGAACGTTGCGAGAACAAAATCGAAGAAAGTAGATCAGAGACTGAGTGATTCGTCGCGATGAAAGTGGCTGTCATTTAAATTAATAAAAGAATTAGAGTTTGACGATCGGAATCCGTTCAAATATTTTATGCGTATGTCATCTGGACGCAGGCAAACAGTTTAAAAACAGCATCATCGCAGACAAATCTGAATATACTGTTGGTTGTTTTGATGTGTTTTTCGGGTTTTTCGCAGTCCTTGATATACTGGCGTCGTTATCAAACAAATATTGACTGTTTTCATTAAAAATTTCAAAAACCATTTCGATTTTTATCAATGTTGTATCGGTTGTGTGAAAAACATTAACCGAATGACAGAATTCACAACAAAAGGATACCAAATATTTGCTGATTAGTGCTCAGCTGTGATTTTTCTTTGCCCGTATACAAGCAAACAAACAGAACCACTTTACTGATTGCAATTATGCTTGTTCACACGTGGCCAATATTTTTTCAAAAAATATTTATCCAAACAGGATGGTAAATATTTTTACAGCAAATAACCCAAGATCAGGATGCCATCGAGCTTACTAACCTATATATTTCATCTTTAAGCTCAGAGATCACGTGATTTTTGTTATAATTCATTATCATCTAAACCCAGATGATTAGAAGTTGCCTTTTAAAAATATTTCAAACCAGTATGTGCGTGAATGAATGGATGGATTGAATGAATGTTGTGTGAATGTAAGGTAATGCTATGGACCAAAAAAGTGTCTATGAAAAATCTTTAAAAAAAAAAAAAAAATGTGCGTGAATATTTTAATAAACCACTTCTAAAATATTAAAAGAAATATTCAGGAAGCATTTTGTACAAATTTCACAAATTTGTATAGTAAAGTCAAGCTTTTGCTAAAACTAACAACGTTTATATGTATATTAGTATGTATATTGTTTAAGTGCACATAGAAGGCACAACGTTCAAATTTAATATTTCGTATTCAATATTCAACTCTACTAAACCACTTTTAACTATTTGACCAAACCTCACGATTTTTAATAAGATGTTCAAAACTTATAAATGATTTTAAAACTTTCTCTTGGAGCTAACAGGGTTAGATATGACCAAAATGGCTTCAATATTTTACTCTATTAAACGTCTGGTAATGCTTTGGCCGGACTTATGAGCGTAGAATGACCATAAATTAAATATAATTTAGTACAATAAAATTTTGATCATAGCCATTCAATTCTTAGTAGGTATAAACCATGAATGGATCATGATCTTACTAAAAATATGGATCGATGTATAGTAAGGTATTAACTATAAAACATTAACCATTCAACGTGCGTTTGGTTTTTTATCTTTATTTTATTGTACTTCTGTCGTCAAATGCGTCAAATTTAAGAATATTTTACAAATTATTTCACATCCTTAAACTATATTCCGTTCTTTATCCTTAGGTTAGCTGTAGGCAAAAAATGGGTTGGATCATGGACCTTATAGAGTTTGGGTATGTGGTTGAACTACATATATTGAAAATCAGCATATGCAATTAACAAGAGCAATACTGCCTTATAAATTTTATAAAATCGTATTACATATAGGTAATACGATTTTATTAGCCATAACAAAAACATATAACTTTAATTTAATTCCTTTAACTCCATTTTGACTTTTTTGTGTAAACACACAGACTGGCAAAAATTTGCTGGATTACAAATTTAGTTTTATCCACAAAAAAAATAATAAAAACGAAATAAAAAAATTAATAATTTTTCATCAAGATCGAAAAATCGTCCACAAAAATTTGATTATCTTCTCGATAGTCCAACAACATTGTTTTCAGTTTTAAGATGAATATAAAGAAAACCCAGCGAACCATATTTCTTTATTAAAGATAACGAAAAAATAAATTATGTGTAATTTAATTTACAATTTTTATTATTTAATTTTATATATTCTTATAAACTAAAGCCAAAAAATATAATGTTTTCTTGTATCCGCCGCATGTACAAGAATTTACGGTTTGTTATTTTTTATTTGAAATCTTTAACCAATTTTATATATACGAGACCAAAATGTATTGATTATGAAATTGTTGATTTGTTTGTTATATTTTCAGTACAAAATATAGGGTAGTCACCGCACAAACATGAAACACTTTACTTATACGATAAAACAAAAAAATTTATTATCTTGGAAACTAACTTCAACATAATAATAATCTTAAACCAAAAATGAAATGAAACATAAAAAAATTAATGCTTTTTTATGGTTACAATATACGCAGTAATGAAAAACTTTTCAAAATTATGTATGTATACGTCTATATATACATACATACATACATATTATGCTTTTCTTATTTTTGTGAATTTCGCAATAACAACAATAAAAAGCTTTTGTTGTGAAACTTTTTCATTCCAGTTGTTGTACGATCATACTTAAAAATATAAATAAAATAAGGTATTTTGTATCAATAAACATAAAAGTTTGTTGAATGCGTTGTTAATTCTTTAATACACATATTTACAAATATTTTTCATAATAAAATGTTAATGATTTGTTTTTTTTTGGTGTTGTTTAGATTTAACAGATGAAGTAAGTTTTGCAATTAAGGAATTCATTTTTTGTAGGAACATAAAATAAACTAGAATTACTTATATGAGCAAGGTTTATGTAACCATAAATATGAAACGTTCTGTTAAAAAGTTTGTGGCCTAACTCGAGCTATACAACAACACTAAAATATTTGTTTTTGTATAGTAGAAAGGTATAGTACCTAAAAATGTTAATTAACTATTGTGAATGTAAAATTTAATACCATCATGTAGAAACTATTCATATGTCTATAACTATTCTTCATCATTTCATTCAAAGATGGCATAGTGACACGAAACTTTGCAAAAAAAAAAAGACTAAAATTACCAAACTAATTTTGACTATTTTTCATGTTAAAGTGTTTCTAATTCAGCTGTGCTAATTTAATTCAATGAAAAATCCGTAAATTTCTAAAATAATTTGCTATATAAAACAGTGAATCTAATTATTACATATTTTTTTGTGTGAATTCATGCGATGAACTCTGAAATTAAGAAATTAATGTTAATTCTTTCAACCACAATACCACCTGATAGTTCACTCGATGAAAGCATCGATGTTTCGGGACGCCAACGTTTATTTTGCGATATTTCCATAAAGGTGTACCACATTGTGACAGTAAGACTGTGTCCGAAACCTGTAATAAATATTTTTTAGTATATGATTTTAACATTCATTTGATAATTCTCCTCACACCCAAATTATTCTAGTCTATTACTATGATAATTTTAGACACATTAAAGAATTTTTTTGGATAAAGAATTCAATACCAAATTATAAAAGTGAAGTATCCTCTTATTGTTCGATTCAACTCATTGCAACAAAAGTTTTCATTCTTTGAAAAATATTTTGCAATGAAAGGACTGTCTCTAACACATTGCTGTAATGATTATAAGATTAAACCGATTATATTTTTATAAATGGTTTTGCGCTATTTGGGGCTTGGATAATGATACTTATTGATCTGGTGGGGTGATCGTTTATTATGATTCGGATTTTGCTTGTTTACCTACTGCTTACAAACTAGCTTCGGCGGATATTGTTAAAGTTGAATGAAGTATAGGAAGTGATTTATATGTAATATTAGGTATTTAAAAGCTTCATTCATCGCCTCTTAGTTTTTTCTTACAAGAAATCTCTGACATTACTCTTAATATTAAATCTAAAAATTTATTTATTGTTATATTGATCTTAGTATTGGATGCTGTTTAAGTTACCTAATGTTTTGTCATCCCCGAATTATTTTAAATCAGCGCCTAACTTTAAACTCAACCAACAACATTTATTTGATATACATGAGAATATGAACTGGAATTTTGTTCTTAATTATGATGATACTTTTCTAGCGATTGATCTTTTTCTCAAGACTCTAACATTTATTTTAGAGCAATGTTACACACAGTCCCATATTATAAAAACTAAACTCTTGAAACCATAGATTTCTTATGAGCTGACCATTCGGATTAAAAAGAGAAATACATATGTATATTATACCTTAACAATTTAAAAATCGACCATACAAAATCGATCATACAATTTATAGCAGTATGTGTAAACATATAAATGGTGATATCAAAAAAGGCAAAGAAACGTATTATGCCAATCGTTTTTCTGCTATCAGAGAAAAACAATATTACATACATGTTTAACATCGTGCAAACAAATTAAAATAGAAACAATATTAGATTAATTTTAAGACCTCACACAAATTATGTCTCCATGCACAAAGGGGTAAACTCATTAAGCAAAAATTGTTTAATTTTCATCATATCTCACCCAAACCAAAACAACCACAAATGAAATATTATCAAAATAATTGTAATCAAATTTAAATAAATTAAATTCTTAATTATCCCAAACTATAGCCAGCCCCGAAAATTAAAAATAGTAAGTACTGTAATTATTAATATTTTTTTTTTTTAATATTTGAGTGAGTTAGGAATGTTGTGCATTTGGCAACGAACTAAATAAAATAAAAAATGTTTTTTGCTATATAATTTTATTATATTATTCTAACAACCAAAAAAGATAAATTCATCTCGAAAAAAATCTGTATCATTTACATAAAATTTATTTTATGTGCATACAAATCAGCACAAGGTGACTACAATATTTATTTTCTCAATTTAAAATCTGTATACATGTTTATAAATTAAAGATCAAATTTATTTGCTTGATATAATATAAATTGGCTTAAACATCAACACAACCATTATAATTAAGTTGCACCCTTTATCGAACATAACGATAAAAGGGTTGTGAAGTAAAATAAAAATATACATTTATTTCCACAATATTAATATATAATAATAATGACAATGATAAATTGTATAAAAATTATTGTAACTTTAAATTAAAAAATTATATAAATAAAGATAACATCAAGAGCTTATTTAATCGACCAGCATTCCGACGACACAATGCCGTACAGACAGTAACGTGAGATAATCCAAATAAAAATGAGCGACATAATGAAACAAACGACATCACGACGATTTTCTCAATATAATAATTTATTTAAAAATTTTAAATCTTAAATGCCATATAAATTTGTAATACTTAGAATTTGTAAGGTTTTTTTTATACATTTTTGCTGGGGTAAACATTGTTAATGATATTTGGTTTGGTTTTATTTAAAATTTTGTTTAAAAAAATCCATTTTCGGTAATTCTTACAAAATAAAAAAATATACAGTGAAATTCGCTTATAACGACATTGAAAATGTCAGTAGAATCCGTCGTTATAACCGAACGTCGCAATAAACCAAATTAGTTATACCTATCATTTTGCTAAGATAATACCTTTATTTAAAGAGGAATCGTATTGAAATTCAATTCTTATTTTTATTCAAATCAGTCAATCAGGAAAATTTTTTTTTTTTTTTTTTTTTTTTTTATTGTTTTAAATATTACAACTGATTACATACATATATCATCTAGTAATTTCTCTATCTTTCTTATGTTCAATTTGCAGAGATATAACCCATTAGTTAGTCTCTAAAAATTTGGCCACCCTATTGTAGTCTTCCCAATTCCAGTGGTTTCTTTCTTTGGAGCCTTCGTACTCCATTTGTGTTGCTCAGCATACCACGTAACTCAACATTTTCATGTTGACCAAGCCGTTGTATGTGTTTCTTCGCATGAATTGTTATTTCTTCGCTGACGTTTTCCATCCGGAGGTCCCTATGTAGGTTATCGTTTCTTATGTACCAAGGAGCGTTCACTATTCCACGTAACACTTTATTTTGAAAAGCTTGTATTATTTTAATATTGGTTTTCTTAGTACAGCCCCAAAGCTGAATACCATAAGTCCATATAGGTTTTAAAACTTGTTGGTATAGTAGCAACTTATTAGGTATTGACAGCTCTGAATACCTTCCAATTAGCCTATACATATTTCTATATTTAATGTGTAGTTCCTCCTTTTTCTTTTTAATGTGCTCTTTCCATTTTAACTTAGCATCGAGAGTCATGCCAAGATACTTGGCTGTGTTAGCATAGGGAACTTGTTTGGAATTTAGTTCTATTGGTATCCAGTTAACTATTTGATTGGTGAAGTTAACGTGCGTTGATTTTTCTTCATTTAGCTTAATGCGCCATTTTTTGGTCCAGTTAATAAGTTGGTTCGTAGCCCGTTGCAGTTTTCTGGTTGCTTCGTCTACTTTATAACCAGTAGCTAAAATTGCTGTATCGTCCGCAAATGTTGCTATTGTTGTGCCGCTTGTGTTTGGTAAATCACTTGTGTAAAGTAAATACAACACTGGCCCTAGCACGCTACCTTGGGGAACCCCTGCAGATACCCTCTTTAGCTCGGAAAATTTATCTTCACATCTAACGCGAAAATATCTGTTATGAATGTAAGATTTCAATATCTGAAAGTATTCTTTTGGCAAATCTCGATGCAGTTTATATTCCAATCCAGGATGCCATACTTTATCGAAGGCCTGTGCTACATCCAGAAATATTGTTGAGCATATTTTCATATTTTCAAGTGCATCTTCAATAATACTTGTAATCCTGTGAATTTGCTCTATGGTGGAGTGGTTTTCTCTAAATCCGAACTGATGTGGTGGTATTAGCTTTCTCTCAAGTATTAGAGGTTTCATCCTTTTGTATAACAGTTTCTCAAAAATTTTCGAAAGTACTGGAAGCAGAGAAATTGGCCTATATGACTTTTTATTATTAGATGGTTTGTTCGGCTTTGGTATCATAATTATTTCTGCTACTTTCCATTGCAGAGGTACATATTTCAGTCGAAATGAAGCATTGATTATATGAAGAAATTTTCGCACCCCTTTCTCAGGAAGTGCCTTCACTATTTCACCTGTAATTAAATCATAGCCAGGAGATTTTTTCGTATTTATGTTATGGCTAATTTCATTTTTCAACTCTCGTAGAGTTACAGGTGGTATTTTCCTACAATCCTCCTTGTGCACTGGTATTATATTTTCATCCGCTGATTGTCTAGCATATGGTTGGAACGTTTCTTCAAGATGAGATGCGAACAGTGCTGCTTTCTGTTTGGCACTTGTTACCCAATTTCCCTCATCATTTTTTATTGGCGGTATTTGATAATTTGGTCTTTTTAATGCTTTTGTAGCTTTCCATAGAGAATACTCTATTTCTTTAGTGTCTGTAAGACTACGAAGATAACGGGTGACCGATTCATTTTTTAGTTCTCTAATTCTTTGCTTAAGCTTATTGCAGAGGTAATTAAAAATTCTTTTGCTTTGTGGTGCTCGGTTTCTCTGCCATGTTTTCCTTGCTTTCCGTTTTTCATTAACCAAGTCCCTGATCTCGACTGGATAAATGAAATTATTACGCTCCTTGTTTTGGATTACAGGGGTGCTATCCCATGCTGCTTGTTGTATATTATTGATTAATAGTTCCACTTCATTTTCTAATTGAACCGGATCCTTGATTGGTACAAGAAGATCGGTGTTATCTTCAACCAATTTCCTAAATAATTCCCAATTGGTTTTGTTATTTGTTAGTCTAGGTGGATTTTCCTTATTAACAATCGTGGAACTAACAGTCATAATGACGGGCGAGTGGTCCGATGAGAGACTTTCACTATTTTCTAGAAAAATGTGATTTTCGGATATACCTCTTGTAATGTAGAAATCAATTAGATCCGGAGTTTTGCTTGTGTCAGTAGGCCAGTACGTTGGTTTTCCTCCTGAATGAAATTCACAATTGTAAGCTCGACCAGCGGCGTATAGTTCTCTACCCTTTGGAGTTGTTAGTCTTGACCCCCAGAAAGTATTTTTTGCATTGAAATCACCTCCAATGATAAAATTAAATCCTAGCTGGTTCAATAACTTTCTATAATCCTCTTTATTTAAATTATATCTTGGAGGACAATAAATTGAACAGACATTGAATATTTTTTTATTGTTAAGTTGAATGCTGATAGTAGCTACCTGCATACTTTCTTCTTCAATTTTTATTCCCTCATGATGTTGAATATTTTCTTTCACAAAAATTGTTGATCCCCCTCTTGCTCTTTCTGCTGGATGTAAAGCGTGATAAGAAACGTAACCACGCATTTTGGTGTATAAGGTTCTAGTAAGATGGCTTTCTGATATTAAACATATGTCAATTTTTTCAGTATTTAAAAAGATTTCTAACTCTGGAATATGTTGGATTATTCCATTTGCATTCCAGATTACAATTCTTAATGTTTTATTTATCATATTAGTTTAGTATAATATGGATATGTTATTTCATCCACTGTTTCTCGGCTATCTAGTCGCCTGTTCAAAGCATCTATGGATCTCTCTTGTCTTTTAAGCCGTGTATTTAGCGCTTCGATGCTTTTAAATATTTTTTCAAGCATAGATGTATCTTTCGAATCTTTGAAATTTACTGATTTGTGTGGGGTCGTACTTTGTAGCCCGGATGCCACCACTTGTGAAAACGACTTGCGATCAGTTACTTTACTCGATATAGATGTGGTAAAGTTTCCTAGGTTGGTGTGTACGCTATTGGCTATCGGCGTTTTATAATACCTTGCCGTGATTTGTCTCTAATTTTTTGTAGTTCTTTAGCTACTATGCACCCTCTGTAGTTTGCAGGATGTTGCTCTTTGCAGTTCACACATGTTGGAGGGGAATTTCTATTAAGTGGACATGCCTGAGCAGCATGCCTTCCAAGGCACTTTACACGTCTTGGCTCTCTATTGCAGTATTTTTGCGTATGGTTAAAACCTTGGCACTTCTTGCATTGCACTATAAGCCCAGTCGATTTCCGTAGTGCTTCTATTTTAACCCTCATATTTAAAATAGCTCTTATATTAAAGATGGCTTCTATCTTTTGTTTGTTATTGAAAGTTAACATAAATAACTCGAGACCTCTTTTAGTAACTTTAAATTCGGATCCTTGTTTGACCTTCTCTCTTTTTATTATATTTGCTGCATTTTCAATTTGCAGTCGTTGTCGTTGGAGATCTTCCATAATGTCTTTTATTGCACAAGTTGGATGGAGGCCCCTTGCCATAACCTTTATTGGGCGGTTGCTTTTATTTTCATATGTATACCATTCGATTTTCTCTAAATTAAGCTTTGTTGATAATGCTCTATAAGTATCGGAGTCTGGTGTGTAGATTTTCCATACATTGTTGTTTAAGGATATTACTCTGTATTCCTTATCTGTAATGGATTTCAAAATATTTTGTACAGCTTCATATTCGGTTATACCAATAATATTAATTGGTGGTGGTTTTTCTTCTTTCGGTGGTTTGCTTTCACTTTTATCTCGTTGATCCTCATGGGGCGGTACCTTTGCCTCCTTCCTATTAGTAGATTCTGTCTGCGAGCTACTAGCTACTTCCGGAGAGTATTCTGCTTTCCTTTTCTTGCTTGGGCGTTTTTCCGTTTGACAATTCATTCGGTCTCTTTTGTTAACTCCTCCTCATCAGTATAGAACTCTGTAGTCTCGTTACTAATTTGAGGTTTATCATTGACTTTTGTTAAAAAACCTTTTCTCAGTTCTTCATTTTCTTTCGTCAGCACCATAATTTTGCTACTAAGCTGATGCGTCATCTTTTCAATTTCAGTGATTTTTGCGAGAAGATTCGCATTTTCTCTTTGTAACTGAGAGTAACCAGTTGATGATGGCATCAGGCTTGAAAGCCCTTCTTGTGATAACAAGTCTAAGTTAAAATTTCCGCTGGCACCACTTCTGGCATTAGAAGCATCGGCTTGATCAACTAACGAGTTAATACTATTTTCTTTTGTAGGGGATCTTCTTATATTTGGTCTTCTTTGGAACGGATTTGATGTTCCCGGGTTATTGTCCTCTTCAGAATCCATTCTGCATAAAGCGTGGATTTACCAATGTTGATATTGGTGTATCAATCAGGAAATTGAATTCGTAGAGTACGATATCACACACAATAACTTATGTTCATAAAGCCATTTGAAATTATAAACACAACTATTCACGTAAAATATTCAGGCATAGTTGATTGCTTCATATATTTATTCTGTATATGTTCCAATTTTCATTCGATAAAAAGTGTTTCAATAATTGAGTGAGTACTATTATCAGCGTTATCATCATTTTCCTTGTCAGTGTCATTGATGGACGTTTGAATCACCTCGCCTACAATATCTTCTAATGTTCCTTCCTCATCGGTTAATACTAAATTATCTAAGGTTGGTAAATTATCCAAATTTTTTTTTATGTTGGACATATGCTGCTATGAAAGGAGACAATTGTGTTAGTTCACTAAGTGGAATTTCATCATCTTCGTCGTATAAATCAGACTCGATGTCACGATCACTCTCTAAAAATAATCCGGCATGTCTAAAGCAGTTAGCTACTGGTTGGCTACTGCTCCGATTCCATGCTGTAGCAGCCATTTCAACCGCATCTATCAATGCTACGACTGTATTTTAACCGCTATCTAAATTTCTGACCAATTTTAATAAGAGATTACTTCTGTAATAACCTTTAAGGCTCTTTATGACATCTTCATCTATCGGCTGTGAAACTGATGATGTGTTTGGTGGCAATACTAGTAATGAAATCTTGTTTTTCTTTTTAATCGGCCCGGCGTCCCATTTTCGTAAATAGCGCTCGAAAATTTCGGACGTCATCCAAGCCTTTTTATTACCTGTATATTCGACAGGTAAAGATTTAATGTTTTTAAAGCACCTGTGTGATTTAGTTTGTGCTATATAACAAGTAATTTTTTTTGTCACCCCCATCCATTTTAGCCTCTATACTAATTACTAACAAAGTTATTCTCTCCTTAGACATTTTGCCGCCTATACAAACTTTTCACCGCTGAACTTTATTCAGAGTTTTATCTGGTATCATTTTATAAAATAAACCCGTTTCGTCTATGTCGTACATTTTACTTGCTGTGTACCCCACTCGAAGTTTTGGGCACACAGAAGATATCCACTTATCAAGTGCACCTTGCTGAACTTCTGCTGACTCGCCACAAATTTTGCCCAAAACAATCGTGTCTCTGTCGAAACCCAAAATCCCAACTTTCTGTACAGTGGAATTCCTTATTCAATCTTTCTATTTCTTCTGCTTTGGGTTTAGGATTGATCCAATATCTGGGTACATTTTTATTTCCCTGTTGTATAAACCATTTTAATAATGATTCTTCAATGTCGCAATTTTTCGAATACCGAAATTATTTTGTTTTTATTTTTTGCGCTTCATATGGTTTTGAATTAAAGTAATCGTTAAATGTGATACTTTATATTCTTTGGCTAGGCTTGAATTTGTACTACCACTTTCAAATTTATTAATTATGGTACAGGCATTGCTTCGATAGAAAATGATTTTCGCTTTTTGGTGCTTGAAGATTTCATATTTTATGTGGGCACAAACTAGAAATTAGATTATGTATAAATTTTATTATATTTATTTTATAGTAAATTTTTACCTGCGGTTACACGATAAATTAAAGTGCGATGTTAAACACAATGACAAATTTAATTTGTCATTTACAAATGAAATCGTTATCTTTTAAAATCTTTTTTAGCCGTAATAAACGAATAATGCTGATAATTTGTAGTGCAATATAGGTCGTTATATCCGAATTGTCGTATAATAACCGAAGTCGTTTTAAGCGAAAACTACTGTAATAATATTTTAATTTAATATTCTATGTGGCTTTATGGTTATTTCAGAGCACAAAAAAATCGGACTTTAATAAAATGAACTTTATTCTACATTCTAACCTCTTCTTAAAATTATGTAGGCATTGATGTTGTGATTATTTATCTCATTAATTTTCGTGTATTTCTAATTCCCACACGAGATATTAGCAACGAACAAAATTATGTTTTGTACCTAAGGAGTTATACGTAATATGTTTATAACATTTATGGTTCAAGATAAATTATATGTTGTGTAGCAGTAGCATATACTTACATACATCTAAAAATATGAAAATTACACGAAATAGTCTTACGTCTTATACATACATACTCTTGAAATAAATACAAACAAACTCAACGAACGATTTCATGTCTATCGGACGATTTGATCAATGTATACGTATATATAGTCATAGTCGCCCCATAACCAAATCTGTTCAAAACTGTCCTCAAAACTATTAAAGTAAAATTATCCACCAAATTTGGGTTATCTAATTTTGAAACAATTGATACAAAATTATACTGAAACAATAATAATTACCAAAAACACTTTCAACTATAAGAATAAGGCTTAAGCCGTATAAAAAGAGCATACTGCATGAAATATAAACATATTTATCAAAGTTGTTGCCATGGACTAATGGAATATTTATCCGGGACCAGTAATAATATGTATAAAGTTTTTGTACAGCATACTTATTGAAAAACGCCTATGCGATCGAAAATTGTTTGGGTAAATTTGATCGTTGTCTTAGAATATGAGTAATGATCCCTGTTGGTATAGGAAGCTCAAGTATTTTATTATTGAATTGCACATTATGCGAGTATCAATCTTTTCATGTTGTAATCGTAAAAACAAATTAAAACTCGAATTGAAATTAATTTTAAATTCAAGTTTGCTTAGTACAGATAATCGAGTAATCTTGACTAGTAAATGCGGTTTGTTTAATAATAATTAGTATAATGACGGTCAGCGAATTACTTAAATAATCTGGTATTATTATGACAGCTGTAACAAAAAAACATAACAAAAACGTTGCGAGCTTATTTATACCACTACAACACCGGAAAATTCCGTCTAAGTTTTGGAAAACCAGGGGGCGTTCGTTAAGTTTTGTTGACCTTGAGCACCGGTAGAATAGTTAATTTACATAGTAATTTTATATGTAGTGACTTAATTAAGTTTAAGTTGGTTTTTAAATTTAATTTCTAATTTTACGGCTCTAATAAATTTGATTTAATGCTTTTTGGTGATAGACGATCGAAAACATATCATACATATCATCAAATGATTTTATGAAAAACGGATAAATCCAAATTGATGTGTAATTATGGTAGGCCATCAGTAACATATCATAAGTTGCTTTTATAGGTTTAATAAAATTCCCAACACCAGCCGTATGGTGCAATTTTCGTAATCGGCCAACCATCATATATGGCCCCACTTAAATGAAAAAAATTCTAACTCCTTAGAACTTCCGAGGCCGCCAAAATTTTTTATGTTTTGAGTTGGCCATAGTAAGGGCAAGCTTAATGTTTAGTTGTAGTAGACGATCGGTAACATATCATAAATTGAATTGATCAAAAATGGATAAATCAGTATTGATGCACAAAAAGCAATTACGTCCTGTAAATCCACATACGTATATTTGCTGATCATCGAAAAACTAATATCGTTGTCTGATAAAGTTATGAATTTTTCAATTATTTCGTTTTAATTTTTTTTTTGAATATTTCAGAACCTATACGAAATAATGGTCTTCACAAATTAAAAAAGGTTGAATGTAATTCAATTTATAAAAAAACAAATTTTTGAAACTCAAATACTTTATCCTACTACGTACGTAAAGGAATAATAAAGTAAGGATTATGAATGATAAAATTAGGAAATAACTCAAAACTTTCCAAGAAAAGGAGACAATTTTTATTTAATGCACATCTTAAGTACGGTTTTCATTGTGGAGGGCAAAACAGTTAGGCAAACTTAAATGAGTAGAAGGCAGACCAATTCTCAGGTAAAAGTCGATTTTTACTTTAATTTGCGGTAAATTCTTTTAACCCATCAAGTAGGGTATATATGTATATAGGCAAAAGGACATATTTCAATAACACGAAAATACTAAAAATCGACTTTGATCATAGAATATATTTTACCTCAGTTTTCGTCTACAGCCGCGCATTTCACAAACTACTACTGTCTGTAAATCATCATTAAAACTCCTTACTATGAACCAAACAATTTATCCATAACTGGCACAACCTCGACATATTCAAAAACTCGTACTCCTCAACTCAAAACCTGTTTAAAAAACTAACATGTATAGGTTTATAATTGGCTAACCAAAAAATTAAAACTGGCTAAAGTTAAGGAATTGTAAAGTTCCAAAATATTATGGAATTAATTATAATTAACGGTGATACCAAGATAAGATAACCACAGCCTTCAAGTTATATTTGAAAATAAAAGTTACTTTGCAATAAATTTTAGTTTGTTTTTAATCCGTTGAGTAGCTGAACATATTCTGACCGCTCATTAGCATTCCAAGAACTAATTACACTAAACTTTATGATTTTAAAATCCATATTCTATGCAGGTCTTTCGGCGGCAGATTATTTCAATTCAACCAAAATTCATTCCCCAAACGCGCCAAACTCAAATGATTTTAGCAACAAATATCACTAAGTTTCTATACTCAAAAGAAGTTAAAATACTTCGAACGTATCTGCGCTACATGAAACTTACTTGTAAAAGTAACGTTGTTTATTACATTATCTGTGTCGAATTTTGAACGGTTAATCAAATTTTAAAATTTTCGATTTCTCAAATTTTACATAAAATTTTCGAAAGTTATAGATTTGGAATTTTGAACTTTGGCTACCTATTTTTAAAAGTAAAACTTTTCGAATTTAAAAATTATTTTAACATTATACAAGTGTTTTTAAACATGCATGGATTTTTAAAGTTCGGTGAATTTCAGAGGTCTAAATATACATTTCACCAGAAATATTTTATTTCATTTTTTAGAAAATTCATAGAATTTGGAGGATTCAACTAATCTGTGACTTTTTCAATGGATTCAATTGGTTTAGAAGTGCGGTTGAAAAAACATCAAGCGAATCTCAGAATTGTATAATGCATTAGAAACTTAAATAATTCGACACTATTCAATATGGTAGAGTTTTCAACGAAATGAGACAATTTAAAAGATTCAACATTTTCAAAATGCCTCCAATTAAAAATAAAATTTATAAGTTTAAGAAATATTCGGCTCCAAAATTGATATTTATTTTTCAAAATGATTTTGCTTAGAAGCATGAGAAAGCAAAATCAAAAATCTTACCGATTATCCGATTTTTAAAAATTTTTTCAGTAAATTGGACTGAAACGTGCTTTACTAATCCTACCCATAGTATAAAACTTTTGCCAAACTGAGCTTTTAGGATCTTAAAAAATACAGCGTATCGTAATTAAACTGTTCCACATTAAACTTTTAATACCATCCTAAGAGAATATAATTTATTGATTAGATTTCAACTATATGTACTAATAGTTTTTTTTTATATTTTCCAAAAAAAGCTTTTTGCGTTGATACCAAATTTTAACGATTTCAGATTCCACTAAATGGTAGCGAAGAATAAAAGAAAAAAAATTAAAATCTCTAAACAAAATGAATTATTTTAAATACAAGTGTAAAGTTGTAAGTTCATTTTTAAGTGATTACTTATTGGAGAGCCATCTATACATATATACACAGAAAATAGTTGTCTCCCTTGGATTCAATCTTATTGCGTTGGTGGTTGTGTGTTTTGTTTAATGTGCATAATGGAAAACAGCTTTGTCTTAATTATTTTTTTCTAAAAAAATAAATAAGACAAAAGTTCAACAAATTTCATAATTAGATTTTAAATCAAGTATATAAAATGATAATTGTAGACTCTATTTCAATGTTAAAACCCTTAAGTCATTCGTATTCTCATTGAAAAACAAGTTGTTTTCGTCAATTTTCGTTCCTTTAAATAAAGCTTAATTTATCATCTCAAAGCTCTGCTTATAGTAACTAGAGCTTTCGAGCTTTTAGTTGGTAATCACAAAAATATTAGATCATACTATGCATTCCAAGGTAATATTTCGACAGCTGAAGTAAAATATTTTTTAAAGCTCTTATATAGTAACCAATTAAATTAATTTATATGATGAAAAGCTCACAAAAAATGAATCCAACCAACCGTTTTATTATAAATTCTGAAATAATATTTAATATAAGAAATAATAGAACCGAATTTATTATTAAATATTGCACTTTCGCGGGCTGTACTAATGGGGCAAAGTTTTTAACTTGTTATATCACAAATTAATCTGTTCACACTACCTATTTACTATCTACTCCAAATCTACAATATGATCAAAAGCTTTTACCATTTTATTTATTGGATTTGGGATAAGAGTAAACATACTAATCCTCATATTTTCGCATAAGCGAATTATTGGGATTGAGTTGGAACTTTGAATAGATAAAAAGTATTGCATACATGTATCGAAAAAGCACTATATCTGAAAAACTAGTTAAAAAGATTTATCAAAATATTTATTATTCGCTTTCAAATTAAATTTATAAAAAACAACAAAAAAGTAATATTTCTATAGAGTAAATAAACACTATACTGTTTTGGAATGATGATTGAAAATTTAATTAATTTAATAATAAAAAAAAACAAATAATCGTTTATTTCAAGATTCAAAATATGAATTTGTTTTCATTTCTTTATTATAATGTTTGCTTTAGACTAGAAAATAGAAATAATTTTTTTTTAAAACCAACACATATATACTTATATTTTTTTAATCAACATATATGAAATAATCCAACTCGTACGTACACAGCAACTACTCTGAATAATATAATGTATTAAAATTTGACCTGAACCCAAATATTTTGCTATATAGTATAGGCAATTTAATTAATTCAAAATTGAATTTGCATATCATAAAATAATTTGAACTAGGTGTGTAGCGTCAACATGCAATAAAAATCTTTACTATGCTTTTATTATTAAATATATTGTACATACTTAAGATTTTTTAATAATATTAATGGAAGCGAAAAAAGATTAATTTTCCACAAAAAAGAGAAACTTTAATAATAAATTTGAAAAGTTTAAATTTTAAAATAATTTTACATTTTTTCAAGAAATTGAATAGATTTTCATTATGAAGGGTAAAGGTACAAAAATGCGTTATCATTCTGATTAGGATGAACCAATCTTAAGATTAATGTTCTACTTTAATCATTTTAATGAACCAACAAATTTCCCATACAATTTTAGAATTGTTCCAAAACTGTTAACACACTTAAAACCTCTTCATTTATTGTGTTTTGTTTGATTTTGTTTTAATATAAAAAATAAAATTATTTATGAAACTTTTCAAACTTTTTAAATCTTTCTTTGTTTTGTTATAATTTTAACATTTTTTTTCGTTTATATTAAATTGTGAATGATTTCATTTTAAAAAGTTTTTAAAAAGTCGATTATTGTACTAGTACGTCCTTCTGTCCGTGCATTATGTTCACATTTAAAATTCTCCCATGTTTACACAAATATTAATAGATTTTACTGATATTTTCCACACGGTTATAATTTGGTAACATGCCTCTACAGAGCGTCGCTGTAGTTCTATCTTGGTGTAAGCGAAAACTTTTTAGTTTTGAGATAATTCACATTGAAGTTGTATCAGAATTTAAAGTGCTTCTAATTTATTAGAACTATTATTTTTTGATCCAAATCGATGAAACTTGTTACGCTTTACATTTATGATTTTGTTTTTCTTTTCTATAAGAACCAATTTTCCCGGAAAACGTGATTGTTTTTTTATTTTTAGAAACTTTTTTGTTTAAGTCACACAACTAGAAAATTAACATGGATATACATCAATAAAACGGAGATACACTAATATAGAATTCGCCGAAAAATCGAAATGAGCTATTAACAAATTGGAGATACATAATCCTCTTAAGGGAAAATCCGATGTGTACCAGAGGTTGGATATAAGAGTAATTGTGGTGGTTCCCGATTACATTTTGTTTAAGGATTCTGCTTGTGGGTAATGAGAAATATACAAATTTTGGTATTATGCATATTCATTAAAAAACCCGTATATATTTCTTGTACATTTCAAATATTTATTTAAAAACAGAGGTACTTTTTATTTCAGGTATACGAAAACAAATTATTTTAATCACAAATATAAATCACTTTCAGTCTTATAACATAAAAATTATAAACACAATAAAACGTGTTTGTTATTAAATTAATTACTTGACGTAAATTTCATAAAATCGTTTATCCACTTCTGGCATATAATTTAACATCGACCGAATATCTTTCTTCTTTTTGGCAGACATTTTATACTGAAATACGCATTGGCCAATAGTAGGTAGCTGGAAAAGTACACGCTTGGAAATTTGTTTATGTTTGTCTCCTTTCCTGATTAAATCACATTGTTGTATATCATTACTATAACCAATACGATATTTTAATGAACACAAATTAGCTTGTTCACAAATTAGATGGCATGCACTACAAAATGACCGCATCTATCTCTTTGCACCTGAAAATGTCCAGGCTCTGAACATTTTTGTAGTATTTCCATTATATGAGGTTGTTGTTGAATAAACTTTAGAATGGGTAATGTAGTTGTTCTATTCCGATTCTGGGGAATACACAATCAGACCAAAGAATTTTTTTTTTTACTGTAGCATTGTCCGAAACAAAATATTTTAAAAAATTTATTAAAGCTGACGCTTAATCATTACCTGCTCTACCACTGATCGCTTCATGCCATTTTGCACTATATGTAAATTTATTCGAGCTGCAATGAGCTGTTAAATGATAAACAGAAAACTTTCGTTAATAAAAAATGTTTGATACGTTTGCCCGAGGTAATGCAAACACATTCTGTAGATCGTAACACAGAGCGGCCGTAAACTCGTCTATATTGTGACGATCAGAATCTCGCTCATTTTTGCCATCTTATTATTATTGAGCTCGTGTTTTTGATGATTCAAAATTTCGCCAGCAGTTGGTAGTTTAGCCACCTTAAGTGCTATATGCATCGATCGTATCGATCGACACTGATCCTTTTTTGGTTTATGAAAAGCTAAATTGAACTCTTCGTTGAACACTTTAGAATAAATGTTTGACCGGATCTGTTGCTTAGGCACAAACAGTACATTCGACTTATAGTCAAATTACCTTCGAGGTATTGTCGGTTACTGGTCGCTCTACAATAATGGGATTTCATTCTAGGAAAATTTTTGATGTGGTCTCGTACCTCATTATGTTTTTCTTCACAAATTTTAAATTTAATATGTTTACCATGTACTCTTGGTGTGGTTGTCCCGACATCAGTTGCTTTAGTTTTGTGGAAATGTTAAATCCTGTTTTGACTTATATCGCCGTCAGGAAGAGCACCTCGCATATTCGTTCCATGATTTTGTTTTTTTCGAAATAGTACAAGAATGTGTCTTGTCTTCTAGATCTTTCAGTCTTGCTTCTCTTGCGTTCTTTTGGCACGCGCTTGGTAAATTTAGAATAAAACCTTAATTTACTTTCGGAACTTATAGACTCCAAAACATGTCATGAACTTTTTGTCGATCATGGTGGCCTATTTATATAAAAATACCACGTGATGAATAAATAAAAATTTTCATTAATTGATATGGAGTTATATCAAATAATAATTAAAGTTTTAGATAATGGAGTTAAACCAAAATGGAAAATTGCATGGACTTAGAACAAAGTAGAATTATGCAAAAAAAATGTTAAAAATACGTTTAGAAATGTTGTAATACGTACGTGTTACAGTCGAATGCAGGATATATACAACATTAATGAACGTTTTATAAAAACACTGATGTGGGTTTTTACTTAAAGGTACACTGTGTAATTCAAAAAGCACGTAGAACAATTTTGATTACATTTTTAACAAGAGCGGAAAAAATTACATAAAACACCGTTGAAAACCCAATAAACGTCATTTTGGACTGACATACCAAGATAGAACTACGACGACGAATTAGCTCAAGGTGTATAGGGATTTAATTAATTTAAACATGTTGTCTTGAACGCTTAATATTACATACGACCAAATATAATAATATTCGATCTTCAACAATATTGTAACATTTCAAAATTTAAGGATTTTGGTTATTTTAAAAACAATAAATTATTTAATTTTAAAAAAAATTATTAATAACTATAACTATTTTCTAATATTCTTACTGATTACAAATTTCGACGAGAATTATAATAATAATCAATCTTGGAAAAATGTGTTTATCCCAAACATAAGATCATAAATCAAAAAGCCAAAGAAAAATGTTTACAAAAAAAAATCATAATTAATGTATTAATTACCCATTATTATTTTTAAAAAACAAACCAGAATTTGTAATTTATTATTTGTATTTACATGATTTTTTATTTTTTAATTTTGTTTGAGGCAGGTTATGCAAACGAAAATAATCAAATATTTAAATTAAAAAAATAAAAATATTTATTTTTAATTTATTTTTATGTTATTTATTTAAGAAATATTGTATTTCATTCCATCTCTTAATTTATGTAATTAAAAAAATCTAAGGTAACATTTTAATAAATATATTGTATAAAAGAGTTTTGTAGCGATTGAACTGTTTGCAAGATTTAGAATTCGATCCCAGATTACAAATTACAAAAAAATATTAAAACTGTCTTGGAAATTTTCAAAATATTTTCATAGAATCGATGATCAAATATGTTTATCTTACTTTATCTGATACGGTAATTGCAGTGTGTCAGTGTCAGCTACATCTCATTAAGAAATTTAAATATCAAAATATTTAATTAGTTTAGGCCGCAAAATTGTTATGTGAATTGATAGTCTTTTTTTGGTAATTATACATTTAATATTTCCTAAAATTGTCCATGGTTGAATTATCAAGTCTGGCACTGCAACAAATCATTTCCGATAATTCGTTTACGAATATAGTGAACGGCAATAGTATACGAATTGCTCGTCTTGATAATACAGAATATTCTTCACGTAATTCGCATTCAAAATGAAATAAAAACAATAAGCTTAAATTTTCTAATTAGTTGTATGTATGTAGCAGTGTGCTTTTTGTATATATAGCAGAATGCTTTTCATTTAGAGATGCATTATGGACAACACTGATTAATTAAATTGGACTTTAATTAATTAATGATGATTTATAATCTTAGGCCGAAATCACAATTCAAATTATTTTACTAAACACAGGTGATACAATATTCAAAATATTCACAGTTTGATAAATATATCGGCAAGATTAAGAGTATAGCCAAGAAATGTTAATTAGTTAATTGATCAGTTGCTGTTTGAAGAAATAAATTTTTCCTCATTAAAACTAGAATGACATTTTATTTTATTTTGTCCAACACTCGTATGGAACACTGCGAAACCCAATTTAGGAAATGCTGGCATAGATGGAAGATTCTATTTTCATAAATCACCGATGCCACTGTCCGCAATTACAGAAAAAAAGAATTCATTCGAAATAATCATTTAACCACTTTAATATATCCGCTAACAATTAAATTGCTGGTTGGAAGATTAACTGAAAAAATTTAAATTGCAAGTAAAGAACCAAGTTTTCAAAGAACCATTTCTGTTTCAATAAAAATCATTTAATCTAGTACTCAACTCAAATTTATCGACACATGTTACGTTTTGTTTTTTGACGTAGAACTGCATCTATTGTTTCGACACAGCCTACACATTAGTGGAAAAAACGAAATCATTTTTGATAATTTCCACGACATAAATTTGTGACTGAACTAACTCGTAATAATTCTGAGTGTGTCACTTGTGTCGTTGAACATAGCGTAACAGCGGAAAATATTACCTTCGAGATTATTTTAAGAACACTTCAATTATCGAGAGCCTCATATATTTGCTTAGATAGCGATTGACTAAGTGAAAAATTTAAAACATTGAAAAATAAATTTGGTTGTGTTTGTAAGTATGTAATCCAAAACACATCAAATATCCACATCATATCCATATAGCATTTTTAAAAGCCACAAATTGTATCCGTTCATATTGATCGCTTCATATATTCATATTGATCGCTTCATATATTCAACAATGTTGGCTATAAATTGATAATAGATCACAGCTTCTTTAAGAATATTACCACAATTAATTTTTAGCAAAAAACTCGGAATTCGATAAAATTTCGTAATGTGAATTTAATAAAAGCTTTCGAATTTTATGAACTTATAATTCAGATTTTTATAAGCTTCAGAATTAGAATAAAGAACTCAGACACATGTTCAGAATTTGTTAAAATTGGCTGGAAAACAGCATTACGTCGAACTTCGACAGAATTCGATAAAAGTTCAAAGTTTGATAAACTTTATAATTTAATTTCAAAATTTCCCGAAAGCGCGATTTTCAAATTTTAAAATATATTTCTTTTATCATTATTATCATTATTATTATTTTAGTTCTTCAAGTTCTTTTTGAAGCAGTTCTTCGTGAGATGAAAGTCAAAGTTTTCTTCTGCGATGTTGAATGATTTTGCAAGTCTATTGATTGGGTGGCGTACTATCTCCAAAAATCGATGGTTTCACAGCGATTTGATTTGATAGCTGTATTTTCCAATATGTATGGTGAATTAATATGACCAAGAAGGATGTTACCGATGAAAGCTGAGTCTAAAAATAAACGTCTATTTTCCAGTGTGCAAATTTTATACTCTAAACATCTTGTCGTTTGTATGCGGGTAATATTCTCATAAAACGGTAAGTTATGGTCATAGTCCCAGTCAATTTTCTTTAAAATGAAGATCATAAATTTTTTTTGAATGCTTTCAATTCTTTTGATGTGGTTAGCATAATAAGGGCTCCAGATTACAGATGCGTATTCAACTTGAGATCTTATATACGCAAAATAAACTGAAAATAAAGTTGACAAATTGGTAAATTCTCCAGTCCAACGCTTCATTAACTCTTTGCAGTTCCGTATTATTAACGCTATATAAGCAAACTTAATCGGTTGTAACTAGCGATGAAAATACATTACTTTGCATTTGTCAATATTCAACAGCAAAGAATTTTTGTGGCACCATTCACTGAATCTCTTGATGTCTTCTTGTAATAATTTTATTTCATATAAATCTTTAATTGTATGATACATTTTTAGATCATCTACGAACATGAAAAGATTTGAGAATTTTATGACTTCAGTTATTCCATTTATGAAACCGAGAAAAATCCAAAGTCCAATATGTGATCCCTGAGGAAATTCTGACGTTACTTTGATTAGTTTAGATTTTTCGTTTCCAATTGTCACATATTGCACGCGACTAATCAAATATGAGATGAATAACCATTTAATGAAGTTGCTTGCAAACCCAAAGAGACTTATAAAGACTTTCTAGAGCCTTTTGAAGGCAAATGGAGTCAAATTTTTTATACTAAAATCAGTAAACTCTACTTCATTTTATCTTATGTCTTAATATCGTTCAAATACATATTAGTTGGATGACCAGCAATAACTCGTGTGGATCTAAAGTTTTTCGAGAATTGTTTAGGGTTGGCTGTAATGCTTCGTTGTACATCCGTAATACATGAGAGATGAAATTCTTCTTAGATTGGAGAAACGTAGTCCTATCCGATTCTAAACCACTTTAAATCACCTTGACATAGGCTTAAGATTTATGGTTCTTCAGATTTATCAGATGATCGTCAAACTAAGTACTGCTGAAGTCCAGTGTGGATTATTTTTTTGAAATTATAGGTAGTTTGAATATGATGCCCGGATGTTGTTGATTTAATTTCATTTGAATCAAAAACTATTTCCATAGATTAGTGGTTAATATCATTAACATAACAAATGGATTGAATGATTCAGTCACTTCAAATGTTTCCGAATCGTTACTGAAGAATAAATCAAATGTTCTCTCAAGAGCATTGACTAAGTTGTTGATTTAGTTTAGGTTAAAACCTACCATAGCATCAAGAAAGACATGTTCCAATGCCGATTTAACATTGCATGGTAGAAAGCAATTCACATCTCGATCATAATTCTACATTACATTTGATAGATTAAAGTCACCTTATATGTAGTATACTAAGACTATGTGATTTGGTTTTGTGAGGTTAATTAATGTATCATAGAATGAATGCACTGCGATAAGTACACCGCCTCCTGATTTTTTTTTCACTTGTTGATGATGAACGATCACATCTGAAAAACAGCGTATGATTTCCAAAATATTCCTTATTGGTTTTTAGAACAAATTGTAATATTTTGAAGCTTTTGATGTCATCTTGTCCACGTTCTGGAAGTATATCGTGAATATTTCGGATTTCTTATATTTTACTGATTTATAGCTGATTGTTGATTGTGATAAATTTCCGGCGGAATGGAAATTAAAGGCTGGATAATGGTAGATATAGCTGATTGTTGATTAATTAGAGGCTAGGTTATAGCTGATTGTTGGTTGTGAAAGATTTTCGTAAATTTTGGCGTTGATGACTCCATTCGAACTCTTTGACAAAATGACCAATTTTCGCGGAGCTACAGCTTTGATCTCAAATGATGAAATATTATTTGGATGGACCGTCAATTGATATGGTTACTAGACGTTGGCAACATAGAGGGTATTGAAGCAAGATGTAACGAGTGAGCGTTAGTTAACGATGAACAAGGCTTCTTATTCCCAGTCTCATGACTGTACAATTCACTCGTTATAATCGATTGTCTCACGATTTGTATAGGAGCAGTTGGTGGCATTTGTGTTGGTAACATTTGTGTAGGAGCTGCGGGTACTTGAGGTGGTAACGTTTGTAATGATGTTCATGCTTGCGGTGACGTTGATAATGGCTGCAATTTATTGGTATTCGGGGTCGGAGTTTCTGGTATTAAAACAGGTAATTGTGTCTCCAGGTGTATGGAAAACATTAAGGTGGTAAGTTACCAGTGGTAACTGTGGGCTGTTGATCAGATTGTGTTTTTAATTAAGATCGTGTAACTCGGCGTTCTTCAGTTATTTTAGGAATTATGGACAGAGAATTAATTGTTTCCTTCAATGTATCTTTAATTCCAGCCATTCTCAGCATTAAAGTATCCAATTTCGAATGTAAACCTTTCACACTTAACATGCATTCAGGATAGAACCAACTAAGTCCAGGCATTTCATCGAAAGCTAATTTCATGCACTTTTTCACATTATTAGCTGCTTTAAGTTTTTTTATAGCTAGAGACGTTGCGCAGCTGTAGCATATAACTTTATCACATATAAAGCCCTTACACACTAAAAACCAATCATCCGCTATGATAATGGAGCACACATAACATTTTTTTCACTGGCATTTTAATGAATTGACAATGTTTATAGTTTACTATATTATACGTAATTTAACCCTATAATCAAACTCGGAATTTTTGAAAAAAGGACTTTTAAACAAAACGTTAGCACTTTTACGAATACAAAAACTTTCATTCATTTAAAAAAAATATATTTACCTGTAACTTAAAAACCAAGGTCACTAAATGTTATCAAACAAATGTTCACTTTCACTCCTGGAACTTCCATATTTTTCCAAATTCTTCCAAGATTTTTTATTCAAAATATTGCCCATCGCTACCCACTACTTTTTCCCATCTTTCTGCCAATTTATGGATTCCATCCCAGAAAAACTGCGCCGGCTTGGCGGCCCAAAACGAATCGAGCCAATTTTCGATACCTTGAACTGAAGTGAAGCGTATTCCTGATAGGGCATTCTGCATGGATCGAAATACGTGGTAGTCGGAAGGAGCAAGGTCTGGGATATAAGGCGGGTGAGGCAGAATTTCCCATCCGTTATTCTCCAGGTAATTTTACACCGACGCCGCAATATGTGGCCGAGCGTTATCCTGGCGGAAAATGATTGACTCGTGTCTGGTCGCCTACGTTGGCCGCTCTGCCTGGATTTTCTGCTTCAATCAGATCAATTGATGACGATAGAGTGGGGCATTGATGGTTTGGCCACTTGGCAACAGCTCATAGTGGATCACACTTAGCTGGTACCACCAAATGCACAGTATGACCTTAGCCCCGTGAATATTCGGTTTTGGTGTCGATGGGCCGGCCTCAACTTTCTTGACATACGCTTTTTTGCGCTAGGGATTATCGTAATGGATCCATTTTTCATCGCCGGTGACAATACGATGCAAAAACGACTTCTTTTTGTAGCGCTCGAGCAGCATTTCGGACATGAAAAATCGTCTTTCCACATCTCTTGGCTTCAACTCGTATGGCACCCAATTTTTTTTCCGTCTTTTGGATGAATCCCACGGCTTGCAAATGTCTGGAAATTGTTGCTTGATCAACTCCCAATGATTCTGCAAGTTCTTCTTGCGTTTGACATGAATCTTGATCGAGTAATGCCTCCAATTCTTCTCAAACTTTTTCGGCTGACCAGGGCGCTCTTTGTGTTTGATGTCGAAATTTCCACTTTTGAAGTGAAAATCACTGATTTTGACAGGTATTGAATAGAGCTTTCAAATGACATAGATGTCATTGATGTAATGACATCTTGTATCAAATTCCGGTTTTTAAACCCGGAATTTTTTAATGAAATTTGATCCTTTATTGTGGAAAAGTGGTACAAGATTTTTTATTCAAAATATTGCCTATCGTTTTTAATGCATAAACCCAATATGTTAGTTAGTAGAAGCTTGAGATTTATATACTTTTATACGTTAAAAAGACTTATACTTTTATGTAATGAGGACAAAACTAATTACAGTACACCAAACACAGGTACTTTTGGGATTATTGGTTAAATGTTTATTGGCCATTCCTTTATAGCTTTATAATTTATTTTTAAACCTTAGTTAATTAATATTGATTAAATTAAGTTGAATGAAAGTTCAAAACAAAATTTTTAATTAAGCGTTAAAAAAACATTTTTTTTAATTTTTCCACATTTTATTTTGTGCCAAATCACTGTGCTAAGTTAATTATTATCGATTTAAAAAAAATAAAAATTTTGTTTTGTTTGCGTTGGCACAAACAATATTTTATGTTGTATAATATGCTATTAAATACATATTAACTTAATTATGTGTATTTTGATGTTAATTAATTTTTGCGCATATTTAATAATTGTATTTAAATTTATTGTTTTGTTACCATATGCAATTTATTATTAGAATGTCTAGAATTTTGTAATTCGTGTTATATTGACTACCCACCCAAAATGTATTTTAAAAAAATCAATCACATTTTGATGGAAAAATTCTTAAGGGCAATTGAAAAATTCAATTAATTTCTCAATTCTATAGAATTATTCTTTAGAAAGACCTTTTGGCTATCAAGTAAGATATATAAACCGGTATATTTGTTATTTGTATGTATGTATATATGAATGTATGTATATAAAAATTTTCTTATAGGTATGAGATAATTATTTATATAAGTATTGTATAATCTTCAACTATATATATGATATGTGTGGGATAAACGTAAACAATTTAAATAGAGAATGGTAAAAAGAAAATATTACCAAAGAAAAAGGTAAAGAATTATTTCGGTAAGACAACTTAAGGCATAAATGTATTTTTTATGTATGTGGTATGTGCGGTTAATAATTATGTATATTGGCAATAACAAAATATTTAATATGATTAAGTATTTTAATGAATTATATCTGCGAAAATTATTATTTGTGTTAAATGAATATCTTTCAAAATATTGGAAATTTTGTATAAATATGAATACTATGTAAGTATAATGTATGTATGTATTCCTTTAGAACTGATTAAAGTTGGTCACCTCAAGATGATTACTAAAGTAAAATAAATAATTTTTTTATTTGTTTTAATATACAATTTAATAGCGAAATAAGTAGTACATGACGCTTATAGAGCGTGCTTATAGAGATAAATTTTAAAAGATCCAAGTAGTTAGTAGATGCAAAAATATTGAAACACTTGAAACTGAATTTCTAAAATTAATTTCTACAATTTTAAAAAGTTTTTTGAGTTATATATTAAATTTTTTTCACTTTTTAATAAAATAATTAAAAATTATTTGTTATAATCTTAAAAATGATTAAAACTATAGTTCATTTAACTAATCAAATAAATTTGAACTTACATACAATTTTAACAAAAAAATGGTTAAATTTATTGAAAATTAAATTTTTTAAATATATTTTAAACATTTTGTTGTCAAATTCGTAATTTGAAAAATTTGAAAACTAAATTAAAAATCACATTAATTTAATTAATATAAAACTTTACATTTTAGTGGAAAATATTAAACATATAAACTGAGAAATTTCTTAATTATTATAAATTAAGTAGAAATTATTGTATAAAAATAAACAAATTAAACTTTGGAGCTACATATATATAAGAATTTAAAATCAAAAATTGTATACATCTTAAATTCCTAACTTAAAAATCTTAAAATGTGCAAAAATATTTAATTCTACTTCGCATTTCTCTTAAACCTTTAATAATTTTATGATACAATTTAAATTCTAATTTTCTGTTAATTCTTAATTTGAAGATATCTTAAATATTCATCATTTTAAATTTTGAAAACTATTATAACTAGACAAATTGTATAATCTACTAAATTCCTAAACCCTACTGAAATTCTCAAAACTCTTTTTGTTCTAACAATTAAAATTATTCGAAAAATGTTTAAATTTATTTTTAATAAAAATGTTTAATTTTTTAAAATTTAGAACTAATTTTTATATTGTAAATTTGAAAACTTCTGAACATCTTCTAGCCCTATAAATTTTAAACAAAAATGAAATTTTAAAAGTTTTAATTAGGGGAATAAAATCACACTAAAATTAAAAACTTTTAAACTAAAAATTTGGAAATTCTTGTTTCTTATTTCTAAAAGTTTCTACATTTCTCAAAATAATGAAAAAAATCAACAGATTTTCAGAACTATGTAATATGGTCTCTGAATTCAAATACGTTGAAATTTTATAACATGAGTTAGTTGACGAACAAGATTTGGTTAGTTGGTGAATGCCATGGTAATTTTACGCTGTCGTGAGTATCACGCTATCCTAACCGACTTCATCTTAACCTTCCTGATTATAAATTCGTATAAACATTGTATGAATTCGTACCATTGGTATTTTTGAAAACGAATTCTTGTCGACTTGATACGTTAGGAAATTTCCTTATTCCTCAATATGAATTCGAGCCAATTTTATCCGATTATGAACGGGTTTGCGTACGTTGACGACTCTCGTTATTTTATTTCATCAATGTTGAAATTTATAAAATGGTTAAAGCTAAAAATTTTCAAGAAATACTAATTAGAAACTAATCAGAAAGATCCACCAACACTAATTTTTATAAATTTCAACAAATTAAGAAAAGTACCGCACCAGAAAAGTATTTCGATGAATTATCGAAATTTTGAGTTCTACTTTGATGTTTATTGTTATGTTTCAAATGTTTGGAGTACGCCTACCACCAAATGTATAGATATAACAGTATTTTAAGGGGCGACTTTAAGGATTTTAAGGAACTTATTGATATACAGACGGAGTAACGAATTAATTACTTTTACCGACATAACACACGACCATTACATTACGAGCTATGTATTAAATGTTTTGGCGCATTTCCTTTTTGCCATCTCTATTATAGTAGTGCTATCAATTATTGTTTATCAAAAACAAATTACGACTTGATTCAGGCTAGAAGAGCCTATGCTCTTGGTTTAGTTCCGTTAACGACGCAATCATATTTGCACATCACGATAATTCCCATGAAAAGAGAATAAGTTGGGTAAAAACTGAAATTTCCGTGTTGAAATTGATCTGTCCGCCATTTAATTTCTTTGCTGGAGCTCATTAATACGGGAAACTAGACCAGGATGAGTGGAATGCATGCTCTGTATATATGCGAAATGCAAGGACAACATCCCTCAGAACAAAACTTCACAAAGATTTACTGATGGATCCTATGAAACATGTTAAGATATTCTACAGGTGAATACCTAAAATGGATAAAAAAACTATAGAAATACTTAGAAAATACTAAGAAATACTTATAGAAACACTTAGTAAAACTGATCGATATACTAAGAGCTCAGTTGTACAAAGCGGTTGTGCGGCATGTATATACCAAAAGCAGTAAATCTATTTGTCATGCAGGTAAATCATGTAAGAGCGTACAAATCATACAAAGTGGTAAATCATATACAAAGCGTGGATCACTAGAAGACACAACTGTAAAAGAACGTATTGTAGGCATTATAGGATCATGAAACGTTTGTTGGGACTATGGAATTGTCGTTTATTACAGGTTGTCCTTATTTTCAAAATAAATCCCGAATTGTTTTCAAAAGTGTGAATACGAGTATGTTTAATCATGCTCCGGATTATGCACAAAACCCAAAACAACAATTTGGTTTCAAATATGATTTTTCTTAAAATTATGAAATAAATTTGGGACTAACTTAAAGAAAACATTTTTATAGTTCAGCCTAATGTTGAAAATAAAATAAAATAAAATAGAATAGATAAAATCTATTTGATCTTTGTTTGACAGGTTGACTTATTTGAAATTTTATTTTTGAGGCTTCTAGTTTAAACTACCATAATACTGCATAATAAAATATCAATATAAATATTGGAATGTATACACAGTTGAGGTGTCCAGAGCAAGCATCGGGTATCTCCATTTTTTCTCAAATTGGGTTAAACACCTGGATATGTATCTTTTTATATTTCGCTCGGTCCTAAGCAAAAATAAAACAAAACAACCGCTTTATATGTATAAGAAAAAATGGAGATGCATGGAGAAATTATACTAAGGCATCTATGGTATCTTGGAAATATCATGTTATTGCACCGCTCTTCATGCGAAGAAAGAAGGAAATTCCTCCCTCTTTAAGTGTTTTCAAAACCTAGGAGAAACTACCGAGATTCATTCCACAAACTTAAATCAAAATATCTTCAGCGCTGTTTTTTGACTGAGCTCCTGGATAAAAGTTAATAATGTACAGAGGAACAAATAAGGATCTGCAACTGGTAAGCCCAAACCGAAATTTATTTAAGGTAATAGCTGAAGCCGACTATTGTAAAATTTGTAAGAATGCAGTATTTTCCAGTTTCGCTATTACCAAAAGCTCTCTTTTGAAGTATTGAGACATCTAAAAACTTCATGAACAGCACGATTTGATGAAATTGGTCATCCAAATCGCCCAAATAAAATCGAATCAGGAATATTAAAACTAATCAAAAAGTTTTCCAAAATACGTCTCGCATTATAGTATAAAAAAAACAATATCAAACATGAATATTTATCTCCAGAGTTGACCATAGCAAAGACGCATAAAATGTATGTAGAAAAGTACAAACCAGTATGCTTAACTATACAAAAAAACAAAGCAAAACCAAAAGTTAGTACAATTTTTAAAGAAAACACTTTGTAGAGAGTGTTAGACTCTCTTTCAGTAAACCGTAATTAGAAACCTGTGCGAAATACGACACGTTGATGATAAAATAGAAGCTGCTGACAGTAAGATAGAAAAATATATACTAAGTTAACGTGTATAGAGATACATCTATAAAAATAGTTTCATTTGACTTCTAACAAAATATGCCAGTTTCATCAGGCAGTGATGCGTTTTAACCATGGCTGTATAATTTTTGAATTCGTGTTGGAAATTCAAGAAGAACCTATTTTTATGTAGACGATGAGATTGTTGGTGGCAAAGGGCAGAGCAAAGTAATCACCTTCCGCTGTGCATCTCAATTATTATAGACATTAATACAGCCAATCATTTCATTTTTCGTAATACTAATTAAAGTTAATTTTGTGCAACTCTATTGATAGTCTGTTTTAAACACGTGTGTATATGTTTTGTCTATTATAGTTGTCTATATGGCGTCATTTATACATGTGCGTTTTAATCAAACATTAATCATACTAAATAGAAGTAGAATAGAAGTAAAATAGAAGAAGAATTTGTCAGTGTTTTTATTGTTTTTAAATAACATAAATACATAATTGAAACTGATTTCTATAATTTGGAAAAAAATGAAAAAGAAAATTCATTTTTCATAAAAAACTAAACTAAAAACTTTTTCATTTTTATTTGAACAACAAAAAAAATATATAGAGTGGTACATAAAATTTATGTTTACCCACCCCGACGAACTCGTAGAATCAACCTGTTTGAATTTAATAATGAAGCAAAATATAAAACGTACACTTGTATCGAAATTTTTGTTACACATTTTTCGACGAAATATTATTAATAAAATATATATTTAAATTACTGTTATTAGATTTTTGTTCCAGTTTTTCATTTAGAAAATGTTCACTCGCTCTTATTCAAAGAACGTACATATGTACAGGTATATAAATATTTTCTTGACTGTCAAAATCCAACTCAACAGAAACATAAATAAACTCTTTTTTTTTGTGTACACACTTTTCACTTAAAATAATTAATTTTAAAACTAAATTTAAACAATACCACTTTTACCAGGCAGATTTATGATTTTACTGGACAGGATTAATTTTTGGAGCTAGGAAACTCCTTGTTTTTTACCAGTATAAAAAATATGTTTTTATTATTTCTATTTAACAAAAAAAAATTATTTCTCAAAGAAAACGAACTAAACTTTAAAAATTAAAGTAAAAATTACATAAAAAAATGTACTGCACAAATATAATCTCATTACTTGAGATGAAAAACAATTTTTTTTTCTATATTTTGCTCAGTCGTTACGCAGAGAATTTGAATCTTTTTTGTTGGAAGATCCGAGAGCAAACATTCGTATACGTTTTTGTTACAATCTGAGTTTGTGTATTTGTGTGGAGAAAATTTTCTATTTGTGTGTGCTTTCCTATATATACATTAATTTTCATATTTAAAGGGGAAATGCTCCGTGAAAGTTAAAATTTTGTTTATAGAAAACAAGTGGAATTTTTAGTGGGAATATTCTAGCAGTATTAACACGATGTGTATGAATATATATTATGTATATAGATGATGGCTAAATGGCCATCGTTTATTTTCACAATCTACGCTCAGCTGTTGGATTTGTAATCAACAATAAGATGCAACGTTTTTTTTGTTGTTGGTGGCAGATTGTGTAATCGAATTTTATTGCGCCGTCGCCATTTATATAAAAAATAACAATGTGGGTATCTTTACGTTTTTGGCTTTTTGATATGAATTTTCAGACTACATAATGATGTATGTATATGTGTATGGTTACAATATAAAAACAATGATATATACTATTTCTTTATTTAGAACATAAATAAACAGCAACAACAACATAGAACGTAAAACTGAACCGTACGTATAATCTGTACTAAATTGAAAAATCTTATTTTAAAAATAACAATCGACATAAGCTGATGTATTTAACAAAAACCATCATATGCATGAAGTTTGATTTTTCGTTTTATCAAAACTAAAAATGGATGCAATAAATATTTAGATAATATTTCAAGCTTCACATATTATTCACAGGAAACATTAAAAAATGTACAGCCTGCCAATTTTGAAGCTGTCATCTTTTAACATTTGACAAGTAAAATGTATCTACTGTATTTGTATCTACACTGATTGGGTCTTTCAAATGCATCAAAATGATCCGGATTTTCATCGAAAAATTATCTTGAGTGACAAGGCCCATTTTCACCTCGAAGGCTACGTTAATAAGCAGAATTGTCGCATTTGGGACTCAGAAAATCCAAGAATGATTGTTGAAAAGCCTCTTTATCATCAACGTGTCACTATTTGGTGCAGCTTTGGGTTGGCGGTGTAATTGGACCTTCCTTTTTCGAAAATGACGCTGGCGCAACTGTTACGGTGAATGGATTGCGCTACCGAGCCATGATTAATGACTTTTTAATTGGAAGATATTGTGAACGACGTTTATTTTCAGCAAGATGGCGCGACGGGCCACACAAGCAACGAAACAATCGCAATTTTGCAAGAAAAGTTTCCTGACCTTCGAAGAGGTGATCACAATTGGCCACCGAGATCTTGTGATTTAACACCTTTAGAATTTTTTCTTTGGGGCCACGTGAAAGGTAAGGTCTATGCTAATGCTCTACAATCGATTTAAGACCTTAAAGATAGAATTCGTGAAGTTATCGAGAACATTTGTTATTTCGCAAATATGCGAATTATGGTCATGGAAAATTTCATTAAAAGGATATGGTGCTGCAAGCGTAGTCGTGGTGGCCATTTGGCAGATAGATCTTCTTTACAATGAAATAAACATTCATTGATTTCTCTTAAAAAATACTCGATTTTTTTAAATATCAAAATGAAACCTCTTATTGGGAAACCCTTTACTATTCGAAAATTTTGAATTTTCATTATTCTTCTCGCCGCCGTGAAAATTATATACGGTATTGCGGTATTTTTTATAAAGATATGTATATCAAAATCTATCTCATGGGCATAATCAATTAATTCAAACATTTTGATTATTAAAACGCTAGAGACGTATACGAGTACGAATCATATAGTATAGTTGTATAATTACTAAATTAGTAATAATTAATTATTAAATAACATTACATTTGGTTTTCTTGGAAATTAGTGAAATAAATTTAAAAACCAATGCTTCTAAAATTAATTGTATTTTGCAACAATAATATACATTAGGGCGAATTAATTTTCTTTTAAAATTTAAATATTTAAAATTTCAGCCTAATTCAGTCTAATTAGTAGCTTGAGAAATAAACACCAACTATAGGCTTTGAATGTTAATAAAATTAGGCTATGTTTATTTTATACCATACATTCTACGTTCTACATTTTTCGGGCAGGCCACAATTTTCTATATACCTTGGAGATTTGATATCTAAATATGATAAACTTTCTAGAAACTAGAAAGAAGTTCAGGAATTTATTATTAAAAATTTAGCCCGTGAAGGCAGCTTGAATAATTATTTTAAGGTTATTTTATTTGATATCCAAATATGATAAAATGTCTAAGAACTAGCAATCAATTTTCAAGAAATCTATAATTACATAAAAATGTATCATTGGTTTGATTGTTTAATTTTAATTTTTAATGTTTGACAAACTGGTGCGATTGATCAATAATATGCAAATTATACCTGTATGAATAATAATAATGAATATAATGAAAACTATTTTTGATACAAAGATTCAAATTATGATGATTTATTTTAATAAATAGAATAGGATAGAATAGGGTTAAGTTAGTGCAATAAGCTTACATACTATATATGACGTAACTTAAAACAAATTAATTATCTAATGCACAAAAATTCTTCAATCCGGATTAAGAAATTAGCTAAAACTCTAAATCTCTAAAAATCACACATCGCTAAAGGAAAGTATACGGAATTTTCATTTTGAGTAGGTCACGACAAAGACAAAAAGAGGAGCCTATAGTAAATCCGTCTGGAGCAGGGGTTCCCAAACTTTTATCAGTCGTGCCTCAGTAATTAAAATCCCGTTTTCGTGACCCACCTGTAAAAAAAAAGTAAAAAGCAAAAATATAAAAACTTTAATTAAACTTTAAAATATATATATGTATATATATATATATATATATATATATATATATATATATATATATATATATATATATATATATATATATATATATATATATATATATATATATATATATATATATATATATATATATATATATATATATATATATATATATATATATATATATATATTTATAATACGATGTGAATGGAAGTAGTACTTTTAAAGCTGCAGTGTGTAAAATTGGATATGAATTTTGTACTGACAACCAAAACTGTCCATTTTTTTCGGTCAAAAATAATTTTGATATCACTATCCTCACACAACTCAATCAATTCTTCATCAATGATAAAAGTTTGTAATGAATCGAAGCAGTCATAGTTTTAATATTATTTTTTTACAACAATAGTTTTTTTGAAAAATGTATTGTTTGTAATTGCAAATTTAATTCATTTAATTTCGAAAATAAATCAGCTATGTAAGTTAGTAAAAGTACATAATTCTTATCACGCAAAACAGTTGTATACTCATTTTTTTTTGTTTTCATTTAAATATATTGTAACTTCTTTACGAAGTTCATCAAGTCCAGTCAGAACTTTGCCCCTCGGTAGCCAACGGACTTCTGTGTGCAGAAGTACAGGTTTATGGATAGAATTTGAAACAAACGTGACTGTAATTGTCTGCTCTTGATAAAATTTACAAATTTTATAGCAGTAGTGAAAACTGTGTTTAGATTTTTCGGTGTATGACAGCGTGTCGTATATATATAAGACTGCGTGTAACAGTACCACTGTTTTTGCTACATATTGCTCCTGCACCATCACTATACATATTCTGACTGCACAGGTTTCCCAATTCCGATTTTTCAATGTTACATAATTATATGAATTCTGCCTGAATTCTACTGATTAGTTGATTTTCTACCCATTCAGACATTTCATCAGTTCTACGAGCAACAGTTTCAGTTAGTGTTATTGGAAAGTGGAATTGATTCAATTTCCTTTAAGCTCTTCTTTCCAAACTTAACTCCAACAGCATCTTTTATCGATGGAAGTACTAAGGGCTCTCCAATGATATGGGCTTTACCAGATGCTGCAATATGCGTAAACTAATGAGGTATAGGGCGAACGCAGCTTTTTCGTTAATGCTATAGTAAAGTGGGACAGCGTATTTTTTAAATTATTTAATTCCTGCATTTTTGTTTTAAAATAATCTATTGGCTTAATTTTTAAATCAGGATGTTTTGATTCAAAATGCCGCCATAATTTACTAGGTGGCATAGCTAGCATTTGTTTGCACATAATACACAGTGGACGTGGTTAATCTTCCTTCCTTAAAGCACTTACATTTATTTTTATTTATTTTTATTTATTTTTGTTTTTCACATAACACAACAACGTACTTATTACAGATAAAACTTAATTTTTTATGAATTTAATTTCTTGACCATTTTAAGTTACTTATGATTATGAACCAATACTCGTGAATGGTTCCATTGGTACAATGCAAATCATAGTATGCAATGGTTCCTATGATGCATGCAATTATTTAAAATAAGCTGTTAATAACAAAAACCCATTTAATACAGAATTATGTTAAGAAAAATTTTAGAATCCCCTAAAAATATGCTACAAACACATGCCTGCCTATATAAAAAAATATTGCATCAAGTTAATTAAAAGTAAATTAATACAAACAACTAAATAATACAATTTTTGGAGACCCACCTTTAGACAGCTCGCGTACCACACTTTGGGAACCACTGGTCTAGAGAAACGGACGACATTTGGAATAATACAATTTTCACTGTATTCTATAGTATGTACTTTACAACAGAACTATGTATTTATGTACTTATAACACTTTTTTTTATGCAATAATGTATTAATTGAACACATTTTGGTTTATTTAAGTCACAAATTGAAATTGAACCCCAAACGAAAATAAATTAATTTATATGAAAAACAAATGAACATCATGGTTATATATACATACATATAACTTATGTCAAAAGTTTCATAAAAACCAAAATGCCTAAAGCCTACTTAATTTAGAAAAATAAAGAAAAATTGATGATTGTCATGGCAATACAGTTATTATAATGAACTGATAATCTAGGTGTGCTCATTTTAGAATCGTTCATCCGAAACCACAAGATTACCAACAATGAGAGGAATCCACAATGTTCAATAAAAATGTTGGTCATCTATACATAATATATAGTTGGCATTTTTGACGTGATACATTTTGAAGTTTAATAAATTTTCCATTTAAATTCTTACGTCCAAAAATAATAACTAATAGTGGGATCGTTTTGGACTGAACATAATTCGATACATATACTGATACTTTCAGTGCTATTCTTTAATCACGCTTTTCAATGCTTTGACCATTATATTGAGTTCAAAGATAACATTTCTTTCTTCTATTTCGGAATTTTCCACTGGAAGCACTTTAATTTTTAAATGTTAAATTCTGCACATAGTTTATTAAGATCATTAGCAGAATTCAACGAGACTTTTAAGTTTTAAAGACGCAACAATTTTAAAATAACTAATTTAATGAAACTTCCTAATCTACAAACACATAATTATGTATGTGAAGGTTTTTATGGTTAGGGCGCATATTCACATGTTATAATTGCAGATATTAAGATTTATTTTTGTAATAATTTTTATCATTAAACTTTTCCATATTTTTCCTATATTTAACATTTCAAATGTCATTTGGTATGTGTACTACTAACTTAAATAAAAAAAATGTTCTTCCTGAAAGTTTCAGAAATTAACAATAACTATATAATTTTCAGGCACATCAAAGTGTCACCTAGTAACAAATAAAACCAAAACCCTTGAAAACCGAATCGTAAAAATTCATTGGTTTTCAGAAATCTCATAATTCTTCACCATATATGTTTGAAAAACGGGCAAAAGAGTAAAGATAAACAAAATTTGTTGGGAAGTTCAATTTTAAATACAGTTTTAGAGCTACACAGTTTGCTCAAATATTTTTAACTTTTGCATTTCGTTTGAAAAATTAATTTTGTGGACACAAAACTTTTGGCATGCTATTAAACAAATACTCTTATTCAAAGAACATTTCAAGACATAGTGAATAATCGCGGCAACTATAATCAGGATTTCAAAGTGCGATTTATTCTGAAATACAGTTATGCAAATGCTGCTACAGAGTCCTAGTGATGCTCATCCAACTCTACTTTGATATACGCGGCCTTTATCTATACATGAAATAAACTAATGTATCTATCGGCCCCAGAATTTGTCGAAATTATGGTTAGTTCCGATTCCTCAAAATACCTTCGTTCTGAACAGAACAATTATGCTTATTAACATTCGAGCATCAACATTTCGGATGAGTTTTTTCTAATAAAAGCGGATCAATGACCTCAATTACAGCTCGAATGTTGTTTTTAATTTGTTGAATTATTTGTGGTTGATTAGCATTAATCTTACCTTTCAAATAACCCCACAAAAAATAATCAAGTGGTATTAAATTCGGGCTTCTTGGTCGCCAAGGAACTTCGAAATTTCTTGAAATTATGCGATCAGCAAACTTTATTCACAATTAATGAATTGTTGCACCATTTGCGAGGAATGTCACTCTAACTATTTGAAAGCAAAGGTCGTTGACACGCAGTTCTTTCAATTTGGGCCACAAACAACCAGTTAACTTTGCGATAACGTTCCCCATTCACTGTAAGGGCATTTTCCTATTCGTTTTCAAAGAAAAATGGCCCAATGATGCCACAAGTTCTGCTTCGTGAATAACATGAGGATTCTTTGCTCCCCAAATTCAAATATTATGCTTATTGACGTACCCATTAAGATGAAAATGAGCTTCATCGCTAAAGATGATTTATGATGAAAAACCTTCATTTGGTTGAAGCATCCAATTAACAAAACGACGACGATTTAAATGGTCTGGTGGTTTCAATTTTTGAGTTAGTTGAATTTTGTATGGATGCTAATGAAGATCAACATTCAAAATGCGTCGTAAACTTGTAATGTGTTTCGTGAAATGTTTAGTTCTTGTGAACGATCAATAATTTTGCCAATTGCACGCTCAGTAGGATCTCGAAACTCTCAAATTTACGAAATCTTGTGGTTTTTGAACGATTATTTTCATAATAAATTTGGACAATCAAAATGCGTTGTTGTGTTGTTAGCAACTCCATGATGATAAATGGCATATTTTTCATTTTCCATATTATGTCAAATAATTTTTTAGAACAGTTAACAGTTAAAAATAAAATTCATTTAATGAAAAAAAAGACCAACAGATGGCCCACTCGTTAGTTAGTCCATAGGACAATTCATTGATCGAATCAATTTTTTTATTTAGTTTTCAAATATAATGTTTCATTCCTCTTCTATTGAAATTAGGTCCATGATTGTGTGATCAATGAAGCAGAAGGAATACTGGCCCGAATACTTCTTTTCAGTTGATCAGTTTCAGATCTGAACTTCTTGCTGCCCACTCCATCTGGCTAATTCCGAGCCCCATTAAATATTCTCTGACGATTCCGGCACTAAGCAGTGGGCAAATAGCCCGCTAGATCAATGGTACACCTGCTCTCTGCCATCATTGCATACAGATTATCAGTATCATATATGATTCGTCTATATTTAAATTATTCCCGTCCGTTTTAATTTATCTTCAATTTACTGAGCTAGAAAATTAAAATCACTTTTAAAACTTGCTTAATTATAATAATGAAAATAATAATATTTTAACTTTTATCCCTAGCGTAAAATAAAGCAGTCAGAAGAGAAAAATTACATGATTTTTGTACAACTTGAGAAACCAAAAATAAACATAAAAAACAAAAATTTCACAACAAAACAATTTATTAGGATTTTTTTTTAATTATCATGTTTGCTTTTCCAAAATTTTAGTTTTTGTTTTATTTAAATCATACACAGTAAAAAACATTGAATAAAAAACATACCTACCATCGTATAACACAGGGAAAAAAAATTACAAAATCAAAAATAAACATAAAACAAGTGAAACAACCAAAATTAACATAAAATTAACATAAATTTAATTAACATGCTCATAAATCATAGAACAGCAACAATGAGGTGTTTTTTTGTTGTTTGTTTTTATATTTTTTGAAAATTTAATTTTAAATCATTATCAATTGTCTTCAATAGAAGTTTTTTTAGTTATCGTGATAAATATTTGCCTTTTTTATGTCATTACATAAATTTACATACGTATGTACATAACTCTGCACATATATAATAGTACATATAAATAAAGAGTGGGCTGTGTCGTTTACAGGGCCAGTGGTGTTTTAAGGAATTTAGCGAAAAAACCTGCCATTCTGTAAAATGAAAGAAAAACTGATTTACTCACTAACTCCACACCAATCTCGTATTTGCATTTAACTATAAAAAATGTTATTTGCAAATTTATAGAATCTCTTGTCTTTAAACATTCGTTGGTTTTCCAAATTCCTACCATAATATAGTAACTTCTAATCTATTCCTAATGTTTATCTTATTTATATTGATCTATGAAAAAATTCGATCAACATTGGTAGTAGTTACCGGAATTGTAAAAACAGCCATGATTAATTTGCGTAAACTAGGAAAGACCGTTCCATCGTTTTATATATATTATATGCAAAATTGTGTTCCAAAACTTTTCAATTTGTTCAGCTTCCTTTAAATTTAGGGTTTCAAAGTTTAAACATTTTAATTCCCTCTATTCATCATCCAACTGTGGTAGCTGTAAATATCTATTACATTTGGAATATATACCGACACATAATATGTATATGCTCATTCGTGCTACCACACTTTCACATACATTTTTAAACAAAGCTGTTTAAGCTCGATTTCGTCTATTGCAGATAGGATACCAAAATCAAGTGCCATCTACGCCTACATAAATGTTTTTAAAATTTTTAATGTAATTGTTATTGTAATTATTGAAATTGAAAAAGGCTTATCAATACTTTTAAATTTTTCTAGTGAAACGAATTCCAGTTTCACAAAACAATCAAAAATAAATGTATAGCATACTAATTCGATTTTGCATGAAATGCACTTGAAGCTCCTCGTCTTGAAACCTAAACTGCCCACTTCTTACGAAATGCGTACTTATTATGGGTAGGTTTACAATGGTTTATCATGCAATGTTATGATGAGTGATATGCCTACCAAATTTTAATTATTTTATATTATTTCAAGATGCGTTTAATATAAAATTGGTTTGTTTCATGTATTAATTGTAATTTATTAACTGGACAGCCGAAGTTTTATTTGAAAATAAACACTAATACATCCACCATAAATTTAAAGTTAGGACACTTTTAGTAAAAACTTCCACATCGTGAGTGTCCATAACTTGTCTTGAACATGGTATTTTTTCAACGTCGTCGTATATAAAAAAATAATATTAAAGCGTCTAATCGAATCAGAATTTGGTTGACAGTGCCTTTTAATGACCGCCACCTGATTTGCGAAGGATGGAGCATTTTTCTCGGTTTATAAATTATAACATTTTACAAATCTCTTATAGGCTGTTTTGAATGAACAAATAAATGTCACAAGCACAATCTTCCATTGACTTAGGGATTAATTTAATTGCATGGCTTACCCCTTACAGATAAAACCCAAGTGAATGACATGGGCGTTTGACGATGATTATAGGTTTGAACTTTAAGAAGTGTCTTTCTTTAAAAGTGAAGCAACGAAATGGTGTGAGTTCGTCATACTGCGTTTTGCAATTTGTAGCTTTTTCTAACGCAAGAATAATGTAACTCGCATAATTCGTCCAGTTGTGTTATGCCAATCAAGTTGTTCACCGTTGAGGTAAACATAGATGCACTTCTCCCGCCGCCTGTTCCCTTACCTACGCAATCATGTAGTTAGATTAAATGTAAAGCTTTTATATTTACTTAACAAGAATTCGCTGCTGCCAAGAGCTAATTTCGTACTAGTTTATGAACATGCCGCGTTATAAAACGTTATCACGTTAATTCTATTTTAGTGTTGTTGTTTATCTTGTCTGTATCAATACTTAGATATTTACAAATAAACCAAATTTGTTGACAACATAATAAAAATTATTCCAAATAGCATCAGATGGTCCAGTCATTATAGTATGCCTAATGCTCCTAAATTCGAAATAAAATAGAAAAAAGGGCCACTGGAAGAGATAAGTAAAACAAAATTAGCTTGTAAATATGATTACATGCGGGAAGAGAAAATAACATAAAAAACATAAAATTTAGATTTAAAATTATTTCCAAACGATCAAATATGATCGAAATAAATTAAGAGCCATTGTAGAAGATTAGAGTGGTACTCGTCAAGGTTAAAACTTTTGCCCTAAATAAAAATTTGTGTTATTTTTGTTTTAGAAAGTTGACAGTTCTCGCGCAATAATACTGCAGAATGAAGCAAACACAATATTTTATATACATATTTGATAAGTCAACTAACATTATGAAAATTAAAAACTTTGATATGCATAAATGTCACGAAAATACAACTTTCATATTTAATTATTACATGCAGGGAGAGACAATATATTTATAATGTGCCTCCCAATCAAACCAATTAAATATTATTGAAATAAAATTATAGACCTTCGTTGGATATAGAGAGCAGCATCCGATTTACTTATTGCCAAATTTGGAAGTTTTAAATTCACACTGCTCCATACTTCTAAGCTCCTCTACCCTCCTCAAATTGGTATTCGACATAAATTTAGAAAAAAAAATTATGGTTATTGAAACGTTAAATATAAAAATTGAAATTAAACAAACAGAATTCAGATTTTGAAATTTAAATCCAAATTATTTAATTTTGAATGTTTGAATATTTTAAAATTTAAATTTTGAAATTTTTTCTATAAAACAATATAATTTAATATGTTGATTTAGGGTTGTTAAACTACTTCTTCAGGTTGGTCGTGATGCTAATCCTCATCATACTATTCGGGGTAGTTTGAATACTAATATTAGAGGACCCTCACTGTTCAATTATATTTAATCTTCTGAGATTCTCAATGTTGGTTGTGAGACATCGTTGAGCTAATTCGAAACTGGAGAGTGACGGATGGTATTTTCACCGCTCGGCATAGGTGTATCTCTTTTAATATATTAACCTTAAAAGACCAGCGGTTAAACATACCACAATAAGAATCACACAAAGTGCGATACATTCATTTCAAAGCTCGTCTCACTACTGGATTCGCTTAACCGTAAAATTAAAAATAAAGCCAAAAATACGAATCTCATTTCGGATTGGGATCGACCTATGTTACCTCAAAATGCTTATAAAAAAGCTTAATATCCGCGCACAAGACTGCGTGGAAAAACTTCTGTGAGGAAATTGATAGCTTACAAGTTCTCGCCGCAGGCTAGTCGATAGCTTACAAGTTCTCGCCGTAGACTTCTCGCCGAAACCTATACCTCTTGCAAGTCGATGAACTTCTTTTATCTCTCCGCTCTTCTGGATGTGACATTGTTGACTCTGGGGTGGTCCCTTCGAGCCGCCTGACATATTTGTCGGTACTCCGGATTGGAACTTAGCCCATTCTTATCACTGATGTTCTACGCTAGAGTGTATTCGTTTGCACCTACGAAATCAAGTGGTCCAAATGGCAGCTCCTCTGCTGAATTGTAGTATGGTTTTCTACCCATCAGTACTCACCTGCTCAATCTGTTCCAGCCGTACGATGCTTTAAGCTGTCATGTTAGATTATACTGACCCAAAGGTTTTTAGGCTCATTAGTCTGACCTCTATACTTAAAGCTTTCTGCGAATCTGCCCTACATGAACTCGTGACTAGAATCGAAAGATCACTTAATGGGAGAGCGATCACAAGAACAGAGCATGTAAACCACCTATAGGTGTCCTTCTATAGAAGGTAATTTTTCCTGAAAATTTCACGTTGAATAAGCTGCAAAAGACTATTTTTTTCCAATTTTGTGCATTTGAAAATTTTTGGGGTCCTCCAAGATTATGCCGTTCACCTATAAGTCACTGTTTTTACTTTTATTGTCCTATGAATTAGTTGTGTGGTGGCCGATTCCGAAATTAACGTTTTTTGTTTTAAGGCTGACTGGACTGCAGATGACAGCCTGTAATTTTATAACTGGGGCTATGTGTTCTACTCCTCTTCTTGCTATGGTGTCCATTCTATGCTTGCCCGAATTCCAGTCATTTATTCGAGATTTGTAGACATGTTCTAAACAGAATAAGTCACAAATATATTCCGAAGGTTAAAGTGGCCAATAACAGGCTGTTTGTAGCTCACTCATACAGTTTATTTAGTCGATAGTCTGTTTTGCGGATGGTTCTCATTCAAAAATCTGTGCACAGTTTGGAGTCTACTTTCAGAAGTATGGGGTTAGGTTCTCGAGTAGTCTGGGTCAACTCTGAACGGGTTTTCAAGCTGAACTAACTGGGCAGGTTATTATTCTATGCACGAATAGTAAAGCTGTAGTTAATAATTTTATTAATCATTTGACTGTGTCCAAACTGTTGAAAGATTGTTAAGACTACATTAATCTCCTTTCGTCTAGTACTATAAGAGTAAGGATCATGTGGGTGGTTGCTCATTGTGGCGTTGAGGAAAATGAGTTTGCTGACTTTTTAGCGAAAACTGGATCACGTATGAATTTTGTTAGTCCTGGACCAGCAATTCCTCTATCCTTCAATGTTAATTAGGACTCGATTAAGAAGTTTGCTTTATACTTGTACTGGGACTGAAGTGGTGTTCTAGTCATACATGTTGAAGGGCGAAACATTCATTCATTATTGACGCTTGAAAAATTAACCAACTCAGAAAACTTTTACATTTTGCTAAGATTGCGGTCTGCTTCTGAGATTTTGAATAGATGTTCTAGGTTTGAACCATGGGCCTATTGTGGCATTGATTGCGGAACACCAGTATGTTCCAACCGTTTTAATATAAGTAATAAAAATTGTAGTGCCTTTGATAAACCTAATTACAAATACGATATATCTAGTCCAAAATCAATTACCTCGGTACGTCAAGCAGTTTGTTTTAATGATCCAACGTTAATTGGGCGCCAAGAAAAATATTTATTTAAAACCAAATGAATTATACTCATCGTTGCATCACCTACGGTATAGTGTCAATTGCTTTACGTCTTATCTTAATATTTCGATCAGAATATAAATAATTGTACCTAATAGTATTTAGTATTAATGTAAGTTATGCAACTTGCCCAAAATGGAGACACAATCATAGTATAATGTCGCATCAAGTTTCTAAAACATTTTACTTAGTTATAAATATCTATAAAATCTAACCGCACCAATAAACATATTTTGTTAATTAAATCTAAGGTGTTATTAATACTCTTATATCAATTATAAATTGATTATCACTAAATACGATTTTTTTTATCTATTTAAATCAATATATGTCCGTCCCACCTCATTAATTTAGATACAAAATCTAGACCAAAATTAAAAAGGAATATAATATGTATGTATAGATGTATATTTGTACATATTTGTATATATAGATGAAAGGTCATGCTGTGAATAAGAGATGAACATTAATATTTCAATTAGGATACATAATTTTATTAAGCAATTAATTATGGGGACACTTTGTTATAAAATATTAATGATTTTATATGTTTTTAGATGAGATACTAAAATTGACCAATTAAGGTAATACATTTTATAATTTAGTTCAATTTAATAAGACCTACAATTTAGGTTTGGAGAACTAAACTGGAAAATCAATAAATAACCATTTCGTTTTAATTTAATGTTGAAATTTTAATGAACAACCCAATAAAAGTAAATTAGTATTAGAATACAAAAAGCATATACTTATGTATATGTACATACATAAATATTCTTTCTTTTGGGTTATGGATTTTTTTAAGTCACTTAAATGGCAAAATTTTACCATCTTAAGTAATTTTTGAAAATTTTCATGAATTTTATATAAATCTATTATTATGTTCCCATATGTTAACATACAAAATTTAGTATCTATTTTTGATCACTATATACAGATGCTAAGAACTAATATAAATAAAATTATTAGCGATTATTATATGGCTGCAAGGTATATCCCCATATCTATTATTTAAACATCATTTCGTAAAAATGATAATAATAGAAAATATAAATTAGGAAGTTTATGCTGATTAGGTAGATTAGTCTGAAAATATATGTTCGTGTATATACACGATTATCTGAAAAATGAATTGATGTATTGGAATTTAATAAAAAATAGTCTGAGATCTATAGAAACAAAGGTTACGACAAAAACAAATCCTCTCTTGTGATTCGTGCATACTGCGGCCATACGGATGCTGTTACTAAATGTCTGATAAATAATCGAGTAATTTATACTAATATACGAATATACACTGAAAAAAAAAATGTAGCGTATTTTACGAAAAACGTATGTTAATTTAACAAAAAAAAAAGTAAAAACTGAGCTTAGATAGCGCTTCGCGTATAACAAAATTTTCTCAAAGTAGAGTTTACATAATGATAAGTACAATCGTCAGATGTGCAATTTAAAATATATTTGGTAATTTAACATTTATGTTAAGTAAATATATCTACTCTGTTCGTTAATTTAACGAAGTGCATGGAAAATCCTACATACAAATTTTCACGTAACACATTTAAGATCTACTTAATGGTAGGTAAAAACTGACTGATTTTAAACGTAAAATATTACCTTGCAAGGCTAACTTTACTTAAGTTTTAGTAAAACTCTAGATCTGTGAATATGTCAGAATTTACCATAACCGATGTTAATGGAGCAGTGCAAATAATAAATATATATATATATGTATATATATATATATATATATATATATATATATATATATATATATATATATATATATATATATATATATATATATATATATATATTTATATATACATACATATATATATATTTATATATACGTATAAATATATATATATATATATATATATATATATATATATATATATATATATATATATATATATATACATATATATATATATATATATATATATATACATATATATATATGTATATATATATATACATATATATGTAATAATGTATATATACATCTACATCGTAATTCGTATCTATTATATTAAATATCTATTCAAATATAGTTTTTCCATATAAAAATGAAATAATGCTCTTACTAAAACAGATTTTGCAAGAATATAAAAAATAACGCTGGTCCAGTGTTTTAATATGTTGTAAAATAATAGTTGCCAAATTTAAAAAAAAAAAAAAAAAAAAAAAAAAAAAATTGGTTTTTGAGAAAATTGAAAAAGAACATTTTGGCGGGAAATTTAAAGAAGAAGAAATTAAACAACATACTAATTTTATATTTTTTTGTTAATTGCTATTAACTTATCTTTAAAGTGAGTCCAAAATCATAATTATCGGACAATTAGTTTTCTTTTTATTGCCATAAATACAACATCATAATTATCATTTTTCTCAAAATTTGACACCCTGTATTTTTAACAACAACAACAATAAAAAAAAATTAAGTATTCTTAAATTTTTTTTTTAATCAAGGCTATGCATTGAAAACATAAAAACCATAAAATTAAAACATGACTTACGGCTCCATATAGTGAATTTGTGAGTTCACGTATTTTTCACATGTATAAAGATGTGACAGTTTATGTAAAATAAATAAAAACTTTTAGTTTCAATTGATCATTTTAATTAATTTTTATTCCAGCTATAAACGTTATTATTTAAAATATTTCTATTAACATTGGTCAATTTAATTATCTTTTAAATACAAATAATTATAAAAAGTATAAAAGATTCAATCTTTTAATTAAATAACATTTTTTGACACTTATTTATGGTTTTTAAATTATATAGAACTTTTCATTGCCCTATTATAAAGATCAGATACAAGCGTTGTAACAGCAGGCATTTTTTTGTCGTATTTACAAACCACCATAAATTCTAATATGGTTTAGGGTATATTCTAATTGAAATACTTTTGAAAGTAGTACCCAATGCTTCCAAAAAGTTTCCAGACACATATGTCTATCTATCCAGTATTGTAGTGTATTGATTCGGATCTAATGTTGTTCCGATTACAACCAAAACAGGTTGTAATTTTCAGTTCTGTTTTTGAATTTCAGCTACCTTAATGTCCATTTCGGGAATCATTTCCGGACGTACATCAAAAACGAATCTTGACTATCACGGACAGTGCATTTGGAAAACTGCTTGTTGAATTTTACTCTTATTGATGGAGGCAACAAACCACTTAAGCTGGATAAAATGTGCATGTTGTATGCGTTTATTAAAGATACAGGGAATAAAGAATAATAATTGAAATTTGTAGTTTATGTGGAAAGTTTAATAATTTTTTTTTAAATGGGAAATCAAAAGTTTGTATGTGTTTCAAAAGTAAAATATTTGTGATTCTATATACACTAACCAGCACTTAAGGTGTCATTTTCCCTATTCTTCCAAAATTTGATTTTTGAATTATGAATTTTTAATATTGTCCTTGATAATACTTGGTACTATATTAGTGAATGCCACTCCAAAAGAATGTTTATAAAGAGGCCATTCTCCTAATATATTATTTAATGATGGATCACAAATGTTCAATATTTCTTCTTTTCTTAATTTTGCAGTGTCCCTTCATTTTTGTAACACAGTATCTTTTCGGCTGCTAAGATGACGTAGGTCAGCTTTAATTAATTTGAAATTTGTCATATCGGTATGTTTTCTGTAAAATATATGATGATAATTAGTATAATGTAAATTAAAAATAAATAAACTTAAAAATATATTTACCGCTTGACTGTTGCGAAATGGGGTCTGGAATTTCAATATTTCAAACGAATTTTTTTAATTTTCTCTGCTTGTAACTAAACTTGTTATACAATTTACCGATTGGTCATTTATGGCCTTTACGTACAAAGTTTGTATCCTGTAGAAAAAAATTAATATTAATTTTAATTCTAAATTATCCCAACTAATTAATAGTCAAAAAGCTTACAATTTTTTTGCCGGGATATAGGTGAATGATCACTTCAGCAATGGTTTTAATTTTTCCTGTTGATACTTTTAATTTCAAGATAATATAATGTACATAATATTCTACGATTAGGGTATACACAACATCTCACGATGATTACTCTACAAATAGTTTTTGGCTTTATAAAGTAAGTATATATACTATATACTTACTATATAGGTAATAGTTCTGGATATATAGTAACTAAGAAAGTATGATTGTTGGATGTTGTTTTTAATTGTACAGGAGAATATGATATGGTCAATATCTCCAGCTACAGACGGCTCTTCAAAATAATTATTTTTTTTTTGCCACGAAAACTTTATTTGTCCCTAATTGAATCGGTAAAAAAATTACTAAGCTGCTGATTTCTTATATATTTAAAATCATCATACTCCATTCCGATATCTATAAAAAAAACAAAGAACATATTTTGTAGCAGTTAATAAATCGAAGGAATTATTCAAATAATCAGCTTACTTTCAAATTTTCCAATCATATCTTCCAAATTGCAAGAAGTTAAAAGAACCTACAGTTTATTTTCTTCAGTTTCGTCCTGCAAATTTGTGTTATTTGATATACGTACTTCGAAAATTTTGAAAGCAATTTTCCTGTCTACACGAATATAATTTATTTCCTTTACATTTATGAATGGAATTTAAATGTTCTATCAAGAGATTCACTGAGTTATAGCTTAATTCACAAATAAAACATTAAAACATTTTTACCGTATACTAACGCGCCTTTCTTCAATTCACTGTATTTAAGTCTATCTGAAACTGATAGCGTTTCTGAACCATCAGAAACTGATCTGTAACCGATGCACAATCCTGAAACCACATTAAATGTCATATGTTAGGTTATATAGTTATTGTTATAAAAAAAAGTATACTTACAGATTCCCTTAACCTAAGATTCTTCTGTAGTTGACGCATGTAATGTTCAAAAACCATTTTCCGTCCAACTTTATTTTGAGGAAACAAATAATCTACCTCATCATGAGATAAATTTAGATAGTTTTGAAAAGGGTGGCTTTGTCTATAAAATTAAAAAGTACACTACACTTATAAATCTCACAATCACTTTTGAATATTTTAAAACTTCAATTTTTTTACATTTTATATTATTATATATTTGGTCACATATATAATAATATAAAATATAATATAATAATACAAAATTTTGTATAATTTTGTGTTTTTAAAAAATTCAATTAGTATTCGGTCAATAAAAATAAAATAAAATTGTTTCTCCACGCTCTAACTTATATTAAGAACAACCACGTTATGATTAATATTGAAACGCAATCGAAAAAATAAGAACTCAATAACTGTATTTTAAGCGATTTTTACTTATTGCATAAGTAAATTTGACAAATAAACACGTTAACTCTACTGTGCTTTTGAACATTTTCACATTTTGATAAGTTAAATTGGAATAACAGATAATATTGGTTTGCACAAAATCAAGCAAAGTTAATTTTGCAATTCATAAAATGATATTTTTCCCAAACTTTTTACATGTCAAATTTTGATATATTAACGTTGCAATAGGTAATTTTACATATCTTAATTTTGCAGTGCTTAAGTTAATTTGCTTATGTTAATTTTATCGAAAAATAAGTTAAGTATGCAATTTTGGAGTTACTTATCAATTTAAGTAAAAAAGTCTTCTTTTTCTCTGATTGCTAATTTTGAAGGCATAAAGACAATTTTTGAGCAGTTTTGCATTATTTTAACCTTTATTCTATGAACAAGAACGTCAGTGAAGTTAGCCCAGGATTTCATCCCAGAAAAATTTAAAAATGTCATCATGCAATACTAAAACTGCATTACCATCCCAGCCCAGGATTTTCTAATAATTTGTCTTAAATATGGTAAAATATTTTATCCCAAAAAATTGTATAAAGTAAATACATATCCCAGAAAAATTGCAAATTAAAGAAAATTATAGATAACAAAATAAATGAATACACTAGTTTTTAAGTTATTAAGTGAGTATGTACTAATTAAGTCAACTTAAAAAATATGATAAATATTACAATTTTATTGATCTTATATCTAAACTCTCAACATACGGATCGACTTGAAATTTTTATGGTAATTAGTGTTCACTATAACAAGTCGATCCCGCATGGTTCGGTTTCCGGAACTCGTGGTTCCTGGGAACCATAAATATAAATCTGAAATACTTGGGCCAAACATATAAACGCGAATAGCTCCAATCACAACATGCAAATCAATCTGAAATTTTTAGTGTAGACAACTATCGTTAGGACCAGTCAACATGAATAGGTTCCGTTTCCGGAACTGATGGTTCCTGGGAACCATTAATAAAAAACCTCTTTCAATACACTGGGCCAAACATAAAAATGCATGTAGCGCCAATCTCAACATACGGATCGACTTGAAATTTTTATGGTAATTAGTGTTGACTATAGCAAGTCGATCCCGCATGGTTCGGTTTCCGGAACTCGTGGTTCCTGGGAACCATAAATTTAAATCTGAAATACTTGGGCCAAACATATAAACGCGAATAGCTCCAATCTCAACATGCAAATCAATCTGAAATTTTTAGTGTAGACAACTATCATTAAGACCAGTCAATATGAATAGGTTCCGTTTCCGGAACTGATGGTTCCTGGGAACCATTAATAAAAAACCCCTTTCAATACACTGGGCCAAATATAAAAATGCATGTAGCGTCAATCTCAACATACGGATCGACTTTAAATTTTTATGGTAATTAGTGTTTACTATAACAAGTCGATCCCGCATGGTTCGGTTTCCGGAACTCGTGGTTCCTGGGAACCATAAATTTAAATCTGAAATACTTGGGCCAAACATATAAACGCGAATAGCTCCAATCACAACATGCAAATCAATCTGAAATTTTTAGTGTAGACAACTATCATTAGGACCAGTCAATATGAATAGGTTCCGTTTCCGGAACTGATGGTTCCTGGGAACCATTAATAAAAAACCCCTTTCAATACACTGGGCCAAATATAAAAATGCATGTAGCGTCAATCTCAACATACGGATCGACTTTAAATTTTTATGGTAATTAGTGTTTACTATAACAAGTCGATCCCGCATGGTTCGGTTTCCGGAACTCGTGGTTCCTAAGAACCATAAATTTAAATCTGTAATACTTGGGCCAAACATATAAACGCGAATAGCTCCAATCACAACATGCAAATCAATCTGAAATTTTTAGTGTAGACAACTATCATTAGGACCAGTCAATATGAATAGGTTCCGTTTCCGGAACTGATGGTTCCTGGGAACCATTAATAAAAAACCCCTTTCAATACACTGGGCCAAATATAAAAATGCATGTAGCGTCAATCTCAACATACGGATCGACTTTAAATTTTTATGGTAATTAGTGTTTACTATAACAAGTCGATCCCGCATGGTTCGGTTTCCGGAACTCGTGGTTCCTGGGAGCCATAAATTTAAATCTGAAATACTTGGGCCAAACATATAAACGCGAATAGCTCCAATCACAACATTTAAATCAATCTGAAATTTTTAGTGTAGACAACTATCATTAAGACCAGTCAATATGAATAGGTTCCGTTTCCGGAACTGATGGTTCCTGGGAACCATTAATAAAAAACTTCTTTCAATACACTGGGCCAAACATAAAAATGCATGTAGCGCCAATCTCAACATACGGATCGACTTGAAATTTTTATGGTAATTAGTGTTGACTATAGCAAGTCGATCCCGCATGGTTCGGTTTCCGGAACTCGTGGTTCCTGGGAACCATAAATTTAAATCTGAAATACTTGGGCCAAACATATAAACGCGAATAGCTCCAATCACAACATGCAAATCACTCTGAAATTTTTAGTGTAGACAACTATCGTTAGGACCAGTCAATATGAATAGGTTCCGTTTCCGGAACTGATAATTCCTGGGAACCATTAATAAAAAACCCCTTTCAATACACTGGGCCAAATATAAAAATGCATGTAGCGTCAATCTCAACATACGGATCGACTTTAAATTTTTATGGTAATTAGTGTTTACTATAACAAGTCGATCCCGCATGGTTCGGTTTCCGGAACTCGTGGTTCCTGGGAACCATAAATTTAAATCTGAAATACTTGGGCCAAACATATAAACGCGAATAGCTCCAATCTCAACATGCAAATCAATCTGAAATTTTTAGTGTAGACAACTATCGTTAGGACCAGTCAACATGAATAGGTTCCGTTTCCGGAACTGATAATTCCTGGGAACCATTAATAAAAAACCGCTTTCAATACACTGGGCCAAATATAAAAATGCATGTAGCGTCAATCTCAACATACGGATCGACTTGAAATTTTTATGGTAATTAGTGTTTACTATAACAAGTCGATCCCGCATGGTTCGGTTTCCGGAACTCGTGGTTCCTGGGAACCATAAATATAAATCTGAAATACTTGGGCCAAACATATAAACGCGAATAGCTCCAATCACAACATGCAAATCAATCTGAAATTTTTAGTGTAGACAACTATCGTTAGGACCAGTCAACATGAATAGGTTCCGTTTCCGGAACTGATGGTTCCTGGGAACCATTAATAAAAAACTTCTTTCAATACACTGGGCCAAACATAAAAATGCATGTAGCGCCAATCTCAACATACGGATCGACTTGAAATTTTTATGGTAATTAGTGTTGACTATAGCAAGTCGATCCCGCATGGTTCGGTTTCCATAACTCGTGGTTCCTGGGAACCATAAATTTAAATCTGAAATACTTGGGCCAAACATATAAACGCGAATAGCTCCAATCACAACATGCAAATCACTCTGAAATTTTTAGTGTAGACAACTATCGTTAGGACCAGTCAATATGAATAGGTTCCGTTTCCGGAACTGATAATTCCTGGGAACCATTAATAAAAAACCCCTTTCAATACACTGGGCCAAATATAAAAATGCATGTAGCGTCAATCTCAACATACGGATCGACTTTAAATTTTTATGGTAATTAGTGTTTACTATAACAAGTCGATCCCGCATGGTTCGGTTTCCGGAACTCGTGGTTCCTGGGAACCATAAATTTAAATCTGAAATACTTGGGCCAAACATATAAACGCGAATAGCTCCAATCTCAACATGCAAATCACTCTGAAATTTTTAGTGTAGACAACTATCGTTAGGACCAGTCAATATGAATAGGTTCCGTTTCCGGAACTGATGGTTCCTGGGAACCATTAATAAAAAACCCCTTTCAATACACTGGGCCAAATATAAAAATGCATGTAGCGCCAATCTCAACATACGGATCGACTTGAAATTTTTATGGTAATTAGTGTTTACTATAACAAGTCGATCCCGCATGGTTCGGTTTCCGGAACTCGTGGTTCCTGAGAACCATACATTTAAATCTGAAATACTTGGGCCAAACATATAAACGCGAATAGCTCCAATCACAACATTTAAATCAATCTGAAATTTTTAGTGTAGACAACTATCGTTAGGACCAGTCAACATGAATAGGTTCCGTTTCCGGAACTGATGGTTCCTGGGAACCATTAATAAAAAACCCCTTTCAATACACTGGGCCAAACATAAAAATGCATGTAGCGCCAATCTCAACATACGGATCGACTTGAAATTTTTATGGTAATTGGTGTTGACTATAGCAAGTCGATCCCGCATGGTTCGGTTTCCGGAACTCGTGGTTCCTGGGAACCATAAATTTAAATCTGAAATACTTGGGCCAAACATATAAACGCGAATAGCTCCAATCTCAACATGCAAATCACTCTGAAATTTTTAGTGTAGACAACTATCGTTAGGACCAGTCAATATGAATAGGTTCCGTTTCCGGAACTGATGGTTCCTGGGAACCATTAATAAAAAACCCATTTCAATACACTGGGCCAAACATAAAAATGCATGTAGCGCCAATCTCAACTCAACATACGGATCGACTTGAAATTTTTATGGTAATTAGTGTTTACTATAACAAGTCGATCCCGCATGGTTCGGTTTCCGGAACTCGTGGTTCCTGAGAACCATAAATTTAAATCTGAAATACTTGGGCCAAATATATAAACGCGAATAGCTCCAATCACAACATTTAAATCAATCTGAAATTTTTAGTGTAGACAACTATCGTTAGGACCAGTCAACATGAATAGGTTCCGTTTCCGGAACTGATGGTTCCTGGGAACCATTAATAAAAAACCGCTTTCAATACACTGGGCCAAATATAAAAATGCATGTAGCGTCAATCTCAACATACGGATCGACTTGAAATTTTTATGGTAATTAGTGTTTACTATAACAAGTCGATCCCGCATGGTTCGGTTTCCGGAACTCGTGGTTCCTGGGAACCATAAATATAAATCTGAAATACTTGGGCCAAACATATAAACGCGAATAGCTCCAATCACAACATGCAAATCAATCTGAAATTTTTAGTGTAGACAACTATCGTTAGGACCAGTCAACATGAATAGGTTCCGTTTCCGGAACTAATGGTTCCTGGGAACCATTAATAAAAAACCCATTTCAATACACTGGGCCAAATATAAAAATGCATGTAGCGTCAATCTCAACATACGGATCGACTTTAAATTTTTATGGTAATTAGTGTTTACTATAACAAGTCGATCCCGCATGGTTCGGTTTCCGGAACTCGTGGTTCCTGGGAACCATAAATTTAAATCTGAAATACTTGGGCCAAACATATAAACGCGAATAGCTCCAATCTCAACATGCAAATCACTCTGAAATTTTTAGTGTAGACAACTATCGTTAGGACCAGTCAACATGAATAGGTTCCGTTTCCGGAACTGATGGTTCCTGGGAACCATTAATAAAAAACCGCTTTCAATACACTGGGCCAAATATAAAAATGCATGTAGCGTCAATCTCAACATACGGATCGACTTGAAATTTTTATGGAAATTAGTGTTTACTATAACAAGTCGATCCCGCATGGTTCGGTTTCCGGAACTCGTGGTTCCTAAGAACCATAAATTTAAATCTGAAATACTTGGGCCAAACATATAAACGCGAATAGCTCCAATCTCAACATGCAAATCACTCTGAAATTTTTAGTGTAGACAACTATCGTTAGGACCAGTCAATATGAATAGGTTCCGTTTCCGGAACTGATGGTTCCTGGGAACCATTAAAAAAAATCCCTTTTCAATACACTGTGCCACATATAATACAAGTTTTTATATTATTCAAATACATATAGCGCCAATTTCAACATAACTATTTATTTTAAATTGTCATTAGTCGGTCATTAATGCACATAGGAGACTATAGTTTTATTATTAACATACTGATCAAATTGGGAGACTTTTATTATTGTTAATTTAGCGTTAATCAATTTTTATTAGCTTGTATTTTTGACTATATAAATAAAGGATATCCATTTAAACCATGTTAAAGGTTTGTTTAATATTTCTGTAAAAATAAGAATTTTATCTTTGTTAATAATAAGCCTATGTTTTTAATCGGTAAACTCCTATAATTTACTCTTCTTTCAGTTTATTATTTAAAAATAAAAAACACATAAAATAAAACTATTTACTTATTCTGTAAAGTTTGTTATTGGGTATAATTTATTATTAAACACTTTTGGACAAATAAAATCTGCGAATTAACTAAAACAAAAAAAAAATTTTTTAACATTAAAGAGAATAACATTTAGTTTCCTTTTTCACAGTTCTATTTAAAACTGTTTAAAGAGAAAATATAATAATATTTTTTTAATGCCTATTACATATTTGAAAATAATATTTCTTTGGATATAAATAGTTCAGTGAATAATAAATAAATAAATTTTGTGTTACTCTGTTGTTTAATTAAGTTTGTGAATTTATTGCAATTTCTTTTATTGATTCTTCCAGTATTATTAGAAAAGTAACAATTTTTTAACTGAATAAAGTGCATTCCGGCAAAAATTTATCAAATTTATTTCTGGCAATTTCATTACTTACTTGCTCATACAAATAAACAGAGATTTCTTTGGATTCGTTCGGAATTTTCCGTTCGGAAAATCCCGTTATATTCCACAAACCAATTCGACCAATTAATTTATAAACCAACTTTAAAATGCCGTTTTATAAATTTAAATTGGATAAGTCTAATTATTCTAAAATTCAAGACCTAATTATTCAACATGTTTTAAATGTAGATGATGTTACAACCGAAAATTTTTTTAATGTATCAAGTTTTGCAAATATTTGTAAATTAATTCCAGGATTAAAAAACACAGATTCTAATCGACGATTGTTTCAAATTATGTATAATAATAGTGAATTTCAAAATGGGTTGCATGAAAAAATTCGTTGCAAAAAACTGCTAGAATCTGCAGTGAGTTCTGATAAATGCGCACAAGAAGCCGTTATACATCCGGATATATTTAATTTTGAAAACAACACCGAGGTTCTAAAATCTGCAAGCCGATTGGGTTCTACTCAGTTTCCAGAAGAGACAGTTATAAATCAGAACTTATTTAATTTTGAAAAGCATTCCGAAGCGAATTTAGTTACACCAGAACATCAAGACGACGAGAGCGACGTAAGCGACTGTTTTGAACCTAAAAAGGCAAGTCTTCCTCGCAAACAAAAAACCAATGTGCCCTATTTGAATGTATATACTGAGGAAAATGGCGAAATTGAAATTTCTCCTACTACATGGAATACCATTTATAATAGAAATGACAACATACTCAATTCTGAAGCTTACCCGAGCATTGTTTCAAGCTTATTGTCTAAAAAAACAAACTGCTTGATAAATATTAAATCTTTAGATCTGGGGAAAAAGGCTATTAGCATTCGAGCATATTGTGGCCATGAAAATTGCAAAAAATATAAACTTATAAATAAAAATGTGAAGTTAGGTAAATTTGTGATAAAAAGTACTCCTGGACTAATAGCGCATAAATATATTAAAACACGTCAATTAAGAGGATTGGAGAGAAAAGAATGTAAAGGTCTCTTAATCAATAAAATTCCAACAGAAATGTTCGAAGATATGGTGAAAAAGGAAGATCCAATTTTTGTTGATACTTCTAAGACTACCAAAGTAAAGTCGTTAGAAGTCTTGAAAAAGGTTCGTTCGGAAAAACTCCAGGAGCAAGACAATGATCCTGATGATTTAATCGATATTATGAAAGAGGTAACCTCAAATGAAATAATTCAAAAATTTTACGTTAAACCGTTTTGCGTTATTACTTACAATGACACCCAAATGAAAATGCTAGAATTATTAGTTAATAGCAATAAAAACCAAAACTTAGTAGTATATCTAGATGCAACTGGTGGTCTCGTTAGGAACCCATTCAAAATAGAAAAATCAATTCTGTATTATGCCTTGGTTGTTCCGGTTTTAGTGACACCAAATGAGCCGTCCGATCCCTTTCCTATCTCCGATATGATCAGCTCCAGCCATAATATGGATGCAATTGGAGGGTGGTTACGGTCTTATCGTATAGAAATAGAAAAAAAATTTAAATGTTGGCCAATATTTAAAACAGTTGTGACCGATTTCAGTTTTGCGAATATTAATGCTATATTAGATTCGTTTAACAAAATGGATATTGTGCAATATTTGAATATAAGCCATGACGCCATTATGGCAAAATCGAACAAACCTGATTTAGTCAAGGTTCATCTTTGTGTTTCTCATCTAATGCACAACATGACGAGCGACATCAACAAATATTTTAATAAAACTTCAAAAAGTAATAAAATTATAAAAGAAATTATGGCATCTATTTATCTATTGTCGGACTATAATTTAATAAAAGATATTTGGTATAATTTATCAATTATTTAAAAAATAAATATCTAACACCCAATGTCTTGACCAGTTTAAATGCAATTATAAAGCACATTACCACTGAAAAAATTGAAACTTTCGTGGAAGAGGAAACTATAGAACAAGACGATATTTGCGTACCGAGACAATTAAATGAAAGCATTTATAGTCAAACAAGATTTTACAATGATTTTAACATAATATCTGAATCGGCAATTTTGGAAACACCTTCTAAAACGCAAAACGCAATAAATTTATATTTCAACCCACCATTTTTGGAAATGTTTTTAAAAAAATATATTACATACTTACCGCTATGGTCTAATATATTTAACGAAAGAACATACAGCAACAGCCACGTAGAAAACTATTTTGCCACGGTAAAAAGACGAGTTAGACGAACGTTATCGTTGGGCAAAATTCCAGCAAAACCGTTAAGATTTTTAAAAGAAATACACGAAAGGAATAAGTTTGTTTTAAATCGAAAACTTTTAAATATACCTAAACGTTTTACCAAATTAGAGTTAGGAAAAGACCCACATAAACATTATGTTCATTTAGAAGAAGAAAGTTTAGTAAACGTTTTGGATGAGGTAGAAAATTGGAGAGGACAGTCCGCTAAGGTAGCTCGTTCCAATTTTAAATTATCAACTTTAAAAACCCTAAGTAAATACTCTCAAGAAGATAAAGAAAGTTGCATAGTTAAATGTTTAACAGCTAACAAACGGAAGCCATATACAGAAACTCCTAAGTGTTCGAGAAAGAAAAAGATGTTAAAAACGTCCGACAGTGATCATTTATCCTTTTTACGGAATGGATTAATTACAGGTGAGAATTACACTCATACATGCGCATTTGAATCTGTAATACAATGTCTTTTAAATTTGGATATATTATTATTCTCCAATGATGAATATTCTGATTTAATTAATGCTCTTAAACAGGGAAATATGAAAATTGCGTATGAAAAACGATTCTCTATACTAACCAAATTATACGGTGTAAAAATAAATTGTACATCAAACGTAACACACGTTACAGAGTTTATATTTAAGAAAACAAATATTTTTAGTATTGAGGCTGAGACAAAATGTACTGCATGTAATTTGCCTTCAAAAATTGATTTTTTAAAGTACATACCTCTGAATTTAAACCAATTAGACATTTTGGGACTACAAAATTTACAAGATTGTATAGAATCGACAACCTTTTATTGCCCAAACTGCCATAATCAGAAGTTTATTAAGAATCTTCTAACAAAAAATGTTGTGTTTCTTTATGTAGAGCCATCCGTAAATCCTAATCAGCAAGAAACGCTCTCTAACTTACCCGTGCAAATTATCATTGAATCACAAAATTTTAAATTAAACAGTTTTGTTAACTATGTACCAAGCGCCCAGCATTACATAAACTATTGCTATAGAAAAGGGAATTGGGAGAAGTACGACAACCTATTGGAAAACGCAATTAAAGTTAAATTCCCTCAAAATCATTATGTAATACCCCACTTTCTTGTTTACGTTAAACACAATTAATAATAATCATTATCATAAACCAAATTATTTCTAATATGGTCATCGATTTCAATACCTTTATTTATGGTGGATAAGTAGATATATTTTTAATACATCATATAATCTGATTCTACCAAATAATGTATAGCAATGTTTTAATTCCAGCAGTGAAAATCCACAACTTCTGGACATTTTATAAAGGCTACCATCTAAGTCTCTTCACATATTCTTTGCAGATAGTCAAATAGAAAATAAACGTCAGTTAAATATATCCAATACACATAACATCTCATTAAATTTACTTGTTACCATAAATTCAAATAGCGATTCACAATCACCCGAAATTTCAATAAAACACTGCTTTCTAAGATAAGATCACATAGAACCAACAATGCACAAATGCAACCACATAGTACTGACAAATTACACCACATAGTACTACTGCGCACATCTGCTAACGACTCGCACAGTGCAACATACCAAGTCCAGTCAAAAAAATGCCTGATGAAAAAAATTGATAATTTTCATCAGATCGAAACTGGCCTAGCGAATAATAATACAAATATAAGTATATCAACACACTCATCAAAATCTCTGACTGAAAATCTTTCAAACACAACAACTATTATAAGAATCATACAAGTACAAGTATCATACAAGTGGTTCATTTAAATTTATGGTTCGAAGGAACCATCAGTTCCGGAAACCAAACCTATTAATATTGACTGGTCCTAGCGATAGTTGTCTACACTAAAAATTTCAGATTGATTTGCATGTTGTGATTGGAGCTATTCGCGTTTATATGTTTGGCCCAAGTATTACAGATTTAAATTTATGGTTCGCAGGAACCACGAGTTCCGGAAACCGAACCATGCGGAATCGACTTGCTATAGTCAATACTAATTACCATAAAAATTTCAAGTCGATCCGTATGTTGAGATTGGCGCTACATGCATTTTTATGTTTGGCCCAGTGTATTGAAAGGGGTTTTTTATTAATGGTTCCCAGGAACCATCAGTTCCGGAAACGTAACCTATTCATATTGACTGGTCCTAACGATAGTTGTCTACACTAAAAATTTCAGAGTGATTTGCATGTTGTGATTGGAGCTATTCGCGTTTATATGTTTGGCCCAAGTATTTCAGATTTAAATTAATGGTTCCCAGGTACCACGAGTTCCGGAAACCGAACCATGCGGGATCGACTTGCTATAGTCAACACTAATTACCATAAAAATTTCAAGTCGATCCGTATGTTGAGATTGGCGCTACATGCATTTTTATGTTTGGCCCAGTGTATTGAAAGGGGTTTTTTATTAATGGTTCCCAGGAACCATCAGTTCCGGAAACGGAACCTATTCATGTTGACTGGTCCTAACGATAGTTGTCTACACTAAAAATTTCAGATTGATTTAAATGTTGTGATTGGAGCTATTCGCGTTTATATGTTTGGCCCAAGTATTTCAGATTTAAATTTATGGCTCCCAGGAACCACGAGTTCCGGAAACCGAACCATGCGGGATCGACTTGTTATAGTAAACACTAATTACCATAAAAATTTAAAGTCGATCCGTATGTTGAGATTGACGCTACATGCATTTTTATATTTGGCCCAGTGTATTGAAAGGGGTTTTTTATTAATGGTTCCCAGGAACCATCAGTTCCGGAAACGGAACCTATTCATATTGACTGGTCCTAATGATAGTTGTCTACACTAAAAATTTCAGATTGATTTGCATGTTGTGATTGGAGCTATTCGCGTTTATATGTTTGGCCCAAGTATTACAGATTTAAATTTATGGTTCTTAGGAACCACGAGTTCCGGAAACCGAACCATGCGGGATCGACTTGTTATAGTAAACACTAATTACCATAAAAATTTAAAGTCGATCCGTATGTTGAGATTGACGCTACATGCATTTTTATATTTGGCCCAGTGTATTGAAAGGGGTTTTTTATTAATGGTTCCCAGGAACCATCAGTTCCGGAAACGGAACCTATTCATATTGACTGGTCCTAATGATAGTTGTCTACACTAAAAATTTCAGATTGATTTGCATGTTGTGATTGGAGCTATTCGCGTTTATATGTTTGGCCCAAGTATTTCAGATTTAAATTTATGGTTCCCAGGAACCACGAGTTCCGGAAACCGAACCATGCGGGATCGACTTGTTATAGTAAACACTAATTACCATAAAAATTTAAAGTCGATCCGTATGTTGAGATTGACGCTACATGCATTTTTATATTTGGCCCAGTGTATTGAAAGGGGTTTTTTATTAATGGTTCCCAGGAACCATCAGTTCCGGAAACGGAACCTATTCATATTGACTGGTCTTAATGATAGTTGTCTACACTAAAAATTTCAGATTGATTTGCATGTTGAGATTGGAGCTATTCGCGTTTATATGTTTGGCCCAAGTATTTCAGATTTAAATTTATGGTTCCCAGGAACCACGAGTTCCGGAAACCGAACCATGCGGGATCGACTTGCTATAGTCAACACTAATTACCATAAAAATTTCAAGTCGATCCGTATGTTGAGATTGGCGCTACATGCATTTTTATGTTTGGCCCAGTGTATTGAAAGAGGTTTTTTATTAATGGTTCCCAGGAACCATCAGTTCCGGAAACGGAACCTATTCATGTTGACTGGTCCTAACGATAGTTGTCTACACTAAAAATTTCAGATTGATTTGCATGTTGTGATTGGAGCTATTCGCGTTTATATGTTTGGCCCAAGTATTTCAGATTTATATTTATGGTTCCCAGGAACCACGAGTTCCGGAAACCGAACCATGCGGGATCGACTTGTTATAGTGAACACTAATTACCATAAAAATTTCAAGTCGATCCGTATGTTGAGAGTTTAGATATAAGATCAATAAAATTGTAATATTTATCATATTTTTTAAGTTGACTTAATTAGTACATACTCACTTAATAACTTAAAAACTAGTGTATTCATTTATTTTGTTATCTATAATTTTCTTTAATTTGCAATTTTTCTGGGATATGTATTTACTTTATACAATTTTTTGGGATAAAATATTTTACCATATTTAAGACAAATTATTAGAAAATCCTGGGCTGGGATGGTAATGCAGTTTTAGTATTGCATGATGACATTTTTAAATTTTTCTGGGATGAAATCCTGGGCTAACTTCACTGACGTTGAACAAGATACACATGGGTGTGTGTTGGAGTTTTCCAATGTAAAAATCAATGTAATGGAAACTCCTGTCAATCTGAGTTTTTTCAGTAGTCGCCTAAATATGGCAAATAAACATTTTTATAATAAAGCAAAATTAAAAATACAGTCCTATAGTATATTTTGAGGCCTTGTTTTTCTTTCGATAACCTTCATACAACACGAACACAGGGTGTACAGTGTTATAAAATATTAAAATAATCAAATTTTAATTAATTGTGATATACTTATTCAAAAAAGGAAAATAACGGTTTTTTAATAATTTACGCAAATATAAGTGATCAAGTTCTTAGTACCCATGGAGAAAAGGAGACCTTAGACAACTGATTGATGATGTTTCGTGTGATGATATTGACTCTGATCACGATTATGCCGGTTCTGATATAAGACAACTATTTTGTCTCAACCCTCAGATGCAGAGCAAGAATCCAGAAACCCGGAACCAGATTTAGACGAAGATGATTATGATGAATATACAGACCAAAATATTGATGAAAACCACTCATCACTTGCACCAAATTCACTGTTTAATGCACGTAATGGGACAGGATATGCAAGGGAACCACCTATAATATCCATCGCGTTCTTTCGCATGGTTCCACTGGGAACCTCACATTACTCTAGACTTTTTTATTTTTACGTCTGATATTTGCGATATTAACATAATACAGACAACTTGTAAAGCGCAACGTTCATATGAGCAATGGAACAATGAGCATCCAGGTTCCATTAAAATTTGGAATTTGGTTACTCCACAAGAGTTCGACAACATATATTTAGAAATTCTTCTAACTGCGGGTGTGTCAATGTTGAATTATGCGCATACGACCGACATGTGGAAAACCTTTTCGAACCATTGTATCGAGCAAGTATGGCGATTCCTCGTTTTTGGAGTATCACACAATTTATAAGGTTTAACGATGAAAATATACGAGTATATAGGACGTATCCTCCATCCTCGCAAAACATCCCGGAGCCAAATTGACCACGTGTTAATTTCAAAAGGGCGAGCTCGGGTTGTGCAGGATGTGAGAACTTATCGGTCAGCAACCAAATACGTAGGCAGCGATCATTATTTGGTCGCTGCAAAGCTACGGTGGAAGTTTTCGTACAGGTCGGGGAACACAGCGAAACGGATGGAACGTTTCGACTGTGAAGGTCTGATAAATGAAGATCAAAAGAAACGATATCAGGATCTTGTCAGCGACAACATTGAGGGAGCTAATTACCAGTCTGACTGCGTGAACTCTGTCTGGGAGGTACTGAAAACTTCGGTTGTCAGTGCTGCTCAACAGACTTTAGGTATAGTGAAAGTCAGACCAAAGAATGATTGGTTTGATGACGAGTGTCGTCTTGCAGTTGAGCAACAAAATATAGCCCATAATGAAGTGCAACAACGTCTCACAATCGCAAGGAAAAACAAGGCAGCTCTTGCAAGAAGGGCAGCTAAGCGGATTTGTAGACGGAAGAAGCGAGAATGGTGGAAGGCCGAGGTTCTGAAAGTACAACAACTCAGCAATGAGCGTAGTTCACGTAATTTCTTTAAAGGAATTACTGGATTGCACCATACTTTCAGGCCTTCGTCAACCGCCATTCGGGATGGAAACCTCTGTGTCAACATCGACGCAGTACTTGACGCATGGAGTGGACACTTTACTGAGCTGCTTGATGTTCATCATGCGTCACAGACTGTTGTTGAGCCACCTCTAAAACAGTCTGCGGAGATTTGCACTGAGGAGCCATCCCATGAGGAATTCACTAAGGCCATGCAGAGAATGAAACGAAACCGCTCACCTGGAGTGGACTGCATTAATTCGGAGCTCTTGATATTTGGAGGGGATACTTTGTGGAACTGTCTTTTCGACCTTATTCGATTAGTATGGCGAACCGAAGTTATGCCTGATGAATGGAAAGTGGCCGCGATATGCCCCATCTTCAAGAAGGGAGACCGCTTGAAGTGTGAGAATTATCGCGGTATAGCTCTCCTTTGCACAGCATACAAGTTACTGTCATACATTTTATTGGATAGAATCACTCCTCTGGCGGAGGGCTTGGTTGGTGACTATCAGGGAGGATTTCGTCCGAATCGATCAGTCACTGATCAGGTCTTTTCGCTGCGGATGATTCTATCTAAATATTATGAGACATCCATCTCCGTACATCAGGTTTTCCTGGATTTCCGGCAGGCCTACGACTCGATCAATCGAGAGAGTTTGTGGTCTGCCCTGGAATACCTAGGAATGCCAACAAAATTGGTACGACTATGTAGGATGACAGTGACGCAGTCTCAATGCTGTGTTAAAGTTGAGAACAGGCTATCGACAATTTTTGCAGTTAACTCGGGTGTTCGGCAGGGAGATGCTCTGTCCCCGATACTCTTTAATCTCATGTTGGAGTACATCTTTCGTAAAACTGAAACACCTCAGCGCAACATCTTATATCGCCAGTTCAATCAAGTGGTTGCATATGCAGATGAAATATGCGTGATTGGACTGAATAGCAACGGAGTGAAAGAAATACTTGATCCGCTTGTAGAGTTTTCTGCTTCTGTTGGACTCCAGATCAATGAGTCCAAAACAAAATACCTGATCTCTGGTTTTAGAGACAATGGCACACCAGATTTTAGTAGTGGCCACCACACGTTTGAGGGAGTGAGGAGGTTCAAATATTTGGGCTCTCTTATCACTCACGATAACAGTGTGGGTGAGGATATTAAAGTGCGGCTGGCAGCTGGCAGTCGTTCTTTGTATCCTCTAAGGCCACTGCTAAAATCTAAACACTTATCAAGTGCCGTGAAGCTGAAGCTTTACAAAGCGTTGATCAGGCCCGTTGTTATGTTTGGATGTGAAAGTTGGGCGCTGACGGATGAGTACGAGAGATGGCTCCTTATATTTGAGAGAAGAATCATGCGTGTGATTTACGGCCCTAAACGCGAAATAGATGGTACATACCGAGCTCTGTACAATTTCGAGATCAGAGATCTGATGAAGATCCCCGATATTGTACATGAAGTTAGATCTCAGCGAGTACGCTGGCTCGGTCACGTTCTGCGTGCTGATCCGGAACGAATTGTGCAGCGATCTCTGAAAAGAGAGCCACCATATGGTAGGCGCAGAGGTCGTTGCAGGCGACGATGGCTCCACGATGTAGAGAACGACTTGGCCTCTTCAGATTGTCTAAGACAGTATGAAGACCAAGCTCAGGATCGAAACCGTTGGAGCCAGATTGTTGATTCAGTAAGGGGCCAGTAATGGCCTTTAACACTGTTATTATTATTATAGGACGTATCATAAATGATCAATCAGGGATTTGCTGCAAATGCTCAATGCCAATTTGCGAAAAAATTGTACACCATACGAGGGTGTAACGGTCGATGAACAACTTTTTCCTTATCGAGGAAGGACTAAATCTACCCAATTCATTCCCTCGAAGCCGGTCAAATATGGCATCAAATGTTGGTAGATATGCGATGCAAAAACAGCGTATCCATTGCAAACCGATATATACACCGGAAAATTGACACATGAGCCGCGATGGATAGCATAACGCATTTGCGATGGTACCAAGTGGTTATTCGCACACTATGGAAAAAATAAATATATATACCTAAAGAATTTTAACCAGCAAAATTTGGTTTTTATGACAACTCTACATTATGCTAGTTTGTTCTAAACCAAAAAAAAAGAAAAGAAAATATATTTTAAACTAAAGGATAATGTAGTTATATCTTCATATTAAATCAAATATAGAAATCAAAAAATTCATAGAAATCATCAGATTATAAGCAAGCGTATAACTTGGAAGAGTTTTCAGATAAATAACTTTATTTTTAATTTTAATTTATTCCAATGATTTATGAACCTTAAAAACCAAATGTGTACCAACAATTTGTGAATATTGAAATTATCAATTCAATATTGACCTTAATAAAATATACAAGCGGTACGTTTATATTCATCAAGTTTGAAAAAACCATACTTAACATTTTAATATAGTAACTTACTGTATTTCAATTTCTCGAAAATTTATTTTCTTATTTATTTTATAATTTATTCTAACTACATAAGCGCACAACATGTTACATATTATCTTTTACCTCTAGCAGTTTCAATATTCTATTATTTGTTGTTAGTAAACTAGATTCTATAGTCCTCATTCACAAACTATTATTTATTACTTATTTTTACATATAAAAGAGGAACGATATTTTTTTTTTAAATTTATAACTAATTTAAAATATTTTAATGTTTCCGTATACAACCTTTTTATATCCTGAAATTATCTTGAACTCGTGGAAAAATTTTAGATTATATTTACGAACGAAGACAAAATAATTTACTACTTTTATTGTACATATATGGAAAGCTTTGATGAAAAATTCAAAAGTCCAAAATTTTTCAAAAGATAGAATTTTTCATCACAGCCTTCATCTTCATACAATAAAAGTAACAGATTATTTTGTTTTCACTCAACAAAGTTCGGAGTAAAAAAAATGAAAAACGAAAATTTTGGTCGGTAAAGTTTAAAATTTATGAATGTAGTTTTCATTCCAACAAGAAAAAACTAAAGTAAAACATTGAGAAAGCTTTGCCATGTCAAAAAATCTAATATAATAATCACCTATGCATTTTCCACCAGTGTAATGTACATTGAGCTCCTTCCCGCACAACAAAAAAATGCATTACCTTTAAAAGTCTAAAAAATTCTGTAAAGTATTCTGTTCATTCACACTTCACTGAGTTCTGATTTATTGTATATTAAGCCAACGATCTTGTTCATATCTCGTTCGGCATGTTCTTAAGTGACTATTTAAATTGCTGATCGGTTATTTAAAGGATGGAGGAGCAACCAATAAAAAATAATTATTTGCCAATTCATCTAAAATTTATTTATTTACATGTTTGGTGTCTATTCCTATGTCTTTAAACATAGCTTTTCTTCATACAAATAAAAATTACAAATCCATGAAACAACTTCAAAATTTGGATTTGTTTGTTATTATGGTATATGTATATTTGTATAGGTACAGTACCATAAATAATTGTATATCACAAACAGCTGTCTGATAATTATTAAGCGATTACTATAGAGTTAAATTTTTGGTAACTTCTAGTTTCGAGAAGAACCAACAAAACTTAATTTTTTTATTCGATTTATTTAAAAACTAAATGTTATGTTAACTTTTTATCCTATATATTAAGGATAATCCATAAATTCGTTGTCAAAAACTATAAAACAGAATAACTGAAAATACAAAGTAACAAATTGTAAAGAGGAAACTAAAATGTCTATATACTGACAAATGGAAAATCAGAGAACTTTTTTTATGTTAAAGTCCAAAAAAAGTACTTTTTAGTTTGCAAAAAAAAAAAAAGAGGAACGACAATTCATACAAAACAAAATTTTCCAGTTCAATAGACAATTGAGTCATGCGTGCCATTTACATCTGTCGTTGATTACTATACAATTTTCCATTGTATATTTTTATACACACAATAGGGATTTTTTTCATCTTCTAAACGAAAAAATCAAATCAAATCATTGAAATAATTGTTCTTTTGTTGCGGGTGTATTTAAATAAAATAAAAACAATCAAAAATACTGAAAATTAATAAAAGCCTCCGATTCAAATGGCTTTCCAGAGTTTCTATATTTTTGGCAAGTTATAGCTAAAACGATAACAGCAGCGTTAAATGTGGTTTGATACATTATAACATAATTATATACACAATATAGAATATGAGACTGGCAACATTACTGATGAGCTCTTTCAATATCAGTTACAACACAAAGGTCGAGACCATTTTCACATCATTTGTAATCATGTAATGGTATTTCCAATATTTACAATGTATTGTTGTTTGATTTAGAACCTGATATTTTCCAGTCAAGTCTTAGATGTTGGTATAGGTCTGCTGTATAAACCAAATATATACACAGTAAGTCTAATATAAAATATATACCGCCCGTTATCGAATTTTTTAATTACATTGTTCTTGGGGACAAACCAAATCTTAACAACCACGATATTGAATGGGGCTATTTACTAAAGCTAAATTCGCAATTATTATTAATTTAATAGTCTAAATTAAACTCTAAATATTTCATTTACAACTTTAAATTCCAAAAATCAATGTTTAACATTTTATAGAGACCCTTTAAAATTATAATTTTTTTAAGATTCTAATTTTTAAACTCTAACACTTAACAATTAAGCACTCTTAAAATTTTCAAATCATATTTTTAAAACCGCATTGTAAAAAAGTAAATATTCTAAACTCTAAATTTAAAATTCTCTATAACTGCAGACACAGAATGTTAAATTTTAGAAAATTTATAACCAATTTTTTACAATTCACAGAAATTTTAAACTGAAAATTTGACGATCAAAATCGATTTTAATTTTTAAAAATTAAGTTTATTTAAAATACCTAACGTTTCTAAACTTTACATTTGCAACTTTTTTTAGTACATGATTGTGCCCAATTCGGAGTTGTATGTTAAAGTAAAAAGTATATTTTAAAATCATTTCAATTAAATAACAATTTTACTTTTGTGTTTATTATCCTAAAAATTATGAATATAAATTTATTAAGCTTTAATTAAGATTTACATTTTCTTTTAATAATTCAAGCTGAAATTTTCTAATTACAATTTATAAATTTTTTTTAAAATCAAAATTAATAAATTGCTTATCGAAAGTTCGATATTCAGACCTTAACCAAAGAAGATATCCTAATAGAAGCACTATTTGAATGAGAGAAATATACGAGTTTCGATATGTCTCTTTCTTGCATTTACATTTTGAACAACACAGTAAAATAAAACAAAATAATGAGCCAATTGGTTGACGAAAAGAAATTCCATAAAAAATAACATTTTAAAGAATTATATTGCATTTGCATTGGTGGAAAATAGATCACAACAATAGACCAACAAAACATTTCGAAACACAATTCGAGTTATTTTCAGAAATGTTACAGAACAGTACAGAACTCATACATGATATATTGAGATGTACGATTTACATGCGTTTTTATATTTATTTTGGCGTCTATACTGTATATAAGCAAAATTTCAACATAAACAAACTATAACAAATCGGATAAGGTTATCCCTACCTAAAGTCATCCCTCCCTTTCTCTATTGTCTTTTAATTTTAAATAATGAAATAAAAACAAAAGTTTTTTGTTATTAAAAACACAAACTGAGAGGAAGGGATTTCGTTTGTTTATATTTTAGTTATATACAGTAGAGGCATCAAAATCTCCTTTTGATAACATAGAATCTAGCAATTAAAATTGTGCATTTCAAGATAATGTATGAGTTCTGAACTGTAAAACTTGTGTAAATAAAATGGAATCATTTGTAAAAGCGTTCATCTAGAGGTGATTTTTTCATTTGTTTCTTTTTGACAAATGACGCATGAATAGTTTCAAACTGTGATCGTGTTTTTATTTATTCAGTATTGTTTGCCATTTCATGATGGAAAGACTGTGCCCAGCATAGTGTCTACAAATTGTTCAGCTTTATTATGAAAATCAGCGTTCTGTGAGGAATGTGTTTCGTGCGCGCTTAGATCAAGACGGTTGACATATAATCGGCCTGTCGAAACAACTATTTGGAAAACCATCGAAAAGTTTCAATCCCAGTTTACAGTTCAGGATGATACGCGACTAAATAGACGGTTTGGTGTGGTTTGTTGCCTGAAATTGAAGCCCGATCTCGACGACATTGCGCGAAGTAATGTTCTTATTGAAAAATCATTTTGGCGAGCAATTAATTTCACGGTTCGGATAGTTGAATTGGCTATTTAGATCGTGTGATACCTCTATAGACTCTTTTCTTTGGGACTACGCAAAGTCCAAAGTCTATGTGAATAAACCAGGTAGATTTGAGGCATTGGAAGCCAACATTATTCGTGTCATTCCCCAAATACCATTCGATATTCTCGAACGCGTCATCAAAAATTGAACTTTGGGAAAGGACCATCGCAGTTGCGGCCTTCATTTGAAAGAAGTAATCTTTAAAAAATAAATGGCAAGAAATGTTCTTTCGAATAATATCGGTGTAACTTTTGCACTTCAGCACTCTTTCGACTATACCTCAAAAATGTTCGATACATTGAAAACCTGTGAACTTTGTAATAACATTGATTTGATTAATCTCATGCAAATTTATTGCTTCTGTTGGAATTAGAGTCGTGTGAACGCGATATATGGCCAAAACTTTACTGCTGAATCATGTTGAAGAAAAATGTGACAAAAACCTAGTTTCACAACTGAAAATTGCTGGCTAAATCATACAATATGTTGCAAATGTATATGTAACTTGAAGTGTTTCAAAACCAATTTACATGTACGTTTCGTCATCCATCAAAACACATCCACAAAATTTGTTAATCAGTCCGGCACACATTTTATCGAACAAGTGTTGGTTATCTCAATGATGTGGCTTTATAATAACTCGGTAGCACTCATACCCTTCCTGAACTCGAATTCGTTTTACCATGGAATGGGGTGTGTTAAATTTTATGGCACGGTGATAGTTAAAGTTCCCCGGATTATTTTTAACAAAAGTTATAACATTTTTGTCAGATTTTTTGTGAGCCGATTTTTCTGCGAACTGTTCTATGTCCGCACTATGACTTAGAATGATTTTTTAAAAAATAATTCAAATTCGGAATTCCTTCGAGCAACCAATATTGTGTGCTGCAAAATGCTTCTCGCAAACAAAATTTTGCTTTGTTTTTATAGAGTTATTCCTATATACGGTTTAACCATATATTTTGTCTTTGGCGATCTTATGGCAGTTTAAAAAATTTGAAATCTAACGTGGTAGATTCTTGTTTGCAGGTTGGAACAATACTGGTTACATGCTTCTGTTTGAAGACTTTATTATGACTTAGACGGTTTATGAAATACATATAAGTTAGAATAACGCAAAATATAATTACAAAAACGTTGTATATTGTTTCATAAAATTACAGCAACAAAATACACAAAAAATGATTTTTTCTGTTTGGGAATTTTTTTTCCCATACAAAATGTTCATCGATAGTTAAAAAACACAAAACCAAAATTGTTAATTGAACAATTAATAATATTTTCCTCAATGTTAAGAATATAAATTTATTAAACTTTATAATTAAGATATAAATCTTCTTGTAACAATTCTAAAGTAAAATTTTTAAAATCTAAGAAAATATTTTATAAAAGTTGGGTTTACATTTTTGTAATATAGCATAACCAAATTTTAAAATTTTGTATTTTTTAGAAATCCTGAAGTTCTATACGCAAATTTGTAAAATTCCATATTCCAAGTTCTATATAGAATCTAAGAAGTATTTTAAGTAAAATTGTAATATATGTTGATTAATTACGATTTAGGCACTTATAAATAAAATGGAGACCAATTTTAAACAACGTGTTGTATTGATGTTTAATTAAGTTTAATAATTTGAAACAACATTAACATCAACTGATATCCATTTTTATAAATATGTACAGTATTTTAGAAAATCATAAAATAAACAAAATATTGTATATTTGTTATTATTTAAATGGATATGGAAAAAAGCTACTCAAAATTGGTATAGTTGATAAAAAATACTTCTTATCAGTGTATATTTCAAACAAAAGTGTTTGACAAAAAAAAAAAAAGTAACTTATAACCTAAAGGCTTTATGCCAATTAATGTCAAATGATACAGTTTTCTTTTAAGAAATCTTAAAATTTCTTATCACACGACATGTAAACCAAACGAAGCAAATCTTTTTCAGTATATGATGATTATCATCTTCTGTTAGATTTTTCGTTTATATATAGCAACATTAAATTAAGTCTCCCTGCTTTTTCAGTAATGGACATTTTTTTCGTTCGTTAAATAGACTTTTATGTCTGTTCTGTCTATATCGATATTTTTTGTTGTGTTTCTTGAACTGCAGATTTTAAGATTTAAATCAAATTATCATTTACATTGTTACAGGTAATATGTAAAACACATATAGTATATGCACAGTGTTTTTGTACACGTATATTATATTAATTAAACAAATAAATATATACCATCCGTGGTGGATAAAATGGCGGAAAGGAGGAGGGGTCCTAAATAACAATATATGCATAGTATATAAACTTATATTTTACTCACTCATTTCTGGTGGTTTTCCTACCATTTAAAAAAAAATCTTTCAAGTCAATTAACCATTTCCCAAAATAAAAAAAATTTAAAAATTCAACCTTAAAATGAACAAAGTAGAAAAGTAATTATTTCATAGAAATCCTGGCCAAGTTTTTTTCTTTCTTCATACAAAATAAAATAAAATAAAAATACTTTCAATTTTAATTAATTATTTTTACTTGAATTTCGTTTTAATATTAAAAATTATTTTCTCGTTTTATAATTTATAATTATATATATTTTTTGTCAAAAATTAAAATAGTAGTGCTTATTGAAAGTTTTATTTCGTAAATTACTCAAATATTATTAAAGTAATTAGCATAGTATGTTAAATTATATTATAGAACAATGAATATTATTTTCGATTTATTTTCGTGCGCATGCATAAAACTTATTAATTAAAAAAGTTCTGAAAATACATTTAAACTTTGACGCTTAATTGCTTTATAATTATTTGAAACAAATATTGCTACTTAGCTATTTTCTTATTGAGAGATATAAATAATCATGATTGTCGTTAACTGAGTTTATATATATACGTAGAATATACTGAAATAAATTTCAAGCGTTACGGCAAATATAAAATTTAAGATATCGAGACAAATGTATCAGACAAGGAGCATTTGAAAAAGAGAATTAAACCTGCAGTGGGTCGATTCAGGTTTACTTTAGGAAGTCGGTATTTTTTTTCTTACTTGACTATATTAGATTATACCCCTTCATTCTAAGGCCATGAATCCTGTTGCTGCGTTTATCCAAGGTTCTTGAATAAGGACCACGAGCTATCCTGATCCAGTCAGTCTGAGGAGTAAAGAGGCCAATGCCGGCTTTGTATGGTGCAGGTTGATTTGTACGATATTAAGCATATTATTATGTAGGCCTACTTACCATTTATCGTATGTTGGTTCCAGTGTATTCGCCGGTGTCCCTCGTATCACTTCCCCTGGTACTTGGTTCCGAGATGCTTGCAGCCCTCTCCTTCCGCGAGTCTGACAGGTAATCCTCGTCCCACACTATAGGTAAAGGCAGCTGCCTATCTCCTCTTCTAGTGCAGCCACCTCGAAGAGCTCCATTGATTGGATTGTTTCTCCTTCTGGTGCTACTGCCTCCTATGTGGACAAGTTGCCAAGCTGAGAGTAATTGATCCGAACCCGAAGTCAATTACTCCCTTAGTCACGGCAAGAGGAGTCAGGGACTCTTTGTTGATCACCATAGTGGATAATCTAGAGCTCCCTTGGCGTCCTCTTGCCATACTATCTTCTATAATTTTCAGTTGGAAGACTATAGGATTACTCTGATCCTAATTATCATAAATATCTCCTCTGGGTTGATAGCCAGACGCGCGCTCTTGGCCTGCTACGAATCTCTTCCCTGCTTACAGCCGCCAACATTGCGCCTTGCCAACCTACCTTGCCCGCCCTTGATACCATCCCGCATTTCTACAGGATGGAGGGGGTCCTGGATTCTCTCCTGGGACCTTTAGAAAGACCGAGTTCACTGCTTTGTACACTAATTTCCATTTTCCCCAGTGATGGCTAGCACCAACACACGACATGTGTTTATTAGGTACCTTGTGAATCTCCTTATCCTGTAGTTTGGCCCGTTTGTTGTCGACCGCTTCCAGGTCATCCTGGGACCGCTGTCTGTTCGACGCATGATTCCTCTCCGAGCTGTCGCTACCGATGGTTTTCTTGGCCTAAACCACGGATTCAGTTTGCTCCGCCGTGTGCTGCCCCGCAGAGGTTACAGCCCACTTGTCTAGAGTCCTCAACGCCGAGCGTATATTCTTATAGCGCTGCTTAGCCGAGGAAGGTTCATCGGTCCTGCGCCGGCAGTGCTCGATTTCCCTTGGGTTTCGCTTGTCCCTGCGGCTTTGGTGCCCTGGAGTCGCCCCTCTCCGGTGTTGTGGAGGGAGCCCCACCTTTATGGTTCGAGTTCTCCTTCGTTGTGGAGATGACCCGCCTCACACCCAGGTTACCTTTGCCCACCCGTTCATGGCGAACGTGAAGCTGGAGGCGACGACATTTGTGATGCTACTTCTATATGAGTTTGACAATAGGTTTCAAACATTTTTATGCGTAAATATCACAATTTCAATTCATCTTGCGAATAACTTTAAATATTTGTAATTTTAGTTTAAAATTAATTGAAAATATTTTAATAATAGTTAAACGACGGTTTTCTCGCATTTTAAAGACCGTGTTGTCATAAAACCGATTTTTTACATGAAATATATGTAAGTGCATGTTATCATATGAAGTGCGTTTTTAACAATAAAAGAAAAAGAAAACACACTTTTATTGAATGTTTAAATAAAGCTTTTGGGTATTGAAATATACATACAAATGGTATCAAAAGTGGAATCGTTCAAACATGTTCTTAATTTAGTGCATATTTCACCAGCAGCTGAAAAACCTCGCTCATTCGACGCTAGTCGGCGTTATTGTTGAAATGTGGTTGAACGCCAACGTTAAATACTTTCCACGTCTTTGTCCTTGAAACTCGAGCGCAAGATTAATACACAGCAATATGAAATCCTTCGAACTTAATTATTCCACAGCTATAGATTCATCGGTAGAAAATCAGTTGTCGTATAATTGGAAAAATACCAATTTTTTTTTCTATACAAATATCTTGATAATTTCACCTAAAAAAGTCTTTACTAACAGGCAATCCATACATGCGGTATTGCAATCTAACATTAACACAAGTTTTATTCCGGACATCTCCGCGACATCTTCCGTATTTTATCATTTAGGGTTGCAAACCGTCGAAATATTGGTCACTGTCGATTATTTAAATATTTGAATCAATATTGCCACATCAGAACGAAATATTTTGTTGGTCAATGGATTGATCATCTGATGTTTGTGTTCAATTCTTTAACAACAAAACCATCCTTTTCATCAGAAATGTGTGAATTTTCAAGCAATTCCTATTAGTGTTCCAAAAATTCTCTTTTCGAACTATATATGATTTGATCGAGTACATCGTAAAATAAAGTTTAATTTAATTTTATTTCGATAATAGTGAATTAAAATCGACAAATTCATTTAGATTTCACTGAATAATCAGGAAAACTCTTATCCAGGGGGTCAATTCTTGTTTCGTGAAATGAAATGAAAAACATTATTACATGCGTAAACCAAGCAAATTGATGAATTCAATTTTGTTTCTATTATCTCTGGGCGCTTACTTTAAAATCTAAAATTTTCCATTTTCGATATTGCGCATTGAAGTATCAGCTGATTAATCGTGGTTTGCATACGTGACAATCTTATTTACTGATATTTGCGTCAAGTGTTTATCGCTAAGTTAACAGATTTTTTCCTGAATTCTCTAAATGGCTGTTTGCTAAAGGTAAAATATTTTACTGACGGCATAATCCAAACGCGTAATATTACTTAAAGTTTTCAGAAACCAATATATGCATATATCAGACGGGCGAAACATTAGAAAATCATAATCTCTAAAGTAAATCCAGCAGGAGCCTACAATAGAGCTGCCATTAAATCTAGATAAGTGGTCAAAATTACAATAATTTTTCTAATTATTATTGGTCGAGCATGAAAACTAATTATTTAAATTTATTAAGTATGTATATCTCACGATCAAAATATCCATTTTTTCATATGAAAATATTTTGATGTCATTTATCATGTGTTTATAAAAAAACACTTTGGATCCGTCTATTTATCAGTGAAAGCTATTTTCATTTTACTTTTCACGGAAAGGTAATCGATCGTACAGTACAAAAAGAAATATTTTTCACCGTATTTTATCACGGAACGAGAATCAACCCTCCCTCAGTTCAGTATTCGAACTCGAAAATTATTGAATAAAGAAACGCACCTATTTTACGAAAAACGAATGCTTTACCTGTGCGTATTGACGAGTGAACTCATCAAATTCGGAAACAAATTTAGTATTATTGTTATGGGTGGAAGGTTTTCAGAAATAGGCGGAAAACAATGACATATATTAGATTCATATCATATCAGCGGCGTATGTATTATTCTAAATAAAATGAGTTTAGGAATCCAAATATATAACAATATATAAAACACTGGATACCGTTACTATTCCATTTAAATCTGGAACATGTGTAACAGAACTGATATTTGATATCACCTGTTACCGAAAATTTTTATTCACTTAGAGGCTTCGGAGCGGTCATCTCTGGCTGGCTAGTACTCAGGGTTAAGGGGTGGGATTTTCCGAAGCATAAGTGAATCTTGCTAGACCGCTAACAGACAAACATTCATAAAAAAAACTGACCTGCATTAGACTGATGGTCTGAATCAGACAAGGATCAACTTACCATATTAACTATAACCATCGAACCCTCCACCTCATCCTATGACTAAGCTATTAGCTTCTCATTCTAAAAAAAAATGCAAAATTTACGAACAAAATGAAAGTGTGAACCAAAAGAGGAAAGTGGAAATGAACGAAAATAAATTAAAAATTATACAGGTTGAGCATAGAATTAATTACTGAATTTAATATTATTTATTATAATATTTAAGAGATTTAAAAAAAACAAAAATCAGTTGAAACAATGAGCCTACAAGAAACTTTAACTTAATACTAACGTACCTAATATCTAAAGACGTCATCAAAGTACATGAATAAAAAAATTATTATTTTTTTTTATTCATGTACTGTTTAAATATAGTGAATTAATTCTAACGAAAAAATATATAATTGCCCATAAGATCGTCACAAAAAAATTATTCTCTTAAATATAATTATATAATAAAATCAAAATAAATCTTATCTTAATATTTTTATAGCAGCTGATAATAGTGTCTTGTTTTTATGTTTTGTTTAACACTATATTTCATCATTTTTTTCTTCTATGTTTCAGTTATATTTAGTTTTTATTTTTTTACTGAGTTCAAACAACACTTGAAACATAACACTACATTATTGGCATAACACTACCGCTTATATTTACATGTGGTCACCTCACTATAATAATTATGTTTTTTAAATATTATCACATACAATATATGAGTATGTTTGTATGTATATATGTATTTGAATAAAATTAGTTTAGGTTTCTATTTTATTTTGTATACTTTATAGAGCGACCACATTTACACTTATAGTTTTTATTTATTGAGCGGTTATTTTAATTTATAACACTTATTTCGTTAATGAGACAAAGTCCGCCATTTTTCACATGTTAATTAGTTATATCAATAATATTAAATTAAACTTAACACTAGTATTTTATTAACTAATTTAACGATAATTTTCGTTATTTCATTGTACATATGTTAGATTTTATTTAATTATAATTTTTAGTTTTTTTTAAATCACAAAATGGATCATAAATTAAACCATGTATACTCAAAAATTTTTATTCTAATTTTATTTTTGGTTCAAAATTGCATCTTTCTTTTGTTTTTTGCACATACACAATATAAGAAATTATCACGGTACATATATTATATTTATTATTATTATTTTTTTTTTTTTAAGCTCACTCGAGCCAACTAACTTTTATTAACTATCATCCAGACTCACTGACTGACTATCACCAATGATCATAATATAATAAAGATGCACCGTGTGGACGACCAAATTGTTATGTGATATAATAACGGGTTTATAAAAAAATGGACTCTGTTGTGTTTTATACATCATGCAACGCCTCACACAAACTCAAAAAAAATCTGGGGCCCTACTATCACTTTCGACAACGATTTTCGACGACGGTCGATTTCCTATAGTAGGCAAAGGAAGAAAAAGGAAAACAATACTATAAATTTACTATTGTTTACCTTTTTCTTCTTTTGCCTACTATAGGAAAACGACCGTCGTCGAAAATCGTTGTCGAAAGTGATAGTAGAGCCCCTGACTTCTCATTTTTTTGTACTTATACATGTATATACTATATACATGAACGTTTATATTACAAAACCAATTAAACAAATTTGAATTTTTTTTTGTGCGTATGCATTGTATCATTCATTGTATTTTCTTCCTGTTTTGCATTACAATTCGTAATTTTGTGTGAAACAGATCATTTCATAGTATAAAAGCGTTTCAATTTCTATTATTTTAGTTTTTATTGTCAATTGAAAATTTTGGAATATTTTTTAATTAGAGGTGCATTCATATTATTTCAGTATGAGTAATAAAAATAAATTTAAATCAGGCGTTACATGGTTGGTTTCAAATTGTGAATCTTCTCGAAGAAATAAAGATTTAAGGTTTCTTCGTTTCCCCAAAAATTTAGAACAAGCTAAAGAATGGTTGATCGCTTGTAATATACGGCCAAATACAATGCTCATGGACAATATAAATAAAAAATTAATATGTAGTCAACATTTTGACCCAAAATTTATTGGAAAAAGCAGACTGTTAAAGGAAGCAATTCCAACAATTAATTTACCATCCGACTATTCTCCTAAATATACAATTCCCGATAGATACAAGAATATAAAAACATACATACCAAATTTACCAAACTATCGAAGCACGAGTAGCCAAGCCTTTCTGTCTAGTAACAACTTTACATGTGATTCTTGTATTCGGTCAATAAAAACGGTTGAACAATACCGAAGATTAAATAATCAACTATTGACTCAATCGAAAAAATTAAGAAAACAGTTAAAGGATAAGTGGCAGAAAGTTAAATTACTTTCTTACAAAGTTGTTATTTTACAAAGAAAGTCAAATAATTTACTAAAAGAAAAGAAAAAATCGTTTATTGATATCCTAAATGAGCGAAATATTGAGCCTACCGCGATATCCTTCATTGAAATTATGGTAGCACCAAAGAAGAAAAAGTATTATACAAGTTCACAGAAACAAGTAACTCAGGCATTATATTATAAATCACCGGCAGCTTACTTTTTTATGAGAAGTAATTTAAAATTTAATATACCGTCGAAATCTTCTATTAATCGATGGAGACCCGTCAAAAATTTGAGTCCTGGAACTAACCAGGTTCTATTGAATGGACTAAAGGAAACTGTTTTAAAATTAAATCCTCGATAGAGATTCGTAACACTTATTTTTGACGAAGTCAAAATAAGACAAAATTTATCGTATAACCAAATTCACGACGAAATTCAAGGATTCCAAGATTATGGTTTTCATAGAACGCCTTCTTTAGCACAAACAGTATGCGTTTTTATGGTAAGAGGCCTGTTTTCACAATGGAAGTTTATTTTAAATTATTATGCCGCGAAAACTAATATTTCTGGTTCAGATTTAAAAAAAATGATTTATGAAAATCTTAAAATTTGCACAAACGTTGGGTTAACTGTTTCAGCTATAATTTGCGACCAAGGTAGCAATAATAGAAAGTGTTTCAAGAGTTTAAACATCAGCAGAGAACATCCATACTTTTTTTATGACGAGCAAAAGAGTTTTGCGCTTTATGACATCTGTCACCTTATCAAATCCTTGCGCAATAGTTTAGTAAATGGGACAAAATTTATGTGTCCAGATAGTATAGTCTGTTGGACTATAGTTCAACAATTATACAATTGGGAGAGAACATCTACAACTAAGCTTTGTCCTAAACTTACATCTAAGCACGTTTACCCCAACACATTTGAAAAAATGCGTGTTAAATTTGCACTCATATTTTTAGCAAGAGTGTTGTGGCCGGAATAAAAACAGGTGTCAACTTGAAAATATTTGAAAACGAAGAGTTATAGCTGTATCCACGTCCAAGTCTTTTGGCATTATAGACAAATTATTTGATTGTCTAAATAGCAAAACACTATTTAATGCCAATCCTTTTACATGTGCTTTAACGCAAGACAATATAGTTTGTCAAACATTAAAAGATGGGTTATCATATTTTCAAAATACGTCTTATTGTGGTGCAAAAACAATTTATTGTTTGAACGGTTTAGTGCAAACAATTTCCGCAACTATAATGCTAGCGAATGACTTTTTTCATAATAATCCAAAAAATCATATTTCATACGTATTAACAAATCGTCTAAATCAAGACCCTCTAGAAAATTTGTTTGCACAAGTTAGATATAAGGGAGGCAATAATAAAAACCCTACATTACTCCAATTAAATAATATTTTATCTCATATTGTTTCGTCAAAATTACAATTCAAATCAGTCTATTCTAATTGTGAGGAAGATGAGGCGATTTTTTTGGTTAGCAATTTTAATGATGAGCCAACAAATACAGCTGATTCTTTAGATTTATCTGATACAACTGAACCGTTGTGTGAAATTGGTCAATCAATGAGCATTACAACTACATTAGAGGAAAACTCCATGAAGTATTTTGTCAGCTACGTAGTTTTCAAAATAATCGGAAAACTTAATTGTGCGAAATGTACGGACGAAATGTTGTCTTGTAGCACAGTACAATTGGAGAACGAATATTTTTTATATAATAAAAATTACTACAACGATAATAGTTTTGGATCATTAAAATCTCCGAACCAATATTTTTTTTTGTTATGCAAGTTACAAATTGAGCACTTCCGACATATTTTTGATAAAAAAAATCATGAACGAAATATTAAAACCCTAATAGTGGAAAGTTGTGTAGAAATCGCCAATAATTCAACCGAATATGCTGAATGGTTTTCCTTAAACAATGATTGCTTCAATCACCGAAAACAAGTTTTAAATTTCATGATTTTAGTTCTTATTAAGAAGCATTGTCAATGGATGCTTAATAATATTAAAAAACCAACAAAATTTTGTCGTAATCCTCGTTGAGCAATTTTACAGCAGTAAAAATACAAAATTATTACGGAGTACATAAATATACATGAACTTAATGTTATACGTTCAGATACGACTATTATAACTATGAATCTTCTAATATGTACATATACATGATACAGCACACAGCTGAAAACTATGCCATTCTAAGAAAATAAATCCGCTGCATAGCACTTATATCAACATACAACCCAGAAAGCAGCCTTCTTCAAAATCACAGCCTTGACGTGGCGGAGCAGTTTGAGTGTAGCAGCAATGATCATAATATAAATTGGTAGCAGTGATATATGTAATATAAAATTATATAAAATTATGTGATATGAGAAAAAATTATAATGTTAATGTAAAATATAATGTTAATAAAAAATAAAACAATCTTGATATAATCAATGTTTAATCATTCATCTCGATTTTTTTTCATAATCGGTTAATAACCTATTTCCATCATAATTGGTCGTATTTAAGAATTTGAGGTAAAAAACCATTGTCCTGTCCATCTCCCATATCTAATTTCATTATAATCGATTAAGAAATGGTAAAGTTCCATTTGGGCCATTTTCTAGAATTTGCTCCAAAATAATTTTAGAACATTATTTTGATAATATAGGGCTACTAAATACCCGAACTTAAGTTAAAAATCGGTTTTGAATTTCATTTCAATTTATATATGCATATATCAATTTGATAATCATCACCGGTTAAGAAATAGCCTAATTCTATCCAAATAGCCCATATTCCATAATTTTTGGTAAAATCAACTAATAATCATATTCCCAAAGCCGCCATATTTCCATTATTACCCATTATTATGTGGGATTTTTTCATAATTGGTTAAGAAACAGCAAAATTTCATCCTATAATTTACCAAACAATTTAAACAATTAAATGGGCCAAATTTCAGATCTTTAGGTAAAAACCCTTAAAGAATCATTTTCTCATAGTCCATGTCGATTTTAATCATAATCATTAAAATAATAATAAGTTTCATCCAAATATTCCCGAACTTCAGGTAAACAGCAATTTGGAATTCCAATTCTAAACTCTATGCCGAATTTCATCGTAATCGGTTAAGAAATAAAGAAGTTTAATCTATATTGGCCATATTCCATAAATACAAGTAAAAATCGTTTTTAGAATATAACAATAGGGCGAGAATGGAGAATTGGATATCTCAATCCGTTCTTAAGTTCAAGGGCAGACTGCAAAATAAAAAGCATTTTTAGCATTTTTGTATGCTTTAAATGCATTTATTGCCCCTATTATGGTTCTCATCTCACCTAACTAGTCACCTCACAATTTCAAGTCAGGTGAGTTTAGTTTTTGTATTATGGTTCTCACATTTATTTTGGTGAGTTGTGTGCGCAATTCACATATTTTTGGTTTTCCCTACATCAAGAAAATTACGAAAATTATGACGTATTTTTTGGTGAGGTGAGGTGAGAACCATAATAGGGGCGAAAGCATTTTTTAACGCTTAAAAACATTAAAACGAAAAATATGAATGTTAAATTACAGGAAAAATATTAACATTGAATCAACACACCAACATTTTGTTTGCAAACACATGATCGTATTATTACAATAGAGCACAACTACAATCATAAAAGTTTCGAGCGCCCGCAGTAAAATATATATACATACATATAGTCCTATTCAGATCTTAAAAAAAACTTTTTTTTAATTGTTCTGCGCAGCTTTCAGTGATGTAGAAAAAAAAATTATAAAAATTTTGATGGGTCGCATTTATCTTAGGTAGTAAACTTAAATAAAATAATAAATAACCAATAAAAAGAATTATATTTCAGTTTTAATACACAAAACATTCAAAATGATTATGTATTTATGTTATTACAATCATATATGACCAAATGACATTCATATCGAACAAAACCACAACAACATAAAAAGAAAAATTAGTTTTCAATTTAATTCTTAATTTATCGAATTAAATATTAATTTCAAAAGTGTCCGTGATTATAAGTTAAATTATAAAAACATTTTGTGATTAAAAACGTTCCTTTTCCATTTAAATACAAATACAACATAAAAATGTAAACAATAAACATGAATTATGGTACTTAATACATCACTGTGTATCCGCCATATTCTTTCTGCGCCGATAACTGTCAGAATTCCAGCGAGATTTGAAATCTACTATACATATCTAAATAGAAATGTATGAAAAAAAACGAATACAAAAATAGAGAAAGGAAAAACATACATAGAAGATTTCGAGCGCCCGCAATATGAATTTCGAGCGCCCGGAAATTATTTTTTTATTTAGTACTGAATGATTCATCTTTATTATATTATGATCATTGCTATCACACAATTGATCTACCAAGATCACCACAAAATAATAATCTTTCTACTCATCGCTTGCATTCCAATTTATATCATCCGAATACTAAAACAAAACAAAAGAACATCCCACCCAAAGATTTAGGACCGGAATCATCCCGTTCGTTTTCCCCTATTTTCTTGAATCGAAAGTGTGTGTGTGTGTAAAAATAACATTAAAAAATTTCGACCAGGGGTATTAAACCATTTAGACTTGGAGCGACCGGGCGGTCGTTACGCATGATATACCTGTTTAAAATAAAAAAAAAAAATGATTCTTTCTGTACGTGTCCGATATAACAATTCCTATCGTATATATTCGAATGCTATACATGCGGCTACTCTTAAATTCTTGGATTGCATGTTAGTTTTCACATTAATTTACAAAACAAAAACAATTAATGCTGGCTTTCATTTCATTGATAACGTGATAAGGATTCTCATATTATTTTGAATATACACTGAGATTAGAATACAAAACACACATAACTATATGGCTGGAATGTATTTTTTTATTACAATTTTCGTTTTTATATTAATTCGACTTGATACAATAATTTGCTGTTCTATTTAGTATTAATTGATAATGATATAGATCATTTCTTCGACAGCTGCCTTTCATCTCATTAATACTAATAAGAAACAATTAATTCATCGGTGTCTAAGCACTTAATTCTGTATATATGTACATATTACTTAAAAGAAATTTTATCGCTATTTTTATAGTTTTGACCCTTATATATGTACATATATGTATGTATACGAACATCAATGTTAAATATTTTGTTAATATATTTGATTGTTTTTGCTAAGAGTAAACAAAATTAATAATTTTCAAAACTAGCTAAATCGTAAATAAATATTTATTATAGTTACGAGTACATATGTATATGTATGTGTAACACTATATGTATCCAGTATGCATACACAAGCAAATTTTAATCTATTCGGTAAATATTTATCATTTGTGAAAACCTGGTAGAAAAACCGATATTTGAAGAGCAATATAAAACACAAATACTAAACATTTTCCTAGTGTTATCGTTGGTTATTATTTATTTATGTATAGAGCATGCATGCAAAATATAAGTATATATGTACATATCTATATATATATATATAAGATATGCCTAAATACCATTACTCACGAGTCTCTTATCTGTACAAAACTCATAAATTTTATTGTATTCTGTCAAATCTCTATGAAACTAAAAAATATTACTGAATTGAGGAAAATACATTTTCATTGACCTCATTTTCTTATGTTTTCGAAATTTTTACGGAAGTGCATATCTTAAGGATAAAATACGGGACGAAAATGCCCAAAAATATTTCGATAAAATGTACAATTTTTGGGTAACTGTTATGCGTTTCACCATAAACTGGTTTTTATAGAATGTGTGTCAATGCAGGCTATAAGTCCTACCGAGTTATTAAACGCCCAAACATTCCAACAACTTTCCTATTATTGTGGCAGGATCGTACTGTCCACCAAAACATTCTGGGAAAAAGGTTCTGGGGAAACTGGGGTTCTAGACTAACTACAACTAAAGGAAAAGAATTACTGAATGCCATTAAAGAAAATGGATGTGAATCTCTTTTAACTGGAAAACCAACATATTGGCCAACTGACCCAGGAAAAATACCTGACCTGATCGATTTTTATATAATCAAAACTATTTCTGGACTCTGCTTCTTTGACCATCGCCGTACATTTTCATTGTCGCTACATCCCTCTTTCATACTTGGCAATTATTTGGAAAAATATGAAAATTTTTATAGAAGCTGCGTTGAACTAATTTGTAGGATGAAATTAAATTAAAAAAACCTTAGCCCGAATGCCGCTTGAACTCACGTCCACTAATCAAACGCCCATTATACTTTGCTTACTTGACTACTGACGTACAATTACATAACTGATAAATCCATCTTTTATACTCACCATTTGAATAGAGAAAAAGGATCGCATCAATAGGATCATTGACTGGAACGGAAGTTTCATAATTTTTAAGAACATAAGGGGGAATTGCTTGCCAGAATTTTAACTTCTTCAAAATACCCTGCTTGGAATGTCATTGCATTAAATGTTGCACCTGGCACTATGCAGTTCAGTTAAGTTTCAACTCAGCTTCTGATAAAAAATTTCCCCCAAGTTTCTCAATTTAATTGGAAAGTACAATATAAAAAATTTGCATAACATCAAATATATATACGGTGGTGGGCGAGGTAGTATAGAGTAATTGACTTTGGATTCGTGAACCAAATGTTTGTTAAACATTTTCATATTTTACAAGTAGTGGCATGTATACAAGATGGGTATATAGTGATGGTGAAATAAACGCAAAGTCCATTTACTTTTGCCTTTGCTAAAATTTTCAGTTTTTTTATTCAAATGGCAGATATAAACGATAAGAATATCAGTATTTATATGTATGGCGATGGCTCGGTGGTAAAAGAAGCTGTGTGATTGGATTTGAGTTATGACTAATTCAAGCCTCAATATATATATTTTATTTAATTGCAAATTAATTGGTCATTTTTAAATAAAAAAGCAAATTTTTTTAATTTAATGCGAAAATGTGCGCTTAAATTGTTTACCTTTAATCGAAGTTCGGAACACTGCACAACATCCACGATTCCAAATCCTATGACACCGCTTATTTTAGCAACTCACCATTTCCATATATAGTTTTGCCGCTATACTCAATACTCATCCTTTATATTTGCCAATTGAAGGGAGAAATTAAATAAATTAAATTAAAAATTATTTAATGCCAAATCTAAAAAAGTTCAACTTCATCGATATGGAAACTTTGTGATCGCTCGAAAGAACATTTCTTGCCATTTATTTTTTTAAGATTACTTCTTTCAAATGATGGCCGCAACTGCGATGGTCCTTTCTCAAAGTCCCATTTTTGATGACGCTTTCGAAAGTAGCCAGTGGTATTTGGCGAATGACACGAGTAATGTTGGCTTCCAATGCATCAAATGCATTGAACTGCGTAGCCCCAAAGAAAAAAGTCTAGAGGTATCACGATCTAAATAGCCAATTCAACGATCCGAACCGTGAAATTAATTGCTCGCCAACATGATTTTTTAGGGCTTCAATTTCAGGCATCAAATATTTCGTTATCATGGCGCTATAACGAGCACTATATTTTGAAGAAGTATTTACGAATGATTTCAGAGATCCATAAACCACATCCATATACGTTGTAAACTGGGATTCAAACTTTTTCATGGTATTTCAAATAGTGGTCTCGACAGGCCAATTATATCAACTGTATTGTTCTAAACGTATACGAAACACATTCCTCACAGAACGCCTATTTTCGTAATAAAGCTGAACAATTTATAGACGCTATCCCGGGCTCAGTCTTTCCATGATGAAATGGCAAACAGTACTGAATAAATAGAAACACGATGACAGTGAGAAACTATACATGCGTCATTTGTCAAAAAGAAACAAATGAAAAAATCACCTCTAGATAAACGCTTTTACAAAATACTCCCGCAAACTGGCCCATTCGATTTCAAATCGCTAAAATATCGTAGGCTATTGACATTATTTTAACTGTCGACGTTTACAAAAAATGTTGCCAATTAATTTACGTTATATTTTACGTGTCGACAACCGCGTAGTTTACATGACGTAATCTACCTCGCCCATCCTTGTTTATTTTTTGTCCCTATATTAATTCAGCAGAACAATCAAATATTCAATCTACCGAATATAATAAACAGTCGCGCATTGTACACAGCGCGACGACAATGTTTGTAAAAAAAATTTTGTTAGCCATTAAAATTGTTGTAAAAGAGGTTTATGGCGGAATGCGGTATTCGATTAAGCTTATATTCACGACCATACACAAAAAAGCTTTGTCGTACTCTGTATACATACACACATAATACATTTAGGTACTATATGGGTAAAAATAAATAATATTTTAAATTACTCACCTCCAATTTCGCAAACACAAGGCGCACATCTAAGTATAAATAAATATAATTTACAGATTTTTGTCGGGTAAAAATAACTTTGAACAATAAGAGGATAATTCAAAGTGGATAATTTGTACGAGCTTTTCTTGTTGTGGAGTGTTTTTGTTGCATTAAAATGAATTTTGTATTAAAAAGTTTAAATCTTTTTTAGTTTTTTTTTTTTGCTGTACTTTGATAACAAAAAAATAAAATTTTAAAATCCTTTCAAAATGGTTATTTAGGTATTTCTATTTTTTATGGGAAATAGATGATTAAAATAATTTTTATTACTGTGGCTGTATTTATTTCTAAAATGTTTTAAAAAAAAAACCAACTACAAAAATTAATATTTAATGAAAAGGAACAAAAATAAATATCAAGTAATCATCTTTTGATGGTTTTAATCATAAAAATGAAGAAAGTAAATAAATTTGTATTTTTATGGCTAAAAATGTTTTCATGGGATTTCATTTTTTAATGGATTTTTATTTATTATTATTATTACAGCTCTTGTTGTCTTTGTTTTTTCAAAAAGACATTAGGTAGTGTTAATAGGTAATGTTTTTTGCACGTTTCAGCTGTGTCAGCTGGGGGTAACTGAAAAATATATATCTATATTAACACACGGTAAGCTTTTATCATAATTAATCTATTTTATTGCTAGAATCTATATTGCACATTATTGAGTATTTTTTTGAACATTTATTAGTACCGGGATGCTGGAAATAGAGTTCAGCACTAAGGAAAGCCGAGTGTAACATATACCACAATACACGAGACTCAATGATCTTGACTACGCAGATGATATGCCTGCTAAAACACAAGCACGCCGACATGCAGCAGAAATTACAGGAGCTATCAGACCTAACACAAGAAGTCGGGCTCTAAATAAACATTAAGGAAATAAGAGCCCTGAGGCTGCAACCTAGACATTGCTATACCACTCCGCATCAACCAAGAAACCATATAGAAGATGTAGAAAAATGTATATACCTTGGTTGTACTGTAGCAGGAGTAGGCGGCAGAGAAGAAAACATCAATCAACGTATCAACAAAGCAAGAAACACCTTTAACATTATCCATAAGATCTGGACTGCATCTGTCTTGTCAAGAAACACTGTGAAAACTAGAAACATACACAAAAATTCACTAAAAGACTCCAGATATTTGTGAACAAATGCATCGAGCGGCTAATCAAATGTTGCTGGTCGAACACAGTTACAAACATAGAACTTCTGCGGCAAACGGAACAAGTCGACATTGAGAAGTAGATCAGGAAATGGAAAGGGAGATGGATAGGACTTATACTGAGAAAGGCACCAAATGACAGAAAAAGGTTGGCTTTAACGTGAAATTATCAACAAGGATAAAGGAAAGTTGGAAAGAAAGCAGTGACCTGGAACAGAATGGTGCTAACTGAAGCGAAACATCTCTGAAAAACATGGGAAACCTAAAGACAACAGTTCCAAATAGAGTTAGATGGTTCAGCCTAGTAGACGACTATGCTCCTAAATTTAGATAAAGAGAAAAAGATATAAAAGATTGGGGGTCGGTTTACCATTGGCATAAAATTTCCATCGGGTATTTCTCTTGCATGAAATGACATTTTGCAACAGATTTGCACACATTAGTACCCCTCTGATAAATCATCCTGGCTCTTGAAATTATGGAAGAACATTTTTGCAATTAGCACGCATTATATAATTCGTTTGGTTTTTCGAGCCATTTTTACATTACATTTATTGCAGGCTTTATCCATTATACATATACAGGGTGTCCGCCGGGAAGGTATACTACTTTGTTTGTTTATAATTTTTGATTAAAGGAAAGAGAATGGATCTTATATTGATAAATGTCTTATTTAATGTCAGCAATTATGTATGGAATACAATATCAGATAAATGTCCGCCTTTGTTAGCCTCACAAATGCGAGCCCTTTTGAGCACATTTTTTATTACATTCTCACACATTTCACGCGGTATTTCATTAATTTCATCACGAATATTTTGTTTATTGCTCAAGCGTTTCTGATTTGTTTGCATAAGCCTTGCTTTTCAGATATCCCCACAAAAAGGAGTCCGGAGCAGTCAAATCAGGCGACCGTGGGGGCCAATCAACATCACCAGTAATTCCATTGTAATCCTGGCTGTATGCGCGATGTGGCACCGTCTTGTTGATACCAAATGTTAATCAAGCCCAAAGCATGCAGTTGTGGCGTTAAAAAGTTTTCAATCAAGGTCCAATGATTCCTCCTGACCAAATTGAACACCAAACTGTCACTTTCAATGGATGTAAAGGTGACTGATGAATAATTTGAGGGTTTTCCATTGCCCAGAACCGACTATTCTGTTTATTCACATATCCATTCAAATGAAAATGTGCCTCGTTACTCATATGATTTTTTCATGCAAATCGGGGTTGTCATGGGCGAGCTGTAACATCCTATTGGCATATGTGCGGCGGCGTAAATGGTCTTGTGGAAGAAGCTCTTATGTCAACTGAATCTTAAATGGAAACAAATGTAAATAATTGTGCAAAATTGTGGCCAAACTTGTTCTTTGAAGACCAAGCTCCTGAGCCCGGTGTCGAATTGAGGTTGATGGATTGTTTTGAACACTTTCTTGAGCAGCAGTAATGTTTTCAGCCGATCTTGCAGTACGTTGTGGCCCATGCTTGGGCCTATCACCTACAGACCCTCTTTCTTCGAAATCATTCACTACACGACAATAGTTTTGTTGGCACGTTGTTTCTCCCAATAATTTCACGTAACTTTCTTATCGTCACAGTAATCGATGATTGATTTTGATAAAATGCACGTTGGTTTATCGAATATTTTTCCATAATAAATTTGCCACGTGTCTACTTCACGACTACCAAATATGAACTGTCAAGACTAACGTTTACCAAAATGGCGGCAAAATAAAATAGTATACCTTTCCGGCGGACACCCTGTACTATGCGATTATCTATTTGGGCATAAAAGTACGTTCAGCGCTGGTTTCTTTGTTTCGAATGAAACAAGTTCGCATGTTTTGATAGGCATGTCTTTCATAGCGTTCGACGCTAGTTTCTATAGTTTGAGATCTATACGTGGAAATATTATTACGATATGAACGAATCACTCATTTTTCCTGAGTCTCATTGTACTTTAGGATTTGTTATTTCCTTGAAGCGAAAGTGTAAAATTACTAGAGAGGAGAAATATGGTTTCACTGGAAGTATACAGTTACGAAAGATTTATTTTTATAGTGGGTCATAGAATAGTAATACGGGTTGTGAAAACAATTTTTTGTCCTTTCAGTTAATTTAATTTAACAGAAACCGGTTATTTTGAAGATTTGGTTGAAGCTTCAAGTTGTACCTATTCGTACGACGTATTATATGCAGAACGAATATTATTCGAGAGGATGTTAATAAATCCACTGTTCAAGGATTTTAGCAGAATTTTAAATACAACTTATTTTTAACTAATATAAGGTTACGTATTATGGTTTGCGACTAATTTAATTATGAAATCTTTGATTTTGAGACCATCAGGTAAAAACGCTATAATAAAAGATAATATTTCAAAACCATAAAGAAGGATTTAGCCTAAAATATTCATACAAGCTTTAAAATCGCGGCCCCAAAATAGATCTGAACCACTAGATTAGTCGATGTACATAAATTATTGTTATCAAGTTGTTTTCTACATTTTCCAATGCATCCTCATGTATATATAATACACATATACAGAGTGAGTCAGGAGGAATCAGTAAGTATTGTACACGTGAAAATTATTAACAAAAAGCCCAAATTTTGTTATCCGATTTTAATTTGTTTTTAAGTTATATAGCGTAATTAAAAATTAACCAAATTGGATACATAATTACTAAAAATTAATGTTTCTCATAATAAATTTCCAAAGATACAGCCATTCACGTTTAAACATTTTCTGCTTCGTCTACGAAGGGCATCTGTTGCTCTGCTGATTGAGTATTGTCTTTGTTTAAGATCGGCTGCAACATTTCTTATACGTTGAATCAGTGCATCCAAAGTGCCCACTTTTACTTTGTACACTTCATCTTTGAACCAGCCCTATATAAACAATTATCGAGTGTAGTAAAGTAACGGGATCTGGCCAACTAATAGGACCACCGCGACCAATCCAACGTCCTGGAAACCTTTCGTCCAAGTGTTGCTGGACCTGACGAGCCAAATGCGCATATGAGCTCCATCTTGCTGGTACTATACATGTGTGTTCTATTGTTTAAAGGAATATCCTCCTGTACACACGTTTACCGAAAATTTATGTTGAAAATTAATTTCGACTGTTGCATGAGGATTTCCTTCTGACCATACGGGAGAGTTGTGTGTAATATTAATGCCGTCACTGGTGAATGTTGCTTCATCTGTAAAAAGTATATGCGATATAACAAGCGGATTATTATTTATCCATCGACAAAACTTCATACGGTTATGATAATCTCCCGGTTGTAGGTACTCTCTGTACATGGTATGGATGTATTCCTTGCTCGTGCAGTGTGTTTAGTCTTCTTCTACCGCTTGTAAATCTTGTGAAACAGCTCGTTCAGAAGTTATGTTAGTACTGGGTATAGTTTTCATTCTCGCACAGTTTGTTGAAAACTCTGGTAATTAATAATCCTCTAATAGGATGTCTCAGATGTGGAAAACGTCGGCGATATTCCACAATAGCAGCCATATAATTCCCATTACAAAAACCATAAACAAACACCATATTTGCATATTCTGCATTTGAATAAATGTGTGGCATTTTGTAACTCTTTAATCGTACAAACTCATGAAATAACCGTGCTTAAATCAATTTGACCACAGACGTAATATATCCAGACGAATTATTGACGAATAAAGACGTGGTTGTAGGTGGCACTGCCTATTATGTTATATAATCTATATACATACATATATCGGCATTGCTATTACATACAAACCAATATTTCAATTTGTTTTATTGTTATAATTTGGGTATCTGGTAATTTTTGAAGATGTTTCTGCTTTGTATAAATAGATGGCAGTAATGAACATTTTTAAAATATATATATTGAGTTCTTCGATATTCGATCAAACTTTCTTTCCCAATAATTCTTCTGGATATAGCACGTTTGTAGTTTGGCAATACAAAAATGATCAAATAATGTTTACGAGCCTGGAACCTGGCATACTACGATATTCTTTATTAGTACTTAAATAATTTCTGAAATTTCTTTAATTTTTAATTATACGCTATAACTTAAAAACAAATGAAAATCGGATAAAAAAATTTGGGTTTTTTGTTTTAATTTTCACGTGTATACAATACATTCCTGAAGTATTACAGATTCCTCCCGACTCACCCTGTATATTATATTATACTCAACCAGATAAAAATGCGATTTTGTCGTTTTATTTTACCTTGAATCAAAATCCAAATAAAAGTGATAAGTTTGTAAATCGAAATCTACGTTTTTATATTTTATATATCTTACCAATAAAATAAGTAAAATCTTTATAAAAAAAAAGGTATGACCCAAATTTAAAACAAAAGAAATATGTTAGATATACGTATATGTATGTATGTATATAAATGTAATAAAAATGAAAAAATTTGGCGTTTCCGGATTTTCATATTTTTTTTTTGTTTTTTAGTTTTTTATTTTGCCGTAAGGATAATTTTTCGTACGTTTGTGTTTTGTTATATTTCCGTTTTTATTTCATGTTTTTTTGTCTATTGCCATTACTATATCCTCGTACTGTCAGAATTTTTTTAAATATTTCAATGAATAAATTTAAAATGGTAAAAAACAGTACGGAACTGAAAAAGAAAAACTTTATTGCTTTATGTTTTCCATTTTATGATTTTTGTTGTTTTTATTTTAAATTTGTGGATTCTCTTGAGATGGAATATGATTTTTATATATTTTTAATGTTAGATAATTTCATTTTATGGGATTAGACTCGAATCTATATAATATGTATATATGTACATACGTAATATATTGTATATAGGCAAGTTTGTACATCATAAAATATATCTACTGCTCCCTCGATAAAATTCGTATTTGTACATAAGTATATCAATATGTATATGTGTTGAATGCCAGAATAAAGTTTGTATTGAATGAAAATAAGTTTTTGTTTAACACATTCTACACCGTAAACATTTGATTGAATGCTAATGTCCTTAATTTTTAATAGTTTACAGAAATTTGATTGAATTTACGCCATAGGCATATTAAAACCTCATCCATAATAAAACAACAAAACTAGTTTTAATAGTTTTCGGCGCATATTACCTCTCGAGTTAAATCTCAAGTAAAAAATTATTTTGGCTGCCATCTATTGAGCAAAAGCTTCTATACAAATAGTAAATATAAAATCTATTTTACAAACTATTACAAATTTAATTTTTTCAAAAACTCGGTATAGTTACTGTGATTATGCGTCTCGATAAATATTTGTAAATAATAATATTTAGTTCAGAAAGTTGGTACAAACTATAAAGGAAATACGAAATTTTCATTCTAAAATTTTATTTGTTTAGACAACGTAAAGTTTGAACTATGACAACGATTCTTTAAGTGGAAGACTTCTCAGGAGATTTAAACCATCTGAGAATAAGTCTTCCACTTAAAGAAGAGTCACCATATGTGACCTTCGCTTTGATCAAGAAATTCAACCATATCAGTCAGAAGTACCGCCACTGAAACACGTCAGAGAACCCATTATTAGATTCTTCAGTCAGATGCTTTGGATGCAGTATAGTAACTGGCAATAGGCTCATAGATGGTCGTGGAGGTTTCCAAAGCGAATCTGATGCTTGAAAAACCGCACAGAACAGAAAATAAACTACATCAACAGTCACATCGACTTTAGGCAACGATTTGTGAGACCTCACTACTGGATCCAGCGTCTCATCAGGGAAGCCTTCATGCAATCGAATGCTAAAAAAATATAAGAGGCGAATCAGATCAACAAATTAACGAAATTAACAATTGCATATAGACGGAATACCAGAGAAAGAAAGAACAGCTGAAAAAAGGAAACATTTCTCATTGCGTCGCCGAGAAGGCGATATGTGGAAACACTGTAATTTTTTTCAGTGCGCATTGTTCCTATGAACTTTTTGTGGTTGAACAATAATATAATCATCTTCAAAAATGGAAGAAAAAAGACCAACAATAAGGGTTTATCATATTGTGGAGGGCCACACTCAAAACTGTACTCATGATCAACCCCATTTAAAATAGATTAAGATTTCCTAAAACGTTGTTTAATCTGTTGTCGTCGCCATTATAAAGTGTCCAACTTACTAATTCGAAGAAAGCGGGTGCAAAAAATGCATAAAAAATATAGGATAATGCAGTAATATCCAATCTGTTTGAAGTTGTGTGAGCTACATCGACATTTCCAATGCATTTGGTGGGCTCCTACCGCATACAAATAATTTATGTTAAAGATATATGTAAGTATTTATGAAAATTGTACATTTTAATATATTTAAAATATTAAATCTTAAATTAAAATTTTTAAAATGAATGCGATACTTTGCAATTTATGCCATCTACCAGTTTTTTTAAATTCGGTTCAGATTGTGAACCGTTTTGTGAACAATTTTTGATATGCTTATCTGAAAGTCGGTTCCTGTGTTTTGTTTTGATTATGGTTAAATGCGAAAATACAAATAATGTGCTTCTAGCTATTGAATTTCATATTTGTTATACCCTCTTTAGGCTGCGGACCAATTCACGCGTAAAAGTCACATTTACTTTAATTTTCAGTAAATTCATTCACTCTATCAAAAAATAAGGTAAATCGAGTACACATGTTTAACGTTTAGATTGTTAATTTTTTAGTGATCTAAGCTGAAAATAAACAAAAGCACGTATTTCAATAAAACAAAAATACTAAAATACCCAATAATTGGTCAGTAGCCTTAATAGGTTCCTAATGATAGTAGGTACTATTTGCTCATCCTTCTTCCTCCTCTAGCTCAATGTTTTGAAACCAATCGACTAAAACATCACATAGTACGTTCCTGTATTCTTCATTGTCTGCCTCTACTTCATGTTCATATTCATCTGGTGTCCAAGTCACGCTATTACCATCCTCATCGAAAAACTGTATGCCCAGTTTTATGGAAACCATTCGGAATAGTTACCCTGTCTCAAGCCGTTGATATCCAACCCATAATTTCTTTATAGGCTGCTTGTTTCATCGCCCGTATTTAGAGTATTCCTTATATCAGTTTATCCTCCACTCTTCTCATTGAGTTGTTAGCTTCGATTTAAAGGATTTGTTTGCGGATATGTCAAGCAGCTAGAGTTTGCTAGTCAACCCACATAGCCGGAATCGTCTGCATTTTTTTAAAGGCTGACTTCACTTCTTCGGTTTTGTGGTCAGGTGCTGCATCCAAAATTAACAGAAATTTTTTGTTAAACATTTTTGTCGTTTATCACAGACTATTGCTAACCATAAAAGAATGTCAGTGAACGACATCCACCCCTTCTCATTCGCAGAAACAATTATATTGGTAGGGAAATCTCCCTTAGGAATAGTTTTTCGTTTAAATATTATAAAGGCTGGTAATTTTATCCGATCAGCTGTGCTTCATTGAAAAATGTGAGAGTCAGTGATTAGGCGATCCTTTGCTCGTTCCAAAAAAACCCTCCTTTTCATATTATCCTTTGTGTTTTTGCTTTTTTCTGAAACCATGGTTAGATTGTCTTCAAAATTGCCTCGTCTATAGTGAAACCATTGTCTAACCATTGCCTCAACTATATTGAAAAATGCTACTGCAAATTAAATGGCTTCTAATTTAAATTGTTATTTATAAATTTTTATGGCTTTACGCATTTTCCGGTTATATTCGAATTTTTGATATTTTCTTACCAATCAAACGGTTTAGGTTTGTAATTTATTTCACGCTTGAATAAACAATTATATACAAAATTAGGTAGTTTCGTTCCGTCCTGCTATTCAAATAAATAAACGACCATGATGAAATATCTGTCAAATATATCCAGCGAGACATTGTAAGTGGAATTTAAGAAACAAATATAAAACCCAATAACAATTCGCTTACTTACTGTACTTTTTACCTATTTTTAATGCGGGTGCGGCTTAATAATGTCGTATGGGTTATTATGTGTACCCAAAAAGCTTTTTCAAAATTTTAAGTTAGACTAAGGCACGGCTTATTAGGGCAGTGCGGTGTATAATGGAAAAACAGGGTGGTTTTTGCACAGATTTAGTAATGCTCAGATATTTCAAAATGTTGATAACGTTCTCCATAGGTTTTAGCGATGTTAATTGACTTGAAATGAATGTCAGTGTGAGTGTATATTATTTCTGTTTCGGCGTTGCCTTTGTCGACACTGTTAAATTCTTTCATTTGTCTATAGCTAAGTGACTTCATATGAATGATGAAAAAGAGATATTTGTGTCAAAACACAAATAACAAGTGTAATTCAATCCTCACTATATTCTGAAACCGATTATCAAATACATCCTTGAGCAATTAAAGGTCATGCCTATATGCCTTTGCGAAACTGATTAGTCTGGTTATCAGATACATAGATTTATGAAACTGACCATGTATCAAGAAAGAAATCTGTACTTTCCTGGCAGTATTATATTTAACTTAAATGTAACCACTTGATTTCCGAATAAAATACAATTGTGGGCTATCCAGTTCATCAAGCAAACTTTTGAAAAGTCGTTGTTGCATTGGTTTACCTCGAATTTTATTAATTATTTTTTCCAAGCTTTACACATAAATTCGACTGAAAAATCTTCAGCACACATTGACAACTTTTGAAACTGAGAATATCGTATTTTTTTTACAAAGTCATAATAAAACAACATTTTTACCTATGGACGACGCACTGTCTGTTGCCGCAAGTTTTCTGATTGGAATATTTTCATACATCAATAATCCTGATCCTGCCGGTTAAAGTTAAATTTAAAAGCAACCGCTTCTGTCGAAAAATATTCAAAAGTCATTCAACGTCAATTGACTAGTCAAACTGCAATGAAAAATATGTACATTTATCAACGTCTGTCTTTACCTGAAGAGCAATATTTTCTGATAATAATTTTTGCTTTGCTATATACGAGTATGATATTCCTTAACAACTTATTTCATTTTACAAATAATTTCATTTTGAAAAATATTTTTTGTGGCGAGCTTTAATATAACTGTGTGTTTCTGAGCCGTTTGTTGGTTTAGAAAAAATATTTTGACGTAATATTAACGAAAACTTTAGATCAGTCAGTTTTCGGTGGATATTCGCCTTAAATATTTTAGGAACACTGCCGTGATGCCGTCCAACATTCGATCGTTTGGGTTGGGATACTACAGATTCCCACAGTAACCTTTCCCGTCTAAATTTCGTTTGTTCGTGCTAAACAAAATACGTTTTAACTTTACTGTATATATTAAAATTGCATTCATACGTTCACACCCCCTAGTAAAATGTTTATGATGACATAGTAATAGATAGAGTAAATATGGCAAATAGCTAATTCGGATGTGTCCATACAACGTTTAATAATGGATGGGCTTTATGCAGTGATGGGAATTTACACGTCATCTCTTATTTTTTACGTTTATGTGTCAATAACGTAGAGAATGTTAACAACGTATAGAAAATGTCGATAATTTAGACAACTCTTGCAGTGATTTTGTGAAATAGGTCTAAACTACGATGACCAAATCTCTTTAGCATAAATGCGATAGAGTGGTGTGGGCAACAGTTTTAGAATCACATTTGAAACTATTTCGCTCAACGGTCCAGTGAGCTTCATCAAAGAAACTCCCTTTTCACATTGTCATCTTGGTAAGCAGATTTGTACACGAATAAAGAAAACGATTCTGGTATTTTTTATTACCAGAAAAGGACTGGCAAAAACAGCTCACAAGAATCTAAATTTTAAAAAATACTTAAACCTTTACAGATCCTTTCAGAGCTACGATGAGGCCTACATAAAGTACTGAAGATTTTGGAAGGTAGCAAGAAATTATTTAATTTCATCGAAATCCAGAAAAATTGAATTTTCTGGGTTTCCAATAATTTTATGAACATTGCTTCAAAAAGTCAAAATTCTCTTGAGTTCGAGTCCCTGCAGTTGTGAAGTGATTTGAAACAATTATTTGTTAATTTTTTTCATGCTTTTTTTTGGTATATAGTATTTCAAAATGGTTCTTATGAGATGTGTGTTCCTTTACTTAGTTTTTATAATTACAGTAGTTTAGTTAACAAATGATTTAAAAAAAAATTATTTAAGGGAAGAACAAATTTTCAAAGACGGACATCTGGCCAAGGATTTAGTAAAAAATTCTACATCTTACGATTTCACCCATTTATTACTCGATATAATATTCTCAGACATTCTGGGGCTCTACTGTGCAATTCGCCTACTATTTTCGATGGTTATCGTTTTGCAAAAGCATACAAAGGAAGGAAAAGATTAACAATAGTAAATTTGTAATCTTATATTCTTTAAGTTCCTTGAGTACTATTATAAAACGTCAGCCATCAAATATTTTAGTCGAATTTGAAGAAGGACCCTTAGTTTCTCAAGTTAGAATATATAGAAAATTTAAAAAAAGAACAAAAGATAATATTTAATAATATAAGAGCCATTTTGGCTATCCTACCTTCAAGGTTGCTTCACGCATGGACAGATCTATTCTAAACCAATAAAATTGCGTAAAATAGACCATTAAATTCATTCATTTCCCCTCCTTCAGGTTAATTGTCAAGGTCATATTTTAACTTGAAAGAGGGGATATGTATATGATTTGTTTTGGTTATGGATGAATTATTTTGATAATTTTATTGGTTAAGAGCTTACATCCGAGCTTAGCTAGGGTATATATTCAACCTCTTGAATCAACCTATAGTATAATATCGTAAATTATTGACGTCGTCTTAATTATCGATGTTGATAAAAAAATTGCCAACTAATCTACGTAGGTGTCGACAACGGCGTGTAGATTACATGGTGCAATCTACCTCAACCATTACTAGTTTTATGACTTTTGAGGTGAAATGAAAAATAGATGCACGTTATTTATATTTTATAATCAAAGAATAAAATAGCGTATAATAGGAGCAATTGATAAAATACGTTCGTGGGCGCCTTACAATAGTTGTGTTGGCTATCAGCAGATTCCGGTTGGACAGTATATTTATAGATATTATAACAAGTCTATTCAAATCAGTAATAGGCCTTTACAAAATGAAAATGTAGAAATAATTGAAATTATTAAACTTAAATAAATAAATATTTAATGAACTTAAAAATCTTTTTTTCTCTTAAAAGCACTATATATTTTCAAATGAGCTTACTTTATAAGCGCTACAGCCCCTATCAACATATTCCGTTCGTCAATTGCTATAGTTTTATTTATTTTTAATAATTATTACGATCATTTGCAAGCATAAAAGTTTGATTTCAAACAAATTATAAGCATTACTGTAAACTGAAAATATAATTCATGATAGTGAGCCAAAACTTTAATTCAAAAATAATAAAATATATTTAAAAAAAACTTTTTAAAAAACCACGCTTATATTTGCTTTGAAAAGGCTTTGAAAAGGCTTTGAAAAGGCTTTGAAAGAGAATAACATTTTTCTTCCTTACTCCTATCAAGGTATATTTATAACAAGTAGAAATTTAAAATTAATATGACTATACAAATTTAAGCGTGGGACGCTCCTTTACGGCATTAGTAATTTAAAACTACTAGACACACGAAGTAAAGTCTTAGTTGTCTTTTAGAAACTTTGGACCTTACCTTTTAGAGTGCGATCCGAGAGCACTATGTCATATGTTTGTTTTTTATTATAGCCAACTTTTGTCTTTGTCAAATTTTGTAATTAATTGGGCTTAACTCCGATGACAGTACAAGATTCTAACATTTTTTGGGCCTAACAGCCTTTGAAAATCATAAAAGAAAAAATTTATTACAAAATTTGACGATACAAACAGACACACAGACATACAAACAGTGAGCTAATATAAGCGTAGTAAAAAGAAAAACGAGTGAAACATTTCAAATTTGCTATTAAACATTATACGATAACAAGTTAATGTACACAATAAAAATATTGAGTTGATATAAAAAGTATAAATTAAAAATATTTCGATAGAACCGAGATTTGAACTTGGGTCTAAGAAACCAACGTCCATGAATAGAGAAATTAAATTAAAAATATTTGGATCGACCGAGAATTGAACTTGGGTCTACGAAACCAACGTCCATCACTATAACCACTCAACCGTCGCCGCCTGTTTATTATGTTAGCAATTTGAATAAAGGCTTTTCAAAGCCTTTTAGGCCGAAAATAATGTTAGAATCTTGTATTGTCTTCGGAGTTAAGCCTACATCCAAAATTTAAGCTGGACTATCGCAAGTGGTTGAAAAATTGATTACAAAATTTGCCGATACAAACAGACACACAGAGTGGGCTAATAAAAAAAAAATAGCTTTCGGAAAGTTTAATTTATTAAAATCCCTCTGTGGGTATAAACATATGTCTCCCTCTCGCCCGACTCAAAATTCGTGACTTTGTGGGTCTCGCGTACATTTTATTAGTTCACGCAGGTGTTTTAATTATTTTCTACTCACAAACTAAGTTGGTTAATTGAGGTGACGTTTTGTGGCGTCGCAACAGTTGTTAAAACAGAACAACCTACACATTTATTTAAGATGTATTTATTATGATTTTTTATTATTTTACGATTTTCACCAGAATGTATAATGAATATGTACAATAAATATAGGGTTTTACATACTATTCCCAAAATGATGTTTCAAATGTACAAAAAATATTACATTGGGTTTTATTCAATTTACATAATTTTCTAGTTATTCTTTGTTTGTTCACTTAGGTGGATTAATAAATTGTCAATGTAGATATTGTACGTGATAGAGTTAACTGCGATGGTTATATAGCTAGCTATCCGAATTTTTATATTATACCGCATAAGAGAAACGAACAAAAGGATTATCTCTAAATAATGGTAATTACCTGAGGGGTTTAAATTACTAGATTTGCTATAGTACAAAATGTGTCCATATAAAGGAAAATGAATTTTATTTTTACTGGATTATCTTTAACGAGATTATGCTCGTAATGTTTTATTCCAGTTTGAATTGTTAACTTTGATTTACTCAATTTAAATTTAATCAAACGCTAACAATAACAATGCTTTGAGCGACTGTATTTCTTTGTTTTTACTCGAAACTATGGTTTTGTTTAATCCATGTTGGTTGTATGGACATGTGTATATGTATTAACCATTTATGATGTAATTTAAGAACTCACTGAGAAACTGTGCACCAGTAGTAGCGATTAAACAAATTTATTTTATTAGTTTGATTGTATTAAAAATTTCCTATATTGCCTGTTAATTGTTTGTAATTTGTGGCGAAGGACCAAATCATTAGAAGTTTTGCAAATATTTATAAAAATACAATAATATATTTTTATTTGCATAATAAATATTTAAGATTTGATTATTTAAAATACAGCTGTCGTTGTAAAAGATGGTGGTGACTGGGAAATATTTGTCATATCAGATCTTGCATCTATACAATGACGATTTATTAAAGGGTGAGATTACTTGAGATTTTAGTTTTAAAATTTTAAATTAATTTTGTTTTTATGTTCGCATTAGTATACGCCTTCGCATTAAAAATATCAATGAAAATATATTTTATCAACTTATAAATTCAGCAACATGAAATTAAGATATCACATCTACCTTCTAAAATACATAAATACAATAAGGATATTTTTCTTTGCGCCAATATTTTTTTTTTTCGATCCTATAACGAATATATTTCTTATATTCTAAATAATTAATACCAATTTATAACCATTAACGTTTTTTGTTGTCTAAGTATTTTTAACAAAACATAAGGGAGCTTACATAAAATAAGAAAAATTAACGATTGCCGCACTTCCGTTTTAATTTTGTTTCATTTATTTCATTTTTCTTATATATTATGCAAGTACTGGCGTATCCGGTATTAATTTTAAGTCGAATTTAATAATTAAATACAAGTTTGTTGTAAAATAACAGCAAGAATTAAACGGTATTGTTTATATTATGCTATGAGTATTTATAGGGCGATGTGTTTGATTTTTAATATTGCGCTCTGTATTATATAAACATTCAATTTTTTAAAATACTTTATAATGGGAATTTGAATATACAACTACACCATATATAATCGTGACTTGTTTAAATCTACAGTACAAATAATAACAAATTTGTTTTAGAGATTTGTAAAATTCGTAATTTATTATGTGGTAAAAATATAGAAAAAAACTGACTGTCTTAAATTCGTTGGCCTTGTAAAATCCAAATTGTTCCTCAACGATGTTTGGATCGGGAGATACAAGTTCAAGTACCAAAATAGGCGGGGGACCCAAAAAGGATTTTTTATCTCCCTATTACGATCGGTGATTAAACTGAAAACATCTATGACCTTGTTGGAATGTAGAACTCATGGGCCCGACCCATCATTCATGTCGGTACAGGCTAGCATTTAACTATGCAGTGTGCAGGTGGCCAATTAAAAGACGGACCTGTAGCCGTGTACAAAATAGGGATACTGTTCAACTTTCAAAGGGCAATAAATCCAATGTATGTGTTGGTCAGAGATGGGCAATTACACGTCATCTATTAGTTTCTACGTCGAGGTGTCGACAACTCGTAGACAACGTAGACCACGTAGATATCGTAGACAACGTAGACTATTAGTCTTAAGTTGGTCTTAAATCCTAAAAATGTTAACATGTGCAAGTGAGAAGTTTATTCGGATAAACTCATAAATTTTATAATTTAACCGATTATGTGAATTTTCTACAACTCATGTATGTCAATTAAATAAATTTCCAAAATTTCTTGGGAAATCTCTTGGAAGCTAACACCATAAGACTTATTTTTCAAGATGTTATTTGGTCTAAGGTATCCGAAAAAAATTTATTCAAGAAAAAATTGGGGGTTAGGGGGTTTAGGACAACCAAGTTTGGTATGCCAATTAAATGATTTTTCTGGATTTTCTTGGGAAAATCCTAGGAAGCTAAAGTCATAATGCCGTATATTTCAATATGTCATTATGGGTCTAAGCTAACCGAAAAATATTGAAATATTGAAAAAGGATTTCGAAAAGGTATAAGACACCAAATTAAATATGATCATGGTAATGATTGAATGACTTTTCCGAATCACCTGCTTTTTTAAAAATTAAATTAATTTTCGGATAATTAGAACCAATGACATCGTGCGATATTATGTATGTCATTATGGTGTTATTATTAAAAATTGGTGGGAACCCACAGGAGTTCACGCTCAATGCCACAAAGCCTATGATGTTAGTTTGGAAATGGTTTTTGTAGCTTTAGAGGACAAATTTAAGACAAATTTTTACATACGTGTCAAATTATTATTTGTCCTACGGCTTATCTGAATCGCTAGCCACTAACAGCGTCACATCTTCTTAAATTTAAATAGCATAACATATAGCATCTTCTAGCAATAATTTTAAGCCGCAGTGTCCGATATTTTATCGCATTTGGCGACCGAGAAATCTCGAGTAGTTGGCACTTTTGACTTGGCTTTGTTCTATAAAAGGGCGATATCAGGTTCGATTGGGATCCTATATAGTAGAGTTTTTCTATCGTTCAAAATATTTAAAAACTAAATCACTATCGTAACACTAGAAAAATAATTAAAATCGGTAAAAATTATATAATTTCTAATTTAATTTGATAGGAATGTTCGACCAAGCACTAAGCAGGATCTCTCGGATATGGCCGGGGCTCACCGAACACCCGTTTACACATAACATAAAGAGGATTATTGGATAGGTTCAGTTAGTATGATAGAAATTGACTCGGTTACAGACACCTGGTATATCCAATAGTTAGTAACACAGGACGATCCAGTTCTAATCTATACTTTTATATAATTATTAACAGCACCACCTGGCTCTGAAATAAAATTTATCAGTTTGCTGAATAAGACTTAGGAGATGCTTCTGAAAATTAAACTCAAATTAGTTACGACTTATTGTATTCTACATTCCAACCTTTAATTAATTAATTTAAATTTAGGTTTAACTGGCAGATATCCTGAAATTTAGTTCAATTTATTATTATTAATTCCATATATTTGAGCTGTGATAATTCGTTTAGTACCTTTTTCCAACCCTCGTTTTATACATGTACCCATTTACTCCTTGTTCATACTCCATTTACCTATTCAGCCAACCCACTTTCTTCATCCCTAGCATTCAACTAACAATTAACTACCAAACTTTAAAAGTAAAGCTACTGTTGACATCGATAGTGGTCGATCCAAATCTACTTTTATAATTTATTGAAACAAAAACAGTGCTCTGTAATAAAGTTTATTAGTTTGCTGGATCAGACTTCTAAGATCCTTCTGAAAATAATTTAAAATAGATTCAATTTTTTATATTCTGCATACTAAGCTGCAATTAAATTACTTAAATCTAATTGACAGGTCACATAAATAACATGTATAAAAAAATTAATTCTAATATACTACTCTTTCTCAAACACACCATCTGGGCGTGGCCTCTGTTTAAATGATTAATGCAATTTCAAATCAGGATTTAATTTTTCATAACGAGAACTTTCCTAAACTAAATCCAACATAATTAAGTGCAATAACTATAACAATTCATAAATATAAAACCTTTAATTTTCAACCACAATGGCTGACACTTTCATGACAATTAAATTAAATAAGTTAAATAAAACATAGTAAATATTTAAAATATGTAAAATAACCCATCAACAGCATCACCTCAATCACTAAAAATTGCATACAAAAATAACAATTCAAGTTTACTATACAATTACTACCCACCAAAATAAAATTCAAGCTTCTGAATTACGTTGAATTACGACACGCAGCCCTGTGAACGCACTATCCGAATTCAACTCTCTACATAATTCTAACCTCACTTTTTAATAATTTGATGCACAAATCACACCAAAGTATAGTATATAGGCGACCAAAACACCTCTCCTTATACGATCTATCTGGGATATTCGTCAGATTCATTCACCTGTTAGACCCTCCTACGTCATATAACAGTTTAATTAACTCTGATTATAGGAGAATGAGTTAAATTTACCAAAATATTTTTATTTAATTTAATTAATAAATAAAATAAAACATTTAAAATCTTTATACATTAACACAAATCAACACAAAAAATCAAAAAACGCATTTACCATTTATTTAAAAATTTAACACAGAGAAAGACACACAAGTGGTCCTCCTCCATCGACTGTTCGCAACCGACCCAAGGCTAAAACGTAACAATATGTATATAAAATACATATTACATTTCTATAATTAACAGAATTTTAGAATAAATTAATCGATAATAAGAATACTAATCTGTGTTCAAAAAATATTATTACAAATTAAAATAACCTTCTTTATCCTTTCATTGTGTTGTGTACCATAACAAGATATGGTAATGCAGGCTCTGCTCTTTATCTTTTTAATATTATATTAAATATTAACACCAACCAAACTATTTTTATCTGCTCACAACTATTTACAATTTATTTATAATGTAGGAGAACAAAAACGCACGTCTAATCGACATGACATTTCGTTATTCCGGTAAAAATCATATAATTTCTAATGTTTGAAAATACCTAAAAGTTTTTACTTTATACAATAAATTTGTAAAAAATTTGAACAAGTTAGATTTTTGTAAAATTTATTTTTAATCCAAAATCCATTTAAAATTCAAGTAAATTTGTAACATTCTATAATTGTATAGGAATTGTTGGATGCAAATAAGTTAGAATTCTATGTTCTTCTTTTAACAGCAGCCAATGCAGAATAATCTTTATTATAGTCAAAATGAAACCTAAGCCTAACCTAACATATTTGCTACCATTACCATATGTCATTTCCTATAATCTGCCAAAGATTGTAACCGATGACAGAAAACGAAAATTATATTTTTTCGCGTATCCACTATCTTACGAGTATACGTCTTCTTATAAGTTTTTTTTTCGTATCATCGGAAAAAGTCTATAATGTAAATACCATCGAATTTTGCCATTATGATATAAATCGTTAATATTTTGTGTCATTACCAGCAACTATTCGAAAAGAAATATCACATATAGAGAGTACGTATAATATTCGACATCTAAAAAGTTTTTTTTACCAATTTTACAAATTGTTTGAATTTTTAAGGCAAACGATTTTAAGACAGTCAAAAGTTTTCTATAAAGTTTTATCAAATAAGGAATTACGAATTTTATAAATCTATGAAATCTGGTTGAAATTTTAAATTTTTAGTGTCTCAAAACTATAGAAAATTTGTATACCTGTCTAACATATATGTAAACCTCAACAATTCAAATACGTCATAAATTCATAAATTGGTTTCTTTACACTACTTACTTTTTCATATAACTCTATATAATATATTGTCTACAGAAAATCCAATCAATTAACCCCAACTTTTAATCAATGACAAACCAAACGATTTTTATAAAGAAAATTTAATAATGAACCGATCCCACAAATGATTAAGAGGAATAAAAAAAAATTTAATTTTACCAAACATAATCTTAAAAACAATTTACATAATATTTCTCTTCTTGAAATAGTAAAAAAAAAGAACAAAAAACAATTAATAATTTAAAAGAAAATTAAATCCCAAAGTATAGAAAATGGAAAATATACTTAATTTTTCTTGTCTTAAAAACCAACTGAATATCCCATTGAGATTTAGCAAAAATGAGTTTTTTCCAACCTTTCAAAATTAAAATTAAATTTTCATTTTAATTTGTTTGCTTTATAAATAAAAATATATTACTCGAGACTAGAAAAGTTTGATTGATTACTATACATATATAGATTAGTACATTTATATTAGTACAGTGGCACAATTTTTGTTGTAAGGATATAAATAATATAAATGGTCTGTTTGAAATTTTATAAAAACAAAACTCTTTGGGCAACAATTTTGAAATGACAATTTCTAGGATATTTCTTCATTTATCAATAACATCTCTATTGAATTGGTATAAAATTATATCTCGCGACCTTAATTTAATATTTCGTGTTTTAGAAATGTTCTCCTCATGTTAAGCGAATTTTTTGAGTTTACTATATACTCGTAAATATAAACCACACACACACATCAAAATGCTTATATAGCAAAATCATATTTCAGTTAAAAACAAACAAAAAAATCGTGAATAGTTTTTTCCCAATGCAAATATAAAATACATATATATATATATGTTTATATAAGTTACAGTATAAATATGTAAAATAATAAATTAATCCCTTGAGAACCAGCTATCAAAAATCACATTCTCTTATTGTATATGAAAAAGCAACACCAAAGCTGTTTCCTATACTATCCCATATGTAACACTAAATAGAGTATTTTATTGCGGTTGTGGCTTTATCTCTTGATCCTTGAAGATTCATACAATTTTGAAATAATTTCGATACCTCTTCTCTACGTCTATTTTCACATGCTAAAATTCATGCATATATTTTATAGATACATACATAGATTATACATCCGAAATATTTTACTGAATGGGGGATGAATATAAAAAAGGGTAATACAAAAAATTGAAATAATTTCAATGATAAAAATTAAAAAACTATGATCCTTAAAGCATTAAAAATAACATAAATATTTTCATTTTATAGTTTTAGTGACATGACATCAACTATAGTCACTTTGCTCCCGTTCCGTATAGACTTAGAATTGGCTTTCACATTGGATTGCCGCACTTTCTTCAAACATCTCCAGTAAAAAATTACATATTTCATAAAAGGATTTTTGTATTTGTACTTTTTGAATAAAGCATTTATTAACTATGCAGACATGTCTGGATCGGACCAACAACTTAAGATCTGCATCCGAGTTTAAAATTAATTAATATATTGAAATTTATAACAGCAATACTAACTTGCCGAAGATTGGCCTTCGAAGTGCTAAAGACAAGCTGGCTTTCAAATATACATATTCATAAGTATGAATATACCTAAAAAATTTTCGATACATCGAAAACATGGGGACTCTTTGAGATAACATTGATTTGATTAATCTTGTGCAAATTTATTCCTTCTGTTGGAATTAGAGTCATGTGAACGAGCTTTACGGCCAAAACTTTACTGCTGAATCGTGTTGAAGAAATAACGGCAAAATACGTCTATATGAAAAATATGACAAAAACCTGGCTCCACAACAACCTGGCAGATAGCTGGCCAAATCATACATTTTTGTCCAAATGTATCTTACTTGAAGTGTTTCAAAATCAATGAAGTATCAACATGAAGTACGTTTCGTCATCCATCAAAATACTACCACAAAATTTTGTGACAATTTTGTCATCAGTTTGGCACATATTTTATCGAACAAGTGTCGGTTATCTCAACAATTTGGCTTTTTTATAACTCGGTAGCACTCATATCCTTGCGGAACTCGAATTCGTGTGCCATGGAGTGGGGTGTGTTAAATTTTATGGCACGGTCATAGTTAAATTTCCCCGGATTATTTTTAATGAAGGATTTGTATCGTCTTTCAGTACCAATTTTAAATACGCCGATTGTCGAGGAAGCAGAGTCAATACTCTTGAAATTGTGGACTAGAGTTCAAGACTCCTCAGCGCCAATACTTTTTTGATTTAATTTCTGCTGTAAAATTGGTTCAACACAGCTTCTGTTGAAATCTACATTCAATTTCTGCAATTGTTCTGCAAGTATAAGAGCCATCTCTTGTGTATGACCATAATAAATTGTCCATTCCTGTTGGTAAAATTCACAATTTTCTTATTGAATTGGCTAACATAAAAGATATGTATAGCACCAAATTTATATACACCGGTAGTCTAAAAAGCAGAGTCGTTGCATTTGGAATTGTGGACTTGACTTCAAGCTTCGGTTTGGCATTAAATAATTTTTAATTTAATTTATTACTCCCGACACGAAACTGCGACCGATAATGGTGAGAGAATGATGTACTTTGCAATTGCTCATGATCTTAGAGTAGCAAGCACATTCTTCCCTCACAAACAGATACACCTAGAGACATGGACACATCCTCGCAAAACATCCCGGAGCCAAATTGACCACGTGTTAATTTCAAAAGGGCGAGCTCGGGTTGTGCAGGATGTGAGAACTTATCGGTCAGCAACCAAATACGTAGGCAGCGATCATTATTTGGTCGCTGCAAAGCTACGGTGGAAGTTTTCGTACAGGTCGGGGAACACAGCGAAACGGATGGAACGTTTCGACTGTGAAGGTCTGATAAATGAAGATCAAAAGAAACGATCTTGAAGGGTCTTGTCAGCGACAACATTGAGGGAGCTAATTACCAGTCTGACTGCGTGAACTCTGTCTGGGAGGTACTGAAACCTTCGGTTGTCAGTGCTGCTCAACAGACTTTAGGTATAGTGAAAGTCAAACCCAAGAATGATTGGTTTGATGACGAGTGTCGTCTTGCAGTTGAGCAACAAAATATAGCCCATAGTGAAGTGCAACAACGTCTCACAATCGCAAGAAAAAACAAGGCAGCTCTTGCAAGAAGGGCAGCGAAGCGGATTTGTAGACGGAAGAAGCGAGAATGGTGGAAGGCCGAGGTTCTGAAAGTACAACAACTCAGCAATGAGCGTAGTTCACGTAATTTCTTTAAAGGAATTACTGGATTGCACCATACTTTCAGGCCTTCGTCAACCGCCATTCGGGACCGGGATGGAAACCTCTGTGTCAACATCGACGCAGTACTTGACGCATGGAGTGGACACTTTACTGAGCTGCTTGATGTTCATCATGCGTCACAGACTGTTGTTGAGCCACCTCTAAAACAGTCTGCGGAGATTTGCACTGAGGAGCCATCCCATGAGGAATTCACTAAGGCCATGCAGAGAATGAAACGAAACCGCTCACATGGAGTGGACTGCATTAATTCGGAGCTCTTGATATTCGGAGGGGATACTTTGTGGAACTGTCTTTTCGACCTTATTCGATTAGTATGGCGAACCGAAGTTATGCCTGATGAATGGAAAGTGGCCGCGATATGCCCCATCTTCAAGAAGGGAGACCGCTTGAAGTGTGAGAATTATCGCGGTATAGCTCTCCTTTGCACTGCATACAAGTTACTGTCATACATTTTATTGGATAGAATCACTCCTGTGGCGGAGGGCTTGGTTGGTGACTATCAGGGAGGATTTCGTCCGAATCAATCAGTCACTGATCAGGTCTTTTCGCTGCGGATGATTCTATCTAAATATTATGAGACATCCATCTCCGTACATCAGGTTTTCCTGGATTTCCGGCAGGCCTACGACTCGATCAATCGAGAGAGTTTGTCTGCCCTGGAATACCTAGGAATGCCAACAAAATTGGTACGACTGTGTAGGATGACAGTGACGCAGTCTCAATGCTGTGTTAAAGTTGAGAACAGGCTATCGACAATTTTTGCAGTTAACTCGGGTGTTCGGCAGGGAGATGCTCTGTCCCCGATACTCTTTAATCTCATGTTGGAGTACATCTTTCGTAAAACTGAAACACCTCAGCGCAACATCTTATATCGCCAGTCCAATCAAGTGCTTGCATATGCAGATGACATATGCGTGATTGGACTGAATAGCAACGGAGTGAAAGAAATACTTGATCCGCTTGTAGAGTTTTCAGCTTCTGTTGGACTCCAGATCAATGAGTCCAAAACGAAATACCTGATCTCTGGTTTTAGAGACAATGGCACACCAGATTTTAGTAGTGGCCACCACACGTTTGAGGGAGTGAGGAGGTTCAAATATTTGGGCTCTCTTATCACTCACGATAACAGTGTGGGTGAGGATATTAAAGTGCGGCTGGCAGCTGGCAGTCGTTCTTTATATCCTCTAAGGCCACTACTAAAATCTAAACACTTATCAAGTGCCGTGAAGCTGAAGCTTTACAAAGCGTTGATCAGGCCCGTTGTTATGTTTGGATGTGAAAGTTGGGCGCTGACGGATGAGTACGAGAGATGGCTCCTTACATTTGAGAGAAGAATCATGCGTGTGATTTACGGCCCTAAACGCGAAATAGATGACATACCGAGCTCTGTACAACTTCGAGATCAGAGATCTGATGAAGATCCCCGATATTGTACATGAAGTTAGATCTCAGCGAGTACGCTGGCTCGGTCACGTTCTGCGTGCTGATCCGGAACGAATTGTGCAGCGATCTCTGAAAGGAGAGCCACCATATGGTAGGCGCAGAGGTCGTTGCAGGCGACGATGGCTCCACGATGTAGAGAACGACTTGGCCTCTTCAGATTGTCTAAGACAGTATGAAGACCAAGCTCAGGATCGAAACCGTTGGAGCCAGATTGTTGATTCAGTAAGGGGCCAGTAATGGCCTTTAACACTGTTATTATTATTATTTAATTTATTTAATATCTCCCTTATATTGGCAAATATATATCTGTAAATGGTGAAGTGGTAAAGTAAACGGTGTCATAGGATTTGGAATCGTGGATGTTATGCAGTGTTCGAACCTCGATTAAGGGTACAACAAATTTAGCGGTCATCCATAAATTAAAAATATATATTAAGGCTTGAACTACTAGCCATGATTTAAATCCAATCAAACAGATTCTTGTACAACCGAGCCACCGCCATACATATAAGTAGTGATATTCCTATCATTTATAGCTGCCATTTGAATAAATAAAATTGAAAATTTTAGCAACGGCAATGACTCTGCCTATTTGACCATCCATCGCTTACAATTTTCATTACCGCTGTATTTTACCCAAAACCATTTTTTATACTTGCCACTTTTACATATAGAATATACATAGAATATTGATGTTTTGAATAGAAGCTGAGTTTGATTTATTTTATATTACCATCACCAATTTGACAAGAGGAAACAAATCAGAAAATGTTTGGCTCGATCGGGAATCGAGCTTAGATCCATAAATTCAAACTCTCTGACTTTGATTACTGCTCCACCGTCGCATATATATTTCTTGATATACAAATCTTTTATATCTGGCATTTGAATAGAAAATATAAAATTTTTAGCAAAGGCAATGGATTCTGCGTTTATTTCACCATCTCTATATACCCTCTTGTATACATGCCACTACTTGTAAAATATGAAAATGTTTAACAGAAGCTGTGTGTTGAATCAATTTGAATACAGAAGAAATTAAATTAAAAAAATATAGTTGCTAATCGGACTCGAACCTTTGTCCACGAATCCAAAGTCAATCACTCTACTACCTCGCCCAACACCATATATATATTTCATGTTATGCAAATCATTTATACTTTCCAATTGAATTGAGAAACTTGGGGGAAAGGTTTAACCAAAAATGTCACAACATTAATATCGTTTGAAACTTAACTGAACTGCATAGTGCATACAAATTTTTTAAGTTTAAGTCAGTACAGGAATAACGTTCTGTTAAATTTTCATTTTTCTCTATTCAAATGGTGAGTATAAAAGATGGATTTATCATAGTAATGAAATTGTACGGCAGTATTCAAGTAAGCAAAGTAATGTGCCGTTTGATTAGTGGACGTGAGTTCAAGCGACATTCGTTTATGTAAATAAATTGTTAATAATTATTAAATTATAAATTAATATTTACAGAAAATAGAGGTTAATGGACAACTCTCAAGTTTCGAAATCTATTTTGAAATATAGCATGTAATACAAATTGATAGTCACAGATTAAGTTAAGTAACATTTTCAAAAACAAATACCCGCTAAGTTTCCCTCGAAAGACTGGCATCAAATAAAACTAAAATTTGAAGCTTTGCGGCGAAATTTATCAGCCGACAAAGCGTAACATTTAAAAAGGTATGCTATAGACAGTATTGAAACACGAAAAAGTGACGCGATTAGTGATGACTGTAAGTAGGATACATTATAATATTTATAACCTAGAGAAGCTCATCGTGCAAGTCAATTATATTCAACTACCGCGTCTCGGTATCAATACCCCCGCATCAAAGTATATTAACAGAAAAAAAAGAGTGCCAGATAATTTGTATCGAAGATTATCAGTATTTGTGCCAGCACCCACTCCATGGCCTTCGATTTGCGAAAGGTTGCCATAAACTACACTCGATGATTCCATACAAAGCAATTTCGGTTACGAAATGTTTCATGTGGAACTTTACGATGATGATGAATAGTATAAGAACGATTATCATAATATGATTGACAAAGAATTGTGATTTTAGTTTAAACGAATTTTTATTTATTTTTAATGTTTACTTATTTTAAATTATATTCGATTTAATACAGTTTGACTATACGAAGTAGAAGATCATCCTTGTGCATTCGTTGGGCTAAAAGCCATGTCAAGACTATTTGGCTGTTGTATAATGGTCGTATATATCATGGTCAACCTCAATTATTCTGTCTAAGTTATTCTTAATTCTATTTGTGATCTTGTAAATCAAATATATGTGTTACCTGATTTTGTAATCTGCTCTTTAATTTACCTATTGTCATCTTAATTATGATTCTGGCATATTTCATATATATGTACGAATTAAACGATTAATGAAGTGGATCAAGGCCTCTCGTATATCGCTTCAGGAGCCAGTCGAGCAAAGCATATAATGGAACAACCAAAACCAAACAACTTATTTCTACCCCATCAATTAATTTAGTTTTCTGAAAAATAATAAATTCATCAACTGACAAATCGTTTATGTGAAAATAATACACTTACTTTAGCAAGCAATTGATTTATGTGCTAAAAAATTCAGAACTTTTTAAAACATATAGGCGCATTTGACGTTCCGGGCTATATATATGCAGCTTACATCTTTGATTTTAGTAACTCAAAACACAAAAACACATATAGGAACTATATCTGTACATTATAAGATGTTCATTCACCCTTTGATATTTATAAAATCACCGTGACCCTCCTCTGGTGCGAAAATCGATACGTGTGTCGTTTGCCACCTCTAACCTGTATATGGGCAGTGTGAAACACACTCTGTTGGATTGAATATTTACTTTTCTAAGATCAAACAATCAATTTAATGTCGAAATTTAGTTAAATTAGTAATTAGTACAAAACCCCAATGTAATTCCCGATCACCCCGTACACGCAGCACACGATGCAAATTTATAGGTGGCTACTGCTATCGTTTTAGTCACGGCTCTATCAGTTTTAGTGTTGATAAATCTTCTCGAACCATGACTTAACTTGAACATTTATAGTTCTATCGATCCGAAAATTCGCCGTATAGTTTGCCCTCTTCTATCAAAAATTTGGAAATTTCTCCAGATAATAAAATCAAGCGGCTAAACTGATCGATATTCATTTTTATGTTTTATATTGCAAAATTTATTAATTAATGCACAAAAAAATTAAATAAATGCACAAAATGGAAAATGGCGTTTCCTTTTTCAAATAATCGCAGAGCATGATATTTTTTTTTTTTTTTTATTGTTTTAAATATTACAACTGATTATATATATCATCTAGTAATTTCTCTTTCTTTCTTAAGTTCAATTTGCAGAGATATAACCAATTAGTTAGTCTCTAAAAATTTGGCTACCCTATTGTAGTCTTCCCAATTCCAGCGGTTTCTTTCTTTGGAGCCTTCGTACTCCATTTTTGTTACTCAGCATACCACGTAACTCAACATTTCCATGTTGACCAAGCCGTTGTATGTGTTTCTTTGCATGAATTGTTATTTTTTCGCTGACGTTTTCCATCCGGAGGTCCCTATGTAGGTTATCGTTTCTTATGTACCAAGGAGCGTTCACTATTCCACGTAACACTTTATTTTGAAAAGCTTCTATTATTTTAATATTGGTTTTCTTAGTACAGCCCCAAAGCTGAATACCATAAGTCCATATAGCTTTTAAAACTTGTTGGTATAGTAGCAACTTATTATAGGTATTGACAGCTCTGAATACCTTCCAATTAGCCAATACATATTTCTATATTTAATGTGTAGTTCCTCCTTTTTCTTTTTAATGTGCTCTTTCCATTTTAACTTAGCATCGAGAGTCATGCCAAGATACTTGGCTGTGTTAGCATAGGGAACTTGTTTGGAATTTAGTTCTATTGGTATCCAGTTAACTATTTGATTGGTGAAGTTAACGTGCGTTGATTTTCCTTCATTTAGCTTAATGCGCCATTTTTTGGTCCAGTTACTAAGTTGGTTCGTAGCCCGTTGCAGTTTTCTGGTTGCTTCCTCTACTTTATAACCAGTAGCTAAAATTGTTGTATCGTCCGCAAATGTTGCTATTGTTGTGCCGCTTATGTTTGGTAAATCACTTGTGTAAAGTAAATACAACACTGGCCCTAGCACGCTACCTTGGGGAACCCCTGCAGATACCCTCTTTAGCTCGGAAAATTGTTCTTCACATCTAACGCGAAAATATCTGTTATCAATGTAAGATTTCAATATCTGAAAGTATTCTTTTGGCAAATCTCGATGCAGTTTATATTCCAATCCAAGATGCCATACTTTATCGAAGGCCTGTGCTACATCCAGAAATATTGTTGAGCATATTTTCTTATTTTCAAGTGCATCTTCAATAATACTTGTAATCCTGTGAATTTGCTCTATGGTGGAGTGGTTTTCTCTAAATTCGAACTAATGTGGTGGTATTAGCTTTCTTTCAAGTATTATAGGTTTCATCCTTTTGTATAACAGTTTCTCAAAAATTTTCGAAAGTACTGGAAGCAGAGAAATTGGCCTATATGACTTTTTATTATTAGATGGTTTGTTCGGCTTTGGTATCATAATTATTTCTGCTACTTTCCATTGCAGAGGTACATATTTCAGTCGAAATGAAGCGTTGATTATATGAAGAAGTTTTCGCACCCCTTTCTCAGGAAGTGCCTTCACTATTTCACCTGTAATTAAATCATAGCCAGGACTCAGGAGATTTTTTCGTATTTATGTTATGCCTAATTTCATTTTTCAACTCTCGTAGAGTTACAGGTGGTATTTTCCTACAATCCTCCTTATGCACTGGTATTATATTTTCATCCGCTGATTGTCTAGCATATGGTTGGAACGTTTCTTCAAGATGAGATGCGAACAGTACTGCTTTCTGTTTGGCACTTGTTACCCAATTTGCTCATCATTTTTTATTGGCGGTATTTGATAATTTGGTCTTTTTAATGCTTTTGTAGCTTTCCATAGAGAATACTCTGTTTCTTTAGTGTCTGTAAAACTACGAAGATAACGGGTGACCGATTTATTTTTTAGTTCTCTAATTCTTTGCTTAAGCTTATTGCAGAGGTAATTAAAAATTCTTTTGCTTTGTGGTGCTCGGTTTCTCTGCCATGTTTTCCTTGCTTTCCGTTTTTCATTAACCAAGTCCCTGATCTCGACTGGATAAATGAAATTATTACGCTCCTTGTTTTGGATTACAGGGGTGCTATCCCATGCTGCTTGTTGTATATTATTGATTAATAGTTCCACTTCATTTTCTAATTGAACCGGATCCTTGATTGGTACAAGAAGATCGGTGTTATCTTCAACCAATTTCCTAAATAATTCCCAATTAGTTTTGTTATTTGTTAGTCTAGGTGGATTTTCCTTATTAACAATCGTGGAACTAAAAGTCATAATGACGGGCGAGTGGTCCGATGAGAGACTTTCAATATTTTCTAGAAAAATGTGATTTTCGGATATAACTCTTGTAATGTAGAAATCAATTAGATCCGGAATTTTGCTTGTGTCAGTAGGCCAGTACGTTGGTTTTCCTCCTGAATGAAATTCACAATTGTAAGCTCGACCAGCGTCGTATAGTTCTCTACCCTTTGGAGTTGTTAATCTTGACCCCCAGAAAGTATTTTTTGCATTGAAATCACCTCCAATGATAAAATTAAATCCTAGCTGGTTCAATAACTTTTTATAATCCTCTTTATTTAAATTATATCTTGGAGGACAGTAAATTGAACAGACATTGAATATTTTTTTATTGTTAAGTTGAATGCTGATAGTAGCTACCTGCATACTTTCTTCTTCAATTTTTATTCCCTCATGATGTTGAATATTTTCTTTCACAAATATTGTTGATCCCCCTCTTGCTCTTTCTGCTGGATGTAAAGCGTGATAAGAAACGTAACCACGTATTTTGGTGTATAAGGTTCTAGTAAGATGGCTTTCTGATATTAAACATATATCAATTTTTTCAGTATTTAAAAAGATTTCTAACTCTGGAATATGTTGGATTATTCCATTTGCATTCCAGATTACAATTCTTAATGTTTTATTTATCATATTAGTTTAGTATAATATGGATATGTTATTTCATCCACTGTTTCTCGGCTATCTAGTCGCCTGTTCAAAGCATCTATGGATCTCTCTTGTCTTTTAAGCCGTGTATTCAGCGCTTCGATGCTTTTAAATATTTTTTCAAGCATAGATGTATCTTTCGAATCTTTGAAATTTACTGATTTGTGTGGGGTCGTACTTTGTAGCCCGGATGCCACCACTTGTGAAAACGACTTGCGATCAGTTACTTTACTCGATATAGATGTGGTAAAGTTTCCTAGGTTGGTGTTTACGCTATTGGCTATCGGCGTTTTATAATACCTTGCCGTGATTTGTCTCTAATTTTTTGTAGTTCTTTAGCTACTATGCACCCTCTGTAGTTTGCAGGATGTTGCTCTTTGCAGTTCACACATGTTGGAGGGGAATTTCTATTTAGTGGACATGCCTATGAGCAGCATGCCTTCCAAGGCACTTTACACATCTTGGCTCTCTATTGCAGTATTTTTGCGTATGGTTAAAACCTTGGCACTTCTTGCATTGCACTATAAGCCCAGTCGATTTCCGTAGTGCTTCTATTTTAACCCTCATATTTAAAATAGCTCTTATATTAAAGATGGCTTCTATCTTTTCTTTGTTATTGAAAGTTAACATAAATAACTCGAGACCTCTTTTAGTAACTTTAAATTCGGATCCTTGTTTGACCTTCTCTCTTTTTATTATATTTGCTGCATTTTCAATTTGCAGTCCTTGTCGTTGGAGATCTTCCATAATGTCTTTTATTGCACAGGTTGGATGGAGGCCCCTTGCCATAACCTTTATTGGGCGGTTGCTTTTATTTTCATATGTATACCATTCGATTTTCTCTAAATTAAGCTTTGTTCATAATGCTCTATAAGTATCGGAGTCTGGTGTGTAGATTTTCCATACATTGTTGTTTAAGGATATTACTCTGTATTCCTTATCTGTAATGGATTTCAAAATATTTTGTACAGCTTCATATTCGGTTATACCAATAATATTAATTGGTGGTGGTTTTTTTTCTTTCGGTGGTTTGCTTTCACTTTTATCTCGTTGATCCTCATGGGGCAGTACCTTTGCCTCCTTCCTATTAGAAGATTCTGTCTGCGAGCTACTAGCTACTTCCGGAGAGTATTCTGCTTTCCTTTTCTTGCTTGGACGTTTTTTCCGTTTGACAATCCATTCGGTCTCTTTTGTTAACATCAGTATAGAACTCTGTAGTCTCGTTACTAATTTGAGGTTCATCATTGACTTTGGTTAAAAACCCTTTTCTCAATTCTTCATTTTCTTTCGTCTGCACCATAATTTTGCTACTAAGCTGATGTGTCATCTTTTCAATTTCATTGATTTTTGCGAGAAGATTCGCATTTTCTCTTTGTAACTGAGAGTAACCAGTTGATGATGGCATCAGGCTTGAAAGCCTTTCTTGTGATAACAAGTTTAAGTTAAAATTTCCGCTGGCACCACTTCTGGCATTAGAAGCATCGGCTTGATCAACTAACGAGTTAATACTTTTTTCTTTTCTAGGGGATCTTCTTATATTTGGTCTTCTTTGGAACGGATGTCCCATGGTTATTGTCCTCTTCAGAATCCATTCTGCATAAAGCGTGGATTTACCAATGCTGATATTGGTGTACCACCTTAATTTAAATGTACACTAAACTCATCGAGCCAATAATTTTGGCCGGGAGTGTATATAAAATAATTAAAAAGAAGCTAACACTGCACTTTTAATTTTTTCACAATATGTACTTATAAAATAATTAAAAAAGAAACTACTAACACTGCACTTTTTTACTATTTTATTTTTATTTTATCGCTTACTTTATCGATTTCACGTCCAAACCCCGCAACGATTGAAATCGAACTGATATGATAATGTCTTCTGAAAAAACATCTATAGTCATCGCCTTTTAGATGTTAATATCTAAAACTCAAAATGGTTCTACTTTATGGGTTTTTCCAAAAGAGATTCAAAAACTGTTCCGACCTGTATCGCATTGAACCTAAAGAAATCTTGCAACCGTAGTTTAGAACTATAGTTCACTAAATCACTCTATATCAATCGTTTATACATTATCGATGTTTTCTATACGAATTATCTACGATAACTTCGGTTTCTACGGATTGTAGACACATCGACGTAGAAAATATTAGATAATGCGTAAATGCCCTTCCCTGATTACACAGCCTGGTTGACCATATTATATTCATCAAATATTAGAATCAGTCGATATTTTAAAAGTAACAAATTTAATATTCTCAAATACCAAAAATTGTAAAATGCTTTTAAACTCTTTAAAATCACAGAATTTTCTAGGAATTCTTGATTTGTGAAAGCTTGATGTTTTAATAACAACTTTGTGAATAGGAAAAATTAAAATTAAATTATAAATGTCATTCAGCTTCGCGAGAGGGCCAATTAATCATTAAACCAAAAAGTTCATAATAAAGTTCAAAGTTTCAAATAATGGAATTTACTCAACATGTATCAGCAAAACTATAAAAACATCGGGCGACAAGTTCTCAATCGGACTATGAAGTGATCCCTAAACCAACACTTTACTAACCGTGAAAAACATATTAAGGATCCTGTTTAAAAATAAAGGAATTTGGCATTATGTGAAAGGCTTCATTACATTTCCCATAACGTCCCGATTTGGAGGTTGGTCCATACGCCCATTACATTATGCTGAGCTTCAAATTTCAACATTCACGCAACCCTGATTCCCGCCGTCTAATGGTCCTATTTGACAGTTATACACAGACACTATAGTTTTCATACCTATATTGCGGCTGAAGCCTTTGTGAACTTCACATCGATTCTAAACGAACACGATAATTTTTTTTAATCCGCTTATAGAGTTCAGCTTTTATTAAACTGAATCGTGTTTAAAGAATTTATAAAGTTACATATTTTAATTCTATTTTTCTACAAATTCGATAACATTAAGTAAATAAACGCAGTGTATAACAAGACATGTAAATTCTTAATAATAAAAAAAAGTTTGGCGGTTACTCAACTGTAATTAAATTGAACAAATTTCCACCGAATATATTATAGAAAAATATTATCATTAAGTTTATAACGTGCACAACAACAACAACAACGAAACAGAAATAAAACTCAATTATAACAAAGTTCTAGAAAATTATAAAGTATTTAGAAAATAAAATTGAAACTTTAAGTTTTTTTAAGCTTCAAACTGGTATGATGATAATCTTTGATATACCTCATTGAAGTTTTAGTTTGATTTTTTTCACACAACAACAAAAGTATATACATATACTAAATAGCAGAGAGAAATATAATGAAAATAATCTTTGTTGGAAAAACCTAAATAATTAAAACAATAACAAAAATAATGAAAGTAATTTTCTGTATACCTAATTTTTCTTTATCTTTTTTTTTCATTCGATTAATTTTGAGAAGAATTTGGAATATAATATTAATGGTTCGTAAAACGAAAAACACACACACACACACACCCACACATATACACAAAAACAACAAATTAAATTAGAAACAGATTAATGATATAAGTATATAATGTATGTTCGGTTGAGATTACAAAAGAAATTGAATGAAAAGTTCTTTCGATTCAATAAAAAAAATTTTAATTGAATTTTATATCATATCATTGTGAGCGCACACAACTGCCAGTTTTTAATTTGGAAACATAATTAATTGGTTTTAGTCGAAAAACCTCAGATATTTCAAATTTCTCGACAAAAATATACCTATAGTCCAAGTTTGCGGTTCACCGGCAGTTTCAGTATAAAATGGCATAGCATAATCGATTTTGAATTCACAAGATCGTACTGAATCATTCTAATATAGACGACAAAAAAAATTTATCCATAATAAAACTCTGTATGCGAGATTTCCCCATTCAGTACCCCAATCATGATTTCTGGGACGAGTCTTACATTTTTTCGATATATGTGCTTTTCGACCTACTTCAACTTTTTTATCATTCCTATATATCGAAAATACTGTGAACGAACTCGGGTAATGTCACTGACTAGGACAGTCGCAGGAAAACGAAAGTACGTTTTATAGGCAGGAGCCTCATAGCCTTCAGCCCGTTAAGCATAACACAAATGACATCTTTTGTGTTACAGTAATACAATTATTAAAACACGTCTTTGTTTATTAGAAGCCTAAGAAAGTTATTGCGGCTGACAATATTCTTCATAAATTTAAGAGAGCGAATGTGTGTAGTAAGAATTGCCATTTATATGGCACAGTGATGCTAAGAAACTATGGCGACCATTTACTACTACTTATAGTAGTAATAAGCGAAAGGTTTTAAATTGAAAAATTTTTGATATGATTTTGAACAACTAAAGGGCTTTCAAAAATCAATTCCAATTTCTTTGAAATAACATCGCTTTGTAAATCACAAAATTGCAGTGAACAGGATTCCCAAGTATTTCACTAAGAAATCTATCTAAATCTTCAAATCTTTCGTTGAATTGATTAATTAGATTTTTTATTCTGGAACAAATTTTGAAAATTGGAAATCTGGAGATTCTTCCAACACGACAAAACACGAGTTAAAATAAGCCAAATAATTTTGTTCTAAATCGGTTTTAAAAATTTTATGTTTTGTTTTGAAACTATCAATATTTCCTATAATTTGTAAAATTGAAAGGTTTTTGCCTTAAAAGGGCTGCCGTAAAATTTAAAAAAAATAAAAATAAAAAATAAAAAAATTTCATCTAAAACGACTTTATTGCTTTTCAAAATATTCGCCTTTAAAAGCTCTACATTTTTTGCATACGCTCAAACCATTTATCGAAACACTTTCGCCAGTCCGAAGATGATAGCTCCAAAACATGGTTTTTGAACGATTAAACCGCTTCTTCAGGTGATGAAAATCGTTGTCCACGCATCTTATATTTAATTGTTTGAAACAGGAAGAAGTCATTGGGTGCCAAGTCGGGGCTGTAAGGCGGCTGAATCATCAATTCGTCCGTTTGACTGCTCTAATACTCGCTTGTTTGATGTGATGTGTATGAGCTCGCATTATCGTGATGCAAAATGATTCGCCGTTTCGGATTGTTTTCTATCAATTTGTTGAAAACCTCGAGCAAACAAATGGTCGCGTACCAAACTGAATTGACCGTCTTTTGATTTTCAAGAGCCACAGTAGTCACATGACCGGTTTTCGTGAAGAAACACGCTATACCTGTTGCTTAATTCTCAACGCTCCGAGCTCGCACAACTCTTTTGTTAACTTTTCTTCGAATTGGAAGACCCAAACAGTCGATTGCTGTTTTCTTTCCGGCTCATACGCACATATCCATGACTCCGTCACCTGTTACGATCTTGTATACGTTTTTGAAAGTGCCTCCAACGAATTTTTCAAGCATTTAGCGGCGCACCAATCAACACGAACCTATTTTTATGCGTCTATCAACAAATGTGGAATCCAACGTTTACATAGCTTCCGTACCTTTAAACGTTGCATGACGATCCTCTTCAATCAGTTTTCTCACAGCATCGATGTATTCTGGCACAACAGCTGTTTTTGGACGACCTTCACGAGGCTTGTCTTTGGGTGAACGTCGATCGTGTTTAAATTCATTATACCAATTATAAACACTAGCCAAAGGATGATGATTCAATGAAAATTTTTTCACTGACTTCAATTTTTCAAGTAAATAAAAAACAATGTTGCGATGCGAACTGACAGATGACTTCTGAGAAACAAAACCTCTAAAAATGTTAAAATTTTTGACTGACATATAGGTTAACATCGGAAAACACTAGTATTACCATTTTCTAAAAACTTTTACGGTAGCCGTTTTATAGGTTTTAATTTAATTTGTTGAAATATGTCAGCAAATCATTCATTAAATTCGTGTTTCCAAAAAATTCAAAATATATTTTCACAATTTAAAAAATAATTTCAAATAGAACTTGTGCAAACAGAATTGCATCTTCATAAGCTGCTTCCGTTTCTTATAGAAACGCCTTCAGATGTCGATGCGTCAGTAAGTTCTGACCTTCTCTCAATTTATGTACAGCTTTAATTGCAACATCCATTGATGATTTAATATTAAATGGTTTTGAACATAAAGCTTCTTGGCGTATGGCACAGTGATAGAAAGTGGCATTAAAATTCTTCTTCTACAATATTCCTTTTAGTCGTCATTATTCCATTGTCGAAGCCCCATCATTACACACTTCTAATAGTTCTTCTTATAATTAGCAAAATTCTCGGATATAATCGTAGTAACAGTTAGCACTTGGCTTGGGTCAGATACGTCTGTGAACTCATCAATTAGTATAGAAAAATGCCTGCTTTCTGCTAATAATTTTTTAAGTTGCGGGTAACTATGCAGGTAAGCTTAAATCAGTAATCCTTCTACTTATTGTAGTGTCAAAACATTTTAAAACATTTTCGATTTAAATCCTTTTTTAAACCTTCAATTAAGGGTTTTGATTTGGCAATAATATAGGAAACAAAGAAAGATACTTTTAAGATGAAGATTTGTTCTCATCTGGTCGGACGTAGTTTTCCACTTAGTATTTGTTGAAAATTCAGCTCTGTGATTTGTGCAAAAATCGGACATACAAATTTATGACCGCCAAATTTATTGCGCCACTTAAACTCATTTAATTGTTAAACATTTTAGGTAACCTATATAGTCGAAAATGGATGAGAGCCAAAAATAAACATAATGTACTGGCCCAAAATAAAATTTGAGTTTGAATCGTTAATTTGAATTTCTATTTGTAGAGTACTCTTTTGGAGAACGTGACATATAAGGCAGCATTTTCTTTAAATATTCGGTCTATCTGTGTTTTGCCAGTTTCCTTGCTCGTCATCTTCTGCTGCTGTTTCCCCAAACATTCATTTACTGTGTAACCTGAGTCCGATTCCGATGCATCGTCGACAATAATCTGTTCATAACATTCGTTGCAAATTAGGTTACTGATATTTTAGGCGAATTTATCAGTTGTTGCTCCGTTTCGGTTTCATCTTCCCAAATTCGCAGAGTTTGCATAGAAATTTCCGCAACGAGACAGGCTCGATATTTCGGCGCTCTTTGATTCGCCCTATAATAAAGCATCAAACGGCTCATTTAAAATCTCTCGTTTTTATTCCATTTGAGCGACTTCAATAAAAATTTTAGGATAGCGTCCGCAGTGAATAAGTTTGCATAACGTCTTCCCGGCGCTTCAATTGCTAATTTCGCGGGTTTCAAAGCATTGTGCAAATCACATACGACTTTTATATTATGTATAGATTCAATTAAGTAGATAAGATCCCAATTCAATTATTACCACACGAATTGTGCGATAATCTGTGTACTCAATTGTGTACTCAATCTGGGTTTGCAAATCCCTATTTACTTAATGTTGCAAAATAATGTTTCGTATACTGGGCAACATTTAAAAACCATTTCAATTTGCGCACTTAGGTCTTGGACAGCACATTTTGGCTTGATGTCGTTGTTCAACATAGAGATCATTCGGATTCGTCTCGTCGCCATCGGTTTCACTATCACTAATATCCTCTGGTTCTGGTTCTTCTGTTGTATGTATTGCTACGTTTCTTGTAAATGACACCCATAATGCCATGATCATAGCAGAGTTAATGTTGATACTGTGAATCTCGTCCAAATTTGATCATAACTGTGCAGCTTCCAAGTATTCTGTTAAATCCCAAGTTGCTGTAACATTGGTTAAAATTTACAATTGGTTCATCCATTCAATTAAAGCTAAACTGAAATTTCCATTCACTTTATTGTGAGACTTTATTGTTTCAATTATTTTCTTTTTGACATCAAAAAAGTCATATATCAGATTCATCACACGATGCTTGCCCTTCGGCAAAGTATAGTGCCGAACACTTAATGATTGAGGTGTAAATTCACTTTTACAAATAATTTCCGCCATGGATTTGGCGTTTCATAACATGTATAACAGACGCAGGCGGCTGCTCAACTATACCAAATTTTGTTTGGTCGCCATGATTAGGGGATGTACCGCCATGATTAGGGGATTCCAAAAGACTATACTACAGCCTGAAATATTGCTGTGGTCTTTACATTTGTTTGGATTGATGTTGCGCACACTTTCTAGATGCCATCTCAATCCGCTTGTAGAAGATCCTTTGCAACTTAAAACTTTATTTGGGCATAGCAGGTATTTTCTTATAGTAAAGGCAGACATTTTCTTATAGTAAAGGGGATCGCTTTTTAGTTAAATATTTCAATTTAAGGTAATCTTATCATTATATGTATACAGTTACAATTAAATATCAATGATAATTTTCCACAATTACGGACTCGCAGAGTATGTGACGCCAGCAAAACAAATAATTATCAACAATAAATATGAAACAAGTGGACGCCATGTTTTACTTGACATTTTGTGTTTTGATAGTTGTTTAAATGGGGAAACGGAAAATCGAATTCCTCCCCAAGAAATCCCGGGAGTGACCCTCTACCTCTTAGATAATTAAATCATAAACAAAAAAAATCAACAACAAATTTTTATTTTACATTTTTCGGATTTGTCCATAAAAAACCGAAAAATTGTTTTTCCTTGAGATTTATGGCAACATAGAAAGCAACAACAAAATCAGTAAAATAAGAAATTTATTTTGTTCAATAAAAAGCTTGATAAAAATATTCTAAATTTATTTGTCGGAAATAATTATTTACATATTATTACTATTGGAGTTGTGTTTCATTTATGTTAGGTTTTGATGGTCAGCTGCTTTCATATTTAAGATACACGAACCTAATCTCAAATAAATAAAAATCACTGTACATAAAAATAGTTTGATCACAATTGATGATGATTGGCGAATGTTGCGTATAGGGCACTGCGCGGTTCCTTTTACCACACCAAAAACAACATTTTTTAACATTGACTCGTAAACACCAAACCATTAATGATTTGTTGACTTGTTTTGTTCAAACTATATAAAACGAACAACAAAAATCTGTTCAATAACAAACCGTATAAACTTTTATTATTTATTTGTTTTGTAAGCTCATAAAGGCTTCAAAACGGAAACAACAAAAATGGGGAAAAATTTATGGTTTTTCGGCAAATTCAATTGTTGAGCAATAGCTTGTATCGCGTCCGGTAATACGTACTTAGATAGATTTATTTAGTCTATTTGTGAACTGAACAATATTCTAGAAAATAAATAGATCGTCTTAACTTAAAATAAAATGGTATACAAATTTCATTGGAACGAAGAATATACTTAGAGATGAGATTTTGCCTATGTAAATGTACCATTTCCCAGTTATTTACGTATTTGATATACGACACATACAATTCTTTTGGTTCATTTGGTTAAATTTTTAACAGCGATAAAAATGTATATCAATAAATGAATCGTTCAAAATGTCAAAATCAGATAAACAAACCCAATTCAAATCCAATAAAAATAATAAATAAACTTTTTGGTTTCCATTTTTTTTAATGGTTTTTACCAATATGAATCGTATACCGAAATATGTTTGTTTGTTTGTTTTGTTTACATCAAATGTACATTGGTTTGAAATGAATGGAAAATTACGTAAGGTATAACAGGGTGGTCTCTAGAACCACAGGATAGGATATTTTGTATTTTTTTGTTTTTCAAGGTTCACAGAAGAAGTTTTTTTCGGTTTAACATTTTAATTGTTTTCAAATTAATTTATAATAAGTGCCGTTCCAACGTGTTCAACTTTTAAACTTATTCAATAACACAGTTTTATACAAATGGGTGCAAAATAATAAATTTCAGTGAATTTACTATACAGTGGACTGCTATAGAAGGTGTTTTGCAATTTCTAGAGAACAATATCAAAATTTGATAAACCGGAATAACAATTTATATTCAAGTTGCTCATTTATACAAGTACATATGTTCACATGATCCAATTGGTGGTCAACTACATCTTCAAGGTACCGTACTCGTCCATGATTGCAGTTTAATTCAAGGTATAATGAAGAGGAAAGCCACTAATTTGAGCGAAAACCTTTTTACTATTTTTCGTGGTCTTTTGACATTTGAAGTGACTCCTAGTCGTCCATCGAAGTCAACTCCCGCAGCCATTTACAGTTTTCACCATCTAAATTCTTTGGCCATTTATGGAAACCAATGGTGGTCTCGTAATAAGTTGGATCATAACGGTCTTTTCAGAGGATAGCTCCATTTTGTAGCTTTTACACAAGTCCACCATCCTATCTATGGCAAGCTGAGCTTTTTCTTGAATACTTTGTCTTGAATTTCCAGGATAAAATCTAACCTTATCGTCCGCGAATGCTACTTCTTGGACTCCCAGATTCATGCTTCCGTTGAAGACAATATTCCAAAGGTGTGACCAAGGATGGAACCTTGCGGACATCGCTTTTTGACCATTTTTTCAAGTGTGCCATGACTTGGGATAACAGTGGCCTTTTTTTCCAGAAAAACAGTTGTTTAGGATGTTATATAGAGATTGCGTGGGCAATTGAATCTCTTTACCTCCAACATGATGCTGGACCACCACAGGTTGTCGAACGCGCCATATACTTCTAGGAATACTCCAAGATTGTACTTTTGGTCCGACTCTTTGACCATATTGATCATTTTGATCATTGCGTCCTCTGTGGATCTATTTTCTCTGAAGCCAAACTGTTCGACACTATAGGTACCACTTTTTTGGAATATGTCCATTAACCGGCAATTAACTTTTCGAATAGTTTACCACGGACAGGCAACAGCATGATTGGTCGATAAGATGATACAGGGCCAAGCACGTTGTATCACTTCGAACACGATGTTGTCTAGGCCTAGCACCTTACCAGCTGTCATAGACATGATTGCCAAAATGGCCTCTTCATCACTGAAGTGGCTCACGTTTGTTGTAGTTGGTGCAGAGCTACGATCGGTGCGAATTTCTCTTTGCCTCTCAGAGTCATTTTCCTCATAGTCGTCGGGTAATAAGGTGTTAAGCATGCATTTTGTAGTGTCCTCCCAACAGATTATTGTTAGTCCACCACCGCTCAACAAAATACTTAGTACCTCATTCGCTTTCAATTTACCTGTGCGAAATTTATAGACAAAGCCCCACGGTTCAGCATTTCCATGCATTTTATCTTTTTGGTATAACTTGCGCAACTTACGAACTAATTTTCTTGGTTTGCTTAGGTCAGGAGACCACCAAGACAATTTTGACTTGCGAGCACGTTTACGTGGAATAGTAGCGCTACAGACTTTGATAATTGAACTTGTTATTATTTGTTCAACTCGATCGATATCGCTTTCGATCGAAACCATTAGTTCTTTTGCCAGGCTTTGCCAGATGCTACTTAGCTGGTTGTAAAGACCCTCCCAATTGGCATGCCTTAAGGCATACCGAGGAACTTTTTTTGATGCTGGGGAATTATTATGTGTGTTCTCCGAGCCCAAGATCGAGACAATTACTCTGTGGTCACTTGATGTCCAATTTTTATGGACCAACCAATTTAAAATTCTCCTTAACAGATCGCCCGCCATGAGAGTGAGATCAATATTCGACTCTCCATTGTGGGAATATGTACTTGGCTGCCCTTTTGTTCGTTTATAACGAATAGTTTACTTCTTGCAATTATAATTCTTCAACGCGGACTCCTCTCTCGTTTGCGTCCTTATTGTGCCAAAGTTTATAGACTTAGCATTGAAGTCGCCAGTAATAATAATAGGATGCACGATTTTATCGAGTTTATTCACATATTCCACTGGATCGTCTGAATATTGGAATTAAATACTGACCAAGTAAAAATTTCCTAAATTAGATCTCACCTCGACACACACACAGTGTGTATATTCCTAAATGGACATATGGAATTCAGCTATGGGGCTGTACAAGCACATCAAATATAGATCTTTCAGCTCCGTGTCATATCCAAAATCATAACCGCCACAGACACCTTGAGATTAAGACGGTCAAAAATATAATACAAGCACACAGTTTCAAGTACCTTTCGATTCCTGAGGTAAATATAAGTCAAGACTTAGATAACATATTCATTTAGAGGTTTTGCACAATTCTTTTAGTTTCATATAAAGAAATATTCAAAAATTAAGCCATTTGCAGTTTTAGAAAAAGAAAAAAGTTTGTTTGTCTCATTTCCCGCAGATAGTGTTATGCCAGAATAATTTTATTAACTGCCTTAATCATTTATTAAGAAATATACCTGATGACTGTGTGTGATCTATACTATGTGTGTTAACAAATTTCACTTCCGTACGAGAATATCAAGTTTACATATGCATTAAATTTGAACAATCATAGCTTTCGCATTCGAATTGTTAATATGAAGGAGGCATTCTACATATATTGCTTTGACTAATATCTTCTACTAATAATATCGTTTATGTTCTTGGTTGATGCTGTGATTGGTGTGCTGACAATTGTTTCTAGGACAATTTTCTTCGAATGGTTTTTTTATGTTTCACAGCTGGTTTGACTTATGTTACTCTGACATTTAGATATAGAAGAACATAATTTCTTGTAAATAAAATAATCATAGTCATATTGGGACTTCAGTTTTATCACTAATGCTGGAAGATTCCTATTTTAATCAAATTTTTTTGATCGAGAACAAGTAAATGTTCTGCAATTATTTCACATACATACATATATCATAAAAGTTTTCGTCCTTCAAAAAACTTAAAACATAAAAATAAATTAAGTGTTTCCATTTGATTACAACAACGAGACCCCAACTAATGTTATTTTTGGGAAAATTTTGTTCTGGATGTTATGAAAAAATACGCAATTTATCACAAGTGCCGTTTCATTTATTACATTGTTATTTCTTCTATAATGTTTTGTTTCTTAAGCGAAAGGAAATTATATATTGTTAAAAGAAATTAATAAATTAAGTGGTTTTTATGTTTTATGTGAATTTTTTTTCTTCATTTTTATGGTTGGTATAGTTGGTACATACATATAAGACTTGATGATAAAAATGAATTATTATAGTTTTAATTTTCGTCATTTTATTTTTGGGATCAACAATTTTAATATTCTCATTGTTCTTGTTTTATCGTGACCCATTAATATAGAGACATTGTAAACCATATTTTTTAAGTATTTATTCTGAAAACATCCATACAATTGATTTTTAAGCTTAAAATCAATCTTTATGTATCAACAGAAATTATACTTCAAAATCCAGAGGCAGTAGCTCACCGACGATGATGGAATCAAAGCAACAATCAAATTTGAGAATGAATTTGGAGAAATTAAAAATTTCTATCACAAATTCTTCCATTCTAGACAATGGTCAAGACTTTAAAGTCTAGATTATATACATATATATATATATATATACATTTCGAATCCAGTTGAACACTTGGCCTTCTGGTCAAAGAACTCGAATGGAGTCGAATCAAATTGTATATTGCAAACAAAACCATATAGCTTAAGCAATGGTTTTTTGGTTTTTATCTAAAATTCTAATTTTCGTTTTTAATTTTGAATTAAGAAATAAGATTTTTTAAAAATATAAAGCATGAACAGAACGATCTTTCTGATGAATGCCTGTTCAACAAATGCCCATGACCTAGAGCTAAACTATGTCTATTATTTTGCCAGCACTATTAGTCATTAAAATATATTCAATAGATTTTCCGAGTATACCAAAAGAAGGAACATTTCAACTAGACCTGTTGCCGTAATCCGATTGTGTAATGTCTCAAGTTGGGTTGCCCATCATTTTGAAGGCTTCCGGTTTCCGCCACAGATGCCTCTAGTTGAAACTCAAACCAATCCCAAAACATATTTGTAGTTTATATAGACCGTTATTAAATTTTAAAAACGGTTAGTGCATTTTGATTTTTATTTCACTTTTTATATTCCAACGTCAAAAACATATATACCCAACATATACTAAAATGTCAAAAGTATAATAAACTCTACAGAGGTATAACATTCAAAATAAATTTCCCAATAAATATATGACAGTGTAAAATTCGATTCGATCGAATTCAAAAATAACTTCATAAATAATTTACTTCATAAATTCATACTAAATTCATAGGTGAAACCATTGTTGAATAAGACAGGAATTACCTGTTTGATAATTTGTTAACATTAACCGAAGTCAGATTTTCCAATTTAAATGAGCCTATAGAAGAAGTGCCACCTCAGGGGTGCCCAGTATGCTCGAATAAAATGAATCCCCAAAATAACACCTATACCATCCAATAATATCCGTTTATACTGAATACCATATAGAGAGCAGCCGGAAAATCAAAATTAGTCATATTGAACCGACTTTAATATTTGACAACGGCTTTTATAATTTAATTGGACTTGTTAGTTACGAAAAATGTAACAGTAATAGTTCGAAAGAAACCGTTTCTGGTCATTTTATCAGTTATTCTCACAACAAAGGGCAGTGGATCTACAAAAATATTTAGCTATCGCAAGTAAACCGAATAATATTGAAGTCAATCCTCACATGGTAGTTTATACAAGATCCACAGAATAAACAACTCAATACATGAAACATAATAATATACGTGTTGATAAATTCAATTGATGATACATTAGCGGTCCGATCAACTATATACGATTCCCAATAATTCAGTGGTGAACATTTGACGATTTTGATATGTTAAGTTATATATGGATGAAACACTATAAAACATCCTTATCACCCTTAGCAAATATTTTTTATCACAATGCTGGTCTAATTTACATAACCCATATTTTCAATCAATTTTTAATTTCAAAAGAGGTATAGTCTTCAAATTCAAACTTTATTATACTTTCTAATTAAAATTTGGTATATTGATGAACTGTAAATTTATTTTACTTAAATTTTTTAGGATTTGTTATAAAATACAAATTTGTCAATCAAAGTTAAAAATTAAGTTTAACGTTTTTTTTTTTTTGAAATATATAAGACACTTTTATTTTTAGCCAAGACACACTTTGAAAAGTCTTTTATATAAAGATCCTTTTAGTTTTTTTTAACCAAGACACATTTTGAAAAGTCTTTTTTCGGGCTAGATTTTCGGGCCAACCTCACATCCGTTGATCAGATAAATCTCAAAAATCTATTAATCTCAAATCTTTCGATGCTGTTCAAAAGGTCTGACGGAAACCAGACGAAGTATATTTAATTAAGTTTTACACGGAATTTACTGACTACATATGATGAGCACTTATATTATCTTTCGGAATTATTTCAAAAAGTTAAAACCTTGGTACGAAAGTAATTTTATTTAAATTAGTGGCGTTTTTATTTATAAACGTAATTATGTATATATAGCAAGATTTCTTAAAACTTAAATTGGAAAAATGTCGAAAGTTTTTTTGCGTGTACGATTCTGAGGTTAAAATTTAAAATTCGATTTGATGATTCTTATGAAAATCTTCAATTTATGATAAGTAGGCAAAATTTTCAAAAATCCAGAATACCACTCGAATTATAAAAACTGTATTCAAAATATTTGAGATTTAATTAACTTCTGAAAATATAAATGTAAGTCACCAATAATTTAAAAAAAAATTCCGAAATCATCCCCAATATTTCAAGCTGGCAAAACGACAATGTTTATAAAATTTTATCGAAATTTATAAAATACCTATATACTTATGATACTTACGTAGTTCATCATTCATATACTTACGTTCAAATTCGACGTTTAAAATTCTGAATATTTACTCGGAATTGTGAAACTAAAAATTCTTAAAATTTACCGATTGACGACATTTTTAAAATTTCCTAATTTGAAATTCGAAAAATTTCCAAACCAAATTTTACGTATACGATTCTGCAGATTATTAAAATTCGAATTGATGAAAAAAAAAAAAATTTATGATGGACAGTTTTATTACTTATTCGTATTTTCACAAATTTAGCGAAACTTATGTGATTTTGGGATATACCTAAAATTTTCAATCGAAATTCGACATATCACTCGAATTATTACGAACAAATAGAACAGTGGTTACAGCTGTGACGCTTGGATCGGGGTACCATGTTCGAATCCCAATAGCGGCAAAGGCCATTCAAATTAAATTGAACCTGAAATCGAAGCAAATTGCAAGAGTGTTGCGAGAGTCTGAAAAATCAAACCAAGTAAAGGAAAAAAACAAACAAACAAAACTAAACAAATCGCAACTTCAAAAGTTACATATGTTACATATTCAAATTCCATTATACATATTTACTCAAATATTATAATTCAAATTTCTAAATTTATATCAACGTCGAAGCAAAGTTCAAAATATAAATTATACAATTTTTGATATTAAATTAATATATTTAAAAATTAAATTACAAAATTTTAATTAAATACAAAAATGTCTTTACTGAACAAAACTTCAGAATTCCGAATCTGAAACTTTAAAATTTAAACCTAGATATAGAAATGACGATTGCACAAGCGCCACTAGCGGAAAAATAAAAAAAATACATGACTACAAGATAGTGATAATATAAATTAATTTAAAAAAGGATAAACTTAATTGTCACTTTATATGTACGGTTTTCTATTGTATATTGGTTGTTTACTTTTTAAAAGCAGATTACTTTTTAAAAGCATCATCCATAAACGTCAAAAATATACGTAGTTGTCATAGTTCAAAATTCTCATAAGACATTTAAAGACGAAATCAAACAACTGAAGAATGAATCTTTAATGATCGCTACATTTCAGGAAGGCGCCCAACAGCAATAATGACCTAACAGAAAAACTACAAATAGCCGCATGCATAGCTGGACAGCAAATCTGTCAATTTCACTAACAGAAGAATCGAATACAAACCAGTTTATTCAATAGCCAGATTATTCTGTGTTCGAACGCAGCGAAATACTTCGGCATGCCACTTGATGCTAAGCTAAAGTGGAAAGCCCAACATAACTATATAGGTAAATGTACTGGTCAATGGGAAGAAACTCCCCTATTCTACATATATAATAAGCTTTTGGTTTATAAACAAGTTCTATAATACTGCATGGACTTTATGGAATATAATTCTGGGGTTATTACTAAACTAAGCCACATACAAAAATTACAAAATTTCAAAAAAGTCAAAAAAATTTCAATAGATCCAGAGCGTTAACGTCGAGGCAACTCAGCTAAACTGGCAACGTTGTAAATAACAACAAACTATATTAAAATTAAAATTACCATTAAATTCGTATACAAATAAGTTGATTATTTTCAATGGATAAGTTTAGATAATTAATTCAAATTTAATCAGATTAAGTCAAAATCTAATTTGGGCCAACGAAAACGACATGATTGGCGTACGTCAGACCCTTCAAGTAGCGTCACAAGAAAAACACTTATTATATTTGACTGTTTAAAAAATCAATATTTGCTATGGCTGTCAGCACAAATCTGTTGGCATACATTGCAGACGTTATTGTGGATTTTTCAATTATCATTCTAGCGCCATAGTTGAATTTTATATAAAAACATTTTAAGATAGTTTTAAAATTCGTCCTAGCTATTCTGGGAATACTACGATAGAGTTTATAAGATGCATCCAATTTAAAATTAATTCAGCTGAATTGATTTGGTAATTGCCTTAAAAATCTAATTAAATATCATATAAAGAAACCGACCACAATAAAAACAATACAAGTGCCTGTTGCTCTGGGTTTTTTTGGCAGAAGGTATATATGTACATACATATGTATACGTAAACTGTTCAATAAAATCGAATATTTTAAACTACCGTATATGAAACGCTATTTGAATTATTTACAGAAGACGATATGATAATGGACAAGTTAAAGAATTTAGCCAAAATTCATCATTCTGTGGTAGGTGATATAAAAACACTATACCCATCCCATTTGAATTTTGGGAACATTGGTAACATGCTTCAACACTTAAACGGATATTTAATTTCTTTTAAATGTAAAGTTAAAATAACAGAAGGATATAATATTCTAGAAAAAACAACGAATGTATTATTATTATTATTATTGTGGTGTTATCCCTAGAAGTAGGACCAATTGGTATACATATGTACATATATGTCAAATTATCAACAAAAAAATCAAAATTCAAAATTTGCAAATAATTTTTATTCAGTTTTTTTAATTTTAGCTCAGCTCTAATGTTACCTTTTTTGCCATTTTAGCATCTATATTAATAAAAACAGTGTTTAATTCCAGTAATTAAAAGTAAAAGAAAATCAAAATTAATCTTAAAAATCTTAATTAAATTGACATTTTAATTTTTGTATTTAAATTGCACTAAAATAAAAATTAAAATAATGAACTAAAATATTTATTAAACAACAAAATTTAATTGTTTTTATGTTTTTATAAAAATATATAGGTTTATTTAAATGAGTATCAATTAATTATATTTTTAAATTTTTATTGTGTTGAATGTTTGGTATACGTTTTAATTAAACCATTTTTACAATTTGTGGTTAAATTAAATTTTCAGACAGTTTACAATGAAATTTCCTGTAATAATTTTCAATTTATTTTTCGTTTGTTTTTAGTATGGCGGTTATATGCCTTATATTTAATTATGTTGAACAAAAATTAAAAAATAATTCAAATGCAATAAATTATAATTTTTATTATTTATTTTTATTTAAATTTTATTTGTGGCAAGCCTATATTGTCCGATTTAATGGCGCGTATGATATTTGATTAATATTTTAATTTATGATTTTGTTTTGTTTGTAAAGTTTAATTTTTTATATAATAAGTAATTTCATAAGTTTAAATCTAGTAATAACGACACGTTTCCCTATTTCGTATACCGATTAGACATTATTTTCAAAAATTAAAACTACGTATATCTCTATATCATATGTGAACAATATTGCTGCAACAGGTATGGCGTGTTTTGCCCCTCAAGTCATAAAGATGACAATGAACGTCTACATAAACCACCCAAAATAAAAAAAAAATGTGTTTCAAATGGCATATAAAGTGAAAATTATATTGCCAAACTTGTGTTCTTGCGTTCCAAAACGAACAATGTTTCTCTACCATTCATTTATTAAAACTAACATATTCAAAATTACGATTAATTTATTATCAGTTATTGAAACATCATCAAATTATCTTAACTATATAGATTCGATTAAATTAATTAATTTTACATCAAAACAATTATATTCCACACACAATTCTACTCAAAATCAATTTCTTAAAAGTTTTTAAAATGTTTCTATTCAGTTCATGTCTTTTCATTTTGCACTTGCAAAACTAACTAACATAGTTATAGTAAAAGTGGCAGTAACCTTATGATTAGTTCCTTAACACTCTCGAAGTTATCCCAGGATTTCATCCCAGGATTTTTTAAAAATGCCTCTGACAACACAAGCGTGAATAATCGATCCCAGACTTTTTAAAAATATATATAGTTGTTCCGTTCCAGGATTTTTTACATTTATACTATCTCAGACTTTTTCAACTACAAAATAATATGTATGTATACAGTTGGTAATAAAATACTCATCCCAGACTTTTTTAATATGTAAAATTGATTTGATGGAAAATAAATTGTTATGTGCAAGTCTTTTAAAGGACGGCTAATTTATTTTTGCGGTTTGGTTTAAGACCCTGTTAGCAACCATTACGCCTGCTTTAATAATTTTGTGACTGTTTGAATTTCCGCAATATAAATAAATGTGGCTCCTTTGCCAACTTTTCAAAGCAAAGCTAAATCGAAAAAAAAAATCGTATGGCCAAGCTTTTATAGGGTCGGATTTTTTCTCATATCGATTGAGTTTGGGACCTTGTTGGCCAACACTGTGCCAGCGTTATATATATATATATATATATATATATATATATATATATATATATATATATATATATATATATATATATATACATATATATATATATATATATATATATATATATATATATATATATCACTTATTTAACTTAATAACTTAATTATTTAACTTCACAATAATTATTTTATTAAAATTTAACAACACTATTGTTACGTTTTTGCCTTGTCAAATTCAAGGTTCGATCACTGGATTGTGAATAAAACAAACGATGTAAATTCTAGAACACACTAAATTTATTTATTTCCGATTAAACACTAATTTAATTAATTCACTTATTTAACTTAATTATTTAACTTCACAATAATTATTTTCTACACTTTAACAACACTATATAACACTTTAATAACACTTTATTTTACTTTATAAACACTTTCCTTTTAATTACTATTAGCACTCTCACGGTTAAAACACAACTGATTTTCTCCCAAATGTTTGTTGCGTATTTATACCAAATATTCTAACCATTCTAGAAATGTCCAGAATATTCGATTAGTCTAGATAAGTCTAGACACCTCTATACTGTTCTACTTTATAACAATTTTACATTAACGATAGTGTCGCTATTCAAACATAGATGTCGCCACGATCGTAACATTACCCCCTACCTAATCCTGATTCGTCCCGAACAGGATCCAACTCACTACCCCTGTAGATCGCTAATCGCTCTATATGCACCACCTTCAACTTTCCTCGCTGCCCTTTCTTGATCCGGTAGACCACGTCATTTATTTTGGTGATGATGGTGTACGGCCCTTCCCACGAAGGTTGCAGCTTTGGTGATAAACCCTTCTTCCGTTGTGGGTTGTAAAGCCAAACTAACTCTCCTTCTTCGAAACCTTTATTATTTGCTCGTATGTCATATCGAGCCTTCATCCGATCACTTGATACTCGTATCCTCTCTCGTACAAACTGGTGTATCTCGTCGAGTTCTCCTCTCATCTGGTCAACATAATTCTGTCTATCTAAAGCTGATGATGGAACGGCTCCAAACTTTAGATCTCCGGGTAATCGCAGATTATTTCCAAAAAGGATTCTCGCTGGTGTCATTCCCGTTGAGTCATGTACTGCTGATCGATACGCCATCAGGAACATCGGAATATGTCGATCCCAGTTGCGTTGATCATTTTCCACGACCTTTGCTAAATATTTCTCCAACGTCCCGTTGAATCTTTCCACCATACCATCCGACTGTGGATGCAGAGGCGTTGTTCTTGTTTTATTTATACCGAGCAACTGACATACTTCCTGAAATACAACTGACTTAAAGTTTCTTCCTTGGTCTGTGTGAATCTCCATTGGTACTCCAAAATGACTTATCCAATTATTAACCATGGCGTCAGCTATTGTGGTTGCCTCCTGATTGGGTATGGGATACACTTCTGGCCATTTGCTAAAATAGTCCATTATTACTAGCACATATTTGTTACCAACATCCGTAGTCCGGAATGGTCCTGCCACATCCATTGCGATCCTTTCAAACGGCGCTCCGACGTTATATTGCTGCATTGCTCCCCGACTTTTCCGTGCAGGACCTTTTACCGCCGCACATTGATCACATTTTTGGCACCACTCCACTACAGATTGTCTACATCCTGACCAGTAGAAACGTTGACGTATTTTGGCAAGTGTTTTATTAATTCCCAGATGACCCCCACTTGCCCCTCCGTGATACTCCTTCAATATCTCGGCAATTCTAGACTTAGGCACCACTTTTACCAATTGCTTCACATCACCGTCCGAGCTTTCCCATATTCGTTTTAAGCATCCGTTCTCGATTTGGAGGCTATCCCATTGTGCCCAGTAAGCCTTTACCGTGGGACTCTTATCCACAATTTCACACCAAGTTGGACGATTTCCTGTCTCTTTAAGTTGCATGATTTGCCAAATCTGGATCTGTTAACTGCTCGTCCCTAACCGTTTCATCCGTCCATTCCTTATCGGGTAGTATTTGCATAAGCCTGATGTCGATAACGTCTTCCTTTGCTTCTATACGCCCGCAGTGCTTACATTCCACTTGACATGGTCGTCTTGACAATGCATCAGCATTTCCATGTGCACTCCCTTTCCGATGTTCGATCTGGTAATGATAGCTCTGTAGTCGCTCAATCCAACGCGCTACCTGTCCTTCTGGGTTCTTGAACTGCAGTAGCCAACGTAATGCTCCATGGTCCGTTCGTATATGAAATTCTTGGCCATAGAGGTACTTATGATAATGTTTCACACATTCCACTATAGCCAACAATTCCTTACGAGTTACACAATAGTTACGTTCTGGTTTAGATAACACCTTCGAGTAATAAGCTATTACTCTTTCTTGCCCTTCAATTTCTTGCGACAACACCCCTCCGATGGCATCATTACTTGCATCGGTATCAAGAATAAACTTAACACCAGGTATGCCAACAACGGTGCCGTACATAATCGCCTTCTCAATTCATTGAATGACTCCTCTTGCTCGTCACTCCATTCAAATGCTCTGTTCATCCGGGTCAAATCATGTAAGCTCTTTGCCACATTGGCAAATCCTGGTACAAATCGCCTATAATAAGTGCACAATCCGAGGAAGCTCCGTAATTCCCGTAAATTTTTAGGTCTTGGCCAGTCCTTTACCGCTGATATCTTGTCCTCATCGGTGTGGATTCCATTGGTCGTTACCTTGTGCCCCAAAAATTTTACCTCCGTTCTGAATAATGAACACTTCTTCGGATTCAACTTTAAACCGGCTGATTGTAATCGCTTCCATACCTCTGACAAATTTGTTAAGTGTTCTTCGAAATCCTTTCCCATAACTATGATGTCATCCAAATACACGAGGCAAGTCTTCCAGTGCAGTCCCTTTAACACGCGCTCCATAAGTCGTTCAAAAGTTGCCGCGCCATTACATAATCCAAATGGCATCACGTTAAACTGCCATAGCCCATTACCCACACTGAACGCCGTTTTTTCACGATCTTGCTCTTGGACTTCCACCTGCCAATACCCGCTTTGCAAGTCCAATGTTGAAAACAGTCTAGCCCCTGACAATGTGTCTAACGTGTCATCGATCTTTGGTAATGGGTAGCTATCCTTTTTCGTTACTGAATTTAGTTTTCGGTAATCGACACAAAAGCGCATTTTCCCTTCCTTCCTTTGGACTAATACTACAGGTGAACTCCATGGACTGTTTGATGATTCAATCACTCCAGCTGCCTGCATGTCCGTTACCATTCGATCCACCTCTTCTCGTTTTGCTAAAGGTAACCTTCTCGGTGCTTGGCATATAGGTGTCTCCGTTCCGGTATCAATTCGATGTTTCACCATGTTAGCTCTTTCATTATTATCCGGTGAACTGCAAAATATCGACTTATACTGTTCGAACAGTTGTCGTGCTGAATTTTTCTGGTTCATGCTAAGATCCCCAGTCCATTTCTGCATGAGGTGTTCTACTATTTGCTTCTGTCCTTGCGTATCGGTGTTTCTAATCGGATTTTTCTGCTCGCATTTCATTATCGTTGACACCTCTTCACATTTACCGATAACCGTTCCTTTCTTAATTGTTTTTGTCTTTTCCGAGAGATTTAGGGTCCTAATCGGTACCCTACATTCGTTATCTAATTTTACTAACGTCCTCCCTATCATAATTCCTTTGGTTTCGCTTTCTTCTTCACTGGCTTCTACAACCCACAACCTGGGTGGCCCAGAACCTCCCTCCAATCTCCCCCACACAATTGTTTCCGAATTCGGTGGCAGCTTTTCCCGCTGTTCTATTATTACCCGCCTAGTAGTTGTTTCCACATCATCCACTCGCAGTGGTAACTCGAAATTATCACAGTCCAATACTCCTCTTCCAACATCCACCACGAAGCCATTCGCCCTCATGAAGTCCATCCCCAAGATGACTTCATCCACTATCTTTGCGACCAGCACTTCGTGTTGGAATTAAGCATTGCCTATCTTAATTCTCACAAGCTTCCTGCCCTTTATGTCTGCGCTCTCTCCTGTGGCTGTACGTAATTTCAACTCATTCGCTGGTAGTACTCTTCCCTTTACTAGATCCTCACGGACAAACGTGCGCACCGCTCCTGTATCTAGGGTAATAACACAGCTCTTCCCGTCAATACTTCCTTTAATTGTTAAGTTGTCACCGACTCGTCCCAATCTCGAAATAGGGATGGAGGTTATGGGGCAATTGGTTGTGTGAGTCAGCTTCTGCCCCTTTAGGCTGACTCGTTGTAGTTTAACGACTCCTTTCGTTCTTGGCCATCTTCCTTGACCAACGTTCGCTCTCTACTTAATACTCGTCGTTGCATAGGAGATCGCGATCTTGTACATCTCCATTTTCCTTCTTTACAGTCTCTCGACATATGACCCATTTTGTCACATGTCCAACATTTTATTTTGCTACCACCCTCTCTGTATCTTGGAACCGACCGCTCGACGTTGGTGCTGCTATCCATTTCTACTCGTCGTACCTTAAGCGACGGTTTTATGATAGCCTGCGCAGTTTCATTTATTAAGGCACATGCGATGGTCTCGGCAAAAGTAGCCTTAGGTGATAACATCACTGCTTTACGTGTTTCCGGATCCCGTATTCCATCGATGAATGCGTCCATTTTAATCCTCTCCATATAATCGGGAGATGTATTCACATGTGCCAAATGCACTAGCCGCTCGACTGCTGCGGAATATTCTTGAAGAGTCTCTCCGATCTTTTGACATCGGCTCTTCAGCTCCATGCGATACATCTCTCGCTTATGGTCACTTCCATACTTTCGATCCAGCGCCTTCATTATTTCGTTATAATTACTACGGTCATACTGCGGAATAGTCTGCAGTGTTTCAGCCGCTTCTCCTTTTAGAGCCACTATTAATGCTGTTCCCCGATTTGCGTCATTCCACCCATTTTGATTAACCGTTGTCTCAAATTGGAATTTGAAAACCGCAAACGATGTTTTGCCATCAAATATCGGTGGCTTAAATTTCATTGCTTGAATTGGCTGAGCTACTGGCGATGCTGTTCCGTTAACCTCGATACATAGAAGTTTCCTCTCGAAGCCTAAAACTTTCTTTTCTAACCCTTGGATGTCCTTCTGTAATTTTTGTTCAACTTGCTCTACTTCTTCATGTAAATTGATATACATTTCATTGAATTTCTCATCCATTTTGTTATTGATCTCGCCCATCGACTGTTTAATTTCTTTCATTTCTTGATTTGATCGATCAAATTTCTGATTTAATTCATTACTGGACTTTTCAACTGACTTTTCTATTGACTGTTCCATTTTCAAATTGGACTGTTCCATTCTCATCATAACTGCCATTAACTGCGCCATATCGAAATTTCCAGAAGGTACCGATGCAACCTCCACTACCGCCTCTTTACTTTCTCCATTCTCTTCGTCCCCTTCTGCGTGGTCGGAAAATGTCGATTCGTCAAAATTATAAATAGCCGGATCATTACCCTCCAGCTCTAATGCTTGAAGTAATCGTTGCCTCAATACATTTTCCTGGCCGACCGTTGACAAACCACGTCGCTCCAACTCTTCCTTTAAATCGGAAATCTTCAATTCGTCTAGAATCATCTTTTAATTCACAATCCCACCGCTGTCACCAATTGTTACGTTTTTGCCTTGTCAAATTCAAGGTTCGATCACTGGATTGTGAATAAAACAAACGATGTAAATTCTAGAACACACTAAATTTATTTATTTCCGATTAAACACTAATTTAATTAATTCACTTATTTAACTTAATTATTTAACTTCACAATAATTATTTTCTACACGTTAACAACACTATATAACACTTTAATAACACTTTATTTTACTTTATAAACACTTTCCTTTTAATTACTATTAGCACTCTCACGGTTAAAACACAACTGATTTTCTCCCAAATGTTTGTTGCGTATTTATACCAAATATTCTAACCATTCTAGAAATGTCCAGAATATTCGATTAGTCTAGATAAGTCTAGACACCTCCATACTGTTCTACTTTATAACAATTTTACATTAACGATAGTGTCGCTATTCAAACATAGATGTCGCCACGATCGTAACACTATATTAACGATAGTGCCGCTACTCAAATAGAGATGTCGCCACGATCGTAACAATATGATATATGATAGACGAAATCAAATTTCATAATTTTGTTGACTAAATTTACATAATATATTAGTGGATAATACAATATTAATGCATTGTAGATATTTTGAAAGTTATTGAATAGTTTGTTTTTGTATTCCATTTTATTATTTTATGTAACATTTTTTCAGGAACAAAAGTGAATTATAAGTTAAAATACATATAGGAATTAAAAGGGTTAATTTACGTTTTTTGTTTACATAAAATAGGAAATTTAAATTAGCCCGTCATTTAAGTGCTGCTACGAATCCGTAAAGATCAACGTATTTTTATACATGAAATTGCCTTGGACATTTTTAATTTATTCACTTAATTAATTTATTTCGCTAGAAGTTAGACAATTTGCGTTACAATTTCCATAGTAAATTCGCGTGATTTCATGTTATCGAAACAAATTAATAATATTATTCTGAACAGGTGGCGCACCAGACGTTTATTATAATACATTTTTACGGTACCTGTTATTTCCAAGTTATTCCAGCCGGTGGTTGTTCATTTGGTTTTGTTTAATTATTTGTCAGTAGTGCCAGATGTATAGATGTCACAGTAGTTGTCACTAATATTGGTAAAATGATTATCAAACAGTTTATATAAATTAAAAATCAACGATGGCACAGTGGCGGCTAATAAGGCCCCAAACTCAATCTCTATATGAGAAAATAGTCGACCCTAGAAAAGCTTGATCATACGATTTTTCCTTCGATGTGAATTTGGTTTTCTTTGATTTGAAAAGTTGGCAAAGGGGATACATTTATTTCTATTGCGGAAACTCCAACGGTCAAAAAAATATCAACGATGGCGAAGTAGTGGCCAACAAGGTCCCAAACTCAATCGATATGAGAAAAAAGCCGATCCTATAAAAGTTTGGCCAAACGTTTTTATCGGTTGTAGGTTTTTTAGAAAAGTTGGCAAAGGCGCCACATTTATTTATATGGCGGAAGCTCCAACGGTCAAAAAAATATCAACGCTGGCACAGTGGTGGCAAACAAAGTCCCAAACTCAATCGATATGAGAAAAAAGCCGACCCTATAAACGCTTGGCCATACGATTTTTTTTCCGACTTTGCTTTACTTTGAAAAGCTGGCAAAGGCGCCACATTTATTTATATGGCGGAAACTCCAACGGTCAAAAAAATATCAACGCTGACACAATGGTGGCCAACAAAGTCCCAAGTCAATCGATATGAGAAAATTGGCGACCCTATAAAAGATTGGCCAAACGTATTTTTTGTCGACTTTGCTTTACTTTGAAAAGTTGGCAAAGGCGCCACATTTATTATATTGCGGAAATTCCAACGGTCACAAAATATCAAGGATGACAAAGTGGTGGCCAACAAGTTCTTAAACTCAATCGATATGAGAAAAAAGCCGATTTTATAAAAGTTTGACTAAACGCTTTTTTCGGTTGTAACTTTCTTGGAAAAGTTGGCAAAGGCTCCACATTTATTTATATTGCGGAAATTCCAATGGTCAAAAAATTATTAAAGTTGGCGTAATGGTTGCTAACAGGGTTTTAAACCAAACCGCAAAGAGAAATTAGCCATCCTTCAAAAAACTTGCACATAAGAATTTATTTTCCACCAAATCAATTTTACATATTAAAAAAGTCTGGGATGATTATTTTATTACCAACTGTATACATACATATTTTTTGTAGTCGAAAAAGTCTGATAAAGTATAAATGTAAAACATCCTGGGATGAAACAACTATATGGATTTTTAAAAAATCTGGGTTGGATTATTTACGGTTGTGTGTCAGAGGTATTTTAAAAAAATCCTTGGATGAAATCCTGGGATAACTTCAAGGGGGTGTTTCTTAGTAGGTCATTATTAATTATATGTAATGAGGATTTTAATTGACCCCATTTAATTTTGAACTAAATATAATTACAGCAAGTAAACGTTGTTTTACACTTTAGAGAGAATTTTTTTTTTAGGGTAGGAAGGATTTTTTTTTAGTATTAATGAAGAAAAAAAAACAGTATATAGTAATTCTGTGCAATTTTGATAAACATCGTTTAAATTTTAAAAATTAAAAATGTGTTAAGAGTGAACCAAAATGTGACAAGACAACAACCAAACGAAATTAATTGTATTGATAATTAAGTAAGCTTTTTTTTATCATGAGGTGCGAAATATTTTTAATTTCCTTATCAGAGTAACGTCTAGTTGTATAAATCCAAATTGATTGACACATTGTGTATGTGTGACATATATCAAAACTAGAAAAACTAATTTATTTAGTGAACTTAAAATGGTAAAAATATAAAAATTAAAATATGCATGTTTCATGTCTTGAAAAGTATTGCTATACAAATTATGCGTATAATTGTAAATATTTAATATTAATTAATAATTAAATTCGTACGCAAGATTTCTTTTTTATATGCGGACAGCGCTAATAATTCGATTTATTATTATAGTATATAAAGTTGATTGTAAATTAATTATTTTATTTAAAATAAATATTTTAAATATGTAGGTTTACTATGTAAGTATGTAGAATTCTTTCACTTACTGCCGCATTTTAGTTTGAACAAAATTTATTCGAATATATACGGAGCGCAAAACAATAGCATGAATATCCTACAATTTCAAGTTAAATTAAATTTCACTATCCTCAACCAATTTATTTTTATAGCATCTTATTTATATAAAGTATGTAAGTATATATATATATATATATATATATATATATATATATATATATATATATATATATATATATATATATATATATATATATATATATATATATATATATATATATATATATATATATATATATATATATATATATATATATATATATATATATATATATATATATATATATATATATATATATATATATATATATATATATTTACGATAATTAAAACTTCTCGTTCTCGTTCATTCCATATACATATACTATAATATGTACAATAAAAACAAATTTTAATTGGAAAATTTGAAAATTGAGGAAAATACATAAAAAATATACTAATCATTATGGTAAATTAAAAATGATATTTAATTACCTTCGGCTATTTTAAAAACTAATAAAATGTTCGTACATATATACATAAAAAACAAAAGAAAATTCCATTCGACTTTAAAAATTCATGTTAGTTTAATGAAATATTTTGACGGTAAAATAGCTACGAGTTTTTTTTTTACAATATTTCATTTACGAGTATACTATCGATTTTGGAGAAAGTTTTATCTTTACATTTGTGAAATTGAAATAATTTTAATTGCAACCAACTGTTTAGAAAATCGAAGCCTTGAAGATAAAATAGGAATATTATTGTGATCGTGTTGTGAGGGCCATGGGTTGGTCGAATATCATATTCACATTTAAACACTTCGAACAAGATTTTAAATACATATGTACTTGGTTTATTTAATATAAATTTAATTCAATTTATTGAATAATTTTACGTTAATTAATAAGTTTTAACGAACTAATTATTTATTTAGCAATGTAATTAATTAATCAATTATAATAATTATATTTTTAATTTAGGAAAATTGGAATTAGTTTGTTTTACAATTATATGTTTATTAAATTAGGAAGGAATTAGGAAAATTATCAATTTTTTATCACGACCCAAAGCTGATCCAAAAAGAAATGTACAATATGTTTTTATTTATTATCAATTTTAATCTTATACACACACAATCAATACGCGAGATAAGTATCATCCAAATAAAAATAGAGAATATGAACTGGGAGATTAAAACAGATTCGTTCCAAAGATGACTGATACATCACTACACTCCTCCCTCCATAAAACAAAAGACGACCTCTGGTTGACTTTTGAGTGAATTATCTGTGTGTATAAAAGCTAAGTTGCTTTGACCATGAAAATATAATATTTATATTACTTATAATTACAATTTTGTTTTATTTATTTCTTTAATTTACACAAATTTCAATATTTTTATTTCCATTTTAAATACTTTTTTTTTGTTAATTAAATTTTATTTTACTTTACCTTAAAGATATCAAAATACAATTTAAGTAATATTAATTTAATTAAAAATTCAAATTTATATTTTTATTTTATTTTTTTATTTAAAGTTTTAAACGCATCAGGAAAATATTAAGCGTGACATAATTTTAATCTATTGTGGTGAACAATTTTTTCTAATCGACCTATGCGAATTTTGGGATTTTCGGACGAAATAATTTGCGTTACTAAATAAGGACCATAATGGACCATAATGAATCTAATTTAGATTTTCTAGTCTCATTTTTTAGAAATACTTAATTGCCAGGTTGAAATAATTTGTAAAATGCATTTTGATCGTATAGTATTGTTTTGATTTTTCTTAACATTTTACAAGTTTGTCATGAGCTATTTTAAAAGAATTTTGAAGCTTAAATTTTAGATCGTAAAAATAATCATAATAATTGTAGAGAAGATCTACATTTTTAGAAAGTGAGTCGGATATATTGGGTTTATAACCAAAAACTAATTCATATGGCATGTATTCTGTTGCTGAATGTGGAGTAGTGTTGTAAGAAAACATAGCAAATTGTAACCATGAGTCCCAATCAAGAGGATCATTTTCGATATAATTTCGTAAATACTCCAAAAGAGTTTTATGACTGCGTTCAAGTGCGCCATTTGTTTGTGGATGATACGCACTGCTATTAAATTTTTGGAATTTTCAACAGTTTGCATATGTGTTTAAATAACTTTCCCATAAAGTTCGAACCTTGGTCAATCAAAATTGATGAAAGAGAACCAAAAATACAAACAAAATTTAGGACAAAAGCTTTGGCAACTGTTACATCCTCTTGATCTGGTAAGAGAATGGCTAAACTAAACTTTGTTAAATCACACTGCATTGTTAGAATGAACTTATTATTTTTATGAGAAGATGAAAATGATTCAACGATATCAAGAAAAATTTTTTCGAAGGATTTTGAAGTCGTAGTTGTAATTTTCAAAAGAATATTTTTATTTACTGAACTTTTATTTTTTTGACAAAACGCACAATTTCGAATATATTTCGAATATATTATACAATATTCCTTGATATCATCTTCATTTGTCAATGACATAACTTTAGTTTTATTCTCAATATTAGAGGAAGTGGTACTATTCGAAATTGGTGAATTTTGAACGTTCTTTGATATATGATTTTGTAAATTTTGTACGCTTTTACAAATTGTTCAATTTTTTTAAGCTTATTAAAATGCACTTGCGGGTGGGGTTACATTCTAGAACATAAAAAATGGTAATATAAGAATAAAATATCGTCTATTATTTAGTAGCAAATTCTTCCAGAAAAATTTGCTATCCATGATCAGGAATTTTTAAATTTTGTGATCTAAAAAGGGTATAAATTCCTTCCAATTTTTATATACTATCGCCTTCAAAAATTGGTTGTTAAACCATTAAATCCTAAAACTACTTAGTTTTAACGATTTTGATGGCAGCAAGAATCGCGTTTTTTATATAAACATATGTTAATATAATTATGCTAAAAAATAGGGTAATCTGATATCTGACATTCACAACAATGCATACAGAAACGAAGATTTAGTCATTTATTCGGTTTGCAATCTAACTGTATAGAATGGAACGTGATTCAATTCACAAGCACCTGAATGTTGCACAAAAATGGGCTATAATTACCCCATTCATAATGAAAATAAATCCATCGGTTACATTTCACGAAAGCTTAGCTTTTCAGTAAGTGGCATAAACTTGTCTCGTAAAATGGTAGAAAACTACTGTAATGAAATGGATAAAAACATTTTCAGAAACAAGAACCAGTGATCAGCTGCCTCAGAACGGTAGACCAAAATTATTAAATGAAGTTCAACCAGAAAATATTGTAGAGTAGTTTACTCTGAATCCGTTTATGACTCCAGCTGCAACTGCGCCGGCATATAACGTCTCGGCAGTAGCTATTTCGCGAACATTAAAATACGCTGGAATTCATAATCGAATTCCAGCTCAAAAACAAATTTTAACCAACTTTCATCAAGCATCGCGGGTAGCTTTTGCAGAAAATAATTGAATCACGGACTGGGAAAAAGTTATGTTCACGGAAAATTTTTTAGGTCCGATCATCATGCTAAGCTGCACATGTATCGCCCAAACAATATGAGATAAAATGAAAAATAGATCCAATAGACAAGAATAAGTGGCTAAGTAGCCTGTGGGGTAACCCGAGAATTGCTAGAAAAACAATTCATCGATTTAACAATTGAGAGAACAACTATTCATCGAAAACAATTCACAGAACTACATTTCATAGGAACACAATTTCACGGATCCAAAATTCGTCGTTATCAGAGAAAAATTCTGTATAGAAAAGAAGAATAAAAAAATTGAATGATGATCAACATTGATCGTGTTGAATTTTCGATTTCATTTTTCTTCTATATAATTGACGAAGATTAAGTTAGGTATATGAAAGCTTCGTCACAAAAAGCATCCCATACGAAAATTTTATCTTTTTTTAGAAGGTCAGTGCAAAGTTTTGCAATGCTAGAAAAATTTGGACAAAACTTTCTATAATCTCCAATAAGGCCAAGAAAGGATTTTACGTCTCGAGTGTTTTTTGGTGTTGGATAATTTTTTACTGCTTCTATTTTAGATGAATCAGGTTTAATGCCAGAATGAGTTGTTATATGTCCTAAATAATATATTTCTTTACAAAGAAACTGACATTTTTCGGGATTGATGTTTAAATTGTACTGTCTTAAACATGAAAATACATCATTTAAATTTTGATTGTGATCTGCTAAACTTTCACCGTATATATTACAACATGATCAAGGTAAACTAGGCACTTTAATCCATTTAGTCCACATAAAACGTTGTTCATAAGCCTATGAAAAGTACTCGGTGCATTACGTAGCCCAAAACTCATACGAGTAAACTGGTAATGTCCGGTTTCGGTACTGAAGGCAGTTTTTTCACGGTCTTTTAAATCAATCGGAACCTGATGGTATCCATGAGCCAGATCGATAGTAGAAAAATAATGAGAACGACCCAATTTGTCCAAAATATCCGTAATATTAGATAATGGAAACACTTCAGGAATTGTACCATTTTTTTTCATTTGTTTTGGATTTCGTAGGAACACATAATAATGGGAAATTCCAAGGAGATTAACCTTGAAACCAAAACCGTTTTTAATTTTTATAATAGAATTTGCTATGCATATATACCTCAGGAAGTACTTCTGTAGAATAGCAAACACGTTCTGAATTATCAGGAAGTAAACTTGGTATTTCTTTTCTGGCTGGAATTGTATTATGCATTGGATGTTTTGAAAGCAAGTAAGTTAATATTTTATTATTAATAGTCATTTGAATACTTTTTGAAGAAAAGTCTAGTTTACAATTAAAAAAGCTTGGAAAATCTTTACCTAAAATGCCGGAAAATTGAATAGGAAAATCATTTCGTATAACTTGGAAATTTTGTTTAATTGAATTTTTGCAATCAGGCAAAATAGTTCTATATTGCATAATCCAATTGTATCAAAGGATTCGTTTGAAATTCCAGTGATTTTACATTTGGAATCAGGATATTATATAGTGAATCTGGATCCAAATGTTCTATTATTTGGATTATGTGGTAAGGTTAATTTCAAAAACATTGAAGAATTATAATCGATATTAACATTGTTTAAGGTTGAAATGATGTATGATTTTTTAAAATCGGATGAGTTGGTTTGGGAAATTTGAAGATTGGAATTTTGAAAGATTAATTCAGAAAAATTTAAATTTTTATCAGTAATATTGGAGTTTGGTGTTTTAGAGCTAGATTTTATTGAATTATTAAAATGTTGGTCCTCTATTGATAATCTTGGATCCGTTGACGAGTACCTGACTGTTCGGATCCCTGCAAGTTTCCCGTATTGTTTGAAGAAAAAGTTATAACATTTTGTTTATGTAACTTTTTTTTTTCGTTAAATTGCCTCTTCATATAATTTTGAATATGGTGCCCTATGTTGTGGCAATATGCACAGAGTAATAATAATAATGGGGAATTTTGGAGTATTATTTGTTGAAAGGTTTCGGCATGATGTGAAATTGATTTTGGTGAACTATAGAATAGACTCAAGTGATCGTTTTGAGGTGAATTGAGATTTGAGTACATCTTTCAGACTTTTCCAATTTTTAAATTCCTTAAACTTCACTACTTCGAAAGCTTTTCCGATCAGTTTGACTCTAAGAATTTTTAAACATGACTCAATTTCGGTATTTTTTAAAGACCCGTGAACAATATCACAACACGATATGAATCTAAGCAAATTTTCCCATGAACCATCGAATTCAGGGATTATTTTTAGTGCTAAACTGACATTTAATTCTGCCATATTAGAGTTATTTAATTTCTAAATTGCTTGAAGGAATAATCTAAATCACTATCACAATCACTATTAATAATTTGATCTAAATCACTGTCACGATCCCTATTTCGCTGAATTGCCGCGTAATTTAAGAATATTTGTTTTATCGGATGCACACATAAATTATGATAATTGAACAAAACTTTACAACAAATGAATTCAAGACCAGACTAACGTAATTTTCAGGATTCTTTTTTTTATGTATATTTTGATAGTTCAAGGTAAAACACAATATCTATGTTTTTTTTAAATGGAAGTGAAAAATTAAAATTTGCATACCTTTAAAGGGTGATGATGAAGACTCTCCTGGTATTTTTGAGCACACTTTTTTATTTCACTTACAACTGTGTCTATTCCGAAATCTCTCTGAAGGTCACTATTACGAGTGCACCAAGGGTCGTGTACAATCCCTCTGATAACATTATTTTGAAATCGTTGAACTATCTGTTGATTGCTGGTTTTGGTGCATCGCCATAGTTGAATACCATATGTCCAGACCGGCATGAGCATTTGTCTATAAAACATAAGTTTATTATGAATGGATAACTGAGAGTTTCTATCAATTTTAACCGGTACAATTTTCTATATTTTAATTAAAGCTCTTCTGCTTTCTTTGTTCACGTGTACTTTCCACTTTAACTTTGCATCAAGATTCATACCAAGGTATTTCGCTTGATTTGCATGTGGTACAGGCATATTATTTATGGCTATTTATAGTTTGAATGTGACCACTGATTGTGTCACCAACAATTGCTGTCTCATTTGCAAACGTTACAGTATAGTTGTATTGTTCGTCTACGGTAAGTCACTTGTAAACAGTACGAAAAGGAGTGGCCCTAAGACACTGCTCTGCGGGAGAAATGCTTTACCTTCTTTTATGCTGGAGTAAACGCCTTCCTGTTTAACTCTAAACTATCTTATTTCCAAGTATGTCTTTAGCAGTTCGCAATACTTAAATGGCAGAGTTTTCTCCAATTTAAATATTAAACCATCTATCCAAATTTTGTGGAATGCCTGCGCTATGTCCAGAAATATAGTTGAACCAATATTTTTTCCTATAAGGATTTTTATATTAAATCTGTTATTCTATGGAGTTGATCGATTGTGGAGTGTTTCTCTCTAAATCCAAACTGATGGGACGGAACAGCTCCTGGTTTTCCAATTTCTGGCTCTATTCGTTTTAATAATAGTCTCTCAAACAGTTTTGACATAATTGGAGGAAGTGATATTGGCCGGTACTAACCTCATTCACTTGGTGGCTTACCTGGTTTAGGTATCATTATTACTTCCGTAAATTTCCAAGATAAAAGCATTAATCATATTTGATATTTTTTTAATAGTTTTATTAGGTAGTTGTTTGAGAATCTCTCCAGTTATCAAGTCCTCACCATATCCTGGTGATTTTTTAAGTACTATACATGGTTCTTTATTTCTTGTTTCACTTCTTTAGTATTAGTTAATAGGATTTCCTGTCTCAAGATAGTTGTGTGAATTTCAATCAGTATATCCCGCTGATCAAATGTTAAATTGGGCTCGAGATTATCCGCGTAATTTTTTGCTTTTCCTTTTTTGGTTTTAGCCAGGCGGCCATTATTTGCTCTTATTGATGGTATGTGCATAACTGTTTTTTTAAATATTTGGTTGCTTTCCACAATAAATAATCACTATCTTTATCGTAGGTGAGAGATTGTTGGTACGAATTTATTGAAATATTTTTAAATTCCCGTGTTTCTCTGCGTATTCGTTGTGTTAAATTATTTAATGTATTTTTGACGGCTGGGTTTCGTGTACGTTGCCATTCCCTTCGGGTACTTCTCTTATCTATGACTAGTAATTTATGGTGGTGATGATCTTGTCACCCTGGGTTTTTGTCAAAATGGGTTAGGTTACCCAGAAGGGTTATTAAACAATGATTCGCTCGACCCAGAATCCGTTGAGCCAGCCTCGTTAGAGGATGGATTTGTCAGCTGCTTAGCTGAGTTACCACCTGGGGTACAATTACCTATAAATTTGTTGTACTCATTGTTTGTTTTACTGGTCATGGAGCACCTACCACTCTGACCAGTACGAGTTGGTAGTGGATCTGGTTTGAGAACGTCATTTACTAAATTCTCGATAGTGCCGTGTCTCAGTCCCCAGAGGGGAGTTACCTATAGCATCATGCACCGGGTGAAGGTGAGTATGGCATTTGAGCTGTATGTAGACCATTTAATGTAAGCCCTCTTTCCCACCCCTCATAAATTATTTAAAAAGAAAGCAGAACATTTTATCATTGCTGATTTGACCGACACCATCTATAGCGAGAGGTAAATTTAGAGGAACGAAAAAAAAAAAACAGTTGCGTAGAAAACGAATTGATATAGTATTTTATTCGAGTTTCAAATGTTTTTCAAACAAAAGTAAACCAATTTTGAAAGTGTTCTGTTTATTTCTGTAAATTAGGATTATTTTTCATTTAAATTAAAAAAAAATATTAACCAGCCCGATTTTAGCGAAATGCAACTGTTCAGTGGATATACTTAAACAAGTAGGATTAATGGCGCATGGTGTTTTTCGGAATGGGAAACGTTATCGGGAGACGAAAACATACAGGAGACGCCGTGGATAAGGTCGCAAAAAAAGTTACAACTCCGACGGACGACAGGTTTATTGTAAGCAATGTACAAAGTATGCGACAAGTGTCTGTAAGCAGCAAAACGGTGATAAGAAGCATATGGTGGAGGATTAATAATGTTATGGAATAAGATTTATGTAGATGCACACACGTCGTTGGGTGATCGGTACAAATATTTCGCTCCTGCAAAATAAGGCTCATTCTTACAGTGTGGCCGTAGTTACTATTTATCTTAGAGAGGTTCATATAACATTTTAGGGGTGGGTCACCCGATTTAGATCCAATACAATTCATTTTCACAATTAAGATTCAATTTTTTTTCCGGTGGTGATGTTTTTTTACAGCGGATTTGACCGTTTCAGTTTTGAATTCGATTGAGTTTTAGTCGAATTAATTTTATTTTAATAATTCATATTTATATATTCTAACAGAGAGTGTTAAAGAGTATTAGAATATACACATATCGGATATCTATTGGAGTGCACAAATTTAAAAGTATCAAATAAATTAAATGTATGCTTTTTCAACATGGACGCTTCTTTATTAAAGCTATTTTCATATAGTCGTTCCCATATCTAGCAACAAATCCTTGCGCCTGAATCTTTCGCCAAATTATCTGTCCAAAATGGAACAAACATCCTTTATACAGTGCCTCTGGGAAGACGATTTTTAAAGCCGATACGCTTGCCTTTTCGAAGTCCGTTATTATTAATTTTGGCTTTAAATGTATATTCAAATCGCATGCTAATGTGCAAATTTCGTAAAAACTTTCAAAATATGCGGCTTTAGTTTTCAAGCTCATATAATACAAACAATAATGGCACAATTGAACGTTGAAATTTGCCATGAATAGTAAATAGTTGGTGCATAAAAACGGTCGACAACCACCTCGAACGTTCCATCCATTAGCCAACATTCTGCTTCTCCTAGGAGTTTGAGAGTTGATTCCGTTCCTAATAAAATAATTTTTTTGTCGTCGAACATCTTTTCAGAGAGTACAAATAATTCTCCTTCTACATATTTTACATTTTCCGGAATAGTTATATTAAAAATATCATTAAATTGTCTTATTGCACTAGACCTGGCTCTACAAATTTTTTGCTTTTGAGCCAATTTGTTTGGTAAGTAAACGCGTATTGTTGGTGGACATTTGATGACGTTATCTCTAATAATTTGAGAAGGTAAGTTACTTGAGGTTATTGCGTCTTTTTTCATATTTGCATTTATTTCAAATACCGATTTCTCATAACTAGACGGATCATGGTTGTCGTTGGATGGTCCCTTTTTTATATTGTGTGAACCATTTATAATCGTGGTTACCACTCTTTCCTTACAAAATAGTGATTTTGTGTCAGCGCACATCCATTGGAAAGTATCGCCTTTTCTTTGTAAGTGATACGTATATTCGTCGATAGTCAACTTTTCTTTCCCCTTATTTGTTTTCACAATCTGGATATTCATCACTTTAGTTAATTTACCACTTATTTTTCACAATCACAAACGAACAGTTTGATAAACGATTATTTGCCATTACATAAGAGAATAGTATTACATGCAAGAAGTAAAAATATTTTCGTAGTTGGGAATCCCTCAGTTATATCCCTATTTTTGTTATTTTTCGTGTGCTTCAAAATCTTAATTTTGACAATGATGGCATCAATTCGGGCGCCCGAATTGATAATAATGACATTGTCAAAACTGAGATTTTGAATAGTAAGATTTTGAGAAAGTAAGATTTTGAAAAAGTAAGATTTTGAAAAAGAAAGATTTTGAAAAAGTAAGATTTTGCACCGTGGGCCCATTGTGGCATTGAGTGCTGGAGTAATCCGCCCAATTTTAATTTTTTAGGATTTTGAAAAAGTATGATTTTGAAAAGGTAAAATTTTGGCAAGGTAAGATTTTTGACAAAAGTAAGATTTTATAAAGTAAGATTTTATGATCAACCCGTTTGGTGTGTATCCGCAGTTGTTTATGGTTAATTTAGAACATTTGACGTAAACCATATTTGTTCAGTTTTCAGTTGATCGGCTTGAATTACTTATTTAAGATGGCGTCAAATAAGTTTGAAATAAGTATTCGTTCGGAAAACAGTCTAAGACCTCCTTCTTTTTCAATAACGTGCCTCATTTAACTTAAGCTTTTAATATTTTATAATCCTTTCTTTATTTATTAAATTAATTTAAACTTTTTTGAGTACTCAACCTATATGTGTTTTCTATTTTATTGCCTTTGTCTATCTATGAAACAAAAGAACATTCATAATTTTGATAATAATATGATGATTTGATTGTTGTTGATGACTTCCAACAAATTGAAAAGTTAGTTTTTATGAGTTCTTCGTTCTTCTGTTTTCAAACAATAACACTATATTAGGGAATTTTATTTAATTTTGTATTGATGATAATTTTTAAATTAAATATAATATAATGCAGCGGTTTCCAAACTGTGGGTCGCGACCCCGGTTTTGTTTCTTTACCTTAAATTGTTTACTATGAAATATTGAGCTTTTATTTATCTTATTCCACGTAAATAATTAACCAATTGTATAGTTCCACTTTTTTCATGCGGCTTATACTTTTAATCATATATTAATACTAAAAATCGACTTTAATCTTAGTAATTGATTAACACGACAAATGGTCCGCAGCCTGCTATTTCAATGTTTGGTACGATATTTTTGTTATTTTTCCAAAGCGAAACCTAGGAAGCGATGATAAAAATTTCAAAAAATTTTCATTTCAGAAATTTCACTCGTCTTATTGATTTTATTTTTACCAGTTGGTAACCAATTAATTACAAATCAAGTAATCTTTACACAGAAAACATTTGGAGTGCATAATTTTTAAACATAGTTTAACGTCATTTGTTTTCAATCAATGACTGTACTAAATAAGAAACGGAATCAAATATCAGTTCTTAATGACTTAACCCAAGTTGACTTTTTGGGTCATTTCGGTGATAATCTGAATAGTTCGATGTGCATAGTAAATAACTAAAAAATAAGTTTTAACCATATAAAGTCCAGGGAAATCAATCAATATTGCGAACAAATGCTAGAATTATTGAATCGCATGTGGGAATGAAAATTTTTACAAAAAGACTTACAGAATGTAGACTAGTATATTGCACGGTTATTGGTTCATTATTTATTGAAGACGACTTAACTGGTGAAAAATAAGTTCATAGAAGTTAGTAGCATATATATCTGAATGAATCAATATATATGTAACCTTCCGTCAACAAATTTTTGACTGTAAATAAAAAATTATTCATTTTAATGAGAGTTTTTGCATCCAGCACATGTCGATATGTATAGAGTTTTCGAATATTTGGTTTTACATGGGCCGGATGTACCTATCTATCTTTTATTCCGAAATAAAAATTGTATCACTAAGGTAATGTACGCAAGGGAATTGTTGGAATATAACATGAAATGCTTGGGTTTCTATAGAAAAGATAAATTAAAGAATCTAATAGTTGAGCGACGTACCCAAAACAATTACTTCAGTATTTATAAAGGATGAACGAAGAATAGTACTACTGAACATAATTTATGAAAAGAAAATGGCTAATTTAACTGGGGAATATTTTTTATTTTTAATGGCCACCGTGATAAGATTCTCATAAATCCCATTCTCCTAAAAAAAAATTGCCGAGATTTTACTTACATCATTTTAGTAAATTTGTGAGCCTATTTCAGACCCTATAGTTACGGCGCTGATTGCAATACAGATAAAAAATTACTGTGAATTGCATGCAATTAAACTTTTTATTAACTCTTATAATTATTTTATATTTTTACAAAAACCAATTAAAAATGTTTTTTTGTTGTACAATAAATAAATATTATAACTGATAATTTATTATATTTTTCATAATTGTCATTTCGTATATTATTTATTGAAAATCGATTAATTTTCACCGCGTCCCAAAATTTCGCCAATAAAAGTTATAAATTTGCCTCAGTTTATGTCATAATATAACGCTATATAAAAATATTAAAATAAATAAATTTATTTGCCTATACTCTCGTATTAAAGAAGGTCATTTTATATTTGGTTCAATTGTAAAGTTAAAAATTGCATTAAAATGGCCAATAGTATAATTTATATATATAAATAAAGAAAATTTGAAAAAATAGTTTATCAAATATTTGACTGAAAAATAAAAATAATATTTTTGCAAAAGGTGTATTTACGAATAAATACTACTGAATTCGACGGAAATAAATCGAAAAAATCTCACGTTTTGTCAATAAAATAAATTTACTCCCACGATTTTTTTTAAGATTTGTTTTTATTGTCGATTTTCCTGCTTTCCATTTTATTGCTTTTTTTAGCAACATCTCTCGACCATAAAAATAATAGTCGTACATAAAACACAAGCATGATAAAATGTTTAAAAATATGTACATATATGTATGTATATGTATGTTTAAACCACTATAACTATCACATAATAAAAAAAATTCAGTTGGCATATGAATTAAATGGATTCGCACCAAATTATTATGTTGTCGCGGCAAAAAGTATGAACGACTAAATATGAAATGACATACTGTTTTGGCACTTGGTGTGTTTAGGAATAATTGTTTTTCGCACAAATTGATTTCTTGACATAAAACATCAGAATATATTCGATGGAAAATTCAGTTCTAAATGACAGCTGCAACTGAACTGAAGGTAAATTAAATATTGCATGTTATACCAAAGAGTTATTTTTCCTATTCGCCGCTGAATAACTATGCCAACATAAATTGATTGTTAAAAATAAAATATCCAAAAACACGTTTCGAATACACATTGCGCTTATGTAATTGAAGCTGCCTCCATCTCAAAATTTCACAAGTTAAATCGTGTTTGTTCGTGAAAATAAAATACTTTATCCAATACCATTACCATAAATCAAATTTAGTTTTTCTTTGACGTTTAGATACATTTTTTATTTTAAATTTGGTTCCTGCTTAGAAAGATAAATGCAAAACAAGAAAAAAATAATATCGCCCATGGTTTAAGTGCAGCAAGTTAGTGTGTAGATATGAAATACAATTTTGAAACAAATTTTAGGAACAATTTGTTGTCTTTGATTAGAAATTATTATAAAAAACAATGAGACATTTTTTAGGAGCGCGATATAAAAAATATAATATTCGTACATTGTGTGGGGAATGTGCAAAATAAATAAAATATGAAAATATAATTGGAATGAGGTGGTGGTTTGAAAATAAAATTCTTTATCATCATATAGCTTGAGCTTCACTCCATATACCTAAATGAATTCATGAGCTTATTAAGCATAAAGTTATGTGATGAAAAAGGTATATAGTATATACAGAGAAACATTTATTGATGACGTAAATAATATTCTGAATTTGTTCGAAATAATAAAACATTTTATTTTTTGTTTTTCCGTTGTAGGGCGTTTTTTGATGGCCAACTGACTCTAGGTAAGTAAACCGTTTATTTAAAAGAAAGCTATATATCATACGAAAAAATCTAGAAACTTTAATTCAGGTGAACTTCAAGCCAATGTATAGTACCTTCCCTTCCAATCTAATGATTGCAATAATCAAGAGCGGGAAGGCAACTATCGTGCTGGTACCACATATGCATCCTTATGTTGTTATGTAATGTTGTTATGTTATGTTATGATGGTTAAGTAGTAGGCGTAGTTCATTGACCAGAAAATGACTGTTGAACTGTTGCCAATAATCCCATAGCATACGTTGATACCACCTTGATTGTCCACTTCTATAATAACCATCGCGGATTTTTCACTGACCATTAGTGCATGTTACGTTGATTGAGTTGGTCATGGTTGGAAAATTAAGATTCATCTGAAAACAAAATCTGAGAAAAAAATGTTTATCGTTACCGATTTGTTGTTGTATCCGTGCAGATCTTGGTAAGACACCGGTTTTAGAAATTCCTGTCACTCACGCAATTTGTTGCGTAAATTAAATTTTAGCTTATAATTAAATTTTATTTTACACAATGCAATTGTTGTTGTAAATTTTCCAAAGCACGACACCCTTACACATATACGCTTAATTAATTCAATCATTATTTAAAATTAAACAAAATATTTATTGAGACTGGGTTGAAACTCTTTTAGATTCCAAAATAATTTTTAATCTATTATCAGAGCCACCTATATATACAGAGCCCTAAGGTTAAAAATTGAGCTTTTTCTAGAGGAACTAAAATTGACGAAAAAAACATTTTTTCCATACAAAACATATGAAAAATTAAATTTTTTTTGGTGCAATATTTTTAAATGAAAATGTCGATGGATTAAGTATTTTAACATTGAAATAGAATCTACAATTATCATTTTATAATTGATTCAAAGCTTGATCAAAGAAGTTGTTTAATTTTTGATATATTTATTAATAAAATTTATAGAAAAAAAGCATTTCTACATTGAATTGATATAAATACACACAAATACCAACGCAATAAAAATTAAACTGCAAGACGAAAAGAGAAAATAGTAAAAGTGTGGTTATGTTTCCTTTTGAATTATATTTTTGTGAATAAAATAAAATACTTAAAGGGTATTTCAACAAAAGCTGCATGATTTTGTTTGAATAAATCTCAAACTAATTTCACTTCAATTTCAACGTAAATTTTGGATTTTAGATTATAAATGGAATACCATGACTATCACAGTTCTTCTGGCACGGTTCTATTTTATTTTGGTAAAGTTTTGTTACGCATTTGTGCATAATTATGGTTCTAAATAAATTGTGCAGTTGTTATTGGAACTCCCTATGACATGTAAGTTGTCAATATCACAATTTTTTTTCTATCGATCGATGTTTATGTTCTCTTTTTAAATTTTACGCTATTTCGTGATTTCAAGTTTGATTGTTTTCTATTGCGATCTCAGCCTATTGGAATAATTTTACACTCTATCCGTTTTCGCGATTTCGCTACAAGGTAATGAAATAGAAATATGTGGTGATACATTTTCAAATGTATAAAAGGAAATAGAATAATGCTTTATACGAGCATGCTGCGATCGCAATACAAAAAGGGAAATTAAAAAATGAGAAAGTGTGAGATTTAATTTTTAAAAAAGAGACAAAATCATCGATCGAAAGGATGACAATATATGTTTTATTTATTTATTTTACCCACACATTCAAATAAATTCATGTTTACATAAATATGATAAATTCATATTTAATTTTGATTTAATGTTTATTAAATTAATAAAAGGTTTAAGGTTCTGATTTTCAGATATGTGCTGCTTCAATATAGAATCTATTCCACAAAGTGTTTATCGAAATGAAAGATTTAACTTTTCATTGATGAAAAGTAATTCGAAAATGGTCATTTTTACATTGATTCTTATGGGATAATGCAAAAAGTAGTTCCTCTAGAAAAAGCTCGACAAAAAACATGGCTGATCCTTACGGCTCTATATATATAGGTGGCTCTGCTATTATTCATTGACAAAACCTACTTTTGTGTGAATTCAGACTGTACTCGGGCCCATTCTTTTCTTATTGCTTCTATCAATGGAATTAAGGTCTGAACTTTATGGAGGAATATATTATTGTTTGATATGTCATCCAGCTGCAAAGAACCATGTACCCAGCACCTACTTTACTTTACTTTCACAATAGGCCCATGGTGCATACCTTGAGGATCTATCTTAACTCGCATAAGCACACTGCACCCTTAGCAAATTGTTAAAGTTTGAACCAAGAGATGTATAATCACTAATCTACGTTAAAAGATCCGTACGAGAACACTTGGCATCTGGCTTCGCCAAAGGCCGGACAGCTGCAATGGTAGTGTAGACAGTCGTCACAAAGATCATCTTGAGCAAGTCCCATGCGCTGGAGATGAACATTGAAAAGTTCATGGCCCGTAATAAGTGCAACCAGAATTCTGAGTTGGCTCTTTTTTAAGGATAACACATATTTAGTGACCCTCAAGTTGGTTTCAATGATGAACCGTTCTGCCCTTCGACAGCTAGGAGTAGAAGGCCCTTCTCTTCAAGTAAAGCGAATTTTTTAATAGCGTCCTAACCACCGTTGAAGGATAGAGGAATTGTTGGGTCAGGACCATAAAATTGACTATCCGACTTTCGCTAAAAACTCAGCAACCTCATTTCCCACAACGCCACAATGAGCATGCTCCCACATGACCCTTACTCTCGAATTAGAGCCAGATTAATGAAGTGTTTGCACTCTTTGACCAGTTTAAATGTATTCTAAGGATATTACAATCTCCGGAATATGTGACTTAAACTTATTAAGAATCTGTCTATGCCCAGTATAAGTCCCGAAGGCATTCCATGCCTCAATGCAACTCAGTCGAAACATTCTGCATCAGATCGGATAAAATGTTCAGGTATTTTCATGAAACTGTGAAAACGAGATCATCTGCGTAGCTTTGCACGATGAACCCAGATCGTTGCAATTTAACAAGTAATTCATAGATCAGAGTGAGAGTGCTCCTACTGCGGGCTTGAGAATAGAATCGATGAATCTAACAATGGTTTGATTAGTATTTATATTTGTACATGCACTCGTGATCGAAAAAAACCAAGTGCTATCAAAAGCTCCCGCAATGTCCAGGAAGGTACATACACGAAACTCATTATAATTAAGTGATCTTTCAATTCAAGTTACGATTTCATGTATAGAGCAGTTTCGCAGGACTTTCCAGCTCTGTAAGCATGTTGCATGTTACTAAGTGGGGAGGTAAATTAAATGTAATTTTAAGAAAAATGGAGGTCAGACTAAAGGGCCTAAAAGCTTTAGGGTCAATTTAATCCGACTTGCCAGCTTTAGGTATAAAAACTACTCTACTCCTACTCCAGGATCGCGGTACAGTACCAATAGCTGTGCACGCCTGAAACAGATTGCGCAGGTTAGTACGGAAAACGCCGTCAGGACCACTCGATTTGAACCGTGCAAACGAGAAAGCACGTAATTTGGTTTTTAAAATATATTTTGTTCGAAAATATGTATAAACAGTACCTGTACTCCTGTATTCTAGAAATCTGAAATATTTTACATTCAGAAGGAACAAATAGTTCGTTATATTTTATAGATGAACAAAGAACAAATTATTAAATAAGTAAAAATAACTATGATTCACAGATATTTGAAAAGAAGAGCGGTGTATCGTTGAAGATTCGTTAGTTTTCACAACTCGTATTCAATCCAACTGAAAAAATAAAAATTAATAAAACTTTTCGAAATATATATCTATATACGGTATGAGGTTTTTCATCTCTGTGTACATATGTATGTACGTAACACATAATGAATAAAAAAAAAAATTATGACATGTAAGAATAAAAATGACAATTTTATCTTATTCCTGCAAAACGAAAATGAAAAGTACAAATACCTGCGTTACATAAATAATTTTTCTTTCTTAATACTTGTATACGAGTACGTACGTATAAAACATTTCCAAAATATTTATTTTTGTTGGCATTTCTTCTGTCACCTTCATATTTAATTTGACATTTTTCATCAATTTTCGTTGAACTTCACAAAATATCCTGCTGAGTTTTTTTTTGGTTTTTTTTTTGTATGAAATAAAAAAAATGTGTGTTTGGAGTGAGTGTGAACTTAAGGTAAAACAAAAATAAAAAGATATCAAATTGAAAAGATTCTCATTTTATATGGATATGTGTATATATACATAATGTATATACTCGTAGTATATACTATAAGGCGTGATCAAAATGATGGATTATTCTTTAATATATAAACGTATTTTATTTCAAGGTCTCTAAAGGTTTCGATTACCTGGATTTTTTTGTTATAGATAAACTTTTCTGTATAGCAATCAAAATTTATAATCAAAAAAATCAGATTTTCTCATTTCATTTCACTTCACAGTTGGGTTTTATTTGGCTGTCGCTATAATGAAATAAATGAATTATATACGTTGTAGTTATTATTAAGATAGGTGAACCACCGATTGTCTTGCGTGCATTTGAATTTGATTTGCAAAAGGGTGAAGTTATATTGGAGTCAATATGTGCTCATTAGTCGTCTGATAATATTAATATCAAACTTTATTTGCTGAAACTCTAAATGAGTATATATGTATAAATTAATATTTTCTTTGGTGCATTTTGGCATGTCAAATCAGAACTGTGATTATTATAATTATACTAGCAGCCCGACGCCTCCCGGGACATTTAATAAAGTGTTTAAATCGTAATTTTGTTTTCATATAAAAAATATATTAAATAGCGAACCCCGATGCACTTCGTTGAAACCGACCAAAAAAAGAAATATTGTAGATTTTTTTTTATGAAATGAATGCATTGTATTTCAAAATTATTAATGTCAATAATGCATGTCTGTTGGAATCAGTGGAATACGTGGTATCACAATTTCACCTTTCGCTGTTCCGGTCAATATTGTGGTTTCAATTAAATTCGGCATCAATTTTTTTACTACCAATCTTGTGCCATTGCACAGTTTTAGAGCCAACCTTTAAATTCAAACAATGCGGTGGCACACCAGGTGATTCCAATGAATTCAAAAATTCAATTGGATAATTCACTGCATCATCTGAATTCATTGCGCTATCAACAGATTTATATGATGTCACTGCACCTGGAAATTTTTCTTGAATCTGATAATAGATTGCATTGCCGTTAACTTTTTTTGATGCTAGTATTGCGCGTTCTCTCATCCAACTGTGATTCCTGTAATTTTTAACAATATTTGGGAACACACTTTCAATCAACTCTTCTATTGATTGGAGAATGGTACAAAAATTGTTCGGCAATGTAATCAATCCATTTGTATTGTCGACTCGAACTTTGCCATTTCCAATATGTAACAATTGCTTCGAGAACCGATATGCAGATTGGTCGTTGTGCAATTGAACGCGCATATTTATGTTCAATGTCAATTTTTGCACATGTCGCCTCAGAGGAGAAGACTTTAAGCATGCATTGATCTCATCCGCCATGTGTTGACCGTGGAACCACAGGCAATATTCGACGAAAATCGCCTGACAATAATATCAATGCACCACCAAAAATTTCTTGATTCTGACGTAGATCTTGCATTGTACGGTGTAATACTTCCAGCGTTTTTATGCGTCATTGTACATTCATCCAAAAGAATAATTACTGCTTGTTGCAAAACTTTTGCCACCGCAGAATTTCTTGAAACCTGTTAATTTAGTTAAGTTCGTCCACCATCCAATAGAGTAGCAGCGATTCCCGACGGAGCAAGTGCCAATGCAATTTTTCGTTGCGATCGAATGGCTGCCAAAATCAGTGATATCACAAATGCTTTTCTCGTATACCACCAGGCAGGCGCATCCAAAAAATATAATCCACCGTCTTCATTTTGTACAGCTTGCATGATGGTATCATAGACATGTTTTTGATGGTCATTTAATTTGGGAACATTCAAATTCACAAATGTTTGCAATTCATTGGGATCATACTATTGTTCACGTTGCAATTCTCGATCAAATAAATCATGCATTGGACGATTGGGTGGTGACAAACCTAATTGGCCTAATGATTATGCCATATATACATACGTATCTGATGTGGGGAAGAAGCAATCGATGCATCATGAAGCGTTAAATCATTTTCAAGTAAACCTAATTGCTTACATGCTTCACGATACGTCACACATAAATGACCATTTACTCTTCGCAAATGTTGAAATGAACGTGGTCCAACTACATTTACTAACAGCAACCGCAAATATAATATTCTGCATTGTTTGGATGAACTGTGTATAATCTTCCCATGTTATCTGCAAAAAAAAACACCCGGATGGCCATCAACAGGTGTTCCTTGTTTACGTCGTTGCCATTTCTTTATAGTCCAAGTGAAATAATGCGTTACATCTGAATACAGCAACGTTCTGTTGTTATGTTGTTGCTGGTGGCTGTGCTGCTCTCTGCTCTACATTTGCATCGGTAAAATACACACTCTGGCCATTTTCAAGATGAACAGCAAAATGAACAACAGCAGGATATCGCTCATGAATTGGAAATGAATAAATTCTCCAGAGAGCTTCATTAGTGCTAATGTAGCGCCCCATTTGCTATTGGGTGGTTTCATCATTGCTATTGTTACCAGTTACTCCAAAAACAGCCATATCGCTGCCTTTATTCACATATTTGCAAATGTATTTAATCGACTTCACAGAATTACAGTACTCAACATTTATGTGAGCCTGAAATACTTTTCACCATAGTGGAGAATAAGGCACAATCCAACGATTATCAACTTCAATGTCTTGATTGCGTATTTTAATGGTTGTTGTCACCTGTAATTTTATCCGAAGTTAATGCTCTTGGATACCGTTTTGTACATTTTCCATCGATCATGCATGGTGAATTCATATTTATTTGACCGCAAGGGCCATGGATCATATTTTTCGTGACAACTTCAAATAATTCTGGATCGCTGATTTGATCTAGAATTTCAGCTGATATAATGTTATCAATTTGATCGGTTGTTATTTTACGAACCAGCCATATCAAGATAATAAAAGGCGTTCTGCTTCAATTTTCGCATACATGTCAACAGCGTATTGGTGTAAAAGTTTGCCACATCGCATAATAAAGTTGCCTTCTTGTGGGCAAATTTCGAATCGATACGAATAATAATTCATCCCACTAACTTTTTTTTCTACCTCACGACCTTTGATGAATACATTATCAGAACATTAAAATCATGTCTTCTTGTTTTGAAATAAATAAATTGAATTCATATATATTTTACCGGTTTGTGCATCTATCATTCGTATATTGATATGATAGCCGTCGTCTCCTTTCCAGTGCAATCTCTCTTCCAGTGCAAGCTCTGAAACACGCCGTCTTCATTTCTTCGATGTAGCTCAATATCGCGAGATTGAAACTGTTCTCCAACCATTACAATGGCCACTTCATCAATTGTTGGTGCATTAAATCGTTTCGCATGTTGTTTAAATGGCGTTTTGTCAGCCCCGATAACAGTTCTGTGATCATCAGATGGCATACGATCGAGAGCGGTTTTAAACAATCGAATTAATTCATTGTACTGATGTAAGAACGTTTGAAGTTCAGAAACAATTTGTTACCATGCACGCGCAGCAATTGTACAACGCCGATCCAATTCACAATTTGCATCTCCGATAAAATAGATTTGCAAAAATTGATGATCAGCATCAGGATATGACAATAAGGAACCAGTTCGATGATAAATCTGACCTTGAATCTGTAATATTTGTAATTAGATGTTGGGTCAGAATTCTTGAACACATCAAAAAAATGCCTGCTCAGATCGCATTTTCATATGATATTCCGCATGAAGTTAGCACCTTAAACGTCGGCATGAAATTGTCTCTTACAATTTTGGTCGCACCAAAAGAAGTCATTTGATATGCCGCATTGTAGTATTCTTGAATGTGAGACAAAAAATCCTTAGACGTTTGCGACGTTCCAAAAATGAATGAATGAAGTGGATAGGGGGGAGATTCAAATGCTGGCAGTCTCACTTTGCCATTAGCACAACACATGCCAGGCGTTTCACCTTGAAATTTGGTTGCATCACAATGTGGACATCTCATCGTCATTCCACCAATATTGGCATGTTCACTATAATCATTTTCGCTATTGTAAGCGAAAGCAGCATATTCCTTTTCTTGCACAGTACGACGTGAAAGTCGTGTCGTTCGTCTCGATGCATCCAGCATAATGGATTTAGATCTACCGATCTATGACGACGTGCGTCTCGTAATTGTTGTACTTGATTTTGTACTTTTACTCTACACTTTGAGCTCCCCTTTGATTAAATCTCTAGGTAGAATTACGCGTACGTCAACCTATAGTTGATCGTCTAGATTGGCAAATGTGCATTTTGACAGGTTCATCTGTTTGTCATTTGTATGCTGTCAATCAAATGAATGTGTGTATTTATGAGTTTGTGTATTAGTTTGGATCGAGACGCACCGTTTTACGTGTATTTGTTGTTGTTTTAGAAAGAGCGAGTTCATTTCAGGAAAAAAATCATAACTCGAGAATAGCTGAACCGATTTTGGAGTTCAATCAACTAACCATCATCACTCCTCCCTGCACCTTCCCTAAAAATGTTATGGCAATCGGTTGAGCCGTTCTCGAGTTATGGAGTGACAATCAAAATGTATACACTTCTTTTTATATACTTATATAGATTGCGGAATCAATTTATCCAACATTTACCTACAGTAGTTAAAAGATAAATCATACACACAACTTTTGACAAATATATTGAGTTTCAACATATATATATATATATATATATATATATGGGAAATCTCCATCTAACACCTAATATCGTATTCGAAATTTGGAATTTTCAGAATGTCGATATAAATGTAATTTTTTTAAAACTTGTTATGCAACGAGTTCGAATTGTGCAGGGATCTCTGAAAGGAGCGCTACCATATGGTCGGCGCAGAGCTCGTTGCAGGAAACGATGGCTCCACGGTGTAGAGAACGACTTGGCTTCTTCAGGTTGTCTAAGACAGTATAAAGCCGTTGAAGCCGAATTGTCTCAGTCAGGGGTCAGTAATGGCCTTTATGTACACGTCAAATCATAAGTATGCAAAAATGTTTGGTTGTTTGAATAAAACAAAAATAATCGGTTAGCTTGATTTTTCCAAATATTTTCAAATTGACGAAGCATAAATTCAATTTCGTTGGTTTGAATTCTAACTAGTGTCAAAATCAAAGATGATAAATCCCTTTTGGCCTTTATTGCGGCTCGGACGTCACAACTTTTAACTACTGTGCTATTTTAATAGCCTTGGTAGTTTCATTCCATAAATATTAATGTATGCGGTGTTATTGCTCTTTACTATGTGGTCACGCGCAGCTGATTCAAATTAAGTTGAATAATGAATTGAAAGAGTGAAATATTTCTGCAATGATTACGTAAGTATACATTCTATATTGTGTAAATAATTTTTTCATCTTAATTTTTATTAATTTTGAGAAAAAAATTAATAAATTAATTTGATATACGGGCCCTACAGTAAAACAAGCGCTGGGGGCCGAGCCTCTTAGGCTTAGTTTAATATGGTCAGTTGAAAACCATCTCGTAAAAAGAATTCAAAAAAATATTTGTGTCCTCAATAAATACATAAAAAGCTCCTCAGCACGAGAAACAACATAAAATAGATTATAAAATCACCCCATGCCGAAAAATAAAATAAAAATAAGAATTTATACCTGACACGTTTATACATAAAGCTGTATAAAGCTCTATAAATAACTTTTTTAAATTAATTGACCCCATACCTATACATATATCAGGCGGAATTGAATTTTTGATTAATAATAAATTTTAATTAATCATTTTTTTTATTTGATAAATGGTTTTCTACATTACCTAACATAGCAACCGCTTCCAATCTTGGTGACTAGTACGTGCGATACTTGCATTCTTAGGTAACATATTTTAATTAGCTCTATCCTGTATCAGGTGGTACTATATACATTTATGGATTCGGGGTTTGAGTAGTTATAAAAGTACAGAATTTTAATAAAAACATCTGGTCCTCATTCAAAACCCCATATAAACTTATGACTTTACTTCTACCACTTTGCACTGTAGAGCACTCCTATCAAGTTATAGACATTTGAAAATCATTGAATACAAATTAGTTTTTAAACAATCGTAGGCAATGTAAAAGTGAATTAATTTAAAAAAATTAATTTAAAATTTCTTAAAAACTGAATCCTTATAACTCTAGTGAAAATATGGATATGGTATGCATTTTACGAGGCTGATGGAGCTCGGACGATGGCTCAACGGATATATCGAGTTTGATACCCTAATCGTAGATGGCCATCTGTTAACACTTTTGTTAATGCAGACAGGAATTTGCGGGAGAACGGCTCGTTTATAAATAATCCGAGAGATCTACAAGGACGTACATCAACAGAATACTGAAAGAGTGCTGCGTGAAGTTTATAACAATCGCACGACTAGTGTACGGAAAATTGCAGCAAAAATCGGGAATGCAAAGTCTATAGTGCACAGGCAAATGGAAAAAGAAAATCTCCATCCTTATTTTTGTGAATGGGTGATCGAGCAACAAACCCATGATTTTTGGTTTCCGAAGAAGATAATTTTTACTGATGAAGCTACATTTACTCGAGACGGATGTATAAATTTACACAACATACATTTCTGGTCATTAACCAATCCCCATTTAAAAATTGTAAATAGATACCAACATAAATTCACAGTAAATGTATGGTGTGGTATTTTTGGAGATGAATTAAGACTAAGACCGATCGTACTTGCAGACAGATTATAGATGGTCTAAAATATTTAAATTTAAAAAAAAAACAATTTGCAGAACTATTGGAAGAAGTTCCATTGATAAACTTACGATGTGTGTGGTTTATGCGTGATGGTGCTCCACCTCATTTTGCAAGAAATGTACGATCTCACTTAAATATTTTTTTCCGAAGGCAATGGATTAGCCCCAGAAGACTTAAAACATTGGCCGGCAAGATCACCGGATCTAAATCCGTTAGATTTTTACCTGTGGGGCCATTTGAAAACTAAAGTTTATTCTTCTTCTGTCCCAGATAAAGGAACGTTAATTACTAGAATATGTGAAGCTTGTAACGAAATCAAACGGTGTATGAATTGTATTTTGAAAATTTGTTGTAAATATTTCGAAATATTATTACCTAATACCAGTACTTATTTGTATCTACATACTCGTACTTGTGTCTAATAAAGAAAATACAAAATTTTTATTGTAATCTTTTAAGTTTTTTAAATAACATCATATTGCAAATATAACAAATAGTTAGCTTTTCTGAAAGCTAAGAGTCTAAACTATGTTTGCATCAAAAAATACAGAAACAAAAGTTTTTCTTAAAAAAAATTTTTATTCTAAAAGTTTTGTTTAAATTTGAAATACGTTTTAGTTAAATATTCATATACCTTATTTAAAAGAAAATTTTCTCAGCCATTATCCTCATAGTTTTGAATATACTCTTCATATTCTTCACATTCTTCGTAAGGATCTTCACTTTTCTGTTCCAAGTGAAACACTCGTTGTTGTTTTTGGGCTTTCACATTCGCATCTGAAGTTATTTCCCTTTTGAAATTTGAGCGATACATGTAATTGACTCTTTGTGTTCTTATTGATGGATCCACTTCCATCGGTGTTGGCGGCTTTGGATATTGTGGCCGTTGTGGTTGTTGTTGATTAATTTCATCTCCTGGTGGTCGTTGTGGTAATCTTTCTTTGTTGTAAAGATAACCTTGGAAGTGGTTTTTAGGGGTTCTATGGTGAAACCTGTTTTGCGAATAAATTTGATTGACTGGAACTGTGACTGTATTGTTGTTGTTAAAACTTCTATTGTGTATGGTTACGAAAATTTAAGTTTTGTATTTCCAAATTGGATGCATACGCTTCGGGTAGAGTTTCCGGTCTTTGAATTGTTAGCATTTTGGATATCTCAGGTGATACTTCTCTAACGAATACATCTAGTGCGCGGTTCCTGTACATTTCCATAAGAACTTTTATTGTGTCTTTGTTATAGTTTTCGGTCTTTATTTTATTTATAATGAGTGAGAGCTGGTGATTAACGGTAGCATAGAACTCGTCGATGCTTTTATTTTTCTGCGTTAATCTACTGAGCTGATGTTCCAGCGTACGTTGATCCTTTTTGTCAGCGTAGTGGACTGCTAAGCAGTTTTTAATTTCGCTCCAACTGCTGTTAAAAATATTATATGATATGAGTGCCGAATCAGCCGTTCCCCTTATTTTTTGTCGTATGCTTTGGAGAATGGCTCTATAGATCGGTTTATCTTTGACGAACTCATAGTCTTCCAATATGTTTTCCACACTATTTACCCATGATGCATAGTGTAGGGTATTTCCATCGAATATTTGTAACTCCTTTACACAATCTGGGAGTTTGCTTATCTCTTTCAGGTCATTTTCGTTTTTTGGACCAGTCTGCACGTTGGTTAACACATTAGCACATTGTCTCAATGTGTGCATTGAGTGACCCGGTTAAATTAGTAATTGCTGCTTGCATTTGTTCGGGTGTAGCCATATTGAATTATGTATTTCTTATTATTTTAGGGTTTATATTAAAAATTTATTCACTTTCTTGTTGTGATTCTCGGTTATTTGCACTTTTGTTGTTTAATTAGTTTTGATTTATTATTAAAATTATCGTTTGATTTGATTTTATATTTTATTAAGGTTTTTTTATTTTTATTATTAAATATTTTTATATTGTGTTGAATTTTACTTACAATATTATTGTATTTTTCATTTATGAGAATTTCTCCTAGGGTATAATTTGATGCAGGAATTTGTGTTTTTCCTGGAGATATAAGCTGCGTCGCGTCGTGTACTCGGATGACTCGCAGATTTCCCGTTTGGCTATGAGCGTTTATACTTGCCCTTGGCCTACTAGTGGTACGTAGTTCACTCACACTACATGATTTTTATTAAATTGCTATAGAGATAGTAATATTTTTTGTTACAAATTATTCTGATCGACTGTAAAGAACACTTTATTACACGTTTGGGATAACTAATTATTTGTTTCGGCGCCAGTTAAGTTTATGACCGTAGTTTAAACTAAAAAAAATAATTTTACACTATGTTTGCTTTGTTCAATTATCAACTTATATCTAATTTTTACATATTTTAATTTTAATTTATATAGAAAGATGCACGTGTATAGATAATACACAATACAACAATTCAAGTCATTTTTACGTTCCGGGCACTCCAAAATATTACTTTAATGTGTTTTGGCACAGTACCTGGTACGTATCAGGCACTATGCCAGGGACCTATTAGGGGAATGATTTTTGGTAGCAATGCACGTGCCTACAACGTAGCATAAACGTTTTAGGAACGGACATTGGAACGTTCCAACATCGTTTTAGTTACGTTCCAATAACCACCTAATAATATAACTAACACATACTTAAAACGAAAATAAGTATTTGGAACAAGACTTATATATATATCACATCAAATATTAGTATTGGTAAATATTATAACATTGTGTGTTTCTAATACATATATATTATGTTAAAATATTTTGGAAAAGAAATAATTTAATGAAACATATTAGTATAATAAATATATACATATTTCAAACACATTATACTACAATACTATTTAGAATTTCAATGCGACGAAAATATTACTGATAAATATATTAATTTTGCTTCGAAAAAGAACAAAGCCCTATATTTAAATTCATTATTATAAGATTCGCATAATTGAAAAAAAAAATTTACCTCATCAACCATATACAAAAATGTTAAAAATTGAATAGATTTTATTATTTTACTTTTTTTATTCGAATTGCATATGGCTGAACTGTATCTTTTCACTTTGTAGTAGAAAATACTCATTTAATATACTTTAATGTAACAGTTACCTCGTCGTAAGTAAGGGTTACTGTAATAAGTGTATATAAATATACTTGCTACTATAAATTGGTAGTTTATACTTCAAAGTAGCAATCATCGATTCACTTTGAAGTTACGGATACTTTAAAGTGGTAATTTTTACGAATATTTTACTTAGTAGTAGCCTCGAAAAAATTGAAAATCGAATAAATTGAAAATAATATTGGCAAAAGTTCTAATCCAGAACTTTTATATGGTCGGATACCATCAATAATAAACTGATTGAAATTGAATGTTTCAAATCTAAAATTTCGTTTTTTATGCAATTTCTTAATCCATTGTACCAAAAATGTCTATTCTCCATAGGAACGACATTAATAAAGTTTGGAGTACGAAGCTAGGTTATGTTTTTTTGAATTATTCAATACTGATAGAAGTAGATTAAGAGAGCTGATGTTTTATTTTACAATTCAATTCAAACGTAATTCTTCCATAAAAGGAATAGAATTATCCGTGTCTTCACTAGCTTCTTCTGAAATTTCTAACACATTTTCCTCTAAAGCATTATCTACATATTGCCATTCTTCAGAAGAATCCTGATTTATTTCTTGTGGTATAGAAAGTTCACAAGGAAACGAATTGTTTCCGCTTGGTGTTTCCCTGTTTTGTACATCATCAATATCACTTGATCATGTTTTGTTTGTATTCAATCTTTTATTATGACATGACGGGTTACGAACAACGATTCTACTAAATTATAACATCAAACTAATTTCAGAATTGTTTGTTGTAAAGTAAATGCTACTTATTGGTAAAAATTGCATGTAAATATTACTGCAAAGTTTTGATTTTTGATAAATAAGCTATATCTAACTTTGTAGTATATATTCTTAGTAATGGAGACGATACTTTCACCTCATGAAACTACTTTAAAGTTATAGTTTTTATGGTGAAGTTAAAGGTCTTTAATACGTTGGGAAAACATCACCATTCTCTCTTGAAGTAGCGGTGACTTTAAAATGAAAAATGGATGACATTTTGACGTTCCCGATCATTCAATAAATACCTTAACATTTTTGTAACTTTAAAGTAATATTTAAAAGTTATTACGACGTCTCCGCAATTTTTTAGTTACTTTCAATGTCACGAAAACTTTAGAGTAGTACAATCAGTAGCCTTTACCTTTCCCTTACTAAATTTATTACTGCAAGCACAAAATGTATATACAGTGACAAAAATAAGTAGCTAGTACGTGAAACTGACCTCCTCGAAGTTCCCATACCCTTATTTGCTTTAGTCCCAACTTTGATTGTTGCTTGGGTTACACGCGCATTTACAATTTTGCTGATTAGGAAAAATGAAAGAAAAAGAATTGTGTCGTGAGTTCAAGTATTGCTGATGTAGAATGAAACTCGAACCTATGTTGAATACACATTCCATGTGTGATGATTTCCCATGGAATGTGTGTGGAATGAATTGTTGACATGGCAGTATCTTGTGCCTTAACTTATATACATACATATATATAGCTATATGGGGCCGCAGTTAAACTTCATACCCTATAACAATAGCAACCACGTGTTAATCGCCAGTCTTGGGGGTCTCTTCGTTAGATTTATGAGCGCATTCATCGTTATCCCATATTTCCGTATTACAGGGAATAAATCTAGTTTTTGGTCATTCCCATCTAGTTTTCACAAAACTGTGAGAAAAGAGGTCATTTAATACTCTGCGTATAGGGATAAATCGTGCGGTTGTGAAAATCATAGATTGAAGTCTATATAGGCGGCCTGTATATGATATATGCGTTGGAGAAAATAAGGTTACCCGCTAATTTATTATTATTTATATTTTTCAACTTAATTTTCATGTTACGCATAACAGATTAATATGCGTATGAGCTGTTCGAGATACGCAGTTTACATTCTTGAATTTTATCTCTGCATATGGTCACTTTCTCATTTATATTAAAAGAAATTTCTACTTAGTTTGATGCGCAAATTTTAAAATGTAAATTATATGCTATATAATTTAAATATTACTTCAATACCCAAAAATTTATTTTACAGACATTAGTATGAAAATTATTAATAAGTTCACAAATACATGAAATAAATTACGTCACTTCAAAATATACAAATACAATGCAAATATAATTAAAAAATAAATAAAAACCTAAAGCATTCCGATATTAAAGCACACATAAAAATTATAAGATGTAGCTTGAAAAAAAATAAGAAGTGGAAAAATAATAAGAAGAAAACAGAAAAAGTTTAAAATACAAAACGAAGGAAATTAACATTGAGTTCATTATTGTTATACCCGAGTGGTTACAAAGCTTTTTCTATTCACAGATTTTTTTTGTTTTTATTCTGCGTAACTTTCGATATTAGAATTTTTTCTTTAGTTTTGAATGTTATTTATTTTAGATAAAAAAGGGTTTTCAGTTTTTTTTTTACATTTTCATACACAGCTTTTTTGTATTTGCTTTAATTTGTATTGTTCGCATATACATTATTAGAAAAAAGTAAAAGTTTTCCTTTAAAATTGCTAAATCGAATAGAAAAATTGAACTTTCTAGTTTATAGTTGCTGGTTTTTCATTTCACATACACATATTTAAAAAAAAAATTAAATTGGAATAATTTTTTTCCCGTTGTTGTTAGTGAATAGCTCTTGTGACATGCCAGTTCTCGTGTTATATGGCTTATGTATCAAATCACTGCAATCTATAAATTAATTTGATCGTTCAATATTCGATTTCCATATTTCGCCAAGCAGGTGCTCTAACATAACCAAAATCTGAATAATCGAGATTTGCAATATTCGATTCAGTTGAAAATCAGAATAAAATTATTGGAATAAATAACTTGTCAAATATTATCAGATATGTATTACTTTTTGTGCACACGTCATTATTTTCGGAATTATGATGGTTTTTCAAATGTATATGCCAAATTGTTACAAAATCATTACCACACAAAATGAACATACCAATTATTAGTTCTGTTTAACTAACAATCAGCTAAAGAAATACAAAAATTCGAATGCTTTGGGTAATGCCTTCAACCGTATAATACGAAAAGTTAATATATTTTTGTTTTCCACATCAATTGATAATTTAATCATGCGTATCGTTACACTTTTACATTCTTGGAAGCGAAATTTAAGGGTACAAATTATTTTGATGGGAAGTCAAAATTCGAGAACCTATATATACATATCTCATTAAAATATTTTGTAAAATTTTCATAAACAACCATAGAGTGATTTAATATCATGCACGATTTTAAATTTAAAAAAAAAACAACAATAAAAAAAGGACGACCAAAATATTTGTTTATTTTTAGATTTGTAATTTTATCTTGTCTACAAAAACTTTAAAAAAATGTACATAACCAAAAATAAAAATACAAGGATATCTCATAAACTTATCTGAAACATTTTTTGTGTATGTTTTATGTTGAAATTACTACACACTACACACGATACCCTTTTTTTTGTATATAGTTTATTATAAATGTATTCTGTAAGGATGTTGTTGTTTTTTGTAATCACAACATTAAAGTTAGTTTTTTGGTTATAATATTATGTATTTCAAAAAAAAGGCGAAACAATTTTATCACTTTAACAAAATCATAATCAAAACTAGAGAAATTACATTGGAAAAAGGGAAACCTCCTTACTGTATATGTATATACGAGAACCAAAACAAAGAACAAAGTATTTGAGTTTCATTTTTCATGTATATATGTACCATATGTAATTAAGTAATTAGAATAAATTTGTTTTGATTAAGAATATAAATAAATAAAAATTGGAAAATATCCTTTTTAAGGCTTAATTTTATCCTTTAATATAATATAATATTATTTTGTTAATTTGTATAACCGAATGAATTAACTAATAAGATTTTGGTATTTGAATTTGAAGATTAAGGATAAGATGATTTTTAATAAGATAAACAGCATGAAGAGATCCTTATCACTTTCAAATTATATAAAAAGAATAAATGTATTGATTTTAATTCCTAATTAATTTGTTAAATTGAAATCGACTAAATATTTCATTTAAATTATACGTTTATCAAATTTAGTATCTATGAAATTTCAAAATAAGAAAAGAGAAGGTTGCTTTTAATATTTGAAAATTTAGAAACTAAAATTTGACAAAATTTAAAATTTACAAAAAACTCCAATTTAATTTTTTTTTTTTGGAACTGACGTATTTCAGATTTCATCAAACAGCATTTTTTTACGCTGGCGCTAAATCCCATGGAGGGATTTGGCCGCCTCAACGATACTCCTCCAAATAGTTCGATCTATACTGCAAGAGAACGCCGGGGCATGATGACCGAGTGTTATCAGGCCCCCTCGACGTCGTCCATCCACCGGATCCACGAGGTCCTACTTTCGTTGGTGCTTTAACGCTTGTTTGGTGACTTTATCGAGATCATTTTTGATCTCGTGATTCATGAAAAAAATGAAATTAGACTTGAAGACCTTAATGTTGGCATAAAATGCTCGATAGCCTTTTGCAATTCTCGATGCGATGTCGACTGAAACGGAGTTTTTCTCACTGATCATGGGGATCCTATATTTGAATCCTCCAACTTTTTCATACTGTGTGTCTCCAGAAATAAAATCCCCAAGTTCATCGGGAACAACATAGATTTTTTTTATTTTTTTTTTCAATTTTATTTAAATATTTTAAATAAACAATTATTACAATCTAGTCACCTGGACTAATGAGCAATTTTATTCTAACTTAATTTACTATGTTGTATTAATCTATGGCTTCTTCTCACTGGTGTTCCATAGTGTCTGATAAATTGAATTACATCGTTATTGTGGATTTTACATCAGCATTACGCTGTTTACACTAGCAATTACACCAGCTCAAAAGGTTTAGTTCGTTTAAGCCTGCGTACAATATCTGTGTTGTTTAACAGCTTAGTTGCCTCAGTGTTAACATGTTGTTCGAGCCTTTGCCTATGTCTCACTGCATTTTTTTGGATTTCATTTGAAATAGTGTCCACTTTAAGGTCCCTATGGAGGTCTCTGTTTCTAACATACCATGGTGCATCAACGATGTTCCTTAATACTTTGTTTTGAAATCTTTGGATGATTTCCACGTTGCTCTGTTTGGTACAACCCCAAAGTTGGATACCATAAGTCCAAACCGGTTTTAATATTTGTTTATATAATAGAAGTTTGTTGTATGTTGATATAGAGCGGAGCTCCTTCCTATCAGCCAATACATCTTTCTATATTTAAGCCCCAGTTCTTCACTTTACTTTTTGACGTGTGCTTTCCATCGTAGTTTTGCATCTAGTGTCATGCCAAGATACTTAGCCGTGTTGGCATACGGTATTATTTCTTGATTAATTGTAACCGGAATATGTTCGAGTCATTTGTTTGTAAAATTGATGTGAACTGATTTAGTTTCGTTAAGTTTAATTCGCCATCTTTTGGTCCAGTTATGTACTTGAGTAATAGCTAACTGTAAACTATGAGTTGATTCTTCGTTGCTATCTCCAACAGCTAAGATTGCCGTGTCATCAGCAAATGTCGCCACAGTGTTGTTTTCTAATACAGGGAGATCATTAGTGTACAATAGGTATAGGACAGGACCTAATACACTGCCCTGCGGTACTCCTGCCTTGATTTCTTTCAATCCAGAATAGGAATCGTCTAATTTTACTCTAAAGAATCTATCTTTCAAGTATGATTCTAATATTGTAGTGAATTGCATTGGTAGTACAGTTCTTAACTTATAGTTAAGTCCTTCGTGCCAAACTTTATCAAAGGCCTGTGCAACGTCTAAGAATATCGTTGAGCAGACTTTTTTCTCCTCTAATGCTCTTTCAATAATATTAGTTATTCTGTGTCCTTGATCTAATGTCGAGTGTTGGTTGCGAAAACCGAACTGATGATTTGGAATCAGGTTTTTCCTCTCAATTATCGGATTTAGTCTTTTTACTAATAACTTCCCAAAGAGTTTAGACATAACTGGTAATAGTGATATTGGCCTGTATGATCCAGTTTTGTGTGGTGGTTTCCCAGGTTTAGGAATCATAATTACTTCTGCAATTTTCCAAAGGCTGGGTACGTATTTCAATCGAAAGGCGGCATTTATAATATTGGTGAGCTTTAATAATGCTTTCCTTGGTAGTTCCTTTAAAATTTCTGCTGTGATAAGGTCATAACCCGGCGCTTTTCTCGGATTCATGTTTGTGTTTATCTCATACATGACTTCTTTTGGTGTTGCTCGTAGGATTTCTTCACTTTCCTGTACAACCTCTCCAGTTATTATTTCGGCTTCCAATGATTGGTCATCATGTGGTTCAAATATTTTTTCCAGGTATTCAGCAAAATTTCGTACTTTATCTTCGTTATTTCTGGCCCATTTGTCATCTTCTGTTCTGATTGGAGGAATCTGCATTATTGGCCTTTTAATTCTCCTGGTTGCTCTCCAGAGAGAATAATCAGTACTAGTATCATTAGTTAATTTTCTGAGGTAGTTACTGATAGATTCGTCTTTCAAATCTTTGATTTCCCTTTTAAGTAGCTGAGTCAGATTGTTTAGCTTAGTTTTATCTTGAGGGGCTCTAGTTTGTTGCCATATTCTCCTTGCCCTTCTTTTTTCTGACAAAAGCTCTCTAATTTCTCTAGGGTAGTTGTTTCCCTTAATTTTCTTTTTAACTTCAGGAGTGTTTTCCCAAGCTGACTGCTGTATGTCACATATGAACTTGTGAACTTCTTTTTCTAATTGCTCCTCACTCCTTAGCGGAACCATTAAGTTAATTTTTCTTTCTAAAGACAGTCTAAAGTATTCCCAATTTGTGTGTTTATTTACTAAACTAGGATAGCTTTTTTTTTGAATGATCCTTTCACTTAATGTCAAAAGTATTGGGGAGTGATCAGAGCTTAAGTCAAAACTTTCATCTATATGTATATAATTTACAGATATATTTTTCACTATAAAGAAATCAATCAGATCTGGTATTTTATTTGGATCAGTTGGCCAGTAGGTCGGTTTACCATTTGATAAGGCTTCACAACCGTATTTTCTGATAGCATTGAGGAGTTCTTTCCCTTTGGTTGTTGTTAGTCTAGAACCCCAGTGAGTATTTTTTGCATTAAAATCTCCTCCAATTACAAATCTTTTCCGTAGTTTACTGAAAAATTCAAGATACTCTTTTTCTTTTAGAGAGTATTTCGGTGGGCAGTAAATTCCAATAACACTAATAGAGTTATTTTTGGTCTTGATATTAACAGCTGTTGCTTGTATTTGTTCTGTTTCATATTTTAATTCCTCGAAGTGATTAATACTATTTCTAATTATAACAGCACTACCTCCCTTGGCAGTATTTCCCGGGTGAATAGTGTGATATGTTTTATAATTTCTAAAATTGATAATTGATTGCCTAGTGAAGTGAGTTTCAGAGATGAGACAGACATCGATTTTCTCTGCGTCCAGAACCATTTGCAATTCCTGTTGGTGTTGCTGGAGTCCATTGGCATTCCAGCATAAAATCCGTAAGTCGTTAGACATGGTTTTGTTTAGGGATGGCTCCCTTGGTACTGTATTCTAGTTTCTGTAATCGCTGATCAAAAGTATTAAGTTTGCTTAATATCAGCTAAAGCGTTTGATTTATGTCGTCTGTTTGAGGAGGTTTTTGTTTGTTTTCGTTACTCATCATTACTTGAGCGTAAGTTTTTTTGCCCACTTCTGCTTGAGAGGCTATCGACGCTTTACGCCTTAACTCTCCTTTAAATGATTCAGGCCTGTTTATTCCAACAGTTTGCTTCTTTATTACATTTGTATTTTTAGCATGTATGTTTTTATTTTTGATGTTTTGCAATTCAATAGCAACACTGCATCCTCTGTAGTTAATAATAATAATAAACAGTATTAAAGGCCATTACTGGCCCCTTACTGAGTCAACAACCTGGCTCCAACGGTTTTGATCCTGAGCTTGGTCTTCATACTGTCTAAGACAATCTGAAGAGGCCAAGTCGTTCTCTACATCGTGGAGCCATCGTCGCCGGCAACGCCCTCTGCGCCTACCATATGGTGGCTCTCCTTTCAGTGATCGCTGCACAATTCGTTCCGGATCAGCACGCAGAACGTGACCGAGCCAGCGTACTCGCTGAGATCTTATTTCATGTACAATATCGGGGATCTTCATCAGATCTCTGATCTCGATATTGTACAGAGCTCGGTAGGTACCATCTATTTCGCGTTTTGGGCCGTAGATCACACGCATGACTCTTCTCTCAAATGTTAGGAGCCATCTCTCGTATTCATCCGTCAGCGCCCAACTTTCACATCCAAACATAACAACGGGCCTGATCAACGCTTTGTAAAGCTTCAGCTTCACGGCACTTGATAAGTGTTTAGATTTTAGCAGTGGCCTTAGAGGATACAAAGAACGGCTGCCAGCTGCCAGCCGCACTTTAATATCCTCACCCACACTATTATCGTGAGTGATAAGAGAACCCAAATATTTGAACCTCCTCACTCCCTCAAACGTGTGGTGGCCACTACTAAAATCTGGTGTGCCACTGTCTCTAAAACCAGAGATCAGGTATTTCGTTTTGGACTCATTGATCTGAAGTCCAACTGAAGCTGAAAACTCTACAAGCGGATCAAGTATTTCTTTCACTCCGTTGCTATTCAGTCCAATCACGCATATGTCATCTGCATATGCAAGCACCTGATTGGACTGGCGATATAAGATGTTACGCTGCGGTGTTTCAGTTTTACGAAAGATGTACTCCAACATGAGATTAAAGAGTATCGGGGACAGAGCATCTCCCTGCCGAACACCCGAGTTAACTACAAAACTTGTCGATAGCCTGTTCTCAACTTTAACACAGCATTGAGACTGCGTCACTGTCATCCTACATAGTCGTACCAGTTTTGTTGGCATTCCTAGGTATTCCAGGGCAGACCATAAACTCTCTCGATTGATCGAGTCATAGGCCTGCCGGAAATCCAGGAACACCTGATGTACGGGGATGGATGTCTCATAATATTTAGATAGAATCATCCGCAGCGAAAAGACCTGATCGGTGACTGATCGATTCGGACGAAATCCTCCTTGATAGTGACCAACCAAGCCCTCCGCTAGAGGAGTGATTCTATCCAATACAATGTATGACAGTAACTTGTAAGCTGTGCAATGGAGAGCTATACTGCGATAATTCTCACACTTCAAGAGGTCTCCCTTCTTGAAGATGGGGCCTATCGCGGCCACTTTCCATTCGTCAGGCATAACTTCGGTTCGCCATACTAATCGAATAAGGTCGAAAAGACAGTTCAACAAAGTATCCCCTCCGAATATCAAGAGCTCCGAATTAATGCAGTCCACTCCAGGTGCACGGTTTCGTTTCAATCTCTGCATGGCTTTAGTGAATTCCTCATGGGATGGGTCCTCAGTGCAAATCTCCGCAGTCTGTATTAGAGGTGGCTCAACAACAGTCTGTGACGCATGATGGACATGAAGCAGCTCAGTAAAGTGTCCACTCCATGCGTCAAGTACTGCGTCGATGTTGACACAGAGGTTTCCATCCCGGTCCCGAATGGCGGTAGGCCTGAAAGTATGGTTCAGTCCAGTAATTCCTTTAAAGAAATTACGCGAACTGCGCTCATTACTGAGTTGTTGTACTTTCAGAACCTCGGTCTTCCACCATTCTCGCTTCTTCCGTCTACAAATCCGCTTAGCTGCCCTTGTTTTTCCTTGCGATTGTGAGACGTTGTTGCACTTCATTATGGGCTATATTTTGTTGCTCAACTGCAAGACGACACTCGTCATCAAACCAATCATTCTTGGGTCTGACTTTCACTATACCTAAAGTCTGTTGAGCAGCACTGACAACCGAAGTTTTCAGTACCCCCCAGACAGAGTTCACGCAGTCAGACTGGTAATTAGCTTCATTAATGTTGTCGCTGACAAGATCCTGATATCGTTTCTTTTGATTTTCATTTATCAGACCTTCACAGTCGAAACGTACCATGCGTTTCGCTGTGTTCCCAGACTTGTACGAAAACTTCCATCGTAGCTTTGCAGCGACCAAATGATGATCGCTGCCTACGTATTTGGTTGCTGACCGATAAGTTCTCACATCCTGCACAACCTGAGCCCGTCCTTTAGAAACTAACACATGGTCAATTTGGCTGCGGGAAGTTCCGCGAGGATGTGTCCATGTCTCAAGATGTATGTGTTTGTGAGGGAAGAATGTGCTTGCTACTCTAAGATCATGAGCAACCGCAAAGTACATCATTCTCTCACCATTATCGGTCGCAGTTTCGTGTCGGGAGTACGGACCTATGTTTTCACACAATTCGGTCTGATTTCTGCCAGCTCTAGCATTAAAGTCCCCAATTACCATTCTAACATCGTGTTCGGGTATAGATCCCATCAGATCGTCCAAGTCATTGTAAAATGAGTCTTTATCTTGGGGCTGGCTGACTTCTGTGGGCGCATGTACACAAATTATCGACAGGTTAGCTAACTTCATGCGCAAGCGAAGCTTACACAATCGGTTATTGACTGCTTGGAAATCCAAAACAGCGTTCTTTACCTGCGGCCCAAGAAGAAATCCAGCTCCAAGATTTCCGAGGTCATCTCCACTGTAGAACAACGTATAGCCCTGGGACATATGGTTTCCACTCTTAGGCCAGCGAGTTTCTTGAAGAGCAACGAGTTCCAGCCGATACTCCTTCATGCACGTGATTAGGCCCTCTAACGCTCCTGGTTTCCTTAGTGATTGCACGTTCCACGTGCCGATCCTAAATCTCGTGTTCGGGTACTTGAGCGGGGGTCCGGTGTTGTTTTGGCGGTATCCATTTTTCTTTTTGTTGACTTTATAAACACTATATTTTTTTACGGATGCGGATCGTCAGCCCAGCGATCCAACCGTTTAGTCGCCTCCTACGACAAGCAAAGGATACTGTGGTGGTATTCTTGGGAAACATGTTCGTGCAATTTTGATTTACGAGACATGTGAGTGCCCCCCGACCACAGGGGCCCCTCTGTAGTTAACTGGATGGTTTTCTCCACAATGTACGCATCTAGGCTGTACATCTGTGGGTTTGACACAATCTAGTATGGTATTTACCTGTACATTTGACACACCTGGGTTCTTTGTTACAGTATTTTTGAGTATGTCCATATGCTTGACATTTTATACATTGTGGTATAAGCCTAGATCTTCTTAGGGGCTCAATATTGACTTTGCATCCCAAGATGTACTTGATTTGATGTATTTTTTCAATATCATCATCTGCGCTGAATGTCAGCATATACATGTTCAGAGGCTCCTTACTTCTTCGTTTTAGCTTAATTGATGCTTCAGTTGCATTAAAACCTTTTCCTTTCAGGTCCTCAATTATTTTTTCTGGTTTACATGTAGAGTGCAGATTTTTAACCATTACCCTAATTGGTCTGATTTGTTTGTTTTCAAACGTATGCCAGGAATGTCCCCCTTCGCTTAATATTTTTGTCATTTCTCTGTAGGTTTCACCATCTATTTATAAGTTTATTTTGATGTTGTTTCCATTCATCAATTTTGTATTAAACTTATCTGTTTTAGTTATTGTTTTAATTTTCTCATACAGTAGATCATAGTTTTTAACTCCATCTATAACTATTGGGGGTGGTGGAGGTAATTTTTTTGGATTGTTTTGGATTATTTTAGGAATTGTCTCTTTTAGTTGAGGAGGAGTAGGTGTATCATTCCTTCTCCTTTTTTTTCTCTGACTTTTGACTCTAATCCATTCAGTTTCGTGAGCTAATTCTTCTTCATCCGTATGGTATTCTTGTTCCATTACTTTTTGGGTAGGAGGAGAATCAACGTTTTCCTTTGCTTTAAGAGCTTTAACTTCGTTTTCAAGAATCCTTATATGTTCCTGCATCCAAGCAATTGTATCATTTAATTGCTTATTTAAATTATTAGATTCATCCAATGCAGCATGGGCCTTACGCAATTCCTGATACAGCATTTCTTCTTTTTTAGAACAATTGTTGTCCTCTGGAAAAGCATTTCTCGGTAACTCCACAAGTTCTGTAGGTATTATTTTCGTGGTGAACGTGCTACAGGCTCTCGTAGGAGACCTCGGTAGAACCTGACTCTTTTGGAAAGGATCGATATTATCCATTTATGCTTCACTCATTCGTATATTACAATTCCTCAACGTATCTTGGGATTTTTTCTGATTGGAGAGAAAATGGAAAGAAAATGGCTCCTCGTCGTCACTCATTTTAACGACCGGATTTGATGTTCCCCATCGACCCAATAATTTTGGCCGGGAGTGTATATAAAATAAATTTAAAAATAAAATAAAATAAAAGCTAACACTGCACTTTAAATTTTTTTTTTTTCACTATGTTCAATATGTACATACATAAAATAATTAAAAAGAAACTACACTCACTGCACTTTTTGATTATTTTTATTTTATCGCTTACTTCACCGATTCCACGTCCAAACCCCACAACGATTTGAAAGAGAATATCACCAATAATAATCACACAATTTACTATCTAAATGTCAACAAAATGTCTTGTAATATCAATTTCTGAATTTCGTAAACGCTTCAATTACCAGTGAAGTAATTCAACTGTCCTGTTGTCAAGTCGAACATGCCTGTGTAAAAATTACAATCAATAAGAAAAAAATATACATTTATACATACCGCCTTCTTCACCAAGTGAAACATACACAAACTGCATTGAAACGATCCAAGATTTTTACAATCTTACTAAGCCGGGTGATTGCTTTGTAGTATTGGGGGATTTTAACCTTACCAAAGTGAACTGGTCTTATGACAGGGGTCTAAAATGCAAGCTTCCATCCTCTACGCTATCGGATATTGAGGGTGTTTTATTGATGCCTATTTTTACATTGATCTAAAACAAATAAATCACCTTCCAACGTAAATGGTAACTTTCTTGATTTATTTTTCGCAAACGAAGTCGATATCTTTACAAAAAAATATGAATCACTATCACGATTTATATGCAATTACATTCAACACAAATCCATAGAAATCAGCTTTAATACCTCAGAAAATAACGATCATTACAAATTCCATCAAGAATCAGGTATACGACATAACTTTGCGAAATGAGAAATGAGACGTATACCTCTTCAGACGAAGATAAACTAAAGTTTATTGCAATTAAGGATCAATTTTATTCTTATTATGATGACTGCTTCAAGAAATACATAATCATCAGAACCCAAAGAAATAGCAAACCTATTCTCATCATTGTTTCAAACAATTTACAATCCTGATGATTCACCCTGTAAGAATGCACCTACCAGCTATGCTAATTATGCTATACATACCCAATCCATTTCTGAAGAAGAGATGTTATTGTAGATGTGATTAAATCACTTGGACGTGGCTGTGGACCTATTACAATCTCTTCGTCCATTATTAAATTATTGGCCGATGTAGTTTTCAAGCCATTAAAACTCATCTTTAATAAATCATTGCAAACTGGAGTTTTATGGAAAATTTCGAGACTTAAACCAATTTTCAAATATGGTAAAACAAATTAAATATCCTACTATCGGGGAATTGCAACCACTTCAATTTAACCTAGCCTATTAGAAATATTAGTCTGCAACTCTTTCAAGAAAATACTTCTAAGTCATTTATCTTTTCATTAACTTGGATTTACGTCTGGCAGATCCACAACTGCCAACCTAGTTAAGTTTACTAGCAGCACCATAAAAGCTTTAAAAAATCATCAGCAAACTGACACCATATACACTGATTTCAGTAAAGCTTTTGACTCCATTCGACATCGACAGATATTAATGAAACTTGACAAGTTTGGCTTTTCATCAATTTTTGTCAAATGGTTTCAATCGTACCTGACGGAAAGATTCCTATACATGTATAGTCATTAAAATTGCTCGTGAAAAGTCGAATTCTATTTTGGAAAAATTATGAGTTCCTTAGGGTTCTATTTTAGGTCCCCGTCTCTTCCTGATATTAATTGACGACCTTATTAATATAATTAAACACTCTTCTGTACTTTGGCTTGCTGATGATCTTAAGATAATCCGACCAAATAATGATGCAAACGGCATTTACATTTTATACGTATGTGCTTCCCATCGATTACACCTGTGCGACATTTGGCATTACCATATTAGTATAAAAGTCGTCAATAATTTTCTCATACTCGCCTTCAGTCGGTGGAGACAGGTAAATGCATGGATTGTGTAGATCTTGCATTTCTGACGGATTTAAAACAAATTGTAGAATTAATCGAGTAATCAACGATTATTTTGCTACCCGATCGAGGATATACCACTTAAAGTATAAATTTAAATTTAAATTTTTTTCATTTGACTTTGATTGATTTGCTTTGCAAAATATTGCAGCGGAATTCCATGTCACAAAAATGGGTCACATGATTTTTAAAGATTTGAAATATTTTGAGGCCCTTATTGATGGCAGTAATTGATGCTGATTATAAATATATATTACTGTGGATATCAGTTCTTCCGGACGCAATAATGACAGTGGCATATTTAAACAATGTGAGTTCGGGGAAAAATTTATTACAGTCAAAGTGTCTCATTAAAAATGTCCTGTACTCCTTATAATTGGACCATACTGTTGTGTTCGCGATAAAGCTTTCCCATCATTACCCAAGCTAAAGCGTGCATACTCCGAAAGAAGACCTGTGGTTTTAATTTACGATAAAAAATGTTTAAGAGCCATCAAAAATGCGTTTTTAAATTTCAAATTACGAGTTTTTTTGACGCTGCTATTTCTTAGACAATTCTATCAATCAATCTGCATGTGGTAAATTCTGGTAAAATTTCACCTGAAAAATACATTACGATTGGCTTCGTTATAGGTTACAATAGTATCCCTGCTCTGGGTAATAAGAGTCTGAAATGGGTGCAAGTATTAACTTTTAAAAACAAACTTTTACCATCTGGAGGTTGGGTTCTTTGGTATTTAACGTATCATTATAATTAATACATTGTATATATTGTATATTAATTTCAATAAATAAAGGCTGTATATATATGGTGCATGATTGGCGTTATATCATAAAGAAGCTCTATGTACATATATTTTTATTGAAAACACATTTGGTAATTATTATAAATCTTTTATTTTGCATAAATTATTGAAAACACTGCAGCAACATAACAACATATAACAACAAGAGACAAAAATATTTGTAATATATAGTAACAATAAACTGTTAAAATATGTTAAAATTCTCACGATTCTTAAATGAAAATCTGATAATAGAGTTTTTCGTTTTTGTTTACTGATAAAGTTATATTTCCCCATTTCTGGAACAAAACTGTTATTTGAATTTAAATTTAATATTCTATCGCGACGACAAGCTGATAATTTTAATATACAATTATGATTTAAATGAAATTTTGAATCATCTAAATATAAATTTAAAGTTCGCACTGATGATTTTTCAATGTATCTAGCACAACCAGCCGATCACGACACATCACATATAACATATTTCCACACGGTGTATCATTCCACTCATAATTATAATTATAATCAATTCCGATACAATCTTCGCTCGAATTATAAACCCCGCCGTGAAACAAATTATTTGGTTGTCCAGTCCTCCAATTTGTGTAAATAAATTCATGTCCCGTTGTTGCCCAATAAAAACTATTAACAGGATGACCCAAGTCGGTTCCACTTGTCCAAAAATGCGTCATTGTCGCATTATAGTTTCTATTGTTGGCAAGTGCAATATCCCGGACGATTTGATCCTCTTCATACGTATGTATATCGATAGGCACAGAAACGAAAAGCTTCGTGATAATTTTTCTGCAAAAAAATAATAGTATATGCGTAGGTTTTATATATAGATTAGTTAACTATTTACCTTTAATGGGTAGCTGACATAGTATTTAGCACCATTTCTTATATAAAAATCACCACCGAAGATTTCAATCAGGCATACACACAAAATTAACAAAATTCGTATAGCCAACATGACTGTTGATTCAATTATAACATAAATTTTATGAATGTTGTTGCCTTTTATATATTACGATATCTTGATATAAACAGAGCAATGTATGTATGAGCTGATATCCCATATAGCTGCTGTTATTGATAGGCGGCACAATTTTTGATGTGAAATTTAAAACTACTGCGGAGTCATAAACGGAAATGAATAACTTTATCAGAATAACGTTAATGCACATCTTATGAAAGAAATCACATTGAACCAACAAATGTGTTTTTTAATGTTATAAAGATAAGCCAAGAATATATGTGTTGAATTCTTGCTGAAAATAATGTTGTTTAAAACTATATATTGCCCCGGAATAATGGTTGATATATCGTCATCGTACTATACATTGAATGTAATCCATTAATTCTTATAGATTGCATACATTAAATATTCTACAAGCCAGAAACTAGACAACGTAACTATGACACATCGTAAACTTCCCCATCAATTTATATTGAAAATTCACCGTAAAATCATGATGTCATAATAATTATTAAACTAATAAACTAAGTACAATTTTCTAGGTTAGGCTAGATTATAGGCAATTCAATTTCCTATAATGGAGTTTAAAAATTCAAAAAAATTCCAAAAATCAAATTTGATGTATAGGCCGCTAGTGAATACCAGGAATTGGAAGGTATCCACACGAAATTGTCCATCTGAAAATTATTTAAAATTTTCGGGAAGCACGGTTTTAGTCTATCTATTGAGACTTGAGATAAAAGTTCAAACTATAAGTGAGGTCGATTATAACACATCGTTGCGATTTTTACGATTCCATTACATTACAATTGCAGAGATGCCCATTCAGCACAGCTTCTGGCCAGCAAGAGTACCTGCGTATATTAATGTCACGCGTAGTCACGGTTGTGGTTGAAAATCGGTAATGGGCCTATAATATCTAAACTATTGTGTGAAAATCGTGAGGTTATAAGTCCGAACCTGCCAACATAATATGCCTAGAATGCCATAACCATACTAGAATGGCCAAGATTATGAAACACATCAAAATTTAGTCGGCATACGCTCTATAGGAATAAAAATTGTTCAACTCCACTGTGAGTTGCTGAACAAATTTGCTAAATGTTTTCTAGCGTATGGTATCCTATGCACCGTCTACAATATGCTGAAAAACGGACATCGGTGCATTATCAGATGTTTCTTGCATTTAATTTGCTTAATTAAGCCCTGCAACGTCTATATGAAGAGGCAGTGCGCTGCCTTTCTTGTGTCCTTCAAGAAATAATTTATTAAAAATTGGCGAACGGTTGTGTTTCGAATGAAATGAATTAACAGATTTCCAAAAACATATATTATTTAAGGTTTTTTAATGAGATAATTTCGAGATGTTCGACATGCCCTGAAACATTTCTTCACGTCATCAGAATATCGTCAAGATTAACAACAAATAAATCGAAACATGGTATAATGAAATGTTCAAACGAAATCCAATGTAAAGAAAATTGCGCAGCCTTGCATTTTCAAACATCGAGTTTTACATGCAAACAGAGAACCACTGCTCCTGTCTCTAATCTGCCCGTATATTATTGGTAATGGAATTTCAGCGACAATGAAAGTTCAAGTAAATTTATGGTGTAATCCAAGGTGTAAATTTAAAACCGTTTAAACCTTCGTTGACCTGGAACTAAGGGCTGGTGAGTCTACCTTAACAGTTTCCTGATTGCTAAAAATCGAATTTGAAATTTGTTATAAATGACTTTTTAAAATCTTCAAATTTGGCACCTACGAGTATATTCGGAGCTGAAGTACTTTTTATGGCCTTCAATGTGCGGATTTGTTTCGCGAACAAGATTTTCATCACTTTTGTTCGTTAAACTAGTTTGGTTTACGTCAAATAGTTTGGTGAATGGCGACAGACTCACTTAAACCTCCAGCAACAGGCGCTTTACCTATAACAAAGAATCAGCTTTACCTATATTAAGTAGACTAATTTCGTTGTCGTTGCAAATTACTTTTTGCGTCGTTCATATACATCTGGTTTAAAAACTGCTAGCAGGGATGGGCGAGGTTGATTCTGCCGTGTAATCTACTCGGTTGTCGACACGTAAAATGATACGTAGATTACTTGGCAATATTTTTTGTCAAGATCGACTAGATATTTTAACGATTTGAAAGATTGATTGTTGTTTGTCTCTAATTCAGACAATAAATTGCTTGCGTATGCGGTGTCTAACCTTGTATGGACCATCGTATGTAGTTTTTAATCCAGTTCGAATATTATTAACTCTCATCAAGACGTAATAGCAGTTGTCGAGTGATTTCGGAACAAAAATACAGATTTGTTTACCGATACCAAGTAAAACGGCTGGTACTTCTGGGATCCAATTAAATGTGTTGCCTCGAACCTTGAGAGCAGATTTGATCTGTCGGTGTGAGCATTGACCCATGACATTGCCTTACGGATGGTAGGCCGTTGAATGTACCCGATGTCAGCAGAGGAGTTCTGTTAACTCTGAGAAAAGTTTCGAAAACTTACTTTTGATTTTTGGCAGGATAAATCGCCGTTTCGTTGTTGATTTGCAACAAAGTTATCGGTAGTTTGAAAATACTGGAAATCCGTGTTAAATTGACTAATATACATAATCCAAGTGGCGTGATTGCCTTGGATTACGTTTAGTTTATGACTGAATTGCTCGTTGAATGCATAGTACTTTTTTTTTCGTTCGAATGCAGAGTATTTGTTTTTGGCATCCGAGAGTTTCTTCTAACCGAATATAGTTCAAAAGTTATGAACCTCTGGCAGACTAGACAGATGAACAATGAGTGAAACCGAAAGCACAGTAAATATAGTGTCCTATAGCTTTGGTAGTTTGGTATTCGAGGGTTTCGGGCTCATCTCCCGATGGTGAAATCAAGGTTGTGTTTTTAATGTGTAAGTATGTGTATTTTCCGGGTCTTGCATCGTGGGCCCATTGGTGGCATTGAGCAACCAAGCAACATACCATTTTTGCAGTTGATGTAGTCTATGCAATAATTTCATTCGTTATAAAATCAATCCATGATTTTGAGCCAAATCAATTCCTCAATGGATCTCCTCAAGTCCTATAAGCTGATCAAAAAATTATTATTTTATTTCAACTTTAACACGAGGTTTTTTCTGTTAGGAATCGAACCGATAGAATGATCACTGTGTTAAGAGTAAGACTATGCATAAAATTAAATGTTAATAGTGTATATTTGTATATATGTGTATGTATATGTACCAGTAATATTCACAAGTTTCATAAACATTGAAATTGGGCATTTCAGGCAATAAATAATTATCAAAATCCAATCGTGCATCTAACATTTTCAAAATTCAATAAAACTAATTGAAATTTTAGAATTATACATGCAAAGTTATACAAAATTATAAGCAAAACGAATTAAACTAAATTTTTGAAGCTCGAATTAAAATTACCGATCGCTAAATTTTATTAATAAATTTTTTTAAATTAAACAAATATACACAATTTAAATTAAATAAAATTCCATTTCAAAATTTAACGAATACACATCAAAATTTGATTTTAAAAATTTAGCCATTTTGAACTTTAAAACTGTGGCGAATACAAAAAAATTGTTTTTTAAAATTCAATATTAAATCAACTACATCGAACAAATATGTAATTGGATTCAATTTTCACATTCAGATGTAGGCTTCATCCACTTCCACATTTTAGTATGTTAAACAAATTTAATGAAAGAACTTGAAGGCAAACCTTAGATATACATACATAGCGTGGATATATGAAAATTTGGCAAACCAATCATATATTAACGAATTTGATTTATTTTTAAATTTTGGTTGCTGTTTTAGAATTTTGGCCTAAACAAACTTCGCTAGTGTATGTCAGAAACAGCTTCGCAAAGACAGAAACTGATTGAACCACAGGCCACTAAACAACAGACGCGCAACATAGCATAGGAAAAGCTAGAGATTTATAAATAAAAATCAGCATTTTCGGGTTAGACCCCATGACTTCCCAAATGCTCTTCTACACTGCCAGAAAAAGGAAGTGACCATTTATAGTTTAATTTCAATATGAGAGTTCCAGAATAGTTTACTGTCCAGAATAACACCAAGATACTTTACTGTGTCGGATTTAGCGATCGGAAAGAGAAGGAGCAAACAGTGAAGACTTTCAGACTAGTTTTCGATTCATTAACGTATAATCTCTTCTCTAGACACCACATTTCTATAACTTTCTAGAGTATAGTATTTTCTATTCTAGAGTTTTGAAAAAAGTGGAAGAAACTCTAATAGGGCGAAAAGCCTTGGTTTCGGTATAATCCGTCTTCCCAGCTTTCGGGATGAACACAACTCTACGCCTGCTCCAGGATTGTGGAACATATCCAAACGCAAAGCACGCTTGACCGATCCAAAGTAAGTGTTCCTGAATTAGGGGAAACCCATGCTGTAATTCAGCAGGAAAAACTCCATCTGGACCACCTGATTTATAAGGTGAATAGGAGAAGGTGTGCTCCAGCACAAGGTTTTGAGAGTGACTAGCCTACAGGCTAAGTCGCAGTCGGGTGAATAATCAGTGCCATTGGGCTGAGCGTCAGCAACATAATCATGATTGATCACATTGGGAAATGAACAGAAAGTAGTAGTTTGACAATTTCATTCCTGGAAGAGGTTAATCTGCTATCAGGAAATCACAGCACATCGAGTCGGCAAGAATCATTTCTAACCAAGGACCTATTAAGACTGGCGATCCCTGAGATATTTTTAATTTCTTCACAGAAGCTAATCGAAGAAGTCCAGAAGAGTGCAGTTACGCGCAGCATTTTCTTATATTTTGTTTGAGCTGCCAAAAAGTTAATCAACCAGAAGGCTTATTCTGACATTTTTGCTTTGTTATAAAAGGCAAGATTTTTCAAAGGCTAACGTGGCTGCATTCGTCAAATGTGGAGCTAGCAGTTCAATGTCCTCAGTCGAACATATCTCACCCAACGAAACCAGCCGAGATTCCAACGAAACCAGCCGAAGTTCCATTGTTCATATAGTTTCATTTTACTTTTGGATTCTCCATTCTAAATTCATTTGAACGCGATAAGCAATTTAGTACGGCATAGCACAAGTGCATTGAGTTTCTAGCTTAACGTCTAATGATACTTTGTACAAATTTAAAGCTCAAGCTAGTTAATATTTATTTTAATTGTTAAAACAATAACACTCCTTCAAAAGCAGGAGTCAATGTTCGAAATACTTTGTGTGGCTACATGTTAAAGCTTGGATACGACGAAGTTCTAATGTACGTCTACTTATAGTGATTTGCAAATTGTCTCGCATAATTGTATTCGTTTGAAGTATTAAATAAAAAAAAATTGTATTCTAAAAAATTCATTTCAGTTTCAGTTCCATCAGAAATTCGAAATCTTAAAATTTTAAAAGTTCAATAATTTAATTTTAATTTTTTAATCTATTGAAATGTTGAATCTCATACATTTACAGTTCTGAATTTAACGAATTTTGAAATAAAAGTATTTTTTAAAGTAAATTCGAAATTTCGATGAAATATTAATTCTCTGATACTAACGAACCTATTAAATTCAAATTCAAAAATTTCAGATAGGTTCAAAAAATTCTTTAAAATACTAAAACTTTTCAAATCAAATTTTGACTCGATTAAATATTTGTTTGAATTAAAAATTTCGAAATTAGATTTAAAATTTTGTTAAACAACGTCAAATTGATGAAACTGTCGATAGAATTAAAATTTCGAATTAGATCTAGAAAAATTAGCTTCTTGGTAATTTTCCACGTGCTATGCATTCAACATTTTTAGAATGCTGTTAAAATGGAAGTTTAAGAATTCAGAATTGTAAAATTCAACCTAAATTCGATGTACTGGAAATTAATATTTGGAAGAAGGCAAAATTAGTCCAATTTTCTAAAGTATCAGGATATTTTGTATTTTTCACTAAATTTTTTTTAAAATTTTACAATTTAGTTTGAAGTTTATGTTCAGATTTGTAAAATTTAGTCTCAATTCGATACATTATAAATTAATATTTCAGGAAAATCAAAATTTTCAATTCGAAATTTAATACAAAAATTTTAGCCCAAATTTTGCAAACTTTAATCCGGCATTTCAACTGACTTTGAACTTGTTAAAATAAATATTAAATTTTAACGTATTTGTAGGAAATTTGAATTTAAATTTTACTTAACGCAGTTTAGATTAATTTCAAATTTAAGAAGCTGGGAATATTCAAAACTTTACAAGTTTCAAATATTTCAGAAATTTAATAAAAATTTCAATCAAACATCGTAAATATTTTTTTGTCTAATTCTTAAAATTTTAAAATTCGCAATTATTTTTAAATTTGTTAAATTTTCAATTTTGTATTTCATATTAAAATTCTGAAATTCTGTAAACGTTTTACATTTACCTTATTAAAATCGTTATAAATTATATATGTTTTATTTTTAAATTTATCCTTATTTATAATTTCGAGCAAACTGTAGCAACATTTTCATAACTACCAAAATAATATTCCAGAAATTCTGAACACTTTAAATATTTTAAAATTTTAATTTTTTATTGTTTTGTAAAATTTCAAATTCAAGTATATCTTTGTCATAAAAGCGTATATGTACTACGTTGATTTAAAAATAGAAGACATAACTCAAAAAGAGTATGTTTTGATGATTTTTGGCCCAACAACGTGCTTTGACACAAGAGCCGATGGAGTGAATGTGAACGTATAATGATAATGAGCATTAAATAATACTGCAGTAAAATTAAAATTTGCTGGTATAAAGAAGGAGCGTCTATGTCAGTGTTCATGCACAAAAAATTGTATAGCATCACGCTACATGAAATGGTATTGCTGCTCTCATTTTTAATCGGCTCCTTTTCCGAATCGAGAATTAGGATTTACCATTTTTTTAAATGTATGTTGAACATATAGAATTTCAAAAAAATATCGATTTCAAATTGTATTAGAATATATAGGCACATTGAATTTGATTTAGTTCGGTGAATCCCGTACCAATCATAAAGATACGATGATTATTTATTTCATGACGGTATTCGTTAGACTGTTCCAGTTTTCTTTTAATGTCCGTTCTTAAATGTATATGTATATTCGCTGGAACAACATCTAACATATTATTATGTATGAATGACTAAATTATATTACTCAAAAAGACGATGTACCATAAACATAAACATATCCTATTTTAACTAACATGTTAAAAAAAAGTTTACCAATCAACTTCAAAACTCAAACAAAAAATGTTTTCTTGTTTGTCATCCATATTCAATTTTAGGATTATCCTAGTCCAAATCTTTATTTGGCATTTTTTCCAACGCAAACACACATCCACATCTTAAGTTGTAAGTAAAAAATAAAACAACAACAACAAATAATGTTATTTATTACAATTCTTTGATTTCGATTGGAATGTCTGGCAATGACAGTATTGAAATATAGAATTCTGGTTTAGTTGTTCTATATTCTATGTATATACAGATATTTGGAATAGATTTATGTCGGTTATTTATGTTTTCGTTTTTTTTATGCTCATTCGATATTACTACAAATCAATTTATTTCGAAAATTTGCATCGTAACGGACGTATGTAGATGTATATGGAATTTTGATTAAAGTTGATACGTGAATTAGAATAATATTTGAAATTGTGGACAAAATGTTTTTTTTTTATGTCCTGGATCAATTTATTGTAGCACCTTTCAATTTTTAGGAGAAAGAAGTTTATTTTAAAAAAAATTTGAAGAATAGTTGTTGGTTGTTTGTAAATTTACACAATCGAATAAAAGCTGTCGGTTATTCATGACACCACGAAAGCTTTTATATTTATTAGGATTACATTTTTAAACTATACATCAAAATCAGTTGCCCTATATATAAGCCGATGTGATAAAGTCATGTGACGCACACACATCAACCTTTATATGAAAAATGGGCTTTTTAAAAAAAAAAATTTTCATAATAGTCGGTTTAATTCCATATACATATAATTTATATTTTAATTTCACAAATATGTATATTATTTACGTAAATAATTTAAAATTATTGTACGTAATTTTTTAATAGCAGAATTATTTTTAATTATTACGGAATAAAGATTATTAATCATTATAATCTCATTAAATAACATTTATAGGCTTTATAGAGAAATTAAAATATTGATAAATAAGTTTCGCGATAAAATTATGAATTGATTAACCGCCGGCTATACGGATTAATTTTTATTTTTAGGTGACTTTACAAGGCATATTTTGGTATAGCTATCAACTGCACTATTTTAAATAAGTTTCAATTACATTTAAAAAAAAAGTCGAACTATAGAAGAGAAAGGAATACAATTAGGGTAGAATTCCGGTATTGTTAATAATTGTACCAAATTTAACATTTCCAGCTTGAAAAACTGAAACCAATTCAAATTTTTTGAATACGTTTTTAACAAAATGGAAATGGTTTTTCCTAGTAGGTATACTCGAATTAAATTTATCGATGCTACGTTTTGATTTTTTTGTATTCATTGACACCAGACACTGGAGAAAAAAATTACCATTTCTAAACTTTTGGAACAAAGTTTAATTTTCTGCGTGATATACAAAAATAGTGTAAAAACCACCATAAAACCGGCACTTAAAAGCCCCTTTCAAAAGCTTAACATTCCTTATGGAGCGAAGGCTGTAAAACCATATCTGGTATGATTTCAGACGACCATAACGAATAATAATGCGAATAATAATTTGAAATTAATTTGAACATCTGGCTAATAGAACCTTTTTAAGCTTCGCCATAAGTAAGTTGTAGAAAATGTAAAATGTAAAAACCCAAAAAAGAAATGTCGATAAAATTGTTGACGAAATAAATGGATGAAAATGCGGAATTTGGGAAAAAGTTATATGTATTATATAGGTGTGGGGATTCCCGCCAAATCATTGAAAAAAGAAATGTTGTTATGAAAAATAAACAAATAAACCGCGTACCTCACATAACTTTATTTCGAATATGCAACTAAATGATTGAGCAAATACTGATAATTTTGAGCCATTTTTTTATATCGTGTATGATAATAATGAAGCCATTTTTTTATTTCGTGTATGTTAATAATGAAGCAAAATGTTATTTTAAAAAAGGTTACATATTTTTTAACAAATTTAAATTAAAATCAAAGTTTGTTTAGAAAAATTACAAGCAGGAAGTAATGATATTTAAAACGCTTGTTCCTATTTGCATGCTCCTGTAATCTATCAGAGGCATCAAAAATAAATAAATACTACCGCGTATCTCACATAACTCTATTTCGAACAGCAACTAAATGATTGAGCAAAAACTGATAATTTTGAGCCATTTTTTTATTTTGTGTTTGTTTATATTGGAGCAAAATATCATTTTAAAAAAATTTACATATTTTTTAACAAATTAAAATTTAAATCAAAGCTGATTTGAAAAAATTGCAAGCAGGAAGTAATGATATTTAAAACGCTTATTCCTATTTGCATGCTCCTGTAATCTATTAGATTGCTCCTGTAGTCTTATTAGTCTCGGGTTATAAACTTGCTCGGGCTATAATAGCATATTTCTCAACCGTGGAGTATTATATACTATATTATTGTTTTTCTAGTTATGATCGGATCTCGTTTAATAATAAAATATTTAAATTTTGTTAACAAGTTATTTAAAATTATATATTTTGAGTCAACATTTTCTAAAATTAATTTGAACATAAGTTATTTAAACAAATATATTAAAAAGTATTAAATTAATTTTTTTTTTAACTATTGAGTGCTCTAGGATTAAAATTAGAAATCATTAGGTTATATAACATATTTTCAAATTAATTTATCAAAATGCTATAATGATGGATGGCACTTTGACACAAAATATAAAAATTGATTTGACCTATTTACATTATACAAAACAATAATAATATTAATTAAGTTTTCTCCAAAAATTGTTTCCGTTACACTTTATTTGAAGATAGGTAAATCCACAAGACTTGCAAGTGAAATAAATGAAACCACACAAAATTACATAAACCGATACATTTCAGTGAATCGCATTATTTAAGAGAGCAAACCAGAAAAGCCGATTTAAATGGTAATTTAAATGTATCGAAAATATTTCGTTTATTCTGGAGTGGTCACAGGAATAAATATAGAACATGGTGTACGAGAACGGCAATATCGTAACCACGACTTTAACCAACGATTTTTTTTATTCGATGATTTCAAATCATATTCTAATTGCCTTAAAAAAATTCTACAGATGAAAATATTGACATCTCAGAATTCGAAAAATTTGTATCTTCAGTAAGGATCCAAACTAGCTAAGGTACATGGTTGAATTAAACCAAAAAATATGGAAAAATCCGATGTTATATCTAAATTTTATAATTCTAAGATACCATTAAATTTGAATAAAAACGAAGTTTCTGTTTCTGTTTTTTTTTTTTGGAAAACTAGTTAACTGGAAAATCATTATTTTTGGGAAATCGCACTTAAAACAAAAATGAATGTTATTCAAATAATTTAAAATTTTTAATTGATTTGGTCAATTTTATTTTTATATATTTTCCAAAACGTAAGCTGAGTCAATGTGACCGAGAAAGACGTTACCAATAAATGCAGCTTCCAAAAAAGTCTCCTATTTGCGACGGTGGAAACCTATTCTATTTCTGGTATTTTGTCTTGTATGGCGGTAGTCATATTTTCATGGAATGTATATTTCGTAATTCCAAGCAGTTTTGTGCAACAATAATATCTGCATGTTTTTTCAAATAGATTCTTTTGATGTGCACGTCGTAGTAAGTACTCCAGATATTCACACCGTATTCCACTTGAGATCTCACATATACAAAATAAATCAGTAATCTTATGAATTCTCTATACAATTCTATAGTATTGATTTTGTATCCAGTAAGGATTATTTTTACGATGAAAATACCTGATGATCTTTTTCTTGATGTTGAGTTAGATCACACCGCTCATTGAACATATTGATGTCTTCTTGTAGTTTGGCAACATTGTATATTCTTCCAATAGTACCCAATTTTTTTACTGTCACCAACAAATATGACCTCATCGATATATATGTACTTATGTACATTGTTGAAACAAATTCAACTATAGTTAAGCAAAATTTTTTTTTTCATCCAGAATATAATCCTCGCATAAATAATCCAAACCATAAATCAAATTATGAGAAATGACGTAACAATGAACAATATTTTTTACTTGTATTAACAGGATTATTTCGATTAAATTTCAAGCAGTAATAATAAAGAGATTAAAGTACAATACACAATTTTCAAATATAATTTTTATTAAACCAAATATTTTTTCAGCCTTTCCACTGTGTTACGAGACCAATTTTGTACGTTTTTTTTTCTCGAATTAAAATAGAAAGAGATGAATATATAAGTTAGTGCGGTAAATTTATAATTTCCAGTACAATCTTCTACTGCATCAATAAAAACACTTTTTAGATCTATAAATATACAATTTTCTAATTCTCAAATTTAAAAAAGGATTACAATAGATTTCCGAGACAACTTACGCGATTGTGAATAAAACATAAATTAATTAAATTAAAAATAGTAAATATTGTAAGCCCAAAATAATTATAAGAATAAGAACCGTACAACACCCCGCCCACGTACATAACGGTAATACGTAAATTATGATGTTTTAATTTTATTTTAATCCAATTTAATTATAAATGTTGAATTGAATTAAAATACAAATAAATAAACCTCGCCAAAGACATGAAATATTTATTATTTGTTTTCTACCTGGTGTATCTACCTACTTAAGAGCTATAGTTTTTCTGTGAAATCGTTATTTATTAAATCCGTTTATCCAGTGCAAAAGACAACAAATGGAAAATGTATTACCCAAACCAAACAACGAATATTTGTTTTATTTGCATCACAGTACCTATCGTATGCTTTGTCAACACTAAATCGTTTTTATAATTGGCTAGAAGCTGTTGTTGCTTTTCATTTTCGGTTAAAAAACATTAAACATATTATATTTTGTGAATTAGTTGCTGTTCACAAACACTTGTTGATCTGAATGTGAATCATTTTATGTTAGGATTGTTAATTAAAAAGAGGAAGATACAAACAAAACATTTACGAATTTAAAAACAAAACTCAATATGCAGAATAATCCTTACAAAATTTTCATAATTAAAGGATATTATCTGAAATAAAAAATAAACAGGTAACATCATAACACAAGAATAAAAATAATATTTTTATTTTTAGTACATAGACTAAAATATTTAATTCCATATCTTAATGTTAAAATGTTATCTATATGGTAGCAGATTCAGAAAGCTTAAAAATACAATATCTAACAAAAAAAAAGCATATCTTAAATTTTTGTTTTCATTTTTAAACAAAAACCATGACGTATAGGTAGTCTTTTTTGTATATTTTAGTTTAATCACCAAAAATAAAAACAAAATTAAAATTTTAGTAATGGGAATAATGAAAGAAAGTTAAAATTATATATCTTTGAAGACACAAACCATTTTTCAAAATGGAATACAGGATTTAATCAAAAAAATCTTTGTTATAGGTGAAATCAACAGGAGTAACTATACCGAAAGTTTCCTCCAGTATAATTGTAACGTTTGGTATTGTATACAGTGCCAAGCAACAGATACGTACCGTCAGTTTATATTGAAAAATACCTGGCACTGTAGAGATTCACTTGTTCCAAGTAACGGCAATGCCTGATAGAATCCATGGACATTGCGTTCGGAATTAAGCATACCGCAACCGCATGAGTTGTCTCTCCAAATTAGAATCAACATTCCATCTTCGGTGAGGTAAACACGTTAATACACCAGCAGGAATCCAGAAAAACAGCCGGCAAGCTACAGATTCACACATTTATTGGGTGTATATAGCCCATCGTATAACATTTATATCTTTGAATTTACATTTTTTTTTATTTTCTAATCTATTTCAATTTAATCTTTTGAATCCTGTACAAATTAATTTTTGTGTTTTTAATTAATTAATTTTTGTAATTAATTTTTTTGTTTAATTAATTAATTTTTGTGTTTTTTCTAGCAATATTTATGTTTTGACATACTAACAGACATATGATGGAATGTTTTGATAAATATTTGTTAAACAACTATCATAACTGGGTATTTTACTATCATGACAATTTCTTCAAAAATTGAAAAACATAACCTTAAGTTCATTTTAATTTGAAATTTCGTACAAATTTCATGATAATTTTTTCGTGAAATAGCCTCCTGATAATTTGCTGAGAATGCCAATGTTTGTATAATATACATACACACACATTGATAAATTTAATTTCATGCGAGAGAAAATCTCAATAGTGTAGACCCCGGGTAACCAAGCAATCTAGTAAAAATCTTTCTTCATTTCACAAATTAAAGCTCGCCTAGTTCAGGCTTATACTGTATACCTGCGATACCAAAATTATCGACTAAAGTACAGAGGTTTAATTTTAACACATCATTATACCACTCACCAGTAGTCTACTCGCTGGTTTACCTTTCCATTTTGTTGTCATTTTATTGTATTTTCAAAAACTTAAAGTGAATAGCTTGATTTAGTTGGCATTGCGATATTCGTCATAAACGACATATGTATTTATTTTAAATCAGGACTTTTATTTTTCACGTTCGACAATAGTCACATGCCATATATTGATGAATGCTGGTAACTATCACTATCCATCAATATAGCTAAGTCACTAGTTTACGCCTGTATTCTATTACGAAAAATTGGCTGGCAGTATTTTTTACTGGAAAACCAAAAGAAGAAAAGTAATCGAAATTATACCAGAGGGAAAAAGACAACCTATAGCAACGCTAATATAACACTTTAAAACTAAAATAAATCAAATGAATCCTTTTCACCCTAATAGAATTTTAGATTACTTTTCTCCTATTGTTTTACTAGTATACTGACAGTGAAATTTAAAAAATGGAATGCAGGATTTAATCGAAAAAATCTTTGTTAGGCACTCTTTGAAAAGATAAAATACAACCACCTATATAAGTATTAATATAAAGACCTAATTGAAGTTAGCCCAGGTTTATAAAAAAATACCTCTCACACGACAAGCGTAAAAAATTCGTCCCATACTTCAAAAATATATTTAATTTATACAGTAGGTTCATCCCAGGATTTTATACAATCGGCTCATTCCAAACTATTTATCGTATACAAAAAATACAGTTGGTATAAAAAAACTCATGCCACACTTTTTCCCACTTATGTTTAATATACGTAGCCAAAGCTTTGACCGACGTAGCCAAAGCATTGAAAATATGTGGGAAAAAGTCTGGGATAATATTTTCCATACCAACTGTATTCTTTGTATATGGCAGAAAGTCTAAGAAGAGCTAACTTCAAGGAGGTCTACAATTTTGCATTGTTTTCAAGAAGACAGGTGATAATTAAAGATTATGTCGTTTGTGAAACATGAAGTCCGTATACTCGGTAGGCGTATACGTTCATGGGCTATAAATAAAAACGTAGGCCTTGGCCAAAGTAAATATGCTCGTGTAATTTAACTAATTTTGCTTGAAGTATCTAATTTTAACAACTAATATGGAGAAACTCTAACGAAACTTGTAGAACAAATTACAAATTAATTATAATTTGACATAGTTTGCAAAAAAATTAAATAATTGAGGTTTGATTATTACAAATTTAAGATGCCTAAATTTCATTTAAAATTTTATCTTTTTCGTGACCTTTCACCCATACGCATAACAATTTATTGTAAAACATGGCGGCAATTTTTGTTATACATATTTTGTTTTTGTATTTCGTTTCGGTCATTGCCACATTTAGTTTTGTGAAACGCACTACACAACACAATAATACACCACAAGAAATATTTAATTAGTGTTTCTGGCGGCACCCGTTGTTAAGAAAACGTCACGTTTATTTCCACCTGTCACACGTCGCATATGCAAATCAAGCCTAAAAGTCTGCTATTTTTGAGCATCCTCGAATGTAATATGGAAATGTCACAAAAGTTGAAACAAAAAAACGAAATTTGAATAGAGTTACGTTTTATATACATACTTCCAATTTCAGAAAGGTTTTATTATAATTCAGGTCTAAATAAAATTTCATGAATCAAAGTAAAACTTCTCTTCATATTCTTGTTAATTTGAATTACATTGTTTTTTGAATGTTTTCAACCAATTCAGGGATAAAATATCTCCAATTTGCCATCAAAGAATTAAAAAATTATTCGAACACTGGCCAAAACAAGGATTATTCATCACAAGTATTCTTACGTGGCCCTACTCATTTTACGACGGAAATTTCAACCCACCTTTCAGTTTTTCCATAGCACGTATAGTTTTTTAAATGAAGCTTTCAACTTTGTCATGTTGTTTGATTACAATAATATTATCCTACCTTTTTTATCGATTAATTTACAATAAACGAAATTTATAAGCAGTTCTTTTGCACAATGTAAACATTAAGCATCTATTCTAGTGACACTCACCAATGGAATATCTGGGAAGAAAAAAATGATTGGGATAGTAGCGTTCTAACAGTTTGACACTAGATACAGATGCTACATAGATTTAGTAACATAAGAATATTTCAAAAACATTAGGAATCAGAAAAAATAAAAGCAGAGTTTCAGTCAGTATACAAATTCAATTAAAAAGATGTTTCAATTAAAAAGATGTTTAGAGATATCACAAAATCCGTATCCTGTTAAATTTTGAAATCGCTCATTTATACCTTCAAACCAGTTTAACCGGCAGTACATAGCCAATTTTTGATCGATAGAAAAATAGTTGATGGTATAGAGATATTTTTTTTGTTTTGTTTTGACGTGTTATGACTTCTTTTCTTAAAAACTATCGAATGGTGTTTATGACACGGTTTCTCTGCTGGTCGAATCTATAAACAATCAAAATTAAGGCTATACAATTTTAAGAGTGTTGAACCAATGAATGGCTCGCTCTAAACCACTATGTTGTATTCTATATTGATTCGAGATAAAGAATATACCAAATGCTAACAAAATATCTTAATCAGAGAGACCAGAAATTTATAATTTGAATGCTAGTATTAATTATGTGTATAAGTACTGAAAAGGTCATATTGCAACAGATATTAACTTGAAATCAAAGTTGATTCATATTATGATGATGAAAATTAATACCATCCCCTAAACTTAATGTATTATTCATTAAACTTCCAAAGAACTGAACGAATTTCTCTTGGAAGAAAATAGTCAAAAAATGTTGGATGTTAAAGAAATGTAATTGCATTTCTTATTTTAAAAAAATAGATTTCAAACTGTGACCAAAAATTTGAATTGAAATTTTGTAATTGCACATAAAATATTATGGTAGAAATGTAAAAATAAAATTCAAAATCATTTCAAAATATTTAATTCTAATTTTAAACCATAAATGTAATCTCATAGTGACGGATAGTTGGTACTTTAATCAAAGTTGTTTGTGGCCAAGTACCAACTATCCGTCACTATGAGATTACATTTATGGTTTAAAATTAGAATTAAATATTTTGAAATGATTTTGAAATTTTTTTTTACATTTCTACCATAATATTTTATGGTAAATAATAAAACAATAAAAATCTTATTGTTTATTATTTTATGATAAATAAAATTATAATAAATAACAATTTTTTGGGCTGGCTAATTTCCTATTGGTCAATAGACGCTCACCAAATTATAAAATATTCTGCAAATTTAAATTTTCGATCAATATTAAACAAATTTGACCCAGATGTCAAATTACGTTCTATTTTTCACAATCGATTTTATTTTTTGTTCGATAAACCAGTGCAAACATTTAGCATTTGGCAAATCCGACAGTCATTAATAAATTGGCAAAAATGTAAACTAGCATAAAGTAAAAAAAAAATCCTAAAAGAAAAATCACCTTGTCAAAAAAATATGCAACAAAATTTATAGTTGAAAATTTACTAATAAATGATTATGGTGAACACAATGATGATGATGTTATCCAGTTGGTAAATTTTAAATTGATGTCGAACTGCAAAAAAAAAACAATTTAAACATTTTATCAACTTTTTTGTAACATTGTATGGGCTATAATGTATGATGGCATGATGTGGGGTGTATGATGAGGTGCAGATAATAAATTGAATAATATAGAAGCCCATTTTTTAAAAATACATATGGCATCTGTTATTTATTTTTCTGGTATATAATGTGTTATATTCTTATTGATTTTCCGTTTTATGCTATATTGTCCAGTAACCTATTTTCACTACCATGTTGTTCGTTAAATTCAACAAAAATATCGATTTGGATTATTATATCGTAATACCGAGTGTTAGTCAAATATAGTTGGGACACATTCTATAATGCAACCATGCTTCCCATAACAATACGTTTTACATATTACATTTTTATACCTCCTTACATCTGAAACTATCATTTTGCATATATATACTCGTATACAGATAAAATGCTACATACATATACCCACAAGTTTAATGGCAAAATTGAATTTTAAATTTAATTTTAAATTATTCTTAAGTTAAGACATTCCAAATACTATACTAAATTTTAATAATTCCAGAATCATATTTCTAAATTTTGAAATCTTAAAATTGTATAACTCTAGAGATGCTAATATTGATTATCAATTTTAGATTCGAATTACATTTTTATTTTATTTTTATTACAACTAGCAAAGGTCATCAAGTAATATTTATATCGTTAATTTACACATCCATTTTTCACATCACCAGATTCAACGGCTTCGTTCGTTGAAGTCTTCTTTTGACAGTAGGGTTATCTATACTTAACCTCATATCCCAGAGTTTTCGTGTTGTTATATTTTTTTGTAAATTATATTTTTCGTAAAGTATATACAATTTAAAATCTATACTAAAATTCTTAAAGTTTGGTTTTCCGTCCTTTAAATTCCTCCTAGACGGAGCGTGCTAGGAAGGTTATCTTGGATCACAGGTTGAGTCCTAAGGAGTTACGGACATTTCAATTTTCTAAGAGTATTATTGAATTCTTAAGTTTAATTTTAATTTTAAAAAAAAACAAAGTTATTCTTCGTAGTAGGTATAGCTTGCGCTTTTTAAAAATACAAAACGTTACTATGATATGGTGAACGGAAATGTGTGTTTTTCTTTGTCATGGAGTTTCAAATGCAATTTACATTTTAGTGAAGCAGAAAACAGTCAAGTCATTACAAATAAAAAACGTAAAAACGAATGCCCAGAAAGCGATGTGCCGTGTTTAATCCAACCATATTGATACGAAACAGAAAAAATCACGGTTGGCTTCAAAAACGAGCAAGAGTAGATCACGATTGGCTTCAAGAACGAGCAATATTTGCACCAATTAATGCTAAAGTCGACGAAATCAATTTCACCATTCAGGAAATGATTCCAGTTGAATCGAAGTCATTTTACTCAATTGACAAGATGGTAGACGAAGAAGACGCCACCAACTATCCGGTTGAGTTCTTAAATACGCTCAATCCAAGTGGTATACCACAACATAAATTAACACTCAAGATTGGAAGCCCTATTATGTCGTTAAGTAATTTGGATCCTCTAAAAGTATGCAACGGAGCGCGTCTGGTTGTGAAGGCGATGAACACTTATATAGTTGGGGCAACAATTTTGGTTGGACAATTGGTTTGGCTATTGCGATCAATAAATCCTAAGGGAAGTAACTCAATGCTTCCATGGATGAATGCTTCCATGGGCGGAGACACCTAAAAACTTATATGTGCTGGCAGATGAAAATAAGTCAACAAAAAATATTGTTTATTGACTTTGGTAAACTATACTTCAATGATAATGTTTAAACGTTCAATAAGTATACAAATTCTATTTGAAAATCATTGCATTTGGTTTTATTTAAGGGAACGATATTAAAAATAAACCTGGCCGAAGCCGGGTACGATACTAGTAAGTCTAAAATTAAGAAAGGCAAAAAATACTTCTAGAAAAAAATAACTTTAAAACATTATATAAATAAAGGTGTTGCAATGGTAAGGTTTTATAGTCATCAAAAATAGGCCAAGTATAATCCCGACCACGCATTGAAAACAACACACATACTCTATATCTATGCATAATGTATAGCGGTCCCAAAGAATCCATGTATACACCACCTCAACAAGGTAAACCGTAGCAAAGTCTTGACTCAACGCACACGTAATAAAAAGTGAGTAAAACTGAAGGAGAGCAATGACATGGCACGCAAAAAAAAATTTGTTTGTTCTTTAATCTTTTGAACATGAATTTTCCAATTTAAATTAGCATCCAGATGAAAACCAAGATACTTAAAATTATACACAGGTTCAATTTGAATTGCTGTAAAGCAAAAGGGCCATAATTCTCTTTCACTAATTTATGTCCGTTTTTAAACAATGGAATTATAACTGTGATTTTCAGTAGTCCCAGCACAATACCATTATAAAGACATTGGTTTGTGCACTAGAATGGATGACATGTTTAACATTAACCAGCTCATTGGTTGTTCTCAAAACAGAATCAATATTTGAAAAATATAATCCGAAACCATTTGCAATTACATCAGAATCCGTAATGATTTCATTATCCAATAACCTAATTTTCTCTATAGGATTTCCAAAACTGTCACCTTTCCAAAACTGTCACCGATTAGCATTGATACTACCTAAATAAATAACATATATAGATTTAAAATCAAACGTATAGACATTCTTGAAGACAACTTTAAAATGTTAAATTTGCGAGTATATGGTTTCTAAAGTTCTCGACATTGTTTCTTAAAGTGTTGCAATTTATTTTTAATTTAAATTTAATTTGATTATAATAATAATAATAATTAATAGTCAAAAATCCTCTCAAAATATTATTGGTTTTATGATTGGTTAACTAATTTTTAAACTTGATAGCTATTGTAACATCTTCAGGTGAACTAGACTTTTGTTTGTGACTGCGGTTCGATAACATGTAAACACTACTAATTACGTCAGCAATTGAGCCTTCACGCTGTAAAAGTTTAAAGAAATTTTCCACAACCGTATTTGATTCAGCTTCACACAGAACACCGGATGCAAAAGGTGTTGATGTCATTGTTGTTGATTTCATTGGAATGGTTGGATTCCCAGCAACACGCGTAGCTGCTTTTGTACAATCAGACGAGCTAAACTAATTAAGACGGACTGGTATTTATTTTTAATTCAAAATTTGAAAACCTAGTCAGAAAATTCTAAAACCTAGTACCTTCTATAAGCTATTCAGCATAAAATTCATAAGGAAACAAATATTTTAATTTAATATTTAATAACCTGACCTTTACTTTTAATGACTGCTTCGCATCTACGTGGCATCGAGTCGGTTAAGGCCCGACATCGATGAATTGGTTTCGCCTTCCAGCCCAATTGAATGGAGATTTGGGGGTGGGGCTGACCATGCCATGACATTGAATTTTTTGTTCACAAAAAACTGTTTAGCCTTCCTTGAGTTGTGTTTTGGGTCGTACATGACATTTTGCAGGATATTATCCACGTAGATGTACTAATTAAGGGGATGTAAAAAAGTATCCCCATAATTTAGTATTGCCTCCGGCATTATTTACAGTTTGTATTTTGTGGTCTGTGGGTAAAATTCTTACTTTTTGGTCTACAATTAATTCGATCTCTCACATTCTTTTTACTTAAAAGGTCAGGTTGACCTTCCGTGAAGATTGTCGTCTATAAGTCTTCTACGAATTGTTCGTGAAGTAATTCCCAGATTAAACTCTTTCTTAATTGTATAGTAGATGTCAAGAAAGGGATTTCGCAAATTTGAATTTAACCGTCTCTCTTCCGGTGAACAATCAATACCTTGTCCAATTTCTAAAAAATACAATTTTTTCAAAAATTAATTTCAATTAAAAAAGAAAATTACCGATTACAGAATTTAAGAACATTTAAAGAAATACAACGTGTCCCTAAATATTAGTTCACGCTTATTTTGACGTTTTCAGCGTTTGCGAATCACATAAACGTGATAAAAGTTCCTTAAAATGTTACTTTTTAATGCTAGGGCTAAGTATGACAATAGATGTTAATTGAATAAGATACAGGGCCGCTTTAAGAAGAGAGCTGTAATTATATTATAGCCTCTGCCCCTAATTAATCTTATTTAATAAATTCTTATGTTTCTTTGTCTATTTTTAATGTTTCTTCTTTATAGGACAAAACATATGAAAAATCCAGTATTGCTTGTCTCCATCATCCGCGTTTCTTATTTCCCCTCGGATCGGAATTGGAACCCAGACACTTCATCAAACTTTTTGAGTAGAAAAGCTTAGAGGTCCCTCCGGAATAGATGGAGGAATCAACGCTGGCTCGTTGTCTCAACAACGGCCATATCGGTTGATACACAATTCGTAACAAGGACATTTACGGTCGTTGATCAAATACGATAATTCAAAGTAAAATGTTATTTTGTTCTGTCGGTTTGCCCTACGCTGATCTTCTATCAATATTTTCGTATTTTGGTACGTTCAGACAGTCAGGTATACGACATAACTTTGAGAACGCTAACATTGAAGGACTTAAAAGTTTCCTAAATAATAAAAATTGGGACGAGGAAATATATGGATTAACTGCAGATATTAACACTAATATTGACCATTTCTATATAGGATATATTCGTCAATGGATTCATCAGCCATGGTACGATGATAAATTAATTAATCTGAAAAATAGAAAGGGCCATGCGTGTAAGAAAATGAGACAAACCTATTCAGACGAAGAAAAACTAAAGATTGTCAAGAAATACAAATCAAAGTTCAAAATAACGTCATGAGGCATCAGAACCCAAAAAAATCGCAAATGATTTTTTCAAACAATTTACAAACCTGATGATTCACCTTGTAACAATCAATCTACCGCAGCTATGCTAATTATGCTATGCAAACCATTTCTGAAGTAGAGATATTAGATGTAATTAAATCACATGGATATGGCTGTGAACCTGATACTATCCCTTCGTCCATCATTAATTTATTGGTCGATGTATTGTAGTTTTCAAACAATTACAACTCATCTTTAATAAATCATTGCAAACTGAAGTTTTATGAAAAATTTCGAGACTAAAACCAATTTTGAAATATGGTAAAACAAATGAAATATCCTGCTATCGGGGAATTGCAACCACTTCAATTTTAACTTCCCTATTAGAAATATTAGTCTGCAACTCTTTCCAGAAAATAATTCTAAGCCATCTATCCTTTCATCAACATGGATTTACTACTGGCAGATCCATAACTACCAACCTAGTTGGGTTTACTACCTCACCTCAAAAGCTTTACAAAATCATCAGCAAATTGACACCATATACACTGATTTTAGTAAAACTTTTGACTCCATTCGACATCGACAAATATTAATGAAACTTGACAAGTTTGGCTTATCATCAATTTCTGTGAAATGTTTTCAATCGTACCCAACGGAAAGATACCAAACTATTCATTGAAATGCTGGTGAAAAGTCGAGTCCTTTTTTGGCAAAATCTGGAGCTCTCTTCCTGATATTAATTGACGACATTACTAAAATAATTAAAAACTCTTCAGTACTCTGTACGCAAACGACACTTACAAGCTTCAAGAGGATATTGATAAGATTTGTGCTTGGTGTGAAGTGAACCAGTTAAAACTAAATATACAAAAATATAAGATAATACTATGAATTATTTTAATAATTATTTATTAAATCATATGATAATAATTAATAATATATTTATAAAAATTCAGCCTCTATATAGTGTTATGTCTGGAGATGGATTGATTTGAAGTGTTTTTCCAATACCTATGACTAAAAAATTATTTTAGTCCAAGTTTCATGTGGGGATCCCGGGAAATTTAGATTTTCCAAAGTCATATGTAAATAATTAAAAATTTATAAAAATTCAGCCTCTAAAGTGTTATGTCTGAAGATGGTTCAAGCCATCTCCAGACCTAACACACTAGAGACTGAATTTTTGTAAATTTGAAGCTTTTCCTTAAAGTTTTATTATAAATTGTGTTACAATTGTATCCAATTTATCGTATTATTTTTATCCAAAAATTAAAAATCTTCTTTATCGACATATATCGTCCGGAAACTATCGGCTGGAAACCATCAGCCAATGGTTTGGCTGAACAATTTCGGCTATGTGAATTTTTTATCGGCTGTCATATTAATATACGTAATCTGCATTACCAATTTTTATAACTTTCGGCTGGCAATTATCGGCTAACTTTAACAGTATATTGTTTTATCAATAATTATTCTTGTTCAAATAATTTATACTATATAGGTATACTCACTGGTATAAATGTATGTCTTTGTTCAAAACACATCGGTAGTCTGTCTTACATATAGATACATGTTCAAATTTATATATAATCTAATAATCCCAAAGGTTAATCAACAAAACAGAGAAAAACTCATCCTCTTTCTACCTGTGTCAAGAGAACTAAAATATAAAAAAAATATAAATAGCAACAACAATTGTACTATATATAGAAATAAAGTTAAATGATAATGAAGATAAGAAAAGTAAAAGATGAGTTCATTAGGAATTTCGCTAGAAGGTGTAATTAATACACAATACCAAATAGAAGTTCATTTTTATTGTTGTTACAAAAATAATTTATCGTCTTTTTTTTTATTCCTATATATACATTTGTATTGGTGCCCGTCCCCACTGCCACTGCTACACACAAAACAAAACACAATCAATGTGATTGTAAGTCGAATGAAAAAAAAATAAAATTAATGAAAATTACTTGGGGAAACTTTTTAAAGAAAAGTTTAAAATATAAAATAAAAAAACAAACGAAATTAGAATTTTCATTGGGTTTGCAAATTAAAAATAATTCGCTTCAATCCTTTTCCTTAATGGGTTATAATTAAGGTTGTGAGGTTTTTTCTATACATATACATTTATATAATATGTACTTAAGTCGCTTAGGTATTCCTGTCTACAATATAATCATATCATTAATTACTCGTAAACAATCGTAATTTAAATTAGTTCACATGCGTTTGTCATTAATTTATATTTAATCGTATTTGGTTGCTAGGGCTTTTATATTATATTACACAATATAGCTTCTACTCGAATTCTCAGAAATTTATGGAATAATCTTAATACTTTTGCAGGTATTGGTAATTTATATACAATATACACTAAATATTGAAACGATATGAGGAAGATATTCAATTAAATATGTATTAGGTTGATGAACTTATAACTTTGAAATAAGATTATGGATGCTATATATAGAAATAATAATTTCGAGTAATAAGCGTTTGTTATTCAATTTAGCATTAATTGTTTGATATACATATCATACTGCTTTTGATTTTTTGAGTGATCAATTGGTAAACTGTTAACATACAATTTTGAACATAATGAAGAATTAGGGTAGGTGATTTTTCAATTTCTTGTATTATAATACGCATGTTACAGTTGGGGCGGCAGACCATAAGGCACAAGCGTTAAACAGAGGCTTATTCATTTAAGACCCAACAAACAAAGTCACATTTCTAATTGATAATGGCGCGGACCATTCTGTTATAAATCGAAAAATGCAGGACTAGTCTTGTCAGCAACCAATGGCATAACCATAAATATCTACGGAAGCTTTAGGTAAATATTGGACTCACACGAAATTTCCCTCATGCAATCATTTTAGCATCAGAGAATCGTCCAATTATTGGCGCTGATTTTCTTACAGAGTTTGGTTTATTTGTCGATCTAAAAAACAAAAAGTTGATTGATCCAGCAACTCAGCTATCGATCAATGTTTCAACTATTCGAGTTAACACGCCAACTCCAATGCATTTTGCAATCGACAACGGCTATACGGTACTCTGCTTAAGACATGTCCATTCTTAACAACTTTATTTGGATTCAAACTCTATCGTTCAATTCAAACGGTATTCCTTACTTACTTTCTTTTTGTTGGCGAAAGTTTTCTGTCTGTGCCTATTATTCGTTAATTTGTCAGTCACTAGAGTATCAATTTTTAGTTTAAGTTGTTCTTTAGGTATCAGATTAATCGATCTTGTGTTCGGCTGATTAGCCTATGATTCGGCGAATCGAGATTGTCTAGTTTTGGGGTATTTCTCATGTTAACACATGTATTTGATTTATCTTTTATCATATTTTTAGTAAAAATTTCACTGTTTGAACGGCTCTCTCGGCTAGACCGTTTGCTCTTGGGAAATACGGGCTGACTGATTTGTGTCCAAAGTTCCAAATTTTCGCGAACTGTTTGAACTCGCTTGTTGAGTACTGTGAGTCATTGTCTGACTCAAATATCTCCGGATTACCGTGAACCCAAAACCACTTCTGTATAGTTTTTTTTAAATGATTTCTGTATATAGTTTTGTGATTTGATCTTGCTAAACTCAATATAACTTAAAAAACTATCTAATATAACTATATATATTGTTTTGAATTAATATAAGAACAGATCTGTACCGATTATTTGAAACGGCAGTTCTGGTATTTCTTTATGGTTATTGGCTCTATAGCTTTGTTTTTTTATGTTGGTTCACATATAAGAAACAAAAAAAAATTTTTAATTTTTCTATTATTAAAAAAATTGTCACTACAAAAAAAATTATCACTCCAACTCACGTAGGTCACCTTGGACAATAATCAAAAATCAACAATTAGATTAATTATACAAAGTTTATACTGGAAAAACTTAGACAAAGACGTCATAGAGTCATAACCATATAGAAAAATGTTCATTGTACTGAATTTAAACTTTAAAATTTTGTCTAATTAATCTATAATTGTTGATTGTTGTCCAAGATGACCTATACGTGAGCTTAAGTGATAATTTTGTTTGAGGTATGACTATCTTTTGACCCTCATATATTATGTTACTATCAATTATTAATACATCTTTGAAATTTGCAAAGTCTATAATTTCTAATGGTATATTATTTGTTTGTCTTTAGACCAACCATTTATTATGAATGATACTAATATTTGATAGTACATTTCTGTATTATACAAAATCTTGTATTAAAGAGTTAGTTGCATTTTCTTTGTGATTAATTATGGTCCGTTTCTACCTCTAATTCTTTACCGTATATATATATATATATGTATATATATATATATATATATATATATATATATATATATATATATATATAATATATATGCATTTTTTGCATCAACATCGAATTGCTGGTGCTTCTTTTTCGATCTGTGGATAACCTGATTCTGTTTGACTTAGCGATCGTTGCACGCCTTGTAATAGGACTGCTCTTAATGCCGATTTACTTGCATCAACCGATAACTTGTGTACTCATAGAGTTCATTTGTCTTGAAAAGCTTTTTGTGTTCAAAATCCCCAGATTCTCACATGATTTTTACTACCGTTTCTGTTGCTTCTTGACATCCTTTGGATGTTCAATCGTGAACTGGTATATCATCCTTTGACACTTCGACATTTAAAAATATTTTGAACAGACTGGACATTAGTTCCTGAAATAATTCGGGAGCAGATGCCAGTCCAACGGGTAACCTGATACAAGTGTATCTGACTCAAGGTGTCGCAAAACCTAAATAATTTTCGGTCCTTGTTAATACTGGTATTGGCCAGAATCCTTTAAGATATTAAAAGTTCAGTAAGCTAAAGTATTTTGTTCCTTTTGTATTTGTCGCTATATCATCTATTGTTTTCAAACAAAAAATCAACTACAGCTGATACCTACATATATGGCACTCACAATCTTATAATTACAAATTGGATTGATCTTCTTTAATATTGTTTAGATAATTGAAAAAACGTGTACAATACGTCATAACATGTTACGCACTCAACAAAAGGTTTCTTCGAGAGAAAGGATTATCCTGAAACCGCCAAGGCAACTAATCGCACAATTGAAGCTACTGCAATTCTAAAAGAGCTTGCAACGTGGTTTCTTAATAAAAGAACGATGAATTGGCAAGATGACCACGGTTGAAGATAAATTTATGTACATATTTGTTTATGGTTGGAATTCATTAAATATAAAATAATTATACAATTATTATTATTATTATGTGGCTCTTAGCTTGTCGCTTAAATTAAACCCAAAATAGGATTAATTGTTACAATATTTTGTAATATGGCTGTGAACTTACCTGATTTTCCACAACTTATAGAAACTTTAAAGCTTTTATTATCTTTATATTTTCAATTATGTAATGTTCATTTAGTAAGTCATTTAATTTCATTTGCCGCCCTCGGTAGCACAGTAAGTAGCGTCATTGCTTTGTTATTCGAGGGTCTCGGGTTCGATTCCCGGTGGTGACCAAAAATCACGGTTGGGAGTTTTTAATGTGTAAGTATATGTGTTTGTCCGGGTATTGCACCGTGGGCCCATGTGGCATTTGAGTGCTGGAATAATACGCCCAAATTTAATTGTTATTTTTTTAAGTCATTTAAAATTGGCTTAGCTTGCACAAGAGGAAATAAGCTCTCTTCAAGATCAATACTATACTATCGCCAATATCATCGACGCACAAAAATTCAGTAATATACTCGTTAGATGATTCTACCAAGTTGTCCATTTTATTTTTAAATTCGAATATGGGACAAATATTTTAAAAACAACGAAAAATGTATTGACAATAAACGTTTTGGTTGCTCTGGAGATTGAATGTTAAATTTAAACCGTGGAACTGTAAGAAAGAATTCGGTTAATTAAATTTTGGTTATTGAATAAAATTAGTTAGAATGCCAAGTAAAATTGAATATTTGAAATTTACACAATTCGAGTTTTGTACCACAATTTTAAAATTGAAATTTGGAAGTTTAAAACGTTTTAAATTTAGTTAAAGTATAAAGCTTAAATATGAAAATGAATATAAAAGTAGTTTAACATTTATTGTTGCACTAACGTGAAACATTGTGACAAAATATGCTGCACATGCGACTTTGCTAATCCCTGTAATGATTGTAAGATAATTATTAAATTATTAAATTTTTTTTTTAAATGTAATAATTCCAAATACTTCTCATACCACAAACAAAAACTTGGTCAACACTTACTGCCACAATAAGAACAAATAATATGTTATGACTAAAAGAAATGCTTGCTTTTTCGGTAAAGAGATCTTTTTCGGTAAAGGACTTGTCATATATGTTTCTTATATAAAGTTTCAGTTATTGGAAAACTAGTATAGGCATGTCATATGAGGCGGAACAATTTAATATCAAAAATTAATCTATTAAGGTGGGTATTCACGTGCAATTATATTGCTCAATTAAAATTGCACAAAAAATTGAAGAAAAATAATTACGCTATGTTTCACTATTGACGATCAATTTAATTGCGCAATTATTTTTTGTGGATGCAGAAGAATTTATTTTAACCGGCATTTAATACCGATCTATAAGTGAGTATTAAATTCAAAACTGTCGTTTTATCAAATATTTAAAATATCTAAAAATTGCTATGGGAAGAAAAAAAGCATTAGCAATGATCATGGTTGGTGCAATTTTGATGCAAAATAAAATGAAAAAACTAAAAAAAAAGATTTTGGTCTAAAGAGTGGTACCTGCGAAGAAATAATTTGTCAGACATGCAGCTTCTCGTAGAACTAGATAATCGCAATAAAAGTAAAGATGATTACAGAAACTATTTACGGATGGACAAGCATACATTTGAAATTCTTTTGGGTAAAATATCGCCTATAATTTTGAAACAAAATACGGTAATGCGAGAGGCAATTTCACCAGCACATAGATTATTAACAACCCTCCGATTCTTGGCTACTGGAAGAAGCTTTAAAGATTTGTCATTTTCGATGAGGATATCCGAGCAACGCATTGGAGTAATTATAATTGAAGCATGTGAAGCTATAATTTCTGTTCTAAAAGAATATGTACAGGTATGTATAGTTTTATTATATAAAAATTTTATAAAAAATTATAAATAGTAATTCAAATAAAGAAAAAAAAAATGAAAATTAATTGTTTTTGGATTCTATCCATTAATATTTTCTTTTTGATTTATTCCGAATCTTCAAAATGTTCAATAAAATTTTGTACCGTCCCAGAATTAATCGCATAGCACATTTTTGAAGAACCGCTTGATGGCGTTACCGTAGTAGCTACATTATTTAATGTTGTAAATGTTGAAACCGGTAAATTAGGCGTATATGCTGATGTATGTAAATTTGATGATGATGAACTAGAAAATAACGTAGGATTAAAAGATAAAGTCGAACTAGAATCGTGGTCCCCTTGATACGTTGGTATAACTACGGATTAGGGTAAACGAGAATTTGAAGATGTAGGTCGTGATTCTGTTTGAGTGACTGTACTGTTGCGTGTCAACTGGTTCAGTTGGCCCTCGAATAGTATTTCGTGTATTAGGCGATCCGCATACATTCTTTGTTCTTGACTCAATTTTTTTAATTTAGCTGCGTAAGCCTTCGCCATTATCAGAAATTCATCGTCTTCTTTATTTAATTCCTGAATAGCAATTTTGAACATTTCTTCTGCGGAATCAGTTTTCTTTGAACGTTTTGGTTTCGGAGTTTGAATTATACTTGTGTCATTTTCCGAAGTTTCAATCACGTTAGCAGGAGTACAAGTAACCTAAAAGAAATTTAAATTCAATGATTTTTAATTAATTATAGCTTCCTAAAAATGAAACGGAGTGGAAAAAAATTGCAAATGACTTTGAAGCTTTCTGGAATTTCCCACACTGTTTAGGTTCAGTGGATGGGAAACATATTGTGATAAGAAAACCAGCTGGAACATGCTCAAGATATTACAACTATAAAGGAACACATAGCATTGTATTGCTGGGTATTGTTAATGCGAATTACGAGTTTATCTATGCAGATGTGGGCACAAACGGCAGAATTTCCGATGGTGGTGTTATTAATAATACTGAATTTTACAACCGCTTCAAAGACGGCATATTAAAAATCCCTCAACCAGCAAATCTGCCCAACAGCTCTACAACAGCACCATTTGTATTTATTGGAGACGATGCATTTCAATTGCATTACAATTTTATGAAACCTTATTCACATCAAAATTTAAATGAAGAGAAACGAATTTCTAACTATCGATTGTCTCGCGCTAGGCGGATTGTTGAAAATGTATTTGGCATTTTGTCAAACAAATTTGGCATATTTCAAAAGCCAATAAATTTGAAGCCTAAAAAAGTACAAACAATTATTTTAGCATGTGTTCATTTACACAATTTTCTGATGAAAATCCAAAGATCACACAATATCGAAACAATAAAAAATTCCGATGTCACTGATTTGACAAACTCATCGGTTTCTACACCGTATAGGTTGCAAAGAAGTATATTTCGTAAGTCGGCGCTATCAGCAGAAAAAGTTCGTCAAAAGTATTTATGTTATTTCAATAACGAGGGTAGAGTTCCTTGGCAAAATGAATTTTTAAATTGATTACAAATAAATGAATAAATATAACTGACATTATGACTGTCTTCATTGTCTAATGATATTGCTTCTTGTGGTTGCTCTATAGTTGAGCGAGTTGCATCCGGTGTTTCTTGATCGACTAGAAACATTAATTCATTAAAATACCATAAATTTGGTACATACACATCTTCTGTCGAAACTCCAGATCGTTGCGAATCTTTCATTTTCTTTAGTTCTTTGCGAAAATTTGTTCGCAAAGAATTAATTTTTTTACTACGGTATCTTTGGTACTTTTCGAATCGTATTTTTTGTATACCGTTAGCAATTTTTCATAAGCGACGACCTTTGCGTTTCGGTTACTATAATTAATATTGTTTGTATTCCATACTTCTGGTAAACTTCGATATAATGAAATAAAATCAAGAATTATTTGTTTTTTTTGATCGAACGACATTCTGCTGTAAAATCGATAAACAACTGAAAGTTGTGCAGTTATATTGAATTTTATAAACTCACATTCAATTATTTGTGCAATACACTCAATTATTTACCAAATTTTTTGTAAATCTAACTTCAATATATTAATTGCACAAACTGAAAAAAATACGCAATATATTGCGCAATATTGACGTCACCCAAGTATATTGTGCATTAAAATTGCACGTGAATACCCACCTTTAGTCCACATGATGTCAATCTACGAAATAAAATTATTATTATTATTTTTTTTTATAATACATAGTACTGTATAGCAGCTCGAATATTCGACTTACCGATGTTCGATACTGCCACAACAAAGAATTAGTGAAATTCAAATATATGTAAATCAACTGATTTGAATAACCCCATCACACATCCAATAGCCGAAACACCATATTTATAGTGAAACATTGCGCCATCCGACTAACATCATTTGAACTAGCATTGTTCAATGATGCTATATAAATTATTACGTCCCGGTCCAATAACGACCATCGCCGGCGCATCTGTCCCCTCTCCAAAATACGACCTGTATTTTGGAAGACGAAGACGACGTCACACTATACAAATAAAACAAGTTAAACCTCAACAAGAGACAACCTCGGTATATTTTCTATAAAACTTAAGTATATTTTTTTTACAAGTGGGTTTTACAGCTGATAACAAGTCAGCCATTGTGGTGGAAATACAATTACAATAAAAAATATATATAAATTAAATTTAATAATAATAATTAAATTAAAGATAAAAATAACAATTATAATAAAATAAATAAGGTGAATCTTATAAATAAATTAAAATTACAAATAAATTAATTTATTGTGTGTGTTTTAATTGAGAAGTCCGGTCCGGACTGCAAGCAGTAAAACTTCCAAACTCCAAAGTACAATCTTATCACATAATAATTTATTACTAATGATGATACGCTTTATTACTAATGAACGAGTATACGGGTTTACAAAGAATCACTATTGTGATCCCAACAACGAATTTTCAATTATTAGATGACTAGCTCATGCGGTTTAATTCTTTTAATAAGGCTTTGTACTTGTGTTATAGGTCAAGAAAGTTGTATTGCTGCAGTATTAGTATGTTGAGTTAATCTTCTTTTATGTTTGATGGTAAATTTCTGAATCACTTAATCAATCTATTTAATTTTAAGATGATCTCAATGTAATTCTTCGTTGGATACATTTAGCGGTAAGCATTCGTTGTTACACGTAGAAATTTGTTTTGACAACGTTGAATGATTTAACGATTTGATTGTTTAGTACAGCCCCAGAGATGGATACCATACATTCTAATTGGTTTAATAATCGATTCGTAGATAAGTTGTTTATAGTACAGATATATAGTACGTTGTGTTTCCAGTTCAATCTTGAATCGAGATGCAATATGAGATATTTAGCAGATTCAGCTTGTGGAATTTGTACCCCATTGAGAAATGCATCTAAGTAGCTAATTTTGTGCCACAACGCATATGTTACATGGACTGATTTCAGCTCGTTCACGTTTAATTTCCAATCCCTGGTCCATTGGCTGATTTTATCGAGTGCCTGTTGTAAATATTCAACTGCTTGGTTCTGCGATTCGTTTGATACCAATAGGTTGTTGCCGTTGTCGGTAAATCGGAAGTGTAAAGAAGATATCTGAAAGACCCTAGTATACGCTACGCTGATTCACTCTTGATATAGCTGGGTAATAGTTAGAGTATGTGTCTTCATGTGATACTCTAAATTTTCGTTTTATCGAGAGATACAGTAATCGAACTATCGAAAGCCTGAGATACATCTCGAAATTCGGCAGAACAATATTTCTTCTCTTCAAATGCTTGTGCTATTTTTGTGGTCACGCGATGAACTTGATCAATGGTAGAATGTTTATCCCTGAATCCAAACTGGAAATTAGGTATAATGATCATTGGTTTTAGTCGTTTCAAAAACAATGAGATCGTTCACAGTATGATGTCATTTGGTACCGGATTTGTTTGATTTGAAACACTCAGGCATAACCGAGCAAATAGCGCAGTTTGGATCGGGAGGTACCCGGTTCGAATCCCAATAAAGGCTGGATGCAAAAAGGGATTTTTCAACTTATACCGGTTACGGGGAGGTGATTAATCAAACTGAAAACATCTATAGCCGTTGGAATTTAGAACTCATGGACCGACTCACCTTCCATGTCACTGTACAGGGTGACATGGAGCTATGCATTGCGCAGGTGGTACACTGTATCTTGTGTGAATGAGGGTGAATGAGTTGAATGAATATGTGTGTGAATATACAGTGGTATCACAACGGACCATCGCCGGTCTAAGTGTGCTGTAAAAAGCGACCACTTCAATAAAAATAAAAAAAATACTCACATTTCTAAGTCGGTAGCAAGCATATATGTATATAATGACTACTTTCTTTGATAACTCCTGAAACAGCCTTTGGGTTTCAAATTCATATCTGTTTCTTGTGCGACTTCTGGTGGGGTGAAACTATTGATATTTAATGGTGACTATATAGACTGGTTTAGGATCAATCCTAGATTGTATATCGCGTATGGCTGAAATACTGATGGTGGTGTGCAAAGAGTTGAATTGTCTTGTTTGTCTTCCTTATAGGATTATTGGTCTCTTATATCTTTTAGTAGCTTTCCAAAGAGAATAATTTTAGTCACCAACGCAGGACCGAGTCCTTTCAGATAATTTTCAGTACAAGCCTCTTTATGTTCTTTAACTAATCGGTTAACTTTATTATTTACTCGATTAAATCCTCTTTTGTCAATAATATTTCTATAGTTATTTGCCATGTGCGTCTTTTCCTACGCCTTTCTTGTTTTGGGTAGTTGACCTCTTCTACAATTTTCTCACCTAATACGGGTGCAGCCTCTTTAGCTGCTATACGCATATAGAGCTAATAAAATACCCCGCTTGTATTTCAAGTTCTTGTTTAGTTTTGAGACAAAATTTCAACTCAACTAGATTGTTCAGTTTCTCTCTAAATAAAACCCAATCCGTGAATTTAGTAATAAGGTTAAGTTTTCTATTCTTTTTAATGACTATTGTACTCAGAGTCATTAAGACCGGTGTGTGATCGGGAGTAAGGTCTTCAATACTTTCAACTTCAATGTAATTAGAGGTTATTCCTTTCGGGGTATAAAAAACAATCAAATCAGGATCTTTGTTGATGTCTGTAGGCCAATAAGTTTGCTTACGCAATGAGTAATATCCACAACCTGATATTTTTATTGAACTTAAGAGTTTTTTTCCTTTTCCTGGTGTTATGAATCGTGATCCCCACGCAGTGTGTTTCACGTTGTAGTCACCTCCTATAATAAACTGTGGTTCAAGTTTCAATTTTCGATAAAACTTGGCTAATCATAATAATAAACATAAATACTTAGAGCTGAGTTACAGCATTTTAAATATAAATTCAAAGTATATTTCGTAGCGTTTTCAAAATTATAAATTCATGATTTTTACGGATGATAAAAAATGATAATTGAATATTGAATCTTTTCGAGATATGAAATCCCTGTGACCGAAAAGCAACTCTAAACTGTATGCGATTCTGGTAAGTTTAGTATATCAGTTCGTATCATAAATTTTGGTACACACCGCGACACTTGATTATCTTCACTTGAAAATTGTCCGTAAAACCTAAGATAATTTTTTCATCACCTTAGTTTCTATATTACTATCTATAACTTTCCAATTAGTAATACGCATAACTGCATGAAATGCGTAGGAGAATATCCCTATTTCGATTTTTTTACTTATTTAAACTGCGACACTTGATTACACTCATCTGTTAAATTAAAATGTGCAACCTCTTCGATTTTTCTCGTAATTATTTGGATCTTGCCGATGTTTTTTGACGGTCATAATGTTGTCAACTATAAATGTTTTTAAAATCGCATGATTGGAATCGTTTCCTTGCACAACAATCTTTTCAATTTATACCTTTAATATGATTTTCCTCGACCCAATTTCAATGTAGTTGGTAGTAAAGTTTATAAATTAATGCTAAACTATTAAACTGAACACAAATAAATTTATTTGCACGCAGCTTATGCCTTCGACAGTAGTCATTGAAAAGTTGGATAATATACCAAGATGATGAAAAATAATTTCCAATAATTAGGCGCATTATCTTAGGTTTTATGAAACACTTCAAGTGAGGGTAAGTGTCGCAGAGTGTATTAGCCTTCATAACATTTCTATAGGTCAATATTTAACTGAAAGGAAATTTTGACTTTTGTGTATATGTTCACAGATTGCGTTATAGATTTTTGCCGGATTATGTTATCCTAGGACCTAGGGTACCATAACAAACTAAATGTAATGTATCCTTTTCCTTTTTATTTACTTATTTGAATATTTTACAAAAATGTTTTTGTTTTTGTATATAATTACTAGATGTGGTAAATAGATGATAGCTTGATATAAACATTTTATGTAATGTATGATGTACATGTACATATGTACATAGTACGTAATACTACATTTGAATTGTGTTTTTCTATTTTATGTGTTTTTTTTTTTTGTAAATATATTTATGTGCATAATATAATATTATGTCTGTATTTTTTATTAATATTATTTTAGAGTGACAAATTTACAAAAATAAATAAATTTTGACTGTGGGCATTTTTTGTATATTCATCTATATCAGGGGTGGCCAACCCAAACTACATCACGGGCCAGATTTAAATTTCTATTTTTTTAGCGGGCCGCATATATTTTTTTTTTTGCAAGAAATACGCTTCAATATTTTATTTATAAGCACATTTATTAAAAATTCATTTATAACAATTCATATTATGTAAACCTCAAATTATAAAAACATACAATAATTACACAAATTAATGGGAAGCTTGTTTTTCTTTAATGTCACTCAATTTTTTTAAATTTACTTCAATTTTAGTTGTGGCACATCTTAATTGATTTTCCAAATTAACATCCGTAAGCACACTTTTTATTGTACTTCATTTTCGAAAAAAATGATTCGCACAAATAAGTCGATCCGAAAATACTAACAATTTTTATGGCATGTCTTCGCAAATTGGGAAATTTGTTTAGAATAAAATTTCATTTTTGTTATTTTGAAAAATAAATGCTGCAACTCAATATTACATTGAAGATCGATTAACTCCGTTTGAAATTCCATTGGAACTGTTTTGGGATCGACATTAAATAAACATTAAACGATTTTTCTAAATTTTATTATTGTTTTCTAGTAAATTTTAATTTTAGCCGTTCAAACTAAATAAATATATACTGAGTTTTGAAGCGGGCCGCATAAAATCAATTCACGGGCCGCATGCGGCCCGCGGGCCGTGGGTTGGCCACCACTGATCTATATACATGTTTCTAAATCTTTTTAGGACTATAAGGCTATTATGTAGATTTATTTAATTTTTTTCTGTTTTATCTAAACCCTTGTTTATATTACATTATTGTATTTTATGTAGATGTAGAAACATGAAAACTTTATATAAATATCTTCATAAATTCATATATAGCTATTCAAATAAAAATAATAAAATTGTAGATGGACCCAAAAAAATAGTGTACGTTTGATGGCCGAACACCAGTTGGTGGGTCGATAATGTTACATCATGGCAAAGGAAAACTAATTAGAAGTTTTAGATAAGTGTTGGCACAAGTCAAAATACATACTTTGACAACGGCTGATAGTCTGCATGATACATTTTTAATGTTTTAATTCTTGAATTTATAAAACACATAATAGCTACCTATAATCAAGGTTCTGAGTTGATTTTTAAAAGGAATTGAATTTAAAAATTTACAGTGGCGAAATTAAAATTCGTTTTTAAAAACTGAATTTGATATTTGATGGATATTAACAATTCACCGAACTTTACGATAAGGGAAATAAATTTTATCTAAATTATACATATTAGAACTACTTCTTGATGGGTAGTGTATATATGGATATGTGGTTTCAATCTTTCTTACCAATTTTGTGTTTAATAATAATGGATCGCAACGGAACCGATAAGTGACTGGATTTAAAACAAAACTAAACGAACCGAATCGCAACGAAAGCTTATCGTCTCGCCTTTTATTTTTCTATAAAAATCTAAAAAAAATACAGTTCCCTCCTTATGTGTAAAATTACGCTTAAGCCTGCACTACTATATCTAGTGCAAAAATTCAAATTGATGTCAGTATTTAAATGCCCTAAAATTTAATATGAAATAGTGTAAATCTCCGCTATCGAAATTTATAAAAAAAAATTAAAAAAATAAAATTTTTGCCGCGTTGACTTTTATTTAAAACTGGAATTTTTAGTTGAACCCTTAACCATTTTTGTATCAAAGGCACACATTTTTCGATAAGTACATCTGTACAAATCCAATTAAATTTTCATTTTACTCGCTAATTAGAACGAACTATAGATAATATCTTCCTGTACATACCCATCTATACAACTTTCAGATTAGTGGAAAATATTGCAAAATTTGGTTTGTACCCAGATGGTTTACCAAACTATTCTAAATTTTTCTTCAAAAAATCGTGCATGTAGTTAACTTTGCTAAACAACAGCATTTAGTTCCTAAGTTTGTATGGCTAAAAAATGATTTGGTATATCCCGAGTATACAGGAGGAACCAGACAGGGCCTAATACGCTACGTTGTGGTAGTCCATTTGAAATTTTCTTTAGGTTCGACTATTCGTCATCATATTTTACACGGAATTGTCTGTCGGTTATGTAGGATTTCAGAGTTTCATAATATTGTTTGGGAAGGTCCCGCTTGAGCTTGAACACCAATCAATTGTGCCAAACTCGGTCAAATGCTTTCGCTACATCCAGGAAATGCGGACTTGTTCTATAGTCGAGTGGTTTTCTCTGAATCCAAACTGGTGGTCAGGAATGAGATATCTGTCCACCATTATGGATTTCATTCTCTTCAGCATCAATTTTTCAAAAATCTTGGATTGGTTGGGAGTATAGATATCGGTTTAAAGGACTTTTTATCGCTACATAGATTGTTAGGTTTTAAGATTATGATTTGGCTCTGCCACCTTCCATTGCCTTGGAAAGTATCTTAGTCTAAACACAGCATTGATTAAATGGAGAAGCTTGCGTATTGCTTTATTTGGTAATTCTTTAATGATTTGTCCAGTTATGAGGAGATTTTTTCATGTGTAAATTTTGAATTTCCTCTTTTAGCTCTTGTAGAGGGCACCTCATTTCTAATTAGTGCCGTCGAATTTGATGGTCTCTTAAGTACTTTCGTTGCTTTCTATAAGCAATATTCGAAATCTTTTGGGCTAGTAAGTGACGACAAATATGTATTTATTGATTCAATCTTAACTGTTCTGATCAGAGATTTCAATTTGATAGTTGTAACTTGCATAGATTCACTTTCAATTTTTAATTCTTCGTTGTGTTTTATATTCTCTTTAATAAGAATGGCAAATCCGCCTCTTGCTCTCTCTGATGGATGGATGGCATCGTAAAATTTATACCCACGTATTCTGGCATATAATGTGTTAGTGAAATGGGTTTCAGAGATTAGACATATGTATATGTATTAATTTTTTGTTTAAATATATGTAGACATATTTCTAGCTCGGAGATGTGTTGGATCTGTCCATTCGCATTCCATATTCTGAGCGTTTGTAAATCAATTTTTTTTTTCTAGTCGCGTTGGATAACGATGATGACAAGTTTTTCAAATGTTCAAATATGAGTTTATCTCATCTTGTTCATCTTGTTTTTTATTTAGAACATTTCACGACATCTCTCAAAATTTGACCATCGTTACTATCTTTTGCTTTTGTTTCTTGACCTCGGGTCACCTGTGGTTACCTCAAATGAGAAAAAAAATCATCGGCTATACTCTAATTGATAAACCAAAATTGTACCATTGTTTTATACAATAAATCGTTAGAACTTTGAAGTGATTACTGGAAAAATAGTGTATTGTATTGGTTTTACTTGGCGATCCTTAGAAACAAAATAGTTATTTGTATACCATAGAGTACACAGTGGTACCGTTTTACGACTCCGTCGCGATACCACCGAAGTATAAATTGTTCGACGATTATCAAAAGTAACACACTATGTACACAAGTCTACACACAGAGAAAAAAAGTCACATAAATTGTCACATTTTCTATACAAAACTAATCAGAAATCTCTATAGATTTTTTCCAAAAAGAGAGTTTATTAAAACTATAAAATTTTTCTTAAAGGTATTTTATTGTGATATCCCTTTTAAAACAATCAACTTTTAACATTAAATCGATAGGAAATTTGTATTATTTTATTAAACATTCTGTTTGTTTACTAATCAAAAATCTTAATAAAATGAAACGAAGCTCACTTTAGTAACAAGTAACTTTCTTCTTAAACTAAGGAGATTCCATATTAAACGTTTTATCCGAATTTCTGCTTGACACATTAAATGAACAGATATCATATTAATTAATTAATCCGAATTTCGATTCAATTAATTCAGTTTAAAGTGGATTTCTTATTGTGTATATAATAATAACAGTGTTAAAGGCCATTACTGGCCCCTTACTGAATCAACAATCTGGCTCCAACGGTTTCGATCCTGAGCTTGGTCTTCATACTGTCTAAGACAATCTGAAGAGGCCAAGTCGTTTACATCGTGGAGCCATCGTCGCCTGCAACGACCTCTGCGCCTACCATATGGTGGCTCTCCTTTCAGAGATCGCTGCACAATTCGTTCCGGATCAGCACGCAGAACGTGACCGAGCCAGCGTACTCGCTGAGATCTAACTTCATGTACAATATCGGGGATCTTCATCAGATCTCTGATCTCGAAATTGTACAGAGCTCGGTATGTACCATCTATTTCGCGTTTAGGGCCGTAAATCACACGCATGATTCTTCTTATTGTGTATAGAAATAATTAAAAATGCAATAATTTTGTATTTAGTTGATTAATAAAAATAATATATTTTTTGATAAATTAAAAAAGGTGATTACATGTACATATTTCATTTACCTTAAAACTACAATGGCATAATAAAGTAATTGTAAATTTTATGTACTAAAATTAATGTATAAATATTAGTTTTATATTAGTTTTAGGGATCCTAATTGGAGCTGTTTTTCCCCATTTGTCACACACTTCCGTCCATGGTTCGAAATTGTTCGACAACCAACATTTCATATTTTCTAGTTCATCTAATAGAACCAATTTAAGTCATTTAACTGAACTTAAAATTAACATAATAACAACTAACCAAAGTTTTCGGTAATCGGTATTTCGACCAGTTCTTTTTCTTCCTCCATTTTTTACGTTTTTTAAGCTCCATTTCTCCATAACCAGTTCTTTCGGACTTCTTAAATTACGAAGTTCTGTTTTTATTGTTAGCTATTCTGCTGAATTTTTTGTAAAATAAATTGAACCATTTATTCTGTTTTATAAACATCTGTGGAAATAAATTGTTTTATACAAGTTGATATTGGTGGTTCTGTTCGATGATTGTATGGAAAATAATATTATTCAAATGAGATTTCAGTGGTTGTAGTACTAATTTACTAAAGTGGGTCTGAATGTCGGTAATATCTTTTCTTGTAAAATTGTTTTTATTGTGTAAAGCAAGAATAAACGATAGTGCCGATTTTCGAAATGAAGGAACAAAATTTGTTGTTTGATGCTTATCTTGAACATTCTGTATTGTGATAGTTGTGGCTTGAACCAAATTTTCATCCGACGTGAAACTAGTTGTTGCTGCAATATTTCTAATTGTGTCAACTTTAGATATTTGATTTAATTGGTTATTGATAAGAGTAGGATGTTCATAATTTAATTTATGCTTATGCAAAATATGTCTTTTAAATGTATTAATGTTTTTGAAATTTTGGAAACAACTATATCCTGCATACATATGAATAAACTATTGGTTTTACATTTATGGTATATTTTTAAATGAGATATTAATCTTTCACTAGTTTTTTCGCGAGATTTACAAATTTAACATTGATACATTCTAAAAATTATGTATACATACCGATAAAATAACTGTACAATTAAATGTGTCAATTTAAAAAAACTTAAATATCTAGATATTCAAAAAACTCTTCTAAACTATCTGAAATTGATAAAGTGTCTGAACTATCTGAATGAGTTCCAAACTCCTAAAATACATACAATTTTATAATTAATGGTATTTATATTTAAGGTAATTTTTAAAAGACGAGTACTTACCAATTCTAATTTTGCGTGTTCTTCTTGAAACTTCGTAATAAAATATGTGAAAAATACTTTTGGCCCGAATTGGTGTGGCAATATAAATAATTGGTTAATTTTATATATAGACAAATTTAGAATTGGTTCACGTGTCGCAATGTGATCTAAAAAATTTAAAGGTGGATATTAATAAAAATAGTTGTAATTGTTTGGATTTCGAAGATGTGGCGTAATATTAAAAAAATTTAATTAAAATTTAAATAACACGAAAACTGGATAAATGTTTTATTGCATAAACTTAAACAAGTATTTTATTTGCCACGCGGTATACAGTATACACTTTTTGTTTAATTTTATACGCACTTACCTTTTATTTTATTATAAAGTTCACTTTCAAACTTTGAATTTAATATTTCATGCAATTTATTCACATCCACCATAATAAAAATAAAATAATAGCAATATTATAAATTTAATATTAAATTATTTAAAAATATCGAATTTATATCATCCGATTAAACAAACCACCACACTTTGTCACGATTAAACGAATTATGATGAAATTTTACCAAATCATAATGGTGATCACCTCGTTACTTAAACGTTGGTAATTTTAAATAATCTGCTAAGCTAATTTAGCATAAAATAATAATTTATACTGATCTCTTAAGTGAATTTGACACATAGATTTGTTGTTTATACTTATCATCTTTGTTAATATAGCAATACATGTGTGGAGAAATATAAAATACTAATTTTTACTTATCTCTTAAGAAAATTTAACATATAGATATGTTAAATTTAATTAGCAATTAGATAAATTTTACATATCAATATGTTAAATTCTAAATCTTAAAATTAGATATGTTATTTTACTTATGAAAACAATCGTTCGACGTCTTCTATCGTTTTGATATTTTAAATATTATATAAACATGTAAAGTTCTTCGAAAAATGATTACATTTGTTTTTGTTTCCTCTGACGTATACTTTAGTTTATCTAATTTCATACTGTTCAATTCATACATATCAAATTCCGATGTCTTAAATTAAAAAATATTTAATCCATCGCCTATTTAGCCTATAACTCCGAACAACGATCCTGTGATATGACGTTTTGGATTATTTTCTGTAGGGATATGTAAAGTCTTTGGTGTATTTTACCTCGCTAAGCAATTTGTCACATTTTACATTTATTTGCTAAATATTTTTCTCATATTTACATGTAAATTCTAATTTAATAGAAACGTGATATTGGCCTGGGGGTCGTTTCCCGTTTTGTGAAAAAATGAAATGAAAAAATTATAACATGTATAAATCAGCATGATGAATCCTACTTTAAAATATAAAATTTTCGAATTGCACTATTGAGTATAGAAGTATGAGCTGATTAATCGTGGAATCGTGGTATATGCTTGGTTTGCACTTGACAATCTTATTTACTAATATTTGTGTCAAGTGTTTATCGCTTTTAACAGATTTTTACCTGAATTCTCTAAATGGCTGTTTGCAACAGGTAAAATATTATACTGACGGCATAATCTAAACGCGTAATTTTACCTAAAGTTTTCAGAAACTATTATATGTATGTTTCAGACATATAATATTAGAAAATCATAAACTATAAAGTAAATCTAGCATAGAAGCCTACAATAATTGGTCATTTTCACAACTATTTCCCAAGCTAGACGTTCCACACCTTGCAAAATAATTATTTTGCATTTGAATCCTAAGAATATAGAATAATTAAATTCAATAAAATTTTAATAATTTTTCTATTTAATATTGGTCGAGTGTGAAAAATAATTATTTAAATTTATTATGTATGTATCTCACGACCAAAATACCCCAATAAAATTTTTTTTTTCATATGAAATTATTTTGACGTCATTTATCATGTGTTCATAAAAAACACTTTGGATAATTCTTTTTATCAATGAAAACTATACTATTCCTATGAAAACTATACTATTCCAATTTCCATAAACCTGAGAATTTTTATACTTATCCACTTAATTAATGGATCATATCCACAAGTAACTTTTAGATTTAGATATTGCTACAATATCCTAGCACGATGTTAACTTCACAAGTAAGCTTGTATTAATAAAAAAAAATATTTTTTTTAAAAAGTTTTAATTTTAATTTTCCAATTTTGCTAAATTGACAATGCTTATGCTAATATGACTTGGCATGATTAGGTTAACTTAAAAAAAAATTAAGTTAAATTAACAATTCTTAGTTTACTTAGCGCTAGTACATACATTTTTTTTTGCGTGCACGATCATTGATCGTTTAGTTTATATACTCGTTTTAGGCTGAATAAGGGGAATCACCGATTAAATATTTTCATTAATATGAAGTTTCTGATTATTATTCACTTCATTAGGGAATGCAATAATGTTTCAATGTGGTATACTTATAGATGTTTTAATAGTATAATTTAATAAAATATATTTTAATGGAATATATATATAATATTTTAATGTAATTTACTTGTTCTTTTATCGGAATTACTAATTAAACGTAAACAGTAATGTGAAGTTCCGATTATTATTCATTTTTAAAGGAAATACGTAGTGTTTCAATAGATAATACTTATTATCATTTTAAGGAGCAATGTATTTTAGGTTTAAAATGAGTTTCATTTTCAAAATAAGTAGATCTCTAATTAACACTGGCAAATTAAAAAGAATTTCCCCAAAAAGTGTTAAGAAGGAGATCTTTTTAACTTTTTTTTTCTGTGCAGGGTGAGTTTTTTTTAATACATGCATTATTTATAAAAATATACTTATAATAAAAATTGTTTAGTGTCGAGGGGTACGTTTAGATGTGATCTAGAATAACCAAACTCCCATATTAATTTGGGGGATATTGACGAAAGATAATTTTTTTTTATATTATAGAATCTATACTGTTGACTACACTTTCTAATTAAATAGTTAAAAAGAACTACTTTTTGTTAAGACAAAGTTTTTCATAAAGTGTATATGTTTCAGAGATATGAACAAAAATTGATCTGCATTGCAGTAAAAGAACTTTTCTCTAAGTTCTACACTGTTTCATTGTAACACAACATAAAATTAAATATATTAAATTGTTTTTCGATTAAGCAAATTTTTAATTTAGGTACCTAAATAAATTAAATAAAAATGGAATTAAAAAACAGAAAACAAAAGTGCTTTCATAAAAAATATTTATTATTTTAGTAAATGTTCAAAATGCTGCTTATATTATTTGAAATTTTTTTCAATTTTTTGTTTCATATCTTCTGCAGTGGTAGGCCTATCAAAATATATACTTCAAATCTATGTGTGGGAAAATTAGTAGGGTCACGTCTTCGGATCGATTTATTCGGAAACATTAAATCTAATTGTTGACGAGAAGCTCTTCCAAAATCTAAGTTGCACCATCCAACTGAAGACACATTTCTGGTTTTTCTCGAAACGGAATGCCCACTATATTGGGAAAACCTTCCATTAAAATTCCATAAGTTTTACAGAGAAGCAAATTTTCCAGCCCAAATATTTACACTCGCGTGCAACAGTATATACGCATCAAATGCGGATATGGGTTGCTCCAATAATGAAAGATATGCCTGTTCACAATACCGTCATTTTTAAATGTAGCTTCATCTGTCCACAGAACTAGTTGACCTAAGTCTTGAGCCTTATGGCATCTCGTTGGATTTTCTATGGTTCCGGTAGTAAGGACCTTATTCGCCTAACCATTCAATACACCTCTAACACAGTGCCGGCGATCGGGATACCATTCAGCGTATAATTTACACCTCTATTCTCTTAGTCGTGTCACCTGTCAAGTTCCCTGCGTTTAATAGCCATATCAATCACATTGTCCTCCTCGTAACGTATAAAAAAAAACTCATCATTTTGTTTAAATAGGAACCTTAATGATGTTTATTGTGTCGGATAAATATAAATGATGACATTTGTCACGTCACGTCATTTCGGTCAACTAAGAGAATACCAATTAACGCAAGAAGTGACGTGACAATAGTCTTTTCGAATGAAGTAACACGACTAAGAGAATATATTTAGTTAATCGCCTTAAGTTCATTTAGCCGACACTCGCCATATATATACCATCATCATATGGAACGCTTCTTCGTTAGTTGTAACGTAATATCGACTAATTAAATTAGAAAAAAAATTATTTGTTTTATTTTGCTTATAATAAATCAAAGAAAACTTGGTTTTATTTATTTTTTTTTTTTTCATTACAACGAAACAGTGTTAGAACTTACAGAAAATAACTTTGTTGCTGTATAATGCAGATCAATTTTTCCTCATATTTCTAAAACCATACACACTATACGAAAAATTTGTTTAAGCAAAAAGTATACTTTTAACTGCTATTAAAAAGCTCACACTAATTTTTAACACTAATTTGGCAAAAATTGCACACAATATTTTTTAATAAGTAGGCTGTGCATAAAATATCTACAACACAAAAAATGTTTTCACTGTTAGTGGCAAAGTACTTAGTCGCTTGTTGCCATTAGAGAAAAGCGAAATAGTTAATTGTTTACATGAAAAATAATATCTTCGCAAAAGCCTCATTTTACGATTTACAAAAACGAGTGCAAAAACCTACTTGCTGCGAAAGTAAATTGTTGTTATGGAAAAAACAAAATCGCAAAACCTTACTTTCTTGGTTGGTTGTAGAAAATAATTATTTGTGTTCGATCTACAAAAATAACAAAAAAATTCATATGTATATGAAAGATTACAAAAGCTGTTATTAAAGTTTTGTATAATTTAGAAGATCCAACTAAGGTAAGTGCAGTCAGTTCAGTTTAACATTCCTAGTACATATGAATACTTTAACAGAATTTTTAGTTAAATCTCGATAAGGAAAAATGAGTTATGCACTTATATGCTCGAATACATGCATGTACATATAAAGCTTTAATTGGCGTTCTTCATACTGGTACATGTATACGATAGCCAGTATACGTGTACAATAAATATAAAAATATTTGTTCACCATATCTGGAAACATAAAAAGTATGAATTGTAAGACCGCTTTAATATGTATTTATTTCTTGTTATTTCGTTTTTTTACGTTGTTTCTGTTGTTCAATTAAAATCGAAATCGAAAATATTTGTTGTTATCTAAAATTGATCAATTTATATTTTCTTGGTTTTCTTTTAACAATTCCGATAGCATTTTATTTTTTACTAATTTATGGACCAAATATAAAATTTATTCGATCTATTTGGACTTTCATTTAAATGTAAATTTTTCTATACCTTTAAACCTAACAACATGAACGTGTAATGCAAATAATTCAAAGAATGTATATACGATATGATAGCATACAAGAATGCCACTACACATTTTTTTTACTTTAGATAATTTTTTATAACTTATATAAATTTCTAATGGTCAGTATACATAATTTATATCTATATAGTTTTTCATATGATAGAAAATATTGTACTAAAGAGTTATTTAGGTGAAAAATATTTTGTACCTGAAGATTTAAATAATGATACACAAAAATATGTATATGTATGTACATATTATGTTTATGTTACATATATAATTTATGGGAAGAGACATTTCCATTTTATGTTTAAAATGGATTCAGACGATATGCAAATAATGTCGACTATCAGTGGTAAATAGTAAAATGGTTGCTAGAGTATGTACAAAATATTTAGATGAAAAATATGCACCATGACGTTGGTGCATATTCGCATATACATTTGTTCCAAAGAATATTTTTGACAAAGTTTATTTGTGTAAGTTAAAGGCAATCGAATTTCATGATATTTTTTTTCTGTGTTATAAATAGAAATGTGGCTATATCAGTAACAATGTTGCTAGTTTAGCAGTTTCAGTGCCAGGTCTACCACTATCCAATTTATTTTAGTCCCATAAAAATAAGTTTAGCACCCAAGTGCAATTTGGCACTATATAAATCTTTTTAGCACTAATTCTTACACTTTCAAATTTTTTTTTTAATTTTATAGGCCCATTATCAAGATTAATTTTTCATTTCTAAAATTCATTCTTTTTTGTTACGAGTCATAAATTCGAGGGAATAAGCCCACTTTATTCGAATATGTATGCTAAAAAATCTACTATATTTTTCTACATTTTCAACAAATGTACGAGTACAGTTAAACTTAACGTTCTTAAGTAATGTATAATTCATCATTCAATAGGGATATTTATGCGAGCGAAGATGGCAGGTTATCTTAAATATCAACATAACGCCAATTCAATTTTCGTCTTCTTCTACGTTGTTTTTCGCCGAGTAAATGGTTCAAACTTCGTATCAAATCGGTTATAACTTTCCGATATATGTAGACCAAAATATTTGAATAGAGTTGAATAAAGCATTTTAATAGATTCTGTTTCGACATAAAAGATCTATTATGAAAAATTAAGCTTTTGACAAATAACTTTTACAATTGGAAATTACATTTTTGATATTTGTAAATTATTTGGTCCTTTTAAACGACAAGTTTAAATATTTTATTTGATCTCGATCTAACATTAAAGTTAACATAAAAGTTATTTTATTAATAGCTTTTTGATAAAAAATATGGCCACTGGTCCTAGCAATTGAAAATTAAATTTTTGATATTTATAACTTACTACGATTTTAATTAGAGAATCTTTATTGTAAATATTTTATTTGACGATAAAAATCTCATATTTTTTTTAAAACTTTTAATTGTCGTTGAAAGTTTTACTTATGATAAGAGTTGTCCTAAAAGTTTAGGTATTTGTAATCATGTGCTTCTATAATTAAAAAGCGAGTGTAAATATTTTATTTCACTCTGATCTGATATAAGAGGTATTTCTTGAAAAATTAAGCTTTTAAAAATAAGTTTCACTTTTTGTTCTTCAAATTGGAAATCAACTTTAAGATTTTTCAATTATCTGTTTATTTAAAGAGAACAAATATTTGTTTCCGATCCAACATAAAAGTTATCTTATGAAATAATGAGCTTTTTGAAAAAAGTTTCATGTCTGCTCTTCAAATTGAAAATTAAATGTTTAATAATCATAACCATTTGTTTTTAAATTAAAGATCAAGCGTAATTATTCTAATTGATTCCGCTGGAACATAAATAAAATTTATTAAAAGCAGAGCTTTTTGAAAAAAAGTGGCCCTTCCACTTCGAAAACTGATATTTGAAATTTGCGACCATCGAATTATTTAGTTAAAGCACAAAGTGTTAATATTCCAATTGACTACAATCCAACAAACACTTCATTTATAAAAGATGAGCTTTTTGTTAAACAGTTTTACAATAGTAATAATTGGAAATTAATAATTTAATATTTGTTGATCATCTCCTTTTGTAATTAAATAACACGTGTACACTTTTATTCAATTATGCTCCAACATAAAAGCTCATTTATGGAAAAAGCACCTTTTGAAGAAATAGTTTGCAGTGTTTCTATTTTGTAATTATCTGTTTCTCTAAATTAAATTAGATAAGTGTATTTATTTTATTTTAATTGATTCCAATTCGACATAAACATTTTTTTTATGAAAATCTAAGCTTTTTAAGAATATAGGTTTCACAGTCTCTTCCAATTGGAAATTTAAATTAAAGAATAACGGTAAACATTTTAATTGATTCCGATCCAACAGACACGTTCTATTGTGAAAATATGAGCTTTTTTAATTGGAAGCTTCGTTTATTAAAGAGTAAATAAATAATATTTGTTAAATACAATATTTTTGATTGATTTTACAATATCGTTCCATTAGAAGTACACACATTTTGATATTTGTAATCACTTATCTATAGTTCTTTAATTAAAACAGAAGTGAAAATATTTTATTTCCTTGAAAAACTATTTTATGAAAAGTTGAGCTTTTTCTAAATTTTCGTCACAATATTGTCATTCAAATTGGACATTAAATTCTTGATTTTTGTAATTATCTATAATGTGTTTATAATTAAAAAACAAATATTTGCTTCCGATCTGATATAAAACTTCTTTTATGACAAACGGAGCTTTGTGAAAACATTTATTTGTTCTTCCAATGGGAAATTAAAATTTTGATGTTGGTAATCATTGGCTTCTTTAATTAAAAATCAAGTGTGGATATTTGATTTGATTCCGATCTGACTTAACTGTTCTTTTATGAAAAGTAGAGCTTTTTGAAAAATAATTTCACAATTACCAATTAAAATTAAACAACACATGATAATTATATGTAAAATTTTCTTTTCTTAATATTTTTAATTTTCTGGGTGCTTTTGAATTTTTGTCGGTTCTTTTTGGCTTTCCGTTAGTTTTGTTTGTGCCTTTGGTTAATTTTTTATGTTGAAATACTTTATTTTGAATTGACCATTTGCAATTTTTTCTTATAGGGCCAATATAATACAAATATTTAAATGTTCGAAGCATTCAGAATCTTTATTAGGAAGAAATGCTGGAAAAAACATTTTTATGTTTACTGTACATTCATAAATTTTTCCAAAAGTTTGAAATATAACAGTGAGTAGAATAAATTTTCTCAAAAATATTCGTCACCTAATTGGTCACCTAGTTATATCCATCACCTACAACTACAACATCACCACGTGAACGTGTAACGTGGTCTAAACTACTTCCCCTCAAAAATGCCTAATCGCTTTGTATAGTTTTTTTTCGCATATGAAGGTATCATCTGGAGTTACACTTTTACCTGAATCTGTTAATAATTGTATGCATTTCTCACAAGTTACTTTCTGAAAAGCCCAGTACCCTGCAAAATACATTATAGCATTTGAGTTTAATGCATCTATTTTATTTATCATAGGCACATTTGCTGTTTTGAATAGATTATGGTTCGGAGTACACTACACATTTATGATATTCTTCACTGAATTGCTTTAAATCTGTATTTAAAATACCTTAACCATCAGGAAGACAATTGCTGTTTAATAATTGAAAAATAATTCGCTGGCTCATAATATTCCCCAAATGAATATACCAATCTCATAAGCACTTGACATACTATTAAAACCACCTTTTCCTCTTAAAATGGAGAAGAAATTCTCTTGATCGGCATTGCCAGTTAAACACGTGTTTACATTATAAAATTCACTCAAATTTGCGTGCGTTAATTGGTAGCCATTTATAAATCTTTAATAATTTATCGATGGGGAAATTATCTGTAATTGTTCCAAATATTCAAAACTATTTCTCATGTAAGAATGCACAGAGTTATTCACTTCAAGCGACATGTCGCAGTGTCGTTCTAATAGCACAAGAAACTGTGCAACTGATTGTTGCTTTTGCTAACCCAACGCTCATTTTTTGGAATTCATTCGGAGACATGTGCTGTTGGCTGATTTTCGGTATCAGCTTTATTGGTTTCAATTTTCCATGACGATACATTTTTCGAATAATTTCAAAGTTTGCCATTCCTGTGTCTTGATTAAAAATATTATGTTTTGAAAGCGCGTTCCGGAAAGACTTCGCCAAATAAGGGTTGATCGATATTAATTTGCAGTTTTTTATAACTAGCTAAATTATTTGCACCTTGGTCACAATTTATCATTAAAACCGTCACACCCAACTTATCACTACACAATGTAATGTTATCAAAAAATATATTGTGTAGTTCTACTGCTTTTAAATTAGACACTAAAAAGTAGTTCAACGGAACTTTCCACTTTTTCTTTAAGCCCCGTAACATAAGAAATAAAAGTGCAACTACGTGTGTTCGTCTATTTCCGTCGTCTACACACCCCTCAAGGGACAGAACGCACAACCTTTCTGCTTGAGTCATTTTTTCAAATTTTAATAAATACTAGTACCTTAAAATATCATTGATACCTATGGTGACACATATTTAATTGGTGACCATTTCTGAATGGAGCTTTCAATGGCAATCTTTAATTCTAAACATTTTTGAGATATTTATAAGCAGAGGCCGACTTATAAAAGAAACCTTGTGCAAATATTTTTTCGGCTTTTGTATAATAATATGTGTATTTTAATAACAATTTGCACACAATTTTTGTTGCATCGTTTATACTGGTTGCTCGTCGATCATTTCACCGGACTGTCAGTCACTGGGAACGATCCTTTGCCCGAAACATTGCAACTAGAATGGGAAAAACTTCGTTCGAAATTCATCTTATTCGAAAATATTCAAGTTCCTCGTTTTTAAAATATTCCACCATCACCTGTCAAATTAGAGTTACATGGATTTTCGGACGCATCGGAAAACGCATATGCAGCTGTTGCTTATCTGAAGGCTGTTGATTTAAATGGAGTTTCTTCGGTGAGGATAATAGCAGCTAAAACAAAGGTTGCTCCACTCAAACAGATTTGCTTACCACGATTGGAATTATGCGCTGCCGTTTTATTAGTAAAATTATTGTCTGCAGTTCGTCATTCCTTGGATCTCCCAAATCTGAAAACATTTGGCTGGACAGATTCTACGATCGTTCTTGCGTGGCTTTCCGATGTTCCCAGACGGTGGAAAAGCTTCATCGCGAACCGTACATCATTCATCCTGGACCGTCTTCCGCGCCTGAATTGGGATCATGTTCGTTCGAAGAAGAATCCAGCAGACTTATCGTCGTGTGGAATATTTCCGGATCAATTGGTTGACAATCAACTGTGGTGGGAAGGTCCAGACTTCCTACGCAAATCATCGGAACACTGGCCGAAATTATCTAACGATCAGCATCCAAACGTAGCTTTTGAAGATTTGGAAATTAAAAAGTCATTCATTCATACCACTTTCACTCGTTCTGAGCCGATTGATTACGCTGCGGTCGAAAATTTATTCAATAAGTCGTCATCACTCTCTTCAGTCATTAGAACATTAGCTCAGTGTTATCGCTTTTATGATAAATTTAATAAAACTCAACAATTTTCTTTATTTTTAACAGGTTCTCAAATTAAAAGAGCCACAATGTTTGCCGTACGATGGTCCCAAAATGAAAGTTTTTTAGAAGATATTGGTCGAATCAATAAAGGTTCCGATTTACGACGCGAAAGCAAACTTCGATCATTGTGTCCTTTTATTGATGATTGGGGAACGCTAAGAGTTGGTGGCCGAATTGGTTTGACTACTTGCTGTTCATACGATACTAAACATCCAGCTATTCTCGACGCCCGTCATCGGTTCACGGAGATACTCGCAAAGGCTTTACATGTGCGTTACTTTCATCCTACGCAACAGCAATTACTCGCCATTATGCGGCAAAACTATTTCATAATCGGTGCCAAGAATCTAATTGCAAAACAAGTAGCTCATTCCTGTGTCACCTGCACTCGCTATCGTCTAATTACATCACAGCAACAGATGGGTAATCTATCGTCAAATCGGATAACTCCAGCTAGACCATTTTCCATCGTTGGTGTTGATTTCGCGGGACCCGTGAAAGTATAATCTAAAACCGGACGAGGTGCTAAGATCTACAAGGGCTATATAGCAGTGTTTGTCTGCCTAGTCATCAAGGCCGTTCATATAGAAGTAGTATCCGACTTGACTACAGAAGCGTTTTTGGCCTGCTTGAGACGTTTCATATCCAGACGTCGTCTCCCAACCCAAATATACTCCGACAATGGATCGAACTTCGTTGGTGCCAAGAGAAAAATCAGTCAACTATACAAGGTATGTGCGCAAGTTTCCGAAGAAGAATTACAATCTTTTCTATCTACCAAGCAAATTGAGTGGCATTTTATACCGCCATCGTCACCCCATTTTGGCGGGATGTGGGAAGCCGGCGTTAAATCGATGAAGAGACACCTTATACGTACAATTGGAGAATCCGCGCTTACTTTCGAGGAATTTTCCACCGTGTTGTGCCAGATAGAGTGTGTCTTAAATTCTCGACCCATTGCGCCCATGGATACCAACTTTGCAGAAAATTGCGAAATATTGACGCCCGGACATTTCATCATGGGTTGTTGTCCAGTTATGATACCAGACGTGCCCTCAGATGAGCCGAAGTCATACACTAATCGCTGGCAACTACTCCAGAATCTGATGAAGGGTTTCTGGAACCTTTGGAAGTCCGACTATCCCACTTCGTTGCAGCAAAGACCAAAATGGAAGTCTAAACAGGCGAATTTCGCAAAAGATGACATCGTGCTGGTAAAAGATGACAACGTTCCACCCGGATCCTGGCCTTTAGGACGCATACTCGAGACTCACCCTGGTGCTGATGGACTTGTTCGTGTGGTCACAGTGAAAACCCAACGTGGGATGTACAAAAAACCTATTGGAAAACTCTGTCCCATATTACATAATTAAGTCATTGTTTCCTTAATGGGGGGAGTATGTTCGGACATCTCAATGTTAGTATTATTATTTTTTATATTTTATTGGTCGACTCCCCTGATATTATTATATACATACTTGAGTAATACTCATTAGTACTATTTGTTATGTACTTGTACAATTGGTGACAATTGCATATAGATTTATCTGTATGCACCATCTCTCTCTCCAATTATACAAATACATATTTTTTTTATATACATAATAATTGAAATAAAAATATAGAATGTAATCTCTGAACAGAGCATACGTTTTATAACGATCAAATAATACAGTCCATTGCTTATTTTTATGAAATTAAAAAATCAAATTAAAATCTCCTTCACGTGTTTTATTTACTTTCCGACCTACAAGTAATTTTTGTGGTGACAATAATTTATGTGAAGTGTGAGAAGTCGCTATCCAACTATCGTATCTTACAAGCTGAACAAATATTTTTACTTTATACCAAACAACATTTTTGCTAGAAATTTTCACCACTAAAAAATTTCACAATTAAATATCAATCAAAACCATCATGTATATAAACCAAATACAATGCAAATTTATTAAAGGAACGTCTATAAATTTGTATGACCAGTTCAAGTAGTTTATCGCAAAAAACATCACATTGTAAATATATGTTGGTAATGGTAATGGTTAACAATTGATAACTAAAAACGTATGTTGTTTAGATTAATATTTCCTATACGCTTGTTAAAGCAGATTTGTATATAAAATTTACTACGGCAACCAATAGTCTTAGACCTTCTTGCCAATATATCAACTCACGCACAAAAATTTCTTATTATTATATCATCTTCTAAAAGGTTTTCTATACTTACTGATGCAATTTTTCGAATGCTAATTGTAGGATCACTATAAATCTACTAAAATCTCTGCGGCATTTCTAATAAGGCGATTTAGACGAGCGGCAAATCACAAATATTTTTCATAAAGTAGGCTTTCACGTACTTAGTAATGGAAATTTTTAACTGTAAGTAACAGAAAAGAATATGTCGATATTTTCAAAATTTTCCTGGCGGCTCTATTATGCGCGGTTGTCTTAATTGATACATTTTTTAGTGGATCTGACAAAGACCTCTATTTTAGTCATAAAATGAGAAATGGGAGTAGAAGAACCACATTTTTGGTAGTGGTAAACTTATATGTGTTGGGTATTGACGTGTATTTCAAATGTTAATTACAAAACATTTAGATGACTATCAAAGTTTTTATTTAATTGTAAAATTTCTAAGAAGGCTACTCGGCATGCTTAGATATCAAATTAACATTAAAACTGATTTAAAAATTAAACCATAAAATTAGTAAAAAAAAATAGTTTTTTTAATTTAATAAATCATAATAAAAATATTAAAACTCATTATAACGATACTCGAGTCTTTCAGCATAATATATGTATTTTCGGTTTTCACTCACACACATTCATAATTATTTGTCATTTTTTGATAATATAATGCTCACAAAACCATGACAAATTGTTAGATTTCTAAAAGCGAAAGAAAGTAAATATTTCGAAATATTAAAGTAAACATTTAAAAAACCAAAACAAACAAATTAAAATATTAAACAAACATTTTAAAAAAACGAAGCTAACGAAGCCGAACTCGTGCAACCCGGTTCACTGTCCTTGAAACTTCGAGAAACAAGCGCCTTCTGCGTAATGCTTTATAGAAGAGGCCCCGAGAAGTGTGCGATTAAGTCAGCGTATTGTAAGACTTAAAGTAAAATTATCGTATAGCAACCTTTAATTTTTTCATAAAATTCAAAAGACTTTGAAATGTTCTAAAGAGAAACTCGATAAAATAATCGTTATTCAAAATTATCTAATTATTGGAGTAGAAATGGATTTAACTAACGGTCTCAGAATAACCACAATTACTATACAAATATTTTTCGACCATAACAGACACGTCTCGCATGCTAAAATCTATATATGCACTACCGAATGTCACTTGAATTAATAAAAAAAAATCTTGAATTTTTATTTTATAGAATTTTTTGGCGACATTAGGGACATTAAAAAGTCTTATATGATAATATATTAAATACATCATCATATATCCAGTCGTTAATTATACATTTTTATGATTGAGAAACATAAAATATTTGTTTGTTCCGTAATTCAGTAATTAAAAAATCTGTACATAGACATCTAAAATAGGTTCAGTTTTTTGTCTGTTTTTAATTTTAGTGCGGCATTAAAAACGTAAAATTTACATACATTTTATTTTAATTTATTTTATGTTTTGTTTTTTAAATCAATTATCGATTTAAAAGAAAGTACTAACACTTACTTCAAATGTACTAACAATGATCGTAGTTCCTTATATATGAAGTATCCTTTTTTTTTGTAAAAAAAAACGTAGGTAGGTATCCTAAAAAAACATTTTACAGCAAAAAACAAAAGTAAAGTTAAGTTTTTATCTAAACATACCTGGGACACATAAATTATATTTTCTTAGATTAAATCATTTTATTTTCTTGACATTTATCCCCATTTTTTACCGTCTTGCATAGATTTGATTTTTTGTGCTTCCTTTTCTAAATTTTTTTTTGTGAGGTCTTTTGTTAAACAGTTCTCTAAAAAAATTTGATTTATACAAAATAATATTTTTAGGTTTTAGATGTATTTATTTAGCACACAACTAATGGTTACACTGGTCCCTATTACGTTCATCCAAAATACTAAAAATACTTATCGAATCTGAAATCATACAAAATTGGAAACGGTTTCTCGCACGTTACGTAATCATTTCGATTGATGCATGCCTTAATCGCGTGCAAACATTTAGTTTTTTGGAGTGCCTTCGGATTGGCATCTAGTGAATATGGAGCACTGGTGTGCCGAAATTAAACCAAGAACATTTATGGGGTGCACCCAAATTGTTTACATCCTCATGGTATCAATGTTCCTTTTAAGAAGTTGGCAGTCATAATTCTGTCCGTGGTTGATTTTAACGTCCTCATCGATAAAATCAAGGTACGTGCGACCTTCAGTAGTTACGATGGCCCAGATCATGACGAAGCTTGTCCTTATTTTCTGAATATAGTATTTTACTTTAGATTATCGTTTTCCATGTCGACGTACTATTGAACCATTATGTTATTATAGGAACTTGTCGTTTTCCGTTGCTTAAGTTTTATGTAATTTCAATGACATGAATCAATATAATAATGATCATCAATCTCCAAATCCAGTAACTATATCGCTAATACTTCAGCTAAACAATATGAAGCAAAATCTAATTCGAAAAATTATGATCCTTTTGCCTGTCATTTAAAAAAATATGTCTGTAATATAAAAACATATCGCGGCCCAATCATCCGTTGTTAGAATTATCAAATATATAGAATCACCAATTTTAAAGCTGCGCTCTCATGAGAATGACGTAGATATATAGATCTTACTTCCCTATTACCCTTATGTGAACCAGTTTGAGTTACTTATGTAGCGTGATATGTCTCGCACTTTACAGTTTTCGAAATCAGAGAGGCAGTCTATGAAGAATCTACCCATATATTTATGTCGTTTGTGTGCCAAAGCCTGACATGAGCATAGGAGGTGGACTACAGTCTTTATCTCCTCCTCGTCCATACGGCTTCTGCAAAAGTCATTTGCTTCTAGACCTAGCCTCCTCGCATGTTTTCCAAGTGGGCAGTGTCCTGTGAGTGACCCACGATCGTTTTTGATTCACGTTTACGTAGGGAGATCAGTGTCTATGAGCTTTTCAAGTCCATCTTTTACCAGACTTGCCTTGCTACACTACATGAGAGAGCGTTGGTCCCATTTCATTCGCTAAGGATACTGCCTCCTTTTTAAGCACTGTGAAACCAAAGGGCAGAGGCACGAATGCTGGCCCTCCAGCGTCAGTCAACTACCAGACCAGGAAGAGGGCCTGGCGCATGATCTCCAAGATCAGCAACATTCCGTTGGAGCAGAGAACGGATAGGGATAGGGATACGCTTGCGTGGGCAAGGCGTATCACTGAGCCAAAGCAGGAGGGTTCCGAGATCTCACAGCCGAAAAGGCAGAGATCCGATGATGAACCGCCTACGGAGGCTAAAAAGAAACGGGTTCCAGGAAATGTTACCAAGGCCTTCAACGAGGTGCTAAAGGAGCACCTGCTCATGGCAGTCGTTGACAGGGCTCAAGAAGATGGGAGCATTACGACCCTTAACTGGAGGAAGGTGGAGAAGGCCTTAGCCGCCATCTTCCTAAAAATCATGAGGGAGAACCCAGGACCTGCTCCGTCCTGCCGAGACGGAGGGTGGCATCGGGGTCACGTCAAACTGACTGCCTGTGCCGACGAAAGGTCGGTGGCCCTCTATAAAAAGGCGATCGGCAGCCTGGGCGAAGTCTGGCCGGGGGCCAAATTAGAAGTGGTGACGAGGGAAGAAATTCCCTGCAGGCCAAGGGCGCGACCCTGGATACCTGCGAAGCCTAGTGATCCAAGGGAGATCTTGGAAATGTTGAAAATCAGCAATCCGGATCTGCCAACGACCACCTGGAGGATTGCCAGGTTAGAAGAGGTAAAGGCGGTAGCAGATCACAGATCGGCCGTCATTATTATCGACATAGAATCCGTGGGTGCTTTGGCAAAAACTGAAGGCCAAATCAGCTATGGTTTTGGAGCGATTACGCTCAAAATCTATAAGCGTGATGAGGCTGACAGAGCTGGGGCACCTGCAGCAGGGAGGGAAACCACTTGTGGTGTCCCGCCTGGTGTTGGTGACCCAGAAGTCCGCGGCATCCCGGAGGACGCTCAGGAGACACTATCCCTGGACTCGGAGATTTCGAGATCATTGGGACTAAGCTGTGCGCTCCAAACGGACGAATCGACGTCAGAGGAGTCTGACTCAACAGTGGTGGAGGGAAGCAATATCTAATGCTTAAGATCCTTCAGATCAACCTCCATCACTGTAAAGCCGCCTCGGCGGCCCTTCTGCTAAAAATGGAATCTGAGTCCATTGATGTGGTTCTGGTCCAGGAGCCTTGGGTCAATGGTGACCGGGTGCTTGGCCTCAGAACTCCCAAATAAGATACGTTCCTGCATTCTCGCTAGAAATAATCTGAATATTTTTATTCTACTAAATTACAGCAACGCTGATGTAGTGGTGGCTAGCATTGAGATGGGTGGGCAAAATCTCTGGCTAATATCAGCCTACCTACCATACGAGGAGGAGGATATACCACCAGGTAGGTTGCGCAGTGCAATAATGGAGGCTCGAAAACGAAAGGTAGGAGTCATCATGGGCAGTGATGCTAATGCGCATCACTCAATCTGGGGAAGTACAGATATAAACAGGCGAGGTGAGTTACTCCTTGATTTTATTTTAAGTACTAACCTAAATATATGTAATATCGGTTGCAAACCAACCTTTATTACTAAAAATAGACAGGAAGTGTTGGACATCACACTTGTTTCGGATTTTATTAAGGAGAGGGTACTGAACTGGAAAGTGTCCGAAGACAATTCCTTTTCTGACCATTGTTATCTCCAGTACGAAGTGGATACAAAACCCACTAGCAAACCACCCTTCAGAAATAGGAGGAAAACTGATTGGGAGTGTTTCAGAACCATTCTGGGTAACTTATTACCGGTATCGGTTCCAAACCCTCCTGCATCTACACAGGAGCTTGATGCTCTAGTAATCAGGCTATCTGATGCTTTTAATAAGGCCATGTTAGGTGCATGTCCTATCAGTAGGCCCTTGGGTAAATCTCGGCCACCCTGGTGGTCGAGAGAGCTCCAAGGTACTCGTATGAAATGCAGGAGATTGTTCAAGAGAGCAAGGCACACAAATGCTGCTGCGGATTGGGACTGTTATAAGGAAGTCCTGAAAACCTATAAGTACAAGCTAAGAGCAGCCAAAACGAGAGCCTGGAGGCTCTACTGTGGCAATATACAGGAGTCCTCGGAGGCGGCCAGGCTACGCAAAGTACTATGTTCTAGTCCTTCCATTCCGGGCTATTTACAACGACCGGATGGTTCATGGACTACATGTAGTGAGGAATCCCTGGAGCTATTACTAGAAACGCATTTCCCGGAGTGCTCGGTACTAGCTCCGGAGAGACCCATGATAAATAGGGGTATAGACTCCGTAAGTCATATAGTAAAAAGGCGGAATATCCTATGGGCAATAAACAGCTTTAAGCCATACAAGTCGGCAGGACCTGATGGCGTTATCCCTGCGGATATCCAGCGAACTATTGACTTAACCCTACCCTGGCTGGAAGTTATCTTCAAAGGCAGCCTAGAACTCTGTCACATTCCTAGAAAGTGGACTGAAGTAAAAGTAATATTTATACCTAAGGCGGGAAAGAGCTCTCACTGCTATCCCAAAGACTTTAGGCCTATAAGCTTATCTTCTTTTCTGTTGAAAACACTGGAAAGACTAATAGAGGCTCATATTAGAGGCTCAATCAAGCCGGGCGAGCTGTCGGGATCTCAACACGCATACTGTAAGGGACGATCGGTGGAAACAGCTCTCCACTCCCTTATAGGCCCGATTGAGAAATCACTTGAATATAAGGAATATTCAATGGTAACCTTCTTGGATATAGAGGGGGCCTTTAGCAAAGTCAGACCGGGGGCAATCACTCGAGCCCTTGCGTGTCTGGAGGTAGACGGGTCACTCAGAGGCTGGATAGATCATATGCTTAGAGGCAGGATCGTGACAGCTTATCTGGGGGGGACGTCTGCCGCCAGATACGTGAGCAGAGGGACACCTCAAGGTGGGGTTTTATCCCCCCTTCTTTGAAACTTGGTCATAAATGACCTGTTACTAAACCTGGAAGGACAAGGCTTCAAGGTGGTTGCTTACGCGGATGACGTTGCTATTGCGGTCTTCGGCAAATATCCTAGTACACTGAGTGAGCGCATGCAGTGCGCGCTTGGCTATCTCTCTGAGTGGGCACGCGGCTGCGGATTGAACGCAAACCCACAGAAAACAGAGCTGGTCCTCTTTACCAGGAAGCACAAACTTCCTCAGTGTGACCCGCCAATATTAAATGGTACTCGCTTGATCTTTACGGATAGAGCAAAATACCTCGGACTAATTTTGGACAGCAAGCTAAGCTGGAAACCAAACATCGTAGAGAGAGTAAAGAAAGCTACTATAGCGCTCTACTCCTGCAAAAATGCCATTGGAAAGAGATGGGGTATGGAGCCCCACATAGTACACTGGCTCTACGTTTCAGTGGTCAAACCTATACTGCTGTATGGGGTTGTTGTCTGGTGGCCAGCGTTAAAAATTATGGCCAACCTCAAACTATTGATGAAAGTCCAAAGAACGGCCTGCTTGTGTATAAGTGGAGCTCTCAGGAGCACACCTACTCAAGCTCTGGAGATTCTCTTTCATCTTACTCCCTTGGATATTGCGGCCGAGCAGCTTGCATCTTGCACAGCCATTCGGCTCAAATCCATATCTATGTGGACCTGTAATAATGCAGGGCACTCATCTATCCTATGCAACAGGGGTATTCCGGAAGCTACCGACTATGCTATTCCTTTGCCATCTGTTGAGATGAAATTCCAAACTGAGTTTCCCACCAGAGAGGACTGGGTGAACGAAACGGTTATGGACAATGAGGCGCTAAGCTTCTTCACGGATGGCTCAAAAAGGGATAGAGGGGTTGGCTGCGGGGTATTCTGTGAGGCACTAGGGGTTAACCTCTCTTTTCGTCTTCCCGACTTTTGCAGCGTTTTTCAAGCTGAACTGATCGCGATAATGGAAGTCATGGACTGGTTGAAGTATAATGTAATATCTACGAGGGATATTCGCATTTTTACGGACAGCATGGCTGCTATTAAAACGCTACAATCATACTCCCTGACGTCGAAGGTAGCCCAGAACTGTCTGGCATCTTTAAATGAGATGGCTGATCAGTTCAACATCCGCTTGACGTGGGTGCCAGGGCATTTCAATATCGCAGGGAATGTAATGGCAGATGAGTTGGCCCGCAAGGGTACAGCACGCCTAATAAACCAAAGTAAGCGGGATATAAAAATACCGCTTGCTTCATGTAAACTGCTGCTTCTGGAAGAAGCTATAAAAGAAACGAACGTCAGATGGTCTAACGCCAGTTCGTGTGTAATAACGAGGCAGATCTGGCCTGGTCTTGACCGGTCTAGATCAGACCAACTGATATCGCTTCGACGACACCATATTGGTATGGTCGTAGGAGCTATAACGGGACATTGTCTCATTGGGATACATGCGAGCAGACTGGGTGTCCCAGCCCACGATTTCTGCCGCAGCTGTGGTGATGAGGAGGAGGAGGAAAACGTACTCCATCTGCTCTGCACCTGTCCTAGTCTAGCGTACAGCAGAACAAAATGTATGGGAACTTCCCCATTGAATGACCTCACGGATCTTAGCAAGATCGAGATCCGTGACTTTAAACGCTTCTTGGTGAGCTCAGGATGGTTTAGCGAGTGAAGGAGGAAACTCAAATGTGGTACAGCTACGGACCAATTTTTTGTGTCTATGCTAGTCCTTTAGGACGGCCACCCTTACCTAACCTAAGCACTGTGAAGTGGCTTAATAGGCCTCCCCAAATTTGCCCTTACCGCTAGCTGCAGTTGGAGAGTTAATGTACCATGCTAACTAGTTCATCCGCCCTGCAGTTCTCCATGACGTGTGAGTGGCCGAGGACCCAGACTATTTGGATGTTGAAATGCTCACTCATCTCATTCAGAGACAAGCGGCAACCCAATGCCACCTTAGATGTCGGAGAAACTGAATCCTGCCGCCTTACTCTCCACATAAATTGAAATATAAAGCGAGCACACCACATTATGTCTCAACCAATTCAAGACCTCCTCAATCGCTATCACCTCCGCTTGGTACTGTAATACTTCTGTTTCCGAAGCCGAAGATTCTCTTGAATGGCAGGTGAAACGTATAAGTCTAGATTTGCCAGTTCCTTCCCTAGCAGTCTAATTATCGTCGAGTGTCCTGTCTGAAGATTTAGCTGATAGTCGATATGGTTGATTTGGTTGATAGTCGGGTGGCCGTAATCGCTGCCATCTGCTTATAAATATCGAAGGGGAGAAGGTAATCCTCCAAGGCACGTGTTGGTGTTGTCCTGGTTCTTTGCACTTTCTCGATGCCTTTCCTTTAAGTTACTTTATCAAGAGCTGGCCACCACTCGCTCATCCCATAACCCCATACATAAGTACAGGTAAAAGCTACTCTCATATCATTTAAGATAGGTGGACTTACTACCGGGATTTTATATTTCCTAGTAAAGCGTACCAGTTCAGTTTTGGACGAGCTGATTGCCAGTGCACCAGATATCTGATCGCCCACCTCGTAATGATTAGGAGGACATTTTGGATTACCTCCTTCACAGTGTTTAAATATTTACTAGAGACAGCTACCGTTAAGAGGAGACAGGATACTTTCCTGTGGGGTTCCCTTAGCCACCCGCCTTTTGATGGTGGATTCCCCCAGCTCCAAGTTAACCATTTTGTTTCCCAGTATATGATTGATTAACCCACTTACAGGGTAGTCCACCCCAAGGAATGACAATCCCTCCAGAATTGCTTTCGTGTTTACATTAATAAGGGCGCCCTCAATATCAAGGAATGCCATATTACAAAACTTTTGCGAGAATATTGATTTCTCAATTGTACTTACTATAGGGCGTGCAGAGCTGCATTTCCCATTACAGTAAGCATGCTGAGACTGGGCCCAGTCACTAGGTTTTTTTTTTATCGTATAGATATATATCAGCCTTTCCAAGGTTTTTAATAGAAAGGATGGGTCTTAAGACCTTTGGGTAGCCATGTAGCCTCTGACCTCTACCCACCTCCGCGGAATACAGACCAATTTTCAACACGCTTTGAAGATTACTTCCAGTCAGGGGAGAATAATCGACGAGTTGTTTTGAATAATTCTGTCAGGATTATTAAATGACAGGTTGATATTATTTTTAATTTAGAATTTAACACAATTATATCAGTTGGATTTACAAAAAAAACTATTAAGCTTGAACTGCAACTCTTCAAATTCATCAAAGACTTTTTATCTGTTCAAATTGTATATCCATAATAACTAAAAAAATCTACGTTATCCCACACAGCGGATCCCACAGGAACATTCGATGATGATGTCCCACCTCTAATGCCTATGTTTAATTTGTATCCAACAAAACACAGCAACACAACACAGCTAATAAATACTCGTTAAAGACGATGCCCCATTCAAATATTGAACCATGAAAATAAATTGTTTTTTCCGCATTTCATGCGATTGAATCCGCATTTCATGCGATTTTATCTATAGATGGAGTTTCCAAATTGTTTGGGTGCTGTTTGTGCAGAATATAAATTTATAAGCGTAGATTGTTTCAAAATTGTTCATTTTTTCTAGGCTGTCAAGAGCACAGCGAATTGTGGAGAATGCTTTTCGCATTCTTTCAAGTAAATGCTGAGAATACGATGAAGAAAATTGTATTGAGCTGTGTAATCTAGAGAAATTACAGAAAACAAGTGATAGTCATCTCGAAAATTCACCGACAATTGTGAATCCTCCAGTCGCAAGTTTAAACACAACAAAAAGATGCGCTGCAGTTTTTGCCTGGAGGGACTATAATGTAAATAAGGGAAAAGTTTGAGAAGTAGTGTGCTGCCGAATTGACTGATATAATCTTTCACACATAAAATCTTATTGGCCCACCCTTTAGGTCTTGATTTTGAAAAACGAAAGACCATTCGTTAACTTCAAATCGTTTCAACTCTCGAGTGGCGCATTTTCGGTTCTTTCATACTGTTTTGAAAGACATTATAGTTAATTCCAGCGATTCTCTCAAAAATTATTTTAGAATCCCATTTCTATATCCAACATGTCGAATTTCATCATAATTGAGAGTTAGTAAATTCTATTCCGTTTGGAGTTATTTTTACACCAACAATTGCACTGAGTAATTTCTCAGCGAAATTAAATTCGATATGATACCTAACACCAGGTGTACTTTGTTTTTATTTTTTGTTTTGTATTTTACTTTTAAAGGTTGTCATTTCGAGGATAAAATGACGTAAAAACGACATTTCAGAGAATGTCGGTTAAATTTGTCCAATTAATTCATTCTCATCAGATTCGTGAGATTCAGATGACCATCCTTAAATTAGACATGAAAAAATATATAATTTTATGGAAACGATAGAAAAATAAAGTGAAGAGAGTTTCAGGAAATCCGACTTATTTTATTTATATTTTTTTAATTATGATTATTCAATCTGTCTGTTATCAGCATCTTGAACCATCGCACAATCCTTTACCCTTCAAGCCACAATCACGGGCAACCCGGGTTTTATGGTACTTGTATATGGCATACAACCTTATACTTATAGATACATGGGGAATCTATTTAATTAGATTAAGCGATGCCACAACTTGGAATGTGGTCAACAGAGTTTCTTCGTGGTTAGTTACAATTTCGAATGAATATGTTGCGTGGCCACGATCCACTCAAATTATTCAGCAAACATTAATATTGTTCGAACGTATGACTTCTATAGATCACTGCCATATAACTAATCTAGATCTTAATTTACAAAACACTATAATTAAGCAATACACTATATACTCATTAACATTACCAATTAGCGAAATAAATTAATCAAAAAATATGTCAAAACGGATAAAAAAATTTAGAAAATATTTCTGTTTCTTCCTATTAAGCCACTGTTTCATTCAAATGATTTGCTATTGTACTCGATCAGGTATGAAATTGGGTATTTTAATTTCTTATATCATCATGTCTTTGAATTGTAACAAAACCCACACCACATTTATACACAGAAAACCACACTAAAGAGAAAAAAATTCGTATCGATTATATTTTTCTTCTTGGATTTCCTTTTCATCGAGTGTTATTTTCCACCAAGTTAAAAGTTTTTCTTTATTGTTTGTGTTACTATACTAATGGCTGGGCTTCATGTGTTTTCTTGTTATACGATTTTTTTTTACAATTTCTCAATACAAAATTCAACATAGTTTGATAAGTAGATAATTTTTTGTGTTTGCAATTTATGTGTCAGGTTTAATAATTAAAATGTTTAATGGAGGGTTAAATAAGATTTTAAGTCAATAAACTACAATCGGTGAATAAATGTTAGACATTATTTAAATAAACAAAATGTATTTATAACACTGTTCCATTTTGTACAACTCATCTATAGCTATTATTACACCCAAAGAAGGTGCGGTACATACAATATATACTCAGAAAGAAATCTGAAAATTGTATATTTTTAGTTCATAGCCTCTCATGGCTAAACACAATTTCTCCGTTATCTATAAATTTTCCCTTTTAATCTCAAATGGTTTAATTACCCATTTTTCATAATGTTAAAATGTGTGTCTAATTTTAAAATAAACCATTAATTTTAAAACCCTATATTAGATTAAGGAAACAAAATTGAAATGGGGCTATAATGAAGATTCCGTCCTAAGTATCGAATAATTTTGATTAATTATATAAATGGATGTATTTGTACTGAGGCAAATATTATTATAACAATATTGATTTCATCCTAATAAGACCTTTTATTCTAAATGATTTTTCCATATTATATTAATCAACTATTTACCGATGTTTGATATTCCCATACTTTCATATACATAAACTATTATTGATTCAAGTCAACAATCTAAGTCATACTTTTAGAGTCTATATATATGGAATGCAATACAAGCTTCTCAGAAAAATGAACTATTTTACTTATGATGAGATGCAAAGCTGAAAACCGAGCTTTCTAAAATAAAATTAATGAATATTGCGTGTTTTATTTAGATACAAAACCATAAATTGTATATTTAGATACAAATCTAAAAGTTTATACGTTAGTAGCGTATACAATTTAAAATATATCTTCTAGTCCTAATTATCATTATAAAACAATTAAGTAAACTCTTTCCTGATACGGAACAATAATACTTTGATAACAATGGAAGCAGAGGAAGGTTTATAAAATATATTTTTGTTTTATATGCTATAAATGAATATATGTATGAATACTAACTATTTTAAAACAATGATAAATCCAACAATATACAGAATTAATTTTTTTTTCCGAAAAATACAAAAAAGTTGAAAAATTTATTAAATGTTTATAAAAGAATTAAAATAACTGTCACGATTTCATACACAAAAGTGGAAAAAACAAAACATTAATTTTATTATTTTGCGGAAAAATCAAACAAAAGCAAAATATATTTTCCATAAAATTCTTTTCATTTTTCACTTTTGGTGTTCTATTCATTTTCAGCATAAATTTAAATTTTAGTATAAGAATAAAAATGAATATTAAAATTTCTAGTTTTAATGAAAAACTGTAAATTTTCCGGTATACAGTTGGTTTTCATTACATAAGAATTGCGTATGCACTATCGTAGATTATTAAGATGATTCGCCCAATTCTACAACTTCATTTTTTTAACCCTAATACCAAAAAAGTTAATTTAAATTATTTCTTCTAAAAATTTATTAAACAGTTTCGAATAAAACAAATTAATTTATACAAATTTAGAATTTAAAAATATTACTAAAACTACCAAAAGAACTAATTAAAAATGCAAATAAACTTAAAACGAATAAATTATTTAAAAAAAACAGATAAAGTGTTCTAATTAGAACGTCCCATTAAATTTATTTATAATTTTTAGATAGTAAGTTTGCACAAAAAGCCACCATATAGAAAATAAACATAAGGCTCTAGTCTAAAATGCCAAAATAGCTGAAAATATAGACCCAGAAGAATCTCATCCCTTTCCAAACATCTCGAAAAATCCATGTGGAAATATGACGCGGCTCACAACTTGATAATTTATATTAAACTCGTTTTACAAAAACAGCCATCATATTGGGGTTGACCATAAAGCTCTAGTCTATCAAAAAAATGCCAAAATAAAATAAAATGTAGACTCAGAAGTGTGGCATCCGTTCCTGAAATTCTCGAAAATTCATATAAATATATGACGTCACTAGCAACTTGATAATTTCAATAGAGGCATTTTACATAAAGCCACTATATATAAACAGCCACTATATGTAAAGAATGACTATAGGGCCCTAATCAAACAGAGAAATGCTAAAATTCCTATGTTTTATTCGAAATTGTTTAATACATTTTCATGAGACAATTAGACATTTGATAGGTTTCTGACATTTGTACCATTCCATAAAAACTCCATAGAAACTTCATGCCCGTCGATTGAGTGCAACTGACGTCCAGAGGTTTCCGATCAACTATTTCAATATTTGTATATCAATTGGGAACCATTGAAATTCGATTCCACTAACTTTATGTTCTATTATGCTATCATTCCATGCAATTCGAGGAATGTTAAATAAAATCATTTTCAACTGGCTGATAGTTTATTTTCCAAGAAAACAAAAAAATCGCCTACAAATATGCGTTACTGGGAAACAATAGGAATTTTAGTGTTATGAACTTTGAAAACGATAAATTTATCGCTACGAAGGTTTCGTAAATGAAGAAGTGGGAAAGGGTAGGCATTCTTTATATACAACCTAAAAATTTACAAATATCAGTAAAGAGGACTGGGTGAAAAAATAAATGTATTTTGGCCATCAATGTTTGGCCTCCCTAAAAATGAACAAACAATTATTTTTGTAATTCACAGTTTTAAACTTGTGAGTAAAAGTTTCATTTGAAGTCATTTGAAGCATTTATAGTTTCTAAAAAAATCGGTTGTGGTGAGGGATAGGAGTTTACGCGTCATCAATTATTTTCTTAAATGACGTGTTCACAACCCATAGTTAACGTCAACAACGTCGATAATGTAGACAATTCCTATAGTGGAAAATGTCCATCTGTTGTAAACTATAAGGATGACCAATTTTTTGATTCCCCAAAAATTGGTCAAAATCACAATTTCTGGAAAAACAATTGATAATTAATTTAATATATAATTTATAGATTCCCATATCAATAGGATGTTTTGTTTAAGGATCTAGCAACTAAACAAAATGTATAAGCGTTTTCAATTCAATGAAAAGGAATAAATCGACTTATCACTATTTCTTAGTTTTATGATAGATTTAAACAAATGACTTAAATACCCAGTACGATCCGCATATTAAAAAGGATATTTTTCAAGTGTTTGGCTTATAATTAAAAGAAACACAGTTAAATTACAAAAATATTTTAAATTGTTATTTGAATCGGATATATTTAAAGATAAATAAAAATCAGTTTTTCCTGGGCAATTACTGGCCCCTTTTTGAGTCAACTATTTGGTTTCAACGGTTTCGATCCTGAGCATGGTCTTCATACTGTCTAAGACAATCTGAAGAGGCCAAGTCGTTCTCTACATCGTGGAGCCATCGTCGCCAACAACGACCTCTGCGCCTACCATATGGTGGCTCTCCTTTCGCAGAGATCGTTGCAGAATTCGTTCCTTATCATTTTTGCGTATTAGAAAAAACTTATATAGTTTATAGAAATAAATATAAACTAAATCACCCCAGCGCTCGGGACTCACTCGCGTGTCTCGTAAATCTACCACCCTGTGTGAGCTCTGTCTGCAGGAGGTACTGAAAAGTTCACTCAACGCTGTTCAATAGTTGTCCGTGTTGCAAGAATTAAGGTATTGTGAAGGTCAGATACAAGAACGAATCGTTTGCTGATAAGTGTCGTCGTCCAGTCGAGTAACAAAATATAGCACTGAGTGAAATGCAACAACGCCTCACAATCGCGAAGATAAACAAGGCTGTTTTTGCTAGGAGGGCGGCCAAACAGGATTATAGGAGGAAGAAGGGAGAATGGTTTAAGGTCGAGATTCTGAAAGTACAATAACTCAGCAAAGTGCGCAGTTAATCGCCATTCGGCACCGAGATGGAAACCTTTGTGTCAAAATCGACACAGTACTCGACGCCTGGCATGTTCACTTTACTTTTTTATTACTTTTTTTATATAGACTATAGTTGAGTCACCTTAAATGCCGACTGCGGAAATTTGCATTGAGCATCTATTCCATAAGGAATTCATCACAAAATATTATTTATTGATACAAAATTTATAAACAATTTGTTAATATATTTTATTCGTTATTAACAATAGACTATAAATAATAGGCAGTTTTTACTTGATATTTGAAGGAAATTTTAAATGCAACTCTATATTTGTTTATAAAAATTGTTCAAAAAAATTATAAACAGTTAGAATTTGTTAACAAATATTTATAAACCAATAAATAAATTATCAACAATAGTGGATTGAGACAATAATTATGTGATTAATTATAAAATTGTCTATTAAGAATATGAAATTAGGGTAAAAAAATTCTTAAACACTTGATATTGTTATAAATAAAACAAGTTAATGTTTAATAAATAAATGTATTTTTTATTAACAAATACACTTGAAATATAAATTCTATTATTTATTTATCAATTTTTGAATAAAAATTATTTATTTATAAGATTTCAGTCAGGAAATTCGATAAATAATTCGATATTGTTATAAATAAATACAACAGACGAAATCATTGCCCAATTTCGCTACGTCATATACCTAATTTAATCTTCTTTAATTACATAGAAGAAAAATTGCTGAGCTTACAGATTGTACTCTTTTTTGGTTAGATAGTATTGTACTTACCCCCTAAGAAAATTAAGTTAGATTAGGAAAATTTTCAATTAGTATGTTTCCATAATTTATCTCTAGAAACTTAGAATATATCTGTTACATATATATTGTTTTCCGAAGTTCAGCGATTCGAACTTAAACGGAATGTCAGAACAGCTCACACGAAAATTGGAAAAACCGACTCACAATAGTGGACTTAGAAATCTTTACAAAAAGGTTATAACTTTCATTAAAAATAACCCGGGAAATTTTTTTATTTTTTTTTTTTTTTTTACTTTATTCAAAAAAAATATGCCCCTAGTAGTCAAAAGAATGACTGTAACAGAAGCAACGAAAACTTTTAAAAATACAAAATACAATAATACATTTTCAAAACAAATATTTTGTTGTTGTTATTTACATTTGAAAAACTATTACTAAACTAAGAAAAAAAAGAATATTTATAATACTTAAAGTAATCACTAAAAAAATTTAAAATTTAAATTAAAGATTTTCATCTACTCTATTTTAATCATAGTTTAACAACAAATATAATTTCAACTTTCAAATTTAAACTCTTCAAGCTTGATAATATTCTTTAAATCAGCTGGTAACGCATTAAATTGTATCAATCCATTCACAAATATATTCTTTGAAGAAATACTAGTTTTATGAGACGAAGATGCAACATAAAAGTGAGATTGTCTACGTGTGGCATGCGAATGAATTTGACCAACTTGAGGTAGAACTAGATTACATTTTATTAGATTGAGTTTAACTTTCTTGATAAAATGAAACATTTCATACTTAGATAACAAAATTAATGGAAGTACTTTAACACTGTAAAGTTCTTTGGATGGAGTAAGTCGAGGTAATTGGAGAATAATTTTCAAAGCCTTGTTTTGGAGAATTTTTATTGGTTTTATAATAAAATCGGCACAGGTTGACCAGATAGTATTCAAATAGCATAAATGGGAATGAATATGAGCAAAATACACCATATACGCACACTTTAAATTTATGAACGGTCGAATTCTTTTCAATGCAAAAATTAAGGGGCAGATCTTATTTTTCAAATATGTTATATGATACGACTAAGACAGTTTAGAGTCAATGATAAGACCAAGATACTTGGCATGGTCAACTTGCTTTATTTGAACATCATTAAAATAAAAAAACTCCGGGCATACATTTTGCTCCTCAGGAGTCTTTGCTTTAGACTGAAATAAGATGTAGTTTGTTTTCGTAGTATTTCTATTAAGACGATTTGCAATTAAGTAGTTGTTGATAACGGTCAGATCATATTTCATGTTATCAATAAATGATGAGCGAGATTCCGCTTGATATACTATTACAGCATCATCTGCATACATTTGTATATTTCCACGTACCCCTAAATAACATAGATCATTGATGTAGAAGTTAAAAAATAAAGAGCCAAGCATTGACCCCTGAGGCACGCCAGAACGAGTTGTTCCATAATCACTCTGCGTCTCATTCACATAAACGAATTGCGTCCTTCCGGAAAAATAAGATGTAATCATAGCTAAAGCTGAATTTGATGGATTCAGAGTTTTAAATTTCTCTAATAAAATAGCTGGATCTACACAGTCAAATGCTTTTCTAACATCAATGAAGAGAATTGACACAAAATATTTTTTCTCCAACGCTGTATAAATGCGATCAAAGACGTTTAGAACAGCAGATTGAGTATTTGATTTTTCTATAAAGCCGAACTGATTATCATGTATAATTGAATGCTCTTTAAAAAAGTAGATTATTCTTTGTAGTAAGACAGATTCAAAAATTTTAGAAAAACTGTTCAAGATAGAAATTGGTCGATAATTTTCCATTATGGTTTTGTCATTCTGTTTATGTAGAGGAATAACTTTAGCTACTTTCAGGGAATTTGGAAAAACTCCGTCTGTTAGCGATTGGTTTATAGGTCTAACAAGAATAGGTGCTAAGTGGGACTTAAATCTGTCAATAAACCGCATTGAAATGAAATCGTAGCCACATGCAGAATTTTTGTTTAATTTCGAGATAATCTTTAAAATTTCTTGCTCGTTAGTAGCTTCAAAAGTAAGCTGACTGTTAGTTCTGAATGTAAAGTAGCTTTTAAAGTGGGGTATTATTGCAGATACTGGATTAGAGAAAGTGTTGAACAACTGTAACGAAACACGTAAAAAATAATTATTAAAACAATTAGCCACTTGACGCGGGTCAACTATATTTAATTGATTTTCCATAATTGTTAAACGATTTGGAACTTTGGAGTCACTTTTATTAAGAATTAATCTATTTAAAATACGCCATGTATTCTTTAAATTGTTTCGATTGTTTTGCAGTTCACTAGAAAAGTAATTCGACTTTAACTTCCGATTCAAGTTTGCAGCTTTATTCCTATATTTAATAAACTCCATTTTGAAAAACATATTTTGCGGAAATCTCCTATACAAGGCATAAAAGCCATCACGCAATTTCATTAACTTAAATAAATTACGATTAATCCAGGGCTTCATAACAGGTTTATGCACAATCTTTGTGTTAACACGTGTAAGGTTGGTTAAGAACGGCAACAATTCATCAAAATTCAAGTTATTATGATCACGGATGAAATCTACAATGGATATATTTGATAATCAAGAACTGAAAACGCTAATTTCTCGTGATGAGGCTTGGACTTTAAATCCAAGTTACAGTCAAGAACTAACATCTGATGGTCAGAGTAAAATATATCCAATAAAGTAAGTTTACATTTTAAGCGGACTAAATCAGTTATTGCATAATCAATCACCGTGGCTATAGTGTTTGAAAATCGAGTAGAAAACTCTTCCCTAATAGAATTTAATATTAAAACCCATTGGACATTACCGTTGACTGAAGCCTTATGGTATTAGCATCGGTCTGATCTCGAAAATTAATATTTAGGTCGCCCATCAAGATTGAATTCTGGTATTTACTTAACAAACCATCTAAATTATCAAAAAATATATCACTGTTACTCTGGCCTGGTTTGTAAATCCCAATAATATGTATATTGAAATCAATCAGCTTAATTATTATAAAACTAGAATTATCGATTGTTTCAGACCAGACTTCGGTAGCACGCACTGATGTATGAACAAATACACTAACACCACCACCACCTTTATTTTGTCGAACACCGTGGAATGACTGATAATGATTAATATTATAGTTTTTTTTTTCTTCAGAAAAAATAAAAATTTCACCAATCACAATAACTTTTGGTAGATTACCAAGGGCCAACATAGTTAATTCAATGTCATCCATTTTGCGACGGAGACTTCTAGCGTTCAATGCCGCCACACGAAAAGGTATTGCTTATTATTTTCTAAAATGAGAGAATGAACAATATCAATAAAATTATCTTGCTTCATATTCATAATAAAAATTCACGTAATAGCGATCCATATAAACAACAGCTGATTTAAAAAAATATACCGAAAGAGACAAACAAAATTGAATTAAAATGAATAATTGATAGCAGAAATAAACAACTATATGCTTTGTTTGTTTTTTCAGTATGTAATAAGCTATAATGACAGAAAATATAGAAAAATAAAATATATACGAAATATTTATAACTGAAAACTTAGATAACAACAACAAAATGCACTTAAAATTAATAAATACATAACTAGAAAAATGATGTGATGCGAAGAAAAACAAATCCCGAAGATAATATTATAATTCCGTTAGATTAACAAGCTCGGTTGACGATGATATTTGAATTGGCTGATTATTATCATCTTTCGTCACAAAAATATGAGAATTTTGAATCCAAAATTTGCTAATGTGACCTTGGTTTTTTGCAATTCTCAATTTTTTCATTAATACCAAATTATGTTGTGTAATTCGATGATTGATATATATTTTTTGATCATTATTAATATTAGGCACAATTACGGGCCCCAAAGATCGCACTTGTTTCATAACTTGAATTTTAGTTTGTAACTTCAGAAAACTTATAACCACAAATTTCGATGAATTATTAGAAGCTAATTTTGATATAGATTGAATTTCCTTTGACAAATTATTAAGCGTATTGCTCATTTCATAGCTTCTTATGTACGAAAATTTAATGTCTTCAACGCTGAAATTTAGCAAGACCCCAGTTTTAGTAATAAATCTGATGTAGATGTTAAAGTTGGTGGTAAATTGGTGACGATTATGTCATTTATAAAATCTTTTTGTTGAAAATAATTAACTTGAGATTTCAACATTACGATGTCCTTGGTGTTCTTTTCAACGGAGTCTTCTATTTCGTTTATTTTTGATTCATTATTTTTCACATCAGTTGTTAAATTATCCACCGCGGATGTTAATTTATCCATTTTACTGTTAATGTTTTCATTGACAACCAATAAAGCTGACAATAAATCTTTTATCGACGGATCCTTCAATCTTGCCAAATCGGATAATTCTACACCGGGTGTTTTTTTTGGAGGCATCTCAAAAATGACACGTTTAATAAGGAACCAAAATAGCACCAACAAACTTGGACAACACGTCGAAAAAAAAAATACAATTACATCAATACAAAAACCACACGTTTTGAAGAATAACAGTGCACAAAATCATGACACCAAATTAATGTTTTTAGTTACAAATTCACTTGAACAAATTCATTTGAAACAAGAAATAATTAACTTAAAATTATTGGAATATTTAAAATTTAATTATTTAATTTAAAATCGAAATTTTCGCAGCACATCAAAATTTCATGTTTAGCACTCGATCGCCATTTTGAAAACCGTGCAATAAAATTTAACACACCCCAATCCATGGTAAAACGAATTCGAGTTCAGGAAGGTTATAAGAGCTACCACTCAATGGTAAAAAGATTTCGAGTTCAGGAAGGCTACAAGAGCTACCGAGTTATTAAAACGCCAAATTGTTCAGATAACCAACACTTGTTCGCTTAAAAATGTGCCAGACTGATTTTCACAAAATGTAGTGGACGTGTTTTGATGGATGACGAAACGTACGTGAAATTGGTTTTGAAACAATTAATTATCTAAGCAACAAACAATTTTTGCAGTTCATGCAGTCCAGACAATAATTTCCTTCGTTATAAAATCAGTTCCGGATTTTGTTTCAAATCTTTCATATTAGTTAAAATTTATAATTAAAATTTTTTTTTTAAATGAAAAAATGTTTAACATTTAAATTTAATAAAATTCCATTTCATAACGTGTTGCACATCAAAATTAATTTTCAAAATTTGGCAATTTTAAATATTAGAACCGCGGGGAATACAAAAATATAATTTTTACAAAATTCAATATATCAACTACATCAAACTGTCGAATTTTGGTAAATTGGGTTCAAGTTTCCTACAGGCTTCCCTCCAAAATTAACTTCGATTTTTACTTGACAAGTCGTTTTAAATTTGACATATTGGTATGTTAAACTAACTTGAATATAGAAGTTGAAGGCGTAGAAAATTTCGAAACATTTGATTTTCCTGGATCTCACTTCGAAATTTTAATTCTATCGACCGTTAAAATTACTTTTTAAATTTCACGTTGTTTGACAAAATTTTAATTTAAGTATAATCTGAATTCGAAATTTTTTAATTCGAACAAATATTTGTGATCGAGTCAACATTTGAAAAATGTTGGTAATTTAAAGAATTTGTTGAACCTTTCTGAAAATTCTGAAATTGAATTTAATATGCTCGTTAGTATCAGAAAGTTAGTAGTTAATCCAACAATTTCAGAGATCGATTATTAGAATAGAACTTTCGGATTTACATTCAAAAATATAAATATTAACTTGCTTAAGGTTCCAATTTGTTTAGAAGCTTTAAGAGTTAAGCTAGAAACTCAGTCTACTTGTGTTGTGCTAAAATATTTGTAGCTGATCGCATTCAAATAAATTTAGGATGGAGAATCCAAAAGTAAAAACATACGTATACAAGCATACACCCAGGTCCCGTGTAGCTTGTTTAGACCAACATTCTAAAGCGGTAACCAACATTTAAAAATAAATGTTACATTCCTCAATATGTTCGGTATGCGCTATAAATATTGTGGAATGCTGTAGTTAAAATGGAGCTTAAAGAATCAGATTGGGAAGTGTATAACTAAAAAGTCGGTTTCATTATCAATTTGGTCGAAGATTAATTAAAATTTATAAAATTCAGAATTTGTCATTTTAATTCGAATTTTGAACCTACTGGAATGTCAAATTTCGTCCAAAAAATATTGAAATACAATTTTACAAATCTAAATATGAAAATTAAATTTCTACATCGAACAATGAAATTAAACATTAAATTTTGTAATTTAACTCTGTTTTTTAAATTTTATAATTCTAAATTCAAAATTTCTAGGCGATCAAAAAATTACATTTTTTATAATTTTTGAAACTTTTAAAAATTCAAATTTCTAAATATTCACTATTCGATAATTAGGATTGATATTTCGAATTCAGATTTGAACGATTTAAAAACTACAAATATTCAAAATTCTCGAAAAAAATTTCGTGTTTAAATTTTGAGTTATAATATTTTTAAAATATTCAAAATTTAAAACTAATATTTCTGAGTTACGGGCAAATTACATTTTTTTTAAATACATATTTCAACTCTAGAAAATTCGAATCTTGTTATTTTCGTTCAGATTTGCTAAATTTAAAAATATCAAAAATTGAATATTTTTTACTAGAATATCAGAATTGGAAGTGGACTTTTAATTCTGAATACGAATTTCAATTTTAATTTTCTCCCTTTGACATTGTTCGATTAAACATTAAATTTATTAATTTATAATTATGAATTCGAAGTTTCAAATCAGATCAATATATTCATTTTAGCGAAAATGTTGAATTTTTAAAACATACAAAACAACACTTGAAAATATTTAAACTTTTAAAATTTTGAAAACATGTTTAAATTTTAATCTAAAATTATTAAACTTGGAATTTCGTTTAACTATAACGAAATTTATTAGTAATTTTATAAGAAATTAATTTATCAGATTGGTACGGTTTGGATTGATAATTAAAATTTTCCATGAAATTACAATTGAAATTAATTATTATTTTCGAATAAAGTTTTAAAATATTTTGTAATTTTGTAAAATATCATAATTCAGTTTGACTTGTTCAGACTTGTAAAATTCAGTCTCAATTCGATACATTGAAAATTAGTATTCCTGGAAAATCAAAATTTTCAAAATTCAATGATTTAATTTGTACGATCAGAATTTGAATTAATTCAGAATTTAAGAAAGAACCGATTTTTAAATTTGAATTGGTTTAAATAAATATTAAGTTTTAACGTATTTGTAGGAAATTTGTATTTAAATTTTAATTCACACAGTTTGAATAAATTTCAAATTTAAATAGTAGACGATGTTCTAAATTTTACAACTTTGAAATACTTCAGGAATTTTATAAAATTTCAAGCATTTATTCAAATTCCGTAATTTTTTAATGTCAAATTTTTAAAAAATTTAAATTTTAAATTCTTTGAAATTCATCATTCCGAGCAAACTGTTGAAACAATAACTTTCACAATAAAATTCCAGAAATTCTGAAAATTATAAATATTTTAAAATTTAATTTTTTTATTGTTTTGTAAAATTAAATCTACTAAATTTCAAATTTATATATGTCTTTGTGGCATAAACGCGTAAATTAAAAAAAAAGAAGACATTAACTCAAAAAGAGTATATTTTGATGATTGTTAGGCAAAACAAAAGAGTAAAGAGTAAAACGAAACAAAATGAGTGTACTAATACTCTTGAAAAGAGTATATCTGGTCACCCTAATTTTGGCAAAACCGGAAGCAATGCTCCTGCTGTCTAAAAGCACTTGAAAGTTAGATACATTTGCAAACAAATTTATGATTTGACCAGCAATTTGCAGTTTTGCCACATTTTTCAAAATGACATATTTTGCCGCTAATTCGTCAACACGACTCAGCAGAAAGGTTTGAACATTTAGCTAGTTCACACAACCCTATAAAGGAGCAATAAATTTATACTAGATTAATCAAGTCGATGTTATCTCAAAGAATCTAAGACCCCAGGTTTTCGATTCGAAATATTGGGCTATACTGAAAATACTGTTGAATAAGAATGGCGGACATCTGCGAGACCTTATCCGTAATAACGAACTTTAAACTAATTGTAATCAGTGTAGTGCAATAGAGAATTTTTAATTAAAGTTATTGTTTATTTTCTTTCAACATATTTTCGAAAGTTATAATAAGTGATTCATTTATAGAGGTGAATTTTGGAAAAGTTATAAATAAACAAAAAATTCAATGGACACTTATCATTCGAGAGAACATTTCTTGTCATTAATAGTCTAAAGATTATTTCTTTCAAATTCAATTTATGCGTTCGAGCATTTCGATTGGTATTTGGCGAATGACACGCGTAATGTTCGCTTCTAATACCTCAAGTGTAGCGGGTTTATCCACATAAATTTTGGACTTTACGTAGCCGCACAAAGGAAAAAGTTTAGAGATGTGGTATCAAAAAATCACCTCTAGATGAGTCACACTTTAGTATGGTATGTTATTCCTGATTTAATTTGAATCGTTATTTAATTTCCTGTTATATACCTCTTAGATGAATTGCTCTGCTCTTTTACGAAATACAGCTGCGAACTGACTCATCCAGTTTCGAATCAATAAAATCGCTAAAAACCACATGTGATTGTTGACATTATTTTAATTGTCGTCGTTGACAAAAAACCCTGCCAAGTAATCATCGGATAACGAAGTTTCACCATCACTAGTCTTTTTTTATATAGTTTTTTAGCGTCATGCAGTAAAAAAACTCTTCATCACTGTAGATAAACTTAAACTGTATAGATAAACCACAAACTTGGAAAGGCTTCTTTATAGCTTTTCAATAAAATGCTTTAAGTCCACCAACTTTTGAGTAAACTGTATGTGTTGAATTTTGATTGCATACGGTGTGCCATAAACTTACAATTACAAATTTTCCGTCAGAAAATCTCAATACTAATATGAACTAAAATGCATAATGACATTAAAAATATACGCTAAATTGATATCGGAGTTGGATTCGGAGTCGGACTTTTAAAATTATAAGCTTTGGTGTCGGAGTTGGAATTATTTTTGGGCGACCCAATACCATTGCATCGTTTTGAACAAAAATATCGTCTATGGTACGATATGATTCTGGTGGTACACCTACAGAGTAGTAATTGAGTTGACGTTAGAACGTTTTAGTTCAAATAAACTATTAGTGGTTTCCCACATCGAGGTCATAAGTTATCAGATCTAGCTACTTCACCATTATTATTCGTTATATTACATATAACAAAACAAATTTAGTTCCAACTCCTCCGATACTCAGATATATTGTGATATATAGCTTTTTTATATCCCATCTTAGTATCAAAATATGTTTCTGTCTATTATTACACATCAACTCAACTAAGACCGCAAACATTTGATGACTATAGTCTTAGAGATTAGATTTTCTCACTATTTCTAAATTTTCTAGAATAGAGGAACAAATTATTTGTTCTCGGGAATATGCTTTGGTTGTCTATATGAAAAATATAAAGTAAAACCTCTTTTCCTTTATTAAAGAGTCTACCAATAGGGTAGTGTTGTCGAGGGTTTGAAACACAGCGCAAATATGTGTTATGAAGTGATATTTCGTACTTTTTGGCACAAATGAATCATGGTTTATTCGCGTTGAAAAGAGATTCATCATGTTTCCATTGAAAAAGATTAACATTAATTCGCCCGATTTTCTCGAAATAATGCAACCGGGAAACTTTCCTTTCCATCTATTGTTTGGTGAACTGTATGACCTAAATACCACACCAGACCCGTTTTTTTTTTGTTCTTCTGGATTTTTTTGGGTCAAATTCGATCGTTTATTTATTTAGAAATCAATTTAGCCATAAATTATGTTGACCGTAAATCGAATGAAGAGCGCCATCTATTTTCGTTTAGCACAATTCTTGACAACAAATTTTAATAATTTGTACACGTTGTTTAATTGTTTATGTTAATTTGCTAAACATTATTGAATTCAATCGTCAAATAATGGAATTAGCATCCTATTTAATCTTCTTGGTATAGACCATCTAGACTCTACATATATAGTGTTCTACATTCAAATACAACGGATTCATTGTTGCGTTCATTCGTTCGTTCTATTTTTTTTTGACCAATAGTCGATTTTGGTTAACAATGTAGTGAATTTTATAACAAAGCTTGCTAATAATGTAATAGGTTTAATTTGTCTATTTAATTATAGGTTTAATTTTCATTTTATATTTGTTACAAAGAGAATGATGTTTCCACAGGTTTAAGTTTATTGTAAATTTGTGTGGTGCCGCATGAAAAATATTATTTCTTTAAATTATGAGTTACAAAATCTTTGCTTCAATGTAATATTATTCCAGACCTAAACATTTTATGAACTTTGCTTTATGTTAATTCTAATTTGAAATAGCTTTTTATAAACGGGCTAATTTACATGTGCTGAACTACATATAAATATACGCATGTATATTATATGCTTGCATCAGCAACAAACGACGCATTAACAACATGGTATAGTAATCTTATTTTATGCGAAGTTTTATTAAAAAACAACTTTGCATTAATATTTTATATATAAGTACATATTTGAAAAAATGTGATTTCGCATTTATTTTACACTACAGTAATTCCTTTTCGATCCTTTAAAATTGAACCAACAAAAAACTATTATTGTAATACACTAAAATCTATAATACAGCATTCATTGAATTGGAATCAAAGCTTCCGTAAAAAAAAAGCTCAACAAATAAAATCGAAACCAATATAAAATACTATATACACTCCCTATAGTACAACAGAAGCAAAAAATGTATCAGTGAAATGAAATGGAATAAATTAATTCAATCGACCGAAAGCGAATTCTCGTGCACACAGCAAAAAAAAATTATGATATAAAATAATGTTTATAGTTTCTTGTAAGATCTATTTTCATTGCTTAACAATAATGAGAAACGAAAAATTGTTGTAATGTTTTGGGGACATGTAAACACGAGAAAATTCATTAATTGAATTTGAATACGTTTGATGTGGGCTTTAAAGCTCAGAAATATAAATTACTTCCACAACATTGAAGAATTACAATTAAGTTTGTACAGTACTCAATCATTATTTTATATTTTCATTTGCGGAAGGAATCACTACTATCGTAAACAATGTTGACAATTTAGTACTTTCAGTGCCAGATTTAATACTATCCAATTTATTTTAGCACCATAAAAATCAGTTTTGCACCCAAGTGCAATTTGGCACTATATATAAATCTTTTTAGCACTAGTTCTTGCACTTTCAAAAAAATTATAGTTTATTCTTTTTTGCTACCAGTGATAAATTCGACGGAATAAACCCACCTTATTAGAATATTTATGGTATAAAATCCACATTTCCAACAAATTTACAGTTAACCGTAACATTCCTGATCACGTATTGAGCGGCTGATTCAATTTTATTTTCTTCTTTCCTGTTTTTTTTCCGCCAAGTAACCTGAATGGTTCAAACTTCAGATGAAATAACTTTCACAATTGGAAATTACATTTTTGATATTTGTAAATTTTCTGCTCATTTTAAAGAATGAGTGTAAATATTTTAATCGATTCTGATCTACGCAACAACAAAGTTATTATTTAGTAGCTTTTGATAAAAAAATTCTCCACAGTCCTACAAATTGGAAAATAAATTTTTATATTTGTTGTAAATATTTTGTTTTATTCCAATGGGACACAAAGTCAGTTTATGAAATGTTGAGCTTTATTGAAAAAGACATTCATCTGGCTTTTGTTATTAAAAAACACGTGTAAATATTTTATTTGTTTCCGTACCGATATAAACGTTATACTTATAATAACATGACTTTTTTAAGAAAGGTTTAACGATTGTTCTAAAAGTTTAGGTATTTGTAATCACGTACTTCTATAATTAAAAATCAAGTGTAAATACTTTGTTTCACTCGAATCTGGCATAATAGCTATATCTTGAACAGTTGAGCTTTTAAAAATAAGTTTCACAATATTGTCCTTCGAATTGGAAATCAAATTATAGATTTTTTAATTATCTGTTTATTTAAAAAGAACAAATATTTATTTCCGATCCAACACAAATGTTATTTTATGAAAAAATGAGCTTTTTCAAAAAGTTTCATATCTGCTCTTCAAATTAGAAATTAAACTTTTAATATTCATAATCATTTGGTTCTAAATTAACGAGCACGCGTAAATATTCTAATTAATTCCTATCCAACATAAAACTTTCACAGTAGGACTTCCAATTTGAAAATTTATTTTTGAAATTTACAACCATCGAATTATTTAGTTAAAGAACAAAGTGTAAATATTTCACTTGACTATAATCCAATAATCTGCTTTTGTAGTTAAACAACACGTGTACATTTTTATTCAATTGCGATCCCACATAAAAGCTCATACTTAATGTTTTGCAGTTGTTTTATTTTATTTTAATTGATTCCAATCCGACATAAAAGTATTTTTTACAAAAATCTGAGCTTTTTGAGAATATAGGTTTCACAGTCTCTTCCAATTGGGAATGCATATTTTTGTGTAAATTTTTATTCAATTGCGATCCCACATAAAAGTTCATTCTTTATGTTTTGCAGTTGTTTTATTTTATTTTAATTGATTCCAATCCGACATAAAAGTATTTTTTACAAAAAACTGAGCTTTTTGAGAATATAGGTTTCACAGTCTCTTCCAATTTGGAATTCATATTTTTAAAATTTTAACTGAAGAACAAGACTAAATATTTTAATTGATTCCGATCCGACATGAAGGTTCTATTAGGAAAATATAAACTTTTTGTAACACATAAAACTAATTTATTAGATTCCAACCGACAAGAAAACTAAGAGTTTTATAAAACAGTTTAACAATACTGTTCCATTGGAAGTAAACATTTTGATATATGTAAGCACTTAGTTAACGCTTTAATTAAAACACAAGTGGAAATATTTCTGATTTGCTGTAAAAGTTATTTTATGAAAAGTATAGCTTTTTGATAAGTATCACAGTATTTTTATTCGAATTAGAAATTTAGTTAATTTATGACAAAAGGAGTTTTATGAAAAAATTTTCTTATTTGTCCTTCCAATAGGAAATTAAAATTTAGAAATTTATAATCATTGGCTTCTTTAATTAAAGAATAAGAAATTATTTTTATATGCTCTTCATTCGACGTAAAAGCTCATCTTTGAAAAGTTCTTTTTTATAACATAAGCTTTTCGATTCAAAAATTATTAGTTTTACCTTGACGTAGCAGTAAACATTTAAAACCTAACATGTTATTACGAAAAGTTTAATAATTGGTGAAAGCTCTGCTAGATGGACATTTCAAACAATTTTTAAAATGGATTTTCATTTTTTTCGGTGTCCAAAAGATTGATAACGAAAAGTCAAAAATTCAGCTCAAAAATAGTTTTATGGCACAAGGAGCTATACGTTTTATGTAGAATTGTACAATTATTTTAAATACAAATCACAGTTCCTACAATCATGATAATTGATAAAATATAAAAATAAACTGATGTAAAAATTATATAATCCAGCCAGTTACTTAACTTTAAATATATTGTGTCAAAAAATGGGACTGATTATAGCTATATAAAGTTGAATACCTGGCATTAACTCAGGGTTTTTTTAAACACGATTTAATGTAGTTGAATACCACTGAAATATGTTTGCAATTCCTTTTTAAACTGGTCGGGGCTCTTTTCGAAACCATTTTGCGATTACCATTCTAAGGATAGGTTTTATTTTAATATGTTGGTTTGTTTATTTGTCGTCTACCAGCAGGAAGAAAAGACGGTTCGTTATCAAATTACTGAAACAGAAAGAAGTTTGGGAGCTGATTGTGCTTCTAAAATTGAATTTAATGCGGAATCATTTAAAACACATAATTTGTACTAGTAGAACAAATGTTGTAATAATCGAATATGAAATCACAAATAAACTATTGAAATTACCACGAAAATTATCTGTAATTTAGAGTAATAAAGTCTTCAATTGATATAGGTATTTTATTCAAATATCAAAATGGGTATTGAACAACCCATATAAAAAATTCTAGCTGGACAACACAGATTATTTTAAAATAGTTTTGAAATTTTATTAAAGTAACAAATTTTATAATAATAATTTACTTAAATCTAGCTCGTTTTTAACAAGATTTTCATCGTTTTTAGCCTATTTATTAAGAAAAATCCCGAAATTATGTTGTAAAATAGCTCTTTTCCTGTATATTAGCTCGTTTTTAACAAGATTTTAAGGAACTTCCTCTAAATATACAAGTTCGGTCAACTTTGGTAAAACAACCACAACACAAGAAGCATCACGGTGATCACCTCTAACATATTCAATCGGTAGTAGCGATGGGCGGTGTGTACAAAGGGCAGGGACGTAATCAATGCGAGCTTATGACCCGCACTTACTGGGAATTCTAGGTTTATGTGAACAGTTTGAGTCCACAATCCCAACCACGAAGGTGGTTCAGCGGTTTACCCGGTCTTTTTAGACTAGGAGGACACGTGGATACCTTTATTGTAGCGCGTGTGCAGCCCAGGACATCTAAGGGCATCACAGACCTGTTATTCCTCAATCTCATTACTGCTAGACGCAATTTGTCTATTTAAGAAGCAAGTGTCCTATTCAGACAAACCACCAGGTATGACTCCACTTACAGACAATTCTTACGTATTAAAACCACACCCCGTTAGAAGCATGAATAACAGAGGCAAAAATGTATGCAAAGTTTCTACACCATAACCATACCGGCATCTAGTTAAGAAATTTGAGTCTCGTTCGTTATCGGAATTAACCAGACAAATCACTACACGAACTAAGAACGGCCATGCACCACCACCCATAGATTCGAGAAAGAGCTATTAATCTGTCTTACTCATTTATGGTCGGACCTGGTTAGTTTCCCCGTGTTGAGTAAAATTAAGCCGCAGGCTCCACTCCTGGTGGTGCCCTTCCGTCAATTCCTTTAAGTTTCAACTTTACAACCATACTTCCCCCGGAGCCCAAAAGCTTTGGTTTCCCGGAAAGCGACTGAAAGAGTCATATATGTAGCTCCATCCAATTGCTAGCTGGCACCGTTTATGGTTAGAACTAGGGAATATCAATGAAAGTTCCATGGAAAAATGGCACTTTCTTTGTTTCCATAATTTCGGATATTTTTTTTTGACAAAATATAATAAAAATATTGAACATTTTATTAAAAACGAGGGAATATTCAGGAAGATTGCAGTTTTTCCACATAATTTCTGGTATTTTACTGCCAAAAACAATAAAAATATTGAAAATCTTATGTAAAACGATTTTAAAGAATAATCATGTTACAAACGAGCTAATATTCAAGAAAAGAGCAATTTTTCGTCATTACTTCGGATTTGTTTCAACAAAATATGCACTTTTACAATTATCAATCCATGCAACGACCATACCATGTTACAAGCACCGGTTCTCGTCCGATCACCGAAGTCAAGCGGCGTAGTTAGTACTGAGATGGGTGACCGCTTGGGAACACTATATGTTGTTGGCAAAACCTCTTTTATATAATTTGTAGTATTTAACAGCATGATTTAAATAGTTACGATCTTACGAATAAAATTTTCAATATTTTTATCGTTTTTTGCAGTAAAATGAATTTATGTTGAAAAATGGTAATCTTCCTGAATATTTCCTCGTATTTAATAAGATGTTCAACATTTTTATTATATTTTGTCAAAAATAAACCGAAATTATGGAAAAATGGCACTTTTTCTAAATGTTAGCTCGGTTTTAATAAGATTTTCCTTTTCAAGGAAAATCTTGGTACAATGGAGGTAATGTTCAGGAAAAGTGCCATTTTTCCACCGAGCTCAAACGATGAAAATCTTGTTAAAAACGAGCTAATTCCTGTATATTAAATTAATTAGTAAATAAATTAATTTTTTTAATGGTGTGTGAATTTGATTTAATTTCTTTTGAAAAAAGTTACATTCATTCTGAAAATTTTTGTTTATTATTTATATATTATAATAGTAATCTAATAAAATTATTAAAAATAAATCGAATCCGAAACCAGTTTCATTTTATTTGAAAAAGATTGCGTTCAATTTTGAAATACGTAGCTTCACTTAGTACATAGTAACTTTTTCCCTATAAACAAATTCAATGAAATTATAGAGATATAGAATTTTTACACTATTTTGACATCAATCTGGCACCCATGAAAAATAATAGTAGGCAACACTGATCGTAAACAGTAATCGGTGCACGGGGACTACCAAGAAAGATTTCGTTCCAATCGTACAATTACTCTTGTATGTATATATTAACAACGTCTTTGTGATCCATCCCAGAATATTTAAAATTTTGATAGATGAAGATTAAATTTGTAAACTCGAATAAAAAGGGCTGGGAAAAATGTAAAATATTGTAATTATATTATTGTAATATTGCAAACATTTAGGCGCATTATATAATAAAAATAACGTATTCGGTTAACCGGTTGGATGGCATTACAAAGAACAGTTATAAAGCACCATCGCAATAAACAACAATTAAATAATTCATATACCTGAAATAGTTGTTTGAAAATATGGGTTGAACCATAAATTCGGTGATTTGATTCTTGAATATTTGTATAACTTAATTTTTTCATTTTATTAGTAAATAATTATGTATGTATATACTCGTACATAATAATTTTAGATGCATAAATTAATAGTTATTTCCATTATTTTATTTATATAAAAATACGTACATCTAACTATATTTTAATATTGGCTAAATTATGGAATTGCCATGAATTTTCTACTCGATTGATTTTGACAATGCGACAGAGGGCAAATATTTATGAAAATTAAATTTAAATGAAAAATAAAATAACTGAATCATGAAAAACTGTACTACCGAAACAACAACAGTGTCAACAGCAAAATAAAATTTTACGAGGCAAAAATTATTTTCAATCACCCTTATCAGAGAATTATAATTTGGAAAATATAGCAAATTCTTTGTTAGGCGGTTACATTTTACTGCGGTGGTATGACTTTTTTTGTGTTAGTTTTCTGATCAAACGACAAAAAATTATTAACTATTTTAGTTACATATATAGTGGCGTGAGCTTTACAGAGTTTTACAGAGCTAGCGGGTTTTGGTATTTTGACATTTTTTAATGTGTACATAGTATTTTATTTCGTTCCATTGCATTGAGTTGAAATGAATTCAAATAAATATCGTGACTCAAGTCATTTACATAAATAATTTAAATGAAAAATTTATTAAAAATATTTTACAACCAAAAAAAAAAAAATATGCGGTAATGAAAAGGGTAAAATATATAAAATCCCATGTGAGTAATTTATCTTACCCCTCTGTGTATACATACATATAATATATAAACAGAGATACATACGTGTACCTATACTGAAGAAAACATGTACATATAAGTATGTATGTTCATATACATAAACAAAATTGAAAATTATGCGAAAACATCGTAAATTTAAGAATGAGTAATATCTGAATATCTTTTGCTTTCCTTTGCTTTCTTCGTGTTGTAGGTACATTTTTTGTGGGTAGCTTTTACGATACTTTTAATAATTTATGTTTTAAAAGGGTATATATGATAAAAGACGGGTGAAAAGCCAACACAGACAAATAAATGACCAACACAGAAAAGTGCAGGCGAAACGACGAGTTGAAATGATTTTATTTTTATTTGTACTTTCTAACAAAAAAGAATACAAAACTGAATATCAAAAATTATTTTTTTTATTAGAATGTGTCTTTTGGAGAGATGTCAAAATTTGCAATTAATATGTAACGGAAATGGTAATATATTGCACAATAAAAATTTACTAATCACGATTTTTCAAAATTACTGATCGTCTGTTCCTATAGTAATGCCTTAGTTAAAAATCCTTAAAAAGTGAGTAATGATTCAGTCAATTACCGTCAATAGGTCCGATTCAAATCAAAACGTCTATCTTCCTTTTATTCTGCTATGCTATTATATCTATGAAACTCTTTAAGCATTGTACAAACTTATGAATTATTTGAATTTCGTATCTAGTTTTCCTAGAAATAATATAAGAGTAGAACAAAAGGCAGATGTAAATTTTTTTTTGTTGTAATTTTGATGCAATATTTTTCACTTATCAAGTAGGCAGTTGCTTAAAAAAAATCACAAATAATAGCAAAAAGCATTTGTTTTGTTTTATTGATATTTCAACTCACAAGAAGTACAAATATACTTATGTGGTGTTCTATATGATTTTCCAAATCAATGTGAAATTTATGGTTCAAATAGAACAAAAAAGTAAATTGATTTTTAATTTTTTTAAATTTTTTTTTGACGTTTAGATATGTCATTTTGTGTGTTTATCAAAAGATTTTGGTTTTTTAATTAAAAAATATTTAATTATGCATCAAGTGATCGAAGAATTGTTGGAATCGTCTTCCTCGTCGTCATCGGACGATTTTTTGATGTGTTTGTCTTCATCAGATGAAGATGATTTTTTGAAGATGCATACTGAATTATTTCAGAGATCCTCAAGAAATCGTGTATAGAATTTTGTACACGATGTAGTGGCGAAATATTCAGATGAAGAAGTGAGTTGTGGATATGTTTGTATTGTGTTCTGGACTAATTTGATTTAAACCTCTTTTTTGTGTTTATAGTTTCGTCGTAATTTTCGAGTAACGCGAGCCACTGCTAACAAGCTTAGTGAAAAATACGAAAACTCGGAATTCTACAGTAACTACAAATCGGGAAGGAAGAATATATCTGCCGAGTCTCAATGTTTATCATTTTTATGGTTTGCTGGAAATAAAGAGACTTACAGAGAAGTCAATTTGGTTAACGTCTCCCAGTCAGCCGCTCATAGACACCTTACGAATTTCTTAGAATTTCTGTTTGATATATCGGACCAACATATAAAATTCCCAACAACAGATAATGGGAAGCTTGAAAAATCGGCAGCATTTGAGGAGGTAATACAAAATATAATTTAAATTTAATTGAAATCTTATTATTATTTTTTTTATAATTTCAGCTCAACGGTTTTCCAAACGTTCTAGGCTGCATCGATGGCTGCTACATTTATATTCGTAAGCCAGTCAACAAGGTTCGTTCTATACATTCGTGAATCGACATGGCTTAATCTCTATGACCGCTGCAAGGAATTTGTGATGCCAATAAAAAATTCCTAGATGTATTTATTGGATTTATTTATTGGAAATAAACTGAAAGTTTAATTTATTTTGTATAAAAGCAATTGATATTATTTCTACTACACAAATTACCAATCTACTACAATTTTTATTCAAAGTCTGCTACGTATTTTGCTGATGTCACAACACATTCATAATTACGTTCTACAGATTGAAGTGGCGGTGTCTTCCGACCCGCGAGGTTTTTGGCAGGTCATGAACACAAGAAGAAAGGGGGTCGGAGTCCTTCTCCTATGACCTTTCAGAGCTGCTCTGCTAGGCTTCCCGTTGATATGTGCAATTTATTTGCTAATTTTTCAAATCAGTCTATGAACCGTAGTCAAACCTTTTGAGCTTGGAAATAATCAGGAATTCACACAACTATCTTTTACCTCAGAAGAAGTCTTTGATTTTATATCCAAAATTGATATCAATAAGGGTGTTGGTCATGATGGTTTTCCTCCCATCCTGATTAAGAATTGCGCGGAGAGCCTGTGTGATCACATTACTGTTATCTTTAATGAAAGCTTCGAACAGTTTTAACAGTTTTTCCAGATTCGTTGAAATTATCCTTCATACGTCCCATATTCAAATCGGGTAAACGAAGCGAGATCATCAACTATCGCCGGATTTCCATACTTTCTATCATACCAAAACTCTTTGAATACAAAAAGGTATATTTCGCCTGTGCAACATGGTTTTTTTTGCGGGAAGGTCGACAATCACAAACCTATAGTGCCTTTCAGCGGCCAACTTCACAGTACGATTGATTCCAGACAACAGCTAAACGTGGTCTATACTGATTTTTCAAAGGCCTTTGATAAAATTAATCACTCTATTCTGATCGACATGCTAATGAAATTAAACTCCAACTTCATCCTAGTCAGATGGTTGCACTCTTACCTATCAGATCGTTGGCAATTTGTCAAGTTATACTTCCGTACTATTTTTTTCCGTGCAACATCCGGGGACCACTGTTGTTTTCACTCTTCGTATACACGATGTGGTAAACTGTTTAAAATTTGCAAGATGTCTGCTATTCACTGATGAAATTTTTGCTCCAGTTTCAAATTTATCTGACTGTATGATGTTGCAAAGTGATTTAAACAACTTTTGTTGTTGGACTATCAGCAACAACTTACGGTGAAATGTAAGCAAATGTAAGACTCTTTCGATTAATAGAATCCGGTGTCATTTCATCAGTATTTCTTATATGATATGCCAATTGATTGAACCGAATTTATTACTGATCTTGGAGTGACCTTATCTTCGGATCTAACATTTACTAGGCACATTTACTCTGCTCTTTCTATAAAGCTTACCTTATGCTGGGTTTTATCAAGCAAAATTGTTACGAATTTACTGATCTGCTAACATTAAAATCTTTGTATGTGTCATTCGTTCGTCCGGTTCTGGAATACGCCTCTCAGGTTTGGTAGCCTTCATATTTGTGCCACTCGGCCATGATCGAGTCCGTTCAAAAGCAGTTTGTCCTATTAGTCCTCCGACGTCTGCCATCTTGACGTACTAACGTATGCGAACTCCCACCATTTATTGAGATTGTCACAACTCAATCATCCACGAGGACGCTTGAAAATCTTATTTTCGTAATGACGCTTGAAAATCTAAATTGCGAAAGATTTGAGAGAGTCTCGAACCCCAGGTCAAGAATTAAAATATAAATAAAAATAACAATTAAAACGATAAATTTAAAATCGGCGGGATCGGATTTGGGAACGACGAATCATGTGCATTACTATAAAATTATGTGCATTACTAAAGAATTCATAAATTTTGAGAAATCGATTATAGAATTAACGAAATTTTTCAAAGTTTTAAAAACTTTACGATTTACTGTTGATTTATTTTTTAAATTTATCAATGAAATTAAAACTCAGCGAAGTTTGTAATTAAAATGGATTTTGAACGAATTTCCACAATTACACTAAATATGTGTTAATGATAGCATAACTAATGTCAAGTTCGTTCGGGTTAAAAAAAAAACGAATTTTCGCTGGCCCGAAAGAACGCGTAAAGAAATTGATGTTTTTTTGTGTTTGTTTTAGTAAAGAGAGAAAGAGTAGTAAATATTGATAGAACGAGAAGGAAATGTATTATTATGACGTCTTCTTGTTTATATTTATGAATTGATAATGAACACGTGTTGATGTTAGTTAAAATTCCAGAAAAAACTGGTATTTCCAAAAAAACATTAAAAATTTTGTTGATGTACATATGTATATCAAATTTTTTGATACGATTTAATAACATCAATTTTATAAACACGTATTTTAAGAACAACAAGAAAAATACGAATGGAGTTTTTCGAGTTGATGCATAATTATGTGTTGGTTTCAAAATATTTTGCTATATTTTGTCCCGAAAGAACATGCACTTGTCATGTTCTTTCGGGACAAAATATAGCAAAATATGATGATTATCAAAAAGCCGGCAAAATTGGTTGCTATTTTTAAATCACTTTTTGTGGCACGAAACAACTCAAACATACATGAATACGATTGAAAAAATATGTCGATCCTTTTTTGGTTCATACAGGAATGTGTTTGTAAACTCGACATTGTAACAATATTGTTACGACTGTCATTGTTTAAATGACGTATATAAATTAACGAAATTGTTGTAAACGTCAAAAGGAATTAAATCGAGCCGAATTGCTATAATTTAATAATTCAAATTTTTTGTATAATGCGAATATTTACAAAATACAAAATGCAAGAAGAAAACAATAATACAATAGTGCTTGCTTCAGTATATTAAATTACAAAAAGACACAGATGAATTTAGTAACTTCAATATGACAATTATTGCAAGATTATGGTGCGAGTCGAAAAATCCACCCCGAATTACGGGATGTATAGTGGACGTATAGTAAATCACTACGATGACCCACAGTTTCAACAAAATTTTAGATTGAAACGTATTACATTTGAAAAATTGTTGAGTATATACCATTTCAATAAACACCACTACACATGAGGGAGGAGATGGGCTACCAGTCGAATTGAACCATAAAAATGCTTTGTTCAAATGATTAACCATTTAACTGGTTTAATGAGGCAATTTATAAATAGGCCAAATGGACTATACATACAATTGGAAAGTACTAAAAGATACCTCTCTCTTTCTATATACTAACAAATATATTACCGCCTACATAAATCGAAAATGTTACACACCAATCACATCATAAGCCATATGTGATTCCGAGATGAAATATATTGATAAATATTGCGGGTGGCCAAGTTCAGTACCAAATATAAGAATTCCCAAAAATACCAATTTTTCCAAAAATTCCCATATCTACCATTCATATGGATAGAGGTCGTTTATCACGTTTTTCGTTGTCGACAATACTGAATTCGGCTCAATGCTGAAAGAAATATTTATTGGATTGCTTCAGTGGTCGCTTCCAAAGATTTCATTAAATTCATCAAAATAATCGAAATTAAATAAGGTGCTGCTCCGATACGACGATCATTATCTGATTTTTTATAAGGTAAACACGATTGTTAAATTTGTCATTACATTGAGTTTTAGACATTTTATAACCATAACTCATCATTAACGTCTATTTTATGCTATATTTCGTCGCTTTTTAGCAACCCAGTCCCAAATAAATATTTTATTTCTTTATAAGCCCTTAAGAGAGCAAGAATTGTGGGTCGATTCCACACTATTCTTGAAGAATCGTTCACTATTATTGAAGAATCGTGCAGTTGTTAATAATATTGTTACAATGTCGAGTTGATGAACACACTCTTGTAGTATATGTATAAATCGTTCGCCAAATATGATCTAATTTGAAATATTTTCCTTCGTTACTCGTAGTCTAACGTAAAGTACATACATGTATTCCTAAATTGAAAATAAGGATTTTAAGGTTGAAAAAACAATTTTAAGTGATTATTACAGAAAAGCAAGAAATCACAAAATTTAACAAGATGTATGTATTTCTCTATACACTATACCTGTTCATATATACAAAATTTGAAGAGTGGCATTATGCTATTGATGATTATTACATAATAGTAAAAAAACATTCTTCATTTCATTCGGAGGTATACGTCAATTATAGTTTAGATTTTTCTCTATTGTTCGAATATACATACAGATATCTATACTTCAAATTGTTGTTAAAATCCAATTGGATTTTTTCGTCGTATATATAAAGATATCGAATTACAAATAATATAACCTGTCATGTGTGAATTAAAATCTATAGGTGATTGAAAATTAATCGAATTTAATTTTAACACCTATCGTACCCTGCGTACGAGTATTATTAAAAATAAATCTTAACTTGATATTGTTGATATTCGGTTGAATAATTGTTTATTAAGAATATTGGATTAGAAAACATAAATAGAATTTTAATTTTTCGTATATGAGTATGTCACTTTCAAATTACACTTATATGTTCTTAAGTTTATTGTATATGTATATGTTTTTGAACGTTGATCTGGTGTATTATTACTTAATTTAATATACGTAAATAAATATAATTTGTAAGATTTAAAATTATAAAATTTTTCCAACTAGACAAGTATGCATGTATTTGAAATAACATTACTAAGAAGTCGAAATATATTTCTTCAAAAAAGAAGATAACCGGACGTACCTGGGAATATGCTCGTTATTCCACCATGCGATAACGGAATATTTGCTGCCTGAAATTGAAGCCCGGCCTCAACGACATTTGGTTCCAAGAAGTCGGTGCTATTTGCTATATGGCGTGCGAAGCAATGTGCTTATTGAAAAATCATGTGGGCGAGCTTTCTTTGAGGCTACGCAAAGTCCAAAGTCTATGTGAATAAACCAGCCAAATTTGAGGCATTAGAAGCCAACATTACTCGTGCCATTCGCCAAATAACACTCGATATTCTCGAACGAGTCATCAAAAATTGGACTTTGAGAAAGGACTATCGCAGTTGCAGCCATCATTTGCTAGAAAAATAAATGGCAAGATATGTTTTTTCGAATGACATTAAAGTTTTCATACGATTAAATTGAATTTTTTGAGTTTATTTAATTTTTTAATTTAAAATCACCTCTATAGATTTCGTTATTACGGATAAAATCATGCTTACTGCTTCTGGCATAACTACCGGTGTGACTTTTGCACTTCAGCACTCTTTCCACTTTAGCCCAAAATTTTTCGGTACGTAGAAAAATGTGACAAAAACAACTGCAAATTGCTGGCCAAGTCATACATTTTTTGCAAATGTATCTAACTTGAGTTGAAAACATATCCACTAAATTTTTTTGATTTGATTTGATTTGATTGGAATGTTCGAACAAGCAGTAAGCAGGATCTCCCGGAGATGGCCGGGCCTCACCGAACACCCATTTACACATAACATAAAGAGGATGTGGATAGGTTCAGTTAGAATGATATAAATTGACTCGGTTACAGACACCTGGTATAGCCAATAGTTAGTAACACAGGACGATACAGTTTTAATCTACTTATATAATTTTTCAGCATTACTGAGCTCTGAAATAAAATTTCTTAGTTTGCTGGGTCAGACTTATGAGATACTCCTGAAAATTCAACTCAAATAGGTTACGATTTATTTTATTATGCATTCCAACCTTTAATTGTTTAATTTAAATATAACTGGTATAGATCCTGTATAGTTTAGATCAATTTGTTATTATTAATTCCATATATTTGAGCTGTTATAGATTCTGTAATGAATGATAATTAGTTTAGTGCCTCTTTTTCCAACCCTCGATTAAAACATATACCCATTAACCCGTTGTTCTTCTCCATCAAATAGCTTATAAAACCATCAAATAGCTTATACTCCATCAAATAGCTTATAACACCTATAATAACTAACGCGTGACCTCACGTTATCGACAAAAATAAACAAAGCTACCTCCCGCAGATGGCGCACCAAACGCCCTTCAACAAGACTTTTTTTTTAATTTTTTTTATAGCGTTTATTTGTTAGTGGTGCCATCTAGTTAATACAACCCAACTACGATAAACCGCCTTATCCTGACACTAAAATCTGCAGCAATCCCTCCTATACTACAAGTTATTTGTACTCCATATACCTATTCAGCCAACCCATTTTTCCCTACCATGTAACTAACAATTAACTACCACTAGACCAAACTTTAAGAGTAAAGCTACTGTTGACATCGTTAGTTGTCGATCATCCCCAACAGTTGTCTCTCAGTTATTTCTTCGTTAAATCCTAAATGTTAAAAATGTTACCTAAATTAAAAAAAACCTACAAAGCGTTTGTTAGAAGAGTGATATATATAAGCCTGGTTTGAGTTGGTTAAATATAAAAGATTTGTATAGCATTACGTATATTCAGCGGTGGTTCAGTTAACAGAGTCATTGCTTTTGTATTCGTGGACTCGAGTTCAATTCTAGTCACCGTCAATACTTTTTTAATTTAATTTCTTCGGCAAGTATAAGAGCCATCTCTTGTGTATGACCGTAATGAATTGCCCATTCCTGTTGGTAAAATTTTCAATTTCCTCTATTGAATTGGCAAAGATAAAAGATTTGTATAGCACCAAATTTATATACGCCGGTGATCCAGTAAGCCGAGTCGTTACATTTGTTATTATGAACTTGAGTTGAAGCCTCAGTTTGGCATTAAATAATTTTTAGTTCAATTTATTTAATTTCTTCCTTTAATTGGCAAATATAAAGAATGAGTATTTCGGCAATTCTACACTGAGAAAAAATGTATCTTAAAAACAAAGGATTCTACTTTAATTTAAAGAATTTTTGCCTATAGATTTTGCGCAAAACTTTTTTGATTTTAACTTAAAGAATCCGAAAAGTTTAAATCAAAGTTTATTTTATCATTTGGAATAAGCTATTGTGAAGTAAAAACAAAGGATTTTTTCTTTTCTCCTGAAGGTTATATGGCAATAAAAATAAAGCAATGAAGATTTTGATTTTAAGGTTATTGTATTTTCATTTAAAACATTTTGAACCTTTGTTTTTCTCCTAAAAATGTTTCGGCTTTAGCTGAAAGAATGAAAACTTTTGAAAATTATTTTTCATTAGGTTTTGTTTTGAAGGACTGTAGTATTTGTTTCCAAACATACTTTCAAAGGGTGGTTCCAAAAATGATTTGTATCCAATTATTTAATAAAAGAAAAATGTTTATTTTGAAATTCGTTTAATTACAAAATTTGAATAAAAAATACATTTTTAATAAATATAAAATTAATATAAACATATAAAATTAATACATTTTTAAATAAATGTTAAAAGTTAAATTCGTTCCTCTTATAATTTTTCATAACAAACCATATAAACCTTTAGGGTAATTCTCAAAAACATCGTCGGTTCCATCTAAATCAATAACTTCTAAGGGTTTTACAGTAAATTCGTGGACATCCACCAGGAAATTAATTGTTTTTTGGGACAAGCCCCATGTTGAAAACAAATTTCGAAATTCAATGACTTTGGTTAAATCATCACCGGGCTTTATTACCGTTATTGTTGATAACAAACACTCGCTGTCCATTATATTGGTGGTAATAGGTTGACTCTCGCTGTCATAATTACAAGAGGCATTACTCTCGTTTTCGTTCATGATGCTAATTTTTTCAAAATAATGTACTCTAAAAACTAATGAACGCAGCAAAATAATTAATAAGCGAGTGCACATTATACATTTTAAAGATGTGGAAAACAGGGAAAACATAAACATTGTAAAAGGTTATCAATCACAGAAAATAATATCCATTATTCATTTTTAATTTTACCACGAATAACACTATTTAGTTAACTGTTAACCAAAGTTTGAGGCGCATATTTGAGATTCATTTAACATCGATATTGCTTGGTATAATCACAAAATCGATATTTTCCTTAAAAAAGTCAAGTTAATTTTCCAAATTTTTAAACAATTAACACCAAAATTAATGTAATATATACTGACGACAAATTATCTCAAAAATTGAAAAATTGTAATTTATGTATGCAAACACTTCTACTATACACTTTAGAATTGCAAAATATTTATAAAATAATTATATGTTTAATGCGCTTTTAATTAATACACGTTATAATATCGACGACTTACTGCTGATCGGTACAACATGAAATGGTAAAACTTACTCACTTAACGGTAAATTTCATAAATAAATAATCAAAACATTTGTCATTCATCAAAAGCCGTAAAACTTTAGTTTAAAGTATTCAAGATTTTGTCACTGCAGATATAATTGGTTTTAAAAGTTGAGATTCTTTTATCTAAAGAATTAAAAATCCTTTATATTAAATAATCATAATTTTAAGAAAAGCTTGTTTTGAACCAAAGTACATATCCTTTGAATATAAGGATTTTATACATTTCACCTCTAATATAACGCCATGCATTAAACATTCGATAACAAAGATTTTTAATGTTTTGAAATAAATGGTACTTTCATGTATATTTTCTTTAAAACAAAGAAAACTTTGCTAAAGAACTGATTCCTTTGAAATAAAAACTCAAATTTTTCTCAGTGTATATACGAAAATGGTGAGGTGCTAAAGTAAGCGGTGTCATAGTATTTGGAAACGTTGGATGGTTGTGCAGTGTTCGTTCGAACCTCGATTTGCAATTTAATTAAAAATATTTATTGAGGGCTTCAACTAGTCATACTTATATTCCAATTGGACAGCTTCTTTTACCACCGAGCTGCCGCCATACATATATAAATAGTGATATTCCTATCGTTTATAGCTGCCATTTGAATAAAAAAATTGAAAATTTTAGCAACGGCAATGGACTCTGCTTATTTGACTATCGGGTTGTCGACACGTTAAAGTAGAAAATAATAGATGACACGTTAAAGTAGAAAATAATAGATGACGCGTAAACGCCCATCTCTGGCACACGATAAATAATTTTATTTTACGGATTACCGAAAATTAAAAATTAAATTTTTGTCCATTTATCCAGCGAGTAAAACATAGCGCGGGTTTTATCCGATTAACACAATAGTATATCAAATTATTTTAAATTAACTAAAGTTCATTCTTGTGGAATTTAACAAAAGTTACACGCCCAAATTGAATGTTTTATTGAATTTCACAAATATTACAATTTTACATAATTTTCAATAACAAAAAATGAAAGGAACATTAAACAATAAATCAAAAACAAAAATCATTTCAATAAATTTAATTTAATATTAAAAAATTAATAAAATCAGCAATAATACATAAATGTACATACATTATTCTTTATTATTTTTTTGATTATTTTTTATTGGAATTGTGAAATATTTGAAAATTCAAATTTCCTTTTGAATAATTATAATAAATTTTATTTAATTTTATTGTAAAATATATGCATATAGTATAAATAAATAAATAAATAAAACAAAATTATGTAATTGTAAACGATAAATTTTTACATTATTTGACAGTTTTTTGTTTAAATCCATTACATATATGAAAGTTCTGTCGTTAGAGTATATGACAGATTTTTCAATTGAATTTGGGTTAGTTTTTTTTATATTTGATAACCAAATATAGTTTACAAAATTATTTTTATATACAACAATATTTTGAAAACGATGAATTTATATTTAGAAATAATAAGAACCGAGTGTTGCTCACTGTAGTAATTCATTTGAACAACTTTGTCTTTTCGCCTCCATACCCAAGATCAACTTTGTTCAAATTTTTATTGACGACTTTTTTAGAAAGTTCTCGCTTGTTAGAACGAAGTGTGCGGAATTATGCGTCTTATTTAACAACAATTCCTCCAACGAACTTAGACTATTATAAAAATTGTCCATAAACAATAATGGTATGTTTGCGTTAATCTCAATACCAGCACTTCTGGTATAGAGGGTTTTGTTATTTCATTGGTTAATTTCGAACGACAATATACGTACCCGTCTATTGATGTTACTGAGTATGTAAAATTTGATGCAATATTTGAACCTTAAATTGCCGGAATTTACCTTAAATAAATTGCCGGAAGCTAAATTTGCCTCGAAAAAAAGCAGTGATTCCTCTAAAGTCTTTAAATGATTCTTTAAATTATGCATACGTTGCTTTAAAATTTCTCTGTAATGAAAATCATCCACAGTTTTGTGACAATTTGTTCAAATCGTCTACCAGACGTTGTATAAATGAAAAGATAATCCCTAAAAATTAAATAAACAATGCTCCGGCCACGCTTCTGGCGTTGAAAGAGACAGATACCAAAGAACTTAAGCATTTAGGTTTCATTTGCATCACGAAACATTACCATTTGCCGATTTCGTATATTTTGCTTTGGGCCAACACAATTCTTTACCATATGCATATGTCGCATTCACGATCCAAAATATAATAAGGATCAGCAATTCCAGTTTTTCAACCGAAAATTGGAAGATCATAAGGCAAGAGGATGTATGCCAAGGCGGGCTCTAGATTATCCACTGTGGTGATCAACAAGGAGTCCTTATCTCCTCTTGCTGATAGTAAGGGAGTAATCGACTTCGGTTTCGGGTCGATTACTTCTAGAATTTAGAAAAAAGATGAGGTTGAGAATGAGAACGCTACAGATGTCGGCAACCTGTCCGCAGGTTTTTAAAAATTGATGTGTTCCGATTTAGTTTAAACTTAGCACAGACATGCTATCAGACTTCCAACTAAGAGCCGTTGTATCCGTTTTCCACATTGTTAACTGAAAATACTATTTTATTTGCAAAATTCCAGATGGCCCACATTTCACGAGATCGTGGTAAAAAAAATTGAAAAAATTGTTGTTTTCCGATATGGTTTTCAATTGGCACAGACATGCTATGGACCTTCAAACTTAGTGCCGTCGTATTAGTTTTGCACATTATTAACAAAAAAATGCGTTTTGGTGTGCCTAGGTATTTTCAAGAAAATTTGTAAACATTTTTTGGATGTTGGACAAACTTCACCCGTCTATATAGAAATTTTAAATGTGTCCTAAAAAAATCCTAATTTTTTATTTTTTTTCTACGTCAGTTTCTCAGCGGTCAAGACAGTGGTTAGAAAAAAAAGGTTACACAATTGATGCATCGTTACAAATCAATATGCTAAATATTTAAAAAAAAACATCTATTAGATCTCTTCGATGGTATAAGCTATTTTGTGAGCTTTTGAAATATTTTTTTGAAAAATAAATATCCTATATGTTTAAAGATTTCAACGTTCTTGCAGTATACAATGGCTTCTATGATGGATTCACTGAGAAATCTAAAATTTGAGAGCTTTTGCAAAAATCTTCATAGTTTATGCTTGCATACAGGTAGTAATTCATTTCAATTACTATCTCAACTATTGAGAAGCTTTCAATTTGGGTTCAGTTGAATGGTTTCTAGTAGACCGCTATACAAATTTGAAAACTTTTATAATTATTTTAAGAAAGAAATAAGTGTGAAGCTTTCCATGATGTACATTCTAGCATTTTAAAATTTATTGACTATACTGCAAATCTTGACAGATATTATGCATCTAAATATTTAAAACTCTTTAATTTGTACTTTACTATGGAGAACTTATAGTATAAATTTGAGAGCTTTAACAAACAATTTGAACTAACATTTTGTTTTGTGAGGTTTCGCAATAATTAATACTCTCCACATTGAGAACCTAGTACTGTGCCCTCAGCTTCAAGTATTTCCACGGAGTTATATTCAAATTATCAAACTTGAAAGCTTCTGCAATAACTTTGAGAAATCATCATAGAAGATGCTTACAATCATGATGACCACAAATGCTTAGTTTGAAGCTTTAGTTTGGTGTGAAGTTTTTTAATATGTGAGCTTTTCCAACAACTTTTGTTTTTCACAAGTGTTAAATTACCACCAATTATCACCAGTCACAGGACTAAATAATTAAAAAATTTCACTGTACCCTTAGTGCAGGACTTTTCCACAATGTATGTTCTCATATTTTAAACTTTAAGAGCTTTTCTAACAACATAACATTAACCGTAAACTATATAGTGTGTCACACAAGTAAATTTTCGACGGCAAATGTATAAAGCATAAAATAAATCAACTCAATTTTAAAGCATTTCCATGTATATTCACATTTTAAAATTATACAGCTTTAATTTTCTAAAATAGTGCTTTTCACAGAATTACAGTGCCATCATTCATAACGTTAAACAATAAAAATCACTTGTTATCGTTTTTGCTAGGGTGGACTAATGTTTTAAATTTTTAGAGCTTTTCAAATCATTTTCAGAAATCCTGGGTTTCACTGTACAGTTAAAGCTTTAATGTTTTCACAAAAGCCCTAATTGTAACACGTAAAACACAATTTGGAAAATTTTGGAATTTGAAAATAATATGTTTAAAATACCGTGTGATGCTACAACACTAAAAGCATTTATGAAGCTTTTAAAACATTGGAAATACCGAAAAAGCTCTCATTCAACACTATACATTTTTAATGTTTTTAATATAGGATATAGAATTAAAATTGAATAAATTAAAGTGTGAAAGCTTTTAGAAGCTTTTTTTATAAAATGCTTCACGAGATCCTGCAAAACAATAATATACGTAATACACATGTACAAACCTCCGTTCTTGCACAGCTACAGGTCATCGCAGTTCACAAGAATTTATTCATAAGTAACATAATCAAGAAAAGAATAGTAGGCATATTGCAAGCCATAACAACCAGCTCGGCCGTATTCCATCCTTTTATAAATTGGTGCCAAAACCAAAAACAAAAAATAATCAAAATTAATAACCAATGAGCATCAGCTGGATCCAAAATAAATATACTGTTGTCGCCGCCAAGAGCATATCATCATGGATAAGCCCAAGCGGACGATTTCCTTTGATTTGTGATTCACCCGAACTCGTATTCACTTCTTTACATCCCCCAACACATTGTACCATGGCAAACTATAAATGCACCTCTGAACTTTCGGCAAATTTAAACATCGATCGTATTTCAGCACTCGTTTGCGTTCCATCCGCATTTGGTTTAAATTTGTTAATGATTCCGACATCAACGGGACAACCAGGTTCATCAATTAGTGGAATTGATGTATTTTTCTTATTGAATGTAAAACAATTTTTAACACGTGGTATACATTTGGATGTCTTAATTCGGCGCGAATTGTTTATTCTCGAAATACGATACGTGGAATAAAAACGATCGTGGGGATACTCACAGGACGCTGCCTGTTTGGAGAACAGCCGAGGAGGCATGGTGAAGGCATAGACATAATTTAATTACATTAAGGAGCCAAGTACAATATTGGACAATATAATTTGATTAAATCGAATGTAATAAGGCCATTTTTGGCACGTCTGCTGTAATAATACGAAACACGTATATATATATATATATATATATATATATATATATATATATATATATATATATATATATATATATTATATGAACATATAAATATGTATATCTATGAGTTTCACCCATATAAGATAAATACTTAACCTTTACTTTGTATATTATGCATAACCTTTATACTCGATAAAATAAATAAAAGGTAAAATAAGATGTTGAATAAAATTATAAATTGATACGTGTAAATTAGCTGTTTTCTTTTTATAGTGCGGACAAAAATACATAAAATATACATTTTAAATTTTTTGAAATGTGAATAAAATTGAAATTGATTATCGTAAATAATTGCGTCTGATATGGGTCCAATCTTATAAAAATACCCTTATTTTTTTTTTTTTTTTTAGAAATTTTGAACGAAGTTTATTTAGTATATTACGAGTGTATGTATGCATATCCTAATTTATTAACATTAAGGAATTATTTTAAGAGTTTCATTAAGCAAAAAAATGGTTTTTGTGATGCATCCTTACTATATGTTATATACCCATATCAAGTTTCGACTAGTAAAACATTACGTTGTGTCAACGTCGGTTATTTAGACAACGTTAACAACCTACGAGATTTTAGCGTTTTGAGCTCGAATGAATCATATCCACCAATGGATATTTAAAAACTATCACCGTCGTATACCATTTTACTTAAGAAATTCCATGCACTCAATTTGTATTCATATTCAGTTAAAATATTAATTTATATTCACTCGTTTAATTTAACCAAAGATTTTGTTTCAAATCTACTTAAATGTCTCTCCAACGTGAAATTAAAACTTGACTCAAACTTTTATACCTTAAATTATAATTTAAAATCTTAACATATATATACGCAAACTCAAATAAGGCAAAATAATTTTTTCAACTCAATGGTTTATTTCTAACTCGACTGAAAATTTAAAATGCACTCAAATTTTGTTCAAGTCAAATGTTAGTTTACTTTTACTCATATAATTCATCTAAATAAAAATTAAAGGCTTTGGCTCAAATTCTAGTCTATACAAACTAAATATTTATGATTTAAATTGCACTCAAATAATCTATAAATCGCGCAAATTGTACCCTGAGTTTAACTTACAAACTTCCACTCAATATATGTAGTTCAAAGTCTACTCAATCACAATCAAATATAACAAAAAAAGCCTATTAAACGCGTTTAAAATTTAACGGAACCTGATAGTACAATTCTACCTTGAATTTCACTTAAAAAATCCACTCAAAATATATAATTTAGCATTTACTGAAAGTCAATAGTTAATAAAAAATTGAAATTTTGAAAAGCGGGCATTTTTATCCCCATCCTTCAATTTCAAGCAATATTTTTCGTTGGCTACGTTTCCTCGGTATCTCTTTTCATGTGCTCGGTTATAGCGCAAATGTAGCCTCATGTGCATCCTAGCCTTTAACATTATTTGAAAAATTTAATATTTTCAATCCATTATAGTTTTAACTCATTCCAAATTCCAAATTCCAAATTAATTTTTATGCGCGCAAGTAATCTTGTTTTTAGTTTGAACCGATATTACTTATCTTTAAAAGTGTCTTGTCTAGCCAAAGTAGGAGCGGAACACTGTGAGCAAACGTAGCTGAGACGCAAACTATTTTGATCGCTAATGCTGAATTTTAATTTAGTAGCGGATTCCTTTGAGCGGCCTGTTATAAGCTTCTATAATAGTACAGTAAGGATGGGCGAGGTAGATTACGCCATGTAATCTATATTATGTAAATTACTTGGCAATTTTTTTTGTCAACGTCGACAATTATGATAACATCAGCAACCTATACGATGTTTTAGCGTTTTGAACGCAAATGAACGAGTTCAAAGTTGTATTTGTGAAAATTATTTTATATAATAAGAAACTATGTATATCAAAAAAACTTGTTTATTAACAAATTCGGCATATTTTTGAAATTTATCACATTCCTGCAAAATGTTAGAAATTGACAAATAATATGATAATAAATAATTGATAATTTTAGTTTTAAGGTTATCTTTTCTATATGGAATAATATCAGAGCTTCGACAAACAGTATATGTATGTAACAGATTATAAAACAGGTTATTCAGGTTTCATTCATTTATTGAAATTCTAAATTTCTAGAGATGAATTCTGGTAATTTGAATAAATTTAAAACTTGTGTAACCTAACTTCTGAGAGGATGAGTTAAATTAAATTGCTTTGAATATAGGATATTTAAAACGAGTCAACGGCCGTATCGCATTGATTTCCTACAGAAATCTGGTCAACGATGTTTAGAACTAGTTAACAAAATCACACTGTAAATCCTACTCTGGAATTTTACTTAAGCAAATTCACTCTAAAATTATATACTTAAGCTCAAATATGAGTAAATGTTTATAATTTAAATTGCATGTAAATAATAATCTATAAATCGCGTTTAAAATTTTACTAAACTTCATAGAACAAATTGAACTTCAATTCACAAATGCAAAAGCAATGACACTGTTAACTGTACCACCGCCGAATATACATATACATAATGCTATACATATCTTTTATATTTGCCAATACAATAGAGAATTTTGCAAATTTTAGGAACAGGAATGGACTATGCTTATTTGACCATTGCCATATATTTTCATTACGGTCATACACCAGAGATGGCTCTTATACTAGCAGAAATTGAATGTAAATTTCAACAGAAGCTATGTTGAACCAATTTTAGAGAAGAAATTAAATAAATAAGTATTGAACGCTGACGAGTCTTGAACTCGAGTCCACGATTTCAAGAGCATTGACTCTGCTTACTCGACCATCGGCGTATTAAAAATTGCTGCTGAACAACGATAGAAATCTTTACATGGCACAACTGATATAGAAATCTTTACAAAAATATTATAACCTTCATTAAAAAAAGTTCGGGGAAATTTAACTATGACCGTGCCATACAATTTAACACACCACACTCCATGGTAAAACGAATTCGAGTTCAGGAAGGCTATGAGTGCTACCGAGTTGAGATAACCAACACTTATTAGATAAAATGTCAGACTGATGACAACATTCTCACAAACGTCCCGGTTTATTCTTCATTTTAGAAGAAATATGGACGAATGATTTCACAAGCGCATAAACCACACCAAACCGTCCATTTATTCGCGTATCATCCAATTCTGTAAACTGGGATTCAAACTTCGATTTTTTTTCAAATAGTGGTTTCGACAGGCCGATTATGTTAATGCAGTAACTTGGCCTAGGCGCACGAAACATATTCCTCACATGAACGTTATATATGATTTTCGTAATGCTGAACAATTTGTAGACAACAAACAACGAACAATTTGCACGATTGCTTCATTTTCGTACATGTATTTTGTTGTTGTTTTTATTTTGTTTACAACAATTTTATTGTAATTTATAATGCAATTTCAAAATTATAGAAAAAAAATTATATTTTATCAATATTTTTGTATTTTAAATCGAAATTGTTTGTGTTGTACAAATAACAAATAAAATTAAGTGCCAAATAAAATCCAAAAAATTAAATTAGAATAATTTTATTTTATTATTTAATTGCAATACAAAATATAAAAATTAATCTCGCAATTAATCGTATACGATATAAAAATTTAATTATTTAATATTAAAAAAGACAATATATTATAAAATACTAAATTATTAAATTCGCCAAAAACACCACATTATTAACAAGTGTCGCTGTTTTATCAAAATGGCATGAATATACTAACAGATTAAACTATTAAATTTTTAATAATTCATAAATGAATCCTATATTAATGAATCAACAATCCATTCAAAACTTATTTGGTTAGTTAATTTTGACAAATTTTCCTTAAAAACAATCATTTCAACCATTACGTGTTGCTTGTCGCAATTAAGAGAACTCGAAATGTCGTAATCGCGTTTAGTCGTAATTTCGAGAAACTCGTAACTCGTAATGCTTACATAATCGACCCCAATATGTCGGCCTCAGTCATTCCATGATGAAATTGCAAACAATATTGAATAAATAAAAACACGATGACAGTTTGAAACTATTCATGAGTCATTTGTCAAAAAGAAACAAACGAAAAAAACAGCTCTATATAGATGAACGCATTTACAAAATACTCCTGCGAATTGTCGCATTCGATTTCAAATTGCTAAAATATCGTATAGGTTGTTGAGATTATTTTAATTGTTGACGTTGATAAAAAACATTGCCAAGTAATCTACGTTAGATTTTACGTGAAAACAACCGCGTAGATTACATGGCGTAATCTACCTCGCCCATCCCTGGTGCTGAGATATAGCGTACACTTGCTTAATATATTTTGTCCAAATATTGAAAAATATTGTGTAAATGCAACAATTGAACTAGAGAAACAGTTTTGTAAACAAACCGCCAGTAACTATAGATGGTTTTGCGTAAATATATTCCTAAAAGTGAAACTCCAAATACTCATTCATCGATCATCTCTTACAATACGAATTTCATTGATGAAATACACACGAGAATATCAAAATGTTTAGATCAATGCAACAACAACTTTTCACAACACAATTCAATTTTATTTTCAGAAGTTTTACAGTTCAGCACTTATACATTATATTGGAATGTACAATTTTAATTGCGATATTCCATGTTATCAAAAGGAGATTTTCATGCCTTTACTGTATATAACTAAAATATAAACAAACGAAATCCCTTCCTTCTTTCAGGTTTTGTTTTCAAAAAATTTTTGTTTGTATTTAATTATTTAAAATTAAAACACAATCGAGAAAGGTAGGGATGACTCTAGGTAGGGGTAACTTTATCCGATTTATTAGAGTTTGTTTTTTGTTGATATTTCGCTTATATACAGTATAGACCCCAAAATAAATACATATATTATCGCATATAAATCGTACATCTCAATATATCATATATGAGTTCTGTACTGTAACAATTCTGAAAATAACTCGAATTGTGTTTTGAAATGTTTTGTTGGTCTATTGCTGTGATCTATTTTCCACCAATGCCAATACAATATAATTCTTTAAAATGTTATTTTTTAATGATTTTTTTTCGTCAACCGATTGGCTCATTAATATTTTTTATTTTGCTGTATTGTTCAAAATGTAAATGCAAGAAAGAGACATGTCGAATCTCGAAATATGAAATTATTTCATTTGGGTATATTTCTCTCATAAAGGGTGTTTTTTATAGAGTTACACAAGTTTAAATCATAATAAAACAAAGAAATATATTTCTAATTTCAATGAAACGGGCTTTATTGGATAGAACCTTTTATAACGTTAATGTTTAAATATGATTTGTGACCGCCACCGCTGGCGCGTTCAAGGCGCAATCTGGAACACCAATTTTCACAAACTTTTCGAATGTTGATTTCCAGGTGTTAAATTGTCTCTGGTTTATCGACGTAGACAAGTGACTTTACATAACCCCAATAAAAATATCCAATGTTGTTAAATCACACGATCTTGGTGGCCAATTAATTGGACCATTACACGAAATTATTCTTTAATGCTAACGTATTTTTTGTCGTTTGAGATTGATTATGTATTGTATGGTGTGTTTGGGTCGGGTTTTGTGTAAATTTTGAAGGTGTGTTTTAAATTTTCGTTTTTTATGGTGGGGTCCAAACAGTTTATTGTATTTTCTTTTTCTATTTCTAATGTGAATTTGATGTTTGGTTTCTGTTTGTTCGTGTTTTGGTGAAGGCTATCCAGTTGTCCGTTTTTGCCTTTGAATAATATTATTATGTCGTCTACACATATCTGTGCCAATAAATTATGTTTTCCCTATGCCTGTTGTTTTGGTTATATGTATGGCTTGGTTCTCAATGGGCTTCCCAGTGGTAAACATTTGTTTTCTTTGTAAATATATGCGTTTGTTATGTGTAAAATAATTTTGTTTTGTTATGTCTATTATTATGTTGATAATTTCTTGTGTGTCGATTGTTTATATTCCATTTTTAATTAATACGATTTTTGTTATGTCTACTGTCTCATTTATTGGTATGTTCTTATAACATGATTGTTCTGTCGTGAAATTGGTTGTTATTTTTACAAAGGGAGATTTTTTTAGATTGTGTTAGTATGCGTGGGGTTTTGCTTGTGTGGAATTTTGACGTTTCATAAACATTTTGTGTATTTTGTGTTGAAGTTGTTGCTTCTAAAAAAAATATTGTTCTCCTTTTCTAGTCGACCAAGATAATACGCAACAGAGTGAGATCAGACCTGGTGACTGGAGGAAACATGGACAGTTGAGTTGAATAACGAAACAAGTTAGTTAAATTGCGGCTGAAACTGCGATCCAAACACTAGATGTACCCGCAGAGCATTTTATGACGGATGGTTCGGTTCAGTGGCAGTGGAGCTTTGTTTAGTTTATTTTATATTAAATAAAACTTATTTCAATTAAAATCTGTGTTTTATTATATTGCACATTTATTTATTATTATTATTATACATTTGTTATATTATTTATAACATCATTCCTGTGCGTCATTATATAAAGTTGTGATGTATATTTTTGTTGTTCATTTAGTTTACGTAAATAGCAAGCAACCTGATTTCCAAAAAATTCTTCCATCTGTCTATAAACACACGAGAAATGTCAGGAATGAAGGGTTGTACATATACTCATATAAAATTTCCCTTTATTTCAGTACTGATGTAAAAATAACAACCAAAAAATACCTAGGTATTAGTACAAATCAGTTGTAATTTGAAATGTTTTTTTTATTTGTGTGGGTTATACATATTTTGTGTCGAGACACATTTTTTTTTTGTGTAAGTATACTATTCGTGTAAGGTGCTTTGTAAAAATAACAACCAACTTTGCAGCTGAAACCTACACTTTGAAATTAATGATTCTTTAAACAATCGCTGAACTGCAAACAAACATGTTTGTCATGATTTTACTAATGTGACAAAATTTTCAGTACATAATGTAATAATAAACGACCAATTAGTATTTCCAATTATTATGAAGGACGTAACTTTCTAAAATTTTAAGCTTGTACGATATAAGTTTGCCTGCTTTATTTGATCTAAAGTTGATTGCCGATTTAGGAATATTGGACTTCACAAATAGGAATTGAAGTTTCCGATTAAAAGTTACACGAATTGCCTATAACCATCCAAATGTATTTTGTTCCAACTATACCGACCAGATTTTGAATATTGGAATTATGTTAATCATAACAAATCAATAAAATTTTCAGAAACTGACGCCACATATGATAATTAATTCAACAAAGGTGGCAAAAACAAATTGCTTACTGATAAATAGTTTAGATAAAACATATGTTTTATGTTGATGTATACATGAAAAAAAATCGTATGGCCAAGTTTTTGTAGGGTACCGATTGAGTTTGGGACCTTGTTGCCCACCGCACTGTGCTAGCGTTAATATTTTTTTCCCCATTGGAATTTCCGCAATATAAATAAATATGGTAGTTGGTAAGGACGACATATTTATTTAAATTTCGTAAATTCGAACGTATTACCAACGCTGCCACAATACAATGGTAGCCAACAAGGACATAAATTCAATCGCTGTGAAAAAATAGTCGTCCCTACAAAAGCTTGACCATTCGATTTTTATCGATTTAGTTTTCTTTGAAAAGTTGGCAAAGGCTCCAAATTTATTTATATTGCGGCATTTCCAATGGTCGAAACTTGCCCAGAAGAATTTATTTTCCATTAAATAAATTTTTCATATATTAAAAAAGTTTGGGATGAGTGAGTATTTTGGTACCAACACCAACTGTATATTTGTTTGTTGACGAAAAAGTCTGGGATAATATAAATGTAAAAAAATCCTGGGATTTTTAAAAAGTCTGGGATGGATTATTAACGGTTGTGTGGTCACAGGAATTTTTAAAAATCCTAGGATAACTTTAAGGTGGTTAAATCTCAGATCCTCTTTATAGAAAAAATCTTAAAAAAGTTACTGAAGAATATAGTTTCTGAATTCAAGGGACAATATCTCAAATCCACCACATAGAAAAAATGAAACTTTTATAATGGAAATTATTAGTTTTTAGATGCTTACATTATAATGCCTGCAATCACTATACACGTTAAATGACCTAATAACAAATACTGTGAATTGAATATGGTTATTTTTGCTCAATAGAAATCATTAATTGCGCGTGCATAGCTTTTCAAAATATTAAAATAAACTTACCTTAACTTACCTTCAATAAAAAAAATATTGAAGAAGACGGCTCCTGTTCCATATATTTTTTGTTATTTTCACAAATTTGATTGGTAACATAAAAAATAAAATGAAAAATGAGAAGAAGACGAAAAACCTCGAATATAAATATCTAAATAATATTTTCAGTTTGTTTGTCTTTTATTTTTATGTCTTCATAAAATATTCATCATCATATTTTTATAATCCCCTCTCCCCCCCCCCCCCCCCCCCCCCCCCAACTTTTATTTGTGTGCAATTAAATTTAATATTATTAATTTTTCTGTTATGATGGGAACTTGCACTTCTCGACGTATGTATAGAGTAATCTCTAGGAATTTTTGTTAACTATACGGTTTCACACTAAAATTTAAACTGTCCTCAAGTTGTTATTCAAAATAAGTTATAATTCAGTTTACCATTCCTAATATAATTAAAATTCGAATTTTTCGAATTAACAACGTCTATGTACAAAGCTTAAACTGTGTCCTTTAAAACTTTAATAATAGTATTACCTATGCGACAATATGTTAATTTAATTGACAGCAAAAAAAAAAAAAATATTGAAAATAATTAAGGTAATTTCGATTTTAAATTATATTAAAAACGAAAATATAATCACAAAATTAAATTAAATTTTTTTTTATTGAATCAATCAAATTAATTTTCGTGAAATCTTTTCTTATCTATGTCGTCTTGTTTTTTATTCCTATCTCATGTCGGGGTAATTATAAATAATTAGATAAAAGTAGACTATAATAAAAATTAAAAACTGTGTGTGTGTGTGTGTATTGTGTATCATTTTATGGGAAAAGGCGGAACGTGAATTATTTGAGTTTAAAATAAGAAAACTTAAGCGTAAGTGTTTAATTTATATTTTAGCGCTTTTTACGACATTAAAGAAAATTTTTCCATTTTCGTACGGTTTTTGTTGTTGTTTCACCAATTAACGTTTAATAAAAATATATATACATAGATAAATGTATAATGCCAGAGAATGTTAAAAATAAAATAGGTGTTAACGAACGGAATATAGCAACGTCTTATATATAAAAACAAACAAAAAATGAAAATTTATGGTTCAACAAATCTTTTGTCTGTTTGAAGTATTTATATTTGGTTCGTGTCTCCTCAGTTTTTATTTTTTACACTTTTATGAATTCTCCATTCATTATCGCGTTATCACCTCTTTTAGCCTCAATAGTTGTTTTCAATTCAAAAATTGAAAAACTAAAGAAATTTAAATTTTCAAGGGTAAACGTGATACATATACCTGCGATTGTGTTAACCTTCTTCCCGATTAAAAATTATCATTTTAGTAATTGTACTAATACTCACACACAAAACAAAATGTACCTTTGATCGATTTTGAGCCGATAGGGTTAAGAAATTCTATTTTAAAAAATAATCTAGATAAGTATACCTAAAGAAAAAATCCATTGAAATATGACAGGTGAGAATCATCTGCAGCGATAACAAAAATGTACATAAACTTTATAAGAAAATTAAATTGATAAGGGTGTCGAAACATTTTTAGATAATTTTAAACGAGCATCGAAACCATACTCTTTGTCACAAACAATATATGATATTTTTATGTTGAAAACCTACTGTCAATCAATTTGGAACATACATCAAAAAAACAAAATCTAAAACATAGGAATGCAAAAACTAAAATAATACAAGATGTATAGCCCCTTTTACCTACTGATGCTGAGTCACCTGTGTGGCCTTTAGATCAATCGTATTCAAAATAATTTTGTGGTTATGAATACTTTCAGGACTTTCATCATTCAGGTAGCTGGCAATTAGGAGTAACAACTCCTAAAAAGCTGGCAAAGGTATTTTCAGCTACTAAGCTAATGGAGAAAAATATTCGTTTTCCAACCGATTTTTCAATATTGCCAGGGTAAAAATGGTAAAGCTAGCCCGTACAACAGGGATTAATCTGCAGCAAAGCTATACCTGGGTGACGTTCTGGATTATGGTCAACAGGAACAGAACTAGTCCATTCCTTGACTGATTTTAATATGAAAATCGCGATGAAAATGGGATTCTAAAATGATTTTGGTATATAATTCTGGAAAATGGCCAACCCGATCGGAACTAGGCCATTCCTTGACCGATCATGATAAAATTCTACATGTCAAATGGAAATGGAGTATTGAAACAAATTAGGCTATTTTTTGACCGATTATAAATAAACCCTTAACGTAGTAAAATTTTTCTTCACTTATAAGGGATTTGTCTTCAATCGAGATCAATTTAAATTCTCTTCGGAAGATAAGTAAATCCTTCAATACCGTACTTTATTTATCTATTGATGAGTTAAAAACAGCAAATGTGTGCAATAAAAAATCCTTTCAAACAAAATGGACGTAATTCTGATGTGTTTATGATTATGATGTTCGTGAGGTGAACATCATAAATTATAAAGAACAAGACAACATTTAATAATAATTCTGGGCAAATTATTTTAAACTTGAAGATGTTGACCACTGTCCACCACGCTATCTCGCCAAACGTTGTAAGATGAAGTAATATCATAATCCTGAACGGCAACTATCGTTTGAATTATATTCAATAAAAACATTTTGTTTAGATTTGTCTCAAAGTGCCTCCCAAGTTCCAATAACATCTGGTTGTGAAAGAACATTATAATCATTAACGTAGAAATATACGAGTTCTGTGGAGCAAAAAAGATAAAAGTTTTATTACCAAAGATACCACAATATTTTTATTGCTCTGAAATTTGTTTTTTTCTTTGTAAGATGTAAGTCCTACTTTTTTTTCCAGCACGATGACCTGGAGAAAAATGCAAGCCAACTGCAGAAAATTTGATACTTAAAGATATTTTGTGAAAGAATAAATTTAAATTTTGTAGGATGATTAAAAAAATGTTTGAAATTTGAAGATTTCGTTCAAAAATATTATACCAAAAAACTGGAGCCGTAAAAAATTATATTTTTGAATTTAGAATTTAAAATTTTGGAATAAATCAAAAAAATTTAAATTTAATAATTTTGAATTTTTAAATTTTATTTGAAATTCAGAGGAAAATCGATCATAGATTAAGATATGAATTCAAATTAAAAATTAAGAGTTTTAGCTCAATATTTTGAATTTCAAACGACGTTATGAATCTCAATTTTAAGTAATTTAAATTTTTATATACAATACATACAATCTTATTTGAATGTGTATTTTAAAAGTTTAAAAAATTACGTAAATTATAAAATTTCGCAAAATAATCTCAACCTACCTAGAACATTTGATATCTATTTAATTCCGGATTTTAAAATGTATTTTTAGTTTCAAAATGAAATATTTTCTTTAAAAAATTAATATTTTTAAAATAAATTTTGAAATTTATAATTTTATCAAACCGAATTAAAATGTTTAATTCTAAATATATAATCCGACAATAGGTGTTTAGATTTTAATGTTTATGTGAAATTTGTGTCTGTAGAATTAAACTTTGGATTATACAATTTTATAATTAAATTTTTTAAATTCTTTACATTTTAAAAATGAATTTAAAATAATTTAAATATTAAAATTTTATCATATAATAAATTAATCAATATTCTAAAGCTTAAATAGATTTAAATTTGTAGAAAAAACAGGTGTCTAATTGTCGATAAAGTGCATTGTTTATTTTAAAGCACCCAGTTTGTAATTTTAAAATTTCAGAAATTATAGGAATGAACATTTCTAAATTTGAAAGTAAGAAATTTAGAACTTTTGTTTAAACATTTTACAATTTTTCATTCAAAAATTAAAGGTTTCAATCAGTCAAATTTTAAAATTTAAAGCATTTTAAATTTTGAATTAACAATTTAACCTTCTTTCCTAATTCTATATACATATAAAATATTCCAGCTCCGAAATTAAACAATTTCTAAATTCTTTGGATTCAAAATAAATTTTCCACAAAATAATGGATTAACCACTATTAATATAAACTATTTTTTCAACCATATTTAACCATTTTTAATGGTTTGCCACAAATTTTCAAAAGTTTAAATCATAACTGGGACGAAGGTGCCTGGTACCCTGGCTAAAACCATTATCTCCAAAATCAAAATATATTTATCCGGCAAGCGCGATCAGTCATATGAAGTAATGTGGACGGTGCTCACACTATTCATTGAGTGGCCAAACAATTTCATCATAGTGTAAAGCCCTATAGTGTAAAGATCATCATTGTTCGTGTGTTTTAATAGCACTCACATGCTGGTAAAGGTCGAGTAAAAAAAATTAATGCTAAGAATTTTTTTTTTTTATTATTATTTATAATTTGTTATAAATGTAATTTTACAATACAAAAGAAGATATGATACCAAATTTTATTCGACCTAGCTAAGCACTAGCTTATAGTAAAACACAGGAAAAATTGTCTGGGGCTGATGCAAGACAATATTCGTGTGTTTTACTATGAGTGAGCGCTTAGTTGGTTATGACTAAAATTTGATTTGGAGCATTTTTAATATTTTTTTTAATTATTACTACTGCTTTTGAGCATAAAAGCGTATATATGTAATATATTGGTTTAAAAAAATTAGAGGGCATTTACTCACTTAACAAAACAGTAAAGGGTAAAACGGAACAAAAAGAGTACTAATACTCTTAAAAAGAGTATATCTGGTCATTCTACAGTTAGCTGATTTGTGAAAAAAATTTCCAAGACCGTCTATAACTGCGCGTTACAAAGAAATTCGATTATTATTTGCCTCTTCAGCGATAAGAAGAAATTCAATTTGGATGGCCCAAATGGTTCCCATTAATATGTCTAGCACAATCTTAGGTAAGATACAGAAATCCATTTAAGTGGAGCCTCGCTGCTGGTTTGGAGTGGATTTTGCTACAATAAAACTTGCCTGGATTTCTAGAAGAATGCAATCAAAAGAATACACCGGTATGGGTGCCAATTGTATCATTCAACAGGGTAATGCAGCCATTCACAAGTCAAAAAAAATTAAAAAATCATTTTGTGAACGGAATATTGAGGTGATGGACTGGCTAGTTTGCTAGGTTTTAAAAAACTTAAAAACGTTGGTCAAAAAGTTCCATACAATATGATTTGCCTAGATGTATCTATGTTTGACTGTTATTGGCCATTGATTATTCAACTGCACGGTTTTGTGTACGTTAGTTTTGTATGACCTAGACATTTTTACCGAGCAACTAGTACAGTGGTTAAAGCTGTAACTGCCAGCTGCATAAAATATGATACAGATACTTAAATATATTTTGTGAAAAAATAGAAGCAATTCATTTAAATTTTTGTAGGATGATTAAAAAAATGTTTGAAATTAAATGGCGGGCATTTTGAACATTTACTAAATTAATAGACAAAAATAAATGTTAGTTTTTAATTCCTTACATTTATATTTAACACTTCAGAGTTAAGCGAATTTGTTCGTTTGCTCAATAGGTGAAACCTTTAATTGTTTTTGAGGTAGCAAGTAACTCGGGCTTTCCCCTCTGATTTTGCTTCGTATTTATATTTCTCTGTTTTTTCAATTCCTTGGCTACCAAACAACCACGGTAGCTGGCTGGGTGCTCTTCATGGCAGTTTGAGCACTTGGGTTTGTTTGTTTTCGGAATCGTGCAGTCAGCCGTTAAGTGCTTACCTGCACATCTGACACAATTAGCTTCCCTTTTGCAAAATTTCACTGTGTGGCCGAAGCGTTGGCATCTCTTACATTGAGGAATTTCTCTGTTCCTTCTTTTGGCTTCCATTTTAACTTTCATATGAAGAACATGTCTAATATCAAATATTTTCTTACTATCCTCCATGTTATCAAAAGAAAGCATAAAAAGTGGTAATGGAACTAGTTGGCTTCCATTTTCTTTCACTTTCTTCGTGACATTAACCACATTAATTATGTTGAACCCTTTATTACTAAGCTCTTCCTTAATCTCATCGGGCTTACAAGTCGGATGGAGTCCTCTTGCCATTACTCTAATTGGCCTGGTGAGTTTATTTTCATAAGAATGCCATTCAATGTCAGTCTTATTAAGCAGTTCACTTAGATTTCTGTAATCGTTTTCATCATCCACGTTGATCTTAAGTTGCTTATTATTCAGCAGCTTTATTTCATGTTTAATGTTTTTTTCGCTCAGCATTTTTTTCACTACGTTGAAGTCATCTACGTTACTAAGAATTACCGGAGGAGGTTTAACTTTCCTTCTTGTAGGCTTTTCATTTTGGACAGATTTTTCTACTAGTATTTTGTTCCTTATAGGTTGAGGTTGCCCGTTATTAGTTTCCTTCTCTGAAGTACTGCTATTAACTTCTGGTGAGCCGCTCGCTTTTCTTTTCTTATGATTCTTTTTTGTTTTCTTCAAGATCCAATCAGTTTCACGCGTAAGTTCCTCCTCATCAGTAACGTACTGAGGATAAGTTTCAACTTCCATTTCGTTGCCTGATTCATTTCGTTGCTGAAGTTCATACGAAAGCTTGAGGTTATCAGCTTTCAACTGAGCAATTTCTTTTTTAAGCTCTTCAACAATCAGCTTCAATGCACTAATTTTATTGCTTGTAGCAGAGTTTTGTGCTACATTTACTTTCTCCTGAGAAGTCACAGTCTCATTTAATTCAATCCCATCAGCTTGGGAAGATTTCACTTTTGAGTATGATTCACTTTCACTGTCACTACGATCCTTTCTGTTGAAAGGATTAGACAGATTTTCAAGTTTCTGATGTGTTGTTTTTATAATTGGTGATCTTAGTATACCTTTTCTCTGGAATGGATTTTCATCATCCTTATTACGCAATGGTTGGTCCCCCCCAGAATCTGTGGGACCGGCCTCCTTGAAGGATGGATTCACCAGATTGTCTGGCTTACCATCTGGGGTAATAATTCCTTTCGGTTTACTCATTGCAGTTAGTTATATCGGGGTACCACCCCTAGTTGGTTTAGGTCCACGGGTGGTATTTTATTTCCCACCTACCCGCCAGCAAGCCGGTGAGGGCATTCCCCTATCCGCCACCTGGGGACGCGCCCGATGGGAGATCCCAACAACTCCTCACGGGGTGTATAATATGATAAAATTAAAGAGAACACTAATAAAATGTAAATCAGTTGATTTCAAATTAGGGGATGAAATATTTTTATTTTGTATGTGAAAGTGGTATCGATATAGATGTTTCTATCATAAATGAAGAAACCTGGAACACCTTCAAATGTTCTTGGTATACTATTTAAAATTTAATTTTTTCTTGGGCTGCATCTCCCACCACGTCTAACAGAAATTTGTACAATTTCATGTCAGGGTAATTTTAATTGATAACATTGTACTACATTTGCCACTGAACATATTTTATTCAGGTACATGTTACCCACAGCAAAGTATCTTTCTCCAATTGGAGCATTATACTCAGATATACTTCACATGTAATTATTAATAACATTGTAATATATTAAGCACAATTAATTTTTTTCAGATTGACCTTTCTAAATCAAAGTCGAATTTGGAAAATTAAAAACGCCAAAAATAGTATTTTCTACTTGTAATGTACAAAACCGATACACGAAGAGAAGATCTGAGCCAAGTTTAAACCAAATCGATGAATAAGATTTTTTTGGAATTTTTTCAGCAAAGTGTTTTTCAAATTCGGTAATCAAAATCCTTAAACATTAAATAACAATATATATTTTGATTTATGCTTTATGAATTCTAAAAATGTGTTTCCCATTAATTTTGTATATTTAATTGGTAGATAGTGATATAAATTTACAACTTTTCAATAAGAATTTAATATCATTTATCCACCCTATATAACTGTAACTGGGCGAAATTCCCAATTATGTCGTCTGTTCATCAAAGATTATAACTCGAAATATAATTTTCTAATTGATTCAGGAGCCGAAGTAAGTGTTGTATCGAAATCATTATTCCAAAAATGTCAGAAAACTCCGATCTTTGCTTTATCTGCCTCAAATGGCACACATATTGAAACATATGGAACAAAACTCCTAACATTGGATCTTATGATTAAGAAGGACTTAAATTAAATTATAATTGGGCGGATTTTGCTCCAGCACTCAATGCCACTAATGGGCCGACGGTGCAATACCCACATTTACACGAACATTCATTCACCTATTCATCCCATTCACACAAGTACAGTATACCACCATGTCACCCTGTACAGTGACATGGAAGATGGGTCGGCCATGAGTTTTACATTCCAACAGAGGGTCATAGATGTTTTCAATTTAATCACCGATCGTAATCGGGAGAGGAAAAATCTCGTTTGCATCTCGCCTTTGTTGGGCTTCGACCCCGGTACCTCCCGATCCAAACGTCGCAGCTTTAATCACTGCGCTATTTGCTCAGTATAAGCACTTTCTGTCATACTTTTATCATCGCCAACGTTAATAGACCAATAATTGGTGCAGATTTTTTATCCAAATATGGTCTATTAGTCGCTGTTAGAAGAGGGCAGTTAATAGATTCGGGTACACATCTCTGGAGCGGTATACTAGTACACCTAATTGCGATATACCAACGCCACTAAACTTTGTCGTTGAGACTAGTTTTGGCGAAATATTACGACCATTTCCCGAATTAACCAAAGAGCCTCGGGACGACACACCAGTAAAACATGAGGTGTTCCATTATATTCCAACCACTGGCCAACTTCCGTTCACGAGACCACGTAGGCTGGATCCGACAAAACACCGTATCGCGAAATTAGAATTTGAACATATGTATGTGTCGGTTAGGAATATGCCGACCATCTTCTTCGCAAGTCTCATCTCCCTTACATCTAGTTCCAAAGAAGGATTCAAAATATTGGAGACCATGCGGGGACTATCGAAGACTTAATAACATGACAGTTCCAGACCGCTACCCAATACCGCACATCCAAAATTTTTCAATGAACCTACGTGGATGTAATATATTTTCTAAAATTGATTTGGTCAGGGGTTATCATCAAATTCCAATTGCACCTGAGTACGTGTATAAAACCGCTATTACAACCCCTTTTGGCCTGTTTGAGTTTTTGAGAACATCCTTCGGATTACGAGGAGCGGGCCATACTTTCCAGCGTTTTATGGGGTTTTTTTGTGGTGCGAAATTTGGATTTTGTATACGCTTATATCGACGATATATTGGTGGCGAGTCTAACTGAAGAGGAAGATAAAGAACATCTTAAACTACTGTTCAAAAGGTTGTCCGATTTCGGTCTAAACATGAATGTTTCAAAATGTGTTTTCGGAGTTCCAGAACTAGAATTTCTGTCACATACAATATCAAAAGACGGAATTCTTCCATCTAAAGGAAGAGTTTTAGTTATCACCAATTTTCCAACACCAAGAAGTTCCATTCGCCAGATACAGCAATTTGTAGGGATGGTAAATTATTACCATAAGTTTATCTTTAAATTGGCTGAATTGATTGATCCACTTTAAGAGCATCTAAAAATACTCTGCAAAAAACGGAAAAGCAAGAAAGATTTTTATTGGTCTGAAGTTTATCCATTGGACAAAGCTCCGTTCAATATAACCACAGACGCCTCGAGTACTGCCGTTGGAGCTGTATTAAAGCAGTTACACAACGGAGTTTGGGAACCATTACGTTTTTTTTTTCCAAAAAAGTAGGTCCGACCTAGACATCGCATAAAGAAAACATTACTGTTTTTTTGTCGAAGGCAAAAGTTTCACTATTTTTACCGATCATAAGCCAATCACAGCCGCATTATTAGCTAAAATGGAACGTAGTCCTAGACAATCGAGACACCTTGATTATATCAGCTAATTTACGTCTGATATACGTCACATACATGGCAAAGAAAATATAGTTCCTGACACTTTGTCCCGCTTAAGCAGCCACGATTTTAGTAGACTCAATAATTCTTACAGGACTAGATTATTTGGAACTGGGGAGATTACAAGAGCGCGATGATGATCTTGTATCTCTCACTCAATACCAGGCTACCTCTAGTAAAATTCCAGGCAAAATTTATTTGCCTGCGGATCATAAAGTTTACATATGGTGCGAAATTTCAACTTTAAGGAAACGCCCTTATATACCAAACCAATTGAGACACTCAGTTTTTCATTTAATTCATAATCTGAGACATCCTGGGATTCGAGCAACATGAAAATTGATAAGAACCAAATTCTTTTGGCCAGGTATAGATGTTGATGTAGGTTACTGGGCTAAAACATGCATTAATTGCCAGAAACCGAAAATTCATAGACACACCAGACTAGAACACGGTAGTGAATATCAATTTTTGCTCATAACTCTGAAACCACACACTTAACAAAAATTTTGTGTTAAAAGAATTGTTCTTTTATTGCTTCACTCAAAAGTATAGGTTCTAATTTAAAACTCTAACTTTAGTCTATATCTCCGAGACTTATGAATTTCAAGTTATTCAAGATTACCACTAAACGTTTCCCCGACACTCACTATTTTTTGTTAGTGTGTGTTAGTTAGTATTTTTCTCCTAAAAGCCTAGCATATTGTTAAAAAAAACTCACCCTGTACAATTTTGTAAGATAATCTAACATAAAGTTAGGTCGAATTACAATAAATCTAACTATCCAATAAATCTAACTATCGGTCGAATTACAATAAGTCTATCCCTATATACTACAGTAATGTAAGTGTTAATACTAAAAAAATAAAAATAAATTACACTGTTAAAAAATTTTAAATGCAGAAAATTACACTGTTAACAAATTGTCAAATGCCGCTGGTGATTTTACATATTCGGATTTTAATTGATTTTTACACTTTTGCACCGCCGATCCCAGAAATGTTCACGGAGGCTTATCTTTATTTTCAGATAGTCTGGACCAATTAAAATTATTGTGGTCACCGTAATTAAATTCCGATGAACTTGATTATTTTATTTACATCATTTAGCAGTTTGGTAAACGATTTTTAAGAACTCTTAACGCCGATCCTTGAGATATCCACGGGTGTACTTTTTTGTTATTGCCTAATGTATTCACGTTTTGAAGTTAAATAAATTAAATGATTCATGGTAAACGTAGCTATAGACACTACAGCCATTTTTTTTTGTTGTTCTAAAATTTGTAATGAAATAAAAATCGTAAACGACAAAAACAAAAGTCTGATTTGCAGACAATAAAAACCGTCCTTTAAATGACACTCACTCAAATAAGAAATTTGAAAAATGACCTCCCTATATCAAAACAAAATATTCGTTCTTTTGTTTTTCTATTCTTCTTCGAAGGGAAAATATTTTGGTTTTGTGAAATGTGAATGTACTTGTTTTCGAAACATTTTGTATTTCGGATTAAATAGAATTTGATCTCGCCCGACTAAATGGCGTCAACAACATCAGTCGCTAATTTAATCAACAACCAAAAAGCATAACAATAAGTTTGCTTTCTTATTTTATTGTCGTATATATTTATGATAAAAAACAAAACTATATGTTTGTATATGCGAGAAAAGCTTTTGCTGCTTATATCCAAAGTTAGAAATAGATTTGGTTTTGTGTAATAATAATGAAATTTGTATGATGTTTACAATATTGGTTTTGATATTAATATATATCTCGCATAAATTTGCGAGCGACTTCGATACGCCTGAACTTACGCAAATAAAACAGCATATATGTATCGTATAGTAGCTAATTACAAGAAAACTGGAAATGGCTGTAATAAAATTTTATTTATAGCTCTATGTATGATCTTAAGCGAGTGTCCAAAAACAATAAAATGACAAGTGTTTTTTTTTAAATCTTTTAGATTTTTTGAATTATAAACAACAAAACGTCTTTAAATATAACAACAAGAAGCAATTCAATGACGATGAAAAAAAAGCAAAAGAAGACGTCTAAGCAATAAATTTTAATGTCATCTTTTTTGCGTGTTTCTCGAAGAGATTTTCATGTCGAAAATTTATTTATTTCGATTATACATACCAGAGCGCTTTCTTATTTCAGTATTCGTCTTTTATATATTTTGGAATATAGAAAACAATAAATCGATTTATATTTTAATTTTTTATATTTCTAGGCTTTCGTTTTTCAATTTATTCACATATCTTTTGCGTCCTTTAAATAAATCAATCAAAAAGTTAAGCCACAGAATTTAAAATTAAATTTTTTTATTATTACAAACAATAACCTTCAATCGACAATTTTATTAATTTACCCAGCCTAACTCAATATTTTAGAACGGTAGAATGAATATGAAAGGCTTGTACATAATTGAACGATGGTAAGGCCCATGAATTCTGCACTCCAATAGAAGGTTATAGATGTGTCCTGATCGTCTTGATCAAAATCAAGGACGAACGATCAATTTTTCATCCTGCCTTTATTGGAATTCGAACCCAAACATCATAGATTTAACCACTGTGCTATTTGCTTGGTAAATTTTGTATTAACTTGGATTATCTCTTCATGAAAACATATCGAGTTTAGAGTTATCGTTAAATTTGTTTATATAACTTAACTCAACGAAAGTAGTCGGGTTAAAAGAGATTCGATAACGAAATCCCAAATTTGTATGGATACATGGTAAATGTTTAACTACTGTATTGCGCAAAGAAACGAGAATTAAGAACGGTCGTGAGGAAACCCAAAGAACTGTCTTTTTGCAGAGCATGCTAGGATGCTATTTCTGGAAGCAAATAACTTCTGCAGAAGTCGAATGGATGATGAGGAGGAAGAGATTTTACACAAGAAAGCCACTTGCATCACGACAACTGTAAACTGCTAAATATACCACGCCGCAAATTAGCCCTGATTGGTTTCACTATACAGGTGAAAAGGAAGTGAGATCTTGTGGTATCACAATGGGCCGCTACCATTTTAAAACATATACTTTTTTTTAGCAGCCGCAGGTAAACATATTTTAATCTAACCTAAATAAAACGACCATTTCGTTTCCTTGACGTATGACGTAATATTGGAATAAATAAATTATTTAATTTCTTTAATTATACATGTCCAAAGTTAATCTGTTCCGAGATTCAATCGTATCTACATAATCTCTAATGTTTGAAGATTGATAAGAACATCATATCATGTGTTTGAAAAAAAAACTCTACATCGTTTGAAAAAGAAAATGGCTCGCCACCACAAGTTTACTTTATGCTGATGAAGGCTTTTGAGAAGGCATGATTTAATATATACGGTTTCAAATTTTGTCTGGAATTAATCATGCAATATAGATCAGGACAAACATATTAATTATTGGTAAGTTTGGATCCCACCTGTAACGTGATAGAATAATCCATTTTGTTGTACAACATGCGATGAAATAGAAGAGTTTTCTGACTGTGTCCCAAAAATGTTCCAACATCCAGAGCGTATGAATATCCAGATACTTATCCCGCTTTTTAAAATTGATGGCTAATTTATATATACCCACGTTTGGAACGAAAAAAGCGCGATGAACTGACAGATATGTCAATATGAAAATTGTGGATCCCGAGTGGCTTAAGGCAATCAATAATCCAGAGAAAACATGATAACCCATACGCATTGCACGGCGGGATTTCTAAGACTTTCGAAAGAATCAGGAGATATTTTTGGCCAGGAATGGTGAAGCAAGTCCGAAACAACGAAAATCATTGTGAGTTATGCAAAACAACGAACGTATCCAATAAACAGCAGTGATCCAGCTTGGACCAATGGGCAAAGCATACCCCATTGAGAGACCATGGCAGTGAATTTATATCAACCAATTTGGTCGGTATCCTCGATCAACCGCAATGATAAAACCATGTATTTATTATTTTGGACCATCTAACAAAATTTGTGATGCTTAAATCAATGAACAAAGGAACTTTTTCTGTATGTTTGAAAATAGACTCGAAGACTGCAGTATACTTTCCCTAGTCAAATACCTCTGAAAGAGTGAACCGTTCTGTCATATCACTCTGTGGATGCGTTTTTACATATACAGCCAACTTTATATTGGACGAGTTTTTAAATTATACCGCTTCACACTTTTTACGTAGGCGAAATTGCGGAAAATGCTGTACTGTTTCGTGAAGACTATTTCGGAGGCCGGCACTGATTTCATGAATATACTTATCCCAAGAATTGTGTTTGCATAGAAATATATGGTCTAATATATATTTCTAGCAAACACAATCTTTGGGATAAGACTATATTCATAAAATCAGTGCCGCCTTCCGAAATGGTCCCCTTCCCCACTTTCTACTTTTCGGTTACCACGGGATTAATCATGGGCATGTATATATGAAATATTGAAACAATTAGGTATCATTTGTGATTTGTGAAGGTGAAATTTTACTTCCCTTACCGACTAGACTAGCGTTAGTACATGAAACGGTTAAACATAATATAGCAAAAGCCTACGAAAAAAATGTGGGGCGGTATAATTTAAGAATTCGCCCAGTAGAATATAAAGACTGTATATGTACGAACGCATCCACAGAGTGATGCAGTGAAGCAATTTTGCTCCAAATTTGCTCCGCAATTCATTAAAGCAACAGTTTCTCGAGGAACTAGTACAATTGATTATGAAGTAAAAGACCAGTCGAATAAAATTTTAGGAGTTTTCCATGCAAAAGATATTCGAGTATATATAGAGTTCACGAAAATCACATTAGTCACAAACAAAAAGTCTGTGATATATGTATCAGAATGGAGATTGTCATGGGACTTGAAGTCATGGGATAATCATTGTACGCTTATGGCGAAACAGCGAACCTGTCCTGTTACGACTATCGGATCTCCTTCTATACCACCCGCATCAACAATCCATGCAAAAATATGCGATTCATTACCCTTTTGTTCATTGCCACAAATATAAATAAAAAAATAAAAATTGTAAAGACGTGACGCGAGTAAACACATATCAGTGGCTTTGGACTTAGGTGATCACTATATACAACCCTAGTATAGATATTTAAATAAATTTCCGCTTATTGAATGGTAAGTTTTAGTTGGAATTCTGGTGTTGTGTGCAGTTCAATTAATTATTTATGCATACGAGTATACTATCCATCATTTTCTTGTCTAAGTTTTATCGGCGTTAAGACAACGATAGAAAAATTAGTTTTTTTATACCGGATAGTACCCTACTGCAGATCATATTTGGATAAGTGTTTTCAAATTATTTTATGCCCAGGACTAAATAATTTCTTTTCTCTCTTGACTTGTTGATAAATTACGTTTTTGCTCCCACAGTCTGACTGTAGTTTATCCAAATCTAACGTGTTGGTCATCGTATAGGGGTACGTAACAAACTATCAAACCAGTTTAACATAACTAAAGTATTCTACAGTTTAGTGCCAAAACATTTTACAATTTGGGGGCAATATAAATCCAACCGGTTGATTGTGTGGAGGCCTTGGGATTTTCAATTATTACTCCATCAATTAAAAGAGCCAACCAAATAATCAAATTTAGGAATAAAAATAAACAGAAAAAAAAATTAATTTGGTGTTGAAGTTGTTCAGGATCATCCGAGGCTGAAATTATAGAAAAACATAATCATTAATCGAATTCGTATTTATTAAAATTATTTTGTACTTAACTGAAATTTGTATTCCACTTATATTTAGTTTACTGTAATATTGTACTATTGTAGTTTCTTGAAATTGAATTTATATTTAGATTAATAATTATAATATGTAATTATATTGTATAAATAATAAAAAACGACCAACTTACCTAACAATAACAATAACACCATACAGACGTTCGAATTATCTTGCCATCTATATTTGAGTAGTAATAATTAAGTAATTATATTCACTAAAATTCATCAAGTAATAATTGCGAACAACAGTTGGCGCGTTTTAGTTTTATGACTTCATTCTTATGACTCTGCAATTTTGTGATTTCTCGTCCACTTTGATTTTATCGAGCGAGCTGATCACATCTATTGCAACTACTTAGTACATAGTGAAATTTATAAATAAAAAAAAAATTAAATTAACGATAAAAAATAAGTTTGTTTTTCAATTAATAATTTTTTTTTAACAAGTCCGTACAGAAGTGTTTTTCAGAACTCTACACATCAAGTATTGACGTAGAACTATACGTCTATTAGTTCGATACATCATACAAAACTAGTGGACATAATTTTATGACCGAGTTTAACTCGTAACAAATCGTGAGATTATCACTCATTGAACAGAGCAAAGGCAATACTTTAAGACAATACTCTATAGAAAAGTAGTGGGAAATATTTATGATATGCTCGTCATCGCCAGTTTCGAATAGAAGGTCATAGTAACGAACGCAAGTAATGATGTTTCTGAGTATGCGCCTATTGAATTAGGCACGGGGGGTGATGCTTTAATATTTTTATTAGAATATTATTACCACACTAACACCAAGCAGTTCTTCACAGTCAAATGATGTTTTGGAATAGGAGTCAATTGACACCAAATAAAAAGAAAGAAAGGTTAATGGAAAAGCATATTTTGAAGAATTTTTGGGCTTCATCTTTCCAATTTATTTTAGATCTAATAAACAGACATCATCAACAGCTACAGCAGATCGACATTGGAATAATTTTCCTTAAACAAAAAAAACACGCATCGATGAATTGGATGGCGTAAAGTGTAAAGCATAAAGTTGCCGATTTAAAATTTGTAGTGTTTCTAATAAGAAATAACTTGCCTTTTAGTTCGATTGACTTCTAATTTAATCCCTTAAATTCTAAAATTTGGAAAAGCCTTAAAATTAGCTGTTCAAAGGGAACTGATTATACTGTCTTTGCCGAAAAGGGCACTAAAAATCTATCAAACATTAATTAATAATAAATGAAAGTACAGATGTCAGTTCTAAGAAATGCAACAGACAGATGCTCAGTCGGCTTTTGGCTGTGTAACCAATTTCTTAAAGCTCGTGAAATTTCATTGGAGATCGGATTTGGAGCAGACTTATTCAGGAATGCACTTGTTCAAATGTTCCCAAAAATGATTTGATGTGCCTTGAAACAGTTCATAACATTTTAAAAATATCCTCAACCCGATGGCTGGCGTTATAAAAAGTCGAAAATTTTAGAAATTTGACGTAAAAAATGTATACAAAGAGATAGGGACCGGTGTTTTTAATGATTTAAACACAAATAATTTAATATATTTTTATATTCTTAAATTGACGAACTATTTAAATAAGGAATTCCAAATTGAATTTACTAAAATTAGTTATAATTTAGATTATAGTTATGCTGATTTAAATTTGATTTGCTTTATGGCGAAATCTGAACTAGAAATATCAAAATGCGATTTACCGCCACAAAATATTTCTACAATTAAACCAAAATTGAAAAAAATATTTCATCAAACTTTGCGAGCAAATAATTCAATAATTCGTTTTGATTTCAAGGACGAAACTAATCAGCATCCAAAGTATACACCGCCAGAACCTAGGAATATCCCTTATTATTCCGCTAATAAACTGTTATGTTTGGGAAGTATTGATGAATTAGAGGAAGAAGACAGATCAGTTCTAATTTGTTCCTGTATCTTTGCGTTTGACTGATTTTTGGGCCGCAATATATGCTGATTAAAAAATAACTTGGACGCATTGGGTTGTTAACTTTACCGTATTACAGTGCTGCCGCGGAGCGATGCTTCGCCGATTTAAACAACTTATAAAAAAAACAGGAATTGTTTGAAAATTGAAACAATTAACCACTTTAAAAGGTCACGAAATTGTATCGCTGAAATTGTCAAAAATTATTTGTATGCAGTAGCGAAACAATAAGCGTAATTCTAATTCAAAAATAATAAAATGATTAACTACCTCGTGCTTTTTAAATCTTTTATGGAGGAACATTATTTTCAGCTTTTCATCTATAGGAGGGTTTAAACATACGTAATAGGTACATGATGCTCATGTTTCAATCAACTCTTGTCAATATTGTTATATGCTCGCATATTTGACACATAGTTTGAATCAAAACTGCTCTTGTCAAAGTATGATTATTTTAGTTCTGTACTGTAGTTTCGGCATTTTATTTGTAAATTTTTATATTTGCGGCAGTTCATTAAAAACGAAAATAAAAACAAACGTCACTTGGAAAGAATATTTTTGTGTGGCGGAAAATATTTACTATTTATTTTTCCGTTACAAATAAACTACGGAAAAATACCTGTTAGTGTTATTTTAGTTGGACGTTTGTCTCGGCATCACATCACATCATAACATACTTGTATGGAGACAAAGTTAAATAAAATTGGTTGGCATGTTTTACTGTTTCATTTTATCGATTGAATGGGCGAATTTGGGAGTCTGTACATTTTTTTATACAAACACCACTGTGTTGTTGTAAAGGAAAATCATGTGAAATATGTGTGTACGAATGAAAAAAAATAAAAAATAAAATCCATTCTGCAAAAAAAAAATATATAAAAGCAAATAGAAATATAAATTTTTATGTTTTAGACAGAAAAATTAGGCAGATAAAAAACCAAAAAATTTGTGTTCCAAAATGATTTACAGATTTATGTATATTTTATTGTTCTAACAGCCATCATGTTGTTTTCTAATAAATATTCCATTTATAGTTGTTTTTTTTTTATTTTGATCTCGGTCAGATTGACGCTTCAAAGTCACTGAGGCTGCATCAAAGTCTAGTACACTTATGTGCTGTACCAAGTAGCAAACATTATTGGAAAACGGGGTTTTATTTTTAAAATTAATAAAGAGGATTTAAATATAAATATAAATATAAAGAAGATTTCAAAACTCTGACGTCGGAGAGTTTTAACCAGCTAAGAGGCTTTGAATAGAATAATCTTTATGTTTTATAAAATAATATTTGTTTATTGCTTTAATGATCAATATATTTCCCCAGGATACTAAAAGGGAATGAATTACGTTGGAAATTTAATGTTTACCAAATCATTTGTTAGAATTTATTTTCGCCTTATTGGATTGAACCCTTGACCTGAAGAATTTACTGAATTTCATCGAGATGTACATACATATCTCTGATTAACTGTGTATTGTTGATATCATTGAAAATTGGGGTTTTTGCCATTTTTCGTTGAAGGAGATTTCCTGAGGTTGAATTTTTTTTAAATGTTCATGGTTTATTAAAATACATGTACATACACACACATTGTGTGCTAGCGGATCGGAATTATGGAATTTCACCGTTTTCAAATTTACATAATTTTAGAATACTAACCCTTGTTTACAAATTGTTGCAATAAGCCTGCCTTAAATTGTTTAACATAAGCTTATTTCTTTACAATCATGCTAACACCACTAAAGTATATGTATAACTGCGTATATGTAGAAGGTGATTCGTCTATAGAGGAGGCTGTGCTTTATTACGAAAATCAGCATTCTGTAAGGAGTCTATTCGGAGTACCATCGAAAAGTTTGAATCCCAATTAAGAGTATTGATATGCGACCAAATATAGACAACGGCCAGCTCGTAGTGAAGAAAATGTAGCGGCGGTAGCTGAGAGTGTACACAATGACCGTGATGGATCGATTCGCTCTTGATAACGAACTATTTGCTTCCTGCAAAAACCCGTAATCTCGACGACATTTCGTTCCAACAAAATGGCGTTATAATACAGCACGTGAATATCGTTTATTTCACGCTTCGGACCGGTGAATTGGCCACCTTGATCATGCGGTATCACACCTCTAGACGTTTATTTTTGGGGCTAAGTACAGTAGAAAGTCTACGTGGATACCTGGTTTATCACACTTGGAAACGCGTCTTTCGCAGGAGGTCTCTCGAACTACTTGAACGTGTCATCTAAAATTGGATGTTCAGAATGGACCATCTTAATCGCAGTTTCGGCCAACATTTTAAAAGAATAATCTTATATTATTATCTAGAAATTTCTAGTATAGTCGGAACAAGAATCTTCCAAACCGCGGTTAGCGCAATATTGAAATAGTATAAGCCCGCAGTAAGATAACATGGTATCAGGATTATAACGGTTAAATTTTATCCAAAATATTCGAAAAACAAGTAAAAAATGTTTTAATATGTTTCAGTGTCACCTATATACATACAGGTTGCAGTAAGAAGAATTCATACCGTTCGTCGGTCAAAAGTTAAGCATAGCAGCCAAAGCAGTGCAGTCTCTCGGATAAAAATACAGAAAACATGTTTTGACAGCAGCGCAGGTTATTAGCACCCACATAAAGTAGGATATACAAAGCTACAATCTACATTTGTAAATGTTTTACCAATAATCGAATCTAAAAAAGAGAAGACAAAACGAGTTGCAGTGTTTTGAAAAAATTTGAAGAATCTGATTCTGATTATAGCGTCCGACATAATATTATTCCTCTAAGGGGTTTACTCTTTGACTAGTTTGCTAATTTGAAAGTACAAGTGATCGTAATGATGAATATATGGTTCTCTATCAGTTCTTGATGCAACAATCCAAATTCTATTAAAGAAAATAGAATGAGGCAAGAGTTGCTTGAGCACATAAAAGAAGAGGTTAAAAAGGAAAGAATTATTTATGAAAATAGAAAATGAAAAAAATGAGGTTGTTTTTTCCCCCTCTCCGAAGAGAACACGAACACACAGTATATTATTGCTGATTCATAATCTGATTTAATTATAATATTTTCCTCAACGACATAAGAATATAAGAATGTTTTCGTACCACAAATTTCTCAAAAATAGACGAAGAATTGGATCCACTAAAGGTGATCGAAAAGACTCAGCAAAAAAATCTTGTAAAGAAAGGGTTTTCTTTAAAAATTATTAAATTTTTGTTTTAGTTTATGCCAATTTTTACTCTCAAATTTTTGGCGTATCAAGACGTATTTTTAATAGCTCCCGAAATAATTTTCATTATTAAATAATTAAATCAATTGATATTTCTTGCGTTTACTAATTATATACCTCATTTATATAAAGAATCAAAAAATATTTACAAAATGCCTTACTTCTCTCCTGAAATGTAAAATGAGATTAGTGGAAAAAAATATTTGAGAAGATTGAAGGCTACTTTAAGTGCGAGTTCATATCACCCGAAATGTCAAAGAATAATTGGGAAATAAATTAATGAGAGAGCAAGAGAACCCCATTGGTTTTTTTAGCTGTAAAGTCATTAACCTGGAAAGTAAGAAATCTATAGCCAGTGAAATGAAGAAGCATTCCACTAATTTTCAAAGTATGATCTCAAGTCTGAGCAGCGTGGAAACTTAAATGCTAAGTTTGATGACACCATTAAGCAAATGGAACTTCTACAAAAAGAAAATGACCCACTAAAAATGCGAGTCACGCAATTAGAGGGATGTCCAGAAGATAATGAAAAGTCAACCGTATAGACATTGATGCCTAATGAAAATGTTGATCCATTACAAACCGTGCAGCAAATAGTTGATAGAATTCAAGGTGTAATAATATTAATGACGCTATACAAAGTAAATTTTTTTAAATCAAAAAAACTGTATCATCTCGAATTAATCGATACTGCCACAACAAACAAAATAGAGAAATTAAAATATAAATCAACTTATTTAAATTAAGCGTTCACTAACCTCATCACACTTCCAATAGCCGAACCAATTATTACGTCGCGTCACTAATTCGACTAATGCATTACGTCCAATGTCGACCGCCGCCGGCGCATCTGTTCCCTCTCCAAAATATAACAAGTATTTTGGACACGAAGGTGACGTTATTACAAAAACAAAAACACAGCACGTCTTTAATACAAATATAATATAAGTCAGCCATTTGCCGAAGAGGTAGCTTATTCTCCTTGTAAAATTATTTGGTGGTGCAATACAAATTAATTTGTAAATTATTATTTTATAAATTTAAATAAAATACAAAAAATTGAATTGTTAATAAAAATATACTTGTGCTCAAACAAAAGTGGACGTGCGTTGTTTTAAAAATCACCTTATAATTCAACATCCATCATCGCAACCGCTAACGACCTTATTCGCAAGCTAAAGAAAAATACTTTAATAATAAATTTAGTAATTGCATTAATAATCAAAAAAGTTGTGGCATAAATTGAATAGCTTGATATTTAACCGGAATACGCATACATCTTTAACTAGTCTCAATAATAATGGTGATATTATCAAGGTAGGAAATCAATAGCATCTTATTTAAATGAATTTTTTAAATACTGAGAGTGAGTGTGTATCTCGACTACTTAATCCGATCGAGAGCCAATTTAACGATGTCCACAATACTTAACGGAATTTCACTTTAATAACGTGACAGTTAATGAAGAATAAAAAATTATTCTTAAGTTAAATTCTTCTGTGTCCAAGACGCATCGCAACGAAATTTATTAAAGAATATGTCAATTTATTAACTCTGTAAGTGCTAGTGTAATTTAAATATTAATTGATAAAATATTCATACCCTAAATCATTGAAAACTTACAAATTAGTGTCGATATTTGCATGCTCCTGTAATCTATTAGAGTCATGAAAAATAAATAAATACAATCGCGAATCTCACATAACTTTATTTCGAACATGCATCTAAATGATTGAGCAAAAACTGATAATTTGAGCCTTTTTTTATTTCGTGTATGTTAATAATGAAGCAAAATGTAATTTTAATTTTTTATTTCATATTTTTAAACAAATTAAAATTAAAATCAAAGTTTGTGTAGAAAAATTACAAGCAGGAAGTAATGATACTTAAAACGCTTGTTCCTATTTCCATGCTCCTGTAATCGATTAGAGGCATGAAAAGCAAATAATTAAACCGCGTATCTCACATAAATCTATTTCGAGCATGCAACTAAATGATTGAGCAAAAACTAATAATTTTGAGCCAATTTTTATTTCGTGTATGTTAATATTGAAGCAAAATGTAATTTAAATTTTTTATTTCATATTTTTAAAGAAATTAAAATTAAAATCAAAGTTTGTTTAGAAAAATTACAAGCAGGAAGTAATGATATCTGAAACGCTTGTTCCTATTTGCATGCTCCAGTAATTGAATAGGGGCATGAAAAATAAATAAATACAACCGCGTATCTCACATATCTCTATTTCGAGCATGCAACTAAATCATACCGCTAAATGATTGAGCAAAAACTGATAATTTTGAGCCATTTTTTATTTCGTGTATGTTAATAATGAAGCAAAATGTAATTTTAATTTTTTATTTCATATTTTTAAACAAATTAAAATTAAAATCAAAGTTTGTTTAGAAAAATTACAAGCAGGAAGTAATGATACTTATAACGCTTGTTCCTATTTCCATGCTCCTGTAATCGATTAGAGGCATGAAAAACAAATAATTAAACCGCGTATCTCACATAACTCTATTTCGAGCATGCTACTAAATGATTGAGCAAAAACTGATAATTTGAGCAATTTTTTATTTCGTGTATATTAATAATGAAGCAAAATATAATTTTAAAAAATTTACATATTTTTAAACAAATTTAAATTAAAATCAAAATTTGTTTAGAAAAATTACAAGCAGGAAGTAATGATATTTAAAACGCTTGTTCCTATTTGCATGCTCCTGTAATCGATTAGAGGTATCAAAACTAAATAAATAAACCGCGTATCTCACATAACTCTATTTTGAGCATGCAGCTAAATGATTGAGCAAAAACTGATAATTTTGAACCATTTTTTATTACGTGTATGTTAATAGTGAAGCAAAATATAATTTTAAAAAATTTACATATTTTTAAACAAATTTAAATTAAAATCAAAATTTGTGTAGGAAAATTACAAGCAGGAAGTAATAATATTTAAAACACTTGTTCCTATGTGCATGCTCTTGTAATCGATTAGAGGCATCAAAACTAAACAAATAAACCGCGAATCTCACATAACTCTATTTTGAGCATGTAACTAAATGATTGAGCAAAAACTGATAATTTGAGCCATTTTTTATTTCGTGTATGTTAATAATGAAGCAAAATGTAATTTTAATTTTTTATTTCATATTTTTAAACAAATTAAAATTAAAATCAAAGTTTGTGTAGAAAAATTACAAGCAGGAAGTAATGATACTTAAAACGCTTGTTCCTATTTCCATGCTCCTGTAATCGATTAGAGGCATGAAAAGCAAATAATTAAACCGCGTATCTCACATAAATCTATTTCGAGCATGCAACTAAATGATTGAGCAAAAACTAATAATTTTGAGCCAATTTTTATTTCGTGTATGTTAATATTGAAGCAAAATGTAATTTAAATTTTTTATTTCATATTTTTAAAGAAATTAAAATTAAAATCAAAGTTTGTTTAGAAAAATTACAAGCAGGAAGTAATGATATCTGAAACGCTTGTTCCTATTTGCATGCTCCAGTAATTGAATAGGGGCATGAAAAATAAATAAATACAACCGCGTATCTCACATATCTCTATTTCGAGCATGCAACTAAATCATACCGCTAAATGATTGAGCAAAAACTGATAATTTTGAGCCATTTTTTATTTCGTGTATGTTAATAATGAAGCAAAATGTAATTTTAATTTTTTATTTCATATTTTTAAACAAATTAAAATTAAAATCAAAGTTTGTTTAGAAAAATTACAAGCAGGAAGTAATGATACTTATAACGCTTGTTCCTATTTCCATGCTCCTGTAATCGATTAGAGGCATGAAAAACAAATAATTAAACCGCGTATCTCACATAACTCTATTTCGAGCATGCTACTAAATGATTGAGCAAAAACTGATAATTTGAGCAATTTTTTATTTCGTGTATATTAATAATGAAGCAAAATATAATTTTAAAAAATTTACATATTTTTAAACAAATTTAAATTAAAATCAAAATTTGTTTAGAAAAATTACAAGCAGGAAGTAATTTTATTGCACCATGGGCCTTTGTGGCATTGAGTGCGGAATCCTCGAGGGTTCCAGCCAATTTTTAATTTTAATGATATTTAAAACGCTTGTTCCTATTTGCATGCTCCTGTAATCGATTAGAGGTATCAAAACTAAATAAATAAACCGCGTATCTCACATAACTCTATTTTGAGCATGCAGCTAAATGATTGAGCAAAAACTGATAATTTTGAACCATTTTTTATTACGTGTATGTTAATAATGAAGCAAAATATAATTTTAAAAAATTTACATATTTTTAAACAAATTTAAATTAAAATCAAAATTTGTGTAGGAAAATTACAAGCAGGAAGTAATAATATTTAAAACACTTGTTCCTATGTGCATGCTCTTGTAATCGATTAGAGGCATCAAAACTAAACAAATAAACCGCGAATCTCACATAACTCTATTTTGAGCATGTAACTAAATGATTGAGCAAAAACTGATAATTTGAGCCATTTTTTATTTCGTGTATGTTAATAATGAAGCAAAATGTAATTTTAATTTTTTATTTCATATTTTTAAACAAATTAAAATTAAAATCAAAGTTTGTGTAGAAAAATTACAAGCAGGAAGTAATGATACTTAAAACGCTTCTTCCTATTTCCATGCTCCTGTAATCGATTAGAGGCATGAAAAGCAAATAATTAAACCGCGTATCTCACATAAATCTATTTCGAGCATGCAACTAAATGATTGAGCAAAAACTAATAATTTTGAGCCAATTTTTATTTCGTGTATGTTAATATTGAAGCAAAATGTAATTTAAATTTTTTATTTCATATTTTTAAAGAAATTAAAATTAAAATCAAAGTTTGTTTAGAAAAATTACAAGCAGGAAGTAATGATATCTGAAACGCTTGTTCCTATTTGCATGCTCCAGTAATTGAATAGGGGCATGAAAAATAAATAAATACAACCGCGTATCTCACATATCTCTATTTCGAGCATGCAACTAAATCATACCGCTAAATGATTGAGCAAAAACTGATAATTTTGAGCCATTTTTTATTTTGTGTATGCTAATAATTAAGCAAAATATTATAAGGGGCCAGTAATGGCCTATAAACTCTATTTAATTATTATTAGTTGTCAAACACACACACACACCTCATTCAATGGTTATAAGAGCAGTGGTTGAATTATGTACTTCGCTATAATTCAAGCCATTATATTATGTAACAATATTTCATTTTTTGACCTGTCCAATTAATTTATTAAAATGATATCATACGTCAACAAATTGCACAACTAGGTCGTTTAATGTCTATATTGTTATTATTATAATAACAATTTAGAGACATCATTTATCATTAAAAAAAAGTTTAAAAAAATATTATTTTTTTTAAATTTAATTTTTGTCCAATTAGGTGGAACAAAAAAAAGTTTATCGTCAACTTAATATTTCTAAAAAAGGATATATAAATTTGGAAATTATTGCTGACAAGAAAAAGTTACTGTTTGCTGTTGCAGTATATTAAAATTTATACATAAAGTATAAAATAATTTATTATTATCATCATTATTGTTATTATTAATATTGATCTGTTGACTCATTTGTTGTATTATTTCTATATGCATGAGTGTAAGAAAACTAGTAAACAGCAAAATTTGGAACATTCCAATTCACTCATCAATAAATTGATATTCTTATTTAATAATTTTTATTTTCGTTTCGTTTCAAATCAGTTGCAGACACATTTTTTTTATATATAATTAATATTTTCTGTTGTCGAAAGACGATGTTTGAAATGTTTTACAAATAATACTATGGTTAACATATACGCAACAAAATAACCTTAATAATACCCTAATAATCTCTTTTTCATCACCCTGTTGGCTGAAACTCAAAGTTAAAGTGGTAAATTCTCTCCAGAAAAAACTCATCATACTAAGATGCCGAAAACAATAAATATTCCCTACAAATAGAAAGCTAAAAACCATCTTAAATTGCCGACTATACTTAATTTCAACCACATACAAACTTAAATAAAGCATTCCTGAACGGATCCCTCGACATGTGCAAGACAAAAATCCCAAACATTGAATTGAAAATCCGCCAGGCTCTCACGATTGGTTCTGTAATACCGTAGTTTGTTGCGGAGATTCGATTATTAAAAATTTATCGCGTTGACGCATACGATGTTCGGGAGCATTCAAATGTAGGCGTGCGAGAAGTTCCGCACAGTCAATGAAATAATCTAAAGTACCACGTACAAAAATTGCTGATGCTATATCTCTTCGATGATCTAATCGCTGTAGTTTTAATAAATTACAACGGTCCTGATACGGTGGCAGAATATAGTCAGTTATTCATAAAGATGGTATTGATTTGGACACTTTAAATTCTCTTGGAGTGACTGCCATACGATGGTGACCATACCCGTAAATGCGTATTCTAATGTGAAGAGCAGAATTTTGTGAACTATGAATTCAAAGAGCTGAAATGAATGGCGATTCCCCGATAATTACACACCTCGTTTTTTCTATACCCGCCTTGAAAATGGAGTGTATATACAGGAAATTAAAATCTTTCTTTAAATATAAAAGTAATTGGAAGAGCCAAACTCTCCGCACAATTCCTGATCAAAATCGTTGGAATTCCGTCGTGACCAGCACCTTTGTCGATGTCAAGCTGGACCAAGCGCAATCATTAACTTCTCACTCTGTAAATTTAAAATGATTGAAATCAACGGACCCGCGAAAGCTTCGACACTTGAAGGAGAGCGTCGCTAGTGGCTCGTATACTCTGAGGCATAGTACTTAGCAAACAATTTACATATTTCAGAGGGGTGATCAGCGGTGGAACTCTGATAAGTCATGCGGACGACGGAAAATCAACCGCTTTTCTCTTGCTGTTCATAAAATTCTAAAAAATATTTAGTGGTGTTTCTTGATATGTCTTGGGATGAACAATTTCGTAAGTTCATTTGTTCCATTGCATGTACTAAAAATGATTTATTTTTCATTTATTCATACACGTTTCTACTATCCCATTACAACATTTGGCAGTGCTGCTACAGCTATTTAGACTTCCGCATTTATTTCCGTCTATTGAGTGTTATAGAGATGTTGCTGAGTGTTTCTATAATAAGCAGCCTTCTTATCCGAAGAATGTTTGAATAGGTGTGGGTCTAGTCTAATGGCCAACCACTCAGATTTTCCGAAATATAGATTTTCGGGTAATTAGGACTGGATATTTTTGTCCCTCAGTAACCGAACTGAATTATATATGATCATTTGAAGCGAAAGAACAAGAAACGTTTAAGTCTAAATAAAAACTACTACTTTTTTAATTTGTTCTTTAATTGAATTTTGCTTAACTCGAATACATATACAAACACATATCAGTCCACATATAGAATTCCATACTTGTTTAAATCACGAAGAATGGTGCTTATTGTGTAGATATTAAAAAACATTATCTTAATTAAATAATTCACAATAAAAATATATATATTCACACTTAGACTATGTGAATAAACTGCAGTCTATATGATAACAGATATCAATATCTATCAGTTATTCGATAAAGACAACACTACATCAATTCAATTAAAACGAAATCGTATGGTCACTGTTTGGCAAAATTAAGGTCGAATTACAGGGTCACAGGCTAAATCTTTAAGATGTCATCATGGTGTGGTAGCCAAACTTTATGATTTACCTATAAAATTCATAAAGTGAACACCCCATATCATCCCCTCATGAGTTCTACTGGGACGCCATATTTGCCCTGTTCGCATTCTTGTCGAACATATTGGTCAATACTGTTGGTAAATCTAACAGAACTTTAAAGAACTCTGTTGAATTTAAACAAAAAATTCAAAATACAATTTTACCACAACACCTGAAGTGTCGTTACTCACAAACATAGATAGCCGGTTAGTTTTAGATCTTAGGACCAAAAATTGGAAATAAATAAAAAAACAATTAAAATCAAAGTTGACAAAATCACATTTTTGGAAGCAGTGGAATTGAAACTCCACATAATTGCAAATTCTCTTCCAATAAAAATTTTTACAAACTTTTCAGTTGTTGCTGAACTAGTCATGGAATTTGTGGAAATCAAAGTACTGGGTTCCTTTGATTTTATTTACACCTGCTTTTTGTTTTCGATATATAGACGCGATAAAGTAATATAACGCAATTATAACATTAAATTTACTTTAGAACCAGAAGATAAACATAAATTAACCTTCTTAGATTTGCTGATCATACTTAAGGAGGATGGATCAATTTCTACTGAATGGTTCCAGAAACTGAGCTGGTCAGGTAAATACACAAATTTTAACTCACACCTCCCCTTATCCTATAAAAATAATACTGTTAGTTTATTATGTAACAAAATCCTCCAAATTTCTGACCCAATTTGCCATAGATCAAACTTCAACCATCTCAATTCCACTCTTCTTAGAAATAACTACCCATATTCCTTTTTTAATCCTATAATAAAATTAATTATTTATGAATTTCCCAAGCACCGCAATAACGACCGGTGGTGGGAAGTTGATCCATTGGAGTACGACAGCCAAATAAAAATTGTTATATTGAGCTATTGTATAAAGAAATTTAAAATCGGAGTTGTTGGTAAAGCTCGGAACAAGCTGGCCAGTTCACTCCTCTCGTCGTTAAAAAACGTACAATCATTTGATTTTAAATTAAAGTAACGCAATATATATGTATATATATATATATATATATATATATATATATATATATATATATATATATATATATATATATATATATATATATATATATATATATATATATATATATATATATATATATATATATATATATATATATATATATATATATATATATATATATATATATATATATATATATATATATATATACGTATATGTATATATATATACTCTTACATATCCCAATGGCGACATATTTATAGATTTATTAAATACGTTATTTATATTTAAACAGTTCAAGAATTTGTGGATGCAACAGTAACTATTTCACAAATATCTAACCGCATTTATAAAAGCAAATATTTTCATGCATGTATGTATATGCATTTATGCGACCATTACATAAGAATGTTATCACAAAATAACACATTTGTTTACTTCAACTCAGCCACCCTCACATTTTAACAAACAAAAAAAAAAACGAAAAATTGTAACATAAAATAATAAAACAATAATTAGCACATTTTATATCATTTTCGCATATTAAAACATACATACATATTAAAATGCAGCTTTTCTTAAACTATAGGTCACGACCCAAAAAAAGAAATTTGGTTTTCTAATTTCACGAACTATACCTATACGAATTTTACAAGTTCTGGAATAATTTGTTGGCCTTGTTTGAAATAGTTTGTGTAATTCCTAAAAATTAAACAAACCGGATTTACAAAATTACCAATTTAAAAATAAAAATAAAATTTCCAATTGATGCTTATAGATTAGAATTATCGAATTTTTGTATTTGTAAGATAGATCCTAAATTTTTAATTTCTTTGAATTTGAATTATATTCAAGTTTTATACTCAAATTTTATGTTTAACATCAAATTTCACAAATTTGTAATTCTGAATATAATGTAGAATTTTTAATTTATCGAATTTTAAAACTGAACTTTACAAATGCGAATGTTTAAAATTTCAAATATCTCATTTGGAAAGTTTCATTTTATTCTTAAAGTTCCTGGGCATCAGCATATTTTAAAATTCAAATCGAAACGCGATTTCTTTATTTTAGGGATCTTACGTATAAAATTCAGAATTTAAAATTTCAATCCGGATTTGGGAGATCATAAATGTTTTGAAATGTCGTATTTCTCTATAATTTTAAATTCAGAATTCAACAGAAATTTAGAATTTTTTAAATTTAATATTAATTATACCGACTTAGTTTGTTAAATTTCATTCGGCTTTACAAATTTGGGAATTTTTAAATATTATAGATGCTTTAAAAATTCAAATTTCAATTCAATTCAATCAAACGAGGTGGCAACAATAAATAGTTTGAGAATCGTTGTTATAAAGTACCGTACTCGTCCGTACGTGTATCTCTTTCATTTCCTAATGAAAACATTTTGCTTGATTTTTTTTTGTTCATTTTAATCCAAAACGTAAATAAAAGCATATCTAATGTAAATGTTTTTTCTGGACCATGATTTGGATGATGCTGTATAAAGTTTTTGCTTTAATTTCATTTCAACGTTCGGTTTATGTTACACAACGTTTGAAGAAAAAAAATCATGCAAAATCACTGTAATTACACCCGTACTCTATATATTATACTCGTATATACTCGTTTAGTTAAATTTAACAAGAATCCGTAATAATATAAATTAGAGAGTGGTTTATAGAAAAATTCAGCTTCGTATTTTTTAATGGGAGCACAGTTTTCACCCAAAAATATTTAAATTTTTTTAAACATCATATTTACGTTTAGTAAGCAAAAAGGACGTATTGTAATCCAAAAAACTGATGTTGATCATTCTTAAAAAATATCTGTATGTGTGACGACTGATACATTTTCTATACATGGACAGGCTTTCCTGATCATTAATTCAATAAACGAGATTTATTATCAACAAAAATTATTTTTGAACCCTCCGTATGTCAGATAAAATCATGTGATGTGCACACCCAAAATTTTAAGTATGTACCAGTATGTGCGTTTATTGATTTTATACATTATTTTGTGTACCAAACTTCAGCAAAACAATACAATAAACTTTATGCTAATGGAATTAAACAACAAAGGTAGAGAAAATTTGAAAAATATGTCTTAAACGTGTTAGGTATACATAGTGTCCATGATTTTACTGGCAACGGTGTAACGCAAGGACGCAAATAAGCTAACTGCGAAAGAGTCGGAAGAGAGTTACATAACAAGTAGAAATTTAAATTAAAAAAAAAATCCGCAGTATAATATTCGCGCAGGTCCAGGGAACCATAAACAACGAATCGAATGAAAATCATATTCTCTCTTCTACGGTTACCCCGATTTACAGAATTTGTTTTTATTTTTTCTATATTTGCAGTTTGAGATTCCCACCGTATTCGGGCCCGTTGTGTACAATTATGTTAAGCTATAAGCATTTGTGATAAATTAGCTAATTAGGATGGGGTCCCCGCACTAAGAGCAAACAATCGATTGAATTATTAATTATATTAGCTTCTAATGCCCAATGAACTATCACATTGTCATTGGGAATTTTGTCGCATATGAAATCAATTTATTTTAATACATAACACCAAAACTAACGCTAATATTTCTAATCGGCTGGTAACGTGATACTTTTCATACGCAGCTACCAGCATAGAGACGTTTATACAAGAAACAGTACATTTAATAAATTAACGCGAAACTTTGCCGACTATGAAAAAAATGATCGAAGTGGGAGCTTGTTTATTTCAAGAGACGCTATTATCAAAAAACTAACAGAGCTGATGGGAATTTATGCGTCATGTATTATTTTCTACGAGTCAACAACTTGACAGTTTCTAGAAATCTAAACTACAGTGACAAGAATTTTTTTGCGATTAATGTAATTCGGGTGGGATACAATCTTTTTCAATGCATTCAAATCTCGTTTCAATTTGGGTTAATTTATATTTCTTTATTGGTTTTGTTTCTTAACCTGTCACACATTTTTTTGATTTCACAATTATAGGGAAGATAAAATTAAAACTGATATGGTCAAATTTATTATTTGTCATACGGCTTAACTGAATCGCTATTTTATAAATTAATACAACACTGTAAACTGAGAACATTCAAATTCAACCGAAATATCGTAGGTTGTGAACGTTGTCCTAACTGTCGCGTAATCTATGTCCATTCCTGATTAGAAAGCGAATGGGCAGCCAATTTTGCAAACTATCAAAAATCTTGTATAATACTACACAATTAACTATATTCATTCTTCCTTTCGTTCATAAGCAATCTTCAAATTACAGTATTATGAACTAGCATTAGTAAAATCGAAAGTATCTAAAACAACTAATTTTGGAAGGCAATTCGGCAGATCTATGTAGAATAAAGCTTCATGTTAGCCATACTGCTGAACTTTTAAATTTGCTTTAAAATATTCAAATATATTAAGAAATCCATGAGCATCCTCTAGGCAACGGCGTAAGATATAGTGTCAAGAAGTATAGATTCACATGAGCCTACATTTGCCATATATAACCGTCGCTTGACGACAACTAAGAAATGAAAAAATTGCTTAAGGGTGGAAGTAAAAATGCCCACTTTTCAAAATTACATTTTTTTAAACATATTTGAAGTTTAGTAAATGTTAAATAATATATTTTGAGTGGATTTTTTAAGTGAAATTCAAGATAGAATTCTATGGAGTTGAGTTAAATTATAAACGCTCTTTACAGACTTTTTAACGTATAGATTTCATGAAAATTTGAGTGCAATTTAAATTATAAATATTTTGTGGTATTTGATTATACGTCCGAATTATATATTTTGAGTGAATTTTAAGTGAAATTCGAGGTAGAATACTAGTATGAATCTGAGCTAAAATCTGTAGTGGCCTTACATTCATTATACGAATGACAATACGATAACATATTCCACTAGATTTGAACCAAACTTGAGTGCATTTTAAATAATAATTATGTTTGAACTCAAACTTTTATTAGAAAATAATTTTTTATGATATTTGACTGTGATTGAGTAGAACTTATTAAGTTAAACTCAGGGTACAATTTGTATTAAAAAATTTGAGTAAAATTTTAAACGTGTTTTATAGATTATTTGAGTACAATTTAAATTATAAATATTTACTCATATTTGAATTTGCATAGACTTCGAAGTGCATAGTTTTTGAGTGGATTTGGTAAAGTTAAATTCCAGAATGATTTAATGATTTTTTAGATGAATTGTATGAGTGAAAATAAAGTAATATTTCACTTTGACACGAACAAAATTTGAGTGCATTTTAAATTGAGTTAAATATCAAACATTGAGTTGAAAAACATATTTTGTCTTACAGGTATAAAAATTTTAGTCAAGTTTTAAATTCACTTTAGGTTTTTTTAAGTTAATTCTAGCTAAAATTCTAGTATGGACTTGAATCCATTTTTTCATTATAATTAAACGAGAATTTCAACGTAGATGGCAACCAAAGTAAGTAATAATGCTTTCATCATTTGAGATGGAAATTTTTGAGCACATTTCATGTTGAGGTAATTCACACAATTTCCAGATTTTATCATCTGTAATACTATGCAAGTGTAAAGGATTTACTGGGAATGAACTTCGTTGCATTTAAGTTTTAATATAATCCGAGGCGGAGCTATTATTCAATACCGTGGGATTGAAACCAGTGAGATTGGTATGGTATTTTGCCAATGGGGTCGTGAGCAATTACAACTCAGCAGATTTTTGTTTACACTCTGCATTATTTGTATGTCAAATTTGGTTTTAAAAAGCATGTGGAGAGAAAAATCGGCATAACATGGATTATTGATTAGAAGTAAATTTTTTGTGGTTACGACAAGTTGAAAAATAACGGCGTTTGACTGCGTTAACGTTTGGTGTGGGATAATAGATGACAAATTGGTCGACCCTATTGTATTGCCGCGTTGACACCCCGTATAGACAACATAGACAGTATCGACAATGTCTAGGCAACGTCGATAGTGTGGACAATTCATAGTGTGATTTTGTAAATTATAGTTCTAGATTACGGTGACCAGATTCCTTTAGGATAACAATCCGATACGAGTGACAATTTTAAAATATCCTTCGATCCATTTTAATCTAACTTATCTCTCTCGGAAATTTATGTTGGATTAGAAAAGTTATATTTTCATAATTGATCTCTATAGAAATTTAGAATTTCAATAAATCAATGTAATCTGAATCACCTATCGAAGCTCCGATATTATCCCGTAACTTTATAGTGGAGTTAAATTAAAGCTAAAACTGTCAAATTATTATTTGTCTATTTTTTCTAACATTACTAACATTTAACTGGGATGTGATTGATTTAAAAAATATGCTGTATTTGTTAATAAACTACTTCTTATGATTTAGTTTCTTCGTTCGAGTTCAAATCGTAAAATAAAAGTAAACAAATGAAAATGTTGATCCATCATCCGGCAGCTGTGGTCCAGGTGATTTTTTACCAAACTTTCTATCCTCTAATCCATTTCTACAAAACTCCACAAATACGAGTGAAATAGAATTCCAATTTTAAAACTTTTTTGTATGCAGATTTGTGTGAATATCTCGAGTTTTCTTCGATAGATTTCTACCAAGGGTCTACCAGATCTGCATTTTACTCAAGGACGTTATATAAATAAATAAAAATAAACATCTGGAGTAGATTTTGAGTTTTCATTGAAAAATTGATTACGGACATACAGACACACACATAGACATTTTTCAAAAATGGTGTTTTTGATTCAGGGAACATAGAGCTATAATGTGAAAAAAAATCTTAGAAATAATTTTATTTTTCGATTCTCTTACTACGTAAGAGTGATAAAGTAACATCACTTGCTATTAAACCTTTTGAATTAATTTTTAATCCATTTCCTTGAACCTTTTCTGTTCAGGAAACAACAAGAAGCTTTCAAATCTTACAGATAATTTCTTCATTTCGGCCAAATTTCTTCAAGGCTCAAATTAAATTTCTTGGAGCAATCTAGAGAGACAAATCTATTTTGTGAACCTGAATAGAGTGCACAATCTTCAACATCTTATGACCTTGGAAGTTATGATCGGAATAATAAATGTTAATAAAAAATGGAGGGTTATCATTCAAATTGCTACTATGACCTTAACGGATTCTCAAGATTATCCCAAGGTCAAATAAATATAATCATTCAATACAATTTTTTAAACCGTACACATCAACCGTAAACTTAATATTCTTCAGAATGCATACTAAACGAGAATGAGGGAAGAGATCAACAAATGCTTTCAATTTTGGAAATAGATTTAAACTTAAATTTGTTTAATTTAAATAAAAGAAGAAATTTATCGAAATAATTTTGTATAGTTTCCCAATTTTTGTGTGAGTGTGTGTCATATTTTATATGTTCATTAGGTTTGGGATTTTTCTTATTTGATTTTCAAATTGCTCTTTACTAATTCACATAAAACAAATAAATAAAAAATAACATCAACTACGGTTACAATATGGATGGTATTTGAGTTTTTAATTGCTTAATCACAAGGGAATTTTAATTTATCGTTATTTTTTGTCTGTTTTTGCAATTAGATTGTTTTTTGTATTTACATATATGTACATACATAAATATATGTCGAGCATGTTAATTAAACATTGCTATGTTGAACAATTTGATAATACCAGAAATAATAATTTTGATAATGCGCATATTAAACTTTTATGAATGATATTTTAAAGTTATCATTTGAGCTATTATAAGTATACTTTAATTTCATGTATTTCTGTATAAATTGTAATAGCGACTGAATCTTTTCTAAAAACATAAATAAATAAATAATCGTACATAAATATTGTTAAAATAATATACCTACGCAATTACACATATGTACATATTTTGTGTATTTAGCAGGTATATTTTTGATATATTATTCGCTCAAGTTACAATAGAGGCTTCATTCCTTCTTTCATTGTTATTTAAATAAAATTTTATTTTAATTTATTTTATTTTATTATCCACAGTAACATGAATAAATGACGTATAGCTATTAAAGATACGCACCAACGGGGAGAAAATTATGTAAACATATGGCAGCAATATTACTGCTACCCATAGCTAATTATAATTTAGAATAAAACTAATTATATATAAATATTTAAATTCGTATAAAATCATGCCATCTGTTCATGTAATTAACATTTTTGTTTTATTTATTATTTAAAAATTAAAGCTTAATTGCCGTACGTGTACCATTGAAATACAACTAGAACGCTCCTCATCCAGATTTGTAAATTAAACATTTATAAAATCAGGTGCCCTATTATTCAAGACACGACCATCGTTTTGCAATAGTACTCGTAGCTAAAGTAAGAACGATTTCTGATTTTTAATGATTTCTGACAGTAACCCAGTTTTAATACCAGAAAAAAATTATTATCTAATGATCATTACGAAATTTTAGAATTGTGTTATGAAGAATATTGGGACACTAACTTTAGAGCCTGATCTGAGGTTCCTCTATTTTTGGAAATAATATTTTGAATCCAAAGAATTTAGAATCGAAAAATTGTTAATTCAACATTTATAGTACCGGAAATTTTAGAATTTGTTTGGCTTAAAATTAAATTTTCGTTTGAAAAAAACAAATAACAAAAATTAAAAATTTTCATCTCTGAAATTTTGAAATTTCCAATTTATAGTTTTTAGTAATTTCTTGAATATGAAATGTTTACTTGACATTAAAATAAAAATTATTTATTTGATTCGATATAGGTTTATAGAATTGTGAAGGAATAGCCATTTCGATGTTAAAATGTAGAGTTTTGTGCAAACAACATCTGAGATTCTTCTAAGGTAGAATTTAGAAGCAAGACATTTTTAAATTTCGAATCTGGAAACTGATGCACTTTATCTGGAAACTGATGTCACGTTACGTGTATCGAATTTTAATGAATGAGAATATTCCTCTAAAAATTTAAATCTGTAAAATATTTAATAATTTATTAAATAAAAAGAGTTTAATTTTAAACCTGAAGATTTTTGAATTCTATATATACATTTTATATATCAACGATTATGATGCCAAATTATTTTAAAATTATAATTTTTAAAATGTAGTTGCCTTATTATAAAGGATTTAAAAAATTTAGTAATTTCTAAATTCAAATTTTAATTCTATTATGTCTTTAGATTAATTATTTTATTTATTTCACATAAATATTAATATTTAAACTCTTATTGCCTATTACCATTTCAAAATTTAATTTAAAAACTCTTTATAAAATCCGGAATTAAATAGATGTAAAATTTAATATAATTATGTAAACTTAACAGATTCAGATTAAAAAAATTTCAAATAATTTAAATTATTATCTTCAGATCACAATTTTAATTAAAAAAAAAAATTTAATATAAATAAAAAAAATATATATAAAAAAATTAAATATAATTAAGGTTATTTAACGAAAATTTAAAATTTACGTTATTTTTACATTCTTTAAATTTAAAGTCTAGTTCGGATATAATTTAGATATCAAAATTTAAATTAGTTAAAATTGAGATTAAAAACGACGTTTGAAATTGGATTATAATTAAATATTTTAATTTTAACCATAATTTCAAAAATCCATAATTGATTTTTTATGTTTTTAAAATTAATGTTAAAAATTATTAAATCTTAAATTTAAAATTTTTTAATTTAATCAAAATTTTAAAATATAATTTCTTGCGGTTTCAGAAATGTGTTTTTTTTTTTTTAACATAAGATATTATTCATTAATTTACCTTTTTCAGGTTCATAATAATTGAAATTAAAATTTCCAGGTCAAAACTTAGTTTTTAAAATCTATTTACTGACGAATCTGAATTCATAAAATCATACATGTATATTTTTAATAAGTATAATCAATTCTAAATTTTTGGATAATTGTTATTTTGTAAACTTGAATCGTTATCTGATAAAAGATAATTAATTTTTTTTAAAATCATAATTCTCAAATACAAACAGCCGAGTTTGTTCAGGTTATAATTCTAAATCGACCATCAATATTTAAAAGTAAATTTAAATTTAAACGGGAAATTCTTAAATATGTGTTTGGTTTGTCAAATAAAGATATATCCACTTTTTTGATATGTACGTATTTATAAGATTTACCTTTAATTTCTATAATCAAATTTTTTTAACATACTAAAATGTAAAATTTAAACTTATCATAAAAAAAAATTTTCAAAATAAAATCTTTTAAATTTAATTTCCAAAATCGACAATTTGATGTTGATGAAATATTAAATTTGTTTGTATTTGCCACGGTTCTAAAATTTAAAATTACCGAATTTTTTAAATCGAATTTCGATATGTAATTCGGTAAGTTTTAAAATGGGATAATAGCTAAATTCAAAATTCAAGATTTATAAATTAAATTTAAATTTTAAAAATTTGTTTAATTTAAAAAATTTTAAAATGATAAAATTAAACAAATCTGATGGTTTCGGTTTTTGAAAAATATAGGTAATTTTGTTTAATTCGTTTTACGTATAATTTTGAACAATTTCACATGTATATTTTTAAAATGTGTTAATAATTTTTCAGTTATTAATTTTTCTATTTCCGATAAATTTTGTCTTTAGTATAACTTTGTCTTAAACACGCTGTATTTAACATGCCATTTTTAACATGGACCATAATATTCCGAATACCCAAAATCTAAAAATTAAACTAGAAGTGTCAAAATATTTAAATGAATACCATGCCAGCATATTCGGCATTACTGTATTAAGACCAATTAGATAGAAGTTTAGTTTAGAAGTGTAGTTTAAGTAAGTTAAGAAGTTTAAAATGAAATTTCTAATTATTTTAAATCTTTGAAATTTTAAAATTTATCATTTATGGTTTTTAGAAGTTTCTTGAATATGAAACATTGACTTGACATTAAAACAAAATTAATTATTTGATTCGATAAAGTTTATAGAATTGTGAAGAAATAGCCATTTCGATGTTAAGTCTCAGATCTGAGAATCTTCTAATGTAAAATTTAGAAGCAAGACATTTTTAAATATTATATTATATTTAAGGTATATAGAATTTTAATGTTAAAATTAAGAATTTTCCTCTAAAAATTTAAATCTTTAGAATATTTAACAATATATTAAATAAAAAAAATTTTAATTTTTACCTTGAAGATTTTGAAATTCTACATTTTATATTTCAACGATTATGATGCCAAATTATTTTAAAATTTTAATTTTTAAAATGTAGTTATCTTATAAAGGATTTAAAAAATTTAATAATTTCTTAATTCAACTTTTAATTTTAAAGACACAAATTTCACATAAATATTAAAATTTAAACTCTTATTGCCTATTTCCATTTTAAAATTCAATTTAAAAACTCTATTTAAAATCCGGATTTAAATAGATACTTTAATATTTAAAAACTTAAAAGATTCAGATTGAAAATTAATAATTTAAATAATTATCTTCAAATCAAAATTTTAATTAAAAAAAAAGTTTAAAATTTATAGTTATGTTATCTAAAGTAGCTTAAGATTATTTTAAGAAATTTTAAAATTTACGTAATTTGTACATCCTTAAACTTAATGTTCGGATATAATTTCAAATATCAAAATTTAAATTAGGTAAAATTGAGATTAAAAACGACGTTTGAAATTCGAAATTTTGAGCCAATATTCTTAATTTACAAATTTTATTTGGTTTAATTTGAAAGGTTATAATTACATTTTTTATTTTACAATTATTTATTATTTTAATAATCTATAACCGATTTTATCTGAGTTTCAAATTAAATTTTAAAATATAGTTTCTTGTGGTTTAAGATTTTGTATAATTTTATGAACCAAACCTTTATTAATTTACTATTTTCAGGTTCACAATAAATAAATTAAATAAAAATAATTTAAATTAAAATTTACAAATTTTAAATTCAAAATTCAACGTTTACAAATTAAATTTAAATTTTAAAAATTTGTTTAATTTAAAAGATTTTAAAATGATAAAATTTAACAAATCTGAAATTTTAGAGTTTTGAAAAATGTATGTAAATAGACAAAAGAAATAGATTCAATTTTAATTCGAATTTTAAAAAGTTGGTGTATTGAAATTCGTTTTTCGTATAATTTCGAACAATTTCAAAGGTTTATTTCTAAAATTTCAATTCGTTTTATAAAATTTTGAAAATTTCGTATGCACGGTTAAATTTCGATTATTTTTTTTAGTTGAAATGCAGAATGTCAGAGTTTATGAAATTTGTGGACATTAATGTTGTCTTTAGCATAACTTTGTCTTAGACACGCTGTATTAAACATGCTATTTTTATTTCCTGATGATACTAATACGTGCACAATACCATAATATTCCAAATGTCCAAAGACTAAAAATTAAACTAGAAGTGTCAAAACATTGAACTGAATACCATGCCAGTATATTCGGTATTACTGAATTAAAACCAATTAGATAATTTAATGTCTGGTAAAAAATAATTGTGTGCGTTTGTGTGAAAAATTAATTATAATATTAAAAATAATGTATGTGTACATATGGATATATGTATGTACAATATGCAAAATAAATATTAATTATTCCGTTGAACGAGATATTTATTAAATAAATTTCCCAAAAATATTAAATTCATGAAATTTAATTTATTTCAGATTAAAATATGTAAATTCACGGCTCTTGAAATTATGTATGTATGTATGTATATCAAAGGAAAAGCATAAAAAATAATTTTTTTTGTGCAAAATGTGATGCACAAATATTTTTTTAAATAATTGTTTAAAAAATGTTCATAATTAAGCTGAATATTTTATATTAACTAAATAATTAAAATTGCAATTTTCACTTGTACGTATACATACGGAATACATTTTCCTTTTTTTTAATTGTCCAGTTGTTTAGTTCGATGAGATAATTAATTAATTTTTTAACATGCAATCGCATTTACCTTTGTTTTGTTGTTTTAGCTTTCTATTTTATGCTATCTAGGGAAGCTTTGCTTTTTTCTTTGCAAATTAAATTCATTAGTTCATAGTGGCACAACTGATCGGTTTAATTGAATTGTAACTGATTGGTAGATGATGCTAACGTGAATAATATAGTTAAAATTTAAAATGAGGTATTTACAATAAAATGGAAACAAAATAGAATGTTATAATACAGAAAAATGGTCAACCGGAACCAACTATGGTTAAATTCGATTTGTTGGATGGAAATCAAACTTTAAAATAATGGATACAGTTTCGGATACGGCCAATTGGAACAGAACTAAACCATTTGATAATTTCGATATGGATGTGAATTGGTTTTCTAAAATTATTTTTAGGCGAAGTTCTGGAATAAGGCCAATTGGAATGGAAATTGGGCTGAGCCTGAGACTCAGTGTGCTGGTTGAAAATGGGATTCTCATTAATTTGTGAAATTCGACATGTTGGGTTGAAATAGGATTCTAAAATGAGGCATGGAAAAAGTTCTTAACATGGCTAATTGGAACGAAATTAGATCATTTGTTGAATTCAACAAGTTGGATGAAAAAAGAGTTATTAAATATATTTCGACTATAATTCCAGAGTATTGATAAATTTTAATGGAACTAGCCCATTCTTTGGCTAATTATAACGATACCCGGTATTATTAGATGGAAATTTGATTCTAAAATGATTTTTGGGTGAAGACCTAGAATATGGCTGAAACTGTAACGAAACTAGGCCATTCCTTAACACATTGTGATTATGCTCGTTATGTTGGACGGAAATGAAATTCTAAAATGAATTGTGAGTGAAGCACTCGAATATGTTCAACAAGAAGGAACTAGATCATTTGGATTATAAAATGCTTTTTTGTCACATTGAATAATGTCTTTCCAAATAATATGGAAACACGTGCAAAAGGGTGAAATAAACGCAGATATTAGCATTAAAAAAACTACAATGTTCGATTGGAAATTTTTTTAATTTAATTTTATCGAATTTAACATAAACAGATTTATTATACGTCAATTATTTTACATAAATGTTCACTTCTATTTGAAAAATTTGTGGGTGTAAGCTATAAATTTTTACTAAGAAAGGAAAATTTTACCCAATCTTATGTTTTATTTGAACGTATTATTCTGGTTTGCTGTAATTTGTATAGGGTCTCTGGTTGAAAAAATTATAAAATTTTATTCATTCGAACTCGAAATTAATAATACATTAACCATAACGTATGTATGTATATCCACATGTATTAAGAATATATTTATATTAAGGAGGATATGTACATATTTTTATATTTTTTATATTATTTTTGTTACCTAAGAAATCACATTATTTATGTTACAAAAATGGCCAAATACTCTAATATTTAGAATACAAATTGCTAAAAGTTCTAACAACAGTTTGTAAATTGACGTAACGAAATTATTCAATTGATCCAAATACATACATTAAATATATATTCCCTGTGTTGGTGGTATTGTGGTAAGCAGCAAAAATTTCATCACGGTTTCACTTTTAAATTAAATTTAATGTCAATTAGAGATACTACTGATATCTAAACAAAATAAGTAAAATACCTCGAAACATGGCACACATATAAGGGATTCTATAATTGTCGGTAATATTTGAATTTAAAAATATTCGATTAAAGCACACTTAATAAAAAAAGTAGGATGTTTTAATAAGAGATTGTTCGTGCCCACCCCAAATGATCACATATTAAAAAAACTCGAGAAAATTCGTACAATTCGACATATAGTATGTATTTCAGTTTTGTTACTATGAACCAAAATTATCAAATCCTAAGTACCTGAAATCCTATATTTTGGAAAACCTGAGTGGTTTTCCATAAGACCAGACCAACACATATTCAAACATTTTTCGGATATGATGGCTCCTTATTAGGAACACTCGAAAAAACTCGCACATTTGGAGATATGCATTTCAGTTTTGTTACTATGAACCAAAATTATCTAATCCTAAGTACCTGAAATCCTATATTTTGGAAAACCTGAGTGGTTTTCCATTAGACCAGATTCACACCTATTCAAACATTTATCGGATAATATGGTCCCTTATTAGAAACACTTGAAAAAATTCGGACACTTCGAGATATGTATTTTTGTTTTGTTACATTGAACCAAAATTGTCTAATCCTAGGTATACCTGAAAGCCTATATTATGGAAAACCTGCGTGGTTTTCCATTAGACCAGACCCACACATATTTAATCAATTTTCGGATATGAAGGCCCCTTATTAGAAACACTCGAACAAATTTGGAAACTCCGATATATGTATTTCAGTTTTGTTACTATGAACCAAAATTATAGGCTTTAAGAGGCTTTCAGGTACTTAGGATTAGACAATTTTAGTTCATATTAACAAAACTGAAATAAAAATGTCGAAGTGTCTGAATTTATTCGAGTATTTCTAATGAGGGGCCATCATAGCCGAAAAATGTTTGAATAGGTCTAGTTTTAGTTTCACAGAAAATTAATGTGATTTCCAAAATATGGGGTTTCAGTTACTTACGACTGGGCATTTTTGTTTCTAAGTAATCGAACTGAAATATATCGATTTCTCTTAATATTTTCATATGTTTCTAATAAGTGGCTTATTGGATTGGGGACAAGGTCTTAGTAAAAACTACTACTTTTTTAATCATACTTATTATAAATAGTAAATTCAAATACAAAAACAGACGTATATGTATATATAGAATTCGTTACTTGTTTACCTTACTTGTTTAAGTTTTAAGGAAGGCTCCTGATTATGCTTAGACATTGCTCGATCACATTTGCATATATCGCGAATTTCTACATTACAAAATAATACGATCAAAATTCAATTTTATTGCCTACAATTGTGAATTTCCTATTTAATTGTATAAATATTTATAACTAATTTGCATAACAAGCTTTTAATGCTCTATTATAAAATATTAAATATCAATTCTGCGTTAATGAAATTTTAGTGTATATGGTGAATGTAAGCGTATTAGTAAGATAAATGAATTTTAAATTAGTTATATTCATTTTTGAATTTAAGATAAAATGAAAAATAAAGGACAGATTAGGGACAGATAAAGGATAAAGGACAGACGTCATTTTAAAAATTGTGCCGAAACAAATAAAAGCAAATATTAATACTATTCAAGAAATTCTAAACCCCATAAAGGAAGCTTTACGCATTACAATTAATGCAGAATTATTGATGGTGCTATCCGATTAGACCGAAACGTTTTAGGTTAATATCCAGTACATAAAAATTGAAACAATTATTATTATTAGAACAATTGGTATGACACAGATGACGGAACGAATGACGTCGGAAAATTTACAAGAGACTATCTTGGCAATATTAAACAAATACGACCTTAACATTAACCAGCTTTATTCAGTGATAACGGGTAATGGTGACAATATGGTAAAAACAGTAAAGCTGTTAGCAGACATTCAAGCAACTTCAATAATTTCTGAAAAATTTGAATATTTTGATGACGCAGTTCTTACCACAACACCACGGAATGTAATTTTTACGATAATTTTGAAAAACAAGTTGTACGTATTTTGGGTTGCGTCAGATGCGCTGCACTATAAATATAAATGGTTATAAATCAATCAGATAATTAAAAAAATTGAAAATCATCAATTATCGTAGCTTCTTTATTATAAATTGCAGAAATAGGCAAATATTAGATATTCCAACAAGATAAGGATCAACATTTCTAATGATAAGGAAAGTTTTTAAAAACAAACCATTTTTTGTTCAGTTTGCTCAAAGTGATCCCGTCGTAGGTTTCTCAGACGAGCAATTCCAATTTACGGCACAATTGTTAAAATCATTTTACCCATACAGAATGGTTACAAGGCTCTTTAAATTAAAATATATCGTCCATTGATTTAAAATAGGAAATGCAGGTTATAGAGAACAACAGTTGTTCTCATCAAATATTTGTAAAGCCAATGTTTTTAGACCCTTGCTTCAATTATAACAGTTCTAGCAATTTATCGGGAACGGATACGACAAATAATTCTGATTTGCTTGAATATCGATATCATTTACGAGTAATATATGATAAGTTACATAATGGCACAAAACAAAAAAAAAAGTTTTGTTTGACTTCCAACGATACAAATGATAAGTCTTAGTTTTATCACACGTTCTCATAAAATTGAGTGAGAAAATGATTTGTACAGGAATACTGAAATGTAAATTAACTTGGTTGAGTCTACGGAAAAGTTTGATCATGTATGGTGTATGTTATCAAATAATTTGGCAGTTGTCTAATCGGTTGAAGTAAAATCAAAACGTTATGATTTTATATTTTCTGTTTTCTTATTCTCTTGCATACAATTTTGAAATTTAACAAAATGGCAATCCCAAATACTGTTGAATGGCGTGATTTTTTTGATAAATTTAGGGAAACATCTGTATCATGGCATAAATAGATACCTTCGAGCGAATGCGTGGAATGAAATATTAGAAAGATAATCAACCTGGATCATTTATTTTTTCTGAAGATTCGAACACTGCATCTCCAACCCTATTTGATTTTCCATCAACCACACTGGGAAAATTTAAACAAACGATACCCGATGAAAATAAGCATACGATCTCTTTTATGACAACCAATATACTTACATTGATTTGTTTATAGTTTATTTTTTTTAGTTATTATGAAATAAATAACTAAAAAAAATAAACTATAAAAAGTATATACAAACTAAACCTTTATACATTTTTATTCATTTAATAATTCTGTCAAAGATTTGCAAAATTCGTGTCGTATGTTCTTCGTTACTTTAGTTGAATTTCTTGACATTAAGGTATCTAGCCTTATAAGTCTTTCTTCAGAGGAAGTTGAAGCTGACGCTGAATTCTCTTCTAATGAAATTCCTTGCAACTTTCTTAAATAATTGTGCAAATAACAACATGTTAGCACAAGAGTTGTAACTTTCTCGGGACTTAAATTGATAGTTGTGTGCAGTAAACGAAAACGCGATGCTAGAATACCAAATGCATATTCAACCTTACTCGGGCCGAGCTAAGTTTTCTATTAAAATTAACCTCGTCATATATGGTTTCATCAAATCTGTTCGGAGTGGAAACGCACGATAAAGTATAGTAAAATTTGTGATTCTGAAAAAGAAGCGGACGAATCTGGTAAACCGAGTTCTCCATTGTTTAATTTGTCGTAAAATTTTGTGCTCGAGAATTTTTACCTCCGTCAGAAATTTGTCCATTAGGAACTAAACGTCTTTTTATAATTAAATTAAAAAGACCCCGATTTTGACGGCTTTTTATATGGATATGTAGATGGCAATATGACTCCTAAATCCAGTTTTTCCAAAAAATTTTTTTTGGCTCTCTATTCCAGTTGCCAGCAGTTTTGGGTAACTAAAATTAATAATATGTAGTTCTAAAATTATAGATTATTTTCGTTAAAACTTAAAAATACAAACAACTTTTTAATTCATTTTTAAAATTTTAAATTGTTAATTCGTACTTCACACTTTTTGTAACCTTATTTATTCAAAACTATATTGAATGGTCCGTTATTTTCGTAACTTAATTATGGTAAAGATAAAAAATGAACAAATTTCAATAATACGTCAACCACAATTACCGTATAGGTAAGTGATACCGTATAGGTAAATTTTAAATCTTCGAACGCATTCCCTGTTGCTAAAAATCCCAAGGTAACTGATAATCTTGTCTCTATATTGGGATTGTTTCACGCATGAAGGTGTCCTGTCTTTTTATAAAACATGTCACTTTATTCAAAAGGTCCATAAAACTTGCTTCACTTATCCTCATGTAATTCTTGTAATCCAATGGGTCTGACTGTCTAATTTGTTTTAGTAAGTTTGTATTTGATAATTCTTCTTTATCTGCTAGCCACTCTTTTCGCCATTTTCTTTTTTTTTTCATTCTTTTCTTCTTTTCTGTTAGACTAGAGCCTTATGGTCAATTTCTATATGGTGGCTGTTTGTGTAAAATGAGTTTAATAGAAATTATCAAGTTATGAGCCGCGTCATATTTTCACATCGATTTTTCGATATTTTTGGGAAGGGATGAGAATCTTCAGGGTCTATATTTTCAGCTATTTTGGTATTTTTCTGTTAGATTAGAGCCTTATGGTCAATTTCTATATGGTGGCTGTTTGTGTAAAATTACAATTTAATTTAAAAACAAATTTTAATTAAACGTTCTAATTAGAATATTTTAGCTGTTTTTTTAAATAATTTTTTCGTTTTAAATTTAATTTCATTTTTAATTAGTTCTTTTATTAGTTTGAGTAATATTTTTCAATTTTATAATTTTAAATTTGTATAAATTAATTGGTTTTATTCGAAACTGTTTAATACATTTTCATGAGACATTTCGACATTTGATAGGTTTTTTGACATTTGTACCGTTCCATAAAAACTCCATAGAAACTTCATTCCCGTCTTTTCTTATAGTGTCGAACTATTCTGCAATCACCATTATCGCGATAACTTTTTCCATATTATTAAATAATGAAACAAAATATGATGTACGTGCTGCCAAAAACAAAGAAAACTAAAGTTGAGCAAGTTGTCAAATAAATGTATGGCAAACACACAACGAAGTTGAACAGCATGTTGAATATTGTATGGACTGCTTAACGTTAAACTCGATTACATCAGTATCATCGTTAGTATGGTGGTTCGTCGTGGATGCGGAGTCGAAGCTATCACCCAGGGCATTTTCAGTTTTTATACTTGTACAATTTACATGCAACTATGCAATTTAGAACGTTCGAGAGTTGCGTTGAATGGGTATATATAAATGCGGCCTAGTTGCAGAGTAAAATCAGTTTTAAATTCAACCAGTGACCAGTGACCTATAGGGAAATAGTAGTCATGTATTCTAAATTGAACCAGTTAGATTGTGAAGAGTTAAGTGCTGAAAACAAATGTTGTAATTTATTCTCGAATAAAGTGATAATAAAACAGTTCAAAGTGTTTTATTGGAAAATCCATTACAAATGCTGAAGAGCCTGAAATTCGTAACGATAGATTTCTAAATTTACACATTCACTCTTTCACAGAAAATACAGAAGTGCGATTAGATTGCATTTTTTTTTTCTTAATGTTCATATTTTAAAAACTCGTGTGTTTCATTTTTCCTTTAACAAATAGTTTCATTGGATCAACCTGAAATTACACAAATGAGTATTTACAAACCTAAATTCCTGCGAAACAAAAAGCTCTGTTGCTTTTTTGTGTGTTTTCAATTTACACACTTTCTAAAATTAGGACGAACACGATTAGGCTTGCCACCTTTTGAAAAAGCCAGAGGAGTGTTGTTTTTCAATGTTTTTCTAAATCACTGAAATAATGCGACCGCTGTAAAAATCAGAGAGCTTTTGAGCACTAAAATGCATTTAATTTAATCATTCAGCGTTTTTAAGATTATTATTGATGTTTCGAATAATTTTTCATTTCACCTCATAGCAGCAATTAAGGATAATATGAATGAAGGTATTCTATCTCAAATTACTTGTCTTTATCGTACTGTATCGCAGTTGATTTTGAAAATGGACATTCTGCACAAGGATAATAAAAAGCTTTCAAAGGCTCAACAATAGAATATTATAAAGACATTGCGTGTCGACTAAAGTTTGAACAGCTAAACAAAATGTTAATTAAATTTTCTAGTCTATTCTCTAATTTATTGAAGCAACGTGTGATGTTTCTAATTTGTATTATTCAAATAAGGCAAATTCGATTTTAACCGCTGTGCAGTTTAGACTTGAACTCGACACACGTGATAAAGTCTAAATAAAATAGTCAAAAAGTGCTGTGTTAGCTTCTTATTTATGCAAAATATGGCGATACTTTCATCAATAAAAGAAAATCTAACATCAATTACAATCATTCACGTGAGTTTTAACACAAATCGGTTCTCAAAAAAAATTTTGAATTTTTGAAAAACAAAATTCATAATTCTATATAGACGGGTGAAGATTGTTCTAAATCCCGATTATGTGGCTTTTTTATATAACTCATATATTATGTTGTATAAACAAACTAAAATTTTCTTGGAGTTTGCTTTGCACACCAACCCATATAAGTATCACGACCAACGTCAAACTTAAGCCAATATAGGAGTGACCAGAAGTGCAAATCTCATAAGACCAACGACCGCTGAAGTCTGAACAAGCTAATGAAGTCTTACATTTCGCCAAATGCTCAGCTGCCTATGTGAGGGATGATCGAAAGAAAGATCACCTTCAATATACTTATAGAATCCACCGTTCAGGCATATGGTAGCTGTGCTTACTGAACTCTCGAACGGAGAATATTTTATTGCCTAAATTACACGATAAAATATTTACGAAACTAGGATACAAGCCAAAATCATTGATGCCTACAGAAAAATTGTAGAAGTTCTGGGAACATTGGTATTAGGCTAATTTCTAAAAAATATTTTACTCTTATGAGCTGTCTTAATTTTAAAAGATACATTTACAATACGAAGCACCTCAGCAAGCCTAATCACGATCATGATGATGATAACACCAGCAGAAATATATAACCATACATTTTATGTTGTTGCGTCTATTGAATTTAAAACCAATCCGAAAATACAATTCCTTTGGTTGTGATTAGCCCGAGTATAGTATTGATGTTAGAAACTAAATCTGAAATACTGGAATGAATGTTATTGATTGCATTCATTCATATATGTACATACGAATTCATGGTATATGGAATATAGTTGTTTTATGTTCTCTGAGCTTGATTGATCTATTTTAGTGTATAAACGTTGGTTATATGTATATTTACATTCTTTACGTGTATTATATAGCTGTATATGAGTTTGAAATCTATTTTTGGAACGAGCTATCTCAAATCAACTGCCATTCAAATTCAATTGAATTTTAGTTATATTTTTATATAAGTGCGAGCTTGAAGGAAATGGAGTAATTTTATCAAAATGAATTTTTACGTCTTTGTGTTTATTTGACTTTGACTTGTCCATAATGGAAATCATAAAAACGAACACAAAAATTCACAAAACCTCTTAGATCTTTTTTAGAATAATTTTTTTATATTTACTTATTAATCAACTAATTATTATGTTTTGTTCGCTTTTGTCTGCATTCTGTTTTATTTTTGATTTGTATCAAAATTCTATATTTGGTTAGTTTAGGGGAAAATGGAACATTAATAAAATTTAATTATTTCCATCTTATTAGTAATTTTATTTTTGCCACGAGTAGCATATAGCACTATGTATATATATATATATATATATATATATATATATATATATATATATATATATATATATATATATATATATATATATATATATATATATATATATATATATATATATATATATATATATATATATATATATATATATATATATATATATATATATATATATATATATATATATATATATATATATATATATATATATATATATATATATATAAGTAGAAATATTCTTTATTTTATTTTGCAATATTCTTTATTTTACTCGATGTTTGTTCTGCTTTTGTTTTACATCTAATGAATTTATTTTCCACGTTCATTATATTGTCTCATTTAGTACTTAATTTTGTAGTACTTCATCCATTCGTTTCCCCTCCTACTTCCATCTATCATTCCAAATTTTGATACGTCATCCCACTCGGCCATCCTACCTGGCATCCGACCCGGCTGCCTTCTTAACCACCAAATCGTCGTCTGGAAATCCCAGAAAATCACTTTCATCAGTTACACATTGTTCCTGGCTATTTTCTTTCGATGATATCTCCTCACTTGATGTTGGTTGCTGATCTTCGGCATCCCCCTCCGAATTCTCCTCGTCCGTCATTCCATTGAAATACATTTTCATGTACTCCGCACTTGAGGTAGTTAGGTTAGGTCCTTCTGCGGAACTGTCGGCCTTACTTACACCATAGCGATCATTGTTATTTACCGCTATTACTTCATATGGACCCATACATTTCGGAGCGATTTTTTTACCGCCTCCAAACTGAGTTATTTTAATAACTACCCAGTCTCCCACCTTATATTGCCGTGCCATCTTACGTTTGCGATCAAATCCCTTTTTGTACTCTCTCTGAATATTCTCAATCGATCGTCGTGCATCTTCCCTCATTTCGTCTCGTACATGATCAAATGACTTAGCGATTTCGGTTTCTATAGTTTCTCTAATTCTCCAGTCTTCGGCCGAATGCATGACGGTCCCGAATAGTAACTCAAACGGCGATCGGTTGATGGCGCGTTGGTATGAATTGTTTATGTACATCTGGACTCGATCCACATGTTTATACCACTCGTCTGGTGCTTCTCTCGCTAATTTTGCTAGAACCGGAATTATTATTCGATTCAGCCTTTCTACTTGTCCATTCCCGCTGGGCATTCCCGTTGTTATCTCATGATGCGTGATGTGCTCCTCTCGGCAATATTCTTGAAACTCTGTTGATGTGAACGTTGTTGCTCGATCCGATATGATATATTTGGGATTGCCAAATATCGCCTTCTGAACTTCCAGTTTTTGTATTGTCTCTTTAGCTGTTGTACCCTTGGTTGGGTATAACCACACGAACTTCGTAAATGCATCCATAACACAAAAAATATATTGGTATCTCTTTCTTGTTAGTGTTAGATGTCCCAAATGGTCCACATGGTACGTAGCGAATGGTTTGTCTCCCTTTGGTATCGGGCTTAAAAGTCCGTCTTGCTTTCCTTCCTTCCGATCGACCATGATACAGTTGATACAATTTTTTATAACCGACGCTATCTTTTTTGTCATGTTCTCCATAAAAAACTCCTTCTTTAGCTTGTCCTCGGTTTTTTTCACTCCGAAATGACCCTGTTTGTGATATGTTTTGATGACCTCCGTCTGCATCGCTCTTGGTATCACTAGACACTCCGTTCCGTTAACTACTTTATAAAGAATACCATGATTTTGTATATAATTTTTGTAAGATGCTGTTTCCAATAAGTTTAATATTGTTTGTATGTGGTCATCGTCTTTCTGCGCCGCTTTCACTCGGTTCATTACTTCGCTCTGAATTGCCATAATCATTGGTGCCCTGGACAGTGCGTCTACGTGTCGCATTCTGTGGGATGCACGGTGCTCCAATTCGTAATCGAATTCTTGTAATGTTAAGGCCCATCCTGCTATTCTTGAAGATAACTCTCTCCGCTCCATCGTTCCCTTGAAGGCTGCACAATCTGTTGCTATTTTAAATTTCAGACCCAGTAAGTAAACTCTGAATTTTTTCAATGCGCTTATTATTGCTAACACTTCCAACTCGTAGCTGCAGTAGTTCATCTCGCATTTTGTAGTTTTACGACTATAGTAAAACACTGGATGTAATTGCTTGTCTTCCCCGTTTTCTTGAACTAATATCGCTCCAATACCTTGTTTGCTGGCATCTGTATGTAGCTCTGTTCTTGCCACCATTGAATACATTTGTAGCACTGGACTTGTCGTCAGCACCTCTTTTAACTTCTCCACTGCTTGTTTCTCCAACGGACCAAATCGAAACGGCATGTCTTTCTTGAGTAGATCTGAAATTGGCTTGGCTATAACTGCGTAGCCTTCTACGAACCTTCGGAAGTATCCAGTCAGACCTAGGAATCGCTAGCATTGACGAACATTACTTGGCTCCGGAATTTTCAAAATAGCCGCTTGCTTATCTCTGCTAGGTCGTATTGCGCCTCTCTCGATCTCGTATCCAAGATATTCTACTTTTTCCACCATTAGTTTTGACTTCTTCCAATTAATTTGTAATCCGTTGTATTGTGCTACTCCTAGTACTTTTTTCAGCCTCTTTATCGCTTCTTCACTTGTTGTTGCCGGGATAATAATGTCGTCCATATACACACAGACAATTTTCTTATCACACAGGTCCCTAAAAATATTGTTGACAAACCTCTGAAACGTTGCTGGCGAATTATGAAGTCCAAAAGGTGCTCTCAGAAACTCGTATTGCCCAAACGGCGTGACAAACGAAGTGTATTTTATCGATTCGGCAGCTATCGGCACATGGAAGAATCCATTGCACAAGTCTAGCGTGCTAAAATAATTTGCTCCTTGTAACCTGTCTATTTGATCGTCGATTAATGGTAGCGGATATCGATCTCTGATTATTACTGAGTTTAACCTTCGATAATCGATGCATAATCTTTTTGAGCCATCCTTTTTGTTTGCCAGTACTACTGGGCTTGCATACTCCGACATGCTGCTCGTATTATTCCTTCATTTAGCCACTCTTCGACTTGTCTTCTAACTATCTCCAACTCCAACGGTGCTAGTCTCCTTGGCCTTGAGTATACCGGATTGTTGCTTGTCAGGGTTATTTCCATTATAATTACGTCGCTTATCGCCTCCTTTCTTGGTTCATTTTTTTCCACCAATTCGATTACCTCTTTTCTTAGTTGTTTATTCCTGATGTGGTACAGGTTCACTGGCGAGCTTTCGACTATTTCTGATATTGCTGCTAATTCTGGTACGAATTTTTGTATGGTTATATTATTTGGCGTTAAAATCGTGATTGTTTTCTTTAATAGCTCCTGCCCCAAGATGACGTCCGCCGGCAACAATCCATCCTCTACTACGTGAAGTGTTGTCACGAAAGAATCGTTGTCCACCTCCATCGCTACCTCTACTGAGCCCACTGTTTTCAAATCTCTTGATCCCACACCTCTAAATGTTGTTATCTCTTCGTTAACTTCTAGGTATCCAATCTCCAGTATTTTTTTATTTGAAATAAAATTTAAGTCGCTGCCACTGTCCACCATCGCATACAGCTCTACTCCATTGACCATAATTTTTTTGTGTTCCTTACATTCACTTGGCATTTGGCGTTCTATTGCAAATAGGGTGTTTTGATTTTGACCCGACGTTGACTTGCCGCTTTGCATCGTTTCTGTGCCCTCCTTGGGTTCTGGACATTTCGTTGCTATATGGCCAAACTTCTGACATTTGAAGCATTTGTTGCCTTTCCCTTTGTGAGGGCACCCATTTGCCAAGTGTCCAACCTCGCCACAAATATAACACTTTGCTCTCTTACCGCTGTCTTTTCGACTTCCCATTGGTTTGTTCATCTGTTGTGTATTTTGCCCACTTGGCAACATTGTTCTGGTTACGGTTTTTTTTTAAATATTTTCGTAGCAAATTAATTTTTTTCTGAACGCGTCAATTGTTGTAGCACCATAAAATACAGCTTTATTAGGCTCATAATCTTGAATCCCTCCGATACAATATTCAATTATTGCGTCCTCTTCCATATTGATTATATTGCCTATAGCTCCATCATTGATATGCGATAACTCATATAACTCTCCTCCGTTCCTTTCCCTCGTGCTGCCATTTGTCTGTGGATAGTTGCGGCAGTATGAGCTGGTTTGAACTCTTTGATCAGTAATGATTTGAGGTTGGCCCACGTTGCTATATGCGCTGTGGTACGTAATATCTTCTTCGCATCACCGTCCAACAGCCTTTTTGCGTATGTTGTTAACTGTATGTCTGCCCAACTATAGGTTAGTGCTGCGTCTTCCAAGTCCTGGATCCACTTCTCCAGTAAGTACCCCTCTCTTCCTGTAAACTTTGTCATTAACCCTTCGATATCTTGGAAAGAGAATACATATTTGTTTACATTAGCTATTTCTGTTTCACTTTTGTTTGACTGATGTTCGACCCTAATTGGTGATAGTGACGGCATTGACATTAATTCCCTCTCGCGTTTCAAAAGTTCGATTTCTTTTTTGTTCAATTCAAGCTCCTTCTTCAGTAATACAGCTTCGTCCACCTTCGGTATCCCTTCTACTGTGGGTTTTATCGTTGAGTTGAGATTGTTTATTTCTTGAGTTAAAAACTTTGAAAAACTCCCAAATATACGTTGTATGCCTTCCTCGGATTGCCCTTCCTCGTTACCTTGCTCATTTTGTCTTCTCACATCATCTGATTGCCCCTGTTGCCCGCCACCTTGCGTAGTAACCTGCAAGTTCTGATTCACTCCCTTCTTTGTTGCATCCATAGCCGCTGGTGTAGTTGTATTTTCTTCTGTCATCGTTTTCATTTCGTGAGTAGAATTAATTACAGAAATGTTTTCACTTTAAAAAAAAGACGCGGTTGTTATGTCTTTATTTTATATTGCTTTGCCGCCACTTCCAAAACACGGTTGAAATGTTTTAAATAGAATTATTCAACCGTCATAAGCCACTTCGAAACACGTTATTTTATAGAATATTCTCTATTGTTTATGCGTATAAAACCGTTTTGACGCTACACATACGGAAAAAATTTTTTTTACTGTTTGTACACTTTACTTTCGCTTTATTGTACGGTACTGCTGTATACTGCACTAACAGCCTCTTCGTACACTATTGCTTTTTTGATTCTTCTATCGACTCACCTCCAAAAGCACACAAAAAAAAATTTTTAAATGGCGTACACAACACTACAAGTTTTCGATTTTTAAGTTTTCACCTAAAATTTAAATCTGCGCCTTCGCTCCACGGCTTTCTCCCGGTTGAGCCCCCAAGTAGAAATATTCTTTATTTTATTTTGCAATATTCTTTATTTTACTCGATGTTTGTTCTGCTTTTGTTTTACATCTAATGAATTTATTTTCCACGTTCATTATATTGTCTCATTTAGTACTTAATTTTTTAGTTCCACTTATATATATATATATATATATATATATATATATATATATATATATATATATATATATATATATATGTATATATATATATATATATATATATATATATATATATATATATATATAATTCTCTTGTCACAGTGTTTGTCCTCGAACTCCTCCAAAACGGCTCAACCGATTTTAATGAAGTTTTGTATATATATTCGGTAGGTCTGAGAATAGGTTTTTATCTAATTTTTATGCTCATAAGTGCAATTGTTTAATAAATATTAATAATTTATTAATTTTCAACCTCGGTCGATTACCATTTCAGTGTAATCTTCAAGTGAATTTATTAATTTGGATTTGAATTTTATTTATCACAGTAGCTGTGATTATTTTTACCTGTCTTATTGAAAAGTAAGTGAAATTATTATTTCTGAGCGTATAGTTCTCACGTTTATTCTTTTAGTATAACCTAAAAAATACTTAACACATATCACGACCTCCCGTCAACAACGACTATTGTGTTAAACGTATTATATTTCATTTATTACTTATTAATAAATTGTACAATGCCAGCAGAGGAATTTCTTTAGGCCATCAAACACGTGGAGCTGCACGCAAGCGAACCGCTAGAGAGCCCAAAGAACAGAAGACCAAATCTAACAAGATAATACTAATGTGCGTGTGAACATGGCGCAATTGCGGCGATCTGAATCAGCAGATGCGCGAACTGAACGAAATGAAGAAAGAAGATTAGAACAGAGACAAGCGCGCTATTTTACAATCAGAGCAAATGATCAACAACGCCAACAGGTCCATCGATCATTTACATCTAATTCATTCGTGCGTCTAGCATTCGAGTATGAGCCCGATATTGAATATTATGCTCATTCGAAAGTGGTAATTGGTGCTATGTATAAGGAATGTCCTCATTGTCATGCTCTTAAGTTTAAAAACGAGTCAGCCGGGATGTGTTGTTCGTCAGGAAAGGTGCAATTACCAGCAATTGAGACACCACCTGAACCATTAAATGGTTTACTTATCGGTACGAATCCAGATTCTAATCTGTTCCTAAAGTCAATTCGAACATTTAATTCATGTTTCCAAATGACATCGTTCGGAGCAACAGAAATAGTTAACAATAATGCTATCAATGGTCAACAATTCAATTCAACATTGAAAATCAATCAAAAATTTATCACAAAGTGGGTTCATTGCTACCAATGCCAAACGAATCACCTAAATTTTTACAAATTTACTTCATGGGTGATGAGGATGCACGTTGTGGCTATAATCACCTTAATTCACTTTTTGCCAGGCGTATCATCGGCGACCTGGATGCTCTATTGAATGAGCACAATGAATTGTTAAAGATATTCAAATCACACATGCACAAATTACAAAGTGATAATCACGCTATAATTGTAATCAATCCTGATAAAACACCTGCTGGAGGGCACATTCGTAGATTTAATGCACCTGTTCTTGATGATGTTGCTGGAATCGCATGGTCGGCGATCGTACAGCTACGCGGGAAATCGTGATTCCTAGAAGAAATAATAATCTACAGTTCATTGCTGATACACACCACTCATATGACCCTCACCAATATCCGCTAATATTCTGGAAAGGCCAAGACGGGTATTGCGTAAATATTAAACAACGAGATCCCGCAACAGGTGCTGAAACAATCAAGAATGTTAGTTCGAAGGATTATTATGCGTATCGGTTGATGATCAGACGTGATCAGGACAACGTTATTCTACGATGTCGTGAGCTTTGTCAACAATTCATGGTCGACATGTATGTGAAGATAGAAAGCGAACGACTACGATACTTGCTATTTAATCAACAAAAGCTACGTGCGGAAGAGTACATTCACCTGCGAGAGGCTATTGTCAACAACGCCGATGCTGTCCAAATTGGTAATTCTGTCATTCTACCATCATCGTACATAGGCAGTCCATGTCATAGCAAGAATATATACAAGATGCCTTGACTTACGTGCGAGAATATGGACGGCCGTGTTTATTCATCACCTTCACATGTAATCCAAAATGGCCGGAGATCACATCCTTACTATTGCCTGGCCAAAGCGCAATACACCGTCATGACATTACAGCACGTGTGTTCAGACAAAAATTGAAGTTTCTAATTGATTTCATTATAAAGTTACATGTATTTGGTCCCACACGTTGCTGGATGTATTCCGTTGAATGGCAAAAGCGCGGATTACCTCATGCACACATTTTGGTATGGTTAATCGATAAAATACGTCCTGAAGAAATCGACAGTATAATTTCTGCGGAAATTCCAGATCCGTCTACTGATCAAATGCTGTTTGATATTGTTACTGCAAATATGATTCATGCCCCATGTGGCAATTTGAATCGTTCATCGCCTTGCATGGCAGACGGGAAATGTACTAAAAGTTTTCCAAAAAAAATCACTGACGATACGATCACAAATGTTGATGGATATCCAATATATCGTCGAAGAAATCCCGATAATGAAGGACAATCTTTTGTTAAAAAGATCAATAACATAGACATTGACATTGATAACTGTTGGGTGGTCCGATATTCGCCTTTGCTGAGCAAAACATTCAATGCTCATATTAATGTCGAGTTAGAGATATATAAACAATGAGATAGAAATCCAAGTGAAAACATTTAAAAAAATATAAATATTCTATTAGCGCCCTACTAGGCTCTCTTTGACATTTATACTCTTTGTATATATTGTGGAAAAAAAAATTTCTAAAATAGAGATATTATATATTTTATAAATCTCTTCTTTTGGATTTACATTTCATTCTCATTTTATTGTTACTTTTTTGGTATACATATTATTTTAATTTTACCTCAATAGACCATACATGCACATTTCCGATTTTTATGTGCATTCCAAATCTTCTATATATTCATAGAAAATTTTGATTCAATACTACGACAATAGGTAAATATCCTATTGTTAAACTTGGGAGTTAAAAATATATAATAAAATTAATTTGTTTTGTGTTTTCTGATTTATTTAGTTAAAAATTTTTTGAGATCAATTTATGATTTTAAAATTGACAATTTTGATGCTGCGATATATTTTTTCACTGTCCATTAACAATGCTTCATAAATATTCGAAAGTCCTCCAGCGATTTAAGTTCCATTATTGTGAAGTGTAATATTTGCGATATTATGTAGCAAACGGTAAAGTTCAACCATCTGATTCAAAGTTCAAAGCTACTTTAAATTTGCAAAGCCACTCACAGTAAAAGGAGTACCAAGCTTCTTTGGGCTCACTAAATATTTTCGGAAGTTCATTCTTAATTATTAAACAATTGCGAGACCGAATTATTGAAGAAAAATATTAAACTGACATCTGCACAAGACTGAAACATGTGCATTGAGTAACACCAATATCATAAAATCTATAAAAATTTTATGGTGTTCATAGCAAGGGTGTTTATCCAAAAATTGAATGGTGTTGCTGTTCCGTACTTCTAGCATTTCGTGGCATCTATTAATAATGTTGTTTCGAATATTTTATATTTGAGGTGATTAAAAAAAAAAAAATTGAAAATACTTGTACACAAAGATTATATTATTACATTTATTGATAACATACCCGATGTAATATATCAATTCGGCATCATCTATTTTAGTATGGCCTTCATCGTCACTTCCATAATTTACATGAAACTGTTCAGTAGGCTCGAGCATAATGTCATCATTTATAATCTAATCATCATTATCAGGATTATTTTGATCAGTAATGTTAAATTTAGCATTGTCGAATTCATTTTTATCACTTATTGTAACAAATTGCATGACTGTATCCAAATCATCTTGTTCGTTATCAGTGTTATCACCCAATGCATTGCCATTAAAAAAATGTTCATGCTCTCGATTTGCCAGATCATTGTAATTAGAAATAGCAGTAAGTAATTCATCATTGTCGTCTATAGCTTCCTATTTTTGTATTTTAAAAATTGTTTAAAGACGTCATCTGTGCCTTGATACGACTGAATTCGAATACCGAAGGATTTTTACAATGACCACCTTTGTTGTGTACTGTGGAAAAAGCATTTCCAAAGGGATCTTGCTTGTAACTTCCACAAAAAACAAACTCTATACATACTCTGAGGAAAGCTCTACAATAGAATTAATGGTTATAACTCAAAATTATACCATCAATGCAATAAGTGGGATTTTTTTTATCAAATTTACATCCTGCGAACCATTTTACTAATTCTTTTAGTTTTAATATGGTATTATTATTGCGAGTAATAGGTTGTTTATTAGCATTTTTTGAATACATTGAGCTGCACATTACGGTATCAACAAATTCATCTAATTTTTTAAATACCACTGCTGAAGACAAAACTGTTGGTTTCATCGATTTCGGGAAACATCCATATTATTTGCAGTTCGTAATGCGGCTGCAACTGTTCTGCTAAACACCTCTATAGCCGGTTGTATTCGCATTTTTTCAAAATTATTTGGGAAGATGTGAGCTGATGTTAGCTTTGGACAAAGTCTTGTAGTGTTTGTTTGCTCATTTTTATAAATTTTTTAACCACTTCCCAAGAAGCTTTTCCATTTGGTGAGATCAAATTAAGGAACAATTAATTAAATTAAAACAGTTTTAAAGGCCATTACTGGCCCCTTACTGAGTCAACAATTTGGCTCCAACGGTTTCGATCCTGAGCATGGTCTTCATACTGTCTAAGACAATCTGAAGAGGCCAAGTCGTTCTCTACACCGTGGAGCCATCGTCGCCAGCAACCTCTGCGCCTACCATATGGTGGCTCTCCTTTCAGAGATCCCTGCACAATTCGTTCCGGATCAGCACGCAGAACGTGCCCCAGCCAGCGTACTCGCTGAGATCTTACTTCATGTACAATATCGGGGATCTTCATCAAATCTCTGATCTCGGTATTGTACAGAGCTCGGTAGGTACCATCTATTTCGCGTTTTGGGCCGTAAATCACACGCATGACTCTTCTCTCAAATGTTAGGAGCCATCTCTCGTACTCATCCGTCAGCGCCCAACTTTCACAACCAAACATAACAACGGGCCTGATCAACGCTTTGTAAAGCTTCAACTTCACGGCACTTGATAAGTGTTTAGATTTTAGCAGTGGCCTTAGAGGATACAAAGAACGACTGCCAGCTGCCAGCCGCACTTTAATATCCTCACCCACACTGTAATCGTGAGTGATAAGAGAACCCAAATATTTGAACCTCCTCACTCCCTCAAACGTGTGGTGGCCACTACTAAAATCTGGTGTGCCATTGTCCCTAAAACCAGAGATCAGGTATTTCGTTTTGGACTCATTGATCTGAAGTCCAACTGAAGCTGAAAACTCTACAAGCGGATCAAGTATTTCTTTCACTCCGTTGCTATTCAGTCCAATCACGCATATGTCATCTGCATATGCAAGCAAATGATTGGACTGGCGATATAAGATGTTACGCTGAGCTGTTTCAGTTTTACGAAAGATGTACTCCAACATGAGATTAAAGAGTATCGGGGACAGAGCATCTCCCTGCCGAACACCCGAGCTAACTACAAAAATTGTCGATAGCCTGTTCTCAACTTTAACACAGCATTGAGACTGCGTCACTGTCATCCTACATAGTCGTACCAGTTTTGTTGGCATTCCTATAAGGTATTCCAGGGCAGACCACAAACTCTCTCGATTGATCGAGTCATAGGCCTGCCGGAAATCCAGGAACACCTGATGTACGGGGATGGATGTCTCATAATATTTAGATAGAATCCTCCGCAGCGAAAAGATTTGATCGGTGACTGATCGATTCGGACGAAATCCTCCTTGATAGTCACCAACCAAGCCCTCCGCTAGAGGAGTGATTCTATCCAATACAATGTATGACAGTAACTTGTATGCTGTGCAAAGGAGAGCTATACCGCGATAATTCTCACACTTCAAGCGGTCTCCCTTCTTGAAGATGGGGCATATCGCGGCCACTTTCCATTCGTTAGGCATTACTTCGGTTCGCCATACTAATCGAATAAGGTCGAAAAGACAGTTCCATAAAGTATCCCCTCCGAATATCAAGAGCTCCGAACTAATGCAGTCCATTCCAGGTGCACGGTTTCGTTTTAATCTCTGCATGGCTTTAGTGAATTCCTCATGGGAGGGCTCCGCAGTGCAATTCTCACGTGCAATCACTAAGAAAACCAGGAGCGTTAGAGGGCCTAATCAAACAACAAAATGTGTATAATCATTCTCTCTAAAGTTGCCGTTTTTATATATTAATTATCTATTAACCAATCCAAATTTTGGTGTATCAAGCTAAAATTAAATGTGTTATTGTTAATGCAAACGAAAAAAATTAACAATAAAAATTTAAAAGTGAATGACATGTAAATTCAAATTTTTGACCTATTTTTGTAGTAATGAACATTGACCCATTTTCGTAGTTGTGACTAGTGAATCAACATTTTCTATGAATATATAGAAGATTTGGAATGCACATAAAAATCGGAAATGTGCATGTATGGTCTATTGAGGTAAAATTAAAATAATATGTATACCAAAAAAGTAACAATAAAATGAGAATGAAATGTAAATCCAAAAGAAGAGATTTATAAAATATATAATATCTCTATTTTAGAATTTTTTTTTTCCACAATATATACAAAGAGTATAAATGTCAAAGAGAGCCTAGTAGGGCGCTAATAGAATATTTATATTTTTTTAAATGTTTTCACTTGGATTTCTATCTCATTGTTTATATATCTCTAGTCGAGTTCTACGTTCAGTGAGGAGCATCAAATACATTTGCAAGTATGTGAATAAAGGCAGTGATATGGCTGTATTGCGCGTTGAAAATACCAATGTGAATGCTCCTCCGGTAAATAACAACGATGAAATAACGCTTTACCAAATTGGCCGGTACGTCAGTTCCAATGAAGCTGTTTGGCGTATCTTTGGTTTCCCAATTCATGAACGAGATCCAGCAGTCATTCATCTTAAATCGTAATCGTGCGAATGCTTTTGGTGCTTTTGCACGAACATTACTCTATTCGGAAGTACCACGTTATTTCACATGGGCACCAACAAAAAAATGGATGCCCCGTAAGCAAGGCACACCAATTGATGCATGTCCCGGTTTATTCAAATCAAACATCTTGGGACGAGTATTTACAGTTAATCCAAGGCAGACTGAGTGCTTTTATCTCCAGCTGTTGTTGGTTAATGTCACCGGCCCATTGTCATTTTAAGATATACGTAAAGCGAATGAGTTTCAGTATCCAACATATAAAGATGCATGCCTTGCACTCGGTTTACTGGAAGATGACAACCAGTGAGAATGTATGCTTGCTGAAGCAGGATTGAACTGTACAGCAAGACAAATTCGTTCGCTATAGTGTTGACTACATGTTTTCCGGCCAGAGCAGAGGCATTATGGGATAATCACAAAGATTCAATGACTGATGATATATTGCATCAACATCGTACACGATGCAATGATCTAACGATATCATTCAGCGACACTATGTACAATGAAGCATTGATTGCTATTGAGGATCTTTGCATTATTATTTCCAACTTACCTCTCAGTCATTTCGGTATGCATTCGCCAAATCGAAGTGCATCTGATTTAATTAACACTGAATTGAATCGTGAGCTACAATACAATACTACGGAAATGGCAGCTATTGTTGCTCGCAATGTCCCACTAATGAATTACGAACAAAGAGCCATTTACGACCGTATCATGCTTGCAGTTGCGGCAGGATAAGGTAGTTTCTTTTTCTTGGATGCACCAGGTGGAACTAGCATAACATTCCTTATTTCGTGAATTCTCGCCGAAATACGATCAAATAATGGCATCGCATTGGCTGTTGCATCATCTGGCATTGCGGCAATTTTATTGGATGGAGGTAGAACAGCTCCTTCAGTATTTAAGCTGCTACTAAATATTCAAAATAACCCAGAAAAACAATCTTCCATGGCCACATCATTGATTCGCAAGATGCTCTCATTGTCCAAATATTTCCCGATGTTCACAGACAATACACAAATCATGAGTGGCTGGCAGAAAGAGCAATTTTAGCAGCAAAAAATGTGGACGTCAACGAATTGAATCTTATAAGATACAAGATTTATTGCCCGGAGACTTGGTGTCATACAAATCTATTGATACAGTTTGCGATACCACCGAAGCTGTGAATTATCCAACAGAGTTTTTAAACTCATTTTATTTACCAGGCATGCCACCATATAATTTACAACTGAAGGTTGGATCTCCGGTTATTTTGCTTCGTAATTTGAACCCACCACAGTTGTGCAACGGCACGCGATTAGTTATTAAAAAATTAATTAAAAATGTTATTGAAGCCATCATTTTAAATGGCAAATTCCGAGGTGAAAATATATTACTACCGCGAATCCCTATTATACCCACAGATGTACCAATTCAAGACGCCTTCAATTTCCAATTAGATTGGCATTTGCAATGACTATCAATAAATCTCAAGGCCAAACGATGTCTGTCTGTGGTTTAGATTTGAGCACCATGTTTTTCACACGGATAATTATACGTGGCGTGCTCTCGAGTGGGCAAACCATCCAGTTTGTTTGTGTTAGCTAAAGATGGGAAAACAAAAAATATTGTACACTCTGTTGCATTAAGAGACTGATATGTACATAATTTTAAAGAATCAATTTTAATAAATTTAAAAAATAAATGTTTAGTGGTTTGTTTTTTTTTATATTCCGTTATCATCGACAGTGCTCCATGCCTTTTCCACTCATATACCGAATTCTAGGTATATTCCTAAGAATCCTAAGGTATATTTTGTAAATAATTAAAAAATATACAACATGTGATGAAACTATATCCTAATATTTTATTAGATCTGTTCCTGAGAAGAGATTTGTCTATTGTTATTGGTTGAATGACATATATAAAACACCATTTTTAATTGGTTATAGTACAGATTTTATTGTTTATAAAATTCGTTGTTAATTTTTAATGTAAATGATTAGGATTCGTATCAAAATATTTCTTGTTTGTCTTAAAGCATCAAATAATATGACCGTTTGGTCGTCGAGGCACATTTCTAGTAAAGCTTAATTTGCATCAGTGATTTTATCGTATTCTAAAGCAGTTTTAATTTCATGGGTTTGTACAAAGACGTGAAGTTTATTTTAAATCCTAAATGTGTTTATATGTGTACGTGGGGTGGGAATGGGCATTCAAAAATTTCCGTAAAAATAAATGTAAAGTTGAATCATTTTTGGTGTAATTTTCCATTCGAGGTTTAAGTGTCAACCAAAAATTTGTTGCTATAACTTATATTTTTTTACGTTTACATGTGCAACTAGTACATCCAAAGTTGAATAATTGATCCTTTTTGTCTTCTGTATTTGTCCAACTAAAAGTAAATCTACACATTTGTATTGCAATAACAAATCTTTCGATGTTAAAATATAAGTCAACTTAAGCCAATGTAATATTTTATACTACTTATCCATTATTTCATTTGCAATAATGTGTTGACAGGTAATGATTGTAAATGAAAAAATAGAAATAAAATTAAACTATATAAATTAATTCTTAATTTTAGTTTAAAATATTATTATTAAAATGTTTAAGTGTTATCTTTGTAAGTGTATCGTAAGTTTTTTTTAAAATTATAATAAGGATTTGTACAAACGCATTATTTTAGAAGCTATCCGCAGGTGTCAATAAAAATGTCCATACCTACTCGTTTATGTAAATGATGTGAGGATAGATGTAAGTATCGAATTTAATGAAGTGTGATCACATTTAGTTGGGCATATTTTGGTTACTGCCATAAAATTTAATCTCTAAAATATATTATTGAATATTCATTTTAATTCTTTACATATTTAATTTGATTTATTTCTTTAGAAGATACATCTATTTTGGAGGACAAAGAAATTGCTTCCTTACAAATCGCACCTAGGATGTGTTGGAGTGTACAAGAACCAAGATATTTTCGATTTACTTTCAATAATTATTGCGTTATAACAATAAGCAATACAAAATATGGAATTTATTGTTATTTAAGCATTTGAGTGTTTTAAATTAAATTAATTTTATTTTTAATTTTGTTATAGTGGTAATAATGGCATTTTTTGTTCGCCATTTTAGGTCTTCAGTACTCTTTTTTGTGTTGGAATTTTACACAGAATTTGGTTTAAATATTGAATTAAAAACGAGCCTTTCCGCGGAAATATACGTCTTCTTTGGTGGAAGAATCTTAAGTACATAAGTTTACAATGAGTATTACTCATTTTTTGTGTAATATTACATACTTAAACGCACTTTTGATTTACGGTAAAATGTGTAAATTTTCTTATATTAAGTACTTGTGTAAATTTACCTTTATAATAGGAGGTATTCAGTTGCCATTTATAATAAGGGTAAAATTACACTAATTTTTCTTAGAAGCTTAAGTTAAACGGTTTACAAACAGTTCAAATGTCATACTCACCTGCCCGTGGTGCACCCTGCTAGGTAACTAAGAAGGTTCTGGCGACCGAGACATGGTGGTATAACCGACTATCGAGAATTTAATAAATGATTTTCTGAAAGCAGACCCACTACCAACTCGTACTGGTCAGAGTGGTAGATCCTTCACCCTAGGAGGTAACCCAGCTAAGCGACAAATCCACCCTCTAACGCGCCTGGCTCAACGGATTCTGGGTTGAGCTAATCATTGTTTAAAATCCCTTTTGGGCATCCCAACCCATTTGGACAAAAACCCAGGGTGGCAAGATCACACAACACCATTAGTGAACACCTTGGAATGGTATAACGCCGAACTGCGCAATAAGATTTACGAAATAGAAAAGTTAATGTTAAATCTAAACAAAGATCTCCAAAACTTACAGTGAGAAAACAAGGAGTTGAAAGATAGTCTAATTGTATTAATGTTTGAGAAAGAAATCACTAAGGTACAGCAAGAAAATGATACGATCATTGATATAGAGGAGGTATATGGAACAGACGAGGAAGAACTCAACAGAGAAACTGGATGGATTCTAATCCGTTACAAAAAAAAAAACCCGAGATGGGTAAATCACCACAGGTTTCACCCGAACTGAAACAATCAATTGAGCAGCTTCCAACCGGAAGCAGGAATGTACAACAGGAGTAAAAAGCTCAGGTTTCACCGAAACAACAAAGTAAAGAACTCTCAACCGGAAGTAAGCATATACAACTGGAGAAAAAAGAGCCACGACCACCTCCAGTTATATTATCTAATTGCAATAATTATCGCAGAGTATTAGAAACATCATGGATAAAATTTCAAGCTACATCGTTAAATAGTGAATCTCCCAGACGGCGATAGCTCTTAATGCAGAAACGATAACTTGGTATCCCTACGAAGATCAGCAGACTGTTAAGAATAACTACATGCTTCATGCAAACCAGACGAGATAAAAGAGTATCTTTTGGAGAAACGATACAAAATTAACGAAGTTACACAGCTGCTTAAAAGAGGTGGCAAAACACCAATCAGCGCTATACTCGATATGAAAGTGCAAATAGAAGCAGTTAAAAAATCTAAACTGATTCCCAAGTGCAACAAGTGCCAAGTCTAAGAACACACGCAAAACTTTTGTAATAAAATCAACTCAGCCTCAACAAGAATATCCACAAACATAAGGCCACACCAAACATTAAACACTCACTACCGGAAGTTCGAGAAGGCAATAAAGTTCTGTTTCAGATAAAGACTCAAATAATAACCAAACTTATAAAATACTACAAGATATACTTAAAAGGCTTAGTTCACAAGAAGAAAAGCAAGAAAAAGCTTTCATATCAATCTTGCAAAGCTCACCCTACTCGAACAAAGCCGAACAATATCAGAGTTGGGTCTAATTACTGGTAGTATCTTAATTTATTAGGAGAAGACCAAGCTCAGGATCGAAACCTTTGGAGCCAGATTGTTGATTCAGTAAGGGGCCAGTAATGGCCTTTAACACTGTTATTATTATTATTATCTTAATTTATTTATTTCAGGCTTCTTTCGCATAAAATGTCTGAACAATCTACGAAAGGACGGTAACTAGACATCCAACTTTGAAGGGGCGATCTATCATGTAACTTCAATACCAGTTGTACACACCAGCTTTATGGATTTATCTGTTTTTCGCAGATAACGATTTTTTAGGATTAGAAATCAGATTTTTTGTTTTTCAATATACAATATTTGGTAATAAACGCAGTTTTGATTTGCTTTTCCTAGTTATTATAAAATGGTTCTTATATACTGGAGTATCAGTTAATTTTTCCTGTAAGTTTCAAATTGCTTTAAGTTTCATACTAGCATGGCATATACTACATGTATGTGAAGATAGCCCAATTTCCATTCCCGAAAAATATGATGGCAACACCAACAACTATACTTTCACGACATTTTGTGCTCTCAGCCCCCGGAAAATTCTACTATCACGATAGTTTTAAGATGGTTCTCGACTCTCAGCTTCGAAAAATATATTTTTTTCGGGTACTTAGGACACACGTCGTGCGGATTTAATATCTTGCGTGTTCAAACCAAAGCAAACGGCTATCAGAATTCCAAATTTTCTCAAAGTATTTTCCAAATTACCTATAACAAATAAGTGGATGTATTGTAATCTATAGAGAGATCGGTATTTTCTACAAGTAGACATGTAGCACTTTAATTTAGATATACACAACTGTACGTAAATCATTTACTGTAGTCCATTAATTCTGTCTATTTAGGTTATATAATAGCAGAGCAGTATAAAATATTTGTCCAAATACTACACATTTGGGACATGCATATACATAACTTGGTACATATGCATGTATATAGCTTTTACGAAAAAAGCGGTCTCTTATCATTATCCGTCTGGCAATTTCAAAATTAATATTTCGCATTAAAAGTAAATAATTTAGGCAACTTTTATTTTATTTCGTTCTGTGTATACACCACTATACAATTTTTTGCCATTTAATTTTTAAATAATTATATGGAGTTAAAAATAAACTTTTCTTTCAGATCGAAAACACTTTTGTCAATTTTACGAAAATAAAACCAAAACCCATACACTTAATATAAAATATCAGACAATAGCTTCAATATGTAGACTGGTTGCTACACTAATAATAAGTAAGTAAAGGTAATAATTTACAATAAGTCATATTCATGTTTAAAATAACAGAGTTAAAAAAATGGTGAACGATTTTTGTTCCAGTACATTTTTTATCTTAATGCTTATCTGCTATTTTTCTGTATCTAAATTTAATCCGGTATGTAAGTCTAGTAACGTACCATATGCTATAAATCGAAAGATATATATAATATGTATGTACATGTTGTGACGACACACTAAAATTATCAAATTGTATACATATATCTATCATTGGTAGGAAAATATAGTGGTTATATTATATAAATGAACTCAAAACGCTTTTATGGGTTTGTCTATATATGAGATGCTGTATCATTGCCTAGTTCATGAAATCTGGGACGTAATTTAATGGGTTTTTGATTTTCGAGCAAAGTTTAAAATTACATAGGAGTGGACCAAAACAAAAGTAATAAGTTTGTATATGAAACAATATTATTATGTTACTTAGTCTAGATATACAATTTAATTGTATCGAAAATGTTACATAATGGTACTAAAGTGTTGAGGTTAAGTCAAATATTTATATAATTTTTATATATCCCTCCCCTACCAACGGATTCCACTGCCACACGATAAGATAGAGATCTAATAATCACATTTTATGTTTCTTTATATACCTTTTGAATTTTTCAATGGTCGTTTAATTTACCAGACATTCGTTTTATTGTTGTTTTTTTTTCGTTACATTGTGGCAATTTAACATACATAATTTTTTTCTACCTTGTGATAAAATTCTATATATTTAAAGCTTTTTCAGTTTTAATTAAAAATTACAATATTATTTAAGTATGATGAAGAATAAGTGTATGTGATTTAATTTTATAGTTTTCACCGCTTTATATTTTAAATGAATAATATATAAAGTACTTAATAGTAATAAAATAAAATTAGTTTGTAACAATTGTGTTGCATTGAAACAATGCTGTTTCTTGACGATTTTTGATCAACCAAGTTTTAATCTAGAAATATAGGTTAACACACGCAACAAACCAATTCCCACAGTTGAAAAGAGGTGTCACATGGCACACAAGCAATATGAGCAATAACCTGATTAACATATGCATTCCTCATAATGCAGTGTAATCATATTTTCATCGTAAGATAATTTTATGTAAAGTAATTTTAAGTTAGTCGTAATTTTGTAATCAAACATAAATCTCGTTAATAAAAATAAATAAATAAAAAAATTTAAATAAAAAAATATTTTTTTTATAAAATATAAAATAAGATTTTATTCACTGGCGCCCGAGGTAGGACCATTGTAAAAGTCCAAAATTAAAAAGTGCTTAACTAAACTTAGATTTACCAAAATTTAAAAAGTGTTTAACCGAAAATTTAAATTAACCAAAATCTATAAAAAGGTTAATGCGTCTAGTTCAAGTATAACAGCATAAAACGAACTAAGTGTTAACCAATCGTAATTGAGAACAATTAAAAGTGCCAACAACAAGTGAATTGGGAAAAGAAGCTCCATAGTAGACGTTACCAAACGACAAAATGGTGTTGAATCAACGATATCGACGATAACCAAACGATAACGATTTTTGATCAACTGCGGCCCAATCGATTGTGATGGACGGCAAGAGTACTAGGGTTCATAAAATACAAATTGCGACTCCAGATGTACCGACATCTGCTAATTTTAATGTAAGTCAATCTAAACTTATATTAAGTGAAAAGAGTATTGAAAATATCTATATCGATTAAAAGTATAAAATGGTCAATCCAAACGAAGTAATCAAACCAGCAACGTTAATACCAGATAGTCAACACACAAACGTAATCGACCTTAGCCAATTAAAAGCTGTGATAACCGAAATGGTTAATCAGCAGAATAAAGAATTAGTGGATAAATTGACACAAGGACCATCGAAAGAAATATATGATTTCGATCAGCCCATAGACAGTCGGCACGTAAACAACCTAACCGACATGGACAAAATTCCTGACGTCGTCAAAAGTTTACGGGAATTTTCCGGGCAACCGAGTGAGTTCGGCTCCTGGAGAAAAAGTGTGGAACGTATACTGAAAGTTTACGACTATTTAAAGGGCACTCCAAAATATTATGGAATGTTTAGTATTATAAGAAATAAAATTACAGGCCAAGCAGACATCGCTTTAGAATCTTATAATACACCATTAAACTGGCAAAAAATATCGAGAAACGTGATTTGGGTACACTAGAGTACCAAATAGCAATGCTAGTACAACGGCATCAGTCAATCCCAGAATACTATCAACAGGTGTACCAACACCTATCACTCATCCTGAGCAAACTATCCTCCATGGATATGAGTCAGGAATCCACGAATGTCATGACGGAATCGTATCGAGTTAGAGCGCTGGATACATTTGTCCGAGGTCTAAAAGGTGACCTACCTCGACTTCTATGAGAGGTTCGACAGATCTCCCAGAGGCATTACATCTTTGTCTCAAATTAGCAAATACGCAATACCGTGTCCAACACAGTCACGGTGAGAAATCCACCACTTTCATTACTGCCACAAATTCCACCTAGGAGGTATCCCACGCAACAGCGTAATCCTCCAATCACACCAATGCGTAATTTTTATCCGGAATTACTATACACAGCCCCCAAATACCATAAAACTTTCAGAAACCATTCCCAAATCAACACCCAAACTTCACAACATCATATCCATTCCAACAAACAAATAAGAACTTTAACAATAACTCACTACCCAAACCGGTACCAATGGATTGGCAATCCATTCATTCGAAACAAGTGAACTATCAAAATAGACCACAAGGATTCCAAAATAAACCTCGAAGCTTCCCAATTCCGAACAAAAGACCTATCCAATCTGGACAAGTTCACCAACCCACCAAGTTCCAAAGAATTTACCAATGTGAACCTCCAGATGTAGAACCTGACTTGCGACTTATTACCAAAACCAAATGAATGAGTACGATTTACAATACGACCAGTCAATTGAAGAATACACTGGCACACAATAAAACCCGATCTCTAATGAAGAGATCGAAGACAATAATTGTTACAAAGAAAACGAACAAGACGCTTCCCTACCTAGAGCATAGGGCGAAGAGCGGAAAGTTATATAAATTCTTAATCGACACAGGGTCGAATAAAAACTATATAAAACTATAATACGTACGTAATCCTTTAGATAAATCCTTGGATAGACCTATTTGGACCAAAAAGAAAACTGAAATTCTTTATCTTGCCGAAATAGGCAATGATAGCCTAAAAGAACTGCGAGCGACAATTCACACTGATAAAAGATTCATGACGATAGATCCTAACATCAAGATTCCATTAAAACAACACTTACCCAATTCCGTTAATAATATAAACATTCGAGATTCCCATCTTAACCAAGAACAAAAAAGAAAACTAAATAGTTTAATTGGCAACTACCCCCGAGTCTTCGCCGATCCCGAAGAGAAACTAACCTACACAACTATAGTGTCATAGGAGAAATCCGTAACGTCAATTCTGAATTCTGATCCAGTCTATTCCCGATCATACCCTTACCCCATATGTTTGAAAAACGAGGTCGAGAAAGAAGTAAATCAATTATTAGAAAACGGCGTGATCAGACCGTCCAAATCTCCATATAACTCCCCGGTATGGATTGTACCCAAAAAAGAAGAAGCTTCGGGAAAAAAAGTATAGAATCGACTATCGAAAGTTGAATTCCATTACCATTGCAGAAAAATACCCCATACCAGAGATCAATGACATTCTGTCAAATCTGGGGGAAAACAACCATTTCACAATAGTAGATTTAAAAAGTGGATTCCATCAAATTCCACTAAAGAGTTCCGATATAGAAAAGACCGCGTTTAGTGTAAATCATCGAAAGTATGAATTTACACGCCTTCCATTCGGTCTCAAAAATGCGCCCTCCATCTTTCAACGCACACTCGATGACATACTCCGTGATCACATTGAAAAACGGTGCTACGTGTACATCGACGACATCATCATATTCGGTAAAACAGAAAGCGAACACTTCAAGAATCTGGAAACAATCTTTAAGGTTCTTGAAGAAGCCAATAAAAAAATACAACTCGACAAATGCTAGTTTTTAAGGGATTAGGCAGAATTCTTATAAAATATGACCTGATATAGATCATCGAACATGTCTATTTAGTAATATTAGTCTATTGAACCTAAATTTTTAACCCGCGTCTGTGATAAACCACGAGTGCCCTTATTTTCAAATAGAGGCCATTGCGTGATAATAAAAGGTGGATTTTTTTCAATAATCCTTTGTTTTCATTTCAATTTTTGTGGAAATATAATGAATACCAATTATAACCAATAATTTAAAAATTGTTAATATAATTATACGTTTTACAAAATAAATAATAATTTTGAAATTACATTTAGTTTTCTTCAGTTACATTATGTCGATAACTCAGATTTTTTTTCTGCTTTAGTAAGGTAAATGAACCAATGTTGTATATGAACGACGATATGACGAAACGATTTGAATGTTTTAAATGAAATAATTAAATTCCCAAATAATAACAGTAGGACTTAGATGGAGGATGTGGGGACGCGTCATGCCCTCGGTTTTCGATATGGTTATATAATTTTATTTCTGGATTTTAAATCCATATATTGTTTATATACAAACAGTTACTTTGTAATTCTATATATAATTAATAATTTTTATTTTTGATTTAATATAGAAATATTATACACCATGGATGAAATACTTCTAGAAGAGTTGAGAGGCCTCCGGTTTTCACCCTTACAGCGAGTGTGTTAACAAAATATTCTAGTACATAATTATTATGCTTGTGATTATTTTGGCGGGAGATTATACTGAAATATGCTATGATTGACAATAAAACACGAGACAGATTTTAATTGGTAGTTTTGATTGTGTTGGTGGCTTATTATCTCGGTTAGATATAAAAAGAGAAGCTTGAATCGTACCTAGGGAGATTCAAAAAAAAATACCGTGGAGATAGGATGATAGTTAGAAAATTAACAGTCGAGTTTGAAATTAAATTTAAAAAAAAAATAATAAGTGAACTTCACCCAACTGTTCCAGAATCTCGGTTATATTTGGTAGGGGAAAAACATTATTTATGGTCACAACATTTAAACGGCGAAGATCTACAACAACGCGCCAACAACGGATTCATCGGTGGATTTTTTGGGAACGACAAGCAATGGAGAGTTAAAAGGACTATTACTGTTTTCAATTACACCGCTTTCAAGCATTTTTTCGACTTGAGTATTAATTTCAGACTTAGCTGAATGAGAAAGACGATACGGTTAAATATGAATTGGCTGGGCATCGGGGTTTAACGGGATATGATGGTATCCAGCATTTGTCATTGATAGTTGGTCACCTGGTAAATGGAATATATCGTTGAACCCTCGACAAACATTAATTATAGAAGATTTTTCCTCTTGGTTCATGTGGTTTGTATTAATCTCATGCTCTAAGATTTTTAATCTATCTTCTAAAACATTTGACCAAGGATTTAATCCGTAAATACAATTAATTTTCATAATGATGATATAAAGTTTGTAAAACTTAATCTTGATATTTTACACGAACCTCAATTCTTTCTAGTTGATACTGGGCCGGACATTAGCGTCATTAAGAAAGGGCTGATCAAACCCGGCACCGATTGTTTCCCAAATAAGAAATTAACTATAAGAGGTGTTACCTCTTATATGCTAGCCGGGTACTAAATGAATCTGAGAAAAATTATTCCACTGTCGAGAAGGAGTTGCTCGCAATTGTTTTTGCTGTAAAACGCTTCCGTCCATATTTGTATGGCGTAAAATTTACAATTATAACTGATCATAAGCCTCTAGTGTGGCTTAATAAAGCAAAAAACTTGTCATCCCGATTAATGCGATGGAGGATAGAGCTCGACGAGTTTGACTTTGATATCATATACAAACCAGGCAAATACAATGTTATTGCTGATGCTCCGAGTAAAATTGAACACCATTCTGCCGACCAGAATAACGACACTAATACTATCACTCGTTCGCAGACTAAAGCTAGCGATCCGTCACCGAATCTTGACCAATCTTACAACAGTAACAAATTCAAATCCTGAAACAAACACACATCAAACCGTAAATCCTGAAATTTCAATTACTTTTCTCGACAATGACGTCGACATCCTTAATATAATTAAAGAATTTCACAATTGCCCACTTGGAGGACATCAGGGCGTTGAACGTACTTTTAAAAGAATTAAAAAATTTTATTATTTTCCCAGAATGTTATCCAGAATTAAAAAATTTGTACAAAAATGTGAATTATGCCAGAAAAATAAAATATCTGGATTAAATAAACTTCCTATGGTGGTAACAACAACTTCAAAACGACCTTTTGAAAAAATATTTGTAGACGTTGTCGGACCTTTAAACATCTCACATAATAACAATCGATATAAACTCACTATACAGGATGATTTATCAAAATTTTCTTTGGCATCTCTTCAAGCGTTGGTTGAAAATTTTATTTGTAGAATTGGCGCCCCTTCATACATTCTTACAGATCAAGGTACAAATTTTGTAAGCGAACTCTTTCATAATATTTGTAAATTACTAAAAATCAAAAAGCTACAATCTACGGCTTACCATCCACAGACAAATGGAGCCCTAGATAGGTCTCATCGTACTCTTGTCGAATATTTACGAAATTATGCTGATAGAGATCCAGACAATTGGGACCATTGGTTACCATTTGCCATGTTTACTTACAATTCGACGCCGCACTCTTTATCTAATCTGATGCCATTTGAAACAGTACATGGATTCAAACCCAATATACCTTCCTCACTCAAACAAAATTCTAGAGTTTTTTATAATCCCGATGACTACTTACAAAATTTAAGAATTAAGCTTGCAAATTCGTACGAAACGGCAACGCAAAATTTAATAGCATCTAAAGAAAAATCAAAAATTTATTACGATAAGACAAGTAATACTACTGAATTTAAAGTTGGTCAAATAGTTCTCTTAAGAAACGAAAAATCGAAAGGTAAACTTGAGCCACTATGGAAAAACCCTTATGAGATAACAGAAATCAATATAGCAATGTTAATTCATCTATTCGCATTGGCCGACTAATAAAGGTAGTCCATAATAATCGTTTAAAACTTTTTATTGATTAAAGGATGAATATAATGATTGGATAAATAAAATAGGTAGTTTATGAATCAAACATGAAATTAAATATTAATAAATATAATTAAATAAATTAAATATAAGTAATGAAACAAAACAATAGGAATTTATTGTGTTTTAGATAAATAATAAATATGAAAACTTTTAATTATATAATATATATTTCATATCTTTCTGTATTAAAAATAATATTTTTCATAATTAATTTTATTATGTAAATTAAAATTACCAATTGAAAAAAAAAAATTAAATATTTTTTGAAATTCTTACTTTAAGTCTATTGTTAAATATTTCAATATTTTATCATAATATTTGTAATAATTATAACAAAAAAAAATTTATTTATTTTTCTTTATGGGGTAAGGTGTTGTATACCCCTGATTCCTAAAATCATACCTATCAATGTAATTGTAATTAGCTATAAGTAATAATAATAAATGTATTATAGTAATTGTTCTCAATACACATGTACCAAAATATTATACCTATAAAAAGGGCGAATAGACATGTTTGAGACAGTCCGAGCTAAAAATTAAGCTTAAAAACATTAAAATATCTTATTATAAATATTAAATAAAACTACTAAATAAAATTGTAAATTAAATATTAAGTTATGTGAAATAAATAAACTTAGTTAAAAATACTTATCTTAAACCTAAAATAAATAAAAATTAAAATTTTATATTATTACATAATTACTACCTTTAAATCTATTTTGTTTATTAATTAAAAAATAAACCACAACAGAACAAACAAACAAATATTAAAAAATATAACTGACATAAATATAAGTATACTAATAGACAAATTGTGATGTGTTGTAGTTTTCCCTTGGCTTAAAATTATGAACAATTATAATTTTAATTCATGAAAAATTTAATATGATCTAAATATTATGATTCATATAATTAATAACGATTAGTTTCTATGTATGAAGTAAAAACCAATGACAGTTAAAGTTGTGGAAAAAAATAAAACAATAAACCCAATATATTAATAAAATTATCTGCTTAATTCATCTCCATTTAATATTACCAATAATACGCATAACCATAATAATCATCGTTCATCAATATTCATTCATTATTATTTATCATCTATTTTGGCTGCATCATCAACATCATGGCTGCCAACGTTTTTCCGCAAACAACAAAAATATTCATTTTGTAAGTCGATAATTTAAATAAAAATTTCATAAAAATTATATATATTATTAATTATTATATTTTATTTATTAAGTTAAAACTAAATTAAAACGATGCGCATGCGTAGTACAATTTATTACTTTTAGTTAAAAATTTATAAAATTATAAATTAAAAATTAAAAATTTATAAATTTATTTTTTTGTTTGTTATACGAATTTGTCCTAATAAATTATGAGTACAGTGTCACTTTATATTGTAAATAGTTGCGTTTCAGTTTAGGCATTTAAATTAAAGTTATGGATTAATTTGTGAATATAATGTGGGAACCAGGGTGATGTGAGTATAATGGTAAGTAAGTTGGTTGCATTGGTTGCATTGATTCTTTCTTTCTGTTTTACTATTGCGGTTAAACTCACACCAATTCATGAATACAAAATTAAGAGCCCGCACTCAAGGCTGAGCACCAGGCAAAATAACCGCGCATTTGGAAACTTCCATGAATTGGTAAAATTCTGTTAACAACAGGTCAACTATATGGAGGCCTGTTCGTTACAGAGTCAACCACGGAATGAACGATAATAATTATTATGTTTTTGTTACCGTAAATTTTTTAAATAATTGCAATTGGAAATTTCGCCTAGTTACAATACTCCCATTCCTATTAATTCATTTATCAAATTTAAATGTAATTTACTGTAGATTATTCAAATTTTCTATTTCTTTTAAAATGTATGCAGGTTACCGATCAATAGAAATTGTTGTTGATTTACCTTTGATATCTACTACCATAGTTCTTCTTAATTTTCGTATGATTTTAAATGGACCGTTGTAAGGATCGGTGAGCGTTGGTTTTATTCGATCAACTCGTACGAAAACGTAATCACAATTGTTAAAGTCTTTTGGTACGCATACGGCGTTTTGTTGTGCGATACGTGTATCTGAAGGACAAAGTTGTCTCATATATTTTGGCGAAGGCGACTTATAATATCATTAGCCTTCGTAGAATCAGATGGCAGATACATTTCGCCAGGAATTTTTAAATTTTCACCGTATGTAAGTTCCTCTGGAGAGGCTTTGAGATCATCTCTTATTGTTGCTCTAATACCTAGTATAACACAAAAGGAATTTCATCACTCCAATAGGTGGTGCTTGCACGAGCTCTGATCTGTGGTAATACGGAATGCGGTTCCAAAACGAGGAATGTAATGTTGTACGTAAGTTTTTGCTATACAATTTCTACAGTGATATTCAGGATCGGAAAGGTTTCTGGCCAGCGAGAAAAGCGATCTATTATTGTCTTGATATATGTTTGGTATAGGGGACCAACTAAATCTATATGCATATGTTCAAAACGTTCTGACGGAAGATCAAATCTACCGTGTTCTAGTCTGGTGTGCCTATGAATTTTCGCTTTCTGGCAATTAATGCATGTTTTAGCCCAGTAACCTACATCAACATCTATACCTGGCCAAAAGAATTTGGTTCTTATCAATTTTCGTGTTGCTCGAATCCCAGGATGTCTCAGATTATGAATTAAATGAAAAACTGAGTGTCTCAATTGGTTTGGTATATAAGGGCGTTTCCTTAAAGTTGAAATTTCGCACCATATGTAAACTTTATGATCCGCAGGCAAATAAATTTTGCCTGGAATTTTACTAGAGGTAGCCTGGTCTTGAGTGAGAGATACAAGATCATCATCGCGCTCTTGTAATCTCCCCAGTTCCAAATAATCTAGTCCTGTAAGAATTATTGAGTCTACTAAAATCGTGGCTGCTTAAGCGGGACAAAGTGTCAGGAACTATATTTTCTTTGCCATGTATGTGACGTATATCAGACGTAAATTAGCTGATATAATCAAGGTGTCTCGATTGTCTAGGACTACGTTCCATTTTAGCTAATGTCTGCAATGTCTAGGTCGGACCTAGTTTTTTGGAAAAAAAAAACCTAATGGTTCCCAAACTCCGTTGTGTAACTGCTTTAATACAGCTCCAACGGCAGTACTCGAGGCGTCTGTGGTTATATTGAACGGAGCTTTGTCCAATGGATAAACTTCAGACTAATAAAAATCTTTCTTGCTTTTCCGTTTTTTGCAGAGTATTTTTAGATGCTCTTAAAGTGGATCAATCAATTCAGCCAATTTAAAGATAAACTTATGGTAATAATTTACCATCCCTACAAATTGCTGTATCTGGCGAATGGAACTTCTTGGTGTTGGAAAATTGGTGATAACTAAAACTCTTCCTTTAGATGGAAGAATTCCGTCTTTTGATATTGTATGTGACAGAAATTCTAGTTCTGGAACTCCGAGAACACATTTTGAAACATTCATGTTTAGACCGAACTCGGACAACCTTTTGAACAGTAGTTTAAGATGTTCTTTATCTTCCTCTTCAGTTAGACTCGCCACCAATATATCGTCGATATAAGCGTATACAAAATCCAAATTTCGCACCACAAAAAAACCCCATAAAACGCTGGAAAGTATGGCCCGCTCCTTGTAATCCGAAGGGTGTTCTCAAAAACTCAAACAGGCCAAAAGGGGTTGTAATAGCGGTTTTATACACGTACTCAGGTGCAATTGGAATTTGATGATAACCCCTGACCAAATCAATTTTAGAAAATATATTACATCCACGTAGGTTCATTGAAAAATTTTGGATGTGCGGTATTGGGTAGCGGTCTGGAACTGTCACGTTATTAAATCTTCGATAGTCCCCGCATGGTTTCCAATCATTTAAATCCTTCTTTGGAACTAGATGTAAGGGAGATGAGACTTGTGAAGAAGATGGTCAGCATATTCCTAACCGACACATATGTGGTACAATTCTAATTTCGCGATACGGTGTTTTGTCGGATCCAGCCTACGTGGTCTCGTGAACGGAAGTTGGCCAGTGGTTTGAATATAATGGAACACCTCATGTTTTACCGGTGTGTCGTCCCGAGGCTCCTTCGTTAATTCGGGAAATGGTCGTAATATTTCGCCAAAACTAGTCTCAACGACAAAGTTTAGTGGCGTTGGTAAATCGCAATTATAGGTGTACTAGTATACCACTCCAGAGACGTGTACCCGAATCTATTAACTGCCCTCTTCTAACAGCGACCAATAGACCATATTTGGATAAAAAATCTGCACCAATTATTGGTCTATTAATGTTGGCGATGATAAAAGTATGACAGAAAGTGCTTCTACTGAGCAAATAGCGCAGTGGTTAAAGCTGCGACGTTTGGATCGGGAGGTACCGGGGTCGAAGCCCAACAAAGGCGAGATGCAAACGAGATTTTTCACCTCCCGATTACGATCGGTGATTAAATTGAAAACATCTATGACCCTCCGTTGGAATGTAGAACTCATGGCCGAGTCACTGTACAGGGTGACATGGAGCTATGCAATGCGCAGGTGGTATACTGTACTTGTGTGAATGGGATGAATGGGTTGAATCAATGTTCGTGTGAATCTGGTTATTGCACCGTGGGCCCATTAGTGGCATTCAGTGCTGGAGCAAAATCCGCCCAATTTTAATTTAATTTATGTTATGTTATCAATAATTAGTTGATCTGCGCTCATGTGAAGTATATCTGAGTATAATGCTCCAATTGGAGAAAGATACTTTGCTGTGGGTAACATGTACCTGAATAAAAAATGTTCAGTGGCAAATGTAGTACAATGTTATCAATTAAAATTACCCTGACATGAAATTGTACAAATTTCTGTTAGACGTGGTGGGAGATGCAGCCCAAGAAAAATTAAATTTTAAATAGTATATACCAGGAACATTTGAAGGTGTTCCAGGTTTCTTCATTTATGATAGAAACATCTATATCGATACCACTTTCACACACAAAGTAAAAATATTTCATCCCCTAATTTCAAATCAATTGATTTTCATTTTATTAGTGTTCTCTTTAATTTTGCCATATTATACGCAGGATGATTGAAATGTGATAAGCTCGCTGAGTTGGAGGCTGACATTCTAGGGAGATCCAATGCTATTGCGCAAATAAAACTCGATAAAGCCACTTTTCGAAAAAATTTATCAAACCAAAATAAAAGTATGTTACTTCACGAGACCAAAAACATATTAAAACCACTGCAACCTTTTTTGGTCGGAGTCCTAATCACTTATTGGAAACGATAATGCTTACTGATCTAAGGCAGAATTAAACATGTCAAAAACACGTTCAATATAATTTTTGGTTTCGTACTGTCCTATTTTCATCAAACGAACGCTAAAGTGAAACAAACTAAAATTGATAGCCATCCTCCAGTTTCCAATTAATAAAACAATTTGATAAATTGTTTCTCTTATACTAACAATTAACTTTGCCCAATCTTAAAATGGGATTGTTTTTTTTTGTAAATTTTAGTGTTAATTCAATTAATTAATTGTTATATTACAACGAATGCTCTAAAGTTGAATCGCAATTTTCAGTACCATGGTTGAATGCCATTTTTTGAAATTTTGAATTAAGTTTAAGCAATCGGTGTAAGCTGACAAATGTCATTAAATTAAGGAAAAGTACAATTATATGTACATATTAATTGTGGTCGAATAGTCAAATAAAATGTGTGGTAAATTCAATTAATTTTCGTGTGCGGTAAATTACTCGACGAATACTCGACAACAGTCATATAATTTCCCTTAGTGTTATGTATTTAATTTATTTGTATAGTTTTTTTTCTATACTCGTATCATCCTTATTCTAAAATACAAAGTGAAAATGAAAAATAATATTTTAATAATTTTCCTTTCTACATTACATATTATGGTTTATGTAATATTATTCATTTTGATAAAACATCAACAGAAACTCCCCTTTCATGTAAATTTCAATAACATCATCAATCTCAAATATCTTCCTTTGGCGATTTATCTTATTTTATTATCTTTAGATGATTTTCCATTTCCTTTTTTTTTTTCATTGTTCATTGTTTACATTTGAATTGTTATTTTTTGTATCTTATATGTAAACAATTTTGTTATTGTTGTCGATTGTTTTTAACAATGAATGTGCATATTCTTATATACAGATACATGTAATAAAATTAATTATAAATTACAATGTATTGGTTTGAATTCATAAAATATAAGTTCTCACATGACTAATTTTCAGTAACAGACAAAATTTGGAAAATTTGATAGACATATGTATATATAAATGAAATATATATATATACTCGTATATATATATATATATATATATATATATATATATATATATATATATATATATATATATATATATATATATATATATATATATATATATATACATATATATATATATATATACAGCCATTCCACGCGAAATCAGACACCCATCTGGGGGCAAAGTGTCCAATTTTTTTGAAATTCGGGGAGATGGTAGATATAGAGAAAAAAAATATAATTTGAGTAAAAACTCGGTGGGGTCAAAATACGCGGAATTCCGTTATAATTTGTTTTTGTCTTAAACGCAAATGTTCACATCTTTAAATTCGTGTATCTTAAGTATTCCTTGTCCGATTTTCACGTGTAATAGGAAAGACAATTGTACATACGTTGGAAAGACAATTGTACATACTTTCAAGTAATCGTTTTAAACTTTGGTGTTAATGTACAATATATCGTTTAAATTTCAGTTTTAAATAGTATTTTTCTGAAAAATCGAAATGCTCACCCTTTTTTTTTATTTTTATTTTTTTATCGTAAAGCACTTGACAATACCTTTCAAATAAGCCATCTTTCACGATGGAGACTCAACGCGTTTGAGTTTTATAGATCAAAACGTCATAACAAGTTACGGTGGAATTTAACATTTCAGTACAATTATTAATTCTATACTACGAAATTCATGTTTTGGTTCTTACTTTTACAGTTTTATTCAATAAAGTTAATTTATTTACAAATTATTTTAATTTAAAATTATAAAAATTATCAGAATTGCAAAATCGATGCGCTGTGATGTGGTTGTTACCATTTTACCAACAAAATGGTAATGCGTTCCTCTGTTGGCTTTTACTGAATCAAATTTGTTTGCTAGTGATCGTGCCACCCTTCCTTCTCGTACCACAATCCTTTGGACCAAATCTAAAAGTAATGTTTGATTCATTTTTTGTAGCCCAATCGAAAAGTTGTTGTGCTGTCGTTTTTTGATCAGCGTATGGTCACTGAAGGCTGGCTTTCGTGGCATTTCGTTTCGATTTTTCACTTATATATATATATATATATATATATATATATATATATATATATATATATATATATATATATATATATATATATATATCTATATATATATATATATATATATATATATATATATATATATATATATATATATATATATATACATATATATATATATATATATATATATATATATATATATATATATATATATATATATATATATATATATATGTATATATATATATATATATATATATATATGTATATATATATTATATTTTCAGTGTTCGTAAAAATATTTCAACATTTTGTTCGAAAATTTTTGAGCTATTTTAACAATTCATATAAAATTATTAAAAATTTGTAGCCTGAAATCAATTTTCGCAATTTTTAAGAGCAAAGATATGAGCAAAACTTAATGTTATTATGATTCAGTATATTCTTATTCTATTACCAAATTTTCAAATTAAATTAAATATTCTAATAGTTGTAAAAGCTTACGAAATCATTTATCAGACCCTTGAGGGTAGACACTTGAGGGTAGACCCTTGATAATTTGGAAAGTAATCAAGTCATACCCTGGGGCCTTTTTAACATTCATATTACTTTTCACTTCTTCTTTTAATTCTTTGAGAGTTACTATAGGCGTATGTCAAACTCATCGTACTATAGGCGTATGTCAAACTCATCTGTAACTTTGTCAATTGACATTATATTTTCGTTGGCAGTTGCTCTTGGTAGTGGTTGAAAGGTTTCCAGCTGGCTATGTGATTTGTTTTTTGTAGTCACTATCCGTATACTGACTAGACTAGTAAAAACTACTACTACGACAATTGCTAACTTATTTCCATTCAATTTCGATTTAACATCAGTTTTCCCTAAAAACTAAAATCAGAACAAATTTAATTGTGTTATTCGTTAGGTAAAATTCGGATTTCACAAATTTTGTCCACCTTAACAAGTTCTATGGAACGTTCAATTTTAGAAGGCCTAACCGATAAATTAGAAATTTAATTATTAATTAAATTAGAAATAAATAAATTTAGAAAATACTTAAAACGTTACGACATTCTACGAAAACTCTATAATTGTTATGCTGTAAAATCGATTAGAACTCGAGTTTTTTCACATTTTTAAAACCGTAGAAATTAAACTTTGGAAGTCAATAACAGAACTTCTAATAACTTGTTTTACTTATTGAACATATTTTTATTAATTAAAATTTTTCTGGATCAAAAGGTATCTTAAAATATAATTTTTAAAGAAATATTAATTTAACTGAGAAAATGATTTGAACGTATAGTTAAGCCACCTACAGACAGTAATAAATTAATAATTAATCAAAATTTGAGTAATTTTGGCATATCAATTTTTTTAGGTTATGCAAATAATTCAAAACACAATTAGATTTTATAGGGATAATATTCCGATTATTTCAGTCACGGTTACAAAAAGGTGCTATATGCACATATAAAAGTAATTCCTAATTCTGAAAATACAGAAATCCGTTTACATTTAATTTGAAAGCACAATTATTATTTTATAAATACTTCATGTATAAATGTATATATATGTATGTACATATGTTATATGTTATGTAAAAAAATATTTTTTATTAAATTTTCCATTAAATAATTATAATAAACAAAAAATATATAAAAAAACATGAATATATACAAAAATATATTTGTTATTGTTTTCCAATTATTCAAATGAAAATAATTTTATTTCTATTTTTAGTCAATTTTTTTTCTTCCATTTTTCCATTAATTTTCACAAAATGCAATAAATAAATAAAAAAAAATTTATCAGAAATTGTGTAATAAAAAATTAAATTGAACCGTTTTTAATTTTATACATCTCGTATTTTGCTGCTTTGCTATAGTTTTGCCAGTTAAATTGCGGAGGGTTTTATGCATTTCGATTGAAATCAAACAATTCAAAAAAATCCTTCGTATGCGCAAAAAAATTGCATTTACATATACATACATAGTATGTGTATACATACATATGTATGGACTTATTAATTTTTTCCTCGAAATAATGAAATTAAAATATTGTGAATAATTGTTCTACTCGGCATGACAAACCAAATTTCTATTTGGCCCTCACGTTTGTTTGTGTAATTCTAAATAGTGGATTGCAATAAATAAAAAAAAAATTATTTTATAAATAAAATTTGCGTAGTGCTGAGGTATAAGCTGCAGTTCTTAAGATATCATAATGTCCATTTCATGAAGACGTAAGGTAACCTCATATGCACCTCATTTAGATTTGTTAGGAAAGTTAAAGCATCTCGAATAGTGATCTGTGATCATCACTATATGTACTTGAATATGGACGCCGTTTTTAATCCTTCAATTTTAAAATAAAAGTAAGCTGTATTTAATTTAAAAGTTTTCTTCAATTTTTTTTTTAAACATTAGGCTGCCACTTACAATATTATCTTGCTTTTTTTGTATAATTTTCATTTTGTTTTATTACATTGCAATTCACGTTACCAAGTTGGTTATAAGTTTCTAGCAAGGTCTTATTTATATCTGTTTGTCAACGGTGAATTGCACTTCTTCTAGCTAAAGAAGATATATGTAGATACAGTTCTTATTATAATTTTCTTCTTAATTTCGTAAAAATTTTTAAAAAACAAATTCAAAAAATTTCACAAAATTTAACAACAAACCAAAACTTGCCTAACAATTGTGGACCATTTGATTCTGGTGGATGTCCAGGTTAATCGAAAAGTGCCCGCGCCCGATGAAAAAAATTCCACTGTCTGATCGTGTGTTTTACTATGGGAGTGCTTCAAAAGTTTGACTAAAATTGGTATTTAAAATATTATTTCATTTATTATAATTCGTAACTAATAATAAAATAAAAATAAAATCTGATACCAAATTTTTGTCAATATTTCTACACACTTCCATAGCAAAAAACACGGAAAATAGTCTTGTGTAAGTACAAGATAATTTTTTGTGTGTTTTACTATGAGAGTGCTTCAGAAATTTGACTTAAATTGGTATTTAAAATATTATTTCATTTATTATAATTCGTAACTAATAATAAAATAAAAATAAAATCTGATACCACATTTTTGTCAATATTTCTACACACTCCCATAGTAAAACACACAGAAAATAGTCTGGTGTCAGTACTAGATAATTTTTCGTGTGTTTTTAAAATTGGTATTGAAAATGTTATTTCATTTTTTATAATTCATAACTAATAATAAAATAAAATAAAAATTTGATACCCAATTTTTGTCAATATTTCTACATACTTCCATAGTAAAGCACACGGAAAATAGTCTTGTCTAAGTACAAGATAATTTTTTGTGTGTTTTACTATGAGAGTGCTTCAGAAATTTGACTTAAATTGGTATTTAAAATATTATTTCATTTATTATAATTCGTAACTAATAATAAAATAAAATAAAAATTCTGATAGCAAATTTTTGTCAATATTTCTACACACTCCCATAGCAAAACACACGGAAAATAGTCTTGAATAAGTACAAGTCAACTTTTCATGTGTTTTACTATGAGAGTGCTTCAAAAGTTTGACTAAAATTGGTATTGATAATATTATTTCATTTATTATAATTCATAACTAATAATAAAATAAAATAAAAATTCTGATACCGAATTTTTGTCAATATTTCTACACAGTCCCATAGCAAAACACACGGAAAATAGTATTGTGTAAGTACAAGATTATTTTTCGTGTGTTTTACTATGAGAGTGCTTCAAAAATTTGACTAAAATTGGTATTTAAAATATTATATCATTTATTATAATTCGTAACTAATAATAAAATAAAAATAAAATCTGATACCAAATTTTTGTCAATATTTCTACACACTCCCATAGCAAAACACACGGAAAATAGTCTTGTGTAAGTATAAATCAACTTTTCGTGTGTTTTACTATGAGAGTGCTTCAAAAGTTTGACTAAAATTGGTATTGATAATATTATTTCATTTATTATAATTCGTAACTAATAATAAAATAAAATAAAAATTCTGATAGCAAATTTTTGTCAATATTTCTACACACTCCCATAGCAAAACACACGGAAAATAGTCTTGTGTAAGTACAAGTCAACTTTTCGTGTGTTTTACTATGAGAGTGCTTCAAAAATTTGACTAAAATTGGTATTGAAATTGTTATTTCATTTATTATAATTCATAACTAATAATAAAATAAAATAAAAATCTGATACCAAATTTTTGTCAATATTTCTACACACTTCCATAGTAAAGCACACGGAAAATAATCTTGTGTAAGTACAAGATAATTTTTCGTGTGTTTTACTATTGGAGTGCTTCAAAAATTTGACTTAAATTGGTATTTAAAATATTATATTATTTATTATAATTCGTAACGAATAATAAAATAAAAATAAAATTTGATACCAAATTTTTGTCAATATTTCTACACACTCCCATAGTAAAACACACTGAAAATAGTCTTGTGTAAGTACAAGATAATTTTTCGTGTGTTTTACTATGGGAGTGCTTCAAAAATTTGACTTAAATTGGTATTTAAAATATTATTTCATTTATTATAATTCATCACTAATAATAAAATAAAATAAAATCTGATACCAAATTTTTGTCAATATTTCTACACACTCCCATAGTAAAACACACCAAATAGTCTTGTGTAAGTACAAGATTATTTTTCGTGTGTTTTACTATGAGAGTGCTTCAAAAATTTGACTAAAATTGGTATTTAAAATATTATTTCATTTATTATAATTCATAACTAATAATAAAATAAAATAAAATCTGATACTAAATTTTTGTCAATATTTCTACACACTCCCATTATAAAACACACGGAAAATAATCTTGTGTAAGTACAAGATAATTTTGCGTGTGTTTTACTATGAGAGTGCTTCAAGAATTTCACTTCAATTGGTATTTAAAATATTATTTCATTTATTATAATTCGTAACTAATAATAAAATAAAATAAAATCTGATACCAAATTTTTGTCAATATTTCTACACATTCCCATAGTAAACCACACGGAAAATAGTCTTGAATAAGTACAAGATAATTTTTCGTGTGTTTTACTATGAGAGTGCTTCAAAAATTTGACTTAAATTGGTATTTAAAATATTATATCATTTATTATAATTCGTAACTAATAATAAAATAAAAATAAAATCTGATACCACATTTTTGTCAATATTTCTACACATTCCCATAGTAAAATACACGGAAAATAGTCTTGTGTAGTGCTTCAACAGTTCCATAACCAAAATTATATTTTGAGAAGTACATTGGTTCCAATAAGTTTGACAGGAATTTCATTAGTCCTGATTGTAGTTTAAATAATGGAGATTTGGTCGTGATGGCGCCACTATAGCCAAATATCGAACCACCAACAAGATATTTAACGTACTGGTTTTATTCGCAAGACTACTTACCTGTGATTTTATTTAAACCATATAGGTTTGTAGACTTGGCTATACTGGCGTGATCACAACCTAATCGTAAAACCCCCTCTTCAGAAAATCATATTATCCCATCACTTTTTGTTTACCCAATATAGATTAACAGCAATGCTCATAGATACTCTTAATAAATAGTTGATCGTGAAATTTACGAACCTCGGCCTCTAAAATTATGCTGGAAATTGCTGCTGGGGTTTTTATTTTATAAGCTTGGTAAATATTATAAAATGCAATCACTCTTTTCTAAGTTAACCTTAGTAAACCTTGGTGCTAATATTCGAACAAGTGCAGCCACAGAATCGATATTCATTTTTGGTTTATAGTCAGTATCATTAATAGTTATTATATCGATGAATTAGTGAAAGAGTATTTGCTACAAAAATACATTCACAGTCATGTGCAAAAACATTTGAAATTTTCAATTTTTATGTAAAATGTTTGACAATTTTAAAAAACTGACCAATATTCAAGTTTTATGTTTAACATGTCGTTCAGCATGCTTTGTTCATAGATAGTTTTCATAAACAATTGAAAAATTGATGCAACAGTTTTGATGCAACAGCGAAAATTTTGTTAGGTATTTTGTATTTCATTTTTAATTTTATTATTGTTCGGAGCTATTGATAAGGCTATACGTCAAGGAATCGTTACAAAATTTGAATGCGGAATAACAGATCGGGGCTTAAGTCAACAACTAAAATAGCCAATTAGTACCATTTCTTATAACACAAGAAATTATGTAAAAACGAAACGTGGTTTGCCGAAACAAAATAACAAGTTTAGTCCGAGAATTCATCACGAATCCAACTCAATCAGTTGGCAGTGTCGCTTAAGAGTCAACAATGATCGTACGAAGACAAATTAATAGATAAGCTGTTATTTAGAGGTATGTGAGTGAACGGAGTAAAATTTAAAAAAATAATGGAATTCGCCCTAATCAATTTGAATAAACTTCTGAACTAATGAGGAAAAGTTTTATTGCCAGACGACAGTTCTTTCGCTGCTCAGTTTAGATCCTTTGTGCGTATTTCTGAAATTTAAAGTTAATAAATTGGTGTACCATGATATTTTAAATGCTCATACGCAGCAAGTGCGATCATTGCTGCTTATGATGATAATCTCATTGTCCGGATTTGAATGTGATCGAAAACTTTTGGGCAGAAATAAAACGAAAAGTGATACATTCGAGCTTTAATTGGCGCAAATGGTATTACGCGGTATTCATTAAATATTTTACACCATCGAATAATTAAAAACATAAAAATTACAATTACTTGTGCACAATGTAATAATATATACAACTTTAAGTTCGAATTTTGATTTTATTATTAAATATCTTTTATTTATTTAAGTATGAATTATTTAAATATTAATTTCCAATTATTATCTTAATACATAATTGAAAAATAAAAATTAGGATTTTTATTTAAGATATAGAACATTTTGCAAATGCCAAATACTTTAGTCTCTCGTAATGTATGTCTAACGAAATTTCAAGTTTAACTTTGTGGTGATCCATAAACTTTTTTTTTAAACTTTTTAGTTTTAAACATTTATCACATACTGTTGAAATCATCTAGAAAATACATGATCTGATAAACATTATACAAAAACCGTATTTCCATATACCATTTTAATAAAAATTTCCGCCTTGAATTTCTAAAAAAAAAAAATTACTTTTTCTTGTTAAGTTTCTTTGGTTCACAGACCATGAAAATAGTACATCATAGCAAAATATCTTATTGAATTTATCAACATATTATGTTCTAGTGCTAGAAAAGAGTTCAACAAAAAAAAATATATAACAAAAAAGGAACATTTTTTTATTTATAGTACAGCGTAACATACTGACATTTTAACCACGAATATTTTCAAAAAATTGGAAAAAAATATTTTGGTATATGGGATGTTGGAAGAAGTCATGTTACAGATATGTATTCACGATATTATGTCTACATTTCTCGGTTTATTTTTCCCGGAGTGAAAGAAAATATTGCTAAAAATAAAACTGGGTAAAAATTATTATTATTATAAAGCTTTCGTGTTATTAAACTTTTTGTATAATAGTGTTAGCTCCTTTCGTCGAAAATATTTACACATTAGTAAAAAATTTGAATGATTTTCTTGGGACCAAATTCTAGTTCCTAGTTGCATTCGTATATTTTTCATTTTACTTACGACCTTAAATACTATAAAATAATCGCTTAGGTATATGTATAAAATACATAATTAGAAAAACTGCCTCGCTTTTAATATTTTTAAAATTCTTAATTATCTTACCAAATACACATGGATGAGCATCGACTACACTAGTAGATTAGTCAGTCAGGTGTGCCTGCTCAGGAGTACCTGCGTAGGTCTACCGAGGGAGTATATTTGATTAAACTGTTCAGTTATTTTGACCAACGCAGACGATCGGAGCAAATACAAACATATCTACCTATGCAAATTAACAATATAATGTAAAATTAGCACTCTCCATTTTGTTGTAATTGAAAGCTCATTTTTATCCACACAATATAATAGTTTATTAGTTTTTATAATTTGGCAAATAATTCAATTTATCTGAAACAAAATATCACACAAGTGAAAATAATTTATTATCATTCGTGAAAATATCAAAAAAGTTGACATACTTTTTTTTTGGTTGGTAAAGAAAGCTTAAAGGGTTGAGCAAAATATTAAAATATCGACAGTTAGTAAACTAACCATGGAAATTGTGTTTTGAAACGAAATGAAATTTTAACTGTAGGTAAGATTTATCCCGCAGTTTAATCACTGGTTAATGAGTTTTTTGTGCAACCGAGCATCAGTGTTCTTTGATTTAATCGTTAAACTGATGTGATCTGTGTGTTCTGTGCATCATCAGTTCATATTTTTTTGATGGAACACTTGCGACAGAAAAATATGTACATTTTTTACAAGAAGATTGATGAAAGCAAGGCAGGAAATGTGGCTTCAGTTGGATGGTCATCTCATATGATTATAGATAAGCGGGATCAGCTAAACCTTATGTTTCAAATAAATTAATAGCTAGTTTTGTAAGACAAAGAAATCTGGTTATTTTTCCAATTGGAATTGTATTTATATGAAAATTAGAATTTGAGGTGTTTTGTATAAGTTCAATGCTGCATATGCTGATCATTCATAGTCGAATGGCTTGGATCAACTGCCACCTTTGCATCATGCGAATTAAATTATATTGATCTTTTACATTTTCACGGAATTCAGAGGTTCCGTAATGTTAAACAAATTTTAATAATTTTTATCGCCGATCCTATAAGAGACGTCGGCGGGTACGCATGCGCCCTTTCAGACAGTTTATTTTTATGATCATGCGGACTAAATTCTTATAGGCTTTACTATTTGTTTTACAGAATTTGGATGATTTTGAAAAAAAAATGTCTACCATTGACATGTAACCGTCTGTATTTTCGGATAGTGTGGATCAACTTAAATCTGTGTGGTCAACTAAATTAAATTCTCATAAATTTTAATAGTTTTTACAGAATTCAGAATTTCAGTGATTTGGAATGATATCTCTATAGTCTTGGTTATTTAATTAATTTATTAAAACATTTTCGTCACTTATTTGAGCATTTTAATTGAAAGTTTCATAAAAAATTCCAATTGGGGAGAAATACCAAAAATTCAAGTTCATCAGAATTAAATTTTTCTTGGCAACACAGATTTAAGTTGGTCCACACTATCCGAAAATACTGACGTGTACACCTCTAGAATTGGCAGTACAAAATTTAAATAATCCGTCAAAATTATGCAGCTTCTAGATTCTATCAAAAAATAAAAAAATTAACTTCATCAAAATTCAGTCCCTTTGACCACAACAGCAATCGGTACAGGATCTTTAGGATATGCGATAAAAATAAGTGTAAATTACTAAATTCTGTAAAAAATAGTAGACTCCATTCGAATTGTATTTTTCTGACCACATAGATTTATGTTAGTCTAAACTATCTGAAAACATGAAGTATCTCAATGAATCGAAATGAAAATTGAGTACGCATGGACATCTTTAGAATTGGCAGTAAGAATTATTAAAATTTGTTTAAAATCAACAAAATTTCAAAATTCTGTAAAAATGCAGCAGCTCATTAAAATTTAATTACCATAAACACAAAGGTGGCCGTTGATCTAAGCTTATACCAAATATATTATATTGGAGAGCATGTGATCATTTTTGGAATCGGCGATACCAAACATATACAAAACAGTTCAAATTATAATTTTCGTATAAATAAATTTCCAATTGGAAAATCTTCAAATTTTACAGTGTACTTTTTTGTTATTAATTTAGTCTTCACTATCGTCATTTTGAATGCAAAATTGCAGTTTTCTGATTTGGCCGTAATCAAGCAATTTGAATGTTTAAGAAATTGCAAAATTTTGAAAACCGTAAAACTTATTCTCCGTACCTCTCCAACGAGACTGCTAATGGAATTTGAAAAGTGTTGAGAATATTAGATGGAATTTTCAGATAAAGTTAATAGTTAGGCTTGGCTGAAGTAACGTTACTAACAAATATTTTCCATAAATTGTATTCAATAAATTTCGGATTCAAATAAAATTCACCAAACTTAAATTACCCTATCATTGATTTTCAAATACAGGTTGATGTCAACATACTTTGTTTATTTAGAACGATAAGTTTGCATATTTTTAGAAAAACTATACTGTTAGGTTAGGTTAGAATCGAGTGACACTCCCAGGGACTGGTCCATTGAAGGTCGTTCAGATGGGAGCTTCCCGTCATTTAAGATCGTCCAGATGAGAGCTGCCTGTTATTTAAGATCGTTCAGATGGGTGATTCTCTACATTTCATCCTAGGCCATCTGTCGTTCGTAGCTCAATGTGTAACCTGCTTGGTGAGATAAGCAAGTTATACCGTGACGGGCAACCTCATCTGCTTTTATATTCTCTGCAATGTTGCATTGTTGCCTTCGACGTACGAAATGTGATTGTAGCAGATTAATCTAAAGCTTTGTTGTTCATAAAAATACAAGATATAACTTTGTACCTCAACCAGACAACAGCTTCCATTATTAGGATAGGTTCAGCTTGAAAAACAGTGCTTCATAAAACACTCGCGCATCTGTGAAAAAGTTCAGCATTTCATCGTTCATAACTGCTTCATTTAACCAGTCCTCTATGAATGTAATCTCAGTTTGGAACTCCATCACGACAGATGGCGATGGGTAGCATAGTCGGTATTATCACGGATATCTCTGTTGGCAATAATGGATGAGCATCGACTACACTAGTAGATTAGTCAGGTGTGCCTGTTCAGATGTATCTGTGTAGGTCTACCGAGGGTGTATATATGATTAAACTGTGCAGTTATTTTGAACGCAGGCGGCCGGAACAAATACAAAAATTCAATCAATATAGCTGTACAGGCTTGACTTAATTGAAACAACCCGGCAGCACGATGTGAGGTGAGTTGTTCAATGTAAAAATAAAAAGCGTACAATAAATATTGTTGAATGTAATTAACCATTTTCTCAAAAATTCTTAAAATCGCTTTTCACTTTTGTTTGGAATTAAATGGCGGGCATTTTTAATTATTGCTAACATTCTAAACATTTCCAATCATCTAATGTTATTTTTTCGTTTTTGATATTTAAAAGTTTTATTTAATTAAATTATTGTACATAACAGTGTCTAACTTTAATGAATATCAATTGAATTATGAACAAAAAGTATTTATTTTTACATAGCATAGGTTCTAAATAAAATTAAAAAAGGTTAGTCTATATCTATCTATGGAACAAATGAGTTTCAAGGTCATTTTAAGGTCAAGACCCCTACTAGACGGCCCTTTCAATTTTTATTAAAGCAAAACTACTGCATTTTTTTTTTTAAAACTCGTCTGTATTTGTAACCAGGTCGACGATATAGCCCTTAATTTTAATTGTTAATTAAACATAACTGACGTATTATAATTTTATTAACACAACATATATTTAATTATTTATATGTATGTATGGTGTTAATAAATTAATTCCCTCGCACCCCTAATAAATTCTTGCACTGATGGCCTTATTTTATTAGCAATGAATGTGTACATGATTATGAATAGAATATCTACAGATCCTCATGTATAACGTATTGTAACTCAAAATGTCAATAAAAAAGTGTGTGTGGTGAGTGTTTATTATAAGATTACAAGAATTATTTTAGTTCCGAGGATTGGTAGAAAAAATGTCGTTTTTTTAAATTTATTTTTTGCATTTATAATTAATTTTTATTTAATTTATTTTTATCTTATTTTAAAAGTTTTACGAGATGTTTTTTCTCTATGTTGATATAAAAACTTTAGTTAGTTTTTATTTGGTTTCTCTTTCTTATATAGTATAAGTATGTATGTACAATATATATATTTTGTTGATTTTCATGATAGAGAATAATGTTATAATATAAAGTTACGTTTTCTTTATTATTAAGATTATTTTTAATTTTAATTAAGGAATTTTTCTATAAAAATACGTAAATACAATCTACATAAAACATTTGCAATTAAGTTATATTATTTAAAAAAATTTGTGGATTCATTTAAACACAAATAACCAAACGACCGAAAATATTACCGGAAAAGTTTCAGATTGTTTGGAAATGTGAAGTTTGATGCTGGTTGGCTGTAAATAAAATCATGCCCGAAAATGTATGTACATAATTTAAAAAAATATTTATTTCTAGTTTTCAACTATTTTTATTTTTAATAAATTTAATTTTGAAGAATTCGAGTGGTTGTGATAGTTTGAGCAGAAATTATGTAGACAAACTAATTGAAATGAAAATATTTGTATGTATAAAAATTCAACAATTATTTAGGCGGTAATATCATTTAGGGATTTTCATAATATGCAGTTTGGAATTCATTCTAAGTTGCTAAATTTTGAATTAAATCATATTTGAATAATCGTAGATTTTATTTCACTTCTTAAATTCACTTTCCATTGAAATGTGATAGTGAGTGTCTAGCTAGACTTCTGGAACTTTAAATTAATACAAAGATGATTTATATCGTTTATGTGGTGTGACGTTACTTGTTATACGACTATAAATTAATTCGTATTGGGTTGGAAAGGATAATTTGAACTTTCATATTGAAACAATCATTAATAAGGATTGATGTTTGCACGGGCAAGGATTTTATAGAAATTATGATGCCATAACATATAAACATTGTTTATTATTAGATTTCATCTGGCGTATCCTTATTGAGGCTCTCACTACAAAAAACGCTTTGTCTACCTTATGAGTACAGTATTTTCTAAGAAATGGACGGTAATCATAAAACTATTATTTATTATGTACATGTAACAAAAAAAACTCAGCCAAGCTGCACACCGCACTATTGATTTTCAATTAAAATTACATACATCACCATTTTTTATGGATTATTGGTTGTCACTTGTATTATATGTACTTTTACAGGTAGTCAAGTCACATTTACAAATACATACATTTAATAAAATTAATTTTTAACAATAAATTAAAAATTATGATTAAATTAAAATAATTATCTCCTTCAGGTTTAATTTTTCTAAGCATGCTGACTAATTACATCAATAACAAGTGACATCCGTTTTAAACGAGTACGGTAAGCAAACTCTTATGTCATCTGGGTAAGGCCTCGCTTCCTAGACATGAAGCAGACCACCAGAGTTGTGGCTTTCTTCAGCTTTTCGACGTATAAGCCTAATTAAAAACCCGTATGGCTGTTTTGGTTCACGCTGTACACCCTATTTTATGTTATCAACATCCATATTTTAATTTGGAAAGTTATCTCTGTGTGTGGTCCGCTAAAATTTAAGGATTATCAATGTTACTCAAAGATAGGTTTGGGTTGGCAAAGCCTGGCCGAAGATGATTTTGTTCGTTTTCATTTTGTGTGATACGTGTTTTAGATATATATGTCTACAAAATTCATCATCGAGAGTAAAATATACATGAACCAAGAGATGGAAGCCATTCTATACGAATCGGATGACAACAAGGACGTTGATGAAGATACTTTAGACGGTACAGAAGCTAAAATAAATAACACAAACATATTATCTTCAATACTTCCTCTTGTGAATCCAGAAATTGATTAAGATCGGGATAGCTTTATTTTGGAAGACGAAACCATTGATATCATGGCTGAATTCTCGTGCGACAATTTCAGTGGGCTTCTTGATGATACCGCAATATATGCAATACGACATGAGCCTTCGCCTATGGCGATATCAGCAAATCGTCAGACAAAAAATGAGTATACTTAATTACAGTATACATGTTTGCTCATGTTTGCTGATGTAATTATTGTTTTCAGAAACGTATATGGAAAAAGCGAAATCTTGTGAACAGCAAAGATCAAATTCCTTTTCTTGGGGATCCCGAACTGACATATGAGATTGCTGAGCTCTTCAAACCGTATCAGAATCAGTGCTTCACATTCTTTTGGTCGAAGGATATTGACATTGCGATAGCGGAGCAAAGTATACTTTATACTCTCTTCAAAACAACTAAGCTCATTTCAAGTTCGAGCGGCAAGACTTGCGTAATTTTATGGCAATTATTTATATAATGTCTGCTATTAGACTTCCCAGTTTCCGAGATTATTGGAGGCCTTTTGGCGTAAATAAAGTGAAAGCCATTATGTCCGTCAATCGTTTTGAAAAGATAAGGCGTTTTTTCTAATGTAGTTCTAATGTAGATCTTGGCGCTACTTCTAAGGTAGTTTAGCCCGTGAAATACCGAGGTTTAAGAATCATATAATATACTTCGATAATTTTTATACATTAATACCATTAGTATAGTTTATCTCAGAACACTTAGGATCTTCTCAGTGAGAACCATTCGACGAAATCGAATAAAAAATGGCAAACTACCTGAGGAAAAATTGATGATGGAACTGTAACGTGAAATAAGCCGAGAATTTGTCGCTTTAATCCATGGTATGGACATTAGCACATTGTCATGGAACGACAATCTTGTGGTCAATTTATTTTCCACATATGTATAGGTATGAAGCCTTTTGCGAACCCAGAAAAGCCATCTCAACCGATAACAGTGCAACGTTACGACCAAAAAGAGAAATCCTGGGCAACATTACCTTGCCCTCAAGTAATAAAAGAGTATAATGTTCATATGGGGGGAGTTGATTTATTGGACAGCTTCCTACGGAGACATAAGATTCCTCTTAAAAGTCGGAAATGGACCAATAGGACTTTCTTCCACTTGATGGATATTGCCATGATTAATTCTTGCATTTTATATAAACGAGCGAATTATAATCACTCTGATTTCGTCCCTATTCGTCAAAGTATTTGTAGAATGGAAGTTGCAGACGCATTAGCGAATGTCACCGTCAATTCGAAGAAGCGTGGATGACCAACGGAATTGGTGTTCCAAAAGCGCCAAAAAAAAAACAAACGCAACAAAAATTCCCTGTAAGGACGTTAGAATGGATGCATTTGAACATTGGCCAATATATACAAGCCAAGGAAGACTAAATAAACAGGCCTTTATGTACGTTTGAATTTAAATTTTTTTTCTTTGAATTTTTTAATGGAGTATACACACGTGCATAAAGTCATTTAAACAGACAACCATTTTTTTCAGATATTCTGAAAATTGGAGATGTTTTTTTGAAAATAGTCTTCGAATTCTGAATCTATACTTTACACAACACAGAGGAAATGATTTTGTTTACGGAAATTCCAGATGTCATGCATTTAAGGGTTAAAAACGATGGAATTCAGAATGGAATTCCATCTCAAAACCAAATTTTAACCAACGTACATAGAGCAGCGGAGGGCTTGGTTGGTCACTATCAAGGAGGATTTCATCCGAATGGATCAGTCACCGATCAGGTCTTTTCGCTGCGGACGATTCTATCTAAATATTATGAGACATTCATCCCCGTACATCAGGTGTTCCTGGATTTCCGGCAGGCCTATGACTCGATCAATCGAGAGAGTTTGTGGTCTGCCCTGGAATACCTAGGAATGCCAACAAAACTGGTACGACTATGTAGGATTACAGTGACGCAGTCTCAATGCAGTGTTAAAGTTGAGAACAGGCTATCGACAATTTTTGTAGTTAACTCGGGTGTTCGGCAGGGAGATGCTCTGTCCCCGATACTCTTTAATCTAATGTTGGAGTACATCTTTCGTAAAACTGAAACACCGCAGTGTAACATCTTATATCGCCAGTCCAATTAGGTGCTTGCATATGCAGATATGACATATGCGTGATTGGACTGAATAGCAACGGAGTGAAAGAAATACTTCATCCGCTTGTAGAGTTTTCAGCTTCAGTTGGACTTCAGATCAATGAGTCCAAAACGAAATAAGTGATCTCTGGTTTTAGGGACAATGGCACACCAGATTTTAGTAGTGGCCACCACACGTTTGAGGGAATGAGGAGGCTCAAATATTTAGGTTCTCTTATCACTCACGATAACAGTGTGGGTGAGGATATTAAAGTGCGGCTGGCAGCTGGCAGTCGTTCTTTGTATCCTCTAAGGCCACTGCTAAAATCTAAATACTTATCAAGTGCCGTGAAGCTGAAGCATTACAAAGCTTTGATCAGACCCGATGTTATGTTTGGATGTGAAAGTTGGGCGCTGACGGATGAGTACGAGAGATGGCTCCTATCATTTGAGAGAAGAGTCATGCGTGTGATTTACGGCCCAAAACGCGAAATAGATGGTACCTGCCGAGCTCCGTACAATATCGATATCAGAGATCTGATGAAGATCCCCGATATTGTACATGAAGTAAGATCTCAGCAAGCACGCTGGCTCGGCCACGTTCTGCGTGCTGATCCGGAACGAATTGTGCAGCGATCTCTGAAAGGAGAGCCACCATATGGTAGGCGCAGAGGTCCTTGCAGGCGACGATGGCTCCACGGTGTAGAGAACGACTTGGCCTCTTCAAATTGTCGTAGACAGTATGAAGACCATGCTCGGGATCGAAACCGCTGGAGCCAAATTGTTGATTCAGCAAGGGGCCAGTACTAGCCTTTAAAACTGTTTAAATAAAAATAAAAAAAAATTTGTTTTAAACAATTTATTTATTTATAAACAAATAAATAACTTATCAACAATAGTGGAGATAATAATTATGCGATCAATTAAAAAATTGTCTATTAAGATTATGGAATTGAGGTAAAAAAAATTCTGAATCACTTAATATTGTTATAAATAAAACAATTTGTTATTAACAAATTAATGTTTAATAAATAATTGTAATTTTATTTACAAATACACTTGATATATATATAAATTCTATAATTTATTTATCAATTTTTGAATAAAATTCATTTATTTATAAAATTTCGCTTTCATCCTGTGTAGTGTGGGGATGATAGATAAGTGCATGTGGCGTCGATGAGTTATGTGAAATTTCACAACACACGAACAGTCGGTAATGTTTGAAAATGTTAAATGAAATAATGATACCGTCAGTCACTACTGTTTATCCGGAGGAATTTCCAATTAACTTTATGCAGGATAAATCCGAAATTCATAGATCACGTGAAATTATGAGTTGAATAAATCAAAACCTGCAAATCCTTCCTATCGTTGGCTAGCGTATAGCGCCGACTTAAATCCAATAGAAAATGTTTAAGGTAATATGGTTAAAGATTGGGAGCCTCTTTATCCACGAACGAGGGATGTATAGTCTTATAATATGTTTCTCAAAAATGGGAAAAGCTAAGAGGTATCCCGAATTTTTGCCAACAACTAGTATAGTTTAGCTGCCAAATCGATTACGAAAGGTAATCGATAATGATGGATACTTGATGCATTATTACAATAATTACTTATATTTCTTTTTTTTACTTCTTGTTAGTTTTAGTATTTATTAGTTCATTACCTTTCTACTAAATACTAATCCTGGAATAAAATTAATTTGCGAACTATTTCGAAAATATTTTCTTTACACTACTTCAATGGTAATCCTTTTATGTTTTTAGGTTTACCCTATGTTTTCGATAGAAAGTCGTGACCACCTACACATTTTCTCGATGAAATCACCATAAACAAATAACCGTCTTTTGGTAGAGTGGTAGGGCCAAATCGAGAGATTTAGCTACGACTTTTAACCGCAGCGTAATTAATTAGAAAAAAGAATTTTAAAACGATACTAAAATTTCGATATTATTATTATTGAAATTTCCCCGCTTCACTTTAACAATAGCTTTAAGGAAAAGATAAGCAAACTTGGCGACATATCCCTTCGAAGCATCGCTACTCGGATGTTGACGAACAAATATACCTTTTGGGTAATTGATAGAGTTCTTTCTCGAGTTCGCAAATTAAAACGTTTCGAGTATTTGTCGTAGGCACTCTTCAAATTATTCTTAACTTCTTCATGAATTAGATCCAACCTTTCGGACGTATTCATCCAATCTAAGGCTCCATCACTTAATATATTAAGTTCTGAGAGTAATTTATAGTCATTAGCGTGTACAATTTGGTGGTATCCGTTCATAAGAAAGTATATATATAGAGTATGAATAACGGCGGGAACAGTTCGTCTTTCAGGAAACTGACAATCAATCCAGCGGTGCCTTTGGCCAGAGTCATTAAATAAACAAGCTTAGGTAAGTTAACCAGTACGATCAGAATAGTCGTTTTGTCCTTTGCCGTTCGTGGATATGAACCCAGTAAGACTATGTAGATTTTCTGCCATGGCCGTTGTGATATTGTCAGCTTTCCAAGGGGACGGCGACCATACATATTCATTGCTTTGGATTGTTTACAGATATCTCATTTGTAAGATAAATGAGTAAATCTCGTTTGCCATTTTGGGCCAATAATAAATCGGCCTCAATCGTTTCATCGTTTTTTTTATACCACCGTGTGCCCCATCTGGTAAGTTATGTTCCCTTTCAATGAGTCGTTTGGTAATATCGGCAGGAATCCACAATTTCCAGGTTGGAATATCTGTTAGTGAGACATGTCTCTTCGTTTCCACACGGATATAAACTTTGTCCTCGTATATGTATACAAATGTTAGGATAGGCTTTCGGATCGGCTAGTACCTTGTCTTTAACATCTAAATACGCTAGATCTATTATTTTAATGCTATCAAACAAGCCTTTGAAATCCCCATTATGAACGTCAATGAGCAATTCCTCGAGACGACATTTTGGGTAGCCTTCTGGTGAATGATGTTGAAATCATATCACTGTAGGTTTCAAGCAACAACGCGCAAGTCAACCGCTCAAATTTGAGGCTGAGGTGGCCTGTAATTACGGTAAATTTAACTTTTGGGACATGAAAAATATGGGTTTTTCATTATCCTGGTTATCCTTCTGAAACACTTTATATAAAACTCCTTCTTGAAGTCAGGATTGTCAAGGACGGGCACGGAGCATAGCATCTCTTTTAATTGTTACAATGCCCAATCGGGGAATTGGTGATACGGGCCGTGATTTCAGCGTAGTTTGGAACGAACCGACGATATACCAACTGGCCATTCCAAGGAAACGTATAGAACTTGTTTTGTGATAATTGGAATTGGAAAGTTATTAATTGCTTCAACTTTTGTGGGGTCTGTTTTCAAATCGTGTTCTCCTACTATAAATCCGAGATACCTCGTTTCCTTAAGCACAAAATGGCTTTTCTCTATATTGACGGTTAACCCTGCGTTTGATAGTAAGTTAGCTACAATTTTCAGAGTTTCCGGATATTCATCGTATTCCGCCGAGATAGTTAGGAGGTCATCTAAATAGACAAACAATCTATCTCGTAGCCCATCTCGGGCGCATTACACAACCCATACGGCATAACGCAGAACTGATAGAGAGGACGACTAACACCCTATTTACCGAACCATCTGCAGTTTGAATGGTACTGTGAAGGCGGTAATCTCTTTTGCACTCTCGGAAAGAGGTATCTGCAAGAAGGCGTTTTTTAAATCTAAACTAGTGATGAACGTAATGTCTTGTAGTCGGCTTAATAGACCATCAATTATCGGCAATGGATAGGCATTTTTTTTTAAACCTATTTTATTTTTCTTGAGTCAAGACAAAGCCTCCTCTTACCAGTTGATTTTGAACCGACAACTACAGGACTACAACTTTCTTCAATTACGCCCAGAGAGAGCATTCTATCTAGTTCTTGGTATATTAATGACTGTATAGCAGGCGACACGGCGTAATGTCTCTGTTTGATAGGGGTGGCATTTTTCACGTCTATCACATGTTCCACTAAATGTGTCCCAAACCATTAGAAGCAAATTAAGGGAACTGCAATATTACCTGGTCTAAGCTTTTTCATTGCACGCTATTTAAGTCATGTTGCAGTTTTATTGAAGTGTTAGAGTCAGAACTGATTTTTAACTCAGATATTATTTCTGGGCGATATTGAATTTTTTCCAAAAGTCTACTCCTAAATAAATTTCGGACTGGAGAGACGGGACAATACCGAACCTTATCACTCATATAGGTAACTGGTAATGTTACAACCTAACACCCTATTTACCGAACCATCTGCAGTTTGAATGGTTGAATTCATCTTTGTTATTGAGAGACCTATTGATTTAACCAGCTCGTCACTTCCTTTTCTAAGTAAACTCAAACAAACCAAAAAACATAATTTGATCTTTAACCAAAATTTAACAATAGGGTCGTGGATCGTTATCTTTAAATTCAGCAGCGTTAACATTTGACTAATTCGGTTGATGGTTCTATTCTCCTTCCAGTAGTTGTTTATTTTGACGAGACGTTTGTTAATGGTGATAGGTTCTTGCTGTTTGGTTATGCTTGTTTCTGTTTTGCTGAGGAAGAAATTTTGACATTTGTCGGTCTCTCCGAACAGCATTTTGCACGTTCGGTTAAAATTTCCCGTCGAGCTCGTGGTACAATGAATTTACGAGGATCATAACCCGACGTAGATCACGACTTTTTGTAATTAGCACAAACTTTACGTAAATCTTCTATGTGGTCGATATCTTTGTCTTGAGTCACATTTTTGAGAGTGGAATTCATATTATATAAGACAATTTCTAAGATTTCATCCTCTGGTAGTGGTCTAGACAGCCTTCAGTTAGCCATTTCGATTTCTAATGTAAAATCATTAAATGATTCCTTAGATTCCTGTCTTCTTCCGCGTATATAACTTCTCTGGGCTCGTTCACTGTCTATGCTACTAAACCCTTCCACTAATGCCAATTTGGGTTGTCTCTACGAGCAGTTTTTATTTTTACGAACATAAATATAATACCACTTCCCTGCTATTCCGGATACAAAATTTCGCATCAATGTGACTAGATCAGCTTTAGGTATACCATCTTGTTGGGCATGTTCTTCAAGTCGCATAATAAAATCTTGAATATTGAGGATACCTTTACTACTTGTCTTTACCCGAAAACAAAATTCGCCATTTGGTTGGATCTGATCGTCTCTTAACATAACGACTAGATGATTTACGATTAGTCCTCGATTGGTTACTTGAGGCGGAACCCGATTCATAATCACTCTCGCTCTCGCTAATATTTCTAGCCTTTCGACCAACATTGTTATTTTTTATTGAATCTGATGATTGATCCGGATCGATTAATGACAATTTTTTGGATGTGGATAACGTATTTAAAAATTCTTCTGTCATTGCTTCAATCTTTTTGGAAAATTTACTCTCAAAAGTTGCGTCAAAGTCAGAATCATTATTTTCTAAATTTTCAGATGTATTGTGTTTTGCTCTATCTGCATCAGTATTGCAGGCATCTCTAGAGGTTGAGGGTTGAATAATGTTATCCCGTGGCATTACCTCGGGTTCGCAATCATATCTCTTAAAATCACGTCCGAAACTTCGTATGGTTCTTTCAAACGTTTTAATCGTTAGAGATAATGAGGGCAAATTAAAAAAAGGATTTCCCAATCTGCATATGGCCGCACACCATACTTGATGTAGCGTCTAGTCGGCAAGGAATGACATCTAAAGAAGATCGCTGGCAATCAATTTTTATTGTTCAATAAAAATAAAAAATTAAAAAATAATAAAAATTTCCAATGGAATCGAGTTACAGAATAGTAAAACTCCAATATAATTATATTCGGAGTTAATCGAGTTATTAAATAGGCGAAAAATCAATATTTGTGCAATATCAATTTATGGGGAGTGGTAAGGAGGTTAAGAAATAGAAAGGAAAATAAATATTTTATATGCTAAAGATAGGCAATTAAGTTTATTGACTTTTACTGTTATAATTTATTTATTTATTTTTTTCGTTACTTGATAAGCAATCAAACACAGGCTTCAAGTACATATTTACTCTTTACCAACTTGATTGTATATGTATATGCCTTCATTGCATCGTGAGCAAATATTTTAATTTTTTTTTTGCTCATCGGCCAACAATCTAATAAGTTTTAGAATGGCAAAAAATCCTTATAAATACTAAAAAGACTTCGTTTAGCAACTGCAATAGAAAAATTTATTAGACGATCATATTACTTTTTAATTTTATAGTTTATAGGTCCTTACGGCCATTATACACGCTGTTATTGATTCTAGCAATTTGTACATATTAGAGCTTCAGGATGTCCAACGACTTTATTACACACTTATATTTATTTAATTATATTCGTCTGAAGTGCCAAATTATATAAATTGCCATTAAATTAATCAAAATATAAAAAACACATTTAAATGTTTAAATTGATTTAATTAAATATACCCACGACACAAAATATAAAAAAACGATTCAGCAAAATTAAAAGCATCTTATTGTCATTATGTCGGTAATATTTCAACTTCCGGTAAATACGCATATTCATAAGTATGTACTAATTTCTTTTGATCTTTAAACGAAGCAAAAATTTAATTTTATTAATGTTTTTTATTTGTAAGCTGTCTTAAATTTATCAAAAGAAAAATTGAGCACAAATAAAGATGGATCAAAAAATTGACAAAAATATTTTTATTTATTTTGTGTCATCTTATAAAAATGTAAAAAAATTTCTTTTATCTAAATCGTTTATAAATTTTAATCATATAAAAGAACCAAATTAATTATCGTTGTTAATTTGTGTTCGAGTATTATTGCATGAAACAATAACATGTTTACCGGATTAGTTTGTTTCGTCTTATAAGACATCTGAATATTCCTAATTAAAACAGTCAGTCAATAATATGTTTATAACGTATTATGATATTCTATTGTATGTATAATACTAAAAACCATTGTAATAATTAATAAAAATAATAATAATTGAAAGACGTTGAACGTAAAAAAAAATTATTTAAATTTTAATGATGTTGTTAACAAACTGATCAAATGGTTGAATATTTAGAGTTTGACTGTCTGAATCGTTTACAAAATTGTGTATTCCAATTTATGTTTGTACATAATTATATAAATAATCTATTTGTAAGTAAAATTTATAAGCTGCTATGCATGATAAAATTTAATAAATTATGTTAAAAAATTTACAAAAATTAAATTTATTTATTAGGTTGAATCATTTTTACACATCAATCAAATATTAATTTCACTATTTTGGAAAATAGAAATTTTAATCGATCCAATTGAAAATCACAAACACATATTTTCATTTTTTATTGTTCAATACTTACAATTTATATGTTTCATTTTCTAACATGTCGGCATAAATGTTCGCGATGAGCATATATCGAGTATGTGCTTCCCGAACTTAGTCCTTCTGAAAATTCCACTGTCTACTAATATAAATTTATAGTCTGCATTAAAACGACTCTACGTGAATTTTTAAAATTGAAGCACGAGCCATTAAAATTTAAAAACACCTGAAAAATATAAAATTATAGAGGAAAGTATAATTACAATAAACTGTCTGTGTTTTAGTTTCGTTGATTGATGAGAATTTTTCTTTATTAAAATTATTTTTTAGGATATTGACTTTTTATTTCTACTTCTTTTCGTGTTTCTGGGAGAACATCTTTATATTGCTAATTGTATAGCAGGTCATGTTTCCCTGGAACACAACAATGCGTCCTCGAGATGTATTTTTTTAAAAATTGACGCTGTGTCTACTAATTACGAACTAGAACCAGTATTGAAAATATCGCGTTGGTTTAACTCTGTATACAAATTATTCGATTTAAATTTGTCTAGGAATTCGTGTAAGATGATTATTTGCATATTTTAAATCCCACGACACTTGTTGATGTTATGTTCATATTTAATACTTAATTGTCATAGTATTATATTGTAGATACCAAATAAATGAATATAATAGACTTAACAACAAAACAGAATTCAGCGAAACACTCGTTTCTCTCAAAATAATGAGATTTTCAGTTTTCTGAAAATCTGTGGTGACCCCTTACAAAATTCTTACGAAAGCACTAACTAATTCGTTTCCACCTCTTCCTTCGGTTGTTTTGTTCCAAATACTGCAATAGGTGGTTCTGTTAACCTTACAATACCCTGCTAGATTAAAACACAGAAGGGTGTTTAGTTCAATATTTATATTTTATTTTAAATATATGCGTATAACCCCAAAGTTTTACAAAATCATCCATTTCGTTACAATACATCATGTACATTTTCTTTAAATCAAGGTGTTATTCCAAATTTTTTATTATTGGTTGATGAACGGTAATAATGACATCTTCACTCTGGCAAAGCCGTTGATATGAGTGTAAACATCGTCTAATTAATTTTGCGGTAATTTGTTTATAGTATGCTACCCTTTAGCTGGAGATTTTGATGTTGTGATATTTTGATTAATTAGATGGTCAAAATGATAATGTATTCGCGTTTTGTTAATTAATATCCAAAGTATTGATGAAAAACAAATGACATACTCTCTTCATCTTAGTTCTTGAGTTGTTAATGCCTGTTCTTTTTCTCTCTATAGTGAAACTCTAGATATCATTTTGCCATCAAATTCGCCATTGGATTTGGAATGTAACTGCCAAAACTGGCCAAACAAATTCGTCCTCCGATAAATCAAATAGTTGGAGACAGGCGTAATGCCACTTTACTGGGCTAAAAAAATTGGTGGAATTATAGTGCAAGGACTAAGATTATATCTGGTAGCCCCACTAAGTTTTCTAATTAATGGAATGCTCTAAGAGTAAACGCAAATATTTTTAATTATGGAATACATAAAAAATATTCGCTGAAACGTAGTTCTTCTTCAAATTCAGACGAACTATGTTATCAATTATCACTCGTATGTTTTAGCGTTTCTAATGGCTGGATATACGAGTAGTTAAAAGAACTTAATAAAACCAATATCAATTGTTTTTTTTAATATGGATTTAGCGTTTTTTTAACTACAGCCGTTTAATAAAAATTGTATATTTGGATATAATCTTTTTGCGCCCAAGCATTCTGAAATTGTGAAACAAACTAAATAATGTTGTCCCTTAGAGTAAGATTTTTTCTACAATTATAAACTATAATTGAATGAACGAACACAACCATAAGGCGCTGTAATGGAAGATTTTTTTTATTTTTAAATCTATGAGTAGTTGCAGTATGTTAAGGTGATGGAAAAGTTCAAAATAAATAGAAAGTTACAAAAATAAAATAAAATGTATAACCCTCCAAGACAAAAGTCTACACAAACCCGCTGTATATTTCGTAAACCATACATTAGTGAACTATTTTTTACTTAAATGTCTATTTTTCAATATATACATACAATAATATAGATTAATTTTATAAAACTACAACACATCCACAATTCATTTTTTTCCAATATCGTGTTGTTCCTCCATCAACATCAATCACTTGCTGTAAACGACGAGCCATATAGATAATACTAAGTTATCTGGGAACGTGTCTGTTAATTCCGCCGAATTATTTGATTTTTATTTTTTACAGAAATGAATGCAAAATCATTTATTCTAATATAAAACAACATTAAGCGTGTTCTATTTAATTGTTTGCAGACTAATTGCCACAGATTAAACATGCTTCTGTGTATTCCATTGTGACGTTTGTTCCTTTCTTTTGCTGCCTTCCACGAACGTTCAATTCTCTGAATGTTTGCTCCAGTGTTAGGATCAAAAAAAATAAGAGAGTGGTTTACAGTCTGATAATGATGTAGTCCGCCTCCAGCAATTGCAGTGATGCCATTATAGGCTCTCCATTGATCTGATATAAATGTAGTTCCAGCCAATATGTGCGTAGATATTATCGGAAGAATAGTGGCTGCTATTCTGTATTGGACAGTAAACATGAAACATTCGCCAGTTTGTCGACATATACTTCTAAACACCCACTGTTGCGGTAATACTCGACCAACACTTTCGTGGATTTCAACAGTAGTGTTAGGCCCACCTATCTCTCGAAGATAGTTGTTCCAGTCTATGACTATGAGAGGAGCAATAAATGAACAAAACTATTTACCTGTATGATAGTTGTGATTCCTGTAACCATGTCACATGGCGAACAGGTATATCTAGACGACATGGACTCTGGCGATCCTGCCGATCTGTCAGCGACAAAGTAATGATATGGTTGTTTGAACAACGACGCAGGTTATGCACCATTCCATGTTGCTGGAGGAACTGTAGGCTACTTCTTCAACTTCAGATAAACAGTATACAGATTATACATTTATATGTAATTCCTAAAAATTAAAACATTAAGTAAAAAAAAATTTTAATCGAATAATTTAACAGAACAGAACGTTAGAATAAATGATTTTGTATTCATTTCTGTAAAAAATAAAAATAAAATAATTCGGCTGAATTAACGGGCAAGTACCGTTTCCTGTTATTGCTGAAGTGATCTTCGCTGAAGCGTTAGTTGTGTGCGTACAATATTGTACAGTAACCATTCCTTCACAATGAAAGCTGTATTCGGATCGTCATCCTGTTGAAAGAGCCGCTCTTCAGATCCAAACCTTATTAAGATGTGTTTTATGCAAGAAAAGAACCATTTCTCCACATAATTTCGGGAAAATCTTGTAAAAACGAGGTAATATGCAAGGCAAGAGCCATTTTTCAACTATTGAAAATAGCGCAAAATTCTATCCTGAAAACATTAAAAATTGCATATGATAAATATGGTCCGATAAATTGGCCCGCCAGATCACCAGATCTTACTGCGCCAGATTTTTTTTTGTGGGGCTACCTCAAAAACAAAGTTTACACACAAAAACCAACAACACGTGAGAACATGATTGAGCGAATCAGAAATGCGTGTACTGAAATTCAACTAGACACACTTCTCAGTTGTGTACAATCATTTGAAATGCGGATTAATAAGTGCATTGAAGTCGCGGGCCATCATTTTGAACGCTTATTTTAGATTTACAAAACTGAATAAATTGTTTTGACGACGAATTTCGAGTATTTCCAATGGAAACGTGATGTTTTTTATTTCAAACGTATTGCAGAATCGAATGCGTGTGTTCTAAGAAGGAAAAATTGAAAAAATTGAATTTCGTCGATTACAACGCCATCTATCATGAACCGAACAAAATATTTCATTCAAATCATACGTACTTTTAGTCGTAGAATCCGTTTCTGCAATAAAAAATATAGCTTCCTATCTTAGTTTAAAAGTTACCCCCGCCCCACCTACAAAGCGGGGGTGGGGGACTATTTTTTTGCACTAATGTATTTCCCTCGCGGTATGATTAAATTTTGATTATGGACATTTTTTTCGTAGACTGGCTATTTTTCGAGATATTTGATCGTCTCAGTTTAAAAGAAACACCCGGTATATGCTTATGAAGATATTTTTACTGTCTTACTACATTTTACTGTCATTCCAAAAATGTTTGTATTTTATGATATTTATAAAATATATTTATATATAATAGAATAAATTACAAAATTAAAATTAAACCTCAATAAAAAAAATGGTTTGCAGAATTTTTTTTTTTTATAAAAATGCTATAGCGCCTTAAATTCAGAAGCTAATCGCTGTTTACCATGTGATTCAAGAAGGTTTCTTGTATCTTCATAAGTTTTTTTTAGATTTTTTTTCTATGTGGAAGATCTGGGATATAGTCGCTTGAACTCAAAAGCTATTCGCTGGCCGGATAAGCGGAGTTTACCATGTGATTCAAGAAGGTTTCACGTTAACGAAATGTGAAGAAACAAAACCAACACAAATGCATTATACAAGCCAATGTATAAATGAAAAAGCACGCACAATATTTAGCACGTTTTTCTATCATATTTTAATGTTTATTGAAACAAAAATTTATATTAAGGTAAAAATTAGGTTTAATCAAACGTTTAATTAAAATAATCTCATGTTGGAGTGCATCTTTCGTAAAACTGAAACACCTCAGCGCAACATCTTATATCGCCAGTCCAATCAAGTGCTTGCATATGCAGATGACATATGCGTGATTGGACTGAATAGCAACGGAGTGAAAGAAATACTTGATCCGCTTGTAGAGTTTTCAGCTTCAGTTGGACTCCAGATCAATGAGTCCAAAACGAAATACCTGATCTCTGGTTTTAGAGACAATGACACACCAGATTTTAGTAGTGGCCACCACACGTTTGAGGGAGTGAGGAGGTTCAATTATTTGGGCTCTCTTATCACTCACGATAACAGTGTGGGTGAGGATATTAAAGTGCGGCTGGCAGCTGGCAGTCGTTCTTTTTATCCTCTAAGGCCACTGCTAAAATCTAAACACTTATCAAGTGCCGTGAAGCTGAAGCTTTACAAAGCGTTGATCAGGCCCGTTGTTATGTTTGGATGTGAAAGTTGGGCGCTGACGGATGAGTACGAGAGATGGCTCCTTACATTTGAGAGAAGAATCATGCGTGTGATTTACGGCCCTAAACGCGAAATAGACGGTACATACCGAGCTCTGTACAATTTCGAGATCAGAGATCTGATGAAGATCCCCGATATTGTACATGAAGTTAGATCTCAGCGAGTACGCTGGCTCGGTCACGTTCTGCGTGCTGATCCGGAACGAATTGTGCAGCGATCTCTGAAAGGAAAGCCACCATATGGTAGGCGCAGAGGTCGTTGCAGGCGACGATGGCTCCACGATGTAGAGAACGACTTGGCCTCTTCAGATTGTCTAAGACAGTATGAAGACCAAGCTCAGGATCGAAACCGTTGGAGCCAGATTGTTGATTCAGTAAGGGGCCAGTAATGGCCTTTAACACTGTTATTATTATTATTATTAAAATAAAAAATTATTATTAAGAAAGTTTGTCAGTTATTTTTTAATTCTGCCATAAATTACTTTATATAATAACTTAAAATATGTTGCATTTCGATGGCAATAAAGAGGTTCTAAATTTTATTATTTTCATAGAAATTGTGCCATAGATGTCTCTTAACAGTTTATATTAAAACAAAAATTCGTTTTCTTTAAGTTTAGGTATTTTGTTTTTTAACTTGATTTATCAACAATTCGTGAAATAAATGTTGATTGAAAAATAAATTTATTTATTAAACCCATGATATTTTTTCAATAAAACTGAGAATTTTAAAACGATTTTTGTTTTATTTCATTGAATTTTTACTGCCATCTTGTGGTTAACATTGGAAAAATTCTATTTTATATTTTGTTTTGCTTCAATAATTGCTTACAACTGGGATGTTTCGTTTATTCAATGATGCTTTGTCTATTGCTATATCAGCCTGTTAGAATAAATTTCTATACTATTCCTTTTTGCCCATTTTGCTACAAGGTGACTCTTCTGGGCATTTTTATTCATTACGAGAAATCGTTGCATCTGGAACCTTTTAATTTGGTTATCATTTTTGGTTTAATTTTTAATATTTATGTACATTATGTAGTTATGTACATATGTATATTCTATTGAGTTATCTAGAAGTTTTGATAAACTTGAATATATAATGATATTATGGTATATGAATTTTGAAAATTGTATTTGTAATTTTTTCGTCAGGAATATATTAATGTAAAATAGTTTTCGAAAAATGTTGAGGTTAGAGGAACAGCCACTTATAATATACAGATGCATATTGTAAAAAAAATGTCGTAAATAAAGGTCTAAACCTAAAGCTAAAGCTGCTTATAGAAAATGTATTACAATGTAAGATACATGAATCCCTGTTGAATCACATGGTAAATTTCAAAGCGAATAGTTTCTGAGTTTAAGCGACTATATCTCAGATCCTCCACATAGAAAAAATCTAAAAACAATTCTGAAGATACATGAAACCTTCCTTAATCACATGGTTAACTCCGCTTATCCTGCCAGCGTATAGTTTTTGAGTTCATGGAACAATAGCTTTTTCACAAAGCAATTTTATTTATTGTTATTCAATTTTAATGTTATTAAAATTATATCTAATTACATCGAAACAGTACCTAATAGGGTTATAATAGATCCAAAATAATGTCTGATTCGCTTTGACCTTATAAAAGAATCTTTCTTGATCATTGTACCAACTCCACGCCTGTGGGCCTTTGGATGGTCGGCAAGATTGAACAGACATCCGCACCGATCTTACTTTCTTAAATGCTCCAAACCAAATATTATTTCTAGTAAAATAACATCGATTAAATTGCGTTTTTCGTTCGAATTGAGTCCGCGAATATTCCAGGTGCCAAAACAAAGGGGACCGGATAAGGGTGATAAAGGAGACGGAACAGGTAGTCGCATCAATGAGTGTGTACGGAATAATACTGGGTTGAATGGGACGATGTATAGAGTCGGAGATATTTTCAACATAAGGACCCTTAGAATTGGGTGATAAGGATAAGGGCGAGTGGGGAAGCAAGCTGTCATAATGTGAACCATTCCAAAACAATTAAATATAAACAAAATTATTGTTAAATTACCCAAAAAGATTGTTACATTCACCGTAAAATTTTGTTCAATATTACCAACATTTTGGTTAATTTACCCAAAGAATTAGTTTCATATAACGTAATATTTTGTTCAATATTACCAACATTTTGGTTAGTTTACCCAAATAATTTGTTTCCTCTAACGTAATATTTTGTTTAATATTACCAACTTTTTGGTTAATTTACCCAAATAATTTGTTTCATATAACGTAATATTTTGTTTAATATTACCAACTTTTTGGTTAATTTACCCAAATAATTTGTTTCCTGTAACGTAATATTTTGTTTAATATTACCAACTTTTTGGTTAGTTTACCCAAATAATTTGTTTCATATAACGTAATATTTTGTTTAATATTACCAACTTTTTGGTTAATTTAACCAAATAATTTGTTTCCTATAACGTAATATTTTGTTTAATATTACCAACTTTTTGGTTAATTTAACCAAATAATTTGTTTCATATAACGTAATATTTTGTTTAATATTACCAACTTTTTGGTTAATTTAACCAAATAATTTTTTTCCTATAACGTAATATTTTGTTTAATATTACCAACTTTTTGGTTAATTTACCCAAATAATTTGTTTCCTATAACGTAATATTTTGTTCAATATTATCAACATTTTGGTTAAATTTATTTAACAGTTTGTTTCATCTACCGTAATTTTGTGTTCAATATAAACAAAATTTGTTTTAACTTAACTAAATATTTTGGTTAAAATTATTTTTATTTTTTAGCTGGTTTTGGTTATATTAACCAAGTAATTTTTTTGCTAACCAAGATATTGGTTATTTTAAAAAAAAATATTTTTTACTAAATTATTTGGTTTCTAACCAAGCCTTTGGTTGGCGCAAAAACAACCATATTTTTGGATTATATTTACCCAGAATTTTGGTTTATTTTACCCAAAAATTTCTCTGAGTGTGTAAAGTAGGAAAATTTCACTATTATATTCACCATTGTCCGGTAGGAAGAAAGCTCGTTGCCCATTTTTTAATTTTGAAATAGCGGAAATACACTCAACACCACCCCAGGAGCCATCAGTTCGAAGATCCGACAAATATCTGGAAGAAATCGCAAACTTTAATTTAAACTTATATTTAACTAAGTTAAGAAAAAAATTAAAAATTGTATCTTTGTATTAATTCAATTTCGGTTGGATTTATTATATTAAGGGCTGCTCCGTAAATTATACGGGTGCGGAATCCAACAATGTTGGTAATTTAGCATCAAGATGCTCACTAATAAAGTTCACAATTTCAGATCTTAATTCATTAGATGATCCGTACGAACTAATTTTTTCAGTTGCAGCTGATGTATCTTGGCATTGAAAAGCCAATTAGCATCGCCGGGTATCGGATGAACTTCCATTAGGATTACCTAATAGCTTTATTTAATTCAATAATTAAATAAATGAATCTATATTTAATTTGAACTTATTTTTCTAACACAAGCTTTGTAGTTTTTTTTTAGATTTTAAATCACATAGAAGCAATAACAAAACTTATTTCAAAGCCCAGTGATGCTGTTAAAAATTATAAAAGTAGATTAGAACTGTATCGTCCTGTGTTACTAACTATTGGCTATACCAGGTGTCTGTAACCGAGTCAATTTCTATCATACTTACTGAACCTATCCAAATCCTCTTTGTGTTATGTGTAAAAGGGTGGTGGAACATTCCAATCAAATCAAACCAAATCAAATTCAAATTTTTAATTTTAATTTCTAAACTATAATATTTAAATATAAAATTATAATTTTATAATTTTAATAATTTTAATTTCTAAACTAATATCTAAATATTAACTTTTTATTTTTATTACATTTATAATCTCTTTATATACATTATTATCATAGAATTTAATTTTTCTATGTACATACATTATATAATTTAGATTTTCATGTTCATCCGTTTTATATATTTTTATCTTATATAAGTACTATCTTTTAAAAATTGTTGTTATCATTTTCATGAAATAAATTATAACTTTTTATTTTATATAGTAACAGAAAAAAACATAAAATTGCATATAAATAATTGGCCTTTTTTTATATTTAAATCAAAACACGTACGTAGATATCGCAATTTTTTATATAAAAAATAAAACTATTTTTCTTGGAAAATATTTCTGAAAAGAAAACTATACGTACGTGCTTCCGGTTTTATTCATAAAACATAAAAATACTGAATTCTGAAAAGCTTAAAAATGTGAATAGCACAAAGAAAAATCAGATGAAGAATAATTGTGGCCTCGACTCGTATTTTTGTAAACCAAATTTGTCCGTGTTTTTTTTTTTTTGTTATCTTAGGCACAATTTTAATCCTGCCGCCTTAATCTATGAATGTCAGCTGACCACAACGAATAAGTATATTACTCAGCGACATGGTCAAAGCCCACAACAAATTTAGTGTTACATTGATTTTCCATCACATTGCGATGACACACAAAACTAGCACAACTATACAAAGCTAGTATACAAAACACAATTGTGAGACTATCACTTATAGATGTTATAGTTGAATTTTTAATTATTTTCAGATTTTAATTAAAATATACTTAATTCGTGCCTTCTCAATCATAAAATTCTATTATTGGTATATTAAACTACTCGAACAAATCATACATCAAGATCAATTGCATAATGTAACTAATTAAAATAAAATCTACTGAGGGCCAACAAAAGAAAACATTAATTTTCCAATAAATAAATTCTTTCATATAAAATAAATATTCAATTGTTTGTTTTAATTAGTACGCCGCAAGATAATTATATGGGTACGTACATATATATAGTTAATGTACTCGAATATAATAGCAATTACAAAAACGAATTAAAAAGCTAGAATATCTATTTAATTAGTATATAAGTATATAACCTATAGCCGTAGCTATGTGAGTATGTATGATTTATAGAAGATATGAATGTATGTAGGTCAGCATACTAAAAGTATTTTCAACTTGACTTAAAAATAAATTGTTCAAACCACATTGACATTATGTTAAATGCAACAAAAAACCCGCAGAAAAATAAATTGATTTAATTTTGAAACAAGAAAGTATTTAAAATAAATAAACAATCATTTCAATTACAATTTTATAAAATAATGTTAAAAATTAATGTACATTTTATACATACTCGTACATATGTACATATACGTATTTATGTATGTACATTGATGCAATAAGTCTATTGTGTAGTTTTAAACAACGGTTCAACTGGTTATGGAAATTATTTTAGTTTTCGGTTTATTAAACATAATGTGAATAATGAAACTACAGTTGTCATTCGGTATTCAAATATTTATATACAAATAATGGGCTGGTTCATTAATTGTGGTTTTGAATTCAATTTACACCCATATTCTAGCAATCATGACAGTGATTGTACGCTAACATTGGTGTTTGAAAAATAGTCTTAAGTAAGGCTGACGTAAGAAACCGTATTGGTATAGCCATACGTATATTTAAAAAAAACTAAATTTGGGCGGATTACTCCAGCCCTCAATGCCACAAATGGGCCCACGGTGCAATACCCGGGCATACAACACATTAAAAACACCCTACCTAGATTTTTGGTCACCATGTCACCACCGGCAATCGAACCATAACGCATAAAGCAAGGACACTACTTACTGTGTCAACGAGGGCGGCAAAATGTATATACGTATATAATCTGGTTTTCCCCATTAAATGTTCCCTCATGTAAACTAATAAATTAAAATAATTAAATTAAATAAAGTTGTGTACGATTCGTTTACTTTTTTCAACTAATGTCAAATAATACAATTTCTCTTGTCTCGGCAAGTCTTCTACAATTTTCATTTTTGGTCATTTGACCACTCCGAATATCAGTTAAGCTTTTTGTTATAGACAATATATCACTTTCGTGCCCTGCCTACACAACTCAATTGGGTACAGACTAATGTAAGTTATGTATGTTAACAGTTAAAATAAAAATAAAATTGGGTATTTAATTCATCACATATAAGTTATACAATAATAAAACAACTAATTAAATTATTTCCTTTAAAAATTAAGTAACATAAATATGATTTAATTTCAAAAAAATACATTGGTCTGGTTACATTTTTGACAAAACCGAATATACAGGTCGGCTTGATGCAAACATCGCTTACCGCAGTATTTTTTGTGTCACCCTTTTCGCCTTTGCGATTCACCTTACAGTCTTCACACCGCTTTGATATTTTATTATTCTCCTGAATTGGAGGATAAATACTGACAGTTTCGACAGTATAACCGTTCAATTTTATGGCAGTCATTGCAGATTCTCTATAAAGTTGCCTTGTTCTAGGCGATTATTTATGTGGCGATCAGCAAGTTCCAGCGCTAATTGTTTCAGGAAAATCTTGCGTCTACTAACTTTAGCTTGACACAATGATGGATATACGCTGCTAAGGCTGCTGTATCAATTACATTGAAAAACAGTACCATCGGCCAACGATTGATTTTTCTCTTTGCACGTATACGATTTCACCGCCTTTATTTTTGTTGTAGGCCAGAATTATTTTAGGTTTTTGATTGTTTTCATCAATCTCTCGTGTGACATGCGCTGTTGAAAGTAATAACACATTCTATTTTGTGTTACTGTTGTATCTAACGAGACAAATTGGCCCTGAGAAGCAAAATATTGAGCTAAATGGGCCTCGTTTTTTAGCTAAATCTGCTTTTGCGAAACAATGTGGCAGCTGCGATTTATTTGATTTTATTGTCCCCACCAGAGTTGTATTTTTTGTTACCAGCTCCTCGGCAAGTTCAATGCTGGTGAAAAATTGTCCATAGTTATATTGTACCCACTATTCAAATAATTCTCTGATAACCGTATTGCTCGGAATATATTGACGAAAGGAGCAGCTTCATTGAGTGGAAACTATAGTTGTCCATCTATAGTGAGTTCTAAAGATGGTTTGTATAATCCTTGTAAATTGTCTAAGAACAAATTCCTTATGCATCGGATTGCAGCTAATTTATCATCCTTCAACCGCAATGGTCTTGTGCGCGAGTCATCGCGAATTTAAGGAAACGAGTCAGCTGTTGAAAACGTTCTAAAGACATTGTAGTACTGTAGAACGGTATATATGTTTTATGGAATAAATCTATTGCTGATACTATAGATGCTTTTCTCAGAACCGGCATAAAGGAGAACCGCAATGAATGCGTATTCTTCATTCCTCATTTATGTCATGCCAATTTCTAGCACTCTGAGTGGTTCATGTTTGATAGAACCGCCTTGCCTTGCGATTGGTTTCAATCACCACGTTCGATATAATATTTGGTGAAAGCTTTCGTTACAACAGGATGGCAGTGTTGGTTTCGTTTCCGTTCCGCTGTAGTATCACGCTGCTTTTCAGATTCACTCGGTAATGACCACCAAACTTAAGGATTATTTTTGTTTTGCGCCACATACCTTTCTACTGAACCAATTATCTCCTCATTACTCTCACCTTCTTGTAGTCCTTGTGCTATATCTACTAAACGTAGCCAACTCTATTAAATGTTCGTTGCCTTCAATGTCCATTTTTTCGTTTTAATGAAACACCTGTAATATTCCATCATTTGGTCTACTAAATCAACGCCACCCATATGTTTGTTATATTCTGCAATAACATATGGAGACATGAACCATTTGATATAAGTGAGCTTTTTTGTCCCACCATTGTTGATGGATTAGATCCCGCGACAGACGACAGAGTGGTAACACATTTTGTGTCTTTCCATTTAACAACTGTGATTTCATGGCTACGTTCGTTAAAATGAAATCTTGGCTTAGTCTCGTTCCATATTCTTATCGGGTTTAATTTTCACATTTTTCAATCTATTTAACATGATCGTTCCTAAAAAGGCGTATACTTATATCCGTAAGTTAAGTGTATGAAGTTATTCCAGAAAAACTAAACATTTTCTTTTCGCAAAATACTATTCTCATCCCATCACAGGATTTATAAAATTATCCCAAAATTAAAAAATTGTTAAAAATTTCTGGACAACATTATTGTTTATATATATTCTTGTCGCACGAAGTAATTGGCACAATATAGGCTCAGACAGTCCAATATATTAAATATTTGGATTTTAAATAATGATTCTCAGGAACATTTGATTGATGATTTTACAAATCCTTGGATGGGATGTGAGAATAGCATTGCCTGATAAAAGTTTTAAATTTTTCTGGGATGGAATTCTACAATAATTTCACACATTTCCGTAAGTTGTGGCAAGTTGCCGTAAGATGGTAAATTATTATCACCATTACCATTAGCTGTTAATCTGTTAATCTCGGCCTTAATTTTTTCTTTTTTCCTTCCTAATTACTGGAATATCATCTCGATAATTTGCATCATCATTGTGTATAGTATATGTATGCATTCTATTGTTCAAAGACATTTTAATGAAACAAATAGAAGGAGCTGCTTACTACTTGCATATTTCAATAAAAATTTAGGGCGTTGTTTTTATTTCATATCATTATACCACTTACGAGTACGAACCAAATATTTTTGTATCCCTATTTAATTTAACCATCATTACTCAATGTAAAATCCAATGACGATTAAGGCTCGCGCAACAAATGAAGTCATCCAACCAATGCGAAAGGAGAGAAGAACATTGGCACTGGTAGTGGGAAGAAAAGGTCAGGGAATCATAGGTCACAGGAAACATGAGAATTAACTTTTAATCAATTCTAAATAGTCCTTAAAGGTAAAATAAATGAAACAAGTTAATGTTTGATCAATTAAAAGTACTAGAACAACCAAAGTAATTAACCAGAAATAAATATTGTCTCTAACAAACACTAAGAACAAATCACATAACGAAAGCAAATATTTCCTATAAATCAGAAAAAATAACCAATTAGAGACATTTATTAAGAATGGAGATCCACCACAAATTAACAAATAATAAAACTGGTTACTCTTTAAGCAACTAGTTGAAGAAAATACTGAACTCCAAGAGCCAACGAAAAGCGAAAATGAAATAAAAGATGAATTGGATGGACTCAAAAATATTATGCAATCGGCTGCTTGGGAAAGCACCCCAAAACTGTTACCCAGAAAATACAAATCAATAATATACCCAATACAAGTAACAGAACTAGTGCAGGAAACATGACAATACGTAAAAATGGCATAATAGTCGAGCCTCGCAAGATAACACCCAAAACCGATTGTAAAACGTTCAAAAATGCAGGTTGTCCCAATCAAACCAGACGCGATTGGAGATGGGCTAGAAATGCAAACGAAAGTGCTGATTTTCTGGATACATCGAAGTAACTTTCCAACTATTATGTAGACAAACAGGTATGAAAATGTTTCCAATATAACTATAAAAAATGAATCTCAGAATATAAATCCTGTATAAAACTGAAAGACCAAAAAACTGAAATCAACAAAAAAAATTTCATCAGTTTAGATTTAGAGCGAACCATGTAGCCATAGAACATGTCCATCGAATTACTGATGTGATAGAGAATATACATTAGAGAAAACAAATAAATTTTCTGGCATCTTTTTAAAACATCAAACTTCATAGAGATCTACCAAAGCAGTTTTACATGATCGGAAGATCGCTACTTTCGAGGAAAATGCAAACAAGAGAATTCTGGCCAAATGAACACGGTCATCTAATATTTTCTACATCGACGTGTCAACAACCCATACACCCCGTCGACAACCTAGTCAACGTCGATAATGTAGACAATCCCTATGGTGATTTTGCAAATTAATTCTAAGCTACGGTGACAGTTTTAAAATCTCCTTTAATACATTTTAATATAACTTATGCTCTCAGAAAATAAAGTTAGGTTAGAAAAGTTTTAAATTATTGTATTTCCATAATTTGTCTCTAGAAATGTAGAATTTCAATGTTAACAAAATTAGTTTTATATGTTACATTAAGGTTTTCGGACCATCGAATTTTCGGTTTCGAGATTGGGTTCATTGGAACAAAATAATTTGGTTCGGGTTCGGGTACAAATAAATCATGTTTTTGTTTTATTTAATTTAAAAAATTTCGTTTAAACGTATACGAACAGAATATCTTTTAGAGATTCGACCTTTAGGTGCACCCTTTGAGGTGCCAATATAAATTTTAGTGAAGAGAATACCCGTTCAACGCTTACTTGTGTCGTAAGGACCACTAATGGGAATTCCTGTTATGGTTTTCCCACCACTCCAAAATATTTTTTACCTTAGGGACCAAATTCTGAGCGTTGATTGTAAGACTGTTGCTTAATATTAAGCGAAATCTGGTATCTAGATATTTTGATATATAATAAAATTATATTGTCTAGTTTCATAAAATTTGCATGAAAGTTTGTAGCTAACATTTTACTCTTACTATAGATTTCCTTTTCAAATTTAAATTTCAACCAAAGTCCAACAAAATCGCACAGACTTGCTCATTTCGTAATTCTAGGGTTAATATTTTGACTGGCTCAAAAATGTGAGTAAAATCTAAACAAAACTCCCAAACATTTTCATCCATACTTGGTTCTGAATCTATGACGCACTTGTACAAAATATTCTATCCTCCAATAGACGCTTAATCCTGTTAAACGTAGAATTCTACTGAGTTTGACAACCAAGCATAGCTTATTTCAACCCAAGTTTTTACGAACACTAATAATTTACTAAAACCAATTAAATAAATTATTATTCTCTCATATATTAAAAATATATATGAAATCTCAAAGGTGATAAAAACAAATCAAAAGCTTTTACTATTCCATCTTTTAATTCTGTTCTCTTTTTCTTCATTTACCAGATATGTGCAACAACATTTTTTAAAAATCTTTTAGAGGCTGTTTCTTATTTCTTATGATTACTATTGTTTTTTGTTATAAGAAAGCAATTGGAAAGTTCTTTTCTCCTCTTCTTCGATCTTAATTTTTTATTCCTGTAAATATATGTGTTTTTCCATCTAAAGCTTATTTTTTGTAAAACTTCAATTCAGTCGGAAACAAAGTTATTTCGTGAAATAAAAATTATCACGTGTGCAACTTCTTCGATTTTATTTTTTTCGTTTTGCCACCTTACAAATCCTTTATCAAAAGCTTGTGTGAATTTTTCTTAAAGTTTATTTTTTTGTGCTCTACTAGGTATGCTAACAAAAGAAGTAAACAAACATGATGGAGGCAAAATAAATTACAGCTTATCCATAAATATCTGGTTTTGACAGACTTTACAAATTAGAGAAAACTTGTCATACAAATACACTAATTCTGTTTAAAAACTAAATCAAAACTTTAATTAATGTGGCCTTGAGTTCCAAATTAAAATATTTTTTATTTTTGTGGGCAAAATGATGATTTTTGATGCTCTTGATTAGTCTTTGATTAAGACTATTTCACCATTAAAATGTTGGGACTTATATTTTTTTTTTCAAATAATTATTTATCAATTTTTTTATAAACTATGTATATACTTGTGTATTTTCTTTAAAAACACCTTAACGTATTTTGATCTATACATACACATTCGTGTTTATAGATACAAAATAAACAGAAAGTTCTAGAATACAAAAAAAAAATTAGAAAACTAAACTAAACGATAAAAATTTATGAAAAGGGTCGTCAATACGTGACTGAGTTTACCAATAAAACGTGAATAGAGAATTAAAGATGTTTAAATAATTTCTTTTGGATTGATTTACTTTTCTTTCACTGCTTGCTATAATATACTACGTACGTATATGTTTATTTGTACTTTTCCACAGACCGATCAGGACTAGATGAGCATCAGTTTATATTTTAAGCAATGCTTTCTGTTTGCATGACTAAATATATCATTCAAATTGATACGATTAAAAATGTAAAACAAAAAATCACAAATATGGAATAAAATATTTAATTTTAATTTTATTTTTATTTTTATGTCTTTTCGTTATTTATGAATCATGCGTATAGTTTAAATTTACTTGGATTTAAATTTTGTTATATCGGGGAATTTAATCGAATATATACGTTGTGTGGGAAAGAAACTATCAATGTACTAAATACATAATTGTGCTTTTTAATTATTTAATTTATTCTGCGATTTTACGCTGCAAAATTTTAAAGATGGATAAAAAACTGTGATAAAGCAAATAAGTCTAGTGCAAATGGAATTGAATAGAAAATCATCCACTAGCAGTGAAGGAGAATCGATTTTTTGAATTCTACTAAAAAACTAAAACAATATTGTACTTTTTTGAGTTGAAATGTATTTATTTTTTATAAATTTTTTTATAGACCCAAATAAAGCTTTTAATTCAATTTTATTTAAAAATGCCATTTTTAAATAGTAGCAGACATAAAATATATAATACATTTGCGAGCATCACGCCAGAAATCCCATTTCAGAAATCCCATTTTAGAAAACCCAAAAATCTTATATTTTTTATAGTTTGATTTGATTGTTCCAATTTGTGCCTCTCGCTAAAAAATTTGTGCATAGTATACTTTAAGAAATACGAAAGGTTTTCTGACGTGATTATCACACCAGAAAACCCATATTATTCCTTTAATATATTACTTACATTTCTTAATATATTTCGGTTGTGCCAAAAGAATAGAATAGGCCAAAATCGGCCAACTGTAAACGCAATACATCTCAATATAAATGTTTTATGATCAAGTCACAGTAAAGATTTCAGAAAACCCAACTTTTAATTGAAACAGACTTAAATACACAATTTGGCCCTGTATCACGTTGGTGCAAACTCTACATTGGCTAGAATCGGCCATATAGTATCAAATTTACGGTTTTCTGGAGTAGTCGCATGGATGATTTCTGGAAAACCCATTTTTTATCACCGAACTAATTGAAAAAAACTAGAATACACATTTTTATAAAAACACTATAATACACAAATTATTCGGCAAATTTTGTATTGTGTAATATATTACGGCCTCGGCGCCACAATAGATTTGGTCAACCGGAATATGATGTTCTTCTAAATTAATATTTGATATAACAGTTTCATTAAAATATTTATTCGAAATAAAATTTCGGCTAAATTGTAAAAACAAATGTTTCATCCGTGGTATAAACACATGCATTCTTGCATCCTCAGACTGCATTTCTAAATTAATAACATTAAAAATATAAATCATAAATGAATTAAATTATCATTTAAATTAGCAGAAATAAAACCTATATTTTCATTTCCGTGAACGTTCTCAAATTCACCGATTTGAAGTACATTCCGATTCCACTGCTCAAGAAGACGATTAATTGCAGCCTAAAAGTTTTGAAATTGTATTTAGTTTATAAAGTAATGAATAATAATTTTTTTTATTTGTAACACGATAAAGGTTACCTGACGCGACAACCAGCGGGTTGTGGCCAACTTCAAAATCACGTGTATTTCCACACCGACATAATTTTGATAATTTTTGAAGTTTTCTTTTCTGCTTGAGATATTGCAGAAGTGGTGGTTAATTTCCCTTTAAAAGTTTGTCTATGTTATCCGGTAGTTTTGCTGCTGCAACTATCGAAACGAGGTTCAAATTGTAACAAATACAGCCATTAACGACTAATTGGTATTAATTGTTTTAGTTTGGCTTGCACTCCATTATTTTTCCCCATCATCACAGCGCAGTTGTCCGCTGTGAAACCCACTAAATTCTTTAAAGGTATACCTTTTTCCTGCAGAGTTTTTACTAATGCCGTGAATATTCCCGACGCGGAACAATCAACGATACTATAGAGTAAGAGCCAAAATCGGTCACGACATTGCAAACACCCTTAAAATTATGGCTAGATTTTTTTGTTTCACTATTTCCGAAAGTCTTTTTGAATTTTCTGGATCCGTTACATTTTTAATAATTTTTTGACGTTTGTGGCGATTGATAATAATTTTTTTATAATTCTAGAAACTGTACCTGCGGCAGGGATAGGCGTTTACGCGTCATCAATTATTATCTACGTTGACGTGTCGACAACCCGTAGACAACGTCGATAACGTAGACAATTCCTAGGGTGATTTTGTGAATTAATTCTAAACTACGGACACCAAATTTTTTTAGGTTCAATGCGATACGAGTGGTGACAATTTAAAAAAAAATATATAGTTGATCGGACCACTCCAGGACTCAATGCTACAAACGGGACCACGGTGCAATACTCGGAAAAACTCACATACTTAAACATATATAAAACACACAACCTTGATTTCATCATCGGTAATTGAACCCGAGATCCTCGAATTCCAAACTACCAAAGCTATATGACACTATACTAACTGTGCTTTTTGGCTCGCTCATTGTCCGTCTGTCTCGTCTGTCAGAGGGTTACAACTTTTGAACTATATTCGTAAGTAAGTATTCGAACTAATTGCAAGCAGTTGTGAACTGTTATTTCTGGATGTACGAGAATTGAACAAGGTGACCGTCAAGGATGCGTATCCATTGGCGCTAATCAATGGATTGTTGGGCCGTTTGGATCAAGCTCGATTTATTCCGACCATTGACCTTAAAGATGCCTTTTGCCAGATCCCACTCAACCCACAATCTAGGGATAAGAGGGCGTTTACGGTATACCTGGAGAGCCCTTGTATCAATTCAAAGTCATGCCTTTCGGAGTATGCACCGGGTGATCCCCGATAGCTCAATTGTTAAAAAAGGCTGGTATACCAATAAATATAACCAAACGTCAGTTCATTTTAAAAGAAGTCACCTAATTGGGTTATATAGTAGGAATTGGTTGCCTATACATACAAAGCCCGACAAATGCAAGGCCATTTTAGAGTTTTCTCAATCAAGGACCACCAAACAAATGGTCCCGAGTGTTGGCCAATCCCGACTATAGCAAGCCTTTCTTCATGCAATGTGACGCTAGTACCTTTGGCATAGGTAGTGTTCCCTTTCTAACGGATTCGACAGGTGCTAAGCTAAATGCAGCTCAAAAAAACTATTTGGTGGCCGAACTTGAGTGCTACGCCGCGGTACTGAGCAAGGAGTTTGATTTCCAAATTAGCTACCGAAAAGGATTGAAAAATATAGTGCCGGATACCTGGTCAAGGCATTCTGCGATGTACTGGCTTCTCGTGTGATACTAGTTAAATCGCCCATCCCTTACCTGCGGTTTTAAAAACTAAATTCAAATGATCCAAGACCATAAAATATACAGGGTGACATGGAGCTATGCAATACGCAGGTGGTATACTGTACTTGTGTGAATGGGATACATGGGTTGAATGAATGTTAGTGTGAATGTGGGTATTGCACCGTGGGCCCATTAGTGACATTGTGTGCTGGAGTAAATTCCGCCCAATTTTAACTTTTAAGACCATAAACGGTAAGTTATGTTCAGCTACAAATAACGAAAGACCAATTTCTAATTTCCCCGCGTTTCCTGAAACAATTTCAATGATTGAATTCGGTGATTGTTTTATGCTTTCCAAAGCTTTTTTATGCGAATCACGACAATAGCATGATTTCTTACCTTGTTTCGAATCGTCTTGAACCAGCTATTTATAACGTTTTTTCCATTCATCCCTAAAAGGAACTGTCACATACCTTTTTTTTCTTTTGTTGGTTCGTCGGAGAGTTTGATGTTGAAAATTAATAACAAAAACGAGGTACAATAAGTCAAAAATTGAATCTACTTTAAAATTTGTTCCGCACATCGTCCAACATTGCGGTCGTTGTGGGTGACGACATCGATGTTGTTGGTGACGCTGAATTACCTGGTTCCGGACTTTCTCCTTTATCGGTCTCTTTTCTCAATAGCCACCTGTCGATTTTTATTAACAAATTTATTTTGAAAATAACGAAACACTCATAAATAGGATAATTAATTCACATTTTTATTTACATAACCATTATTCAAGCTGATGCGAAAACTACAGCGCGGGTAAATTCTCCATTAAAACGCACAAAAACGCCAAAAATTACGCAACGCACTAAACAAATTATGTACACAAATACAATTTCGAGCACCATAAAATTGGCAATCACCAAATTTAGCAATAAATTCAATGCAAAAACTACACGAAAATAATTTTATGAATGTTTCTAATCAACGAATTACGAATAAAAGTAAAGTACCATACAAACCATATTAATAATTTCAATGTTCATAGAACTGTCATTGCAAGCAATTTTACAAGGAAGAGTTTCAAATAACCCAGCCCAGCAAGCAAATCTATTCAGCAAGAAACGCATAAGGAAAATTATTTATGTGAAGTAAAAAAAAAACGGATTTTAAATCAAAACTTCATGCTGAACTAATAACAACAACAAAAATCCAACTATCCATATCATTAATTTGTATTATGAAAAAAAAATCAATCATAAATGTACTTTGTAAGTTGTTGTCCCATTTGAACCATATCTTCCAATTTATTTTATGGCACAAAAAAAAATTATAGTATACGATAGTTTTAGTATTAAAGCAACAGTTTATGATTTGTTATTTTTTACCATTGTTGACAGGTCACATCTCATAATAGCCATTTCATTATGTTATTACACTTTTTTTATCTCTATATAGTGATCAACTATATGCATCATGAACAGATACATAGATACAAATTGTGGAAACTAACAAAAATACTTTGGGAAAATTGAAAACACACGCATACTATTATATACAAGGAGTTCCAAACAAAACCTTCTTAGGGCTGTTTCATTTTTAAATGCACATTAAATTAAATTTTTCAACAGTCACATGTTGTAAGAGAACTAAAATATCTATCAAATGAGAGATAATTCGCCCCTTCTCTCAAAATGAAATGATTTGATAGGATAGTTCGAATAAATTAGGATACCGTGTACGTACAATCTTAAAACTGAAATACCAAATTACTTTAAGAAAAATATTATTATTGATTTGTTTAATATTCTATATATGACCTAGATGATCAAGTATTTTCTTTAAGATTTAGCTTTACCGTATAATTATTGTTATATGGCTATTTTGTACCGTATTAGGAAACAACACCCACAGAATACAACATATAAAAGTTATCATCCAGTCCGACGAAACTACCGAAAACCACAATATGTGCCATTTTATTTCGTTGGAGATGGGGCGTTCTCTTTAATACAAAATATAATGCGCCCATATCCAGCAAGGAGATTGATCATCTTAAATAACGAAGAGAATAGTTTCAGTTACCGATTATCAAGAGCCAGAAGAGCGGTGGAAATACATTTGGAATTATTATAGCAATTAGCAAAACCGTCGTTAGTATATCGTTGTATAATTGGCTACGAATGAGATCAGGATTATCGTATCAACATTTCCACACAAAACTTGTTCTTCACCGGAAATTTCGAGATTTTAATTTTACAAAATAGTTTCGGGCTAACTTCATTGACCTTTTTTCCAGAACCGACGTTTGGCCCGACTAGTCAGATCATGTGTAAAGTGCGCTGGGTATGCCCAACTTCAAACTATTAAATTTGACAATTGACAACTGGTAATGTCAAATTTTTTTAAAACCTCTATAGTTTTGAGAAAAATTCCGATTAACTATTTAAAGCTGTTCCGTGACCGCAATAGACAACTCCATTAAAACTTTGGTAGTAGTCAATTTTCATTCCATTTCTAGACATATAGAAACCGACGCCGTCTATGTTTATGGGGAGACCAAATTGTAAATTGTCTATAACATATACATTTTTAACTTGATCATAAGTACGCATAGATAACCCCTAAAGCTCCAGCAGGCTTATCTTCAAAATATAATTTTTTGAAGTAAACTGAAACGATTTTATCCCGAGTATTGATTAATTTATTATACACATCATCTGCTGACATGTACTTGTGTTCTCGAAACCTAGACAACATTCCTAGTAATGGTGATTAATCGTTGGGCTTTGATACTTAAATGGAATCAGTCTGCCAACATCTGAGTGTCTATAAGGTCTCTAATGTTTAAAAATGTTGGAGCAAACATGATGACATAAATGACACGTACGTCAAAATTTTAAGACTGTTGTTTTATGTTTCATTAAAAATTTATTTCAAATTCTATATAAAAAATATTCGTTTACGTATTCTATTAGAATTACACTCAATTTAATCCATAGACAATTTTCAAGTCACATAGATTATATTGTTTTTGAATTTCAAAATGCATGTTATCCAATTTTTTAGATTTTAATAGTTAATTCCCAGCCCTCTCTCCCTGGCAAGAAAAATTCATAAAACATAATTAAACCATAAAATTGACGTCAATAAGATTAATCCCTTAAACGTTTTTTTAATTATTGTTATTGTTATTTTAAAAGTTGAACATCCGCTTTTGTCATTCTGTCACGAAAAACTATTATTTATTAAAACTATTAAATTTCTTAATGTCCTATCTTTCTAAAAAAAAAAAAAACGTAACTACAACTAATTAGAGTTGTTTAAAAGTTTTTTCTTGTGAGCACTCACTACACACTCAAATCGTGCAAAATGAAAATTAATTTTTCTTCTATTTTGTCATCTAAATTAGTTTAATAAAATTTAAAAAAACAAAAGTAATAATAATAAAATAAAACATTAAAGTTCCCATTGTTTATTCTTGAAATGCCAACTCCATTAATTTATGTTATGTTAAGACAACAAAATTTCATGAAGAAAAAACATATAAGAGGATAAGTCTGTGTATGATCATTAGTCATTTTGTGTTTCAATTTCAATGTTCTGTCTTATTTTATTATCAGCCCACCTCGTCACCGGCGATTCTATACAGTATATGTTCTGTTGTAAATATTTTATTTGGTTTTCAAGTCGAGTTACCTAGTTTTTTGCATGCTGCAATTTCAAATCGATGAATAAAAATTGTTCATTATGTCAATTTGCATTCTTTGCGATTTTTTTATTATATATGCGTATTTTGTTGAGGCTGTTACAACAACAATTGCACTGATTAACTTCTGACATGAGTTAAATAACTCCAAAATATTTCTTGAGTTATTTAACTCTATTCCGATTTTAATTATGATACCTGACACCAGATGTCCATTTTAAATTTTTTTCTTCAATTTTACTTTTTGGTAGTTAAATGACATTTCGTAAGCGTCAATTTATACAAAATTTTAATTATTTTTGTTTCATCAAATTTTTCTTGTATTTTCCATTATATTATGACAACCAATTTTTTCAATGAACAATCGCTAAATATTTATTTGAATTTGATTTTGAAACTAATTTTCAAAACTACTACCAACTCATAAAAAAAAATTATAGTTAAATTGTTCTCAACAAAATACACCTAATATTGTTTTTGCTATATCTCGGCCAAATGTCATTGTCAAAGTAATGACAACAATTTGTGGAAATTAAAAATATTTGTATGTATTAGATATTCAAGTAATTGGAATGGCATTAAAAAGAGACAAAATTAAACTTAAAATACTCAACTCTCTTTTAGTGTTCAAATCATTCAGGAACTTGAAAACCAGGAAGAGAAATGCTACACCACTACATCAGTTGAAGTACAAATTGGACTGAGATTTCTGGAGTTATGGGTATATAACACCCACAGAACGATACGTTGGCGCAACATGTGGTCAACATATTAAAGACGCTTCTGACTTACATCTTGGCTAATAAAGTAGATAAATTTTATTAACGAAACTGATGATAAAGATTAAGTAATTATTTTTACTTAAGATTTGTAATTTTTTTTTTAATTTTATAGGGCAACGAATAGTAATTTTGAGCCATGAGCCTTGGCTCCACTATTTAGAATATTAATTCAAAACATATTCGATGAAACGGAAATTTTAAATGCTGATGTAATTAACATGAGTTGAAGCCAAAAAATTATGTAATGGGTTTCATGGAGTGGCTACGCCAATTCTAACATATGAATGGTTTATCCACAAACAAACTGGATGAAATTAAATTGAATATCTTTTGCTTTATTTTTGCCATCAATTACCTTTTAACATCAACAAATTGAGCAAAAAAATTTGTACCAAAATAAAAATTACTTCAAAACCGGCTGACTTCATATACTGTCCTGACTTGCAGACATTATTATTCATCAAAGAAAAACGTCTAATTTCGACTTCATAGTCTAAACCGAGTCGAAATCGTTTCTATATACAAACAAAAAAATATCTGTAACTTTTTGGTTTGTTAACAGTTGATTTTGCTGTGGAATTTATTTTTGTTTGATACAATTCTATAAATACTATTCTAAATATTATTATAGTTTTGACAGGTAACTAAATAAGGCGCAAGCAATTTACACTAATAAATAGATATACATTGAGTCAAATATTTACGTTCAGTAATCCCAATAAGGATCTTGCTAATTCTAATTATATTCACCTAAATACGTATAGAAACACTTGAATTTATGTACTTTTTGATTGGATTACAGGAAGTCTAAATAAACAGGAAATAAAATATAAAAGAAAATAATAATTCCATATAGATTTCTTATCACGTTAAAATCTTAACAATGGGGTTGGAATTGAAAAGGTTTGAGGCGAGGAAACAGAAAAAAAAAATACGAAATACAATTTAATGAACGAAATGGGAAAATTATGAAAATTATTTTTTATATGTGTGTGTATATGTGGTGGGTATGTGTTGGGTTCAGAAAATGGGAAAATAAACTTTTCTCTTTAGCGATGTTTTTAAGATAGGGTTACATCTAATATTAATTTAAATCTAATGATTACTAACGGCCTTGGTTTTCTGACCAGTTGGTATTATTGTATTTTTGTATTTATTTATTTTTTTAATCTAATTATATCGAGATTAAATTAAAAGAATTTTTGTTGTAAATAATTTAAGATTGTGAAAATACACGTAGGTATGGTATGTACACAAAAAGGCAACTAAATAGTGTAGATATGTTAACCAGTTGTGTTCAATTCATTTGGATATGCTAAATATTAAATGATGCACGTCGATTCTTCTTTCGTATAATTGATATTTAATTGCTAGAAAACTCTATGCTAACCGTCGTTCCATATCGTTACCATAAAATATAAATATTAATTTATAAGATTTTACCAAATAAAAATTTCAATTTGTTGCATCTTACTCAATTAATTAACATAATTGTATTCGTATCAGCTAGAAATTTCAATTATTGAATTTTGTAACTTTCGCGTTACATGTTTTTGTATGTTTGGTTTCAATGTAACTGTAGCTGATTTATTTTTGGAACTATTTCAATTATACAAACCTTTTTGAAACTTTTAATTCGATTATAGACCATGTTTAGATTTAGATTTTTATGAAATGCGTCGAATTTCGAAGTGGTTTGTCGAATTTTTCTACTTTCTAAACAATTGGCCTATTGATAGTAATATTGATGATTTAGTAACAATTAACATCCTTTATTTTGCCTATGTCACATCTCAAGCGGAATATGCAGCTATTGTTTGAAGTTATGAGACTTATATATACCAAAACGGAAAAACGATTGACTAAACGATCACTGGAAATGGCAACATAAAAAACAGACGGGAAATGATACGAAGCGGGTTTACTGGCAACATCATACTTCATCATCTTGACGCACCATACTGGCTGGAATCAATTAAATTAAAGGTATACCCAATCCTTCAACTGATTTCGGGTCCTATAGTCTGATCACGTAATCGGTATTTTATTTGAATTTTAACACGATGTTTTATTAATTAGAAATCGAACCGATAGAATGACCACCTTGTTCGGAGCTAGACTATATACATACGAGTTTATAAACATTGAAATTTCGTATTTTAAACTATACAAATATATTGAAATTCAATCGTGCGAATTAAAATTTAATTTATTTCTTTGTTTATTTACATAAATGTGTAAAAATATCAGATTTGTTATATTTTATCATTTGCAAATTAAAAATATTTATAAAATTTAAATTTAACTTTTAATTTTTGCATTTTGTATATAATTAAACCTCCATTTCAAAATATACGAATTAAAGGTTAAAAATGCGATTTTGAAAATTTGGCAATTTTAAATTTTAGAACCGCGCGAGGCGATTGCAAAATAATTGTTTGTAAAAATTCAATATTTGATCAACTACATCGTACTGTAGAATTTTGTAATTGGGTTCAAATTCAGACGCGTTGAAGATATCGCTGAATAAATTAAAAAACTTCAATTGAAAGTTTAACAATTTTAAATTTTGAATTTTTAAATTTAATTTGAAATTATATAAATATTTAATAATAATTAGACCTTGAACCAAATTCAAATTAAAAATTAAGAATTTTGGCCCAAAACGTCGTATTGAATCTCAATTTTAAGTAATTTAAATTTTGATATTTAGAATTATATGGGATCGGACTAGGCTTTAATATGAATGTAAAAATTAGGTTAATTTTTAAATTTCGAAAAATAATCTGTAGCTACTTTAGATAATTTAAATTTAAGTTTAATTAAAACCTGAATCTTTTAAATCTATAAATATTAAATATGACATCTATATGTAATATCGGATTTTCAAAAAAATTATTTTAATTTTCAAAATTTATAATTTTATCAGATCGACTTCTAATAATATTATTGGACAATAAGGGCTTAGATTTTAATATTTATATGAAATTTTATAATTCAATTTTTTAAATTCTTTCTATTAAAATAATTACATTTAAAAAATTATGATTTTAAAAAAATTTGTATCTTATATTGTTGTTATATAAATTATAGAATTCCAAAATGTTTAAGTTTAAAATTAAATTTTTTTCATTTAATAAATTAAATTTAAATTGTCAGAGGAAAATTCTGCTTTTTAACATCAAAATTCTATAAACGTTTCCAGATTCGAAATTTAATAATTTCTTACTTTTGAATTCTTGATTAGAAAAACCTAAGATTCGAGACTCTGAATTGTTTGTGTCAAAACTCTTCATTTTATTTCGAAATTGCCATTTTTCGACAGTTCTGTATTCATTTTTTGAAAGCCTATACTAATTAACTTTTATTTTACTATCAATTAAAAATTTCATATTCAGGAAATTTCTAAATTTAAACTTTTTGTTTAAAACTTTCATTTTTAAATTTTTCAGTAAATCAAATTTTAAAATTTCGGGCAGTTTAAATTTTGAATTAAGAACCTTCATTGTTCTGTATATAATATATTCCAGATTCAAAAGTTAACAATTTCTTGATTCTAAATTCTTTGGATTCAAAATATAGTTCCGAAAATATAGGAAACTCAGATCTGATCAGATTTGAAATTTTGTGTCCCAATACTTCATACCATAATACTATAAACTTAAACTCTCTATACATTTAGTTATTGAATTACCTGGTTTATCAATTTTTAGCCGCTTTTAATGGTTTGCTACAAATTTTCCAAAGATTTAATCCTAAAGCAGACGAAGGTGCTAGGTTTCCCTGCTAAAATTATTCGATGCATAAGCAAAATATGTGTAGTCTGTAGCCTAATTAGCTGGCGCGGACCGTCATTTTGGACAAGGTGGACCGTGCTTGCAACATTAATTTAGTGTGCAAAAAATTTCATCATCAACAAATTATTTATAAAAACAGATCCATTGGCATCAAACAAGCCATATTGTTTATATTATTGAATACAAAATTTTAGTTGACCCCACTATAGGCATTCACATAGTAAAACACATGAAAAATGATACGCAAAAAAATGATACCAAATTTTTGTCCACCTTCCCAAGCACTCAAATTGTAAAATACACGAAAAATTGTCTAGGTATGTTGCAGGACAAAAATTCGTGTATATCACTGAGTTAGTGCTTGGAAAACCTGACTAAAATTTGGTATCGAATATTTTCAATATTGCCTTCCCCGAAACTTCATCCTTTGAAGTAATGGAGGGGTTATGCTGTTCCTATAAATGAGAAACGTAACAGAAAATTAATGAAACAAAGAATTAATGGAAATGTTGAAAACTATTGGTGAGATCCGGCCCAAGATGCCGGGATAACATTTAGTTATCGCCGATAAAATATTGAAGGACTTAATAAGCAAAACGTTTAACACCAGTTAACTGGCCATACATTAGTTTCATAGCTAAAGCTGGAAATCAAGACATGTTATAAAATATGAGAATGTTCACAAAGAGAAGAATATTGCTCGAACAGTGGTAAACGTCAAATACCACAAAATTGAAACAAAAGTTTACTCCTCATAAGATAGGTATATACTTAAAATATGAATATACTTAAAATAAAAAAATATGTACCGCGTTACCGTGCTTCACGTCGAAAGTAGCCCAGAACTGTCTGGCATCTTTAAATGAGATGGCTGATCAGTTCAACATCCGCTTGACGTGGGTGCCACGGCATTTCAATATCGCAGGGAATGTAAAGGCAGATGTGTTGGCCCGCAAGGGTACAGCACACCTAATAACCCAAAGCAGGCGGGATATAAAGATACCGCTTGCTTCATGTAAACTGTTGCTTCTGGAAGAAGCTATAAAAGAAACGAACGTCAGATGGTCTAACGCCAGTTCGTGTGTAATAACTCATTGGGATACATTCGCGCATACTGGGTGTCCCAGCCCACGATTTCTGCCGCAGCTGTGGTGATGAGGAGGAGGAGGAAAATGTGCTCCATCTGCTCTGCACCTGTCCTGGTCTAGCGTACAGCAGAACAAAATTTATGGGGACTTCCCCTTTGAACGACCTCACGGATCTTAGTAAGATCGGGATCCGGGACTTTAAACGCTTCTTGGTAAGCTCACGATGGTTCAGCGAGTGAAGAGGAGAAAACTCGAATGTGGTACAGCTACGGACCAATTTTGTGTCTATGCTAGTCCTTTAGGACGGCCATCCTTACCTAACCTAACCTAACCTACCGTGCTTCACTGCTATATGAGAAATAGTTGTTGATTATTGAAAAAAAATCTGAATCAACGAAAATACCGCATTCGTTATTTTGCATTGCTCTGCTAATTGTACAAATGTGGCATTTTTATTTGTTTGCTTTGTAATAATTTTAATATTTCCTTATTCCAAATGAATAAATAACTTTAAATACGAAAGTAATTCCATAAAAAGATTTATTCAAAATATTTAGTTGCAATCCGATTGGTGAACATAAATATTAAAATTTAACAAAAACAATGTTTAAAACAATAAAATAACACGAGACAATAGAACTACTGTCCTCTTACAACGGGCTCCATTAAATAATTCCATGTACTTGCAGAAATTGGGAGGAAGGCATAATACTCGCGGTACGCTCGAATTTTGGGTACACAATTGCATTAGATCCTCTTATTTTAATTTGAAATAGGTATTCCCCCGTCGTAGGACGGAAAAAGGTTGGTATTTTGTTTTCCCTTTGTGATTTTAATTATAAGTATTATCAGTTGATCTCAGTAGGAACCAAACTGTTTTGACTTGCACTTCATTTATTGCATTTTTCGAATTATTATCTTTCGTTTTTCGTCCGTGTCTCATAATATTCTATTTTAAATTTTGCCTGCCATGTGATTGAAATTCAAATAATGATCATGAAATACCTTCGATTTTGGAGTGAATTGAATTGCAATCCGCATGTGAGAGTGGCCAGGTTCAAAAGTATTCATGGTCAATTGTTTGCAAATTTGGATAAACTTTGACAGCATGTAGATACATTTCAGGGAAATTCTATACTCTACGATAGCTGTCAGACATCATTTTTAGACGTTAAATGCTAGTATTAGATATTACATTTTGGATACATGACATACTTCCGCTTTGATTCTCTAGTTCATCGGAAATGTAGCATTGAGCACTCGAGTCTCTCAAATTATATAAGGTTAGATTGTTTACGCCCAATTTAGTAAACCCCTCGAAGTTATCGCAGGACTTCTTAAAAATTAAATTAAATTAAATTAAATTTCTTAAAAATACCTAATACCTATTACCTTTGTGTATTTATATATAGAGTGATTACCATAATAAAATAAAAGTTACAATGTTACATCGCTCGAATTGTAGAGCGCAACAATCAACTATAGAATTGTACATAGAATGAAACGAAAAAAACAAAATCAAAATAACCTTACAAAGGTACAAACTGACAACCAAATTTTTTATCTTTTGTTTTTTAAATTTTGTTTTTATTTCAGTTTTTATTAATATTTTTTTATTATGTACCAATTTATTATTCCGTCTAAGGTGAGCGATTGCGTTGCTTCGAAACCAAAATTTGGTTAGGAATATTTGAGTAAATTGCGCTGGTTCTATAACAAATTTTGTATTTAAGAAACCAAATTATATACACAAATCTGCAAGAGTTTAAAGCCTCAAATCTGTTATAATGAGCAACACTTCAGAATTTTGGTGAAGATTAGAATGGTGGAACTGTTGGCACTGTATGTAGTAAAACTTTGTTTTGAGATCTGCGCAGATTTTATCAATCGAAATATTTACAAGGAATTAATTTCGATTTTATTAACAAAAATATGCAAAATCCAATAAAATATATGCCAAATTTTAATAAAATTTAGATACAAATTTTGAGAATTCATCTCACCGCAAAATATTTAAAATAAACCGAAAATGTTGAAATTCACATACAGATTTTGTGCAGAAGGGTCTAATTTATTGAATTTATTTAAGAAAAATTTCCTCCATCATTTTTATTTCATCCCTTGCTGTTGTACTGTTTGTGTTTTCGGTCCTACAAAGAGCGCCTTTCTTCCACAAATTTTATTTTTCAAAATTCATTTTTTACTGTAAATAATTTGGCTAGCCTTTGCAGTCATGTCTCCCTCGAAAAAGGGCATAGCTTTTATGATTAGAAATACTTTTATAAACTATAAATAAGCTCCATTTTGTTTGAAGTGGTCAATTTCTCTTTTTCCTGAATTTATTAACCAAATTGTTGACCTTTTCTGAGAAACTAGCCCTTTTCCAGAATGCACAGTACATAGTCGATTTTGAATGGGAGACGTCCGCCAAAAGTGTTCCGATAATTCAAACGACAACTGATCAAAAAACAAAATATTTTGTTGCTATTGAAATTCAGTTCAAATTCAGAGGGTTCGTTCGAATTAGACGAGCTTTTAGTTTACTTTTGTTGATTTCGTACAAATTCATAAAAATAAATGTTCGCAAGAATTCATATCAAATGTAACCCCAGCCTAATTCTTAAAGGTATGTACTAGGGAAAGGGTATTTGGGCACACTTGAGGAATTCTATGACCTCTTTTAAACTACAGCGTTTAGTTCAAATGATTATTTTAATGATGTATAAATATGTACATTTTTAATAGATGACTATAGCTAGAGTTTCGTTTTAATAGATGACGCTTTCGAAATGTCGTTTGAGGAGTAGGATATCTCAAACTTTTTCGAAACAAATTCATTTAGAAAGCAGGTAAATAAGAAAACAGCATGCATTTTATTATTCCAGAATCGATCTCTATATATTTGCTTCCAAGTTCCAACGAAGCGCAGCAAGCAACAATATCATGAAAATATCAAGAAATATAATTATAATGACTGTGATTTGAAATAAGGAAGCTAACTAAACAATTAAGACGGGTACATGTTTTTTATTCTAATAAAAGAGTCTCTTTTTCTTTTTACCTGGAATGTCCAACCAAGCCGACTTCGCTTTACTTTCTTATTACAAACACGGTCTACAAAAGGTTTTTTCAATTGAGTTCAACATGAAAGAGTACGTTGGTAGATACTAGATACCTTTATAGACAGATAGTTTTATAGATTTGGGTATTATCCGTTCCAAAATAAATCAAACTCCTCTATCTTTATACTTCAAACTCTAATTCAAATAAATTTTGCAAATTTATTAAAGAACTCGCTACAACATTAATGGACTGAGTTCTATTTTGTAATGACTGACGCACAAATCCACAAAACTGCGCAGATCAAGGATATAATAGAAACCCCAGGAAACGGTTTAAGGTTCCTACCGCCGTATTCTTCCATGTTGAACGTTGAACCCAATTGAATAAGCCTTTTCAAAAATAAAAGCAATGGTCAGAAATTTATTGGGTTCAACGAGAGAACAGAATTGGGGTAGTGTGAATTCAGTGCCATCTACGAACTCTTCAAGTTTCATAATGAACCTTTATGTTTAACACTTACCGGTCGGTACGGTTTTATAGATAATTTTTACAATAAGTCGATGAAGGAACTTGGTAATTTCTTACCCGATTATGATGAAATTCATCATATACGATGAAATTGGGATTATAATAATTAAATAATATAATTTGTATACATGAAGTTCTGGAATATCACCAATCACTAAAGAGCAGTGTAATTTCTTAGTCGATTTTTGGGAAATTCGAAATGTGCACTGCCAAAAGGAATCTAAATGATTTTTACATGGAGTTCTGGAATATGGGCAGTCAAAAAGGAACTTGGTTATTTCATAACCGATTATGATGAAATTCGAAATGTGAAATGAAAATATGGGTTTCTAAAATGATATTTAGTAGAAGATGTGGAATAAAGAAAATTATGAACGAACTTGGCTATTTATTAACCGATTATGATGAAAACGATGTGAAATCTTTTAAGAAACACCTGAGTACTTTCGAACATGCCGAATTTCATTATAACCGGTTAACAAAGTTCTTTCTAACTGGCCATATTCCAGAACTTGGAAAAATAATTTTAGAATTCCTCTTGCATCGTACATGCTAAACGTCGTCAGAATCGGTTAAGAAATAACAAAATTCCTTCCTAATTGCCCATATTCCAGAACTTCATATGTGAAAATTATTTTAGAATCCCGTTTTCATCATTCTTGCTGAATTTTATCTCTATCGGTTAGCTCGTTTTGCCGAAAAATTTGGAAAATTGTCCCCTGCATTTTGTAAACAGTTCAAGTTGCAAAAACAAAAACAATGATAACAAAATAATCAAAATGACAATAGACAACAGTTTTATTGTGTTTTTAATTACGAAAAAGTCTTGGTTTTTATACATTTTTATGGTAAAAACCATCAGCAACTGAAAATCTGCAAATAGCGAAAAACAAATGAAAAAATGAGTCCTCCTATCAGATCGATAAGGGTTAATCTTGTATTGTTAATACCAATTAAAAATTAATTTTGTCGAATTTTAAATTATTGAAAACAGCTATGTTACTGTTTATTACAGATTAATCTTCATAAATCTCAAGTGTTAGATTCAAAGGCGATCAACTTAATATAAAAGGTTTCATTAGATTTGTAATTAGTATCATTTTAATTGAATAAAGTTTCATTCCAATTGAAAACGGTATCATTCTATTTAGAAATGGTCTCGTTTTATTTGAAAAAGGTTTCTGTTAATTTATAAAATATTCATTCAATTTGATCTGAAAAACCTATAAACATTGGAATATGCGTGAAATTGTTTCACTTGCAAACTTCATTTAATTAACTACTTGTTATATTTTTCTACAAGAACACACACACTACAAGTACATTTAAATGTATATTTCGAAAATCCTAGATAGTTCCGAAGGTAAATTTCCAAAGATTTTAAAATCAATATCCATAACACTCTCACTGATGCAAGTATTTTGTACAACAACAAAACGTAACACAAATATCGCACATTCACACGGGTCCTGTACTAGTGTCTGCGTGATAAAAAAAGTAAAATCTAATTCGTCTACCTTAGTTTTTAAATTGTTTTGTTGTTGTTTTGGTGTAAATAAGAGCGAAAAGAAATAAAGTTCTAATGATACTCAAAACAAAATATTTCAGCAAAAAATCTTACTGTATAGTTCGATACATTGCAGCCTAAATATACTATGCGCAAAAACAAAAAAACATTCAAAATCGTGTATGTAACGCTATCTATTGAGGTAACATTGTAATTGCTCATGATTTCTCTATTTATATATACTCAAAGCTATTAACAACACATTTAGTGTAACTAATCCATCCCACACTTTTATACTATTCCAGACTGTTTAGTCGGTAAAAAATTTACAGTTGGTACCAAAATACTCATCCCTGACATTTTTAATATGTAAAATGTATTTAGTGGAAAACAAATTCTTCTGGGCAAGTCATTGGAAATACGGCTATTTTCTCATAGCGATTAAATTAAGTAGTCTGTAAGCAACCATTACAGCTATAATTATTTGTGGACCGTTGAAATTGCTAAATAAATAAATGTGTCGCCTTTGTTTACTTTTCATAGCAAACTAAAGTCAGAAAAAATTGTATAGTCAAGCGTTAGTAGGAACGGATATTACCATGGGCGACACATTTCCAATGGATTCCAATGGAACAACAATATCAACGCTGGCGCAGTGATGGTCGCAAGTAGGCTTCAAATGCAATCGTTGTGAGAAAATAGCCGTCCCTACTAAAGCTTGGCCATACGATTTTTTTTCGATTTTAATTTTCTTTGAAAAGTTGGCAAAAGCGACACATTTATTTACATATAGCGGCAATTCCAGCGATCAAAAAATTATCAAAGCTGGGGTAATGGTTACTCACAAAGCCCTTAATTTAACCGTTTCAGAAAATTTTTGTCTTTTTAACGACTTGCCCATAGAAGAATTTTATTTCCACCAAATAAATTTTACATAATAAAAAAAATCTGATATGAGTATTTAAAAAAAATCCTAGGATGAAATTTTGAGATAAGTAAGGGGGTGGTCCTGCAGCTTTTTTAAGAAGGTACGCGTTTGAAGTTTGAAACGGTTTGCAAGTCACAGTTCCTCTAGAAAAGACTGATTGTGTTCGTTACTCTTTACTCTAACAGCGTCTCTTATTTCTTGGTGTTAATATGGTATCATTATCGCCCTCTGCAAGTTGAACATGATCGTTCACCGATATCTTTTTCCTTATCTCATTTCAGACTCTAATACCAGATGTCTTCATTAATTTTTGATAATTTTTTAAGTGATCCTTTATTAAAAATTCACTAATTCCGAGAGTATCGAGAAAAGCTGTCTACAAATTATGTACTTCTCATAGTTAATGAATATTTTTTTGTGGGTATTGAGTAATATGCCTTACCAAAATCTCTTGCTGCCTTAATAACGAATCGAAAGAATGGAATTTATGAAATATAATTGTCCTTTAATCTTCTGGAACTTTCGTGTTTTTTTGGTACTCCAGACTTTTTGAGTTGTCATGCCCAATGCAAGTTAGCGAATATAAAAAAAACACTAATTTACCACATTCGATAGTTTGACATGGTATAGCGACGAATGACCACCGTGTGAAACCTGCAACATAATTTATTTTATCAGGCATTCAATATTTTAATTTCATTTTATCTAAAAGTAAATATCTATGTATAAGTTTCGATTATACAATATAAACAAAAACATACAACGGATTTTGAATCGCTTTTACATGGCACTACAACAATTATCCAACATAGTTTATATGACATAGTAGAAATATATTATTCCACACATAGTTCTGATTAAGGGGCGACATTAATGTAAATCATACACAATAGCACACAAAAAAAAATCCATTAAATTGTCTGATTTGAAAACACTATAAATACGAGTATAAAATGTGAGTATATGGACAACAACAAAACATCTCACATGATTAATTTGAATTCTTAGTATAACATATCTAGGCCATTAAATTAACTAGTGGTACATAACATCCAATATTGTTAAAATATTTTTTTTACAAACAGAACAATTTAAATAAAATTTCCGCAGAATATACTCGTTTATCGACCTACACAAACTTCTATGTTTCTAAACATATTTTCCAACTAATATTTACTGAATGTATAAAGCTTTCATGTTTAAAATGAATTGACATGTCTTTCTTCATTGTAACAACAATCCAACCACATCGAATATGATTTGTTAATTTATCACCATAATTATGACACTATCTTGTAACTACACACCGCACGAAATGAAAATATCAAAGCCCGATTTAAAAGATTTTCATTTTCATTAAATACATAGTACATAAATAAAATAGCTAAAGCAACAAAAACTTGTTAATCTTTTATGTCACGAAATGTTCCAAAAAAAAGCAAAATTGTTAAAGGTCATTTTAGTTATTTCACTTATCATTCTTTTATTTTTATCTCAGTGAGATTTTCGGTGACATGCAATGCGTATAAAAAATAAATTGAAAAATCTTGTGTTGTGAATTTTGATTTAAATCTAAATAAATGTACAACACTTTAAGGGTGCATGTATACATTTATCTATTTGCCTGCTTGCCTATATACTGTACGAGTATGTATATATAGAATTCATGAGATGGAAAAAGAAAATCGAAAAAAATAGTTTCACAACTAAACTACACACTATGTAAGTACATCTACATATAGTACGAACACAAGTATTCATGTAAGTATTCTCTTTTCATCTTGTGCGTGATTTATTAATAATAAATGATTTTTAAAAAACATTTCTGATATAATAGTACACAACCTAACACATAATGTATTTTTGGTACATTTGTATGAATGAATGAAAATGCTGGAAAATAAAAATGTAAACCTTTAAGTTTAGTAACCGTATTAAATTTTAAATAACATGAATATGTACATTGTACATAGATTTAGGTTTGACAGCAATTTAATTGTTATATAGAGCAAAATATTTTATCTCTTTGTTACCAATTTAGTAGAATTACATGATTTTTCCTCATTAGACAGATTTAAATTGGGTTATACAATTGGGAATAGGATTGATGGGGAGAGTTTTTTTTTTATTTAAAAAGAACAACATACATACACATATACATATATTTTGCTTTGCTTGATGGGTATAGTTAAATTAAATGACTAAGGCTTAATGATGGATACAATTTTTTATTTTGTTTTGTTTTTAATTTTTAAAAACTTATTTTGGTATATCTATTCGAATCGGAATGAAAAATCTGCCAAAAGAAAACAAGCATAATTTAGTTTTTACTTTTAACATGTGAGCAACATCCAATTTACCAACACCAGTTTCCTTGTAACATGTTTTATGACAATTTGTGAAAAAAGCAAATAAATAAATTAATTAATTCATCATGACTTCAAAAGTATGCGAAAAGTTCCAATATCGGCATTAAAACTTCATAAATAAAGGGTGTCCCAAAATTAACGCAAGATTTGAATTAAATAGAAAACACGGTTTTTAGTCTTCAGATTGTGATTTTTTTTTATTGAATCATAAAATACATAGGATAGGGTTATTTATGGAATATCACATCGGGCAAATGGCCTCTACAGCTTTGCTGGCATATACGCACTCTTTTATCGAATTTCCCCATGACCTTTTTGCATAAATATGGCTGAATTTTGTTGATGCGCAACGTTTAATTTCCTCCTGTAATGCACGGGTGGTTCTGGGCTTGTTGACATAGACCTTTGACTTCAAATATCCCGATAAAAAGAAATCTGATGGTGTTAAATCACAAGATCTAAGGGGCTAATTCTGATCACCGAGAGACTATACGACTAGGAAATATCTTATGCAGTAATTGAATTGTTTCACGGGCTGTATGGCATGTGACACCATCTTGTTGAAACCACATGTCGTCTATGATAATATCATCCAAATAAGGCAGACAAAAGTGTGTTATCTTGTCGCGATATCGAGCACCAGCAACAGTTACTGCTTGACCAGCCTCATTTTCAATAAAGTATAGTCCAATTATGCCTCAAGCCCAAAATCCGCACCAAACAGTGACACGCTGTGGATGCACTGGTTTTCAAATTCAAGGATTTGGTCGACAATCTGACAGAATCCTTGAATTTTTCAATTAATCTCTTAACAGTTGACGAAACTAAAACAATATTCCGACCATATTTTGTATGAAATTTTCGAACTGCGGCTGTCAAACTTTCATTATTGTTAAGATATTCTAAAATAATGAAGATATTCTAAAATAATGCCAACACTTTACTGCACAAATGGCGGAAAATTCAAATCTTGCGTTAATTTTGAGACACTCTTTACAATCAATCAAACTATAGGAAAAATATTTAAAAGCTACAAAAATATTTACATGCTTGAAAATTAGCTCAAGAGAATTTGTTTGCATACAACTAGAAATATTCTGAAATAGATAATCTGGAGGTAAATACGTCAACTACAACAATTGAATTATTCTTCGATGTTGTTCTAGATTACTTATTATAAGTTGGAATTCTCGAATTATATAATTTTCGCCTCTGTAAGTAAATAAAGGGTTTTCCAATAAGAGGTTTTATTTTGAATAGCCAGGTATTTGGGCAGCTGTCAATTTTGAAGCTGTCATCTGTTGACATTTGACAAGTAAATACTACGCCATTACTCAAAATGGAACGGTACACGCTTCAACAACACATTGAAATTGTTAAATTTCACTACAAAAATGATGAAAATTTTGCAATCACAGTTCTCAAATCTAAAGCACATTTTGGTCGTCGTGAAGCACCTTCTCAGCCGGCTATAGTGAAACTGGTGGAAAAATTTGAGCTGAAGAGCATGAAGAAAAAATAGAACCGAAAACATTCTATGCCCCAATGCACCTCAGACGATATGCTGCAGAACCGGCTATGCCTAAAATAAAGGTGCGAAACTAAGGCAAGGAAAGAATGGATTCCAGGACAATGATTTAATCCCCAGGATTTCTTAAAAGCTCTTCTATGTTGCCAAAAAATGGCAGTTGCTTTTGGAAGTTTGTAATCCAGGTGATTCTTTCAGGAATGTTTACTATCCAGGACAACACCAAGATCCTTGACGTGGTCACATTTAGTGATCGTTCTCCTAAAAAGGGAGGGAACAGATAGTTCAAGAGTATTCCTCTTCATTGTAAAGACAATTAAATCAATTTTAGAAGAGTTGACGTGAAGACCCTTTTCAAAACACCACGCCTCCACAATAGTTAAGGCATGCTGAATTAGGTCGGATAAGACACTGAGATGTTTGCCTGAGACTGTCAAAACGAGATCATCAGCGTAGCTCTGTGCATATATGTAGCCAGATTGCTGCAGCCTTACAAGTAACTCGTCAATGACCAAAAGCCACAGCAGAGGTGAGAGCACACTTCCCTGAGGACATGCTTTGGTAACCTTAACAGAAACTAAGACCCCATCCAGCTCAGCCTCCACAGTGCGAGACTTCAGCATGGATTCTATCCATAAGATAATGGTGCGATCAATAACAAAATCTATACAGGCTGTAGTGATTATAGCAAACGAAGTGCTATCGAAAGCTCCCACAATATCCAGGAAAGTACGCACAGGAATCTTTATTATTAAGAATTTTTTCAATCCTGGCTACAAGTTCATGTAGGACTCTGTACGCATGATGTTGCCAGTAACTGAGTGGGGAGGTGATTAGAAAATGATCACTAATGAGTCTATCGACAATTCTTTCCAGAGCTTTAAGGAAAGTTGCGGATAGACTAATAGGCCGAAAGGACTTACTTCTACTTCACCAATACATACTTACTTCACATACTTACTTATTTAAGGAGTTACATCTGCTAAAAGCAATACATACTTGAAAAAGGTGTAGTAAATGATTCTGAATTAGAGGAAAACCTTGCTGTAGTTCAGCAGGAAAAATACCATCAGGGCCGTCAGCCTTATAAGAAGCAAAGGAAAATAGGCTCCATTGCAATTCATGTGAACTTTATCCTATACTATCCTAAAAAACAAAAAAAAATTATTAGGAATTTTTAGGAAAAACTTCACCCGCTTGTTCAAACATGTGATGTTTATCCTAAATCCTAAATATCTTTAAATGTGTGCGTTAGTACAATATACTTTATTCGGATTAACCGATAAAAAAAATATTTAGTATTAACAAGAATTTTCACAAAAACAATAATACAAATATATTAAATCAAAATAGCGCCAGCACAGACCCAACGAAACTGTTATTATAATAATAATTAATTTAAACACCTTTTCGAATTTCCTAAATTTTTTCCGACGCTCAGAAATATGGTAACCAAAAACTAAAAGTAGTTTTGAGTTACCATGAACTTAGACTTATAGAAAAACACCACCATTTCAAAAGTTATAGGGGCTGAAGGTATTTTCTATCCAAATTTCGATGATAATTTCATATGAAGCGAATTTCCTAAATTTTTTCCGACGCCCAGAAATATGGTAACCAAAAACTAAAAGTAGTTTTGAGTTACCATGAACTTAGACTTATAGAAAAACACCACCATTACAAAAGTTATAGGGGCTGAGGGTGTTTTTCATCCAAATTTCGATGATATAGGTTAAAATTTCATATGAAGCGAATTTCCTAAATTTTTTCCGACGCCCAGAAATATGGTAACCAAAAACTAAAAGTAGTTTTGAGTTATTAGTTATTAATTTAGGAAATTCGTTTCATATGAAATTTTAACCTATATCATCGAAATTTGGATAAAAAATACCTTCAGCCCCTATAACTTTTGAAATGGTGGTGTTTTTCTACTTTTCTATTTAACCTATACCATCAAAATTTGGATAGAAAACACCCTTAGCCCCTAAAACTTTTGAAATGGTGGTGTTTTTCTATAAGTCTAAGTTCATGGTAACTCAAAACTTCTTTTAGTTTTTGGTTACCATATTTCTGGGCGTCGGAAAAAATTTAGGAAATTCGCTTCATATGAAATTTTAACCTATATCCTCGAAATTTGGATAAAAAATACCTTCAGCCCCTATAACTTTTGTAATGGTGGGGTTTTTCTATAAGTCTAAGTTCATGATAACTCAAAACTACTTTTAGTTTTTGGTTACCATATTTCTGGGCGTCGGAAAAAATTTAGGAAATTCGCTTCATATGAAATTTTAACCTATATCATCGAAATTTGGATGAAAAACACCCTCAGCCCCTATAACTTTTGTAATGGTGGTGTTTTAACCTATATCATCGAAATTTGGATAGAAAATACTTTCAGCCCCTATAAATTTTGTAATGGTGGGGTTTTTCTATAAGTCTAAGTTCATGGTAACTCAAAACTACTTTTAGTTTTTGGTTACCATATTTCTGGGCGTCGGAAAAAATTTAGGAAATTCGCTTCATATGAAATTTTAACCTATATCATCGAAATTTGGATGAAAAACACCCTCAGCCCCTATAACTTTTGTAATGGTGGTGTTTTTCTATAAGTCTAAGTTCATGGTAACTCAAAACTACTTTTAGTTTTTGGTTACCATATTTCTGGGCGTCGGAAAAAATTTAGGAAATTCGCTTCATATGAAATTATCATCGAAATTTGGATAGAAAATACCTTCAGCCCCTATAACTTTTGAAATGGTGGTGTTTTTCTATAAGTCTAAGTTCATGGTAACTCAAAACTACTTTTATTTTTTGGTTACCATATTTCTGGGCGTCGGAAAAAATTTAGGAAATTCGTTTCATATGAAATTTTAACCTATATCATCGAAATTTGCATAAAAGACACTTGCTATATATTTTTTATTATTAGTGTTTTTTTTAACTTTAGATTCAAGACATTCCTCAGTTATCACGCAATAATGTTTTGGAAATTGTTAATTTGGTTTTTGCTTAGTTTCTTTATATTTTCTTCAGTACTTTTCCTTTTTGTATTTTATTCGATTATACGTAGTTTTACACATACTTTCATACATACATATTGTTTTTGTTGGTTTAGGAATGTTTAGGAAATAATTCACATTCATCCATTGCAAAATATACCGATTGATCGGCTTGTGAGCCAAACTCCAATCGGGACTTACAACAAACGTCCTAGTGAGCTCGGCAGCAACATCATGCAAGTTGACGATAGCACAACCAGGAAAATGAGCCGAAAGGAGCAGCTCACCAATTTCCTTGTTGGAAAAGAATCAAGTAGACGAAAAGAATCATGTTTTCATTTACTGTTCTTAGCTAAAGCTTTATTTAGTCAAGCGGCAGCAGATAGGCTGTTGATTTCCTCGCAAAAGTTCAATCATGAGCGTCCTTCATTTTGTGTTAACAAGAAGTTATCCCAATCAATCTGTTGCTTAGGCTTTTTGGCTTTGTTCTTCAGTTTCCTAGTAGATTTCCTTAATTTTTTAAGGTCAGAGTTCAAGAAAGGCTTGTTCCGAATCTTTTGATCAGTGTTAAGAAGACACGAGTTTTCCTAGGCTATCGTAATATTAATGTCCTTCCTCGACCGAATAACCTTCGGTGGCGCAAGTAAAGAACCTAGCTCAAGATAGAAAAGACCCCAATCGGTTAATTTCCGATTGCGGTAAGGTTTGAGATGCGGTCGTTTAAGGTTAATATTAAACGAGATACACCTGTGATCAGAGGTGAGGATGTCCTCCTTCATCCACCAGTCTAAAATTAAATCAATAATGGACATGGAGCATATAGTAATGTAAATCACTTCCCGCCGGACAGAGTTGACAAAAGTAGGCTCGCTTCCAGTATTAAGAATTTTAACCTCAGGAGGAGCTTATATAGTTAAGCAGAGAAGAACCCCTGTGGTTAATGTTCGTACTACCCCAGACCTGATATAATTAGCCTACTTTCATTATTACAAATACACATACCTATAAAACTCGCTTAGTTTATGGTGTATGTAGATAAAATTTTCATTGTAGAATACTAAAGCTGAACATCATCTTTGCATAAAGACTTAGGTCTTAAGGATCTTAAAGTTCAGTTAACACAAGAACTTATGTTGGTCGATCACCATTAAAGTCATATCTTCGCTGATTGGGTCCTTCAATTACATCAAAATGATCCGGATTTTTATCGAAAAATCATCTTGCGGCTCATTTTTACCTCGGAGGCTACGTTAATAAGCAGAACTGTCGCAATTGGGGCTCAGAAAATCCAAGAATGATTGTTGAAAAGCCTCTCCATCCTCAACGTGTCACTGTTTAGTGCAGTTTTCTGATTGTACCTTACTTTTTCGAAAATGAGGCTGATGCAACTGTTACAGTGAATTAATTGCGCTACCCAACTATGATTAATGATTTTTTATGGCCAGAATTGGAAGATATTGATGTGGGCGATGTTTATTTTCAGTAAGACACAACCAACGAAACAATCGCAATTTTGCAAGAAAAGTTTCCTGACGGTGTTATTTCCCGAAGAGTTGATCACAATTGGCCACCGAGATCTGGTGATTTAACACCTTTAGACTTTTTTCTTTGGAGCCACGTGAAAGATATGGTCTAAGCAACCGCCCTCGTTATCACAATAAGTAGCGTGCTTGCTTTGCTATTCGAGGGTATAGGGTTTGATTCCCGGTGGTGACCAAAATCAGGGTAGGATGTTTTTAATATGTAAGTATATGTGTTTGTCAGGGTATTGCACCGTGGGCCCTTTAGTGGCATTGAATGCTGGAGTAATCCGCCCAATTTTAATAAAAATTAATAAGATCTTTGCAAATGCTCCACAATTGATTGAAGACCTTAAAGATGGAATTCGTGAAGTTATCGAGGACATACAGCCGCAAATGTGCGAATTCTGAACGAAATGTAATAAAAAACAAAATAGAATACATTTTTGACAGCTTCGCATTTTTTTCAGTTTGACATATACATTTAAGCTGTGTGTTTGCAAAACGTATTAATTTTGTTTATGACAACTAAGTCTTAATTTATTAAATATCGGATCGAAAATATTAAGAAGATAATGGATCGAAAAAAGATGATTGGAATAGCCTTATGTGCCAAAATCAGTTGGGACTTATTCGACAATGATTCAAGTGATTCGGACGATAAAAATATACAAGCTAACCCGAAAAATGTATTGTATTATGAAAATACAATTTGTAAGTTTAATGACGAGCAATTTAGGGTTCATTTTCTTATGCTGCCCGGTATACTGGAAAATTGTATCAAGAAATATCACATCTTGAAAGTAACTTGGTTCGAGCCGTGGTCACCCAAGAAATGCCCTGAAGCAATTACTCATTATAATATGGTATTGCGCGAACACCGAATGTTTCAGGTAATATTTACAGGTAATGTCATAGTATCGGACAGGTATAGGGTGTCAATTTATTAAAGGATCAAAATAAGGATCACACATTGCCATTTCGCAGCACCTAAGGAATATGCAAATTCCTTTGTGAACAGGAAAAAATTCCATTCTGTTTTGTTGCAAGGTGTTTGTGACGAGAAGATGCGATGTATAAATTGCTACACAGGCGAGGCGGGGACAATTCACGATTCTTGTCTGTTCAGGCGGTCCAGTTTATTTCGTAAACTATCTTGCACTAATAATATAATTACTATATCTCATTTTCTTAGATGAAATAGTGTTTCCTGGAGATCAACACATGGCCGGTGACCTTGGATATAAATTAAAATTTTGTCTGATGATTCCCTTCAAGGGTTCAGGCAATTTAACGCATGGGCATTAATTATATAATACAGGTCATTCTTCAGTTAGGGTCACTAGCGAACGAGCTAGTGGCTTACTAAAAGGTCGATTTCAACGCCTTAACTGGCTGAACACAAGACGCCCAGACCTGAGTCCATTATATTAATTATAAATTTGAATTTGAACAATTGTCAGCTTTCTAGACTAAAATGTATTTCCATTTCATTTTACATTTGTCTGTGCCACTAGTTTGTTTACCTTGTAAAATTGAGTAAATCTGACAGTAATTTAATTTATACTGCTTGGCTGAGATCACAGTAGACGTAGTCTATGTCTACGAAATAATGTGCTAATCCATTTGTAGAAAAGGAACGTAAATTGTCCCGATTTAAGCCGAACTTTTCAAGTACTCACCTAATAAAACACACGAAACCAAGTCTTGTACAAGTGCTAGATTATTTTTTGTATGTTTTACTATGTAAGTGCTTCGAAAGTTCGACTTAAATTTGATATCGAATGTGTGTTACACAATGTGAGCGCTTGGTTTTGTAAATAAAAATTTGCTTCTAGATTTTCGACATTTCAAGCCCTCACATAGTAGAAAATACTAAAAATTGTTTTGCGTAAGTAAAACTTAGACATAAATTATGTTTAGAAAACCTTGCAAACGAAAGGTTTTCTAGACATAATTTATCGAGCAATATAGACGTGAAATTGTAGTGAAGCTGCATTGAAATAAATTATATAACAAAACCCACTAACAGATCTAAGTCAACATATCGCTGAAATAAGAAAACCTATACTTAACGGAAGGGCTGTTGTACAGATGATTCGTAAAATCCATGACCATCTAGTTCACCGTTACAGAAAATATTAGACACGAGGAATGGTTATTTTTCAAACTGGAAACTGCTTTATTTGTCGACGACAGTAAAGTCAACAATTTTGATCATACATCGCCAGCAAAGTCTAGCGCCTAAACAATATCATCTTATAGTACAGTAAAATATGGCGGAGGAGGAGTATTGATTTGTAATGTATCCCTTATGGAAAGCATAAAAATGGATAAACTTTAATTCCTGAATATTTTAAAATGCTTCATTGGCAACGCAAGAAGGTTTGTCATTGGAATTATATTGAAAAAAGATTAAAATATCATACCATTACTTCCAAAAATACATTGAAGCAATCTGGATAGAATGGGGTACGGTTCGACCCAGTACACATAGAAAGTGGTTTTATCCTTGGAAAATAAACTACAGTCGTTCATTGAAGCAAAAGCTGGACTAACCAGATATATTGATAGCTGATTACTATTAAATAAGAGCGTACGATGCATTATGGCATTCTGAAGTAGGGATGTTCATTATCCAGGAGTATTCATTATTCTGGAATCAGCCTGGAGTTTTGTATTTTTATGATGAGAAAAAAAAACTTGTCGTTTTGTATAAAATAAGTTTGTTCATAAGTTAAATAATATATATTAAAAATATAATAGTCAGTAGTACAGTATTCGATCGGAGATAATGCCCTTAAATAAGGCAAGAATATATGTTTGCGCAAAAAGTAGGTTTATTGACCTGCAATACAATTAGTTTAGTTGTTACTTTTTATTTTTACTTGCTTGGGCTCGATTTTGGCTCTTTCAAATCGTTGTGGGGTTTGGACGTGGAATCGGTGAAATAAGCGATAAAATAAAAATAATCAAAAAGTGCAGTGAGTGTAGTTTCTTTTTAATTATTTTATGTATGTACATATTGAACATAGTGAAAAAAAATTAAAAGTGCAGTGTTAGCTTTTTTTTTTTATTTTATTTTATTTTTAAATTTATTTTATATACACTCCCGGCCAAAATTATTGAGGTCTCCTACGAGAGCCTGTAGCACGTTCACCACGAAAATAATACCTACAGAACTTGTGGAATTACAGAGAAATGCTTTTCCAGAGGACAACAATTGTTCTAAAAAAGAAGAAATGCTGAATCAGGAATTGCGTAAGGCCAGTGCTGCATTGGATGAATCTAATAATTTAAATAAGCAATTAAATGATACAATTGCTTGGATGCAGGAACATATAAGGATTCTTGAAAACGAAGTTAAAGCTCTTAAAGCAAAGGAAAACGTTGATTCTCCTCCTACCCAAAAAGTAATGGAACAAGAATACCATACGGATGAAGAAGAATTAGCTCACGAAACTGAGTGGATTAGAGTCAAAAATCAAAGAAAAAAAAGGAGAAGGAATGATACACCTACTCCTCCTCAACTAAAAGAGACAATTCCTAAAATAATCCAAAACAATCCAAAAAAATTACCTCCACCACCCCAAATAGTTATCGATGGAGTTAAAAACTATGATCTACTGTATGAGAAAATTAAAACAATAACTAAAACAGATAAGTTTAATACAAAATTGATGAGTGGAAACAACATCAAAATAAACTTAGCAGATGGTGAGACCTACAAAATGACAAAAATATTAAGCGAAGGGGGACATTCCTGGCATACGTTTGAAAACAAACAAATCAGACCAATTAGGGTAATGGTTAAAAATCTGCACTCTACATGTAAACCAGAAAAAATAATTGAGGACCTGAAAGGAAAAGGTTTTAATGCAACTGAAGCATCAATTAAGCTAAAACGAAGAAGTAAGGAGCCTCTGAACATGTATATGCTGACATTCAGTGCAGATGATGATATTGAAAAAATACATCAAATCAAGTACATCTTGGGATGCAAAGTCAATATTGAGCCCCTAAGAAGATCTAGGCTTATACCACAATGTAAAAAATGTCAAGCATATGGACATACTCAAAAATACTGTAACAAAGAACCCAGGTGTGTCAAATGTACAGGTAAACACCATACTATAGATTGTGTCAAACCCACAGATGTACAGCCTAGATGCGTACATTGTGGAGAAAACCATCCAGCTAACTACAGAGGATGCAGTGTTGCTATTGAATTGCAAAACATCAAAAATAAAAACATACATGCTAAAAATACAAATGTAATAAAGAAGCAAACTGTTGGAATAAACAGGCCTGAATCATTTAAAGGAGAGTTAAGGCGTAAAGCGTCGATAGCCTCTCAAGCAGAAGTGGGCAAAAAAACTTACGCTCAAGTAATGATGAGTAACGAAAACAAACAAAAAACTCCTCAAACAGACGACATAAATCAAACGCTTAAGCTGATATTAAGCAAACTTAATACTTTTGATCAGCGATTACAGAAACTAGAATACAGTACCAAGGGAGCCATCCCTAAACAAAACCATGTCTAACGACTTAAGAATTTTATGCTGGAATGCCAATGGACTCCAGCAACACCAACAGGAATTGCAAATGGTCAAAGATGGTCTCATCTCTGAAACTCACTTCACTAGGCAATCAATTATCAAATTTACAAATTATAAAACATATCACACTATTCACCCGGGAAATACTGCCAATGGAAATAGTGCTGTTATAATTAGAAATAGTATTAATCACTTCGAGGAATTAAAATATGAAACAGAACAAATACAAGCAACAGCTGTTAATATCAACACCAAAAATAACTCTATTAGTGTTATTGGAATTTACTGCCCACCGAAATACTCTCTAAAAGAAAAAGATTATCTTGAATTTTTCAGTAAACTACGGAAAAGATTTGTAATTGGAGGAGATTTTAATGCAAAAAATACTCACTGGGGTTCTAGACTAACAACAACCAAAGGGAAAGAACTCCTCAATGCTATCAGAAACTACGGTTGTGAAGCCTTATCAAATGGTAAACCGACCTACTGGCCAACTGATCCAAATAAAATACCAGATCTGATTGATTTCTTTATAGTGAAAAATATATCTGTAAATTATATACATATAGATGAAAGTCTTGACTTAAGTTTTGATCACTCCCCAATACTTTTGACATTCAGTGAAAGGATCATTAAAAAAAAAAGCTATCCTAGTTTAGTAAATAAACACACAAATTGGGAATACTTTAGACTGTCTTTAGAAAGAAAAATTAACTTAATGGTTCCGCTAAGGAGTGAGGAGCAATTAGAAAAAGAAGTTCACAAGTTCATATGTGACATACAGCAGTCAGCTTGGGAAAACACTCCTGAAGTTAAAAAGAAAATTAAGGGAAACAACTACCCTAGAGAAATTACAGATCTTTTGGCAGAAAAAAGAAGGGCAAGGAGAATATGGCAACAAACTAGAGCCCCTCAAGATAAAACTAAGCTAAACAATCTGACTCAGCTACTTAAAAGGGAAATCAAAGATTTAAAAGACGAATCTATCAGTAACTACCTCAGAAAATTATCTAATGATACTAGTACTGATTATTCTCTCTGGAGAGCAACCAGAAGAATTAAAAGGCCAATAATGCAGATTCCTCCAATCAGAACAGAAGATAACAAATGGGCCAGAAATAACGAAGATAAAAGACAAAATTTTGCTGAATACCTGGAAAAAATATTTGAACCACATGATGACCAATCATTGGAAGCCAAAATAATAACTGGAAAGGTTGTACAGGAAAGTGAAGAAATCCTACGAGCAACACCAAAAGAAGTCATGTATGAGGTAAAAACAAATATGAATCCGAGAAAAGCGCCGGGTTATGACCTTCATAATATGGATCATACAGGCCAATATCACTATTACCAGTTATGTCTAAACTCTTTGAGAAGTTATTAGTAAAAAGACTAAATCCGATAATTGAGAGGAAAAACCTGATTCCAAATCATCAGTTCGGTTTTCGCAACCAACACTCAACATTAGATCAAGTACACAGAATAACTAATATTATTGAAAGAGCATTAGAGGAGAAAAAAGTCTGCTCAACGATATTCTTAGACGTTGCACAGGCCTTTGATAAAGTTTGGCGCGAAGGACTTAACTATAAGTTAAGAACTGTACTACCAATGCAATTCACTATAATATTAGAATCATACTTGAAAGATAGATTCTTTAGAGTAAAATTAGACGATTCCTATTCTGAATTGAAAGAAATCAAGGCAGGAGTACCGCAGGGCAGTGTATTAGGTCCTGTCCTATACCTATTGTACACTAATGATCTCCCTGTATTAGAAAACAACACTGTGGCGACATTTGCTGATGACACGGCAATCTTAGCTGTTGGAGATAGCAACGAAGAATCAACTCATAGTTTACAGTTAGCTATTACTCAAGTACATAACTGGACCAAAAGATGGCGAATTAAACTTAACGAAACTAAATAAGTTCACATCAATTTTACAAACAAACGACTCGAACATATTCCGGTTACAATTAATCAAGAAATAATACCGTATGCCAACACGGCTAAGTATCTTGGCATGACACTAGATGCAAAACTACGATGGAAAGCACACGTCAAAAAGAAAAGTGAAGAACTGGGGCTTAAATATAGAAAGATGTATTGGCTGATAGAAAGGAGCTCAGCTCTATCAACATACAACAAACTTCTATTATATAAACAAATATTAAAACCGGTTTGGACTTATGGTATCCAACTTTGGGGTTGTACCAAACAGAGCAACGTGGATATCATCCAAAGATTTCAAAACAAAGTATTAAGGAACATCGTTGATGCACCATGGTATGTTAGAAACAAAGACCTCCATAGGAACCTTAAAGTGGACACTGTTTCAAAGGAAATCCAAAAAAATGCACTGAGACATAGGCAAAGGCTCGAACAACATGTTAACACTGAGGCAACTAAGCTGTTAAACAACACAGATATTGTACGCAGGCTCAAACGAACTAAACCTTTTGAGCTGGTGTAATTGGTAGTGTAAACAGCGTAATGCTGATGTAAAATCCACAATAACGATGTGGTTTAATTCAATTTATCAGACACTATGGAACACCAGTGGGAAGAAGCCATAGATTAATACAACATAGTAAATTAAGTTAGAATAAAATTGCTCATTAGTCCAGGTGACTAGATTGTAATAATTGTTTATTTAAAATATTTAAATAAAATTGAAAAAAAAAAAAAAAAAAAAAAACTTGCTTGGGAATTTTAATTTTTTGCTTTGGAATTTTTTACTTGCTTGGGATTTTTTTGTGCCACTCTTCTATGACACGAGCGAATTTTATTGTATTCATAATGACTTTATCCAAAAATTATTCCAGAATCCCGTTTACATCCAACGTGTCGAATTTCATCATAATCGGTCAAGGAATGGCTTAGTTCCGATCAGGTTGGTCATATTCCAGAACTTTATCTAAAATTCATTTTAGAAACTCAATCCCATCCAACATATTGAGTCTCATCAAAATCACTTAATACAAAACTACAACCTTAATTCTTGAATCCCATTTCCATTCAACATATTAAACTTCATCACACTCAGCTGACGAATTGTCTAGTTCCGACCCAGTTAGTTGTTTTCCAAACCTTTATATAAAACTAAGTTTAGAGTCCCATTTCCATTCAACGTGCCCAAGTTTCATCCTTATCGGTCAAGAAATGCCTTAGTTCCGTCCAGTTGATATATTCCAGAACTCAATCCATTTATTGAAGCATTATTCGAGAGGTAATATTATAATTAAACCCAAATTATTTTACAGTTTAGATTCTGTTTTCTGTAATGTTTTATTTATCTCAAATAGAAAATCGTTCTGTTTGCTCTGTTAATTGTTATTCTCCGCCAACACAATGACAATTCTCATCTTTCTTTAATTTGTAGTTCTATTCCTTGGAGAATATTTTTTCGCTTGGTTCTTCTATTGGCCAAATTGAACTGTTCTTCTATTTATTAACTGTCTTTGGTAGTTGTGTTTTCTTGAGGATTCTCAAAGCTATATAAGTCGCCGCCATGGATGTTCCTGGATATTTCAAATGCCATTTGTTTAAGAGTATGGCAAATATTGATTATGGAAAAATTGACTTAGTAAGTCAGTCTTATATAGACTTTAAACAGGATCGTAAAAGTGTAGAGATTTTTCCCAGACTTTTTCGTCAGCCAAAAAATATACACTTGGTACCAAAATACTTACCCCAAAATTTTTTAATATGTAAAATTTATTTGGTGGAAAATAAATTCTCTGAGCTATTCGCTAAAAGAACGGCTAATTTCTCTTTACCATTAAATAAGGGACCCTGTTATCAACCATTACACCAGCTATGATAATTTTGTGATTATAGGAATTAACGCAATATAAACATGTGGCTTCTTTGCCAACGTTTCAAAGAATTTCAATTTCTTAAGAACAATATCATATCATCTCATAGTGTTTGAGTTTCGGATTTTGTCGGCCACTACTGTGCCAGCGTAGAAAATCTTCTCACATCGATTGAGTTTAAGCTCGTTGGCTACCACTGTGCTAGCGTTGATATTTTTTTACCGTTAGAATTTCCGCAATATAAATAAAGTAATAAATATGCCGCCTTTATACCAAGTGCCACATTTATTTTTGTTGCGGAAATTCCAACGGTCAAAAGAATACCAACGCTGGCACAGTGGTGGCCAACAATGTCCCAAACTCAATCGCCATGATATGTAATCGTGGGATAACTTCAGGGGGGTTCTCTTTCCGGTTTCATCTAAGGTACTGTATTTTGAGGGTTTCGGTGTTCCTTGCATAATTTTGACGTCTTGAGAAATTGTTGTATGTTTTTATTTACTTTCGCTTTTTTCACAAATTTTTTAACATTTTATTTCGATGTTGCCAATACTTAAAAGTAAAAGAAGAAAACTATTCTTGCCTGTTACTTTGGATAGAACTATCCAATTACGAGTACCAATTACGAAAGTAAGACTGTTTAAAATTTCATTCGAACGAAAATGCCGTATTTGTGTTTTATAGTTGGACAATAGTAATAATGGTTAAAATATAATTAACGTCATTGCATCATTTTACATATATGTATACATTCTATACGAAATATAGTACAACAAAAATTACTATCAAGCACTGCAAATACATAAATTTCTGCCTTTAATTTGTTGCGTTATTAATGGGGTGCTCATACGACTGAAGTTAGTTCGAAAAACAGCAGATTTTGTGATGGAGCAAAATATTTTGGAAAGGGCAGATTTTGTAAAAATAAAAACAACAACAAATATAATGGTCGCATTGCTTTAAACTGTCTAAAATACAATTTTCAAGATCTCTTTAATATTTTTTGTTGTGTATATGAATGAATGTATACGAAAACTTTTCAATTAAATTAAAAAGTTTATATTTAAATTTAATTTTTAACAAGAAATGAAAATGTTTAAATTAAAACAAAACAGAACAAGAAACATAAAGTTTTCAATTTATAATTTCAATTTCCTATATATTATTTTAATTTAAAGACTAATCAATTTATTTAAAAAATTCAAAACCACAAAAACTAAAGTAGACATACCTTTGTAGCCATTTTTGTATTTTATGTGTTATTTATTTAGTATCAACTAAGTCTAAAAAGTACTTGCGCAAATTTCTGAAAAACCAAACAAAAAAAACTTGCAGATGAAAAGACTCACAAAAGTCTGGTAAGCTTTTTATTTTCGCATTGACAAAAGAAACGACGAAAACGTAAAATATTGTACATTTTCATGATGGTTTGAAACTGGAGAAGATAAATGTGAATTTTCAATAAAATAAAAGTTTTCTATATTTGTCCTATACATACATATATGTATACTCGTTTTTCATTAATTCATTGTTTGGGTTTGTTAGTGATTTCGTTTTTGTAAAAAAAAATAGCGAAAATTTAAAAACATTGATTGGCCAATTGTCATGGCATTAAGGAGACGCCCGTATCCTATTTTATATTATTTTCTTATCTATATATATATATATATATATATATACGTAAGATGTTTGTTAAACATTATGTGTGTTACTGACTAGCAGGTACACACAGTATACGGAAACAGACAAACGAAAGAAAATAAATGTTTTCTTGATTTTAACGATTTTAGTTACAGTATTGATTTCGATTCATTTTGCTGTTTTAGAAGTGGTTGGGTTTTTCATTTTTCTTAGAAATAAATAGAAAAATACTTTTTTGTTCGATAATAAAAATTGTATTTGTGGGTCGACCATTATATGCCCGATGTTGTTATAATAGAGTACGTTTATTAGTTTTATAAAAAATAAAAATCCAACTATATAGATACGCCTTGATGAAAATTAGTATTCAGACAAAAATATTTTTAGCTCTGCACCAAAGCAAATCTTATTTTTATTATTTAAACTTATAAGCATATATATACATATATTGTTTACTTGAGTATATATCAAGCACGACGTTTAGTTTATCTATTCCAAGTACTTTAAATTCAACCAGACTCGTTAGACATCAACCAAAACGTTTTGAGATGAAAATTCTATAGAAGGTCGATTTTATTTTTACAGCGCAGCGTGCAACTAACTAATGGAAACTTTTTTTTTTTACATGGACCAACCAATAATAATACTATGTATAAAATACTCTGAATTTGTAAAATGAATTGGTTTTCACCTAAACGGAATTTTTGCAGTTGTGGAAAATCAGAAATTATTCTTAGAAGATGTTTTGAAACGTATCACGGCTAATTGGCTGCGATCCCTCCTTTCCCCTCGTTTGATTGTTCAAAAAAATCTTTTGAAGATTATATGGCGCAATTAAAGCAGTATTTCCTAGTAAATTGAATAGTGGAAGAAACCCGAATGAAATCGTGTTTTCTAGTTTGGATACTAGGTGATGCTTATCACAATCTCATTAAGCTGTATGAAGAAGAAAGTTTTGAGTCGAAATCACTTGATTACAAATGTCATAAGAATGGACACATCGCCGCTGTTTGTTTTAGGCTGTGGATCGTTTGGTGGTAATCGTAGAAAAAAAACAAGAGGCCGACAACAAAATCGGGCAGAAGGGGTCGTCAGTACACTGGAATCAGAAGAAACTGTATCATCACAGTATTCGAATGTTCGAGTGAGTGCAACCAACCACGGCGGAACTGAAATGTTAGAGTCGAAAATAAAATTAAATTGATCATGGAAATCAACCAAATAAAAATGAAATTCTACTTCACACTGGAGCCACAATATCAATGGTGGGTAATACTGGCTACTCGGAACTAGGTAGACCACAACTGAGTCCGGTATTAACAATCTTAAACGCATACGGTAATGTCAAAGTACCATTACGGGGAAAAATCAATGTTGATGTGCAATTTATTTGGTTATAACATACTGCGGAACATTCCGCTTTCGACTTGAGACGGGAGCGGAAGAACAATTGATCAGGATTACGGAGACAGGGGACTAAAAGAAAGAAAGTGCAAAGTATGCTGCCATTTTCGAGTCAGGACACTGCAGCATGTTTAAGAAAATTGCACGTCGAAAGCACGGAAAACTCGCCTAATTCCATTTGAATTGTGTTCTAGAATAAAGATGGAAATTGAGAGGCTTGTCTCGTTGGAGGTTCTGAAACCATTACAGTTTAGTGCATGGGCGTCGGCGATTGTCATATAGTATCTACACCGAAAAAAACTATCAGAATCGTTGGCGATTTTAAAGTAGGTGTTAACCAACAATTAAACATTGATCAATAACCAATTCCACGAGTAGAAGAGTTGTTCCAGCGCCTAGAAGGAGGAAAGTTATTTTCAAAAATAGATCTGCGTGATGCATATCTATAACGTGAATTGGATGAAGAGTCAAAATAGCTGGTTCATTTGGCCTGTACTAGTACCAGCGCCTTCCGTTTGTGATTGCTAGTGCTCCAGCCGTTTTTCAAAGATTTATCGAGCAGCTCATGGCTGGTCTGAGCCACGTGAGGTTGTATCTTGATGATATCATTGTGACGAGTCGAAATCTACGTTGCACCCTGAAAAAATGTCAATTTTTCCAAACCAAAGTGGATTACTTGGGACATATCTTAGACGAAAAGGGGATCCGGTTGTCAAATGAAAGAGTGAAAGGGATTGTCGAAATGCCTCGACCAAACAACCTAAAAGCTTCACGCTGTCTTGGGTAAGGTTAATTATGCTATAACCGTTTTATACGTAACTGTTCACCGATTTCAGCTCTGTTGAATGAGTTAGGAGGAAACGGGGTTGAGGTTAAGTGGTCGGCAGCCTATACGAAGCTGCTTTTAGGAAGATAAAGCAAATCAGATGGGAGTGAGCATCCAATGGCCTTGTCCACACGAGTATGAATTCCAAGACAACACAACAATTGGTTTGCGTCCACACATTTTATATTGATTCTTTGACTAGAGAACAACAAACTTAAAAATAGAACATTTTGTTGACATGGATAATTCTGGAGTGGTTGATTAACAACAATGTTGTTTATTCCAATTTTCCGATGGTACAGATGATTCGGCCATTAAATTTTCGCTTTATTATAGTTTAGACTATATAAATAATTAATTCAAATTCAAAAAGTACTCGACCACATAAATTTTTGGTTTCAATTTATTCTTCTAACGAAAAATTTACCAATGAGAATCACCGGATTGAAAAAAAAAATCCAAACATCATAAACTTTGTGTTTCATATATGAATTCTCCAAAAGGTAAATTTTAAATGATTCGACCAATTCAAAAAAAAAAAATACCGAACCTAATAAAGTTTATTGGCAAAGGGGTAAGAAATGAGGAAACTACATCATGCGCACTGCATACTTGTGTGGAGAAGCTGAATAGCGTTGAAAACTTTGGAGAGCCATAAAACATAGTACTCTCAAATGAAAAAGGAGGCCCGTCGATAGTTTTTGGTTGCGTCAAGTTGTATCAGTACGTGTATGGTAGGCGGTTCGAGCTGGTCACCGATCATAAGCCACTATAGTAGTCTTACTCAATACCGCGAACTAAAACTTTTTGAGATAAGGATACAGTAGATTACTTGTCATAAACATGTGTTGCTGTTGCAAACTGAGCACACGAGAGTCATAGTCCCAGTCACTTTCCGGAAGCAAGTACTGAAGTTACTACTTGATGGATACATTGGAGCGGTCCGGATGAAACAACCGGCTCGCCGTTACGTTTGGTGGCCGCATACCGACTATAAAATATTGTGCAAACAGTTAAGAGCTGCGAGGCGTGCCATGAATTTGCAGCAAGCCCTAATAAAGTGTAAGCTAGCTGGCCAGAAGCAACTAAACTGTGGGAACGCCTTCATATGGATTTCGCCGGTCCATTCCTAGGTGAGATGTGGTTGCTGTGTGTCGATAGTTACTCGAGATATCCGTTTGCGATCAAGATGTGTGATATACCGACAAAAACGAAGATACGTGCACTGTAATCGTGAGTGACAATAGAGCGTCGTTTACAAGACGTGAGTACGCAGATTTTTATAAATCGCTTTTCATCCAGATGACATAATTAGCCACGTTGACGAGAAATAAAAAATTTAACCTATAAGAAAACACTTTTTAAAGCAGTACACGCACTCGAACATCAGTAAGCATGTACATATGTATGTATGTACTTATAAATTTAATTTATACCTTGAAATAAATAAACTGAGTCGCTGAAAAGATAATGTGACTAGACACGTAGGTTGATACAATACTTCATAAAAAATAATATCTACATTTATGTCGTTCTTTGCCTTTGAACGATTTAGACAATTCTTGGAAAGTATTTCGTGTTTGTGCACATGATTTTGATTTCATCGCTTGTTTATTACAAAAAATACTTCTGAGAAATCTTTTCAACTTAACAATTCTAGGTACATATTTATTAAGAAACTTTTGTGAATTATAAGAATTTAGTTAATTTATAAAAGTTTTAAGAGATTCAACTGAATTTTCAGAAGTGTACAAAATTTAAATACATATTCGTATAGTGTTCGAAAGATGTTTTGAAACATTTATGTCTAAATAAAGAGCTTGATGGTGAAAGAAATATGTAAGAGGCAACATAATGGTTTCCAACAACACAAACCCAACCAGAGTAGTTTAGCTTGTACATAGATTGGAGGTGAATGTACTTATTGAATGGTCCGTAATCCCTAATTGCACTAATCGGGAAACCATGTTGTTGCCGCAGCTTACTTTTTCGAAAAAATGTGTGCCCAACTCAAATGTCCACGACGTCTTGCTACTAATTTCTCTTTCATTATCCGTATCATTATCATCTGAATTTAGAACAATCGGGTCATTTTCAATTCGATTAGTACCAGGCAGAACATCAACATCATTTTTACTTTCAGTCATAATATTCAACATTCAGTCCATATCCGAAAATTCAGTTTTGCGCTGCATACAGCTAAATCACAACATTGCCTGGATTAAATTCTGAACATGAACCATGGGCCACGGTTATTATCTGCAGCTTCTTCATCTTTCACAACCTCTTCATAAATAGGAATCCACAGTTCAAAAACCATTTTTGATTACCGGTGATGCTAATAATGTAAATTTTTTGCCAGCTCTATTGCACTGATACAATTTTCACCAATTTCCGATGTGCAGCAATATTTCAAATATCAAGGACATTTTGCATTCTGTACTGTTGCCTTTAGCTAAAGATAATGTGCAGTTATTGGGAAGCATACGTCTAGAAAAATACGGTTTCTTCGCAATTAGCAATGTCGCCGGCTTGAAATCCCTCGCAAACATATATATTAGTTTCAATATCCACTATTACAGAAAGTAGCATAATTCTGTTTCAAGTATTTTATCATTATTATATCAACAACAAAAGTATGGATCAAAAGAATTCACGATAAACGCGATTCGATTTTAATGACAATTTCATTCTTAGAAAATAATTTATTTTATTTTTAAGAAATATTTCAGTGAAAAAATCTGCACTATCGACATGTATTACGGTTCAGTATAGAAAAATTTCAATACAAAAGTTCAGTAGAAATTTTCCAGCAGAAAAAAATATGCATTTTCGACATGCACTTGTTTGAAATTGCAATTACTTAGAAACTAAAATTATTTTTTTCTAAAAAATATTTTTGTGATTTTCTGTCATTCAAATTAATGTTTAGAATTCCACCCATTTATAATTTGTCCTGCAAGCGGATTTCAATTTTGATTAAGACTTGGGTAGATCTGGTAAAATATGTGGGATCATGTTGAAAATAATTAAAATCCCCACCCATCTTTTAGTCATATGAAATGGCCCATATTCAAAAATTCAGGTAACTGAGACTTTTGATTTTCATGATCTAATTTTGAGAAATAAGTGGTTTGATTTTTATCGTCGTACAGTTTGAACGTAAAATCAATGTGCGCGGAATATAATTAAAATAAAAAAGTGAAGTGTCAGTGCTTTTTAATTATTTTTAAGTTTTTTTTTTATTACTTTACTAATAATAATTAGTGTTTAAACACGTAGGGGTCTATTTTCCTCATTTGTTCAACGAATACACAGTCAATACTAGCGTTGAATCAGAATAATGCATTGAAATCATTCGTAATAGGTAAAGTTAAACATATCCCCCACAAAAATATAATTACGCAAAAAGAAACAGTACTTCGACATCAGACTTAGCAAATTTAGTGATACCACCTTTTAATATGTATAAGAAACAATACATGTGATAAAGTAAATGCTTCGACAGCAAATCAACCCAGTACAATGAACGTGAATAACTTTATTAATTTATTAAGTGAGATAGGTCACTAAAATAAAGAAAATTTGATGCAAACCGGAAAGGACAGATGTATAACTATTCAGATCAAACGAAAAATAAGCCCGAAATCAGCGCAATTATAGCTAGTAAAACAAAGTCTAGACTAGAACGTGGTGCTGATCAAATATCTCTCGGCAATAGATTTTGTAGCTTGGAGGAGGATGGCGCCGAAGGCACAACAGCTAAAAAGATCGAAAAGACGCCACCAATTTATTTAAGAGACCCGTCAAATAATGAACTCGTTAATATTTACAATCGACAAGTTAACTGAACATTTTATATTGCCCTGCTTAAAAGGGGCAATATCAAAGAACCGAAAATCCAACCGTTGGAAATTGATGGTTTCAGAGCGCTTGTACCATTTCGATCAAACTGGAAAGCGATATTATACACTTACCAGCTGAAAAGTCAAAAGGAGTTGACTGTTGTTAGGAGTGGAGAGCAGCATAAAGGTAACTGACATTCATGCGGCTTTCGTCGCGCAAGGCAATCGATTGCAAACATTTTATGCGATCTTTCGCATAGAATTAGAGCCAGATGAGAAAAACAAAGGAAACCACAGTATATAGTTATAACTTGAGATATTTACTGCATCGCAAAATCACTGTAGAGGAACCTAAAATGCGAACCAGACCAGTACAATACACATCAAGTGCCAAGAATACGGCCACACAAAAGCTTATTGCACGTGAATTTTGCGTTATTTGTAATCCACCAATAAATCGCTGTAACAATTCTGGTGAAAATCACAAAGTAAAATACAGAGGTTGCCCAGCACATATGGATTTGAAGCGTCAATCCAAAGTCGCGACATGAGCAACGAATGCTTAAGTCACGTTATACAATCAAAGAAATATGACTTTTGAGCAAATGCACATTGAACCACACATATTGACCTGGAGAATGTTACAAGCAGTTTTTCACAACCAGAAGTTTCCTATGCCAACATCCTAAAAGGTACGGCCTCAAATCGAAAGTTCATTTCAACGAAGAAAAATTTAATATTCACGCAACCGTAAAGAAACTGACCGAAACTATCCAAAGTTTCATGATGATGGTGGAAAGACAAATGAGCATGATTATGCAAAATATGAACACACTAATGCAAATTATCGTCAAAAGTCAAAAATTACGCTCTAAAAGCCAGCTGTATGGAATGCGAACGGTCTTTCACAGCACAAAGCTGAGGTTCAAACCTTTCTTGTCGATCAAAATATAGACATCATGCTAATATCAGAAACACACTTTACAAAAATACCTTTTTTAAAATCAACGGTTATAATCAGCGGTCTTCATCAAACGAAGAATAAAGCATTATGAAGTCAATAAATATGATAAAGATCACATCCAAGCAACTAATCTGGAAATTGTGTAGTATTGACTGTTAACTTACTGTCCATCGAAACACGCAATCAAAAATCAGCAATTTATCGATTATTTTAATCAGCTGGGAATTAAATTTCTCGCAAGAGGCGACTACAATGCTAAACATTTGCAATGGGGTTCGAGATTAACATCACCTAAAGGAAAGCAATTATATGAAGCAATGAACGAAAAAAATCTAGATTATTTATCTTTTATAGACAACCAAATTACTGGCCATCAGATTGAAATAAAATACCTGATTTAATTTCTAAAATACCTGATCAGATTTCTGTATAACAAAAGGAATTGCATGCACCAATGCTCAGGTAGAAGATTGCTATAACTTATCATCCAATCATTCACCAATAATAATAACTCTGAGTGTATCTCAACGTCTAACAAATAAATTAACTAAATGGGCAATACAGTCGATCAAAATTGCCATTTGGATATCCAACTTTGCAACACGGAAGATATTGATGCGGCAGCGAATGATTTAACACATATATTGGAAACAGCAGTAAAAGAGGCCACCTCTGATATTAACAACTCTGAAAAAGTTAATAAACCTTCACCTAATATACTGCAGCTAATTCAAGAAAAACGGACAACACCTCGGCTATGGCAGCGGCAAAAATCTCCATTACTACAATAAAAATTGAATATGGCTATTAAAGTCCTTAAACGAGCATTGAGAGAAGAAGACTCAAAAATTCAAAGGATGGCAACATGGAAGGCAACAAAAAAATTAAAAAGGCCAACATTATCGAATCCAACATTAAGGAAACCAGATGGACTAGATGGCTACTGCTTTCTCTGACCACTTGAAGAAAGTAGTCACACCAAACGAAAAAAACTAACAACAGTGCATTATCAAACTTTACTTAGGACCCTTTGAAAACAATTCCTTTAAAATTCAAGTGGAAAAAAGCTAGAATTACCATTAAAAATTGTATAAACCCAAAGAAGGTCCAAGACACGATTTTATTACCAGGAAAATGATCAGAGAATTATGTGGGTATTTCCCTGAAAAATGGAAAATATTGCCGATTACAATGATTGTAAAGCCTGGAAAAGACGAAACATAAATCGCATCGTACACGCCAATAATTATACTTCCGATGATTTCTAAGCTTTTTGAAAAAATGGTATTACAAAAATTAAAACCAATATTATCTGAAGGACATATTATACCAGACCACCAATTTGGGTTACGGGACCAACATGGTACTGTAGAGCAGGTGCACAGAGTTGTTAACATAGTTAAATTTGAATAAGAAGAAAAGAATTATTGTTCGGCAATTTTCCGAGACATTGCGCTAGCTTTCGACAAAGTATGGTATATAACTAATAATGGCTGGTATAATTCGGATCAGTACTAGTTTCTATCGAGTCGTCACATCTTCCTGGAAAGTGGGTTTTGATGAGAAGTTTCAAAGATTTCTCACTAGAAGCAGTGCCAGATCCATCCGGTTTAATTAGATAATTGGGGCTGGTCGAATTAGTAGACAGTATATTTTTCTAAGACGAGAGGTTTCAGAGACTTCTTCCATTTTATTACAGAAGAGTCTCCCGGACCTCCTTTGTGCGTACCTTAATTCTTTTTTGTATATCTTTAATTACTTCTATAGGAGTTCAAATCTTGAGCCTCTCTCGTACTTTTGGCTTTATTAAAAACCTTCCTGTAAGCCTTTCGTTAGGTCCCCAGTTACCTGGACCACCATGTTGGTTCTTGCTTGCTCCTGGGCTTAACTATTGGGCAAGCAGCATTAAAGGATCGGTAGCAGGCACTAGTGATAGTGTTCACTATGCAATTCAGTTCCTCAGAACTTTTCGGGTAGTAGGGGAAACTTTAAGGCTGAAAACAACAATTGGAGGTCGCCAGGTATCCATAGGCGATCCTTTGCGACTAGGCTTTGCTAAATGGGCCCCCTAGGTTACTTTTGCCCACCCGTCAACCTGGAGGCGACGACATTTGTGAGGCTACACATTTAGGTGGTCTGATGTTTTTATTGTTAGTCGAGCGCCCACTATACGTTGATGCACACAATTTGGCCTATTAATAACAATTCCATTTGAAAATAATTTTTCAGTAACGAACATTATCATCAGCAACAACATACATTAAAACGTATACATACAAAGAAGCAGAATAAATGTTCACATGGTTTATTATAACTTTGTTTTTTACCCTTAGAAAATTAATGGTGGAAATACGTATAACGGGAAAACAATTATGGAAATGTATACATAAAATAGAAGATATGTATAATTTTTCTCTTTTTTCGGTAATCATAGCTAAACTATATTTTTTCTTCTATGTATAGGTAAATACATAAATTATTTTTATACCATGTGTAATATAAAATTGATTTTATGCTGCCTATATATAGAAAAACATAATAATCATAATGATAATGATGATGGTAGGTGATTATAAAGTGATGATGATGGTACTATTATATAGTAGGTGGATTTTGTTTACGGAAAAAATATCAGGAAATTAGAAAATTATATGATTTTATTTTTTTGTATACACAAGATAAAATGTTTTATTCATAAATACCTTTTAAATTGTTCAGCGCCTGCAAAAACAGTCAAGCAACAAGATCGAAAGTTGTGGAAATTGCTTATTAAATTGCCTCATTCACGTATAGACAACAGGTTGTTTTATTGTTTAGGTATATAGTTATTATTCAGTGAATTTAAAATAGGCCTCATGCTTCTAGAATTACTCCAGTTTACATTAAACACAGATTCGAAGTTCAATCTTTCGGGTTTTTTAAGTTTTACACAGTTTTTTTACTGTTGTATTATAACATATTAACAATCGAATTATACCACTAAACAACAATTATTTGTGTCTTTGTTGAATTCATTTCATATACCTATATGAGCTAACATATCTTTAACGTTAAAATGTTGTATTTTAGAGAAATATTGTTGACATTTGAAGAAACCTGCGAAATAAAAAGATGAATATAGAATAACAAGGTTTAATTCTGGTGTGCAGATTTATAATTAAAACCAATAACCATTTACGCTTAGATTTTGTTGGAGCCATTATAAAGTTGACGTTGTATATGATATTTGTATAGCGTATATAGTATTAATGTGCTTTCAAGTTAAAATTATTTCTTCCAACTGGAAGTCCATCCATTACATGAATCTAGAAATATACAATCAAGATGATCAACCACAATTTTATAATAAACTCCAAAACATGAAATGTACCCTCCAAAGAATCGATTTAAAAATTCATCTAAAAATAAAATAAATTATAATCTAATAGATGAACATATTGAATCGTTCCATCCATAAATATTTCACTAACGGTAAGTTCTAATCTTTGTTAACATACCATTGATATTGATCGCATTACTTTTGATTTTGTATGCGTGCTCATGCCCCAAATCGACGATATCTACCATTTCAGTTTCTATGATGTTCGAGTCTCATACAAATTATATCGTTTGCGAGTGAGAGCCAAACATATATCGAGCAGCGTGAATGGTTTAAATTGCATGTGCTCACGATGAAGACAACTTGAACGATGATGAAACACATAAAATTTGAGCTAAACAGTCACGGTAGCTTAAGAAAACTACCGTCAAGTTGGAAAGCGGAACTGTCTATGTTTCTGCAGATTTGCAAAAAATTATTATGTTGCCGAGAGTATATATACTTTTAAAATTAATAATTTTTATGAAAAGACGTGTAGCGTACAATAAAAATTTTGTACCGTATTTGGTGTAAAATCGCACCTTAAACCATCTGCTGTTCTGTGGTACGAGGGCATTTCCGGCATGGGCTAAGATGATATCGTTAGTTTCGTATGTTTTTCCAAAAGGCATAGAGATGCCAAATAAATAAATATTTGATTAGACAATTGTTCGAGCCAAAATAAGATTTAGTGTTTGCTGACATTTTTTATCAGAATTATTGAATTATTAATAGTGAGTATAGTGATGAAATATCAGGTACGGACATTATTTAAATTTTCTTTAACCCGGACATTAGAATTAGTCCAAATTAAAAAAATGCAAAAAACTGCGGGGGGCACGCAGTAAGCCCCGCGGATTCCCTAGATCCAAAAGCGAAGCGTTGATAAAAAAAAATTTTCCGGAAAATCGGAAAGTATTTTACAGAAATTTTTAGTGAATTTAGTTACTATTTTGCTTAGACTTTTGCTTCACGACTTATCTACGTTTAAATCGTACCATTTTGTAGATACCGCTTTTGAACTAAGCATGCGCAAATTTTTTAACGATAATGTCGTAAGTGATCTTTAATTTAAAATAATATAATTTTTTTTAAATTTTAACAGTTCTATTAGATTTTCCAAGCCATTTAACATATCGAATCTCCATTCTTCGGAACTCAATATTCATATTTAGAAAAGGATATAAACCAACTAAATTTTAACTTAAATTTCATATTCAAAAATTTGGTAACTATAGGACGAAACTATTTATCGTAACTTAATTATTTTTTCAAATTAAAAATAATAGACCACGTAGATTTTGAGCCCATCCATATATGAAAAACTTTGGAGAGACGAGTATATTAGAAAGTTATAAAATAGCTACAAATAACCCAAAATAATTTTCATAAATTATTCAATATTATTCAAGTAAAATTGAACCAAATCCATCAAGTTTTTGTGAGTATGTATCAGGAAGAGAAAAACTTCTTATTTATACGATATGGCACTTGTTAACAATTGTGGTACCAATTTATTTATATTGATGTAGGAGCATATGGTTCGATAACAGATGTAACAATATTTGCAAACAGCCATTTTTGGCAGATGAGGTTGCATGATAAGTTAAATGTTCCCAGTCCGCAACCATCCCCAGAAACAAATGCAAAATTACCATTTGTCATTGGAGGTGATGAAGCATTTGCCCTCATGCAAACCATATTTACTCAGACCATATACCCTAATTGGATATCTCAGAAGATGATTTCCTTAGCAGCATACATTTGTCAACAATTAATTTTAAACTTTTCAACAGTTTATATTTTTTTGAAATAAATAATATAAATAATTAATTTTTTTTCTGGGCTTAAATTTTCTAGCCTCTCTAAAATAAATTGAATCTCCGAATCTTGTGGTTTCTCGTTAGTTGAGTTTTTTTCCAAAAGTGAAATAATTTTATCTTCCAATAGTGAATTTAGTTTTGGTTTGGATTTTTGGTTGAACGCTCTTGGTCTTCAGTAGCCCCAGGAGTTATTTCGCTGATCGTTGGGGAAGGTTTTTTTTATTTATGTTGGAAAGAGTTCTAACTAATATTTTTTTTACATAAAATTAAATATAATATTATGTTAAAACTCACCAACGGAAGAAGGTAATAAAGGCTGTCGTAATATTCCTACTTCGGCTTATTTGCAGCCCCACCAGGGATGAGCGAGGCAGATTACGCCGTGTAATCTACTCGGTTGTCGACACGTAAAATAATACGTAGATTACCAGTAGCGCCAGTGCGCAGTTTAATTTTGTAAAAGGGCCATTCAAATTAAAGAATCATTCAAATTAAATCGGAAATCGCATGCCATATACTGTAATTTTGTAAATATGTATTCAGCAATATTGTTCCATTTAAAACGCATACTTTCAGCAATCTTATCGCATCCGCCATTCTTCTTTTCACTATTTCCAAATATTTTTGGATAGGTCGAAACCGGTCGGCTTAGATCTTCTGAGATAACATTGATTTGATTAGTCTCCTTTATAGAGCTTCGAACAAGAACTGAACCGGAACATTAAACTGTAATTAACTGAAATATTTTCCGAATTGTAATAGATTTAATAAACTGAAATATCCTTTTTAACTTTCTATTGCGGACACAAACATTTCTGTTGATTAGAAAGGCTTGTGTTCCAAAAACATTAAAATGAACCTCTTTTGTTACAATTTTGCATTAAAATTAATTAAAAAGAGCAAAATAATAGACGAAAAAATTCTAGACGCCATACTCACATAGTAAATCACACGAAATTTTGTCTTGAATCAGCACTGGACAATTTTTCGTGTGTTTTACTATGTGAGGGCTTGGCAAGTTCGATAAAATTTTGGTATCGAGAATTTTTATTATTTTTTACTCCACAGATAACTCAACTACTATTCCAAGAAAAAATTAAGTAAATTAATTAATATTTAGGTATAATCAGATATTGAATTTCTCTAATTTGGTTATTGTTACAATTTCGAATATCATTTCGAATATCAGTGATATTTGACTCCCTTCGCAGACGGAAAACCATAAAATTTGAGGTATTGTACTACAAATCGGACTGTTTTATATCATTTTGGGACTGTTGGCTGAATTGTCAATACCGTATGCTGGTTTCAATGTATCGTTCGAGATTGATTATTGTTTGTCCAAATAAATTGATTGCGTTTGAGGCGTTTAACCTTGTATGGCCCATCGCATGAAGTTTTAAATCCAGTTCGAATTTTATTAACCCTGACCAAGACGTAGTCGCAGTTGTCGAGTGATTTCGGAACAAAAATATCGATTTGTTTACTGATACCAAGTAAAACGGCTGGTACTTCTGAGATCCAATTAATTGTGTTGCCTCGAACCTTGAGAGCAGATTTGATCTGTCGGTGTGAGAATTCGCCAATGACATTGCATTATGGATGGTAAGCCATTGAATGTACCCGATGTTAGCCGAGGAGTTTCTATAAATCTGAGAAAAGTTTCTAAAACTTACTTTTGATTTTTGGCAGGATAAATGGCCGTTTCGTTGTTGATCTTCAACAACGTTATCGGTACTTTGAAAATGCTGGATATCCGTGTTAAATTGACTAATATAATTCAAGTGGCGTGATTGCCTTGGATTACGTTTAGTTTTAGACTCGCTGAATGCAAAGTACATGTTTTCGGTTGAATGCAGAGTATAGACAGACGAACAATGAGTGAAACCAAAAGCACATTAAATATAGTGTCCTAGCTTTGGTAGTTTGGTATTCAACGGTCTCGGGTTCAATTCCCGATGATGAAATCAAGGTTGTGTGTTTTTAATCTGTAAGTATGTGTGTTTTTCCGGGTCTTGCATCGTGGGCCCATTTGTGGCATTGATTGAGTCCTGGAGTGGTGTCCGTAGTCTAGAACTTATCCTCAAAATGATTCAAGGATTTGTCTGCATCGCCCATCCCTTCCACTGAGGATATTTTATACATTAACAATTGTACTGCAGTGTCGTATAAAAAAAATTGTGTTCAAACAAGACAAAGTTTCTTGCTATTATGATAATTGCTTTATAAAAATGTATTGCGGTACATCTGTACTTACCGTGGAGTCAACATAACAGAGTTACATTTATTTCATCTTTGAATATTGTACTGTATTACGATAAGATGATAACAATGTTGGTCCGAAAACATAAAGAAACTCAATTTTTTGTTTCCTATTTACCTTGTAGTACCCATGAACTGCGGAACTATTTTATGAACCAATGAACAGGTCATCCACCGCAAATTCCCATGCCGGTAATTTATATGATAATTTTTGAAATTAGCATTTTAACCTTTTTACAATTTTTGTTGAGTTGTAAAATTTAAATTAAATATTTAAATTATTCGGTAGAACTAAAAAAATAAAAGCAATCGAAATTTGACGATTTAGAAATTTTGCAAAATTATAGTTTTTGAGGAATTTGAGTAGAATTCGAACAAGGATTGAAATGCGGTTTATGGAGTTACAATTCTTAAATCAAGAATTTGATATATATATATATATATATATATATATATATATATATATATATATATATATATATATATATATATATATATATATATATATATATATATATATATATATATATATATATATATATATATATATATATATATATTCAAACCAATTTATTCGTCCATTTGTGATCTGTTATTCATTTTAACAAAATCTACCAAAATTGCCTAGAACAAACCAACAGACCTTGAACCCTGAGAAAAAAACTGCATACAATAAAGTATTTTTGTCTACCAACAACTCTCATGAAATCAAATTTATTCAACTTTGATGTATGAATCACTATGAACTAACCTGGCTGGAAAATATTTTATTTTATGTACATACGTTTTAAATATTACAAATAAATGAAATTTGTAATCATTTTTATTTATTTATTCTTTGATGTGAGATTTTTAGTTTTATAAATAAAAATATGCCCTGGAAGCAGAATCACATTTTATATCATATATTGCATTTTAATTCCACGAAAAGCTGCGTTTGAAATGAATTGATATGTTTGTTTGCGTTGCTCATTCATTTTAAATCAATATATATTTAAATCTAGATAATACAAGAGACACGGTGTATTGTAGGTTGTAGCATATCAAATTTATTTAAAATAATTGGCCAAAAACATGTTATAAGCCTTGAGAGTTGTTACCTTAGTTGCCAATTTGTTTTTTTATTAAAATGGATACTACGCAGTTGATGAAATCAATTTGTGTTGTGCACAGTAAGTCAAAATGCTTCTTAAAATAAACATAAGAATCCATTAAGTTTTTAATGCTGAAGAGTTAATCTGTTTTTATTGTAAAAATTATGAGTGGTTTAAATCCTTTGTTGAGGAAAACCATTAAAAGGAAGCATAAATGCTATACGAATAAACAATGTAGTATGTACCAAAATAAAAATGTTTATGTTTTTTTTATTCTTTTCAAATCTCAATAGTATGGTAATAAACTTGGAGTTGTTTTAAATCTTTGGATATGCCATATGAACATAAGCAAGAATGTTTAGAACTGAGTAAATCTTCTGTTATTTATTAATTATCTTGGTTTTCCAAATTACAGCATTTAAGCTTTGATCGATTAAATTGGAGATACTTTGGCCGGTAAAATTTCATCTTCTATAAAACTACAAAAAGCTGTAGTAAACAAAAAACACGAACGAGACTATTAATTTGACCTTTAATGTTTTCGATTTACTTAATTTGATTATTGAAATTCTCAATTGAAATAACACTAAATTCCGTTGGTAATGTTTCGCGGCCATTAATTATGTCTGTTTGTTGGTCGCATCATTACGTTACTGCGATATCTTAAAAATTTTTAAAAAATTACATTAATTTAGATTTTACTTTTGAATATCGCATTTTATTTCATATATACTGAAACTGTTGACAAGGCTATCATACCTATGTACTCATACCGTAGCTGGTGGCTTTTCACCGCTGTTATGAGTAGGTGGGTACTTGTGTAGTGGCCAGCTCTAGAGAAAACAACATATTCAGTGGTGTGCTGATATCGACACCTACCTGCGCATTATAGACGTTACGTTTCACCTTCATCCGGTCAATATCTTTAGTAAGCAGATACGGGAGCCAATATACGGCTACGTAGCTATCACCTATGATTCAGTGGAAATGTTTTCAGATAAACCACTCGACGATAAGTACATCGTTATAGGGAAATAACTGGCGAATCTCGGCTATACACTTCCCCTATTTTATGTTTCAATAAGAGTATCCTGACCATTTCTCCTTTAAGAGAATTTAAAGCAGCAAGCCATTTTCCACGGATGGCTCCAAGCTAAACGGTAAAGTAGGAGCGGGAGCACTGCACTTGCGATTAAGAAGGTCCTGACATGAGACATTAATTTGTAGCCTCGATTGATAGATGGCAATCATGTCGCTGGAATCAGTTTCTCTGGTGGCAAGAGTGGAATTGAGTTACCACATTTCATCAATGAGATGAATGAGCTTTTCAACATCTGGATAGGCTGGGTCTCCGGCCACTCAAACGTTTGGGGAAAAAGCAGGGTAGACGAACTATGGTACGACTCTCCAGTTGCAACTAAAAGAGGCACACTGAGAGAAGCCTATTACGGCGCTTAAATTAGCGTTTAGGAAACAAGCATAGTTGCTTTGGAGAATCAGAGGTGGAGTAATATTTTTAGATGTATCATAGCACGACAACTTTGGCCAAAACTGGGCTTGAAACCCTCCAAAACATTAATTTCCTTAAGTCGACGTGATTTAAGAACGGTCTAAGGATATATGCACAGGACGCTTCCTTCTCGGAAAACATGCGAGGAGGCTAGGTGTGTAAGCAAATGACTTCTGCAGAGCCTACATGGATGAGGAGGAGGAAGAGACTTCACTTCATATGCTCACGAGTTCACTTTCTATGCTCATGTCCGGCATTAGCATGCAGAAGGCATAAACATATGAGTAAATACATAATGAACTACCTCTTGGAACTTGAAAACTGTAAAGTACGAGTTATAAACCGCAGCATAAGTAGGTCTGATTGGTACCACTAGCGGTAAAAGGGAACTAAGATCATGTGGTATCACAACCATTACCGGTCTAAGTGTGCCTTGGCAGTCCCTCTGACATAACGCCTAGCTTATTGAAAGAATAGAGTGAGTTCTAACCGTATCAGCCATTTGTTAGAAGGCCTTTTTTTATTTTTAAATTTCAATTATTTTTTATATTATTCTCAATATAGGCACTTTATGGAAGAAAAAGTTATACCAATAAAGGCCTTTTTGGTAACTCTACTATTAAAAATTTAACTGTCGAGGCAATTGTGAATACAAAATAAAATAGTCGAGGTCATTGTGAATTGATAATTCAAACAATTGCATGTAATATCGCAATTTGATTTATTTATATTGAAATCGACGTTCAACGGTGCACTGCAACTATTAAATTGCATCCCACGAACAATCTTTTCGGTATTATTTACATGCATGGGTGCTGCTATTTTCACAAAAAAATTGGAAGTGCTGCAAGGAAATGCTACCGACCTTGCTTTTTCCATAACAACAACAAACCGGAATCTACCAGCAATAATAAAAAAAAAGAATAAATCCGATAGCGAGTGCGGCGACTAATCGGATACAACTTAATCGCCGCTTATTTCTTACAGACGCAACTGATAAAACTCCAGTTTCTCGTAGAGACCGGTGCTGACATTTCGGTCCTCCCCGTAAAATATTTTTTCGTAACCACACCGGATCGTTATCCGATCCCACATATTCAACATTTTTCAATGCACCTCAATGGATGCGGTGTGTTCTCAAAAATTGATTTGGTTAGAGCTTATCATCTTATCCCAATTGGAATTCACACGAATGCCCTTTGGTCTTCGAAACGCTGCACAAACTTTTCAACACTTCATGAATGAAGTTGTCAAAGGATTAGATTTTATATTCGTCTCCATCGACGATTTACTGGTAGCTAGCAAAAATGAGGAAGAGCACAAGTGTCATCTCAAACCACTGTTTGAACGCCTCGTCGAATTTAGAGTGAATATCCAACTTTGAAAACGCGTTTTCGGTGTACCTGCTCTCGAATTCCTGTCACCAAATTACCAAAGTTGGCATAACACCCCCGCCACGGCGAGTTGAAGCTTTCGAAAATTTTCCACAGCCAACATCAATCCAACAAATTCCGCGATTCGTATAGGAATGGTCAACTAATTCTATCAATTCAGCCGAATCACTATCTCCATTTTATGCCCATTTGGCAACATTAAACAAAATGCGCAAGAACAAAAAATGTTTTTCTTGGCCCGATGAGTGCAACGAGTCATTCGCCCAAACTAAAAGAGCACTTCCCAACTCAACATTGTTGGCCCATCCCAATAGCGAATCACGCTATAGCATCTCCACTGATGCGTCTCGTCCTATACTGCACATAGGAGTAGTCCTACAGCAATGGAATAATGATTGTTTGGAACCTTTGGGATTTTTCTCACGAAAGCTCTCAACAACAGAGATTAAATACTCAGCCTTTGACAGGGAACTCCTCGCTATTTATTTAGCCATCAAACACTTCCGCTATTTCCTGGAAGGTAGAGGAATTTACTGTCTACACGGATCATAAGCCTTTAATCAAAGCAATAGTCTCTCTGAGCGAGCAGAGTTCACGGCAGACTCGACTCTTTGACTTTATCGCTCAGTTTACGACGGGCATTCAACATATAGAAGGTAATCAAAATGTGGTCGCTGACACATTGTCACGGACTAGCGATCACGTTTCAACAATAGATTCCGTCAATCTAGATCTTAAAAATCTAGCTCAGACACAACAGTCTGACGATGAGTTACTCCAACTATTGGATAATTCATCACGCCCTGAGAGTTCCAAATTCAAATTAGAACTCACCATCCTTCCAGATTTAAAAATTTATGGCGAAACATCAACAGGTGTAAATCGACCATTTGTTCCAGCATCTCATAGACATGTATGGTTTATCAAATCCAAGTATACGAGCCTCACGTAAATTAATTTCCAGTAGGTATTTTTGGCCGAAAATGAACGCGGACATCACGCATTGTGTGAAGTCCTGTATTGGTTGCCAAAAGAGCAAGGTTCATCAATATACGAAATTCGATCCCGGACAATTTAACCTGCCTTCTGAGATTCGAGCATATACACATGGATATAGTGGTATACCATTGCCACCATCCGAAGGTTTTGTGTATGTGTACAGCATTGTCGATCGCTTTACTCGTTGATACTCTATTCAAGATAGCACCGCTGCCACTATTGCTAAGACATTTGTCGAGCGATACGTTTCAAGATTTGGGATACCTCTTCAAATCACGACAGACCAAGGCAGTCCATTCGAGTTTAAACTCTTTTCCGAACTTACGCGTATTCTAAGCGCTCATAGAATTCGTTCTGCCTATATCACCCACAGGCAAATGGTATGGTCGAGAAATTCCGCAGACAACTAAAAGCTTCTCTCAAAGCTCGAGAAAATACTATTAAATGGAGCACTGAGCTTTCTATCGTCTTGCTGAGAATACGAGCAACAATAAAGGATGAACTAAAATGCTCCCCAGCTGAACTAGTTTATGGTCAAGCCCTCAGATTACCAGGAGAATTTTTCGAGACAAGTTCCAAGGATAGTTCCGATTTCACATGACTATGTCGAAAGGCTTCGCGCAGCCATGCGCAATATATAATCCCAATTGGCACTCGCAAGTCAACTAACCCAACTATTTTTATTCCCAAGTCATTAAACAATTGCGAGTATAGTATTCATTCGTATTGACAGAGTACGAACGGGCCTAACACCTCCGTACGACGGACCTTACAAAGTCAGTCGTCGTTTTCGTAAACATTACATTCTTGATGCAAAAGGCAAGAATGTAAATGTTTCTATTGACAGATTAAAACCGGCATACTACGGTATCCTAGCTGAGTGTAACTTAGTATTTAATCAAACAACTCCTAGAAAGTCTGTCCGATTCCTAATTAATCTTTAATTACATTTTATCCAAACATCCCCACCACTAACCTTTTAATTTGGGGGATTTTACTTGCAGGGGGGTGATGTAGCGGTCGCAACAAACGTTAAGCAAGTTGTTGTAACTGGAGCGTAGTTTAATTGTAACGGTATTGAAATACCTGATTTGGATGTACTGCATTCAATTCGTGCTCTTGAAGCGTTGAGTTTTTTATAAGAATTTTGATCTTTAAACAGATTATAAATTTTTCTTTTGTTTGATATCGATTCATCAAAATAGCCTTCCACTACATTGGGATGATCGCCACCCACCGTTTCGTTTAAGAATTAGTAAATCGGCACCACTGTGTACCAATAATGTTGCAGATATGCGCCGAAAACTATGGCATTTTCCAGATGAGTATTTTCTCTTTTGGTAATTAACGAAGAATCGATAATGAACAACAACTGATTGACAAAGTTTGTAAACATCTTCTTTTTCACACACCACATTAACATTTTCACACAGATCATAAACATCAGCTTTGGTTAATTCGTCGTAAAATTGATGCATTTGTTTGTAAGTGATCTGTTACCCTAAAAGCTAAGAAGTTCGTATCGTCTGCAGCAGATTCAAATTTCCGTATGCCTTCCGGTTGGAAAATGTCGGATTTTTTTGGGCGAAATCCAACAGAATTCTTTTTCAAAATTGCAGTGAGCTTATCATATTTTATATTGATATTGTGATTTCTTGCGATCAAGGTTTTCAGCATCGAGTATTCTACCCGAGCGTAAATATACATCAGCATACTTTTTGGGAAGTAAGTCTAGAGCAATCAACTCTGGTCCCTCATTAATTTTAGTTAAATAATCCTGATCGCGTTCATTTCAGTGTTAGATGCAGCCATTTTCATTCACAATTATGAAAAACTTTTGCACGAGAAGAAAGATGCACGAGAAATGTTAGAAAAAAAATTGATTTTATGTTTAGAGTTAAAATTGTTTGTTTGTTGATAAAGTGCCATTATAGTCGAGAATGATATCAAATAAAGTATCCGACTTCTATGTTACTAATGGGTAATAATGTCCTCGATTTGTGAAAAGTCCTCTAGCTAGCCGCTCTCAGACGTTTACAAACCTCTCACATTATTACCCTTTAGCCGCCCTCGTTAGCACAATAAGTAGCGTCCTTGCTTTGTTATTCGAGGGTCTCGGGTTCGATTCCCGGTGGTGACCAAAAATCACGGTTGGGTGTTTTTAATCTGTAAGTATATGTGTTTGTCCGGGTATTGCACCGTGGGCCCATGTGGCATTGAGTGCTGGAATAATCCGCCCAACTTTAATTTTTTTTTTTTTTTTATTACCCTTTAAGAGCACTAGTTGCATGATCTACTATTAATTCTAAATATCTTAGTAAATATATACATACTTAATTAGTTTGGCCAATATTTTCCGAGTTTTTAAAATTAAAATTGTAAAGCTTATTGCAGAGGTAATCAAGGTTAGCCTGCAAAATGTTCGTAAATAAGTTAAATTGACTGATACTGGTTAAATTTTACGGGGACAGGATACATGCTTTTCTGACACTTTGGTCGTCTATATATCTATACGTTTCTATTAGTGATACTGTTACATAAACATTCGGACTTACTCCTTAATTAATTATGCAATAAAGAAGCGAATTTTCATTTATTTCATTTTTAATTTGCTAATTCCAATATTTAAGTAGTGTGTTCTGTTTGGATATATGCACCGTACCTAATTTACATGAATGTACAATACATTGGACACAGCTATATGTACGTGCTACATACATACATATATAGAGAAAATATATTTTACATACAAATTGAATCAACATAAATTAAATATGCTTAAAGGAAAGCATAGTTTTTCGTTTTTGTGAACGTTTCGTTGTAAACAAAATCTTAAAATCAAACGATTTGTTTATTATGTAGATGTACGTAACCACAGTAAGTAGGACAACTGTATACATAACTTGTATATAACAATTACTAAAATAGCATTATTAAAACTTAATAAGTAACGTAGGTTGTTTGTTGTTATACAATGCTCCTCAAAAATTTCATTGTGAATTTTATAAGAAATTAGTTTTAAATCGATTTGATCTGCATCCTTGATTCCATCATGCTACACATATACTCGTGTACGTATGCTGTGTCCGCACAGCAGTGTTTACCAACTGATAGATATTAATTTTTAGAATAAGAATTGCACGGTGGGAATTATGAAAGGGAACGAGTATATTTTAAATAAATTTTTTTAATTAAAAAATAATAATTTAATTTTTATTTACATAGCTTGTTTTATACTTATGTGCCTTATCGGGAAAGCACAATGCAAAACGTTTTAGTTTCTAAGAAAACAAACCAAACATAAAACAACAAAAATGTAATAAATTTTAAATAAATAAATAATTTTTTGTGAACTTTGTACGAGAAAAGAAAACCCATAAAAATGTATTTAGTTTGACCATTAAAAAAGAAAACTTACTCACTGAATTTACTGTTGCCATTATTATTGTGAAACTTATTGTCGGAAAATAAAATAAAATTCGGATTCAAGTATAAGGACCAAATTGTTATTACACAAAAGGAGCAAAAAAAATGTATAATGTTTGTTAAAGAACAAACAAAAGAACAGTAAAAGCCCGAAAAACGGTTGGAAAATGAAATATCATAAATCACACATATGGAATCCCTCCCACGTATACATTTAGCTATAGAAGAAATACGAGAAAAAAGCTATTATTATAGTAACATACAATAATTATAAATAGAAAGACAAAAAGGAAGACAGGTGGTGGAATTATAACGTTTACCCAATATGGAAATTATTGCCACCTTAAAAAATTTAAATTGGGCGAATTACTCCAGCACTCAATGCCACTAATGGGCCCATGGTGCAATACCCGGACAATCCCATATACTTACACATTAAAAACACCCAACCGTGATTTTTGGTCACCACCAGAAATCGAACCCGAGACCCTCGAATAACAGAGCAAGCACACTACTTACAGCATAACAGAGCAAGCACGCTACGGGTGGTATTGCCACCTTAGTAAATAGTAATAATTAGTTTCTAAAGGCCATTACTGGCCCTTTACAGAGTTAATAATCTGGTTCCAACGGTTTCGATCCTAGGCTTGGTCTTCATACTGTTTTAGACAAACTGAAGAAACCGGGTCGTTCTCTGACCCGTGGAGCTGTCGCCGCGTGCAAAGATCTTTGTTCCTACTATATGGTGGCTCTCCTTTCAGAGATCGTTGCACAATTCGTTCCGGATCAGCACGCTCGACGTGACCGAGCCAGCGTACTCGCTGAGATCATACTTCATGTACTATGTCGGGGATCTTCATCAGATCTCTGATCTCGACATTGTACAGAGCTCTTTATGTACAATCTGCTTCGCATTTTGAGCCGTAAATCATTTGCATGATGGGCCGTAAATCACTCGCATTCTTCTCTCAAATGTAAGGAGCCATCTTTCGTACTCATTCGTCACTTGACAAGTGGTTAGATTTTAGCAGTGGCCCTGGAGGATACAAAGGACGGCTGCCAGCTGCGAGGCGAACTTTTAATATCCTAACCCATACTATTATCATGAGGGATAAGAGAGCCCAAATATTTGAACCTCCTTACTTCCTCAAACGGGTAGTATTGCCACCTTACTTTTATATTATGCCATTGGTTTTTTCTAATATAATAATACATTTTTATACATGCATACATGAAAGATATTTTGTACTAAATATTTCATATTCATTGTTCTAACTTTCAACACTATCCAAAACCATCAAATAAACAAGCACCACAAAAGAATAAACCTTACTTTTATCACGGCAAAGTGAGGTTAGTAAAAATCTTCAAATGATAACAAAAATATGCTCACATTAGTAGAATTTTTTTTTCACAGCAGACCTGTGTGTTATCTCATATAGATCTTTTGTTGGTAGTGAATGTCGTTTTACTGGTATAGTTCTGTTGAATATTAAAGTTCGTCAAAATTATAATCGGACTTTACCACAAAATTTCTAGTTGGATTAAATCGTCCTATAATTGGTGCAAATTTTCTATCAAAATTTTATCTTTTATTCGATTTAAAAAAACAAACGACTGATTGATCTAGCTACAAAACTATCAATCAATGCTTATAGTGGACTAGTTCACTGCATGGTCAACAATGGATATGGTGCTCTTTTAAAGATATTTCCTTAACTTATAGAGCCGTCCAATTTCACTTACTCGGTTCACACAGTGTAGGTCATCACTTTGTAACAAAAGGCCAATAGCCGTTTTCTATTGACCATGTTGATTAGGTCCAGTACAATATGGAACTCAGTCAGCAATCTTCTCCTTTATTTATGGAAAAACAACAATAAACAACTTCAGATCGTTACCCGAAACCTTATACCTACATAATTTTCGGTGCATGTAATTATACTCTCGACAGTCGTTCTAGTTAGAGGTTACCATTTAATACCTGTCGCAATGAAATATTTAAAACAAAAATCTGAATGCCATTTGGTCGTCAAAACGCCGCACTGACATTTAAAAAATGCTAAACGAAGTTATCAGAGGTTTAGATTTTGTTTTCGTTTATATTGACTATTTGAGGGTTCAAATCCTGAAACATACTCAAACTACACTTGAAAAGATTGTTTTTAGTAGAATATGACGTTAATATTAAGAATACAAAATGTGTTTTAAACTCTTGATGTACATGCCCATTTGGTAGCATATTGTTAAAAATCAACCAAAAATTTGATTTGGCCAAAATCGTGTGACAAAGCATTTGTCAAAATTGAAAAGGAACTAGCTGAAATAACCCTATTGGCACATCCATTAAACAACTCAAAATTGGGCAGTACTGCAACAATTTAATAAGGGACGTTAGGAGCCATTGGTATTCTTTGCCAAAAAGCTTGAAACAAAATATTCCGATTTTGATCGGGAACTTTTAGCTATTTACCTTAGATTAAAACATTTTAGGTACTTTGTGTATGATGAGCAATTTACAATATACAGCGATCACAAACCTCTAACTAGAGCTTTTACATACAGCAAAGTATATAACAATTAGCAAAGTTCTAAAATAGCAAAGTTCACTTGGATTAAATTTCTCAATTTACTATGGATATCTAGTACATTAAGGGCAAGGAAGAAATGTGAAACAATCGCGTTTGCACATCAGAGCCATTACGTCAATCAATCTTCGACTTTCTGCACAATATTTCGGATCCAGGTATCAGTATCACTTCTAAATTAATTATATCCAGATATTTTTGGCCGAATATAGACCAAGATGTAACCCGATGGGTCAAATCTTGTTTACCCGAGATGCCAAATCTTGTTTTTTATCACAATATGGTCTTCGTAGTGTGCCTGCTCGTCCTTTTGAACACAACCATGTAGATATTGGAATTGATATTCTTATTTACTCATCTGTGTTGATCGTTTTACTCGATGGCCAGAAGCATAATGTATAAAAGTATATTTCATCGAATTCGAACTACTTCAAATGGCATATGGTTTATTTATTTATTATTAAAAAAAACTATTTTAATAAATTATATTTATGATTTTATATGGAAAAAAAATATTCACGTGAAATTTATCCTAAAAAATGTATCCTATATTTCATATATCGATATATGAAATATATTTCAGTTCGATTCAGAAACAAAAATGACCCAGTCGCAAGTAACTGAAAACCTATATTTTGGAAATCCCATTAATTTCCTGTGAAACAAAAACCAGACCTATTCATACATTTTTCCGCTATGATGGCCCCTTATTAGAAACACTCGAAAAATTTCGGACACTTCGAGATATGTATTTCAGTTTTGTTACTACGAACCTGTCTAATCCAAAATACCTGAAAGCCTATATTATGACAAATCTGAATGGGTTTCCATTACACCAGACCCAGACCTATTCAAATATTTTTCGGCTATAATGGCCCCTTGTTAGAAACACTTGAAAAAATACGAACACTTCGAGATATGTATTTCAGTTTTGTTACTATGAACCAAAGTTGTTCAATCCTAAGTACCTGAAAGCCTATATTTTGGAAAACCTGGACGGTTTTCCATTAGACCAGACCCACACCTAGTCAAATATTTTCCGGCTATAATGGCCCCTTATTAGAAACACTCGAAAAAATACGAACACTTCGAGATATGTATTTCAGTTTTGTTACTACGAACCAAAATTGTCTAATCCTAAGTACCTGAAAGCCTATATTTTGGAAAACCTAAGTGGTTTTCCATTAGACCAGACCCACACCTATTCAAATATTTTCCGGCTATAATGGCCCCTTATTAGAAACACTCGAAAAAAATAAGAACACTTCGAGATATGTATTTCAGTTTTGTTACTACGAACCAAAATTGTCTAATCCTAAGTACCTGAAAGCCTATATTTTGGAAAACCTGAGTGGTTTTCCATTAGACCAGATCCACACCTATTCAAACATTTTTTGGCTATGATGGCCCCTTATTAGAAACAGTCGGAAAAAATCGGACACTTCGATATATGTATTTCAGTTTTGTTACTATGAACCAAAATTGTTCAATTCTAAGTACCTGAAAGCCTATATTTTGGAAAACCCGAGTGGTTTTCTATTAGACCAGACCCAACCTAGTCAAACATTTTTCGGCTATGATGGCCCCTTATTAGAAACACTCGAAAAAATTCGGACACTTCGATATATGTATTTCAGTTTTGTTACTATGAACCAAAATTGTTCAATCCTAAGTACCTGAAAGCCTATATTTTGAAAAACCTGAGTGGTTGGACCGAGCAAATAGCGCAGTGGTTAAAGCTGCGACGTTTGGATCGGGAGGTACCGGGTTCGAATCCCAACAGAGGCGGGATGCAAAAGGGATTTTTCATCTCCCGATTACGATCGGTGATTAAATTGAAAACATCTATGACCCTCTGTTGGAATGTAGAACTCATGGGCCGACCCATCTTTCATGTCACTGTACAGGGTGACATGGAGCTATGTAATGCGCAGATGGTATACTGTACTTGTTTGAATGGGATGAATGAATGGATTGAATGAATGTTGTGTGAATGTAAGGTAAGGCTATGGACCGTAAAAGTGTCTATGCCAAGTCCTTTTAAAAAAAAAAAAAAAAAAAAGTACCTGAAAGCCTATATTTTGGAAAACCCGAGTGGTTTTCCATTAGACCAGACCCACACTTATTCAAATATTTTCCGGCTATAATGGCCCCTTATTAGAAACACTCGGAAAAATACGAACACTTCGAGATATGTATTTCAGTTTTGTTACTACGAACAAAAATTGTCTAATCCTAAGTACCTGAAAGCCTATATTTTGGAAAACCCGAGTGGTTTTCCATTAGACCAGACCCACACCTAGTCAAACATTTTTCGGCTATGATGGCCCCTTATTAGAAACACTCGAAAAAAATCGGACACTTCGATATATGTATTTCAGTTTTGTTACTATGAACCAAAATTGTTCAATCCTAAGTATCTGAAAGCCTATATTTTGGAAAACCCGAGTGGTTTTCCATTAGACCAGACCCACACCTAGTCAAACATTTTTCGGCTATGATGGCTCCTTATTAGAAACACTCGAAAAAATTCGGACACTTCGATATATGTATTTCAGTTTTGTTACTATGAACCAAAATTGTTCAATCCTAAGTACCTGAAAGCCTATATTTTGAAAAACCTGAGTGGTTTTCCATTATATCAGACCCACACCTGTTCAATCATTTTTCGGCTATGATGGCACCTTATTAGAAACACTCGAAAAAATTCGGACACTTCGAGATATGTATTTCAGTTTTGTTACTACGAACCAAAATTGTCTAATCCTAAGTACCTGAAAGCCTATATTTTGGAAAACCTGAGTGGTTTTCCATTAGAGCAGATCCACACCAATTCAAACATTTTTCGGCTATGATGGCCCCTTATTAGAAACACTCGAAAAAAATCGGACACTTCGATATATGTATTTCAGTTTTGTTACTATGAACCAAAATTGTTCAATCCTAAGTACCTGTAAGCCTATATTTTGGAAAACCCGAATGGTTTTCCATTAGACCAGACCCACACCTATTCAAATATTTTCCGGCTATAATGGCCCCTTATTAGAAACACTCCAAAAAATACGAACACTTCGAGATATGTATTTCAGTTTTGTTGTTGGTAATAAGCTGAATAATTTCATTAAACAATTGTTTAAATATTACGGAAAACGTCCTCAACAATTTCAAATAATTTCATTTTTTTTCATGTTTTAATATTATAATTGAATTGTTTTATTATGTATGTACAATCATATTGAGTTTGCTCGATGATGCACACCGTGTTGAATTATTTGTAATATCTTTAATACCAGACATAATATTGGAATTTTAAAATTTTAAAATAATAATAATACAATAATACATTTGATAGGTTTTTTTTTACGAAACCTTTCAAAACATGTTTAATACTTAACGTAAGCCGAAATATTGACTAGCGAAAAATTTTAATTTAAAAAAAAATTGGATTTCATGATTAAGCTTTAGGCCGTGTGAGCTTTTTCTAGAGGAATACCAACGTAATAAAATTAAACTGCAAGACAAAAATAGAAAACAGTCAAAATGTGGTTGTGTTTCTTTTTGGATTATATTTTTGTGAATAAAGTGAAATACTTAAAGGGTGTTTCATTAATAGCCGCATGATTTTGATTGAATAAATCTCTAACTAATTTCTCTTCAATTTCAACGTAAAGTTTGGTTTTTAGATTATAAATGGAATATGATGACTATCACAGTTCTTCTGGCACGATCCAATTTTATTTTGGTAAAGTTTTGTTACGTATTTGTGCATAGTTATGGTTGGATACAAATTGTGCAGCTGTTATTGGAACTCCCTGTGGGCATGTTGTAAGTTGTTAACATCACTATTTTTTTTCTATCGATCGATGTTTAATTATGTTCTCTTTTTAAATTTTAAGCTATTTCGTGTATCCAATTTTGATTTTTTTCTATTGCGATCTCAGCCTATTAGAATAATTTTGTACTCTATCCCTTTTCCCGATTTTGCTACAAGGTAACGAAATAGAAATATGTAGTGATACATTTCGAAATGTATAATAGGAAATAGAACAATGCTATATTCGAGCATGCTGCCATCGCTATAGAATAAAATAGAAAAAGTGTGAGATTTAATTCTTTAAAAAAGAGATAAAATCATTGATGGAAATTTGGCTCTGCTATAATAGTAAATTTTATAGAAAAAATTATCTTTGTTTTGGAAACTCGCCTGCCATCTATTGAAATATAAATAACACTAACAAATAATTAGATTTTAATTTCGTTTAGATGACAACCACAAAGTGAAAATGTATTTTACAGATATGCTATAAAATGCGTAGTCGTTGTAAATTATAATTTTATTGTTATTTTATGCTGAATATATACGATTGAGTATAAATTACAATAGAGCTACATAAGAAGCTTATAGTTTACTAGTCTATGATTATAGAACATCATAATTATGTATTATACATTTTTCAAGATGCGTTTAATGAAGCTATCCTATAAGGCTATTATATTATGTAGATCAAACAGATCCCCTCAGATATTTATGACTATATATTATTGACCCAACGGGTAAGAAACAAAGCTGCAATACATTATCTCGAAGTATCAGATGTAGTGATGGTCGAAACTGGTTAATTTGGTAACCAAGATCAATTAGTTCATTTTTGCGATTAACCAGGTTAATTTAACCTGATCTTTTAACCAACTCTCTAACCAGTTTGATTTTATTAATTGGTTTTTTTATTTTTTAAAACTCGGTATCAGCTCGCGTCTCTATAGGTATACATTAACCAATTAGATAAAGAACCAAACAAAAACCAAATTAAACGAACGACAAATATATAAATTTAATATCAAAAAATAAAAATAAATAGAATGTTTTTTTATTTTGTATTTAACAAAACCAAACAAAACTGAAACATTACATATTTGAATTTTATTATTAAATGTCAATTGTCATATTGTCAAACCAACCAGTGACATCGTGCAAACTTTTTTATTTCATGTTTTGTTTATATTTTGCTACGTAATATTATATGAGGAATGAATATTCGCATAATGATATCTTTCTCTCTTTAACGTTAGTCATTTTAATATATGAGTTGAATAAATATAATGTTGTTTCGGTATTATACTTACTACTGTGTTCGTACTGCTCCTTTACATAAAGCTATATAATAAATGTATAGTATATTCAATTCAAATATTGGTTAGTTATTGGTTTGGTTTGGTTTTGGTTAATGAACATTTGGTTATTGGTTAGTGAATGAACGAGAAGAGAGAAGAAAATATAAATTGAAATTGTTATTCGGTACTTTTTAAGTTGATCATTTTGAACTAACCAGTTCGTTTTGAACTAACCAGTTCGATCATTTCGATCTTTTGAACGATCAGGTTAAATAAACCAGGTTAGATCAATTTTGAACATCCCTAATCAGATGTATATGTATATATTTTGGGATTGAACATTTTTGGTTAATAGTAACAAAACTGAAATACATATATCGAAAGGTCTGAATTTTTTCGAGTGTTTCTAATAAGGGGACATCATAGCCGAAAAATGTTTGACTAGGTGTGGGTCTGGTCTAATGGAAAACCACTCGGGTTTTCCAAAATATAGGCTTTCAGGTACTTAGGATTGAACAATTTTGGTTCATAGTAACAAAACTGAAATACATATCTCGAAGTGTTCGTATTTTTTTAAGTGTTTCTAACAAGGGGCCATTATAGCCGAAAAATATTTGAATAGGTCTGGGTATGATGTAATGGAAACCCATTCAGATTTGTCAAAATATAGGCTTTCAGGTATTTAGGATTAGACAATTTTGGTTCGTAGTAACAAAACTGAAATACATATATCGAAGTGGCTGAATTTTTTCGAGTTTTTATAATATGTGAACATTTTTAGTAGACACGATTAGTCTCTTAATAAATCTTCCTTTTTTTTTAACTGTGCTTTATATTTTTAATAAGCTTTAATATTATGGAATTCAAATACTACCGACAATTATAGAATTCCTTATGTGTTTGCCATGTTTCGACGTATTCTTCTTATTGTGTTTATGTAGATATTAGTAGATCTCTAATTTACATTAAATTTAATTTAAAAGTGATTCCGGTAAATTAGGAAATTGACTAATTTATATTATTTTAATAATTCACAATTAAAATATAAAAATTCGTTATAACGAACTTTTATTTTACCTTTACACTCACACACATGCATAATTATTTGTTGTTGTTGGTTTTAGGACAGATTTAGGACAAATTTCACAAACGTAAAAAAATTTGTTTATAAAAAACATGAAAAATTACTTTTAAAAAAATTAAGCCAAAAATAAAATAAAACTAAAAAATTAATAACTTTTAAAAATTTAAAAAGAAGTTCGTCAAACTCCTTGAAACTAACAAAAATTGAAAACGAAACTTAAAATTTTAAAATTTATAATTAAAATTAAGGTTAAGTTTATTTTTGAAGTTAGTCTTCGGCGAATGGTATATTTCGGTGGAATTACGAAATAAATAAATTTGGATTTCTCGTTTCTAATTAATTAGAAGGAAAATCCTAATTTAAATAGACTCTGGAGGGCTTTATAATGACGGATAGAATAAAATTCTTTAATGAAATCCGAGTATAAGCTACATCCACTTGATAATGTTTTTCTATCTCATTTATTGTTTGCTGGTGAAGTCAACCATAGGTTTGTAGATCTAGACTACCGGGCATAAATCCATGCTGGCTTACCAATATGACGTAGTAAAGTCAATTTAAAAGGGTTGCATGCAACCAGTTCAAATAATTTAGGAATCGATGATGAAGTTGTTATTCCTCTGTGGCAGGTGACATCACCTCTTCTTCCGGATTTGAAAATTTGTGTTAACTTTTTCCAACTCTCGGTAAATACGCCAGTGATTAACGAGTGATTGAAGAAATCGCGTAGTGGATTTGAACGATTTCACAACCAGTTTAAATCAGTTTTGAAGGCAAGAGAAAATACAATGCACTGGAGTGCTGAAATTCCAATAATTCTTCTGGAAATTCTCAATCAACGTTTATTGACGCTGACTATGATTTATACCAAAATCATTCCACAGTTTTACGGCGCTTTCGAAAATATTTAATGAAAAGTCTGTTTTAATTGATAGACTGAAACCTATGTGTTTGAGATATTATGGCCGATGTCAAACCAACCTTCATCAATATTTTTCATTAAATCATGAACAATATTTTGTAGAGCGGTACTTGTGCCATGATTCTTGGGGTATGCTGATTGGATATTCATTTAGAAGTATATTTCTTTCTTATTGACCACCGATCTGGATTTTAATAATTTATTCGAATACTCTGATTAAACCTGATCAAAACCTAACGGGGCGAAAAGTGTTTGGTACACAACATAGGAAAATATGACTTATGGTTATAATAGAATTGAATATAAAAACTAAGTGCGGCTTTGAATGATGGAATATAACAGTTAATGAATTTTAAAGGGATACTTTGATTTGATAGAGAACAGTGCTTTAGTAACTATGTGAGCATCAATGTTTTGAAATGAAAATAAATTATTACTATTAAATTGATTTTGAATCTTAATTGACTTGACATTTATTCTGATAAAATTACAAAATACATTTGGATCGATTTTAGAATGATTATTTTTCTCTTGAGATATAAGATTAGTTTTTAATCTTATTCCAAAATGAAGTTGGTTTTCCAGATGGATCAGTAATATTTCTAGCGTATAAGCTTTTAAATTCTTGACGGTCTGGAAATAGTTGACGGTCTCCTATATACCTTCTCTATGGTAGATTTTTTTCCAAATTACCTCAGGTTTTCTATTTATTTGTCCATAACTATTTGTGATACGGAATAAATAAATTATTCAAATTCATGTTTTTTATTTAAATTAAATAAATATTAAAGTATTAGAAAATGAGTGACCATATTTAACAATAAAAAGTATTTATAGTTAACAAAATTAGCTATATACTAAATATCTATATATTTATAAGAACTTATTACTAATTGTGCCCGAATAAATCATAAGAAAGATATACGGTCGGATATTTCCTATAGTAAACCAGAATCGACCCACAGTAAACCTATGTAGGGATGTTTTGAGAATTATATTCAAGTTGTATATTTTCTGGGCAAAACTATTGAACGCTGAACTCGCTGAAACAAGCAATAATATTTTCGGCCAAAAAAAATTTATTTTTCAACGTAGTCGCCTTTTAGCCGACACACCAACGCTTTTCCAATTTTTCGATCTCTTCCGAATAATACGATTTCTCCAACCCTTCAAATAGGTTTTTGTTGCATCGATGATCTCCTCATTAAGAGGATTTTCCTCACAATGAAAATCAGTAAACCACTTGTAAATGATTTTAATCGATGGTGATGAATCTCCATAATAATTATCAAGCTTTGTTTTGGTTTGCGTAACGGTTAACACACGAAATTCAATTTTTTCCATGTTTGCACAAAAACTAAATTACAGATCTGTCTGAAAATTTAAATTTGGTCTAGTGTCAGATGGTTTTGACACATGACATTTGGGATTTGCGATTGTGGCGCCCTCTGTTGGAATTTTACCAGACTTCTCACTCCGTAGGTTAAACAGGCCCTGATAACATAACTAAAAGTATGAATAAAAATTAAATAACTCAAAATATAAAAATATTCCAAATATTATTATGTTTATTAAAACTTGACTGTGTACATCAAAGACAACACTGCAAAATAATTATCAAACAAAACAATAAATTCATGGCATACTGTGCTCTTAATTCCAGAACACGGAAAACAAATGAAAATAATAATGAAATTGTTGAAATATTTAAAGAAAAAAAACAATGGAAAAATGTTAAAAATTGAAATGTTTTAATTTGAAAATAAGGAATTTTTTTTATCTTAAATGTAATTAACTTTATAAAGTATTTTCATTTGTTTTTAATTGAAAAGATATCCAGCTTGGTTATTTCCACATAGTTGTATGTACTAGCTCTCTAGCTATATGTAAGATATTAAAAGATAGGTATGTATGTATATAGGAAGACATTATGTGTTTTTTATTATCGAAATCTATGTTTTTTACTAATTTTTTGTTGTCATTTTTTATAAATATACCACTGCGAAAATTGGTTGTTGTCCACTATACGGACAAGAAAATACACATTTTGTATGTAGGATATGGGTTCATATAAAAAGGGAAAAATTTGTCTATAAGATTGAACAATAGAAGTAAAATTCAATAAAACGAGCAAAACAATGTTTCCGACACTCGGTCTAAGTATTTATTTTTTAAAAAAGCAAATACAATTTTAAAAATAGTTGGCAGAATTATATTTGAAATTGTTAGAGCACGTTTATTTATAAATGTGCTCCCTAATAAGAATAATGAGAGCAAAATGGAATTTCAGCATCATATAACTTCTTCTGAACAGCCACAAATTAAAAATTATTGCGTTCTGTGAATTGTCATTTCAGATGAATGGTAACTTTCGGCGAGTTGTTAATAAAACGTAAATTTCCTCTTATAGGCCCTACTCACTCCTATACTAAATCTCACATTCACATTATTTATAGCACACATAATAGTGTCATTTAGGATCTTAAACGACCAACCAATAATAATAATAAAACCGCCATAACCAACATAATCAAATATAGCGATAATAAAAATATATTGCTAAATAAATATAAAAAAAAAAAAGTTTGTTTTAAAAAATTGAAACCGAGATAATATAGACGATTTATATATTATCTTCCACTCAGAAGCAGCAACTATACATATATAATCGTGTTAGTTTATTTACTTCACTCGATTTTTTTTTGTATTCTTATCATGATTCTGGAATAGTGTGGAAGTAAATACATTTTCTTGTTTTTTCTAAACTTAACTAAAATTTATTATCTGCAATATCATAATTTTCGTACAAAATCGATTTTCTCGTTATTATTTCGCCGATAAGTGTTTTTATTTATATATATTGTTATTTTTTATGGTGTATTATGGATAATAAACCAAAACAGTGTTTCCGCCAAAAAGATCAAGACAACTTTGTATTTTTTTTTTACAAAAGGCGGAAGTATGTATGTATGTATTATCTTATCCCAATACGATATAAAATTAATTCCTAACGACAATCCATTTCATTATTTATTTATTCTATTTCGGGAAATCGCCTATTGTTATAGAACATAAAATAAAAACTAAACTATGCCTATACATAACTATATGAGTAATATATATGTTCACTTGCATATGTATACACTTACATATTATTACAATTCAGTTGGAATCAGGATATAGAAACCACAGATTTGTTAGAAAATCGTACATGTTTACACGAGTATGCAGTACATCTCATCATGACAACACTTCGCCTTGATGAAAATTAGTTTCATTTCAGGTATTCTTACGAAGTTCACGCAGCAGTACATCCTAATAATACTGCCGTGATTATAAAAAAAGATTTTACAACTTGAAAATGATTTTAAAACTTGAAAATGAATTAACCCTTGATTAACTACAAGCAATTTGCGTTAGTATCTATATAGCAACCACAAAGTAGTGGTAGCCGCAATATATATTGCCCACCTAGATATAACATCAAAGAGAATGCTTATACTCACTTCTTCAAGCAGCTAGGTGTAAAATTCAAAATCGGGGGAGACTTCAACACGTTAGTTGACAGAGCTTCATCAAGCAATAATTAAATACAATTGCAACTGGCATTCTAATGGAAAACCAACTTATTGGCCCAGCGATCAAAATAAAACACCACACCTAATTGACGTCTTTATATAACAAGAAAAATCCCAGTTGATTATATTCAAGTGCAGGAAGAATTTGACTCCACATTTGACCACGCCTCTAGTTTCATGATAATAAATGATACAATAATTACAAATGATAAACGGCCGATGTAAACAAGGAAATATACTGATTGGAAAAAATTTAGGAATGAACTAAACAATAGCATCATCTTAAACACACAACATTCATCAGAAGAAACATTAGAACAGGAGGCGGCAAGCTCATCAAAGATATACAGCAAGCAGCGTTGGAAAGTACACGAGACCCAGCCATCAAAAATTGATTAAATAATTTAACACAACGAATACGCAGTGAAATATGTACGGACACTTAAGCATAATTCAATATAAACTCATAGCTACAATCTCTCACCTACGATAATGATAATGATTATTCATTGTCGAGAGCAACCAAATATTTGAACTAACTGGTCATAGTTATGCACATACAACTAATAAGAACAAATAATGGTCGCCTGGCTAAAACCAATGAAAAAAAAGTAAAAAATCTCGCGGATCATCTCGAGCGTACCTTTCAGCCTATAATTTAACAACATTTCATCAACGGGATATACTGATTGAAAACGAATTGATGCTAAAGAAGTGAAACAAGAAATAAAGAACCATGTATAGTACTTCAAAAAACACCAGGATATGACTTGATGACTGGAGAGATTCTCAAACAACCACCTAACAAAGCTATTACAAAAATATCGGACATGATTAATTCTTCCTTCACTTCGTTATGATCCTTTATCTTGGAAATTTGCGGAAATAATAATGATAGCTTAACCAGGTATGTCAATACTGTTTGAGAGACTATTATTAAAACGAATTAAACCAGAAATTATAAAATCAGGTTCCTAAATGGAGAATTAAAGTGAATGAATCGAATCGAAGTCTACTCACATTAACTTCACTAATATATATCAATAGAACCACTACCTATGATCCCCAATAATATTCCTGTACCATTTGCAAACAAATCCAGCAAAATATCTTGGTATGAACCTTGATGTAAAAGTTAAAGTGGAAAGACAGCAGAAGAGCTTCTATTAAAATATAGAAAAATGTACTAACACTCGTATAATAGTACACTCGTAATAGTGATCTTCATAGAGATCCCGCAATAGACACAGTCGTAAGTGAAATAAAGAAGTGTGCTCAAAAACAGCAGGAGAGGCTCCATCATCAACCTAACATCGAATGCTGTAAGACTAATTCATTAAGAAGATATGAAAAGAAGACTCAAAACACCAAAACGTTTTGAGTTACCTATGAGTAGTCCGAATAATGCAAAATCAACCAAAACAACATTTTATGGAAAGAATACGCGGAGTCAAACGCTGTTAGTCCAAAATGACTAGTTTCTTTTTAAAAAATGTTCATTGTTATTATAAATATTATAAATAAAATATTTAAAAGGCGACACGAAGAAACTAAAAACTTCGCAGCTGATTGATGTTTAGGTCATATATTAAATGTTTTTCCTTTAAATTAATTTTCTATACATTGGAGACTTTAAATCTTTTTTTCCTCAAAATGGAACTTATGTTGCTTATACTCCTTGTACTCTAGACTCCTCACAAACAGTTGAATCTGGTCTTTGAAATTTTATTAAATTTTAATTAATTATTTGTATCTTTATAGTAGTATGAATAGATCCGGGATCCTGCATGATTATTCAAAATTCACCCAATTAATTCAATCGGCTAGAGGATAGCTGTCCACCAGCGCACGCCATGCTGCGGTTTTGATGCAAAGGCATCTACTTTTAGTTCATAAAACCACATCGATTATGGTACAATTTTTTACAGTACAACCTAATTTCAGTAACTCGAAAATTGCTAGAAAACAATTCACAAAACTACATTTCATAGAAACACGTATACACAATTCCTCGAATTTACAATTCTACGAAATATTAGGGAAATTCTGTATGGAAAAGAGTTACAGTTGATCGTGTTGATCAACTTGCGATCTTAATTTTTCTTCTAAATAATTGGAGAAGATTAAGTTGGGTATATGACGTAGCCAAATCGGGCAATAATTTCGTCTACTGTATTGGTTTATAAAAATATCGAATTATTTATCGAGCTTCCCTAGTGAAATTAAATAAATAAATTATAGAATTTATATATTTCAAGGGTATTTGTTAATAAAAATACAATTATTCATTAAACATTAATTTGTTAATAACAAATTGTTTTATTTATAACAATATATCAAGTGAATCAGAATTTTTTTTACGTCAATTCCATAATCTTAATACACAATTTTTTAATTGATCGCATATTTATTTAGATAATTTAATTATTTGTTTATAAATAAATAAATTATTTATAACAAATTCTAATTGTTTATAATTTTTTCGGACAATTTTTATAAACAAATATTCAGTTTTACTTAAAATTTCCTTGAAGTATTTATAAGAAAGAATAGGTATAGAAAGGTATATTGTTAATAACAAATAAAATTTATAAACAAAAACCTTGTTTAAGTTTTGATTATATCCGTAAATCCACTTTATTATCAAACATAAATTTTTATATTAAAACTATTCCTGATAATGACTATACCTTATAAACCGCGCATTTGTAGAAACCGCGTAGATCGAGAAACTACTCAGTATGACAACACGGGTTTTTAAAATATCATGTTTGATTGATATCATGTTGGGATTGGTTTAATATCTAATTGAAAAATTTTTAACCTTCGCATGGGCAGGATTTACAAATGTAAAGATCTCAATTTTCCGTTTTGAATAATTTCGTCGCATTTTATTCTACCTGGAATAACTTGTTAGTCAGTGTCTAATTTTTTGACTTTGATTGGAAAATGCAAAAATGCATTACAATTTTTTGTTTTTTGACAGTTTTTAGAACAAGTTGAAGTTTTTTTTAATCAATTGGGCAGGATTTACATTTGTAAAGAAATTTGTTTTCTTGCTTTTTATACGAAAATTTATGAAAGTTTTTTAGTGAACTGAATTTGGAAGTGCAAATGTGGAATTATTTATAAGAGTATGTAAAGACAAATATTTCATATATTCAAAATTTACTTTATTTCACTCGTTTATAAAAAAGGGATTCTATAAATTATTTTTTGTAGCAAGTTTCTCATTTTGTTTTTGTGAGGCTATGCTCAAGGCAGGCTAGTAGGAAGCCAGCCTCTACATTGTACACAAATCTTTCTGGTCACCCGTTTTCTTTTATTTGCTTCGTGATAGCAGATGAAGCAGTTTCCTTTTATTTTTGAATGACCTCGATCATTTTCGTCCGCCACAAACTCATCTGTATTGGGATGCCTCATATACTTTCAATACTATATTGTCAATCGTTTTGTTGTGTACTGGGCAAACATCTTATCCATTGTGCCGATACCTCCTTTTGTTGCATTATAAAATAGTATATTGTAATTTCGGGTTTCTGTTTTATTTCAGTAAGGTAGATGACAAAACTTCTCGTCATTACGAAGCCTTAAATTCAGGTGGCAGACATGTCTTATTTTTTTTCATGGTTCCTACCATCGACAGCTTCCAACTTAGCAGCGTGTCGGCTAATGATACAGTGGTGAAAAAATTATCCGTTGTGATATTCCTTCCTGTATTTTTATAGTATCCACCTAAATCCTTGACAACCCTCTCTCCCTGGTTTATGTCCCTGGTATTTCCAACTTTGCCAGTATAAATTTGACCTGTCAACGAATAACTACTTTTTGAGTCACAAGCCCACCATAATTTGATACCATATTTTGCAGGTTTCGATGGTATATATTTGGTGAACTTTGTACGACCTCGAAAGAGATATAATTGTTCATCAACGGTAATATTTTCATTAGGCCGATAGCTCCGACGTAGGTTGGCATTGATCATTCTTAATATCTCACTAATCGGAGCGGCTTTATCCGACGCCATTCGATCCGCTCTAGTATTTTGTTGGTCGAACCGAATGAACCGGGTTATATTCCGAAATCTTTTAGCCGACATTGTTGCTCTATAAGGAGGGTAAGCATTTTTTCTCCACAAGGAGTCTAAACGTTCGTAATTCGACCGTTTTCTTCCTATGCATAAAAGGATTCCGAAATATGCCAACAGTTGCTCTTCGTCCAATTTTCGCCATAGTTGTTTCATCTTATCCGGGTATTTTTCATTATAATTTTGAAAAATAGACCCAGCCTTTCGATTTGTATAACAGCAAGAATCTAAGATTGTGCAGAATGTTTCCACATCGCTCAGATTTTTTGTTACAGGATTCGGTCCGTTAAATCGGTTGTCACGAAACATAAACAATACTTAATAGCAAAATTTACCTATACATATTAAAATATGCATTTTATATAAAAAAAACAAAAAAATTAATAAATTTCCGTACAAAATACACAGAAAAATAAATCTTTACACATGTAAATCCTGCCCATGGGCGCAGAAAAAATGTGCGAATCGTTTTCCTGTTTTGCCTTAGACGTTTTATAATTTTATTTTTTGTAGTCACAGTTGAGAGAGAGCGAGATCAAATTAGCAGCTACTTGTATTACCTTGCTATGGGATGTGCTATATATATGATTGTATTGTATAGGAGCTAACGTTTTATGTTACTTAGCAAATAGCCAATAGTAAGATTATTAGGATGCACGGTAACGGATAAAATTAGTTGAATTTTTATTTGTTTAAATTTTATATGCGAGAAATACGTAAAAACAAAAAAATGGTTTCTTTTTTTAGTATTTTAGTGATTTAATTGGCTGAGGAAAGCCGATTACCAATACTTGTTTATCCGCATGCGACCATCAGGCTTTAGCGAGGAGATAGCATATTGATCGGGCGTATTGATAGCGTACTGATCAACTCTTTAAAATTTCTGACAACTAACTTTCTACAACTCTACCAAAAAATGAACTCATCAGCAAATATAACTAAACAGCTATCTTGTAGAGACGGAGGCAAACTTTGAGGGTACTATCGAGGGCTTTAATAGCAGTGTTGTTAACCATGGTATTTCCGTCTCGATTATGTACTGAATATCATTTTCAATAGGAGGCTCGCGACTTTCAGATATATATTACATATAATATATTCGGATTGTATTATACGCTACAGATCAAACGGCAAGTTAAACGTAGCATGATCCGTTTTATAGTTTGTTATATATGCTTGCGTGGCGATGCCGAATGACGTGAAAGCAATTAAACATTATGTTGCAACTTCTGCTTTCAGAATTCCTAAAGATTTCATTTTAACATAATGCGCCATTGAATGCTTTGAAAAGCTCAAATAAAAAATTTGTATATTGCATATTTTCTGCTTCATGCCAACTTAAATTTTCATTTTCAAAACAGTTTTCATCTTGATTTCGATTAAGCTGCTTTTAGTTGCATTTATAAAATGCTCGTCATTGGATTTAAATTTGGATGAGGGTTCTGTAAAGGTTTTCAATATAAAATTTTCATCAGTTCTGTATGTTAAGCTGAAAGAAGTCAACAAAACACTTAAAAAACTCTTCGGAAGCTTTCGAAAATTTAAACTAGGATCTTAATTTAAAAGTATAAATTACACAAGTTTTTATAAGTGATGCTTTGTAAATGTAAAATACTTACAAAAAACTCTTTATCGAAACTAAATTTGAGCAACGAAGTAAATATTTAAAGCTTAAATTTTATTATATCGCAACATTTAGAATCGTGTAATATTGCTGTTCAAGACGGCACAATAATTTCAATGATTTCCTGTCGAATATAATCAGAGCCACCTATATATACAGAGCCCTAAGGTGAAAAATTGTGCTTTTTCTAGAGGAACTAAAATTGACGAAAAAAAAACATTTTTTCCATACAAAACAATGAAAAATTCAATTTTTTTTGGCGCGGTATTTTTCAATGAAAATGTCGATGGATTAAGTATTTTAACATTGAAATAGAATCTACAATTATCACTTTATAATTGATTCAAAGCTTGCATCAAAGAAGTTGTTTAATTTGTGTTATATTTATTAATAAAATTTATAGAATAAAAGCATTTCTCCATTGAATTGATATAAGTAGACACAAATACCAACGCAATAACATTAAACTGCAAGGCAAAAAGAGAAAACAGTAAAAATGTGGTTTTGTTTCCTTTTGAATTATATTTTTGTGAATAAAATAAAATACTGAAAGGGTATTTCAATAAAAGCTGCATGATTGTGATTGAATAAATCTCAAACAAATTTCACTTCAATTTCGGATTTTAGATTATAAATGGAATACCATGACTATTCCAGTTCTTCTGGCATGGTTCTATTTTATTTTGGTAAAGTTTTATTACGCATTTGTACATAATTATGGCTGGAAACAAAGTGTGCAGCTGTTTTTGGAACTGCCTGTGGACATGGTGTAAGTTGTCAACATCACAATTTTTTTCTATCGATCGATGTTTAATTATGTTTTCTTTATAAATTTTACGCTATTTCGTGTATCCGATTTTTATTTTTTTCTATTGCGATCTCACACTATTAGAATAATTTTGTACTCTATCCCTTTTCCCGATTTCACTACAAGGTAACGAAATAGAAATAAGTGATGATACATTTTCAAATGTATAAAAGGAAATAGAATAATGCTTTATTCGAGCATGCTGCGATTGCAATAGAAAAAGGAAAATTAAAAAATGAAAAAGTGTGAGATTTAACTCTTATGTCGATTTTCTTTGGTTAAAAATAATGGATTATTTTGACAAATAGTTGATATTTTTCAGTGTTTCAATTTTCTTTGGCGAAAATAATTGATTATTTTTTGATGTATAATCAATTTTTTCAAATCATGATTTTTTCTAAAATCTACTACCACTACATTGAAAAAAGAAATGTCAAATATGACAAATAGAAGTCTCGTCATTTTTATGTCAATTCAATGGTTTTCTTGCTGTGTCGTTATAATAGTTTGTCCATAATAGTTGTCCATAATTTTGTTGACGCGGTAGTCTGCATTGACAGTGGCGATTTATGGGATGAGGCATCAAACATTACCTCAGATCGTACACAAGATCAGCAGATAACATCGACAGAACAAAATGATTCAACTGATAACTCGGGAGAAAATGTAACTGACAATGTATTGAAGCATTTGGGCGAAGTAAAACGCAATCGAATTACTTCTAGTTTTTAAAATTTAAAGCAAAAGTATTACATATAAATTATAAATAATACATAGATAGATTATAATAAATAAAACACAAAAAGATTCATTATATTTATTTCATTCACATGAAATTCACATTAAACTGACAGAAAACAAAATGTCAAAATACCAACACAAAGACAAAAAATAATCAATTATTTTTCGATTTCGATTGGAAAGAAAATAATTGATATTTTTTATAAAACCAAAGAAAATTGACATTAAAAAAGAGATAAAATCATCGATCGAAAGGATGACAATACATATATGTTTTATTTACTGCTTCAATATACAATAAATTCCACAAAGTGTTTATCGAAATGAAAGATTTAACTTTTCATTGAAGAAATGTAAATTGTAAATGCTCATTTTTACATTGATTCTTATGGGATAATGCAAAACGTAGTTACTCTAAAAGCTCGACTAAAAACATGGCTGATCCTTACGGCTCTGTATATATAGGTGGCTCTGTCAACATTCAATTTTTTTATTGTTCTTTTAATTGTAACTTCGAGGAATTGTGTATTCGTGAAATTGTTTTTAGATCAATTGTTTTTCTAAAAATTGTGATTCGACCAATTTTCGGGGAAACCCTAATTTCATGTTGGATGTTCGTTCGATATTCTTTACCTACCGGAGTGTGTTCATAAACTCGACATTGTAACAATATAACAATGATAGTATACTAAAGCGTTCATAAACTGCGATTATAACAACAACCATGTGCTTTTTGGTGTTCGTAAACCCTAACCAAAATTTCCTCTTATTATTAGAAACGTCATTACCAACTCTACTCGGTACTGCCTTTTTATACGTCAAAATCATTTGTTATTTGCTAAAATGAATAATTCCGGCCAACTATAGGTTATCATAGTGATTTTCTTCGTACAATAATCTTGTAATAATTGTGATATCTTCCTCTTCATCATCCAATTCATCTTCGTTTATTAAAATTACTAAATTCATCAATGTCTTTTTTGTAAATATTTTGTAATTATGTATTAAATTATTGCAATACGTTTACAACAATATCGTTGTTAACTATTTATATACGTCATTTAAACAATGACAGTCGTAACAATATTGTTACAATGTCGAGTTTATGAACACACTCCCAATATTCTTTATTGTACTAAATTTGTTTAGTACTATAAAAACTGGTTCAAACCCGTCACAAATAGCATATATATGTATGTGTGGTCTGGCACACAAATGCGAAGTTTTATTAATTTATATTTTTCATTATTAATATACAAACATCATGTACATAAATCATAAAAACGCATTCATTATGACATTCTATAGTCTCTGACAGAATTTCCTGTAAAATACGATTATCTCTTTGTAAAATTTTTAAACTAGGTCACATGTATATATTTATAAAATCCACTTACATATATACTTATGTATATGACTACGTTCATACCTTAAAAATATTATTATCGTCCTCTGGATATACGTATAAACAACACAATTTACTATCCAGAAAACCGCAAACAATATAATAAAATGGTGATGTTAATTAAAAGGATGACTTTGCTAAAAATGACGCAAAATCCGTCAATAATTTATTACACCTCATAATGGTGTTAACCATGGTTATGGCGGTTTGGTCATTATAACAAAAATAAATTTTATTTAGGGACATATAGCCAGAGATGAGAATTTGAGATACTAAATGATCTTGTAAAATATTTTCATTTTGTATTTGTCACGTGGATGAAATTAAATTAAAAAATCTATGTCTAAAATATAAATAATGTATAAATATATTAAATATATGTACATTTATAATATTTTATTTGGATCTGCCACATTTTTTGTTGATGTTGGGTGATAAGATTGATGATATAAGTATAATGCTGCGGTGTATTGAAAAGAAAGAAACATGACGGTTGCAAAATTGTAATATATGTATATATGTCTGTATGTATATAACACAAAGATTCTATGTGAAGGAATTAAATATTCGTTTTGTTTTGAAAAAAAAAATAAGTTTCTGTGTAATTTATTGTTGATAAAAATGAAGGGTAATTGGATTAATAATAATTTTGATAAATTATTTGTTTAAGGTGTATAATTTATTTCTAATATATTACATGACAAAATGCCGCGATATCTAGAAATGTATATCTTGCTGAATAACTTGAGATATATTGAAGTAATTTTGTACCATTTAACGCTCTATGCGCAATCATTACATTGGAAATTACATTTTCGTTGTCATGCAACCTTTTTATTATGTCGAAACAAAAATTATTTCACAAAAGTAATACTTATATACAAAACAAGACAAGATGAAATTCGTTAAACACTTTAATTAATAATGCAAACATCTGTGTAAACATAGCCTTCGTATACTTATAAAAGTTATACATACAAATTTTAAATTAAAAATAATGTTTTTGTATTTTGCGTCTATACAAATTTAAACTAACTTTAAATATTACGTGCTTTTATATAAGCGAAACACAAAAAAAAAAAAGCTGAAAGCTTTTTTTGTTAATATACATGTTGTTGTAGAAACGAAGAATTATAATAATTTCGAGCAATAAACTTTTAACAATTTTTTTATGTAATATATATAGCGCTTTTTAGTGCATACATTCTAACAAAACTATAACAGCAAACTATTCTAAATGATTTCTTGACTGGATTCAATTAAAAAAAAGTACAATTTATTTTAAGATACTAAATGTACATACAAATTATACAGAGAGCTTTTAGAAATTGTTTATTTTTTGTTTTACATACTATAATAAGTAATTGAAAATTTTACTATGACCTATTTAACGTTCGTATTGTGTTACGATTATAGTGGGAATACGGTATTCAAGCGAGCAAAAGCAAACTTTTAAAAATGTTCTTAATTTTAGTTCATTGCTACTATTCATTATTTATTAAATATTTATGCTTTTCTTGTATTTTGGTTTAATTTTAATAAATTTTAAACATAATCCATTGAGGTTTATTCATTTGTTTGACAACCTTTTTTAATTTTGTGTTAAAACTGTTTGGAAATTCAAAATTTAAGCTCGATGTAAAATTTAAAATTTCATCTTTAAAGTTTCCTGGACTAATTTCAAATATTTCAATTTGGTCAAACTACTAAACTAATTAATTACAAAAAGTGAAAATTTTATAAAAGTTCAAAAGTGAAGCTCGGTTCAAATGAAATTTAATTTTAAAACTTTCCTTAACTAATTACAAACATTTAAAGTTTGGTCAAAGTTTGGGAAATCGAAATTTTCGCCCGATGTGAAATTTTAAATTTGAATTTGTTTAAATAACATTATAGTTTATGAAATACGAAATAAATCTCAATATTGATCAAATTTGTCAACAAAATCAAATTCCAAATTTTACATCGAGCTAAAATTTTGAATTTCCAAATTTTTACGAAATTCAAATTTTTGTAATTTGTTTAGGAAATTCGAAATTCTAGAGTAAAAAATTTCAAAATGGAAAACTGTTACAAAATTTAAATTTGCCTAATGAGTTTAGAGAATTAGAAATTGATCGCAATATAAGAAAATTCCTCAAATAAATTCAAATTTAAAATTTCATTTAGCAAAATTTTAACTTTATAAAAGTTTGAAAATTCGAAACTGAAGCTCGATGCAAAATTTAAATTTTTATCTTAAAATTTTCCTAAATTTATTAGAAACATTTAAATTTGGTTAAAGATTGAAAATTCGAAATATAAGCTCGATGTGCACTTTGGAAATTGAATTTGTTGAATTTTTTTATTTTTTTAAGTTCAACTTCGAATTCCTTAAACAAATTACAAAAATTTAAATCTTGGTAAAGGTTGGAAATTAGTAATTTTAGCTGGGTGTAAAATTTCGAATTTGAAATTTTTTGACGAACATTTTTATTTTTCGGATCAATTTCGATTTCCTATGTCCTATACCAATTAGTAAAATTTAAAATTTGTAATATTTGGCAAATTTGAAATTTTAGCTCAATATAAAATTTGAAATTTGAATTTGTTTGTCGACATTTTTTAACTATGAGATCAATTTTGAATTTCCTAAACTAACTACAAAAACTTGAGTTTTGTAAAAATTTGGAAATTCGGAATATTAGCTCAATATAAAATTTGAAAGTTCGAAATTTTAGCTAGATATAAAATTTTGAATTCGAATTTGTTTGACGAACTTTTTTAATTTTGAGATAAATTTCAAATTCACTAAACTAATTAATTACACAAAGTCAAATTTTATAAAAGATCGAAATTGAAACTCGATATAAAATTTAAAATTTAATTTACAAAAGAGAAATTTTAAGTTTTAATTTGTGTGATTAAATAGTTTATGAAATTTCAAATTCTCAAACTTTTTCAAAATTTAAATTTGTCTAATAAGTTAGAGAATTAGAAATGGTTCTGAAAATAAAAAAATTCTTCACTTCAATTTAAAATTAAATTTAGAAAAATTTTAATTCTATAAAAGTTTGGGAATTCGAAGTTGGAGCTTGATATAAAATATTATATGTCATCACCAAATTTTCCTAAATTAACCACCAATATTTAAATTTGGTTAAAGATGGAAAATTCAAAATTATAGCTCGATGTGAAATTTGGAATTTTATTTTATTTGGCGAATATTTTCATATTGAGATATTAATTTAGAATTCCCTAAACTAACTACAAAAATTTAAATTTGGTAACAGTTCGAAATTGAAGTTTAATGTAAAATTTAAAATTTAATATTCAAATTTTCCTAAACTAATTACAAAAATTTTAATTAGGTTAAAATTTGGAAATTCGAAATTTTACCCCGATGTCAAATTTTAAATTTGAATTTGTGTGAATCACATAGTTTATGGAATTCGCAATAAATCTCAAAATTTATCAAATTCGTCAACAAAATCAAATTACAAATTTTACATCGAGCTAAAATTTCGAATTTCCAAATTTTTACGAAGTTCAAATTTTTGTTTAGGAAATTCGAAATTGTTCCCAAATTAAAAAAATTCCGTCAAACAATTTAAAATTTCACATATCAAGAGTAAAAAATTTCAAATTGGCAAACTATTACAAAATTTAAATTTGCCTAATGGTTTTGGAGGATTAGAAATTGATCTCAATATAAAAAAATTATTCACACCAATTCAAATTTAAAATTTCATTTACAAAAATTTTAATTAAATAAAAGTTTAAAAATTCGAAATTGAAGCTCGATGGAAAATTGAAAATTTCATCATCAAATTTTCCTAAATTAATTACCAACAAGTGAAATTCGAAATTTCCATTTGTTAGACGAATTTTTTAACTTTGCGAATTTCGATATTTGGAAATTCAAAATTTAAGCTCGATGTAAATTTTTGGAATTCAAAATATTAGCTCGATATAAAATGTGGAATTTATTTTGGTAACAATGTTTTTAATTTTGAGATTTATTTCAAATTTCATAAACTATGTCATTAGAGAAATTTAAATTTTATAAAATTTAAAATTTCAACTTAAAAGTTTCCTAAACTAATTACAAAAATTTAAATTTTGTCAAAGTTTGGGGATTCGAAAATTTGAATTCAAATTTGAATTTGTGTGAAGAATTATTTTATTTTTAGATTAATTTCTATAATTCCCTAAACTCATTAGAAAAATTTTAATTTTGTAATAGTTTGCAATTTTGAAATTTTAGCTCCAGATAAAACTTGGAATATGAATTTGTTGGATGATTTTTTTTTAATTTGAAATCAATTTCGTATTTCATATAATAAACTAATTAAAAAATTTGAATTTCATAAAATGTTGAGATCAACTTTGAGTACTGTCTCGAATACGTATTTCGATCAGATATAAAATATCATAAATATATGAAAATTAATTTGTTGTTTGGAATATAAATTGTATTTTAAACTAAACCGAAATGTTTCTCAAATTATTCGAATCACCTCAAAAACAACAAAAATGGATTACTCCAGAATACAGTATATTTGAGAATACTTTTTTTTTTATCGAATTTTTCCGATATTGAAAATATTTAAAATAATATTGAAAATTCTGCGATGAAACGCAGAATATGGACATAATGAACAGTTGAATAACATATTGCTTTGGCAAAGAATACAGGCTTTTTTTGTTTTTGGTCCTAATAGGAGAACCAAACAAAATTAATGAAATATAAATTTAGCGCATCAGTGGTACAAAATAACAATTCAAAAATAAAAAGGAGCTTTACAATAAAAGCTTCATTTCTTTATTTTGCTACTCATATAGATTTTCTTTTTGTTCATTTCTTCATATCTACACTCTACAGTGTTCTTAAATAAACCAACCAAACAAAAACAAAACATTTTCTTTTCGTTTCTTATTTACAATAACTTAAAATAATAAGATTATAGAGAACTATTTTGTTTATCTTTTGACTTATATCTTTATTTTGTCTTAGAACACTACGAACAAATATATATATATATATATATATATATATATATATATATATATATATATATATATATAATGAAAAGCTTCAAAAGCTTAATCGAAAATTACAAAATCTTGATAAGAAACATGAAAACAGAACAAAAAATGTTTTTTTCCACACCACTCCCACTTTGCCCTTGACTCGTTCGTATAATATAGACTTTTGCCCAAAAACGATATTTCAATGTTATATATTATATTTTGTAAATTAGATAATAAAGAGGGCTCGTTACTTAACAATTATTTTATATCTTAAAAAATATATAGGAGAAGAAGCAGCGTTCGTTTTATTTTTCTATTTCGCTGAAGAAGTAAACAAATATCGAAATACTTGGCTTGAAGGTTATTATTTTTATTTGTTGGCTTTGAAATAAGAGATTGGGAATTGTTTTGATGGGTTTGATAACATAAAATAAAAAATAAAATAAATAAATAAAAGCTATATGCATACAAATAAGAAAAGCACCAAAATAAAATGATAACAAGTATTAAGATGGGGAATTTCTACATAAAAAAAATCCTTTTTCTGTTTATGTTTGTTAATTTATAAATAAGATTCTGTATACAAATCTTTATAACAATTTAGAATATTAAAACCGTTTAGCATGTTGGTTGGAAATTTTTTTTATTAATATCCACTATAAAAACAATAAAAAATATGTCGTTGATGGAAAACAAGGGGCGGGAGCGTTTATCCAATTTATAGACATATATGTAATGTACATAATCAAACGTTATGGCGTATATTTGGAATGAGTACTGTAATTATTATTATTTTTTTAAATCGAGATGACATTAGCCTTCCTAAATAAATCTGGCTGGGATTAGGTTAAAGTTTTACCTTTAAAAGTTACATAAATACACTCGATAAATAAAAAATATAAAGGATTTCCATTTTTTTCATTTGAAATACAACAACACAAAATGGTTTCAATGGGATTATTTATTTTTTGCCTAACTTAAAATAAAAATAATGAATGGGAATAATAAAATTAGAAGAAGAAACATAATAATGTAATTAAATTTTGTTTTATGCTTGTTTATGTATAAAAAATTATTTTGGCGGTCTACTTTCATCACTTTTTTATTTTGATAGATTTTTGTTCAAGCCATAATGAGATTAAAATAAAAATGATCCTTTCATTCGTTCCACCATATAACTTTTTCAGAATTTCAACCAAGAGACATTTTTGTGGGTATTAAATGAATTTGTTTTATTTTGGTTGATTAATAATTATAGAAAAGGAAGAAAATAAATTTTAAAAAAATTTTCAACCAAAATATAAACTTTGTTTCTAATAATTTATTAGTTTTTAGATATTTAGTTACAAGTTTCATATTAGACCGAGAACATTGCTGAAAGTTCTATACAATTTGGAACCTCTCACAAAAAAACAATAAATCTGTAATTCGATCACTTAACTGGTACTTACGTGGTCGACCCCATTAAATATCGAATACAATAACACGGCTAAAATAAATCACTTGCCTAGTCAAAATAATGTAAACTACCCTCAATTAGTACATCGAGTTGGCTCTCAATTTGAGTAAACTATGATCCAATTGGATGGACAAAAGTCAAAATCGTAAATTTTAAAATTCATTCCCGTGGTTGATTTAATGTCGGGCGCGTAACAATAATACATTGTATTTATTCAAAATTTTAATCAAAACTAGGGCGTTTTTTTTGTTTCATAACAACAATGTCATAGAATACGTACTCATTTTTAGTTGTAGCTAAATAAAGCTGGATATCAATCCAAATCGGAAATTCATTTATCAGACTACCATACATTTGGTTTGCTTTTATACGTTATTGTCTATTATGAAATAAAAATAACGCCCTAATTTTTATTTTAAGCCGTATTTAACAAATATACCAAATATGATAGATATAATTTTAATTTGTATAGTCAACATTTAGCAAATTCGCCAGTTTTTGTTCATATATTGTTCACGATTTTAATTAAATATTATTTAATAAATAAGTATATTCTACGCCAAAAGTAAAAAAAAAAATGAATTATAAAAATAAATTTAAATTTAAGTTTCATTAACGGTAATAAAATAATATTTTAAAATTTTAAAGTTCTATAGTTCGATTTTAACTTAAATTCTGTAAAATTTGGTTTCAGAAATCCAAGAACTAGCAAAAGTGTAAAAATAACTAAAAATTTTAGCACAAAACTAATTCAGTATCAGCTAATTTAAAAATCGATTTCTTATATTTGGAAAAAAGTTTGAAAATTCAAGACACATAAAACTATTAAAAATCTATTAAAACTAAAAATTTTTTAAACTGAAATCGAAATATTCAATTCTGGACGAGACACGTGAAGGAAGTTAAAATGTGGTTGCGAGGGAATTTACATATTCAAATATTCAAAGTTTAGAGCATTAAAAAATTAATGATTTCTTGAAAGTGTTAATGAATCAAAGATCTCAGTTAGAGTATTTAAACTGAATGGGACCTAATTCTATGATTCAAGCAGTTTCCAGATTTGATAAGCGTTGATTTTCAAAGAAATGGGTAACTAACAAAAACTGATGTTGCGTATACATATATTTAAATTTGTATGTTAAGTAAACGGCACTAATCGGCAGATTCGATACTGGTTTATAGGATGGCGACGAATAATTAAATGTAACACGGCCCTGTATTTATTTAATTATGCTAATTACTTTATTTATAGGTGTGGTGGATTTTATGCTCTAATTTAAATAACTTTTATTTATTTTGTATACATATTTAAATTTAGAATTACCTATTATTATATCACAATTATAGGATTAAGATATTTTAAATTTGATAAAATTTACAAATATGAATCTGAAAAATGTACCTGAAATTATATATAAATACGGTTGATCTAAATATGTAAGTGTCCTTTATCTACTGCCCGTCCTAGTGAACATCGAAATCAAAAATGAATGCCTTGAGTTTCATTTCTAAATCTTGCGTAATCGAGCATTCAGTGTCTCATGTCTATTCTTACACACCTATACACTATCGATGGATGCGCTGAGGTCGAACTATAGTGATCACAATTTTTATTCAATGAAATAACGGCCATTTGTACCGCCGCCATAGCCACTACATTCCTTGGTTTCCGGAAATGGGCTTTGATTCTAAACATTTTTTGATTCATATCCAGCAATACAATAATTACTTTCAAATGACGTCATTTGGCGCTACAAAAGTTATTCGAGATAATTTTATGCCTACTCTCAAGGTAAGTATATTGGGAAACAATCAACTTTTACCACCATTTGGCTGGTGCAAAATACGTTGGTAGCTTTCAATTGACATGGTTTAAAGTACGTAGGTAGCTATGAATTGCCAAAAGTAACCAGAAGTTGATGGGGGAATGGCAGTGCCTCCAACGTATTTTAACTCTATTTACCCTTGTAGATTCAGGTTTAAATACATCATAGACCTGGTTCCTTATTACTAAGACCGGACAGTGACTACAAATGTTTGCAAATTAATTTTATTGGTGATTCTGTAAGACACGTCGGTCAGCGTTGTGCACACAACAATTCGTTGAAAAGACCAATTGTGGATCAACTCCAAACTTTTTTCCATCAACATAACAAATTGGTTGCATTATATTCAAGCCCGCTTTAGACCGCATGCCTTCTGATAACCACAAAATTGTCATCAGAATCAATAAGACGCTTGCAGGACAACATGCAAGCCGTTTTAATGCATCAACAATTGATGAAGTCGTTATTGTCTTCGTGGTGAAAATTTAGAAAACCGAGACTTTATTTTACACCGTCGGAACGATCAATTGCAGCTTGTGTCCGAAACACATCGATCATATGATGCATTACAATATCTTATCTTATTTTGCCAAAGTGAGGATGGGTATCATTTTTCAATCAAGATAATAAACCCAGTTACAGATAAATATAACTAATCTACTTTTACTATACCATAATCACAACGTTCCTTTATCTTATAACACAAACAAATATTTTACAGGCGTCGAAACCAACAAAAAATTTAGTTGGGTATGGCTGACGGAAAATGTTCAAAACACTATAGAAGCAGAAACTATTACTGGAAATGATGTTTATCCACTTTGTCGCCGCCGATCCATTGATAACAAATGGGAACGCATTTAATCAACCGTTCAAAGAAACGTTCCTCTTATCAGCAACAAAAATATGCCTACGATGAACTCATGAAAGTAGTGAACGTTGGAACTAGTGAAATTTTTTTCTTAGATGCACCCGGTGGAGCTGGTAAAACGATTTTAATATCATTGATTATGCCAACGATTCGATCGCAAAATGAAATTGCACTTGCACTTGCTTCATCATGTATTGCAGCTACGTTATTTTAAAGCGGTCGAACAGCTCATTCAGTATTCAAGTTGCCCTTGAACAGGCAAACTAATGAAACTCCAACTTTCAACTTTTCGTGGAATTCTGCGATGGCCAAAGTGGTGCAGCAAAGCAAATCAATCGTTTGGGCTGAATGCATGATGGTACACAAAAAATCTTTGGAGGCATTATAAATCTTTGGGACCACACGATGCAAGATTTACGAAACAACCAAAACCGGTTTGGATGGTGCAATGATTCTATTGGCATCTGATTTTCGACAAACATTGCCAGTAATTTCACGACAACGCCAGCCGACGAACTTAATGCATATTTGAAGTCGTCCATTTAATATTATGCTATAATATAATTTACTGTACAATTTGTGAAAAATTATTTTCGATAGCTACATGCAGTGACATCTATTTACAATAAATCGAGAGGCAATACAAAACAAAAGGTTTACTCAGAGCCAGTAAGGCGGACCGGGCTCAGCTATTTAATATATTTTTATATGAACGCAAAATCACGATTTCAACACTTTATTAAATGTCGCCGAAGGTGTCTCCCCGCTAGTATGTATATAAGTATATACATGTACTAATAACTATTATCTGAAACTTAATAATAGTTTTTAACAAATATAAATTCTTCTTTTTTCAATTTTTATTAATTTGTTGTCCTAAGAAGGACAGGTTTATTTTCCACTAAATGCTAGTTGGATAAATTATTTTTAAAATTTCATTAGCGTGTCTAATTATTTTCTTTTTCTTCGAATTGGCGGTAGAACGTCATCATCGCTCAATGATTAATTCATTTCCAACATCTCTTTCTATCAGTACACGATCAATATGCCGAATGATTTTTTCAATTATCCAGTAATTGGGTAGTTTTCAATGGAGACTTCTTCGAGACAGCGATCATCTACCCCAGCAATTTGTTAGTTTTCTTGTGATATCCGTGTAGAGTGTTTCTAAAAGCTGAAATACAGATTTATGTAAAATAAATTAAGAATAAAAAATTTAGATGAAATGGCAATTTGGATTAATTATTAATTAAAAGATAAATAACAAAAACAGAAATAACACGTTGTTGTTGGGTTAGCACTGCATTGAAAATATCAATTTTGTGATGCAATCGGTTTGCACAAGTTAGAGGAAATCGAAAGTGGAGCTATAAAAATCCATTTTTGTTTAAATATTTTTGCGGGCGTTTAAATTACCACTACACTTCAAAATTCGCAACTATGAGCTTATCTGATTAGCAACCAAATTCCACTATTGATTATAAAGCACTTCTTACTGTTGCGGACTATAGGCAGGTTTTGTTTATTTATGTTGCTTTGGTGTTATTGCGCTAGTTTACACCATCATGTTTTGTCCGTGGACTATTCTTTATATCAGGCCTAAGCTGTTTAAGTCTCATGATACAGATGCAAGTCACCCAGCTTAGGTTAAAAACATGTGATCTGGCTAAAAGTAAGTGCACCAAAATATTTTGTAAACGCATCGACCTAAAGGTATGGTTATGAATTCATATACAAAGGTATTTATATGAATTCATAGAGCAATCCCATCCCAAAGATGAGTGCTATGAAGGTACATTCAAATTTTTTTGTTTATGTGAGATATCCGACATCTTGCAGTACCGACGTCAAAAATCATTTTGTATAATAAAGGTATTTAGTTACCTCATTTACTATTATTAGTTAGTATGCTAAAAGATAAAATTTGTTTCGAATTGAACTTAAGAGTTGAAGTATATTTTTTCTTTCTATCCTACTACCAAAATTACCGATAATTTCCAGCCGATAAGCGTATGACGATAAAGAACATTATTAATTCTTGAATAAAAGAGATACGATTTATTTCGATACATTTGAAGAGTATTTTTGATTAATACTCTGGTAGGAAAAGTTTCTTGTGGGGATCCTGGGAAATTTAAATTGAAAATTTATAAAAATTCAGCCTCTAGAGTATTATGTCAGAATTGGGCTTGATTTGATGTGTTTTTGAAATAGCTATGACTAGAAAATTATTTTAGTTAAAGTCTCAAGTGTGGATCGTGGGAAATTTAGATTTAACTGCATTGGTCAGGTCTTGTGATGAAGAAAATGCTACATTGACTTCATAAATTTTTCTGTCCGCGATTATGTCCCACATTGGCTGTTAGGAGGCCGACGTATTACTGGAACATTCACAGCCTGCAGGTATTCTTTTACTATACATTTGCGAAGTGTGGACGAGCATTATCATGCATTAACATGAAATCATTTCAGGTAAATGGTGCATAGATCATCCCAGGAGGTTCCAAATAGTCGACGATATATCTATAGAATTCATTGGGACGGGTGAAATCGGTACCAACTCTGTTCTTGCAGTAAGTGATATTCCACACCGAACCATAATCGTACCTCCGCCAAAAGGACGTTTAGAAATAATATATATCGGTTCAAAACCCTCATCTGGCCGACGATCTGATGATCCAAGTTAAAATCTAGACTCGCCGGAGAACAAAACACTGTCCATGTTTCATGGTCGAGACCAAGCTTATTATAAACAACTTAGGGAATATATGGCACGCCTTCGTAAAGCCAAATTGGATTGATTCACTATTCACTTCTTATCTCTTTGGTTATTTTTCCAATACACACAACGACGCTCTGTACGTAAAGAATATCATTAATTCTTGAATAAAAGAGATACGATTTATTTCGATACGTTTGTGGAATATTCTTTACTAATACTGGTAGGAAAAGTTTCTTGTGGGGATCCTGGAAAAGTTGGGGATCCCCGCACATGAAACTTGAACCAAAATAATTTTCTAGTCATAGCTATTGCAAAAACACTTCAAATCACTGGAACAATCACAGCCTGAAGGTTTTCTTTTACTCTATTTGCGACGTGTGGACATCACATGAGGTTCCAAACAGCCATGCGGGGTCGGGTGAAATCGGTACCAACTCTGTTCTTGCAGTAAGTGATATTACATCCCAAATCATAATCGAACCTCCGCCAAAATCAAGTTTAGAAATAATACATGCCGGTGCAAAACGCTCATCTGGCCGACGATCTGAAGATCCAAGGCAAAATTTAGACTCATGTTTTCATGTTCGAGACCAAGGTTGTTGTAAACAACTTTGGACATATATGGCAGGCCTTCTTGAAGTCAAATTGGATTGATTCACTGAATACTTCCTGTCACTAATGGGTGCTTCTCGCGACCTGTAATTTCAATTATTTCGAATGGAAGTGTACATTCGAATTTCTTTTGTATTTATTATTTATCAATCCAAATGAAATATCTTTTAGATGTAAACATCTGGAAAGTGGAGTTAAATCGCCAGTCACCACTTATACCAGTTCACTACATTTGTCGTGATGTTTACTAAACTCTCATTGAGTAAAAGTAACAAGCATGCACAAATTGAATTTATGAATCATGCAACTTACACAGTTTCAATACAAATCTTAAAAAATAAATTCCTTATTAAACATATTCGAGGTCATGTTTCAAAATGATTTAGACGAGTCTAGAAAAATCAGAAGAATAAAAACCTTTAGTGATATGTATTCGGCAGACGTTGTCGTAGCCGTTTTTGACGATAAATAGTTATTTTTCAAGATTTTTTCGATTTAAAGATCGTTTAGCACTTTACGAGTAGTAAAAAAGTACTATTAATACCACAAGAACACATCTATTCACAGATTGCCCCAAACGGCGTAGGTTGGACGCTCCTTTATGGTAAAAATAAACGTATATTTTACGTGTTCCATAAGAACCTCCAGTTTGCTGATAGCTTCTAGACGAAAATGATCACAAAGAACTTTTTTTTCTTAAATTAAGAGTTGTTAACACACTATGCCTTTAAACTCAACAATACTGATAAAAACATAAAAATAAGATTTGTAGTCCATTCATAAAAATTTAATATGTAAAGTGAATTCAACATTCTAATTTTTTTTACAATGTGAGGTACAAGCTTTGTCTATTTTAAATTATCATAGAGTAGTGCATCAACAGGATTCTCGATAGAATGTAGTCTAGATATTTCATCCACCATGTTATGCTGTGTACTTAAAAACAATCGTATACAGTTTATAACGCATTTTGAACATCCGTCAGTGAAACTATTACCTCGGAATAATCAGAAATTTTCACCTCAGAGTCGAAATCCGTGTGGATTGTTGTGTTTGGTTGTACCATATCTATAATATCATCGTCACTTAACTGATCAAATATGCTGGTTCGGCTATCCACATTTAAAAATCATCAATATCGACGTTGTTTGTAAGATTAACAATTGCTGGGTTTGACCAAAATGTGTGTATTTTGTTTCCATCACCATCAACACTTAATTCAAAACCCAGCTTTATTAAAACAATCTGTAATTGTCTCATGCTTTGCCCGACCCAATGCTTTTTTCACAAAATGAATCGCACCCAATTGTAAATTTCATCCGACCGTTAATTGTGAATTTTGACCTAGTCGGTTGGTAATTTCCTTGACCACCAGCTCACGATAAAATAATTTAAAAATTATTATTATTCCTTGATCAAAAGGTTTTAATTGTATTTGTTGGTAAATACACGATCTCAATGTTTCTTCGATAGGTATAAATGTGTGCATTATCAATAACGAAAACTACATGCCTGTTCTGATTTTTGAACTTTACTTCCATAGATTTGATATATACTTTTTCCATTCCAATGCAATCATCCACGCCTTATCTTATTTGTAGAATATATTAATGGGAGCGTTTTCACGTATTTGAAATCCCGAGGTATTTCTCAATAACAAGAATTGGTAATTTTTCAAATACCATCCGTATTAGCTCCTAATAGAATAGTCACCCGTTCTTTACTTAATTTACCACTACATGGTTCATTTTTAAATGAACGAATTTTATTTGGTATTAATTTGTAAAATAGCGATGTGTCGTCCAAATTAAACACATATCGGTGCTCATACTTCTCTAATGTACGCGGAAATTTATATAATTAATCCTTGAGCCAGTGTAAATTTCTGGAGAAACAGATGCACGTTCACCGACTATTACACGAAACGTAAAGAAGTTTGTTTTTTTACGGCGATAAAACCATCCATCACTGACCCGGAAATCAAAAATGTTAATATTTTTTGCAAACTGTTGGGCTTTCTCTTTAAATAGATTATTGCTCATGGTCACTCCAGCGTGCCTCATCGACTTTAACCAAATTATAATGGCTTTTTCAATTTTTGGATAATCTCCACACGGAAAAAAAACGCTCTGTATAGCATCAAAAAAGTGTTTAATAATCACTAAGTAATAGTGATTGACATAAAACTGGTTTAGTAATTTTTATCTATTTTGAATATCACAAAACTAAGCAATGAAATTAACAAAATAGTTGAGTAAGAAATTGATGACGTCATTAATTTTATTATAAAAATCATTAAATATTTCGTAATATTCAAGAGCTGAAGGCAGTGATAACCACAAAATATTTAGTGAAACGCAAAAATTGTTTAGTGAATTTCAGTAAACTGGTTTGTGAATACTACTAGATGTTTAATGCTATGAAGTAAAGGAATTTCTATAATTCATTTGTTAAATTAATGATAATCATTAATTGTACTAATGAAAGTCATGATAGTTAGAATATGTCTGTATGAATATCAATTCGCCTCCATAGTATTAATAAGAAATCGAGTATTGGAAGGCAGCAAAGGTAAAATGAATATCACTAAAGGAATGTTGATATATATATATATATATATATATATATATATATATATATATATATATATATATATATATATATATATATATATATATATATATATATATATATATATATATATATATTTTTATTTTTATTTTTTTTTTTTATTTTTTATTTTATTTATTCTCTTAACCAATTACAATAGGATATACAAAATTCTTAAATATTACGTACAATTCGGCTAAGAAGATAGGTTAATCAATGTCAACTGACAGTAGCGATTAACCTGTACAATTTTACAATAGATTGAATTGTTATTGCGTGGGGAATTAATTAAAAATTAAAAATTATTAGATAAAAAATATAAATAAAAGTAATAACAATGATACAATAAAATACGATAAAGAATATAAAAAAATACAGTAAGTACAGACAACAGACAAATTATGATTTAGCAAACATAAAACCAACCTTTTCGTGTTCCAGTAACCAGCCTTTCAATGAATTTAAAAAACATTTCCTATTTATTATAAGACGCAAATTAATTGGTAATCGATTGAAGAAAATTGGCGCCGAAACCAAATAATATTTACGAAATAATTCAGTTGAAAATTTTGGGACGGTTAATATTTTCCGGTAGTTATTACGAACATCGTAAGCACCAATTAATCTGCATAACTGATGGCCACTTCGCAAATAAAACAGTCTTAAAACTCTAAAAATGTAAAGATGGTGTAAAGGTAAAATACTGTAAGTTACAAAAATAGGCCAGGTGTGATCACGACAGCTTTTGAAAAAAATAACACGAAGAATATACTTTTGCAGGATGAAGAGTGGCTCAAGAGTGTTCATATACACCCACCCCAGCAAGGTAGCCCATAGCCCAGGCGAGATTCAACACAAGCATAATAAAAATTAATCAAAACGTGGGACGGGCAGAGTTTGCGTAGAATATAAATAGCTCGTAATGCAGAATTGAGTTGTTCTTTTAATTTTTGACAATGATTTTTAAAATTTAAGTTGGAGTCAAGATGCAAACCTAAATACTTGAATGATGTAACAAATTCAATTTGTATACACTGACGACTGCAGCAATCAACCAAATCACAATTTTGAATGTGGTAAAAAACTTCAGGAATATAACTTCGATAAGGATTACCCAGTACTTTAAAGAACATGACTTTGGTTTTTTCACTTAGTAACATAGAATGAGCATCAAACCATGTACGTAAGATTCTCATATCCAAGTTAATCAAATTCGAAATAACAGCCGGACCATTTGCATTGCAGTAGGTTAATGCGATATCATCAGCAAATGCGGTAATTGTGCCAGAAAGGTTTAGAGAAAATAACGAATTGATATAAGTTAAGAACAGAGTAGGAGTATATATATATATATATATGTATATGGTTGTTTTTCAGAATCGCATGTAGTAAGGTAATTTCTAGCAAAGTAAGGTAATTTACCATCTGAGAATAAAAAAAGCTTAAGTCAAACTTAAAATAAATACGAACATATGTTTAATGTAAATTTGTTTTTTGTCCATTTCATGACTTAACGCTTTCTGATAACAGTTTAATCATTCAATATGACCGCTATAGCTACATGTATGTAGTTATTTACTAATAATTGAAAGTTACTTAGAGTTTCAGCCGAGTTTCCCATCAAATTATTGAACATAGTTTTCGACTGCGAATCCTTTATTTGAATTTCCCTAATAACCATTATTTTGTTATAAAAATCATCCATGTACACATCATCAAGCATTCGACTTGAGTCATTGTACTGATAATAATAACAATGATAATAATAATTTTTGCATGGCGATGCATTTTTTCTCAGCAAATAATAAAATTTCTTAAAAAAGAATTTGTATTGGTTACGTGTGTAAATTTTTTCATATAAATGTGTTTATTTATATAATACAATTATATTTTGTTAAATATATGTACATATATGTATATATATATGCATACATTAAACAAAATTTAAAATTTGTTAAGAAATATACTCCTCATCAGGAATAAAGTTAGCAAAATTGTCTATTTCATTGAAGTACTCGTAACTAATCTCACATGCCTATGTTTGATAAACACGTGCTTTCTAAAATTTTTAAATGTAGACAAATAGGTTGAACAAAAATTGGTTGAAGCTATCCGCAATTGATAAATGCATAGAATTTTAAAAATTTCGAAATTTCCTACAATTTTCTGGCATTTAAAGCACTTCATATTTTTATTATATACAATACTTAAATCACATTTACAATTTTTAACTCTTTTTATTCTAATATGTTTCTTAAACTAACTAAAATATTATTGAAATTATTATCCTTACTGAAATCGGTAACCTAAAAAACTGCGTGTTAAAATCTTATTATAACCCAACAACAAATGTGATTGTATTTTTTCCTTGTATTTACATGAAAGACTATGTTGATATAAGTCGACATAAGTTTAAAATATTTTTAATCTTTTTCGAAACACAATTTTATTAATAAAACACAATTAAATTAATTCAAGCACAATTTATTCTCACCACCTCTGTTATTTAGAACGACGCGAATAATAATGAATCGCCCAAATCAAATTATTACCACAAAATGCTTAAAACTAACGGTTAATATAAATCAAGTTTTATGAATTTCACTACCAGTATTGTAAAATTCATAAAATAGTTGGTGATTGTCACTCAATTTTTTTTTGATTATCATAAAAAATTGCTGAATATTATATATTTTGTGATGATTATCACTACTATATTTTGTAAAACTTGCGTTTACATGTGTATCCAAAAAATACCAAATGGTTTAATATAATATTTATTATATTGTTGTTATATTGTTATAACTTTCAATACATAACAACGGGCGTGAACAATGTTTTGTAAAGATTCAGCTTATATAATATAATATTTATACTGGGCGGCGATATAAACGTCGAATACTGAAATTTGGCGTACCGTTTTTCACAGTGATTTTAATATACAATTGACAGGACCCATATATGTTCATACTCGAGTGATATATATATTTTCTTTAAAATAATTTATTAAATTAATTTCAAAATATTATCGATATTAATAATAAAATAAACTACCCAGTCATGGGCCCCCTTAACGAAAATTTCAACTTTTAGTCGTCTGTTATCATTTATTTTAAATAATTTTCATATAATTTTTTATGTAAATTGCAGATTAATTACTGTTGAATAAAATGGTTTAATTAGTTTTAAAGATTACTTTGAAATTATTTCATAAAGCAAAATAGATTGAAAAAAGAGAATTTTGCCAGTTGTGGGCCCCCAATTTCTAGTTGTGAGCCTAGTTTGATCCAGTAATGAACCGCCTCAATAATCCCTGCTTTTGAATTTAAAGAAAACAGATTTTAGGCAAGCAAATAATATTTCCGTTTTATTCAAATGTATTAATTGAAATTTACGCGGCTTTTTCGTCAATTTTAAGTTTCATATATTCTCTTCACAGTAAAATTTACTATAGTTTCCTTAAAATATTGCACTAAGACATTTTTTAGTCATAGGTAGGTATTTAGTTTATCAGTCAATTTTAAGTTCTGCATTTGATACAACTAAAGGCTTTCAAATCTGAACAAAATTTCGATGCACATTTGATGTGATACGCTTTGTCACACACAGAGCACAAAATTCCGTAATCGGTTTTGGATAAATTCCTAGCGCATGCAAAGCATAGTCCAGAGCTGATGGTTATATCCGAACATTTTTTAGTGAACAAATTGCCCACGTGAGGTTCCTTACTTAAATTCATTGTTGTGCCTTCATAAGAACAATGTTCAACCATTGGTTCATTTTGGTCTTCCATGAAATTGGTGTTTGCATAAGGATCATGTAGATTGCCTAACAAAGTGCTTGTGACTTCATGAATGTTGCTTTTAACGATTTCTCGGTCCAGCTCTTTTGTAAAAATGTTCTGTAACTGAGAGTCCTAGTTTCTGTTTGACTCATCAGTAGGCATACGAAGATCCAAATGATCCCTCTCCGTCGTATAATCTAAGATATATATAACGTTTTTGTTTTATTTGAAATATAAAAATATTAAGGTAAATACTTGCCTTTATGAACCGTGGGAGTTGTCTCTCTAGTCTTCTTATTAGTTTTTTAACACGAGAAACTTTCGGATTAGGATTAGCCTTTCTTTTCTTTGGTAATTTTGTAATATTTTCAGTCTTACGTTTACGATTAGCATCTATTTGTTTTTATTTCAGAATACCTTTTTCTAATTTTTCCTTTTTTTGGTCTATCTTACGTTGTTCTAAAGCGGCTTTTTCGTCAATTTTAAGTTCCATGGCTTTTTGAAATGGAGTAGACGATACAATATATGATTGCTTTTCAACAGGCGTTCTTAGCAGGCGTTTTTATAATTTTTAAGAAATTTTCAATATTGGTTTGATTTGTGTTGTATGGACCGCTATTACCACTGTGGAATTTAAGCGGGTATAATCCGTATCTTCGGTAAACTTTGAGTTTAAAAAAACAACACACGTTTATAATATTAAAATATAACTTATTATTTCACAAATTTATATTTATAAATTTTATTACACTAAATTATTATTGTAGAATTGTAGATTTAATTTAATGTTTATATTATTTTTAGGTACAAGCACAAGTCTGATCTAATTATTGATTATTCTTGCTCTTCCTAACTAACCTCGGTTAACAATATAATTTATTAGTTATGGTGGAAGAGGAAGAAAAACCAGTATAAGATTGATTTATTTGTTAATAAAATGAGGAGAAATGTTGTACAGTTGGATATCGATAATCAATTCACAACACCTTTCCCCTTGAAAAGATAAACCATATGGTGGTTTATCTAAAAGTTTAGTAAATTAAATTTAAAACTAAATATAATGTAGCTATATAATGGAATGTTCAATTTAAACCTTAAAATATATTACATAATGAAATTCAAATTTAAGAAATTTATGTGTATAATATTTAGATAGATGACTCATGAATTCAATTTTGCAGTGAATAAATAATTGCGTTAATAATGTGAATTTTCTTATTAGTAGTAACAATGTAGATTAATCGAACAATTCGTGTATTAAACATATTTAAAAATAAAAAAATAAAAAATAATCAAAAATGTATGTAGCATAGCAATAGATTTCTATAACTATTATAATCAGTGAATTATTATATTATTCGTCAATAAATTTTTTTAAACGATTGTTGTGAACTCTAATATTCTTTCGGTTAATTTTTATAGTAGAATTCTCTGGGGAATCGATACTGACAACTTTGTATGGACCCAACCAAAGCGCGTCAAGTTTACCCCTATTTTCATTTTTTAGTAATACTTGATCATCAACTTGGAAGTTGGGAATGTTTAATTTTTGATCGTAAATTTCCTTAGCTTGTTCCTTGGATTTCAATAAATTTTCTTTAGCGATTTTCCAAGAATAACGCAACCGATATTTCAATTCTTCACAATAATCATCGTAATTGTATATTGGCTGTTGAGGTCGTTTGATCGAACTTGGAATATTTGGCTTGAATCCGTAAATTAACTCGAACGGCATAAATCCAGTAGAAGAGTGGGGTGTCGAATTATATGTAAATGTAGCAAAATGAATCCACTGATCCCAATTTAACGGGTCGGATTGAGTATAATTTCTAAAATATTCTCCCAATGTTCTATGTGAACGTTCAAGAGATCCGTTCGATTGCGGATGGTAAGCCGCAGTATTATATTTCTTTATATCTAAAATTTTGCAAACTTTCGTGAACATTTCACTCATAAAATTACTGCCCTGGTCGGTTACAATACTAATCGGTGAACCGAATTTACAAATTAAATTTTCTACAAAAGCTTTTGCAACCGCACTAGCATCTTGAGTTTCGAGAGATATAGCAATTGAAAATTTTGATAAATCATCCATCATAGTTAATAAATAACGACTGCCTGTATGTGTAATTGGCAAGGGACCAACAATATCAAGATAGATTTTTGAAAACGGCGAATTCGAAGTCGATGTAATTTTTAACGGGCATTTAGTCAAACGAGAATATTTATTTCTCTGGCATAACTCGCACTTGCGAATAAACTTTTTAATTTTTGTCATCATTTTCGGAAAATAGTAATATAATTTCAATCGTTTGTAAGTGCGCATCGCTCCCTGATGGCCGCCAAGTGGACTCGTGTGGTATTCTTTTAGAACACGAGTTATTTCGTTTTCATCAGAAATTTGAATAATATGATCGCGATTTGAATTATCCACTTTGGGTACGGTGGTATTTGTAATGTCTTTAGAATCACTTAAATTAACAATTGAACTAGATAAGGAAGGACTTATGGAAGTATTTTGAGTAATCTGTTTTGACCGAGAACGCGTAACTACCGATATATCTTTACAAATCGCCTCTTCGTCACCTGGGGAAATGGAACGACTAAGTGCATCTGCTAATACATTTGTTTTACCAGATTTGTACACAATTTTGTAATCGTATTCATCCATTATTATCCTCCAACGAATCAAACGAGATGTAGGATTAGAACTCTTATGTAACCATACGAGAGGTTTGTGGTCCGTTTGAATGACGAAGTGTCTACCGTACAAGTATGGTCTAAATCGTTGAACGGCCCAAACAATGGCTAATAGTTCCTTTTCAACCGTTGCATAATTACGTTCGGCACTGTTTAGAATACGACTGGCAAATGAAATAGGACAGTCAACCGATTCATATTCTTGAGATAAGACTGCTCCTATAGCATTGTTGCTCGCATCTGTTGTTACTGTGAATTCTTTTGAAAAATCCGGATATTTCAGAATAGGCGGATTTATTAAGAGATTTTTCAATTTGTGGAACGATTCCTCGGTGAAAGCATCCCATTTGAACTTGATATTTTTTCTTAGTAAAGCATTCAAGGGTTCTGAGATTTTTGAAAAATTCTCAATAAATTTTCTATAATAACCGCAGAGCCCTAGGAAAGCTTTTATCTGTTTCGCGTTTGTAGGTTTTTCATAATTGTTAATAGCTGCTATTTTGGAAGGATCAGGTTTGATACCATTATTAGTTATAGTGTGCCCTAAATAAGATATTTCCTTTCTAAGAAAATGACACTTGGAAGGTTGTAATTTTAAATTAAATTGTCGAAAGCGTGAAAGGATATCAATTAATTTATTATTGTGATCATTTAAATTTACTCCATAAACAACCACATCGTCAAGGTAGACGAAACATCGAATACCATTTAACCCTGAAAGAACCGTGTCCATAAGCCTTTGAAAGGTAGCTGGTGCCCCTTTTAACCCAAAGGGCATACGCAAAAAATGGAAATGACCACGCTCTGTACTAAATGCGGTTTTTGTGACATCATTTGGAGCGAGTGGAATCTGGTGATAACCCTTAGCTAGATCTAATGTCGAAAAATAATTGGATTGACCTAATTGATCTAGTATATCTGATATATTCGGTAATGGGTAAACATCATTTATAGTCATTTCATTTAAACGTCGAAAATCTATCACGATTCTAAATTTTTTTTCTTGATCTGATGATTTTTTAGGTACTATTAATAATGGCGAGTTCCACGGACTAACAGAATTTTCAATTATACCATCATCTACCATTTGTTGGACTTGAGTATTTATTTCAGTTTTTGTAGAATGAGGTAATCGATAAGGTTTTATTTTTACTGGACGAGCATTTGGGACTAATGGTATTTCATGATATGTTGCAGACGTCATAGAAAGTTGATCACCAGGTAGGTAGAAAACATCATTAAAATTTCTACAGATCTCTAAAATAGAATTTAGCTCCTCGTCATTAAGATTGTCTGTATTTATTAATGAATTTAATAGTTTGAAACGATCCTCGAGGACGTCTTTATTTGATAATTGATTAGTAAGATAGATGTCAAAATTGTTCATTGACTTTGGACTAATCGTAAAATTCTTAATAATTACATTAGAATCATTCATGTTTAACATAGAAACTAACCCTTTATTATTACGTACACTGACGATTGAGCCAGCCAAAAATACACCCTTTTCAATTTCTTGAGATTCGCAAATATAATCTCCATCTTGAACTACGTTGAATGGTACTTTAACAAATTTTTCAACGCGTGCTGGTATAAGTATATCTGGTACATAGCATCCCAAAAATTTTAAAATTATTTGGTTTGATGGATTTGGCCAAATTTCAATATGCTTTGTGGCATAATCGATTTTACATTTGTTGGCTTCGAGAAAATCCTTTCCTATAATGCCTGTACAATCCAGTGAAAAAGAATCTGGTACAATATGGAACGCATGAGAAATAGGGATGGAATTTTCGAATAAAAGATTTGCCTTACATAATGCTAACGTTTGAATATTATGAGAAGTAATACCTTTAATATTACATTTGAGGTTCGGAAAACATTTGGTGCTACCAATAATAAATTGTTTCTTTATTATGCTTATATCAGCACCTGTGTCAATTAAAAACTTAGACGGAGTTGACTTAAGAATATCCAAATTAATCGAAACGTATTTTGAATCCATAGTATTCATCGAAATATGAACATAAGATTTTATACTAGAAACAGTACTAAATTCAGATAATTCGCAAGAACTGTTATCAGTAAAAGAACCTTGTGAATTTAAAAGATCTGAAAAAGAATTAGTATTGTTATTTGAATCGTTAATATTTCGGTCAACTTCGAAAGTATGGAAAGAGCACGAATTTACAGCTTGTCCACTCGACCAGACGTGCTTGGTTCCTGATTGAGTACACTTAAGTTTTCCGAATTTATTTTGTTATCGTCGTTATATTTGTACACTGTATTTATCGGCTCAGAACTGCTATTATTCTTTTTTAAACAATCATTGATAAGGTGACCTCTTCTACGACAATACCTACAGTATAATGATACTTGTCGAATGGCTTGATTAGGTGTAGAAGGATTCACGAATGATTTAGTTGTATTGGTTCTGAAATTAGTTGGATTTTGATTCCATGTAACATTTTGATAAGAACTTTTAATATTTGATGTTTGTGGAATGTTAGAATTATAATTTGATCTGTTGTTTAATGAATAACACTTGTTGGCGGTATGCCCTTGCTTGTTACATATTTGACATTTGATTAATTTTAAAGAATGTTCTAGTTGTAAATTATTTGATGATTCACTAGAATAAATTGTTTCTTCTTCAACTGCTTTAGAGATAACTTCGGAAAGTGTAGCAAACTTTGACGCTTTTAAAATAATTTTGATATGATCTCTCAAACCTTTGATAAATGCATTAATAGCTGTCCGACCATTTAAATTTTTAATATACATAGCAGCACATTCTCCTTCTTGAAATATGCATGCATCATTTAGATCGGATAGGAGATGTTCAACTCTACTACCATATGTTCGAACATTTTCCTTAGGATTTTGTCGAATTCTAAATAATTCAAATTGTAAGAGCTCAATTGATTGCTTTTTGGAGAATTCATCATTAAGGGCTGTCTTTAATTCAACCCAAGACTTAAAACTACGGTATTTTACAATATCGTAAGCTGGACCGGTTAATTTAGTTTTAACCAAATCTAAAAACAAATTTTTATCATCTTCATTAATAAGAGGTTTATACATCAACTCACAACTAGAGAAAAATTTGTGAAGTTGTTGATGATTACCGTTAAATTCTGGAATTATCTTATAAAATAATGAAGGATTTAACATTGTAAGCTTAAGGAAAGCTGAACCAGCTTTATCATCATCGTCTTTACCCATTATAAAATTGTCGGAATGATTCGAATTATCAGAAATATTACAATCGTTTAAATTATTACTCGCGATTACACTGATATTATTTTTAGTTATATTAAATCTATCACTTACCAAATTCAAATCGTTATCTTCGCTCGCGATTTCTGTAGTATCAGAATAAGAAGGTGACCTTGACTTTTCGATTACTCTACCTCGCAACTTCAAATAATCTTGATCTAATGGCTCGATAGTATTTGTCATATGAATTCATGTGTATTCACTACAATAATTAGCTAAAATAAAATGTAAGAAAAAATATAATTGTTTAAAATTGTAACAATTGGAAATATTTAAAGAAAAGAAAAATACGTTCCTCGTATTTTGGTTTGTTGTATGAGTAGTTGAATTAAATTTTTCTGCTGCAGATTTTCCGTTGAGTAACTGTTGACAATGATGAATGTAAGCACCGAAATTCTTGTAGAATGTCCAAAATGATTTATATTACGGCAATTTAGTGATATTTTACTCGAGCATGATGATGTTCAAATTGCGAATTTATACTCGTACTTGATGATTGCTGAATAGATTTCTAACTGCGCTGATTGATGCGATAGTAACCGGAATATTGTGTGACGGAATAATTTTTGATATTTTAATGAATTGACAAATTATTTCCGTTTAATTTATTAATCAGTTAATTGAAAGCAATAAGATGGCTTTTGTGTCCATAATATTTTATTTGTCTCTCAAATAATTTTACGATTGTAATGATTCATTGAATAATACCGAATGAATCAATTAAATTGTATATATTCATTTTGAATTTTTAGAAACAATGTTGTCTATAGTTACACGGTTGTATAGTTATGAATTTTTAGAAATACTGTTCTATATAATTACTACATACGTATAACTTTACGCACTAACATGTTTAATAAACTGTTCAATTATTATACACTGACTTTAAATTTTCGAATTACCACATAAATTTATGTTTTGTATTTTTTATTGTAATTTTATTTTTGTTAAGAAACTCAAAGTATAACGATTATGAAGATCAAGCGGATTTTGAATTACATACTGTTTATAACGCTGTCACCAATGTTGTATGGACCGCTATTACCACTGTGGAATTTAAGCGGGTACAATCCGTATCTTCGGTAAACTTTGAGTTCAAAAAACAACACACGTTTATAATATTAAAATATAACTTATTATTTCACAAATTTATATTTATAAATTTTATTACACTAAATTATTATTGTAGAATTGTAGATTTAATTTAATGTTTATATTATTTTTAGGTACAAGCACAAGTCTGATCTAATTATTGATTATTCTTGCTCTTCCTAACTAACCTCGGTTAACAATATAATTTATTAGTTATGGTGGAAGAGGAAGAAAAACCAGTATAAGATTGATTTATTTGTTAATAAAATGAGGAGAAATGTTGTACAGTTGGATATCGATAATCAATTCACAACAATTATCATTTTGAACACAAACTATTGGAATATCAGATACATCAATGACGTGAACATCAGCTTCCGTATCCAGCTAGAGTAAAAAACCAGAATAAATAAATACCTATATGTTAAGACGCCAACTCTGCTACTTACTTCAAAAGTAAATTGATCTACTTCCTCCGTTGAATCTATTTCCGTGTTGAAAATTGTAATTTCTTGACCAATTTCAAGATCGGATATTACGCTATTCGGGTTATTAGCAAATTGGCCATCATAATTTCGTTCCTCTGTTTCTGCTGGAATGTGAGTATTCTTGCTACTTGAACTACCACTCTAGATTTAAACAGTTGAATACGCAAGAGGTAATAATTTAAATGTGTGCCAAATTTGATTATGCATAGATTTGACTTACCACCGTTGGAACTAAATCTGTCTTTAATGTGTCATATATTTTTTTCAAACACAGAAAATCGGCTGATTGACTCCAGCTGCTCTGCTTAAAGGTCTCAAACTGTTTTATTTTAAAAGCACCAACAATTTCACTAAATTTTGAAAAATTTATTGTGTTTAGCTTTTCTTCCTGGATGGCGATGGTATTTACATCGTCAGTTTGATTTGAAGCACTCGACTTTCCAAGGCACTTAGTGAAGTCAATAGCATTATTGGATTGAACGGATACAGGCCACATATACGAAACCCATTTACTATTGTCTCACGTTTCGTGTATTTATTTAACACTAGTTTTAATAATGGAGCAAAATATTTTTTTGTGAACTGCTCGTCCAAGTTCGTCATTCTCCATAACTGGACTTCTTTTGCCCAACCCAATTTTAATGGTCTGAAGACGGCAACATCTGCTGGCTGTAAAATTCTCGTAGAATTTGGGTATAAGCAAATGAGAATTATTTTAAGTTCCTCGCATAACTTTGACAGAGCATATGTCAGGTGAGTCTTATGACCATCGACATATAGCACAACAGGAAATTGTATAAAGTTTTCTTTCAGCACAGGGTAAAATATTTCCTTTAGGTAATACAAAAATGCTTCAGACGTCATCCATCCCGAATCAGTTTTAGTGTACTTAATTCCTTCCGGTATGGAGTCCAAAACGTCTTTTGGTATTCGTTTATAGTGGAAAACGATCATAGGGGGTATAATAAGAGCATTAGCCGAAAATGTAAACATAACTGTTACACTCTCTTTGTCGCGACCTTTGTCGGTTTCGTAAACGTTGTTGGTTCCTTTTGGAGCCAAAACTGTTCCACCCTTAGGACACAATAAAAAGCCGGACTCATCACCATTAAAAATTCGAGATGGGTCTTGTAGTACATCGGTTAAATTTTTTGCCTTAAAATAATCCTCAAGATGATGAAACCATCCTCTAATATCTTTCTCGGAAACGGCGGCACTCGCGTTCGTAACCGCTTCTGGTACTCTAACAGCAATCTCTGGATGCCTCTTCAGAAACCTCCTGTACCACTTATCTCCTGGCAAATTGTCGACAAACATGTTTTTCCTAGGACAAGCATCTAAGAATTCTTTGACAACCCCTCGAACTTCGTGCTTTCTGCGAGGAAAGCCTCTTGTGTGGTTTTCAAAGATCCAACTGACAATTTGAGATTCTTCTAATTTTATTAAAACTGTCGGGCGACCCATAGAACTTTTAGTAGAGCGATTATGGATCCTATTTTGTAACGTCCCTCTAGGGATGTTGTATTGCTTAGCAGCTGCGTGAATTGACAAACTTTTCGCTTGAATGCTTTCTAGCGCTAACTCTATGTCTCCTACATTATATTTTCTTGACATTATTGTGACTGAACAGATATTTAAAAGATGGTTATTAAGAGCAGCCATTTTTTTTTTTTTTTTTTTTTTTTTTTTTTTAAAAAGGACTTGGCATAGACACTTTTACGGTCCTACTTCCTCCGTTGAATCTATTTCCGTGTTGAAAATTGTAATTTCTTGACCAATTTCAAGATCGGATATTACGCTATTCGGGTTATTAGCAAATTGGCCATCATAATTTCGTTCCTCTGTTTCTGCTGGAATGTGAGTATTCTTGCTACTTGAACTACCATCCTAGATTTAAACAGTTGAATACGCAAGAGGTAATAATTTAAATGTGTGCCAAATTTGATTATGCATAGATTTGACTTACCACCGTTGGAACTAAATCTGTCTTTAATGTGTCATATATTTTTTTCAAACACAGAAAATCGACTGATTGACTCCAGCTGCTCTGCTCAAAGGTCCCAAACTGTTTTATTTTAAAAGCACCAACAATTTCACTAAATTTTGAAAAATTTATTGTGTTTAGCTTTTCTTCCTGGATGGCGATGGTATTTACATCGTCAGTTTGATTTGAAGCACTCGACTTTCCAAGGCACTTAGTGAAGTCAATAGCATTATTGGATTGAACGGATACAGGCCACATGTACGAAACCCATTTACTATTGTCTCACGTTTCGTGTATTTATTTAACACTAGTTTTAATAATGGAGCAAAATATTTTTTTGTGAACTGCTCGTCCAAGTTCGTCATTCTCCATAACTGGACTTCTTTTGCCCAACCCAATTTTAATGGTCTGAAGACGGCAACATCTGCTGGCTGTAAAATTCTCGTAGAATTTGGGTATAAGCAAATGAGAATTATTTTAAGTTCCTCGCATAACTTTGACAGAGCATATGTCAGGTGAGTCTTATGACCATCGACATATAGCACAACAGGAAATTGTATAAAGTTTTCTTTCAGCACAGGGTAAAATATTTCCTTTAGGTAATACAAAAATGCTTCAGACGTCATCCATCCCGAATCAGTTTTAGTGTACTTAATTCCTTCCGGTATGGAGTCCAAAACGTCTTTTGGTATTCGTTTATAGTGGAAAACGATCATAGGGGGTATAATAAGAGCATTAGCCGAAAATATAAACATAACTGTTACACTCTCTTTGTCGCGACCTTTGTCGGTTTCGTAAACGTTGTTGGTTCCTTTTGGAGCCAAAACTGTTCCACCCTTAGGACACAATAAAAAGCCGGACTCATCACCATTAAAAATTCGAGATGGGTCTTGTAGTACATCGGTTAAATTTTTTGCCTTAAAATAATCCTCAAGATGATGAAACCATCCTCTAATATCTTTATCGGAAACGGCGGCACTCGCGTTCGTAACCGCTTCTGGTACTCTAACAGCAATCTCTGGATGCCTCTTCAGAAACCTCCTGTACCACTTATCTCCTGGCAAATTGTCGACAAACATGTTTTTCCTAGGACAAGCATCTAGGAATCCTTTGACAACCCCTCGAACTTCGTGCTTTCTGCGAGGAAAGCCTCTTGTGTGGTTTTCAAAGATCCAACTGACAATTTGAGATTCTTCTAATTTTATTAAAACTATCGGGGGACCCATAGAACTTTTAGTAGAGCGATTATGGATCCTATTTTGTAACGTCCCTCTAGGAATGTTGTATTGCTTAGCAGCTGCGTGAATTGACAAACTTTTCTCTTGAATGCTTTCTAGCGCTAACTCTATGTCTCCTACATTATATTTTCTTGACATTATTGTGACTGAAGAGATATTTAAAAGATGGTTATTAAGAGCAGCCATTACTCTAAGATGTTTTTTAAATCCAATAATAAACCACTTGGCTCATTACTGGAATGTTTGAATATATTAAAAAAATCCAGTAATGAGCCCCCTCGGCTTATATTTGGAGTTTTTTAATTTATCATGCCCAATGATGAGCCCCTACTTTTTCGCGGGAAATATTAAATGTTTTTAAAAAAATCAAATGAAACTTACATTATGCACTAATCAATAGTTAATACTCATTAAAATATTTTACAAAAAATAAATTACATTAACTTACCAATAGGTTTAAATAAATAAGATCCCTTGTTAAATTTGTTAAAAAAACACGTATTCACAGCACACACGACGTAGGTCTATACAAATTGAAATTTCGTGTTCGACTGATAATAAAAACCACAATTGGAAGAGAAAAGAAATAAAACCAAATAATTAGGGGATTCCCAGTTAAACATAGATTTACAAAATAATAAATAGAATCCAAGGTAATTAGTAATATATCTAGTGAGGGCTCATCACTGGTAGAGGGCTCATGACTGGAATGTTTACCCTAACATCTCTCGATGAATGATGTTGTTCAGTATTTGAAACACTCCAGTTGGAAAATGTTCAGGCAATTACATACTTCCGTAATATAGTGATGTAATAGCTACACCGTAAATAGTTTTTAATAACATTGTTATAAAGCATTTTTTTCCTTCTTTCATTCTATTATTCCTACTAAAAATCCCTTATAAGTTTATGACTTGTTTGAATCTTCTAACGAGTTTTCGTGATAATTAGATGAAATAGCATAGGAGAGAAACAAAAAACTGAAGATTTAAATTGAATTGGTACAATTTTTTGATTAATTTTAAAAGTCGTTAAGATTTATTCAAATTTTCGAATAAAACGGCACTATACTCTAATCCATAGGGCTCTCGATCATTTTTACCATTATTTATGCATGCACATTCAAATTTCAAATTTTTATTGGTTTTTCTAATTTTTGTTTGTTTTCGCGATATGTATGTAAATTAAGAGTAATATGTACTATTAAATTGACGATTAATTATTTATTTAATAACTATAGTAAGTTAAAACAATGGATACTTAGCAATGAAAATGTAAATCGAATATAATATTTAATTTTTTCATATGAAAATTGCTTGCTTGCTACAGACAATCGAGTACTTGTAAATTAGCAATGTTACATACAAATTAAACTTTTTCTAACCAATATTGATACTTTATTTTGGTTATAACAAAAAAATATTACCTAGTTATTTGTTAGAAGGTATTATTATTTTTTACATAGTGGTGACGTATCTTAATGAGCATTTCATTTAAATCCATTATAAATTTAATGTTTTTAATTCAGTTTTTCACAAAATTGTTTAGTGATTTTCACAATATATAATATTGATTATCTGGTTAGTTTAATTCTTTTTGTGATTTACAACAAAATCTGGAAAAGTTTCGGTTGTGAATTTCAAAAAACTTACTTTAGTGATATTAATAAACGTAGAAAATTCACTAAATTCATTTTGGTGTAAATCATACAAAAAATAGTTAAAATCAATAAAATATTTATGATTATCACGAAAATCGACTAACAAAAGCCATATAATGATGTTAATCAAAAAAAAAATTTTTTTCCCGTGTTCATACCGGGATTTCACTGTATACCTTCAATTTTTATTGACATCAATTTGATTCAACTGTATTGCCATCACAACAATCCACAAATTCGGCAAGATTGAAATTTTTTACACTCAGCTGAACTTTTGAAAACTGAAAAAATTGAAATATGTATTTGTAATATAATTGTAATACCCTTCAGAACACTAAAAATAGTGTACAATAAACGCAAATTAAATAATATTGCCATTTTACAATCAGCTAAGCTACAGATCAAAACACAACATCCAATTAACAAAAACCAGATTGTCTTATAAATTTAATAAAATCTCTTTACGTAACAGAATCAAAATAAATTTAATTTCTAACCGGGCAGACTATAGAAACAAATTTGCTACAAAATTTTTATTTTTATTTCTTATCTATGTACTTATGTACAAAAGTAGTAATACCAAAATAAAAAAAATTAATAATTTTGTAATAAAAACGAAAATTCTTCCACAAAAATTTGATTATATACATTCTACAACAGCATTGTTTTCAATAGAAAGATGAAATATATTTATATAATTTAATTTAGAAATGTTGTTATTTGATTTTAAAAATTTTTATAGACTAGAGGCAAACAATATATATATATGTATATATATTTTTGGTTTTGGTGTATCCGCATATAGATAAGAATTTACGGTTTAATAATTTGTTCATGGTTCGATTCTAAGAAAATCAGTTTTCTTTTATACAATTTTAACAAAAATATAATGCATAGCTTTATTGATTCGTATAATATTTTTGCACGAATAAATCAATAAGCCGTTGATTTTGTTTTCAACAAGGATCGTTCTCCTTATATATATACAAAACGGTGAGTGATTCAACACAAAATGAAACACTTTACTTACGATTAAGCTTTCCATACAGTAAATAATAAAACTATTACCTTAAAATGTATAACTTCAAAATAATAAAAATCTTAAACCACAAAAGAAACGATACAAAAAAAAATGTTTACAATTCATTAGTGAAAAACTGTTCAATCTTCTTATTTTTGCTAATTTCACTAAACCAAGAAACAAAATTTTTGTTGGTTTTTCCTTTTGTTCTTGAACGATTTAAATAAAATAAGTTATTATTAGGGCAACCAAAAATATGCAATTACATATTTTTTTCCAGTGCACGAATTTTGGAAAGAGCAAGATACAAATCCGTTTCATGAAAAACTAAGCATAGAATTTAAAGCCTACTTGTTAGTGCATATTTTTGCATATTTCGCCTAAAAAAGCATATTTTTAAAAATATTGTTCTCACAAAAATATTTTGTGGTACTTTTTCTCTATTTTATACCAATGTTTGTGTCAGTCTTAATGGTATAATACATTGTATATCTCAGTTTCACGGGAAAGTACCGACGCGGTTATTTTATTTGTTTATTGAAAATAAAACCAATAAGACACGAAATATTTTATGAATTTTTAAATTTATTTGAATAAAATTTTTGAGGTAAATACCGAATAAGTACACGGATAAATATAAAAAATTCAAAGCCAGGGCCCTTATTATGAAATTTTTCGATTTCGGATTTTTTGGATATCTAAAAAATTCGCCCCATTACGAAACTAAAAAAAAAAAAATCGACGCGTATTTTTCCGAACGCACATGTTATTGAAAAAATCCGCACTATTATCAAACTAAAAAATACATCAAATTAAATTTTTCCGAAAGCACATGGCAAAATTCGACTGCTATTTAGTTGACGAATTTCAAATTCGATCGTTGTTTAGTTAATGCTATCGTGAAATAAAAACATATAAAAACATTTGCAATGTAACTTTTATAATAAATATATATTTATATATTTAAACATATGTTTGCAATTTTTAAAATTAAAATAAAATTAAAATAAAAATTAAATTGTTTTATTAAATTATTTTCATGAGAAAAACGCTTTCTTATGGTCATCGGCGTACTTGTAAATCCTCATCACTCGAAACGGCAAAAAAACCAAGACCAAAATTTTAAATGTATTTTTATTTAAAATTATTAATGTTATACGTATATTTATTATAAATAATTTGTAATCCTCACGAGACGTTTTAAGCAACGTATAATACTAACCCATCGGAAAAGGAAAAACATCTGCTGTCAAATTTGTGTTGTTGTGATTTGTTGTGCAAATTCGATTTCGGAAAAAGAATTTTTTAGATATCGAAAAAATCCGAAATCGAAAAATTTCATAATAAGGGCCCCGACCATAAAGTACCATCAGAAACCACTTTACATTCAAATTATGTAAACGGTTTATACAAAACAACCGTTGAAAACATTAGACGTAATATAAAAAACCATTTTGTATGGATAGCCATCGACGAAACCACCGATGAAGCTGGTAGATATGTGACTAATGTTACCGTCGGTATTATGCACCCCGACCAGACACTCTCCAAACAAAAATTTTTGTTAAACACAGCTCTCCTTGAAAAAGCAAATCATACCACTATAGCCCGGCTTTTTGACGAGTCAGTCAAAATTTTAGACGAAAATTTTGATAAAGATAAGATTTTACTTTTTTTATCAGATGCAACACCCTATATTACAAAAGCAGCTCGGGCAATTCAAATTTTTTACCCAAAAATTACACATTTAACATGTGTTGCACACGGTCTTCATCGTGTATGTGAATATATTCGTCGATTTTATCCTAAGGTGGATCGTTTAATATCCAATATTAAAAAAGTTTCCTTGAAAGCTCCATCAAGAATAGAGAGTTTTAAAGAAATAGCACCCGGCATCGCACTTCTTCCACAACTAATAACAACACGATAGGGAACATGGCTTGCAGCTGTGAGATATTATTCAAATAATTTTGAAAGTTTAATTTGTGTATTTAACGCATTGGATGACGAGGAGGCAGCCTCAATGAAAATCTCAATGCAACTATTATTTGACCCCTCAGTAAAGGCTTATATAATCTTTATTGCAGCGAATTACTGTTTTCTTGAGACATCAATCACTAAGTTGGAGACTTCCGGTCTTCCGCTTGTTGACCAAATTAAAATTGTTTCTGATGCTGCAAAAGAAATAAATAATGCACAAGGAGAAGCTGAATTACGGGTTTGCTGTATTAAGTAGTATTTCTGCTAATATTGCCACAGCTTCCATGGGCAGCGCACCAGAAACATATACTATTGAGGAAATGCTATCTTTTAAATTTGCACCAACTACTTCTGTTGATTTGGAAAGAAGCTTCTCAATGTATAAAAGTGTTTTCCGTTCAAATAGACAAAGCTTTCTTTTTGAAAATTTAAGCCAGATATTTGTGATTTATTGCAATGAAAATTTAAATTAAAAAATGTAAAAGTACACTTTTTTTTTTTTTTTTTTTTTTTTTTAAATTATTTATTTATTTATTTATTTATTTATGTTTACATATTAAAATTACTTAAGTGTATTTAATGACTATTACTTTTTTAAAAATTTTTATAAAATAAAATTAAAATATAATATAAATATAATAATATAAAACCAATTAACAAATACATTATTGAAAACAAATCTTAATGGATCTATAATCCCTTGAAAAGAAGTGTAATCAACAATGCAGATTCTATATATCAAATAAATAATCATAATATAAAAAAATAAAGAAACAATAAAATTAATTATAAAATAAATTAAATTATAAAATATACTTAGTTACAACTGAATTCAAATAAATATTTACGGCTTTCTTGAACTGGACATAATTTTTTTGTTTAACTTCTTCAGGCAATTCATTGTACAATTTAGGACCCATGCACGAGATACGATTTCTACCATAATCATTTGAAATGGAGCACGGTTTCAAATTTCCTCTATTACGTGTATCATATCCATGATTAAATGTATTTAAACTTAAATTGCATACTCCAAAAGAGGCTTTCTTTATTCTGTAAACGTATTTTACAACTTGCAAAAAATGTAAGGCCTTAATAGGCAAAATGTTTTCAACTTTACCTGTATATAAGTTATTGGTAGAATACAAAAATGGAAGCCTATATATTGCCTTTAAGCAACGATTCTGAAGAACTTGTATTTTTTTTAGACGCGATATTGAAGCATTACCATAAATTACAAGACCATAAGAAATTTTAGAGTGGATAAATGCAAAAAATATACTACGCAATACTTTTATTGGAATGAAATATGAAGACCTACGCACAAAGCCTATAATTGGCGAGATTTTTGAGCAGACCATATCAATATGATGCTGCCAATTTAATGATGAGTCAAAAATCATTCCCAAATACCTATAAGAGTCAACTAACTCTATTATAGCATTTGATATGTTAAGGCTTGGTAATGTAGGAATAGCTTTACCAATGGAACGAAAAACCATATATTTTGTTTTAGACAAATTCAGAGATAGCATATTGGTATCAAAATATCGAATTAACAGATCCAAATCATGCTGCATTGACTGCAACCCTTCGGTCGTATCCTTAACTTTAAAAAATAATGCTGCATCATCTGCAAATAGCCTCAATTTACCTTTCAAAGGAAGATGACCCATATCATTTATGAATAATAAAAATAGCAATGGGCCAAGGACACTCCCCTGGGGCACACCACATTTTACCATACGAGAATGGCTTGACTTTCCATTTACCACTACAAACTGATAGCGATCCATAAGATAACTTTCAACCAATTCATAGGATATTCCTCTGTATCCATAGCAATATAATTTATCTAATAATAAATAATGATCCACAGTATCAAAAGCTTTCTTTAAGTCAAGAAAGAGAGCAAAGACATAAAATTTGTCATCTATAAAACTGTTAATCATATCAACCGTTTCAACCAAGGCCACATCAGACCCAGAACCACTCCGAAAACCATATTGAAATTTATAAAAAAAATCGTTAGCTATCAAAAATGAATTAATGCGCACAGCCAGCAACTTCTCCAACAACTTATCAAACACGGATAAAGAGCTAATAGGTCTATAATTTGACATACAATGTTTATCTCCGCTTTTAAATACTGGAATAACTTTGGACAATTTTAGAGAATTTGGGTAGACACCAGATAAAAAAATTTTATTAAATAATATTGATAAAATCTCAGAAAACTGATTAATGTTTAGTTTTAACACTTTGCTATTAAGTAAATATGGTCCACCTCCTTTATTGGTATCCAATTCATTAATCAAATTAAAGATTTCAATAGCTGATGTGGGTTTAATAAAAAAGGTAGAATTAACATTACAACAAGTATTGAATTTAAAAATATTTCTATCACTATTAATTTGACTGGCTAAATCTGCACCAATATTTACAAAGTAGTCATTGAAATTATCAGAAATTATTTGTGGATCTGATAACAGAACACCATCAGCCTCAATACAAAATTTCGATATACTCTTGTTAGTTTTGCCTAGCAAATTATTAATGTTATGCCACAAATCACGTTGGTTAGGAGCATTAGCAAACATCTTTTCAAAATATTTCTTCTTGGAAAAGTACTTGGCACGCTTGAGTTCTTTATCAATTTCAAGAAGCATATAGTCGTAATTAGAATTAATATTAATACTGTCGGGCTTACTTATTTGACGTTTTCGTTTCTTCATGATGTCCTCTTTTTTCTTAATCAATTGCCATACGTCATATGTAATACTTTTATAGTTTTATAACTTTTTTTTAATTTGATGTTTTAAACAAAAGCATGTGATTTTATTATTTTTTTTAGCATGGAGCTTTTTGCATTTTTGTATAATTTTTTAGAGCATATTTTAAGAACGTTTGTTGAATGCGTTGTTACTTCTTCATTTCTTAATAAAGAATTAACGATATTTTTTGTTTATTTTTAACACAAGTAAATGTTACCATTAAGGATTTGGTTTATATCCCTATAAAATAAACTATAATTACTTAATTTCATTTCATAAATCGGCATTACATGCATTATTTATTAAAAGAAAATTGTTAGTGGCTCTGACTATTCGAAAAACAACGTCCTTTGATCGGGTTATTATTTGGTGTGGGATTATATAGATGACTGATTGCCGCTTCGGATAACATAGACCAGTGCCGACAACGTAACCACCGTCCAAACTAGTTCTAAACTACAGTGACCAAATTTCTTTTGGACGTCAATGTGATACGGACGGTGAAAGTTTTAAAACATCCTTCAATGCGTTTCAATCTAACTTATTCTCTCAGCAAGTTAAGTTTGGTTTGAATAATTTTAAATTAGTATATTTTCATAATTAATCTCAAAATATTTAGAATTTTGATATGATCTGCATGAACTTTTATTATCTGTTACAAAAGGTAGTCTTCGATAAATGCCTCTTTTTTGGCTAATTTGATGTCAATCGCATTGGGGCCAGTCTCATTTTCTTCATCGGAAGTCTCGGTTTCATTCTGTGCATTCAGTTACTCGGTGATTCTCTGAATGAAGCACTCGCTTTTCATAAACTGAACAAATCTAAGGGCATCTTGTCGTATTGTTGTCTGACATTCATTAGACGAGTATATTTTCTATATTTTTACCGGTAACTAATTTTAGGTCCAGTCAGAGAGTAATTAGTTTTTTTGTAACCGAGTTGACAAATTCTCTCACATTATCGGAGTGTAGTATACAAGGTACACCAAATCTTAAGAATATGTTCGTAAGATGGTATGCAACTTTTTCAGCTCTTTTCGATTGTAATGCTCGCAGCAAAATTAATTCAATAAGTTGGTCCTGGTATATCATAATGAATTTATATCCGCGATTAAGTTGTGCTTGAACATATCAACTAGATCCTCTTGACATCGGCTATTCATTTCACTGTAAAGTATGGGCTGAGAAACAAATGCTTTTTCGCTGATTAATTACACACATTTGGCGGTTTCAGGTCGGCCAACTGTTGGCAACATGTTAAGCAAAATCAATAAGTTTAGTTCTGAATGACATTGATACATATAAGGGAATTTCATGGCAACACTGATGGTCTAAACGTCAATTATTTCATGGGTATTTTTTTTTCAGCTATCGTATTTGTATATTACACATTTTGAACTAATAATAAAATAAATAAATTCATTAAATGTTTTTCATTAATATAATATATATATAATTTATATAATTTATATAATTAATAATATAATATAATATAATTTAAGTAAATTAAATGAAATAAGTGAATTAAATGAATGAAACAAAATTTTAAATCAATTACTTTAGACCTTCGAAAGAAAATTTGAAATCTTAAGGCGGCTGCTCGTATGCAGATAATCTATCCCGACGAATCATCCACACTCTCAACCAATTAAATCACTAGAAAGCGAATTTCCCCTATGTATCTCGCCTATTAATTTCTCCTCCTGAGTTGAAATATTTTTATCTTTGGGCAAATTATCTGCATGCGACCAACCTAATAATACAAAAAAATAATAATAATGAGCAATCGTTGTGCCCATAATATTTTTACTTTTTTCAATTTTTTTTTTTGAATGACATAAATGTCATAATTTCGTTTTTGTGAACAGTTTTTTTTTGTGTATAAATTCAAAATGTAAAAATTTAATAATAATTAATAATAAAATTATTATATAAATGATGAGCGTGTAGCGGCCGGCATATTTCCAGATGGTTCTCAAGGAGGAAATGATAATAGCTTACAGAATCTTTTGAATATGGACACTCGGGAGCAAGAAGACAAAGAGAACGGTGAACGAGAACCTTTTGAAGAAGTCGATGATGAGCAACTTATCGCCCGTAATCGTGCCAAGGACAACTGGAAGGATGAACATCGCCGCGGCGACGGAAATCGCCACAATCGCAGTTAAATAATTAAATCATACTTAATTGTTTAGAACAAAATTTAATTAAATTAAAAAGTAAAAAAAAAAAACAATTACAAAATTTAATAAATAATTTGGATGGCCGATCGATCAACCATCTAATTTTAATGGTTCAAGATTATATTTGATTTTGATTTTGTTTCGTATCAATAATCCTCGTATTATGCGTTTCCAGTTACCGTATACTCGCTTCTCGTATTTTTCTCTTTCCCGTTTTTTTAGATCATCAAACCATGCCTCGACGACTTTATCACCGAATTCTTCACATATAACGAACCCGTCGAATACTGGATGACAGCTGCCTGAATGGAAATCAAAGCCGACTACGGCTGGGGCACAATCAATTCCCAATTTTTTGCAAACTCGATTTAATCCGTTCACTGAAACGAGGATAAATTAAAGTTAGAGTTTAGTTAATTATTATGAAATTTGAATGATTTTACATCTCAAGTGAATCGTCTTCTTTGGTAACATGCATTCCTTGAATGATTCAACATTGCCATATGCATTGCGAGGAACAATGCCATTTTCGGCTGTGGGCGGTTCATATTCCTTCGTTTGCCATATTCCAAATATTTCGACAGGAACACCTTTAATTATCGTTTGCGTAAAACGATCCCATTTTGGACATGTCACAATTTTGTAGGGGGCCTCGCCCGGCATCACAACTCTAGCTTGTTTCATCCAAATTTCTCGAGAATGTAAAGTGTGAACACATTCCCGAGCGTATAAATGATTAAATTTTTATTAAACAATGCGTAAAAAATTCAAAATGGAACTGAATTTACTACAAAAATATTTCTTTCTACTACTACTAAAATTTATAACACGAATCGAAATTAAAAAACCACAAGAAATCACAAATCAAATTAATAGAAAACTTTAAAATCGCACAATATATTTTTTATTCACGGATAAGAATTTGGTATGTTCACAGCCAAGTACAAATCTAACTGAAGAAAAACAAGAAATAGAATGACAAGCAAAATAGACGAATTTTTGAGCAAAAGCCAATCAAATCTAACTTCATATTCTGAGTAACGAAATCAGCGGATATCATCTGCATACGAGCAGCAGCCTTTAATGTTTAAAATACTAAAAACTTTAATACTGTTCTAAAAATAGATCGACATTTTGTTTATAAATTTTAAATGATTTAAATTTTATATTTTATATTTTATAGATTTAAAATTTGTTAAATTCTCTTTCTAAAAATTTGAGATTAAAAATCTAATTGTTAAATTTTGAATTCTATATTTTTAACTTTTTGTCTTAATTCTTATACCAGAATTTTCAAAATATACATATTTTGCACTAAATACTTATTATATAACCTTTTCATATGTCATTCTACAAGTAGCATGGGTGAAAGCAAATAAATGAGTTTGGAGAAGATCGCAAATACCAAAAATATGGACTGATTCCGGTCGATTCAACAAATGCTGATGCTTACCGTCGTAAAACCACACAAAAACGTAGGGAAAAAATAACGCATCATAATAATAAATTTGAAGAATATACACCTCGTAGTCTCATACGTATATGAAACTTATTTCTCAAGTCTCATTTTTCGACCAAAATCGGTTAGGAAAATATATAATTCATTTCCGTCCTAACATTGGTATATTTCCTAGAAGTTTCTGAATTCAGCCTAACTCAACCAACCTTCACGACCTACAGCTACATGGGCTGCTACAATTACATCAAAGATATCTTTCGCAGGTAAGTAGTACTTTACAGGTTCAGTTATCGAGACCAGCTTTGCAATTCTCCAAAATATTGAAACATTTCCATCGTCTGTATTGCAAAGGTGGTGTTTTCATCGAAAATTTTGACCGTTCCACTTCAAGTAAAAGTTTATTGTAAACATCTCTGGTCATTCCATTGTAGTGACTCGTTTTGTCACTCTTCAAACCTTAAATTTAATTTCCAAAACTGAAACCACAGAGTGTACTCAATAACTGGAGTATGAAACTTCTCTCAAGTATGCCTTAGTACTTTACCAGTACTAAGTTCAATAATTATATTGTAGAAGAAGAGGTTTAAATGATCAGAAGCAAATATTTTTTTTCGCTTTTGAAATTTTGTTGTAATTTATTTTACACGGTTTACAACAATGCAATGAGAGTTTATGTCTAGTCACAATTTAAGTCTCATCAGGAATTTAGAATTTGCTGAGAATCACCTGATTAGCTGATCAATAAAAAAGAGCATACGCTATACTTGTTATCCATCAGAAGAAACTATATACTCACGGCCGATTACATTCATTTATGCGTTGCAATTTCGATTGGTGGAAAAATTTAGCAGACAGTCCGTCACACATCAACGACTACGCACAAAATGCCATGACATAGGTATATCCGGTCATATACGGTCGTCTGGTTCTCTTCTCAACACCTTTCCAAGCAACAATTCAGGAAATTGTTGGATTTAATCGTGAAACAACACATGAATGGTAAACAAGAGGGTTTCCGGAATAATATATTATGATAAGGCTGCTGGAAAATTGCTGAAACGCTGATTGTAAAATAAAATAATACGACTTTGCTGCGTCATTTGTATATTTTCAAAAGCTAACTCAATCCCACTATAGTAAATAGCTTCCCAGATCATAACCTCTTATTCCCTGTTGTGATGGTGATAGAGAACTAGCTGTTTGTTTTTTAAAGCCCGGTTTAAAGGTGGCTTTTTCTTAATTTTCATCAATTTTCTGGCATTATTTCATATTTTTTCCATTTTTTCAGGATTTGTTATAACTAGTTTAACACAACAGTTTGACTTTGGCTAAGATTTTCGGGATTATATATTCAGTTGATTTTGTGCAACCATATTTTATTTGATGTGCTCGCATCGATTGAGGTGAAATTGTTTAGCAAATTAATTGTAACAAAAATACCATTTTTTTAATAATTTTTTGTATATGCACGGATATGTCAAGTTACCATGGATTTATAATTCATACTGTTGTATGTCTAATATCATATTCAATAGAAAAACCCTTAAAGCTAAAAAAAAATCTTTTATTATTTTTGCTGTAAAACTTCAAAAAAACGTACATACATATGTACATATAAGTTGAACATATAAAATATGTGCTTATATGTATGTACATATATAAAATATTCCATCATCTATATGTACTATACACAATTCTTATTTTGTATGTCTCAAAAATCAAGACAGACAATTTCCAAAAATAAAAAATTTGTATATATACATATATACATATAAACAATTTTCATCTCCGGTGTTTCTCAATTTTATGTACACAGAACAAAATGTGTGTACAATATTTCGAAAAAAATACGAAACATAAAAAGTATTTCTACTTAAGAGACTCGATATATATAGGTACATACTCATACAGTTTTGTCAGAAAATCTTCATGTTTGGGTATTTGCATGTTACATAAATGTGCCTTGTACTTTTGCTCAATGCACTTACTTGAAAATAGCAACACAATATGCAAACAGAAATATAGAATATTGTAAATTTAAAAGATGTTAGCGTCAGCCCTTGCAAAAACAAAAAGTTATATGGATGATGGACAAAGAGAAAAATTTTCGATAATTTGATTAAAATAATAATTCTTGTTTTCTTCTAAAGACTTAACACAAGTCTTGCGTTCTTATAAATTATAAAAAAATTAAATGTCGATACCAAATTTTATTTCACCTTCCCAACAACTCACATAAAAAGACACGAAAAAAGGTCTAGCTCTGGTGTAGGACAATTTTTCCTGTAATTTATTATGTCAGTGCTAGAAAATTCGATTGAAATTAGACGTCGGGAGTTTATTTTTATTTTTAATTACAATCATATATTATACCAAATGGAATATTTTAAAAACAAAATCTCGATACCACATTTTATTTAACTTTCCAACAACTCACATAGTGTAACACACGATAAATTGTCTAGCATTGTTGCAACACAATTTCTCATGTGTTTTACTATGTGAGTGGTTGGAAAGTTCGACTAATTTGGTATCGAGAAAGTTAAAATATATTTTTATTATTATAATTGTATGTTTGCCGCCCTCGGTAGCACAGTAAGTTATTCGAGGGTCTCGGGTTCGATTCCCGGTGGTGACCAAAACTCACGGTTGGGTGTTTTTAATGTGTAAGTATATGTGTTTGTCCGGGTGTTGCACGGTGGGCCCATGTGGCATTGAGTGCTGGAATAATCCGCCCAACTTTAATTTTAAATGGTATGTTTTCTGGGATATCGTTTGGGGTATTGTATTCGTTCTACGCATATGATGAACCATTGATAATAAGAAGAATTGTATTGTCTTATGCCGCATGATCGCTAGACGTTTGTCGAAAGGAATTTATGATCCCACGTTATATACAACAGAGCGACTGTTATATGAATATCTCTAAGGATGTACTGAACTTTCATTGGCCATTAGTTTTTGTTAGATGCTTCATCAACATTTTTGCCTTTACACTATTTTTGTATTACAGAAAAACTACATAATGGTTGGCTAATAAATTAATAGTGGCAATACCTTACCTTTTGTTCGACACCATGATTATAACTGAATTAATAAAAACAAAATCGATAAATTTAAATAGAGTACCTATATACTAGATTAAAAAAATTGAATTTCATTGAAAAAGTAACGTCAATTTTTCAGGCACTCTGTAACTGTAGGTTTATAGTAGATCAGATAATTTGAAATCTAAATGAAGAAAGGTACGGTATTTTGGAGAAATGACAATTGAAAACGCGGATCCTTGCAAGATTATAAATATTTTTCATGGTTATTTTATCATAGGGTCTATTTTTTAATTCAACCCGAGCGAGCAGTGCGCTGTCAAAAATGTACACTGCGTTTTTTAATTCAACCTGTGTAATTTTACTCCACACATTTTATTTTTTAATATGAGCTAAGCCGACTAAATTTTTGCTCTGAAATGAATGTAAGTGTCAAGAATAAGCAAAAACTAACCTTAGTTATTATTTTTTTATAAAAACAGATTACAGCAAATTTATTTTTATAAAAACATTTTATTATCACGCTATTTTTACTCTTAGTACACCGACCAATTTGACGCTGTACTCTGTGTACACTGGTTGAGTAAATACACTCACTCGGGTTGAATTAAAAAATAGACCCATAGTTGGAACTTTGACGTTCTTCAGAAAAGTCAAATATACATAATTCTAAACTAACATTTTCCTAAATATTGGCATTATTGTACAAATTTACATTAATGATCAAAATTAAAAATTTCCCTTTTCTTCGAAATTGTTATAGAAATACAGAGAAAATGAGCTTGTCGAAGTTATCAGATGGAACGAAGAAATGGTTTGGTGACTTTGGGCGACCTTTAATGACCCTAGTTTTGTAAATACGTGCAAAATAATGTTTTATTTAATGGGTTAATGTACTTTTGAGGCACCTCGCCGATTGTCCTTTAAAAACTCAATAACTTCTTCATTTAATTACCGCAGTAGCTGTTCAAAATAACCGCAATAAATTACATTTGTTTCTCACACAGCGCATACTTTTTACATTTATGATCAGTTAGTTTGGTTTCAGTATGTCATGAAATGGTGCTAATGATATTTAAAAAATGTGCTGGCAAAATGTTACTCAAACAGCAGTATTGTATACTAGTATTTCAAATAAATATCGTTTTAATAGAAAATACTGTAATACGCTGGGCGTATTGGTTTAAGACCACGGGAGATATTAAGCATCAGACAAGACATCGCAGACGAAGTGCTGTAATTAGAAATGGAGAGATATTGGCTATAATTTTCGTGAATCCTCATGTCGGCAGTATCACAAATACTAAAAAAATAAGTTACATGCTACATACGTATTGTTAAGAGAAACGATTTTCTTAAGAAAAACTAATTCTGTCAGTGGTCTCAAAATAGTTGCATAAGGATGCTAACTTTTTCACATTGACAGTCGTCTGATTGGACCATTTTTTTGGAGGGCACTCTTACAAGCAATGGAGTAGCCAGGTATTTACTCAAGGAGGGGCTGATTGGTTGAATTGGACTGATTTAATAATAATCAATAATAATCATTGAATAATCATTGAAATTGCTCTAAGTCGATTACTTTGCATATAATCAACTTATGATTGTGAACACGAGGTTTTAACATTACAACGTGTACAATATACATTTCAATTGGCCACAAATATTAATACTTTTTTTGCTCTGCAGCCTTGTATTATTCCATTTCAGTTACTGAAACCATTTATCAACAAATTTGTTTTCTGGTTAATTTTAACAATAACATCAGTAACCGTTTATGATGCAGTGGTCTGATCTAAGTTTTCAGCCAGGCCATTGGAAACTCGCATATCACCTATGTATTACCGTAAAAATTTTATATACCGCTGTTCATTTGAAAAAGCTCCTTTTGACGTTTCCAAATATTCTTGAAAAAAATAATGGCTAGAAAAATAGTCTTTTTCACCTACGTTATAAATACGATTCATTTTATATAATTTTAACTTTAATATTTATTTATTCTGATACATCTGCACACGACGAAGCTAAATCTATGGCTTATAAGTTTACTGCATAAAGTTAGAATTTGACAACTCTGTGTTGATAATTTTGATTTCTGAAATCACAGATAGATTAATCACGAATATTTGAAGAAGAAGATTTGTGAAGACACGTTTTGATTTGAGTGGATTTGGCAATTAGCAAAACAGTCGATATTCGGGAACGGAAATCCCATGATTAATTCATGAACTATACCTTTACATTCATACTGTGACAAAGAGTTACAGTGATAGGCGATGCTGCAGATTGGTTTACAACCGGAATTGGATCAATTGGGTTTGGAAAGTATTTGGTTGCAACAAACTCCCGTTCCCCAGATTAAAAAATATAGTCTAGAGGCGGCTTTTGGCAGAAGTTTTATTGAAACAAATTTAAATATTGGTAGCGCTATACATTTAAAACTTGATTTTGCATTTCAGATGTTGTTAGTTTCATGTAATCAAATAGATCAGTCCACTGAAAACTACTACTTTTAATTTTAAGTTTACTCTGTAAAATCTATCGAAGGTTCAGATTACCAGTCAGACAGCCAATTAGACTCTCGAATATAAATTTATTGTCATACATTGCAACCGACGAAACTGAGTGTACGACTTACTAGAATTAAAATTAGCAAAGCCATTTTTCTTCATTACATAATTAAGTAAGAAATCCTCATTTGAGGTTATTTACAAACTAACAAACATTTTTATTCAGTTTTATTCAAAATAAATTGGAATGATGTAGGAGGTAATATTTAAGATGTCTGAATGTAGGAATTGAGACCTTTTATTTGACGCCGAATATTTTTAATAAAACATGAATATTTCGGAAAACTATTAAAATTACATTAAAAGTTAATTGTTAAGTTCATTACCCGGGATTAAACGCAATTATTCACAATAATACTTTGTCCCTTTGCAACAAACCCCTGATTTAAGTTGATTTTTTAAAGCTGCCACTCTAAACTATCTATAACTATACATACAAACATGCAGTGATTATATTTTATTCGAATTATTTATTTAATATTTGAGTATGCATCAAAACATGAGAGAGATTTAACCCCACAAAACCTCTATTCCCTACGCTACACCTGAGATGTTCCCGTCAGGTTTAAGGCTCGAATGTTGCTTCAGTTAAATGTCACGCTATATATTTCCATAAAAATGAATCTACAGAAGTGGATCCCAATATCGTCTTCAGCGAGATCACCATGTTTGATTTGTTTGAACCATTACCTCTCTTAAACAACTAGCCTATACCGGTTGTTTTTTTTTAAGCTTACACTTTCAAATATCTCGGAAAATAAACCCTCTACGATAAAAATGACCATTAACATTAAATTAAATCGTTCCGGGAGAGAAATACATTAGTGCTAAAATTAAGATTTTTTTCGATTCATGATAAATGGCGCTGTAATATAGACGATATTAAATTTTTTTCGATTTCTCCTACTGAGAACATTATGCATACGAGTCTGCAATATGTTTGCATTAAAATTAACACGTTTTCAATGTAAATACTCGAAATTAGTTTTAAACAAATTGAATTTTTTAAATTTTTAATTATTGAAAAATGAATGTCAAGAAACTACTTTTAGCGTAACCCAGGAACAACTACGTGGACTTCATCTTTTAATTAAATTAAGTGCGCTCAAAATGATGGCTTTCGACTTCAATACACTTATTAATCCGCATTTCAAATGAATGTACACAACTGAGAAGCGTGTATGCTGGAATTTCAGCACAAGCATTTCTTCTCACGTGTTGTTGGTACTTGTTGGTATACTTTGTCTTTGAGATAGCCCAACAAAAATAACTCTGGCGAAGTAAGATCTGGTTATTTTTTTTTAATCCAGCGACCATTGAAATTACGAAGAAGTACTTCTCGTACTACCAACGAATAGTGTGCTGGACAACCATCATGTTGAAACCACATATTCTGTTGCAATTCTAAGCTCAAGTCTTCAAATAATGTTGGAACCATTTCACCATTCAAGTTGCCTTCAATAATATAGGGGCCGATGAGTTGTTTGTCAATTATTCCACACCCCATGTTGACAGTCCAAGTTGTTTATACACTCCAGTAATTCATGTTGTGTCGATTAACCGTTCCATGGTTTGTAAAAGACGACTCATCGGAGAACAATACATAGCGAAAACAAATGGCATTTTGCTGTATTTGTTCACGTGCCCACAGACAAAAAAGTTACCCGATTTCGAAAATCAACGCCATGAAGATCTTGGTGTAAAGCCACATGATATATGGATGATACTTATGTCGGTTCAAAATAATAATTCGGATTCGCTAGCTATTTCTCGTGTATTTATATGAGGATTATAAGCTACTGCAGCCAATGTAGCAGTTTCGTTAATTTCCTTAGTTACTGTTGCTCGACGGGTCCTTTTCTTCGGTCGAACACTTCCATCAGCAGTGAATTGTTTGATAGTCCGTTAAAATGAAGCACGTAATCGAACCCTATCTGAAAAAACGCGAAGCGTAGAGATTGACCGCATTATCAAGACTACGGCCAGCTTCTCCATAAACCAGGACCATTTCAATTTTTTCTTTTACAGTTAAATACTCCATTTGGAATTGTAATAGCCTTACGCAAGGTCTTACAGGTCTTATTGTTTTCGAAATAATCTTTGAACAAAATCATTTATTTGAAAACAAATTCAGTCGCATGTTCCTATGCATAGTTATGAATCGTATGGTTCATAATGTTTTCAGTAGGAGAAATCGAAAACCATTTAACGTCTATTACAGCGCCATCTGTCATGAATCGAAAAAAATGTTTCAAGGAAATCCTACGTAGTTAAAGCAACAGCAATTAAAAATAGGGGTTCTTATTCAGTTTCCAAGTTGCCCCCACCCCTAAGGCTTATTTTCCGAGAAAAAAAAACAAAATAAAACATTCTTCTAAATTTTAACTCAGACTTTTAATTATGTTGATATCTAGTAACCATTTGGTTTTTGACATACTTGTTGAGTCTATTGAAGACAATCGACAGAAAACCTCAAAAGCACGGCACATCTTCTTGATCATCTAAAGTCACTAAACAAATTTCCTTATCTGACAACTTTGATAATTAATAGATCCTCTGCATCTCTAACCATTTTTGAGAAAAACGAGGTACACGTTTTACCAGACTGACCCGGATTTAAACAATATTAAATTTTATCCTTAATTCTGTAAAATTACCGGTTATCCTGAAACTACCACCGGCAGTCATCCGCAATAAAGAAATATTATTATATTACCTCGTAGCTCGTATTTGATTCACCTGAGAAATTACTTGAACATTTTCTTGCAAATTGTTGCTGATTCTTAAGTTTATTTCTGTTACAGCTTCGTTTCGTTTCATATGCTCTATTAAATTTGATATAACATGAACTGCACATACATACAGGGTTGTAAACATCTAGCCCATTAAAATTAAGCATAATAAGAAATATAAAAAATTTTTTTTTTGGAGTATACAGATCTTATTCGTGGAAATATTTTTCTTATATTACCATTTTCATAAATTTTTACAAATTAATTTCTAATTTTTATTTCAAATAATTCAAAGAATGTCAACATTTATATCCACTTTAAGCAAACAAATAAAGTCACCATGTTAAAAATCCCACAGTTTTTTTATTTTGTATCCATTTGAAACACAACCTAAAGATAGAATAAGTAAAATACTATTTTTTTACAAATAAAATCTTTATTCTAACTAGGGGAAACCGACTTAAGAGCAAAAAAAACTTTTAATTGTAAATTTTATATTCTTTCAACAAACAATTGAATTCACTGTAATACAGTTGACTGCGACAAAAATGTACATAGAAAATGTGCAAGTCGTATACATCACTTTGTAACCCCACCTCCACATGCTATATGCAGAGCACAGGAAATTTATAAAAACGACAAATAAATTAACTTTTAATGAAGACGACACAAAAAAGACATTTTGAATTGCAATTATGTATATTAGGTCGGGTCCCAAAAGGCATATATGGTTGGCTTATTTTTTTTGCTTGAATTTATGCTGTGACACAAAATAAAAAAATGAAATTTTGTGAAAATATTAAATATTTTTAAAAGTCAAATTAGTTTTCATTTAGAACAAAATTTTTCTGTATTTTAAAATCAAATTATTCTATAATATGATGGGAGAAATAAAATTATGGTGGATTGAACAGAACATTGCGGCTCGGTAGAATATAATGAACGAACAGGAAAGGATGATGAATATGGAATTACATTGAATGGACGGTTTCCCGGAATTTTGTAAACAATTTTATTTATTTTTTGGTTCTTGTATTGCTATGCTTTGGGGTTCTTGTTAAAAATATGTCTTCAAATTTAATATTTTTGGTGGTTGGGTAAAAATCGGGATTTCTGTTTATAGGACATTTTCTCTTTCTTGTTTTAATTGTTATTGTGTTTTGTTGGGCTACGGATTTTGATTGTTTTGAAAACAAAACATTCCACGAATAATAAATAATTGAATGTAGGTCTTTTGCATTTTATGACGGCTACCCGAAAAAAAAAAATTACATCTTTCTAAAATTAAATGGGCATGGTTTGGGTTTTTCGGTGTAATACCCCATGGATTTTTTCTGTTTTTAAAGCAAGTTTGTAATTTAATAGCTTAACAAACAGACCCTACCCTTCACACGGCATCATCCATTTTTAACACGATTTTATCATGAAATATTTTGAGTTGAATCAAGAAGACATGAATGAAATCAACTTTTCCCTTCTGATTAATTTTTTAATTTTTCAATTGAAAATCGATCAGCAAATATTTTATTATGACATTTATTGATTTATTATATTTTTAATAGCATTTTATTATATATCAAAATTATATAGACACAGTATAAATTTATCTAGACACATCATCATAATACAGAATTTGTTGCCTCTGTTTTCAACCTATATGTGTACGTACGTTCATATACATAAATACATAATGTAGTATATGATTGTAAAGGGTTTCCCAATAGGAATGATATGATTTTTAAGTGACGTTTAGCCCATTTGTAATATGTCATTTTTTGTTTCATTGTATTCAGTAATGTTTACAATTTCATCATCAACGTCGTGAATTTGCTGAATTTGCCTTGGAACAACTTGAAAACGATAACGATTTTTTTAAGAAAATCATATTCTCCGATGAGGCTCACTTTCATCTGAGTGGTGCAGTAAATAAACAAAACTGTCGATTCTGGTGCGAAGAAAATTCACAAATTATTCATGAAAAACCATTACATTCACCTAAATTGACAGTTTGGTGTGGATTTTGGTAACACCGTTACTGTCAATGGAGATCGGTATAGATCGATGATAACAAACTTTTTATGACCGAAATTGGAAGAAGTTGATCTTGATAACATTAGGTTCCAACAAGACGGGGCTACGTGTCACACAGCAAGTGCAACAATTATACTATTTCTTGTGGGGTTATTTGAAGTCATTGGTCTTTAGCAATAAACCAAACTCGCTTCAAGCTTTACAAGTCAATATTGAACAACGTGCTATTTATGACATACGACTTGATTTAGTGGAACAAGTTCTCGAAAATTGGGTTATCGAATTCGTTCCTGCAGCAGAAGTCGTGGAGGCCATTTGAATGTCGTTTTATTCAGAACTTAACATTAAATAATAAACATTTCAATTTCCTCAACAATTAGTGTGTTTTTTTTTAAAGAAATCATCTCACTCTTATTGGAAAACCCTATATATGGAATGGGTATGAAAATATTTTTTATTCAGGTCACGTTTTAAAATTTTCATACAAAATTGTTTATAATTAATTAAAATTTATCTTATTTAATAATTTATTTTTTGTATGAATATTTATATTTAATTATAATTTGATGATACATCAATATTGATTGTGGAAAAAACTGTGTGTGTGTGCATGAAGTATCTATATTATTTTATTATTAAAATACACACACATTAGTTGGGTGACCGCAAATCCGACGGACATATTGCGGATTAATCAAATTTACAATATTTTTAATTATTATACACCTAATCCTGTTTTTACACCGCGGTACATACGTTCCAGAGAATATCGTGTAAAAAAATCATGTTAAATCATATTCAAGGAACATAAAAATTTGGCATATAGGAACATAAAAAAATGGTATAAGGACAATGTTTTATTCGGTGTCAGTTTCTGAAAGTATATCACTTTCGTCAGAAGAAATGCTTGGTTGAACGTTTACATCTTCAACTATGTTTATTGGTAACTGCCTATCAGAAACAGTTTCAGGCACAGGTTTATTTATTTTAATAGTAAATTCGGTTATAGTACGTTGTGCTACTGCTTTGGAGAGGTCTTTGTACAGATCCTTGTATCCCGAGCCATACAGGATTGTAGATCTTATTGAAATTTCACAGCTGTTTCGTTTATGTGATCATTTGTCCGAAAATGATCTGCCAATTTTTTCGTCATTTGAATAGGCCATCAAGAATTGAGCTGGTGGTTATTGAAGACGGAATTTCGTCCATATCAGTACTATAATTTGCTTCAATGTCTTCTACTAGTACAACCTCTAATAACTCATCTTCATGAAGAACTCTGTCAAAAATTATTTCGTTTACATCATCAGCGGTACAAGTATCAAATCCTACCTCCAACTGCTTGTGCCAAAGTGATTTTTTCGCTTTTAAAGCGTTCTGGCCATATGGCCTTCCAACGGGCCAAAGCAGCATGTTTTATTCAATCCATGATGGAAACACGTTTCCATGCATCAATAACAGTAATATTAACATCATTGTCCATTTTATTCAAAATGTATTGAAATTACCGCTTTGGTTGATTGATTTAGGGCAGTAGTATTAAGAGGCAAACAAACTACATATTTTACATCAACAGAATTTTAAATGGCGTACCTTTATCATCCATAAAACGTTTTACTTCTGTAACAAAACAGTTGTGGAACTATATTCACTAAAAACTGATGAAGTAATCCACGCCTTTTTATTTACCATCAAATGGACTGGCAAACTTTGAATATCGACACCTTTCAATCCTCATAGTTGGAGAGATTTAGTGATCAACAGAGGTTTTAGTATCCGGTCCCCTGATGCGTTACTGCAGCACAAACACGTAATTCTATCTTTTGCCACCTTAAAGCCACTAGCACTTTTTTCGTGTTTTGCTATGTACGTTCGGCTTGACATTATTTTCCAGAAAATTGTACTCACCTTCGTCAATTAATTTGGTCAGTTGCGAAGGGAATTCTTTGGCAGCTGCAATATTTCCAAAAGCTGTTTCACCTTCGATCTTGATATTATGAATTGCATGCCTTTCTAGAAATTCTTGCAACCATCCATTACTAGCAGCAAATTTATTTTTGTTGTCGTCGGTGGGTTTCGAAGATGTTGATGGTTTCATTTTTTTTATTTGGTATTAAGTTTTTAAAGCCTTCTGTGTATTGGTATCAAGTGGTATACGTTTTTGGATGTAATCTTCTATATCCATGTCAACAGAACTTTTTCCATTTTTTCCGCAACTATATTTCTTGAATACGAAGAAGACTTAACACATTTACTTTGGTACCCGAAGCCACGGCATGTCTAATGGCTTTTTAATTTTTTTTAATAGTCCGGATTGTTGCTTCGTTTAAATTCAACGTTTTCCAAACGGAACAAAGCAAAGAAAAAAAAACAAGGAACAGCTAAATTCGAATTTCTTTGTCCGTGTGAAAACAAACGTGCGTGTAAAAACAGGATAAGTTTATTTTTGTCGACCGTGTTATTTCAAAATCGTGTAAAAAATGAGTATTTCTTAAGAGAAATCAATGAATGTTTATTTCATTGTGAACAGGAAGATATGCCATTACCATTGGAAAATGATGCGTCAGCCAAATTGCCACCAAGCCTCATTTTCGAAAAAGCAAGATCCAATCACATCGCCAGCCCAAAAACCGTAACCAACAATGACACGTTGAGGATGGTGAAGCTTTTCAACAATCATTCTTAGATTTCTGAGCCCCAAATGCGATAATTCTTCGATAAAAATCCGGATCATTTTGACGCATTTGAAGGACCCAATCAGCGAAAATACAACGTTTATGATGATCGACCGGTTTGAGTTCTTGTATTAACTGAGCTTTAAAAGCATTAAGACCTAAGTCTTTAACAAATCAGACCAATTAGGGTAATGGCTAAAAATCTGCACTCTACATGTAAACCAGAAAAAATAATTGAGGACCTGAAAGGAAAAGGTTTTAATGCAACTGAAGCATCAATTAAGCTAAAACGGAGAAGTAAGGAGCCTCTGAACATGTATATGCTGACATTCAGCGCAGATGATGATATTGAAAAAATACATCAAATCAAGTACATCTTGGGATGCAAAGTCAATATTGAGCCCCTAAGAAGATCTAGGCTTATACCACAATGTAAAAAATGTCAAGCATATGGACATACTCAAAAATACTGTAACAAAGACCCCAGGTGTGTCAAATGTCTAGGTAAACACCATACTAGAGATTGTGTCAAACCCACAGATGTACAGCCTAGATGCGTACATTGTGGAGAAAACCATCCAGCTAACTACAGAGGATGCAGTGTTGCTATTGAATTGCAAAACATCAAAAATAAAAACATAAATGCTAAAAATACAAATGTAATAAAGAAGCAAACTGTTAGAATAAACAGGCCTGAATCATTTAAAGGAGAGTTAAGGCGTGAATCGTTGATAGCCTCTCAAGGAGAAGTGGGCAAAAAAACTTACGCTCAAGTAATGATGAGTAACGAAAACAAACAAAAAACTCCTCAAACAGACGATATAAATCAAACGCTTAAGCTGATATTAAGCAAACTTAATACTTTTGATCAGCGATTACAGAAACTAGAATACAGTACTAAGGGAGCCATCCCTAAACAAAGCCATGTCTAACGACTTAAGAATTTTATGCTGGAATGCCAATGGACTCCAGCAACACCAACAGGAATTGCAAATGGTTCTGGACGCAGAGAAAATCGATGTCTGTCTCATCTCTGAAACTCACTTCACTAGACAATCAATTATCAAATTTAGAAATTATAAAACATATCACACTATTCACCCGGGAAATACTGCCAAGGGAGGTAGTGCTGTTATAATTAGAAATAGCATTAATCACTTCGAGGAATTAAAATATGAAACAGAACAAATACAAGCAACAGCTGTTAATATCAAGACCAAAAATAACTCTATAAGTGTTATTGGAATTTACTGCCCACCGAAATACTCTCTAAAAGAAAAAGATTATCTTGAATTTTTCAGTAAACTAGGGAAAAGATTTGTAATTGGAGGAGATTTTAATGCAAAACATATCCACTGGGGTTCTAGACTAACAACAACCAAAGGGAAAGAACTCCTCAATGCTATCAGAAAATACGGTTGTGAAGCCTTATCAAATGGTAAACCGACCTACTGGCCAACTGATCCAAATAAAATACCAGATCTAATTGATTTCTTTATAGTGAAAAATATATCTGTAAATTATATACATATAGATGAAAGTATTGACTTAAGCTCTGATCACTCCCCAATACTTTTGACATTAAGTGAAAGGATCATTCAAAAAGAAAGCTATCCCAGTTTAGTAAATAAGCACACAAATTGGGAATACTTTAGACTATCGTTAGAAAGAAAAATTAACTTAATGGTTCCGCTAAGGAGTGAGGAGCAATTAGAAAACGAAGTTCACAAGTTCATATGTGACATACAGCAGTCAGCTTGGGAAAACACACCTCAAGTTAAAAAGAAAATTAAGGGAAACAACTACCCTAGAGAAATTAGAGAGCTCTTGGCAGAAAAAAGAAGGGCAAGGAGAATATGGCAACAAACTAGAGCCCCTCAAGATAAAACTAAGCTAAACAATCTGACTCAGCTACTTAAAAGGGAAATCAAAGATTTGAAAGACGAATCTATCAGTAACTACCTCAGAAAATTATCTAATGATACTAGTACTGATTATTCTCTCTGGAGAGCAACCAGAAGAATTAAAAGGCCAATAATGCAGATTCCTCCAATCAGAACAGAAGATAACAAATGGGCCAGAAATAACGAAGATAAAGTACGAAATTTTGCTGAATACCTGGAAAAAATATTTGAACCACATGATGACCAATCATTGGAAGCTGAAATAATAACTGAAGAGGTTGTACAGGAAAGTGACGAAATCCTACGAGCAACACCAAAAGAAGTCATGTATGAGATAAAAACAAATATGAATCCGAAAAAAGCGCCGGGTTATGACCTTATCACAGCAGAAATTTTAAAAGAACTACCAAGGAAAGCATTATTAAAGCTCACCAATATTATAAATGGCGCCTTTCGATTGAAATATGTACCCAGCCTCTGGAAAATTGCAGAAGTAATTATGATTCCGAAACCTGGGAAACCACCACACAAAACTGGATCATACAGGCCAATATCACTATTACCAGTTATGTCTAAACTCTTTGAGAAGTTATTAGTGAAAAGGCTAAATCCGATAATTGAGAGGAAAAACCTGATTCCAAATCATCAGTTCGGTTTTCGCAACCAACACTCAACATTAGATCAAGTACACAGAATAACTAATATTATTGAAGGAGCATTAGAGGAGAAAAAAGTCTGCTCAACGATATTCTTAGACGTTGCACAGGCCTTTGATAAAGTTTGGCATGTAGGACTTAACTATAAGTTAAGAACTGTACTACCAATGCAATTCACTACAATATTAGAATCATACTTGAAAGATAGATTCTTTAGAGTAAAATTAGACGATTCCTATTCTGAATTGAAAGAAATCAAGGCAGGAGTACCGCAGGGCAGTGTATTAGGTCCGGTCCTATACCTATTGTACACTAATGATCTCCCTGTATTTGAAAACAACACTGTTGCGACCTTTGCTGATGACACGGCAATCCTAGCTGTTGGAGATAGCAACGAAGAATCAACACAGAGTTTACAGTTGGCTATTACTCAAATACATAACTGGACCAAAAGATGGCGAATTAAACTTAACGAAACTAAATCAGTTCACATCAATTTTACAAACAAACGACTCGAACATATTCCGGTTACAATTAATCAAGAAATAATACCGTATGCCAACACGGCTAAGTACCTTGGCATGACACTAGATGCAAAACTACGATGGAAAGCACACGTCAAAAAAAAAAGTGAAGAACTAGGGCTTAAATATAGAAAGATGTATTGGCTGATAGGAAGGAGCTCCGCTCTATCAACATACAACAAACTTCTATTATATAAACAAATTTTAAAACCGGTTTGGACTTATGGTATCCAACTTTGGGGTTGTACCAAACAGAGCAACGTGGAAATCATCCAAAGATTTCAAAACAAAGTATTAAGGAACATCGTTGATGCACCATGGTATGTTAGAAACAGAGACCTCCATAGGGACCTTAAAGTGGACACTGTTTCAAAGGAAATCCAAAAAACTGCACTGAGACATAGGCAAAGGCTCGAACAACATGTTAACACTGAGGCAACTAAGCTGTTAAACAACACAGATATTGTACGCAGGCTGAAACGAACTAAACCTTTTGAGCTGGTGTAATTGCTAGTGTAAACAGCGTAATGCTGATCTAAAACCCACAATAACGACGTGGTTTAATTCAATTTATCAGACACTATGGAACACCAGTGGGAAGAAGCCATAGATTAATACAACATAGTAAATTAAGTTAGAATAAAATTGCTCATTAGTCCAGGTGACTAGATTGTAATAATTGTTTATTTAAAATATTTAAATAAAATTGAAAAAAATAAAAAATAAAAAAGTCTTTATGCAAAATACGGTGTAATGTCGTTTGTGGAATTTCTAATTTCAAAGATCGACGAGGAATCGACAAATTTGGATGTTTTTCAACACTACGGGCCACAGCAGCTATATCCTCAGTTGTTCTTGAGCGACGCACACGGTTTTGATTCTTCCCATCACTAACTTGTCCCAACAGCTCAAATTTTTCCACCAGTTTCACTATTGCCGGCCGAAAAGGTGCTTCACGACGACCATAATCTGCTTTAGTATTGCGAAGTGTGACTGCAAAATTTTCACCATTTTTGTAGTGAATTTTAACAATTTCAATGCGTTGTTGAAGCGTGTTTCGTACCATTTTTAGGAATGGCGTAGTTTTTACTTGTCAACTTTCAAAAGATGACCGCTTCAAAATTGGCAGCTGCCCAAATAGCAGGCTATTCAAATGAAACCTCTTATTGGAAAACCCAATATTTAAATATTAAGGATATATCGTTCATGAGTAGTTGCTTTAGTGTATGGACAAAATGACAGAATTTGAGGCAAATTTACGATAACAAATTGTAAAAGTTTAAATTTAATAATCATTACGCTTTTTGTGTTTTTCCAGAAATAATCAAATATTTAAGAAATCTTTTTAGTTTTTCTCTATTCATTCCCGTTTTACATTTTCCTTTTTACACTGTGCTTGGTGTATTTTGAAATTTTCACAACAAAAGAAGTAGCATTAAACATTTATGTATAACGTTTAAGATGTATTTTGTTATAGTTTCCCCGATTATAGTTTTTATTATCGTTTATGGTTTTTATTTTGCTACACTGCTATTAATTAAAGTGTTGAATGAATGCATAAACGTACATACATATTTAAATAACGTTTAATAGAATGAATGGAATACATATTCTTAAATGGAATATTAATATATCGCTTTAAAAAACAACACTAAGATTGAGCAACTAGCCAAGAGGAGCCGGTATTCAATGTACTCGTATATGTTTCATTTTTAATTCATGTTACGAAACATACCCATAGTTCGTTGACCAACGTATGAGCAACCGAATTATATAGATAATAAAGCTGGTAAATTTGAGATAAACATAAAAGAGCGGCTAAAGTTCAAAAGAAGAATGTTCTTGTGAAAGATACCTCAAATCAGAAATTTTCAAAAATTTCCCAGACAATTTCATTGAACCAAAAAATCTTATAATGTCCTAAATTTACGATTTGTAAATAACTACAAAAACTATTCGAATCTTTCAAAAATATATAGCAAAAATGGGAACTATACATATGGGCACATGACCAGAAACTCGTTTAAAGTAGTTTAGAATATAGAGCACTGCTTAATTTAAATAACATTACACTTAAGTGCCGGAGCAATAAAGCTCGCGACATCCATGATTGGCTTGGTTCCGGTCATTGTTAAATTTGGCAAAACATATGAAAAACGGCAAACGATAATAAGTTGTATATAAGCAAGAGTAAGCCGAAAATGTACTGTTCTGACATTAGCTGGGAAATTGTGTTGCAATGCTTCTGTAAGTGTAAACCACTTAAATTTTTCACTAGTTATATGTTCTTCATAGTTATGACCAGGGATGGCAGTGTTAATGTCAACGTCGACAATTAAAATAATGTCAACAACCAAGGATGTTTTAGCGGTTTGTAATCGAATGTGCTATAGTGCGCGGCTGTATTTTGTAAAAGAGTTCATCTAGAAGTGATTTTTTCATTTGTTTCTTTTTGATAAATGACGCATGATTAGTGGCAAACTGTCATAGTACTTTTATTCAGTGTTGTTTGCCATTTCATCATGAACAAAAACTGAGCTCGCCACCGCATCTAAAAATTGTTCAGATTTATTACGAAAATCAGGTTTCTGTAAGGAATATGTTTCGTGCGCTTAGACCAAGTTACGGTTGACATATAATTAGCCTGTCGAGACAACTATTTCTAATACCATCGGAAAGTTTGACTCCCAATGTACAGTATTGCATGATACACGACCAAATTGACGGTTTGGTGTGGTTTATGGGCCTGTTAAATCATCGGCCCATATTTCTTCAAAAATGATGACGGCCACGACGTATACCTATGAGTAGCGCCCGTTATCGCCCCATGATAACGGAATACTTGCTTCCTGAAATTGAAGCCAGACCTCGACGACATTTGATTCTAAAAAGACTTACCATATATTGATGAATTGAATTCCACACCCCTAGACTTTTTCCTTTGAGGCTACGTAACGTCCAAAGTCTATATTTGTGGATAAACCAGCTACAGTTGGGGCATTGGAAGCCAACATTACGCGTGTCATTACGCGTGTCGCCAGATACCACTCAATATGCTCGAACGCGTCATCAATAATTGGAGTTTGAGGAAGGACCATCGCAGTGGCATTTGAAAGAAGTATTCTTTACAAAATAAATGGCAAGAAATATTCTTGCCAATAATAATAAAGTTTCCATACGATGAAATTGAATTTTTTAATTTTTTTTTCATTTATGCGCAAAACACCTCCCGGTTTCTAACACAACGACCGGTGTGAAATATAGATTCTCTGGAAATAAGTTATCAAATTCCTGTTAAGTTAATTGAGTTGATAAGACCAGTTTAATCGTTTGGAAGCCACAGTGTTATATTAAAGTTTATTACAGCCTAGCTGGGCGCAACAACAATTTAAACTGAAGCAGAAGAACTAGCAGATTTAAACAGGATCAAAAAATTTCCAACGAAATGGTAGAAAACATATTCTGCACGTTCAACACGCTATACGTTCTTTGTAAATCAGTCAACTATGCGCCTCCAATTGGGAATTATATTAAATGCACTTGATGTATAAACAGCTAAAAACTGCTAATACAATGCTAGAAATGAAAATAAGAACTCCAACAAAAATTTCCTAGTATCGGGTTTTCCATTTTAGACTTGACCAACTTTGAACTTTCACTGTGAACGCACCCTTATACAAACATTCAGTAAAGACAACATTTTCATCATGGTGAAGTACACGAACGAACATTGTTTACAAACAATTAATATTTACTACAAAGTTTCCGAGTCGGTGACGGTAACTATACAAGAGCGATAATTCCAATTTTGGTCAAGCGCATTTTTGGTTAAACGGCTTCGTCAACAAACAGAATTTGTATTATTAGCCAAGTAAAAACGCTCATGTGCTCCAAGAAACACCACTTCATCCACAAAAAATAACTGTATGGTGTGGTTTTATGTTGGTGGTGTCATTGGACAATTGTTTTTTGTTGATGAAAATGACTGTCACGTTACAGTTAGTAGAGATCGCTACAGAGACATGTCGCATCGTTATTTCTTTGGTTTCAACAAGACGATGCGACTGCTATCCAGCGGGTATAACAATCGACTTATTGAAATCTAAATTCGATGAAAGTGTTATATCCAGAAATGGACCGCCGAGATCGTGTAATTTATTTTAAAGAGTTTTTCTTAAACCGTCTTCGAATTGACATCATCATGTAGTCTTTCTTCATGGATCAAATATACTCTAAATACGTTCAAGCGGTTAGGTATAGAACCTCAGCAGCGAAATTTCTAAATATTAAAAACTCAGACGCATACCATTTGCAAGGATGCTGTATTTTAGAAAGTGACAAAGTAGGAATATTTGTAAGAATAGTCAGAGAAAAATGTCACCGACGAAGCTCGCAGGCATTCTCCATCACACCCATCGAACGATCAATGTCGTTGGAAATATATATTAATTAATTTATTTTCTGCGACCAAGTAAATGAAAACATAAATTATGTTGAAAATATTGGGACCAATGGCAACAATCCGGCAGTATTCCTAAATTGGTTCTAATTTCGATTTCTTAAACGTACACATAAATTATCAATTTGAAGTGGCCGGTATAAAAAATATAACCATATCGACGAGAACACATGTCTCAGAAGGAATCCAAGAAAACCTAAATTTTTCCAGTCGTTTTTACACTAAATAAGTGTAAATTCTTGTAACGCAAGCGTGTATACATTTTTATGTACTGATTATATCCATAGAGAACATATTGAACTGACCTTAGAAACCAGTTCTAAAGTTGAGAAAGACGAAAATATTTTTGTTATTACTAAAATACCAACGCATTGGGGATTAAAGACACAAACATAAATTCAAAACTTTTACCGACAGTAAAAAAAATTCACCAGTATCAAAAATAGCAAATTCTTAGTTCCACTGACAATACTTTTTATTAAAATATTAATATAATATGCGCCCAGATTCATAAATCGCCCAAATAGTTATTGATTTGTAAACTTTCTTAAGTGCACAATCGTGCAAGAGCTGGTTAAAGTGGATTCCGGGCTGCTGGTCACAAAAGTTTAGCCTCGAGTTTCCTTGGTATTGTTTATTTCACTTACTTAACGCTATCGCAGATTTGTATTTCATGAACAGGGAAGAAGAATTTGATTTATATATATAAAAGCACATTAACCCAGTTTTACAGACGATATACCCATCATAATGAAACTTTTGAATATCATGCGGCAGCGAACATTAACCAACAATCGATCAGTCGTCCGTTTTCTTTTTTCAGATTCTCATCTATCTAGAAGACCAGTTAAATTCAGATAATTATATATATAGGATGATTCAATGAGATCTTTGACAGCGATTATTTCTGAGGCCGTGTTTTTTTACAGTTGTTTTACATAATTTATCATCTAAAGGCTTTAGCAAATTTAATCATGGAGCGATAAACAAATGAACAACGCGTAAAAACGGGAAAGGAAAGGGAGTGGTCTGGGTAGAACTAGAGGACATTATCATTATGAGCTGTTACTTTTCTCTGAGACTGGACGAACTTAGCCAAATAGCCAGTAACCAGACCAAGGATTTGATTATTGCGGGCGACTTTAACTCAAAATCCCCGGAATGGGGTGGAGATGTACTAGACAATCGAGGGAAACTTTTGGGGGACTGGGCTGCATCCTGTAACCTCAACAGTGTCAACACAGGGCAATCACCCACCTTCGAAAGAGGAAATTATGGTTCCTACCTAGATGTAACTTTCGTCTCTGAAAATAACATAAACCGAATCCGGAATTGGAAAGTCCTAGACGAGGAAAGTCTCAGCGATCACCGATATATTATATTCGGAATAAACACAGCTGTACCAGCTAGACTACAGGGGAATAGTGTCTCCATCAACCGAGGCTGGCAGGTCGGAGCAAGGAGCATAACATCAGCAGCACAGTTAGTGGCAACTACCAGAAGAGCATGTGAAGATGCGTTAGAGTCTAGGGATCGAAATGGACGAAAAGCCGTTTACTGGTGGACTCCGGAAATCGCTGAACTTCGCAGACGCTGCAATCATGCCAGACGAAGGCTTACAAGGGAGAACAGGCGCACTAGCGGACAAGCAGACATATCCTTTCAACAAAACCTGAAGTGCGCTCGTGCCTACATGAGGAAAGCGATAGCGGAATCGAAGAGTAAATGCTGGAAATCCCTCTGTAACACAATCGCAGAGGATCCTTGGGGAAATGCATATAAAATTGTAATGAAGAAGTTTGGGCAAAAAACGCCTGCACCTTCCCCAGATATTACTAACACCGTAGTAGCTGCTCTCTTCCCGATGCATGACCTAGTGCAACATGGAAATATAAGTCCGCTAGGGATCCCACCTTTTACATCTGAGGAACTCTCTATGGCATGGCGGAAACTCAAAACGAAAAAAAGTGCCGGGCCAGACGGCATTCCATCAGAGGCCGTTAGAATCGCTTCAGAAATCCACCCAAAAAAGGTGTTACACGTGATGAACTTAGCCCTAGAAAACGGGGAGTTTCCTTGTATCTGGAAAATAGTGTGCCTGGTTCTGCTAAAAAAAGACGGAAAACCGGATGGTGTACCTACATCGTACAGACCACTTTGTCTGCTAGATACTTTCGGAAAACTCTTCGAACATTTATTGTTACACAGACTGGCCAACGAAGTTGATAGAGCCGGCGGACTTGCTAATAATAAATTCGGATTTCGAGCAGGACGCTCCACAACCGACGCTATAGCGGCAGTTATGAAGCTTGTAGATGCAGCCGCTAAGGGTACCCAATATACGCGGCGCATCCCAGTAGTAATTACACTAGATATAATAAATGCATTTAACAGCGCATCCTGGGAGTTAATTCTAAAAAGACTAAATAACTTCAAAGTTAGCCCATATCTGACGAAGGTACTTCAAAGCTACCTGAGTGAGCGACGAATTATTGTGGAAGCTGGAGGTACAGCAACCCAAATGGAGGTTACGAGTGGAGTTCCCCAAGGATCTATCCTAGGACCTATGCTTTAAAACATCTTGTACGATGGCATCCTTCGAATTCAGCTACCCGAAGATGCCAATTCGGTGGGGTACGCGGATGATTTAGCACTTGTTGTCTCTGGCAGACACGAGCAACAACTAGTTGAACGAGTGGAAGCGGGAGTAGAGGTGATTTCCAGATGGCTTCGTATTCATCGGATGCAATTGGCTCCAGAAAAGACTGAAGCGGTTGTAATGGCAGGCCGAAGAGTGCTCCAATCGATCTCCTTCAAAGTGGAAGGAGTTAAAGTAACACCGACAACCCACATCAAGTACCTGGGTGTATGGCTAGACTACCGTCGCGGCTTTCAAGAGCATGTAAGGCAAATTGCGACAAATTGAACAGGGAAGAAGAATTTGATTTATATATATAAAAGCACATTAACCCAGTTTTACAGACGATATACCCATCATAATGAAACTTTTGAATATCATGCGGCAGCGAACATTAACCAACAATCGATCAGTCGTCCGTTTTCTTTTTTCAGATTCTCATCTATCTAGAAGACCAGTTAAATTCAGATAATTATATATATAGGATGATTCAATGAGATCTTTGACAGCGATTATTTCTGAGGCCGTGTTTTTTTACAGTTGTTTTACATAATTTATCATCTAAAGGCTTTAGCAAATTTAATCATGGAGCGATAAACAAATGAACAACGCGTAAAAACGGGAAAGGAAAGGGAGTGGTCTGGGTAGAACTAGAGGACATTATCATTATGAGCTGTTACTTTTCTCTGAGACTGGACGAACTTAGCCAAATAGCCAGTAACCAGACCAAGGATTTGATTATTGCGGGCGACTTTAACTCAAAATCCCCGGAATGGGGTGGAGATGTACTAGACAATCGAGGGAAACTTTTGGGGGACTGGGCTGCATCCTGTAACCTCAACAGTGTCAACACAGGGCAATCACCCACCTTCGAAAGAGGAAATTATGGTTCCTACCTAGATGTAACTTTCGTCTCTGAAAATAACATAAACCGAATCCGGAATTGGAAAGTCCTAGACGAGGAAAGTCTCAGCGATCACCGATATATTATATTCGGAATAAACACAGCTGTACCAGCTAGACTACAGGGGAATAGTGTCTCCATCAACCGAGGCTGGCAGGTCGGAGCAAGGAGCATAACATCAGCAGCACAGTTAGTGGCAACTACCAGAAGAGCATGTGAAGATGCGTTAGAGTCTAGGGATCGAAATGGACGAAAAGCCGTTTACTGGTGGACTCCGGAAATCGCTGAACTTCGCAGACGCTGCAATCATGCCAGACGAAGGCTTACAAGGGAGAACAGGCGCACTAGCGGACAAGCAGACATATCCTTTCAACAAAACCTGAAGTGCGCTCGTGCCTACATGAGGAAAGCGATAGCGGAATCGAAGAGTAAATGCTGGAAATCCCTCTGTAACACAATCGCAGAGGATCCTTGGGGAAATGCATATAAAATTGTAATGAAGAAGTTTGGGCAAAAAACGCCTGCACCTTCCCCAGATATTACTAACACCGTAGTAGCTGCTCTCTTCCCGATGCATGACCTAGTGCAACATGGAAATATAAGTCCGCTAGGGATCCCACCTTTTACATCTGAGGAACTCTCTATGGCATGGCGGAAACTCAAAACGAAAAAAAGTGCCGGGCCAGACGGCATTCCATCAGAGGCCGTTAGAATCGCTTCAGAAATCCACCCAAAAAAGGTGTTACACGTGATGAACTTAGCCCTAGAAAACGGGGAGTTTCCTTGTATCTGGAAAATAGTGTGCCTGGTTCTGCTAAAAAAAGACGGAAAACCGGATGGTGTACCTACATCGTACAGACCACTTTGTCTGCTAGATACTTTCGGAAAACTCTTCGAACATTTATTGTTACACAGACTGGCCAACGAAGTTGATAGAGCCGGCGGACTTGCTAATAATAAATTCGGATTTCGAGCAGGACGCTCCACAACCGACGCTATAGCGGCAGTTATGAAGCTTGTAGATGCAGCCGCTAAGGGTACCCAATATACGCGGCGCATCCCAGTAGTAATTACACTAGATATAATAAATGCATTTAACAGCGCATCCTGGGAGTTAATTCTAAAAAGACTAAATAACTTCAAAGTTAGCCCATATCTGACGAAGGTACTTCAAAGCTACCTGAGTGAGCGACGAATTATTGTGGAAGCTGGAGGTACAGCAACCCAAATGGAGGTTACGAGTGGAGTTCCCCAAGGATCTATCCTAGGACCTATGCTTTAAAACATCTTGTACGATGGCATCCTTCGAATTCAGCTACCCGAAGATGCCAATTCGGTGGGGTACGCGGATGATTTAGCACTTGTTGTCTCTGGCAGACACGAGCAACAACTAGTTGAACGAGTGGAAGCGGGAGTAGAGGTGATTTCCAGATGGCTTCGTATTCATCGGATGCAATTGGCTCCAGAAAAGACTGAAGCGGTTGTAATGGCAGGCCGAAGAGTGCTCCAATCGATCTCCTTCAAAGTGGAAGGAGTTAAAGTAACACCGACAACCCACATCAAGTACCTGGGTGTATGGCTAGACTACCGTCGCGGCTTTCAAGAGCATGTAAGGCAAATTGCGACAAAGGCGACCCGGACAACAAAAGGGCTCATCGGATTGATGACAAATGTTGGTGGACCAAGCGCCGGAAAAAGGAAACTGCTCTCATCGGTTGTTTTATCCGCAATACTTTACGGAGCACCCATCTGGATACAAGCTTTAGATATTGCAAGGGCGTCCGAGCAGTTCGAACGCGTACAACGTACTCTGGCACTGCGTATATGTAGTGCTTAGAGAACGGTAGGAAAGGAAGCAGCTTTCGTGATAGCAAACATCCCACTGGCCACTTTAATGGCGAAATGTAGACTAGCGGTTCTTCAGGGAACACCAAGCGTTGAGGCCAAAGAGGAATTAATGCAAAAATGGCAGTCACGTTGGGAGAGTGCCGACACTGGATCATGGACCAGAGAGCTCATTCCGAGTCTAAGGGAATGGGTGAATCGTAAGCATGGGGAGACGAACTTTCATCTGACACAGTTCCTGACAGGTCACGGCTGCTTCAATAGCTATCTGTACCGAATGCATATTAAGGATACTCCTAACTGCGCATACTGTGAAGAGGACGACACACCAGAGCATACGATACTGTACTGGGCAAGGTGGGAAGGAACGAGGAAGAAGTGTACCGATACTGTAGGAGAGATGACACCACGGAATATTATCTCGAAGATGGTAGAGGAGGAGAATAGTTGGTACGCTATAAGCAAAATGATTACGGTAGTATTGACCATAAAAATGAGGGAAGAAGCGAGCACAACGACTTGAACAAACAAGGAGACAATAGACATCGAGCGGTCGAAGTAATGCAAACTTTGTGGTACCGAGCGCTGCGAGGAGCTGAGGTAGGGGGTTTTTTAGTCGGTAAGAGTCCGGCACAACGTCCATGAGGATTTTCCCCTGGGGAAAAAAAATATGTGGTTTCAAGGATGGTGCTACTTGCCACACAACACAATTGGAATTATTTCTCTGGGAGTACGTGAAGAGTAAGGTCTCTGCCAAAATAACTGGATAGTGGGTTTCATACATTACTGCTTAAAGATTGCAATGAAATAACAAAAAAACATTTCCACAAATGTTTCTTTTATTTAAAAAAGAAAATCTACTTTCCTATTGAATCACCCAAAATTTAATTTCAGAGGGTCATAGGAACCATATATTGGACTTTATTCATGTGGACCGCACACCCCATATTTGATAGGATTTCACAGAAAACTCCATCTTCAGTTTGAAGTATAATGCAGCACTGATAATTTTTGAAGTAATTTATCATAATTTAACAATGCTCCCAATTTATGCTTATCGTAACCATTTAACAATTCCGAATCTAAATATCGGTCAAAATAAAATAAGAATATCGGATTTTACAAATAAAAATGTAGATAGAAAAATGTTATTAGCTTATTTTGAAAATCCGTAGTAGTTATAAGTCGCGTGTTCTATTCCACCCTGTACGTATTCAATTCTATTTAAATTAAAGCCAAAATTTTCCCTCGTATGTATAATTTCTTATTCAACCACAAATGAAATATTTTAACAAAAAACTATTGTAAAAAAATTTAAATTAAATTAAATTTCTAATCTTCCAAAATTATTGCCAACCAGAAAATTTGTAAACTATAGTTTTTAATATATTTTTTTGGGTGAGTTAAGAAAGTTCTTAATTTCAAAAAAAATATTGTTGGTTACGTAAATTTATGACATTTCTAATAATACAACCAAAAGATATAAAACAATAAACTCATCTCGAGAAAAATTTGAATCATTTACATAAAATCTACATATGAACGCGCAGATATGTATAATCACAGGGCGTCTTTGTTTTCTTAAATCACCAGCGGCAGATGGTGGAACAGGGATGGGCGAGGTGGATTACACCATGTAATCGTCGACACGTAAAATATTACGTAGATTACTTCAATATTTTGTGCGAGCGTCGACAAGTAAGACAACGTCAAGAATCTACAATAGTTTAGCGTTTTTTGACCAATACAAAGTGGTATTTGTAAAAAAGTTTATACGAGAAAACTGTATCATGAAAACTAGTTTATTAGTTTATTAATTATTTAAACAACATTAATTAAACAACGATAGAAATTGACAAGCCATAATTTGAGAGTTTTAGTTTGAATTTTACCGTACTAATTGTATGGAATACGAATCTTCGAAAAACAAAGTATATCTACATATATGTAATAGATAATAAAAGGTCATTTAGATTACATTGAATTGTTAAAATTCTAAATTTCTACAGATAACTTATGGAAATATAATAATTTAAAACTATTCTAACCTAATTTTATATTTTTATATTCTGATAAGTTAAATTAAAATGTATTGAAGGACACTTTTAAACTGTCACCGTTCGTATCGCATTGATATCTTAAAGAAATATCGACACGGCAATACAATAAAGCCAACCAATTTATCATCTATATTCCCACACCAAATATTAACGCGGTCAAAGGTAGCCACCAAAAATTACTTCTATAATCAATAACTCAGTATTTGCCGATTTATCTCTCTGCATGCTTTGTAAAACCAGATTTGACAAACAAATAATGCAGAAGTTAGAAACATTTCTGTTGAATCGTAATTGCTCACGAGCCCATTATCAAAATACCATTCGATTTTCGTTTCTGTAATATAAAGAGGTAAACCAATCTCACTGGTTTCAATCCTAGTATTGACCAATAGATCTGTTGAAAGATTACTTACTTTGGTTGCGCCATGACGGTTGTGAGGAGGTCATTGAAGAGAAGCTACTTTGATGCGGTAACTATTTGAAATTTTATAGAATATGCAGATTTGGGTGACGCCATGCGTCACCGTTAAACATTATAGATATAAGTGGAATACGGGAGACACTGATTGACGACACTGCCATAGAAAAATTCAACTCATTGCTCAAGTTAAAACACAATTACTCATTTTTCCAAATTTTGCTTAAGTCACTTAAGATTTCGTAACATATCAACATTGAAATACTTACTAAAATTAAAGCTGGAATTTTATTTGAGAAAATCCACTCAATATAGGTCAAAATCTATGCAAATACAAATACAATTAAACATTATTTATATATATATATATATATATATATATATATATATATATATATATATATATATATATATATATATATATATATATATATATATATATATATATATATATATATATATATATATATATATATATATATATATATATATATATATATATATATATATATATATATATATATATATATATATATATATATATATATATATATATATAAAATTCACTCACATTTTGATAATATTCAGTTAAAATATTAATTTATCGTTTAAGTTAACCAAAGATTTTGTTTCAAATCTACATAAATATCGCCCTAAAGTGAAATTAAAACTTAACTGAAATTTTTATTCCTTAAATTATAATTCAAAATCGATATGCAAACTCAAATACGACAAAATATTTTTTTCAACTCAATGTTTGATTTTTAACTCAATTGAAAATTTTAAATTCACTCAAATTTTGTTCAAGTCAAAGTGAAATATTACATTATTTTCATTCATACAATTCTAGATCTAAAAAATCATTAAAGAATTTGGCACAAATTCATACTAGAATTCAATTCTGGTATTTCATTTAAGCAAATCCACTCAAAAAACATATACTTCAAAGTCTATATGCAAACTCACATATGAGTAAATAGTTATAATTTAAATTGCACTCAAATTTTGGTGAATGCGTTTAAAATTCAACTCCATATAATACAGTTCTACTTTGGATTTCAATTAAGAAAATCCCCTCAAATATATACTCGTAATTTTAAATTTACTAACATTTTGAAAAGCGGCCATATTTACCTCCAACTTCGATTTCAAGCTATGTTTTTCATATGCTAGTTTTCCTCGGTGCCTTTTTTTCATGCGCTCGCTATTCTGGCTGACCATTATAGAGCAAATGTTGCCTTTTGTACATTTAGCCATTGATACAGTAACCAACGCCGTTTTGGTAATTAACGCTAGTTCATAAGACATTTTACTGACGAAGATTACTGAGCAATATTTTTTATCTGTCGGTTCTGATTAAGACAACAGTAAAAATCTACGATATTTTGGCATGGTCAAATTGAATGTTCACAGTTTACAGTGTTGTATTAATTTATAAAATAGTGATTCCGTTAAGCCTTATGACAAATAATAATTTGAGCGTCTGAATTAATTTTATCTCCGCTATAGTTGTGAATCAAAAAAATGTATAACAGATTAACAGACAAAATAAATTATGGGAACATTCAGATTACAATGTACATAATTCTAAATTTCTTAAAGATGGATTATGAAAATATTTTAATTTTAAGATTGTAAAACAGTCCCCCTGAATCTTATTAAACCTAAAAAAAATAATTCATGAGACAAAAAATAAAAATTCTGGTGCAGATAAATTCACCACGAAGTTTAGCTATGTGAGCCGAAATATTCTCAACTCCAATAAAATTTCACCAGTAGTGTTCTTATTTTTTCGTCAATGAAAGGTTCAAATGATTTGCTGAACAGCAATGTCTATATATAGCATAAATATTTTTTTCAAATTGAAAAAACAAGTAGTACAAATTGGTAAATGTAACAGGACATCCAGAGAATAAAATAGATGGTAAATTAAGAATAAATCTATTCATTACCCACTTTTATACTAATCAGGTATCTTGTAAGAATTGTATAATAATATGCAATCCTGCATGATTAATCAATCAATTTAATTTTAATATGCTCAACTTAAGAAGTCATTTAGAAGTCTTCAAAAATTAATTATTTGTTTTTCTAACAAAATTTGAAATAAAAATCTTGGTGAGCTGAAGAAATTATGATTTAGAATAGATAATATTTTAATTCAAATTTATGAAGAAAAAGCTGAAAAAATGCTTGTTATTTCCAGAACTATAAATCTGCAAGTGTACATATGGCAACTGTTGTACGCTAACCTAACAAATTGTATGATTCGCCTTTATTTACATTTTTACATTATTCGACATTAGTCAAATGTATGGATCTACTACTCCCATATATGCGTCGTCAGAAAAATCAATTGAAACGTTTAATATGTGTGGTTACATCATTTAAAACAAAATTCTATTTTTGGAATACACTTAGTGTTTTATATTACAGGCACTTATCGATTCAAAAACCAAAAATATTTATTTTTAAAAAATTTCAAAACATTTTTGATTTAAAAATAAATAAATATTAATTTTTCACTTTTAAATTCAATATTTGCGAAAACAAACAATCAAAAATTATAAATTGAAGAAAAATTAAATTTTTATTTCGATGACTTTCTTCTGTTAGTAATTTGTAGCTATTTTAGAAATTATGATTGAAAATTTAATTAATATAAAATTACAAAATAAATAATCAATTTGTTCTGATTGAAAATGTAAATAAAACAAATTTATTTGAAAATTTAAAAATTAAAAACTGTAAAATAAAAGCTATTTAAAATTAACAAACACTTACAAGATTGTTGAACACAAAACTTCAAAAAAAATATTGATTATAGAGTTAAAAGTGTTATTAAATACAGGTAAATTACTTATTTACGCAGAAAACCTTTAAAAAATAAAATTCTAAATTATGGTTTATTCACTATTCATGTACAAATTTAAAGAATTTGTACACATGTTACTATTAAAGAATTTTAAATTAAAAATGAGGAATAAATATTATAATAACTGTTCTTCTTTAATCATTTTATTGAATGTTGAATTTCTTCCAGAGACCACAACATTAATATACTTAAATATTTTCACTTCTTGTGTTGTGTGTTTGGTTTTAAAAAATTAAAACTTAAAATATTTATGAAATTTTTCAAACTTTTTAAAAATATATTTGGTTTTTATTATAAATTTATAAACAAAAAAGTTTTATGTTAAATCTGATGTTCATTCGGAATTATTTCTTGTTTCGAAAAATGTTCAAGCATGTAGTAATCCAAACGCTCAAAAAGCATTTTTCATTTTTTATTTTTAATAATTTTTTTTGGCAAAAACACAAAAGTTTGATAACAAAAATAATGTTTTTTTACACTTTTAGACAGCATTATAATGATCTGAGCCCAATTAACATATTGTTTTCTCTGTAATCTAATATTAATATACAATTTTCTATGATTCAAGTTGTTATAAAAAGATTTTGTATTTTCTTTACTGTACGAAAACTAATGCTGACTTAGATCAAAAATTTAAAAGAAAATAACGATGAGGGGTATGTATATAAAGTTAGCCCAGGATTCATCCCAGACAAACGCAATGGCAACAACATAACTGTAGCTATATTTTTATATATCAACTATCATCCCAGGAAATCACTATAATCTTGAATTTCGTACCAAACCATCTCAATATCACGAAAAAAAATACACAAATAACTTAGCTTAAAGCTAAATTGACTCGCTCACGACCGTGAAAATTTTATAAAACGAACTGGATAAATTGGTGTTAGTGTGCCAAACTTAAAAACACCCGAGCTAATCCGGCACTGTTACCTAATTGAATTTGGAGACAATGGGACTGTGAAATAATGAAAAATATGTGTTATTTTGAAAAGCTCGAAATTTTTTTAAATAAATAATTTACTTATGTATGTTGAATGTGTTTTTCAGTTTATTAGGTCAATTTAATTTACAATTTTAATCTTTAAACGTAATTGTACTGATTTCACAACTTGTATTTACTGATTTAGTTTGTATATGCATTATATGTATATAATGCGTGTACAAACATAGTTCTATATGTACATAGAACATAGTTCTATCATGAGAGATAATGGTTACTATCACTTGTATTACCTGATGTACATTTTTCGTTTTTCTAGGATAACTTTTTATACGTGTGAGATATACAGTAATGAGAATAATAAGAAAAATGGGATTCTCAAGACTTCATAAATTAAAGAAAACAAATAATTAATAACAATGAAGAGCTGCTACAGTTGTTCAATACCAATCAAAGCTTCTTTTGTAAAATGAGAGATCTCGCATTTACAGTTTTCGAGACCTACCTGTTGCAGCAATGGCCTTACCTAATATTAGGAGGAGATCAAATGACTTAGTTGGGCCAGAATATGAATAAACTAAAATGCCAAGCGCAGGTTTTGTATAATTAGTTAAATAAAATTATATAAACTTTATATTTGAAATTTTAAAGTCCTAAAATATTCCCACTATTTCCGACGGGATTTTTTTTATTTTATATCACAAACAAAACATCATCAACCACAAAGCCAAATAAAAAAATATTCCAAAGAAATAATCATAGTAATAATTAAGATTGCACAAAAGAAACAAAAAAATTGAATTTTCATGATTTTTGCTATTTTTTAATTTTGTTTGATGAGGGTCAGGCTAACGAAAATATTCTTATAACTTCCAAACGAAAATTAATTCGTATATGTATACTGTATTTGTGTACATTTTCGGTTCTAATTTATTATTTATAATATTTATTTAAAAAAAAAATAATTTATTTAACTTAATTTATTCATTGCATAAGTAAACAAATGAAATACGACAACATTTAAAAAAGTAATATAGCAGAGCAATAGCAAACCAATTACTAATGAAATTGCAACCTCTTAGAAAATAGAATAAAACTTTAAAATTTAAGAAATACTAAAAGCATGTGATTCAACCAACACAAATTTTCCAATTTTAGCTTTAACATAATTTTTGATAAATCGTTTCACAATAATTTGATTAGACATTGTCTGACTTAAAAAAATCTATTTCATTTTGTTTCGAATTATACATTTCAGTACTAATACAGGGCGGCCCAGTGGAGCCTGTAGTTGGGTAAATGTCATGATAAAAAGTACACCATGCTATAAAAGTTACCCACTTACATTACATTTAAAAAAAATTAGTACCGCACAACACCTTGAATCATGTAAATGCCAATAACTCTACAGAGTTCTTCTTCTGTGGAAGTAAAAATATCATACACAGTATTATCCATGCAGAAAATATTTGTGGATCTAAAAAAATTGTGCGAAAAATACTTCATTTAACTCATTTTTCAAATTTAAATTTAGTAAAAGTATTGCATTTTAAAATAATTTGTTTGCACCTTTGAAATCAGAAATAATAAAATGCCACGCTATACCACATTCGAAGAACTCGACAATATCCATTTTAATTATGTTTTGTTTTGGAAATGGACGAGCTATACAGAGCGTGAATACGGAAATAATCATCCAGATAGGCCGCTGCTTTTGGCGATGAAACACCATCAAGGACCAGTGATTATCGATGGTTTACAGAATTTAATAGTGGCCGCAATTCGCTTAACGATGAATTTCGTGAAGGTATCCAATATCGGTTGCTGTTCCTGAAATCATTGGTGCTGTGCATGAAGTGATACTCCAAGATCGTCATGTGACTTATCGTGAGAATGAGGCATCCTTATGGGCTGCAATGGGACTATATTATATTCAATATTACATGAACATTTGGCCGAAAAAAAACGTTCGGTTTAGAGCCCACATAATTTGAAAAATTTCAAGAAAAGATTCGTTTTAATTGATTGAAAGAAATTCTCAAAAAATGTAAACACTGTGCCTCAAAATCGTTGAGCGGTCAAAACAACGAATTAATGGGTTATCCGCCGTATAAATCCTTATTTGGGACTCAAGGGCTTCTTTTTATTACCGCACATAAAAAGTAAAGTGCGAAGTATACGTTTTCGACACCTAAAGAAGCGATTGATTCGTTCAAAATGCATGTTTTGAACTCTAATCGAAAACAATAAAGATGGATTTCGATAAATAAATATTTGATTTTGTTCTCTAGTCCCGAAATACAAAAGGCAACCCGTACCAAATCATAGAATGTTTGAAACAGCTCACAGAAGAATACGAGAACGATGAGCATTATTCCCCTATGATTGATTGATTGTTATGGTATAAAAATGTTACCCAAATTTCAACTTGGTTGCTGCCATTAGAAGACGGCTTCTTCATTTGTGCTTATACTAACTAACATTTAGTCCTCATTTTTATACATGAGCTTCAAACGAATGTCAAAAAACAAATGCAAGTCAAAGAATTAGTACTAACTAGAAATAATTTCATTAATATCCGAATAGCACAACATTCATAATTGGCCCTTAACCATTAAAACAAATAAATAACTTACTAGTAACAACAGCAAGTCATGTAATTTTGTTTTAAGAAAAAAAAAAAAATTTTGTCATCGACTGCTACGAGCAAAAATATATCGCAATACGGAAATGTAAATGTAGAAAACATCGAAACATGTGAAATTTTTCGATAAAGTTTTACGAAAACGCGCCAGTACTGCATGATTTTACAATTATACATGTGGAAAATAAATTAAACAAATTTTCGTAGTTGTCAAAGTTAGCTTGGGTTTTCGGTATTAGTTTTAAAACTGGGACATAACAGTTCTAAAAGTCAGTTATTTATTTATTTTATTTATTTAAGTAAAGAATTCGATTTTGTAGAAACATTTATGATTTCATATAAAAAAATAATGACAACAAATAGATTATAATACAAGTTAAAAGTAAAACCAACAAAATTTAGAAACATAATGAAAGATTTAAGTAAAATCTTAAAAATGTTAAATAGAGTTCTTCAAAGATGAAACTGCCAGGAAAATTAATCATAAAGTTAAGAAATAAGTTTTTAAATTGTTTGATACTCTGCGGCATTAAATGATTTTGCTAATCTATTGATTGGGTTGTTATTGCCGTAGTTGGTGGAATGGTGTTCAAGCGCTAAAAATCGATGACTATGTAATGTCCTGCGCCTTTAACATTTATAGAGATTATTTGTAATACATCAGCTGAATCGATGTGGCCGAGTACCATGTTTCCGATAAAGATGGCATCCAGCAGTATACGTCTATTTTCAAGGGTGCAAATTTTATATTCTTTGCACCTTGTTTAATATGGTGGTAAGCGAGCAACATTTTGATAGAAAGGTATGTACTTCCAGCCTGTTGTTTTCAACAGGAATATCAAAATCTTTTTTTGGACGCTTTCAATTCTTTTGATGTGTGCATCGTAGTATGGGTTCCAAACGATTGCAGCATATTCCACTTGAGATCTTATACATAAGCGAAAGATAGTGTAAATAAAGTTTGAATATCCTCGAAGTTCCCAGTCCATCGCTTGACAAAGCCAAACATGGAGTTCGCACCTTGTCCACAGTATTGACGTTTGGTCGATAGACAGATTGAAAAAATTCCGCATCATCACCAGTGTGATTTGTCTTCTTAAAGAATTATGTTTGACTTGTTGGAGGTGTTGTGGTTTAGGCGTACAGTCGCTAGTTCCAAAACAATATCCAAAGGTTTGTGATCGACATCATTTACAACAAATGGGTTGGGTAACTCAGTTACTTTGAACACATCTACTTCATTCGTGAAGATTAGATCTAAAAACCTCTTCAGATTAGCAATGGTGTTAATTTGGTTTAAATTATATCCAAGTATGGCATCAACGAATAGAGATTCTACTTAGATTAATTTTACTCATCACTCATTAGTTTAGAATGCACGGCTATGATTACGCCACCGCCCGCTTTTTTAGAGCTAGTTTCAAGATTGCAATCACATCTATAAACAACGTAGTCGTGACCAAAATATTCAGATCTATAATTATGATTACATAAATTAGGTTTGTTTGTAGAACAAAGCGGTAAAATTTGGATCCATTTGAAGCCATTTTGTTAACATTCTGATAATATATTAAGCATTACCCTGTGACTGGTTTACTTTCAGATGATTTAATTTCCTTTTTAGATGTTTTAGAATATATTGTACATTTACTTAATGCTTTCTTGACTGGTTTGTTGCATCGGTTTACACTAGATTTGATAGCTGGGGACCTACTCGCGACATAAATACTTCTGTAAGATCGAGCCTTCACCACAAGTGAGTGTCATTCTCAACTGGTGAAAAATATCTAAAGGAACGTGTTTGTCTCGATATAGCCACTATAGCATGAGGCACACTGTCAAATAATTCATGAGGTTTAGGATTTGTTCTTACCATAAGATCACATTTGGTGACGTTAAACCTTACGCTTCATGGATCGTCATTACTTTACTCGTTGATGGTATGGTGAGTTGAGCAACTAATTGTTTATCCACGGTAATTATCTTCTTTACTCTTGAATCTCTCCTATTCAGGAAACTTACAAGAAATTTTCAAATATTGCAACTAATTAAATATAGTTCATTACGATTTAATCTATGTTAGTTCTTGACACTATATATCATGCACTATTGGCTTATACCCAAGTTAGTATATTGTTACTCTAATTAAATATCTAACTGATATTTTTTTTAAGGCTACGAAATTTAAGAAATACCCAAGCAAATTTCTATAAAATTATCATCATCAGAGTTTATCTCTGACCTAAACATAGGCAACATTTTTCTAGTGTTGGCTCTTTTAACGTTTCAAGAATAGACATTGAAAGGGTAATTTGTTTTGGATTGGCGGTTCAGTAACACCTTTTTAAGCTGGTAATTGTTAAATGCTGACCATACCTAATTAAATACAAATTTCGGAAAGACGACAATTTGAAATGTAAAAATGGTCATTTTTTTTCAAATGTACATTTAGCCAAGACACATATCCGATGCAGTTTTATGCGCATTTTAAAAAAATTATTTTTTGTTAATTTATTTAAAAAAATTATGTTATTTATTATTTCTAGTATGGAAAACGAATATTTCTCAAGAGAGTATATGGACGACAAGCTACCTACTCAATGCCTTAACTAAAAAATTGTTGAACCCAACATTTATTTTACGGGAGTAAGATATAATTACAATTCTTCATTTCTTGGCTCGAAAGTGCTAAACAAGGATTCTTCAACATAATAATTATTATCTATATAAAATATAACATTATGAACTGTTGTGATCAAGTAAATTGTCAATACAGAAAAATTGTTAGTTTAGTTTAGATTATTTGTTGAGAAACGGGAAGAGCTTTTAATATGTCTGTGACGTTAGCACGAAAAAACACTGCGAGCTCTAGTCGTTTGAGTCATGGATATTATACATCCTGTACTAAATTTAGCTCGAAAAATGGATTGTGCAAATAAGAAAATTTTTGGACTAGCACGAAATTAAAACTATATATGTATGGTTAAGTTTCAAAATATTTATTCTTTAATATTTTGTACATAAATAAAATATTATAATATTCAGTTAAATATTATTCTTCACAACAAACATTAAATCAATAATATACTATGGGACATAATGTAAAAGTACTAAAAGTTCAATTTGGCCTTAATCTCTAAAAGGTCAAGGCTAGTTTTGATTCCAGGTTGAAGAACAACCTTTTGTCGTTTTCCATGCTTATGTTCAGAATTTTTCTATGGCGCATTTTCGAGTACTGAGTTATTCAAATTTACATCAAATTGAAAAATTTAATATCAGAGATAATGTGAAAGTACTAGAACTTCAATTTGGCCTTGATCTTTAATAGGTCAAGGCTAGTTGCGATTCCAGGTTGAAGAACAAACATTGACAGTTTTCCATGCATGTGATCAAAATGTTTCTATGGCACATTTTCGAGTATGGAATTACTCAAATTTACATCAAATTGAAAAATTTACTATGGGAGATAATGTGATAGTACTAAAAATTCAATTTGGCCTTAATCATTAATAGGTTAAGGCTAATTTAGATTCCAGGTTGAAGAACAACCCTTTAAAGTTTTCCATGCATGTGATCAGAATGTTTCTATGGCGCATTTTCGAGTACGCCATTATTCAAATTTACATCAAATTAAAAAATGAATATGGGAATTATTCAATAGCTCAATTCGATTTAATCTTTATAAGGTCACGGCTAGTTTTAACTCCAAGTTGAAGAACAAGCCTTTGACGTTTTCCATGCGTGTGATCAGAATTTATCTATGGCGCATTTTTGAATACTGACTATTCAAATTTACTTCAAATTGAAAAATTTACTATGGGAGATAATGTGGAAGTACTAAAAGTTCAATTTGGCTTTAATCTTTAAAATGTCAAGGCTACTTTTGATTAAAGGTTGAAGAACAACCCTTTAACGTTTTCCATTCCTGTGATAAGAATTTTTCTATGGCTTTCAGTATACTATTATTTCTATATTAATAAGGTTAATCGAAAACCTTAAATATAAAAGTTAAAGCCAAGAGTTTCTTTAAGGTTTTCGCCATTTATTAATCGTATTCAATTAGTAGTTCTAATATATAATAATGTCTTAATAGAATTGTGTAATAGGTATTGCATATATAAATATATAATTTGTATTATGTACGGTTTCGAACACCCACCCAACAACAAAACATAAAAAAAAATCATACAAATATGTAATAACAAAATAAATCAATCGCTTTTTGGGGGGTAAAATCTTAAGGGCAATTGAAAAAAAAAACAATTACTTTCTCCACAATAAACCTTTTGGCTCTCAAGTAAGATTAACTGGTACATTCATTATTATATTTGTGTATATGTAAGGTATACAATAATTTCCCTATGGGTGATTCATGTAATTATTTTTTAATGGTAACTAAAATGAAAACATTGCCGAAGAAAAAGGAAATAATTATTATTTCGGTAAGACAACTTAAGGCATATAAATACATAAATATGTATATGAATTATTATTTTTATTTATGTTGTGCTGAGTTAATAATTATGTATAGGCTAAAATAAAATATTTAATACGATTATGGATTTTAATGAATTATTTATTTGGTACGGTATGCATATGTATATAAGTATATACATACTTAAGTATTTTGGTTATTAAAATAAAAATCAAGAGGGGTGTTATTTTTATAACTATGCATACATTTGGAATACAATGAATAACAAATTATTTAATTACAATTACTAATTAAAAGTGATAATTAGTATTTTCATATAAATATAAAATGTATCGAATGCATGGATTTTATTTCAATTAAATAATTTTTATTACACGTAATAAAGTTTCAAATTGAATAACTAGAACTTGAGTGGATTATGGAGTGAGATTGTTAGGAGAAATATAATAAAGTTAAAAATCGGTAAAAGTTTAAAATAATCCCAACTGTTAAATCGCCTTCAACGTTAGATAAATTCGTCAAAACATTTTTCACAACACTACCAAGGCAAAATTACTTCAAGTTGGTTTTACCGCCTAAAAAATTGGAATTTGGATAAAAAAAATTTAAAATTTTAGTTCTTTTAATGACGTACAATAAAAATGAGATCGTAATTTAGTTATTTTATTTATTGTGGCTAACAAATAAAATTTGTTTAAATGTTCCATAGTAATCAGAGTTAACCCAATCTTATACTGTTTTAACATAACACTAAAAGAACTTAAAGTATACTGAAAGAAATAAAAATGTTTAAAACCAAAATCGTGCAATTTAATTATATTTGTTTGCTGTAAGATTTCGGTTTTAATTTAAAATTTCACACCCAAAAAAACCAGAAACACCTGATTCATGTTTCTGTATAATAAAGAAAGAAAATTTTGAAGCAAGAAAATGCAGAAGAAGAGAAAAGTTATTTTAAAATCAATATTTACTTTGTTTATTCTAAAAATTTCCTTCTTTCATTTTATATTTTGCCCAACTTTTTTGTTTGGGGTATTTACGTATGATACAAATTTTAAAAAAATTGTTTTCAAATACACATAATTTTTCAACAGGAAAACAGATTAATTCGCCACTGCTATCATTCTACTGTATACAACATTTATTTCATTTTATTTCATATAACAACCAACCCTTTAATTTAAGCGGAAGGCATCGTCGGCAAAAATTTGGCAAGGTAGCATTACTCACAGGAAGGTTTCCAGGAATCGATAATAAACCTTTCAATGTATTGACTAGGATATCTCACTGAACTTGGCTAGGAACAATGAGTATCAAAATTAAGTATCTTTCACTAATTTCAAAACCGCTAATATTTTTTTAGTGGGTGTGCCATCTTAAAGCAGATTTTACTAATGTTTTTGTTTTTTATTAAAACACATAGATCCTACTGAGGTTACGCATTCAATGCCACAATAAGCCCATTGTGCAAACCAAGCGGGTCAATCCTAAATCGCAGGAGCGTACTGCAATCTTAGCAAACTGTAAAAGGTTGAACCAAGGAATGGATACTAACTAATCTACGTTCAAAGATCCGGAAGAGAACAGCAGTTGTCCACTTCCTATAGGCAGTCGTAACAAAGAGCATTCTGTATTAGTCCCGTGCGTTGGAGATGAACCTTGAAACGTCCATGGCCGGTGATAAGTGTGACCAGAATTCTGAGTTGGTTCTTTTTTAAGGATAATACATATTTAGTTAACCTCAGGTTGGGTTCAGTAATGAAATGTCTCGCCTTTCGACAGCTAGGAGTAGAGTGCCATTTCAGTCCCAGTTCATTCACCATTGAAGGATAGAGGAATTGCTGGGTCGGGGCCAACAGATTTACTACGCGAACCAGTTTTCCCTAAAAAGTCAGCAACATCATTTCTCTCTAACGCCACAATGAGCAGGCATCCACATGATCCTTACTCGCATATTAGAGCAAAGAATATACATTTAGTGCTTGCAATCTTTGACTAAAGTTTGGACACAGTCAAACGATTAAGGAGGGTATTGAGCACGGCTTTACTTTTTGTGCAGATAATAATATCCCTCCCTAAATCGCTAAACTTAAATGCCTCAATCGCACTATGGGTAAGTGCAATTAATTCAGGTTGAAAAACCGTGCAATGTTTGCCTTGACTAACCGAGAATGTCAGCTCATACTTAGGACAGTAAAATCCAAACCCTGCGCTGGCTTACAAACGAGAGCCATCCGCAAACAAAACTATCGACTCAGATAGCTGTTTATAGAAATCCTGAGATAGCCACCATTCTCTCGAAAGGAAAATAACGGAGAATGAATTGGTGAAGTTAGATTCAGGCAACAGCCTGTCATTCACCATTTCCAGCTCCGGAATATGTGACTTATACTTAATAAGAATCTGTCTATGTCCTGTTGAAGTCCCAAAGATATTTAATGTCCCAATGCACTTAAGTCGATACGCAGCAGAACACCTTGTACCAAGAATGTGGGACTGCATCATAGCAAGAAGAGGAGCAAACGACATAGCCTCGGCTATAGCCCTACAGGTTGTCATCTGCAATCCATTCATCCTTGCGATCGAAAACGCTGTTAAATCAAGGTGAAACTTCCAAGTGAGTTTACTATCTAGAATGACACCTAGGTGCTTAACATGCTCTGTCCTTGTGATCGCTCTACCAAAGAGAGTGGGAACAGACAGAATAGCACTGTTTCTACGTCTCGTAAAGACATATAGTTGTGGGTGTTGTCGACCCCAAAATAACTTTTTAACACCAACTATTTATTTTTTTTATAATTTTATTATTTTTATTTTTATGGTAAACAAAATTTACAAATTTTAAATTTATAAAATTAATTCTGTCTTGAATGACTGCTGATTAACTTCTGATCTTTATTTTTATTTTTAATACAAGAAATATGATTCCCGCTAAAAGTTAATAAAACCCATACCAAATAACCTTATTATTTATACATATATTTATGAAAAGGATAACATTAAATTATGTGATCGTTAACTGCGTTGGAAACGCTAGAGAAAACGAGACAAATAATTACAATGACAATTGCAATTTATACGAGTACATCTCAAACTTGATATTGTATTGCTAATTATGTTGTTCGGAATAATTTATGTTTGTGTGTTATTGAGTAATATGGATTATAATAAAATGTTATGTGTTAGGGTGCAGGCAGGTAAAATGGACAATTAATTTGTTCTGATTTAATGTATGAAATATATACAGTACCTGTTTATTGTAGTTGAAATAAAATTATTATTTTATTTAAGTCCCTACATTCACTCACCCCGCAGTAAAAGTGTTGTGGAAAACGAAATTTATTAATTTAAAAATTTTACTATTTTATCATGGGTTTGTGCAAGTGGATTACCTTGACGCACAGAGTCCGTCATGTATGCTGGTTTAAGTCTGTCTATGGAGATAGATACGTTTTTACCGTTTATATCTATAACGAAATACTTTCGAAGTCTTTTCACTATTTTATAAGGCCCCTCGTATGGAGGAGTTAAGCCAACCTTAACTCTGTCCACTCTGACGAAAACATAGTTACAGTCCGACAAGTCTTTATGTATAAAAATGTTGTTTTGAGGGGGGCTTCGAGTATTTTGAGGTACGACGTTGCGCATCGACTGTCTTAAACGATCGACCAGTGAAGTAGGATCCGTCGATGGCGCAGAGGAGGAATGCATTACTAATTCTCCAGGGACCTTTAGTGATTGTCCGTAGACAAGATCGGCTGGAGTGCATCCGAGGTCAGGTTTGACCGAAGTTCTGATTCCAAGGAGAATAAATGGTAGCTCTGTGCTCCAGTTCAGGGTGTTTTCTCTTGCATACAAGGAGGCTTTAAGAGTACGATGGAATCGCTCCACCATACCATTTGCCTGTGGATGATAAGTCGTAGTTCGTATTCTATGCGAACCTAACATCTTGTTAAATTCCTGAAAGAGGTTGCTTTCAAACTGACTGCCTTGGTCAGTTGTTATCTCAAGTGGTACACCAAATCTTGAGATGTACTGGTCTACGAATACGTGCACTACTGTGGAAGTTCTCATATCTTTCAATGGAATGGCTTCCGGCCATCGAGTAAATCGGTCTATGATGGTTAATATGTATACATAGCCATTTGATGGGGGTAGTGGACCAACCAAGTCTACGTGGATATGTTCAAACCTGCTGGAAGGAATATCGAACCGACCGTGTTCGGAACGTGTATGCCGATTTATCTTCGACTTCTGGCAAGCGAGACACGTTTTAGACCAATATCCCGTATCCACATTCATACTTGGCCAGAAGTATTTCGAAGACACCAACTTTCGCGAGGATCGTATTCCAGGATGTGACAAATTGTGGATTTTCTGGAATACATGTAAACGTAATTCTGATGGTATGTACGGACGATTTTTTCCGGTTGATGTCTCACACCATATGCTTAAGTCTACGGCAGGATGAGGTATCAGTTCAAATTTTAATTTGGAACTAGACTCAGTTTTACTTCTAAGGGTCCTAAACTCCTCGTCTGATGTTTGTAGCGAAACTAGTCTTTCCACATCCAGGCCTGTGTTACATATTGGTAGGACCTCGTGTTCGCTTGTTCTGGACAGGGTATCTGCTACCACGTTACTTACACCTATTATATATCGAATATCTGTAGTGAATTGCGATATGTAATCTAATTGGCGAGATTGTCGGGGACTACGCTCCGACTTCGACGCCATGGCAGTAGTCAAGGGTTTATGGTCGGTAAGGATAGTGAATATTCTACCTTCGACGAAACACCTGAAATGCTTGATAGAACAATAAATGGCAAGCAGTTCACGATCGAAGGCAGAATACTTACGTTCGGGTGGGGAAAGTTTTTTGGAAAAGAACCCCAATGGTTCCCAACATCTTTTGTTATACTGCTCCAATACAGCCCCGAGCGCGGTGTTGGAAGCGTCAGTGGTTATCCTGAACTCTGCATGCTCTAGGGGGTGGGCAAGAAGTGTTGCTTGAGCCAGGGCAGCTTTGGCTTTGTTTATAGCCGCTTGGCATTCAGGGGGCCAATTAAAATCCTTCTTCTTGCTTTTTTGAAGAATTGAGAGTTGCGTATGTATTGGAGCTAGTAGTTCGGCTAAGTGAGGAATGAATCGGTGAAAGTAATTAACCATTCCGATAAAGCGCTGCACTTGCCGTATAGATGCTGGTTGGGAGAAATCGTTTATAGCCACGATCCTCTCTGAAGATGGGCGAATTCCATCTTTTGAGATTTCGTGACTAAGAAAATTTAGCGAGGCTGCATCGAACACACACTTCGAAGGTTTTAAGACAATGCCGAAATCTGTAAGGCGTTGGAATAGAATTTGAAGGTGTTCTAAGTGTTCGGACTCTGACCGACTACCAACCAAAATATCATCGATGTATGTATAAACGAAATTCAACCCTTTTGTCACTTCGTCCATGAAACGCTGAAAAGTCTGTGCTGCATTTCGTAGACCGAATGGCATTCGCATGAACTCAAAAAGCCCAAAAGGAGTTGTAATTGCTGTCTTATATACATCGTCAGCAGCTACTGGTATTTGATGGTAGGCTCGGACCAGGTCTATCTTTGAAAAGATAGTACAATCCTGCAAGTTTAAGGAAAAGTTGTGGATATGGGGAAGAGGATATCTGTCTGGTACTGTCACTTTGTTCAGTCTTCGGTAATCCCCGCAAGGTCGCCAATCATTGCTGTCGCGCCGGGGAACCAAGTGTAAAGGTGAAGAAACTGATGATGCCGATTGTCTGCACAGTCCTAGAGAGTTCATGTATTCGAACTCGCTCTTCGCTATCTTGTGTTTTTCTGGATCTAAACGACGCGGTCGTGAAAATGGTAGTTGGCCTTCCGTCACGATTCTATGCACCACGCGGTGTTTCACTGGTAAATCATATCTAGGTTCTTGGGTAAGATTAGGAAAACGTCTAAGAAGTTCTCCAAATGGACCGTTGACCATAAAAAGTCGGATTGTCGGTAATGGATCGTCTATATCCATGGCATTGACAATTAACGACGTATTTGAGTCAAGAAGCCGCTTGTTTGCTAAGTCCACTACGATACCAAACTTAGTCAAAAAATCAGCACCTATGATAGGCCTGGTAACTGACGCCAATATAAATGGATGTTTGAAATCGCGGCGAAAACCTAAATCGACATTTAATAATCTTACACCGTAAGTTGTGATTGGAGAACCATTAGCAGCGAAGATAGTATTGCATGAATCGTGAGAAATATTTTTATATAAATTTGAAGGAACAACTGAAACATCAGCTCCCGTATCAATAAGAAAACTTAAATTGGTTTTGGGACATTTAATAAATAGGCGACGTGTTTGAGTCGTCCCAACGTTTGTCGCAATTACTTTGGGACGATCTAGTGTTCCGATTTATCGTTAGATTTCGTATTGTACTGACCAGTAAATGTACACGAACCACCTGCACATTTTTTGGCTGCGGCACCAAATCGAAAATGGTAATAACAGAAATTTCGCCTGGTCGAGGTAGAACTAGTAGTAGTAGAGTGTGATTTAGACTGCGAACGATTGCGCGATCGGTTTCGAGAAAAATTTCGTGGTCTTGATCGATCTTGTTTAAAGATGTGTTTCCGTAGTTCGTTAATAGCTGTAGCTAGACTTTCTAAAGTTATTGTTCCAGTCGCCGAGTTTTCCTTTGAACTTGAGGCACTATAGATCGCTGATGACGTTGATGGTCGATGAAATTCCCATATTTTGTCAGCTAGGGCAGTTAATTTGGTCATTGGTTTTGACTCTTGGACGAGAATAATCGAACGTAATTGCTTCGGCAATCTTTTTAGCCACAATGCTTTCAAAAGCTCTTCCGTAACTGCCGTCGAGGAACCCGCTAGCTGCTGTAATCGACGATAAAACGCCGAAGGGTTTAAATCACCCATAGCTGTAGCGCCTATTAATGTTTCCAATCGTTGAGTCTCTGATAAACTCAGTCGTTTTACCACTTCCAATTTAAGAATATTAAATTTGCCTGTCTCTGGTGGTTTTGAAATTATGTCCGAAACGGTCGCAATAATATCGACGGGTAGTGACGCAATCGTTAGTAAATATTGTTGGTTGTCCGAGGTAATTCGTTTCGTGTTAAATACGGCTTCCACTTGCAAAAACCAAAGTCCCGGCATTTCATGCCAGAAAGGCGGAAATGGAACAGACGTTGACGCATCTACACTACGCGGTTCTTTTTTAACGTTTGTATCTTCATTATCTGACATCGTTTAATTTTCACAAAACTTGACTTGTTTAAATACCCGATTAAAATTCAAATTCAAAAACAATATGGTATACTAGTAAAATATACTATACTTTACTATGATATACTATAGTAAAAGCGGAAACGAAAGAAGTATGCACTTATATAAGTATATGTATATATATATAACTTTATTCAGATAATATTGGAGGAAGTAAAGAAAATCGAATGGAAATAGCAATATCAAGTTTGAAAATATATACTGTAATAGTAAAAAGCAATTCTCACCATAAAAAGCGGTGTTCCAACGCAATGTCCGATATATCACCAATTCTATGTGATCTTGTACAATTTTTTGCTAAAAAAAATTAAGAAAATAGAAAAAGTTATAAAAAAAAAATTATAATATATAATACGTCGCAGGAACGGGAACTTGACCTTATGTGTGTTGTTCAACGGGGATGGATATGTATCCCAAACTGCTTACGGTTGTGTTGAATGACGAAACGCTGACCTTGATATCGTAGTTGTAGATTCAATTTTTAAAGTTGGAGTGGTCGTTTGCTGATCGGTGAATAACGCTGTTGAATTTTATCCGTAATTTTATGATAAATGGCGCAATTTGTATCAGCTTTATAACAGGAATCAGACCGTTGTACTGCAACAATGTAGCTAATCACCGTAAGTTGATATGCGTAATAGGCTAATTACGCGGGAAATCGGTGAACGGCTTCGCTGTATGTTGTCGTTGGTTTATTTTCTGTATTCGTCTTAGAATGTACCGATATTGATTTTTGCACGATGAAATATTTATGTTCCAAACAAGATGTGGCTTTGTACTATTTTATATCGAATTCCAATTCGAGGAAAAAAATAGTCAGAATTGTGGAACGTTTGTAAACTCGGCAATAAATTAATTTTCACTCGTCGACAGCAATACACTTTTTTTTTAATTTGTTTTTGTTGTGTTCTTGTAGGAGTCACCAATATAGTTGTGGGTGTTGTCGACCCCAAAATAACTTTTTAACACCAACTATTTATTTTTTTTATAATTTTATTATTTTTATTTTTATGGTAAACAAAATTTACAAATTTTAGATTTATAAAATTAATTCTGTCTTGAATGACTGCTGATTAACTTCTGATCTTTATTTTTATTTTTAATACAAGAAATATGATTCCCGCTAAAAGTTAATAAAACCCATACCAAATAACCTTATTATTTATACATATATTTATGAAAAGGATAACATTAAATTATGTGATCGTTAACTGCGTTGGAAACGCTAGAGAAAACGAGACAAATAATTACAATGACAATTGCAATTTATACGAGTACATCTCAAACTTGATATTGTATTGCTAATTATGTTGTTCGGAATAATTTATGTTTGTGTGTTATTGAGTAATATAGATTATAATAAAATGTTATGTGTTAGGGTGCAGGCAGGTAAAATGGACAATTAATTTGTTCTGATTTAATGTATGAAATATATACAGTACCTGTTTATTGTAGTTGAAATAAAATTATTATTTTATTTAAGTCCCTACAGACAACCAGATCGGTCTTCGAGGGATTGTCGTACAACCCCTTTTCAAGACACCAAACTTTTACCATATTAATGGCGTTCTATGTCAGATCAGATAAAACGATCAGGTATTTAGCAGAAATTGTCAAAACAAGATCATGCAAGATCGACTTGCCAGCTTTAGGTATGAATACTACTCTACTCCCTGCTCCGGGCGCGCGGTACAGTGCTAAAAGCAACGCAGGCCTAGAACAGATTGAGCAGGTAAGTGCTGATGTGTAGAAAACCATGCTGTAATTCAGCTGGGAAAACGCCGTCCGGACCACTCGATTTGAAAGGTATACTAATATAGGTACACTAGTGAAAATAAATTGGTTACGTTAATAAATAAAAAAAATTAAAGTTGGGTGAATCACTTACGCATTGAATACCACAAACAATACCCAGACTATCGCACATACTTACACGTTAAAATGGGTAATTTAAAGATGGGCCTGTCTCTGTGTACAAAAAAGAGCTCACGTTCGGCTTTCAAATGACGATAAATCTCTTAGCTCACACGCACTAATAAATGAGTTGGTACATTTAATTTAATTAAAAAAAAAAATTCCAATTTTTTTAAATTTTCGTATAATTTTAAAATTGATATCTAATTAAACCAAAATGGATTGCACGAGGAACCTTCATAACCAAAATGGATGAAAATCGTATCCGTTTTCTATGAATTTTCTCTATACGCAGTTTCGAGATTCCCGCCACATTCTATGTATAGTCAGAATGAATTTGGGAAATGATCATCAAGACGCCTTCTAAACTTTCACAATTTTGGCGAAACATATGTATACCTAATGTAATACTCTCCTCTCAAAACTGATTGGTGGACCTGCCCATGCTGCCTACTAACCTTAAGTTTGAAATATTGTTTTTTTCGTCAGCTTCAATTATAGAGCAGGAGTCGTAGTGTAAAAATAACTGAGCTATTCTCACAATAAAAAAACTGGCCGACTTTACAAGGCGGCCGATAAATGTTGAATCTAATATTTAGTAAAATTTGTTTCTCTTGGCAACATAATTTGGTACAACATTTTTTAGTTAACTACATAATTAGTAATTACATACTATGGCTGCGAACCAATTCACGGGTAAAAGTCGAATTTTACTTCAAATCGAGTACACAAGAGTAAATGTTTAACGTTTAGATTGTTATTTTTTTAGTGATCTACGGATTAAGTAAGCTGAAAATAAACAAAAGCAAGTATTTCAATAAAACAAAAATACTAAAAATCGACTTTTACCTAAGTAATTGATTTACCCGACAATTGGTTCGCAGCCTATATATGATAGATGTGTTCAATGAAGAGATCGAAGATATTTTTATTGCAAACATGAAGTTTTAGATTTTGATGATACAATAGTTTAATTCCTTCTTGCTATTATAGTATTTCTGCAGAAAACTAAGCGAGTACACTTCATTGCAGCTGTTTGAAAGAGCGCTGTGGAACAAATTCCACATACCATATTGACCCGAAAATCATGGATGGATTTAAAAAAATAGATCAAGCTCTTTTAAATTTAACAGAGGATACTATTCCGGTCCCTAACGAAAGTGTTAGCGACAAAAATGATATTTTAAGTGATACGTCATGTACTGGCGCGGTTTGGTTAAAACGAAATTTTCCTCTAATCATAAAAATTAAAAGATGAAGTCGACATCTAATCATTTCCAAATGTCGATTTTCTCAATCAGGATGATATGTTTATTGTAAAATCGTAAAATGTCATCGGGTACGTGTTGCTTTCAAAAATAAAAATTATAAAAAAATATGAATAAAAATGAGTTAGTTCAAGAAAGTTAAATTCAGAACATTGAAATAAGAAATTCGATCTACTTGAAATTAAAATTAAAATTACTTTGATGATTCTTTTTTGTTAAATTCTGGTACGTACAGACTTTAAAATCTAATTTACGTTCAGTTTTTGTAGAGTGCTCAGATTATATCTCATAAATATGTTGTTATTTGACCTTTTGAAATACATATAACGTTACTTATCTTAAAAATGTTATTTCATTAAAATTGACGATGGCACATTGAATACACAGCCATAAATTGAAATTATTATTGCACATACCTTAGTCAACAATTTAACGGAATTTATGTGAATTTGAGCTTCCGAGAATTGATTTATAAAAGCTTCGTTTTAATACGTTGCAACATGTTGGATATGGAAAATAGGGACAAAAAAGACTGGGAAAAATAATTCGAAGAAAAATTTATTATTGTGACGCGAACTAATTTATTAAAGAAATGCAATAATTTAGTCATAATATTATGTAAGCATAAACAAGGTTGGTACGACAAAGTGGTAAGTGAAAATAACTCTAACTAGTTAAGTAGTGTAATAAATTTAAAGTATAATAAAACAGCCATTAAAAAAACTTAGAGTGACTAATTAGAATGAACCTCCGCCAGCATCCGTTTTTTCAATTTTTTTAATCGTACCGATCCAAACCTATAATCGAAATAATTTCGCGGACACAATTTTTTTAGAATATGCTCAGACCAGCAAAGCATATATATTACATTATATGATGTTAAATGTATTCCTTATCACTAAAAATATGTGTAGAGAGCGGGTATTTTTTTTATTTTCAAAATACTTTTAATTCATGTTTTCCCATCAATTGAAATCGTATGGGTATCTCTTTTTTTTAAATTAAATTTCAACACTTACATTTATTAGAGACCAAAGATTGTTGATTTATGGGAAAGTTGAAGAATTTTTTGTACATGAGAGTCCGCTACAGTTCGTCTTGTAATCGGGAGAGTTTAATGAAGGATTAAGGAATTCAGTTTCATGTGTCCGATGTGACCGAAAGCTTGATCATTATTCATTATTTATATTTTTTTTTCAATATCTACTGTCACGAAAGGTTATAACGGTTTAAAGTTTTAATGATGCATGTAATGTAATGCATATACTTATATAGGAATCGAGAGGAATACTTGGAAAATATAACCAAACGCGACGATTACTTCAAAACTGATTCAATGAAGTTTCCTCAAATTGAAGCAAGTTTTTGGTTGGCCTCCGCTGTCTGTTTTATATTATTAGTCTCATTATTAACGCCAGATCTGACCTGTATTATTATTAATGTCAGATATGAGAATACATGGTGGAGAAGGTATTGATGTGCGAAATAAACTATCATTAGTAATCGGATTTCTCACATACCAGAGTTTCCTTTTGTTGATATGGCACTTGGTGACTAAAATTTTGATTAGAGGTTTCTGCCTGATGTTCGAGCTATTTGCATAAACTTTACAATGATATAATTTTAATTGATAATTTCAATGTATAGGTCTTGAAATCTGATTCACTAAGGAATAACTTAAAGATCAACTCACTTTACTGACACTAGTAGTTCGATCCAAATTGATCTTATTATTTCTAATAAACCGCATAAAATGGTCCGTCGCAATCAAGTAAGTCTTCTGGGCCCATTAGTACACATGATTGCATTTTATGTTCTCACGAAATGTATATTGATCTACAAAATAATCAGTTACCAACATTTTATAAATCTTTTAAATATATTAATTGTCCTTTGTTTATAAAGTACCTTGTATGTGGATGATCGAGTTAAGTATTTGAAAGAGTGCAATTAGTATAGGTACCACGTTCCGCGAAGAAAAACTATATCCAGATGTAGAAAAAATCCAGCTTGATGACGAGGGAATTTCTAGACCTGGCTTATCAGCAATGCAAAACGATCAAAACTGTGGAATATAAATTGATTTCTCACCGACTGCACAATATTACAACGAACAATTCCCAGTCTGGCGTTATCAATCACTCAATCAATATTTCACGCTTATACACAATTCGTTAAATTAAGATTTCAAGGTGTTGATATATGAATGAGATTTTTCAAATCTAGTGCCAGGGGAAAGGACTATATTTTTCCTAAATTCATAAAGTCAATTCGGCCAGGTATTATCCACTTTGTTATTCATATATTTATTGATATCCTACTACGTTCCCTTCTGATTTGACGATAGCTAAAGTAATTACTTTTCTTTAAAAATCTAAAACTGTAGATGATAATCGACCTATTACCATTCACCCATTTCCCTCAAAAGCCTTTGACAAATTAGTTAAACTGCAAATTTGCAGCAATCTGGCTTCCGTAAATTTTACTCAACCATGACTCCACTTCTGAAAGTATATACACTGATTTATTAAAAAAAGATCAAAGGCTGACGATCAGGGATGGGCGAGGTAGATTACGCCGTATAATCTACGCGGCTGACGACACCTAAAATATTACGTAAATTACTTGGCAGTATTTTTTGTTGACGTCGACAATTAAGTCAATGTCAACAACCTACGATATATTAGCGATTTGAAATAAATATTTTTGTTTATTATTTTGGCTACATAGTTTGTTGTTACTCTGGTTTAAGACCCACAGGCCGCTACTGTATTTAATTACTACTTTTAATTACTAAACTTTAAGGAAAGCTTTATTATTTAATATGTATACCCTAGGCTACAAATCAACATTGATGGTAGCATTTTGTAGTGAACGATAAATATCTAGGATGAATAAGTGCTTACACATCTTAAGGGTGGAAAATAGAGGATAAAAGTGGTGCTGATGAGCGATACTAAATCTAAGCCAAATTTTTGCGTAGATTTCAATTTGAAAGTAGAATAATGAACGTGATCCTTTTCATTTTGATTTGTTTTGTTGCCGTTTATAAAGACGTTTTATATCAGAGAGGTTTAATATTTTCTATCGGCTTCGTACTTTGAGAAAAATAATTTCGTAATGGGGCAAATTTTTTTTGTTTATCTTAGTATGAAAGGCAGAAGAAATTTTAAAATGAACTGTGGGATTATTATATATTTTTATTCCCGCTACCACTAATTGTGGGTGCTGGGAGTGCCCAGCTACGCTCCTGGGTCAAACACTACTAATCGAAAAGTTGCATAATCCGTCATCAATTCTTTAGCACAATATTATTAATTCTTTGGCACAATATTTTTAACTTTCAATATTAAAATACAGCATACTCTGGTTTAAGTCCCATGGGCTGCTAATGAATACAACCATAAAGACCACCACGGGCCTCCCACGTTGCGGGCCATCTCGAAACGTGAAGGGTCTGCTTTCATGTTGTTACGACACTATACATTCCCTAAGTAACTGTAAGAATGGCACCTATTGGGGCACGTAATATCTGATTAAATATGTAAGTTTTTCGCTTAATATTTGTATCTGGCAAACTAAAAATGCCTCGCATGAAATGTTGCCCATGGCCTAAATGATCCCCAAAACTTTTTACAAATTTATCTAGCTTCATATCCTAATATTTATCGGAAACATTGTCACTATTTTTGCCAAGATATACAATTTTTGATCTGCTAACTGTTTTAAATCTAATTTCACAAAATTTTGTCAAAACTTATGATCGTAGAGTAGTCTGGTACGTTTAGCGGACAAGTTCTGATTATTTGAACGATTTGGCTTTTTATTAACTCGGTTGCTCTCTAAGCTTTCCCGAGCTTGTATTTGCCTTACCAGTCATAGTTAGATATCCCTCGATTATTTTTAATGAAAGTTATAGTAAAGATCTTATTGTAAAGATTTTTATCATAGTTGTGCCATATTTTGGGAGCTGCTCTTCTATGCTGAGACCTTCTTTTTACCATTTTATATAATATTTTATATCGTTGTTTTTGACAAACTTAATAATTTTGCGAGCTATAAACGTTATTGGAGAAAATTCTATTAAATTATCGCATTGAATCTAAAAAAATTTGATCACGTTATAGGATAAGAGTTTAGAACTAATTCACAAAATTATTCCAGGAATTGTCTACATTATCGATGTTATCAACGTTTGCCGACGTTGTCGACAGGTTGTCGACACTTCGAAAATATAACAGATGACGCATAAATGCCCATTCCTGCTGACCATCCACAAGCTCATTTGTGTCATATTAAACGCACCACAGTCTAATGTAAATGGTATTCAACTCAGTATTGCTAAACCACAAGACATATTTATTTATAGGAAAGGTACCAACAGATAGTTGCTCCTTCGATGCTGCTGAATGATGTGGTACCTTATTCTCATTATTGATATAAACATCTTTCTTGGGACAATAATATTAATCGCATAAAGTCTCAAATTCATATGCTATATACTCCGCTGGCTATGGAAATTCGTGGATTGCTTGCCTGGATGAGTCCGAGAGGAATTAGTATTGTCTCTTATTACGCCTCATACCATTAATCAGGACAGCTGTTGAATTAAACATTGAATTAAAAATTAATGAGCCTCAAAAGCACATCGCCTTGACGCACACAACTGTGATAAGATGGTGACCATACCGTATAGACTTGTAATCTAAAGTATATAAAATATATGCCATAATGACAAAAGCGTTAATGTTTATGGTAAGATTCATTGTATAGACGGTATTGATGTAAAATAGATGGGCGGACACGATTAAATGAAATAATAGTCTTACACTTGCTCACATTTAGACTCAATCTGTTCATGCAGTCGTACATGTTACTATCTTGGGTAAAAATATTAAGATCATCGGTGAAAAGTAATTGAAAAACACAACACAGTCAACGATATCATTGATAAACATTGTAAATTTTAATATAACAGCCTTGATGTACGCTGGATGACGCGGTGTGAAAAGGTATGAATGCAACCAATCAACGGGAATAAACTGGCCATTTAATTTCTCCAACTTAGTGATAATAAATATTGCAAATAAATTACGACAGTAGGAAACCAGATTGGTAAGTGTTGACCGACCGGTATAAAAAGCATGATGGGCCGAAGAAATAAATTGTTAAATATATGAAAGAGCTGGCCTCTATGTACCTTTGATCCAAAGAGCTTGGGTATGGCGGATAGTATGCGCCCCTCCCTAAATTACACACCTCGTTTCTTATATCCGCCTTTAAAATTGGAGGAATACAGGAAATTTCCCAAGGCCCAGAACCATTCCCAAGGCCCAAACCTCTGCGCAGACTTTACATAGAAATAATATGTTACGCTATCTATATCTTCTTGATAAACACTATCGCAAAACGTCCTGCCTATCTTTACTCAGTAAGTTTTTGTAACAGTCTCAAAAAATTGTAAAACACTGAAATTAATTAGGCCGGCATGTGGGCGCTATCTTTGATTATTATAATGTGGTACCGGTGAGGGAAACATAATAATACACAGTTTTAAAGGCCAATACTGGCCCCTTACTGAGTCAACTATTCGGCTCCAACGGTTTCAATCCTGAGCATGGTCTTCTTACTGTCTAAGGCAATCTGAAATCGTTCTCTACATCATGGAGCTATCGTCGCCTACAACGACCTCTGCGCCTACCATATGGTGGCTCTCCTTTCAGAGATCGCTGCACAATTCTTTCCGGATCAACACGCAGAACGTGACCGAGCCAGCGTACTCGCTAAGATCTTACTTCATGCACAATATCGGGGATCGTCATCAGATCTCTGATGCGTCCAGGGCCGACCACAAACTATCTCGATTGATCGAATCATATACCTGCCGGAAATCTAGGAACACCTGATGTACGGAGATGGATGTCTCATAATATCTAGATAGAATCATTCGCATCAAAGACCTGATCAGTGACCAATCGATTTGGACTAAATCCTCCTTGATAGTCACCAACCAAGCCCTCCGCTAGAGGAGTAATTCTATCCAATACAATGTATGACAGTAACTTGTATGCAGTACAAAGGAGAGCTATACCGCGATAATTCTCACACTTCTATTCGTCAGGCATTACTTCAGTTCGCGATACTAATCGAATAAGGTCGAAAAAACAGTTCCACAAAGTATCCCCTCCGAACATCAAGAGCTCCGAATTAATGCAGTCCACTCCAGATGAGTGGTTTCGTTTCAATCGCTGCATGGCCTTAGTGAATTCCTCATGGGATGGTTTCTCAGTGCAAATCCCAGTCTGTCTTAGAGGTGGCTCAACAACACTCTGTGACGTATGATGAACATCAAGCAGCTCAGTAAAGTGCCCACTCCATGGTTTAAGTACTGCGTCGATGTTGACACAGAGGTTTCCAGCCCGGTCCCGAATGACGATTGACGTAGGCCTGAAAGTATGGTGCAGTCCAGTAATTCCTTTATAGAAATTACGCGAACTGCGCTCATTGCTGAGTGGTTTTACTTTCGGGACCTGGGCCTTCCACCATTCTCGCTTCTTCCGTCTATAAATCCGCTTAGCTGTCCTTCTTGCAAGAGCAGCCTTGTTTCTCCTCGCGATTGGGAGACATATTTGGTTGCTGACCGATAAGTTCTCACATCCTGCACAAGCTGAGCCCGTCCTTTAGAAACTAACACATGGTCAATTGGGCTGCGGGAAGTTCCGCGAGGATGTGTCCATGTCTCTAGATGTATGTGTTTGTGAGGGAAGAATGTGCTTGATACTCTAAGATAATGAGCAACCGCAAAGTACATCATTCTCTCACCATTATCGGTCGCAGTTTCGTGTCGGAAGTACGGTTATCTATGTTTTCACACAAGTCGGTCTGATTTCTGCCATAGGTTTACCAGACATGTGAGTGTCCCCCGACCACAGGGGCTTTAATAAAAAATAAAAAACTGAAAAAAAAAATCAAAAATTTTAACGGATTGCCAGCGGTCGGAAAGGTAGGAATGCAACCAATCAACGGGAATAAACGGGCCATGTAAATTTTCCAACTTATTGATAAGGAATGAGTGATCGATTTGATCAAAAAGCCTTAATAACTGTATATACACAACGTCGAGCTGCTGTTAAGTATGAAAGAGCAGGACACTATGAACCATTGGGTATGGCGGATTGAATAGCGAGCCTCCGTAGATTAAACACCTCGTTTCTTCTATCCGCCTTCAAAATTGGATGAATACACGAAATCTCCCAAGGCTCAGAAAACCTCTGCGCAGGCTTTTATTAAATATAAAGGTAATCGGAAGGGCCAACCTCTCAGCACGTTTCCTGGCTATAGAATCGGTATATACCATCGTGACCAGCACGTTTATTGACATCAAATTGGAGGATATCCAAGTTCTTGCTTTGTACATTTGAAGTGATTCGAGACTTGAGAGTGGGCATCGCTTGGGCACCTGATATAGAAATAATATGTTAGGCTATATCTTCTTGATAAACAAATAAACATACAAATCTTGTATTTTTGTATGAATTTATTACCGCAAAACATCCTGCCTAAAACTCAGTAAGTTTTTGTAACAGTGTCTTTGTAATGATCACAGCAACCGTAATCATTACACATTGGAATTCATTACATCCTGATGTGAAAAATTGTAAAACAGTGAAAATTATTAGGCCGGCATGTGGGCGCTTTCTATGATTATTGTAATCTGGTATCGATGAGGGAGACATAATATCTTTGTGAATTTTTGATTTCGTGTCTCAGGTGCGAATTTCCAGATGGTTTATTATTTCTTAGTTACATGTTCGCAGCATTTCCCGTACTATCATATTATCTAATAACGATTATACTCAATTGGTAAATAATAACCAATGTCTTTGCATTTACATATCATAAAACAATTTTCATGACAACACAGAAAATCCATATTTCAATTCAACAACAACAAAACTGTTTTTCACACTTTCTGTTTCTATTATTTCCATCTTCTCGCCAAATATACGTTACGTATGGTGACAACACATGTGTAGGATGTGTTTTTTTTTCGTGAAAATATATTTTATGTAAAATATAAGATTATCAAAATATTTGTATAAGAAGGGGTGAATAAAAAATGTATATTTATTCAGCAACTGCGGCGGATTCGGAAAAATCAACCTGTTGGAATTTGTTAGTACAATAAAACAAACAAAAAGCGTATACGCACTCACATCAAAATTACTGATTTTTCTGAATTAATAAAATTAATTTCACAATTTACTATTATCGAATAGTAAAACAATTTTCTTTTTGCTGTGGTTTTCCATTTAAATTCACCCACTTTATTTAACTTTTTTTATTTTTTTTTTTGATTTGGTCGAATAAAACATTATATATAGAAACATTTTCTTGACAGTCTTGTCAATCAATAACACTCAACTAGGTGACAAATTTTTCACTTCAAACTAAACTTAATAAATAACATTTACAAAACCACCTGAAATGGTTTTAAATAATTTTTCACAGCTGTAACCATATAGAATTTTCATTAATTTTTTGTTTGGATTTTATTGCAAAATATCAACGACTTGCAAAATTTTCAGATAATTTCAATTATTTTGATTGTAAAAAATACGTATTTGTTATTTTTTAGATTTTATAAAATAAAAATTATTTTGCCGATTTTCATCTCAAAGAAAAACGAAAAACGAACTAAACTTTAAAAATTAAAGTAAAATAGAATCAAAATAAAAAAAAAATTAAAAGAGAGATGAAAATGTAAAAAAAAAAGGTACAGCACAAATACAATCACGTCATTAGAGATGAAAAATGAATTTTTTTGTTATATTTTGCTCGGTCGGAAAACAGAGAACCTGAATCTTTTTATTCCACTTTATTGGCACACGGCTATTGGAGAAATGGGGAAAATTTGTTTTTTTGTGTATGCCCTTCTAGATGAATTTTCATATAGAGGGGAAATTAATCGTGAAATGTAAAAATAAAATACTAATTTCGTGTTTTGGGCATTAATTCATTTGCGGTGGGAAAATCTTTAGCATGCGCGTTTAGCAATATTAACACAGCTATATACGTTCGATATGTGCATATACATATATTCGATTATTATCACCACATACATTCTACATAATATACACAGCTGTTGGATTTATAAAAAAAACTGCAAATGGATTTTACTTTGTTCTTGGTGGAATTTTACTTCTAAGATTCTAAGAATTTATTGGTCAGACGCACACAATAGTTTTAAGTTTATCACGTGTTTTAGTTGTTATTTATTAATAAAGTTTCCCATCTTACCGTTAATTATTTTAAATTATAATTTTTTTTTCCAAAAAAATATATTTTACACAGAGAAAATAATGTAAACGAATTTTTTTGCGCCGTCGCAATGTAAATAAAAACAAAGTGTTTTTCTTTTTGGTATACGAATTTTCAGACTGTATGTAATTCGTGTACACATTTTCTTTTTGTGTGTGTATTGTGTTGTGTTATACAACATGAAAGAGAAGATATATTACTATTTCTATATTTAGAATATAAACAAACAGCAACAACAACGAAGAACGTAAAACTGAACCACATTATGTACTGTGTAGTGTGACTAAAAATGAAAATCTGTGTATATAGAAATGGAAATCGATATAAGCTTCTGTGTTGTGTATATAATGGTTGATTTATGTTTCTAAAAAAAATAAAAATGGTTGCAATAAATAAAATGAACAAGGCGTTCAAAAATAATCCGTTCTAGAGTATAGCTAGCTTTATATTACACGCGGACCCCATGCGCCCAACGTATGAATGTGCTCCTAATTTTTATATTATTCTGAAACTGAACATAGGCATTAATTAAATAAATATTTGTCATCTATAGCAATCGATTTAAATTTACCAATGTTACATTTGTTTTTAAAATTAGATACATATATGTACATGGCATTGACCGACTAAAAGTTATATGGGAATTTCATATGCGTTAGACCAACAACGCCTATTTCTGTTAATCCTGCGAAACCACAATTATTTCAAAATATTACATTAAGGAGCCACTTTTCCTAAAAATGCACAACATTTGTATCGTTGTGAACTATTTTAGAAAAATCAAAAGAGTTGTATATAGGCATCATTATGTTTTAAAATCACTCAGTTTCCCAAGCACACCATAACTGATTTGGCTTCTATTGAAAATAAAAAATGTTTTTTTAGTTGGCCATATTCCATAGTATTATACAAAAATTATTTTATTCCCCATTGCCATTCAACATGTTGTGTTTCATCATAATTGCTCATCCAGAATTTTATCCAAAAATAAATTTAAAATCCCATTTCCATCTTTATCGTAATAACTGGCGCTGCTCTGCTATGGTTTACCACGTTTTTAAATGGTAACGATAAATTGTTTGCGATCAATTCCATGCGATAAACTAGCTTAGAACTAAAATTTTGGTCTGATTAAACTAGTCCACAGTACTCTAACGACGCAATAAATTAGTACGAGAATAATCAAATCATTGTTATCTCAAAGTTCCTATAGGATGACCGGTTTTCGACTTATCAAAACATATTTGGCTAAAGGGCACAGAATAGTGAATGGTGAATGCGGCAAGGTTGTCAAAATTATGGAATAATATTGCTGCCAAAGCCACATCAGAAGTTTTGCGGTATCTCATAGGAAGCATCCGCAAACAACATAGTCGCATTTTTTTTAAATATCGTAAGTTGACGAGTAGATTACACGGTATAATCTACCTCGCCCATCCCTGCATACAAAACCTGTTGCACAGCAAAAAAAAACTAATATCTGCTTTTTGAATAACATTACAAACATATATATTCATAAAAAACATACAGCAAAACAATACCCTCAGAGTGGTTTGGTACTTTCGGCATCTCTCCATAGCAAAATGGCAGTTTAAAATATAATAAAACGGAAAAAAGAAAACAAAAATTTAGACTTTAATAAAAAGTTATTTGTTGGGCGCCACTAAGCCGCACGCTATCATCTCGGCTTTCACTTGCCACAACATGTAGGTCCCAAAAAAAAACTGGTACAAACAGATCTGAAACAAAGTGTAATGAAACTTAAAAGGAAAACTAAGGTGGGAATGAACAGAATATGAATGCATAGGACATGATGAAAACTGATGGAACTCATAATTTACTCGATTATTTATTTATTTTTTGGAACACTTACTTGACGTAGCATCGGTTGCCCAAAAAGAACTATACACCCTAAAGCATACCAACCATTCGCCAACCGCAACTCGTTCTTAATCAATTTTTCCAAAAGAAACTTTTCTTCGCAGCACAATTATAATCCAGCACGACCTCGTTTACTCATTTTGCTTGCTCTTTTAATAGTCTAATTGAACGTGTTGTTCACGTTCGATGGTCCTGGATAAAAATCACAATATATCCAGCTCATCTCTCCATTAATCAAGTTTGCAAAATTCTACTAATGAAAATAGTCGCTACCGGCATGTTCGCCTCAAAAAAATGTAATTTAACTCATTTTTCAACTGAGCAAACGCCAAATACACAATGGCTCAAATAATGCCCAATTCTAGCAATATGACCATTTAACGATAGCCAAAATTATAAATTTACATTCTTATTTCTATTTATTATTTATGCACTATTCGTATTAAGCCGATAGTGGTAATCAATTAACAGTAGTGGCTAAAAAATTTAAACCACTGCAGGTTGAATTGTCGACACAAAAAAAAATCATCCATGTAGATATAACAAGGCTTGAATAGCAATAGAACAAGCGAACAATTTTCTAAGATCTTTAGAATACATAAACAATTGTATATGTATGCGGTACTATTATACGAGTACTTTTATCGGCTACTATACATATATACATTTTTCTTTATTATTTTAAATTATAATTTTAAACAAAACAATTAACCAAAAAATATTTTTGAAATTATAATTAAATTTTTCATCTCCCGATTACGATCGGTGATTAAATTGAAAACATCTATGACCCTCTGTTGGAATAAATCCATTAGCCGAACAGTCTCTAATTAATGTATTTGTGTTGGTATAGTTATTTATAAACAAAAAAATAATTTTCCTTGGTCACGCCCAAAACGCCAACTTAAGAACGACTTACCGATTTCATTAATTTTTTTTTTTAAGTTTCCTAATACTTTGTAAAAGGTTCTTACAGAATGAAAAATTAAGAAAATTGTGCAGAAAATTGGCAAATTTCAGAAAACTTAACGACTAAATTAAACTACTTGAACCATTAAGGATAGTTGGGTACAAATTAAGTGGCCTGTGGTCGACTATTTATTATGTATGAAAGTGCAGCAACTATAAAAAAAAGTCAGTTTTTTGATTACTCAAAGAAAGGAAAACATCCTATGTTTATTTTTTTTTCCTGTTTAGAATCAATTTAGAAAACTGAGTGAAAATGTTAAACAAAAAAAAATTCCTTTCCGTTCATCTGCATCGGTTTTTGAATTTATAAAAAGAATTTGTCGGATGGTTTGAGGTGTTGTATTTAAAAGTAAATAGTAGTCCTTTTATATGGGTACATTTATTAAGAAAAAAAACACATTTTTGAATCATCTTTCTTCTTATAGAAAAATTATTGACGATAGTCAACTTTTAAACTGCTCATTGCATTCATCATTCACAAATGTTTACGAATCTTTATACCATTTTACAGGGTTACCGAACAACTAATCTTCAGTCAACCACACATGATTCAACGGTATCTAACAGCTCATCGATTTCTGAATGGATTAGAGCCCATTCTCCGTCTGGTTCTTGCTCACAATCTTGTGAAGCCAATTTAAGAGAGGATGGAAATAGTTACTTTTTATTTTACAGATTCTTGAACAATTTCTTGAACAAACTACTAAGGTGCTAAAACTTTAAAAAATGTCAATGAGTCTAAACCACTAGACCAACCAAACAAACCAGAGTTCTGGTGATCTTCGATTGTGTGGACGAAATAATAGAGAACTCTGTGTCGAGCTCTCTTTTTGAAAATATAACCAGGCAACTTCAAGACTGAGATATTTGGATAAAAAATATAAAAGTTCGTGTATAAGTAATAAAATTGGCAATGCAACGAAAGATTTAGGTTAGTTTTAATTTATATTCAACAAAAAATAATCAAATTCATTTTTATTTAGTTGGGACAGAGTACGACGCATCTAAACGTAGCTTTACCATATTACGACTATTTGGGATGAAGTTGACCGGCACAGGATATCCCCAGACAATGGACATCAAACAGAATTCCACATGCATCCCAATATTGTGGACTTTTTTCAACAGTGGCTTATTTATAGAAAAATTCGGAAGGATACCGATTGGTATAATAAATTTGAACTATATATTGAAAAGTTTATAAACTTTAAAAAAAAGTTATTTAGATTGACTTGGCATTAACATTTCTTCATCCTGCGAAACGGTTTAATTAAATATACAATTTTATTCAGAACTATTTAACATAATAACGGAATCAGATATAATTGATACTGAGAACAGTATTTTGTTTCAAAAATTAAATTCAAATTAATAATTGTAAAAATTTTAAAAATTTTAAGCAAATACATCTTTTATTTTGAAGTAATTAATGTAACTAACATTTTATGTAGTAATTTATTATATGATGTAGTATATGATGTAGTAATTTATTATATTATAATAATTTTATATAAACACATACATACGTACACATACATATGTACTGAATACAAGAAATTTAAGTCTTAGTGAACAAGAAAAATGTTTTCTTTTATGAAGAAACGAATAGTTTCCTAGAAGAAAAAAAATTGATTGAAATCATCAAGAAATTGTTTTCTGGTTTTAATAAAAACTTTTCTTATAATAAGAAATTATCACTTAGGCAAAGAAATCCGGTTTCTTAATTATATATTAATATATTCTTACTCTCAGAAAAAACGTTTCAATGAAGAAGTGTGTTTTCTCAATTTAAGATTATATTTCTCTATACAAGAATCCTTCAAGGTTAAATCAGCAATTTTTACTTATAAATGAAGAAAACCATACAAGCCTTTTAGAAAATAGTTTTTCAAAATAAATTTATATTTCTTGCATTAAGGTATACAATTTCCTGCATGAAGAAACACAATTACTTCCAACAAAAAATTAATGACTATTTTTTAAATTTACATTTCAAATAAAGAAATCAATAGTTTATATATAGTTAAATAAATTTCTTAGCTGATAATCAAGTGTTGGATTTTCTTGATTCCATCTTGATGCCATCAGAGCTAATATCACATTAGACCGCATGCCATCTGATAACCACAAATTTGACGTTTTAATGGGCCAACAATTGATGAAGTCGTTAGAATGACAATCCCAGTAATATACGTCGGTACTCAGCGACATATGCATGAATACTCTCAAGATGTCGTATGTACGTCATTATGACACACCATATTTGTTTATGACATTCTCGTACAATTCACAGTGGAAAGAAATTCGACAAAAATTATTTCCTGGGTCAACCACCCATTGTACAATGTCATGGCGAGACCCGCAAGGGTGTTAAAAAAAAATTAAAATCAATCATGGATTTTATTGTTTACTATCGCGTGTTCGGCGAGACGGGCTGTTCGATGTATTCAGTCGAGTGGCAAAAACGCAGATGATGTGGTATCAGCGCACATTCCAGCTAATGAAATAAAGACACACTGTTACATGGGGTTGTTACAAAATATATGATTCATGGTCCCTGTGGAATATTAAATCCCAATTCTCCGTGTATATATGGCTGACAGAAAATATTCAAATTGATATCCAAGACAATTAGTAGCAGAAAATACTACTTGAAATTATGGTTATCCACTTTTTCGCCTTCGATCCACTGCGAACAATAGAAGGTCAACAATATTGAAAATTATTCAACAGGACATTGAAGTTGATAATCGTTGGGTTGTTCCGTTTCGCCGTTACTCTCCAAGACATTTACAGCACACACAAATGTCGATTTTTGCTATTTCGTAAATTCTATTAAATACATTTTCAAATAAGTAAACAAAAGTAGTGACATGGCTGTGTTCAGAATTGCTGCCGAAACTGTGAATGAAATAACTCAATTTGAAATGGGGTGTTATGTTAGCAGTAACGAATCGAGTGCGTTTACTGTTAGTCAATGTTCGTGGCCCAACGTCATTCCAACATCTGCGAACTGTTAATGGTGTATTGTGCGGCACATACAGAGAAGTTTGTCAACGAATGAGATTGCTGGAGAATGACACTCATTTCACTTGCTTCATCAGGTGTTGAACAGCTCATTCAGCACTCAAGTTGCCGTTGAACATGTAAACTAATGGTACTTTAACTTTTCGAGGAATCTGCGATGGCCAAAATGTTGCAGCAATGCAAATTGATCGTTTGAGATGAATGCATGATAGCCCATAAAAATTTTTTGAAGGCATTGGAACCTCACGATGCGAGATTTACGAAACAACCAAAATCGGTTTGGTGGTGCGATGATTCTATTGGCAGATGATTTTCGATAAACTGTACAAAATGTGAAAAATGAAATTTCGATAACCATACAGGCTGTGACATCTATATTTACAATAATTCGAGAGGCAATACAAAACAAAAGATTTACTTAGGGCCAGCAAGGAGGATCGGGCTCAGCTATAAAATATATTTTTTATATGAACGCAAAATCACGATTTAAACACTTTATTAAATGGCACCGGAGGCGCCTAGCGCGTATCCTGCTAGTATCATAATGAAAATTACTTTTTGTTTGTTTTTTGGCTTCGAAGGATACATATCCCATTAAAAGTACCGATCATATCATCTTTAGTATTTTTATAGAACGTTATGTAAGAAAAAAAGGAATAGAAGTCGGTACAAGTACAAAAATGTTCTAATTCTTGTTATTCTTATATGTTTATCCCATTTTTTCTGAGAATGCAAGAAAATATTTCAATTGTTTTTATTTAATTGTTATTATATTAATTCAAGATGAACTCTGTTCTTTCCTGTTATTGTTTTCATTTTTATTTTTTAAATAAACATAAATATGTCGTCCAAATTTCTATATTGAAATGTATCATCTCTTGAAAGTACGAATTATTATTTCTCGCGTACATATACTTATGTATGTATATAATATAAACAAGCTTAAGAAAATACATAGCGTATATTGCCAATGCTGTGGTTGTGGAGTACCATTGTAAATGAAATACTGACGTATTTTGTTTTAGTTCTTATTCTGGTTCAAGTTCTGAAAATGTGAAAACTTTTGAAATATACATACACATACTCGTAAAATCATTATCATTCTGGTAGTGATAATTATATTTGACTTTGCTAATTTCTTAAGAAGATACACCACAAAATCCTTACCTCAGGGGTAAAATCAATTAATTTCGAACTTTTTGATTTTTAAATCACTAGAGGCATAATACGTATACGTAAACAACAATATACATACTTATTAGATAATTAGTAATAATTAGAATTATTTTTAAATAATATTACGTTTTTGGCTAAGAATATAAGATAAATCAGTGATAATTAATTTAAAAATCTTAAAGAAATCACATTCTTCGAATTTTGAAATAAGGCTTATAAAATTAATTAGTGTTTCTTAAGTTAATTAAATTAACTTTAACTTAATCTTGACAAAAAAAAAAAGGTGGTGCAGAGGAACACCCTAAACTCGATCCTTAATAATATTATTGATATTTTTAATTTCAACCGGAAGCTTTTCGAAATAATTTAATAACAAAATTGATTATTTGTACTTGTTAAAATGTGCACGTTCGTATTCCCAATGTTTGGTTTTACATTTTATGTAATTAAAACATTGTATACACACAAAAAAATAAAATTATATTGTCATACAATAAACATGAAAGAAAAATCTTAAAATCATAAATAAACATAAAATTAACATAAATTTAATTAACATGCTCATAAATCATAACAACAACAATAAATTAATTCATTTTTTGTTTATTTTTTGATAATTCAATTTTAAATAATTATCAATTTTCTTCAATAGAGAAATTATTGTTGTTATGGTGAAAAAGTGTTTCCCATTTTTATGTTATTAGATTACATATACATACATATACGCATAAAATGTGTACATTACTATTTTAGTGTTGTTGTAAATATCTCCAACATATGTACATATATACTGGGTGGCTACTCCTACGATAATATTATTTCATTTTAATAACTAGGATGGCGTTATTTCTTGCATCTTATATTCGGTAAAGCTTTCGTGATATCTTTCGATAATATTTTATCTGGACCACCCGGTGTATGGAGAATAATGTTTTCAAAATAGATAATTAATTAAGATTTTTGTGTTTTGTGCTTTGTTTCACAGTACTCAAGAGTTTGGTTGATTAATTATGTAAAGTATAACTTTGTGATAACTAAAATGTTATAAACCCAAAATAGTGGAATGGATAGTAATGTGGTGAGGAATGAAAAACAGCAGTTGAATATGTGCTACTATAGTAACATAAATAGCAACAAGACATATTTTATTGGTCGCATTTCTTAAACCTTCTTAATTGAATAGAATTTTGAACTATCACTTCGAGTCATAATTTTATTTGCTACTATACATTTTTTTAATTTTACTCAGGGTGGTGTGATGTCTGCACCTACAAGCTTCTGCAAAAAGTGTCATAAAGGTTTACCGGTTTAGGAATAGCATTATTGATTATAAATTAATGATGCCATTTTAGATCCCAATACTAAACAACATAAAAACACAATAATTGTATTATTTATGTAAGATGAATCAATGTGGCTGAGAAGGCCGTTTCCGATAAAAGCTGCATCCAGAAGAAGACGTCTGTTTTCTAGAGTGCACATTAGAAATTCTTTGCACCTTGTAGAATAAGGAGGTATAAGGTAGCTGCATTTTCATAGAATGGTATGTTATCACCATAATTCCAGCCAGTTTTGTTCAACAGGAATATTAGGAATGCTTTTTTTGTATGCTTTCTATTTTATTGATGAGCAGAGCATAAAAGGGGTTCCAAATGATTACAGCTTATTCCACTTGACATCTTACAAAAGCGTAATATAATTTACGGAAAGTTAGTGTATCCATGAATTCCCCGGTCCACCGCTTACTAAGCCAAGAAATGGAAATTAACGAGTTCGTTGGAATTCGTGTTAAAAAAATTTAACTTTGTACTTCGAAAACCTAACTAAAACTGAATATTCTAAAAAACATTTTTCTTATAAACTTCTTAAAATCCATGTCCCGTGGACGGTTGGTGTTGGACAAAACAGCATTCTTCTCCGATTCGTGAGTCTCGCCTTGTGGACCAAAAAATTGAGAACTATGATGCTAATGTCAGTGACGGTCACTTCCTTATGTTCGTAGAAAAGCTCTTGTAACTGCGCAACGTTATCTAGATATAGAGGTTATGTAAGTCTCCCTTTTGATGCATTTGCTCGTGATGTTTGTGCGTAATACGGAGGGTAAAACTAGGAATATTTTCATTGCTTTGCTTACAAAGGTGGAATTATTGATTGTTACCGTCTCGTTAGTATAATGAATTAAACAACTTCCTTTAAAGTGTTGGCTCGAATTTTTGTAAATATATTTCCGCCGAAGTTGCTTAAGAATATATTTTTTACAACAATATACGAGTCAACCCTTGAGAGGAAGTTTTTTGAGGGTTTCAATGAGTGGTCATTGAGGGTTTAAATGATTTGTTCGTTGTGGAACTGGTATTCGCATGTAGCGTTAACAGCTTTAATCAGTTGGTAGATAAATAAAATGATTCGTTTTTCATTGAATATTTGAAATTTGTGGAAAATTTCTGGAAAATTCCAAATACTTCATCTTGGTTGAGAAGCAGTTCGCTAAATTCGCGGTAGATACGCTTGTTGTGATTGGAAGTTGATCTAAGGATGACGCAGTTATGACCCTGCCTGCCAGTTTTAGGCATGGAGAGAACGTAAAGGATCACCTCTGTTTAACAAATTGGTGTTGACGATTTTCCCTTTGGCTAGTTCAATAGCTCGGATTTTCTCTTGTATATCACTTTTTATCCGGCGACCCTTACATCCATTTCCAGGCACTACCAATCCAGTTGATCGATCTTTGTTTTCGCGAGTGACCTTTCAATTCCGAAATTAACTGTACGTATTTGATAGATTAATTGTGTTTGAAGGTATTGTTTTGATGAAAGCGTGTGATCGTGAGTGTAATTCGATTAATGACTTCCTCATAGTCGGTTAAGTCATCGGGTAATTATGTGTATCAGTTAGAAACTCTCCTGGATTATTAGTCCATTACTTTGTTTAAGAGTTACGAGTGGTGTAGTATACTCGTAGAGGCTCAGCGATAGGTTGTATACTTCAAGCCAGAAGATAAAAATCAGAAGAAGGGATTATTTGAGATTATATATAGATAAGTTTTTGATATGGGCTTTATGGATGCGTCTTCCAGATGCAGTCGTGATTGTGACATTGTAACGCGTAACTTTGGTTTTTTTCTTAGGTATTCTTCTCAGCAAAAAAAAAATCTAGACTAACAACAATTTTCATTCTATTTTGTATTACATTATAAAATTTATGTTATTTATACAAAAAAATTAAATTAAATGGTAAATTGTTTCTCCATAAAGTATAGATCTTATGCCGACGGTGTTCCTCTCCGTTTTCAAAATGATGCTTGTCTGGCTTATGCGTACTAACTATGGAAAAACATAAGAGTAATATTACTTATAAGCAAAAACAACAACAAAAAAAAAATTATCACAACAGAAAAATATGTTAATCAATCCACGTCCTTTCTTCCAGTTCAAATTTGCTCGTATTCTCGGGTACAGTATTAATTTACTAAGTTGGGCGCCATCTTCAAAATTGAAGAAAACCCGTCACGCGTTTTATCAAATTTCGGCTATCTCACAGAGCGAGTCTAAGACAAAGGGTGGGGTTTCATGAACAATGATTTTAAAACTGGAAGATATATTTATGTTTATTTTTTTTATAAATTAACAAAACAAATTTAAATATACGTAGAATGTAGAGATGAAATAAATAAAAATTATATATGTATGATTATGTATATAAAAAAAGAAAAGGTCAACAGTAAATCAATTTTACTGCAAAAAAAAAATATTGCCACACACTAATTCGCTGATGTTAAATAAATAACCGAGGAAACATTTATCTATAGTAAAGGAGTTTGCTTACCCGGAATCTTTCAGAAAGAATCTTACGGTTTAGTTGCATGTCTTTTTGTTTTCCCCCTTGTTTTTCTACCACGCGGTTCAGCGGCCTCCGTGGTCCATATGCCGTTCAGGTTGTTGCAGCACGGTCCAACAGCGTACATACACACGCTCAAAAGAAAAAAAAATCAGCTGCGAACTCAATTTGCATGACTATCCAATTCTTTCAACCACTATACAGACATTGGTAACAATATCTTAAACGTTATTTTTTTTTATTTTGCCACAAACAAAATTTTCAAATAGGCAATACACTCAAAAAAAATTTATATAATATTCATTCAGAACCATTCGATAGATAAAATAAAAACACACATAATTAACATAGTCACAGGATAGTTCTAGTTATCTGTTCCAATCATAACATATATATATATATATATATATATACAAAAAAAATTATATTTCATAAAAAAAAAATCGATTTATATTCACCCAAATAAAATTAAAGTCTCTCCATAAATTTTGTTATAGGTTTTCTGCATGCACCATCTCGAGATGTGTCTTCTTTGAGCTCCAAAATCCAAAAAAAAAAATAAATCAAGTCTCCGCTTATCACCCAATCAATTTTTCTTTTTTTTTTCATTCCGCTTTACGCTCGTTCTTTCTTGCATTCGTTTTCTCTCGGTAAGCAATTGGGTATTGGAGAGTGGGGAAATCATGGTTATTTACTTATGCAATAACATTTAAATGTATGGCGAAAGAGAGACCCGAGCAGGGATGATATTTGTAGTGGAATAGTACTTTTTTGCCTCCTTTCGATTTAAAAAAGTACCCAAGTACTTTCGATCCAAAAAAAGTACTTTCCGCTCCGCATATTCAAGATATTCAAGCGGTTTATACAAAAAATATAAGACATAGGGCAGATTATATATTTACTTCGTAATCAATGTGTCGAATAAATTAATTTGCTTGTTGGATGCTTGCTGAATATTATCTTTTTTTTTTGCGTGCTTAGTTTGTGACTGGCTTATTGGGTTTAAATTTTGACGTTTAAATTATTTTTGCTTTACTTTGTTGCCGCGGAAACTTGAAATGTGATGTGTTAAGTGTTAGTAAAAAGTTCTAGATAAAGTTGGAAAATTATATTTACAACAATGGATAAGTGAGTATTTTTTTATATATTTTGTAAACGAATCATTAATTTTAAATGGGAAATAGGTGGTTGATAAATAACAATAAAACCTTAATTCAACTTGAAGAATCAACACCGGCATTAGTGGAAACTGACAAAGAGGTTAACAAAAATAAGTATGTTGCAACATTAATTAATTTTAAGTTTCATTGTAAATTAATTTAATTTAATTTTTAAATCAGTGACTCTACAACCGTGACAAGTACGACAGTGGTACATCCAAAAAAAAAAGTTAAGCGCGATAATCCATTTCGTGGCGAGTGGAAAGAACAATATTCGTGGTTGGTCCAAGAAAATACTAAACAAGGCAAAAGATGTGTATTGTGCAACGTGTCAATCAGTGGAAGCAAAACCCATTTAGAGAGACATGAAATATCAGAAGCACATAAAAAAGCGATTAACGCCGCATCAAACTCAATAAAATTGGAGGTACGGTTGTGCTTATTTATTGCTGAGCACAACTTACCTTTTTCTATTTTGGATCATTTGATTGCGTGTTTAAAAGAGGGTGTTACTGACTCCAGGATCTTGAAAAAGGTGAAAATAAATCGAATAAAAGCGCAAAAAATTGTTAAGAGTCTCACAGGTCCGGAAAATACCACATCATTATCACGTATAACAAGCAGACAATATTTTTCTTTAGTAATTGACGAAAGTACAGACAGCATGATGGCGAAAAACCTTGCGATAATTATTCGACTTTTTGACAGTCAATGCCGCGATAGGTTCCTTACACTAGCTACTTTAAATGATTGTTCTGCTCAAGGGATTTTTGATACGGTCATTAATGCCTTAGAAGAACATAAAGTGCCACTGGCAAACCTTATCGCATTTACTGCTGATAATTGTTCAGTGATGATGGGCAAGCACAACGGTGTCCAGGCCAAACTTAAAGAAAGAATCCCAAAATTGTTAGTGAACGGATGCATTTGTCACAATTTAAATCTGATATCAATGGCTGCATCGTCCAAATTACCGAGTGAAATAGACCGTCTTATTCGAGAAATAAACCACCATTTTTGCAACAGCCCTAGCCGTAAGAATGATTTTGCAAAATTCCAGGTTGATTTTGGTACAGAACTGCACGTAATATTGAGATACGCAGACACTCGTTGGCTTTCGCGTCAAGTAAGTATATATTAGGCATATTTGAATGTAAATATATAATAATGTTGTTTTAATAATTTTAGGCAGCTATCGATAGGATAATCGAGCAATGGACAGCTTTAACCTATTATTTTGGACTAAAAGATTTTGAAAACCGTTACGGTAATGAAAATATTAGTTTTATAGAGGCCAACTTAAAAAGCCAAACAATGAAAATGTATTTCCTATTTTTATCATATATTTTAAAAATTATTAACGGGGTTAACATAGAAATGCAAGCTGAAGGCCCCAAGATGCATGTTTTTTTACAAAGAATTCAATTTTTATTTAAAAATATCAGTCGAAATTTTATTAAAAAATCTGCGATGGACGCATCTTCATCTGTAAACTCTTTAAATTTAAATTTAAATGAAAATCAAATTCCCTTGGAAAATATATATTGTGGTTCGAATATTGAATTATATATTCAAAAAGAAAATATTTCACAAAGTGAAATTATAAGCTTTAAAACTAATGTAAAAAAATTTTACATTACGTTTTGTGAAGACCTCGTAAGACGGATCGATTTTGGAAACGAATCGTTAACTTATTTAGCTAAGTTTTCTCCTGAACACGTGCTATCAGGCGAAACAAATAGCATTTTGCCACTAATTATTAACATGTTTCCAGAATCCGAAATAAACAATGTTGAGCTGATAAATGAAGAGTACCGATCATTAGCAGACCACGATGAATTGAAAAAGTTAAAGGATTGTTCAATAAGTGATTTTTGGAGCAAAATAGGAGCAATAAAAAATACATTAAATGATCATATGTTTAGCAATATATTTAGAATCGCCCAAGGGGTTTTATCTATTCCTCATTCTTCTGCGAATGTCGAGCGAATTTTCTCGATTAATAACTTAATAAAAACTAAATGCCGCAATCGTTTAGCGGTTGGAACATGCTCTGCACTTTTGCAGACTAGAGATTTAATTAAATCAAGCGATAAGTGTTGCAATAATTATAAAATTACCAAAGAATTGATATCAACAAATATTTCAAACGATGCTCCTCCAGACGAAGAACTATTAGATTAAAACAATGTGATAATTAAAATTGAAACGTGATTCTGTATTTTTAATTAATATTACATAAGTATTATAGTTTTGTCATAAAAGATATGAAAAAAATCCTTTTGATATGGAATAGTTTACATATATTATTTATTTTATTTTATTTTTATATTATATTGATATTATTATTTTTATTTTTTATTATAAGTGAGTTTAAACCTTGAAATAAAGTTACGAAAACTCTTAAACTAAAACAGTTTTTTTTAAAGTCGTTAAATTGTTTGTTTTTTAGAAAAAGTACACTCGAGTCTAAAAAAGTACTATCGGGTGCGTGGAAAAAGTACTCTTGAAAATGCTGAAATATCATCCCTGGACCCGAGGAACATTACAGGGTTGTGTAACCCCAAAAAAAATTATTACATTTAATCAAGTGCGGCGCGTGCTCGCTCCATTCAACCCGCTACAATGCATCTTTTCTTTTATAAAGAAATTTAATCAAATTCACAACTAATTTGATTAAATTTCTTTCTAAAAAAAATTAAACTTAACAAAAACAGACTTAATACTATAATCTTTGCGAAACAAAATTTCAGCCAAAAGAAAGTTAAATTTATAAAAGAACTTTGTCTTTACGAAAACCATCTTACCACGAATACACTCTGCCAATTTTGAAAACGGGTTGAACAGTTTCCAATAAACATGAAAATAAATGTTTCTAAGGAGAAATGAAATTTAAATACTAACTATGTACATTTTACATTATATTTAGAATTACTAACACTATAAAATACGATAATCGCAAATTTTTCTCGATATTGTTCAAATTAATATGATTCAGCGTAATATAAGAATTAATCGCTGATCAAACTTTAAGGTGTAAACACCATTTCTTAACTGGCACTATTACTCGGCCCAATATAATTAACTAACCTTGAATTACAAGGTCCAACCATCAAATTCGATTAACCATAAATAAACAAAGATGGACTAACTACTTGATAGCGTATGGAAAGTAAGTCCTGAGCAAGATCAAGAGAATCCAAATTGAATGAAAATTAACCGAATTTGAAATAATAATAAAAAATATAATAATAAAATCAGATCTACAACATGACTAACCCTTGATAGCGTATGGAAATAGGTCCTGAGCAAAATCAAGGAATCAAATTGCAACCCAAAAAAAAACTTAATCAAAATAGCTACTGAAAGCCCCAAAAAAAAATGTTCACTTGAACAAACAAAAAAAAAATTTCAACCCTTATGGCTGACTGCACACACGTACTTAACTTCATTAAGTACTAATTACTATAATTTGAACAACATCGATTAAAATCGCGAGATCAAACAAAAAAAAATTTAAATTAAGTTGAATTATACTTAGAGAAAAAAAATTGTATCATTTATATTAATTCTAAATGCTAAACTATAACTAACTATAAGATTTGGGTGATATTTTGATCGAACCCACTATCTATAGCAAAAAAAAAAAAAAAAAAGAAAAAAAAAGATTAACTCTAACTAGATAATAACTAAGTTCTAACTTAAAATTAGGTTTTGGATGATATTCATTTGATCTGCTACTAAACGTACACTCTAAGAAAAATTAGTGTAATTTTACCCTTATTATAACTGGCAACTGAATGCCTCCTATTATAAAGGTAAATTTACACCAGTGCTTAATATAAGAAAATATACACACTTTGTCGTAATTCAAAAGTGCGTTATAGTATGTAATATTACACAAAAAATGAGTAATGTTCACTGTAAATTTAAGTATATTTTGATGAAAATTTACTAAAAATTGTGTAAATATACATTGAAAATCTTAAAAAAATTTATAAATTTACATCGCGTTGTGTAAATTTAACGACCCCGCGACAGCTTTTTACACCACAAAAAGAGTATATTTGCGCAGAAAGGCTCGGTTTTAATCTAGTATTTAAACCAAAATCTGTGTAAAAAAAAAATCTGTGTACTTTATATATATATATATATATATATATATATATATATATATATATATATATATATATACATATATATATATATATATATATATATATATATATATATATATATATATATATATATATATACAAGTATGTACATATATACTTATATGGAGTACTCCGTATGGCCGTGGAAAATGTTGCATAATATCCAGTACCAAATAAAATTGAGCTCCATTTCACTTAAGTTTCCCTTCCCGATTTTACAAGAATCGCTCGATTGGTTAAACGTATCAAATTAAATCGCATTATACCTACTGTTTTACTTCGGCTTTGTCCACTAACAAAATTTGGGCCCTTTAACATTATAAGAAAATTAATAGAATTTTTTTATTTATATATTGTATGTATAAAAATATTTATTTTATTAAATAAATGTAAAAATAAAATTAACTTCATTTAAAAACTTAATTATTAACTTAATTATCATTAATTCATATTAATTAATTGACTTTTCGCTTAACACAATATACATTAAATAGAACATTCAGTTGTTCGTAATTTTAAAATTAAATTGTTTATTTTTGAACAATTATTTATATGCTTCTTCGATCCTCTAACATTTTCAGCATAATGCTTTAAGAAATATCTAACAATAAATTCCATAGTTTGGGATATTTGCTTTGGGTACAATATGTTGAAACTATAATAATAAGCAATAATTATTTCCAGTAAATCCAAAATATTTTGATGTTTGTATTCTCCAACTAGGATGTGCTCAATAAATATGTACGCTATTTCTTCATCCTCCAGAATAGACGTTTCTTTAAAATAAATAAAATAAATTAAATATGTAAATAAATTAAAATTAATATTTAAAATTATACTTAGTACGGCTACCCATGGTGTATTAGTTGTACATGCTTGCTTTATGTCCTCTAAAGTAGTACCAAACTGCAAAAGAAAATTTAAGAGGAAATTGGTACAATTTGTAAATATTTTATATTGGAGTCAAAAAACTTACCTCGAAAACTTTATACATGTAGGTTGAATCTTCATTAAAATACAAAAACAAGCATTTAATAATCGCCCAACAATCTGTTTCCCTTTTCATATATCGCACAATATCTTTTTTTTTATTGGATTTTAGAAATTTTAACAGGGTATTTTTCTGTGTTTCAAATTTATTTTTTAACTTAGCAATATCAAAGGTGTTTAAAATGCTGATATAATATTTCTTTATCAAAAAGAAATGGCCATTCATTTTGAATATCCTGGATACTTGGGATAGCTTTACGATTATTTAGAAAGTTTCTTTGTACAGCAAAGCCATCTTTCATAAATTGCAGTATAGTATTACGTTCATCAGTTGTTATATCATTCTTCTTAAATATGTTTTGTAAATAGTTTTTTTTTGATTTTATGGTATCAACATTTTCGCCACTTGGTAAACAATTCGGCTGCCAATTCGAGCATGTTTCCTTTAGAACAAATGCCTTTTTACGTTCGTTAACAGGGATGTCTGCCACGAGGTCTGTTAAAATTCGTTTAGGCGAGCGGTTCAAAATGCTATTTCTGTTTTTCATAACAGTAATTAAAGGTAATGGAATGATGGAGATAATATTTTGCTCATTATCCTTTTGAAGCATCGAATCAGGAAACTTAGAAGTCACTTTCTGCGCCACACTTCTAATAATTGACATAGGAATAAATTGTGAAACACTTCGTAATTCGTCACCAAGCAAATTTCCCAAGCAATTTAAACGTTTCCCAAGATTTTGTTTATTCTGTAGCATTGTCATTATATCGCTTGGTATTTTTTCCCAAGGTACGATGAAGTTTGAAAATACTAAGGCATTAGAAGAGTTTTTCGATGATGTTGATGTGCTGTTATTTATCGTTGAATCCAGTGATAACTTATCAAAGTCATCACTAGCCTTTGTATTACCATTGACTTCAACATGCGGTAATTCTACATTTTCTATAACATAATTTTGCGGGATATTTATGAATTCAGGATGATTTGAACTAAATGTAGATGTAGTGGAAACTTGTTCTTGAGGCATCCACTCTTGTTCATCACTAATTAACAAAAAAACTGTTTTTTCCTCCATGTAATATTTAAGTATTTCATCATCGCAAACTTCCGTACCATCTATTTCTAGCAAAATTTTTGTCCCATTTAAACCGCAGTTTTGAGCTGTAATTGTAATTAAATTTAATAATATTTAATTTTTCAGTTTACAAGTGCGTACATACCTTTTTCAATTACATTTTTAATACAAGGTTTGGAAAAGAATGTTTTTTTGTCCACTCTATTGCAGCTCCAAATTTTGATTGGATAACCCTTGTTCATGTTTTTAAATTTTTATTGGTTGTAAATATATCTATAGTATAACTTATTTTTATTTAAGCTTATTATTAAATATTAAAATTAAAAGATTACAAAAATGAACTTAAATATAGTTTTAACAATTAATGTTTTAACATTTTATATTATGTTTTGTTATTTTATTTTTTATTTCAAATTCATATAAGATGCATGCAAATAAAATAACATTAATTTGATATTTCCCTAATTTACATAATATACATATATTTTAATTTATTTTTATAAACATATATTTTTTTGAAAATTTCTTTGTTATATATTTATGATAATTTCAATACTATAGGCATTTATATTTATTCGATTTAATTTTTAGAACAATAATTTAATTAACAGAAATAAAATAATATATATACAATATCGTTATTCTAGAAAATGATCATCAACAAAAGAACACGAAGGGGAAAAATAATATTTTTTATTTCGTTTTAAAATATTTAAAGGTTTTTTAATTAAAAGTTTTTCAATCGCACACATTGAATAGGATCCTTCCTCGGTATAACTTTCATACAGAATTTTGCATTCATTGTACCACATTTTAAGTGTTGTACCATAAAAAATTGCTTTTTCGTACGAATTATCCAGAAATATTGCTTTAATATTTAAAATTTCTATATTTCCAAGATCATCACAATTTACTGAATAGCAACGGAGTGAAAGAAATACTTGATCCGCTTGTAGAGTTTTCAGCTTCAGTTGGACTTCAGATCAATGAGTCCAAAACGAAATACCTGATCTCTGGTTTTAGGGACAGTGGCACACCAGATTTTAGTAGTGGCCACCACACGTTTGAGGGAGTGAGGAGGTTCAAATATTTGGGTTCTCTTATCACTCACGATAATAGTGTGGGTGAGGATATTAAAGTGCGGCTGGCAGCTGGCAGCCGTTCTTTGTATCCTCTAAGGCCACTGCTAAAATCTAAACACTTATCAAGTGCCGTGAAGATGAAGCTTTACAAAGCGTTGATCAGGCCCGTTGTTATGTTTGGATGTGAAAGTTGGGCGCTGACGGATGAATACGAGAGATGGCTCCTAACATTTGAGAGAAGAGTCATGCGTGTGATCTACGGCCCAAAACGCGAAATAGATGGTACCTACCGAGCTCTGTACAATATCGAGATCAGAGATCTGATGAAGATCCCCGATATTGTACATGAAATAAGATCTCAGCGAGAACGCTGGCTCGGTCACGTTCTGCGTGCTGATCCGGAACGAATTGTGCAGCGATCACTGAAAGGAGAGCCACCATATGGTAGGCGCAGAGGTCGTTGCCGGCGACGATGGCTCCGCGAAGTAGAGAACGACTTGGCCTCTTCAGATTGTCTTAGACAGTATGAAGACCATGCTCAGGATCGAAACCGTTGGATCCAGGTTGTTGACTCAGTAAGGGGCCAGTAATGGCCTTTAATACTGTTTATTATTATCACAATTTACTAAAATAAATTTGTTTTCCTTATAAAGTATGTTCAGAAAAGTAATTTCTTTTGTTACGAAGCAAAATTCTTCGGGTATCCTTATGTTGAACATAAATGGTGACAAATTTTCAACATCATCACAATTAATATTAATTTTAAACCGATCTTGGAATATAGTGGCTTGCATTAGTTGATGATTATCGGCCAGTGTCAAAGTGACATTCTTAAAGTTTTTTGCCATTTTACATGAAGTTTTAAAGAATTTATTTTTCTGTTCAAAGAACATTGTCCATACATTTTTAAGCGGTCCAAACTTTTGAATTAACTCAGGGTAATGAAAAATGTAATGATGTTTAGGCCGTAATTTTAATAAGGGAAAACAGTCTTTTCGATATTCAAAGTAAAGATCTATAAAATACGAAAGCAAAGCAACCTGACACTTTGATATTTCAGCTGCACATATCAATCTACACATTTCTATCATTGCAGATATAAATTTTCATACTGAATGATTGTAATCTGTAACATGTTTTAATAATACTAGTGGCATCAACACTAATATATGCCATACTTCATCAGCTTTCCCTGGAATTTTATTCATACTTAGGTCAAATTTTGGGAAAGATAAAGATAGCTTAAACTGCTTTCTTAGAGAAGCAAGTGAAATATTAATGACATCAAAAGAAATTATTTTCGATTTTGCGAAATAGTTCAAAACATGCATCAAATCATACGGTATAATTCCTTCAAAAAGGTCGTGAGCTATACAAGGCGGTAGACCCGGATTACATATATGAAAATGTTGCAACTGATTTAATATGGAATCGTATTTAACTCCGTTTACTGGTTCACTTTCTATTGCGGATGTAACATCACTTATGTGACTTTCTACGCTTCTGTAACCTTTAGGCGTTAAATCATAGTCGAGCAAGCAATTTCGGGTATAATAACACCATCATACATAAAAATTTCGACGTGCTAAAATTTTCCACAAAACCAACTATTTGATGACTACCTAAATTATCACCAGTCATGGCATATAAACTTCCATAAATATGTTCACTCGTTTCAGTTAAAGAATTGTAAACGGCAATACCATCATGTTCTAATGTGATAAGATCATCTATCAAAGGCTGCAGAATTTTGCTAAATCCAAAAGATTTTATAAATTTTTCTTTACATAACAAAACTAGTTGAATGTTATGAATTTGTGTTCGGTATTTACGATTGAGGTTTCCAATCACCATATAAACACCGATTAGTTTATGTTTCTTTTTCGATGATCCCAAAGGATTGCAAATTTCAAAAGCGTCTTGAAATAAAATAAGTGCTAGGTTGCGTGATTTACGTTGAAAGAAATTATTTTGTTTATACAGAGATCCATCATTATAATCCATGAAAACACTGTGCCTTGATTCTTTCTTTTCATTAATTAACTTGAAAAATGTTGGGTCTACTAACAAAGATTTAATTGATTCTATTATCGGCACATAGTGAAAAAAACAATAATTATAATAATTATCTAATCCCAAAGTTACTTGTCGTGGTTTAATGTATGGAAACGTTTTTCATATATATTCTACCCGTTTATATCTAGAACTAAAAATATTAAGATCTTCCAGTAAATTTTTAGAAAACAGATTTTTCTCATAATGCAAAGAAACTTCTTTTAGATTTAAATTTTCACAATCTAGTATTGAAAATATTTCATCATATAAAAATTGTAACGCTACGTCTGATACTCTGAATTGAAATTTGAGTTTTGCAAACAAATCCTCAAACACATTTTTTCGAACATGGCAAATGTTATCATTTGGGGTAACATTTTCTGAAATGGATTCCTCTTGTTCTTTATTTACTGTTTGATTTGTTTCTTTATCTAAACTATCACTTAATTTTAATTTTAATGAACCATAAGTTTTATGATTACGAAATACATGCGATTTAAATGATGAACTGTTTACGAACATCTTAGAGCACTGAGCTACTGGACGTTCAATTTTGTGGTTGTAACCAATATGACCAACTAAATGGGATATCACTTTATTAAATTCGTTAGAATTGAACGTACACTTACCCACACAACATTTATATACACAAGAACTACTTGTTGTTAAATCATTTTTATTAACAACAGCTGGATGGACCCTAAAACAATGTGACTGAAAATTACGATACTTGTAAAACTTTTTATTGCAACCTTGCTCTAAACAGCCGAATTGTATATTATTTTTATTTAATAACACTTAAACATTTTAATTATACTAGAGTATTTTACTATAAACTAAGATTAATTAATTATTAAATAATTTAATTTAATTTTTTATTTTTTCACCACCATTACCTTTCAACACGTTATTACAAATGAAACACTGAATAGTATAAAATTATTTATAGGCATAAGTAACGGTTTATTTTTACATCGGAAGTTTTATTTTTCAACACAAATGTGTAAATTTACCTAGTTGGACCAATCCAGAACACAAAAAAGATGAACATTACAACATTCGATGTACTAGTTGCACATGTTAACGTAAAAAGACCTGAGTTATCGCAAATTTACACATTTTGTTGCAATTTTAAACATGTTATTTTGAGATACAAATTTTTGGTTTAAGTTTCAACCTAGAATGGAAAATTACATAAAAAATGATGCAAAATTTCAGTTATTATCATAGTAATTTTACGTCACAATATTTCCATTTTTTAGAGTGTAGAGTATTTATTGTAATTAATGACGCGAAGTCAAAATCCATAGCTAATGAAAATTTTAATCTAGTTAATAATAATAATCTAATTTGTAAACTACACTCTAACTAAAAATTAAGTTTTGGATGATATTCATTTGATCTACTTCTACTAAACGTAGAGTATTTATTGTAATTAATGACGCGAAGTCAAAATCCATAGCTAATAAAAATTTTTAGGCTAAAAAAAAATTATATTTAATAGAACTAAAATATGTACAAAGAATGTCTTACCACAATGAAACGTTTACTGAGTATTAAATGACAGCATCAGCTTTAAAATCTTTCGTATGAAAAACACCTAGTTCTTTATTATTGAGATCTTGCAGCAAGTAAGTATGTGATCCGGTTTTCTGCTTTATCTTACATTTTATCCATTTAGGTGCCAATTTAGCACTGAAGTTCTTAGAAGCGTTGGATAACTGGAAATTTCTTTTCCAAACCACATCTCCAACGTTATGATTTCTAATTGAAGACCTTAAATTGTAATAGTGAGCATATTTGTCGTAGGCTTTTCGAAGATTTGTTTGTACTAGCTTGTTAATTTTCGCAAAATCCTCTCTCAAATATTTCACTCTTTCTTTAATAGGATCATTGATTTCAGGTTGAACATTAGACTGGTCCTCGGCATGTGGGTTATATGCAAAGTGATATATCTCACGAGCAAAGTTCAAAAAATAGGGAGTATATCCGGTAGAATCATGACAGGCGGTTCGAATGCCGCAGGCTATTTTGTGTATATACTCGTCCCAATCTCTGTGATCGTCCTTAACGTATGAACGAATTGCGGCTAAAACGACTCGATTGACCCTCTCTGCTGGATTGTTTTGAGGGTGGTAGTAAGCATTTCGATAATGAGAAACTCCATTCTCCTTCAAGAAGTTTTTAAATTTTATAGCAGTAAATTGTGGGCCATTGTCAGAAATCAAGGTACGAGGGGTTCCATAGATTAGAAAAACATTCTGCTCTAAAATCCGAATGGTGGACTTAGTGTCTGAATTTCGAAGTGGAAACAAAAGAACGAATTTCGTAAATACATCAATAATCACTAGAACAAATGTGTTGCCAGACTTTGATCTAGTCAAAGGCCCCAAATAATCTATGGCAATGGTTGACCATGGTGAAGTTGCACATTTCTGAGAACCCATCGGAGACTTGATCATAGGACCATCTTTGGAAGCCTTGCAGATTCCACAATTTCTTACGTATTCTTTCACCGTAAGGTCTAGTTTAGGCCAAAAATAATTTTGTTTGATTCGATAAGCAGTTTTCGATGTTCCAAGATGGGCCGATAAAGGGTCATCGTGACACTTTTTAAGAATATCTGCACGTTCATTTAATGGAACCACTAGCTTCAATTTTGAACCAGGAAATAATTTAAATAGTTGATTATTAATAAATTTAAAATCCGGATAATCATCTGGATTGTTTAATAATCCACTTTTAATATTTTCGTACCACTGATCGTCAGACTTCGACAAACTATCGCACATTATTGATCGAGAAAGTGCGTCAGGCACGACATTTAAACTTCCCTTTCTGTGCCGCAACTCAAACTTGTATTGCTGTAATCGAAGTGCCCAGCGACCCAGACGGCCACTTGGATCATTCAAATTATTCAGCCACAAAAGAGAAGCGTGATCCGTTATAACTGTAAAATAACTACCTTCAATGTACGGTCTAAAACGCTCTATTGCTAATATTACGGCGAGACACTCCTTCTCAGTTGTGTGGTATTTCCGTTGTTGAGTTGTTAGTTTTTGACTAAAGAACGATATGACTTTTTCCTCGTTCCCTTCACCTTGAGTGAGAACCGCGCCTACACCCACATCTGATGCATCGGTTTGAATAATAAAACGTTTAGCAAAATCCGGATTGGCGAGAATAGGTGGAGATATCAATAATGATTTTAACTTTAAAAATGCAATGTTTGCAGACTCCGTCCAAACAAATTTCTTCCCCTTTTTTAAAACGTCTGAAATTGGGGCAGTAACCGTTGAGAAATTGTGAATGAACCGCCTATACCAGCTGGCCATGCCCAGCAGCCGACGAACAGCTTTGACCGAAGTTGGTATCGGGTAATTTAATACTGCAGCAACTTTATCAGGGTCCGTTCTCAGTCCTTCCTGAGAAATTACATAGCCAAGGTATTTCATTTGTTTCTGAAGGAACTTTGATTTTTCCAAATTAATTGTCAATCCAGCTAATTTCAACCGTTCCGCCACTACATTTAATAGACGTATATGCTCTTGAAAGGTCTCAGTGGATATTATAATGTCGTCTAGGTAAACAAAGACTTGTGGTTCTAGGTCAACTCCAAGAACTTGGTCCATTAAACGAGCCTGAGTTTGTGGAGCATTATGCAATCCAAAGGGCATTACAGTGAACTGAAAATGTCCCCGGGAAGAGATAGAAAATGCCGTTTTTTCTTTTGAAGATTCTTCCAGTGGAACTTGCCAAAAGGCATCGGATAGATCAACACTGGATAGAAAATTCGTGCTCTTAAATCGGCCCAATATTCGTGCTATATGCGGTAGAGGGTAGGCATCCGGCTTCGTTACGTTGTTCAATTTTCTAGAATCTAGACAAAGTCGAATTTTCCCATTTGACCTTGAAACACAAACCAAAGGATTACTCCACGGACTATTTGAACACTCGATAACACCAAGGCTTATCATTCGATCCAGTTCTCGATCTACTTTCTCTTGAACGTAAGGTGACATCGGATAATTTCTTTGTTTTATTGGCCGAGCTTCACCAGTGTCTATAGTGTGAGAGAGGACGGTCGTGCGACCTATCTTATCTACCTCAGCTAACGTGAACTTAGCTAGAACAGATTTTAGTTCGACAATTTCTGAATCTGATAATGAATGATGTATTTCCGTAATTTTATTATCCAACATACAAGGGGAAACAAGTTCTACTACAGGTTTTATATTAAATAACCTCCAAAAGTCCATACCTAATATTAATGTAGTCGTGATGGATGGCACAATGAGCGTAGGAACCACAAATGTCTTATTATTATAAGTGAATGGAGCATTGACATATCCTTTTATTTGATGATGAGTGCCATCAGCCGTTGAAATGGATGAATTTATAGGATATATTGACAAATTTAGTGATTCAATTAAATAGTTAGAATCAACACCAAATATAGTACAAGATGCACCAGAATCAAGGAGACCTTGAACTTTAACATCCAAAATTGTTACTTCTATGGTAGGCCTTCCATCAGAAGAATATTTGACAATGGAGTTTAATACATTTGAAAAGTAAAAATAATTAGAGCTGTCAGGTACTTGTATTATTGATTTTGGAGTTTTAGCTTTTGTGAAATTAGTGAAACTCCCACTACTAATTTCTACTGTTGGTTTTCCGAACTTGGTGGAGAACATTTCGGGCATTTACGCGTAATGAATCCTGTCATTCCGCACTTGAAACAAAACAGTTTGGTTTTCTCTTTCACACAGTTGTTAAACGTATGACCAGCTTCTGAACAATTCCATCATTTAACACGAGTTGTAGGGGAAGCATTGACGGCCGAAACCGAAATAGTCTGTTCCGGTGAATTTATCACCTCAGGGTCTTCAACAGACTCTTTCACAAATGCATTTACTCTAGAAAATTTTACTCCACGGTTTAGAGAGGGCTCTAATACTGTTCGGTTAGCGGATGATCGTCTATTTAAATTATACCTTAAGTCTTCGATCCGCTTGCAATACAACGAAAGTTGGTCAACAGAGGTCACCCCAGCAATCGGAAGCTTTTCTAGATAAAATGGTTGTAAATTCCGTATGATCGTTTGCAATTGCGCTTTCTCTGGGATAGCTTCAATTAAACTTTGGTAGTATAACTTCATTTGAGCCAAATAGAGACTAAAACTTTCATCCTTGCCTTGCGTTCTTTGATCTATTTCTCGCAACAACCAATAATCGTGATCAGAAGGTAAAAATTCTTTCTTCAACGCGCTAGTTAATTGGTTCCAAGTACTGAATTTAGTTTTAAAAGCTCTAAACCAAGTTTTTGCCGGACCTTCAAAGAAATAATATGCCGCGAGGAACAACTCTCTTTCCGATACTTCTTCAGTAGCGGCTAGCATTTCTATTTGTTGTAGAAAATCATTGAGGGACAATCCTTTCGAATCTCCACTAAATAGTATTTTCCACCGATAAATAGGGCATATCCTCCTTGACAGTCTTGCACGCTCAATACGTGGTATACCAGTTGACCTACCAGTTGGTGGATCAGCCAATGATTCCCTACGATGAGGTACTTCGTCGACTTCAGAGTCAGAACACGAATCATCCACCATATTGAAGGAGATTGAATTTTCTTTATTTTTAGTGTAAATAGTGCCTTCATTTGTTTGCTTCGAACTTACATTCGGTTGGGCCCTTTCAACTGTTGTTAAGGTAAGTTGCGACAGATTAGTGTCGAGAGTTTTTTTAAGATCTGAACCCTGCTGATCATCAGACACTTCAGTTTCGGAGGCAATAAGAGTCGGATCAATTAATGTTCTAGTCTGGCTCAACATGAAAGTAATATTGCTCTTCCAAGGAGAATGAACTGGGAGAGTATTATTAAGTCTCTCCAAACGAAACTGGAGATGAAGTAGTTTAGTATTGATGGACTTACCACGTTGTCTTCGTTCTGCTATTGGTAGTGCGCTTAAATATTTGTATTTCCGCTCACATTCTGCGTAATCTGCATCAATGGGATCGTTTGTCGTTCTTGGAGGGTTAGCATGTCCCTTAGCCTCGTCACGTAATCGCCGACGCAATGATCTTCTATTATCTTCTGATGAACCTTTGTCGATGAGATCTCTGATACGTATTTCATATGAAAGCTCACCATCACTCAAGTAAACCGAATTCATTGTTATACTTTGACACTAATAATAAAATAAAGGGTAAAGATTAATACTAAATCAAAAAATATAAATTAATAAATCAAAAATAAATTATATATACAAAAAACAAAATGTACTGCAAAACAAAAAAAAATTTCCAAAACTTAATCTAAAGTAAATAACAAATCTGAAGTAAATAATAACCCAAAATTAATCACAAATAAGGCAAATAGCTGCCTTTTCGAGCCCCACGTTGGGCGCCAATTATGTAACGCGTAACTTTGGTTTTTTTCTTAGGTATTCTTCTCAGCAAAAAAAAAATCTAGACTAACAACAATTTTCATTCTATTTTGTATTACATTATAAAATTTATGTTATTTATACAAAAAAATTAAATTAAATGGTAAATTGTTTCTCCATAAAGTATAGATCTTATGCCGACGGTGTTCCTCTCCGTTTTCAAAATGATGCTTGTCTGGCTTATGCGTACTAACTATGGAAAAACATAAGAGTAATATTACTTATAAGCAAAAGCAACAACAAAAAAAATTATCACAACAGAAAAATATGTTAATCAATCCACGTCCTTTCTTCCAGTTCAAATTTGCTCGTATTCTCGGGTACAGTATTAATTTACTAAGTTGGGCGCCATCTTCAAAATTGAAGAAAACCCGTCACGCGTTTTATCAAATTTCGGCTATCTCACAGAGCGAGTCTAAGACAAAGGGTGGGGTTTCATGAACAATGATTTTAAAACTGGAAGATATATTTATGTTTATTTTTTTTATAAATTAACAAAACAAATTTAAATATACGTAGAATGTAGAGATGAAATAAATAAAAATTATATATGTATGATTATGTATATAAAAAAAGAAAAGGTCAACAGTAAATCAATTTTACTGCAAAAAAAAAATATTGCCACACACTAATTCGCTGATGTTAAATAAATAACCGAGGAAACATTTATCTATAGTAAAGGAGTTTGCTTACCCGGAATCTTTCAGAAAGAATCTTACGGTTTAGTTGCATGTCTTTTTGTTTTCCCCCTTGTTTTTCTACCACGCGGTTCAGCGGCCTCCGTGGTCCATATGCCGTTCAGGTTGTTGCAGCACGGTCCAACAGCGTACATACACACGCTCAAAAGAAAAAAAAATCAGCTGCGAACTCAATTTGCATGACTATCCAATTCTTTCAACCACTATACAGACATTGGTAACAATATCTTAAACGTTATTTTTTTTTATTTTGCCACAAACAAAATTTTCAAATAGGCAATACACTCAAAAAAAATTTATATAATATTCATTCAGAACCATTCGATAGATAAAAAAAAACACACATAATTAACATAGTCACAGGATAGTTCTAGTTATCTGTTCCAATCTTAACATATATATATATATATATATATATACAAAAAAAATTATATTTCATAAAAAAAAAATCGATTTATATTCACCCAAATAAAATTAAAGTCTCTCCATAAATTTTGTTATAGGTTTTCTGCATGCACCATCTCGAGATGTGTCTTCTTTGAGCTCCAAAATCCAAAAAAAAAAATAAATCAAGTCTCCGCTTATCACCCAATCAATTTTTCTTTTTTTTTTCATTCCGCTTTACGCTCGTTCTTTCTTGCATTCGTTTTCTCTCGGTAAGCAATTGGGTATTGGAGAGTGGGGAAATCATGGTTATTTACTTATGCAATAACATTTAAATGTATGGCGAAAGAGAGACCCGAGGAACATTACAGGGTTGTGTAACCCCAAAAAAAATTATTACATTTAATCAAGTGCGGCGCGTGCTCGCTCCATTCAACCCGCTACAACATTATTATCTCGTTTATATTTTCGTTGGATTTGTTTGGTCGTAGTGTAAATGGTGTCACCGGCTTCTTACGTTTTCGGAGCAGTTCTCTTATTATTTTCCCTTGCAATGGTGGATTCTTGATGTATGCGAAGTCTTTCTATCAAATCTTCGTGTACTTTGGTCTTGACCCGGTTCGTTCTTTCAAAAAACATAACATTACGGTTTTGTTGCTTAACTGAGTGTACGCGGAGTCATCGTAGCGGTCTACAGCAAGTTAATGAGTTCCTTCGAGGATAGTTCTCTGTATTCGTTTTGGAGGCAGCGAATTATCTCTATTATGGTGGAATGCATATACGCTCGATAGTTCCATTTACTTCGCTTCGTTGGGAGGGTTTTAGATAAATTTGGATACCCAAGGTTTTTAGGTAGTCCGTTATAATAGGGCTTACGAAGCTTCTATCATTCTCCAACACAAGTATGCGGGGTACCGTGAAATAATGTAGCGCTTTGATTAATTTGTCTCGTACATGTAAAATGAATTTCGACTTGATGCGGAAAATTTTTACGAATTTTGAAAATTTATCCACGCAAGATATACATCTTTCATTTTTAATTTCCATGATATCCACATGAAGAATTTCTGCTGAGTATGTTAGAATGGGTGTTCCTTGAAGTTCAACACGATTAGAATGTCGATCATATTTATTTGTGTTGCAGGTGTCACACGTTTGAATGTATCTCTTGATCAAACTGGCCATCTGTGGAAAATAGTAGTCTTCCAGAATATGTTTCTTGTTTTCCATATGGTTTCGTTGTGCCCGTTTGTGTTCTTCTTGTATGATGGATAACTTATTTTTTTCATTCCTTCCTCGATAGATATGATTTGAACCAATTGATGAATCCGGATGTAAAATGGAATGCATGTAGACTTTGGAGTGCCTTATGATGACAAATAGAATCAAATGCCTTACTGAAATCTGTGTAAACGTCAACTTGATGATGTTTTTCTATCTCATTTAAAATACTTTACTGGTAAATTCGACCAGATTGGTTGATGTAGACCTTTCAGGCATTAACTCGTGTTGGTAAATAGAAATGTGACGTATAAATGTTGATTTAAAACCATTGTATACAATAAGCTCAAATAATTTTGGAATAGATGAAAATGTGGATATTCCCCGGTAACATGAGGCATCATCTCGCATTCCTGATTTAAAGATAGGTGTGTACTTTGAAATTTTCCATGTTTCGGGAAACACTCGCAAACTTTTTTAATATAGAGAAACGTATATTATCATACGGCCCACATGCATCTCCAAATTCCCTTAAGGCTGATACAACGTCCTCATCACATATGACAGGAAAAGTGTGTTGTTGTTGCTAATTTGATCAGTGTATCCAGTATTATCATGTGGTCTATAGACTGATTGGAAAAATGCTGCAAACATGTCTGCTATCTCGTTTAGATCGAAAGTATTTCCAAAATTGTTTAAGATTTTCTATAATATTACCTTCGATACTTGCAAGGTAAGAGCTGTACTTAATATTGAAATAGACGTCAAATTCCTCGCTGCGTTGTAAAAAGGACAGCTTGTCTCTTTCCAATCATGATTTTATCATTTTAGTAATAGGCCTTACATTTTAGATTTTTCAAATTTGCTAGCAGGTCATCAAACCATGATGGATGAATGTTCGTTACTTTATTGCAAATAGGCACATGGAGTTCGAAGCTATGGTGTAACATGTTCTAAAATTTGTCGACATTTGTATTCACATTATCTGCTTCTAAAATTGTACCCCAATTTATTGCTTCTAAATAAACTTGCAAACCGGCGTATCATTAGTCTTCTTAAAGTTGTATTTCATTTGTTGTACATGTTCAAATTTTTTCAGCTTACAGTAAAATGAATCAAATACGATGTCCAACGATTTGTGGTTGATATCATTTACCACAAACGGATTCAGTGATTCCATTACTTTGAAAGCATCAGTCTCAGTGGTGATGACAAGATCCAGGAACCTTTCCAAATTATTGACAAACGCGTTAATTTGGTTATGATTAAAAGCAAGCATGCGGAATGCAATTCAATTACTTGTTATGATTCCAGATGATATTTGGAAGATTGGAGCCACCAGCTAAAGGGTGTTTTTTTTTAGAAGTTCACAACTTTGAGTTAGGAACACTGCTTTATTGGACAACCCATTTAACAGCTGATAGTTGATTTCTGTTTAGTTTGGTTTGACATTTCATTTTGGATAGACTTACATCAGAGCAACGATTTCAAATTGTTGAATTTTTTTATCAAAATAATAGTTCTGTTCGTCAAACTATATCGTGCATAATTTATTGCGTACATAATTCGAAAAACAATAGATCATTTTCGGACCCCGTTTACTCTTAACGATAATGTGCATCCCGTGAGACGCCGAACAGTGCGCACTGAAGAAGATGTAGCCGCTTTACAGAAAAGCATTGAAAATCATCAAAATCAATCAATTCGTCGCCGTTCTCAGCAACTGGGGTTGTGTTCTTCCACTTTATGGCAGATTTTACGAAAGGATCTTGGCTTAAAAGCTAAACGACCATCGTATGCGCCGCCAATTGGCGATTGGGCTGAAGCACAAATTGATATTGATGTTGAATTTCAATTCAAAATGTTGTTCTCCGATGAAGCCCGTTTTGGGTTGAATGGGTATACGTATAAATAAGCAGAATTGTTGCATTTCGAGTGAGGATAATCCACAACCATTTGTCGAAACAACATTACATCCACAGAAAATTAATGTTTGGTGCGCTTTATGGGCTAGCGGAGTCATTGGTCCATATGTCTTCAAAAACGATGATGGTCAGAATATTAGTGTCAATGGTGAGCGGTATAGGAAAATGATTAGAAATTTTTTCGTACCTCGATTTAATTTACTCAAAGAAACTTTTGATGAAAGAATAATTTCACGTAATGCTCCAATTAAATGGCCACCAAGATCGTGTGATTTAACCCCATTGGATTATTTTTGTTGAGGTTATGTAAAGTCACTTGTCTTTGTCGAGAAACCAGAGACAATTGAATACCTGTAAATGATATTTAAACATTAGGTTAGGTTAGGTAAGGGTGGCCGTCCTAAAGGACTAGCATAGACACAAAATTGGTCCGTAGCTGTACCACATTTGAGTTTCCTCCTTCACTCGCTAAACCATCCTGAGCTCACCAAGAAGCGTTTAAAGTCACGGATCTCGATCTTACTAAGATCCGTGAGGTCATTCAATGGGGAAGTTCCCATAAATTTTGTTCTGCTGTACGCTAGACTAGGACAGGTGCAGAGCAGATGGAGTACGTTTTCCTCCTCCTCCTCATCACCACAGCTGCGGCAGAAATCGTGGGCTGGGACACCCAGTCTGCTCGCATGTATCCCAATGAGACAATGTCCCGTTATAGCTCCTACGACCATACCAATATGGTGTCGTCGAAGCGATATCAGTTGGTCTGATCTAGACCGGTCAAGACCAGGCCAGATCTGCCTGGTTATTACACACGAACTGGCGTTAGACCATCTGGCGTTCGTTTCTTTTATAGCTTCTTCCAGAAGCAGCAGTTTACATGAAGCAAGCGACATTAAACATTAATGTCATAAAATTATCTATCCAATAAAGATCGTTACATTGATATTAAAAATATATTTCTTTGTTTTATTATGATTTAAACTTGTGTAACTATATAAAAAAAATTTAACATTATATTAGTACTACATATAAGATTGAACAAATATAGAATTTACGAGAAACTAAATTTTTAGAAGAATAGTTCAATTTTAAAGACTTCATAAAATGTAAAGATTGAAAAAATTGATTTTTTATTAATTCTTTCCCTTTCAAGGTCAACGTTTTGAAAATTTTAAACTAAAATCTTGGGATTTGTAAGAATTTTTTTAAACAGAATTCTATTAATTTATTAGAGCTTATATTAGGAAAATTTGAAAAGTTTAAGTTCTAAATTTATAAGCTATGGTCTATAGGCAGTATAGGATGAAAAAGCTATGCTGTTCTTGAAAGGATTTAAATTTTAACTCAAACTCAAGTCATGTTTTAATTTAAACTTATTTTATTCCAAATTATTATGTATTTTATTGATTTCAGTTCAACTCCGTGTCCATCCCAAATTCCGCCTCATCGACACAGATAAATTTAATGAAAAATACACACCACTCGTGAACCCATCATACAATTGAACTGATTTAATTTTTCATTTAAGTGTATGTACCTTTGTTTTCTTGAATAATTTTTCCACCCACCACCCGCCACAGACAAATGTATATATATAAGAATACAATGCTGTGTGTGTGTTATATACACGTTTTTATCTTAACATTAATTTAACAATCTAATCACGAATTTATATACATTAACATTTGTGTTGTTGTTGCTGTTGTTACTATTTTGTTTGGTAAAATGAAATCGTAATGTTGGGAAAACTTGAATAGCAAGCATACAAGCATAAAGTAACACCGAATAAAAGGGTTGATTTTCATCATTGAAATTGATTATTTTTATGGTGAAACATTTTTTTTTTGTGTTTTTGGTAAATGGTTGAACCGTTAAATGAGATATTTTTTTGTTTTAGTTTTTCTTTGTCGAATTGTCTGTATATGATACTTTAATTGAAGCGGTTAGAATATTTCTCAAATTTTCTTGCGATACACATAAAAATTAATTTTATTCATTCATCACATAAAATAGAAAATGTGATACGGTTTCGGAAAATATTCCACCGAGTAATTTGTTTGAGTTCAGTTTTATTTTAATGTGACGATAAACTTTGGATGCATACTGTAAATTATTTTTAAGAGAATAGAATTGGATTATTTTTCGAATAAATTATTGAATTGCCGTGGATGATCTATTTTATTAGCAAATACATTCACATGCGATATTTTGGTTTTTATTTTTCATCTCTTGATTGACAAAGGATTCATATTCACTTGGAAAAAAATTATCTATGTACATTTTTATCAAACGGTAGGTATACTAACTATAATTACAGAAAATATTTTATAAATCATTAAGCATTATACGATTCAAAATTCACAATATAATATAATTAAAATAATTTATTCATAAATATTTAATTTATGAAACACAAATTAAAGTTTTTGATTTTTCCAGAAACATACAAAACTTAATTTAATTTCTTAAAGGATTATATAATTCATTTTTTAGAAATAAAATAAACATTTTTAAATTTTCTACCTATAGATAAAATTTAATTAAAAATATATAATTTAGAAATTTAATTAATTAATTAAACATAAATTTGTTGAAATGTATAAACATAATTTTATGATAGTTTTAAGAAATTAAAAAACCTCTGCAGTACAAAATTTCTTTTTTCTTTACACACCATACTAATTATGTGAATATATATATTCGAAATTTGGTCTACTCAAATAAACTAGTTGGCAAACAAATCTCTGGAGAAATTGTGACGTTTTTATAAACGGCTATAGACATAACTATATTCACCGCAATAAAAACGACGGCACCGAAGTTATCATGTTCGCCTATTTTCAGTCCAGCGAACTAAGAAATGGCTCAAAATTATCAGTTTTTGCCCTATCACTTAGATGCATGCTCGAAATAGAGTTATGTGAGATACGCGGTTGTATTTATTTATTTTTCATGGCTCAAATAGATTACAGGAGCATGCAAATAGGAACAAGCGTTTTAAATATCATTACTTCCTGCTTGTAATTTTTCTAAACAAACTATGATTTAAATTTACATTTGTTAAAAAATAAGTAAATTTTTTTAAAATAATATTTTGCTTTATTATTCACATACACGAACTAAAAAATGACTCAAAACAATCAGTTTTTGCCCAATCATTTAGTTGTATGCTCGAAATAGAGTTATTTAAGATACGCGGTTCTATTTATTTATTTTTCATGCCTCTAATAGATTACAGGAGCATGCAAGTAGGAACAAGCGTTTTAAATATCATTACTTCCTGCTTGTAATTTTTCTAAACAAACATTGATTTTAAATTAAATTTGTTAAGAAATATGTAAACATTTTTAAAATAATATTTTGCTTTATTATGCACATACGCGAACTAAAAAATGGCTCAAAATTATCAATTTTGCCCAATCATTTAGTTGCATGCTCGAAATAGAGTTATGTAAGATACGCGGTTGTATTTATATATTCTTCATGCCTCAAATAAATTACAGGAGCATGCAAATAGGAACAAGCGTTTTAAATATCATTACTTCCTGCTTCTAATTTTTCTAAACAAACTATGATTTTAATTTTAATTTGTTAAAAAATATTTAAATTTTTTTAAAATAATATTTTGCTTTATTATTCACATACACGAACTAAAAAATGGCTCAAAATTATCAGTTTTTGCTCAATCATTGAGCTGCATGCTCGAAATAGAGTTGTGTGAGATACGCAGTTGTATTTATTTATTTTTCATGCCTCTAATAGATTACAGGAGCATGCAAATAGGAACAAGCGTTTTAAATATCATTACTTCCTGCTTCCAATTTTTCTAAACAAACTATGGTTTAAGTTTAAATTTATTAAGAAATATGTAAATTTTTTTAAAATAATATTTTGCTTTTTTATTCACATACACGAACTAAAAAATGGGTCAAAATTAGCAGTTTTTGCCCTATCACTTAGATGCATGCTCGGAATAGTGTTATGTGAGATAGGCGGTTGTATTTATTTATTTTTCATGGGTCAAATAGATTACATGAGCATGCAAATAAGAACAAGCGTTTTAAATATCGTTACTTCCTGCTTGTAATTTTTCTAAACAAACTATGATTTAAATTTACATTTGTTAAGAAATATGTAAACATTCTTAAAATAATATTTTGCTTTATTATTCACATACACGACTTAAAAAATGGCTCAAAATTATCAGTTTTTGCTCAATCCATTCGTTGCATGCTCGAAATAGAGTTGTGTGAGATACGCAGTTGTATTTATTGATTTTTCATGCCTCTAATAGATTACAGTAGAATGCAAATAGGAACAAGCGTTTTAAATAACATTACTTCCTGCTTGTAATTTTTCTAAACAAACACTGATTTTAATTTGTTTGGAAATATGTAAATTTTTTTTAAATAATATTTTGATTTAGTATTCACATACACGAAATAATAAAATGGCATTGAACATTTCTGATAATTGTAGTTATTTTAAAACGAAATATATATATATATACATATATATATATATATATATATATATATATATATATATATATATATATATATATATATATATAAATAAAAAATTTGGTGGGGATGTCCAAATTTGGTGTTAATTTTTCAACGTATATTTAATATTATAATCTAATTTAATAGTATAAATAATATTTCCCAAATTCCTACATAAATAATTTTCCAAAATGAAATAAAACTATTGACGGTTGAATACGGAATTATCGTATTTAAAATCATGTTTAATTTCAAATTAAGTTTGTTAAATTTTAAAATTTAGATTGTTAACATGAAATTCAAAATAACTATAAAACTTTGATACTAAACTGCTTGAATTGATCACGAGTTTGAATATTGATTTTAAATACTTATAACACATAAAGTTTATACATATATCTCATATTATTACAATTATTATTTTTAATTCTTGCTATAATATTAGGATACATTAAATCATATTTCTATTTTTATATAAAATTTTGTTATAAAAATAATTTTTTAATTATTTAAATTTAATTAAACATTTACACAAGAAAAAACTTTTCAAAAGAATTCATTAATTTAATTAAAAATTTTTTAGATATTGAGTCGAGATAACAATACACGACGCTTCTATTTTATAATTTAGAAATAATTTTATTTGATAAAATATTTGTATGTGTTTATATGTCTGTTTGTAAATCCCCATTAAATCGATTTAATGATGAGTATGGTATGGTTTGATAAGTTTTTTGATTTTTTTGGTGAAGCGAATTTTTTGTAAAATAAATAAAGATAATAACACCCACAACCAGCTATTATCGTATACGTAATGATAACACAAATTAATTTCGAATTATTTGTTATTTTAATTTGTATATACATGGATACTACTTGTGTAAGTGTATTATTTGTTTAGTGCAGGTAAATAAATAAATTAAATAAATATTCACATTCGTATTAATAATATTAGATTAAATATTTAAATAAATTTAATTCGAATTAAATTGTATTCACAAGTAATTAGTAAACATTTGTTATAAATAATAATTATTTAATTATTCGATTTTTCCAATTAACATTACAAAAACATAAGTATACACACATTAATAAATTAAATGATATTATTAAATTTAAAACATACCGATTTTTATTTTATTTTTTAAATTATATTGTATTTAACAAAAAAAATCGTTTAAATTAAAATAATTGTAAATTTCTGATGATGAAAGGTTGAAAAAATAAAAATAAATAAAATTTCCACTTTGTATATGATTATAACCGAAAAATGCAATTTTACTGTTTATTTAAAAATAACTATTGATACGGAATAATTGAAAATGAATGATGTTTTAATAATAATTTGTACTCTGTTAGTTGGCTTTAAATCATTAAATAAATTGTATAGCAGCATTTCGAATTTAATTTCATATTTTTTCTGTATGATGAATACTGCCAGAGAACATACATAATTCGAATACTTGACCCCCATTTGATTAAAAATCGGCTTCGATCAGCAAATTTTATAGTACAGTAACAAAAATCCAGAATCAAAATTGATTAAGAAGTCAAATACCGATATAACAACTCCACATTTATTATTTAAACATCTAAACCTCAACATATGCAAATTTAGCATTACAAGCAATTTTAAAAAATCTAAAATTAAATTGTCGATGCCCGCATGCATTTATTTTTATTAAAATATGACAGATTTATTGACGTGTGGGAAGTCCAGTTTTATCCGAACTGGAAGTACTAATTTTACTGTTTTAAATTTTCAAAGGTATAGTGAAAAAAAAAGAACCAATTAGATGGAGAACACTTTGAATGACCAGTTGTCAAGCTAATATGTTAAACCTCAACACTTTCGACCAAATTTTTCATGGCAATACAGTACAACATTCTAATGTATTATAATATGTAGATCAAGTAATAACTTTCTTCTTCATGATATATCGTAAGTTAAGTCTGTAAATCAAATTTGTTTATTCTAACATGATTCTAATTTAAAATCAAATTAATTTTAAAAATCAGTATTTAGTCTTTCCCATTGACTAATTTATCAGATAAACTTTATGTTCAATTCTAAGAAAATCGGACTCAATTTCTCCGTTAAATTTCAATTAAATTTGTTAATATCTGAAACACACTTCGACCAAAATAACTATTTCAAAATGAATGGGTACCTGTTTATAACATGAAGCACCCAGATGGGAAAGCATATTGAGGCACAGCTGTACTGATAAAAACAAGATTAAAACACTATGAATTTATTAAATATGAGAAGGAAACGAGCATCTGGCTGCAGGAGTGGTCTGGAAACTGTGTCATATCAGCAGTGTACTGTCCTCCAAAACATGTTATAAAAAAACTGCTAAAATATAATTTGATGAATGTTAAGAATACAGCTAAAAATTTTATAAGTCCAAAAAAGCACCATGGCATGATCTTATTACCGGAAAAATGATAATGCAATAGCCAGACAAATGCATAAAACTAATAATATTCATATTCAACGCAATCATGCGGACTGGTTATATTCCTCAAAAATGATACATAAAGCTGGAAAAAAAGAAACACAAATTTCATCATATCGTCCAATAAGCATGCTGCCTACGATCTCAAAGTTAGTTTAAAAAATCCTACTAACGAAATTGAAACCAATATTAGAAGAACGGCATATTATTCCAGACCATCAATTTGGGTTCCGAAACCAACATGGTACCACAGAACAAGTACACAGAATTGTAAATGCAATCAAAAATACCTTCGAGGAGAAGAAATATTGTTCTGATGCCGTCTTGGACATTGCACAAGCATTAAGTTTGGCATGATGGGCTATAATATACAAAATTAAAGACTTCTACCGAAGAAATTTCACTCAGTTCTGGGAAACTATCCCCTTAAAAGGCAATACATGGTGAACAAAAATAATGCAATTACTTGTTTAAATTATATTAACGCAGTTGTTCCACAAAGTAGCGTTCTAGGACCAATATAATACCTGCTGTACACATCTGACTTACCTGTAACCAACAAGGTAGTCATATCAACTTTTGGCATTGATTCGGCCGTCCTGGTGTCACACAATAATCCCGAAATTGCCTCAATGGGATTACAGAATCATCTAAACAAAATCAAGAACTGGCTGAAGACATGTCGCATAAAAGTGAACGAAAACAAATCAACTCACGTCAAATTTACGCTAAACAAACGCACCAGTGGAATTAAACGATATATATACCCCAACAAACCAAGGTCAAATACTTAGGCATAATAAAAAAATTAAAAAAATAAAAATCTAAAATGTATTGGTTGATGGGAAGAAAATCTCAGCTGTCATTAGCCAATAAAGTTTTATTGAACAAAGTAATAATCAAGCCCATACGGACATATGGTATTCAGTTATGGGGATCCACCAGCAGGTCAAACAGAGAACTCCTGCAACGAACCCAAAAATTAAATTCAATTTATAATAAAGCAAGTGAAAAAACAAACGATTTGCGACTAAATTTTTATCTTTAAGATTACTTGTCTTGACCATTAATAAAACCAATACGATAGACCATATTCAAAACCAATCTATTTTATGTTTTATTCCTAAAATATGTAAATAAATAAAGATAGCTAAGATACGTTCATAAATGGAAAAAAATTAATAGGAGTAGAAAACACAATGTGGCACAAAAACATCTTAATTTGGTATCAACCTTTACGAAAAAAGCAAACAAATGAAGAAAAAAACATAAACCATTCTGTGGTGCAATCTCACGTTAGGTGATAAAAAAACGGTGAGATAATAAATTGTCGTAGCTTACGTGGATGAATTGTGGATGAATAACGTCACATAACATTCTTCCGACTTGCTTTTACTAGTGGCAAAAATAAACTAGAAAAATAGTAAAATCCCATTTTAGTAAACAAAAACAATGAAATTATTTTCATAGATAGAGATTGTTATTTTGCGAAAAAATTGAATTTATATGACGTAATTTTTTTTCAGAAAATCATGACACAAAAGTAATCTATTTATATAATTTTTGTTATTTTTATTATTAAATTATAAATTCAAAAATTCCTTAAAATAAGCAGATAAGGAACATTCGCACATAATTTTGTGACGTCATTAATTAAATACATGTACCAATTATCAATTTTATCTTATTTAAAAGTATTTTTTCGCCATATATGTATATATACAATAGAAATATTTAATTTTTAAAATGTATTTCTATTTTTTTATTTTTATTTTTTACCCTTACGATTATGTCACCAAAAAAAGTCTAAAACTGTGAGATAAACGTGTGAGATAGCACTCTTGTTGGTGTAAAATATAATTGGAAATATATTGTAAAATAGGAATGCAAAATGGAATTTTACTATTTTGGGTGAAAGAAAGAGATAGAAAAGTTTAATTCCATTAAGAAAATTCACAATTCAAAAATTATTTTATGTTTTTTGGTGTCACGGTGTTGAATTATTCAAAATGGTTTGTTTTACAAGAAAAACATTTTTTTGCCGACTGATCAGAGAAAAGTGTGCTGGACGAACTTATACATATACAGGAGATGTTTAGAAAATTACACCAAAAATACATGTTCGACAAACGCAACGTTCACGTGTTAATATATATTACTGGTCATCCGTGTTATAATCTTAGAACTGTATTTAAAAATTTACGACGACATTTGTTTCCAGAAATACAGAATTTCATTGGCATTAGTACCATTGAATGTTTTCGTCTAAACGGCACTCGAACAAATTTCAGATTTGCTGAAAAAGACATTTACTTCAAGTTTGGATCACAAGCTATATGAATCATTGGCAAATTGTGTATGCCCTTGAACAAACGTAATTTTATTTTCAGATATCACAAGCATGGGTGTTGCAAGTCGGTTTCGAAAGAATTCCGTGAAAGCATTTGAATTTGTATCTTTATCAGAAGGCCTTTTTCTGAAATTAGGCTTAAATGGTTGGTTAAACCTTTTTCTACAATATTGTAGAATATTACTTTCCTCTATAAGAAGAACACTGATCGCTGGTTAGATAGCGTAATATCAGTATAGTGCCTTCCGACAATGATAAAAATTTATTATAGTTTTTCAAATGATAAAGGTTGTACTTGGTAAGACATAGTTTGTTAATAATCTGGGTTAACACATAGCCAAAGTTATTCAATGCTCACATTTCTAACATTTTACTAATCTTTGTGTTAATAACAAGTTTTAAGGCCTGCTACATTATATAATATTTTTTTATGTCGAGAAACTATTGAGATTATTGTGAGCAGATTGGGAACCTGTTACGTTAGAACAAATGTATTTACAGCCAACTCGATGGTGAATATTTTATCATGTACGTGGCTTCAGTGGAAAAATATGGTAAGCGCTTTTATTTTTAATAATATTACAACTGATTTACAAATCATATTCCAGTTCTAGTATAGCTTTTTCCTTTGAAGCCGTATTTCTGGGTTTGGGTTGTCCAACATTTGACGTATATCATCAGCATTTTGGTGCTGACTTAGACGGTGTACGTATTTCTTCGCATGATTCTTTATTTCTTCACTGACGTATTCAATATTTAGGTCCCTATGTAAGTGGTCATTTTATGCCGCGTAGGACTTTATTTTGGAATGTTTGTATTATTTTTACATTTGTCTTCTTCGCACAACTCCAAAGCTGTTTGACATAGGTCCATATAGGTTTAAGTTATTTGCCGATATAACAGCAATTCATTATGTAGGATTAACTCACAGTTCCTTCCTATGACAAATGCTCTTTCCACTTAAGCTTAGTGTCAAGAGTCATACCAAGATATTTTGCCGTATATGCATATTGAATTTTGTATGTGTTAATAACTGGTACCTGGTTAACTCTTTGATTGGTAAGATTTATATGTATTGATTTTGTTTCGTTGAGCTTAATTCGCCATATTTTGGTCCAGTAATTCACTGCGTTAGAGGCCCTCCTGCAGTTTGGCTGATGCTTCATTTATGTTGTCACTCATTTAAGTTGTCACTAAAGATTGCACTATCATCTGCAAATGTTGCTATATTTGTTGGTAGCTCTTTGGTGTCTACCAGATAGACCGCTAGAAGATACACCTGCTTATATTTTTTTAAATGTAAAATTTTAAGGTCTTGTAAAAGTGGCTGGGTGGATCTAGGTGTTGTTTATAATCAAGTCCTTCATGCCATACCTTGTCAAATGTTTAAGCTACATCCAAGAAGATACTAGAGAATATCTTTTCGTATTCAAGTGCATCTTCCATTATATTTGCAATTTATTTTTTCTATTATTGGTTGAGTCTCTTCAGCAGTAGATTTTCCTATATTTTTGATACGGGCTCGACCCATATGATCTTCCGTCGTTAGGTGGTTTATTTGATTTTGGTATCATTATTACTTCTGCTAAATTCGATTGATGTGGGACAACAATGAATTCATATTTTGGTTTAGGACTTCTAGCCCAGCTTCCATCGTCATTTTTGATTTGAGGTACTTGCATTTTTGTTCGTTTTACTTTTATTGTCGCTTTCCAAAGAGAGTAATCGGTCTCTTTTTCGCCTGTATTCTACTTAGGTAATTTTTAATTGATTTGTTTTTAACTTACTTGATTAAATTTTTTAATTTATTGCATAGATGATTAAGTATTCTATTGCTTTGTGGAGCCCTATGTTTATGTTGTTTATTCATTGGATCTTTTATTTACAAATTTTTATTAATTTATTTTTTTATGAACAAAACCGCAACTAACCTCTTCGGTGCTGGGCGATAACCATAATCCAATTCCAATATGTTCATACTGCATTCTCGTATCTGTTGAATGTACTAGTGTATCACTATAAATTTCAGATTTTTTAAATGGACATTTTTTTATATCCATCCACAATGAAGGTTTCATTGTACACCGAAATTTTACAATTTATGAATCATCATTGGTGTCATTTCCAGATGCATCGCTGTACAATTATTTCAGATAGTATAACGTTTCTTAAATATTTTGAACGACCCTTGGCTCTGTTTATATAATAATTGGTTGCTCAAAGTCACTTTCAAGTGTAATTGGTCAATTGGAAACCGAACCCAATCGAATAAATCGAATACAATGCAAATAATGTATATTCTTAGATTTTTATATTATCAACGTAGATAGCAATAAAATCAAACTATATCCACCTCCAATAATCTTATTTCCTTCATGCTTATTATTCTACTCCTAAGCTCGATACTAAAATACATCCGCAATTCAAAATTCCACCCAAATACATTTCTAATTTCTGTAATTTCCGAATTAGTTCGTAAATTATCGTTAACCGTAAATTATCATATCGAGTAACAATTCGGCAATATATTTCTAAATGGAATTTTGGAAATGACCATTAAATGTCCATGCATCGTGAAGTGATGTAATGTAATTCCATCGTTATATTGTGCTTTCTTTTTCGAGTAATAACTTTACTATATTTATGTACCCAATATTGTTCACTTCGTTTTTGGGAATCGTCTTGTGTGATTAACCACAACCGGACGGTTTTGTTCTAGAATCGAGTAACCTTGATTTTACTTCTGGAAATACAAGCTTGATGTATAATTGTTCTTCATCTTTGACATTTTTTTTCAACAATCAATTCGGGCCATTTCCGTGATCGAACAGTTTTATTTGTGCTATTTTGACTCTACCTTATTGTACATAAATTTTAATTAATTTACCGTCTGGAGGTTACAATACTTAAGCACGTTTTATCTTGTTTTGTTATAAGTATACTATGGGCATTTTTTTAAATATTCAACACCCATCGCCCTATTTTACAAAACGAATTTTTTAGATTTTTATTAATTCAGGCTAAATGTTTAATCCATACATTCTAAAGAATAATTCGCATGTGTATATAAAACATGTAAGTCATAGTTAATAATTCAAAACATAAAATAAACAACCGCAATAAAAAAAACATTGTTTATAGTGTTACATATGGGAAACTGGCAAACTTTTTTGTTAAGGCAATGTCAGTTAACGAAATTTAGAAAAATTTTGATAGCTGCTTCTCAAGTGGTTTATTTTACATATTTATACTGTAGCTTGTATATTTTATATTTGCATTGGGAACAACTATTCATGATATTTTGTGTTTGCCTGAAAAAATTTTTTGGTACACATTTATACATTCGGTTGTATATCAGATTATTTTTTGTAACATACTCGTACATATAGAATCTATATATACAGAGCCATATGAAGGATCCATCATGTTCTTGGTCAAGCTTTTTCTATTAAGATTTAAGTCATTCTATTTAAATGTAAAAATACTTAAATCTAATAATAGGAGGCTCGGATATTACTCTTAAAGTCAAACGCCATTAGTTTTAACAAATGAAGAGAACAGAATGATTAATTTGAAACTTCCCGTCCTATGATTTGTTTTAATTTCAAATCGAGTATATGCATCTATGATTTTGTAATTGAAGGGTTATAATTCCAAAAAAACGATACATTTCTGAATGACACATAATCCCTATAATAAATAAAAATTGTATGGACAGGGTTTGGGGATGATGTTAAGCCAAATTAAAAACATACCACAGAGACAAAAAAAAATACAAATTTCCAATTCATTGATCGTCATATCCCCTAATTTCTTTTCTACACATATCGAAACTGTTTGAATTGTAAAATGTGCCATAGTACCTAAGCAATCTATCATACTTTGCGGGTTTCGGGTAATACATTTTTATTCAAAACAATAAAATTAAAATGAAAATTTAATTTAAATTTAGAAAGGTTGGAAAATCCTTTATTTGGAATCTCAATGGGATATATTCAATTCGTTTTTAAGATAAAGAAAAAGAAAATTAAGAAAATTTTCCCATTTTCTATTTCGGGATTTAACTTTTATTTTTTAATTATTAATTTTTTTTAATTTTTTTTTGCTTTTTCCTATTTCTAAATAGAACAGAAAAATATAGGTAAATGGATTTTTAGATTATTATTCGGTTTTTTAGAGCGGTACATTATTACTTTCTGTATATACGGGGAAGAAGTTCAATGGGTGGTTGATTAAAATTTGTTGAATTGATTGGATTTTTTGGATAAGTTACTAAACTTTGCTAAGTTCGGCCACAATCGACTATATATATTTGTTTAACGTCTAATCGTGTTCTTCGAAAAGGTTAGAATTTTGATCGAAATTAACCAGAACATTAAAACTAAAATACTTCAAAAAAATATCAAACTATCAGACAGAAAAAAATGTTTAAAAAATAATAAAATATTTAAGTTTTTTCATTTAATAACAAGCGACAGAACAGTTCATAATTTTTGAATGCTTTCAACCAATATACAAAAGCATAAATTAAATCGGTAAGAAAGAAAGTAAGACCGAAACATAGGTAGCTCTTGAATATTACCACTATTAAATAATGGTTTTACAGAAGTAGTTATTAAGCAATGCGGGAAACTGCTATATAACATATATCCAACGGATGGTACGACTTAGAATTATCAAAACTATTGATGTAACATTAGAAACCTTAGCTCTGAGGTTGACATTTACTAAGCGATTTGCATAAAGTTTCCTCGCAAGTCTACATTACTTTTTGTCATTTGACACAACTAAATATTGCACGCAACTTATACCTTACGGTTGATTGAGTTATCATTGCGATATTTATAATAGTATTTATTTTAAATATGTCAACAAACCAGGTAACTTAGGTTATCATAAAATCAGGCACTGCTTGAATTATTTATTAATGCTAGCCACTAATTTACTCAACAAAATCGGTGATCGGAACATAACATTAGTATGAATAAATTTACTTCAATTTGAGTATTGTTTCTTTGTATTGAGTATATATGTACTTGGAAACATTTTTACCTTTGAACCATTTCGCAGTTTAATGTTACTTATGTTAATAATAAAGCAAAATATTATTTTAAAAAAATTTACATAATTTTTTAACAAATTTAAATTAAAATCAAAATTTGTTTAGAAAAATTACAAGCAGGAAGTAATGATATTTAAAACGCTTGTTCCTATTTGCATGCTCAAGTAATCTATTAGAGGCATGATAAATAAATAAATTCAACCGCGTATCTCACATAACTCTATTTCGACCATGCAACTCAATGATTGAGCGAAAACTGATAATTTTGAGCCAATTTTTGTAGTTCGTGTATATGTTAATACTCGTAATAAAGCAAAATATTATTTTAAAAAAAAGTTACGTCAGACAGACCTAAAAAACAAATCTCATTTCAAAACGAAACTATTGAAGAAAAGTCCGAAGCAAATAGACAAAGGAACATCAAGTCACGGCAAATCGAAACTCCTGATATAACTCATGTCCGCCTACAAATACAAAGAGTTTCTTAATCTTAAACGGAATCAAAAATCAAACGAGTTTCTTAATCTATTCTTTCTTTTCTTTTTAAAACGGACTTGGCATAGACACTTTTACGGTCCATAGCCTTACCTTACATTCACACAACATTCATTCAATCCATTCATTCATCCCATTCACACAAGTACAGTATACCACCTGCGCATTGCATAGCTCCATGTCACCCTGTACAGTGACATGGAAGATGGGTCGGCCCATGAGTTCTACATTTTAACAGAGGGTCATAGATGTTTTCAATTTAATCACCGATCGTAATCGGGAGATGAAAAATCCCTTTTGCATCCCGCCTCTGTTGGGATTCGAACCCGGTACCTCCCGATCCAAACGTCGCAGCTTTAACCACTGCGCTATTTGCTCGGTTTCTTCTTAATCTATTACGGAAATATAATTCAAGTTTTCAAATGACTTCTTTTGGTACATCCGTGCCAATGAATAAAAACCAAGGGTTCATGCTAACTTTCTCAATACAAGGCCAAGTGTATCACAAAGGCGGTTCATTTCTTCCGCTGCCTCACGAAGCTTAACGTCGTTGCTCCATTATATCTGGGATCGATACAAAATTCAAAATTTACCCAAGAGAATAATGCAATAAACATTAGCCAAGTAAGTCGCGGAACAATTAATACTGTTAGCAAAACTATATCAGCCATGTCTTAAAACTCTTACCGTTTAATGGTGAGGCAAAATCAAATAAATTATCTTCTACTCTACCGGCAACTATATTTCATCAGTATCTGGTGGATATGTATGCGAAAATGGAGCGTTATCGTTAGGAAAATCATGGTACACGGACCGTGCGGTTTGTTGAATCCAAAGTCACCATGCATGAAACATGGAAAGTGCACAACGATGTTTCCGCGACCACTGATAAGCGAAACGCAAACAGCGACTGATGGTTATTCACTCTACCGTCGCCGTAAGCTTGAAGATGGTGGATTTACAGCATACGTTAAATTAAGGTCAGGGCGTGAAACGGAAGAAGTTGAGCATGGCAATAGATGGATTGTCCCCTACAGTTTAATACTTTTTAAGTTTTTTGAGACCTATATCAACGGTGTATTAAAGGTGTATTTGCCGCTCAATCCTATGACAATGGTGTGGATGAAATTGCTGAATATCAAGCAGGCCGGTATATAAGTAGTAATGAAGCTGCGTGGCGTATAATTTTGGATTTCCAATTCACGAACGTTACCCAACTGTGATGCATCTTGATGTACATTTGGAGAATGGCCAGAGAGTTTACTTTACGACCGCCTAGCAAATCCATCAAAAACATAACAGAATTCTTTGAACTGTGCAAAAGAGACGACTTTGCAAAGACATTGCTTTATTTTGAAGTACCGCAATATTTTACGTGGGACAAATCGAAGAAAGTCTTTAATCGTCGCAAACAAGGTGTAGAAGGACATGGCGACGTCCGTTCGGGTGACGCGTCTATACAGTCCATTTGAGGAACTTAGAATGTTATTACATACGAATGCTTCTTCATAAGTTCAAGGGACCTACAAGTTTTAATGATTTTCGGGCCGGAAATGGAGATTCATGTGAGACATATCACGCTGCATGTTTGGCTATAGGGTTCTTAGAGAATGACAACCAGTGGGGTGAGTCATTGAACGAAGTGAAAGAATAAGATTCACCTTCAAAAATTCGAAATCTTTTTACTATATTACTCTCATGCTGCTAAGATATGTCTGAAGATATTCTGCGACGTCTGCAACGAGAAAATTTCAATCTGAACTTAGATTTCACGAGACCGAAGACAAAGTTATTGATATGTCAGAAAAACTTTTATCAGCATTTGGAATTCCAAGCCCATAACGTAAAACAACAGACAGCTTGAATAGAGAGATGTTGCGTGAAATTTCATATCACACTGACAAGCCCGTATCAAATCATCGCAACTGTGGAGATTTATAAAAAAAATAAAGCTCCAAACAAACATGCGGGTAAAACAATCAAATGGATTCGACTCACTGCAATTTTCCAGGTATCTGCTGAGTGTTGGCTACGGAAATGAAGAATAGGATGTGGAAACTCGACAAATCCAATTGAATAAAGATTTTTGCAACACATGTCAAAACATTAAAATTTTGAGTGACCACAACACACTGTATATCACGGTTGGTATCAACAACGAGCAATACTTGCACCAATTTATGTTAAAGCCGACGAAATCAATTTCACGATTCAAGAATTGATAAGATGGTAGACGAAGAGGAGGCCACCAGTTATCCAGCTGAGTTCTTAAATACGCTCAGTCCAAGTGGCATACCACAACATAAAATCACACTCAATATTGGAAGTCCTATTATGTTGTTAAGGAAATTGGATCCTCCAAAACTATGCAATGGAATGCATTTCGTTGTGAAGGCGACGAACACTTATATATAATTGAGGCAACAATTTTGGTTGGACAATTTAAAAGGGGAAATGTGTTTATTCCCAGAATTCCAATTATTCCCAATGATCTACCTTTTCAATTCAAACGCCTTCAGTTTCCGACTTGTCTTGCGTTCGCTATAACGATCAATAAATCCCAAGGGCAGTCACCAATGTGGTAGAAATTGATTTAAGGGATGAATGCTTCAGTCATGAGAAATTTTTTGTAGCAATGTCACGGGCGGAGACACCTAAAAAATGAATGAATGGATTGAATGAATGTTGTTGAAATGTTGACCAAAAAAGTGTCTAAAAAAAAAAAAATTATACTAAAATAGAGTACGATACTAGTATATATGCATATAACTTGTAGTGATTCACTTTGTAATGCATTCACTGAACACGAATTATTTAAAAATGTAATATAGCGGCTAAAGCAGATCTTATTATTTTATAATATTACTGGAAATACCGTCAAACGTTTTCTTATAAATTTTTTAACATAAAACCTAACCTAAAATACTTTTTATATTTTACCGTTATTTTACAATAAACTTTTATTGAATTATTAAATCCGCCATTAAATTAATACCGCGGATATATACGAAAGTATATATATAAGAAAAATGAGGCAAAATTAAAACGGAAGTTACATTGGTTTTTTTATCAAGAACACCAGGACAACAAAAAATCGTTAATGTTTATAAATTGGCCTTAATTATATAGAAAAAGGAATATGTATGAATATTGTATATAATTTAAAGAACATCAGCGCGAAGAAGGACTGGTGTTATCCTTATTGTTTATATTTTTAACCGGTAAATATTTTACCTTAGAATAATCTTAAAATCTCATATTGCCGGTTGTTAGTTGATAAAAAAGATGTTCATTTATTTTTAATGCGAAGGCGAAATAATTTGAAAATATTGGATAGAGGAGGTAATTTTTTTGTCAATGGGAAATTTTAAAACAGAGCACATGGCATGCAAATGGTTTTGAATAGTTATAGATAAAACTTTCTTAAATCTTAGAATGCATTAACGTTGCACTTCCAAAAGGCTTAACACCATCGCTCTACATATTTCTAGTGAATTTAATGTTAAAATATACGTTGGTAATTTTCGGATTTATATTTTATTTGCAGTTAGGTTTATCATTAAAGCCATAAAAATACTTAAAACAAATAATCATAAAAATGATAAAAAAAATTATTTTATATTTTTATTTTGCAACTTTTAAATTAACAACCATAATGAGAACATTAAATTTATTTTAGAATATACAACATATGTATTTCGTTGCCGAGTAATGAACAATCTCTTTTTTTGTTTTAGTGTCTTAAAATATCAGAGTTGTGCAACGTGTTAAAAAAAATATTTTAACAGCGAAATCCAGTCTAATATAAAATAATTAATATTCGATTCAATGCTCATACTACGGCAACTTTTTTGAATTTGTCTAGAATTATGACGCTTAGATAAATAAGTCACTTGCTATTTAGAAGCTTTATTAATAAATTAATTCGATTTATATATTTACCGGGATCGATGCAATGTTTGGGTAGATATTTGATATATACGAAAAATAACGTTTATATAGCCTCGTCTATTGACTTTTTGTGAAATACAGAATACATATCACATACAATTTTGTAGCACTAAGTTAACATGATATGGATATCTCTATAATAAGTGAAAATAATCACTACTAATGCCGCTCTCTTACGAATGAGACTAAGGTTTATTTGAGACGAACCCATGACGAAGACAACATAACAAAACTAAATTATTGAAATATTTCATAGTGCATTGGAAATAATTTAACTTTATTATGTAAACTTCGTCTCGAGTTCAGCTCAAATAAAACTTAGACTCATTTGCATGAGAGCGGCTTGAAGCAATAGTTTGCCGCCACGAACTTAAATTATTTACAGAAATAAATGAAAAACAATAGTATTCAATTCCGAATAGGAACCGATTTTGGAACGATAAAATCATTTTTCTATTTTCCCGCTGCCTATATGAATTTGATTTGTAAAAACAAAAACAAAATAACATTTTTGAACTCAGAATGCCTATACTTTTTATAAATTATTTTTTGAAAAAAAAAATAAATGAAATCGATTGTTTTGTGTTTTTGGCATAGTAATCATGGTACTTAGTGGAATGCGTCGCATGCTGTCTACAATGTTTTTGTTATACATTCCAAATTTTAAATTCGTAGCTTTAACCACAAGTTGAATATCGTATCGGCCCCCATTTACATTTTAAAACAGCTTCCATTCGTTCTGGGTTTTCTTGTAACAAATAGTTTGTTTTTTCCATTTCTCTTGTGAACTATCCTAGAGCTGGTGGTGCTAGTTTTCAAAGTTCCATTTTCGAACCCAGCGTTTCAATTCATCTCGTAAAGGTCATAAACGGACCCGTGCTTTAACTGCAGTGATTCGGAATTTTTTTTAAATTTATCGATACTGTTTGTACGGAGGAGTAAAATCAATTTTATACAGCACTAAACTGCACAATAATACTTCTCACTTCATAGGGCATAGGTTCGTTTGTTTTAACAATAATAGAATTAAAGTTGTAACCATATTTTTTAATTACTCTAATGAAAGTATAAAATAATTGGTTTTTTTTATCCAAAATGATGGCCCATGGATTGCATTCCAAATTTTTGGTTATTCAAAGAATGAACTCAACGATTCATATAAATAAAGGCACATCGGGTGGTATGAATAAAACGGAGCATTTGCCTTAACAAAGTTCCAGGTAACAAAATCAATCTGAAGAACGATTGTAAATACATAAATGTTTGCCACTAAATATTTTTATTTTATTTTGTTTTAAGGCCCTGCTTGTGCGGGAATATCAAAAAAGTATGTGAATCAAACGCTTTTGTGTGATTAATACCTCGCTTTAATTTCTTTAAAATCATCATCTGGGTCACTTAAATATTTTGTAATATTATGTAAAACGAAGCCGCATATTATTTACAGCTGCAAACCCTTTGCCAACGAACAGAATAATGCATCATCTATTATTTTTTCAATAACATAGCTAATAGTTTTTGAAGCAATGATTTAATGGACAAATATATCGTTTGCAACCCTTATCTGAAATCCTGTATCAATAAGATCTCGAAGAAATATTTCAATTTTCTACACATTGGCGGGAGCACCTCATCTAGTTTCTATTGGTTGGATCCAAATAATGTTTAGCTTACTAATCTTGAAATAATCAAAATTAATTTTTATTAACACAATTATTCACTAATTATGTTTGTTACATTTATTTTATTGTTACAATCTGGGATTGATGTGAAGCTTATGGCAAAAATTGTTGACAAAAAATATTAATTGCATATATGTATATATTGGTAACGAAAAACTAATCAATTGTCTCAATCCAAATGCTGGTTTTTTGAATTTTCAAAAATACTCAGCCCTAAATAAACTGTTTTGTGTTTGATGGCTAAAAACAGATAGTTGTAGAGATTGTTCCCGAACTTTCGGTATAGAAAATAAATTCAAAGAGATTTATGGTCGGTAATCGATCGGTTATGTATCTACAATTGAATTTATATTAAATAAATTAAAAGAGACATGTTGCTCCTAATTAATCGATATTTAATAGCCTCGTCATGAATTTGCCATCCTCCATTTAGTCTTTTGCCAGCTCACGAGTTTGTGCATGGTGCTAGTGTATAATACCAGCAAGCATAAACATAATCGGTCCAAAAACCAATTCCGATTGAATTTGGTTAATTTTAATATTATTTAAACTGTCTGTTTGCTCGCTGTATAGTCACAGTGTTATATTTGTTTGTACATATTGACATAAACTTCAAATAAATTTTGTACCTGCTCTAATGCGTCGTATTCAGTTTTAAACAAAACATATCTAATATACAATTGTTATCTGTTCCTGTAGCATTACATTCATTACATTACATAAAACATTAATATTATTAAAAAAGGGAGAATAGCTTAAATGTAACCCCAAATTACAATATTTTTACAACATAAGCCTAATATAAGATTTTGTAACAATAGTGTTCCGAGATTTTTTGATAACACTACCTGTTACATCTAAATATAAAGCTGGGACTTTCTAAGTAGTGTAACAACTAGAGGTATGGGAACGCTGTATATATATTTATTGTTCTAATTTTTCACATCCAATCGACGAGTCACATCAAAAATATCATAATTTAGAACCAAATCATTTTTCGCAAAACATAAAATAAATCATAATGTTACCATGTCACTTTTGATAAAATTATAATCGGAATTCGCCCCCTATCTAAACTGATATTATGGGCACTATTACACCGCAATTTTTCTCTGACATAAAAGTTCTTTGCCTTATGTTAATTTCATATTGAGGATCGATGGTAAATTGTGGTTAGAATATTCACCATTTCACTTGTTAATCTTATCGTGTCATAAGACAATTTCTGTTCAAACATCCATTTTGAAAAATCTGAAAGATTATGACTACTCGTATAGTAATCTTTTTCGTGAGAAGTTGTTCATGATCAGAGATATCTATGAAATCGATGATCACGCTTATTATTATCCGTATAGTTTGATAACACATTTTTATGACATACTCAGTGTGGAAGCCATCTCTACGATTATCTATTGTTGGGCTAACAAACTACATACAACACTTTTTTAGTTCTTTCTTAGTGAATTTATTTTTTTCAATTTCATTTGAATATATTGAACTATTTTCTTATGAAAATTATACACAAAATATTGCTATAACCATGAAGTTGCTTCGAGTCTAGCTTTAATAAAAGTGAAGTATTTGCTTCAAGAAGTAGCAAATGCTCTGAGTTGTAGCATTTGCTTTTATATACCAGAACAAATGTTACTTGTTGTAGAAATTCTTCGTCATAAGAACAAACGCTTTATATCGAAGAAAATACTTCAGCGAAGCAATTGCTTGATGCATGTGTTAGCAGATACTCCTTATGTTAAAAAAATTCTGATGGTACTTTGACACAAAATAACCGAATAAAACATAATCAGATATTCTGTGGCTTAATAAAATCTACATATTCATGTGTGAAAAGTGTTATTCTTTGGTCACTATTATTCGAAATTCGAAATTTATTTTAATACAATGCTCTGACATTTAGTTTTAGGTTATGTATTTGAACTAGGGTGACCAGATATACTATTTTCAGTGTATTAGTATACCCTTTTTGTTTCGTTTTACACTTCTTTTTTTGAGTTAAGGTCATCTTTCTTTTTTTTAAATCAATATATTATATGCCACAAAGATATATAATAGGACAAACGAATACATATATGCGTGACACGATTCCTAGCAATATAAGCTAGGCTAACATTAACACTTGAACGTCTTAACATGTAGCCAAACAAAGTATCTCGACCATTGAAGGTAAGTCATGGTTTTGAAGGAGTGTTATTGTTTTAACAGTTAAAAGAAACTTTAACTATAGTCTGAGCTTCCAATTGGAACTTGGTGTGAGAGGTGGGTAGCATTGAAAGCAAATTTTTAAATTAAATCGTTTCGAGAATGGAAATGTTAATTTTTCAAATAAAATTGTAAAATTTTTCCAAAATTGATAAAAAAAAATAAAGTTGACCGGATTATTCCAGCACTCAATGCCACTACCGGGCCCACGGTGCAACACTCGGACAAACACATATACTTACACATTAAAAACACCCAACCGTGATTTTTGGTAACCACCGTGGATCGAACTCGAGACCCTCGAATAACTAATTAGGGCGGCAATTATTAAAAAATTTAGATAAAATTAATAATTTAAGTTATTTTGCAACATTTCCAATTAATTTAAACTATAAATGTGTTCGTATTTACTCAAAAATAGAAAAATTCTTGCTAGAACCGGTTCATGTGGCAACGCCTTAAAACGGCAACCAAAATTTAAAAATTAAATGTGAAATTCTTCAATATGTTTGCCAATTATACATACAATCCACTCAATGTATATCTCGTGTTTGACTTCAATTTAAGTTTTAAAAATCGCAGTGAAATTTGTAGGATGCCATCCTCTCAATCTGAAAATTGAATCCAACTTCAAAATTCGACAGTTCGATTTAGTTTGATAAAATATTGAACTTGGAAAGAAATGTTTTTGTATTCGTTGTAGTCATTCGATAGGCGTTTACGCGACATCTATTATTTTCTACGTCGACGTGTCGACAATCTGTAGATAACGTCGACAATGTAGCCAATTGCTAGAGTGATTTTGAGTATTAGTTCTAAACTACGGAGGCCAATTTTTTTTACGATCAATGCGATACCGATTGGTGACAATTTTAAAGCATTTTCTCCAATGCATTTTAAGGCTTTCCAAATACAGCGGTCATATTTAAAAACAAATAAGAGTTTGGCGGATCACTCCGGGACTACATGCCACCAATGGGCTCACGATGCAAGAACCGGAAAAACCCACATACTTACACATTAAAATCACAGAACCTTGATTTCACCATCGGGAATTGAACCCGAGACCCTCGAATACCAAACTACCAAAGCTATAGGACACTATATTTACTGTGCTTTTCGAACTTTTAAACTATATTCGTTTAGAAGAAACTCTCGGATGCCGAAAACAAATACTCTGCATTCAACCCAAAACAAATACTGCATTCAACGAGCAATTCATTCTGAAACTAAACGTAATCACAATTAATTGGTTCTCTGAAGCACCAGCCGTTTTACTTGGTATCGGTAAACAAATCGATATTTTTGTTCCGAACTCACTCGACAACTGCACAACAACAACTGCACAACTCCACTCTTGGTCTGGGTTAATAAAATTCGAACTGGATTAAATACTTCATACGACGCTTATATTGTTTGAATTAGAGACAAATAACACTCAATCTCGAACGATAAATTGAAGCCAGCGTACGGTATTGTCAATTCAGCTAACAGTCCTAAAATGATATAAAACAGTCCGATTTGTAGTATAATACCTCAAATTTTATGGTTTTCCGTCTGCGAAGGGAGTCATATACCAGCTCAAAAATCACGACTTACTGATATTCGAAAGGTGGTTGAGTTATCTGTAAAAAATAATAAAAATTCTCGACAGCAAAATTTTATCAAACTTACCAAGCCCTAACATAGTAAAATACACGAAAAGTTGTCCATTGCTGATTCAAGACAAAATTTCGTGTGATTTGCTATGTGAGTATAGCGTCGAGAATTTTTTTATTTGAAATAATATTTAAATTTTATTATACGAATAACATTTCGTTACCAAATGTTAGTCGACCTTGTCCAGTATTAACATAAAATACGCAAGATTATAACTTCCATTAAAAATAATCTAAGGATCTCTGATTATGACCGTACCGTACCATAAAATTGAGTACATCCCGTTCCATGGTAAGACGAATTCGAGTTCAAGAAGGCCATAAGAATTACCGAGTTATTAAAAAGCCATAAATCGTTTTGACAAAATTTTGGGAATATGTTTTGATGGATGACGAAAGGTACGGGAAAATGGATTTGAAACAGGCTAGCAGGTTTTGACTATGCTTCCGCTCAAAAAATTTTGTGACTATGCTTCCGCTTAATATATAAGCACTTCAAGTTAGATAAATTTGAAAAAGAGGTAAGCAATTTGCAGTAACTCAAGAGCCAAGTCTTTGTCACATCCTTCACAGTTACGTCGAATTTGTACGTAAAAGAATGACGACAGAAACGAATTTTGTTTCTAGTTTGTTGACACGAGTCAGCAGTGTAATGTTGGCCTGATTAAATTTTAGTTACACTACTCTAAAGTATGCAACAGATTTTTTGTCGTTTTGGTTTTGGATTCAGTTCCAAAAGATGTTGAGTTCCGGGCCCCTGCGCCGGTTTTAGGAAATTATTTTTTTTCCGGTTTAGTTCAGAACCGGGTTAAAACCAGTTAACATTTTTAGTAACATCTATTAGTTTGCTCTTTTAAATTAAGATTAATGCAAAATTGTAACAAAACAGGTTCATTTTGATGTTTTTGGAACACAAGCCTTCTTAATCAACAGAAATGTTGGTGCCCGCGATAGAAAGTCAAAAAGGATGTGTCTGCAGTTTATTAAATCTTGTGGTTGACTTTATCCTGAATAACAAAATTTGAAATTAAGATAAATCCAAACGCTTAGTGCAATAAACTTTGTTTAATTAAAGTTTCTGTTTGTTTTATTTCAACATATATTTACAAAATTACAGTATATGGTCTGCGATTTCCGATTTAATTTGAATGATTCTGTAGGTTCTCCTGACGGCTGAACTGAATCGACCTTTTACAAAATACAACTGCGCACGGGCATATTTTATTTCAAATCGTTAAAATAACGTTGACATTGACTTAGTTGTCGATGTTGACAAATAATATTGCCAAGTATTCTACGTATTATTTTACGTGTTGACAACCGAGTAGCTTATACACGGCGTAATCTACCTCACCCATCCCTGGTGGTGGTTCGAAAATTTAAAATTAACAAATTTTTAAAATCGAATTTCGATGTGTAATTCGTTAAATTTTGAAATGGAATTTTAATTTTATTACAATTTTGAATTTTGTTTAACTTAAAATATGTTTAAATGATAAAATTTAACAAATCTGACATTTTTCAATATATTGCAATATTTTGGTTTCAATTCGTTTTTTCAATTTTAAAATTTTGGATGCACGGTTGAATGTCGAAAATGTATCATATCTTGAAGTGCCAAATTTTAATGTTTATGAAATTTGTGAACATTACTGGTACACATGCACAAATAACAGTCTTAACCTGTCTATGCATAGTCCTACCTCTAACACAGTGATCCGCACACTATCGGCTCGATTTCTTACTGACAATTTTTCATGCATACTCTTTTGCGTTTGAAAATATCTGGTCAGCCTACAAATAGCACATAATTAGAAATTAATTAAGGTTAACTTAACGACGCTACTAAGGTTAATTTATCTTCCCCATAAAGATGTATTTATCGATCGTTTACACATAACACCGAGAATCTATCAATCCACCCTCATATATTTATGCAAGCGCACATAAGTGAACAAAAAATATATAACTCGAGTATTATGAAAATTGAATAAAATATTTTCCATGTAACATTATTTGGTGTGTAAAAATTTACATTTAAAACTCATTTTAGAAATATGTATATGTATGTGTGTATATATGTAAAACACAATTTTTTACTTTACCATTCACGGGACCACAAATAATGCGGTATGTATACCATATATATACATTCGGGGTGGTAAGTAAATTTTATCACCTTCAAATGTCTCATAAAAAAAAACAATATAATTTTTGAATTTTCAATCACACCCATGAAATATTTAGAAAGTATCAGCATGAACCCAACAACAACAACAACAACAAAATTAAAGCTGATAATAAAATTATTGTGGATGTTATTTTAATGTGTTATGTTTGTTTTGCAAAACAAAACAAAACATTGGAAAATCCGTGGAAATATAAAAAAAAGGACGATAAAACAAGGTACGACGAGATACTGTTTATGTGTTGTGTTTTTGTTTTGGTTTTATGCCATTTTATGACAATTTTCTCATTCGTTACTTTTTTTGATTATAGAAAACAATTTATATGGAAATTACTGATGGGGGAAATTCTCCAGCGTCTCTTTAAACGTTTAACTTTTTTATGTTGGTGCTGATGTTTTTTGTGTTGTTTTGTTCTATGATGATCGACATGAGATTCGGAATGATAATTTCTGCTATAGTTATTGGGTAACTAACAGAAAGTGGCATTAAGATTTGTTTTATATGTGCGCTAGGTGATTCATATTTATGATTTATATGTATATGTATATATATATGTACTCTAGGTGCAATGTTGTCTATTGTATATTACATCTAATTATTATGATAATACTTAATATCAAGTCAGCTAGAACGTTTATTTTAAAGTTTGGTATAGGGAATTCTCTGGCTACAGTTCATGAAAGAAAACTTGTTTATGTAATTATTTGATAATATTTCTGTAACTTATATTTATATTATAATTAGGTAAGTAGAGCTTTTCGAATTTGACATTAATCGGCCTCCATATATTATTTGCATTAAAATAATTAGTCCGGCATGGCATATTTAAATTTATAAATTAAATCGTTTAAATTCAATAATACTAAAGATAAATAAACTATTAAAGAATGTTGAATGATTTAAAAGCCAAGAAGATTACCATTCAATCAAATATTTATGATGTAGAATGTATTTCAAAAAAAAAAAACTTTTTGCTGATTTTTCATTCTGTTGTATAACTTTATTGAGGTTTCCAACATATACGATACATATTCATACATCAAGAGAGTAGTAAATATTATTTTATGGTAAATACTTGCCTATATACAGTAACGTACATATACATATATACGCAGAGTTGAATCTAATGCCATAAAATGAAATTATCTAACATCAAATATGTATAAAAAAATATAAAAATCATGTTCCATCTCAAGAGAATCCTCAAAATTAAAATAAAAACAAAATATAAACTAAAATGAAAAACATGGATGCAAAAAATAATTTCTTTTTCTGTTTCGTCCTGTTTTTGCATTTTAAATTTATTCATTGGAAAATTTAAAAAAATAAACCAAAGTTATGTAGTAAACAATGGAATAAATGTTGACAATAGGACAAGAAACTAGAAATACAAACGGAAATATGCGTATACCAAAAATAGAATGCCAAACAAAATTATCCTTACGGCAACATTTAAAAAAAAAATGTTAAATATGAAAAGCCGGAAAAGCCAATTTTTTCTCTTTTTTTCTAATTTATAACAAACTCTGGTTTATAAATTTGTGACATTTATTTTTCTGGAGATTTTATTCTTGTTTTATAGTTAAGATAAAAATATATTGATCTTGATGGCAAACGTATCAATTTTATTTGGATTCTGATTAAAGGTGAATCGACCAAATCGTATTTTTAAACCGACATCTCGAGTATTTTACACAATATAGATAATAGAAGGTGTCTTTACTTTATTTACTGATGCTGAGCGATGGAAAGATCCAATAAATTTCTCATGTGATTTGAATTGATGTATAAACAAAGCAAACGCAAAATTGGTAATTACTTAAAGGAACACATACATTAAAGTACAACAATCCTATTCTAAAAAAAAAAATTATATTCAATGTGTTCGCGCACACATAAATTTTGAATTATACGCTAGCATCAATTGTTATATTAATTATGACGTTATTTTTATTTTTATTTTTTATTTATATAATTTTACAACTGACTTTATTCTAAGTCATCTAGTACCTTTTCTATCATAATTATATTAACAGTTGTTGGGATATAGCCCAACGGCTAGTCCCAGAAATTAAAATTATTTATTTATATAAATATTTCCTCTAACAGTAATTTTATGTTCCATTCACTAGATCATTTGGTTTGGTCCGTTGAAGACTTCTTACTGCCAACGGTCTGTCCTGCATATTGCCTATCTCGATGTTTTCGTGCTGTCGGAGACGTGAATCGTTTAGAGCATGATACGTAATAACTTCATCGATGATACCATGGAGCATTTACAATATAACGAAGTACTTTGTTTTGGAACGTCTGTATCACCTTGATGTTCGCTTTCTTGGTACAACCCCAAAGCTGTATACCATAGGTCCATACCGGTTTCAGTGTTTGCCGGTATAAAAGCAATTTATTGTGTATAGATAGTTCAGAATGTCTACCTAAGAGCCAATACGTCTTCCTATACTTCATGTTCAGCTCTTCCTTTAACTTTTTGACATGGTATTTCCACCTCAACTTGTCATCCAGCGTCATACCTAGATATTTCGTCATACCGTATCAGCATAAGCAACTTGTTTAGAGTTGATTATGATTGGGAATCTATTAGAAATATTTTTATTAGTAAAGTTGACATGCACAGATTTAGTTTCGTTCAGTTTTATCCTCCATTGTTTCATCCAATTGTTGACTGAATTCGAATTTTAATTTGTTAGTAGCCTCTTCTACATTGTTCCCAACTGCCAAAATCGAAGTATCATCAGCATATGTTGCTATAGTTGCTTCATCCATTGATGGTATATCCCGAGTATACGGGAGGTACAATACAGGGCCCAACACGCTACCTTGTAGTACTCCAGCTGAAATTTTCTTTAGGTCCGAGTATTCCTCTTCATATTTTACACGGAAGTGTCTATCGTGTCGTGCACCCCTGAAAAAATTATACTAACACAAGGGCACCGTTCGTACGGCAAAACGAGGAGGGAAGAAAGAAGAGTGTTTCAGCGCTCAACTTCCCTAGTGGCAGGTGTCGTAAAAGAACCGACTTTCTACTAACGTTCTGAATCACATCTCTCCTGAGTATTTGGATTAAACCAAATACTCCAAATTTAACAACTACCGATAACAGTCCCGTAAACACTCATAATATACAATACTGGCCAACATATAACACCAACGCATTAAACATTCATCAAACATTTACAAATACAATACATAACATTAATATTTATTCTACGATATTTAACATTAACATATTTTTACAATATTGACACTACTGAACAGTTCCTACTCTACACACACGTACCTATATTTAAAATATTTATACAATAATCGGTTATGTATGACTCCAATCCTCTGTGCCAAACTCGGGCAAATGTAGAGATATACTTTGTATTTCAAGCTCATTAGATCGTTTCAGTAGGTTTACATTTTCATCCGCAGTTTGCCTATGGGTAATGGATGAAACGTTTCCTTTTCGATGTCTCGTAAACAAGTCAGCTTTTTGTTTACCGCTTCGAGCCCAGCTTCCATCCTAATTTCTAGTTGGTGCCGTCGAGTTTGTTGGTCTCTTAAGTACTTTCGTTGCTTTCCATATGGAATATTCGGTATCTTTTTGACTAGTAAGTGACGACCAATATATACTTATTGATTCATTCTTAACAGTTCTGATCGGAGATTTCAACTATTGTTATATAGGTTATTAAGGACGGTTTTATTTTCCTAGGTTCGATTTATTTGCCAAGACTTTCGAGCTTTACGTTTCTTTTCCACAAGCTCTCTTACTTCAAGTGGATAGTTTTTATAGTTGTTGTTATTTGCATACTTGAAAGATGTACTTTGCCACGCAGTTTGTTGTATTTTTTCTATTACCCTTTCTACTTCCTCTTCGAATTGTATATAATAACAGTGTTAAAGGCCATTACTGGCCCCTTACTGAATCAACAATCTGGCTCCAACGGTTTCGATCCTGAGCTTGGTCTTCATACTGTCTAAGACAATCAGAAGAGGCCAAGTCGTTCTGTACATCGTGGAGCCATCGTCGCCTGCAACGACCTCTGCGCCTACCATATGGTGGCTCTCCTTTCAGAGATCGCTGCACAATTCGTTCCGGATCAGCACGCAGAACGTGACCGAGCCATCGTACTCGCTGAGATCTAACTTCATGTACAATATCGGGGATCTTCATCAGATCTCTGATCTCGAAATTGTACAGAGCTCGGTATGTACCATCTATTTCGCGTTTAGGGCCGTAAATCACACGCATAATTCTTCTCTCAAATGTAAGGAGCCATCTCTCGTACTCATCCGTCAGCGCCCAACTTTCACATCCAAACATAACAACGGGCCTGATCAACGCTTTGTAAAGCTTCAGCTTCACGGCACTTGATAAGTGTTTAGATTTTAGCAGTGGCCTTAGAGGATATAAAGAACGACTGCCAGCTGCCAGCCGCACTTTAATATCCTCACCCACACTGTTATCGTGAGTGATAAGAGAGCCCAAATATTTGAACCTCCTCACTCCCTCAAAACGTGTGGTGGCCACTACTAAAATCTGGTGTGCCATTGTCTCTAAAACCAGAGATCAGGTATTTCGTTTTGGACTCATTGATCTGAAGTCCAACAGAAGCTGAAAACTCTACAAGCGGATCAAGTATTTCTTTCACTCCGTTGCTATTCAGTCCAATCACGCATATGTCATCTGCATATGCAAGCACTTGATTGGACTGGCGATATAAGATGTTGCGCTGAGGTGTTTCAGTTTTACGAAAGATGTACTCCAACATGAGATTAAAGAGTATCGGGGACAGAGCATCTCCCTGCCGAACACCCGAGTTAACTGCAAAAATTGTCGATAGCCTGTTCTCAACTTTAACACAGCATTGAGACTGCGTCACTGTCATCCTACACAGTCGTACCAATTTTGTTGGCATTCCTAGGTATTCCAGGGCAGACCACAAACTCTCTCGATTGATCGAGTCGTAGGCCTGCCGGAAATCCAGGAAAACCTGATGTACCGAGATGGATGTCTCATAATATTTAGATAGAATCATCCGCAGCGAAAAGACCTGATCAGTGACTGATCGATTCGGACGAAATCCTCCCTGATAGTCACCAACCAAGCCCTCCGCCAGAGGAGTGATTCTATCCAATAAAATGTATGACAGTAACTTGTATATGCTGTGCAAAGGAGAGCTATTCCGCGATAATTCTCACACTTCAAGCGGTCTCCCTTCTTGAAGATGGGGCATATCGCGGCCACTTTCCATTCATCAGGCATAACTTCGGTTCGCCATACTAATCGAATAAGGTCGAAAAGACAGTTCCACAAAGTATCCCCTCCGAATATCAAGAGCTCCGAATTAATGCAGTCCACTCCAGGTGAGCGGTTTCGTTTCATTCTCTGCATGGCCTTAGTGAATTCCTCATGGGATGGCTCCTCAGTGCAAATCTCCGCAGACTGTTTTAGAGGTGGCTCAACAACAGTCTGTGACGCATGATGAACATGAAGCAGCTCAGTAAAGTGTCCACTCCATGCGTCAAGTACTGCGTCGATGTTGACACAGAGGTTTCCATCCCGGTCCCGAATGGCGGTTGACGAAGGCCTGAAAGTATGGTGCAATCCAGTAATTCCTTTAAAGAAATTACGTGAACTACGCTCATTGCTGAGTTGTTGTACTTTCAGAACCTCGGCCTTCCACCATTCTCGCTTCTTCCGTCTACAAATCCGCTTAGCTACCCTTCTTGCAAGAGCTGCCTTGTTTTTCCTTGCGATTGTGAGACGTTGTTGCACTTCATTATGGGCTATATTTTGTTGCTCAACTGCAAGACGACACTCGTCATTAAACCAATCATTCTTGGGTCTGACTTTCACTATAACTAAAGTCTGTTGAGCAGCACTGACAACCGAAGTTTTCAGTACCTCCCAGACAGAGTTCACGCAGTCAGACTGGTAATTAGCTCCCTCAATGTTGTCGCTGACAAGATCCTGATATCGTTTCTTTTGATCTTCATTTATCAGACCTTCACAGTCGAAACGTTCCATCCGTTTCGCTGTGTTCCCCGACCTGTACGAAAACTTCCACCGTAGCTTTGCAGCGACCAAATAATGATCGCTGCCTACGTATTTGGTTGCTGACCGATAAGTTCTCACATCCTGCACAACCCGAGCTCGCCCTTTTGAAATTAACACGTGGTCAATTTGGCTCCGGGATGTTTTGCGAGGATGTGTCCATGTCTCTAGGTGTATCTGTTTGTGAGGGAAGAATGTGCTTGCTACTCTAAGATCATGAGCAATTGCAAAGTACATCATTCTCTCACCATTATCGGTCGCAGTTTCGTGTCGGGAGTACGGACCTATGTTTTCACACAAGTCGGCCTGATTTCTGCCAGCTCTAGCATTAAAGTCCCCAATTACCATTCTAACATCGTGTTCGGGTATAGATCCCATCAGATCGTCCAAGTCATTGTAAAATGAGTCTTTATCTTGGGGCTGGCTGACTTCTGTGGGCGCATGTACACAAATTATCGACAGGTTGTTTAACTTCATGCGCAGGCGAAGCATACACAATCGGTTATTGACTGCTTGAAAATCCAAAACAGCCTTCTTTACCTGCGGCCCAAGAAGAAATCCAGCTCCAAGATTTCCGAGGTCATCTCCACTGTAGAACAACGTATAGCCCTGGGACACATGGTCTCCACTTTGAGGCCAGCGAGTTTCTTGAAGAGCAACGAGTTCCAGCCGATACTCTTTCATGCACGTGATTAGACCCTCCAACGCTCCTGGTTTTCTAAGTGATTGCACGTTCCACGTGCCGATCCTAAATTTCGTATCCGGGTACTTGAGCGGGGGTCCGGTGTTGTTTTGGCGGTATCCATTTTTCTTTTTGTTGATTTTATAAACAGTTGATTTTTTTTACGGATGCGGGTCGTCAGCCCAGCGATCCAACCGTTTAGTCGCCTCCTACGACAAGCAAAGGATACTGTGGTGGTATTCTTAGGAAACATGTTCGTGCAATTTAGATTTACGAGACATGTGAGTGCCCCCCGACCACAGGGGCCTTCGAATTGTATAATGTTCCTTATTGGTGCTTGAAGATTAATGTTTTGTTCTAATAATTCTCGAAATTTTTTCCAATTGGTATTGTTATTAGACAGCCTCGCTTGATTTCTTTTTCAATTATTGTTTCACTAACCGTCATAATAACAGGAGAGTGGTCCGACGTAACCTCTTCATTATTTCGATATACCTTTTGTCACACAAAAATCCATACGATCCGGTGTTTTGTATAAATCTGGTGGCCAGATTGTAAGTCACATTTTAATTTTTTTCCAGCGTCAAACAATTCTCTCCCTTTTGGTATAGTAACTCTGGAGCCTCAGTATGTGTTTTTCGCATTGAAGTCGCCCCCAATGATAAAATAACTTCCCATGGTGCTAAAAAGTTCTTCATAATCGTCTCTTTTCAAATTATGTCGTGGTGGAGAGTATATTGCTGATATATTTATTCCTTTGTACTTTGTGTGAGTTTTGATAGTTGTAACTTGCATAGATTCACTTTCAATTTTTAATTCTATGTTGTGTTTTATATTCTCTTTAATAAGATTGGCAGTACCGCCTCTAGCTCTCTCTGATGGATGGATAGCATGGTAAAATCTGTACCCACGCATTCTGGCATATGAGAAGTTATTGAAATGGGTTTCAGAGATTAGACAAATGTCAATTTTTTGTTTAAATAGAAATATTTCCAGCTCGGGGATGTGTTGGATCAGCCCATTCGCATTCCAAATTACTATTCTGATCGTTTATAAATTTATTTTTATTTTCTAGTCGCGTTGGGCAACGATGATGACAAGTTCAACTGTTCAACTATGAGTTTATTGGTCTCAGCCTTCTCATCAAGTTTTTTATTTAGAGCATCATGCATTTCACGACTTCTATCAAAATTTGGCCGTTGTTGCTATCTTAAGCTTTTGCCTCTTATAACCTTGGGTCACCTGTGCATATGATTCGTTTCCTCGTAATTTATATAATTCCCGATTTGTCTGTCGATTGGTCGGGGCTTCACTAGCATGGTTTCTACGGTTTAGATCCGACTTTCTAGCGAGATTTCTGATGTTTTGTAATTTTTTAGCCACCTCAGTTTTCAATTGCTAACAAAAATTATCACTCATTAACAATAATAATAATTAGTTAATGCTTAAAGTAGTGGTAATAACTTAAAGTAGTCTATCAAATAAACAATCGATATGGTGTAATCAAAAAAATTACTATATCAAGCACACAGTATAGAAAACGTACAGTTTAGCGAGTCTTCCGGTCGGTATTAACCATCGGTTAAATTGATTTAATCGGCTGTTAGTGATAAAAGCGTTTCACGACAAAATCGGACGGTTAATTTTTATAACCGTCTATAATTATTCTCGTTTGATATTCCCTCTAATCAAATCTAGTTCCTTTAACTCCTGATTTTACTTTATTACCAGCGACACGTAATATGGATTAAGTTTTTTGTTTCCTGAATTTTATTTTGTTTTCCTGGTGACTTGAAGAACTCAAATCGATAAAATCTTGAAAACATATCTGGTCTGTGGCGAAATTGTACTAAAAATTTGTTAGACATTTTCAAACATTTTTTATGTATCGCTGCATTAAAAAAATGCAAATATGATAAAGTTGTAGTCAAAAACTATACGGAGAAAACTTGACATTCCGAAATCTCTATAAAATAGGAAATTTTGTTTTGGAAACGCCGTTCACAAGCAATCATGGAATTTTCATTTTAGAAAGATAAAGCGGGGATTTGAGAGATTCACAATCGTCGGCTGAATTGGTCCATTCGTCTAGTTTGTCAAAACAAGTGTTTTATTTGTAATCAATGTTTTTGGCTCCATTTTGTTTTAAACTAATTACTGTTGTATCAACGATAACAATTTTAAAATAGAAGAGCTTGATATTAATCCACTACAATCCAAACTTTTCGAACTTTGTTTTACAAATGCAGTAATTATAACTGGGGATTAGACACAAATACTTTTGGTAACCGAGATAACAAATACATACACGAATTGAGGATATTTGTGTTTATACGCCAATATAACATCATCTAACATAAATTAAAAACCGAAACCAAAATTCATCTATAGTTTACCATCCATACCATCATTGAATTTAGAACCTGCCGTAATATTGACTTCAACAATTACAGCACTAGCTACTATATGGATGCAGTAATTATACCTGCAGTAATCGATAAATAACATTGACTGTTCGCAAAATATAACATTCAAGCGGGTTTTAATGAATTGCAGTGTCTTATACACTTCAATGCAAAATTAATAAACCGAAGTAAGTGGTTTTTTTAAACCTGCTGAATTTTAATAAAATTGATGGAAAAATTATTAGGTAGTAACGCGGTGTATTGGAGGTAATTTCGTATTACATAATATAATAAAGTTGGTTTTAGTAAGATTTATTGCGAGGTGGTTTGTCGCCAACCCGTTGAAAAATTTTAATAAGTCATTTTCCATCATAATATGCAAATCAATTGGTTTTTGTGTTTTATATATAATAATTACGTCATCAGTTTACCATGCAGATTTAAATTGAACATACCATTTTACAGTAGATGGAAAATCCAGGTCCCAATAAGAAGTCCTGAAACCCTTCACCAACAAATAGAGTTGTTTTATTACTAAGAGCGCCGTTTATTACTGTTAATTACTTTCGATTCTTTTTAACAGCGATTCCGTGGAACTTGTTGAAATTTAAATGGCAAATTTTGTTAAGCAAAATTGAATGATTAGCGCAGAAACTAAATATTTGTCATCCAACGCCAGTAACACTTCATTCATTACATTTGCAACAGCCGATTGAGGACTTCTTTATAAATCCAAATTGGTTTTCGTGAAAAACAATGTTTTCTTTCAAAAAACAGTTGAGGCGATTGAAAATTAGGTATTCGATTATTTTTGAGATCGCACAGAAATGGGTCTATACAATTAATAAAATATTCGGAAATTCTCCAGTTTGTATAGATTAGTCGCTGGGATCTGTTAAGATTGGTAGTAAGATAGTTTTAAATTTTAACGATATATATGTCATATGTTAAATTGATTGAAGTTCTTGTTACAAAAAGTTGGTACGAAGTAAAGTGTGGACAAATTCCTGTTGAACATACTTATAAACTGGTTGTTGGTTTAAAATTTAAATGCTTCAGGTTCCTTTTGAAGTTGCCTTTAGTTTTGCCAGAAACATCTCATGATAATAGTCCTATTTAATTTGTTTCAGAGTTTATTATACATAGAAAACATACATACATAGAACATTATCTTTCTTAATTCTATCATAGTTTAAAATAGTAATTAATTGAGGCTTGAAAAACTATTTTGATTCTATTCTAAACACAAGCCGAAATTACGTAATCAATTGAAGTATTATAATTATCAGGGATTCGAGTACCATGATATAAATTGGACCTGTTTAGGATAACATAACCATTGCTTAAAGCAGTTTTAGCTAATCTAGTTCTATTTGAGGACATATAGTGTCAAACCAATTGATATTTAAGTCCCCCAAAAGGAAAAGGAGAGAAAATGATATCTAAATCATTAACAAATAACTCCTGCAGTTCCCCTCCCTGTATATTCCAGTTATATTTTAATAATTGAACGCTTGTTATAGCTTTTCCAGATTAAATTGAACTTTTTCCAAGTTAAACGCCACTCTTTCCAACATAAACGAAACTATTTAAGTTTTTAAGAATTAAAGTTAACATTTGTCCATTTCAAATTAAACTCTCATGAAATTGCATTTTTTAAATTTGCCAAGTTTTGTCGATTGAGATATTAAATTATCCAGTTTATCTTTAATGATTTTATTAGACTGACAACAAACAAATTAGGAAAACGGGAAAACAGTGAAAGTCACAATAATGATATAGCTTTTCCAGGTTAATGTACTAAATAATAAATAAAGAAAAAACATAAAATTTTGAAATCACTTCCGGCTCCATATATTGAATTTGTGAGTTGACGTATTGTTCACCATATACATACTCGTATATTAGTAGACACACCACTAATGAAGTGGTTCACCAGAAGCAGCAGCAGGGAGTTACATTAGCATATCTAAAATTTAATTAGAACAGTCGGTATCTGTAATTTGGTTTAAGAATTGTTCGATAACCTCAACTAGGTTATGCTGAACGGACACATCAGCCAACACCTCCCTTGCATAGAGTCTCACTTTATAGAAACATAATTCTCTGTGGGATTTAGCATTGTAGAATTTGGAGGCAAAAATCTTAAATTTAAATTAAATGGTTCGACCAGCTCTCTGGATAGTTACATTATCCATAATGAACCTTTACCATAGCTTTTGTTCCTCTCTTGCATCGCGCGTGACTCAGTCGTAAAAGTATAGGTTATACACACATCATTGACGAAAACAAGTTTTTCTCGGTTTTATTGAGCAAACCGAGAAAATTCTATCGCAATCTTACTACCAATGAATAAACGGATTCTATTAAAATCATTAGAAATAAACCGGATGATTTAAAAATCACAATCGACAAACCTTGGCAGAATTAAAAAATTCAATTTTATGAAGGTTTAATTTTATTTGGAAACTTAGTTTGGAGAAAGTTGCGTTCAATTTGGAAATAGTTTTGTTTATTTTGGAAAACGTTGCGTTTAACTTGGAAAAAGTTTTTAATCTGGAGAAGCTATTTATGAAATTGATTTGTGAGTAAATATACTAACACCTCCGCCACATATACTGCACCTCCGCTACATATATACATAATATACTTACACAGGCCGAAAATAATTTCCCGTCGTTTTGTAATCAACCATTAATGTAAAGTTTACGTTTTGCAATATGTTCAGCTTCAAGGTCGGGCCGTAATGTTTTCAAAAAAGAGTGGACCTTGCTAGGGACTAAATGCATAAACATTTTGTTAGAGACAATTGTGCTGAATTTCATAATAATTTGCAAATCCAAATTTACGTTTGCTTGTGAACAAAACATCATTAAATGGGTTGAGATTGTAGTATCAATCTCCAATGTACTAAACTTATCGCAGACCGGGAATCCCGAAATAATTAGGGCATTAGCTAGTTCTATTTGTTCCAAGTAGCTTATTTCACTGATTGATGAATTAGATGAACATTGTAGATTTACAAAGTCATCAGTTAATTTTTATATTCGCTGATCATTATGAATATGATATGAAGATATCTGTTTTTTTAACAATGATAATCCATCTGAATAGAATACAAATTGGACAAACAATCACTTTGTTTCTTAGAACTAGCAAGTTTGGGTAGCATTGTCATCACACAATGAGCTCACTTAAATGTTATTGCACTTAAAACACAGGATTTGTAAAATTTGCAAAATTTGTATTGAGATAAGTTATTTGACAATATGGAACAACTTCCAGCAATAAAGTGCAATACACTTTTACATCCATTAGTATATGTAATACAGAAATAGAGTGTTAATTCATACTTGTACTTTTTTGTAATTATGCCAGCTGATGGTTTGATACACTACCCAATGCTGCTTTGGAAATAATAAAGACAAAAACAAATGATCCATTATAAAATGAAATCCCGCATGAAAAATGTTCGGGTAAAGCATAAACATAAAAATACATTTTACGTTCTTCATTTTTATGATTAAGACCATCAAGAGATGATTACTTTATTTTTATTTATATAATTTTGTTCCTTTTCATTAAATATTAATTTTTGTTGGTTTTAATAAAACAAAAATGTAAAAATAAGTAAAGCCGCCCCCTGTAACAAAAAATTATTTAATCAACTAGCTACTTTCCATAAAATTTAGAAGATACCTACAATACAATATAACCATTTCTAAAGGATTCAAATATTTTGTTTTTATCAAGAGTACAGAAAGAAAGAGTATATTAAAAATAATTTCAAACTTTTTGATATAAAAACTCTTCTTAATGCAACAAAAAAAAGCTCATAAAAATTATCTATGTATTTCGAATATACTCATCGTTTTATTCAAAGTTATTTTCATCCGACAAATAAAAGGTGTAAATCATATTTATATTTTGATAAGCGCCAGATTTGCGAAATTGAAGGTGAGTAATACATATTTTATTTTACCTACATAGTATGTCCATTGTTCCATTTGTATGGCCGGGGTATATAAACTGAGTACCGCATTTAGTCATAAACATTATTTATAAAAAAAATTAATGATACAAAAAAATATAGCCGACCTTACCCGCAGTATATAGGGTACATGCACAATTGTTTAAGTTGTTTTTGGAATTAAAAATAATAAGCGTTGAACTGGAACTAAGTAAGTTTCCAAATTTTATCCCGCAATAAGTTAAAATTTTTTTTAAATTCTTATAACCTTATGAGATAAAAATCCATATTTTCCAAAAAATACACATTTAGAACCCAATTTCGGTATTATCCACCACCTCTCTCGTGGTTTCGCGTCGAAATAATTCGCACATAACAAATTTAGGTTTTGTATGATTTGGCCATTCATGATGATACTTTTAGCAATAATATTTTGTTTTTATTTTTATAGATAGCCATGATACTTGCCAACCGCTCTTGCCTTCGATAACTCTAATTGATATTTTTAGTAATGGTTTTTGAGTCATTATACTGGCAGTTCACAATTGTGACTAGTGACGTTAGGGGTTTTACAGACAAAGCAATACCTAGACCAATTCTGTGCTTGATTTGGTTGTATCCAGCATTTTTAATTTTTTTATTGTTATATCGAGATTCAAATGATTAATAGGAAGCATTCACAACACAAACTTCACTAAAAATGTATGGACTATATTAAATGAACGGATTACTGTAGGTGTAAATGAAGTAAATACAAAATACAAAATTTGATTAAAATTCGAATATGTATGTAAATTAATTTACATTGGTTTATAGTTTATGCCGATGTTTTGATATATCCGTTTGTTTTTCGCAGTAGCCGTTGGATAGGCCACGAGTTAGATTGGACGCACTTTAGGTAAGTTTGGATTTGTGTAGACTAAGGCAGCTCTTCAGCCAATTCTATTTTTCGAATCAACTCAATAAATTGAGCATATTCCACCGCGGATACCAATTTCCTTATAGATACAGGTTGTCGGGTGGTTGAAGAGGGCTTGAACTCAGAAGTATGACTAAGAGTACCTGAAGCATCTGGTAAATCTTTTTTGGACCTTTGCGATACTTTACTTGAATAACTTCAGGTAAAGAAACGCAAAGCGATTTTTCAAAGTCGATTTTGATGCTCTTCTCGCTAATGTTTGTTTGTAGTATACCGGTGATAGAATTTAAGACGTTGAGTGCGGTTAACTAACAAAAAACTCTCTTCTAAATATTTGCTGGAGTTGTTACAAAAAATTCTTCCGTTAAAGTTGGTCAGGAATACGGTGTTATCGTTCAAGGCTTCGATAATTTGGTTTCTATTGAACTGGTAGTCACATCTGGCGATTGACCTTCATAAGTTGATTAATTGTTGACCTTATGGTGATGTGATTATACATAGTTTTGTTTACTTGTTTTTGGCATCGATATAACATCTCAGCTCGAACTATTTCCTTCATCTCATCTTTGATAATTATAACCTTGTTGAGTACTTGTTGCATTTGGCAGCCTCCATCTTCGAGGATTTGCTGGGAGGTATCAATTAAGACTTTATTAATCTTGTATTGTTGGTTGATATTATCAATTATATGGTTTTAGTTTTTAACTATCTAATCCCAGTATGTGGCCTCAGGTTAACCTGCGAATCATTTCCATACACGATCGATCCAATTTATCGATCTTCTGGTCCTTGATTTTTGATTTATGAGTTCTGAAATTAGCTGATTTATTTTATTTGCTGAATTAGTTGAGGTCGATGTGCGTTCTCTTGATTTATGCCGTTGATTGTTGGGGTTAGTCGTTAAATTATTTCCTTATAGTTGTCTAAATTGATGATGTGGATTAACTTAAAGTTCCCCATAACGATTCGTCCGTTCCTTTCGGCGAGAATTTCTTCTATTGTTTAAAGATATTTCGAGGGTTAGCGTTTCCTTGAAGATTTTTAAAGTGCACTCCGAGTAGTGTACACTTGGGACAGATATATTTCTTGGTGATTCGTGATTCTCTCGTTTAGCCGTAAACGTTTATACTTGCTATCAGCCTACTAATAGTACAAAATTCACCGAAGGTGCGAAAGGCCGGCCTATACTATGATCTACTGGGTATAGTACGGTTTTGTGCACAATTAATTTCACTTTTCACTGTGACAAAAAATTTATTATGGTAATTTTTTAATTATTTGTTTATCAAAACTTTTTTATTTTTTATTTAGCTTTATTTAATTTTATTCACTTACAGTATTATAGTCGTAGGCGGATCATATAAAAATAAAGATTTGTTCTTTAATTAAAGAAACCAATGATTACAAATATAAAAATTTTAATTTCCTATTGGAAGGACAAATACGAAAATGTTTTCACAAAGCTCCGTTTGTCATAAAAGAAGTTTTATATCAGATCGGAAGTAAATATTCAAGGATTAAAATAAATCAAGAATTTAATGTCCAATTCGAATGACAGAATTGTGAAACTTATTTTGAAAAAGCTCGACTTTTCATAAAATAGCTTTTTCACTTGTGTTTTTATATTAAAGAAACAATATTGTAAAACATTTTTTCAAAGAACTTAACTTGAAGGATTGGAATCTATCTATAACAAACTATTTTTATTTGCTCTTTAATAAAAGAAGCTTGTAATTGAAATTATCAAAAATTTAATTAAGCAGTCATTTTTTACAAAAAGCTCATATTTTCGTAATAAAGCGTTCATGTCGAATCGGACTCAATTTAAAAATTTCCAATTGGACTGTGAAACCTATATTCTCAAAAAGCTTAGATTCTCAAAAAAAACTTTTATGTCGAATTGGAATCAATTAAATTAATTATACTTATTATTTAATTTAGAGAAACAGACGTGTGATTACAAAATATTTCTTCAAAAAGTTCATTAGGACAATTGTGAAACTTTTTAACAAAAAGCTCTTAAACAGTTTGTGCTTTCACTAAATAATTCGATGGTCGCAAATTTCAAATATAAATTTTGGAAGCAAAAGCACCACTTTTTTTCAAACAGCTCGGCTTTTAATAAATTGCTCTTTACGCTTGTTCTTTAATTTAGAAGCAAATCATTATGATTGTTAAACATTTAATTTCCAATTTGAAGGACAGACATGAAATTTTTTTCAATGAGTTCATTGTTTCATAAAATAACTTTTATGTTGGCTCGCAAACAATTATTTGTTCTCATTAAATAAACAGATAATTGAAAAATTGATGTCCAATTCAGAGGACAATAATGTGAAATTTATTTTTAAAAGCTCAATTTGTCAAGAAATAGCTTTTTTGTTAGATCAGAGAGAAATGAAATATTTGCACTCGTTTTTTAATTATAAAGGGCGTTTTTTATGCTCGATGGAACATGAATTTGTAAAAAATAATACAAAAAATTAAATTGTAAACAAAAATTTTTTTTTATTCGAAAGATCAATACATGGCATTGATATTTGAAAATGAGGACATATAGGCACCGCGGCTGTTCATTTTGGACGTCCAATTTTTGGTCACTTTTTCGAGCACTGCTGGCCGTATGTCACGAATAACACGATCAATGCTGGCCTCCAAGGCGTCAATTGTTGCTGGTTTATCAGGATAAACCTGCAGTGAATTCACGTAGCCCCACAGGAAATAGTAAATAAGCCAAAAATGAGCCTCATTGCTGCACACAATTTGACGATCAAACAACGGATTATTTTCCAACTGCTCTATAGCCCGTTCGGCGAAAGAACGACCCTGATAATGGTCTCGTGACTTCAATTCCTGCACCAGCTGGACCTTGTACGGGCGTAGGCCAAGATCTTTGCGCAATTGTTTCCATGTAGTGGATGGACAGAGCCCCAATTCAAAATTTGGATCTTCTTCCACACTTTCGTTTAAAGCGGCGATATTCTCTTTAGTACGCACATTCCTTCGACGTTTTGATGTTGGTGCATCCTCGTGCAAAATCTATCCACAGTTCGACAGATGGCTTGCTCAGATGGACGATGATGTGCGCCATAAAAATCACGAAGTCGTCCATAAGTGGAGCAAATCGACGACTGATTTTCAAAGTAAATTTTAATAATTTCGTTGCGTGGATAATATTCAAGCGTTCATGTGAGACTGTTCATGATGATTTGCCAGAATATACTGAGATCTGCTAGAGTATCATTTTCATAAAAATTTAATTTATTGTTTTATTTTTTACAATTTCAAGTTCTATCAGACTTAAAATAACCGCACATGATTACAAAAACCTAAACTTTTAGGACAATTGTAAAGCCTTTCTTAAAATTTTATCATAAGTAAAACGTTCATATAGGATCGGAAACAAATAAAATATTTACACTGGTTCTGTAACAGCAGAAGCCTGATAAGTAAAATGATAAAAATCTTAATTTCTAATTGGAAGGACAATTGAAAGTTTTTTCAAAAAAAAAAGCTCAACTATTCATAAAAGGCCATTTTTGTCATCAAATAAATATTTACAATAAATATTCCCCAATTAAAGTCGCAGTTAGTTATAAATATCAAACATTTAATTTTCAATTTTTCAAAAACCTATTAATAAAATCACTTTCAGTTAAAATATTTACACTTGTCGTTTAAAAGGAGCAAATAATTTAGAAATGTCAAGAATGTAATTTATAATTGTCAAAGTTATATGCCAAAAGCTCATTTTTGCATAAAATTTTATGTCGGATCAGAATCTATTAAAAAATTTTATTCAACTCTATTCAATTATTCAACACTATTCGACATTAATCCGAAGTTTGAACCATTGAGGTTTCTTTACTCGGCGAAAAACAGGGTAGCCAAAACCGGCAATTGAAGTGGAGCTCATTATGTTGATATTTAGGATCACCTGGGGTGGGTTTATTCCCTCAAATTTATGACTCGTAACAAAAACGAATAAACTTACAGAAATGAAAAATTAATCTCGATAGTGATACGTTTCATAAAAAATTTTGAAAGTGATAGAAAAAGGTTTATATATGAAAGTACATACATATATACTGAAAGTGCAAAGTTAGGAACCCTGCACGAAAGGTTTGTAAAATTTTTTTGTTTAATTTTTTAGAATGTGAATCTTCAAGAAATTATCGCGTGTCGTGAGTGAACGCTGATCTGGTCGTCGTGACCAGAGCAGCTATTTAATATTTCTTGAATAAGCATCACAAAACCACCCCAACCCAGACTGTAGTAATCAGAAGTATCCGCTAGTTATATATATACATATTCACCATCCCAAAAATAGTCAGAAAATGTACGGATGGTGTGCCAGACTCAGTGAGCGCAATTGTAAATATTTCCTTAAATGATAATTACTTGGACGTGTTAGTGTACCGAGAATAAAATTTTCACTTTCCGAATTGCCTTGAGTAGCGGAATTAAAATTTATTTATAATAAATTGTCCGTATTTAATGCAAATCATTGTGAAATAATTTATATACAGCTATGAATTTTCATGTACACATCTTAGAGAAAGTTCTATACCCTGAAACGATTCTTCAACTTAAGTTTCATAATGTTAATAATGGAATGTAGATTGTAAAATAAAATAAATGGCGGAATTTGGTTTTATATTCAGACGTTTATATGTGTAGCTACTAACATTACTTATGTTGAGAAATGAGATATGAAATGCAGTTGGATAAATAAATATTTTTAAAAAATCGTATAATAAATTTCAATGGAAGGAAGAAAAATTATCATTTAAAATTGCTTGTATTGTTATGTTCTGAATAATAAATACAGAATATGTTTCTATCGTTAAGTCGTCGTCATATTTGATTTCATTTTTTTATTTTATTGATTCACAAAATATTTTATTCTATTTGCTGGGATATCCCATTTGGGGTATTTGGTACCATACTGAATGCAACAATGGAAGAAAAAAACTGCATTAAAGAAGTTGAGTGCACATAGCGACTTTTAGTAATAAGAAAACATCAATTTCCTACATTTTTTTATGTTAAACAAACTATTGAATAAATGATATTTGATGTATTTTTTTTTATATATTTTAATACGAGGTTTGATCAAAAAATGCCGGGCTTGTGCTCGTATCTGCTGAGTTTTAATAATTTAGCTGTGGTTTGTATCGCACTACGCTTGCTAGTGGTTGAACAAAGATTTTAGAAAATGGGAGTCGTGCGTGTTTGTTTAGTATATTCTATAAACACGTACTGGTTGCAGTATTTCTTGATCCAACATCGTACAAACATATAAAATAAATATATCGAGAGTATGGTTTTTGTTATACACTTAAAAAAATTGTTGAAATTCATTCTTATACTACATACATATGTACATATAGATTTGTGTAATATTTTTTATTTCAGTTTCGTTTTAATTCATTTCCTTCTGCATATCGAAGTATTATTTGCAAAGAATCAAATACATACTTTTTGTGAATTCAATTTAAGTTTTATTATGTATACATTTTTGAGCTTTATGTAGTTAATACTCGTACAAGCTTTTGACATAATACAAAAATTTGTTATCGCAATCGTACAAAGTAAAGTAAACATATTATTTTATATGTGCGAATATAGAGCACTACTTGTAGCACATTTGTTTATTTTAAGGGATTGATATAAGCATAACAGTACATACTTTAATAAATTTTAATTTGTGAATTACATTTTTTAGCTTTCTATTGTATATAGTAATATCAGTCAGAAAAGATTAGTTGTCTCAAATAAAACGTTGAACTACTTAAGTCATTTTAGGTTGTTTCCACTAATTCATGGAAGGTATAAAACTAAAATAAAAATAAAAAATATTTTAAAACTAAAATCAGTGATATCACAAGCAGGGATGGGCATTGTGGGACGTGTCGACAACTCGTAGACAACGTAGATATCGTATACAACGTAGACTATTCGTAATAGTAGGTTAGACGTTACTTGCGCCAGATATTTTGCTGACAATGCAGTGGAGCCACCAAATATTAGTGTAAATTTAGTACAGTGCTCTGTATTACCTCTGTAATAAAGCCAATGGCGTTTAGAATTTATCCAAGAATTTATCCACGTCATATTCAGCACGCATAGTTCCAAAATTCAACACTAATATTTGATGATCCAACTGGATTGTCAGCAAAATGTCTAGCTCAAGTAACGCCAAACCCGATTTCCTTAGGTTTACTGCGATACGGATGTCGTCAGTTTTATAATCCCTTTCGATGCATTTTAATTAAAATATTTTCATAATCTATCTCTAGAAATTTAGAATTACATTTGAATGTTCACAAAATTAAATTTTAATTTTTGTTTATTCGGAGAAACTTATAGTTCTTATAATTTAACCGATTATGTGAATTCTCCACAACTCATGTATGTCAATCAAATAAATTTCCAAAGTTGTTTGGGAAATTCCTAGGAAGCTAAAGCTAACACCATAATGACGTATATTTCAAGAAGTCATTTAGTTTAAGGTATCCGAAAAATATTTCAATTTTAAGAAACGCGAGATTAGGGAAGGTTTAGGACAGCAAATAAGGTAAGATGTATTTCGATAAAACGACTTTTCCGAATTGTTGGCCTTCTAATTCCCGCTATTTTTAAAAACTAAATTAATTTTCGGATAATTAGAACCAATGACATCGTGGTATGTATATGTCATTATGGTGTTATTATTAAAAAATTGGTGGAAACCCACGAGGATTCCGCTCTCAATGCCACAAAGGCCCATCCGGTTCAAGCATTATGAGGTGTTAGTTTGGAAATTGTTTTTGTGCCTTTCGAGGACAGATTTAAGACAAATTTCACATATACTTAGCAAATTAGTATTTCTCTTACGGCTTATCTGAATCGCTAGTATAACTAACAGCTTCACATCCTCTCAAATTTATCGTATTTAGCGACCAAATCATAACCTCCAAAATCCGTTTTATTCGAACAATCAGACGTTTAATTCACGCAGACCAACACAAAAGATTGGCCAGTGTTTTCGGCCAATGTCTGTGATTTAATTAATGCATCGCCTTAAGTAAACGAAAACCAATTGCGAACAATTTTTAACGATCACTTTTAATCCATTATTAACGACCACCGAGCAGTCTTCTATTTGTAATTTTAACATGCAAAAATATCGTAAGTCGCGTGATCCCTGATCACAAGAATGGATACCATCCAATGTTATAGAAAATCAAAATCTGTCTCAAAAGTTCTAAAATTCTTATTTTCCGAAAATCATCTCTCCAAATTTCTTAGAAATTCGTTAGATCCGAAAATTTTATGCTAAAGTCAAGGTTGAATTCTAATTTTAAATATTCGTAAATTTCATCAAATTTAGTTGACTTATAAACTAAATTGTTTAATAAATGTATTTTCAACCAATCGAGAAACTAAAACCCAGACCAAAATAAAAAGCATTTGTAAGAATAATGTTTTGTGTTAAAACGAAACATTACTATCTCCATACAGGTACTATCGCTTTAAAAAATTGGTTATACACAGAGGAAAAACTAAGTGTTTGTTGGGTTCGAATCCCGACAAAGGCGGGATGCAAAATGGATTTTTCATCTCCCTATTACGATCGGTGATTAAATTGAAAACATCTATGATCCTCTCGAATGATTGTTGGAATGTAGAACTCATGGGCCGACCCATCTTCCATGTCACTGTACAGGGTGACATGGAGCTATGCAATGCGCAGGTGGTATACTGTACTTGTGTGGATGGGATGAATGGGTTGAATGAATGTTCGTGGGAATGTAAGGCAAGGCTATGGACCAAAAATGTGTCTTTGCCACGTCCTTTAAAAAAAAAAAATGTGTTTTTTCAAACAGCAGCCCACTCAAATTATGAATTATTTTGTATTGAAAACATAGCCTAAAATCATTGAAAATCATTGAATACCATTGAAGTATTGTAAAGAAAATATTTTCGAAATATTTGGCAAATTTATTTTATTCAATTTATATTAATAGTATCCAGGATTAGTATTTAGTATCCATCATTATCGATTACTTCTTGTAATCGATTTGGCAGCAAAGCTACTAGTTGTTGGCAAAAATTCGGGTTATCTCTTAACTCTCTCCATTTTTCAGAAACATATTCTGAGACTAATTTCCTCGTTCGTGGGTAAAGAGCCTTCCAATCCTTAACCATACAACCCCAAGCATTTTAATTGGATTTAAGTCGGCGCTGTACGTGGCCAAGCGATATGAAGGATTTGCTTATCCAACTTTCGATTTATTCAACTCATATAGTTTCACGTGATCTATATGAATTGCGGAATTATCCTGCATAAAATTAATTGGTCATTCCTCCAGATATAAACAGTAGTGACTGACGGTATCATTATTTCCTTTAGAATTTCCAAATATCCCCGACTGTTCATGTGTTGTGAAATTTCACATAACTCACCGACTCCACCTGCACGTATCCATCCACACACTTCACACTAGACTTGGCTACTTATTCTTGTCCTTTGGATATATTTTTCATTATATCTCATATTGTTTGGGCGATACATGTGCAGCTTAGCATGATGATCAGATCTAAAAACTTTTTCGTCCGTGAAAATAACTTTTTCCCTGTCCATGTTTAAATTATCTTACGCAAAATCCATCCGCGCTGCTCGATGTGCGTTGGTTAAAAAATTTGTTTTTGAGCTGGAATTCGATACTAAATTCCAGCGTCTTTTAATGTTCGCGAGATAGTTACTGCAGAGACGTTATATGTCATAAATGGATTCAGACTAAACTCCTGTACAAAATTTTCTCGTTGAACTTCATTTAAAAATTTTGACCCACCGTTCTGAGGCAACCGATCAATAGTTCTTGTTTCTGAAAACCTCTTTATCCATTTCATTACATTAGTTTTCTAACGAAAAAATATATAATTTACTATTTTATAAGACAAGTTTATGCAACTTACACAAAAGCTAAGCTTTCGTGAAATGTAGGGTAATTATAGCCCATTTTTGTGCAACATTCACTTGCTTGTGAATTGCTTGTGATTAAATCTTTTTTTCTGTATGCAGTGGTGCGAATGGTACATATCACCCCTATTTTTTATTATAATTATATTTACAAATGTTTATATAAAAAAGACGATTGTTGCTGCCATCTAAATCGTGAAAACTAAGTAGTTTTATGTTTTAGTGTACAACCAATGTTTGAAGGCAACGTATTATGTACTCGTATGTATAAAGTTTATAAAAATTATTAAAATGAGACAAAATTATTGTACTAAATTTTTTAAATTTAAGAGACGAAATTTTACAGAAGATAAAATTCATAAATACATAATAACTCAATTAAATTTATTTATCATACTTGGCATCACTATTCCTCTTCTATCAGTTTGTGGTAAGAACAAAAGGACATCATTTTAAAATTCAAGTCTCAACATATTTTAAAGATTGAAATTGACAGCGGCCCAAAAGTTATTACGAACCGCAATGCCGAAATAGTACTTGTTAAAAATGATGTTCTAGTCGAAATTAAAATATTTAATTTAAACATTTGTGAAAGCTTCAAGAAAATGTAACGGCGAAGCATTAACTGAAAACAGGTGTTAGCTAATCATTAGCTAACACCTGTTTAATCACCTAATCATTAGTAATTAGAGATAGTTGACCTAAAGCACCGCTATTTGTTTCCAGCATGGGTGGAATGTTTGATATTTACTTCCAAACTATGTGAGGCAATTTTTTTATATAGAACACTAAACGTAACAGAACAATAGTAGATTTATCGTTTTTGCCATTAAATATAAATATTATGTATGTATGTAAATTTTGAGCGCGATAAATCTGTATTTAAAAATGTATAACAAATTAATGTATTTTTTCTAAATATGTATGTACGTGTCCGGTAATTATACTTGCACACGTCTTAAACATTTTCCATTTATGTTTTCATAAATGTATATTTTATTTAAAATAAATTACCAACAACGAATAAAAATGTCGCTTAAATATAACCCAGCATAGAAATATAAAATTAAAATTCGTGTGTAAATAAATCGTTATCCACTTAAATCGTAGTACGAGTATGTACGTATATTCTTTTTTGTGCCTCCTAGACGAACGTGACCTTAATTTTCAAGTAGTGTTTGCTGATATAATAATACTAACACATAAACGAGATATTAATTAACAAACAAAATGAATTTTAAAAAGTGATATTAGAATTTTCATTTCATCGATAATGTGATAAAGCTTGTATGTTAATGTTCTACCACCAAATTATCAAAGACACTGCAAGATTAGCATACAAATTATACGAATAAGTATTTAAGATGGGATGTCTGAATTCCATCATTAAAGATCACGCGCATCAGTTTTATTATTTCGTGGTGTTGTTTTATTCAAAGGTCCGTGTTTAATATAATTTTAACTGGAATCATTTTCAACGGAAAGCTATCGCTATTTTTACTTATTATGTTCACAAATGTATTAATTAACCAGGATTTAACCTTGCATTGCAAATTTTTTAATCTTGCTCAAAAAAAATAATTTTCCGTTCACCAAAAAAACACTTTGTACATAAAAATACATAATTAGTTAAAATTACACTAAGTTCGGATTGGGATGATGAAATTCCATCATCAACGTCCGAAAGTTGGTTAAGAATAAACCACGAAATGACATGAAAATTTGAGTACTTCGCGATGGCTGTTGACAACAGACACTAAACTAGAGCTACATCGGTTTGGAGATGCGTCTGAAAATGCCTATGCTGCTGTATAGTATATTCTGCAGAACTATCGATGATCGAGGAAATATCCATATCAGGTTAATGACCGCAAGAACAAAGGTTTCTCCGATAAACCAAATATCAATAACACGGCTAGAATTTCGTGCAGCGGTGTTACTAAAAAAATTGTTATTGACGATTAAGAACAACCTGAGTGGCGATATTGAAGTCACAGCTTTTACAGATTCGACGATTGTCCTTTCCTGGCTATAGTATCTCGGAAAACGTTTGTAGCTAATCGAACAGCAAATAATTTATCATTTCTTTCTAGAAATCATTGGAAACATGTGCAATCACCACAAAATCTATCTCTGATTGTACCACAAGAGGTTTGCTATCATCAGAACTTATCAACTATCATTTATGGTTGCATATGGTCCTGATTGGTTAACATTAGACAAACTCATTGGCCAGCTCAACCACAGCAATTACTAGATCTAGTGTGCTAATGTACTATAGTATCGACACCAGAATTTAAATTATATATTCTATCAATACTCGTTCAACGAAGCTCTTCATTTCGAAAAGCCACTTATGTTGTAGGGTGGATAAAGCGGTTTCAATATAATCTTCGGTATATAACATAGAAAGACTAACTGCGAACACATTATATATATATATATATATATATATATATATATATATATATATATATATATATATATATATATATGTATATATATATATATGTATATATATATATATATATATATATATATATATATATATATATATACATATATATAGGAGAAATTATCACTATAGGTAAAATATTATATTCAAATAAAATATTATATTACTGCAATCGGAGCATTTCAGCACTGAGTTGAGAGACATTAAAAACCATAAGGTGGTATTTATTTATTTTTGTTTGTATGTGTACAAAGGCAGTGCATATTGAAATAGCGATCTTACAAATGAGGCATTTGTGGCAAGCCTCAGAAGATTCATTGCTAGAAGGGGCTTATGTGCGGATAATATTTTCTGATAACGGTTCCAATTTCGTTGGTATGCAAGGAACACTTTAATAGAATTATATTATTTTATGAAAAACAGCGCTAATAAAATTTCCTAAATTTTAGCCGCAGATCTAATTAAATGGCATCTCATCCCTATTGGAACCCCTTCATTTGACGGATTGTGGGAAGCAACTGTTAAGTCCTTTAAATTTCATTTGAAGAGAATAATGGGCAACACTTATCTTATCAACCAATCACATCAACCAACACCCGGGTCTTTTTTGTATTGGTCGGCCAATAACACAAATACCAGAACCTGACTTGAAGCAAATTGCATCAATCCGATTATCAAGATGGCAACATTTACAGAAGGAATTGCAGCATCTTTAGCATCTATGGCAAACAGAATATCTCACTTCGTTATATATAAGAAGCAAGGGGCAATCACCAGGAAAACAAATTAAAGTAAATGACGTAGTAGTAATTAAGAATGACAATTTACCCTCTGCGCGATGGCTGTTAGGTCGTGTGGAGCTAATACATCCTGGCACTGATGGAATAGTTTGTGTTGTTACTTTAACAACCAAAACAACAATTCTAAAACGTCCTGTTCATAATCTATGCAAGCTGTCAATCGATAAATAATTGATCTGATAGATTTAAGAGGGCCGGTATGTTACAGCTTGTTGATGTATAATTTAGTCAAATAATCAACAATACAAATAAAATTTGCATGTATGTAAGTAAATATAAATACATAATTATCTGTAGCTTAAGACTGGTTCTAGATGCAACCATTATGTCTTTAGAAGTGAAGTGGTGCATTACCTAAATTAAAATAAATATTTTATGTATATCGTTTAAGTTCGCTGTATTGTGCAATCATGTAGAACCGTGTAGCATATAATAGATATTCACATAAATTAATACAGTTCATTCGAGAACACTTGGAGTTAACAGGGTTAGATATGACCAAAATCACCCCAAGCTAAAATTGAATGATTAGTATTCAATATTTTCATTTACTAAATCACTTTTAATGGTTTGTACAGACTTTGGACTATGATTTTCAATAAGCCAGGGTCCATTCAAGGTTCATGAGGATCTTCAAGGATCTTTTGCCTATTATTATTCTTCAAGGATCTTCTGTCTTCGCAACGCTATATTTTTGTATTACAATTTTAAGAGATAACAGTTATAAGCAGAAGTCTTAATATAACATTACTTATAGACATCTACACCATGTTGCTAGGACTATCTCTCTTGCCTAATAATTAATGATAACTGTGTGCTTAAAATTCGGAAATTTATTTGGTTCCCACGTTGGCATTAAAGATGTAAGTAAATAAGGGCTTCTGACGGTAAGGGCTTCGGGCTTATGACGTTTTTGATTCTATTCTTAATTATCTTCCGACTAAATTAATTTTACTTTATTATAATGAATGGGCTCGATTACATAGTAGTTTTTATCCAAATAGCTTTTTAGAATTGTTGATCTTTCGGCGGATCTTGAGCCTTATTGGATATAGGTGATTAAAAATAATTGTATACCATTGGCCTTAGACAGTGCTGGTTTAATGCAACATCAATTTGAGAAGAATGGTTTGAGAGGTGTTAAAGCGTTGCTTCATAAATGACATCATCCGTCAAATCCATCCGGATTCTCGTTTAAAGTCGTAAATTTTAAAAAATTATAAATTTTAAACTTTTAACCGATGAATTTCAATCCAATGGACGGATTGATCATCATTTAATGATTCGTTTAAATTTGCATTTGGCTTGTTACCACTGATTTCACAGTTCTCTGCATCCTTATTTAATGGACGACACATTTTCTTTTCCAAATTTTATCAGATTTTTTCTATATTTCTTAAGCCGTGTACACGAGACCGCATTCAAATCCTAAAAACTCAAATCCAATCTCTCTACCAATCAAAACAACTAAAATGAGGTTGAAATATGTATTTTTAACTTCATAGTACAACTTTTGAATCCTAAAATCCGGTCTCGTGTTCACGAGTTTGCAGCTAATTGTTCCAAGGTATCTTAGCATTTTGTAGTCACCAGTTTTAAAATTGATTTAATCGAGTTGTTTTAAATTTGTTTAGGTTTTTAATTTTTTATTTTCAACACTGATTACATTTCCATAACCAATAGTATTTAGCGGGTTGTACTTGTAAATTCAACAACAAAATGTAAATACAAAAAGATTTGAATTTAGAAATCTAAAAATATATTCAAAACAGAACCTTCTATTTTAAATTAAACAGAATTTTCAATATTTTCAAATTGTTAATTTTATTTTAGAAAATATTCAATATTTTCCATATTACATTGTCCTCTAAATAAGAAAATATTACCATCCAATTTTAAATTTTATATTACAGTAAGATTTGGAATTTCGAAAAAAATGTAAAAAAAAAAAAAATTGCATCTAATCCGGGCCCAAATACACGTTTCACCTATATGACCTTGGTATCCCTCATAAAGCTCCAAATTGTAAATCAAGATATTCTATAATGCGCTCTTGTGGCAACGAAAAATTCCTTTGTGGTTATAAAAATTCTTCAGCAGTTTCGGCCCAATCTATAGACAAAATTGGAATGGAAACTTGTGAGGCGAATATTTGGGCTCTAAGAAAATTAATACAAAATGGCATTTGAATTCGGGTAACATTAATGTTCGTATAAACCTTTTATAGATGCCCTGGCCAAGTGAGTGTTGAAAAGCAATAAGTGCTACGTGCGAGAGCTATGTGTGTTTTCTTCATTGCGTTTGAGCTCTGGATGGAAAACACGCAAAAAACACGAGGCACTTTCGAGATTTTTGTGGAACACCGAAAAGGCTGTGTCATTAGCAAATGTTGATATTATTTATTTGTTAGTAACGGAACATTGCACCTAGAACGCAGGTTTGAAATTTTCTGTTAAATATCTTTTTAAAAAAACCATACCAAATTCTATTGACGATTGATTGGTTTGATATAACGAGTGATTTTGAATCTTATTTCCGAACTGACGTATACGTTATACTAAGTAGGATTAAAACATAAGTTTTAAACTCATTAAGGTTTGAGTTAAAGCCGTACACTTAAAATCCAATTTCTTCTATATAAGCAATTCAAATTATTTTACAATTACTAAATTCCTTCTCGTTCGAGAGAACGGGGCACCAGTAAAACACACACACAGACCAAAAATACAATATCAAATTTTTCTTTGTTATCAATGCTATAAATCTTTGAAAATTTATTGATCCTAATTTCAAATTAAAATGAATGAAAATCCTTTAAGCCATTTTCACGAAGGTCAAACAAAATGTTAAATACATAAATATGAATCTTAAATTGGGTTTTCTTTCGCTCTTCTTCGTTCGATCCTATAATTTTATTTTTAGGTGTACACGTATATCATGAAAGCCATAATCTCTCTTCATATATACCAAGATTGCGATTCTGCTTATTTGTTATTTAAAGAGCTTTTTTTGTATCACCCATATGTGTATATATATACATAAAAGCGGTATTAAAAGTTTGAAGACGTGAAAATATAAAAATCTTACATGTACAACTTATATGTATATAGGTACCATATGAGGAATGGTATTTTGCCGATTGTACATAATGAATAGAAGATAAAAGTAACATGAAAAACTTTAAGAACCTATGTTCGCTATGTTTCTATCCTATATATCTACTATAGTATATACTGTAAATGGAAGACATTTTTACCAAAACGAACAAAAAAATGGAAATCAGACAATAATACAACAACGCCATCATTGTACTAGAAGTTTACCCCCCGGAGAAATAAAACATTATCCAACAGTTTATGGTAAACATTTTTATTCACAAGATCGTGAAAGATAAAGTGTGAAAAACGTTTTTTCATAACATAAAATAAAAGTTATGTGAGTGTGAGTGTATTTTTTTCATTCGAAATAAAACAACACAAGTTTATCGTTGGTGGAATGAACAAAACAAAAATCTTGATCTCAAGGCGCTATAAATACGTATATTTTTTTTTTAATTTTATATGTTGTCCTTTGTTTCTGCTTATTCAAAATTTACATAGCGGTTCAAAAAAGAGAAGAAAAACGCACTTCTTGCTTGAAAAACTGATCGAATTCAATCGATCTAGTACTCGATTTGAATTTTTTTTTTTTTTTTTTTTTTTTTTTAATTTTATTTTATTTGCATAAACACGTAACATACAATCATTAAATAATAACTTACAAATAAAATAAGTAAGTTAATCCTAAAGGAAAATTTTTCCAAAGTATATCGGATTAACTTTTAGAAAAGTATAAAATTTAGTATAAAGTTTTATAAATTTGATAAGTTTGATTAATTTGATGGGTGCTCAAATTTAAGGAAAAAACAAAATATAAAAATATAGTATGAAATAAAAATTGAATATAAAATCGGTCTAGGCATATAAGCTTTGTAATCCAAAGAAAACCGTACATAATGCAAAATATCCGAAAGCGCTTGCTCACAAATGAATGTGCCTTAATACTGAACTTGATGGATTCATTTAAGTAAAGGTTCAGCATCTTTCAAATTTAGAAGCCATAATTTTACTGCTTTTAGTGTATCTTTAGTAGTGCCTTGGTGTATAAGGTTTGCAGGAATTTTATTGTGTAGGTATGGAGACATGTACATAAAGCTTCTACGCGACGCCTCTGAGCTAATTTTTGGTATAACACAACTGTTTTTGTTTCTTAAATTGTAAACATTATCTTTCAGTAGACTGCGATCACCGCTTCTCCTGAAAAACATTTTTAAAACCTTGTATATGTAGAAATTTCGAAACTGAAGTAAATTAGATTTGCAGAACAAAGGAAAGGACGGTGACATATGAGATTTAAAATAAATTATTCTTAAACAATGCTTTTGAGCAACTACAATGCTTTTTAAATTAGAAAAATACACACCACCCTAACATATAAGACCATATTGAAGTTGTGACTCGATCATTGCATGGTAATACATTATTAAAACCTCAATTGGACAAAAATTACGTAGCAAGTATAACTTCCTAACTGAGTTCAACAAATTATTGTGAACATTATTAATGTGAACATTCCATAAAAAATTACTACTGATAGTTAACCCCAGATATTTATAATTTTTTACAGTTTCAATTTTAATGCAGTCTAAGTTATTGCATCCAGCAGAGGTACAATTATGTTCATGATATATAATATCATTAACTGGGATATAATCATGATTACGGTCAAAAAACATTAATTTAGTCTTCGAACTCAAAATCATGTAATGGCTATCAAACCATTTACGAAGAACAGTTAAATCACTCATAATCATTAACTCTATGTCAACGCAATTATTAGCAGTATATAATATAGCAGTATCATCAGCAAATGCAATCAAATCGCCTAAAAGATCTATCGAAAACATAGAATTAATGTAAATTAGGAATAAGATGGGCCCTAGTACAGACCCCTGAGGTACTCCAATATTAACTGTACCAGGGGAACTGTACGACATATTGACACGAATTTTTTGCGATCTGTCTTGTAAATAACTTTTAAACCACTGAAGAGCTATACCACGAAAACCAATATTTGCCATTTTGAGTAGCAAAATATCATGGTTTACAGTCTCAAATGCCTTAGTGATATCGATGAACAATGACGCTATTTTATTATTTTTATTAAGGTTATTAAAAACAAAATTATTAAATTTCACAAGAGCGTCATCAGTGGAACGACCTTTAACAAATCCAAATTGATTAGAGTTTAATAACCGTATTTTAATTAAAAACGACATTATACGCTTTTTTACCAATTTCTCAAAATTTTTTGATATAATTGGCAATAATGATATCGGGCGGTAATTATTTGGATCTATCATCGAACCTTTTTTGTGAAGAGGTATCACAACGGCAGATTTCAACTTATCCGGAAAATCACCATGCAAGAAACTTAAGAAGTGCAAGAAGTAACATACATGCAAGAAGTAACATAACCACTTAACTGATCATCTCCTACAGAATGTTTGTTTTTTAAGTCACTAACACAATTTAAAACTTCATTACTATCCGTAGGGAAAAAGTAAAAACTGGTATTTGAGTTATAGTTTGAAATGGTCAAAGTGTTTGAATTAATAGTATTGGGATTGGACACAAGTTGGGAAGAAAGCTTATAGGGTATTTCTAAGAAATGCTTATTGAACTCATTACTAATATCTTGATCAGAAGTAACAATATTATTAGAAGATCCACAAATTTTTTTGATGACTCTTTTATTATTAGACTTATTAAGTATAGAATCGATAAACTTCCATTGGGCTTTAGCATTGCCACTGTGTAACTCAAAATTGTTTTTGTAATAATCTACTTTAGCATTTTTAATCAAAACCGCCCATTTTTTGAATAATTTATCAAAATACTTAATCAGTTTTTTATTGCTGGGGTGTTTTTTTATCAAATTACCAATCTTGTTCTTTTTATTCAAAAACTTCAGCAGAGAAATTGTCATCCAAGGTTTAAGTGGTTTATTTTTAAATTTAAGTCGCTTCTGACTCACAAGGATGTAATTGTTCAATGTAGAAATAAAGTGGTCATAAGCACCCACAGGGCAAGTAGCGTTGAAGACAGATTGCCACGATTCATCTTTAACCATGTCAAGAAGAGAGTTAGTGTCAGTATAACTTGAAGAGAAAGTCGAATTAAAAGATCGGGTATTTGAACTATGATTAAACCTTATTTCAATAAAAAGCATGTTATGGTCACACATCATCTTCCTATTATCGCCATGAATTGTAAAATTAGCCATGGGTTTGGTTCTAAAAAATATATGATCGATACATGTGGCATGTTTACTTGTAACTCGAGTTGGGGAATCAATTAAAGATTGTAGGCCGACAGACGACATGAGTGATATATATTCTAATGTTTTATTGTTGTTTTTCAAAGTATCAATATTAAAATCCCCAAGCACAAAAAAGTTTTTTAACAGTTATAGACATTAACACTGATTTGAATTCATCAATAAAAGTATCAATTTGTTTCATAAAATGAAATCGATATACACAAAGAAACGAAAACAGTTGATCATTAATGAATACATTTACCTGTAAGCAATCCGCAGATTTAAGACTATAACAAATTATATCACTTACTGTAACATTTTTATCAATATAAACACAAACACCAGTAGACCTATTTATATCATTGCAATTCGCGTAAAGGTCGTATCCATCAATATTATAGTCGACACATTCACTGCTTTGTATCCAAATTTCAGTCAGAAAACACAAAATAGGTTTATTATTCATTTTTTCGATATGTGTTATGAAGCTATCAAAATTAGAGCGAAGCGATCGAATATTCTGCAGTATGCCGAATTTAGAATCTAAAAACAAATTAGAACTGTTAAATAGTGAATTACTGAAAGATGTATTATTATTCAAAGATCTGGGTGAACGGTTGCTTTTCAAAATCAGTGGAATATTATCTAAATTAAAGTTTGAAATAATTATTATACAATATTAAACAATTTTATTAAGATCCACTTTTGATTTTATAACAACCACCGGCCGCCCATTATCTTTTCTAAGCATAACATTGCCATTGCGCGTCCACAAATATTTATAGTTTTTAATTTTCTTCAAGGATTTAGCCTCATTAAACAAGATTCGACGTAAGGTGGTGAGATCTTCATTGATAAAAACGTTGTTACCATTGTTGACAGCTTTCATTTTCTTCGCACTTTTAGATTTTAATTTAAGCAATTGATCAATGAAGCATCTGTTTTTGAATTTGATTAATATGGGAGATGGACCGTTGATTGAATTTAATTTAGTGCAATCAACTATTTCCTCTTCGATTTTGAGTATATCCAGACCATCTTTAAAAAAGTTGTTTAATGTCCCAATTAATGGTTCACTTTGGTTATGGATGCCATGAATAATAATATTATTTTCACGTTTCTGTTGATCAATGTCATCCAGTCGACTTTCTAACACCGCTATTCTATCAGTTAGCACAATTTGTGATTTTTCAATAACATCAATGCGTTCGAAGGCCAATGTAATAGACTTGATGTGTTCAGTTATTAAATTAAAATTTTTTTTGGAATCATCGGAGTTTACTTTTATATTGGATTTGATATCTGCCATTTCTCGTAGAATTTTCTCCAGTGAACTTTTGATGTAATTAGAATCAAGAATGTTGTCAATCAAATCACTCGAAATATTTGCATTAGTTGTTGGACTAGCAACGTTATCAATGCGAGAAAATAAACTAGCAGTATTTTTAACTTTGACACAATTTTTGCAGTCCCAGATTTTTTTGTTACTCAATGAAAATTCAATATCGGTAATGCTCATATTAACACATGCGGCATGAAAAACATTACAACAACTGCTACATTCAATATTTGCATTGGTATCACCTCGATTTACTCGCTTAACGCTTTGTACAGACACTACACGACACCATTTTGTTGCTTATTAGTAATGCGGTAATTGTAGATATTTAAAGACAGAAGTCTAAAACACCATATTACACTATGAATTTATAATATGGTTGTAAATTAATTTTCCTTTTATTTTTTATTTATTTATTTTTTATATTTTTTTTTTTATTTTTAATTTTTTTCTTTTCTTTTTTTTTTTTTCTCTTTCTTTAGAGCAAAATTTTTGATGTGCACCCAACAACAGTCAAAAAATTACTGAGTTACTGAGTTACTGAATTTATCGATTTTGTTTTTTATATTTAAGTTTTATTGGCGTTGACCAAAGGACAACACATTGTCTTTTGTTTTGGTTAAATTACCAACTTAATTGACGCTATAAACCACCACGATTTATTATTTAGACTCCTCGCGAGGTTGCTTGAGTTTAACTTGTCTTTTTTTCATATTGAAACACTTTAACATATGAAAAGTCGTAGTTTATGTGAATTATGTAAAGAAAGAAGGGGTTTTCGACAAAAATTCAATTTTTTTGGACACCAAAGAACACGAAAACAAATGATCTAGTTAACTAGTTGTATTGATATAGACAAACGTTGTTTATTGTCACTGTCAGAGTGTCAGTGAGCATATGCCATACCTTTATGTTTACAACCACATACCCGGGTAACTTTTTAATTTTAAAAATCAAAAATTTCAAAATTTCTACGATTTAGAGGTCGTATACCGACTTCAAATTTTCAGTAGCTTTCTAATCATTTATCCTTAATTAGTTTTTAATTGTTTTTTTTTTGGGAAAAATCAATCGTAAAATGTGTTTGGTATTTTGTTTTAGAAATAACCCTTACCTTTGACAGCTAACATACCCATGTATATACGAGTACAACTTAAAGTAATATGTCAAGAAAGAAGAAATAATTAAGGCAAAATTCAGCATTTATTCAGTATTTATTTATTTAAAAAATAAAATATAAATATAATTCTGACATTGAACGCAACTGGTGACTATCAAAGAATGCTGCACACACACAGGTTTTACAGAGTTTACGTGTCGATCTTCTTTTAGACCACAGGTAACAGTTCCCTTTATGTGTAATTCGACCGCAGTAGCATCACGTTCTTGTAGAGCGGAGAACGAACTATCTAAAAGAGATGCTTGAACAGGTCGGGGTTGGCCTTTCACAATAAGGAAATTTGGAGGTATAAAACGACGTCTTTTATTAACCGTGCCTAGTATTGATAGGCTAAAATCAAGCATCAAACTAGAAGCTAGATTATAAGTGGTAAAAAAATTGTTATGCAGGTTATGTTTCGACCACTTCCACGAAATAGATTGCATCATAAATCCTTTACTACTCTTTCGCTCTGATTTGTTTCCCTGTGTCCTGCTGCGTCCATTCCGGTATATATTTGTCCTTTTATTGGGTATGAAGTACTCGAATCACACACCCACCACACTTTGCGTGTACCGCCACGATATGGAAACAACTGTTCATCCACAGTAATATTTGCCCCAGCTACGAAATACTCTTGAAGATTTCTGAGATGGCAGCGGCTTTATAGTAAGCGTAGTAAGCGCTGGCTACGAGTGTTGCCATTATCAAATAGAATATAAAGATAATTCTGTAAAACCGCTGAAGACCCATTGTAGCACGATAAAGAAGATGAGCACAAGAACTTCATAAATCGTGTGTATGTTGTGTATGTTCATTTCTTGATCTTCTCACACCAGAAAATTAAATGATATCGAGATAGGCGTCAAATTCAGTGGCGGTTATTGACTTCCAAATACGTTGCGTTTCGTTAAGTCTGACTAAGTGTAAATTTACTAAAATCTTATGAATTTGTGTAGCTCTCAAAACGATTTACTAATCGTTTTAAAGTCACTTTTCAAACAACGTTGGCTACCGTTTCACCCATTAGATTATTTTAAAATTTTAATAGAAAAAGTCAAATAAGACAAAATAAAATTATTAATGAGCATATTTAGGTATGTCGAATACTAATAAGATTCTAGATTTTCTTAGATTTTTCTCCCACCCTGACAGAGTACTCTCTTTTTTGATTTACACATCGTATCTTTCAAATTCTGCTATATAGAGAGTACTTGTTGGATAGTCACTACATCTTACTGGTGATACGTCTATATAGTTTTGTTAAATAAAATTTTTGGCGTTGCAACAATATTCGATTTATTTATGCAGAATAGAAATGAAAATAATGTGAACCAAATTGATCATACAGATGGATTCCGGATATACAAGTAAAAGTGATATTCCGATATAATGAAACTACCACAGTATCACATTGACGGAGTATACAGAGGCTTTTATTAGCCTCAGGAATGTTCCAGCTTCCAGGCCTTTAAACTCGGAAAGGGAATGTTTTGAAATTGAAAATGTCCATATAATATAACTAGCTAATGCTAAAACAATATTATTTTTTGCCTTTCAGTTAGTATTTCATTTATATCGCCACTTTCTGAAACCTCCTATGTATATCGATTTTTTAGGTACTACCGAAATAATTGTAACGAATAGTAGTATTTGAATTTCACTAGACTTTAATTTAAACGCAGGAGGTGTAAACTTGTTGCTCTAGAAGATAATTTTAGTGGTGTTTCTCCTCATGTAGCTGAATAATAACAGCACTCGAAAGAATTCAATCCCAGATAAATCAATGTACATGACAAGGGTATATTAGTCATGTAGAAAACACATTCAATAAAATTAATTTAATTTAAATTAATGAATGTGTTTTTCATTATTGTTCAACATATTAGTTAATCTATAATGCAATTGTTATTCGGTTATGCATTTGTTTTGCTTCCAATCGGCTGTTCAATGTGATGAAACTACCTAGCCGCAATAACAAACTCTCCTTCACCAACCAAACCATCGAACTCCACATTATATTGATGAACCCAAATACTCTGCACAAACAAAGTCATTTCAAATGACTCTTGTTTCAAGCTATTTTGTCAAGTCACATTAATATTTTCAAGCGACGAAAAAGGAAGATGGAAGAACGTGAAATACAAGTTTACAAATTTCAAATACATTTTTCATGTGACGTGACATGAGCATAGTCTCAACCAACATTAATACCATACTTTTTTATTATTTTCTAACAATGAAAATTCCGTTCTTAAGAACGTAGTGGTCAAAATTCTAATTTAGTTTTGTCTAGTTTTGAACCACAAGAAATTTTAACAGCCTGCTGTTAACGTTATTGTCATAATTGTAGCTTTAGTTCTGAAAAAATACCCGCCATAACCAATAACAAAATACAATTGAATACCAAAAAACCACAGACGACATCTAATGCATAACAAATGTCAAAAAAACAAAAATTAAATTAAAATAACTTTTGTTTCAAATAATTTTTGTTTTTTGTTTTTTGCGTTTTAAGATTTTAAATAGAAATTCTGGGAATCCATTTGAATCGGAAACTTTTATTAATTTTCTGTATTTTTATTTTATTTAAATACACGAACAATAACAAAAACAACCAAATGTATTTTAAATTCGATTTGATTTTTATTATTTAGAATAAAAATAAAAATCCCATTTGTATTTTATAAATAGGAATGGAAAATCGTAATAATCAACGACAGATGTAAATGGCACGCATGACTCAACTGTCTATTGATCTGGAAAATTTTGTATGCCCGCATGCTTTTATTGGATGTCGATTTTGTGATTTTTGTGAAATGAATGTTCGTTGCTCTAAATAAATAATAATAAAAATAAATAAGTCCTATTTTGCTACTTTATTATTGAAAAAGTTTATTAAATAAAAAAAAATTCAAATAGATTTTTGTCAGTAGATATTTTAGTTTCCTGTTTACAATTTGTTACTGCCTATTTTTAGTGTTTCATTTTTTTGCTACAAAAATAATTTTTGTGAATTATCCTTAATACAGGATTAAAAGTTTTCGTATAAAATTTAGTTTTCGAATAACTAAATCAAATAGAAAACGTCTAACCAAACATTTAACTTCCATTTCAATCTAATTTGGTATACATGTTTGCTGAAACCTAAAATGAATATCATCAACCAGAATATTGTACCACGTGAGTTTGAAGCTTAATTCAAGTTAACAGTAAATTTTTCAATTTAATACTGTTTTAATAGAAATATCATCAAGACTTCTCGTAAGCTGATCAAAAATTTGAAATTTCGAGGGCAAAACTAAAAATCGTGTATAATTGAATCCGATGTTACAATTATTGTAATTGTTGGATCAAGTTATGAGTTGTGGGTAATTCAGAATTAGTATTTCGTATGCTAATATATTTCAATTCCGAATTTTAAGACGAATTTTTTCTCGAGAATTATAAAAATTTTAATACTGTAGTTAAACCAAAATTTTAAAAATTCAGGAACAAATTTCGTACGATTTAAATGAAAAATTATCAAATAAAATTTTACAAATCGAATTTTGTTTCAAAATTTTATGTATGAAATTCAACATTTCATCGACATCGAATTGATACTGAACTCGAATTTTAAAAAATACCAATATAATAATTTTTAAAATTTCCCTTTTCCAAATATTAATTTTTAAGTGACCGAATCGAGACTGAATTCTATAATAAAGTACTAAAACTTCAATTTTAACTACTGCAATTGAAAATGGTTTCAAAATATCTGGGAACATTAGATAATTCGAACGGAACAATATTTTTTTAAAATAAAGTTTCGAATCTTTTGAAATGTTAAATTTCGTAAAATTTCAATTCTGAATTTAAAGATAAATGTTCTCTCGAAAATTTTTCAAAATACGGAATTTAAATTCTAACCATTTAGCTTTAAAACTATTAGTAAAATTTAAAACTTAAATATAATATTCTATTTTTAACAATTTTTTTAGACCTGATTTCGAATTTAACACGTTATTCGCAGTTAATTTTCAGAAAATACATAACACTTGCAAATAGCTGAATTTCTCAAATTTTGTTGACGTTATTAAATATTCACTTGAAATTTCGAACTAAGAATTATAAAATTAAATTAAAATATCGTTAAATTGAATAAAAATTTAATATTTGACCAAACAATTTCATTCCATCACAATTTCATTTCAGTTTCAAAATTAAACATTCCCCACTTTAAATTCAAAACTAAATAAACAAAATTCTTAATTTCAATAGATTCAAAGTTATAAATTTTGAATCAGGTACGAATTAAATTATTGAATTTTAAACATTTATTGCAATGTCTAGATACTCTGATGGACTTTCTAGTATCCAATTCCAAATTTGAAATTAAGTTTTAAAATGTTCGCTTTTTAAAAAAGTCAATTTTCAATGTTCCGAAATGAGACAGAGTTTCGCAAGATTGAATTTAAACTTTTCGTTTGAAATAATTAAATTCATTAATTTTCAAAAGGTTTAAAATGCATTTTGGCGATTATTTTAAATAATGATTCGACTTAAAATTTAAAATTAAATTTATATTTTAATAAAATTAATTTTTGTAATTCGTGTTATTTTATTTTAATAATTTTTAAAAATTTCTATATTCTATATTGGAGTTTAATGTCATGTTTTAGAATTTTACTCACTTAAAAAATTTAAATAAAGAATTTTAAATGTTTAATAATTTTTTTAATTTTTATTGAATTTAGTTTGCAATGGGTTTCAGAATTGTCGGAATTATACAGTTCGGGATTTGTTTTTATAAATTTGCAATAATTTTTTTATTTCAATCAAAATATTAAATATTTGTAATTTTCAGAATTTCTAGTATTTTAATTTAGAAGTGACAAAAATTTATAATTACATAAATTGAAAATAAATTACAAACAGATAAATTTAAGAAAAAAATTGACGTACATAATTTATAATGATTTTAATAAGATTAATTTACACTGAGTGGTTAATTTATAAATTAAATGTAAAACGATTACAAAATTTCAACGCTTACAAATTTTTAATACTAAATGCTCTAACTAATTTGACAAATTTAAAAATATTTGGGAATGTAAAAATGTTGAGAATTTGGAAAAAAAAAATAAAGCTATGGACTTTGAATAATTGCTTCAAAGATTTATTAAATTCTTGAAACATGTTATACAAATTCAAGTGTAACTGTGTAAAGACAGTGTAAATTCCGGATTCATGTTTGCAAAATTTGGCTAAAAATTTAAAAATCCGTTCTTTATAACATACGAATTGAATTAATTAATTATAAAAAGACAGCCCAAACTGATTTCTAGCTGAGGAATCCCAATTCGTAGGAATTTGCTAAATTTGCCCAAATATTAAACTTATATCTGTCCGTGCGTCGAATATTAGTTAAAATGATAGGAATATTATTGTTTTCGACAAAATTTAATTTAGTATTTTTGATTGCTTCAAAATTAAATACTTCGACGATTCATAGTTTTTAGCTTACATACGATTTCTATTGTTTGTGTAACTCCATATCTCATAGATGTCTAATATTCGGTAACCCTGTTCGAGTGCCTTTCTAATTACCTCCAAAATCCATGTACCTGCGGTAATACTCTGTCATCATTAGTATGAGCACACTCGTTCTGAGTTTTCTCCTTACTACAGTTATAACACAGAGTAAACATTAATTTGCCATTCTGTTTGATGGGAGAACGGGTTGATTAGCTCTAATGGTAGTAAAATTGTGTATTTTATCAAACCCTCCGTATGTTTTAAATTTAATTTAGGGCGTTCTTAATCCCCAAAGCATACTTTAGGGTGTGCTATTGGAAACCTTCTAACCTTGCAAACCTAAGGATACAGAGAACACACATCGATATACTTGATTTTCTCGCCAGATTTACATTTGTAATATGTTCTCGTATTTTCTGATCGCCCCCCATAAAAACCATTTCGTGGATCTAGTGGATATCAATAAGTAAGCTGTGTGATTTCTATCACGTCAAACCAAACGAACGTACACGTTCAGTTTTAGCCACCGTACTTTCATAACGTTGATTCATACTATCATTTAGATTATCATATAATAGATCATCGCGATTATATTTTAAGCATGTCGGCCATCCCGTAAAAATAATAACCATGAAGTTCGAAAACCTGATTAGTAGAAGAACAATATCCGTCAACTTTAGCCCCATATGCAACACTATTTCCTTCTGTTTAGCGCTGTGAATTATAACGATTTCGCGCTTTTTCCTTCCATAATATCCAGTATTCTGTAAGTATTTGTACATCCGATAGATAGTATGACATAAAATCCTCTTCAACTTTAAATTTACAATTTTCTTGATCACGATACCATCTGATAAAACTATTTCGATATCCGTGTTTTTTACAGGTATCATCACAATCATCACAAACCTTCATTGTATCGGATGAGTAAAACATCATGCCCGGTGTACTTTCTATACATTTTAGAAATAACCCTTCTTGTAATTTGAAGGTATATAGATCAAACGCTGGTAGTGCAAATAGTCGCATCGGAAAATAGTTTAAATTGTAGATTAATTTTCCCCTGATCGATCCCCATCAATATTATTTTTGAACCCCTCATAATTAACTCAGGTTTATGAGAGGTTTTCTCCAGTAAATGCTTTAGAATAAATTGGTGATCGAAAGCTTGCCCATTATGAGCAATCACTACAATTTGTTTAAATTTATTTCTCACGGTAAGTACGTATTTCATGAAATTTGTTCCCGAGGTAAAAATCTTCTGTCTATCTGCAAATGTTCCGCATACATTCATATCTTCTATATCTTTACATGTGTAACAACGCTGCTGTAGAACACCATACAACAATGTAGTATTTAAACATATTTTCTTAAGGTCAGCTCGAAAAACGGATAACAACCAATTAGTGATCAATTATTAAAAATTTATTTACTGTTTTCATTTAATAAATAATTAAGAGATAATGAAAAATCTGTAACGAAGACACAGAGATATAAAAACACCGAATTGCCAGATCTTATACTTTATTGTTATTGATTGAAAGTTGAAACTACAACATAATTAACAATTTTGCTATATTGTTTCTTCAATTCGTACAATGATGAATTCAAACGATGATTTTTTTAATTTTGCAAAGAAGTTCCGCCGTTATATTTTAAAGAATGACGCAACAATCCTAGATTTTCACACTAGGCAGATGCTTACAACGTCCACTGGGAAATGGAGTTCCAAGAGAAGGAGGACACATATAAAAAAATATTATAAACTAATTGAATTAAAAATGGTGCCTAAAAGCATAGGCGTCCGAAACGCGCTTTCTTAAATATGACGTCATGGTGATAGATCAACATTTATCGAAAAAGATGACCAACAAATATAAAAACTGCCAAAAATGATTAAGCTAATGAAAGGGATCAGATTGGAAAATCTAGCACTAAGAGTAAATATCAGTTTCGAGACATTCAAAAATAGTCAAAACCATTTGATCGAGGGTGCTAGTGATTCCTCACAGCAATTAGATAGTAAAACAGAAATATAATTTTCTACAAATATGAAAATTTATTTAAACAAAAAAATACAAGATGTTTCTTCCTATGTTTATTTACTGGTGTTCTCCGCTCATACCGAAAAGGAAAAACAGTAGCCACGGTTTGATTTTGACACTCTCCATAAACCTCATTGCAGCCTCATAGTCCCCACCGTACTGTTGGAGGATGATGGGTAGGTGTGCCTCACACCATCTTCTTGTGTGTTGTAAAACATAATATGTTTATAGCAATCATAATAGACAACATTATTTTTAAATTTTAATTTATATAGAGCATTTAAAGCTCCACAAATTAATAACAATCAATCTTGTATCGCAACATATTAGTTAAAAAAAATATTATTCACTTATTAAGAAGTAATTAGGAAGAATTTTTAGTTAATCCCTTAATAACGTCTTAAGAAAAAACTATCAAAAGAAAATTTGATTATATTTCTAATGCAAATTAATTAATTTATACATATTTCTAATAGTCATAACAAACTGATAAGAAAATATAATGGATTATCAACACGCAACAACAACAAAGTATTCAAAACATAATTTTTCTTAATTTTTCGGTAACTTATATTTTTCTTAATTTACTTAACTAGATCAAAATGTAGTGATTGTTAACTACATTAAGGGGATATTTCTTCTGATAATATTCTATTTATAGATGACATAATAAATATTAATAATCAGCAATTTATGTTTTTTATAAGTCAATAACTATTCTCTATTTACGCAACAGAGCTCATAGTCTAGTCGTTCAGACAGTTTACTTTAGATCTTACAGTCTCGTGTTTGATCCCCACCCGAAACAAAGTTTTGCTAAAATCTAAAATCTAAAAATAAAATGCAGTGCAAGAAAAAAAAGCAGAGTAAAAAAAATACAGTGTTAACTTCTATATCAACAAAACCGAAGACAATCATCCAAGTTCAGCGAAACGACATAGAAATGAAATTCTCAAGTTCATCGGAAACATAGATAAGGAAAATAAACAAACACACGCGTCACGTCACACGCGTCCATCGAACGACCTAGGGAAAATAAAAACAAAACAACTCCCAAGTTAAACAAAATAAAAATCAGAATTAAGGATCAAGGATTAAGGATTAAATCACAATTAAGGTCGATGAAAAGAAAACAATACACGCGTCTACGACCGATCATAAACAAAATCAAGGTTGTCGATAGAAAAACAATACGTTTACGATCGTAACCAATATAATCAAGAAATAAGAAATCAATTAAGATCAAGAACTGCGTCCACTCAAGTGCGCCCATTACATTGAGCACATGGCTTAAGTAGCATGCAGTAGTCTAGTAGTTTTAAAAAAAATTAAAAAATTTAAATATATAAAACCTTCCCAGTGAAAAATATCAAGGAATGGAAAGTAAATAAACGAAAAAAATTACGGCAGGCTGGTAAAGAATGTATTTCGAATAATAAAGTAATTCCAGCTAAAATCATAAGAACTGCATCAAAATGTTCAATTTCAAAATGTAAAACAAACTGCCAACTGATAAGTGAGGAAGATCGTAGCTATATATTTAATGAGTTCTACAAAATTGATCCAGAAGCCAAAACGAATTTCATTTTAAGTACCACTGAACGAAATATACCAATAAAGCGGACGCGTAATTCAGATAGAAAAAAATTCACATATCAATACTTCTTTTTAATTCACAACTCTCGAAGTCGAGTTTGTAAACATTTTATTTAGGAACTTTAGCCGTTAGTCAAAAGTCAATTTACAACGCATACAGTCGGAAATCACGTAAATCAAGACAAGGCATTCCAAAAAAGTTAAAGACTCCATTATAGCGCACATTAAGTCATTTCCTACAATAAGCTCACACTACTGCAGAAAATCAAGCAATAAGAAGTATTTGGAAGCCCACCTATCAATTAGGCAAATGTATAGTTTATATACAGAGAGCAGATCAAAAGATCATGCGTACAGTAACATATTTAACAATCAGTTCAATTTTTCTTTTCATGTACCAAAAAAGGACAGTAGCGATCTGTGTGAAGAATACAAAGTTGTCAAAGCTGCTGGCCCTGCGTCACAAAAAATGGAAAATAAATACGAACTGCACAACAATGAAAAATTGTGGGCTAGACAAAAACGTGAACTCGATAGACAAAATATTGAGCCATGAGTTATCTGCTTCGATCTACAAAACGTTGTCACATGCCCGAAAGCAGAAATTGGATCATTTTATTATTTGAGCAAGCTAAATATATATAATTTATATTGCAGTATATGGAACGAAAGCCAATCAAGGAGAGCAGGCAATGATTTAGCTAATGCATTGATAAAAAAATTGGAATCAATTTTTATAAAAAAAATGGTATGTTCACGGAAATGATTTTATGGTCCGACTCTTGTATTCCTCAAAATCGAAATTCAATTATGCCATTTGCCATAGTTAATTATATGAAGAACCACCCGTCGATTGAAAAAATTACAATGAAGTTTTCGACACCCGGCCAATCTAGCATCCAAGAAATAGATAATGTGCACAGTTGTTTTGAACGGATATTCTTCTCACCAGTTTTGTTCATGCGGATACTGACCAAAGCAAAATTTAAAGGAAAATTTTGCAACATTTTGCAGATGCGTCCTGACGATTTTAAAACTTTTCAATTAGTCTTCGTCATGCTTGAACTTCAAGCAAATACCATTTGCGCAAGTAGTTGAAATAGAGTTTACACAAAATTTATTCTTGATGCTGGATTTATACAAAACATCACATAATGAAAATCATACATTTATCAACATTAGTGGACATTTATTAATATCACTAATTGAACTGTCATGTACAGTAAATATATTGCCTAAAAATGGATTACTGTAATTTTTTAAATCTTTGATATCTCAAAACTACTCGTATATCAAATAGAACCTTTCTGTACCCTGATTCTCTAAGCAATACGATAATGTGTTAAAGCGTAAACGTTAAGTTATCGTGCTGTTTTTGCGTATTCAAATTCTCTAAATATCTGTCATGATAAAATGTAAAGTATCATAAATAAACATCAAAAGTTAACACATCTATTTCATTGTGGATAAGAGTGGCGATAACCGTATTCAATGTACAATATAAAGTTGGATAATTTAAAAATAATAATTTAATTTAATAAACCTAATTTATACGTTTATTTCAAATAACAGATTAGTAACTATTAAATTTTGTATGCCATCTTTTCGTTTGAATTACATTTATATGGAATTTTAAATATAAATTGATAAATTAAAACATCACTTCAATATACCAAAAATGTGCATATAAGTAATTTTCATAGATTAACCGTTTTAGCATTTTAATAACTTATTCATCTAGGATATTTTTCAACTGGAGTGGACTGCATTAATTCGGAGCTCTTGATATTCGGAGGGAATACTTTGTGGAACTGTCTTTTCGACCTTATTCCTGAGTAATGCCTGACGAATGAAAAGTTGCCGCGATATGCCCAATCTTGAAGAAGGGAGACCATCTCGGGAGGGAGATGCTCTGTCCCCGATATTCTTTAATCTCATGTCGGAGTACATCTTTCGTAAAACTGAAAAACCTCAGCGCAAAATTTTATATCGTCAGTCCAATCAGGTGCATGCAAATGCAGATGACATATGCGTGATTGGACTGAATAGCAATGGAGTGAAGGAAATACTTGATCCGCTTGTAGAGTTTTCAGCTTCTGTTGGACTCCAGATCAAGGAGTCCAAAACGAAATACATGATCTCTAGTTTAAGGGACAATCACAACATCAGATTTTAGTAGTGGCCACTACACGAAGGAGTGAGGAAGTTCTGGTAGCTCTGTACAATATCGAGATCAGAGATCTGATGAAGATCACCGATATTGTGCATGAAATAAGATCTCAGTAAGTACGCTGGGTCGGTCACGTTCTGCGTGCTGATCCGGAACAAATTGTGCAGCGGTTTCTGAAAGAAGAGCTACCATATGGTAGGCGCAGAGGTCGGTGCAGGCGAAAAGGGGTCAACGCTGAAGAGAACGACTTGGCTTCTTCAGGTTGTCTAAGACAGTATGAAGACCTAGCCCAGGATCGAAATCGTTGGAGCCAGATTATTGACACAGTAAGGGGCCAGTAATGGCCTTTAAACACTGTTTATTATTTATCTAGTATATTTAATAGAAAATTGTATAAAGTTAATAGGCACTTAGTATAAAATATCAAATACACGTATTTTTAAAAAAATTATTTTAAAACATTAACTTAGTGGGCATAGTCTTGTTTCCTTAGTGCGTGATATTTGTCAAGAGTGCAAATTGTTTTTTCTCAAAATATTCACTAATAGAAATTATCATCATAAATAAACATTAGAAGTTAACACATTACATTGTGGATAAGAAGGACGATAACAATATTCAATATAGAATACAAAGTGGGATAATTTAAAAATAACAATTCTAATTTAATTGTTGATTTCAACTGTAACTGTAACAAGTAATAATTTAATTATTTGTTTTAATAACAATTATTATTATGGAAACTAAGTAAGTAAAAGTAGAAAAGGGCTTAATTCATTTAATTCAGTAATATTATTAACATAACCTTTTTTTAGAACTAAGCAAAATAGAGGAAAACGCGGTAGCCGGGAACAAAAAAGCTTCCTAATTTCTTATATGGAAGAAAATATTGGATTTTCTCACGAAAGGTTTGATCTCCCCCTTACACAATTTCATTTTATTATTTATAACTGCAATAATTCCCAGATTCGAAGGTGATTCTGGAGCAATGCTGCATCAGCAGAAATGGCTGGGGCTCGCGAATCAATTAAATGCAATTGGCGGTTGCAAGAAAACCACTGAGAAGTGGAAACAGTATTGGCGTGATCTTAAGTATGTTTTTTATTGCAAATAAGCATTTCCCATAGCTAATAACTCATTTGATAATTTAAGACGACTAGTTAAAGGAAAAGCGGCAGAGGAAAAATGAAAATTAGAAGAATCTGGCCGTAATGGCCTAGTTACTCCTCATCTAACGAAGCTAGATGATTTGGAAAAAAGAGTCGTTAGTATAATAACGCCGGATTTGGTGGACGGTGATTCTAAATCTCAAGAAAAAGGGTTTAGTAAACCGGTAGGTTTTCAAATATCAATATTTGGAGAAGACAGGTTATATGATACTAAATTTTTTTATAGACTATTGCATACCTTGATCTCATTAAATCCTCAACAGTCCCTTTTGAAGTCGATTTAGACGACATTACCGTCAGTGAATTGCCTACACTTCAAATACCATCAGAAGTAAATAATCCTAATGAAGTATGCCCAGAAGTCCACGTTAAACAAAAGGTTGCGGCTAGAGGATCAAAACGCTCTAGAGAACCTAGAACGTATGTTCAAACGCAATCTAAATTGGACGCCATAATGAATGCAGAAAAAGCAAAATTAGAACTAGAAAGAGAGAAGTTTGAATTTAAAAAAAAAAATGAATTAGAAAAAATTATGCTTAAGAAACAAAAACTTGATGTATTGCAAGGTATAGAGAAATTGCTGAAAGAAATTGTAAATAAATAAGAACTGAAAGAACATATGTATATATTTTTATTATTAAATTAAATTGAATTTATAACTATAAATGAATTGAATTAAAAATAAATAAATTAATTAAGTATTTCTAAATTAAAATTTAATTTATGAAAAATATTCCGAAACAATCCTATTTCGGGTCATGATACCTCTCTCCAAAAAAGATCCATTAGGATCAGTTTGCGGTACTTCTTCTTCCACTACTTCCTCATCAACATCCTCTACAAAATCATGATCACTAATTGGTACATTAGCCTCTACCATAATATTGTGGAGTACAGCACACGCATTTATAATGGTTCCACTCTTTTGTGGTGTATAGCGTAGGATTCTATCTTTGCCCAAAATTCGAAATCTTCCTTTTAGGACGCCGTTCACTCTTTCCACGCAATTTCTTGCTTGTTTGTGCGCATTATTATACGCAGATTGGTGCACATCTTCTGCTCGTCGTATCGGAGTCATAAGCCATGGCCTCTGTTCGTAACCACTATCACCTTACATTAAAAAATAGATAAATAAAATCAAATTTATTTGCTATCTTAACGTGCAAATGACCAACCTATTAACCATGTGCTTGTATTTCCACGTTCATGTAAATTCATTAAGTGGGTTTTAGCTTGGCTGTTAGCAAATACATAAGAGTCATGCGCCGTACCCCCATATCGCGCATTTATATTTAAAATTCTTAAATTATAATCGCAGATCTAAAATAGAAAGTAAATAGTTATATTTGGATACCCTTATATATGTATTTACTTACTATTTGCACATTTTTAGTGTGTTTTTTTTTTTCTTCCACTGTAGTAAGCGTGCTCTACTGTTGCGTTGGGCTTTTCAATTTCAATGTGTGTACAATCGATCGCACCAATGATTCCAGGGAATCCAAACTTTTCATAAAATCTAAAAATTAATAATTAAATAATAATCTTAACTATTTCTATTCAATTCAAACAAAAATTATCAATGTATAATTTAAACTTACATAGATTTTACTCTGGCAACTTCAATTTCACTTTGTGGAAATTTAATATAATGGTCACCTAATCCATTATCGATGGCCTTTGAAACAATATCGACACATCGTGATATTGTCGTTTGCGATAGTGCCAATAAAAAGTCGTGTCCAACATTCTTTTGATATCCACCTTTAAGTACACAAATTTCATTTTCACAATAAAAGTAATACATTTATGGACTTACCATTCGCAACAACACTTAGAAAAGCTAGAATTTGTAAGTGATGTAGAATCGAATTGTTTCTTTGAGCCGTTCGCAATATTGGTTCTAATTCTTCAATTAAACAGGACACCAAATGTTTCGGTAGTCTATAAAAACTTATAAACATTTGTCCCGGCAAATTAAATGGATTTTGTTTATCCCGCAATCGAGTAATTCTCATGCGCCGTATTCTTTGAATTTCCTCAATTTCCTCTATCATCAGACGAATCATATCTTTTATTATATATAGGTACGAGTATATATATATATATATATATATATATATATATATATATATATATATATATATATATATATATATATATATATATATATATATATATATATATATATATATATATATATATATATATATATATATATATATATATATATTTATATATATATAAATTTAAAATAATTCACCCACTAAATCACACAGTTTTGACGTTTCTGTTTAATTTTTATTTTGCTGAATAAAATATATTGATGCTAACAATAACATTATCCTGCGTTAAGTTTTGTTTACATTAACTTATCTTGCGTAAAATTTTATTTACAGAATTTGATTTTAGCGGGCCAAGATAAATGAACACGTTAACTTTTTCATAAGTTAAATTTATCGCGTTATCACTTTACAATTTATCTTGATTTTTAGAGAATCAGGGTACTGGTCTAAACTTTCATTGAATTTAAAAGCTTGATACGAAATCAAATTCACAATAACATTTGGAACCAAATTTCGTGACGAAACATGCTACATATAATAATCTCTATTATCTCTACTTTCTTCCAAAATTATTCTATTCAGCTATACTCCCATAAAAGATATCCGACTAATTGCCGAAACTACTTAATTTAATTGATTTCTATAATTCTCGCAAAACTTTATAGTTCTTGTTGTTAGATTATGCATACATCTAACCCCAAAATAAAAGACTGTACGTCCATTCCAGAACCTGTGACTCTTCTTTTTATTTTACAATTTATCTCCGACCAGTATATCGAAAAGCGGTTAAACTTGTTGATATATCGATGTACATACATTTAAACATCTATAGTCACACACTCTAAAAACAACAACAAATGCCGAAGTTAATTTTTATTTTTTTCAATTTTGTGTTTGATAATTTATATGCGACAGCTGCAGCGAACTAAATATCCTCAAAATTTACTATACATATAGGAGTATAAAACTTAAAAATGTATAATAATAAATTAGGTTTAGCGATATTTTAATTTTGAAATTGCATTTGCTACATCAATATGAACACAAACAACAACAACAAAAAGCTCTATCGACTTAATATAATCAATAAATCTATCAGAAAATAAACAACACACGAGAAGTGTGAGATGAACAGAATAAATTATTCACAACACATAGATTTTTTTAGAGTTTTAGAGGAAATGGAAATTTTTAATTTTTTTGCGCTGTTGGTACTCACTGTAATTTACACTGATAGGAAAAGAGTATAAACGATTTTATTTTATACATTGTATACGAGCTTTTCGTTAAATTCAATAAAAAATAATATTTTACTTCGTTTTTTTATTCCTGGTATACACTTGCAGATAGAAAAGCATTCTATAGATTTTTTGTTTTTGTTGGAAGGAAAATTGCATACATAAATTTTTAACTTTATCGACCCGAAATTTTCCTATACAACTTTCAGTTCTGTTTTTTTTTTGTTGTTTGCATGTAATTTTATTATTTCGATTCATAAAAAAACATACCTTAGTCGAAAACAGCACAGTTTTTTTTTCGTTGAAGCTTTCCGCACAATAAAGGTATAAAGTACATGATTGTTATTTTTTTTTTGTTCAAACTTTTATGCAATTGGAATTTATGTTTTCTTGGAGTAGTAGTAGAAATAAAAAAATAATAATAATAACATGAATGAACGGAATTCCCAAGTAAAAAAAACTTTTTATGTCGGAACGGTAGAAATATATAAAATTTATTATAAATTTTCATATTTTTCTACGTTTTTCACATATAGAAATTGTGAAAAAGCTCTAAAATTAAAGAGCATTAAGTGAACAATTGCAGTAGCTCAAAAAGAATTTATATATATATATGTATGCTCTTATGTTGTTCAGAAAATCAGATGTATTTTAACATAAATTGAAACGAAAAAAAAACAGTATAGACAGTGATGTGGCCAAAAGTGCTGACAACCTCTTTATTGTACAACCTCAGTTTTGGAAGTTAAGAGTCACACTCTTCCCCCTCTAATAAGTAGCAATATTTGTTTCAATTAATTATAGCAAACTTTTTAATTAATAATTTTTATGTATATACGAGCACATAATCATTAAGGAATCGAAAATTAAAATTATCGTTCTAAAAAGAAATGTAGTATACTAATTAGTTGAATAATATTTGAGTAATTAAAAAAACAAAAACTTTCAATAAGGCTACTATTTAAATTTTTAACAAGAAAATAATTTAATGATAAAATATACATAATTTTTTAAATATTAAAACGAAATGCTACTAAAAAATAATTAATTAAAAATAAAAGTTTTATTTTTATTTTGTATGAAGGAAGGAAATCTTGGCAGAATTTCCATGAAATCATTACTTTTATAGTTTCTTCGTTTTGAAGTTGAAATCTGTTTTAAGTGCGGAAATGCTTAATCGTCTTGAAGACATTTCTTCAAGTGTTATTTTTTATCACCTCGCATTTAGTAAAAATAGTGTATCCATTCGCTTTAATTATATGTTTTGAAACTGCAATTCTAAATCATTATTTTGATTTAAATATTAAAACCTAGGATGGCCGACACGTAAAATATTACGTAGAATACTTGACAATAATTTTTGTTGACGTCGACAATTAAGACAATGTCACGACTACGATATACTATAGCGATTTGAAATAAAATGCTCCTTGAAGCGGTGCCATAAGATGAAATTAAAACATGATTCAAATTAAATGGGAATTCGAATACCAAACTATAATTTTGAAAACATACGTTGAAATAAAATACCAATAGCTTTAATTAAAGAAAGTTTATTGCACTAAATTTTAAATTTTGTAAAAAGTCAAGCAAATGTGGATCGATGTTTCTCGTGAGATTCCAGTTCTAGAAGTTTTAAAATTTTAAAAATAGTTCTTCAAGTTCCTTTTGAAGCAGTCCCTTGTGAGATGAAAGTCAAAGTTTTCTTTAGCGATGTTGAATGATTTTTCAAGTCTAATGATTGGGCAATTTTCACCATAGTTAGTTGAGTGGCGTACTATCTCCAAATATCGATGGTTTCGCAACGATTTGATTGGAATATGGATAGCTGTATGTTCCAATATGTAAGGTGAATCAATATTGCCAAGCAGGATGTGACCGATGAAAGGTGAGTCTAAAAATAAGCGTCTATTTTCCAGAGTGTAAATTTTATACTCTAAACATCTTGTCGTGTATGGTGGTAGGCGGACTATATTCTCATGAAACGGTAAGCTATGGTCATAGTCCCAATCAGTTTTCTATAAAATAAAGATCATAATTTTTTTTTTTTTGAATGCTTTCAATCCTTTTGATGTGGTTAACATAATAAAATCTCCAAATTACTGATGCGTATTCAACTTGGGATCTTATATTCGCAAAATATACTGAAAATAAAGTTGACAAACTTGTAAATTCTCCAGTCCAATGCTTAACAAAACCAAACATAGAATTTGCCTTAGCAATGCTTTTGTCAATGTGGATGCTAAAACTCATATTTTCAGTGAATGTGACTTCTAAATCAATTATTTCATTCACTCTTTGCAGTTCAGTATTAATAACGCTATAAGCCAAATTAATAGGTTATCTCTTGCGATGAAAAGATATTATTACTTTGCATTTGTCAATATTCAACAGCAAAGAATTTTTATGGCACCATTTACTGAATGTCTCGATATCTTCTTGTAATATTTTTGTGTCATGTATAACTTTAACTGTATGATAAATTTTTATATCACCTGCGAACATGAGAAAATTTGAGTATTTTATGACTTCAGTTATTCCATTTATGAAAACAAGAAAAATCCATGGTCCAATATGGAAACCCTGAGAAACTCCTGACGATACTTTGATTATTTTAGATTTTTTGCTTCCAATTGACATATATTGTACTCGACTAGACAAATATGAGTTGAACCATTTAATGAAGTTGAATGCAATGCCAAAGTTGTAAAGACTTTCTAGAGCCTTGTGATAGCAGATGGAGTCAAATGCTTTACTAAAATCAGTAAACACTATGTCTACTTGGTTGCGGTTTTCAATTTCATTAATAACTTTCAACAAGGTTAGTAGATGTAGATCTTCTAGGCATAAACCCATGCTGATTGAGTGATATATGTTGAGCTAGGATTCCTTTAAAGCTGTTGCATACAACCAGTTCGAATAATTTTGCTATGGTTGAAGTGGTTGATATCCCTCTATAACAATTGATGTCTTCTCTTTTACCCGATTTAAATTTCGATGTAACTTTAGATATTTCCATATATATCAGAGAATATTCCGGATGTTAACAAGAGGTTGTATATATTCCGTAATGGAATGTGGAATATTATCCGGCCCACATCCGTCACCAAACTGATTAAGTGCATATAAAATATCCTCATCACTAATAATCGGTAAACTGATAAGTACATTATTATTCACGTTTGATTGAGTGGTAAACCAATTACTGTTTTTTAGGTTTGTATACATATTGAAAAAAATCCGCAAACATGTTAGCAATTTGTTGGGATCTGATGTTTTGATACCGTTCAAATACATTTGGATCTATAGTACTTCCAGAATAGTTTAGGGTTGGTTGTAATGCTTCGTTGTACATCTGAAATATATGAGAGGTGCTTTTCACTGCTGAAGTCCAGTGTGGTTTATTTTTTTTAAATTATAGGTGGTATGCATACGATGCCCGGATGTTGTTGACTTAATTTCATTTGAATCAAAAAATGTTTCCATTGATTTGTGGTTAACAGCATTAACTACAAATGGATTGAGTCATTCTGTCACTTTAAATATTTCTGCAACATTTGTGAAGAATAAATCTAATATTCTCTCAAGAGCATTGACAATATTGTTGATTTGTTTTAGGTTAAAACCAAACATAGCATCAAGGCAGACATATTCCGACTCTGATGTGATATTGCATGGTAGAAGAGAACCAATATCTTGTATGTAATGGTACATCCAATTGTATCTAAATACAATTATTAACAAATGTTGTTGTGTTTTTTGATTCCAAATTTTAGCCCACTTTCCCAAGCACTCACATAGCAAAATACACCAAAAATTGCTTAGCTCTGATGCAAGACAATTTGTCGTGTGTTTCTATATGAGTTGTTAATAACTTTTATTTAAAAAAAAAAAAAATTGCGTTATCATAGTTTAGTCGAACTTACCCAGCTTTTACAAGGTAAAATACACAAATAATTTTATGGCACTCATGCAAGATAATTTTTTGTACGTTTTGTGCTTGAAACGTTCGAATAAAATTTGGTATCGGGAAATTTTAAAATTTTTGTTTATTCCTAATCAATTGCAATTTTTGGTGAACGATAAATATCTAGGAATAGGAGTTTACATTTCTTAAGGGTGGAAATTATATAGAATAAAAGGGCGATGGAAGCCATACTAAAACTAAGATTTTTGCATATATTTCAATTCGAACTTAGAATAATGAACGAGATCTCCTCCATTTTGATTTGTTTTGTTTCCGTTTGTGAAGACGTTTTATATCAGAGAGATTTAATATTTTCTATCTGCTTCTTACTTTGCGAAAAATAATCTCGAATTTTTTTAAAAATATCAGTGTGAAAGACACAAGAAATTTTAAAATGAACTGTGGGTTTATTATATATGCCTATAGCTACGCTACTGGGTCCAACACAACTTATCGAAAAGTTACTTTTAGCCATCATAAAGTCTTCGGCACAATTTTAATACTGAATGTGAAAATCGAAAAATGTATCTACAGATTGTATCGATTAATCATTCTTATCTGTTTCAAATTCAATTTCACGTTCATCATCCATCAAAACACATTCACTAAATTTTGTTAAAACTTGGTCATAGAGCAGTCTGCCACGTTTGGACGAGTTCTGGTTATCTGAACGGTTTGGCTTTTTAATAACTGGGTACCTCTCTTAGCCTTCGAGCTCGTATTGGTGTCAGCATGGAACGGGATGTACTTAATTTTATGGCACAGTCATAGTCAGATATCCTTCGATTATGGAAGTTATAATAATATTGTAAAGATTTTTATTATGGTTGTGCCTTTATTTTGGGCTTTGTATCGTTGTGTTGGGCAAATTTAATAATGTTGCGATGTATAATAAACCTTATTGTAGAAAACTCTATTAAGTTACGAGTATCACCACCCCCTTTTAGAATAAAAGTTTAGAACTAATTCACAAAATTATTCCAGGAATTGTTTACATGTCAAATTGAAGCGATATTAGTTCATGAAATTCGACAGCGACAAAAGATCGATACTCTTTCTAAATACTTTTGAGCACTTATTAACACTTATCAGTCAACAGTTGATACACAATTATCAAACAAAGATAATCCAAAATCCTCAGAGAAGACAATTGGTAATTCCGACTGACAATTAACCATGTATCAAGTTTCACCAATCTACACGAATAACAATCTTTCGAACAAGAATTCAATTGCACCCGCAAATCCGCCCAACTCCTTAAACCCTCAGTAAATTCTGATTTTACATCATTAAAGGTAATTTTTCATACTGATCCTTCTTCAAAAATTCTGTGCATTGTTAGTTTGTAGTGAATTGCCATGCCAATCGGTTGCGGCACGTATTATTCCGGGTCGGCTCGCCTATAGGGGGGTCCGTTTGATTGGCACATAACGAATTTCACTAAAAATTTAAACGTACCAAATAAAAATATACGTCAAGCTCCTTCATCACATTCCCTCCATTAGAAAAATTCAAATCTTATTCAAACATTGTTTTTTATTTTAAATCTGTATTTAATTATTTATTTTAACGACCATATTGATTTAAAAAAAAATATAATAAAAAAATAAACTAAAGAACTAATTATGTTGCTATTAATAATTTTAGGACATTAAACTAACACTAAAGCAAAGAATTAAACCTAAGAAATAATTACTTTTAAGTAAATGAATAAATTTAAGAAATTCGTATAGATATAAAATTAGGAAAACATGCCATATTTCGGACAAATAAAAATTCTGTTAATTTAGTTAAATATATATAAAATAACTTACAGTTTGAAGAAAACCGACAGGCCTGACCGCTTCCCTCGAACAGTAGCTGTAAAAAAATGTTATTTATCGCGAAAACATGCAATATGGATGCGATTTGGAATTCACTCACTTATTACAAAATTTCACAATAATTCTTAACACAAACTATCAAAATTATTATAGCAACTATATAAAAATTACACTAATTTATAACAAAAAAAAAATAAGTTAAAGAAGGTTATGAAAAATAGATTTTAATTTAACTAATCACACATCACAAAAATAGCATGCATTGTACATAAAATCATGTACTAATATTTTATAGAAGCTTAGAATTTGCGAAACTTAGTTTCTTTATATACTTGAAACTTATATAATAATTAATATTGCTATGCTTATTTATTTATTTTCACTTATTTTTAACAGATTTTATCAAGTTGTATCCAATTTTAGAACGGTCTTTCCAATTTTATAACGTGGTCAAAGTAAGCACAAACATCGAAATTAATGCCCACGATAGTTTATGCCCGATATAATGTTTTTGGCACTTTCCGTTAATATCTGCGACACGGCTTCCTTAAGAACGGATGCACGAGCTTGTTTTAATACGGCAAACGGCTTACTCACCACGTCAAAATATTGATTTGTGTTAGGACTAATCGTGAGCACGCGTATACAAAATTTTTACAAAATTTTATTCTAAAGATATTTTGTAGATTAATAATAAACGATTAGTACCTAAATATTATCTAAATAATCTAAATAATTTATATACCTGATATTTCTAAATAATTTATTTTAATAATGCAGCAATTATCATCTGATTGATTTGGACTGAAGATGAGTAATGATTAACCATCCGATGTTGAATAACATTTAAGCCGCTATTTAAGCTAATTACGGAAATGCACAAAAAAAAATGAACAAAACCGAAAATCTATATGCAATACTCTCAATTTAGCCAAGAGATGAATACACAGATACATTTGAGCTTAAGTTTTAAACACCATCGCTGTCATGGTGTAAAAGGCAAATCGCGCGACTCTACAAGTTTCAGCCGCCGAAACCAGGTTTACTGAAAAACGTGTCCAGGTATAGCGAGTCTATAGCGTAATCATGCCTCTACGAATATCAAAAGCTTAAGTTCTATAAATGCTGGTAAAACTAAATAGAAATACCCGGGAGAGCCTTGAGCCCCAGAACAAGTGGAGATTATAAAAAAAAACATAAAAATAAATGAATAAATTGGGTATTAAGTCGTCAACCTTATTTTATCTGCGAGGTCAATAATAATGAAAAATTTAATTTCTGAACTTCCTCCAATCACAACGAAGTTAAATAAATATGAATGTATTCAGTCTTTTAAACTCGCTAAATTTTAATCATTCAAGTCCTGTGGACATACTTGCTGCGATTAGAGCTGTGTGCTGCCGTCTTAATAGTTAAATTATTAGCCGAGCTATGTAAATCAATAAACATCCCAGATCTGCAAATATTTGGTTGGACAGAGTCCACTATTGTTTTTACATGGTTTTCCGATGTTCCTAGAAAGTGGAAAACACCTAAACTGGAATAACGTTCGCTAAAATGGCAAAGTCTCCGATATATGACCGGAACTATCTGATGGTGATCCAACCAACAGTAACTCTGAAAGCTTAGAAGGCTCTGACTTAAAACGCAAAAGCAAACTGCGTTCATTGACTCCGTTTATTGACGAACAGGTAATGCTGCGAGTTGGGGGACGTATTGGCCTGACAACCTGTTGCTCATTTGATACAAAGTTAAAAGAGTAGCTCGTGGTTCTTACAAAACCTGTAAATAACATCAACTGAGTAAATCAAAACAACAGATGGGCATCCTGCCGTCATTCCGGATAACACCCGCACTAGGTGTACATTTCGTTGTTGCTGTAAAATTTAAAACCAAAACCGAACGAAGGGCTAAAATTTGTAAGGGCTATATCGCAGTATTTGTCTGTCTTGTAGTAAAAGCCATGTCGAGATGGTGTCAGACTTGATCACCGATGCATTTTTAACCTGCTTAAAACGGTTTATTGACAGACGTGGTCACCCAGCAATTAATATATATATATATATATATATATATATATATATATATATATATATATATATATATATATATATATATATATATATATATATATATATATATGCTGACAATGGATCTATCTTCGTTGGTGCATAAAGGAAAATCAGCCGACTACCAGCTATGCACACAAGTCAACGAGGAGGATCTTAAAGCGCATTTGCCAACAAACCGAATCGACTGACTTTTTATCAACCGTCATGGTTGAGGCCAACCATGTTTTATCGAATAACGGCAACAATCTAGTTTTGATAAAAAATCGTTTGCCTGTTGGGCAATTTTTGCCGTCATATATTAAGAATTTAAATCAACTAATTTCATTTTTATTGATTTCATTAATGGAAATATCCACTATTTAAATAAAAATTCCTAGTCGAAGCGTAATCCTCAACTTTTTTTGTTATTTTGTGTAGCTAAGTCGAGAGCATAGAACTCGAGAATAATCGAAAACTATGTTTAATTTTTTTGTGTTGGTTTCTATTTTAAAAAATTTAAAAATAATTATCTGGTTTGGTTTGTTAACCGAATTTTTAGTTATTTCATTCGTTGACTTCTTTGATATGTTGTTTGTCTGTGTTCGCTTCATAGTGTAGCCAATTGCGGGCTACATTTAGTCATTTTAAATTTTGTTGGTCCATAAAATTCTCATTCTCTAAGAGATAAAAATCAGTTCGTTTTTACAAAAAAAAAACCGTACTTAACCATAAGAATTGTAATAATGGGAATGATTAAAATAAAAATCAAAACCCGTGATTTTAACCTAAAAAAACAAAAAATCTTGTCTAGAGCATACTAACTGAGCTAGCAGCAGTTGGTATCATTTTTTATTTTTTTATTTATTGTTCGCTTAATTTAATATAAATTGTATTTAATACCTAATTAACTAATTGTAATGTTGTAGAGGTCAAGGTCAAGGTCAAAAAAGTTGTCCAAATAAGACTTAAAATTTAAAATCTTATTTCTCGATTAATTTGTCAACATTGTGAAGAACAAACAAATAAAAATTTGAGTTTCCTGTCAAAATTTAAAATTGTATCAATATTTTAACTAATTGACACACGGCCTTAAATAAAGATTTAAATTTTTCTCTTTCATTACATTTTATTTTCCAGTTAAGTTCAGTAACCTTTCCAAAAATAGAGCTATGGTGCTACTAGGTATTTTCCAGTTGGCAAAATTCTACGATTTATTAAAATCCTCTAAAAAAATCTATATAATTCTCTATAATTATATTTGTATTCAATTTTAATTCTATTTATGTTACAAACAGTTAAATATAAGAAATAAATTATTTACAAAAGACTAAATATTTTAATTTGTCTTTTTATATTATGATAAATGAAAGAAAATATAGAAAAGCTCGGGAAAACAAATTTGAAAAGAAAAATAATTGCTTTTGTATTTGAATCAATCTACTGTAATGTCGTTTTATTACATTGAAGCAAACAACAACAAAAATCGTAATAATAAATACGGGATAAAAGTATACGAATGGTTGGAAACCAAACTTAATTGATTCCGTTCAATAGATTTTTTTTGTTGTTGTTGTTGTATACAATGGGATAATAATTATAACACCATTAGATATTTATATCGTCGTATATATAGAGAAAATCGAAATAATGGAATCATCAGGATTTTTTCTCGGCAAATCCATTCAATAGATTCCAATTCCATGAACATTTATTTTTAATTAGCTTTTACCACCTACAGCTTTTGTGTACAAATGAAATATATAGAATTAATTGTTGAGCGAACTTTGTCGTCTTATTTACAAAGGAATATGAAATATTAGTTTTCATGCGAATCTATTTTGTATGGTTCGGTGCATTTTTCAAGTATCTAGAAACTTTTTTAATTGAATTGGTCTCCATTCACCCAATTTGATTTTAAATTTGTGAATTCATTCAATTAGACTAAATCATCTAAAATTCGTTTAGAAATTCAATCAACAGTAAAATTCATAATTTAAAACATTTTAAATTTTAGCTTATAGTACCACATCTTTCCAAATCGATTTAAGTTTTTTACTTTCGGATATCTATATATGTATGTATGACGTATCCTGTGTGATCGGACGTCTTGCGGTTCTATGTATAGAATCCAAATATGTGTAGGGTTCGATTTTCTTTCTTTATACGTTTCCACCATACACTAGGTCTGCCGGAATGCTTTAATAACTGAGGTTCAAACATCCAATAATACTGTTGCAAGATCAGAACTTCAATGCGATGCAGCTTTAAGGTACTTATGGAATCATTTGACGGAACAATTCGCTTTCGGATTATAAGTAATTATTCGAATGTATGTATATTAATCGTAGGCGTTTCATGAGCATAGTGAACAATGGTAATTCGAATTGTACTCCTTGATCTATATCGTTACATATAGAGAAGGGTCCAAGTCTACAGACATAGTCATTGTAGAAGATCTTGCTTACGGTATTGGTAATCAACCAGGGATATGCGTTTACGCGTCATGTATGATTTTCGACATCGACGTGTCGACAATCCGTAGACAACGTAGGCAATGTCAATAATGTAGACTATTCCTAGAATTACTTTGTAAATTATAGTGATAATAATTTTATAGAATTTCCTTCAATGTATTTTAATCTATACCATGCGATGACAAACCGTACGTCAAGTTGGATGACTATACGTTGTATATATAAAATAATTACCATACAGAAACGTATTTTACCCCTAATTCGTTGACACGTTGGCCTGTATATAATAGCGTTAGCAAAACCCGGACATTTTTAAAATCCTGGTTTTCGAGGTTGGAGATCATCGCAATCAAGTAAACCCGGGTTCCCTAAACAAAACTATATATTAGAAATAAGAAATTCATAATAACAAATAAACAATTCAATTTTAATCAAGAATAACAAGTAACTAAATTATTTAAGGCCTTTATTGAATCAACCTCTCTTCAGTCGGTACTGCCTTTATTGTTTATAAAGCTATAGTGTAAGTTTCGACCGACAACTGTGTGAGCTTCTTTCTAAAAATAACACCACATTTTTTTGTCGATACGAACACTTATATAGCTTTACCTAGTTTTGGGCTCTTTAATCCGACAGCTCTTATTTTTAAAAAAAATGTATAAAAAATTTAAATTTCTTGGATGTTTCGCTTTTAAAGCTCCAGTTTAACTCTTCAACCATAGACACTTGCTAAAGAACTTCACCACTTTAATTAATATTTTCATTTATTTGATGAGATGTACATTCAATATCAAATAACCTTTGAAATTGATTATTCCCATAAAGCAACAAACTCGATTTAGAAATATTTAATAATGAGACTCTTGTTCCTGCTAAACAGCAGAGCCTTTTAAATATTTGATTGAATAAATTAATTGAATATTTTTTTTAGAAAAAGTCCTATTTCTGAGAGCATCTAATAGCTGCATCCTGCATACAAATGACTGTATTCAGATTTGGTTTCCCATCCTAATGCCTCAACTCCTAAAAGATGATTAAAATTTTTCACAGCAAGTTTTATAAAAGTAAAATATCTGAAGCACTTTTTTGGAGTTTTCGTGAATATTTTTTAAGCCAAGTTTTCAAGTGGGAAACCCTTCAGCAATTTTGACGGAAAACTCGAGTGTACCCATACCCGGTCTGCAAATTCTACCTGTATAGAAATTCTGTATAGGTTTCAGCTCGAGTTCCATTAAAAACTGAGTTTACTTATAGATTTACTGTGAGGGTGATAGAAACAAAATTTATTAGACTGACAAAGACAAAGGGTTCATTTAGTTGAATCAAAGGTTTCAATTTGACTCGAACAGATGACGAGGTTTTCTTTACATTCAAATGAAAAAAAAATTGTAGTAAAATATTTAATTTTGTAAATCGGTTCTATCTACTAGTTTACAAATGGCATTTTGTTATAAAAATCTAACAACCGATAGATATATTGGTGTGCAGCAAACAATACATTAATACACAAATTTTAGTACATCTGTTTTTGTTTGAGATAGATATTTTACTGTGATGAATTTTTGTCTAATTTCACAGCCAGTAATATATATTTTGAGCAGCAACATTTTTCCATGACCAAACTAGTTTTATTCTTTCAATCAATAATTCAGTTAGTTGGATTATTCTTTCAATCTAAATTTTATTTTAGTAGAAATTGTTCAAACTAAATTTGCCCGGAATTCGTATACTGATTTAGCTAGTTCACAGTACTTTAAAGGTGCAATAAATTGGTACGAAACTAATTAATTCAATGTTATCTCATTGAAGCTGAGCCCACCGATTTTCGAGCTACTCGTATCTGTAAAACTATTAGGTAATAGTGAAAAGAATGCTGATGCAATAAGGTTAGGTAAAATATATTCTAAATGGAACAGTTTTGCTGTCAATGTCACATCGCAAGTTGTGTAGAATCTCATCTCGTAAAAACAAAATTTCAAATGTAAACCAATTTTACTGGCTATGTTAAAGATGTTCACGGGCACTCATGTATATTTCCGGATAGTTTAGACCACGTAGGATTTTTGTGGTCAAACAGAATAAATTCTGATGAACTTTCCTATTTGTTTATGGAATTTAAAAGTTCTTGATTTTGATTGATTTTTAAAATTTTGTACCGCCGATCCCACAGATGTCTCTAGGTACTGGTCTATCTTTTCAAATAGTCTAGGCTATTTTGAATCTGTATGATGAAGAAAATTAAGTTCTTATGAACTTGACTTTTTATGTTACACCATTTAGAAGTAAAGTAAACGATTTCGCTTTAAATTACGTAAACGAGTTTGTTTTAAACGACTTTTAAAAATTTGTAACACCGATCCTAGAGATGTCTACGGGTATTGGCTTATATTTTCAGATAGTTTAGGCTACTTTGAATCTGTATTATCATGAAAATTAAATTCTGATGAACTTTTTTATTTATTTTACATCATTTAGAATTTCAGTGTTTTGAATAATTTTTATTATTTTTCTCTATTGGATTTTTTGTTATTTTTCCTAATTGGAGTAAATAGGCGATAAAATCTGTACATTAAAAATTTAAAATAATGAAATAACCAAAATTGTAGAGATGTTTTCAGGTTTTCGTTTACATTTTCGAATAAGTTAGACCAACTAGTAGCTTATTGCGGTCAACGCGACTCAATTCTGATGAACTTTACTGTTTTTTATAGTAAATAAACTTTCCCGATTGTAAAGGTTATTTTTAAAAATTTATACCGCCGATTTTAGAGATGTCCACGAGTACTGGCCTATATTTTCAGATAGATTGGGGTATGTTGAATCTGTATGATCTAGAAAATTAAATTCTGATGAACTTTACTATTTATTTTACACCATTTAGAAGTTACGTAAACCATTTCATTTTAAACGATTTTTAATAATTTCTACCGCCGATCCTAGAGATGTCAACGAGTATTGGCATATATTTTCAGATAGTTCATCAGAATTAAATTTTTTTAACCACGAAGATTCTAAATGACCAAAACTATTTGGAAATATACCCGTGGACATCTCTAGGATCAGCAGTACAAATTTCTAAAACCGTTTACGTATCTTCTAAATGGTGTAAAATAAGTAGTAAAGTTCATCAGAACTGAATTTTCTTGGTCAAACAGATTCAAAATAACTTAAACTATTTGAAAAGGTAGACCAGTAGAACTGGAGACTACTCTGGGATCGGCGGTACAAAATTTTAAAAATCAATCAAAATCAAGAACTTTTAAATTTCATAAACAAATTGAAAAGTTCATCAGAATTTAATCTGATTGACCACAAAAATCCTAGACTATACATTAGCCCGTGGACATCTCTAAGATAGGCAGTAAAAATAATTAAAATTGGTTTAAAATTACGAATCTTCAAAATTCTGTGAAAATCTAACCGCTCATTTCAATTTAATTCCTATTGATGCAAAGGTGGCAGTTGCTCTAAGCTATCCGAATATGTACTCAAGAGTATGTAATTATTTCTAGAATCGGCAGCATACAATTTACAAAACACCTCAAATTTTCGTATAAATAAAATTCCAATTAGCAAATTTGCCAAATTTAACAGTGTAATTTTTTGTTATTTTTTTAGTATGAACTTCATTGTCATTAGTCAACGGGTAAATTAGTCGACCAAACCTGCCATTTGGTAGCTCGAATTTGCCAAGTTTTGATTTTGTGTAGCAGTGAAGTTTTGACTTTTGACTTTTCACACTGGATAATCGTTTCATGTCGGAAGATGAGTTTGTGGTCGGTTAATTTAGATACAAGAAGATTTCTATCGAATATAAAGTATTTCATTTCTACTGAAGAGATCTTTAAAAATAAGTGAAATTTGCTTCTTAAAGAAGATATTCTCGTCCATAATCTATTTACTTGAAATGTCCTTTGTATGGTGTTAATTATTAATGTTGTATATAATCTTATGTTGTTTTTGTATTTTAACCAGGTCAACACCACCACCAGTTGCCCCGCCAAAGGACGATTGCTGCATCACGATTGTTTTTCTGGATCCAATTTTTGGAATCGCCAAACTGGAATCGCCTGCTTAAAATTTGAAGCCTACACGTAACGTAACGCATTTAACGCAAAATAACCAACCAAACAACAACAGAAAGTTAAATAATTTGATAATTTTGTTTACTTTAGTTTTTAGCAACTGTATTTGTGTAGTAATAAAAAAATTGATACTAAATTGATTTTTTTATGTTAGCATATGGGAACGTAATACATAATAGATTTATGTATATAAAATTCATGGAAATTACCGAAAATGTATAAAAATGAGAAAATTCAAAATAGCCCATATATAAGAGACTTAATAAAACTACACACACACACAAACATCCATAACCCAATAACCAATTTTTGGCTGGACTATTAATTTAATTTTATTGGCTTGTTCATTAAAATTTCAACATTAAATTGTAAATGAAATTGTTATTTATTGGTTTTCCATTTATGTATGTAGTAATTTTTTTTTTATGGATGGGTAAAAACTAAATCTATTTGCACAGGCACAGTAGCAATAAATATTAATGACAATTGATGCGTAAAACTAACAATTGATTGAAATATTTCGCTAATGGTTTTTATATAACAGACGATAGTCATCCTGAAAATAGAATTATCTCGATTTGTTAATTCCAGTTTATATACATAATCTATAATTGTTCATCAATATAAGTATATGCTTGATAATAAAGTATCCACATTATTAATTGCTTAATCAAAATTATTTACTATACTTTTATTGAAATATTAATCTTTCTGTTTCTTATACACAGCAAGACCTTTCATCTACATATTATATTCCAGTCTATTTTTTGTCTACAAATTGTATTTTTTTTCATTTTTAATTAATGAGGTGGGACGGACATATTGATTTATGTACATAGATAAAAAATTTCCTGTTAGGAGATAATTAATTTATAATTGATATTAATCTAAGGTGTTGGAGTTAATTAATATAATAATTATGGGATGCTGGATTATATTATAAATATTGATTGACAAATAAATATTATAAATTTGATACAACGTTAAGGCCAGTCAATTTTGCACATGGGAGAGCGGATTTAGTACAATCAAAAATTAAAATTTGCATATTCGAAGTAATGTAATTAATAATTGACTGCAAAAATGTCAATTTTACAATCGAAAATTGGATTGACATTAAAATACTTCAGCTATTTTACAACGATGCCATTATTTATTGGGATTTTGTCCATTTCCCCTCCATTCCGATTTAATAATTAATTAAAAATATATATCCATCTTATAAGTTTATTTTTAAAATTTTTTATATTTTTAAATTAAATTAATTTAAAGTTATTATTCTTATATGTTTTTAAAGTGTATTAAATTATTATTAGTATTCATAAATTGTCTAACATTTATACACTATTCCATTTTAATAAATATTATTTATAACTTTTAATATATTTTATTTAAAATTTTATCATTTATAACTTTTTATAATGTTAATATTTTATTTTATCATTTCTAAATTTTATTTTACGGATCTATTCTACTTTTTATTGATATATTTTTTAATTTTATTGAATTTAGTAGTTTTATTGATAATAATAAATTCTAAATGTTATTTTATAATTCCATAAAATTCATAATTTATCATATTTGATGTGTTCGATATTTTCTTAATATTTGTAGTTTTTGGTTTTACTAGTTTCTATTATTTTCCAATTTTCTGATAATTATAAAAAACGTATAATGTTTCTAAAAATTCTGTTTATTAATTTTAGATTAAATATTTTCTAGAGCTTATAATATTTTTTAGGTCAAAAGCTATTTGTTTATTTATTTATCTGAAATAATTTATAAGGTTTTAATTACTTTAACTTGATTTTACAATTTTCTATAAACATTAGAATTATTTAAAAAGTAAATTTTACAATTTTGAATAAGTTATTAATTTATTGTTGGATATACTAGTTTCATTAAATTAAATCAAACTTCATTTTAAGCGTACTTGTTTCAACCATTTTATTGAATTAATATAAATTAACATTAATTAATTCTGTATGAACATAATATTCGTTTATATCGACCCTAGGATCATTATCAAATGTTTATATGTGCTTTATAATTGTTATAGTTTTTTAAATCTATTATTCAATTATTTTATATATAAAATCATAAGTTTTACGATATTTTTCAAAATATTATAATTTTGATGGTTTCTCATTATTTATGTTCCTATAACATATTTTCGATTTTACATTTTATCTTTTAAATTTAAAAAACTTTTTCAATAAATATTCACTGATTTATATATTTTTCATATAATTTAAATTAAAGTTTTAACTCCTTTTAAAAATGTATTATTATTAATTGTACAATTTTAATAAATTTATTTGGACATTTTTAATTTATAATTTTTTACAACTTTAAATATTTGTTAGATTGTTTTCAGATATTTTTTATTATCGTTCAAACAGCTTCATATCGTTTTAACTCTTTTTAAAAATCTTTAGATTTTATAACTTAACATTTAATAAAAATCAATTTAATAGTTTTTGTAATTATAATTTAAATAAAAATATAAACAATATATAGCATGTTTCTTATGTTATTATAATATAATTTTAATTAATTTTTAACTTTTAACTTTTTCACTGACTTTTAATATTTGATCATATTTGATGTGGTTTAATTTTTATTTTTATTTTTTACTTTTTTACATTATATTTATATAATTGGTTTTACAATATTAATGTTTTAATAATTTTATAATTGTGTTTTCTAGTTTTTATAATTTAATTCTGATATTTAGGATTTTGGCAATTTTCTGAAAATTATTAAAATCTTGTAATGTTTTACAAAATATTCACTGATTTCTATAGTTTTTACATTACTAAATTAAAATTTTTAAATATATGTTTTAAAATTTTTAGTATTATATTCATATTATATGTTTGTCTACTTATTCATAAATTTTATTTGTTAATTATTAGGTTAAATATTTTTTAGAATTTATTATATCTTATAATTTTTTCACCTCTTTTTATATTATTTTAATTAATTCAAAAGGATTTAATTTTCCCGGATTTAATAATTTTCTTTAAGACTGAGAAATATTTAAAAAGTACATTAATTATAATAGTAGGTTTCTATCATATAATAACCAATTATAAATATTTACCTTATAATTTTTAAATAATTAGTTTAACAGATTTTTTAAAAATTATAGTTTCTTAGATTTTTAGATTTTTATAGTTGTTATAATTATAACATGTTATCGATTTTATAATTGAATTTTTAATTATATAAATTTTAATATACTTTTTACCAATTATTTCATATATTATTAAATTAAATTAATTAAAGTTAAATTTCTATACAGTTTTAAGCAAAACCTTTAATATCGTTTACCAATGATTACTCTCCCAAAATTTTTAATCCAGAGCACGAAGGGGCAGAGTTCAGTAAACATGTGAGAATACAGGAGATTAGCATGAAAATAAATGTTTTCCACTTTACAAAAGAATGGTAAAAAAAAGTCATCACCACCCTATTTACACCTCTAGAAGGGCGGAAAATAATAGAACTAACGTGTCTAAGCTGTACTCAAACTGTAAAGAAAATTTTTAAATTTTTTTTAAAATTCCAATTATAGGGTAACATTTTTATAGTTTTTAAATTTATTAAATGAATGTATGTATGCAATTTTATGTTTTCATAGTTTTTCATTTTTATAGTTTTCATAAAATATAGTTGTTTAAAATTTTTTATAAATTTAAAATTTTTTTTATTGATTTTTTAATTAAATTGATTGAAAGTTAAATTTTTATAAAATTTTATAAATGTTATTTACAAACGTTAATAAATTGAATTTTGACTGAATTTTTAATTTATAATTATAACCTTTAATATTTTTTGTAAGTGGTTTATTTATGGATATAAATTTTTTTTTAAACAGTTAAAATCAGTAATTTTTTATAAAAATTATAAATTATCAAATTATCATATGTTTGAAAAAAAAAAGCAATATATTGTTTTACCATTTAAATAAAACTTAAATCGAACAATTCATTTCTATTTTTTGAAAACACAATTGAAACGTTCAATCACGTTTTCAAAAATAAAATGTATTTATAATGAATTAATATGTTCATAAAGAATTAATTAATTGTTTATCGCTAAAAATTTGAAATCTGATTTAAATTTATTTAAGATTTTATACTTTTTAATAATATTTAGTTAACTAGGATAATTTTTATGTTTTAAGAATTAACTTATTTTATAGTTAATTTGTATTAATCTTATAATTTTCTTAGAGTTGTTAAAATAAATATTAATTTTGATATCTTATTTTTCATATTTACAAATTTTTTAAAATCGTGAAAATAGTTGTATAATATATGTATTTTGTTATAATATTTTAAATATGTACGTAACTAATTTTATAATTTTTATAAAATATTTCGCCTTTGATTGATAATTTATTAACAATCTCTACAAATTTTAGATATTATTTTTATATGGTTTTCTATTGTTTTTATACAATTACTCTATCAATTATAGAAATATGTACTTAAAAACATTACTTTTATAAACTATAATTTTTCAATAAATTTTTACTGAATTTTAAAACTTTTCAATAATTAGAATATATCCATTACTAAATTGTTACAACATATCCATTACTAAATAAATTAAATAAGTTAAAAGTTTTCCAAAATAAATTTCTCAAAATAAATAAATAATTAATTTAATGTAAATGATTGACAATTGGTGTCAACAATGGGTATTGTTGCTACAACATATCCATTACTAAATAAATTAAATAAGGCCCTGAAACCAAATTTTTTCCCTCATCATTTACGAACATAAGTGATAAGCATAAATTGTAAAAACATATTATTTTATGCTCAAACAATTAATTTAGTGTAAATATTTGACACCAATATTACTATCACATATCCATTACTAAATAAATTAAATAAGGCCCTGAAAGTTTTCCGAAATAACTTTATCCATCATAAACGAGCATTAAAGATGAGCATAAATTGTAAAAACATATTATTTTATGCTCAAACAATTAATTTAATGTAAATATTTGACACCAATGCTGCTACAACATCTCAATTACTAAATAAATTAAATAAGGCCCTGAAAGATTTCCAAAATAATTTTCCCTGTCATTTACGAGCATAATTGATAAGCATAAATTATAAAAACATATTATTTTATGCTCAAACAATCAATAGTGTAAATGTTTGACACCAATATTACTATCACATATCCATTACTAAATAAATTAAATAAGGCCCTGAAAGTTTTCCGAAATAACTTTCTCCATCATAAACGAGCATTAAAGATGAGCATAAATTGTAAAAACATATTATTTTATGCTCAAACAATTAATTTAATGTAAATATTGGACACCAATATTGCTACAACATGTCAATTACTAAATAAATTAAATAAGGCCCTGAAAGTTATCCAAAATAATTTTCCCTATCATTTACGAGCATAATTGATAAGCATAAATCGTAAAAACATAGTTTTTTATGCTCAAACAAGTAATTTAATAGAAATGTTTGACACCAATATAGCTACAACATATCCATTATTAAATAAATTAAATAAGGCCCTGAAGGTTTTCCAAAATAATTTTCCTCATCATTTACGAGCATAATTGATAAGTATAAATTGTAAAAACATATTATTTTATGCTCAAACAATTAATTTAATGTAAATCTTTGACACCAATATTGCTACAACATCTCAATTACTAAATAAATTAAATAAGGCCCTGAAAGTTTTCCAAAATAATTTTCCCCATCATTTACGAGCATAATTGATAAGCATAAATTGTAAAAACATATTTTTTTATGCTCAAACAAGTAATTTAAGAGAAATGTTTGACACCAATATAGCTACAACATCACCATTACTAAATAAATTAAATAAGTCCCTGAAAGTTTTCCAAAATAATTTTCCCCATCATTTACGAACATAATTGATAAACATAAGTTGTTAAAACATATTATTTTATGCTGAAACAACTAATAGTGTAAATGTTTGACACCATAATATTACTATCACATATCCATTACTAAATAAATTAAATAAGGCCCTGAAAGTTTTCCGAAATAACTTTCTCCATCATAAACGAGCATTAAAGATGAGCATAAATTGTAAAAACATATTATTTTATGCTCAAACAATTAATTTAATGTAAATATTTGACACCAATATTGCTACAACATCTCAATTACTAAATAAATTAAATAAGGCCCTGAAAGTTTTCCAAAATAATTTTCCCTATCATTTACGAGCATAATTGATAAGAATAAATTTTAAAAACATATTATTTTATGCTGAAACAATTAATTTAATGTAAATGTTTGACACCAATATTGCTATAACATCTCAATTACTAAATGAATTAAATAAGGCCCTGAAAGTTTTCCAAAATAATTTTCCCCATCATTTACGAACATAATTGATAAACATAAGTTGTAAAAACATATTATTTTATGCTCAAACAATTAATTTAATGTAAGTGTTTGACACCAATATTGCTACAACATGGCAATTACTAAATAAATTAAATAAGGCCCTGAAATTCCAAATTAATTTCCATTTATAAAATTTGTTTGAAAATTTTTAATTTAAATTATTACTTTCCAATTTTAGCCCAATTTAGATGTTTTAATTAATTTTTATGGTCAAATATTTTTTTTATAAATCTTAAAATGGTTTAACAAAATACTCATTTTAATAGTTTTATTAATTAAATTTTCAAATATTTTATAATCTGTTTAATTTTTATAATTTTTAATAATTATAAGCTTTGTTACTAATTGTTTCATTATTATCTATATTTTTGTTTTTTGTATAATATTTAAACACTATAATTTTCGTGATTTTTATTTTTTATCTAATTTTTGCAATATGAATTTTTTTAAATTTGAGTTTGTTTACTAACTTCTATTATTTAATCTTAAATAATTTTGCAAGCTTTGCTTATGGTTATTTGACAAATAAGAAACCAATCATATTCAAATTAATTACTTGCTGATCCAACATAATTCGATCACGGCGGATTGATCATGTGAGCAAAATGGATGTATACACCTGCTATAGCTACAAATTTGGTGAGATATCAAAATTACCCATCGCTCATTCATTTCTCGGTGAACGAACGTTTCGTATATATTACCCTATAAGACAGCCCTTAACTATCGGATGAAGTATTTTTAGTAATATAATCGAACAAAACCATTCTAAAACTGGTTGGCGTTGCTAGTCCTAGAATAAATTATTTTGAATATGATTGATGAATTTAATTTTTAATAGTTTTATAATTTGACGGATTTAATGTGAGTTCGAAAAAATCCTATTCAACTTTTTTTTACTTTCAATATCGCAAAAAATCCGGAATCGTAAATTTCATAATAGAGAGAAGTTTATTTTAATTTTATTTATCTATAAATAGTGTAACTTTTATATGTAAAATACTAATAAAAAAATACTACTGATTATTTTGCTTAAGTATATGTACTTAAATGTTACAACCAAAATTTAACTTTAAGGTACACAACGTTACCTGGTAATTTTATATAAAAAAAATAAAATCGGCGGTTACTCAACCGTAATTAAATTGAACAAATTTCCAACGAATATTATAGAAAAACATAATAATCAAATAATATATTGATATATGTACACAACAATAACAACCAAACTCAATTATAACAAAGTTCGAAAAATTATAAAGTATTTACAAAATAAAACTCAAACAATTGGGAAAAGTTTTTTTTATTTTTATTTTCATTAATTTTCCATTTTTATTTGAGCTTCGAATTTGTATGAGGCTGATCTTTGATACCTCATCTCACCGATGTTACATTTTTTTTAGTTTTGTTTTATTCCAACACAACAACAAAAGTTCGTACCAAATAGGAGCATTTAATGAAAATATTCTTTGTTTAAAAAAAAACCAAACAACGAAATGAAAATAATAAATAATAATAAAACAATAACAATAGTAATGGAAAGTAATTATCTATTTTTTTTTTTTTCAATTTAACTATGATACAACAATTAATTTTGAGAAGAATTTGAAATACATACTGAGCAGTGGTATGATACACAAAAATATAGGAAAAACAAAAGAATTAAATTAGAAACAGATTAATGATTATAAATGTTCTGTTGAGATTACAAAAGAATGGAATGAAAAAAATTCTTTTGATTCGATAAAAAAAGAAATTAATTGAAATTTTTTTTTATCAAATCGCTGTGGGCACAAAAATGCTTATTTCTAATTTCTTATACAAAGTATAATAATTAGATGATGATAATTTTACCACTCAAGATTTTTAAGGTTATATCCGAATTGGTGTCTTGTGAATCGGAAAAACTAAGTCTCGAAGTGGTATAATATCTCTTGAGAAACCAAATAACTAGTTAACTGCAAAACGATAAATTTTTTGGGAAATTGCAATTAAAACAAAAATGATTGTAATTCAAATAATTTAAAAATATTTATTGATTTTTTTACAACCTTAAACAAAAATAATTTTATATGCTGTAATTTAATAACATGTGAGTATCCTGTGTATATTGGCCTACCGATCATAACAAAATACCAGACTTAATCGACTTCTATGTAACAAAAGGAGTATCCTGAAACTAAGTACTGATAGAAAACAAGTGCAACCATAATGAAGAAAGAAAACTTGCCTAGATTAACAAACAATAAAACAAATTGGGAGGTTTTCCGAACGCTGATCGAAGAAAATATAATAATATATTGCAAGCAGCGTGGCAAAGTACGCCCCCTTGTCCATATAAAATATCGAGGTGCAATAACTATTCATTGGAAGTGAGAGATTTGGTTAATGATAAACAGATGGCTCGTAAAACCTGGCCTCAAAAAAATCACCCGGTTATGATATAATTTCAGGACAAATAGTTAAAGAACTCCCCTATAAGGGGTTACAAAAAATTCTCCAAGTAATAAACACGATGTTTCGACTGAAACACCAGTGGAAATTATGGCAACCTAATAAACCTCCTAATTTTGAAACCTCGTATAGACCAATTTCGCTGCTTCTACAATTTCAAAATAATTCGAAAAAATATTGCTTAAAAGGTTAAAATCAGTAATAGAAGAAAAAGAAGAAAACTTATTCCTTCATATCAATTTGGCTTTATACAGAGGCACTCTACTATAGACCAAATGCATAGAATTACCGACTTAATTGAAACTACATTGGAAAAGAAGAAAATATGTTCAAGTGTCCTCTTGGATGTAGCACAAACCTTTGACAAAGTATGGCACCAAGGACTAGAGTATAACCTACAACGAGACCTACCAAAGCAATTTTACCAGATATTAAAATCTTATCTATCTACAGCTGTTCGATACTCTCGCGTTAAACTTGAAAATGAGTTAAAGACTCTGATCTAAAACAAGATCCTAAATAAAATAAAAATTAAAAACCTTCCAATAAAGCTGATCTCTGCATATAGTTGAGTATCAACATTTTTGTTTTGTAAATGGACGAAATACAGTTAACTAGTTTCTCTAAAAACTCTATAATAAAGTTAGATTGATTTAACCAAAGCCATCTTAATAAATCAAGCCTCCATGTTCAAAACGAACTTTTATTAGTGAGTCTAAAATGACAAAAATAATCGCTCTCTTCATACATTTTATATGGAGAGACATGATTTTCGTGTATAGAAATATTTGAATGAAAAGTAACTCAAAATTATAATTTTTTGAAATCAATTGAAACTATAAACATTGGTTTTCACCTGACTTGAAGGATTTTTCCGTGGGGTTTTCCATTTTATTGTATTAATTAAAGGAAAATAAGATACTTTATTCTCTAATAAAGCTCAAATAGAAATAGAATAAAAATTTGTTAGAGAAGGACATTGTGTACATAACGAACAAAATAATTTATTCCCATCAAACAAATAAACCAAAAGAAGAAAACATCAATGTTTTTTTTTAAAATGGAACAAACATAATGATCATAAAACAACGCAAAAAACGAGAAAAAATATATGAACACAATTTTTTATTTCATAGCAACAACAAAAAGTAATCGTATAAAAAATAATATTGAGAGCGTGATCAAATTGTCCCTCTCCTAATCCTAATTGTCATATTGTATACAAATTATGTAACCTTTTGTAACCTTCAAAACAAAACACAACATTTTATCATTTATTTGATCGATACGATCAATATTTTTATTTTGGTTTAATGAGAAATTTCCCAGCGTTTATCCGATTAATTTCCAAAATTTTAATTTATCGTAGTTATCATAATTTTTATACATATTTTTCGATGTTTAGATTTTGAATCGAACTATTTTATTTCTGTGTTGGAGTGAATGCAGTATATTGAAAGAGAGTATTAGAATATATCAGATATATATTTGTATATACAAATTTAAAAGCGCAAATAAATTAAATTAATGACAATTTTATAATCATAAAAATTATGTTTAATTAATATAATTTCGAAAAATAACCCTGGCCATCACCTAATTCAATTCTTTATCTATTACTTTATGTAATAAAATATTAAAAGCTCTCACTATTAATAGTTGAACAATTCAAAATAAGTTTGTATGTTTTGCCATGGGTTTGCATAGACTTCTTTGTAAATTACACATTTTTTGGTTAACTAAAAAAAGCTCGTTTGAAAATATCGCTTAACATGGAGGCTTTATATATTAAGATGGCTTTGATTTAACTAAGAAGCTTGGAGCTTTACAAATATATATCAGAATTAGGTAATTGTTTAGTAGTTTTTTGAATTGTGCAATCAGCTAAAAAACTAAACCTTTATAATTTATTTTGTGAGTCGTAAAGCCCAAAATCAACTGTACGGTAATTTCATAACAATCCAAAGAAACGAAGAAACTTGTACCATTTTACATTTATTTATGATACAGTATACAGTGTACAATAGACACACGCAAACACATAAACATTATTTTCTATTGATTTGGTTAGATGTATAGCAGCGATAAAAATTTATATATAAATGAATCGTTTTACCAAAAATGTCAAGTCAGACAAACCCAATTCAAATCCAACAATAATAATAAATAATTTTTTCTGGTTGCCATTTCTTTTTATGGGTTTCATGAATATGAATCATTTCAAATATGTTTTGCTTTCGTATTATTTTTTTTTATTTGGCTTGAGATAGAGGGTGGGCTCTAGAACAACAGGATATTTTTGGTAATAGAAATTGTAGTGTACTTTAAAGGTCCATGACATTCGGTTTATCATTCCAAAAGTTATAACTTTAAATTCTATCAGAAATGTGAACGAAACCCATTGGACATCTCTTCAAAATTACGTAACCGAAAAATATAGAAAAGGTAATTTGATTACAACAACCGAGACGTCCAGCTAACATTTGTGAAAATTTTGTTCGCTCGGATGTTGTGAAATTTTACGCAATTTATCACAAGTGCTGTACATTTTTCTGTTCCAATGTTTCATTTATTACACAGTTATATGCTATAATTTTTTTTTCATATAAGTAAAGAAAATATATTGTTAAAAGAAATTAATAAATTTAGTGAATTTTATGTTTTATATGAATTTTTTGTTCTGTTGTTAATAAAAATGAATTATTAGTTTTCATTTTCGTAATTATATTTTTTGGTTCTAAGAAATTTCATATTTTGCTTTTTCTTGTTTTATTATTCGAATTCTTTAAAACGTTATACAAAAATTTTTCTTCAACTATATTTGTACTGACTCACTGAGACACTCTCACCGTTTTATTGAGATTTTCATAGAATTTTACATGTAGGGTTCCTGTATTTTTAGTAAGTAAGACCTTGCCGGAGTGTAGTTTTTAACACAAAATTTGTTAATAACACATTTATGCGAGTGTACATTTTTTTAGCAGTTTAATCACCTAAAACGAACGATTTATATGTATATATATGTAAGGTCAACGACCTTACGACAACGTCAAAAAACGACACAGGTTGCATATAATTTAGTTTTTGTCACAATTCAACTCTAAGCTGTTTTTAAATGTGTCCATCAATAATTCGCTCCGTTCGTTATAAACAATATATTGGTCTGGAGTATTTTCAATATTTGCTATTAAACGAAAAAATGGATTATTGGAGTTCAATTGAAATCTTTTTTTAAATAATCGGTATCTTCGTGTAAGCATATACAAGTTTGGGCTATTGCGTCGAATGCACAGGTGTTATATTAGTAATTTCTATACATTTTTTATTTATTTTGGAATGATGTCGGTTACTAAAAATAAATGTATCTCCAGTCCCAAACAACTTTTTCGGCACGGCTTTAAATTTCGAAAACATCTGTTTGCGAAAATCGTGTTAAAACACGCATTCCCCAATGCTTTGGAGAATCATACAACTTATTTTTTTATTCCATCGTTCTTCTTTTTGAAATTTATCAGGAACGTCAGAATTAACTTCCTTTGTTAGTTTCATTATAGGAGCCACAGATGGTTCAGTATAATGATTTTTACCAATTGAAAACCAGCTTTCGACATTCGGATTTGAAAATTTTCCCTTATTACCAAGTTTGGTTGAAAAACGTGTTCCATAGGGGTAAAAACACAATATACTTTTTTAAGGTAAGTTGTATAAATCATCGTATAAACAAATGTTGGCGCTTTTATCACTTTCGGTAACCAATAGCGCCGCTTTAACTGTGTTATAAATGTTTAAATATCATAAAAAAGGCTTTTGTAATATATAATAGATTTGAAAAAAAATGGTTTCTTGTGGTAGTCTCCACGAATCCATTGCAGATGTCTCTAGAATCCAACAACCGCTTTGGCTGTATAGTTTATTAAGGAATAATTTGAGTTCTTCACGGTATTCTCGGACAATGTTAGAATAGAATTGTGAACAAAAAATAAGACAATAAAGCTGAAAAACAGTATCGACTTCTGCAATATTTTCAAAGGACAACACACCACAGAAAATATCCAAAATTAGAGTTTTAACTACTTTAGTCCGGTAGCTTTTGTTTTATTTGAGATGAAACTATGTTAAATGAAAATAAATCCACAGAAACCCTTCGTTACATAAATCATCAGTTTTTGCTCAATCATTTAGTTGCATGCTCGGAATAAAGTTATGTGAGACACGCGATTGAATTTATTTATTTTTCATGCCTCTAATAGATTACAAAAGCATGGAAATAGGAACAAGCGTGTTAAATATCATTACTTCCTGCTTGTAATTTTTCTAAACCAACTTTAATTTAAAAATATGTAAATGTTTTTAAAATAATATTTTGTTTCGTTATTAACATACAAGAATTAAAAAAAACATATCTACTAAATTTTGTGAAAATGTTGTCATCAGTCTGGCACATATTTTATCGAACAGGTGTTGGTTATCTCAACGATTTGGCTTTTTAATAACTCGGTAGCACTCATAGCCTTCCTGAACCCGAATTCGTTTTACCATGGAGTAGGGTTTGTTAAACTTTATGGCACGCTCATAGTTAAATTTCCCTGAATTATTTTTAATGAGGGGTAAAACCTTTTTGTAAAGATTTCTATCAGTTGTGTCAAGTGAAAATTGCTATCGTTGTTCAGCACCATTTTATAATACGCCGATGGTCGAGTAATCAGAGTCAATGCTATTGAAATCGTGGGCTTAACCTAAAGACTCGTCAGCGCCAATACTTTTTTAATTTAATTTCTGCTGTAAAATTGATTCAACACAGATTTTGTTGAAATCTACATTCAATTTCTGCAAGTATAAGAGCCATCTCTTGTATGACCGTAATGAAAATATAAGGTAATGGTCAAATAAGCATAGTGCATTCCTGTTGCTAACAGTTTCAATTTTCTCTATTGAATTGATTAATATGCTTGAGTTCAAGCCTCGGTTTGGCATTAAATAATTTTTAATTTAATTTATTTAATTTCTCCCTTCCATTGGTACATATAAATGATGAGGATAGCGGTAAATTTATATATGGAAATGGTGAGGTGGTAAAGTAAGCGGGTGTTATAGGATTTGAAATCGTGGATGTTGTGCAGTGTTCGAACCTCGATTAAGAGTAAACAAAAAAATATGACCAATTTGTTAATAATTAAATTAAAAATATATATTGAGGCTTGAACTAGTTACATATGATTAAGATCCAATCACACAGCTTCTTTTACCCCTGAGCCACCACCATACATATAAATAGTGATATTCCAATCGTTTATAGCTGCCATTTCAATAAAAAAATTGAAAATTATAGCAACGGCAATCGATTCTGCGTTTATTTCACCATCGCTATAAACCATCTTGTATATACATGCTACTACTTGAAAAATATGAAAATGTTTAACAGAAGCTGTGTGTTGAACCAATTTGAATACAGAAGAAATTAAATTAAAATAATACCGTCACTAATTGGACTCGTACCTTGGTCCACGAATCCAAAGTCAATCACTCTACTACCTGGCCCACCACCCTATATGTTATTTGAAGTTATGCAAAGCTTTTATACTTTTCAATCTAATACTTTCCAATATCGTTTGAAACTGAACTGAACTGCATAGTGCCAGGTGCACCATTTAATGCGATTTTCGAAGAAAATAAAAATTTGACAAGCTATTCCTGCTTATGTTCTTAAAAATTATAAAACTTCCGTTCCAGTCAATGATGTTTGTTGCGATTTTCTAGGAGGGCCACAATATAGCCCATTGACCATACAAATTTTAAGTTTAAATCAGTACAAGAATAAAGTCCAAATAAAAATTTCCCTATACAAACTGAGCTGAGTTTAAGTCTCGATTAGGGCTAAAAAAAATTTAATTTAATTTCTTACAAATTAATTCAATTCAGATTCTGTTAAATTTTCATTTTTCTCTATTCAAATGGTGAGTATAAAAGATGGATGTATCAGTAATGAAATTGTACGGTAGTGGTCAAGTAAGCAAAGTAATGGGCGTTTGATTTATGGACGTGAGTTCAAGCGGCATTCGAGCTAAGTTTTTTTAAATTTAATATCATCTTACAAATTAGTTCAACTCAGTTCTAGTAAAATTTTCAAATTTTTCTAATTAATTGCCAAGTATAAAAGAGGGAGGTAGCAGCAATGAAAATGGTCGGCGCAATGGTCAAAAAAGCAGAGTCTAGAAATATTTTTTTTTATAAAAAAAATCGATGAGGTCTATTTGGTGGGTCAGGTGGCCAATATGTTGGTTTTCCAGTTGAAATGTGTTCACATCCATTTTCTTTAATGGCAATCAGTAATTATTTTCCTTTAGATGTAGTTAATCTAGAACCCCAGTGAGTATTCTTCGCATTGAAGTCACCACCTATTAAGAACTTTTTTCCCAGAAAAGTTTGAAGAACTCTGAGTATTGTTTGTTTTTAATAGAATGTCTTGGTGGACAGTACAATTCTGCCACAATAATAGGAAAGTTGTTGGTCACCCTTTAGTTTAAAACTAATTGATAAAACCACTCTAGGAATTGTCTACATTCTCGACGTTGCCTACGTTGTTGACATTATCCACGGGTATTCGACACGTCAATGTAGAAAATAATAGATGTCGCGTAAACGCCCATCCCTGATGTATACTTAAATAAAATATCTTGTTGTTATTTACATTTAAACATACATAGTTAAGTACATAACATAGAAATGATGTTGACGTTCTCTTTATTATAGTTAATCATTTCATCAAAGATTTCTGGAAATTAACAATTTTTGTACACAAACCTATATAGGTTGGGATTTTAGCTATATACAGACATAGAAGGTATACATCTAAAATAACAGTTGCCTTCTTTGTTTAGGGTTATCTATATAAGAGATGATAGTACATAACTTTCAAAAATATGCCCATCATTACTTCATTATTTTAGAAACGAAAATACGCCTTATGTTAATTAAATTAAAGACAATTAATTATAATTGGAGTCTTTTTAAGATTTAAGAAAAATGAAATATAAACAATTTGGGGTGGGATGTCTCTATTCTTTCCCCTTTTAAAAAAATTTGTATGGATGTTAATTTATGCTATACTACACAAAACATTAATCGATTATATTTACAGTGAATTAATATATGTATTTGTTTTAAAGTCGTACAGTTTAGATAAAATATCGATAATATCCCAATTTAGGTTCAACCGTTGGTATATCGTTTTGGAAAATATTCTAAATCAATTGGATGGTTCATTTAACTTAAGCTCTTCATAATTTTTAATTATTCTTTGTTTTGTACAAAAAACTAAAAAATTTATTTTATTGGAATAATTTAAACTTTTTCAGAGTATTTACATATACCATATAGTTCTCTAGTTGATTTGTGTTATTGCCTTTGCCAATAGTATAATGAATCCAAAGGAAATTAACCTTTCTTTATAATAATAATAATGATTTGGTTGTTGTTGTTGTTGAATTTCAACTAATTAAAAAGTAAGATGAAGCACAGTTTTTTAATGAGCTCTTCGTTTTTCTTTTTTGAAACATTAAAACTAATAATAAAAATAATAAGAAGAAGAAGAAGAGATACGGTTGATGGAATAAAAAAATGTCGGCTTTAATCGAATAAATTAAAAAATTTAATTAATTTTTATTGATGATTCTAATGATATTTTTTTAATTTAAATATGAAAATATTTTATTTGTTTCTTCATTTTAATTTGTTTAAGTTTAATATTAAGCCAAACGAAAAACATCGGATTCGAGAAAGATCGGTGTAATGTATCGTGAGGTTTTTGGGAAAACCGTTGTCCGGCGGACATGGCGCATTTATAATCTTCCTAATCTTTTTTAAAGTGAAGTTTTTCCTTAAGGAAGATATTTATTAATTTAACTAGACGTCCAATTTCAGTTGCGTTTCAGCTAGCGGTAATACTCACCGAGTAGCACATGTATCATACATTGTTCCTTATATACAATAATTCTATACCTATACCTGTCTATATACAAAAATCTGAAGATTGTGGGTGTAATACATCTCTAAATGAAATAGTGTAACGCATGCATTATCAATATTATCATTTTTGTTTTGATGGTACACCGACTTTTCGGCTCGGCGATCAATTTTCAATTTATACTTATACGTCACTAGTAATTATTGACTACGTCATGAGCCAAAATTAAAAAAACAAAAGTTCGAGTCGTCATCATAATATTTTTTCGTTGATTAGGATCATTCGAGTGAAGTTCTTTGGCCGATAAAGACCACAGGGAAACATAGTGGAATACAAATATTAAAATTATTTTTTGTTTGGTCATTACTGTCATTAGTAATTATAATTAGATTAAGTTTAGCTAAAGTTGGCAAAAGCTGCAGGTGGTGACTCCGACGTAATTCTGATGGCAGTCGGTTGACCACGTGGTCGGTCAACCGTTACAGTGGCGCCTAACAGTTGAACCTGATAGTAGATTTGATTTATTTAAAGCCATGCAATCCCGGCTTACTCATTTGTCCGGTAGGCAAACCCCTGCGACCCAGGTCAATACTTACGAATCAAATGCATGTAACAGGTATATGTCATTCATTATCAAGTGTTCAACAATTTATTGCTGATACTGGAAATTTAAATGATTTGGCAAAAGCAAACAAGTATTGAAAACATTAGTGTTAGTGATACAAGCTCAACCAAAATTTATTCCTGGTAGTTCAAATAGAGATCTTGATAATCATTTTAAACTAAACATAACAAAACACTCATCTATAGACGAAACTTTGATAGAACCTTCTCCTGTAACAAATAACAATAGTTCACCCACGCTTAAATAATTGTTGGAACCGCAGCATTACAATCCATTTTGTAAAGATTACAACAATTATTTACTCAAGTCAACGTTCTAAGTGTCAACAGGTTCCCTAGCTAAAGTAATAACTTCAGCAGGTACCATATATCAAAAATCAGACCAAATTCCTCCACATCACACTAATAGTATAGTATCGAATACTAAAAAGAGTATTACACCGAGTTACGAAACACTCTCTAATGTGACTCGCAGTGCATCAGCAATCCCAAATATGGTACCAGCCGTCAGTCACTTCAACCTTAATAAGCGTTCCAACTTTCTCAATTGTTTTTCCTGGTCTATCATCATATGTATGTATATACTACTGCGCAAATAAATACTCCATCACTGAATTTAGCAGTTTACACAGTGATACAACACTAAAAGCAGTAGCAAATTACCCTGGTATCTTGCCAATTCACCATATTCCATCGCTAAACGTACCATCAGTATTACTATTAGTTCACCAAAAACCAATAATCAATGTTTTCGTTCCAACGCGTTTACGCATCATACAAACTTTTCTGTTGCTGGCCCAGATAACCCTAGAAGTAGAATATTATCCGTAAAAGGAACCTTTCTCGCTCTGGTATCGATGGGATGGTTCGTAACTATAGTGCTCCAATTGATTAATTTCTATTTCAACTGGAAACAGTTACTGAATCAATGGGAATTACCGTTAATTACGATCAATTGCTTTTTTTAGGTTAGGTGGCCGCCTTTTACAATACACTTAGACCGGCAACGGTAGGTTGTGATACCACAGGTACACATTCACACACACATTCATTCAACCCATTCATCATCATTCACACAAGTACAGTATACCACCTGTTCAATGCATAGCTCCATGTCACCAAGGATATAACCTGGATATACGGCCATGGTGTAGTGGTTAGAGTGATGAACTGTGGTTTCGTAGAGACAAGTTCAAATCAAAATTTTTTAAATTAATTTCTTCTTCCAAATTAGTTCATTTAATATTCTGTTAAAATTTTCATATTTCCATATTCAAATTGTAAGTAAGTCAAATTGTAAATAAAAGTTGGATATAGGAAGTCAATATCATGAAGCGGTGGTTCAGTGGATAGAGTTAAGGACTTTAGTTTCGTGGACTTAAGTTCAAAACTCAGTCGTGGACGAAGCATTTTTTAATTTGATTTCTTCTGTCAAAATATAATTTTCTAATTTCTCCATTCAAATGTTAAGTATTAAAGAACGATATAACCTGGATTAGTATATACGGTGGTCAAGAAATAGATTCATTGATTGGTGTCGTCGGCCTGAGCCAAGCAAGCCTCGGTTAAGGGCCAAAATTTTGTTTAAATCAATTTCTTCTTATAAATTGGTTCAACACAGCTATTTTCACCATTTTCAATTTTCTCTATTCAGATAGTATGTATGAGAGATTATATATCTTGTATACCACTCGTTCTATATGTACCGGTGGTTAAGTGGTTAGAGTAATGGACTATGGTTTCATGGATCTAAGTTCGAATCTCGTTTTTTTTCTTTTTGCACAAAATTCATTCGCTTCTGTAAAAATTTTCATATTGCACGAGAAACACGAAAATTTTATTTCAAGCTGAACAACAATTGAATTGATAGACATTTTGGTAAATTTGAGATCTTTTTTTTGTACAGAATCAAGGATTAAACCATGACACACGAAACCAATAGCCATCACTCTAACCACTTAACCACCGCCGTATACTGATATGTATGTCTTTAATACTTATAATATTTGAATGGAGAAAACTGAAAATTTTTATTTGAAAAACGGTTGTTTAACGGTACATTAATGTGTCCATTACTGAGTGTTTCGGTGCTACATCCATTTTTTATATTAGCAATTTGAATAGAGAAATATAAATTAAAAATAATTGGATCGAACCGAGATTTGAACTTGGGATTACGAAACCAACGTCCATCACTCTAACCACTCGACCACCGCCGCATGATTGTTAGCCAAACCCAAGGATAAGGCTCCGCCTCCAATCAATATAATGAGAATAACTGAACATGACACTGTCTCTTATGAATTCAATTACTGATAAATAATACAGAATTGTGTCTCAGAACAATAATATATGGAAAATCAACACAACAGACGTTGACACATATAGAGCATTAGCTACAAAGCTTACAGAAGAAGAGAAAGAATGGTACACTTATGAAGACCAAAATGACCGACCGATAAAAGTGATGGCTAGAGGTATTCATCCTACCTGTAAAATAGAGGATATAATAGACGATTTAAAAAGCAAGGGGTGGAAGATGGAAAACGCCGCAAGCATAATTAAAAAAGAAAAACAGGAAACTGATCAAAGAGTCAAAATTAACAAGAGAGGACTCCCATTATTCATGCTTACTTTTAATAATCTTTACCATTAAAGCTATTCTCAATATGAGGGTTAGAATTGAAGAATTAAGAAAGATCGCTGATTTAATACATCAATGCCAAGGCTTTAACCATCCCCAGAAATATTGTAGCAGAGAGCCTAGATGTGTAAAATGCTCCGGAAGACATCGAGCACAAGGCTACCAACTGTGGGAAACTACCACCCCTAAATGTTTAAACTGCAAAGTATAGATCATCCCGCAAACAACAGACGATACGAGATAGCTATAAAAGAACTGCAAAAACTGAGGAATATAAAAACTGAGTTTAAGCAAAACCGTGAAATACCATTCGACAGAATACCACCGAAAAACTCAGCGAAAGCTAGCCAAAAATCCTTTGCAGCAACGGGCCCAAAGACATACTCGCAGATTGTCCAGCAGCAAACGGAGCCATGCAATTTTAAGGAAAATCAAGAAACTCCAATTCTTGAAAAAATACTTAGAACTATACAAGCTTTAAACATGCGCATAGCCTAGTTAATATAAAATATCGAGGCGCAAATACTATTCATATGGGAACTGAGAGATTTGGTTAATGTAAAGTGGAAGGTTCGTAAAACCTGGCAGTGGAATAGAGCACCACAAAGTAAATCGAAACTAATCTTAATTATTTAAGCAACAAACAAGGCCAAAAAGACAAAGACTACTCCCTCTGGAAAGCACCAAAAGGATTTAAACGACCGAACATTCAGATGCCTCCTATCAAAAAAGATGATGAAACTTGAGCAAGAAGTGCTAAAGAAAAGGCTGTCTTGTTCGCAGCCCACCTTGATAATACATTTCAGGCCCTTCCGAGACAATCAGCGGAAGAAAACATAACCGCAGTTAAAACAATGGATAATAAAAACATCCAACCAGTAACATTACAAGAGATGAAATATGAGATTATTAAAAACTTAAGATCAAAAATAATACCTGGTTACGACTTAATTTCAGGACAAATAGTTAAAGAACTCTCCGAAAAAGGTTTACGAAAACTACTCCAAGTAATAAACACAAAATACGTTCCATACCAGTGGAAGGTGGCAGAGGTGATTATGATTCCAAAACCTAATAAACCTCAACTTTAAAACCTCATATAGACAAATTTCGCTACTTCCTACAATTTCAAAATTGTTCGAAAAGCTATTGCTATTTGGTTAAAATCAGTATAATAGAAGAAATAAACATCACATCAATTTGGCTTTATAGAGAGGCACTCTATACTATAGACGAAGTGCATAAAATTACCGACTTAATTGAAACTGCACTGGAAAAGAAGAAAATATGTTCAAATGTCTTCTTGGACGTAGCACATGCCTTTGTCAAAGTATGGCACCGAGGACTAGAGTATAAACTACACCGTGACCGGCCACATCAATTTAACCAGATATTAAAATCCTATATCTAGCTGATCTAAAACAAATATCGGCTGGAGTTCCTCAAGGAAGTATGGAGGAAAGGAACGAAATCCATAAACGTGAACTTCACTAACTTGACTAACAAAAAAGTTAACTTCATACCAATCCATCTGAACTCACAGAAAATCCCGCATGCAAATACGGCCCAATACTTAGGCATAACACTTGATGCTAAACTCAAGTGGACGGAGCAGGTGAAAAAGAAAAAAAGAAGAGCTAAACATCAAATACAGGAAAATGTACTGGCTCTTAGGTCGAAAATCCGAGCTAACAGTACAAAATAAACTGATATTATATCGGCAGGTACTTAAACCTATACGGACCTATGGTATACAACTGTGGGATTGTACCAAGAAGAGCAACGTTGATATAATTCAAACCTTACAAAACAAAGTTTTACGTGGCATTGTGAACGCTCCATGGTACATTAGAAACGACAACCTTCATAAGAATCTAAAGATGGATAACGTTGTCGAAGAAATCAAGAACCATGCAAAGAACACGTACAACGACTCGGTTAACATCAAAATGCAGATATGCCCCGTATGCTGACCAACACAGACCCAGTCAGACGGCTTCGAAGAACAAAGCCTTTAGATTTAGGGCAGTTAATGTAACGTATTATCAGTTTGGAACTCACCACTGGGTGAAACTCCACTAAAGTTAACACATTTACTATAGACGTAATTGGTGCAATGGGCTATGGTCCCTATATGTATATGGCTCCATATAAGAAATACGAATTTTAATTAACGGTTCTCGAGAACCATGAGTGCCGGAAAAAGTTTCCATTGTTTTCGACTTGATAAATCGTTGCACTATGAACAACCATTAATTAAAATCCATATGTCTTATATGGAGCCATATACATATGAGCCCATTGCGCCAATTATAACATACGGCTGGTGGTCAACGATTTATTACTACAAGTGGTCATCATGTGAAGTCGAAAACAAAGGAAACTTTTTCCGGCAATCATGGTTCTTGAGAACCAGTAGTTAAACTCCTAATTTTATGTATGGGGGCCATATTCATATGTATTTCTGAGCGTGGTAGTTTCTTCTTACGACATGAATGAATAAGCTAACACGTCGCTTGCAAATTTTAAAAAAAGATAATATCAAATTTGGGATGTTTTTTAAAATCCTATAGGATGGGATGAGAATAGATTGCCTGATGAATATTATTAATTTTTCTGGGATGGAATTCACACACTTCTTTAAATTGGCCATATGCACACTGCATAGCTCCATGCTACCCTGTACTAGCATGAACGATGGGTCGGCCCATGAGTTCTACATTCCAACAGAGGGTTATAGATTCTTTCAATTTAATCACCAATCGTAATCGGGAGCTGAAAAATCCCTTTTGCACCCCGCATGTGTTGGAATTCGAACCCTCCCGATAGTCACTGCGCTATTTGCTCGGTAACTGAAGTTGTTACTAATTCAATGGAGTTTGTATAAGTAATTCTAGTTCCTATAATTGAATAATATATTTACATCGCTAAAACATTTATTTTTGGAATTTAGAATTTTGAAAAATGTTAAACTTATACTCGTAGATAAATTTATATTTAAAGTTGGTTTTATGTGACAATGTGACATACAAATTTATCTCGCTTTAAAACCAATTCTAATAATTTTTTAATACTTTCATAAGTTCCTATATTTTGATTAGATATTGATAACAATAATAAAAACCAAATTGTTATTATAAATCAACAAAAATCCAATTCAAGCAGCTTTTTCAAAGCTTTTCGTTTTTTATGAACGACATAAAAAAAAATAGATTTTTGTTTTAGTGGATGGAAAATGTACGAAGTATACAAAAACAAATATGATTGGAACGAGGGATTCCTTAAGTATAAAAACGAACAAAAATAAAATATTCTCTGTCATCATAAATTCATAACTCTACACCTAAATGGGGATGTATGAGCTTATTGAGCATAAAGTTATGAATGTGATGGAAACGGTATGATAGTAATAATATTTATTGATAGTAACAATAATATCGATTATTAAATTTAAAAAATAATAAAAATTTCCCTTTTCGATTTTATTTATCGTCGCTATCTATTTTATACTGTAGCATTGTATATATAGATAGACAATCTATAGATAGGAAAAATATATATTTTAGTTAAATTCGTTTTATTTATTTTATAATCATAAAAATTCATAAATATAACGAAATGATAAATAATAATTTTCTGTTTTAAGCTTTTTCCGTTTATCTTATTTTTTATTTTTTTTTTTAATGTTTAAGAAAATAAAATGTAATTGAAGCTTTAAAGGAAATATGATTGGGAGCAATAAAATTTCATTATCGTTTTTTATATTGCGCTATTTTATCTATCAATATGATCGATAAATTTTAGTTACAGACATATTTTGCAAAGCGATTTTTTTGCTGGTTTATTAATAGGTATGGCGTTTTGTAGGGTGTTACGGATAATATAGTGAAGGTGGAAGGTTGGAAAAAATATAAAATATTTTACTGCTCTAATAGATTATATTTGTAAATTTCGCTTTTAATTAAAAAATTATGTGATCATTCTGACAATAACGGATAATAATTCAGAGATTTAAATATCTATAAAAAAACATTACATTTAAAAAGTGAAATTCATAATAAATTTAAATAAAAAATCAAGCTAAAAATAAGTAAAAACATCTGTTTCATTTTTGCAATGCCATTATGTGTGCGGTATTTTTTTCTTTGCTTAATGACATTATGTTTTTCAACTTAACGTTGTAACCACTAACGTACATTTTATTGATAACAACATTAATGCTTCCCTCATTCATGAGTGTAACTCGGCTGATCTTTCGGCAGTGCTGATCACTTTAATTGTGAATAATTCTTGCACTAAGCTGGTGCTTGCATCAGTTTATTTACCGTATGACTCTGTCTTACCTCCTCCCTCAGAGGAGCTGGCTAACCTTGTATCATGGAGCAAGCATAAGCACATCTCTCTTGTAATCGGATGTGATGCTTATGCCCACCATTCGATATGGGGTATAGTACGAATATTAATCAGAGGGAATCTTTTTTGTTCAACTATATGTAAGCTTTTCTAACCTAGAAGTAACACACTTAATATAAGCAGCGAGCCGCCGTTTGTTAATTCAATTCGGCGTGAGGTGATTGACATCAGTTTATGCTCTATGTCTATCATTGATGTAATTTTTAATTGGAAGGTGACAGCTGATGGTCTCACCTCTGATTACAGCTCGTTTAACGTTAACATTTAATCGACCACCTACAAATCCATATCGTAACAGAAAATTAGCCAATTGGGAACATTTCTCTCTCGAGCTGGGTTCTTTACTTACCCCACCTATAGTAAGCCGGTCGAGTAACGACATTGAGGTACATGCATCTTCACTTGAGATGGCAATTTCGACTGCTTTCGACTAATAACAAACCCTTTTGGAAATCTGATCTTAAAAGATTGATTGAGATAATTTTCGAGCGGCATAAAAAGAGTATAAACGAATTCTAAGATCCGCTCACAGAGCCTCGTGGTTAAACTTCTACGAGGAAATTAATAGCCTGTCGGCGGTGGCAAGACTAAATAAAGCGATGGCTAAAAATGGAGTTTGTAGACCTGATACCCTTCGTCTATCTGACGGTCAGCTTACCTCATGTCATAGAGAAGTTGATGAGCTGCTTCTGTCTGTTCATTTCCCTGGTTGTGCCATTCTGTCAACTCAGATGATGTTACTACCGAATCCACTAAGGTTCCTTCTGTCGCTCCTGATTGGGATATGGCTTACACGCTGATCAATCTTGTTCTGTGGTGGTGTTGATGTTCTTTGCTGGTGTTGATTTTCCTTACACCTTATAAGGCTGGTGGGCCTGATGGTATTTTTCCCGCTGAATTACAGCACGGCTTTCCCATCATTCAGGACCATCAGATATACCTTTTCCAGGCGTGTATTTCTGTCTACGCTGTTCCAAAATCCTGGAGCAGGAGTAGAGTCGTTTGTATTCCGAAGGCTGGCAAATCCGATTATACCGATCCCAAGTATTTTTGACCTATTAGTCTGTCTTCAACTTTTCTTAAAGTCTTAGAAAGAATCGTCGACAGATTCATTAAAGACAAGCACCTAATTACCTTCCCACTCAGTTACATGCAACATGCTTACAGAGTTGGTAGGTCCTGTGAAACTGCCTTACATGAACTTGTAACCAGGATTGAAAGATCCCTCTTTAATAAGGAGTTTCTTGTAGGTACTTTGCTCGATATAGCGGGAGCTTTTGATAGTACCTCGTTTATTTCGATTACTAATGCCTATAATAATTTTGGTATTAATCACACCATGGTCAAATGGATTGAATCCATGTTCAAGTCTCGCGCTGTTGAGATTAAACTAGATGGCGTTTCAGTTTCAGTCAAGGTTGCCAAAGGCTGTCCCCAGGGGCTGTCTCCTCTGCTATGGCTTTTGGTTACTGACGGATTACTGGTTAAGCTGCAGCAATCTGGCTTCATTGCACAGAGTTATGCTGATGATCTTGTCTGAATAGTTTCAGGTAAACAGGGCCCACGGTGTAAACCAAGAGGAACTACCCTAATTCGCAGAAGCGTACTGCAATCTTAGCAAACTGTAAAAGTTTGAACCAAGGAATGTATAATAACTGATCTACGTTCAAAGATCCGGAAGAGAACACTTGGGAACTAGATCCGACAAAGGCGGGACAGCTGCAGAGGTAGTGTATGCAGTCGTCCACTTCTTTTAAATGTCTTTACTAGGCGTAGGAGTGGTCTGGATCTCCCATTCCTTCTCTTTTTGGGAGAACGATTACCAGATGTTACCAAGTCAAGCACCTTGGTGTTATCTTAAATAGCAAGCTTTCCTGGAAATCTCATCTTGATTCCAAGTTGCTAAAAGCCACTGCCATATTTTGGCAATGCAGAAGGGCTTTTGGGAATTCCTGGGGTCTAACACCCAGGATGTTGTTTTTCATTTATACATCGCTGGGCATACCGATATTATCGTACGCTTCTGTTGTGTGGTGGCCACTTGTTAATCTAAAGGCTTCTACTGTTAAACTTAATAGTCTTCAAAACACGGCTTGTAGAGCTGTAACTGGAGGTATGTCCTCGACTCCACTCCCTGCTATGGCCACCTTCTTTCCTTGCCTCAATTACGCACCTTTATTCTCGGCACTGCTTGTTCCGCAGCGTTTCGCTTGAGGTGCAGTGGGGCCTGGAATGTTCTCGGTTCTATCGTGGGACATAGACTAATTTTTAAAAAATTAACTTAATCTTTACCAGAAATTGATACGGTTAATGATAGATCACTGAATACAACTTCTCCAACTTATTCTCGGTGGTTTATCCATCAAGGGATTTGTGATTTTCGGAGGATTTTCTCCAAAAATTAGACGAGTCGATAGTCTTTTTTTCAGATGCATCTCACTCAGTGCTAGATTTGGAATCCACTGTCCTTCCACCGTTTTCCAAGCGGAAATAGTAGTGCTGACGTATAATGCTATGGAGACTCTGAATTTCTCTGCTAAAAACCAAAACATTATTCTGTGTACTGATAGCAAAGCTGTTCTCAATTCATTCAATAATTCCTTGACTGTCTCCAAACTTCTCAAGGATTGCAAACACTTCATTAATCTTCTTTGCTCCTATAATACCGTTAAGGTAATGTGCGGGTGCCAGCACATTGTGACATCGAAGGGAATGAGATCGTTAGCCAAATCCGGTTCCCAGCTAACTCTAATTGGACCTGAACCCGCGGCATCCTTTTCTTTTAACTACTCCAAGAAAATTATAAGGAACCACGATTTGAGAGATCTAAGACTATACAGTGGCTTTAAACTTCTAGTTGTTGTATGGCGAAGAACTTCATTAGCGAGCCCAATTTCCGGCGAGTCCCGGCATTGAGTGCGGAATCCGTATGGTTTCCAACCAATTAAAAATAAAAATAATTAACACCAATAACACCTCCTTTTCTAACTCTGATACAAGTTGGTAAAGTGTAATGAATGCTCTGACAATTACCACTTGCAACCTTTGATACCAACTTTCCACGAAGTTTTGGGTATGCAGGAACTTGTCACTGGGGTCATCTGAAACTGGGAATTGGAGAACATATGGGTCTGTTTATTATCTCTATGAAATAGTTCTTTTAGCACCATATCTCTATTTTTCGAGTATCCGAATCCATGGATTCTTACCATTCGAAAATGTAAACAGAAACTCTCATCGGTCCCATATTCAGTTACATAAAAAATGGAACAAGCATTCTTTATATTGAGCCTCTGGAAAAACAATTTTTAAGACGAAACGCGTTTGATATCGTAAATTATGGCTTTTGGCTTCAAATGTCCTATTCACATGTTAATTAACATATTTCATAGAATGTCTCGAAATTGTAGTCTTGAGCCATAGAACTCATCACGCAAAACAACAATGGTACATTAGCATGTTCAATTTTGCCACGCATGGTTAAAAGTTGGCGCACTTAGTATCACTGAAACAACCTTGAATGTTCAAGCTAACATTTCACCTCTCCAAGTAGTTTAAGGTTTCATTGAGAGAACAAATAGTTCTCCATCGAAATATTTTTATGGCCCCGGAATCCTTATATTTAAAATATTATTATGTTGTTTTACAGCAGTAGACCTCGCTCTAGTGATTTTTTTGCTTTTACTCGGTAAGTAAACTCGACGTTCTGGTAAACTTTTGACGACGTTACTCCGAATTATTTAAAAAGGTACAAGTGTGGAATTATGATTTACTTCAAATATCGATTTATCATAAGCAACAGGATAATTAGTATGGTTGAATGGGTTCTTTATTTAGAAATCATTTGAATTTTAGTAACCATTCTTCTCTTGCATAATTTTTAGCATCAATAAACCGCATTACATGCAAAAAGTAAATATAACTGTTTCCTGGGGATCCCCGACATTTCAATTTTGGAAATTTAAGGGAATTCTTGAATTTTCAATATTCCCATTATTGGGTAATCGCCGACTTTTAAAAAGGTTTAATTATAGAATACCTTGTATGAGCACATTTCTTACTCATATCAAGCGCCAAATCAAGATATTATCAACCAAGACTTAGTACCCAACTCAAATATAATATAATAATTAATCGAATATCTCATAACTCTTAAATCCGCATAGCTCATGATAATCTTTCGGCCTTTGAGTTATTTTCGGGAGCATTTATATGCATACAATAATACATCGACGGACGGATCCCAGCAGTATAACTCTGAATAACACCGTATCAATCGCTAGGATTATTGAAACTTTGTTTTAATTAGACAATCAGATTTACCTGATGCGTGTAGTTCGCATTAAGTTTTTAAATAATGAACAACTAGGTCGTTGTCCTCTCTACCTTGATAACCTTGTAACAACAAAACATAGCTAGCAGAAAAAAAGGTGTATGATGTCTTTAAAAACACTTCGTGTGTATTAAATAATCAACCGTACCAGGACTACTAAAGTATTGCATACTTCAACACGCCAATTTCTAGTTTCCAACTCCACTGCGTATGTATTTTAAAAATCAATTTTGCAACATTGGGTCTTCACGAAACTTCAGCAAACTATATGCATAACAATAACTTTAAAAAATCTGATTTCAAAACATCATAAATTTTAGAAATTATTTTTGAAACAGCCTGAAACGATATTTTGAATGGATGAAAAGTTACCTCCATATTGAATACCTGGTTTTTGCTTGAACGCATTGGCTCAAAACAGTGTCGTGGTACTGTATACTTGGTCCTACTTTCTGCAATAAAAGTTTGTAAGATCAAAGGGTCAGATCAGTTAAATTGTAGAAGAAACAGAGTTTTCAGAGTCAAAAATATGCTTTGTATATCGTATTTTATGACGTCTTTACCGTAACATGAATACAGATATGTATTTGAATTATCTGCACTTAGGCTAAACAAATTTTCGTGTATGTATTTTCCCAACAGAAGGTTTCAGTCAAATAAAACTACATCAGCTGTATTGTGCAATACGGTGGAAAAATGTTAAAAAACGACTGAGAAAACAGATTATTCACTCTGAAAGGTAACAAAAAAACTAAAGAGGCCAACATTATCGAGGCCACCAATTGGGCAAACAAATAAGCATTGGGTAGAAAAGGCTACTGCTTTCTCTAACTACTTGAAAACAACCAGAGTTTACAAAGGACCCTTCGAAACCAATCCCTGTAAAATTGAAGTGATATAAAGTTAAAAATGCCATCAAAGACTGTAAATAAAATTACCTAATAAATGCATAAATCTCATAACTTACATCTTAAATTTCCGTAAAAATGGAAAATGTTGCTAGTTACAATGATCAAGCAAAGCCCGGAAGAGACACATATTATTATTATGAATTATTGTATTTTTCCAAAAACAAAAGAATAATACAGATATTTGTTGCTGGATACAAATTATAATAAACGAAGCCTGCATGACAGATGCAATTTTTTACTGAGTTAACAAGCAACAAATTTCAATAGCCTGTTCTGAACTTTAACACAGCATTGAGACTGCGTCACTGTCATTCTACGCTATCGTACCAATTTTGTTGGCATTCTGGTGTACGAGGATGGATCCGCAGAGAAAAGACCTGATCAGTGACTGACCGATTCGGACAAAATCCTCCTTGATAGTCACCAATAAGGCATATCTTCGGTTCGCCACACTGATCGGGTAAAGTCGAAAAGACAGTTCCACAAAGTTAAAAGAAAGCCTACTTCGATCAGACAACCAAACACATAAGTATTTATCAAAAAGAAGAAGTTCCATTTTCTTGTTCAAATCAGATAGAATTAAAAGTTGATTTTTCGAAGTAGGCAGAAAAATGAATCCACATTATTGACCGATCAAATTAAAGTTCAATCAATAAATTGGTTACTAAAGATTTAAAATTATTTTTTAATTAATTTACGTTAAAAACAATCATGAAAATTAACCATATAAATGGTTAAAAAAATCTTTGGTATTCGAATATCAAATGTCCTATTTATTTTCAAAACCTGACGATGGTTTGAATTTGAAACTTTAGACACCAAATCTAAATTTATTAAAGCCAAGGGGTACCAATTGTTTTATATGCCAGATTCAATTTATATACAAACATATCTATTCTATTCATATATACATTCGCTCCTTAAGTATAACTGATAAAGTGCACAACCACCCCTTACAAAGCATATAGAAATCGTAATAAATCTCTATAAATTTCTCTCAACAAAATCTTCCTTCGTATGTTCGACACAATATATTATTGATAAAACATTGGGTTTTATTTGATTTTAATGCTCAGTATGAGGTGGTGGAAGATCATGATGATAACAATGATGTCCCAACTATATTATAATTTATATTTAATGCACATAAAATTCAGAATACAAAATATGACATGTTTGGAAAAAAAAATTCAATAAATTTTCTATTATTTGACATAAATCAATTATTTTTATTTAATGTCTTACCAAGCATATATACTCGTATAGTCTTCCATGTTATCAATGGTTACATTGAAAGCCATAAATTATCTTTAACTGACATTTGATATTTCTTGTCTTGTTTATTTATTTATTTATAGTTTGAAGCCCAGGTTGATTGTTTATGATCAGTATAGTATAGTTATTTAGGATAGGATGTAATTTATTTTCCAATTTTTATTGTATTCGATAGGATGATTACACCATTTTGTAATGAATATGATTGTACATAGAATAGCAGAACTGAATTAATTAATGATGTTAAAATGCAACATCAAAGAAGATATCGATATTACCCTTTAAAAGAGGCCTAACATACCATAGATACTAGGCATCACATTACAATATATTTGAATAAGATCTGATGCATCCCTGCAACATATTACATCATAGAGGGCAATCGCAACCACATGATGTTGCTTGTTTAGCAGGGAATAAGAATTTTTAAGCAACATCAGAGTCGCCTTTGTAATGCAACCTTTTTCACCGCTATCGAGTGGTCTTGGTTCCTACCATCACTATACTGGAGAGACCAACTTTTTGGTTAAGGCAATACCGCAAGCAAATGTGAAAACGACAAATCTGTCCGGTTTTTCCGTTAACTATGAAAAAAGCAAAAAAGTCTAAGCAACAGATTGATTGGGATAACTTCTTGTTAACACAAAAGGATTATAAAAGAAAGATCCACTCTAAGAGCCTCGTAATTAAACTTCTTCGAGGAAATCAACAGCCTATCTGCTGTTGCTGGACTCAATAAAGCTTTAACTAAGATGTATGTGTAAACTTGATTCTCTTCGTTTACCGGACGGGCAGCTTACATCTGCCAAAAAAAAAATTGGTGAGCTGCTCCGTTCGGCTCATTTTCCTGGTTGTGATATCGTCAACTCGGTTGATGTTGTTGCCGAGCTCACTAGGACGTTTGTTGCAAGTCCCGATTAGAGTTTAGCTCACAAGCTGATCAATCGTGATGTCTTGCAATGGCGCCTGTTATCCTTTGCGTCTTATAAGGCTGACGGCCCTGGATGGTTTTTTTCGGGATCATTTGCTCCAGTTTTTTCAAGCGTGTGTTGCTTTTAACACTGTTCCAAATTCTTGGAGCACAAGTACAGTTGCTTTTATCGCGAAAGCTGGTAAGTCCGATTAAACGGAGCCTAAGTCTTTTCGGCCTATTAGCCTATCCTCAACTGTTCTTAAAATTCTGGAAAGAATTGTCGATAGATTCATTAGAGATCATTTTCTAATCACATCCCCAATATGCTTACAGAGTCGATGAGTCCTGTGAAACCGCCCTACATGAACTTGTAACCAGGACCGAAAAATTTAATAATAAGGAGTTTCTTGTGGGTACTTTCCTGGCTATTGCGGAAGCTTTCGATAGCACTTCGTTTGCTATGATCAATACTGCCTGTACCAATTTTGGTATTGATCGCACCATTATCTTATGGATTGAACACATGCCCAAGTCTCGCACTGTGGAGCATGATGGCGTGTTAGTTTATGCTAAAGTTACCAAAGGCCGTCCTTAAGGAGGTATGCTCTCACCCAAAGCTGCACCAATCTGGCTACATTTCACAGAGCTACGTTGATGATATCGTTTTGACAGTCTCAGTGTCTTATCCGACCTATCTCAGCATGCCTTAACTATTGTGGAGGCATTGTATGGTGAGAAGGGTCTTCACGTCCAATCCTTTTAAAACTGATTTAATTGTCTTTACAAGGAAGAGGAATACTATTAAACTATCTGTTCCCTCCCTTTTTGGGGAACGATCATCAAATGTGACCATGTCAAGCACCTTGGTGTTGTCCTAGATAGTAAACTTTCCTGGAAGAAGCACCTGGATTACAAGCTTCAAAAAGCAACAGCCATTTTTTGGCAATGTAAAAGAGCTTTTGAGAAATCCTGGGGTTTAAGCTCGGTTCTACCGCTACTATCGTACGCTTCTATTGTGTGGTGGCCAGTGGTTGACCTGAGGGCTTCTGTATAGCCAATCTTAATGGTCTACAAAATCTTGCTTGCAGATCCAAAACTGGGGCTATGTCCACGACTTCACTTCTTGCCATGGAATCAATTCTTTACTTGCCTCAGTTACGCACCTTTATTTTAGGCACAGCTTGTTCTGCAGCATATCGTCTGACGTGCATTGGGGCATGAAATGTTTTCGGTTCTATCGTGGGACATCGACAAATTTGTAAAAAAATTTCTTCTTGGTATGGCTTATCCTTCGACAGATTTGTGGAGATGAGTCCATAGTCTTTTTTTTTATGGCTCTCGTTCTAACCTCAGTGCAGGTTTTGAAATCTATTGTCCTTGGCCGGATCTGAGACTTTTCGGTAGTCTTGGTTCGCATTGTACTGTTTTTCAGGCGGAACAATAGCGATGACACGTAGTGTTACTGCGGCTTTGAGTTTTGCTGTTAAAAACAAAAGTATTCTACAAAAGTAAAGCTGTACTTAACTCTTTAAGAAATCCTTTGACTGTTTCTAAACTCGTCAAGGAATGCAAACATTTCATGAACCTTCTTTGTTCTAACAATAAAGTTACGGTCATGTGGGTACCGTCTCATTGTGACATCGTAGGCAATGAGATCGCGGATTGTTTTTGGCTAAACTCCTGGCTCCCAGGTCTAAACTTGATCAGTTTATTTATAATTGCGATAGAATCCTAGGATTGCACCATGGGCCTTTGTGGCATTAAGTGCGGAATCCTCGTGGGTTCCTTTGTTCATGAAAAAAAATCACGGACGGCGAATGTCATCACATCATAAATGAATCAAAATAAATGACATTTAGTTTACGATTTTGGAAAACGAGGAAGCGTTCATTAACTTCAAATATTATACCATTCAGTATTTTGCCGTCCAGATTTTAGCTTGACGGCCAGCAAAACATAAAATAACGTTATTTTTATGAAATTGTATCAATTTTAATAAAATTCCGTTATAATAACATAGTTATTGTTCATTAAAACTATTTTTAATTAACTTTAATGTAATAAGTCCTATTTTTCTGTCAAAACATGTATTTGTCGGTTTTCAATGCCGGTTTGACGGTGCAGCATGATGCTTAGCTATATACCATTATGCCAGCTCATCGCTGTGCGATGTACAAATTTGAAAATTCAAGTTATTTAATTATTGCAAATTTCGCTGTTTAATTTCCAATTGAAAGCTTTCGATGAGACGGAACGAGCGGCATGGACTGAAGATTTACATTATTTCCATTAATTATTTAATTTTTAGGTATAAGCTATAAATATAATATGTATAAGCGATAAATATTGTAGAGAAAAGATTTAGGAAACATAATCTGATGTAGGCTTAATGTATTAAGATTCAAACAGGATTATTTATAAAAGGTTTAAATTTTACAAACAAAACTAACAACAAAATTATGAGACGCATTTTATTATATATTATAGAAAACGGATGTAAAGAAACGGTGGAATTTTAGACGTCCGAAATAATAACAAAACGCCCAATATAGTAAGTAAATTGGATTGTTTTAAGAAAATGTTACTTCGTATACCTAGAACTTTTATAAATCATAGTTGATTTTTTATCTTATTGTAACAATATGAACAATACAATTATTCTCCATTAACTGTGATATCGTTTGCACCAATCGAAAACACGTATCGACTATTTTCCCCAACATATTATTTAGAGTAATAAATTTTATTAACCGACCAGCAGCGCAATTAGTACTCTTTAAACATTATCAACGGAACAATAATTTCGAAATATGACGTAATTTATTTTTTCTAATGACCAATATCTGAAACTAAAAAGAGATACCGAGTATCAACTTCAACAATAAAATACAATTTTTTGAATAGTATTTTGTTCGTTTCATATACAACGAATGTGATGACGACTACAGTTCCTTGTTACTTGGACAATAGAAAGTCCATTTCATTGTATGCAATGTTTTTAATTGTTTTGTCCGTGCGGGGTGGAAAAGGGAATAACAAGGTATAATACTAAACAAAGACGAAAACTGAGCTTATCGTAAATTTAAATATGTATTTTGGTTTTATGTATACCGCACTATACAGAAAGACCAAGAACACTCTTATGATGACTCAAGTAAAACATAATACATAATCATGATCCACAAAACACAAAACACTGCAGCCAAAACTCTACTACAATAAAGTTTTGAAACAATAGAAAATAAATAATAACACACAATTTTCGGTGGCCAACACAGATAAGAGGTTCTCCTCCATATCCTTTCATTGCTCCTATTAATTTTTTTCTTTTGTCATCACCATGTTTTTAAATTCGTTTGTTGTGTTACTATATACCACAAAGTGAAAACATTACAAAATTATTGTTTAACAAAAACTTAAGTACTCTAACCATTCAATAATTTTTGGGGTATAGTTTATTACATATCATCATTCCCCCATTACGGTTTTTATGTGTACATCTTGTACAAACTAATTTCATATCTAATATGCAACATCATTATTTTATTTTGGGGCGAGACGTGTATAATAAAAATGGAAAATGTGTATTTGCTTATTGATGCGAAAAGGTTCGAAACCATCAAAAGGCTATTCTTAATCCTGAAATGATAATGTGTTGTGTGTGAGTGCGTTTTAACTAAAACATTGACGAAACTATAGGAGAATACGAAATCATATTAATCTGAATAAAATACTGACAGAATCTGGAAATCTAAGATGTGACATTCCAGATGCAAAATTGCTAATCTTAATTACCTGAGTTCTTGATTTGAGATAAGATCTAATCTGCACGTCATAAGTAACAAACATATAATTCAATAGGAAGCATGTTTCTGTATAGCTGGTATTCATGATCAACCTTATCGAAAGTTTTGGTGCCAGAATAAAGTGTGGAAGGACACACAATACAAACTTGGAGAATATTTGTTGGTGAAACGAAAGTTTAGAAACAACAAGCCGCGTGATTATAGGTCAGTTTGAACACAATATAGGTTGAATAATGTTCGCACAAACATTTTGATTACAGAAAAAAACGGATCCAGCGACTAATGTCAATAAGATTCCAATAATTCAGAATATATCTTCCATTGCTACACGAAACATTAAAACTTTGTAATTTTCCATTACACATTACTTACATTAGGTAGATTCTGTATGGTGAGTGGTGCGGGTGCATAAACACTTTAGAAAAGTCCTCAAATAGGTTACATGCATCTTGAAGACATTGTGGAAGGGTAATCGTCAAAATACGGAAATTAGTGTAAATTTAAATCAGACAAAAATGGCAGGAAAGATTTTGTTAGACTAATCAAGATGGTGTTTTAGAAATGTTTGCAATTAAACTGTATAATTACGATTTTACGAGGTGGCCAATGTATCCTCTGTATAAATGTATCATCGCTATAGTTTCGATCGTTGTCCAACCATTTGAATAAATAAATCAAAGCCTTCGGTGACAATTTTGAAACAGTCATTAGGACTACACGGAAAAAAAAAATTTCTATGAATTGATTTTAAAATATTGTCAAAATAGCTTTAATTTTTACCGAAAATCACGATTGGTGAATCTTCTTCAGTAATTTGTAGAACCATACCTGATTTGTATGTTATATCATTTAATGTAGCAAATGTAACAGATGAAATTAAATTAAGATCGTAAAATTTATCTTGCATAATTGATTTAATATCAAATTGAATATTCTCTGAAATAAGGGCAATTTTTCCGTGTGTTATCACAGGGTGTTGTGTGATATTTGATAAGGCACTTACTTGCAATTCATGTCTGATGGATATGGTAGAACAGATATTTCTACGTGAACTTGTTGCTCGACTAATCTTTTTTAAATGCTGATGCTTTGCTTCAAAGCGCATAGACCAAATACTTATTAGAGGTCCAATACGTTTAATGATATTAGGATAATGCGTCATGAGATGGTGTTTTGGGATCAAATTTTTATGAAAAAGCTTAATATAAAGTGAATGATGATTTTGTATTAATTCCTTCAAAAGAACTATGTCTGGAGATTGAACACATCGACGTAACAAAATTTTTAATATATCCACTAGTAATACATATAGTTCCCAAAATGAATTGTTCAATGGAACTAAATCACCGATAATAATTCCTAAATTTTTTAACAACAAAAGCATTTCGGATGCAGAATATTTTAATGTATTTGATTTTAACATTTCTTTTGAAATTAATTTTGGTTTATTTAGATGACTATTGTTGCCATAGTAATAATAATTTATTCGGTAATTTAATATCTCAAGCGAAAATAACTTTGATGTATATATGAATTCTGACAAAATTTTAGAAATTTCTAATTTTGCAACGCCTTCGAGAATATCGTGCATAATGTCTACACTATAATTTTCTGTACAATGAAACGTTTCTATTTCATTAAAAATACAATTTTCTTTAATACCTGTAACTTTAAAATCTTGCTTTTGAATATCTTCTACATAATTTTTTTTATTGCGATATTTCTTTTTTTTATCTTTACATAATATTTGTGTTTCTGATTTCTTACATTTGCATAGTCTACAAAACATATTTGCTGAAAATGATTCGGAGAAACCTAATATGGAATTTAAACCTAAATTGTCGCCCACAAACTGAGAAATAACAAAATATATTTTAAATTCTACCTTGTTAATTTTTACAAGTATTCCATTCGTTTCTAGATCGATGAGTTGTTTTACAATAGGTTTGAAAATACTTTCTGACCCATATTGTTTTCGATCTAATGTATTAAATAATAATGCAAATAAGATGCTTTCAAGTTTTGAAGTTTGATCAGGTTGTAAACATGCTATTTTGACATAAACAGCACCAAGCTTTTGCATGCCTGCCGAACTACCTAAAGGGTTATTTGTTTGAAACAAATAACCCTTTAGGTAGTTGATGATAGCATGTCATCGAAATATACTAGTAGAGGAAGAATATGGCCAGTAACGTTTAGGGTTGAAATTTTATCTTTCCAGAATTTGGTCTGTATAACGTTGGATACTCCAGTGTCAAGTGAACTTGGTTCATTTAAACAATTAATATATTTCACTATCTTATCAAAGACTTGACCATTCTCAATAAAATTTGCTAATGAATATTTTAAGGGTATAATGGTTTCGCTAACGTCTACTGGTGATATCATATTACAATTTTTATTAATGGTAGGGTCATTTCTGCTACCAATTATTATATTTGAGGGATTTTGGAATTTACCACTTTTTTTCAAAAGTTTTAAGTCAGAATTAAATGAATTTTGCAAGTAATCAAATAGTTTCATTAATAAATTTTTGTTTTCATCGGACTCATTTAAAAAATTAATTCTAGCTAACATAATAATCTTACTTGCTCAAAAATTACTTTTACAAAATGCTCCTCAAAATTCGAAATAACAAATTGAATATCTGAGCGATTCATAGATAAATTGTTATATAAATTGCAAGTCAGTTTATAAACCTGTGTTTGAATTAAAGATAATAATGAGTCTATCTGATAATACAAATCTGCTACCAATGGTTCCTTTATTACATTTTGTTGATTTTCAACTTTAGCAAGCATTTCTGTAAAATTACTGGTTGGGGTTAGGAGCCTATTAGTTTGGTAAGGGATGTCATAATTGTTCTGAATATTAGTTTGTGTGACATTTGTTTTAATAGTTGGTTGACTATCTATTTCATGCCTAGCACTCTCGAATTTTGACCCTTCATCAGCAAAATGCTTTTTTATATGTTTTTTAAAAGAATCATATATACTAAAATCTCTATTAGGAAAACATTTATTGCATTGAAACAACAATTGGGGCCAATGCCCAATTTTAATATGCTTAATATAAGTTTCGTATGAATTTATAATGTTTTGACACATGAAACAATTCATTGTTAAATAATATACGTAAATATAAAAATTATAAAAATAATACAGATTTCAAGTTATATTAATTTTCTATAGATTTTTCTTTAACTTAAAATTAATGTGGATTTATGGCAAAGATATTATATAATCCTCACACTCACCTACTAAATTATTAACTGAGATGAAATTCCGATCCCATTCGGTATCAATATTATAAACCGTTTTTTGTATAAAAAGCCAAATAGCTTCAGCCAATATAGGGTAGCATGAGTGTGACGCTTGATATAATTTAAAACATGTTTCTATTGTCTTTATTGGATTACCTATTTTGTAAAGTGCCGTGCCAAATGAAATATATCCAGTTAAATTAGAATACTCCTATGAATATAGGATACGGTTGAAGAGATCCTGTTAGTTCTAAATGTTTATTATTTATTTGTTCTTTCTTCGCCTCAAATTCAAATAAATCCTACGAAATTAAAAAAATGTTAGAAACTATATATGTAGATAATATTATTATTTATAAGAGGTTTTGATAAACTTACGGTAATCTTTAATATGAACCCATCTGATATTTCTTTTTTAGAATATTTGATTGAGTTCCGATTACATCGTTTTTTTCAAAAATTATTCTTTAATAAATATGATAATAAATAGAAACCTTTTATTGTTTCGTTACAACTAATATTTAGCAACGATTTACAGTTTTTTTCTGTGTCTAATTTTGTTAATAAAAATTTATTCACCACTGGCCAATTACGGGCCATGCAGTCCAATTTATTTGGGTAGAGTAGGCCGAAATCTTTTTCAAATAGCTCGTGACCTTTCGATGATTGTAATACAGGAAATCGTTTGAAATATTCTGAAATTGCGTTTTCTCGTTTTCCTTCTTTTAGAATTTGGAAGCGGATTTGAAATGTTTTCTCCCACGCTTTTTCTATAATGCTCCAATTTTCATTTTTAGTAGCATTTTCCAAAAGTTCAAGAGATGAAATGGTTTTTTTGTCTGAAATCGTTGGTACCTCGTTTAAATTTTGAGTTAAAGTGTTAATTTTCTTTTTTATTTTATTGTAAGCGGTCCATAGTTTCCCTGTAGCTAGTGAACGAGTTTTATTACAGTACGGGACATAATATACGTTCTCCCTTTCGGATGGAAATAATTGGTGAATTGATTTCGCCAAATCAATAAATCGTTCCGTAGTAATTTTAATTCGATTAAAGTTTTGGCTATCTAACTCTTTTTCGATAATTAAATTAGCCAAATCGTTTTGTTTGGATCCAATTTTTTTTAATTTGTCGTAATAATTTGTAATTATTCGTCCTTTAATACAATTTAAATAATTTTGAATTGTATCTATAGATTGTACAAATTCTGGTCGGCTTGTTGTTATAGGTTGAAAATTATAGATTCCATTGGGGCTATCCAGAACTAAGACATTATTTGATGTTTTTTGATTTTCCTATTGAAATATAAATTTTACATAAGTATGTAATTTGGTTTTTTTTAGGAAACAAAATATGTAACTTACTATATGTTCATTTTCTATGTTATCAATATTGCAGATCTTAATATTAAATGATTCTCCACCTACACTGCAAGTGGAAATTGTATCACAAGAATCCTTAAAATAATTAATTATATATTTTTATTAAATTAACATAAAAAATTTAGTTTTCATTTTTCATTAATTTTAATAAATAATAAACAGAAATTAAGTTGATTCATAAATATTTATGAAACGAAAGCTATGCACGTCCACTTATAAATAAAATTTTACTTTATATACATAAATTAAATGGTAATAAATAGTATAGGCAAAGAAACTAGTTTGCAATAAGATTCCATGAAATCATATAAAAAAAAGCACTTGCACTCACAGAGTAATAATAATTATTATATATTATTTATATATATATACACAGGTTATAAAACACACAAAAAAGTTATAAATACACAAATTTTCACAAAAAAAAAAAAATTTATAATTAACTGTAACATAAAAAACGTGCACTCTTTTCAAAAGAAATTACAATTATTTTCACTAAACCGAGCATTGAGTATTACGGAACATTTTGCACTGGCGAATATCGTACATAATTGATTCGCTTATAATATTACCGGAAAAATACGTAAATAAATGTTATACTTACAGTAGACATATTTATATAATTTATTTAATTAATATTAATTAACTTAGCTAGGCAGAATTTGTGTCCACACAATCCAAACACTGAATAATAATGAAAAAAGAACAGGACTCAGCATGATCAAAAAATACGGTACTTGTCAAAACATATATAACATTTCGGGAATAGGCACTCAGTAACAAATTTTGAGACATAGTATAAAAGAGAATTAATTATACAGTGTGGTTGCTTTGGATATAGTTATATTTTGTAAATATGTATTGCGGTATAGTTCAAAATAATATAATTTTTTACTGTTTTCTAATAAAAAATATTACGTACTTTATTGAAATATAAATATACATTTTTGTATAGTACTAAATACTATTTCCAAATGTCCAAAATGGACATATTTTAGGTTACTAATGAAGGTTCAATATAATCATTTTAAATATGCTTGCTAAACCTACTACAGATATAAACAGTAGTTATGATTATAACATTAAAGAAACTATAGTCTATACTTTTGTGTTCAAATATAATATAATAATTATGGAATTATATAAAAAGAAATAGGGTTGTATTAATAATAGCAACATTTGAGACCAAATTAGTTAGTGTATTTAAGGCATTTAAATAAAATTTAAATTGAATTTGATTAAAAAGCATTCAACATTCTATATTGCCCAATTAGCTTATCTGATTTTTTTCCGTGTAGATTTATTGCAAATTTCATTTAGAACTCATCAGGTTTTTGGAAATTTGCATTAGCGCAAAAAACCTTCACCTTCAAATCAAACTGCTCATCTTAAAATTAAGCTATCTGAAATGTAAGGAGGACAAAGACACATATACAGACACCATTGTGAAAACCATTTAGTTCTGAGCACAGTAAATACTGAAAAAAAATTATACTGATAAATTTGGTTATTCTTCTAATTGGAATTTTATTTATTTTGAAAGTTTTATGCTGACGATTGTAGAGATGATCACATGCTCCCGAAGACATATTTCGTTAGCTTAGACCAACTACCATCTTTGTGTTCATTGGAATTAAATTATTATGAGGTGCCATATTTTCACAGAAGTTTGAATCATTGTATGATTTTCAACGAATTTTAGTAACTTTTACTACCGATCCTAGATATAGAAATATGTGGCCATATTTTTGGATAGGTTTGACCAATTACGAATTTTGTGGTTAAGCGCCCTAAATTCCGATGAACTTACTATTTGTCGAACGAAATTTAAATTACATGATTTTAATTGATTTTTATAATTTTGAGCGCCGATCCCAGAAATTTTTTCGGGCCAAGTATATTTGTGGCCAAGGATATTAAATTCTGATGAATTTCACATGCTTATTTTACACCGTTTAAACATAACGTAATTTTAATCAATTTTTCTACCGTCGAACCTAGAGATGTCCTCGAATATTCATCTATATTTTCGGATACTATGAACTAACTATAGAGTCTGTATTGTCAAGGAAAATGCTAAATTTTGTTTAAAGTAGTAAAACTCATGCGAATTTAGAGTTTTACTATTTTTAACAAAATTTAGAATTTCAGTGTTGTGAATAATTTTTATTATTTTCCTCAATTGGATTTTTCGATATTCCCAATTGGATTTCTTATAATTTTTTCCAATAGAAATACTCAAAACGGCGACGAAATGTGTATATTGAATTAATTGAAATGAAGTCCTCTAGAACTTAGATAAATCGTATTTTAATATTTTATTCCGTTTTATTAAAACAAATTAAGACGAGAACATAATATGGACATCACTTGAATTTTATTTTATTTAATTAATTAAATATTCACATTTTGTCGCCGTTTTGAGTACGTGTTTCAATTGGACAAAAAAATACAATTGGGTGGGACCACACAGGTTCTAGTTGGTCCACAGTATCCTAAAAAAAAGACTAGTATTCGAGTACATGTAATTTTAAAATCTCCACTCGGCAAAATTCTATTTCGTTCTTATGGGCACTACTATAATAGCTCATGTAATTCAAAACTAATCAAACAATCATTTTGTAGATAATAAAATAATAGTAATATGTGAAAAATCAAAGGAAAGAACTCGAGTTTTCATAATGGAGTGGTAATATCCATGCGGTTATCTTTCTCTCAACCCATTCGTTCAACCCATACAAAAGAAAATAATCACTCAAAATTAAAATTAAAAATTAATTATTTCAAGATCGTGAATCACTTAAAAAAAGTTTGCTTAACTTCGACCCAAATTTTATTTAAAGGGGAAACCACCGGCGTTGTAGCTGCGTTCGATTGTTCCAACAATTCATCTTTTTGTTTGTTTTTGTGCATTGTGGTTTTTACTTTAAGGAAGATCAAACATCTTCCGAGTGTCGATCGCGAAAAAAAACTTCATCCAAAACCCAAATTAAATAGATTTCTATTTATGATCATTTCCCATTTCGTAGTTCTCTTTTCGAGGATGGGGAATTTGGAATAATTATAATTTTAAACAAATAAAAAACAATTATGTCATGAGAGCAAAAAAAAAATACGATAAAAATATTATTTCATATTGCAGATCAACCCACAGGAAAATTAAAGCTTTCCAAAAAAAATATTTTACTTAAATCATAAGAAATAAACAAGACAGTTTTCTCCTAAAACAAACGATCAACACCTTGATCAAAATAAATATATGACGCAGCCATTTGAAATGATCAATTTTACGGTTGGTGATGCGCCAATATTATTCATTAAATTGGAGAAAGCATAATCAATATACTAAAAAGAAATTAATCTGTACTGGAGGAAATAATGATTATGACCGCTACACAATAAACAGATTTTGTCGCCTATTTGAGTATTTCAATTGGGAAAAATAATAAAAAATCCAATTGGGTAAAATAATAAAACTTAATCACAGCACTGAAATTATAGATTTTGTTAAAAATAGTTAAACTAAACTTTCCAAAAATATAGACAGTACAAGTCGATATCTCTAGGATCGGCGGTAAAAGTTCTTAAAAATCGTGAAATCTCATAAGTGATCTCGGATATTAGTCTATATTTTCAGATAGTCTACACTATTTAAAAACTTTGTGGTCAACGTAAATGATTTCGTACATTAACGTTGACCACAATGTTTTTAAATAGTGTAAACTATCTGAAAATATAGACTAATATCCGAGATTACTTATGAGAGCCGAGGTACAAAATTATAAATTTCAGTCAAAATCATGTAATTTAAATTTGGTTCAAAAAGTAGTAACGTTTATCCGAATTTAGTGCGCTTGACCACAAAAATCATAATTGGTTTAAACTATACATAAATGTGCATGAGTACGACTGAACAACTCTAGGATCGTAACAACACATTATAATTTAATTCCCATGGACACAAAAGTGGTAGTGGGTCTAAGCTATCCAAATAAGTATTCGAGAGCATGTGTCCGTCTCTAGAATCGGCGGCACAAAACTTTCAGACCACCTCATTTTCGAACTCTCGTATAAATCAAATTCCAATTAGAAGAAATTCGAAATTTAACAGTGTAATTTTTTGTTATTTTTTTAGTATTAACTTCACTACAATTTCTTCTGACTCAAAATACAGCAAAACATGTTCGGGATATGCTTGATTTTACTTCCTAGGAGATAGTAATATAATATATAAATTAACAATAAATTATTTAAGTAATGCTATCTATTTATCACATACATATATTTTGTAGTATAAATAGATCTATCCGTCGGGTGGATACACACAGATCCATATAATTTTGTTGTATTTATTTGGCACAATAAAAAACCATGAACAGTGACATATATGCGGGTAAATAATCAGTTAATATTGGTCCATCCAAAAATATTGCCATCATACATAAAAAAAATAAACTCAATTTGGATTAAAATTAACAATTTATTTTAATGGATGTATTAAAATTAATGGTCGATCAAAATGTTTTTAACTATTAATGCGGATGGAAGACAAACAACAAACGAAATTCCGGTACACTTGATATCTACCAGGACAATTTTTATAGACAAGCTTATAATATTTATAACATATCGTTCACAAATAATTTTTAATTTTTATTTATTAGAAAATAAAAATAAATATAATTTAGTGTTTTATTATATCGAATTTTTATCTATAATAAATTTTATCTTATAACTAAATCTTTGTATTATACATACCTACATAAACATATTGTACTCTTAGATGTACGTATGTGCATAACATACATACACACATTCATATATAGACGATGTTTTGTTCTTATGAATATATGTACATATATTAAATTTATTTTTATGACTATAATTTAATTCTATTTAAGGATGAATAAAATAAAATAGAAAACTAAAAACGAACACAAAATATTTATACATATACATGAAAAAATACATAAAAAAACAGAAGAAAATAGAAAATTTGAATTAATTTATTTAAATGTTTTCACAACTAAAGTTTTAACTTTAAGATTTATTGAGCTTTATCAAGGCTTTCTCTTTTTCAATATAACGAAAATAATTTAAACAAATATTTTATATATTATGATTGTATCTATCTAAAATATTAGGTTCAAAATATACTTTTATCAAAAGCTTAAAATAACTACTACATTAATTTGTTAGAGTTGGAAAATTCATCGAAATTAAGAGGATTTAAAATGAACACAAAAAAGTATTAAATAAATTTACATTTATGTACAAACTTTTATTCCGCTACGTATATTTATTTAATCTTTATGTCTTCTGGACTTTTGAGTTTTTTTTTTATGAAAATTAAAATAAAAATTTTATTTAATATAACACAATTCTATCTGTTATGTTTACCATTTAAGTCAGTTATCCCAGGATTTAACAACGCATTAATTAGTAAAACGTTTCTACGTCGATAACGTAATGGTGCTCAAAAATTAAACATACATTTTTTAATAGACGTCCGATTTTAAGGAATCTTTAACAGTGCTACCTGGTCTCCACTACAAATATAACAAATATGTTACATTTTACTGTCGGATGTTGCATAAATGTTTCCGTTCATATACATTTTTATTTCCCATGAAACTATATGAGAGCTTTTATATAATATTTTTCTAATATTTTCAGGTAATAAAAGTAAAGTATTTGCTTCAAGTTGCGGACAAATTTGGTTTTGCTATCCTTTTCTTCATTCTCAATTAAATTATAAATTTTGTCCTCATTCATGAGAAATTACAAATACAATAGAGAAATTTTGTTCCCGTGAAGTTTGTCCAAAATTCTGTTTAAAAGTGTGAAGTTTGTCCTAATAATAAATAAATTTGTTTATATTAGTGACAATAATAAACAAAATTCGAATAAACCGATCAATTTTTAAAAGATATTTGTCTTATTAGCAAACATAGAAAAATTACCAATGCTCAAAGACAAGAAATCTGAATACAATAATATTCAAATACAAAGTTCATACCAATTCAAATAAAAACTAATGCAAAATTTTACTCAAGGGATAAACACGAGCATGCACTTGTTTATAGTAAATGAACGGAAACCTTAGTGTTCCGATTAATAATAATGATTCTCTATCTAGTAGCTCAATGACTTCGGACAAGGATGTATATACATTTTTGGGCAGCTCAGGACTATATCTAACTAATAGATATTAACGCTTTCTTAAATCTAGAAGATAAGTTTCTTAGGACAGGGGTGGTTTACCACGTTGTATGTTAGTACAAAACTGAAATTTAAAAAAAAATCTCCTACTAAACCAGGGATCGTACCCAGATAAAGATACACATTTTTGGGTAGCTGAAGACATATCTAACTTAAAATTATTAAAGCTTTCTCAAATCTAGAAGATAAAAATTTTAGGACTGAAGTGTTTTATCACGTTGTTTGGTAGTACAAAATTAAGATACTTATCTTCTAGATTTAAAAAAGCTTTAATTATTTTAAGTTAGATATAGTCCTCAGCTACCCAAAAATGTACGAGTAGGAGAAATTTTTCTCGTATACCTCTAATAAGGAACGATTGTTGGTTCAGCTTTTTTTAATTTTGAATTTGCACTAAAGTACATATAGGGTTGTAAAATGCACGCTTGTCCTGTGTCACTTAACATTAAAGCAGCGTACATAACATCGGGAGAATTTACCATAGTATTGAGTTGAAGTTACACGCTGATGTTTTCGCTCAAAATTTAGACCGTTTTGTTAAACTTGCTCAATTTTTCATTATCAATTTGAGATTGGCTGTGTCAATACCACTTTTACTACCAAAGTGGTTATATACTACAATATCGTTTATTATTGTGCGTTTTAAGATAACATGTCTTATTTCAGATTTTTTAATTTATTGGTTCTAGCGGTGAATTTAAATAACAAAAAAATTCAACGAAATGGAGCAAAATATGGATATGGCCATATTGCGACTGATTTACTAAACTGATTTGCTGATTTACTATTTAACAACAAAACATAATTCCAAATTATACGGAGACATTTTGGAACTGTATTGCACTTTTTACTAACCACAATCAATATAATAATTAAGATTAGATCGGTATACCGTCGAACAAAACGATTCTAATCTCTATGACGGATTATTATCTTTACTACGGTTTATTTTGCATATTCACAATACCTACTGAAAATCATTTATTTTAATTGACATTATGTATTAATTATATTATATAAAAATCTAATTTTATTATAATATTACATAATTTTATAGTAAACTTAAATATCTACACGAAATATAATTAAAACAATATACACAAAAATTTTCGATGACACGGAATCGAAAAATCAAATCAAATAAGACGTCAAAATTCAAAAAGAGCAAACTACAATATGCAGTACATTTATGTTACACTGCGTATTACAGTTTGCTCTTTTGTCAATATTCAAAAAATTGCTCATAATTTAAAAAATAATTATGTATAAGTTGGTAACCCTGCGGCCCATTTTGCTCAAAGATAGAATTTTTTTAACTCGAGTATGGCAAAAATAGGAGGGGCTTATATCATTTTAAGCGATTTGATTGATCGGAAGATTGGAAAAAAGGGGAAAAATGTACTATGGTAAATTCTCCCGATGTTATGTACGCTGCTTAAGGTTTTGAATTTCTACTCAATTTTTTTTGTGTAGACTCACGGCAATATTACATGTTCAAGTATTCTTATTGCAAAATTAATACTAAATAAAAATAATGTTGTGTAAAAATTCGTAATAACGAGAGATTTATAATTTTTACTAATACTTTCTCAAATAAAAAAGTTAGGACAATTAGAGGACAAACTTCACACCCGTGAAATTTTGACAAATAGAATAGAGATTTTGACAATATAGAGAATTTGTACTTATGGTTTGATTACGAAAATAGGCAAACGATAATTATTGCAAAGTAAAATCAAGGCAAGTTCAGCCCCTGAAAAAAACTAAAAACGATGTGCGATTTTCTCCCGAAGTCTCCCTAAATCCGATGTTTGACCGGTCACCAATTATACAATTATCACCTTCCAGTCCAAGAACGGCACTCTGCTTCAGTAAATTCTTTATTTATTCTATATAATTAAGTTTTAAGATAAATCATCAAGATAGAAGAATTGACAAACCAGTAATCCTCCGACCCGCGAACAACAAATTATAATTTCAAGGTTGTTAAAGAAAATGAACCGAAATTGTAGAATAAAGAATTTAAAAAATAACACTGTAACACCAAAAAAATTATCTTTTATGGGCGCTTATGAAATGTTCAGCTGATGTGTCCCTTTTATCGGTAGCTGATACTGTTAAATCTTCCTGTTTTCTAATAAATGTAGGGTTAATTAAAAAGTTTTTTAATATCCTTCAAATGTATTTTGAATTACGCGTCTAGCTCTGGATTGAATACTAATTTAGCATAATCTAAATTACCTGTTGTTTTCCGAGAGCTGGGGGTCATTAATCACGTTTTAAAACCTATAAATATACAAACATATTTTTAATTAAAAGTTGCACAAACTTTATTAAAAAATTGCACAAACTTTATTAACTTACCGATAGCTTTATCTCTTAATAAATAGTAGAGTAATACGAGGCCCTCTTCAACAATTCCTTTTGGATCGGGTAAATTCAACAACACAATTATACAATTGTTGATCCATATTTGACCCTGTGCTCCATATCTTTTGACAAAAACCTATATATAGGTATCGCATATTGCTCTAAGGACAAATTGGTTGAAAAATAGTTTTTGAAGTTAAAAAACGTTGATCCTAAATATGATGTGGCTTACAAACAATACACGGCAGTTTAGTTCACGCTGGCAGTGATTTACCATTTAACTAATTAAATCTCCGCTGGCAAGATATATTTACCTTAATATTTGTATGTTTACCTCAATGTTAAAACTAATTTTATTGAAGGACGAATTGTTCGCTTTAAGTAATGAATTTTGATTTGTTAGTTAAGCCTGCCGTAAGACAAATTCGAGTAAAATTAGAAAATCACCAAAAATCGTGTAACCGCATCTCATTGAACAAAGCTTCAGCTTCATGACCATATTGGTAATCCTCAGACCAAATTGGCGGTCCTACCATGTATGACTCGCAGGGATGGACGAGGCAGATTACGCCATGTGGTCGACACGTAAAATATAACGTAGATTACTTGGTAGTGTTTTTTTTCAACGTCGAAAATTAAAATAATGTCAACAACCTACAATGTTCAAGCAATGTTATTTACCATAGTATATCTACGAAAAGTTTACGCGATTAAATAGACGGTTTGGTGTGGTTTATGCGCCTGTGAAATGATTCGTCCATATTTCTTCAAAAAAAAAGACGGCCGGGACGTACTCGTGTCTAGTGCTCGTTATTGTGCATTGGAAGCCAACATTACCACTCGATATTCTCGAGCGCGTCATCAAAAATTGGACTTTGAGAAAGGACCATCACAGTTGCGGCCATCATTTGAAAGAAGTAATGTTTAAGAAATGAAAGGCAAGAAATGTTCTTTCGAATGATAATAAAGTTTCCATACAATTAAATTGAATTTTAATGAGTTTTTTTAATTTTTGCACAAATCACCTCTATAGATTTCGTTATTGCGGATAAAACATATGATTTTGTTGAAGAATTAGCGGCAAAATACGTCGTTATAAAAAATGTGACAAAAACCCTGGCTCTACAACTACAAATTGCTGGCCAAATCATACATTTGTTTGCAAATGTATCTAACTTGAAGTGTTTCAAAACCAATTTCATGTACTTTTCGTTATCCATCAAAACACATCCACTAAATTTTGTGAAAATTTTGTCATCAGTCTGGCACATATTTTATCAACCAGTATATTGGTGGTTATCTAACAATTTGGCTTTTTAATAACTCGGTAGCACTCAAAGCCCTCCTGAACTCGAATTCGTTTTACCATGTAGTGGGGTGTATTAAATTTTATATAGCACGGTCATAGTTAAAATTCCGGATTATTTTTAATGAAAGTAATAACCTTTTTGTCTGATTTTTTGTGAGCCGTTTTTTTCGATTTATCTGCGAGCTGTTCTATATACCGTTCCGCAGTTATAAGGAGGGCCCCACTCTATATAACGCTATATATCGTTGTTTTGGGTCAATTTAATAATTTTGTAATGGATAAACATGACGCTGAAGTAGGTTCATGGTATTTGAGCACGATTAGTTGTAAATTCCGTTCTTTTCGAAAAGAGATTTAAATGCATTGACGGATATTCTATAAAACTATCACCAATAACACATTTTTCTTAAAGAAATTTGGTCACCCTTTAGTTTAGAACTAATTGACAAAACCACTCTGGCAATTGTCTACATTATCGACGTTATCTACGTTGTTGACGTTATCTACGGGTTGTCGGCACGTCAATGTAGAAAATAATAGATGACGCGTAAACGCCCATCCCTGATGACTCGACGCTTGTGAAGTTTATCCTAAATTAGAATTAAACCAACAAAAAACAACGTAATATGTATATGTATTAGTGAATATCGAAAATATATGACATTTAGGCGAACATTAAATTATTTGTATATAGTTATTTATTGTATCTATTGCAGTATGTAAAAATTGGATATCCAAATAATTCTAAGTGCTCAACCATATACAAAACAAAAAACTAAGCACTAATAATCCAATCATGCAAAAACTTTTGAAAAGCTAATGGCTTTCACATGGTCAAATTGAGGTTTCAGTAAATTTACACTATAGGATTTTCTTAAGAAATTGCGTATCTTAAGATTTTCACTATTTAGCACAAATCTTACTATGATTTTTCGATAGGCCTGTACTAACACTACAATCATGCCGAACCGTTTGAAAAGCTAATGGCTTTCACATGGTCAAATTGAGGTTTCAGTAAATTTACACTATAGGATTTTCTTAAGAAATTGCGTATCTTAAGATTTTCACTATTTAGCACAAACCTAACTATGATTTTTCGATAGGCCTGAACTAACACTACAATCATGCCAAACCGTTTGAAAAGCTAATGGCTTTCACATGGTCAAATTGAGGTTTCAGTAAATGTACACTATAGGATTTTCTTAAGAAATTGCGTATCTTAAGATTTTCACTATTTAGCACAAATCTTACTATGATTTTTCGATAGGCCTGAACTAACACTACAATCATGCCAAACCGTTTGAAAAGCTAATGGCTTTCACATGGTCAAATTGAGGTTTCAGTAAATTTACACTATAGGATTTTCTTAAGAAATTGCGTATCTTAAGATTTTCACTATTTAGCACAAATCTTACTATGATTTTTCGATAGGCCTGAACTAACACTACAATCATGCCAAACCGTTTGAAAAGCTAATGGCTTTCACATGGTCAAATTGAGGTTTCAGTAAATTTACACTATAGGATTTTCTTAAGAAATTGCGTATCTTAAGATTTTCACTATTTAGCACAAATCTTACTATGATTTTTCGATAGGCCTGAACTAGCACTACAATCATGCCAAACCGTTTGAAAAGCTAATGGCTTTCACATGGTCAAATTGAGGTTTCAGTAAATTTACACTATAGGATTTTCTTAAGAAATTGCGTATCTTAAGATTTTCACTATTTAGCACAAATCTTACTATGATTTTTCGATAGGCCTGAACTAACACTACAATCATGCCAAACCGTTTGAAAAGCTAATGGCTTTCACATGGTCAAATTGAGGTTTCAGTAAATTTACACTATAGGATTTTCTTAAGAAATTGCGTATCTAAAGATTTTCACTATTTAGCACAAATCTTACTATGATTTTTCGATAGGCCTGAACTAGCACTACAATCATGCCAAACCGTTTGAAAAGCTAATGGCTTTCACATGGTCAAATTGAGGTTTCAGTAAATTTACACTATAGGATTTTCTTAAGAAATTGCGTATCTTAAGATTTTCACTATTTAGCACAAATCTTACTATGATTTTTCGATAGGCCTGAACTAACACTACAATCATGCCAAACCGTTTGAAAAGCTAATGGCTTTCACATGGTCAAATTGAGGTTTCAGTAAATTTACACTATAGGATTTTCTTAAGAAATTGCGTATCTTAAGATTTTCACTATTTAGCACAAATCTTACTATGATTTTTCGATAGGCCTGGACTAGCAATACAATCATGCCGAACCGTTTGAAAAGCTAATGGCTTTCACATGGTCAAATTGAGGTTTCAGTAAATTTACACTATAGGATTTTCTTAAGAAATTGCGTATCTTAAGATTTTCACTATTTAGCACAAATCTTACTATGATTTTTCGATAGGCCTGAACTAATACTACAATCATGCCAAACCGTTTGAAAAGCTAATGGCTTTCACATGGTCAAATTGAGGTTTCAGTAAATTTACACTATAGGATTTTCTTAAGAAATTGCGTATCTTAAGATTTTCACTATTTAGCACAAATCTTACTATGATTTTTCGATAGGCCTGGACTAGCAATACAATCATGCCAAACCGTTTGAAAAGCTAATGGCTTTCACATGGTCAAATTGAGGTTTCAGTAAATTTACACTATAGGATTTTCTTAAGAAATTGCGCATCTTAAGATTTTCACTATTTAGCACAAATCTTACTATGATTTTTCGATAGGCCTGAACTAACACTACAATCATGCCAAACCGTTTGAAAAGCTAATGGCTTTCACATGGTCAAATTGAGGTTTCAGTAAATTTACACTATAGGATTTTCTTAAGAAATTGCGTATCTAAAGATTTTCACTATTTAGCACAAATCTTACTATGATTTTTCGATAGGTCTGAAACAAACACTACAATCATGCCAAAACGTTTGAAAAGCTAATGGCTTTCACATGGTCAAATTGAGGTTTCAGTAAATTTACACTATAGGATTTTCTTAAGAAATTGCGTATCTTAAGATTTTCACTATTTAGCACAAATCTTACTATGATTTTTCGATAGGCCTGAACTAACACTACAATCATGCCAAACCGTTTGAAAAGCTAATGGCTTTCACATGGTCAAATTGAGGTTTCAGTAAATTTACACTATAGGATTTTCTTAAGAAATTGCGCATCTTAAGATTTTCACTATTTAGCACAAATCTTACTGCTATTTTTCGATAGGCCTGAACTAACACTACAATCATGCCAAACCGTTTGAAAAGCTAATGGCTTTCACATGGTCAAATTGAGGTTTCAGTAAATTTACACTATAGGATTTTCTTAAGAAATTGCGTATCTAAAGATTTTCACTATTTAGCACAAATCTTACTATGATTTTTCGATAGGCCTGAACTAGCACTACAATCATGCCAAACCGTTTGAAAAGCTAATGGCTTTCACATGGTCAAATTGAGGTTTCAATAAATTTACACTATAGGATTTTCTTAAGAAATTGCGTATCTTAAGATTTTCACTATTTAGCACAAATCTTACTATGATTTTTCGATAGGCCTGAACTAACACTACAATCATGCCAAACCGTTTGAAAAGCTAATGGCTTTTACATGGTCAAATTGAGGTTTCAGTAAATTTACACTATAGGATTTTCTTAAGAAATTGCGTATCTTAAGATTTTCACTATTTAGCACAAATCTTACTATGATTTTTCGATAGGCCTGGACTAGCAATACAATCATGCCGAACCGTTTGAAAAGCTAATGGCTTTCACATGGTCAAATTGAGGTTTCAGTAAATTTACACTATAGGATTTTCTTAAGAAATTGCGTATCTTAAGATTTTCACTATTTAGCACAAATCTTACTATGATTTTTCGATAGGCCTGAACTAATACTACAATCATGCCAAACCGTTTGAAAAGCTAATGGCTTTCACATGGTCAAATTGAGGTTTCAGTAAATTTACACTATAGGATTTTCTTAAGAAATTGCGTATCTTAAGATTTTCACTATTTAGCACAAATCTTACTATGATTTTTCGATAGGCCTGGACTAGCAATACAATCATGCCAAACCGTTTGAAAAGCTAATGGCTTTCACATGGTCAAATTGAGGTTTCAGTAAATTTACACTATAGGATTTTCTTAAGAAATTGCGTATCTTAAGATTTTCACTATTTAGCACAAATCTTACTATGATTTTTCGATAGGCCTGAACTAACACTACAATCAAGCCAAACCGTTTGAAAAGCTAATGGCTTTCACATGGTCAAATTGAGGTTTCAGTAAATTTACACTATAGGATTTTCTTAAGAAATTGCGCATCTTAAGATTTTCACTATTTAGCACAAATCTTACTATGATTTTTCGATAGGCCTGAACTAACACTACAATCATGCCAAACCGTTTGAAAAGCTAATGGCTTTCACATGGTCAAATTGAGGTTTCAGTAAATTTACACTATAGGATTTTCTTAAGAAATTGCGTATCTTAAGATTTTCACTATTTAGCACAAATCTTACTATTATTTTTCGATAGGCCTGAACTAACACTACAATCATGCCAAACCGTTTGAAAAGCTAATGGCTTTCACATGGTCAAATTGAGGTTTCAGTAAATTTACACTATAGGATTTTCTTAAGAAATTGCGTATCTTAAGATTTTCACTATTTAGCACAAATCTTACTATGATTTTTCGATAGGCCTGGACTAGCAATACAATCATGCCGAACCGTTTGAAAAGCTAATGGCTTTCACATGGTCAAATTGAGGTTTCAGTAAATTTACACTATAGGATTTTCTTAAGAAATTGCGTATCTTAAGATTTTCACTATTTAGCACAAATCTTACTATGATTTTTCGATAGGCCTGAACTAATACTACAATCATGCCAAACCGTTTGAAAAGCTAATGGCTTTCACATGGTCAAATTGAGGTTTCAGTAAATTTACACTATAGGATTTTCTTAAGAAATTGCGTATCTTAAGATTTTCACTATTTAGCACAAATCTTACTATGATTTTTCGATAGGCCTGGACTAGCAATACAATCATGCCAAACCGTTTGAAAAGCTAATGGCTTTCACATGGTCAAATTGAGGTTTCAGTAAATTTACACTATAGGATTTTCTTAAGAAATTGCGTATCTTAAGATTTTCACTATTTAGCACAAATCTTACTATGATTTTTCGATAGGCCTGAACTAACACTACAATCAAGCCAAACCGTTTGAAAAGCTAATGGCTTTCACATGGTCAAATTGAGGTTTCAGTAAATTTACACTATAGGATTTTCTTAAGAAATTGCGCATCTTAAGATTTTCACTATTTAGCACAAATCTTACTATGATTTTTCGATAGGCCTGAACTAACACTACAATCATGCCAAACCGTTTGAAAAGCTAATGGCTTTCACATGGTCAAATTGAGGTTTCAGTAAATTTACACTATAGGATTTTCTTAAGAAATTGCGTATCTAAAGATTTTCACTATTTAGCACAAATCTTACTATGATTTTTCGATAGGTCTGAAACAAACACTACAATCATGCCAAAACGTTTGAAAAGCTAATGGCTTTCACATGGTCAAATTGAGGTTTCAGTAAATTTACACTATAGGATTTTCTTAAGAAATTGCGTATCTTAAGATTTTCACTATTTAGCACAAATCTTACTATGATTTTTCGATAGGCCTGAACTAACACTACAATCATGCCAAACCGTTTGAAAAGCTAATGGCTTTCACATGGTCAAATTGAGGTTTCAGTAAATTTACACTATAGGATTTTCTTAAGAAATTGCGCATCTTAAGATTTTCACTATTTAGCACAAATCTTACTACTATTTTTCGATAGGCCTGAACTAACACTACAATCATGCCAAACCGTTTGAAAAGCTAATGGCTTTCACATGGTCAAATTGAGGTTTCAGTAAATTTACACTATAGGATTTTCTTAAGAAATTGCGTATCTAAAGATTTTCACTATTTAGCACAAATCTTACTATGATTTTTCGATAGGCCTGAACTAGCACTACAATCATGCCAAACCGTTTGAAAAGCTAATGGCTTTCACATGGTCAAATTGAGGTTTCAATAAATTTACACTATAGGATTTTCTTAAGAAATTGCGTATCTTAAGATTTTCACTATTTAGCACAAATCTTACTATGATTTTTCGATAGGCCTGAACTAACACTACAATCATGCCAAACCGTTTGAAAAGCTAATGGCTTTTACATGGTCAAATTGAGGTTTCAGTAAATTTACACTATAGGATTTTCTTAAGAAATTGCGCATCTTAAGATTTTCACTATTTAGCACAAATCTTACTACTATTTTTCGATAGGCCTGAACTAACACTACAATCATGCCAAACCGTTTGAAAAGCTAATGGCTTTCACATGGTCAAATTGAGGTTTCAGTAAATTTACACTATAGGATTTTCTTAAGAAATTGCGTATCTAAAGATTTTCACTATTTAGCACAAATCTTACTATGATTTTTCGATAGGCCTGAACTAGCACTACAATCATGCCAAACCGTTTGAAAAGCTAATGGCTTTCACATGGTCAAATTGAGGTTTCAATAAATTTACACTATAGGATTTTCTTAAGAAATTGCGTATCTTAAGATTTTCACTATTTAGCACAAATCTTACTATGATTTCTCGATAGGCCTGGACTAACACTACAATCATGCCAAACCGTTTGAAAAGCTAATGGCTTTTACATGGTCAAATTGAGGTTTCAGTAAATTTACACTATAGGATTTTCTTAAGAAATTGCGTATCTTAAGATTTTCACTATTTAGCACAAATCTTACTATGATTTTTCGATAGGCCTGGACTAGCAATACAATCATGCCGAACCGTTTGAAAAGCTAATGGCTTTCACATGGTCAAATTGAGGTTTCAGTAAATTTACACTATAGGATTTTCTTAAGAAATTGCGTATCTTAAGATTTTCACTATTTAGCACAAATCTTACTATGATTTTTCGATAGGCCTGAACTAATACTACAATCATGCCAAACCGTTTGAAAAGCTAATGGCTTTCACATGGTCAAATTGAGGTTTCAGTAAATTTACACTATAGGATTTTCTTAAGAAATTGCGTATCTTAAGATTTTCACTATTTAGCACAAATCTTACTATGATTTTTCGATAGGCCTGGACTAGCAATACAATCATGCCAAACCGTTTGAAAAGCTAATGGCTTTCACATGGTCAAATTGAGGTTTCAGTAAATTTACACTATAGGATTTTCTTAAGAAATTGCGTATCTTAAGATTTTCACTATTTAGCACAAATCTTACTATGATTTTTCGATAGGCCTGAACTAACACTACAATCAAGCCAAACCGTTTGAAAAGCTAATGGCTTTCACATGGTCAAATTGAGGTTTCAGTAAATTTACACTATAGGATTTTCTTAAGAAATTGCGCATCTTAAGATTTTCACTATTTAGCACAAATCTTACTATGATTTTTCGATAGGCCTGAACTAACACTACAATCATGCCAAACCGTTTGAAAAGCTAATGGCTTTCACATGGTCAAATTGAGGTTTCAGTAAATTTACACTATAGGATTTTCTTAAGAAATTGCGTATCTTAAGATTTTCACTATTTAGCACAAATCTTACTATTATTTTTCGATAGGCCTGAACTAACACTACAATCATGCCAAACCGTTTGAAAAGCTAATGGCTTTCACATGGTCAAATTGAGGTTTCAGTAAATTTACACTATAGGATTTTCTTAAGAAATTGCGTATCTTAAGATTTTCACTATTTAGCACAAATCTTACTATGATTTTTCGATAGGCCTGGACTAGCAATACAATCATGCCGAACCGTTTGAAAAGCTAATGGCTTTCACATGGTCAAATTGAGGTTTCAGTAAATTTACACTATAGGATTTTCTTAAGAAATTGCGTATCTTAAGATTTTCACTATTTAGCACAAATCTTACTATTATTTTTCGATAGGCCTGAACTAATACTACAATCATGCCAAACCGTTTGAAAAGCTAATGGCTTTCACATGGTCAAATTGAGGTTTCAGTAAATTTACACTATAGGATTTTCTTAAGAAATTGCGTATCTTAAGATTTTCACTATTTAGCACAAATCTTACTATGATTTTTCGATAGGCCTGGACTAGCAATACAATCATGCCAAACCGTTTGAAAAGCTAATGGCTTTCACATGGTCAAATTGAGGTTTCAGTAAATTTACACTATAGGATTTTCTTAAGAAATTGCGTATCTTAAGATTTTCACTATTTAGCACAAATCTTACTATGATTTTTCGATAGGCCTGAACTAACACTACAATCAAGCCAAACCGTTTGAAAAGCTAATGGCTTTCACATGGTCAAATTGAGGTTTCAGTAAATTTACACTATAGGATTTTCTTAAGAAATTGCGCATCTTAAGATTTTCACTATTTAGCACAAATCTTACTATGATTTTTCGATAGGCCTGAACTAACACTACAATCATGCCAAACCGTTTGAAAAGCTAATGGCTTTCACATGGTCAAATTGAGGTTTCAGTAAATTTACACTATAGGATTTTCTTAAGAAATTGCGTATCTAAAGATTTTCACTATTTAGCACAAATCTTACTATGATTTTTCGATAGGTCTGAAACAAACACTACAATCATGCCAAAACGTTTGAAAAGCTAATGGCTTTCACATGGTCAAATTGAGGTTTCAGTAAATTTACACTATAGGATTTTCTTAAGAAATTGCGCATCTTAAGATTTTCACTATTTAGCACAAATCTTACTACTATTTTTCGATAGGCCTGAACTAACACTACAATCATGCCAAACCGTTTGAAAAGCTAATGGCTTTCACATGGTCAAATTGAGGTTTCAGTAAATTTACACTATAGGATTTTCTTAAGAAATTGCGTATCTAAAGATTTTCACTATTTAGCACAAATCTTACTATGATTTTTCGATAGGCCTGAACTAGCACTACAATCATGCCAAACCGTTTGAAAAGCTAATGGCTTTCACATGGTCAAATTGAGGTTTCAATAAATTTACACTATAGGATTTTCTTAAGAAATTGCGTATCTTAAGATTTTCACTATTTAGCACAAATCTTACTATGATTTTTCGATAGGCCTGAACTAACACTACAATCATGCCAAACCGTTTGAAAAGCTAATGGCTTTCACATGGTCAAATTGAGGTTTCAGTAAATTTACACTATAGGATTTTCTTAAGAAATTGCGTATCTTAAGATTTTCACTATTTAGCACAAATCTTACTATGATTTTTCGATAGGCCTGAACTAACACTACAATCATGCCAAACCGTTTGAAAAGCTAATGGCTTTCACATGGTCAAATTGAGGTTTCAGTAAATTTACACTATAGGATTTTCTTAAGAAATTGCGTATCTAAAGATTTTCACTATTTAGCACAAATCTTACTATGATTTTTCGATAGGCCTGAACTAGCACTACAATCATGCCAAACCGTTTGAAAAGCTAATGGCTTTCACATGGTCAAATTGAGGTTTCAGTAAATTTACACTATAGGATTTTCTTAAGAAATTGCGTATCTTAAGATTTTCACTATTTAGCACAAATCTTACTATGATTTTTCGATAGGCCTGAACTAACACTACAATCATGCCAAACCGTTTGAAAAGCTAATGGCTTTCACATGGTCAAATTGAGGTTTCAGTAAATTTACACTATAGGATTTTCTTAAGAAATTGCGTATCTTAAGATTTTCACTATTTAGCACAAATCTTACTATGATTTTTCGATAGGCCTGGACTAGCAATACAATCATGCCGAACCGTTTGAAAAGCTAATGGCTTTCACATGGTCAAATTGAGGTTTCAGTAAATTTACACTATAGGATTTTCTTAAGAAATTGCGTATCTTAAGATTTTCACTATTTAGCACAAATCTTACTATGATTTTTCGATAGGCCTGAACTAATACTACAATCATGCCAAACCGTTTGAAAAGCTAATGGCTTTCACATGGTCAAATTGAGGTTTCAGTAAATTTACACTATAGGATTTTCTTAAGAAATTGCGTATCTTAAGATTTTCACTATTTAGCACAAATCTTACTATGATTTTTCGATAGGCCTGGACTAGCAATACAATCATGCCAAACCGTTTGAAAAGCTAATGGCTTTCACATGGTCAAATTGAGGTTTCAGTAAATTTACACTATAGGATTTTCTTAAGAAATTGCGCATCTTAAGATTTTCACTATTTAGCACAAATCTTACTATGATTTTTCGATAGGCCTGAACTAACACTACAATCATGCCAAACCGTTTGAAAAGCTAATGGCTTTCACATGGTCAAATTGAGGTTTCAGTAAATTTACACTATAGGATTTTCTTAAGAAATTGCGTATCTAAAGATTTTCACTATTTAGCACAAATCTTACTATGATTTTTCGATAGGTCTGAAACAAACACTACAATCATGCCAAAACGTTTGAAAAGCTAATGGCTTTCACATGGTCAAATTGAGGTTTCAGTAAATTTACACTATAGGATTTTCTTAAGAAATTGCGTATCTTAAGATTTTCACTATTTAGCACAAATCTTACTATGATTTTTCGATAGGCCTGAACTAACACTACAATCATGCCAAACCGTTTGAAAAGCTAATGGCTTTCACATGGTCAAATTGAGGTTTCAGTAAATTTACACTATAGGATTTTCTTAAGAAATTGCGCATCTTAAGATTTTCACTATTTAGCACAAATCTTACTGCTATTTTTCGATAGGCCTGAACTAACACTACAATCATGCCAAACCGTTTGAAAAGCTAATGGCTTTCACATGGTCAAATTGAGGTTTCAGTAAATTTACACTATAGGATTTTCTTAAGAAATTGCGTATCTAAAGATTTTCACTATTTAGCACAAATCTTACTATGATTTTTCGATAGGCCTGAACTAGCACTACAATCATGCCAAACCGTTTGAAAAGCTAATGGCTTTCACATGGTCAAATTGAGGTTTCAATAAATTTACACTATAGGATTTTCTTAAGAAATTGCGTATCTTAAGATTTTCACTATTTAGCACAAATCTTACTATGATTTTTCGATAGGCCTGAACTAACACTACAATCATGCCAAACCGTTTGAAAAGCTAATGGCTTTTACATGGTCAAATTGAGGTTTCAGTAAATTTACACTATAGGATTTTCTTAAGAAATTGCGTATCTTAAGATTTTCACTATTTAGCACAAATCTTACTATGATTTTTCGATAGGCCTGGACTAGCAATACAATCATGCCGAACCGTTTGAAAAGCTAATGGCTTTCACATGGTCAAATTGAGGTTTCAGTAAATTTACACTATAGGATTTTCTTAAGAAATTGCGTATCTTAAGATTTTCACTATTTAGCACAAATCTTACTATGATTTTTCGATAGGCCTGAACTAATACTACAATCATGCCAAACCGTTTGAAAAGCTAATGGCTTTCACATGGTCAAATTGAGGTTTCAGTAAATTTACACTATAGGATTTTCTTAAGAAATTGCGTATCTTAAGATTTTCACTATTTAGCACAAATCTTACTATGATTTTTCGATAGGCCTGGACTAGCAATACAATCATGCCAAACCGTTTGAAAAGCTAATGGCTTTCACATGGTCAAATTGAGGTTTCAGTAAATTTACACTATAGGATTTTCTTAAGAAATTGCGTATCTTAAGATTTTCACTATTTAGCACAAATCTTACTATGATTTTTCGATAGGCCTGAACTAACACTACAATCAAGCCAAACCGTTTGAAAAGCTAATGGCTTTCACATGGTCAAATTGAGGTTTCAGTAAATTTACACTATAGGATTTTCTTAAGAAATTGCGCATCTTAAGATTTTCACTATTTAGCACAAATCTTACTATGATTTTTCGATAGGCCTGAACTAACACTACAATCATGCCAAACCGTTTGAAAAGCTAATGGCTTTCACATGGTCAAATTGAGGTTTCAGTAAATTTACACTATAGGATTTTCTTAAGAAATTGCGTATCTTAAGATTTTCACTATTTAGCACAAATCTTACTATTATTTTTCGATAGGCCTGAACTAACACTACAATCATGCCAAACCGTTTGAAAAGCTAATGGCTTTCACATGGTCAAATTGAGGTTTCAGTAAATTTACACTATAGGATTTTCTTAAGAAATTGCGTATCTTAAGATTTTCACTATTTAGCACAAATCTTACTATGATTTTTCGATAGGCCTGGACTAGCAATACAATCATGCCGAACCGTTTGAAAAGCTAATGGCTTTCACATGGTCAAATTGAGGTTTCAGTAAATTTACACTATAGGATTTTCTTAAGAAATTGCGTATCTTAAGATTTTCACTATTTAGCACAAATCTTACTATGATTTTTCGATAGGCCTGAACTAATACTACAATCATGCCAAACCGTTTGAAAAGCTAATGGCTTTCACATGGTCAAATTGAGGTTTCAGTAAATTTACACTATAGGATTTTCTTAAGAAATTGCGTATCTTAAGATTTTCACTATTTAGCACAAATCTTACTATGATTTTTCGATAGGCCTGGACTAGCAATACAATCATGCCAAACCGTTTGAAAAGCTAATGGCTTTCACATGGTCAAATTGAGGTTTCAGTAAATTTACACTATAGGATTTTCTTAAGAAATTGCGTATCTTAAGATTTTCACTATTTAGCACAAATCTTACTATGATTTTTCGATAGGCCTGAACTAACACTACAATCAAGCCAAACCGTTTGAAAAGCTAATGGCTTTCACATGGTCAAATTGAGGTTTCAGTAAATTTACACTATAGGATTTTCTTAAGAAATTGCGCATCTTAAGATTTTCACTATTTAGCACAAATCTTACTATGATTTTTCGATAGGCCTGAACTAACACTACAATCATGCCAAACCGTTTGAAAAGCTAATGGCTTTCACATGGTCAAATTGAGGTTTCAGTAAATTTACACTATAGGATTTTCTTAAGAAATTGCGTATCTAAAGATTTTCACTATTTAGCACAAATCTTACTATGATTTTTCGATAGGTCTGAAACAAACACTACAATCATGCCAAAACGTTTGAAAAGCTAATGGCTTTCACATGGTCAAATTGAGGTTTCAGTAAATTTACACTATAGGATTTTCTTAAGAAATTGCGTATCTTAAGATTTTCACTATTTAGCACAAATCTTACTATGATTTTTCGATAGGCCTGAACTAACACTACAATCATGCCAAACCGTTTGAAAAGCTAATGGCTTTCACATGGTCAAATTGAGGTTTCAGTAAATTTACACTATAGGATTTTCTTAAGAAATTGCGCATCTTAAGATTTTCACTATTTAGCACAAATCTTACTACTATTTTTCGATAGGCCTGAACTAACACTACAATCATGCCAAACCGTTTGAAAAGCTAATGGCTTTCACATGGTCAAATTGAGGTTTCAGTAAATTTACACTATAGGATTTTCTTAAGAAATTGCGTATCTAAAGATTTTCACTATTTAGCACAAATCTTACTATGATTTTTCGATAGGCCTGAACTAGCACTACAATCATGCCAAACCGTTTGAAAAGCTAATGGCTTTCACATGGTCAAATTGAGGTTTCAATAAATTTACACTATAGGATTTTCTTAAGAAATTGCGTATCTTAAGATTTTCACTATTTAGCACAAATCTTACTATGATTTTTCGATAGGCCTGAACTAACACTACAATCATGCCAAACCGTTTGAAAAGCTAATGGCTTTTACATGGTCAAATTGAGGTTTCAGTAAATTTACACTATAGGATTTTCTTAAGAAATTGCGCATCTTAAGATTTTCACTATTTAGCACAAATCTTACTACTATTTTTCGATAGGCCTGAACTAACACTACAATCATGCCAAACCGTTTGAAAAGCTAATGGCTTTCACATGGTCAAATTGAGGTTTCAGTAAATTTACACTATAGGATTTTCTTAAGAAATTGCGTATCTAAAGATTTTCACTATTTAGCACAAATCTTACTATGATTTTTCGATAGGCCTGAACTAGCACTACAATCATGCCAAACCGTTTGAAAAGCTAATGGCTTTCACATGGTCAAATTGAGGTTTCAATAAATTTACACTATAGGATTTTCTTAAGAAATTGCGTATCTTAAGATTTTCACTATTTAGCACAAATCTTACTATGATTTCTCGATAGGCCTGGACTAACACTACAATCATGCCAAACCGTTTGAAAAGCTAATGGCTTTTACATGGTCAAATTGAGGTTTCAGTAAATTTACACTATAGGATTTTCTTAAGAAATTGCGTATCTTAAGATTTTCACTATTTAGCACAAATCTTACTATGATTTTTCGATAGGCCTGGACTAGCAATACAATCATGCCGAACCGTTTGAAAAGCTAATGGCTTTCACATGGTCAAATTGAGGTTTCAGTAAATTTACACTATAGGATTTTCTTAAGAAATTGCGTATCTTAAGATTTTCACTATTTAGCACAAATCTTACTATGATTTTTCGATAGGCCTGAACTAATACTACAATCATGCCAAACCGTTTGAAAAGCTAATGGCTTTCACATGGTCAAATTGAGGTTTCAGTAAATTTACACTATAGGATTTTCTTAAGAAATTGCGTATCTTAAGATTTTCACTATTTAGCACAAATCTTACTATGATTTTTCGATAGGCCTGGACTAGCAATACAATCATGCCAAACCGTTTGAAAAGCTAATGGCTTTCACATGGTCAAATTGAGGTTTCAGTAAATTTAAACTATAGGATTTTCTTAAGAAATTGCGTATCTTAAGATTTTCACTATTTAGCACAAATCTTACTATGATTTTTCGATAGGCCTGAACTAACACTACAATCAAGCCAAACCGTTTGAAAAGCTAATGGCTTTCACATGGTCAAATTGAGGTTTCAGTAAATTTACACTATAGGATTTTCTTAAGAAATTGCGCATCTTAAGATTTTCACTATTTAGCACAAATCTTACTATGATTTTTCGATAGGCCTGAACTAACACTACAATCATGCCAAACCGTTTGAAAAGCTAATGGCTTTCACATGGTCAAATTGAGGTTTCAGTAAATTTACACTATAGGATTTTCTTAAGAAATTGCGTATCTTAAGATTTTCACTATTTAGCACAAATCTTACTATTATTTTTCGATAGGCCTGAACTAACACTACAATCATGCCAAACCGTTTGAAAAGCTAATGGCTTTCACATGGTCAAATTGAGGTTTCAGTAAATTTACACTATAGGATTTTCTTAAGAAATTGCGTATCTTAAGATTTTCACTATTTAGCACAAATCTTACTATGATTTTTCGATAGGCCTGGACTAGCAATACAATCATGCCGAACCGTTTGAAAAGCTAATGGCTTTCACATGGTCAAATTGAGGTTTCAGTAAATTTACACTATAGGATTTTCTTAAGAAATTGCGTATCTTAAGATTTTCACTATTTAGCACAAATCTTACTATAATTTTTCGATAGGCCTGAACTAATACTACAATCATGCCAAACCGTTTGAAAAGCTAATGGCTTTCACATGGTCAAATTGAGGTTTCAGTAAATTTACACTATAGGATTTTCTTAAGAAATTGCGTATCTTAAGATTTTCACTATTTAGCACAAATCTTACTATGATTTTTCGATAGGCCTGGACTAGCAATACAATCATGCCAAACCGTTTGAAAAGCTAATGGCTTTCACATGGTCAAATTGAGGTTTCAGTAAATTTACACTATAGGATTTTCTTAAGAAATTGCGTATCTTAAGATTTTCACTATTTAGCACAAATCTTACTATGATTTTTCGATAGGCCTGAACTAACACTACAATCAAGCCAAACCGTTTGAAAAGCTAATGGCTTTCACATGGTCAAATTGAGGTTTCAGTAAATTTACACTATAGGATTTTCTTAAGAAATTGCGCATCTTAAGATTTTCACTATTTAGCACAAATCTTACTATGATTTTTCGATAGGCCTGAACTAACACTACAATCATGCCAAACCGTTTGAAAAGCTAATGGCTTTCACATGGTCAAATTGAGGTTTCAGTAAATTTACACTATAGGATTTTCTTAAGAAATTGCGTATCTAAAGATTTTCACTATTTAGCACAAATCTTACTATGATTTTTCGATAGGTCTGAAACAAACACTACAATCATGCCAAAACGTTTGAAAAGCTAATGGCTTTCACATGGTCAAATTGAGGTTTCAGTAAATTTACACTATAGGATTTTCTTAAGAAATTGCGCATCTTAAGATTTTCACTATTTAGCACAAATCTTACTACTATTTTTCGATAGGCCTGAACTAACACTACAATCATGCCAAACCGTTTGAAAAGCTAATGGCTTTCACATGGTCAAATTGAGGTTTCAGTAAATTTACACTATAGGATTTTCTTAAGAAATTGCGTATCTAAAGATTTTCACTATTTAGCACAAATCTTACTATGATTTTTCGATAGGCCTGAACTAGCACTACAATCATGCCAAACCGTTTGAAAAGCTAATGGCTTTCACATGGTCAAATTGAGGTTTCAATAAATTTACACTATAGGATTTTCTTAAGAAATTGCGTATCTTAAGATTTTCACTATTTAGCACAAATCTTACTATGATTTTTCGATAGGCCTGAACTAACACTACAATCATGCCAAACCGTTTGAAAAGCTAATGGCTTTTACATGGTCAAATTGAGGTTTCAGTAAATTTACACTATAGGATTTTCTTAAGAAATTGCGTATCTTACGATTTTCACTATTTAGCACAAATCTTACTATGATTTTTCGATAGGCCTGGACTAGCAATACAATCATGCCGAACCGTTTGAAAAGCTAATGGGTTTCACATGGTCAAATTGAGGTTTCAGTAAATTTACACTATAGGATTTTCTTAAGAAATTGCGTATCTTAAGATTTTCACTATTTAGCACAAATCCTACTATGATTTTTCGATAGGCCTGAACTAATACTACAATCATGCCAAACCGTTTGAAAAGCTAATGGCTTTCACATGGTCAAATTGAGGTTTCAGTAAATTTACACTATAGGATTTTCTTAAGAAATTGCGTATCTTAAGATTTTCACTATTTAGCACAAATCTTACTATGATTTTTCGATAGGCCTGGACTAGCAATACAATCATGCCAAACCGTTTGAAAAGCTAATGGCTTTCACATGGTCAAATTGAGGTTTCAGTAAATTTACACTATAGGATTTTCTTAAGAAATTGCGTATCTTAAGATTTTCACTATTTAGCACAAATCTTACTATGATTTTTCGATAGGCCTGAACTAACACTACAATCATGCTAAACCGTTTGAAAAGCTAATGGCTTTCACATGGTCAAATTGAGGTTTCAGTAAATTTACACTATAGGATTTTCTTAAGAAATTGCGCATCTTAAGATTTTCACTATTTAGCACAAATCTTACTATGATTTTTCGATAGGCCTGAACTAACACTACAATCATGCTTAACCGTTTGAAAAGCTAATGGCTTTCACATGGTCAAATTGAGGTTTCAGTAAATTTACACTATAGGATTTTCTTAAGAAATTGCGTATCTAAAGATTTTCACTATTTAGCACAAATCTTACTATGATTTTTCGATAGGTCTGAAACAAACACTACAATCATGCCAAACCGTTTGAAAAGCTAATGGCTTTCACATGGTCAAATTGAGGTTTCAGTAAATTTACACTATAGGATTTTCTTAAGAAATTGCGTATCTAAAGATTTTCACTATTTAGCACAAATCTTACTATGATTTTTTGATAGGTCTGAAACAAACACTACAATCATGCCAAACCGTTTGAAAAGCTAATGGCTTTCACATGGTCAAATTGAGGTTTCAGTAAATTTACACTATAGGATTTTCTTAAGAAATTGCGCATCTTAAGATTTTCACTATTTAGCACAAATCTTACTATGATTTTTCGATAGGCCTGGACTAGCAATACAATCATGCCGAACCGTTTGAAAAGCTAATGGCTTTCACATGGTTAAATTGAGGTTTCAATTAAAAACAAATGCAATTAGAACACAGAGTTGACTCTTATCAAAAACTTAAAGATGAAGAAATAAAACTATTTGATATTTTTAATATTATAATTTATTCCTTACAAAATAAACACTTTTTATTGCATATAATAAAATGAATATTGCAGTTTTGATGAACGCGTCTTTCACAATCTAAACATATTTCGCTTAAAGAAGTTTCATTAAAATCACCAAAACAAACTAAGCAATGTTGTAGCATAGATAATGATTCCTCTGCAATTTTATTTAGTAAAAATTGTCTATACATTTGAACTTCATTTAAATACTCGTGTTCATTTTTTCCGTGTATTTTTGGCAGATATTTATTATTTGTTAATAAGTCCATTGCATAGATTATCAATGGGCCACAGTTATAATTATCTTGCTGTAAATGTAATAAATAAGCGGGTTCCGTTTTAAAAATTTCGTTTGGTTCATTCCTAGCTTGTTTTAACTGCTTTAAAATTTGTTGTCCTTTCCTATTTAAGATATGATTACATTTCTCCGGTGTTATGGGGTCATAAGTTATAATTTTTTTGTTTTCCATGTCTATTATAACCAATACCCAATGATTATTAATGCAGCGTGGGAAGTAAATTCGCCTTTTACCATGACAAATTTTTTGGATTAAATTTGATGATGATATATAATTGTTTTGTTTGTCTTCAAAAATTTTGATACCTATAATAGGATCAATGCATATATCATTTGATAATTTCAAAATTATATTTGCCGCTACATAAATAGCATCTGATATTAAATAGTTCGATCCATTTAGGGAAGCAAAACAAATATTGTTTAAAGGAAAATCCCTCCCGTTAATATTAAATTTAAAGACATATAAACAATATGCATTGGATGCGTTTAAAATTTTTTTGGAGTAATTCTCATTGACGAATTCGAGCATCCTAGGTTTAATATATTTAAGTAAAGCTGTTCGCCCTGCATATTTGTTTTTCCTGGTTTTGGTTTTCCCCCAAAATTCTTCTAAATTTAATTCAGTTGGCTCGCTTTCGTCATGTCGCACTCTTAGTGTTGATAATGGTGTAGTTTTATACTGTTTTTCCTTGTTTCCTTTAGATTTCAAACGCGCTTTTAAATGTGGTGCCAGTTCAACGGAATTATTTAGCAACCGTGTTTTTTCTTGCAACGCATCAATGAATCGCCCAAGCTTTTGATTTGGCTCTTTTATCAAATTATTTTTAATGATATTGAACCAATTTTCACATATTGCATTTGACACTCTATTTTCTTCTTTGAAGTGTTGTAAAAATATTGTACTCCACAAAGGTAGATATGTAAAATATTTTTTTGTACAAAATAAAACAAACTCATAGCAATATAATTCGTTGATTTCATTATTCCGGTCATTTTGTTCAACGCTGTTACTAATTTCTTCTAGCGACAAATTCAAAATTTTCGAAAATCTTTTGAAATACGGTGAATCATCAACATTTTTAAGGTTTTTATTGTCTTCTTCATCTTCGCGTTGTTCTTTCTGGCTTTTCATGTTTTCATGGCTCTCTAAATTATTTGATATATTTGCCATAGATATTTCTAGAAATTCGGAGTAAGCTTTGTAGTATAAATCGTTTCGGTATTTAGAGCAGCAAACTATACAAAAAATCCTAAACAATTTATCAATATCATTTATTGACTTACAATCCACAATTGAGAAAAAAATAAACATTATAAATTCCTTTGTTTGCCTTTTGCACTGACTTATTTTTTGCTTAATTTGACGTATGAGTATAGCAGCAAAATGTGAACAGCAAATAAAAATCCCAACTATGTTTTCGGTAATTTTTTGCCCATTAATTACTTTGTAAGACATATTCAAATATTGCTTAATTGTGATCCCTTCGTTGATTTGCTTTAAAATGGAATTAATAAAGACCCATGACCAATCACTTACAAATAGTTTTGGTAACGAAACCTTGGGTTTGGAATGGACAAGTTCGTAGTAAAAGTACTGTAAAAAAGATCCAATAGCAGCCGAATCATGCCTGCATGAAATTAATTCAGCTATAGGGATGATTGTATCTTCTACCTTTATGACGCATGCATAATAATATATGCGAGAAAAATCATGATTTAAGCAACATTTAGGATTACGAACTACTCCTCCTGTTGCATCAATGTAAACAATCCTGTTGGTTTTGTCAATAAATTGTAGTGTACTCTGGCGTATTAAAATAATTTGAAGAGGATCAGACGCCAAATATATATATTTGTCACTCGAATTTTGATGTTTCAGTCTATTAATGGCATCATGTATTTCGCATTCTTTCACCAAATCATTGATGTGTAACCGTTCCGATTTGGCTTTTCGTAATACATCTTTTCTTATGATTTTCTGTGTGTTTCCAGCTTTTAAAAGATTTGGATCCACATTCTCTAGCTGCTCTAAATTATATAGGTTAGGACATTTAATCATCAAATGATTTTGTACGTTTCGCCGTCTGATTCCACGTAATTGAATAAACTCCTTTATAGGGCCATGATCTTTTATGTCGTCACCGATTGTATACATATCTACAAATATTTTTTGTGATATTTTAAATTTGTATTTCTGACAATGGTTTTTGTATTTGCAAAAAGTATATACTACATGAATATTGGTACTGTTGGCTGTTTTGAATGTAAGAACGCAATTATTTTTTGCAGCTGTCAGAGCATCTCTTATGCCTTCTCGAAGGTTTTGAAGGTTGTACTCATTCGAATCAATCTCAATTTTAAAAGTACAACGATGTAACCATTCATTGGGGTTACCTTGTTTAAAAATGATGGGAAGGTCTTCCATTACAGTTTTGGTTTGATTTACTGAATCACATTTAGAAAATATAACATCATTTTGATTTATATGGTCTGTGTCTGATTGGAAAATGATGTTTTGAATATTAGGCGGTGAATAACCTGTACCGTGATCCATATCATCAAAGTCATTGCAGAATGTATTGGATGAAGGTTTTGAAATATTCAATATTGGAGTTATTTGACTTTGAACTGTCCGAAAACTATCCTTTAATTTGTGAATCCATAAATATTGAATTTTTTTTCGGTTTTTAATGGAATTTTCGATTCTTAAAATAGAGCAAATTCTCTTTGTTTTTGCAGAGGATCTCCTAAGATCTTTTACCAACTTCAAATTTGGATAAACAACACTCAATGCTTTCAACAAGTTATCCGAACTAAGTTTTTTCAAATTCTGGTTGGTTTGGTATCGCTTTAATTTTTTGAATTTATGATTTACTGTCTTTTTAACTGTCTCTTTAATTTTTCTTGTAATTGGCGCATTGTAAACAAGAATTATGCGTACACACTATCACTTAACACTTTATACACTTTCACAAATTCACTTTCTTAATAAAATCGTTTTCAGTTAACTTTACTTTTAGTCTATTAACTGTTATCCTTACCTCCACTATTATTATTCATTAGTCATTACACATTATAAGTTAATGCAATTTACTGTTTTATTTAACAAAAATTCACTGAGCACGTTTTTTCCTTTAATTCTCTTTTTAGATTTGTATTAAATTGGAAATTAGTAACATTCTACTAAGCATACCAGAAAAAATATTTATATGTTATGATTTAAACATATTTTTGTGGTTTTTAGGAAATAAGTGTCAGAAAAATAATATTAAATAATTTTTGTTCTAAACTAAACTGTTAAATTCACATTAGCTAGTTCAACTTAATAATTATAATAGTAATAACGAAATGTAAAATACTTCAATTTTAAGGTACTTTCTTAAGAAAATTCTATAGTGTAAATTTACTGAAACCTCAATTTGACCATGTGAAAGCCATTAGCTTTTCAAACGGTTTGGCACGATTGTAGTGTTAGTTCAGGCCTATCGAAAAATCATAATAAGATTTGTGGTAAATAGTGAAAATCTTAAGATGCGCAATTTCTTAAGAAAATCCTATAGTGTAAATTTACTGAAACCTCAATTTGACCATGTGAAAGCCATTAGCTTTTCAAACGGTTTGGCATGATTGTAGTGTTAGTTCAGGCCTATCGAAAAATCATAGTAAGATTTGTGCTAAATAGTGAAAATCTTAAGATACGCAATTTCTTAAGAAAATCCTATAGTGTAAATTTACTGAAACCTCAATTTGACCATGTGAAAGCCATTAGCTTTTCAAACGGTTTGGCATGATTGTAGTGTTAGTTCAGGCCTATCGAAAAATCATAATAAGATTTGTGCTAAATAGTGAAAATCTTAAGATACGCAATTTCTTAAGAAAATCCTATAGTGTAAATTTACTGAAACCTCAATTTGACCATGTGAAAGCCATTAGCTTTTCAAACGGTTTGGCATGATTGTAGTGTTAGTTCAGGCCTATCGAAAAATCATAGTAAGATTTGTGCTAAATAGTGAAAATCTTAAGATACGCAATTTCTTAAGAAAATCCTATAGTGTAAATTTACTGAAACCTCAATTTGACCATGTGAAAGCCATTAGCTTTTCAAACGGTTTGGCATGATTGTAGTGTTAGTTCAGGCCTATCGAAAAATCATAGTAAGATTTGTGCTAAATAGTGAAAATCTTAAGATACGCAATTTCTTAAGAAAATCCTATAGTGTAAATTTACTGAAACCTCAATTTGACCATGTGAAAGCCATTAGCTTTTCAAACGGTTTGGCACGATTGTAGTGTTAGTTCAGGCCTATCGAAAAATCATAATAAGATTTGTGCTAAATAGTGAAAATCTTAAGATACGCAATTTCTTAAGAAAATCCTATAGTGTAAATTTACTGAAACCTCAATTTGACCATGTGAAAGCCATTAGCTTTTCAAACGGTTTGGCATGATTGTAGTGATAGTTCAGGCCTATCGAAAAATCATAGTAAGATTTGTGCTAAATAGTGAAAATCTTAAGATACGCAATTTCTTAAGAAAATCCTATAGTGTACATTTACTGAAACCTCAATTTGACCATGTGAAAGCCATTAGCTTTTCAAACGGTTTGGCATGATTGTAGTGTTAGTTCAGGCCTATCGAAAAATCATAGTAAGATTTGTGCTAAATAGTGAAAATCTTAAGATACGCAATTTCTTAAGAAAATCCTATAGTGTAAATTTACTGAAACCTCAATTTGACCATGTGAAAGCCATTAGCTTTTCAAACGGTTCGGCATGATTGTAGTGTTAGTTCAGGCCTATCGAAAAATCATAGTAAGATTTGTGCTAAATAGTGAAAATCTTAAGATACGCAATTTCTTAAGAAAATCCTATAGTGTAAATTTACTGAAACCTCAATTTGACCATGTGAAAGCCATTAGCTTTTCAAACGGTTTGGCATGATTGTAGTGTTAGTTCAGGCCTATCGAAAGATCATAGTAAGATTTGTGCTAAATAGTGAAAATCTTAAGATACGCAATTTCTTAAGAAAATCCTATAGTGTAAATTTACTGAAACCTCAATTTGACCATGTGAAAGCCATTAGCTTTTCAAACGGTTTGGCATGATTGTATTGCTAGTCCAGGCCTATCGAAAAATCATAGTAAGATTTGTGCTAAATAGTGAAAATCTTAAGATACGCAATTTCTTAAGAAAATCCTATAGTGTAAATTTACTGAAACCTCAATTTGACCATGTGAAAGCCATTAGCTTTTCAAACGGTTCGGCATGATTGTATTGCTAGTCCAGGCCTATCGAAAAATCATAGTAAGATTTGTGCTAAATAGTGAAAATCTTAAGATACGCAATTTCTTAAGAAAATCCTATAGTGTAAATTTACTGAAACCTCAATTTGACCATGTGAAAGCCATTAGCTTTTCAAACGGTTTAGCATAATTGTAGTGTTAGTTCAGGCCTATCGAAAATTCATAGTAAGATTTGTGCTAAATAGTGAAAATCTTAAGATACGCAATTTCTTAAGAAAATCCTATAGTGTAAATTTACTGAAACCTCAATTTGACCATGTGAAAGCCATTAGCTTTTCAAACGGTTTGGCATTATTGTAGTGCTAGATCAGGCCTATCGAAAAATCATAGTAAGATTTGTGCTAAATAGTGGAAATCTTTAGATACGCAATTTCTTAAGAAAATCCTACAGTGTAAATTTACTGAAACCTCAATTTGACCATGTGAAAGCCATTAGCTTTTCAAACGGTTTGGCATGATTGTAGTGTTAGTTCAGGCCTATCGAAAAATCATAGTAAGATTTGTGCTAAATAGTGAAAATCTTAAAATGCGCAATTTCTTAAGAAAATTCTATAGTGTAAATTTACTGAAACCTCAATTTGACCATGTGAAAGCCATTAGCTTTTCAAACGGTTCGGCATGATTGTATTGCTAGTCCAGGCCTATCGAAAAATCATAGTAAGATTTGTGCTAAATAGTGAAAATCTTAAGATACGCAATTTCTTAAGAAAATCCTATAGTGTAAATTTACTGAAACCTCAATTTGACCATGTGAAAGCCATTAGCTTTTCAAACGGTTTGGCATGATTGTAGTGTTAGTTCAGGCCTATCGAAAAATCATAGTAAGATTTGTGCTAAATAGTGAAAATCTTAAGATACGCAATTTCTTAAGAAAATCCTATAGTGTAAATTTACTGAAACCTCAATTTGACCATGTGAAAGCCATTAGCTTTTCAAACGGTTTGGCATAATTGTAGTGTTAGTTCAGGCCTATCGAAAAATCATAGTAAGATTTGTGCTAAATAGTGAAAATCTTAAGATACGCAATTTCTTAAGAAAATCCTATAGTGTAAATTTACTGAAACCTCAATTTGACCATGTGAAAGCCATTAGCTTTTCAAACGGTTTGGCATGATTGTAGTATTAGTTCAGGCCTATCGAAAAATCATAGTAAGATTTGTGCTAAATAGTGAAAATCTTAAGATACGCAATTTCTTAAGAAAATCCTATAGTGTAAATTTACTGAAACCTCAATTTGACCATGTGAAAGCCATTAGCTTTTCAAACGGTTTGGCATGATTGTAGTATTAGTTCAGGCCTATCGAAAAATCATAGTAAGATTTGTGCTAAATAGTGAAAATCTTAAGATACGCAATTTCTTAAGAAAACCCTATAGTGTAAATTTACTGAAACCTCAATTTGACCATGTGAAAGCCATTAGCTTTTCAAACGGTTTGGCATGATTGTAGTGTTAGTTCAGGCCTATCGAAAAATCATAGTAAGATTTGTGCTAAATAGTGAAAATCTTAAGATACGCAATTTCTTAAGAAAATCCTATAGTGTAAATTTACTGAAACCTCAATTTGACCATGTGAAAGCCATTAGCTTTTCAAACGGTTTGTTAAGATTGTAGTATTAGTTCTGAATCATCAGTTCTGAAAATTTCAGTGAGATATTTTGAGATTTGTGGTAAATATTGAATCTCGAGCTTTATTTATTTCATAAATTTTTATGATAAAAGGAAGTAAATTAATTTTCAATGTTACTTTTTAAATGTTTGATTATTTGCCTAAATGATGACTGTATTTTATAATATACTTTTATTTGACTAATACATTCACAAATATTTAGTTTTAGTATAAACTTCACAAGTCATATATGGCGTGTGAAGTTTGTACTAAGTTAAAACTATTTTTTATTTTTTTTATTTAGTTCTAATTTAGGTCTAACTTCACTCGCATGATGACCCGTTGTTATTTTGGTTGAAATTTTATGCAGACCAATTGGACGTGGATGACAGACAGTAGGTCAGTAAAAAAACACCAGCTGCTGTAATTCTGGCCATAATTAACTTACGATTTTTAATTGAATTTATTTTTAAAATAAACAACAACAACGAAAACAATGTTGCGAATGCATACATATTGTTAAATTTTCAGAAATCACATTTCTTTCAAAAAAGAACATAAGTGTAAGCTCTTCTGGTCGACTAATTTAAATGCATTTAAATATTTTGTCATTTGGAACAAATGTTCATTAAAAAAAAATAAAATCTTGAAAAAGTTCGAACGATTTCAAAACATTTTGAGAATAAAATCGTTTCTATTCAAGGATACATACGTACATATTCTATAAAATTGATTGAGCAAATATTTTGCAAATAAATAGAAATTTTCAAGTGCAATAAGATTTTAACGATATACTAAACAAGTAATTCTGATTGCATCTGTAATTTTTTAAAATTCAGTAGTTGATAAGCTATATAGCGTATCTTCCAATGAACATTATTTTACAGAGACGTATTTTTCATGAAAATAGTGGTGTCATTTATCTTTGTATAGATTGAGTCTAGTATCCTACTGTATTATACTAGTTCAATATAAATTAGAAATGAAATGACCTATTGAAGTTTACCACAACATTCGGTTTAGATATTTGGGACATTGCTAACTAACTACATACGTACGTATATTTGTATGTTTGAAAGAATGAAAACAGAATACTTTTGGTTTCTGGTTTTTCTGGAGCCTTTGATTATAAAAATGGTTTAACCAAAAATCAATTTGTTAGGAAGCTTTCTAATCTAAAGTAAATTGGTGTCTTTGTTATTTATAAGAACAAAAACGGTACAACAATAAATTTAAAATCAAATTGTATTTACATATATATATATATATTATATATATATATATATATATATATATATATATATATATATATATATATATATATATATATATATATATATATATGTATATATATATATATATATATATATATATATATATATATATATATATATATATATATATATATAATATATATATATATATCTCTTAATTACATCTTCAATTGTCCTTTAATGTTATTTTTTGCTTTTCTTTGTGTTTTTGTAAGTAATCAATCGGTTTACGACCTCTCGAAATGGTATGAAGAAATAAAGGATAAAGGACTTAAAGCGAGTACATAATAATATGTATGAATAGTATGTAAAAGTAGTATGTATGTAAATATGCATACACAAATAATTTTTATAGTGATTTTTTGCATCAACCTTCGTTTATATAGTTAGATTAAAGTTAAATTGAAATTGTAAATGGTATACAATGAATTTTAAACTTTATTTTAAACTATCTTTTTTCTTAAAATACATCTACTTTATATTATATTGTTATGTACATGAACAACATATGAACATAATTTAAGTAAATTAATATCTTTATACAGAGAGAAGAAAGATGAAGAGGAGGTTCTTGTGGTTTAAAATATTTCATTTTTAATTTAACCCAAAACAATTCATTTCAGTTTCTGTATAATTTTCTCTTTTATGAAATAATTTTATTTTGTTTGCGGTAGATGGAGCGAGTATAAAGTTTAAATATTTTAACTTTCTTTAAAATTTGTTTTTGTAATGTTCCCTACTATTAGACTATCATTTGTAGCGTGCAAAAAGCCTTAATAATAAGTTGTTGGGTGATAAAAAAAAAAGTAGAATGGATCAAGTTTATAAAACTCAAATTTTAATGTTACTGGTTTAATGGCGTACACTAGACTCTTCATAGCCTTACAAAAAAAAAATGTAATGACCTGAGGTTAACTGGGAGGCCAAGCAATTATTTGTATTTCTTGAGCTAAGTCGCACATCAAAGTTTTTTTGAAGAAGATCCATTATTGTCTCCGGCTGTTAGCAGTGGCACCATCCTGCTGAAACCATATGTTTTGATTATCCTCTACTACCGAGTGTAAAAAATTATTAATTATCGTTTTTGGCAGTTTTGTTCATAGTCACCTTATTCATTTTCGAAGAAATATTTGATTATAGTATTCTATTACTAATAGTATTCCATGTTTAATTGATGTTATTGTACAATAGCTTACGAGTAAAGGCAGATGCATCTTCATTAATACTCTGATGGACGCCCTTCGCTACTTGTTGCTCAAACTCAGGCTTGTTTTTACGATATTTTTGTTAAGTTAAAATGAGGAAGCTTGACACGATGTTGCACTTCGTAATTAGCCATCATAAATTCCTCATAATTCTATATAACCTATAAAATATATTTTTTACACCATGCCGTCTTCGTTACACCAACCCTTGCTCCCCCTGGATTACTTGCGATTTTTTTTTCAATTTACTAAAAAAAAATGTTTAGCGTTAGCATTGGAAGTTTGAGAAAGTCCAAGGTTCTTAAATCTTTCAAAGATGAGTGATTTCAAAAATCACAAACAGCCGCAGCTGCTTGGCGAGACATGTTTTTTGTTTGTGTAATAAAATTTTAAAAAATATTTAAATCAACTGTATAAGTGCTATGATAACGTCTGGAATGAGTTTTTACATTCGTTTTGCCAAAAGCAATTTTTTAATTTTTTTTTGGATATAAACGTCTGGCATAACTTCTATTTGATCTTAATTAATATGAACTGTTATGAAATCATCATCAATTCTTGTCTAGAGAATTATTGACCGAAGGTTATTGGCGATTGAATTGAAAAATAGTTAACAATAAAAAGCAACAGTTATGAGTTTCTGGATATTGTCCCGCATGCCTTGGCTTTCATCTACCTTCAATCATACAATAAAATTCAGTTTCAACTAAAGTTCAAATATTTGATTATTTTAAATTAAACAATGTTGAACAACTACTGGGGACATTATATTCTATCGTAACAAATATGTAACTACATTTAAGGGTATGCTCACCTTACTGTCTCTAAACTATTACTGCACAAGTGAACTATAATCACGATTCAGAAATTTCTAATACCTCATAAACTAATCATAAAGTTAATTACAAATAAATGAACTTAAAACTGTCGGTATAACGATTCTAGGTCTTTTCAAATTAAATTAATTTTACATTACCTACTCGTATATACGAGGCGAACTGAGAAGTCTGGCAAAAATGAAACAAGGAATAATATTTTCGGCCAAAAAAAAAATTATTTTTCAAGGTAGTAGCCTTTTAGCTCGATACACTTAGTCAATTTTTCGATCCCTTCCGAATAATACGATTTCTCCAACCCTTCAAAAAAGGCGTTTGTCGCTGCGGTCTTGCAATACCGTATCTTGGATTTTGTCAACCATTTTTGGTGTGGTGACTTCATTTGGGCATCCTGAACGTTCGGCATTAGTTGTGCTTGTACGACCACAACGAAATTCAGTAAACCACTTGTGAATCATTTTAATAGATGGTGAAGAGTCCCAATAATATTTATCAACCTTTGTTTTGGTTTGCGTAATGGTTTTTCCACGCAAAAAATAATGTTTAATTAACACACGAAATTCACATGTTGGCAAAAAAACAATGGGTTGTCTGTTTTCAATGGCTCTCAAAAATGACATCTGTTTTGAAAATCTGGGAAAAAGACATCTGGGATTTGCGATTGTGGCACCCTCTGTTGCAATTTTACCAGACTTCTCACTCCGCCTATAGTACTGTTATTTTTGATTATTTTGAATTTTCACGTTTCTTTCTGATGAACATTATCATAGAAAAAATTAGGGCATTTGTTGTTATTTATATACATTCCTAACTATTATGAAATAAAAACAACGCCCTAATTTTTATTTTCTTCCAGTTTTACCACTTTCAGTACTACATCGATTATCCATTATGAATAATCGTTCTCTTTCAAAGCGAGTTGATGCATTTCTATCTTGCTGCAAAATTTTCTGCAAAACAGGGTGAAGTAAGCCGGTTTTTATTCTAGTGTTGGTACATGGTTTTTTGCTCAATTTGTTGTTCTCAAAAATTATGTCAGTTTGACATAATGTAAATAAATTAATGTGATTTACAAAGCAAGTATATGATGATCATATATCACATAAAATAGTACTGTTGGTAGTTTTTTTGCATAAAACATTCGAGAGGGAAATCAAACTCATAAGGCCACCACCAAATGATACTAACTCATCCGTTTTTGATACTGGAAACTCTGTTCCACTCTGTTTTTTGTTATATTTTTCAGAACAAATGTACACTCTGTAGTTTCACATCCAAACCCACTGTAAAAACTGAATCATTATCTGTATATGTGTACCTTGTAAGGATACATGTTTTATAGCAACGTTGTCGAAATGCTTTCGACCAATACTCGCAGGAATAGGGTATAGGGTAGCCAGTATGAATCCTTAAATGATTTTGTAGTGCGTCTTCTCAATAGAATCGTTTACCACACAGTTCGCATCCATATCGACGTTCTCCACGGTGTATAAGTCTGTGTTGTTAAAATACTGATCCGGTGATAATAAGTTCTCCACATACTATGCACTGATACGGCCGCTCTGCACCATTCAAATCAGGGCGAATCGTAAATTTTCGAGTTAATCAAATGACAAATGACTCGCATTGTGTATATATGATTTACCACTATAATATAATTTAGTCTCAAAATTTTGCCACAAGCAATTACTTCCAACTGGAAGCCCAATCATTACATGAATCTAGGAATATACAATCAAAATAAACAACCAAAATTTTAATAAATACAAAATACTTATCATCCACCATTATAAAAAACACGATATTTTAAATTGAATTAAAATTATTTGCACCGAACGCAAAAAGTTGTCTAGCCATTTTTACTGGAATGGCAGGCAGTACATATTTTCTCATGAAAAAAATGAAAAAAGAATATAATTAGTAATTACAAATTAAAATTAACATTAATCTTACCATTAACTACATACAAATATTTGTAGTTCCAGAAAATTCACGTCATTATATTGACAACGCAAAGACGACAATGACATTTCGGTTTCGTCAAGATAAACTCGTAGCAAAAAAAAAAAATAAATAGAAAAGAGTTAAAATTGACATAATGAGTGAAAAGGTGAATACGAGTTTGATGCAAAATATTCACCGACCATATATTAAAATTATTAAAACAGTTTTAAAGGCATTACTGGCCCCTTACTGAGTCAACAATTCGGCTCCAGCGGTTTCGATCCCGAGCATGGTCTTCATACTGTCTAAAACAATCTGAAGAGGCCAAGTCGTTCTCTACACCGTGGAGCCATCGTCGCCTGCAACGACCTTTGCGCCTACCATATGGTGGCTCTCCTTTAGGTAGGTACCATCTATTTCGCGTTTTGGGCCGCAAATCACACGCATGACTCTTCTCTCAAATGTTAGGAGCCATCTCTCGTACTCATCCGTCAGCGCCCAACTTTCACATCCAAACATAACAACGGGCCCGATCAACGCTTTGTAAAGCTTCAGCTTCACGACCATATATAAGCCAATCAAAACTAGCCATTTCGTAAACAAATTTCCCCTTCCAAAATAAAATAATTTCAAATTCATGCAAAATGTGCAGCTGGCTGGCAACTGCTACAAATTAAAAATATGCTCAAATTTTCACTCGTTAGGTCAATTTTAGCTCTTCTCAATTTATTTTTTTTTTTTGCTATATCTTGGTGAAACCGAAATATCATTGTCGTCTTGACGTTGTCAAAATATGGACATGAATTTGCAGAAACCATACATATTTGTATGTATTTAATGGTAAGATTAATGTTAATTTTAATTTGTAATTACTAATTATATTCTGTATTTTTTTCATGAGAAAATTGCTAGTTTTGATCGAAATGGCTAATTTTGATATTTTGCAGCAAGATAGAAATGCATAAACTTGCCTTCAGTTAAAACCATCGGAGGTTGCCTAAGTAAAATGTCTTTGTGACGTTTTGATACGTTTTTAATTTGATAATTAAACATTTTCTTTCCACGCTGCTAGTATGACCTCTATTAAAGCGTCAACGGTTACAAACTTCCGTCCCCCTTCATACGTTTTTCGTATAGCCACCCCCAAAAATTTCGATTAAATTGGGGTCCGCACAGTACGGCGTCAAAGATAAAATATCATCGCATTCTGGATTGGTGTATGCTGGTGTTGCTCCAAGATCCATTTAAGAGGACCGACAAATTCTTTAATTTAGGAAAAAGTTTCTTGTAGCATGTTTATATATTACTTACCATTAAGAGTCATATTTTTAAACTGCAGTTTAATTGTGCCATAGTAGGTGATAACCCGCTAGACCATAACACTACTTGTTCTGCTATGATTATATAGCTAGGTTTAGCTTCGCTCTATGCCTTTATGTTAGCAATAGAAAGTGTCTTGAGGCGCCTTTCTTTGTTAGATGTGGCAGAATATGTACATCCTCATTTCAAAAACCGTAGCCAGCAGGGCAAAAAGCTAGTTGTATATTACTGAATTACTACGCACAAGATTTTATGCTATTAAACGACCGCTAACGCCCGATTCTCTTGTTTCAATTATGCTACGTTCTACAATCGTTTTTGTTTTGATAATTATCACTTTAAAAATATGCACTTTAACTTTAAACAAAACTAACAAAATATGATTTATAAAAATATCTACATTTAAACGAATTATTTCAACTGGCTTTAAGCTAATGAATGAGCTAGACAAAAACTTTCTACCTTCCAAAAAACAAATTTTGTATCCGATTTATTACAACTGAAAGGAACTATATTGAGAAAAAACAGTGGATTTCGAAATAAAACCGGGAGTTAAAATCAACAAAATACTTGGCCTAAAACTGGATGAATAGGAGTGTATATTTGGTTCCAAGAAGTTGGCGCTATTTGCCATGGATCGTTGAATTGCCTATTTAGATCGTGTGATACCTCTACTCTAGACGCAAAGTCCAAAGTCTATGTGAATAAACCAGCTAGATTTGACGCATTGGAAGCCAATATTACTCGAAAAAATTAGGGCATTTTTTGTTATTTATATATCCATCCCTAACTATTATGAAATAAAAACAACGCCCTAATTTTTATTTTCTTCCAGTTTTACCACTGTCACTACTACACAGATACAAATTTTAGCTCCGATTTTCATTATAAGCTTTTTGATTATGAATAATCGTTCTGTTTCTGTTAAAACCATCCGAGGTTGCATAAATAAAATGTCATTGAAAGTGATAAGTTTTGAATTTAATAATCAAACGTTTTTCTCTCCACGCTGCTAGTATATACTGCAGTTTAATTGAGCCATAGTAGGTTATAAATCGCTAGACCATAACACTACTTGTTCTGCTATGCGATGTTTTACTTTTTTTGTTCGTCTTTTTATTTGTTACTTTCCTTTGTGAATTTGTTTTAGCACTGGTTTGAATTTAAATTTTCGGCGAATTATATTTTTGCTATTTAAAAGAATCCTTTGCGCATTCGAAATGCTAGCGTTAACTTTGCTTTATTTTAGCAATATAGAAATTGCCTTGAGGCGCCTTTCCTTGTTAGATGTGGCAGAATATGTACATCCTCGATTTCAAGAACCGTAGCCGCAGCAAGGCCAAAATTTATGTTTATTACGGAATTACTACACACAAGATTTTATGCTATTAAACGACTGCTAACCCCCGATTCCCTCGTTTCAATTATGCTACGTTCTATAATCGTTTTTATTTTGATAATTATCACTTTAAAAATATTGCACTTTAATTTTAAACAAAATTAACAAAAAATATAACTTATTTAAATATTTAAATTTAAACGAATTATTTCAACTGGCTTTAAGCTAATGAATGAACTTGGCCTAAAGCTGGTGAATAGGAGTATATATTTGGTTAAAAATCACGATATTCTTATAACAAGAAATATTAGAGCGTTATTATAGTTCATAATAACCAATAATAATAAATAGATAAATACAAAACAGTAACTGTTAAATATATACATAAGCGTAATTATATAAGCGGATGTTTAAAAGTATATCGGTAGTTAAGAATCGAATACATAAAATATACAGTGTGACTTAAATTAACATATATGCAAAATAAGTTAATATGCATCAAATAACAAAAAAAAGTTAATAATAATTTTGTATGGTATGTGTTCTACGTTATTGGTTATTATGATATTTGCAATTTACACATCGCCCTAATTATTATTTTATTTATGGTACGTAGTGATATTTAAGCTTAACTTTTCAACGAACATGAATTTAAAAATTTCGTTTCATTTAAATAAAATAAACTATTATTTTTAATGTTAAAATATAGATTTTTTTGTATTCTATGAGTTTTAAAAATACCCAAAGGCAATTAAATATTTTTTTCATTTACATGTTTTCCCAACTTTCAAATTTTTAAATTAAAATTTTTTTTTAACGAAAAGTTATAATTATTGCATAGTTTATCTAAATAAGATACTCGTACTATAATCATAATTTTATTTAAATTAACTTATAGTTCTATATACTCTATTCATATGTACGAATGAGTGAAATTTTGTTCAATAAAGTCTCGTTTTACATAAATACATATATACCACAGCACCGTAATTGGCATAATTATGTATGCAGGTTTGATTTTAAATTGATTAATTTTCAAAATTATAAAAATTTTCAATTAATATATGTTAATTTTCAATTACAGCTTAATCGTAATAAAATATATACTGTTGGCGGAATGCATTTAATCAAGACCTGGATATGTACATAATTAAACTAATAATTAAAACATCGCCCAAACATAATTACATATCTGTATTAATATATTCTTTTATGCAATTTTATTATTGTACCCAAAATTTATAGACCAATTTAAAAATAATAATTTAACATTACAAATTAAAATTAAATTGAAAATGATTGGGGTAGATGTAATAAAAATTGTAATTAAATATGCAAAAATCAACTTTATGATATTTAAGTTTGGGCATTATATGTTCTAAAATGTATACATAGCACATAAAAAATAAAAATTATTATTGCGTAAATAAATCAGTTTACATAATCTACATTTAACTATTTAAATAAAGTGGCTCGTAATTGTCTACAAAATTGTATAAACAACTTGATCGATTAATAATATGATACCTAATACCTTAATATTTATTTATATAAAGAATTATTTGTGATGTTATTTTCTTATTTGGTCAGAATACCGCAATTTCTTAAAAAATTAAATTTACCGATTATTTTTGATTCAAAGTTTTCTTGAAAGTTACTGGCTAAAAACTGTTACACAGCAGATGAACTCGCCTTGCAAAATTCCAGGAATTATTCAAATTAAAAGATATATAGAATTTTTCAAATTTTTTATGCAGGAACAGCGGCTTTTTTGGACTGAATTAATGGCCATTTTATTCCAAAATATTGATAAAAGTCATTTTTCACAAGTCGCAGCCAATATTTTTTTGTATCGGTTCCCCTATATCAGTCGATAAAAATGATTTAATAACAACGTTTTGTTATTGTATTTATGCACAATATTTTAATTGAAGCAGTTGGGATTGGTTCTTCTCCAGAGCATAGTTGCCGTTAAGACGTTTTTATGGTCATATTGACGTTTTTTCCTTCGGGATACAATAAAACGTTTTTTTTATTTTCCGCAGAACAAAAATGAAGATTACACGAAATCTGAAGAAAAAATTCTCTAAATTTTATTTTCGGACAGAAAATCATAAAAATGCATCTATTGCGGAGTACACTGGTTATAGGGCAATGTAACCCATGCTATACGAAAATATGACTACTCGATTAATTCTATCATGCAAATTTGAATTTTAAAATTATTTTTTTCCAATTTTTATTTTTGCAGTAGTGGAGTATAAAATCATGAAAAGAGGGCCCTCAAGATTTTGAAGTTGCAAATAAAATCTATAAAGTTAAAACAATTAATACAAAAGAAAAAAATTGAGTCGTAGATCGATTATTTTTTCATATAAAAAATATTTATTTGCCACGCGGTATGCCCAAAAATCCCCAAATTTAGTTATAGGGAAGAAAATTGCAAAAATTGTATTCAGGATTTCGTGAAACTCGAAATGTAAATTAAACTATTTTTAACGTTTAGGACAAACTTTTGCTTTTTCGCTCATGGCAAAATTTCTTTTGGACCTGTGAAGTTTACTTAAAGCGTAGTGCCCTTGGGACCACAAAATCCACTATTTACCATACAATTTTTTCATTTTGCCCTGACCCATTAACTAAACTGGAAAACATTATTATAACAAAATACAGAAGTATAACAGAAAAATAGCAGGAATTATATTTTCGTGTACTTTTTCGAATGAAAAATTTTAACGATTTTTTAAACAAAATTTGTTGTGTGCACGAACAAATGTTTCTCGATCTATACTACCCTAAATATAATGGTGTTATAGCAAAAATTATAGATAATTAATTTTCGTTGTCTTTATGCTATGGGCAAGGCCAGTGCCGCATTATGAGTACCCGAGCACTGAGGCCAGTATACTCGGTATAATTCGAGTGATGTTAAACATGAGAATTCCCTCTAGTTAATTTTTTGTAAATTTGTGAATTTCAAATATTAGAAAAATTGGAGAAACTGCTCGAAACAATATCCACATAAATTGGAGATTTTGCATCGGGTCGAAAGTCATTGTATCTGTTACAACTTTTCAGAATTATTTAGTAGTTAGTAGTTTAGTTCAAATTGATACACTTTAAGTATTTTGAGGGGTTTGAAACGATTTGATGATATTATTTTTCTAAAATTCATAAAAAATTTAAAAAAAAATTTTGAAAATCCGTTGAAACTTGATTCATCGAAGTTTTTTGGGTGTGAAGGTCTGGGTAATAGGTCGGCAACAACGGTTTGGGTATTATTACATTTTTATAATTCCGAGTGATATTTCGAAATTCGGAAAGTCATCGTTCGCAATTACGAATGAAAATTTAATATTTGAAAATAATCCCAAAATTTTAATTAACTTTTTCTAAATATGTAAATAAAAAAAATATACCATAAATTGAATCGTTTAATATTCAAATTTTCAAAATTTTACAAAATTTAAAATTTCATCTCCACTTTTGAGAATCGTATAATAACTAAGTTTCGACACTTAGTTAGATAAGAATCATTAAAAAAATTGATCTCTCAAAACCGAGTTAATATTTCTAGAGTAACAATTCCGAATTTTAAACACCAAATGTCCATCTTGTACTTGTAATATTTTCACAACGCATCAAAATTTACCAAAGCAATATTTTTTTAACTTGTTTAGCCACGAGATCAATCACGTCTGAATTATCACCGTTTTCATCTAAGTAACTGACGTGAAACTCGTTTCGTATATAAATATTTAAAACTGGATTTGATTTTGATTAGGTAGTTTGATTTTTGTTCCAGAAGAAAACAAAATCTGGAATCGATTAAGTGCCTGGTTAATTTAATGGTTAAAATATGTATACATAATATAAAAACCCGGATTTCTATTTCATTTTTTTCTACTGGTATAGGGGATATTAATGAACGATGATTTTGACGTTTTTAAAAAAATATAGCACGATTTTAATACATTTTTCCTGGCAACACTGCTCCAGAGCTTCTTTGAAATTTAAGTAATATCAAAATGTCAAATTTTTGGTAATGCTGTAAAACGTGGAACTAGACAGATTCTGACAATTTGATGTCATCATACGAAGGACTAATATGCGCTTTAGATTTTATCTATCCATAAGTGTTTAATAAAGTGTAAACTGCACTAAATTAATTTCACGCAGAAGCCACAATTTGATATTAAACTTTATATAATAGTTTTTAATTTTTGCTATAATAGGGCCCCATATTGTGTGTTTTGTGTAATTTTGAAATTTGTTGATATTTTCTTATTTGGACAAAACTAAGTCGTGTATGTGCAGTTTGCCCAGTCGGTCGATGTTGAAATTAATAAATAATAAAAAATATTGATCATAATTTTTGAAGCTGTATTAAAATATTATGGAAAGTCAAAAGCCCAGCATAAAGTAAGAGAATTTCCAAAAATGTGGCTTAAATGGAAATGGTAATAAAAATAAAATAATTTGACCAAAACGCATAATGTAATACGGTTGTAAGAAAAATCAAGAAGTTTCGAAGCAATTATAAAAAGTAAATGAGAGCAAAAAAGCAGGGACCGGAACAAAAGATATATTTGTATATTAACATATTGAGGTCCTTCGAAGAGATGTTTTAAGATGAAATTGTTGATAAATAATTTTATCATCGCAAAATTTTATTTCGGAAGTGTTTTGCGTTACTACTTGGGTTTTGTGTCCACGTACAGTCAACATCATTTAAGTGATCATCCTTATTACTCCAATCGGCTTTAATAGTTTCTGTTTGATTGACATTTTCCTTATCAAAATCGGTGACTAAATAATTGTTTTTTCTCTATGGTAATTATATAACAAATGGCAACAAGCCTATTGTGGTTACCTTTTATGGGTTTTAAATTTATGGTCTCAACAAGAGCGCGTGACAATCTATAAATAAACATAACTTCCTTCTTCTTCATAGTCGTATAACAATACGGTTTCATTACATTTACTATTAATGGAAACGCATCATCACTAACAAGGCCATTGGCATATTTTGATTTCATCCTGGTAAACCCTCATGACTTGACAAATACAAAGTTTTGTTTTCAACCTTTTCAAAAAATTTAGGATGCGTCCGTTTTACTGTAATAATTATGGCAGCTTGTTATATGCCACCAAATAATTGCAGCAGCTATGTATAATAATCTGGTTTGTTGCTATAATCAAGAAAAATATATTAGCTTGACTATATAGGTTATGTCTGATTCCAGATTCTTGGCGCTATACGTCGGAATACTTTGAAAATTTGTTCGCCAGCGCTCACGAGATCCTGAAAATGGTATAGCCGAAATTTGTAAATATGACAGGTACACCAATAATTTGCCGCCAAATAACATATCCAGTCGCCGACACATCCGAGTCAAATGTTTGCGATTTCGTACTGTTCACGTTACATTTTATGTAAACAAGGTCAAAATAATTATTGTCAAAAGTACTACAGAATTCGAATAGTAAATGAACTTATCGCCAAAAATGTAAGTGCCAATTACTTCACGCAATTATTATTTATGACGATGGTGTACACCATCAAAAAATCATCCATTTCGTCAATGTCGATAATAATTGAAAAATCCTTTTATAATTGTAATAGTAGGACCCAGAATGAGGTTTGTGCTAAGTGATATTCCACCAGCAAAAAAGAAACGAAATATGATCGGCGAGGATAATTTAACTAAATTGGTTTGCGATCATCTTAAAGAAAGCGCAAATTATGTAATGAATAAAGGTTATCAGCATCACAGTATGCCGAAATATCCAATAACCAAACAATTGTGGCATGGAAAATTACTTTAGATATTTTATTTCATGGATGTTGTCCTATAAGTAATTCGAAAGTAAGAACAACGACACATTTAATCGATGTAAGAGGTTCGACATTCGACTTCATTGCCATCTGCTAACATCATAAATTCAAGGTGCCAAATTTACAAGATGAAAAACAATTAAATGTTGAAACTATTCAAGCGTTCTTAAATTGAGGAAATGGAAATACATAAGTATAGTAGAATTCGAGTAAACTTGGTCGGATATTTTATCCGTTCAATTAAAATATTAAAAAATAGTTATGAATACCCAAACAAAATCAAACAAGTGTCATCTAGAGGGTTTTAAAATGCATACTATAATTTTTATTTTACCCGAGATTTACACCAAACCAACTTTTTCCTTGATAAACATATTTGTTTACCACAAATCTTTTATAAATTTAAGCTATACTTATTTATGTTTTTTTCAAACCTTGATCTAAATAAACCTCCATAAAATTACCAAAAATTGAAAGCAATCAGATTTGAGCAATTATGTTCAAGTTTCAATAATTTCGATAAAGAATTAGCGGTTTTCGATGAAATTAAAGCTATTTGTGTCTGGATGAATTTATATTTGACAGTACTAATTTTTTTTTTCATAACATATAATCCCAAAAGTCTGCTCATATAATTTAAAATGCTAATGAAAATGTAGTTTTCCATACCGCTAAGAAAGTGTACCAAACTAATAACTTTTGCCTAATCGAATGAAAAATTAAAATAGTAGATTGCAACATTTACATTTCATTTGAAACGCCAAACAAAATATGCACAAGTGGTAATCATTCAAGAGCGTTAATATTAAAAGCGTATATAAAAAATTAGTAAAATGAATTAAATAACAGTCCACAGCGATTGCATTATATTGAAATATTTCGAAAAATGTAAATGTCTATTTAAAAAACTCCAAAGAACCTAATAAGTGATAATCTAAATAAATTCTAACGATTAAAATCCAAAATCGATAGATAATTGAGCTGTGGTATAAACGCAGCGTATGTGGACTAAAGAATCTATTAGCTCATTTTAGTAATCCAATAACTAGGAATTTTAATCATACATTGCTTAGTAAACATCGAAGAGTCATCAAATTGTTTACTTTGTTATTTGACATTCAAAACTAATAAATATAAAAATAATTATTTTGACAAAAAAAAAATTCTATATGAGTTAAAATATTCTCAACTCAACCCCCTCCATCAGAGGAACTGGTGAATCTTGTAGTGTGGTGTAGGGTCAATAATCTACCTCTCAGACGCTAATGCTCATCATACCATTTGCAGTAGTTCGAATACCAACAATAGAGGATCCTCACTGTTCAATTATATTTACTCCTCTGAGTTAGTTATTCTCAATGTTAGTTGTGAGCCAACTTTTATCAACTCGGTTCGTAAAGAAGTGATTGATATTAGTTTGTGGTTTATGACCATCATTGACCTGATTCTAAATTGGAGGGTGACGGATGATATTCTCACCTCTGATCATAGGTGCATCTCTTTTAATATTAACTTTAAAAGATCACCGGTTAAACCATATCGTAATAGGAAACTAACAAATTGAGATTTATTCTCCTCTGAGCTCGTTTCACTACTAGATTTGCCTAATCAGATTAGATATATCACAGATTTCGATTTGCAGGCAATTGTACTAAAGAAAGCAATCTCGACTGCTTTTGTAAAGTTGTGCCCTCTTATTTACAATCAGAAGAAGCTTAACAAACCCTTCTTGTATTCTGAACTTAAAAAGTTAAGGAAGAGTGTACGTAAAATTAAAAAAAAAGCCAAAAATACGAATCTCATTTCTGATTGGAATCGATTTTAGGTAGCTCAAACAGCCCATAGAAAAGCCTAAGATCCGCGCAGAGGGCTCCGTGGAAAAATTTGTGTGAGGAAATTGATAGCTTATCTGTTCTTGCCAGACTTAACAAAACTCTGGCTAAGAATGAAACTTGCAAACATGATAGTTTTTGCCTACCTTCCGGGAAACTCACCTCCTGCAGGCGAGAAGTTGGTGACCTACTGTTGTCTGTCCATTTTCCTGGATGTGACACTGATAATTCAAGTGTGGTTGCCTCCTGACATTTTTGTACGCCGGATTGGAACTTAGCCCGTAGATTGATTACTACTGATTTCTACACTGTATTGTTTTCTCGTTTGCACCGTTCAAATCAAGTAGTCCTGACGGCGTTTTCCCTGCTGAATTGCAGCATGGTTTTCTACCCATCCGTACTCACCTGCTCAATCAGTTCCAGGCGTGCATTGCTTTTAGTACTATACCACGATCCTGTAGCAGGGGTAGAGTAGTTTTCATACCTAAAGCTAGCAAATCGGATTATATCGACCCTAAAGCTTTTAGGCCCATTAGTCTGACCTTTAATTTTCTTCAAGCTTTAGAGAGGATCATCGACAGATTCATTAGGGATAACTATTTAACTACCTCCCCACTCAGTAACATGCAACATGCTTACAGAGCTGGCAAGTCCTGCGAAACTGCTCTACATGAACTCGTTACTAGAATCGAAAGATCACTTAATTACAAAGAGTTTCTTTTGTAGGTATCTTCCTGGACATTGCGGGAGCTTTTGATAGCACTTCGTTTTGTTCGATCACAAGTGTGTGTACCAATTTTAATATTGATCAAACCATTGTTAGATTCATCGACTGAATGCTCAAGGTGTGTTGAAAAGGGATTGCACGACAATCCCTCGAAAACTGATCTGGTTGTGTTTCGACTGAAGTGCATTGGGGCATGGAATGAATTCGGAACCTGTACAGGGCATGGAAAGTTAAGCCACATGTTCCAGTTTAAGTCACGTATCACATATTCCATAGTAAGTTTAAGTCACATATTCCAGAGGTTGAAATGGTGAATGACAGGCTATTGCCCGAATTTTACTTCACCAATTCATTCTCCGTCGATTTCCCCTCGTGAGAACAGTGGCTCTCTCAGGATTTCTATAGACAGTTGTCTGAGTCGATAGTTTTTTTTTGCGGATGGCTTTCGCTCATAAGTCAGTGCAGGGTTTGGTTTCTTTTGTCCAAAGTATGTGCTCAGATTCTCGGGTAGTCTGTTCAAACACTGCACAGTTTTTCAAGCTGAATTAATTGCACTTACCCATAGTGCAATTAAGGCGTTTAAGTTTAGTGATTTAGGCAAGGATATTATTATCTGCACGGATAGTAAAGCCGTGCTCAATACCCTTAAAAACCCATTGACTACATCTAAACTAGTAAAAGAGTGAAAGCACTTCATTAACCTGCGTTGCTCTAATTCGAGTGTAAGGGTCATGTGGGTGCCTGCTCATTGTGGCGTTGGGGGAAGGAAATGGCGTTGCTGACTTTTTAGCGAAAGCTGGATCGCGGATTAGATTTTGTGGTCCCGAGCTAGCAATTCCTCTTTTCTTCAACGGTGGTAAGGATACTATTAAGAAGTTCGCTTTACTTGAACTGGCGCAGAAGTGTGTTCATCATCGAAGCCAACGTGAGGGTCAGTAAATATGTGTTATCCTTAAAAAAGAGCCAACTCAGAATTCTGGTGCGCTCATGCATGTTAGGATAGATCCTCAAGGTTTGCACCATGGGCCCATTGTGGCATTCAGTGCGGAACCCCTGTATAGGTTCCAACCGTTTTAATAAATAAAATAAAAAAATATAAAAAAACTGAAAATTATACTTTTTGCTATTTTTGTTGCGAAAAAAATGTTCCTTTATAAGAAATCCAAATATAGTAAATATAGTTTTATTGCTCATTTATATGTAAACAAACAAAGAATTTTCATTATTAGCAAAGGCTATATACTGATAAAATTATATTCCGAGTAGTGAATATTTCAACTCATACAGCTAACTTCGTGGTGAATTTTTGTGCATCAGAATTTTTATTTTTTGTATCATGTACGCACCTTCAGTGTTGCTTACATGCACAAATAATCCTTTGTTAATACGTACTACAATTACTCCATACAGAAGAAAGACGGCAACTGATCCTCCTTGATTTGTATCATGGCCTAATGCCTAATTTTATGTAGATCGGCTTTAATATTCCACCAAATCAAATAGACCCATATACCATCTAAAAATTTCTTGTAGATACTTATAAAAATATTTCGGGAACCCGGAAGTGTTCACAATGTCCCAAAATATGGAAAAGACCATAATGAAGTTCTCGTGCTGAGAGGAATAAGCTATACAAAATTTACAAAACAAATTAATAAATCTGACTACGGGACCTCCATGATTGTCGGTATGTATTCACCTTGACTTAATATCTGCAACTGCGCATACGTTTTGGAGCACCAAAATAATTTACAAATGCTGCAAGAAGCTATAGTTCCTGCTTTTCAAAATGCAGCGTCCGAATAAAATTTGAAATGGCTCAAGCAAATTGTTACTTCTGCGAACTTTTTGGCGAGTTGTTCGGGAATATTTAAATGAAGTATCTTTTCTCTTAAAGATCGATTCAACGGTCTTCTAGTGGAGGTGTTTGATGGATAGAGTTATAGAAATGCGACCTCGTAGATCTTTTAGAACTACAGAATCTCGTATTGGCAATCGATGCCATTTCAGTAGATACGTTGAAAAATGTTTTAATATATCATACGAAGAAATATTATTTGGCTGTATATATTTTTAGAACACGAAGGCCATTTTTGGCATTTCTTGTAACTATATAGATTAATAAATTATTTCATACATTTAATACCACAACTCTGTGTGAAGACTCCCCATCTTGTGGACCTCTAACCAATAACATCTCCGAAGCATGTTTTTTCTAAAACCATTAAAAATCCTATATTGTTAATGATAGATAGACTGTATAACAACTCATGAATTCAGATGGACCAAAACCTTCCGAAAACCACAGCCGATTCAATATTTAGTATAGGTTTCATTATGTGAACTTCGATTTCAAAAATTAAACAGTCGCTTTAATAAAAAAAACCGAAAACTATATTATATTAATTTTTTCAATAATTATATTCTTACACGCTATTAAATCGAATAAATAATAATTAACCACAAATTAAAACTACAAAAAAAAACAAATAATTATACATAAATTATAAATTTTTACATATAAATTATTTGTTTAATTTTAATAAATATACATAATATAAGTCATAACCAACATATAAAAAAAACTGAAAAATAAATTAAAAATTATTACGGGAAATTTCAATTACAACTGTCCAAACATTTAATTTGACCACAAATTATAAAAATTGCTTTACTAAAATTATTGTACCAAACATACAACACAAAAAAAAGATAATTAATTGAAATTCATTTTAATAAAACTGTTTAAAAAAATGTATAATTTAACAAATTTTTAGTTTATAATTTTAATTTTAATTTAATGCAATTTAATTATATGTTTGTCGTGTACGTAATATGTATGTATGTCTACAAATGATTTTGAACTTTTGTAAAGTCTTGGCATTATCTTAGGGTAGATTTATAAACAAAACTCAAAACTTTAGATAGAAATTTTGAGAAATTGATTTTAAATTTTATGTTGGCATTACTGCTAATCATAAAAAAAAGTTAGATTGCTAAGTTTACTAATTTCTAAGGAATTGGAAGATGCAGTTCTGTTTAACTCATTGGAAACCAGATTTAATTTTTTAGAATGTGTAATATCGTCCGTTACTCTCCATTTAAAAATTAATTCAACGAGAGATCAAATTAATGTTAATGATGTCCCTCGGAGTAGAGTTAGCAAAAGCTCAACTGAATTAGACATTTTCAACCAGCGTTGAGAGGTACATTTGAACTAACCCAAATGGTGTAATGGTGAATATCATTATCACAAGCAATCATGGAAGGTAATTAATTAACGGTACAAGATTTACTAGCTCCTCTGAATGACTAGGTAGATCAAATGATCTACTAGAGCTATTATTTTTATTTTAAATAATCCAGTATAGGACATAACCCTAAAAACTAATTAATTTTACCATAACCATTAAATCTATCTTATCAACTTAAAAATTTGACTTTGAATTCAGTATAGTTTGACTATATAGCGAATTACAAAAACTGTACAAATACAAATATTTAAATATACAACCGAATAACCTCCAAATACTCTAAACATAATCCACGTAAATAGTTGTTCTCCAAATATTTTATTTCTATCTTATGTTTGCAAAAGCTTTTTATGAATGTAGCCGCAATTTCGGTTTTTGTGTTTTCCAAAATAAAAATTTTCTTTTTTTTTCAGTTTAATACAATTTAATATTCGATTTTATTTTTAAATTTGAAACTCACAAAAAATGTATATTTGTTAAATTCGTTTTTTTGTGATCTTACAACTGAGCATGTATTAGTTTTTGTTTGTTAAAAGCTTTCAAATTGATTGTTTTAATTAAAAAGTTAAAGTTTTTATGTAAAAGATTTGGCAATATGGAAAGTACAAAATTATTTTGAAATTTCGTCTAAAATAACATGAGATTAGTTTACCATAAGATATTTTGTTTCAAATAATCTTGGATTTACGTATATTTTTTGATAAGTTTTCTTCTTTATGTATATGTAAATAAAGATGTACACCCCCTTCCCCACCTCCCAATTTCTATTTGGTTTTGTACAGTAGAAGGAATTTAATTATTGTTGATTTAAGGATAACATTTAGTTTAATGGAACTGTGATTAGTTATATGAAAAAAGGATTAACATTTTTTTAAATACTCTATTTTATAGGGATTCTTTCTTATAGTTAAAATAATTCTAATAATTAAGAAAATAATAAGAAAATACTTTTAATTAAAAATGTCTACGAGCATATAATGTTTAAGATGTCGAATACTAAATCATAATTGATATTTTTGGTCTAGAATTCAGCAGATTTTAAAATTACATAATTATAAAAATATCAATCGTATAGTTACATAGTATTGTTCGAAAATAAAATGCATATCTTAACATAAAGAAGTGAGTATTAAAATGAACATCAAGTTTTTTTCTCTATTATATATATTCTCAAACTTTTAGAGAAAAACAAAAATAAAACAAACTTATCATTAACGAAATAAATATTTATAACACAACACATAACTTTACTTCAATGTTTAAAAAAAATAAACAAAAAAAACGAAAGCTATTAAGACGCACATAAAAATTATAATATGTAGTAAAAAAACAAAAAAGGACTGGAATAATAATAATAACAGTAATAGTAACAACAACAATAAAATAAGAAAGCAGACAAAGTTTAAGAAACAAAACTTTTTAACAAAACGAAGAAAGTTAACATTGAGTCCATTATATTATTATACCCAAGTGGTTACAAAGCTTTTTCCCATTCGAAGGATTTTTTTTTTTACTTTTCCCACTAATACCGGACCTATAATGGGGGTAAGTATTGTGAATCGTGGAAATTGTTGACCCCCAAAATCTCGGTTCAACGCGCGTGTTAGTCATTTTGATTAAGCATGGTCCACACAGTGGTAATTTTTGAATCCCGTTTCAAGTTAATCTATATAAGAATATCAATATTTACATATAAGTGTGAAGGTTATACTAAAATTAAAACAAAAATTACACTGTTAAATAATGTTATTTTTCCAATTAGAATCCTTAAAGTATATTACCGAATTCAAAACTTTAATTTTGGACGATTTTTAATATTCTCTAATGGCTAGTTCTATGCCTCTATTATGGTTCTCAACTCACCGAAAAATACGTCAGAAATGTGATTTGAACTCACCATTTTCAAATGTTGGCATTATCGTTCTCGCCTTGCGGTGAGTCTAATGTCAAAAATACTCACCAACTATTTGGAGGTGACTTAGGTATGGCGCTTTGATTACAGGTTCGAATTTAAATAGGAGGATCCGAAAAAATTGTTCATTCATGATTGAACAACGATAAATCGATAATGAAAACAATGTTTTAAAATAGTATAAAGTATAAAATTGGTTTCAGCGTAGAAAGGGCAGCTCATCGAAAAAACTGCACAATTATGATAAAAAAAATGTACAAGAAGATTATAACGTACATTAAAATTAATTAGGAGATCTCTGATGATAACACGAATTCGAGTTCAGGAAGGCTATGAGCTACTAAGTTATTAAAAAATCAAATCGTTCAGATAAACAGAACTTTGTCCGCTAAACGTGCCAGACCACTCTATGACCAAGTTTTGACAAAATTTAGTGAATGAGTTGTGATGGAAGACGATTCGTACATAAAATTGGATTTGAAACAGGTTGGCAGTTTTCAAAATTTGAATCTTGCCAAAAATAGTGACAATGGGCTCCCGCTAAATTTCAACTGCACATCAACTTAGATAAATTTGCAAAAAGAGTTAAGATGTCAAGCGTTTTACAGTTGTCGACTTACAGTTGTTTTTGTGACATTCGGGAATTCATTGTAATTAGCAATTCATCACGAATCGTGATGGCAAATCAGCGCGGCAATTAATTATTAAATTACTATCAAATTTGACATATTGGATGGAAACTGCGCCACGAAACAAGATTAATTTCTTGACTATGATGGAACTCGGCATAAATGAGATTTTAAAGATTTGAACAATGACCAACTTGAACGGAACTATATAGGCTAATCCTTGACCGATTATAATCAAACTCGACATGTTAGATGGAAATAAGATTTTTAAGTGATTTTTGATTTGAAAAAAGTGGGATTAAATATTTTTTGAATACAATTCTTGAATATGGTCAACTAGAATACAGCTAGCCCATTTCTCGGCCGATTATAACGAAACTTCTGTTCGATAGAAACAGGATTTAAAAATAAATTTTGAGAGTATTCGTTAACCGATTATGATGTAATTCGACATGTTCGGTTAAAATGAAAATTCTAACATGATTATCTAGATAAGTTTTAGAATATGAATTAGAATAGTTTTGGGATGTGGCTTTCACTGATTAAGATTAAATTTCTTCACTTCTAAAAAAAATTTCATTCGCTTAATGTAACAAAATATGTCCTCTTTGTGAAAATTTGTCAAATTAGTGTGATATAATACATATTATCTGGCAGAGATTTGCCTAGTTTCATTCCAACTGGCCATATTCCACAATATAATACAAAAATAATTTTTTACCCCCCACAGTGAATAATATTCTAGAAGTTTATCCAAAAATCAATTTATAATCCCATTTAAATCCAACATGTCGGATTTCATCAGAATCGATTAAGAAATAGCTCAGTTTAGTTTCAGTATAGGTAAGCCAGAACTTCATTCTAAAATCATTTTATAATCCCTTTGCTGAGTTTCATCAAAATTGCTCATTCAAAACATTATTCAAAAATCAATTTAAAGTCGTATTTCCATCCAGTCTGTGGCGATTTATCATAATTGATCACGAAATAGCCTTTCCTCATCTAGTAGTCCAAATATCAGAATTTTGAAATGGTAATGGTAACTTGCTTGCGATGAACTGCTTGGAATGAATTACTTGCGATGAATTGCTTGAGATAAACTAGTCTAGTACCAAAGTTTTGGCCTGAATAAGCTAGTTTACTCACACTCTATAGATGAAGAAGTAGAATGGCGGATGCGATAAAATTGCGAAAAATATGCGCTCTAAATGAAACAATTAATATTGCTGACAAAGTTACATCAGAAATTGCGTATAATCTCATGGGGAGCATCAACATGTGCTTGACTTTATCCGTTAGGATAAGAAATTTGAAAATTTAGACCAATCCGAATATTTAGTGCACAAACTTTCTTTCATTAAACCTTTTGGTTGTTTTATTTCAACATATATTTCCATAGTTATAGTATGGTATGTGGTTCCCGATTTCATTTGAACCTTCTTTTCATTTCTTCTTACGACTTAAATGAATCGCCCTTTTACAAAATACCGTATTTTATTTCAAATCGCTTAAAAATCGTAGGTTGTTGACATTGTCTTAATTATCGACATTGGCCAAAAATCTTGCCAAGTAATCTACGTAATATTTTATCTGTTGACAACCGCGTAGATTACACGGCGTATCAATGGCGTATCACACCCTTATTATCAGTCTCAATATTTTCTGGTTAAACCTAAGAAATTTTGTATTGGCGATATCGGTGAGTAATCTGAAAGAAATTAATGTTTCTAAGTCCACCGTGGAAAAAGTATCGTCCGAGTAATTGGATAGATTTCAATTTTTTAGTCTGCTCAACATTTGATATTAGATGTTTTTTTTTTTTTTTGAATTTTATTTAGTTTAGGAAAAAAGGGTTTTCAATTTTTTGCTTATACATATTTTCGCATATAGCTGTTTTGTATTTGCTTTACTCTCCATTGTCTGAATATTATTAGAGAAAAGTAAAAGTTTTCCTTTAAAATTGCTAAATCGAATAGAAAAATTGAACTTTCTATTTTATATTTGCTTTTTTATTCCTTTTATATACAGAAAAAATATAAATATAGAATGTTTTTTTGCAAATCAATTTTGCGGCTATGTTTAGCAAGTATATTGGCGATATACATATGTATACCGAACTTGTTCTACGTGGTCATTCCACTATATTATTAGGGATTACCTAATGAGCTAAGCCCTTTCTTGTATTATGGTTTTGGGTATAAAAACTGTTTTGATTTAATTTGGTTGGAACAGAAGATTTTCGGATTTGCGTTGACTAAGTTTTCTCAATGAATTTTGTCACAAAATTTGGTAAATACTTAAATAGGTTTTTTTTTATTGTTATGTCCAATTTAAACGATGAATTTTAACAAAATTGAAGATTGATAAATTGTAATGAGTTCAAATTATGATACCGAATTTCGATTCAGTTCGCGAAATTTTGTGAAATAAATTTTAAGCGAGTGCTTTATGTTTCTAATATTACTAAACCAAATTCGAAGCTCAAAATATAAGTTTCAAGTTTTAACATTTCCACTTAATTGGTACAGTTAAAGCTGTTTGTAAGTACATAAAAACGCACATAGCTATATTCTTAATACCTTAACGGAAATATTTAACAGACATTTTATTTATTTTTATTATTGTTGCTGTTTATTCACAAATTTTACAACTTATAGATTTTAAGTATAAAAGGAAAATACGCTGAAACAGGATTTATTTCAAAAATTTTCCGTGACATTAAAATTTGTTTTGTTATAAAAATTATAGTTGTTTTCCTTTTCGTCGTATTCGAATTTTGAACACTTTTTCATTTCGTACATAAAGGAGGAAAAACTTTATGATCAAAGAATGGGAAACGAGCTTGTATTGTGGCTGGATTTATGTAGACAACAAGAATAAAGCATAACTACGTACACAGAAAAAAATTATTTTATTCCAAGTCGGATTTGTTTATACGAGTATATACGTTATTATTAACATATATCTGAAATTGTGTAATACGAGTACATTCCACATAATTTACAAAATTAGACTAATTTACGTTTAAATAAATGCAAAACCTCTTAGTATTTAACAACAAATATATCATACAAACATGTTTTTAATAATTTCTTACCAGAAAATTAGAGCAATTCAGTGGCATTTCAACTGAAACAAAAATATACTTCTCAGATATTTTGGTTGTTTTTGAAAACGAGACTTATTACAGACTTATTGACATACAAGCCGCTATCTTAAATAAGACAATAAAACTGTTTGAAATGGTTTCACTGACTTATTTTGACAGAACAACCAAAAATTATTTATTTATGTCGTTTTATTATTATCAAACAACACATGTTTTGAATTGACTACAAAAATATTTTACAAATGTTGACAATCAATTTAGATTTGTTTGAAAGGGACAGAAAATACGTCACAGGGCCCTTTTCCAATTAGTTACTTATTTGAAACTTATTGACTTATTTGAAGCAATATTAAATAAGTAAGTGAAATCATTCCAATTCATTTTACTAACTTTTTTTGACAGCCACGTGAAAACAATCAAAAATCGCGTATGGCAACATTTGATAAAAACAAGGGAAAATTCCTAGCAGAGCATGTAGCTTTCGTACAAATTAGACAAGAATCAAATGAAATCAATAAACAATTCTATAAATAGAAATTATGGCAGTTTGCCGCATATTACATGATATCGGCATGCACATGTAGTTTCATGTAAATTTTTATATTTTAAACTGATAACGCGAATTTCAAAATGAGAACCAGTGCCTCATTTAAATCGAACACTTTTAAATTTTGTGATCATGTGGAGAACACAAAGAAAACATTTAATTTTTTAATTTTAATTGATGTGGAATTGGGCCGAGCGAGGTGGTCAACTTGAATGAAAATAAAGCTGAAGATAATGCTGATGAGGCAATTACAATTAGAAAAAATTAAAAAATATAGAAATTATAAGATCCCACTTTAGGCACGTTCCATTTCATATCTATTGGCGTACTTTCATTGAATTCAAAGTCATTGTACTTCAATTTATAAAATCTATGATGGATTTTTCCACCGTTGAGAAACAAACGCAGTTATTAAATTTAGTTCCCATTGAAGGCATTATATCACGCATCACCTATATGAAAACATTGCTAGAGTATATATAAAACTTAGTTCAACAACTCAGGGATGTGTCGTCTACACAACCAAAGGTTTTACGTGATAACAACATCTATAGGCTATGAAATGCAATGATAAATGGTACAGTAGCCTAATTCTATAACGAATAAGATAACGTGAAAACGCGAAAACGAGTACTTTACACGTTTTCATACCAAAATGGTATTCTATAACTTTACACCAAGATAAATTAAAAAATCGGTAAGATATTAAACGTCAATAAACTACACATACAATTTATCTTGTGTAGTTCGTTTTCACGGATAAAAATTTAAAATTTAAAACTACAATTTCACGAAGAAGGCGGGCTGTGCCGAACAAAAAAACCATGTTTGTCCTTGTTACTCTTTATATTATATTATGAAATGAAACACTAACAAAACGTCAAAGTGGTTTTAGTCACGATAAAATTATTCAGCAAGAAAAAATTTACACGCTGACTACTTTGTTTTATAGAATAATATTTAACCTAAATAAGATAGAAATTGTGTAAATTTTTTGTTGTGTAAACTTTTTCAATGTTTCGTTTTTTCACATTATCTTGTTTTTACAGAATTAGACCACTGGTTTGCTAAAACCAATTGATTTATTATTAGCATCCTCAACAATTCAAGTATTTGAATTTTGTATAGGAGCTTTCCGGAAGTCTATAATTATGATAATCAATTTAGTTTAAAAATTTGAAAGAAAAATTTCATCGGAGGTTGGCTCTCTGCATTTGATTTTTTAATCTAATCATCTTATGACCCCCGGTATCTTGCATTTATTATAAAAATAATAATATAAAAAAAAAAATATAAAAAAGAACCGTAAACCACTAGCAAACTTTATTATGTTTGGTAAAGAAGGATTTAACTAACATTATCTGAAAATAGTTAAAAGGTCACATTACATTTTAAACTAAACAACTTACATGATGTCATCTAAATAAACTAAACCGTAACATAATTTTAGTTACTCAAATCTTTAAGTGCTTTACTCTCGCAGCAAATCGAAAAACTTATTCAAATTCAAAAAACCCAAATTTTTTTTTTGATGATCATAAAAAAATGTTGTCTGAGAAGAAATTTTCCGTATAAAATATACATATATGTTTAATTTATAAAAACAGAAGAAGATTCTGTATTTAAGAAAATATATCTAGCTTTCCAATTGGAAAAATGAAATAACCTTGAAATAAACTTCTTCCCTAATACCAAACGATTTTACAATTTTTTAAAGATTGTTGCTCCAAACAAAACTACACGATACAAAACTGCTAAACGTAACGAAAATGAATAGGTATTTCTGAATTCGATCGAATCCAATAGTTTTTACACTGTCATGTATTCATTGGGAAATTTATTTTGAATGGTTATACGCCTATGAATTTCCAGCGTTGGGTATATGTTTCTGACGTTTGAATATATGTACAATATATGTAGTTTTCAGTTAATGCTTGTGTCATAACACAAACCTATTGAGATCTAATTTCGTGACTAGCGATGCTAGATTTTGAAGATGTTTTATAAAATGCTCAGGAAAAAGTTACCACCAAGCCCATTGGCAGTATTTCAAATCAAATTCATTAATAAAGAAATTAAATATTTTGTATTTACACGTAATTTAGAATATGTAAAATTTAAAATATTTAATTAAATTTATAGTTATTTATTTAATTCAATTAATCTAACTAATTAGATTATAAAATTATTTAAAAAAATTCATTAGAAATTATTACCAAAATATTTTTATTTGGAGTCGTCAACTAATTCATCAACGTACAGAAATCTATTCAAAAGTAAACAAAATTGGCTCGAATTTGTATTGAGGAATAAGGATATTTCGAATCATACTTGGATCAAGTAGTCGCGGATTCGTAGTAGAATTATTCGAATTCGTACAATTTTTATACGAATCGTATTTACTATTTAATTTATTCGTAAAACTATTTAATTTATTAATTTCTACGAATTGGTTTTAAACTATAAATTTGGCTTAAAGCGTTCATATAAAATTCTCCTGAATGCCGGAATTTGGACATTTATTAAAAATAATGATTGCTGTATGTGTATGTATTTACATAACCGGTTCAGGTATAAATAGCGCAGTGGATGACATGAACTATAAATGATCTACAAGCAAAATTGTAATTCTTGCGTTAAAAAAAACTTCGATCAATTAAAAATTTTAAATTTATTTTTCACGTTTTCTGAACTCTATTTGAATATTTCTTCTAAACAAAATTTCATTTCTTGTAGATTCTTAATTTTATAAATAATCTGTTAAGGCTCCACTTTACCTAGAACAAAAATCAACATTCCGATATTTAAATGGCAAAATATGTTTGTAAATCTCCGCTATCGAAAAATACAAAATATTTCATGAAAAAATGTGTTTTTTGCCACTTATGACATCTAATTAAAAAGGGGTGAACTAAATATACACGATACTTAGTTGATTCCTAAACCATTTTTACATCGAAGATACATTTTTGTTAATAAATTGATTTGTTAGCTTATCGATATAAAATAATTTTCAATTAAATTTTCAATTTTCTCGTTCATTAGAACGAATTTTTATAAAAACGTGTGTTAATCGCTAGATAATATCTTCCTGAACGTACCCATATATAAAACTTTTACAGATTAGTGGAAAAACATTGATAAATTTGGTTTGTGAGTAAATGGTTTTTGTCAAAAATTCATCAACTTTGAGACGTAATTACAAGATAACTATAGCGAATTTAAAAAAAACATGTATTACTCGCTTTCAAACATATTTAACATTGCTATAAAAATAATTATGTCAATACCTAAGTTTATGTGGCCATAAAACGATTTGTACGATACAGAGGTTTTCGCAAATTCTTAATATCATAATAGTTCTTAATATCATAATAGTTCTTATACTAAAAAATTATATTATACAATTACAAAACATTTTAAATTTGTATATTAATGAATCATTAAACTAATATTATTTTATAACTTTTAGAACTCTTAAAATAATATTACAATTAGGTAAATTAAATATCCTTATAATTAACTTATTTAAATATATCAATTTATTTAAATTATTTAAAAAATTCAGTTTTTAGAACTCGCACTACAGAAATACTGTAAGTGGTATTCTATGAATACCATATATCTTTAAAATCTTTAATTTATATTTCTCAACGTAAAAGTTTTAAATTATAAATTAGAAACAAAAATTAAATATCTACAATAGCTCTAAGACCTCCAGTAATTCTCACAACGTTAAAATTTAGAAATCACAATAATATTTTAATACTATAATTTGTATATAAATTAAAAAACTGTATAACTGGGGAGTAAAATCACAAAAATACATATATTTAAGACTCTTAAAATTTTCGAAAGTATTAAAAATTATTCAAAAATTAAATTTTTTAAACTAAAACTGAAAACTGCTGCTTCTGAAAATTATTTAAAATACAAAATTATTTTTATTATTATTAAAATTTATAGTACTAAAACAAAAATTCAAGTTTATTTTGACCATTAGAAAATAAAATGTAAGCCCTAAAATTATTGAAAATAATTTCTAACGAATTAAAATTTCTTAAAATTAATAAAACTATTATGAGATATTGAAAAGTCCTTTTGTAAAATTTGTAAATGATCCAAATATAAATTTTAACCGTTCAAAACTTATTTTATACAATACTTTTAAAACTTCAAATTGATCAGTTATCTAACATTTTCGATATTTTTAATCGATAATACTTATTAAAAAATTTAAAAATTGTTAAAATCTTAGAACTATTAATAGTTTATAAATGTTAAAACAAAAAATCTTTAAAATTACATTAATTTTTAACCCAATAGTTCTAAATTTTGTTTGCAAATATTTCAATAACTTAAGATTGTTAGAACTCCCATCCGTGGAAATGCTTAAAATTAATAATCTTATAATTGAGTTTAACTGAATATTAGTATTATTCATTTTTTCTGTGTTTTGTGTATAATCTTTTGTCTCTAGTTAAATTATTTTAAATAAAACTTTATGTTTTAGTTTATTGAATTTATAGTTATTATTCCTTATAGTAACAATTTTTTATTTTTTATTTTTATGGTAAATCGATTTAAACTTGCGTTTTCATCAGTACCTTTTTAACTATTCTTTAACAAATAATAGTTAAAAAGGTACTGTAAATTACCATAAAAATAAAAAATTGTTACTATAAGGAATAATAACTATAATTTCAAAAACCTAAGACATAAAGTTTTATTTAAATAAAAAAACTAAAACATAAACTTTTATTTAAAATAATTACTCTTATAAATATCTGTAAATGTTCAAATTAAGTAAAAAATATTGTACAGCAATTCGATTTTTTTTCATAAAATTATTAATTAAAAATTTGTAAATGAAACTCATAAATTTGACTTATTCTCTAAATTTTGTATTCTTAAAATTCTAAAGTTATATTCGTAAATTTAAACAAAAAAAATTTAACACGGTTATACAAACATATTTACTTTAGTAAAATTCTTAAAGAGTTCAAAAAATATAAATTCTATATTTTACAACTTTGAAAATTTAATTTCTAATCTTCTGTTAATTTAGGGAAAATATTATAATTCAATTTGGTTTAAGTAAAAAATATCCTACATATTTAAACAATTGCCACAGTTCCAAACTTCTTTAAAATCGGTAATCGAGTTTAAATTAAAAAGTTTTTATTACTCTAAAAATTAAATTTAATTTAACTTTAAGATTCTCAAAATATTAAAAAATATCTAATATTCTTGGTTTAACTTAATTCTTAAAACCCCTGAAATTATAGTCTACAAAATTCTATAAATCTTAAAATTGTATATTATTTAGTAAATTTTAAAAAAATTACAAAAAAAAATTTAAATTTCAACAAATTCTATTTGAAGTACAAGGAATTTTCTAAGAATTTTTGGAATTATAAAATTTATAAAAAAAATCTTTACATAAAAATTTTAAAATTTAGTGGAAGAGGAGAAAAAGAGCTAATGGTAATCTTAGATTGTTCTACTAGATGGAATACAATGGAGGCTATGGTAGAAAGATTTGTAAGAATTAGCGGCCCAATCAAAAAAGCATTATTGATTGAATTAAATTTGGGTAGTTTGTGCCGAAGGAGCTCTCAGGTTTTTGTTTACAACTTTGGAAAAATTAAACACTAATTTAAGTCGAAACCTCCTTAACGCAGTTAGGGTACATCTCTTCTCGAGAAATTAAAAAGGGTGAGAAATGTGAAACACTAATCGTATACATAATTTACTTAAACACATTTTAGTTGTGGATCTATGTAGAAGCACGTATCAAGCTATCTCTGTAGAAAATAAATGACAAGAACCTGTTTGCAAAACTAAATTCATTTCGTTATGATAATATGTCATTGATATTATTTTTGCATACATCAATTAAATTGGTTTTTCAAGTTTTTCATAATATAATAAAATATGCCAAGTTGTAACATAATCATTACCACAAAATGAACATATACCAATTTAATAATGTTAAACTTACAACCAACTAAACATAATAAAATTCGAATGCTTTATATGATGCTTTCAACCGTATTATGAAAAGTTATTTATTGTTGGATTTTTCAATTTTATTTTTCCACATCAATTGAAAATTTAATCATGCGTATCGTTCCACACAATATGCAGCCTTACATGCCAAATTTTCTTTTACGTTTTATTTTCTTTCTTATTATAACTACGAATGAAATTTAAAAAACTAAATACCAACACATACATTTATTAGAGACCGCTAGCTAATGGGTTTTATTACCCTTTGAAAGCCGAACGGGAGCTCTTTTTTGTACTCGGATCCAGCTGCATCTTTCCAGTCCTACATTCCAACAAAAGGTCATATATGTTTTCAATTTAAACATCTGCCTCTGTTGGGACTAGAACCCGGTACCTTTCGATCCAAACATCACAGCTTTAACCATTGGGTTATTTGCTTGAAAAAAAGAGTGCAAATGATTTTCATTTTGGTTTAGAATCATAACCTACCAAAAATACACCTGTGTCCTGTCCATTAAAATTTTTTTTTCAAAATTTTTATAAACAAACATAAAATGATTTAATGTCCTGCTCGTTTTAAAAATAAAATAAACTAGCACACCTAACAACAAAAGGATTACCAAAACATTTTTTATTTATTTTTCGATTTGTAATTTTATCTTGTACACAAAACTTTAAAAAAAATTACATAACCAAAAAAAAAAAAGTACTACAAGGATATCTAATGAACTTATCTCAAACATGTATTTGTGTATATGTTTTATATGTAGTTTGTTTAATTATACACAGTATCCCTTGTTTGTATAGGTTATTTATGTACTGAATACATATACAGGGTGTAAGGGTGTTGTAACTATTGTAATCACAAAATTAAAGTAAACTTTTTGTTATATTTTTAAAAAAACAAAATTAATATAGAAAAAAGGAAGATGTTTTTGTTTTATCATTTCCACAAAACGATAATGAAACAGGGAATAAATACATTTAAAAAGAAAACTGCCTTCTAACATACTTGTACATATACTATCCAAACAAAAAAATTTCAGTTTTATTTGCCATAATATAATTAAGTAATTAAAATTAGAATTTGTTTTGATTAAGAATATGTCTAAATAAATACAAAAATAAAAATAAAAATTGGAAAATATCCCTCTTTTATATGCTTTGTTTTATCCTTTAATATAGGATATTATTGTTAATTTTTATAACCAAAATAATTAATTAATGAGATTTTGGTATTTGAATTTGAAGATTTACTGTAATGGTTATATTTAAGATTAGTAGCGAGATCTTTTAAATTGTAAATAATATTAATTTGTTATGATTTTGTTTTGTATTATATTGAGAAGACTAATAATAATACAATACAAGTATTTGATTGTTGTACCCTTTTTCAAAACCTCTGCATCAAAATCTCGTAGTACGTACGAAATTTAAAAAAAAATGTAATTTAGTTTTCCATTTTGAACAAAATAAAAACTAGGGTCCAGCAGGAACTTGAAATCTATACACATTTGACGAGAGTCTGCAACACTACTTGAATTATCTGAAAGTTATAGATCTCAGGGTTGTATATTCTTATAATTCAATCGAAAATATCCATAACTGAATTATTTTTGTTCAATAAATTGACTAATTGGCATTGTACCAAAAATAAGCTCCATGTACATATTTTTATTGAATACTGGTACATATGCTAATTATTATAATTGATCAATTTTTAATTTTGCATAAATTGTTGAAAAAGCTGCGGCACTGTATTATGACAACAACAGAGACACAAAAAAAAAATACCAACAATAAACTGATGGAATATGTTAAAATTCTCACGATTCTTAAATGAAAATCTGATAATAGATTTTTTCGTTTTTGTTTCTGGTTCAGGGTACAGCTTTATATTTTCCCATTTCTGGAGGAAAAATATTGTTTGTGTTTGTTCGTTTTAATATTTCAACCCGACGACAAGCAGCAACATTATTTGCCATAAATTGCCTTCGAGGTATGTTAAATTTTAATTTGATTTTTTTTTTTTTAATAATAATTATTATGTCTGATGAAATTTTGAAATTTCAGCAATGAAGATAAAATGTAGAACTACATATAGATTTTCGAAAATGAATATTGTGATACGGAATAAAACTTCGGGCTGATCATGTTAATGACAATAAACTTAATATTATATATATATATACATATACTGATTACGTTGCTGACTTTTGACAGTATCTATGGCACATGAAAATCAGTAATTATACGACAGACGACATATATTGTTTCGCGTATGTATAATATTTATGATCAATGCCTACATATATACAATCTATACTTGAATTATAAGTTTTGCCATAAAACAAATTATTTATTTACCAAAATTAAAACTAATGGAACGTTCTCAGTCGGCTGGAGCTCTTAGAACTATCGGTCGGCAAATGGTATGGTGTTAATTTATATATGTTTAGACAGTTTGTAGTTTTTGAAAAATGTATGAAACGAGCTTACAAAAAATCGAAGCTTCAAAATTATCAAGTTTTAAATTTATGTTTAGGTTTTAAAAAAGTTGTTGATTTGTTTATGCAAAAGTTCAGTGTGTTTTAGCTCAAAACGTTAAGATCTATAGTGCCAAGTAACTTGAATCGTATTGGAATGAAATATTATTAATATTTAGATTAGAATTTGACTATAGTTGACTGTGGATTTAATAAATTTTAACGACATCTTTAATGCTCCAACCTCTATTGTACATAATTCGTTACGTGAATTTAAATATTTTGGGATAATAGAAAGTGATATACACATATTACTATAAAAATTTCCTATTTAATCACTAACATGTCAAAAAGTTTACCAATCAATATCACGAAACAAAACTATTTTCTTGTTTGTCATCCATACACCCAATTTTGGGACTTTCCTAATCCAAATCTTTATTTGACATTTCAAAACAAATTTTTCCTTGACTTGGAAATAAAATAAAAAACATAACAGCAAAAATAATGTTCCTGTTATTTATGACAATTCTTTGATTTCGATTAGAATATCTGGAAATGACAGCATTCAAAAATAGAATTCTGGTTTAGTTTTCGTATTCTGCATATATATACTCATATGTATGGTACGTACATATGTAGATATTTGAAATAGATTTATGTCGGTTATTTATGTTTACATTTCTGTTTTTGGTGTGGTCGTTCGACATTATACCATTTCAATTTATTCCACAAATTTACATCATATAACGTCTATATATTATCTAGAAGTGAAGCAAAATTCGAATTTTAATTAAAGTTGAGATTTAATTCAAATTTAATTCAAATTAAATTCAAAACTATGTATACAAAACAATTGTTCTTCCATTTATTTCATTTCAGTTATGATCAATTCTTATTTATATTGTATACTGATGATGCGTTCAGTATCGTAATAATACCGTATAGTTGAGCTTAGAAATTAATTGAATTTTTTTCCAGCAATTTTTACACGGTTCATTAAAATTCTTGATAAATATTGACACTTGTGTGCATGTTAGTACACACGATGGGTCGGCTCATGAGTTCTAAATTCCAACAGAAGTCACCACTGCTCTATTTGCTCTGTTGGCATAGTGAATATAATGATTCCTAAGGAAACTGATGAGACTTTTGAAATGATGAAAACAATTATTTGCGTTAGTCCAGAGATCAGAAACATCCATATATTTGGAATTTAGGAAACTTCAGAATTTAACAATAATATACTCGAACCGAAGCATTAAAATACAATAACTTCTCACATTATCAATATGTCAAAAATTGGACATACATACATAGGTACGTCTAACCTCTAAACTTATCTCAGTAGGGATGGGCATTTACGCGTCATCTATTAATTTCTACGTCGACGTGTCGATAACCCGTAGACAACGTAGATATCGTAGACAACGTAGAAAATTCGTAAAAATTCGTCTATATTATAGACGATTGATAGAGTGATTTAGTGAACTAGTTTTAAATTACGGTCGCCAGATTTTTTTTTAGGTTTAATGCGATTCGGGTGGGACAGTTTTAGATTTTTTTTTTCAATTCATTTAAATCATGTTTCAATTAAAGTTACGTTAGAAAAGTTCTCTAAAATATTTTCATAATTTACCTTTAAGAAATTTAGAATTATATGTACATTGTATAATCTGGATATTCCCAAAATTAGTTTTGTCTTTAAATCTGTTACCCATTTTTTTGATTCCAAAACTATAGGGGAGATAAAAAAACTGAGACGGTCAAATTATTATTTGCCGTACGGCTTAACTATATGAAATCGCTATTTTATAAAATAACTCCGCTTCTACTTTGGTTAGACCAGTTAGTTTCAAAGGACAGTAACATCGGTTCTAACTAAAAACAAGATGCATTGCAAAAATTCTTACCAACCAAGAATTTTGCAAACTATCAAAAATCTTGTAAAAACTACACAATTAACTTCATTCATTCTTCCTTTTGTTCTTCTCACATTATCAAGCATACAATTTTTGAAGAATTTGTTAAATAAATTTTGAATTTGGAATGAATTAGATTAGAATTTAAACTAATTTAGAAATCGTATTGAAACTGTAATCGATCTTTAAATAATAATCTTATAAACTAACGTTATTGACCTATAAACTAGATTTTATAGATTTTACATAGATTCTATTTATAGATTCAATTATAATTTTGAGTGAATTTTTTGGCGTGAAACTGAAGGTAGAATTCTACTAGGGAGTTGAGTTGAATTTTAAACGTGTTTTAACGTATCCGATTTCAACAAAATTTGAGTGAAATTTCAATATTAATTAAAGCTCAAACATTGATTAGAAAATAATTTTTTGTTATATTTATTTGTGATTGAGTAGACTTTGAATTATATATTTTGAGTGGAACTTTTTAAGTTAAAAATAGGTTACAATTTGTACTATGAAGTTGTGTGAAATTTTAAACGCGATTTTTAGACTATTTGAGTGCAATTTAAATTATAAATATTCACTTATATTGCATAGACTTCGAAGTATACATATTTTGAGTGGATTTGCTTAAGTGGAATTCCAGAATAGAATCCTAGTATATGAATTTGAGCCAAAATTTGTAATGGTTTTTTAAATAATTTGTATGAGTGAAAATGTAATTTTTTAACAAAATTTGAGTACATTTTGATGTGACCCAAATCTGCATATTCTATTCAATTTCGAACAATTACCGCATCAAAGTGGCTTCTCTTCGATGACCTGCTCACAACCATCATGCCAACCAATGGTAAGTATAATAATGCTTTCATCATTCACAACTAGCTACAATGTTCAGTATTACCTGTAAAATTATGCAAGTGTAAAGTATTTACTGTAAACTAATTTCGATGCATTTAGTTTTTAATATTATCCGAGGCAGAGTTATTGATAAAGGCCATGGGGTTAACCAGTAAGATTGGTTTATCTCTGTATATTATAGGAACAAAAATCGAATGGTATGTTGCCGAAGGGCTCACGATTTAAGGGTTTTTTTTTACGTTCTGCATTATTTGATTGTAAAAACTGGTTTAACTAAAGTGTGCGGAAAGATAAATCGGCATAATGCATGCATTATTGATTAGAAGTAAACTTTTGGTGGGTACGACAAGTTAAACAACAACGACTTTTGACCGCGTTAATATTTAATGTGGGATTATCGGACAAATTGGTTGGCCCTATTATATTGCAGCGACGATAACCCTTACAGACAGCATAAACTGTGTCGATAACGTAGACAACGTCGTTAATGTAGGCAATTCATAGTGTGATTTTGTAAACTAGTTCTAAACTATACGGTGACCAGATTTCTTCTGTAAAACAACACGATACGGAGGGTGACAGTTTCAAGATATCATTCAATATACATTTGATTCTAACTTATCCTCACAAACATTTAAGTTAGGTTAGAAAAGTTTTAATTTATTATGTTTCCATAATTTATCTCAGGAAATTTAGAATTTTCATAATGCAATGTAATCTGAATGACCTGTTTTATTATCTGGTACATATACATATTGTTATATTTACGTGTTTGCTTAACACAAAATATAATGTTATACTTAAATATTCGGTAGAGAGAAATATCAAATTGATATTTATGTTAGTTGGAGAAAAAGATCTCAGTAGACAAATGCCGCTAGGGGAGTTGGAGCGCTAAAACACTCTTATAACTTCCCTCCTCGTTTTGCTATACGAGGTTCGCTCATCAATGTTTACTGGATCGGTGCCGTGTATGTTAGTAGGATGACTTAATTATTGATACTCGCTTACCACGGATGGGGGCTATGACAGTATCAATAATAATTTGTGTTATAGTTATACTTACTTGATTGATGAATGATGAATATTCTCGATTTTAATTTATAACACTGAGTATTTAATTTTTAGGTTTTTTTAATTTATTTATTTACTACTTAATGACTTGACTTAGACTTTGACTGCGACTGTATTATCTTTAACTACAACTGACTTTAATTTTTGACTTCAACTACAACTAACTTTAATATAACTCTTTTACCTTAATTATTCTTCAACTATATATACTAAATATTCTATGTCAATTTGTTGTTATTGACTTATTTTGTTTTTACAATTTTGACACACATTAATGTTTTAATATTAATTAATAATTGCCAAATTGCGTTTTGCAATTTTATATTTAATTATTATTATTTAGGTTATTACCATAAAATGTGTGCTCGTTTTTTTAAGTTCAATTTGTTTCCGCCATAGGTTTTAAATTATAATTTTATTTTGACATTCAGGCGTTTTCTTTACTTTATGGTATTCTTTGGAGTGGTCAGCAGTGGTTTCACAACACTGCTTACCCCCCAGGGAAAGATTTTTCTTTGAAGAAGGAAAATCTTCTATAGAATATATGTTTAATTTCTAGTATACATAGTTTTGATTTAATTTTGTTGATTGTCATCTTCTGGTCTTTGCATCAGCTTGGTCTTCTTTAGGTCAGCTTGGTGTTCTTGTAGTCAGTTTATCTTCATTTTGTTTGTCTTCTATTACTGAGTCAGCTTGTTTACATCGTTTTATTTGTCTGGTCATTGGCATTTTGTTTACAATTTTTTATTTCTTATCATCTACTTATATTAGTGTTTGCTGTGTAAGCAAGGTTGATTTTACATAATTATTTTGTTTTCTTTTTGTTTTTGTTTTTTTTTTTGTTGTAATTTAAATTTGTAATATGATGAAAAAGTGTATTTGTTTTGAAATTACTGTACTACATTTATTGTTTCTTATATATGTAATTATGTGGAAGTGAAATATGATGATTTTATTATATTTTTTTTTTTTTATATGTTGAACTTGAAAAATTTAACATACAAGTTACATTATTGAAATTTGAGTGAACATTTTTTTTTTTTTTTTTTTATTACAACAAATTTGTTTAGTTTTACAACTAATTTGTGTTTTAATCTTTAAGTTACTTAATTCTAGTTTTGATTTAAGAAATATTATTTATTGATATTATATTTTGATTTGAATATTTTGATAATAAGATATTTTACTAAAAAATTTATTTTATTTTATTTAATTTAAAAAAAAAAATTTTTATTTAATTTAATTTAATATTTTATTTAATATATTTTGAGATTTTTGAAAATTTTTTGTTTCTTATAATTACCTACATATATAATTTAATCTTTGACTAATGGTTAATGTTAGTAAAAAATGTTTGGGAGTCAGCCTGTTCTTCTTCGAGTTTTAGTTAATTTCTCGCCGAAGGAAAAGCTAATTCTCTCCTGATTTTATTGTAATTTACGCGCGTGTTTTGTTTCGTAATTTAGAAGAGGTTTTTGATTTCCGCGTATTTATTTAAGATTGAGTCAATTTTCTCTATGATTTTTAAACGATTTTCAAATTTCGACTCTTTTTTTTATGATTTAAGGGTGGGTGTTTTAGAGTGGATGTTTTAGGATAAGTTTTTGTGGGGTAAGATATTAATCTTTTTTTAGGCGGTTGTTGTGGACATTTTTGTTTTTGCCTCTGATGCAAATAAGGGTATTGGTGGGTGAGAGTACTTGTACGACTGGAAAGGGACCTAACCAAAGTGGGTCTTGTTTGTTACGCCTCATGTCATTCTGAAGCCAGACAAGATCTCCAATGGTTGTTTGAAAATTGCTGGTTGATTTGTCGTAATTGGTTTTGGCTCTTTCTTTCTGTTTCATTGTATTGAGTCGGGCAATATGGTGGGCTAAACGTAGGCGTGCTTTAAGTTCGCTTACGTAGTCATCATAATTGTATGTGGGTTGAGGTTCTTTCTTAACGGAGGTGGGGACTAAGGCTGGTCGACCGAAAACTAGTTCGTATGGTGTGAAATTTGTGGAACAATGGGGTGTGGTGTTGTATACGAACATTGCGTAGTGTACCATTTCATCCCAATTGCTATGGTCGATGTTTGAGAAATTTCGTAAATATTCTTTGAGAGTATTGTGAGATCTCTCAAGAGCACCATTAGTCTGTGGGTGGAAACTTGTAGTGGTTATATGTTTAATTTTGAGAAGTTTGCAGATAGTTTCGAAAAGGTTGCTCATGAAATTCGATCCCATGTCTGTAAGGATCTTTTCAGGGGCTCCAAGCTTAGTTATATACTGCTCGCATAACGCTTTGGCTACTGTACTGGCTCTTTCGTCTGGTAATGGTATTGCACCGGAGAATTTTGTTAGATCATCCTGGAATGTCAGGAGATATTTATTTTGTTTATTGGTAATTGGTAGGGGTCCTACAATGTCGAGTGCAACACGTTGAAAAGGGTATTCCGATGTTTCGGTTAGTACAAGAGGGACTTTTGTCTTTTTGCTAGATTTATTTTTCTTACATTTCTGACATTTTTGAATATATTTCTTTACTTCGCGGAGCATGTTTGGCCAATAGTAGTTCATTCTGATTCGTCTGTACGTTCGAAATACACCTGCATGTCCTCCTAATGGTAGGTCATGTTTCTCGTGTAGAATTTTAAGTTTGGTACTAGGATCAGTAATGATTTGGACCATGGGTTTATTTAGGATTGTCGCCTGAGGTGGCTCAAGTTTTGAATTAGTTCGTTCAGGATCTATGGTTTCTGTCTGTATTTCTTTAGCTTTGGCTCGAGTAATCACGTTGATTTCTACGGGTTTGGTTCGGCTTAATGCATCTGCTCCAGTATTAGTTTTTCCTGGTACATGCACTATATTGTAATCGTATTCGGCTAACTGTATTCGCCATTTTAAGATTCGTTTCGAAACGTTTTTAAGGTCGCCTATTAGTGGTTTGTGGTCTGTTCTAATCGTGAATTTTCTGCCATATAGGTAGGGTCTAAATATGTCTACTGCCCATTTCGTGGCTAGCATCTCTTTTTCAATCGTAGAGTAGTTTTTCTCTGCTTGCTTTAGACAGCGGCTTGCATACGCAACTGGTAAATCATTGTCATTGTGGATTTGGCTCAGAATTGCACCTACGCCGTAATCACTAGCGTCAGTGGTGAGGATAAATATTTTATCAAAATCGGGGTATTGTAGTATTGGAGTTGTAACTAATTTGGATTTTAGAAGTTCAAATGCGTTTTTGCATCTTTCTGACCATTCGAATTTAACCTTCTTTCGGGTAAGTTGGTGCAGGGGTTCTGCAATGGTGGAAAAACCTGGGACAAATTTTCTGTAGTAACTTGTGAGACCTAGAAAACTTTTCGTTTCTCGTGCATTACGAGGGACTGGGAAATTGACAATTGCTTCTACTGTTTTGGGGTTTGGTTTAATTCCTTCAGTTGTAATGGTATGACCTAGATATTGTATTTCTTTACCTAAAAATCGACATTTTTCTGTCTGAATTTTGAGGTTATTCACTCTAAATGCTTCAAAAACGTCTCTTAGCTTGTTATTATGGTCATTCAAGTTTCTTCCGTATATTATAACATCGTCAAGGTATCCAAAGCATTTCAAACCTTGTTGGCCTAGCAAGACATTATTTATCATTCTTTGGAATGTACTCTGTGAGTTCTTCATTCCGAAAGGTATTCGGAGGAATTCAAAATGACCAAAATCAGTGCTGAAAGCGGTTTTGTGCTGATCTCTGGGATCCATTTGAATCTGGTGGTAACCACTTGCCATATCTAAAGTGGTGAAATACTGTGATCGACCTAACTGATCGAATATATCATTTATGAGTGGAAGAGGGTAAGAGTCACCAATCGTAGCCTCATTTACTCTTCTAAAGTCTACGACTACTCTCCATTTTGAATTACCATTCTGATCTGGTTTCTTAGGTACTACTAATAAAGGACTATTGAATGGACTTGTACTGTGTGTAATTATGTTATCTTCAAGCATCTTTTGTACTTGTTCATTAATTACGGATTTTAAGATTTGCGGTACTCTATATTGTCTGGTGTTGATTGGAGATGTGTCTGAATGAAGGTGCACCTGATGGCTCACATCTGGGACACTTGATAATTTATCACCTTCTATGTAGAATATATCAGAATATTCGCTAATCAGTTCTAGTAATGTGGTTGATTCTTCAATGTTTAGATTCTTATCTAACGTTGGGATAATTTGTCCTAAAATTATATCTTCTCTATTTTTGATTCCTGTTACTGGGACTTGACTTGGATTGATTTGAAGTATCTCGAAATTATCTAAGGGTGAGAGTATTGGTTTGAAATTCTTGATTATGGCTTCTGATGGGTTACAATTGACTATGCTAATCTGGGCTTTATGTTGGTTGGGTTTTATGAGACAGTTACCTGAGAATACTCCAGGGGCTATTTCTTGCGAATGACATAAATATTCGTTATTTGTGGGAGTTGTAATTTGTACGGTTATTTCTTTCCGTGCAGGAAGATGTATTTCTGATGGATCACTAGAGAAGTTAATTATATTTCCTTGGATTACTAGTTGATTTGAACTATAAAGTATATCAATTTTGTTGTTACTTAAGAAATCTCTTCCAAGAATACCATCTTGGTTGATTGGGAAATCATTTCCTACTACATGGAAATTCTGAAATATTTTGAGCTTAGGAATGTCGAGGTGTGTGTACACGCTACCAAAAGTTACAGTGGCCTTTCCGCCTATTCCTGTTAACTTGGCTCTATTTACTTTGTCGACCAGATTTATATCGTCGATGAATCTTTCCTTTACTAACGACACTGCAGCACCGGAGTCAATTAGGAATTGTATAGTACTTTCCTTTGATGCTCCTAGTTTTAGACTTACGACATCATGAGAGAACTTGTGATTAGAAACTAGATTTATTTTGAAATTGTAGGGAGGAGGATTTTCTTGGGTTACTACTTTATGAACCTGTGCTACCGTGACGAATGGTCCTTTTGGTGGCCAATCATCATTATTCGATGCAAGTGAGTTTTGTACGGGTCGTCTGTCTTGAGCTACAGAACTACTTTTCAGAATAGGACTTGATTTATTTAGAGGGTTATATGAGTTGTTCTGTTCGTTGTTTGACGGACTACTTGTTTTGTTAATCGAGACACAACTTGATGGGACACTTAAACTATTATTCGAGGAGGTTCTCGATTGATTAAAATTACCCGAGGAGGTTCTCGGTTGATTATTATTGATATTCGAGGAGGTTCTCGATTGATTAAAATTATCCGAGGAGGTTCTCAATTGAAGACTTAAATTACTATTCGAGGAGGTTCTCGATTGATTATTATTGATATTCGAGGAGGTTCTCGATTGAAGACTTAAATTACTATTCGAGGAGGGTCTCGATTGATTATTATTGATATTCGAGGAGGTTCTCGATTTATTAAAATTATCCGAGGAGGTTCTCGGTTGATTAAGACTATCCGAGGAGGTTCTCGGTTGATTATTATTGATATTCGAGGATGTTCTCGATTGAAGACTTAAATTACTATTCGAGGAGGGTCTCGATTGATTATTATCGATATTCGAGGAGGTTCTCGATTGAAGACTTAAATTACTATTCGAGGAGGGTCTCGATTGATTAAAATTATTATTCGATTCGTATGTATTAAGATTTATCGGATTCGTAAAATGGTTGGACTGGATAGTATTGTTGATATTAGGGATGTCATGTTGAAAATGCGGTTGGTCAGGGTAATTGATGAGGGCTGGACTCGTCTGGACTACAGCTAATTTTCCTGTTGTTCGACGAGTCCCTGCTCGTTTCCCTGTGGATATTGTAATTCATCAGTCATCTCTTGTATGTAATTTATGGATACATTCCCTAAGTCATTGGTCAGTTCATTTATGTTTGGATTTAATTTTCTCTGGAAGTTTTGTTGATTTTTATAAAGATAGTTTGGATGGTTTCGTGGAGGTGAGGTTTCGATTTGTCTTCGAGTTGGGGATACTTGTTGGTTTCTGATTGGTTGGATATGGTTTGTGTGCTGAAAGTTGGGTCTGTTATAGTTTTGTTTGATTGGGTAAGAGTTGAATCTTTGAGTGTCAGGAACGTTTGTTCGTTGATTAAGGTGCATATTGTTCGGTTGGTTCGGGTATTTATTTTGATATCCATTGTAGTTTCTGTTGTTGCCTGGGATGATATTCTGTGCAGGTTGAGTGGTGAAGTTATTTGGGCGTGTTGAGAATTCCCTTTTCCTTGCATCATTTGTTCTTTTGGTGTTGCAGTTTTCCAGTGTATGACCGGTTCTCTTGCAATACCTGCAAAAACTTGGAGGTTGGTAAGGTTCTCTGAGTGTTGGACTTCTCATATTGGAGCGGCATTCTCTAGCCTTGTGTCCTATTCTTTCACATAATTGACATCTAGTTTGCTCCATTTCCTGATCGGCTACTTGTGGTGTTTGGTATACTTTGCTGTAACCAAGTTGTCTTTCAATTCGGCCAGCCATTTCTATTAGATCCTTAAGAGGTTTGTCTGCTAACATCGTTAGGTGTGTTTTTATAGCAACATTTTGTAAACCACGAACAAAAGCTTCTTGTTCCAATGTAGCTAATAAGGGTTTTGGGAGTGAATTATTTTCTCCATATTTGATTTGAACGCCTGCTTCATAATCCAATGCGTAGCTTTGGACGCGGCTTCCAAAATCTCCGCAACTTTCAAATTTGTTTTGTTTGGCATTGCTGAGTCTATTTGATAATATTTCGACTGTGTAGGTAGGCAGAAATTTTCGTGTTAAGGTGCTATAAAAATCTTTAAAGGTCTTAACCTCAATGTCACGGAATATTTCATATGCTCTTCCTCGTAGTCTGAATATTGTTTCTTCTAGTGCGGTAGCCAAACTGTCCGGTTTGTCAGCGTATAATTTTTCGATACGTTTGCACGCATCCATGAAAAAATTTACTTCGCTGGCATCAACGTCTGGTTGACCGTAAAAGAGAGGAACTCGTCTTTCAACTGACTCTTGAATTTGTGCCATGTTTTTTTTAATTTGTATGTCGCGATAGGTTGGGATTAATAGATGGTGAAGTATTTTGTTATCCAGAGTGGAACGTTTAGTTACCCGGAGTGGAAAATTTGCTATTTGATACTGACTATTTAGTTATTACAATAATATTTTACTGATTATTGTGTTACCCGAAGTGGAAAGTTTGCGTATATAATACTAATAATTATGTGACTCGGAGTGGAAAGTTTGCGTATATAATACTAATAATTATGTGACCCGGAGTGGAAAGTTTGAGTATATAATACTAATAATTATGTGACCCGGAGTGGAAAGTTTGCGGCAGCGCCAATGTTATATTTACGTGTTTGCTTAACACAAAATATAATGTTATACTTAAATATTCGGTAGAGAGAAATATCAAATTGATATTTATGTTAGTTGGAGAAAAAGATCTCAGTAGACAAATGCCGCTAGGGGAGTTGGAGCGCTAAAACACTCTTATAACTTCCCTCCTCGTTTTGCTATACGAGGTTCGCTCATCAATGTTTACTGGATCGGTGCCGTGTATGTTAGTAGGATGACTTAATTATTGATACTCGCTTACCACGGATGGGGGCTATGACAGTATCAATAATAATTTGTGTTATAGTTATACTTACTTGATTGATGAATGATGAATATTCTCGATTTTAATTTATAACACTGAGTATTTAATTTTTAGGTTTTTTTAATTTATTTATTTACTACTTAATGACTTGACTTAGACTTTGACTGCGACTGTATTATCTTTAACTACAACTGACTTTAATTTTTGACTTCAACTACAACTAACTTTAATATAACTCTTTTACCTTAATTATTCTTCAACTATATATACTAAATATTCTATGTCAATTTGTTGTTATTGACTTATTTTGTTTTTACAATTTTGACACACATTAATGTTTTAATATTAATTAATAATTGCCAAATTGCGTTTTGCAATTTTATATTTAATTATTATTATTTAGGTTATTACCATAAAATGTGTGCTCGTTTTTTTAAGTTCAATTTGTTTCCGCCATAGGTTTTAAATTATAATTTTATTTTGACATTCAGGCGTTTTCTTTACTTTATGGTATTCTTTGGAGTGATCAGCAGTGGTTTCACAACAATATACTGTTTTTCCAAGCTCTGATATTATTCCATAACTATTGAAAAATTAAAACTAAATCTATTAAATTATTATTTGACAATTTCTTACATTATGTTTTTAATATTTTGCAGGGAAAAATTAAAGTTAAAAAATATGATGTTATAGTTTATTCGTATATAAGATTTAATACAATAGTGAACTTGTTCATTCGAATTCAACACGCTAAAATATCGCAGGTTGTATAAACGTTGTCTTAATGGTTTACGTTGACACAAACACTGCCAAGTAATCTACGTAATATTTTACGTATCGACAACCGCGTAGATTACATTGCGTAATCTACCTCGCCCATCCCTGATGCCGAGTTTAATCGTTAATAACGCTAATACTGAGTTCGACACATTTTCTAAAAATATAGAAAAAAAATTCTGCTGAAAACGGTTTGTTGAAGTATATATACATATAGGAATGATAGTTAAGTAAAGAAAAATTGTATTCGGCAAGCGGCCTCATCGATTTCTACAACAGTCTAAACTGTGAATAATAATTACCTATAATAATTAAAATTTGCTTTTTAATTTTTCGAATGAAAACGTCGAATGAAATGTATATTTGTTACAGAAAAGAAGAAAAATGCTTATTTTGAAATTTTGAAAAACATGGATGACATTAAAAAAAAGTTTTTGAAATTTATTGTAGCCTTGATTATTATTCAACTGGTCTGATTATGTGACGTTTCTGCCCATTACTAAAGTTTACCATTTCAACATGAAACTCTATATACATTGGAACAATATTCGAGTTCAGTTATTTAAAATTATTTTCGGAACACTTAACCTCTACTTGTTATTACTTTTGGAACACTTAACCTCTACAGTAAAACAAATAAATGCACGACGTGAATTCAATATTGTTGCTGTCAACGTGAGTGTCAGAGAAAATCCAAAAACTAAAACTAAATGGTTTGCCGGATTGCTCGCTTGAATAAAATGAATTGATCATAAATGTTACCGTAAAATTTTATTTTAGTGACGAACGTCACTAATTTGTTTTGGATTTGGGGCGAATTAAATCCAAACGTTTTTCCTCAAACTCCATCACATCCAGAGAATAATGATAAATAAATAAATCGTTTGTTCCCAAAGTAGCATTAATTTGGTCTCAGCTAGATGTGTTTTGATATTAAGTAAAATTTTGTAAATCGATTATTATTATTGGGAACTAGTTAACTAGTTACCTCGCTGAATATTTTTTTCTGTAAGGGTATATTTGACAACGCAAGTATATACGTCTATATATCACCAAAAATGTTAATGAGTTAAATGACAATATGACTTCGTGGGTTATCAACGGGAACAAAATTTGACCGAAATAATGCAGTACACCTATCATTTGGCGAAAATTATTTCCCTCCCTAAACCCTTTACAAATAAATTACTCAATTATTTTCTAAATACATAATTAATACATTTTGTGATGTTACATCATAAAATCATACGACCATTTCGAATAAGTAAATTAAAATTTTTTTTTTTTGTATTTTAACTCACCTGATTATAACATTAACATTGTACGAGAAATAAACCTCTCTGAATTCATAAAATATTCATTATTCGTATTCTACATAGAAAAATTGAATCTACCTAGTGCCTATGTATATACCTTCGAGCTATATATAGTTTTCCTACAAAATGGTAATTTATTAAATCCGTTTATCCAGTGCAAAATGCAACAAATGGAAAATGTATTACACAAACCAACAAACAACGGATATTATTTTATTTGCATCGCAGTGCTTATCTTATGTTGTGTTCGTATTTTTTTGCTTCTACATAATACATACATATTTGGTAAATCGCCGTTGTTGTTATTTTCCATTTGCGGCTAAAGAAAATTTGAAAATACATTTATTATGTTGGTAATTTAAAATTCCAATTCAAAAATTACTTGTTGATCTAAATTTCAAACTGTTTTTCTCGTATATATTTTATGCAAAATACTGTGTGATTGTTCAAGCCGGACTAAGTACTTTTTTACATAAGCAAAATATCCATTATTTTCTGTAATGCCAGTTTAAACTAAAACAATTGTTAAATTTTGTAAGACATTTACTTAGCCGATATTATGTATGCAGCGCTATAGCACTCATAACATAATATAACGTTCATAGAATTAAATCCAAAAATGAAATCAAATATGCGAATATCGTTTTCATGATATTTTAATGTTTTTAAAATGTTTACAAATAATTAGCATTCCATTGAAGAGAGCGAGCGGGGATAAGATACAAGTAAAACATTAAAATTTTATTAAAAGCTCAATTAAGCAGAATAATCCTTACAAATTTTTAATAAATATATTTCATAATTAAAGGATTTTGTCTGAACGAAAAAGTAAATAACAAAACACAAAAATTATTTTAAGATAAATAAAATTTGTACATATATACATAAATATATTTTTGTAGATAAGAAAACAATAGAAAACATTTATTTATACGTACTATGTTAAACATTTAAAGTGTTATCTATCTACTTATATAGCAGAAAGCTTAAAAATACAATCCATTAAATAATTTCAAATGCAATTTATTATCTAACAAAAAAACTTATATAATCTTTAATTTTTTTTTTGTTTTTGGTTTTTATATTAAAACCAAGATGTAGTATTATATGTATATATGTATGTGTATCTTTGTGTTGAGGTTAGATGTTTAAGTACAAAAAATAACAAAAGAATTAAAATTTTACTAATGGGTATAGCATGAAAATTTAACATTATATATGGTTTGTATTTAACATTTTGTATATTTATGTTTTGAGCTAAATGATTTGTTGTTGACCATATATTTTGAGATTTGTTTGAGCAACAACAAATGGTTCACATTACAATATCTGTATGTACTTCAGATTTATTTTTGGAAAATCCATGTAAAGTAATACAACTTTTAGTTTTTGGTGTAAATTCTTCAATCAGCATTTAATCGAAGTAGACGATTATTATTAATAACAATGATGTTTTTGCTAACCCATTCTATGATCTGAATTAAAAATTACCAAAATTACGAAACATAATCGGAATTTATACCATGACAAAAACCAAAATAAAAATTTTTCCTGCAAAGTCAAAGCCAGAAATGACCACAAAATAAATTGAATCAACAAAAGAATGTCAAGAGCATCCATGTCGGTGGAAAATACTTTTAAACAATCAGCCTTGAATCTCAAAAGGCATATAGTTATTTACATAATCTGCTATTGCTAAGAAAAATAATCAAACATACCACCAATGAAACAAGTACAGATCAAGTAGGTATACTGACTCCATCCACAAGTTAAACATTTGCGTTCACAAATTGACGAAATTGTTTATTTTCCACCTGCCATCCGGTCGATTGCCTCCTGGCTTTATATTTGCGTGTTTTTTAAATAGTAATCGTTTATCTATAGCAACCAAGCAATCCTTACAGAGGAAAATTTTTAATTTTAAACTCTATCGGATCACAAATAAATCATTTACTACTATGTAATACTGTACACTCACAAAAATAAACACAAATTCGAATAAAAATTAAATTGAAATTCTTACTTTTGACTCGCAATCGCCAATGCTTTGCTTGCTACCTGATCGAGCCACTACCGCTATATGTTGTGTTCGACTGCAAAAACGTCATTATAAAACCAATGATCGAAAGACTTGACCATGCATATTTAATTTAAAAACATGGCTTTTGCGAAAATTAAATTTGGATTTCAGTTAAGACAATGAAGAAATTGACCGTATAATTACTGTACAACTTTACTACAACTAATCTTTTACTATAAAATTATTTTAAAAAACAATTTAAACTAATTAATTGTAATTACAATTTTCACAAAACCCAACCACCAGCAACTGAATTCTAGGGATGGGCGATGTAGATTACGCCATGTAATTTACGCGGTTGTCGACACGTAAAATATAACGTAGATTACCTGGCAGTGTATTTTGTCAACATCGACAATTAAGATAATGTCAACAACCTACGATATTTTAGCGATTTGAAATCGAAAGCGCCAGTTCGAGGGAGTATTTTATAAAAGCGTTCATCTAGAGGTGATTTTTTCATTTGTTTCTTTTTGACAAATGACGCATGAATAGTTTCAAACTGTCATCGTGTTTTTATTTATTCAGTATTGTTTGCCATTTCATCATGACTCGAAAGACTGAGCCCGGCATAGCGTCTACAAATTGTTCAGCTTTATTACTAAAATAAGCGTTCTGTGAGGAATGTTTTTCGTGCGCTAAGACCAAGTTACGGTTGACATAATCGGCCAGTCGAGACCACTATTTGGAATACCGTCGAAAAGTTTGAATCCCAGTTTACAGTATTGAAACATACGCGAATAAATAGACGGTTTGGTGTGGTTTATGCGCCTGTAAAATCATTCGTTCATATTTCTTCAAACAAGTAGACGGCCGAGACGTACCTGTGAATAGTGCTCGTTATTGCGCCATGACAACGGAATATTTGCTGCCTTAAATTGAAGCCCGAGCTCGACGACATTTGGTTCCAAGAAGTCAGCGCTATTTGCCATATAGCGCGCGAAGCAATGTACTTATTGAAAGATCATGTTGGTGAGCAATTAATTTAGGGGTTCGGATCGTTGAATTGGCTATTTAGATCGTGTAATACCTCTAGACTCTTTTTTTTGGGACTACGCAAAGTCCAAAGTCTATATAAATAAACCTAAATTTGAGGCATTGGCAGCCAACATTAATCGTGTCATTCGCTAAATACCATTCGATATTCTCGAGCGCTTCATCAAAAATTGGACTTTGAGAGAGGACCATCGCAGTTGCGACCATCATTTGAATGAAGTAATCTAACCATCATTTGAATGAAATGTTCTTTCGAATGATAATAAAATTTCAATACGATTAAATTGAATTTTTTGAGTTTTGCACAAATTACCTCTATAGATTTCGTTATTACGGAAAAAATCACGCACATGTTGTTTGATGATCCCTATTTTTGGCATAACTGCCGGTGTGACTTTTGACTCTTTGAGATATCATTGATTTGATTAATCTCGTGTACATTTATTGCTTCTGTTGAAATTAGAGTCGTGTGAACGAGCTATATGGCCAAAATTTTACTGCTGAATCGTGTTGAAGAATTAGCGGTAAAATACGTTGTTATGAAAAATGTGACAAAAACCTGGCTCCGCATGTATCTAACTTGTTGTGTTTCAAAATAAATTTCATGTACGTGTCGTCATCGATCTAAACACATCCACTAAATTTTGTGAAAATTTTGTCATCAGTCTGGCACATATTTTATCGAACAAGTGTTGGTTCATCACTCATAGCCTTCCTGAACTCGAATTCGTTTTACCTTGGAGTGAGGTGTGTTAAATTTTATGGCACGGTCATAGTTAAAGCTCGCCGGATTATTTTTAATGAAGGTTATAACCTTTTTGTAAAGATTTCTATCAGTTGTGCCATGTAAGGATTTTTGTCGTTGTTCAGCAGTAATTTTCAATACGACGATGGTCGAGTAAGCAGAGTCAATGCTCTTGAAATCATGGACTCGAGTTCAAGACTCGTCAGCGCCAATACTTTTTTAATTTAATTTCTGCTGTAAAATTGGTTCAACACAGTTTCTGTTGAAATCTTCATTAAATTTCTGCAAGTATAAGAGCCATCTCTTGTGTATGTAATGCCCATTCCTTTTGCTGAAATTTTCAATTTTCTCATAACGATTTGTAAAGATAAAAGATTTGTATAGCGCACCAACTTTATGTACACCGGTGGTCCAGTTAGCAGAGTCGTTGCATTTGGAATTTTGAACTTGAGTTCAATCCTCGGTTTGCCTTTAAATAATTTTTAATTTAATTTATTTAATTTCTCCCTTCAATTGACAAATATATAGAATGAGTATAGCGGATAATCTATGTTATAGGATTTGGAGTCGTGGATGTTGTGGGAGTGTTTGAACCTCGATTAAGGGTAATAAAATTTAGCGGGCATCCATACATTTCTCATTAAATTTAAAAAAAAACTTTTTTAATTTAAAAATGACCAATTAGCAATTAAATTAAAAATATACATATTGAGGCTCGAACTAGTCATAATTACAATATACAATCCAATTACACAGCTTCTTTTACCACCCAGCCACCACCATACATATAAATAGTGATATTCCTATCGTTTATAGCTGCCATTTACCCCTCTTTTATACTTGCCACTTTTACATGGAGAATATTGAAGTTTTGAACAGAAGCTGAGTTGGATTTAAGTAATTTTATTTCACCATCACCAATCTGACAGGAGAAATTAAATCAAAAAATGTTTGGCTCGAGAATCGAACTTAGATCCATAAATTCAAAGACATTCACTTTGCTTGCTGGACCACCACCGCATATTTATTTCGTACTATACAAATCTTTTATATTTGTCATTTGAATAGAAATTATTTAAGATTTTAGCAAAGGCAATGGACTCGCTATACATATACCCATCTTGTATAGATGCCACTATTTGAAAAATATAAAAATGTTTAACAGAAGCTGTGTGTTGATGTTATGCAAATATTTTACTTTCCAATTGAATGTGAGTGAGAGTCTCACTCTTGGGAAAATTTTTAACAGAAGCTGAGTTGAACCAAAAATGTCCCCACATTAATATTGTTTGAAACTTAACTGAACTGCTCAGTTTTCTAGGCGGGCCATAATATTGACCACATACAACTTTAAGTTTAAGTTATACACACTGAAAGTATAACAAATAGGTATAGCTGAATTTAAGTCTCGATTAGGGCTAAACAAAATTTAATTTAATTTCTTACAAATTAATTCAATTCAGATTCTGTTAAATTTTCATTTTTCTCTATTCAAATGGTGCGTATAAAAGATGGATTTATCAGTAATGAAATTGTGCGGCAGTGGTCAAGTAAGCAGAGTAATGGGCGTTTGATTAGTGAACGTGAGTTCAAGCGGCATTCGGGATAACGTTTTTTTAATTTAACTTCATCTTACAAATTAGTTCAAATCATTTTCTATTAAAATTATCCAATTTTTCAAATTAATTGCCAAGTATAATAGAGGGATATAGCAGCAATGATTATGTACGGCGGTGGTCAAACAAGTAGGGCCCAGAAATACTTTTGATTATAAAAAAAAACGATCAGGTTAGGTATTTTTCCTGGGTCAGTTGGCCAATATGTTGGTTTTCCAGTTGAAATGGATTCACATCCATTTTCTTTAATGGCAATCAATAATTATTTTCCTTTAGTTGTAGTTAATCTAGAACCCCAGTGAGTATCAGTCTGTCTGAGTATCAGTATGGCTTTTTAATAACTCGGTAGCACTTATAGCGTTCCTGAACTCAAATTCGTTTTACCATGGAGTGGCGTGTGTTAAATTTTATTGCACGGTCATAGTTAAGGTTCCCTGGATTATTTTTAATGAAAGTTATACCTTTTTTGTCTGATTTTTTGTGAGCAGTTCTTTCCGATTTTGCTGCGCGTTATAAAGAGGGCCCCGCTCTATAAACCGCTATATATCGTTGTTCTGGGAAAATTTAATTATTTTGTAATGGATAATAAGACGCTGAAGTAGATTCATGGTATTTGAGAACGATTAGTTTTAGATTCCGCTCTTTTTGAAAAGAAGTTTAAATGCATTGACGGACATTTTATAAAACTATCACCCATAACGCATTGTTCCTAATGAAATTTGGTCACCCTTTAGTTTAGAACTAATTGGCAAAACCACTCAAGGAATTGTCTACATTATTGACGTTATCTATGGGTTGTCGACACGTCAATTTAGAAAATAATAGATGACACGTAAACGCCCGTTCCATTATTGGTCGAGTGTGAAAACTAATTATTTAAATTTTAATAAGTATGTATCTCACGATTTATAAAATATCCAATGATAAAGATGTTTTCATATGAAAATATTTTGACGTCATTTATCATGCTTTCATAAACAAAAAGGAACGGGGAATCGATCGTATAGTACAAAATGAACTGATCAATTTTGTTTTGGGATTTGAAAAACTGAAAATGGATGACTAGAATATGTAAATCAAAAGATATTTTTCATCACATTTTATCACGGAACGATAGAATCGATCACATGGTCTCTACTTTTAGTCATGGCCTACTTTTAATATTTTTTGGACTTTGGTTTTCAAAACCGAATAAAATTTATTGTTTTATAAACAAGTTTTTTTTTTATCTTTGCGCATAGATAATTTTAGAATCTTGGGTTCCACTGCAGATAATTAAATTGTCCGAACTCTTGTATTTCAGAAAATATACCAAATTATATTCAGATTTTATTGAAATTTTAATTTAATTAATTAACAAAAGACTAATAAATTTAGTTAAACCATCTGATCGTCGGTTGTAATAGGCAGTGTGTATTCGCACAGCGAGAATCGAACATTCGCCTAATACACTACCAAACGTTTTTTAATATTAGCAATGGTTTAGCAGAATAATATATTACTCGCAACCAGATACCCATAAACAACAACGAATATATTAATGTATATTGTATATATATTTTATTGGCAGATTATATTCGATCAAATATATAAATAATGTGATATTAATGAAATTTTATTGTTCACGTACATCTCTCTAGACTGCAATTACCATGTTTCCCTGTACTGCGCGACTACCACTATTATATTACTGCTATTTTTTATTGTATGTGTGTTTCCGTGTGTGAGTGTCTGAAACTGGCAAACTATTCTGGAGGATTTTTATTTTTTTTTGAATGTTTTTTTAATGTTATGGTTTTTATGGTGATAAAACGATTCCTAACTGTATTATTAATACTATATGTTTTACGCTGCTATGTTGTTGCTTACATAGTTATAATCAATACATTAAATATAGTTTAAAATTTGTTGCTATATTTTTACTATTGCGGTGGTATAATTGAGCCCTAAATTACCATATGTGTACAAACTGTAGAGAGGTTTGAACGTTACATTTATTAGTGGCTCTTGTATTTATCGTGTAGTGAAATAAACTTTCTATTTTGTACATGAATAATGCACAATTTTATTTTCCAAACCATAATATATGTAGTTACAAGAGAGTTCAGGAGCTGCACTATACACAAGTTTTATATTGTATTTTTTTTTATGCCAAAGTGGAAAAGCTGAATAAAAATATTTGGTTGAACAAAAATTAAATTGGAAAATTGTGTATTGTACATTTTTTTTTATTATTATTATTTTTTGAAATGCAATTGAATTAATCCTAAAAAAAAAAACTACAAGCGAAAAAATATTGTTCGGTGTTTCGCCATTTTTCATAATTTGATTTATTGTTTAATATTTTGAATTATTTATGGGGATTATGAAATTTCTGGAAAAAATATTATATTTTGCCGATTATAATGCATATACTTTATTAAATTCGTTGTTTTTATTTTTATTTTTTAAATAAACATATACATTATTGTTATGTGAGTTAATGGCATACAAATTAATCACCATATCATTAATTATATAAAAAGCTTATAAATATTTTTATTTAAAATATTAACAAAAAAAAATGTACATGTAAATTATTATTTGTATGAGAATTCTACATTTTTAACCCGTTGTGATTAATATGTTCGAGATTTTAATGTCAAGTATCCACATGCGTTCCATTTACAATATTAGGGACACCAGTGAATACCAATAACAACCACACACAATATCGATTGCAGACTTAATTCGAAATATATTCCAGACACATTTTGTGGTATAATTGTTTAATGGAATTTCAATAAAGCCAGGAAAATCAGAATAAATACATTAAATAGATCAAATGGGATGGAATACCGAAAATATTTGTTGAATATATTTTCAAAATTACAGATTACAGTTTTCCCAAGAAATATGAAGTCGAAATTGGGTATGAGACAGCATATGAATTTTCCGAGTATTTTAAGATAGCTCTTATATAAATATATATATTTCAAATTCATCCTAAAGTACCGTGGTTTATCCGATCGGCAATTCTAGGAGTCAATAAGAATATTGCCGCCTTCGATATTATTTTCTAACTAATTTTCTTGAATTAGGAATTCGATCCTTCATGACATATTTTAGTAAGCAACCGTTGAGCTAATATTACAAATTTAAATTTGAGGTTTTCATTAAAGTTTAATTGATCTTTATAAGTTAGTGAATTTTATATTGGATAAATCTCTGACTACAACTAATTTTTTAATCGAAAGAAAAAAATTTCTGAACCTACTTTTGCATTATAGAAAGTCGTGGATTACCAGAAGAAAACTTAAATTAAAAATGTAATTAAATCTTTATAATTATAGGAAGCTACATTTAGGTTGAACATTTGACGATTTATCCGTATTTTAATTTTAATTAAAGCAAATAATCAAAATAATGAATTACAATTTTTCAATTTTGTAAGATTTTAAGGAAATTAATAATTTTTAAGTGTTATTGTTTAATATTCAAACATGGTTAAGTTGATGGGAAGTTCATCGAATGCTAATTATTACTTAAATTTATAATAATAAAACCTATTAATCTTAATCTAATATATAAAAATGTTGTCTGTAATGATTGTAATAGCCTTTCTCAGGAACCAGACATCGCAGGAAGCTGAAATTTTCACCATAGTTTGTTGTGAAGTTTGGGCCCGATAGATGGCGCTGTTTCCAAGATATAACGGTTTTTCTATTTCTTAGCAACGAAGCACCTTAGGAACTTCAGATTTTAACAATAGATTTGTTTCGTTGCTATTCGGGTAATACCGCTATTTTTGACATTTATTTAGTTTCCTTACAGCACGCGCAAGAATACATCGAATGTCGCAAAATTAGTGGTTTTTCAATTGTATTGTAAAAGTGTTTATTTCATAAAAATGCGACGCTCAAATAGTGGTCGCAATACGCGCCCTCATGTGTATGGGCAAACGAATTGTTGGATGTATTCGATCGAATGGCAAAAACGAGGACTTCCGCATGCTCATATATCAATTTGGCTGACAAATAAAATAAGATCAATCGATATCGACAACGTAATAAGCGCTGAAATTCCTGATGAAGACACGGATCCAAAACGTTTGAAATTGTTAAATTAAATATGGTTCATGGCCCATGTGGAGCACTTAATGTGAATTCACCATGTATGATTAATGGTAAATGTTCCAAAAGTTTTGAAGTTGATAATAGATGGATTGTGCCTTATTCGCCATTTTATCAAAAACATTTAAGACACACATTAATGTTGAACTATATGCTCATCTGTAAAATCCATAAAATATAATATTTTCAAATATATCAAGAAATTAACTGACATGGCAGTTTTCAATATTGAGCGACAAGACAATTAAATGACGAAATTTCAAGATTTCAAACTGGAAGATGTATAAGCACCAACGAGGCCATTTGGCGTACTTTTTCATTTTCAGTGCACGAAAGAGTGCCAGCAACGTGTCTATTTTACAGACCAAAATATTGCATAGCGAGCTGCTTCTCCTCCAATAACTACTTTAACAGAATTTTTCAATACATATCAACAACAAAATTCATTTACACATAATTTTCTGTATTCAGAAATGCCTTCCTACTATACGTGGGATAAAAAAAAATGGGGACTTCGAAAACAAAGTACACCTGTCGATGGACATCCTGGAATTTATAGGTCAAATGTTTTAGGCAGAATTTTCACCATTCATCCAAATCAAAAAGAATGTTTGTATTTACGTTTATTATTAATTAATGTTCGAGGACCTACACCATTTAATAATTTAAAAACAGTTAATGGACACCAACATGAAACATTTCACGCAGCATGTTTGGCTTTGGATGTATTAGAAGTAGATTTACATTGAGATTCCACATTAAACGATGCAGTCATTACCTCATCTCCAAATCTAATACCAATTATTCCCCATTATCATTACAATTTGCAGTCCTTCCAATCCAAATGAACTATGGGAAAAATTCAAAATAGTTCTTAGCTTACCAATCATGTTCAATGATTGTTTAATTCGACTTGAGGATATCTGCATGACTATTTCAAATCAAAATCTTCAAACTTTAGGATTGCTATCACCTTCAAGATTAGAAAATGATCTAATTAATTATGATCTTTCACGAGAACAATCATACAATACGCTTGATTCACTTGAATTTGTTCAAATTTATTGGAAATGATACTGGAAATGTTGGTTATCCACTTTATCGCCGCCGATCGACTGATGACATAATGGAAGGTCAACAATAATCAAAGTGAATCAACAGGACATTAAAATTGATAATCGTTGGGTTGTTCCGTTTTCGCCGTTACTCTCCAAGACATTTAAAGCACACTTGCCATTCCGTAAAATCTATTAAATATATTTGCAAATACGTGAACAATGGTAGTGACATGGTAGTGTGCGGAGTTGCTGCCCAAAATTAGAAAATGAAATAACTCAATTTCAAATAAATAATTAGCAGTAAAGAATCGATGTGACGTATTGTTTCATTCGCTATAAATGAAAGACACCCCACGGTGTTCACTTGGCCTCACATATACGGAGAACGTATTACAATGGGTTGACAGGCCGTCGCCCGAACGCTACTTTACTCAGAAAGATATTATACCTGAAATCAACCATCACAGAAATTTCAACGACGAAAACAAGGACAGCGTGTTTCTGGTTACCCACAAGTATTTTCCACCAATGTACTAACACGTCTTTACACAGTCCATCCCAGCCAAGACGATTGTTTTTATTTAAGCTTACTATTAGTCAATGTTCGTGACCCAACATCATTCTAACATCTGCGAACTGTTGTTAATGGTGTATTGTGTGGCACATACAGAGAAGCCTGTCAACGTATGGGATTGCTATAGAAAATGACACTCATTGGGACCACAGTCTAAAAGATGCTATGATTTCGACAAATGCTAAACAAATACGAACATTGTTTTCTATAATTTTGTCAACAGCGATTTATTTATGGAACAAATATAAACTTCAGGAATGACAACGCCCAATCGCCCAATGCATGACGAATTTAATCAAGAGTTGTGACGCGAAACCCAATACGACTCCGACGCATTGAGAAAAACCGTTCAAAGAAACGTTCCCCTCTTAAATTAGCAAATACGTTTATAATATAATTGATTTTGGCAACGATTGCCAAATCTTGCACTTGCTTCATCAGGTATTGCAGCTACGTTGTTGAAAGATGGTCGAACAGCTCATTCAGCACGCAAGTTGCCGTTGAACATGGAAACTAATGAAACTCCACCTTGCAACTTTTCGAGGAATTCTGCAATGACCAAAGTGTTGCAGCAAAGCAAATTGATCATTTGGGATGATTGCACGATGGCACATAAAAATCTTTGGAGGAATCAGACCGCACGATGCAAAATTTACGAAGAAAACCAAAACCGGTTTTGTGGTGCGATGATTCTATTGGCAGGTGATTTTCGACAAACATTGCCAGTGATTCCACTATCAACGACAGCCGACTTTCATGTTATAATGTTTACACTTTAATATAATGTACTTACTGTACAAAATATGAAAAATTAATTTTCGATAACTACATGAAGTAACATCTATTTACAATGAATCGAGCGGCAATACAAAACAAGAGGTTTATTTAGGGCCAGCAACGCGGACCGGGCTTAGCTATTTCACAATTTCAACACTTTACTAAATATAACCGGAGGCGTCGCACCGCCATAGTAGTTGTATATATTTAAACTTAATAGACTTAAAAATATACATTTTTATTTAAAATCTGGATAATGATTATTACAAAAATGCCTTAATAAATCTGCTGTCCCAAATTTTGTTTATACTACATGTGACTACTTTTGAATCATCTATTGAATGAGAAGTATCTTGAAGCAGACACTAATTTTTTTAATTCGAAATGATATACATATATGTATATACGTCAACAACATTATCATCCAATTACTGATTAAAGAAAACTAAACCTCAATTTTGTTTAATTCTATTATACATACATACATATACAAAAAATGTAGATATTCATTAATTAAATCTAATATTAAATTTTATTTGTACATACGTTACAAAAGTTTACTATCTACTCGTACATATATACACTTATATAGTCTCTATATAAGAAGCGCATGAGCTAAAAATTACAAAATAAAAAGAGATGCAAGTTTATTGATTTATTATCCACGAGGTTGTTATAATGATACCTCTCATTTTATCCATCTCAATTTTATGTTATACTACATTTCATTACGAAATTAATTTGTTTTGTTGAGCTTTATACTCAAAATATTATGTGCCCCTCATTCTAGCGAATCAATTCAGGATCCGAATGTTGTGTTATACCATTTCGTGTTTAGTTTAGTTTCATATAACATTGCTTGAGAAATGTTTATGGTGTAAAATGCATTTTCGACATGGGAATGTACTGCGCATGACTTAAACGGCCTTTATCTCTCCAATTTTAACAAAAAATTTCAGTTATTTATGTGTGCGGTTGAGAGCTTTTTATCATTTCCCAATGAATTCGAATGGTTTTGACAACAACAACAACAAAAATATAATATATTTTCATACTCAACATGACCACTCGCTCGTATCAAATATCTTTTATGAGCTTTTTATTTTTTAAAGCATATAAGAAAACCACCTAAGTATTAATGATGTATTATTGTATGTATTGAGTTGTCTGTGGATACAAAAATATTTTCTTTTATTAAGTTGTACGTGTCCACAACTGCCATAATTAATAATTAATAATTTTCTAATAATCAAACACATTAAAGTATTTTTTGTACTATCGACTTCCATAAAAACTCCATACTCATCATCAGGATGCTTTAAATTTATTGGATAGCACGGTGTTAGGTAATTTACGTGCGGAATAAAAGATATTCATTTGTAACATTTTGTAGTAGCAAATAATGTGATTCATTATTAGATTAGGTTTTCGAAAGAGGCAGCATGCATGATCAAATTATATTAATACCATGACTTTTTCCGCTTTCTACCACTAGAAATCAATTAATACAAATTAAATTTATCAAAATATGGCAACAATTAATAATAATAAACTATATAGAGATTAATAACTTGGGCTAACCAGATATTTTCAAAGGCCAGTATACAAACAATTTTTTCATTCGTTTTCAGCTCTAACAGCCAAAATAAAACTGATATCGGGTCCTATAAGCCTGATCAAATCGTTATTTATTTTCAACTGGAATAGGAGGTTTTTTACATTAAAAATCGGATCGAGTGACTGATCACTGTGTTAGGCCTATTCAAGGTCGTATTTTGAACTTCTGGAACAAAAATAAAACTACTTATGCAGTGTCCAGTTTTAAATAAGTTTAAATATTTGTGTCCACAATGAGCATTTACGTTCGCTAAATAAAACTCTTTGGTATTTTGACATTTCTCAAAATTCTACGAGAAGGTAACTTAACGTTTACAATTCTGAATGTATACTCAAAATAATAGCTCGGCGTTGAAAACCAGAAATTTTTAAAATTATTTAAACTGGAAAAATTTCGAAACTAATTTTCACGTATACGATTCTGAAAATAAAATTAAAAATTCGAATTAATAAATTTTAAAAATTTGAATATTAAACGGGAAATGGATGAAAGATCATTTATTCAATTTTTGAAGATTTAACAAATTAATTATCAATAATCACATTTTGACTTCAAAGTCTCTTTTAGTAGGGCTGCCATTAAATATTTTATTCAACATCCTCAATATGATTTACAATAATGCTGCAGACAGTCTATATGTGATGGATTCTAGCTATTTAGGACGCTTACTAGAAAAGTAATTTTAAAACATATGTTCATTTCTTTATCTGATTAGCTAATCTGCGACACAATAATTTTCAGTTCTTCTTGTCTTAATTACAAAATTTTGAATTACAATAATTATAATTTTTAAATTTTGTTGTAAATTTTGAGCAGAACTTGCTAGTCCGAAATTTTAGTTCTATTTGTCATAGCAAATAGCCTCATTGAGGATTCAACCCACGAAAATTTTCCAAATTTAAAAAAAAAACAAATAAAATCCAGAATTTTCAATTCGGTGGCGAATATTATTTTACTTTTATTGATTCAACCGATCCAAGATGAACCAAGATGAATAGTTTTTAAATTGCTTAATTAAATTTTAAAATTAATCGAAGTTCACATACACGATTCGGAAGATCAAAATTTTAAATTCGAATTGTTAAATTTTGACAATGTTAAACTCACATGAAAATCTCAAATTTATGGTGGACATTTTTTTAATTTTAGAGCATTCCCCCAATTTTTCCAATTTTTGAATTTCATAAATTTGAGAAAGATAACTAGGAGGAGTTTAGCGTATTTATAAAATTTTGATTTTTCCATCGAAATTAAAATGATTTATAGAGTAAATTATATAGCTTTAAGAGTTTGTGACGTTTGGACCGGGAGGTACTAATCCCAATTGAGGCAGGATTCAAACGTAATTCTTCATTCGCGTTCTCTGTTGCCGGATGCATTTTTCGAATCGTTTATTTATGAAGAGGTAATTTCTAATTAAATAATGAACAGCTTATTTTGACAGAGATATTTTCATTTTATTGACACAAAAGTTGTGAAAAATACTCAAAAATATTGAAAACATTGAAAAATTTGCCAAATATTTTTGTCTGGTTATCGAGAGTTCGATTTTTCGGGGTCCGTTGTATCGAGGTCTTACTATAGTTGTAAATTATAAACTTATTTTCAACCTATAGTGAAGAAAATATTGATCGCTGAAAATCGTATAGATCAAATGAAATCGTATATAAATCGAATGATGCTGGATACTGATTTTAAATGAAACGAAAACAGGAACAAAACAATAAAAGTTTTAATGTATAAACAGAGGGCCACACACCTAAACGAGATACAAAATACTGATTAAATAAAATTCAGTTACTACTTTGAGTAATTATTTTTTGGTTTCAGGCTTTAGAGTACTCGTACCATATACGCACCAAAGAAGAAATGCTACATTTAAAATCCATGTTTATGATTATAAAATTTTAAGAAATTCGAAATTAACACACAAACACATCTATACGCACAAACAATTGACCTGTGACTCTAAGACGCAAGTGTAAATATTTTACACCAGCCCATTTAATATTCTACAAGGAAAACTTCTATATTTGATATGCGACCACATTTTAATACTTTTTGTAGCAAAATACTACTTACTTGTTTGCTATACTTGCGAAAAGCGTATATTTAAAGTTTCCATAGTGCTTTTATAATTTTTCCACCGATATACGTTCAGAGTTCCAGAGCTGGAAAAGTTTTGTGAAGATGCATCAATCGAATATAAAAAATTATTTGAACTTTCCAAAACACGGTGGCTGACTTTGATCGCGTTTTGCAGAATTTTGAGGCCCTAAGATCGTATTTTCTCATCAACTGATTTCCAAAATCTTATAAAACATTTTTTCGTAATTTAAGTCTTTTTGTTTATAGTCAAGCTGCCATTATTCACGTAAAAATTTAAAAAATTGAAGCTATAGCTTTTCCAGATTAAATAGAACTTTTTCCAAGTTAAACGCCACTTTTTCCAAAATAAACGAAACTATTTCCAAATTGAACGAAACTTTTTCCAAATTAAATTAAACTATTTCGAAACAGATTACACTTTTTTCCAAATTCACTGAAACTTTTTCCATTTGAAATTAACGTTTTTCCAAATGAAATTAAACCTTCATAAAATTGCATTTTTTAAATCTGCCAAGATTTGTCGATTGTGATTTTAAATCCGGTTTATTTTAAAGGATTTTAATAGAATCCGATGGTTCATTATTGCGATAGAATTTTTTTGGTTTGCTCAATAGACCGAGAATAACTTATTTTCGTCGATGAATTTATGTATAACCTATAGCTTTTCCAGATTAAATTGAACTTTTTCCAAGTTAAACGCAACTTTTCCCAACATAAACGAAACTTTTTCCAAATTGAACGCAACCTTTTCCAAATTAAATTAAACTTTTTCCAAATTGAATGCATCTTTTGTAATACTAATTTAGTATGAAAAAAGTTGCATTCAATTTGGAAAAAGTTTAATTTAATTTGGAAAAAGTTGCGTTCAATTTGGAAATAGTTTCGTTTACTTTGGAACAAGTGGCGTTTAACTTGGAAAAAGTTAAATTTAACCTGGAAAAGTCATATCATTATTTTGACTTTCACTGTTTTCCCGTTTTCCTAATTTGATGAAACGGTGAAAGTCAGTCTAATAAAATGATTAAAAATAAACTGGATAATTTAATATCTCAATCGACAAACCTTGGCAGATTTAAAAAAATTGGGAAAACAGTTATTTGAAATGGACAATTGTTAATTTTAATTCTAAAAAGTTTAATTTATATTCATCAATGGTTAAATTCTGTTTGGAAAAAAATTAATTAGAAAAGAGTGAAATCAGTTTGGAAATAGTTTAACTTAATTTGGAGAAAGTTGCATTTAACGTGGAAAAAGTTTAATTTAATCTGGAAAAGCTATAGTGATGGTTGTTATTGCGATGTAAGTCTTGTGCTAAAAAACTTACGGGAAACATTTGAGTAACGTTCAATCCTATACATTGCGTAGTCAATTTATGAAGGACGTCGATAATTTTAAAGTAAATCTAAATGAATAGACAAAATTTGAGATAATCGAATTTGAATTGATCGTGTGAAAATATTTAAAACATTGCTGGGTTCGCATTATGCCTCAGCCTAAGCATTGAAAGCTTAGGAGCTCGAGTTGAATGTAAAATCAATTTAAAAATAGTCATGTGATGAATATATGTTTTTGAAAGCAACGATTAGATATTGAAACTAATTAGCGCGTCAACAAAATATAAAATATAATTAGAATATATTTTATATTTATTTTGATAAATATTGTTTGGCTTTAGTATTTTTAATTTTTAATGTATTTAAAATATACATGAAGCTCTTAAAATTGAAATATAAAAACGACTTATTTTTTCAAAAATACTTGCAAAGTTAAAAAAATAACTGTTCACGATTTTACATCATTCTCAACTGTTATAGGCACTTTATGGAAGTGAAAGCTATAATGGCGTTTTTTGGTAACTCTAAATAGGCCAGGCTATTGTGAATTGATAATTTTATATAGATCAAACAATTGTATGTAATATCGCAATTTGGTTTATTTATTGAAATTGAAGTTCATCGTTACACTGTATTGTGTTCAATTGAGACAACGTCAAGCAAGTCGTTGTGACTGGAGCAGAATTTGATTGTAACGGAATTGAAATACCTGATGTGGGATGTACTGCATTTAATTGATGCTCTTGAAGCATTGTGGTTTTTTATAAGAAATTTGATCTGTAATCAGTTTTATTTGATAACAATTCATTAATATAGCATTCCACTACACTGGACGATGATCACCCACCGTGGCGTTTGCGCCGAAAACTATGGCCCGTATAATTGTCGACATCTTCAAGTTTCAAAAAATTGGCAATTTGTTTAGGTGTACTTAAAAATATATTTCTTCCAATTGGTTGAAATGTGTATTTTCCCTTTTGGTAATTGACGAAGAATCGATTATGACCAACAACTGATGGACAAAGTTTGATATACTTTATGATATAAGCTCAATACTCCCCCTCCACAGTAAATGTGCGTACCACATTCGTTTTTGTTTCTGGAATTTTTATAATGTAAACATTTTTCACACGCATCATTAACATCAGCTTTGGTCGCGTTGCACTATATACACCAAAAAACATTATCACCTACGAAAATAACGCTGGAAAATTGATACATTTGTTTGTAAGTGATCTGTTACCTTCATAGCTAAGAAGTTCGTACCGTCTGCAGCAGATAAAAATTTCCGTATGTCTTCCGGTTGTAAAATGTTGGATTTTTTTTTTGTGTAATCCAACAGATTTCTTTTTCAAAAATGCAGTGAGCTTATCATATTTTATATTGATCGTGGTTTTTAGCATCGAGTATTCTACCCACATTGAATTTGTAATGATATACACTTACTTTTAAGGTTGTTGAAGTATACCAACACGACCGATTCACTAATGCATTTTTGGTCAATTTTTTGTTTTTCCTTCCACTCCATAAACTTATCATACGAGCGTAAATACACATCAGCAGACTTTTTGAGAAGTAAGCCTAAAGCAATTAACTCAGCTTCGTCATTAATTTTAGTTAAATAATCCTGATCGCCCATTTCAATATTAGATGCAGCCATATCCATTCACAATTATGAAAAACTTATTCATTTACAATAGTGACAGTTAAACAATAAATGCTAAGGTCACTTGGTTGTACGAGAAATGTCAGAAAATATATTAGAGTTAACATTTTTTGTTTGTTGATAAAGTGTCCGACTTGTGCTACTAATGGGTAATAATGTCCTCGGTTGGTGAAAAGCCTCCGGGCTAGTGCTCTTGGATATTTACCAACCTTTCACATTACTACTAATTAATATTATAGTCGCTTGCACTTAGCCCTCTGGTTAGCCAATATGATATTCGTATTATTTTCTTTAATGTACAATATGTAAGTCCAATGCTGAGCGTTGAAAACCGTTTAGAGTACCATTACGTCACCAAAATCCAGCTTCTAATGGTAGTGCTCAACGAAAGCAGGAATGGATAGATCGACTTACAAACTTTGCCTAGGCCATGACCGCCATCAACGAATCATTTTGGTAAGACAATCTCATCAGCACTCGTCGGCACAAGGATAAAAATAGGAGAAGGAGGTGGTACAAAGTTAATTGCCTTATACTAGAAGTATTCCAGACATTCTGATGCTTTGGCAGTGCTTGAAAACAACTTTCGATTAATACAATTTGGTATGTTATGCAGATCAATTATGGTGTGAACTATAATAATAATACACTTCTCACTGAATAAATCACGCAGCGGCATGCTAATCTACTCGGCTTATTGAGTAGTGGTGGAGCGGATAACCTTAGCAAGACTGCCATTCATCGCGATAAGGAGATTTCGACATAGTAATGGACAATACGGGATTAAGTAAATAAGGGACGAGTTTCGTTAATACAGATACCACGTAACCATAATGATTCATCGCTTTATAAACTATTTGAATATAACATCTAATGGAATAAACAAGTTTTTGTACTCGGAAGTGACCTAATATCATATTTAAAAATTTATTTCGCTCGCCGTAGGATCCACATCTCTGCCTCGAGGGGCGCATGCCTCTATAGTAAAAATATGAAAAGCATTGCGGTCATTATAGGACTTAAGGTTGCCCATCACTGAATTTATGGATTCCATGCAGAGCATCACTCCATCATCTTGGTTTTATTCAGGTCAGTTGAATTTTTGTTTAAAATTTAATTTAAATATCTTTATTTAAACATAAAATTAATGTAATTTTTCATTGCTTTGGTTTTTTTTTCTGTTTGTAACCACAATTTTTTATGTTAACTTTAACTCAATATAATAAAATCTTGAAATATCTTGGAATGTCATCTTATTTTCGGTTTTTTGATAAATGTAATTTTAAATAAAATTTTTGTAGAATATTATTAGAATTTTTTTTCTCTTTCTTGATATATTAGAAATTTCCCATTTCTGTTTTGTTGGTATGCCACGAAATTTCGAATGGGAGCATGTGCACAACTTTTGAATTGGTTGCTTTATTGGCAGCTCATCCCATTACCATATTAGTTGGTATTAAAATACTATAAAAATGTATATAATTTGCGTGGAATTATTATGCAAATCTACAAAAAAATTTAAATCAATATTAACCAAATTTGGTCCAGATGCTGCGATTCACATTACATACATACATTTTATTTTTCAAATCGATTTTAATATTTATTTATTTATTTTAAAACAGTGGAAAAATTTAACATTTGGAAAATATGACAGTCATTATCATTTGGAAAATGTACAGATGAATAAAAACGAAATGTTAAAAGAGAAATCACCTTTTCATAAAAATAAGCAAGATAATTTATTAATAAATGATTATGGCGATGATGATGTTGTCCAGTTGGTAAATTTTAAATTGATGTTTTCCTACAAAAAAAAAGGATAGAACATTTTTCAGAATTTTTGTAACATTGGTTTTGTGTATGGTGTGGGGCTAACTGAGAAGGGGATAAAATAGAAACCTCATATTTTTTTTCTTCAACAAAGCATCTGTTTTTTAACATTGAGATTCTGTTATTGATTTAACGTCCTCTGTCGTATTGTGTAACCTATTTTTTCGGTTGTATATAAAATATCCTATTCTTTACGAAATATTGATGCACATATTATTTAAGTTGTATCAAAATGTTTTAAAGCGGTGATCCCACTCATAATCTGAAATGCAGATGCTAATTGTTGACCAATTATAAACAAAGTGCTAACTCGTCAAGTATGATATTACTCGTTTGCAAAATGGTGATATTCGTATATGCGGTTTGGCTGACTTCAATTTCTTAACTCTTTATAAATAGAAATTAAATTAGATTATGGTTTGAGTATACATGAAATTTGTATTTAAAATTTTATTCAAAACTGCAATATTTGTAATAAAAGCTTGAATAAAATTGGATATTTAAAAGGTATCAAAAATTTGCTGAGGTCGATTTTGATTACCTCTGAAGTTCTATTTCTAAAAAACAATCGAAAAGATTGCATACAAAGTTTCCGAATTGAAGAAGATTTGAATATAAGTTGAAAATGACTTGATTTAAATTTAAATGAAGTTAAAGAGAGGAATTTAAATGTACACAACTCAAACTAATTACCAAAATAATTCTCACATTTTCTCGAATGAAGGCGTACTTAAATATTCTTAAAATGACTCTTAAACTGATCCTTGGCGAACATGTTACTTCCAATAACATGTTTTCTTTCGATTGAAAGCCCGATATGCTTCAAGCGAGGTACAGGCAATAATAAATTCAAAACTCATAATTTTGGCATCTGTATTAGTTATAAAAGTGGTCGCGAGCTTCCAAATGGAATTTGGTAAGGCTTTATGACATAATTTCAGTTGCCATAAACCCCAGTTGAATCCTCAGGTTGAAAAAAAACAGTAAGCTTCAATAAATATAAATTAAAATAAGTTTTGCAAGGACTCTCTTATTAAGAATATTTGGAAATAACATGCAGACAATTTTTAAAGATGACCAATTTGTATCCAAAAATTACGGAGAATGAATGTTGGCAAAATCAGTTATTTGCATTTTTCATGTATTTGAGCCTTTGTAACTTTTAATGTAATTGTGATATCAAGATGAGACCTGGGCCAGAATTTATTACAAATTAATAACAGTTCCCTGATAAGACGCCGAAAAACAAAATCTAATTATTTTGTGTAAAAATCAACTTAGTTTAAAGAAAAATACCAAAAAAGTCGATTTTATCACCTGTAATAAATTATTACACTAGACCGCCACCATATTTTAGATAGAACCGGCCACTGTTTACACTATACGGTATACATACACCTTGTTAAGTGGTATAATTTTATTATCTTGTGTAAAATTTATTTCAAATCAACGAGAAATACGAAAAAGTCGATATTATCACCTGTAATAATTTATTACACCAGACCGACACCATATTTTGGATAGACCCGGCCACTGTTTACACTATACGGTATACATACACCTTGGTAAATGGTATATTTTAATTATTTTATGTAAAATCCACTTCAAGTCAACGAAAAATACCCAAAAGTCGATTTTATCACCTGTAATAATTTATTTCAGCAGACCGCCACCATATGTTGAATAGAACCGGCCACTGTTTACACTATACGGTATACATACACCTTGTAAAGCAGTGTAATTTAATTATTTTGTGAAAAATCTATTTCAAATCAACGAGAAATACCAAAAAGTCGATTGTATCACCTGTAATAATTTATTACACTAGACCGCCACCATATTTTGGATAGAACCGGCCATTGTTTACACTATACAGTATACATACACCTTGTTAAGTGGTATAATTTAATTATTTTGTGTAAAATCCATTTCAAATCAACGAAAAATACCAGAAAGTCGATTTTATGACCTGTAATAATTTATTACACTAGACCGCCACTATATTTTGGATAGCATCGGCCACTGTTTAAACTATACGATATACATACACCTTGTTAAGTGGTATAATTTAATTATTTTGGGTAAAATCCATTTAAAGTCAATGAAAAATACCAAAAAGTCGATTTTATCACCTGTAATAATTTATTTCACCAGACCGCCACCATATTTTGAATAGAACCGGCCACTGTTTACACTATACGGTATACATACACCTTGTCAAGTGGTGTAATTTAATTATTTTGTGTAAAATCCATTTCAAGTCAACGAAAATTTGATTTTACAAAGAATTTTTAAGTTATTTCCGATTTAAATTGTATTTAAATGCCTACGCACATATCTTCGGTACCGGAAATGAAAATTCAAAATAATATGAAAATGAAATGTAATATGAGAGCCAGTGCAAAACGATCAAAAAATAAATTGAGGTGTATATTTATATTTATGTACATGGTACATAGTTTTTGGTACCTATGTATTATGTACCATATACTTATAGACTTTGTATACGTAAACGGGAATTTACACCAAAGAACGTTCTTCGTTTTATATAAATTTATAATCTAATATGAAATCCCAAAGGTTAATCATCAAAACAGAGAAAAAAACTAATCCCTCTTTCCACCTTTGTCAAGAGAGAATAAATAAATAAAAATAGAAATAAAGAAGAATTATAATGAAGATAAGAAAACTAAAAGATGAGTTCATTAGGAATTTCGCTAGAAGGTGTAATTAATACACAATTTCAGATGGGAGTCCATTTTTTTTTGTTCTGTTCTGTTCCGTTGTTACTAAAATAATTTATTGGTTTTTTTTTTGTTCCTTATACCTTTTGTATTTGTATCCTTTCACAATGCCATATCCATAATCAATTTGTGTGAGTCGAATCGAAAAAGGCATGGAAATTAGTTGAGGAAACTTTTGAAAGAAAGAAAAGTTTAAAACAAACTGAAATTAGAATTTTCATTGGATTTGCCAGCAAATGAGAAATGTTTCGCTTCAAACCTTTTTTTTTTTAATGGGTTATAATTAAGATTATGAGGTAATTTCTATATAACATTATGTATACGTAAATCGCATAAGTATTACTGTCTACAATAATCGTGTAAATAATCGTAGTATAAATTAGTTCATATATATCCAATGTCATTAATTTATTTTTAACCATCACCTACATATGTCGGATCTTCATTTTATGGTAGGTATATGTATGTAATACATAAGACATCAGTTTATCCGAATTCTCAGAAATTTATTAAATCGGTAATTTAATTAAGTATGTTATGCTTGCCTGTTTCCATTCGAAGGTCCCTATGGATGTCTCTTTTATGTACATACTAAGGGGCATTTACAACATCCCTAAGTACCTTGTTTTGAAATCGTTGAATGATATTTTGGTTGTTCGGTTTAGTGCAACCCAAAAGCTAAATGGCATAAATCCTTGACAATTGGAAGTTTCTTACCAAGAGCGTTACTGGAATATTGCTTGTGCACAATAGGTAAAAGGATGAGTCCCAAAATATTTTCCTTCGGTTTCCCATCCTTGATTTCTTTAATTTCAGAGTATGCTCCGTTTTGGTTAGCTTATGACTCTAAGAGTTGGCAAATTTGTGTCGATAATACTTTCTGGAGCTAGAATAATAGTCCGTCGTGCCACACTTTATCAAGGGCCTGTGATACATCCAGGAAAACTACCGAGCATTTGATGAATTGTTGAGTGGCTTTCTCGGTGTGCGGAAATTAGCTCCGTACTCTCAATTATTGGTTTCATTCGTTTTAGTAAGAGTCTTTCGAATAGTTTTGATATGACCGGTTGATCATATGTTATTTCGTTAGTTGATTTTCCTGGCTTAGGTGCATACCATTTGATTCTGAAAGCAGCATTTATTAGATTTGTTAAATTATTTAACCCTTTCTCCGGTAGCTGGTTAAGAGTTCCGCCTGTTATCATATCGCAACCGGGCGCTTTTCTTGAGTTGATATTTTTTTTTATATTTTTATCTGTATTATCGTTTATTTATTCGTTTGGTTGTTTTCCACATTGAATACTCAGTGTCTTTTTCGTATGTCAATGTTTACTGATAAGAGATGATTGTATTATTTTTAATGCCATGTAGTTATCTTCTGAGTTGCTCGGTCAAATTATTAAGCCACACAGCATTCAATAAAATTGATAAATTCGCATTAGCGCTGCAAAATTTCACCGAGCAAATAGCGCAGTAGCTGTGACGTTTGGATCGGGAGGTGATTAAATTGAAAACATCTATGACCCTCTGTTGGAATACAGAACTCATGGGCCGACCCATCGATCATGTTAGTACAGTCTAGCATGGAGCTATATACAGCGTGCAAATGGCCAATTAAAAGACGGACCTGTAGCCGTGTACAAAATAGAGCAACTGTTCAGATTTCAAAGGACAATAAATTCTCTAGCCGAACATTATCATTACTCGGTTAATATATAGACTTTATTACGTTTAAAATTTACTTTTAAAATTTGGTTTCTTTGTCAACCTATCTTTTAGCGGTTTGCAAGGAATTCTTGTGAATGTGAATGTTGACAGTAAATTTTTACAGTGATTTTTTTGTTTATAATTGCGAATCCATAGTTAAAACATTTTGCATTTAGTGAAGTTTGGGAAGATTCACTAGGAAATTCGCCGGGTTTGAATCCTAAAGAGTATATTTAGGCCGGATTGTAAGATTCGGTAACAAACACTGAAGCCAACTAATCGAAAAGCTGTTTCGGTGTTGAATTTATGAGAAGACAGAATTATTTTTATATCAGTTTTACAGATACTCAGAAACTGTCCACCAAATTACTCTACCGCCTATAATCTAATCTATAGGAAAAAGTCGTAATACCAGTAGATGTGTGTATACGCATACACATACATACATACAACAAAACATTTATTATAGATTTTATCATTTCTGATAAGGAAGAATGAAAATAACTTTTGTCTCTGAAATATTTTTATTTTTGCTGCCGGTGTTGTTGTTTGTGTTCCACCTGTACATATACATTTTTCCAATTTACATAATATAGTTTTATTTTTATTTTTGAATTTTACATGATTCAGTAATTTTATTTTTCATTTAAATTAAATTTGCCAAATATTTGCCATTCCATTGAAATCAATCGAGTAAAAAATTTATGACAATTCCATAATTTAGCCGCATGTACTAAAACGAAGAGATGAAATATTTGTGTGTTAAATCATACAAATTATTCTTTATGTATAAAATTTAATAGTAAATGAAAAATTACAAATAATCGTATATTTTAGTTCAAAATTATATTCACAAAAAGCTTCATTAGACAATCATGTAAATTATTGGTTTTTAATTGTTGTATGTTCGATGGTTCTTTATAATTTTTTCACCAATTTGTAGATGAAGTAACATAGGAAAACAATTCCTTATCATACAATCAAGAGGCCTTGCAAAACCACTGCTTGGACTAGGGGACTTAATCGAGACGAAGAGGTTGACCAAGACCACATTATCCGTAATTTACGTAAAATGGATAGACCAATAAGACAGAACAGAATCATTGGAACAGATTCCCAGATCTCAAACATTTAAGATATTACTCATCCTACCTACCTGCGAGGTCTCTTTGTAGGGCACAGCTCAATCGAGTACCACCTTGTATGACGTTGAACTTAAAACTACTTATCAAAGCGTTTTAAGGATGATTGCAGAGTATAATAGAGTTCCTCTATTGATATTTTGACATGCATCTAACATATTTTAAAAACCTTGCAAACCTAAAATGATCCCTTTAATTGTCTTCAGTATAGATTAAAGAAGGATCCGTTAGAAATTGAAAATCGTATTTATTGATTTACTACATGTGATGAACTGATCCATTAATGATTATTCCACTATTATATACGTGTTCACAAAATATCACAAAAACGCGCCACGTTTCGTGTACATTGATAAGCAATATAAAAAAAATAGATCTTAGAAGAAATTAAAATATTTTATTCTTTAAATTTGTTTTTTTATTTTTTACGGATTCATATTCGGTCGATTGATTTAATTCATTCCATTTCATTTCACTGATAGATTTTACTTCTGTTGTACTATAGTGTATATCTATATCCGTCTATGTAGTATTTTATATTAGTTTCGTTTTCAGTTTAAGTTTATTTTTCGTGCTTTATATGTTACTCGTATATACTCGAAGCTTTGATTCCAATTCAACGAATTGCAAGTAGTTTATTATAATAATATAGTTTTTGTTATTTCATGCTTTCATCTTTAATTTTGAAGGAGCAAAATGGAATGAAATTACTGTATAGTGTAAAGGAAAACCTAAAATTCGAAATCACATATTTTGATAGGCTGACATATTCGTATAAAATAAGTTTACAGTTTATACGAAACTTATTAGCGGACTGTACACCATCAATATTACTGTCATTCGGTAGACCTGTCAGATATGATACACCTGATAAGATTGGATTGTACATGTCATCCACAAGTGATGTTTTAGTAGTTGTCGGCGTATTAGTTGAAGCAAATCCAAATCTACCCATCTTTGGAGCTATCCGAAACTGTCAGGTAATACTGTAAATAATTGAAACCAACGAACAGTTTTTTCCGAGCTAAACTATAAAAACTGGAAATGAAATCCTTTATCGATAAGTATATGAAATCCTTAACTGATTATGCAATGATGATGCTGGTTGGAATGAGAATAGTACGCTGGTTTGACATAAAGAAAGAAAACTATCTCATTCTAGAAGTCTAGCATATGATAATAGCATTTTCCTTGATAAGCTGCTGATATCGATTGAATTTTTGTATTTGCTCCGGCCGTCCGCACAGGCCAAAATCACTGCACACTTTAACCATACACACACTCCGGATGATCTATGCAGGCATACAGTCAAACAGTCACTCGTAATGGGTACATTGGCTTCTGTAAGACCACGTGTGCCACGTTGCCAGCGACGGCAGCCATATGAATGAAATAATATTGCATCTCTAACCAGTACAATTGTACTTCACCAAAAAAAAAAAATTTGGCAAAATTTCAAACCGTTTTTGTTTCATTGCATTTTTAAATTTAAACTTTTAATTGGCCCACCCTTTGCAAGAACGATTCAGCATATAGTTCTCATATAGCGATCGGAATGGTGCGTTGGCTTGCTGCTTAATGCAGGAATTAAATTTAATTCTATAGATGTAACTAACTTTCAAAAGAATTAGACCTTGCAAAATTTAACAAGTCAAATTACCTTACCTATTTTTGATTGAGATATATATCTGCAAGGACTGTATCCTGTTAGTGCTCCACATAGAATTCTAAGATTATTCTAGGAACAAATCCAGAGCTTCCCTAGGTCATTTCATATCAATGTTCGGGAACTCTTTTGATTGTCGTAATACCGGGGCGGCTTTCCAGGCTTTTATGATTTCCAGTTTAGTCCTGTTCCTTATCCCCATCACCGCGTTGGTGAGGTAGGAAGGATTTAGCCGCACTGTAACGGCTCTTGGGCGCTACTGCATGTTTTAGGATGGGATAGCGGACAGTGGAAATAGAGAATTCTCCTCGCCCAATAGGTTTTACCGTGAACATAGTCATACGTGCAACAGAAAAATAAAACAAAATTGAATTTATCTTGTACGTTTACTATCGAGAGCCATCTCCCACTAATTAAAAGGCTTAAAGATTAATTTTAAATTATTTTAACAAAGTTAATAAATTTATTTTAATAAATAAAATAACAAATACAAAAAATTACTTTTTGGATTACGCTATCTCGATGTTTTCAATATGACGTATAAAGTTATAATTACCCACAATTTGGTTTAAAATACGTATTACGCTCAAAATGTCCACTTCAATAAAATGTCCACTTACCCGACCAAAAAAAATGATCCAACCGTTGAGCGCTGCAGAGTAGATGTAGCTGGCTTATGAAATACTTCTTTTCCAAAACTAAATATACCAATTTTCTAATTATTCCAATTTCTACACTTTAATATGTATTAAAATTGTAAACTTTGATTGAAAACTATAACTCTTTTTCCTAGAAAGAAATTAACTGTAAGTAGTTGTAATTAATTACTATGGTGAGACTGACGCCAAATTGGTTCGCGCCTTTATATTCGACCTTGCCGCATTCCTTATGCAATATAACCTGTCAAAACGTGTTGTTGTATGTATCTAGATTCTGCAATCAATTATTAAGATTATTACACCAGCATATAGATATGCTTGCTTTGTGTCTTGCACAAGACCGTCCTTCACGCAAATCACAGAATGGAATATCCCTGTTATGTAGGCACGGTAACTTATAATAGTTAAAAATCAGACACACAATATTACTTCGTTAAGGAAAATTCGCTTTAGTTTACGAAAATATTCAGAATTTTAACGATCACGCGTTCACGACACAGCCTCACCAGATAAAATGAATGTTTATCACAAGCTTAGGAATTGTAGACCGATTCAAGAGCTGATTAAATGTTGTAAACGAATATCGGGTTGATTTATAAATCTATGTTCTGCTCGTACATATAGTCTATTATTATCAATAATGTTGGTTTATTTGCATCAACCTGATATTTTTTACGTATACAATATTACAGAATACAGGCATACATCCACAAGTATACACTATATCATAATTTTAATACCAAAGACCAAATATCATTTTAATTTTTGCATCATGATTTCAGGTTCTTATTTTCAAATTTAAACCGACTATTACAGCACCCATAGTTTTGCTTGTAGTTCTTCTTTTTCGTTGCCACCGATTCCTTTATGTCCTGCCATCCGCAGACTAAAACGACCTTGTCTTGTCCACCAGTTTATTTAGGATCTGAAGCAATACTAGTTAAGTGCTTTGAGTGCTGCTTGACAGGGAGTAAACAAATTTTTAATATACCGTGAACCAACTATGCCCGCTTCTCTTCCATTTTTGATCCATCTGTGAACCATTTTTGTGCATCTTTCTGGGTCCATGTAGCTTTGTTATTCCAATGCTCCCTTGCTGAGATGTATATTTTATATTTTGGAATGAAATTCATCTTGGGTGCTTTTGACCAGGTTCGTTTTAAATCTTCCCTCTTTCCGGCTATATGTAACGGTGTTAGGCTCTTCCCTATTATTCCAAGACACACGAATCTCTGGCTTGGTTTTCTAATGATATTTTGTGCTCTATATTCTTCCACCATACAACAAATTATTTTCACAATGTGTCTTTCGCAGGATAGCTTGTTATCCAGCATAACGCCCAGGTACACCAGGGGAGAACGATAAAAATGGTAAAATTGGTGGACAAAAATATTGGCAAAATTAAACTTCATGTTCGGCGGTGTAGCGAACATGTTTAAATTTTCTGAATTTAACCAATAAAATTGTTGTTTCTCCTTATTATGTGTCGGTAATGATGTTTCGAAATCAAAAAATTAGGATTCGAATCATTGACCATCATTATTCATTTTATCTACTTAACGCGGATAAACAACAACTAATGAGGCAGAGTAGTGACACTAATATTGATCGTATAATGCCGCTATTAGATTTCCTGCTAATGGAAATATTTTTCCGTCTTCTATAAGAATTGATGATTTATACAAATAATACATTTTCCGAGGTCCTAAAGCAGCTAAAAATTTATTTTTAATAAAAACAGTTTAGTCATAGTGGTAAAAGAGAAGCATCAAATTTATTTATTAAAGGTTTTATAAAACCGTAAAAATTTTAATTAAAATTAAAGTACCTTCCTTTTAAAATACCTTCCTTTAAAATACTATTACAGAGCTAGAAAATCTTTACAATTCTCAAACTTTTTCAAAATTTATTTTCACAACCCTTATAGAACGCCTATGTTACATCGCAACTTATCGCTTATCAAATTGTTTATGTGTTTAGGATAAAATATATCGCTTAGTCCTAATTACCATTACAAAACAATTAAATAAATTCGTTCCTGATATACGAATCAAAAATAGTTTGATAACAATAGAAACAAAAGAGAAATTATACAAAATATATTATTTACTATATTAGAAAACAATGATGAATCTAAAAATTAAGTTTTTTTTCATTCCGAAAAACACAAAAAGTTGGAAAATTTATTATAGTTTATAAAAGAATTAACATAACTGTCACGATTTCACAAAAAAAAAAAAATTAAAAAATGGAAAACATAACTTTAATTGTTAAATTTTATTTAATTGTTAAATTTTCTTCTTCACTTTTTTCACTTTTGGTGTTTGATTCTTTAAAGCATAAACTTAAATTTTTGATTAAAATATTATGAATTAACAAAAATTTTTAAAATTGTTTTAAAAAATTTTTTCCAGTAAAGTGATTTTTTTATATTGTACTTTAGGAATTGAGTATATGTATGTATGTTCAACCATAAATTATTATCAAACTCTGATCGAAATTTATGTATAGTGGTACTTTTTAGTTACAGAGTTACTTTAGTTTAATTTAGTTTAAATGAGAAAAATGATTGCCTAGACATCAGCAACAATAACTAGTGATGCGGCACCAGTAAAAGGCGGATATTCACTCGTAGGCTGCGGACCAATTCACGGGTAAATCAATTACTAAGGTAAAAGTCTACTTTTAGTATTTTTAATTTATTGAAATATGTACGTGGTTTTGTTTATTTTCAGCTTACTCAACCCGTAGATCATAAAAAAATTAACAACCTGAACGTTAAACATTTACTTTTGTGTACTTGGTTTGCTCTACTTTTTAGTAGGGTAAATGAATTTACCGAAAATTAAAGTACAAGCCGACTTTTACCCGTGAATTGGTTCGCAGGTTTAGTCGCTTATGTTGCCAACATAACTGAGTCCCGCAATCCCAAACAAGGACCAAGGAGAACATGCAGCAATACAACGAGCAGATAACAATAGGTATTACTGCTCCATTCCCAGAAATAAATGACTACGTAACCGAAGTAGGATGGTTAATATTCATGTGGCATTAAGAAATAATTTGGTGAATGCCATGTGACCGGATTTGACACGATATTTGTTTTTTTTTGTACGATAGTCTAGAGAAATAAAGGAGAATTTCCAAAGATCCAACAAACTACCATACGAAATCATAAGGTAGTGAGGTAGTGAGACGATGATGAACTTTGATTTTGATTTCTATATAGTATTCCGTGTCAATGCTGCACTTATTGGCACGATTCCCGATGGTGCCCAAAAATCACGGTTGGTTGTTTCAAATGTGTAAGTATGTGTATTTATTCGGGTCCGTTTGTGATATTGAGTGCTGGAATGATCCACCCAACTATAGTTTTTTTCTTAAATTTCGTGTCACGTATAATAATATAAATTCAGAATTTTAGATGTATAGCTTTCTCTACGCGGCCTTAAACTAAATCTCTAACTAAACTTTAATAAGATTGTAAGATAGAAGTAACCTAGTGTTTATTTGAAGAAGACTTGTTTTCGCACTCACAACTTGATAATTTTACACATACAGTCATTTTGGAAATGTTCATAACGCTCTAGTCAAATAGAAATACTATCTATAAAATTCATTAAATATATTAAATTTTATTAAATTATTAAACTATTAATTATTAAAATATAAATTAATAAATTAAAAATTTACTAAATTGTTAAATTAATAAAATGATAAACTAATGAATTAATTATTAAATTTATTTATTCATTAATTTAGTAATTATAATTTATGAATTTATTAGTTTATTAGTTTAATAATTTAAAGAAAATACTGAGGAAGAAGAAATCGGAAATGAACCAACATCCTCACAGATGAAAGGAAAACAATCGGATGATGATTGACGCTGCATAAGGAACGGAGCGAAAGAAGAAGTAGGAGCCTATATGGAGGCGATATACGAGACACCATCCTGAAGTAATGCGAAGAGCGCTTCCAGGATGGAGTGATGTCTGAAAGAGCAGAGGAGGTTTTTAGTGCGTGAGAGTCCCCCACACAGGTAGGGTATAAACGCCCTGACAGTGCATAATGCATTTTCCTTCTCTCGAAAAAAAAAGTAATAATAATATCCTAATTACTAAATTAATAAAATGATAATAATTAATGAATTAATTATTAAATTTATTAATTCATTAATTTAATAATTATAATTTATTAATCTATTAGTTATTAGTTTAATAATTTAATGATTTATTTTTTTAAATCCTATATTTAAATAATTTAATAAATATTCGTGATATTTGGGAAGGGATGAAACCCTTCCGGGTCTATATTTTCAACTACATCTTGATGATTTCTGCCCGACTAGACTTCAATATTTTATTCGTTTCCTATATTTGTGAATAACTTGTAAATGACTTTATAGTAATTATCAAGTATAAAGTGGCGTCATATTTTCATATAGAGTTTCCGAGATTTTTGGAAAAGGATGAAATTCTTCTGAGTTTGTATTTTCATTTACTACGCCATGTTGCTGTTCGATTGGACTGTTGGGATCATTCCGTATATGGTGGCTCTAACTGACTAAAAGTTTGAAAGTAGCGTTCTTATTAGACAACTTCTGCTATGTTAAAAAATACCCGTTAAAGCGTCTCTAAGCTCTGAGACAACTCGATCGACTATTCGCGGTTGAAAACGAAATAGCTTGCAATGATACCAAATATACCATTAATAGAACTGTGCTATTTCAAAAAGTCTTTAAGCTATTAATTCGTTTTTAGACCTTCTCTATAACCGCGGAACCGTGTAATAAGAACTTTGCATAACATTCAAAGACATGATAATTTTAAATTTTAATGACTTGCTGGGTATTTCCATTTTCTTTACTCGTCCAATTTAAAATCTTATTTATCCCTCCATTAAACATTTTTATTATTATAGAACTGACACAAAAATTGCAAAAAACAACAAATTATCTTTAAATCAAAACACAATTTACGTTGAATTGTATGATGAAAATTTATAAGAATACGAAAAAAAAAAAATCTTATTTACGAAGCCCAGACATTAGCAGTAGCGCAAATAATAAAGAAAACTTTTAAATTGTTAAAAATAAAGCATGTCGAAGAAGACAACCAAGAAGAAGAATATAATCGATACAAAGTTTTCAGTTTGTTTTTTGGATATACACATAGTTGTGTGTGTGTTTTTCCAATTCAGAGACATGATGATAAGAAATGAAAATACCCAATTTCATACCTGATTGAGTATATGGCAAATCATTTGAATGAAACAATGACTTAACGCAAACGGAATAAAGACATAAAAATGGAAAGAGACCGAGATAAATTTAAATAAAATTTTGAAAGTTTATTTTTTTATTAGTGTTGGCACATTTTTGATAAATTGTCGTTCTAAAGGAGACTACGAAAATGAATTTGCATTTGATTGATAATTTTAATAATTAAGGTATGTGTCAAAGATTATTTTCTATACTTTTCTAGAAATAATTTATTTTATCGATGTACCAAATAGAACCGATGATTTAACCCTATATTCAGGATCCAGTTGAGGTACCGTACATTAATTTAGTATATCAAACAGCGAAAATAGACGCGTGCGTGATAGATGTGGTAGCAGGAATTGGCATTGAATCTGTCGATAATATTAATAAAAAAGATAAATGTAGTACACAGGACAGACAGTAAGCAACAATGAAAAATGATATAACGTAAGTGTAAAGTATTTTTCAATTTCAATTTTCATTTTTATTCTGTTTTTTAATGTGTATGTACCATCTGTGCTAAAAACATTTTTATGAAATTTTCCAGTGGTGAAAGATAATAGAATAATTCCAGATATTTGCTTCATTTTTTTTTTTGTTTTTTTTGGTTATTCCAAATATCAATTTCTTGTTGCGCTTTTCAAAATAATAAAAATAAAATTTTATACCATAAATATTTACGACCAAATTCTGATCAGATGAATATTAATTGATTTAAATAAAATCAGCAGAAACAACAATGCTTAATGCGGTTGGCAACGGCAGGAACACAACAGTATTATTAGATGTAAACGAATGTATTTCATGGCAATGCGGGGAATTGTTGCTATTAAAAAATCAATACTCAATACGGTATGTAAATATTTGTTTGTACGTAACGGATAGTTCATCCATATAAGTACATATATAGATCTTTCGCTTTTAAGAAGCTTTAAATGTTTGATTTGTAAAACCTACAACTGTGCCATACGTACAAATAAATTAAATCCTTTGAAATATTAAAAGCTTAGATAGAGCTTTTGAAAAGATTAGTATTTTTAACTTCATATTTGAAACTAAACCCGCTTAAATATAACAATGTACACGATTTTAGTTTCTTTGTAACGGTCCTAAGTGCTACATCTTGATATTTAAAAATTTCTCAAAAATAATTAAATCATCTCTTAGTAATTGTTTAACCAGCGTGATAAGGTTCATACTGGGGTAATTAATCCCGTTTAAGATATTTAAATAATTGGCGGTTGTGGTTTACTTAGACCTATGAAATCCATATCACATATAGTCTGATACATTAAAATCTGAAAATATTTTATAATTCATTACGAGAGCTCAACGTTCGAATTGTTTTTTATGTCAGATTTTTCACAATGATCCGCCTCCACTTCGACTAGAGCAATGCTCAGTGTACATTCTTCGAAATTCCAGAAATAGGGCTACGCGCTATTAATAGTCCGGAAAGCACTATACCATCGAAAGTAGTTTCCATTAATCGCTCCTAATAATCTTGTTGTTCTAATCTTGTTTTTTTAATCAAAACATCTTAATTAGGTTTTGAGGTGTTTTTATAGTTTTAACTGTCATTCCAAGATTTTGAGAATCTTTAAGCTTTAATTTAATTTAAAACATTTCAAAAATTAAAAGCTTCGTTAGAGCTTTGTAACAGCGCGGACAGGATTTTTACATAATATATCAATCTTGAATATATCTTTCATACTACGGATGGAAGTCCTCAATACATATGTAAAGATAAAAGATTTGAAGGAATTTCTAAGCTTGTTATTTATAAAGAAATTTAGCTGCTTGCAACAAAAAACCTAAGCTGTTTAAAAAAGCGTTGTGTATTATTTTAATGTGAAAGCCCTTCAATAATAAGACCTCACTAGTAATGTGGCTTTAAAAAGTTGGTCTGCTTAAAGCTACTCTTCATTAAAGTATTCCCAAGGCTTTAAAATAATTTTTTTGGTAGAAAGCTCTCGGATCAACATACCGGTTTAAGTTTCAACTTTCAACGCAAGCTTTTAAGAATTTAGCTTTTATTCCAACGCAAAGTTTTGAAATATTTACATACTGTGAAAACAAAGAATTATGGGATACGCACGTATAAATTAAATTATTTAAATTATAAAAAGCTTAATTGAAGCTTTTTAAAAGCTTGGTCATCATTTTACATTTTAAGTTGATTTTTAACAGCCAAGTCTTAAATAAGCCAAATCATTCGAGAGATGTGAACTACATGTTTGTGGTTGTTTTAATAAAATGTGATAAAAACTCTCAACATATCCCTTTTCCACTGATACACATTTGGGTGCGCAAATTAAAAAAATTACCCATTCCCCGAATCAAATGACATATCATAAGTAAAAGACATATAGAAAAAATCGATTCCAATTTACGTTTTTTTATTTGCGCTATGATAAAGATTAACAAACCGTTTTGCACCTTTCAGTATGGATTCAAATGCTTTAGTAGAATATGATGTTAGCAGCCAGAAGACACCGAAGAAAATGAATCAGAATGAACAGGTTAAACCGATCCAGAAACCTGCAGCTGTGACAGAAACACGATAGATTTGAAAAAATTCAAACTTTACTGAGTTTTCTTTTACTGAAGATGCAAGTTTTGGTTTAGTTTATACTACACTACCACGTTCTCCGATATCGTATTTTAATAAATATTTTATGTCTATTTGGGGTGCATTTGCTGTTGGCGTTTATCCCACACCCAAAATCCCATGCGATTGAATTGGAGAAATAAACTGCCAGATGAAACCTTCTCTACTATGTTGATGCTGCTCTCTTAAACGACATAGAGAACAAATTTTAGAAAATACAACCAATTATGAATGCTATAAGAAGTTAAAAAAACGATTGACGGGCAAATCATTATTCCTTTTTACATTCAAGAAATTTTTTTTTAATTTTTTAAATTGTAATGAGATTTTCATTACGTATACCTGAATTAAATCAAAAAATCTTCTTATGTAGCCAATTTCATCAAAAAATTTCTAATCATTTCCCTATACCCGTCACCATTGAAAGTAACATTCTGACCATCATCGTTTTTGAAGATATATGGATGTAATCGTGTTTTGAAATAAGCTTGTGAATTATCCTCACTCCAAATGCGACAATTCTGCTTATTTACGTACTATTCAACCAAAAATGCGCTTCATAAGATCAAAATTTTGAATGAAAATTCAACATCAATATCAATATGTGCTCCAGCCCATTCGCCGAATTGGCGGCACATACGATGGTCGTTTGGCTTTATTTCCTGCACAAGTTGAATCTTGAAAGCTTTTAAGCCAAGATCCTTTCGTAAAATCTTCCATAAAGTGGAAGGACACAACCCCAGTTGCTGAGAACGGCGACGAATTTATTGATTTGGAAGATTCAATGCGTTCCTGTACAGCGGCTACAGCTTCTTCAGTGCGCACTATTTGTTGTCTCACGGGATGTACATTATCATTAAGAGTAAATGTGGTCCGAAAACGATCTGTTTTTCGAATTAGCCCCTCTGAAGGACGATTATGTACGCAATAAAATGGACGAAGTGCACGATAAGTGTGACGAACAGAACCATTATTTTGATAAATAGAATAGCTCTGATGTAAGCCTATCCATAATGAAATGTCTAACCAAACTAAATAAAAAGTAACTATATCAGCTGTTAAATGGGTTGTCAAATAAAGCAGTGTTGCCAACTCAAAGTTGTGAATCTCTACAAAAAATACCCTTTATAAGGGCCACTGTCCCCTAACTGCTGCTATTATAGTATATAGTTAGAGTGCTGGTCCAGCCCGAAAATTTTTCTTGCCTGATACTTCTGCATACCCAAATCTTAAACATAACAATTAAAATAAACATTAAATTTGGCTGTACAAATTGGATAGGTATACATGAAGTCCCAAATACTGACGACTTGATCACTTGGGACTACCTATTTAACTTAATATAAAATATTAGAGTTTCCAGTTCTTGGATATATATGTTATAAATTTTACATTGGTGCAGATCAGTTAGATTTCATACCAAAAATAAAAAAATCAGATTCCCTAAGCAATTTATTTATATATAAGGGTAAGGAATCAGTAACACTAATTATGGGTGTGTAAAAAATAAATACAACTATAAAACCTAAAAATATTATTTTAAATAAATCAAAATTTTTGGGTGGTACAGTACAACACACACAAAAAACAGGTAAGGAAGCACACAAAAAACCAAATCTATATGAACGACGGTAAAATATGGGGATAAACGTCAAGAAAATAAAATGATTTAATCTATAAGAAAATATAATTTATGTGTCCCAGGTATGTTTAGATAAAAGTTTAACTTTTTTCTATTTTTCTAAGATATTTATTTTTAGGATACGTTGTTCATCTTAATTTTTGGTTTTGAATAATGTATGTATGGAAGTTTAATACAAAATTTCCGAATGAAAGGATACTATTCCAAATAAGGAACTATACCCATGTTAGTTATATCAAGACACATATTATACTTCATCACTTTGAACAAGTAGTACAAAATGTTTGATTTTGGAATATAAACCACAACAGTTTTGCAAATAGTGAACATAAACAGCTGGGATCTAAATTAATTATTAACGCACAATTAAATTACGATAAATGCAATCAAATGCAGATCTATTCAACTAGGCGTCAGATCCGGCCGTGAACTAAACTTTGTTAAAAAATCAACTTTAATTTATCACCTACCGCCCAGCATCTAGAAGCAATGCACTATTGAGTATATGTACCTATAGATGTTAGGCGGTAAGTGTGCTGAAACTTAATTTCTGAAAAATGACATTAACCGATTTGTCGGTTAAAATGACAATAATGGAAATGTTCCAACAAATTAATAAAAAATAATTGAGAGTGGATTTTTTTTAGTGGAACTTATTTTTCTAGATTTTCAGGTTAAATGGGACCCGGTATACAAATAGGGACTCGAAATATGAGCTGCTCGTATATATTTAATTAAAATGTGTCTCTTTCAATTCAACAACATACAATAGTTATTTATGAATATAAGCATATATCAATCTTTATGTACAAACAGTTGTTCATCTATAAATAACACATTGGAAATTGTAAAGATGTATATAGCTTTTCCAGATTAAATTGAACTTTATCCAAGTTAAACGAAACTTTTTCCAACATAAGCAAAACTATTTCCAAATTGAACGCAACTTTTTCCAAATTAAATTAAACTATTTCCAAACAGATTACAATTTATTCCAAATTCACTAAAACTTTTTCCATTTGAAATTAAATTTTTTATAAACAGAATTAAACCATTGAAGCATATAATTTAATTAATGTATATTAATAAAACTATTTTTTATTTCTTATTTTATTTTATTTTTATTTTTCTTCCTTTTTGTGATAATATTTTTTGTTTTTTATATTTTAATTTTAATATCGATTTCGGATGTCTCCTTCTTCAGTTTTTTAAAATTACTAAACAAACGATTAGTAATTTTAAAAAACTGAAGAAGGAGACATCCGAAATCGATATTAAAATTAAAATATAAAAAACAAAAAATATTATCACAAAAAGGAAGAAACGTAAAAATAAAATAAAATAAGAAATAAAAAATAGTTTTATTAATATACATTAATTAAACAGTGATAAAAGTACACAAAAATAATAAAAAAAAAAAAAAAAAAAAAAAAAAAAAATGGATATCCATAACCCAAAATATAAATTAAACTTTTTAGAATTAAAATTAACAATTTTCCATTTCAAATTAACATTTTTCCAAATGAAATTAAACTTTCATAAAATTGCAATTTTTAAATCTGCCAAGGTTTGTCGATTGAGATTTAAATAATCCAGTTTATTTTTAATTGTTTTATTAGACTGACGGTGAAACAAATTAGGAAAACGGGAAAACAGTGAAAGTCAAAATGATGATACTATTCTGTGCCAATTTAAAAACGGAACAGAAATTTTCTTTGAAAAAGTACCCAAATTTGAACGCTTGTATCTGGGTGAAATAACGCCTTTCAAAAAAAAATTTTGTTTTTTAGTAGAAGGAAATTTTGCCTACTATTATTTTGCCAAATGTTATGGAAATTTCTGTTCGGAACTCATTGTCGAGTTAATGAAGTTTTAGAGAAAACGTATCAAAAAGCGTAAAATCGTTAACAAGTACATTTTTTTATCTTGTAAACTAAACACCCTACGGTAAAATTTTAAATCAAATCTTAAATTTAACGTCTTTTTAAGAAAAATTTTAATTTAATTTATCGCATATATGTATATTACGAAGAGTCAAATCAGGCGCATCTATTATATTAGTGTATCTGTCGTGAATCGGTCTTGGCATCGATATTTAGAAACAGTCAACAAAGGAAAACTACATTAAAAGAAGATCGAGTTCTCGCACGTTATGCTACAAAAAAAAGGTCAAGCAGATCCCAAGAAATTAGAAATAATGTACCACTACAAAACCAAATATCAAAACAAATGATAATAAATCGGTTGAAAGCTTATCGATTAAGACCACGTCGATCTGTTAGAGTTCCGTATTTGACTGATAAACATCGTCGACAACGAAGAAAGTATGCGTTGCAGTATAGCATTGCTTTCACAAGGAGTTACCGCACAGAAATTCCCATATAACATTTTTAAGGTTTCTAATAAATTCTTTAAAAAATGGCTTTGAAATGGATTTTGGAATGAAATATCGAGAAAGTTCGTTAACAATTTCTAACAGCAGCATATTTTTATTTTCTTTTAGACATCTTTTGTTTTACTCAAAAAATCATAAAAAAAAACAAGATAAAATAAACAAATTCCTACTGGATACTGGATTATTTAAATCTCAATCGACAAACCTTGGCAGATTTAAAAATTGCAATTTTATGAAAGTTTAATTTCATTTGGAAAAATGTTAATTTGAAATGGAAAATTGTTAATTTTAATTCTAAAAAGTTTAATTTATATGCTTCAGTGGTTTTATTCTGTTTGCAAAACATTTAATTTCAAATGGAAAAAGTTTTAGTGAATTTGGAATAAATTTTAATCTGTTTGGAAATAGTTTAATTTAATTTGGAAAAAGTTGCGTTCAATTTGGAAATAGTTTTGCTTATGTTGGAAAAAGTTTCGTTTAACTTGGATAAAGTTCAATTTAATCTGGAAAAGCTATAATAGGATTTGTCCCATGAAAAATTTTAATTTAAATATGAAGTGATACTCTCGTATGCTTTTACACTCGTATTGTGAATTATTTACATACATTACACGTTCATGTTGTCTGATTTCTAATGTGGGTATGTAAATTGATAAAATGTAAATTTCACTTTGCCGAGTATAAATGCAAGTCCAAATAGATCGAATAAATTTTATATTTGGTGCATATGCCAATATTGATCAATTTTAGATAAAAAAGGACAGTTTGTCTTAATAAGTTATATGTTGTATGTATTTACATACGAGCATATAACCTATTTTTCTTATCAAGATTTAGACGAAAAATATATATCCGTAGTATATGAATCGAAAATTTAGTTAGAAGTATGGATCATGTAAGCTAATATGCTGCTACATTAAATTCCTCGTGGCCTCAAGATTTATTTGGCGTAACATTTCAATGCATTTTACACTCGTAATTATTATTTTTATATATTTCGATTAAATTTACTGCTAAAACAAAAATATCTATACCACCACCAAATTGAGAATGCCCAATCAAATATTACCTGGGTCGCTATTTGGGAATTTCATATCAAATAATCGGACAACGCTATCGAACAATCGGTATTTGCGAATTCGATATTCGATCAATCGGTATTTGTGAATTCGAAAACGTATAAAATGAAAATGAACAACAACAACAATAAAACAACAACTTATAAACATAACACGATTGAAAATTTCCCTTATTTGACAATTCGATTACGAGCAACATTTGTACGAACATGATAGTATTTGTGTTCGTTATTAGTTTCGTTGACGACGCCGTATAAAGAGGATACAAAATTTTAAAATGTAAGTAAATGAAAATGGAAGCAGACTTTATTATTTTATATCATATCTATGTAAAATATTATAGTATATAGTTAATGTGTATCTACTATCGTCAATAGTATTTTTTTTTTAATGAAATAGAATTATTTCATTTTACTGCAGGCAGCACATCATTTTCGTCTTGCATTTTCTTCTGCATTTTGTTCAAATGGAACTCGGGGTGCATAATACAATTCTCTTTGCACGTATAGAAGACACCGAAATCGTGATTTTAATATTCCAATGCACCTTTCTACCATATTTCTAGTTTTAGAAAGCATGGTGTTAAATCGTGTTTCCCGCCTGCCTTCGCTAGTGGCTCTAAATGGAGTCAACAGCCAAAGTTCCAATGGATACTCATAGAGTCACCTAATCATAAAAACAATAATTATAATAAAAAATTCCGTCTTGTTGACAATTTATATTTTTACCGATTACAATTTATATTTTATCGACCAATAATTGGAGCTATCATTGATTTGGGATTTGCTTGTATAAATATTGGCGATAACTCGACAATCTCCAAACAAGAGAATCGTGTGAAGCCCCACCATATCGAGAATCAACGGCCTTAATCCTCGTGCTGTGGTCACAAAACTAAAAATAATTCAAATAACATTAGTAAATCTAAATTTTCGTACAAGTAAGGTTTATGTACACATAATTTATATACATAAAATAAAAACATCTTACAAATATTGTATTTAAACTTACTTTATCATTGTATTGAATCAGAAATTTCAAAAATATTGGACTTATCACGAAGTGATTTGTATCGCACCCGTAACGAAGTGTTATCTTCAGAATCACTATCACTTGATAAATAAATAGAAACTAAATTCATAAATCCAAAATAATGGAAATTGAATGTCAAAAATCGTCAAGATTTCGAATATTATTACAGGTATAGCCATTAAAATAAATTTCCCTCATCATAACTTAATAGGCTTACATTTTTATTTTCGATCGAATTCCCAAATACCAATTCTTATACGAATCGAATTCACCGTTCGAATCGAATAAGCAAACGAAACGAGTTCCCAAATAGGGACCCTGGTTTATTATTGATTTCATTTGGTTATAAATCGACAAACGTAAGATATTATTTTGTAAATTTGTCTTAAGGCTCTACTTTACCTAGAACAAAAATCAAAATGATTGATGCCGATATTTAAACGCCAAAAAGGCGCGCCTAAAATTTAATTGCAAATAGTGTAAGTCTCCGCTATCGAAAATTACAAAATATTCCATGAAAAAATTGTTTTTTGCCACTTATGACATCTAATTAAAAAAGGGTGAACTAAAAACTAAACCGTTTGCATCGGAGACACATGTTTTTCAATAAATTGATTTGTCAACTTATCGATATAAAATTGTTTTCAATTAAATTTTCAGTTTTCTCGATTATTAGAACGAATTTTTATAAAATGTGTATTACTGCAAATATATTTAACTTTGCTATAAAAATAAAATTAAGTCAATACCTAAGTTTATGTGGCCATAATACGGGTTGTATACGACACACATAATTTCGCAAATTGAGTAAAGTAGAGCCTTAAGCGATAACCACCTACCGAACAGTATCGTGACTATATATATATATATATAGAATAATTCAATGCGATGATCTTTATAACTGCTCTTATCTTCTGAGCCAATTCTGTTATATTTACTAAGGGAATTTTCCAATGATGAATAAAATAGTTATAAATTTCATTTTGGTCGTTTTAAATTTGATATTGATTTTATCTGGAGAAACGTTAAGACAGAACCGATGCTAATTCAAAATTTTATCCGCTTTTATACTCTTCAAAATTACAAAAATGTACACCTCAAGTCGTATAATTTAACTGACAGGTGTCTATACTCTTAACGCGCATTCCATTAAACTGAACCTTAAAATAAAGGAAGAAAGAATAATTCAGCCCCCTAGATCATGCAACATATATGAATATACCGTAAAATTAATGTGGATTCTGCTTCTTTCAAATATTTACATAAACTATTCACAATTCTAGCTTCTCCTCTATGTATTCTAAAATACAAATTCATGCGAAATCAACGAAACAGTTGTAGGTGTATAATTATTTCCAATGCGGGAAAATCAAACCGGTGCACTACCATGCGGGCTTTATGTATATTTTTATAATGAAGAAAAAAATTAGGACGTTATTTTCATTTTATAATAACCAATGGCGTACATGACGTTTCAACCAAAATACATTTTATTATTTAAGGTGTTTTTACATGTATTCAACAGGCCGTGTACCGGGTTATTTATATAACTGCGGATCATTTACTATTGTAAAAATTGTTGATCTTTTTTTTATGAAATCTATATTAGTCTACTATACTCTACTATTACTCTACTAAATAGCTTAGTCTACTATATTTTTAACATGAGATCCTGTTAAATGAGCGACGTATACTCGCCCTTTTTAGGCACTCGAGATCGATGAAAAAAAGCTACTTACGTTAATAATCAATGCAAAATCAAGACTAAATACAGAAAAATAATTGATAGTTTGACTTAGTCGATGATGCTCGACTACCTTTTTACCCTACTTTATTATGTACCACTTAGAGTTTTTTAAACCGCATCCTTCCGAAATTGCGAATAGTTTGAATTACAAGTTTATCTCGCTGGACGTTTTGATTTAAATGAAAATTTTATATTTATTGCGGCCTCTATAAGTTCAAGAGGTCTCAAATGTTTCCAAACTGTGGATATAGTGAAAAAATAATGTATATTGAAGGTTAACTCTGCACTGTGGCGAGACGAAAGCATTAAGAAATTGGAATCAGAACTTTTGCATCGTTATTAAAGAACATCGATCACAATTGAATATTTCTCACATTTAACATTTTGGTCACTATTCAAATTTTAAGTAAATTTGACGAGGAAATTAAAAGAAACAATTAATTTTTCAAAGCATTTAGAGCTTTATCCATATAATTTGTCAAAACATAACAACAAATTTAATATTTATGTATACAAACGTACTTATGTTTTGACCTATTCTAGCCGAATATTGATTTAGTACCTTCCCAAACGTTGGCCAGCGTATCCACCATAGGTTTTATTTCTGGAACATCAATTGCAGCCAATGACACCTATAAAATTTATAACATGATACTAATTGCCTTCGAAATACAAAAATTAAAATATTTACATACCTGAACCATCATCATCATCCCAATGATGAATAAAATAGTTATGAAGTTCATTTTGGTTGTTTTAAATTTAATTTTGATTTTATCTTGAGAAACGTTAAGACAGAACTGATCTTAATTCAAAACTTCTATCCGCTTTTATACTCTTTACAATTACAAAAATATATATCTCAAGCCGTATAATTTAACCAAAAACGTATATACATACATACGTGTACGTAAACCACAATGAATCAATATTTATACAGCAATTTTTATACATATATTGTCTTAACAACCGATCAAATTGAATACATAGAAATCTTTTACGTTTTCAAACTTAAATTGTTAAACTTATATAATATAGAAATAGCGATTCTATTTAATATAATTAAGCTGGAAGTTAATTGTAACTATAGATACCTATACTCTTAACGCGCATTCCATTAAATCTGAACCTTAAATTGAAATTCAGCTGAATAATTTAGCCCCCTAGATAATGCTACATATTATATGAATATGCCGTAAAATCAATGTGGATTCTGCTTCTTTCGAATATATACATTCACAATTCTAGCTTCTCCTCTATGTATACTAAAATATAGATCTTTGGTAAATTCTTGGTTCACTTTGCACTTGTTTTCCGTTCCGGACATCTCAAGAATTAAACACACAATGATTTATTTTTATAATACATTTATTTATTTATAATTTGTTTTGGTCTTATTTAATTAATATTATAAATATATTTTGTATATGATCAATTTATTTATTTATGTTTCGTTGTTAAAAATATTAAATTTTTTATTTAATCCAACACCAAAAAATTATTAACGCGATGGTTGTGCATTAGCGAATAATAGAAATAGTGATGGCTGAATGTTTGTCGTGTTTTTTGCTTTTGTTTTGTTTGCTTGTGCTGTTGTCATGTTAGTTGGATGGCGCAGTGCTTCACTATAATGTTTATATAGTTGTTGGTTCGGCTATTGTATATGTGATGGGGTTAGTGGACGCTTCGGATCCGTGATAATATCTCTGCAAGAAGGTGGAATTGGATAAGATTTATACATACATATGCATAAGTGTTAGTTTTGTTGTATGATTGTAAATTATGTCAACAGCTGTTATTAATAAATACTACATATAGATAATTGAGCAAAATTAAATATTTCTTTCAATTTTCAAATGGTTCCTAACAATATAACTATTTTTTCTACCAATAATATCAGTAGTACGAAACAATCAGTATCAGCGCATGGTAAGCTTCATTGTTGTCTTGATTTTACGACTTAACAGTTTAGTAAGTTTCTATAATTAGAAAAATAATTGTAAATTCTGAAGTAGATTTTTACAGAATTAAAGCTAAGAACAACTATACACCGATATGTAACACAAAGCCCTCAAGAAAGGTTTTCTATACAATATACCTATGGAATGTTCAAGAAAATTGCATTTGCAAATATACGTTTCAACAAATCAGATTCATTATTAAAGAATACAACAATTAAGTTAAATTGCCAGCAACAACTTGGTTATAATTGAACCATTATTAACTATGTATATACGTATACACTTAAATGTATAAAAACTTAAATTAAAAATCGTGGAAAGCTAACAAAAATCTCCAGTCATCTCATTATATTATTATCTTTGCTTTAACTTAGAGCGCATGCGCTCCTAAACTAATATTTATTTTAAAAGATATTTAGGTTGGTTTGTTTTAATTGGGCCATAATTCACTAAGCCCGATTTGTATACCGAATCATGCGCTTTTTTCATTAAAGTAATTTTGCATGTATACTCTGACACCTTCCAAACAATCGCGCACATAATATATCTTTTTTGTATAAAAAATCTATATCTTGTGGTGTTTTTCATATTTGGTTTACCCCTAGGAAGCTCAAACATGTTTATAGGACGCGCGTTCCTGTTAATAAATGTGAAACTGATATATTATATGCTTTACTGTATGTTAATTTGTCTAAATAATGAGTTAATACCATTGACAGTAATAGAACCGGCATACTCTTTCAATCTTTTCGGGATAATTTTAATCCCATGCCACACATTATTGCTATATTGAAGGCCTTGTAAAATGAAACAAATCTATACATGTTTTTTAGTTAATTAATTTTCAGTTGTCATTTTTATTGTTCGTTATAGTTTAGTTAAAATATTCTTTATTTTGTGTGGTATACCATTATATCAATTGTATGTCGTCGTCATCATCATCATCATTGGTTTCACTATCTAAAATGATTTGATCAATCCTTTAGTTTTAGTGTCTCCCTGGTTGTGGTTTCGTGGGCTTCTTTCAGATGTCCATTATTTCCACATTTAAAGCATTTATTTATTTGTCCTGGGTGATTTATTCTGATTCGGTAGTTATTAAATGTTAAACAACTTGGTACCTTCATTTATAGAGTTATGTACACTCCTCTCACCCCTGAATGTACCGCCCATTTCTTTTAAAATGAAATGGAAAATTAATGAAAATTAAAAGTGAACCAGAAATAAGCCTGGATGACAAATTAAAAGAATTTGAATGAAGTTGATGACCCGATAATGGAGAACGAGTATGATATATTTAGTGAAAACGATATTCTTCGAATATGCGACACAATATCACTAAATATCAGTCCACCAGAATTATTTCGACTATAAGAGTTGACGTTCCTGGATTTATCACACAATAAACTGAAAGAAGTGCCCAATGGACGTAAAGAGTTTGCTTGTGTTAAACCTAAGCGATAATCAGTAAGTCTATATTCCAGTTTTAGTATTGCAAGTCTACCCATTTTCTTAATTTCAGAATCGAAAATCGGTTGGAGTGAAACTCGGTTGATTTTACACGTACGGCACTGACCAAGACTGGAACTAATCTAGCAAAATAGGCTAAACAACAGGAGACTAAAACCGATCTGGCTTCATTGTTTATGCCGCGACAAGCGCCGATGACACTAGATGAAGCGTTCCATATTGAAGATAGGTTTATTAATTGTTTCAATAAGATTTTAAAATGTTATTTTTAGAAGAATGCAATTACGATCTTGCGAAAATGGAATAATTGTTTCTGGAAGGGAAAAACTACCCGAGGAGGAACACGGACATTTTTACACCGGCGAATGCTATACGTATTTTTATGCCGCTACTGTATTCCTCCGGGAGAAGACGAGGACGGCAAGGAAATTCAATTCGACGAGGATATTCAATGCATTGTTTATTTCTGGCTGGGTCGTGACGGTGGCAATATGGGTTGGCGACATTTTCATTCACAATTGATCAGAAATTTAAGGCTATGTTTGTCAAGGAACTCGACGTATTACGAATTCACCAACAATAGGAGCATTTTAAATTTTTGTCGCATTTCAAACGAAAATTTACAGTACACACAGGACGTCGTAAAAATGAAGTCGTTAGACGAAACTAAAAGCATGGTTAAATTATATCATTTACGATCAAATATGGAAGTGCAATATGAACCCGGTTGATTCAAATCAAGCCGACCTGTCTAAATCTTAATTCAGCATTCTGTTACATCTTGTACGACCCGATTAAAACAAAAGGCGAATCGGAATCGGGTATAGTGTATGGGTGAATCGTATCAAAAAGTACCACAGAGGATCCAAATTGATTCAAGACATAGCATGTTCAATTCACCATGGGTATAAGCTTATAAGTTCTTAACGAAGATGATGAACCGAAACATTTCTTTTGGGCGTGAGCGTTAGGCGGCTGTAAATCTTTCGATCACGAAGCTACATTCATGGAATATAGCAGATGATGATGCGGTATGATACTATAGATAACGGAGAACGAGTGTACCTCTGACTTGGACCACGTTGCAGTGAAGTTCAAATAAAACTCGCAGATAAATCGGCCTAAGTTTATATACAGCACATGAAGAATAAACCAACTGCGATCGTTCTCGAAAATTTATAGAAAATGTTTTCACGGATGGAGCGCGTACCAAAAACCACCAGATTATGAAAAGTAATATAACGCATGTCAACTTCACCCTGTCCTGCAGACAATGAAAAGGGTGGCACGACGAGCTACCAAGTTAACCCAAGTTCTCAATAAAAATGCCATTTGCTGCCGAAATTAAATGTTTATTAATGTAGAGGTTCTGCGTGGTCTTTATTGCTGGCTATAAGGCTCAGGGATTGCGGTGGGGTTTGAGGAAGTTATAAAAATGATTTTATTGAGTATTAGAATTCGATAATGTTGCTAATCTCTCTGATCTTGATCACAGAATTTTGTTCATTCGTTTTTACATATATAGAGTTGCACGATTTACGCATGATTTTTGCCAATTTCGATCAGAATTCGACATATATGAGTACATAGAATGACAATAAATTTTAACAAAATGACCATAATTTGTATAAAGTTCAGAAAATTTGTATTATGAAAATAATTTAGGTGATTCGTGATATACTCAGTACTGCGCATCCAAGATAAATTTCAATTCTGTTGCGAATATGTAGATATATAATATGTATTGTGAAATGCGATTCGTATACTTGCCTATATATACATATCACTATTGATTCAGATATAGTAAATATGTAACACATTTGAGCGTGCGGCAAATATTTAAGTATATTACAAATATTGTTGTCTTATCATAAAACAGATGTGTTATTTTGGATTATTTACGTGTGCTAAATAGTTTGCTTAATATTTTACGTGAACGTTATAGATCTGGTGAATCATGTTTATTAATCATCACGTAACTATCACGGAATAAATAGGTACAATCGATGAGCGAGTCATCTAACCTCGGTAACGAGCAAAATTTTCATGAAATGTTTTATAATTAATTTGTTAATATTTTATGTATCAATTTTAAAAGGATTAATTGACACGGCATTAAAAGGAATTAACCTCAAATTTTGGAATTATACGATATTGTAATATGAATTACAGAACTTTTTTTATAAACTCTTACTTTACCCAACTAACTAATTGCTTGACTCGAATTGAATTACAAACTATAGAAAAATTAATATTATTATTATTCAATTACCTGATTTGGTTAAAATTAACACAAGTATATTTAATAACACAATAATTTAGAGGAATAGTTTATTACAAACGCAATAAAACTTTTGCAATGATGCACATCAACAATTCAAACCAACTGACCTTTCTCGAAATGTCAATATTTATCGCACATATCGACGATAAAATTGCTGTGAAAAATGTGTAGAAATTTAATAGAGACATCTATATTCTAATAAAAAAAATTCCATTTAGCCAGATAAACCGCGTACTAAAATATGAAATTCAGCTGTGAAATTTTCATTTTGCTTTGCGTTTGTGTCATTTTTGTATGGAAAATTTCATTTCGCGCTAACTGCATAACGGTATAAAACGCAAATTCGAATTACCAAAAATATTTTTTTGTATAAAGTTTAGAGTTTGGCAGTTAGGAAAATATTTTTAATATATGTATGTCGAGAAGCCATTTTTGTATTTATTTCGGCCGTATTTATTTTCGGCCATACATAATTACAATAACTTTAAAATGAAATTTCGTTTTCGGCTTCAATCGAACATATTACAACCGGATTGCTTTTATTTCGGTGTTTGGTTTACATCAAAATATTTGCATTTATCTGTCATAATTTGAAAAATAATTGATGGCTGTTAGATGATTTATTCCTAACACATTCCTCACAGGACGCTGGGACAAGCTTTTATAGCTTTTATTTGTTGCTTTAAATAAAATAAGCCTAATTTTAATTAAAACTATTTCCTCATGAAAGACGTTATATTCCTAAAGTATATCCATATGAAAATCAAACATATGTAAATCCTAGATTTTACACGCCAGAATTAATAAAAATATTTTTTTTTAAACCTAGATTTTAAAAACTAAGATGAAGCTTAAAGTTTTAAACATAAAATCTAATGAAAAACTTAAACTTTCGGGTATTCTCCAAAATTATATATCCCTGAAATAATGCAATGTTCCACGTTTCTCTCGAAATTATATTATTCGGGATAATATTTACTTCCTGCATGTAAAATAACTGAACTTTACTCCTCGCTTAAATCGCTATAAGAAAATTTTAAATTCTTGGGGCTGTGAGGGAAAACCAGGAGCTGTGGAATAATTAAGTCCGAAGGATATGAAGTATTTAATGTTGGCGTTCAACCACACTTCAACAATAAAGCCCAGCGTCGAATATGAGTGACCTTTTTCAGCTGCGGATGCATTATGCACTAAAATAAAAACAAATCAGAATAATGCCATTTTAGATATAATTTCAGTGTTAAGAGCATATTTCAATGCCAAAAAGATTTTTTGAATGTTTTAAAAAAATAGTGTTTTTTTTTTTTGCTTTTATTAAATTAATGTGACTGAAACTGAAACACTTCAGCGCAACCTCTTATATCGCCAGTCCAATTAGATGCTTGCATATGCAGATGACATATGCGTGATTGGACTGAATAGCAACGAAGTGAAAGAAATGCTTGATCCGCTTGAAGAGTTTTCAGCTTCAGTTGGACTTCAGATCAATGAGTCCAAAACGAAATACCTGATCTCTGGTTTTAGAGACAATGGCACTCTAGATTTTAGTAGTGGCCACCACACGTTTGAGGGAGTGAGGAGGTTCAAATATTTGGGCTCTCTTATCACTCACGATAACAGTGTGGGTGAGGATATTAAAGTGCGGCTGGCAGCTGGCAGTCGTTCTTTGTATCCTCTAAGGCCACTGCTAAAATCTAAACACTTATCAAGTGCCGTGAAGCTGAAGCTTTACAAAGGGTTGATCAGGCCCGTTGTTATGTTTGGATGTGAAAGTTGGGCGCTGACGGATGAGTACGAGAGATGGCTCCTTACATTTGAGAGAAGAATCATGCGTGTGATTTACGGCCCTAAACGCGAAATAGATGGTACATACCGAGCTCTGTACAATTTCGAGATCAGAGATCTGATGAAGATCCCCGATATTGTACATGAAGTTAGATCCCAGCGAGTGCGCTGGCTCGGTCACGTTCTGCGTGCTGATCTGGAACGAATTGTGCAGCGATCTCTGAAAGGAGAGCCACCATATGGTAGGCACAGAGGTCGTTGCAGGCGACGATGGCTCCACGATGTAGAGAACGACTTGGCCTCTTCTGATTGTCTTAGACAGTATGAAGACCAAGCTCAGGATCGAAACCGTTGGAGCCAAATTGTTGATTCAGTAAGGGGCCAGTAATGGCCTTTAACACTGTTAATTATTATTATTATAATATGTATATGTCATATGAAGAATATAATATTTATTAGTTATTTAGTCAACATAACTTGACGGCTTTACATGACATTCAAAAATATATTTAAATTTAGTTTTATTCATAATTATTTCAGCATCTGAAGAATCGAAAATAATACTTTAATAATTCGGGTTTAATTAAAACTAGGCAAAAATATATTAACCAATAAATTAATATTATGTGTTTGGTCGTTTTGCCTTCAAAGCCACGGTGAGCCATCTGGGCACAGCATGAAATAAATTCCTTAAGAATTCACTAGAAATGGAGCTCCAATTCATTAAGTAGCCCCCGATAACGGTTTTGACCAATTTTCCTTCTTAGTAAAGTAATCGCTAAAGTAATAATCATCCCTATATCTTTAACTAGAACCGTTGGAGCAACGACTGTCCGTTTTAATTTCTCTGAAGGTTCGAATAAAAAAATTGTCTTCCCCATCAGGTTCCATCAAAGATACATTACATTGAAGTTCAGATACATTTATTATAAGACGTGTAATATGGACATACATGATGAATTAAGCATGTGGCCGCAATAAATCTGATTCAATCTCTGAATGTGCTAATTTTGTAACAAGACCTCATTTCACTGCATAGTATAGTATGTTAAATGAAAAAAACTCGTCTACATTAAATGATTGTCCATTGGAGTTAATTAATAAATCAAAATCCAGACTTTCATTGGCCATTAGAAAGTTCAAAAATCTTCAACATGGAATGTAACATAATTTCATCTACTATTTCGAGTTGGTCCACGCTATTTTTCATTTTTATAATCACTTAAAAATACGATTCGAGTTCACGGGACCGTGGATCAAAGTTTCCTTTTCATTAAATTTATTTGAGCGATATAGAAAACCTAGGGGATAACTATCTAGTTTAATTAAAATGTATTTTCGTGTCTATTTATGACAATTTTATATTAAAAATTAGACAGGATAAAAATAATAATTCACCTGAAATAATGACATTGACCATCAAAACAAAACATTTCATTTGACATTTCGCAGTCAGCCTATTTTCAGTAAAAGTACCTCTGGCAGCATATCAAAAATTAGAAATAGCAGGAAAAAATGAGAAAGGTACCATTTATATTTAATTTTATAGATTCATTTGATCGGTGGAATTAAAAGTAGGTGTAAGAAATATAATAAACCAAATCAGTGAATAAATTTCAAAATTTTATATCATGAGTTTGTACATGAAAAAGTGCGTTTTCCATACCAAACACACATTTGGGTACGCATGTCAAAAGATCGTTGAATTTTTATTTTTGAACCTTCAGTATATACAAATTTGAACAAATACCTTGAATATATACAAATTTAAAAGCACAAAATAAATTAAATTAATCCAAATTAGATGATCGTAAAAATTATGATTAATTAGTGTAATTTTGAAAACAACAATGGTTACATCTTTTTTCCTTTTTTTTTTTTTATTTGGTTGGAACCCATAAGGATTCCGCACTCAATGAGGGGACGGCCCATGGTGCAAACCCAGGATTCTATTCTAATTCGCAGAAGCGCACTACAGCCCTAGCTTACTGTACAAGTTTGAAGTATGGAGGACAACTGATCTACATTAATAAATCTACAGCTGAAAACCTGAAACCGAATAATATTGGAAGCTGAACAACTGCACACAAAGTTCAAGTAGTCATCATCTTCCTCAAGACAGTCACCATAAATCACCAGGTCACCATGACCCGTAAGAATCGCAAACCAAGATTGTTAGCTGGTTCTTTTTCGAAGATAGAGCATATTTTTGATTTCAAATTAGCCTCGCTAATGAAGTTTTTCGCCATGCGAAAGCTAAAAGTAGCAAGCCACTGGGGTCTTATATTTTTCAAAGCGTAGTTTTTTATTTCTTGGCGTAGTTAAAGGATAAGGGAGCCGCGAGTTCAGGTTCAATTAGAGTTACCTGAGAACCGGATTTGGCTAAACAGTCTGCGTTTTCATTCCCTTTGATTTCACAATGTGCTGGCACCCACATTACCGTATCGGTATAATTGGAGCAAAGAAGATAATTGAAGTGTTTGCAATCCTTGACAAGTTTGGGGACAGTCAAGGGATTATTCAATGAATTGAGCACAGCTTTGCTATCAGTACACAGAATAATGTGTCTATTTTTAACAGTGTAATTCAAAGCCTCCGGTTTTGTGCCGCAATTACCGGGTTGTTAAATGGCGGATGGGGTCATCATCTGCAAAGCACATACTTATGGTTCTGTGGAGAGATCGACAGAATCAACGACGTCTGGGAGGGTTGTTAACCTTCGGTTGGTGAGCCTCCGAAATCACTTATATTGCACTCATGGATTCCGGGGCCACCTGAGAATCCGAGTGTAGTTATTACTAACATCGGCATTATGAATCCAAGTGTTTCGACTACAGAATGGAAGGTTATCCGATGCAAACGAGAGGCTAACCGCCAATCGATTGTAATTGACCAGAAGTCCTTCGAACACATTACCAGACGTACGTCGCTTCAATATGTCCTTGATAGAATACGTTTCAGGGTTACCTCAGGGCTGTAGGATTTTATTTTATTATTATATTCTTCTGTATAGCTGGTCTTCATGATGACGTCCATGCTTGAATTAAAACAGATCAACCTGCAACATAGCAAGTCAGCTTCCTATGAGTTGAAGGAACTGCTTGCTATATCGCACACAGATTTTTATCTAATCCAGGTACCGTATCATATTGATGGTGCGGTTTCTGGTTTGAACTCGAAGTTTGGCAGGATCTTTCATAAGTCCACTGTCCATAAAACTAGAGCGTGCATTTATATTTCTAATGCTATTGATGCCGCTCTAATTAATGAATGTAGCACTGCTGATCTTACGGCAGTGCTGATCACTCTCGTATATGCTGACTCACGTTTCAAACTTGTCATTGCATCAGCTTATCTATACCCTATGATTACACCTCACCCCCTCCTTCAGAGGAAATGGTGAATCTTATAATGTGGTGTAGGGTGGTAACGCTCATCATACCATTTGGGTCAGTTTTAATACTAATAATAGAGGATCCTCATTGTTCAATTACATTTACTCTCCTGAGTTAGAGGCTCTCAATGTTGGTTGTGAGCCAACGTTTATCAATTCGGTGCGTAAAGAAGTGATTGATATTAGTTTGTGTTATATGTCCATCGTTGACCTCATTATAAATTGGAGAGTGACGGATGATATTCTCACCTCTGATCATAAGTGGATCTCTTTTAATAATGTAATGCCCTACTATTAACAACCAGAAAAAGCGTAACAACCCCTTCTGGTGTTCTGAACTTAAACAGTTAAGGAAGAGTGTGCGTAAAATTAAAAATAAAGACAAAACAACGAATCTCATTTCGGATTGGAATCGATTTCTATTAGCTCAAAAGGCTTATAAAAAAAAGCTTAAGATTCGCGCACAGGACTGCGTGGGGAAACCTCTGTGAAGAAATTGACAGCTTATCTGTTGCCGCCAGACTTAACAAAACTCTGGCTAAAAATGATACGTGTAGACACGATAATCTTCGTTTACCTTCCGGTAAACTAACCTTGTGCACTCGAGAAGTCGGTAAGCTACTATTGTATGTCCACTTTCCTGGGTGTGACATTGATGATTCGGATGTTGAATTACAACATGGTTTTCTACACATCAACACGTACCTGCTAATCTGTTCCAAGCCTGCGTTGCTTCTAGCACTATTCCGCGCGCCAGGAGCAGGAGTAGAGTAGTATTCATACCTAAAGCTGGCAAGTCGGATTATACCAAAGCCATCTTAATATATAAAGCCTCCTATCGTTGAGCGATATTTTGAAACGAGCTTTTTTTATTTAACCAAAAAATGTGTAAAATACAAAGAAGTCTATGCAATCCCATGGCAAAACATACAAACTTATTTTGAATTGTTCAACTATTAATAGTGAGAGCTTTTAATATTTTATTACATAAAGTAATAGATAAAGATATGAATTAGGTTATGGCCTGCGTTATTTTTCGAAATTATATTAATTAAACATAATTTTTATGATATTATAAAATTGTCATTAATTTAATTTATTTGCGCTTTTAAATTTGTATATACAAATATATATCTGATATATTCTAATACTCTCTTTCAATATACTGCATTCACTCCAACACAGAAATAAAATAGTTCGATTCAAAATCTAAACATCGAAAAATATGTATAAAAATTATAATAACCACGATAAATTAAAATTTAGGAGATTAATCGGATAAACGCTGGGAAATTTCTCATTAAACCAAAATAAAAATATTGATCGTATCATCAAATAAATGATAAAATGTTGTGTTTTGTTTTGAAGGTTACAAAAGGTTACATAATTTGTATACAATATGTCAATTAGGATTAGGAGAGGGACAATTTGATCACACTCTCAATATTATTTTTTATACGATTACTTTTTGTTGTTGCTATGAAATACAAAATTGTGTTCATATATTTTTTCTCGTTTTTTGCGTTGTTTTATGATCATTATGTTTGTTCCATTTTAAAAAAAAACATTGATGTTTTCTTCTTTTGGTTTATTTGTTTGATGGGAATAAATTATTTTGTTGGTTATGGACACAATGTCCCTTTCTTACAAATTTTTATTCTATTTCTATTTGAGCTTTATTAGAGAATAAAGTATCTTATTTTCCTTTAATTAATACAATAAAATGGAAAACCCCATGGAAAACTCCTTCAAGTCAGGTGAAAACCAATGTTTATAGTTTCAATTGATTTCAAAAAATTATAATTTTGAGTTACTTTTCATTCAAATATTTCTATACACGAAAATCATGTCTCTCCATATAAAATGTATGAAGAGAGCGATTATTTTTGTCATTTTAGACTCACTAATAAAAGTTCGTTTTGAACATGGAGGCTTGATTTATTAAGATGGCTTTGATTATACTGACCCAAAGGCTTTTAGGCCTATTAGTCTGACCTCTACTTTTATTAAAGCTTTAGAGAGGATCATCGACAGATTTATTACAGATAATTATTTAACTATCTCCTCTCTCAGTAAAATGCAACATGCTTACAGAGCTGGAAAGTCCTGCGAAACTGCTCTACATGAACTCGTAACTAGGATCGAAAGATCACTTAACTACAAAGAGTGTCTAGTAGGTACCTTTCTGGACATTGCGGGAGCTGTAACGAGTCTTCGCTACAATGGTTGCATGGGTGGATCACCCCTGATGATTAATTATTTTTTTAATTGTATTGGTATAATATTTACGGCTTTGCGATTACCAATTACAAAAAGCCAAGCTTAATTGATACAACATCCGATCTCAAATTGAGAGAGAGAAATTTCTAACAGTTTTTGAAAGAGGTATAAATGATGATTTTTGTCATCACGCGGGGAGTTCGTTTTTGGTGCTGCTTCAGTAATAAATAAGTCGACAAAAACGATGTATTACTTTGCATAAGATAAAATAATTTATTTATTAATTTAATTTTTTTTGTGATTGCATATTTATTTTAAAAAAATTATATTGTAACATTAATATATTATATATCTATATGTTTATAAATTAATTTGAATTTTTGTGGACATAAACTTAAAATATTCTTGTGATAAATATAAGTGTTTTAAGATGAATTAATAAAAGTTAAATTATAATAATATACTATATTCTGTCCTGTTATATTTATTATCCGGTGATTTAAATATATATATGTATATAAATATATAATAAATAATAATTATATGAACAAATTGTGTATGTGCAAGTTCACAGGTTGACGATTTGAACGGTAATTGAATGGCCGTTGTCCCTGTTCTGTGGTTTTAAGAGAAATAGTTTTGGAATTTCCATTCTCACAATAATAAAAATGTGATGTGACTATCTGAGTAATATATAGATAATATTATAGTTAATTTATTAAACAACTAATATCTAAATAATAATAATAATAATAGTGCGCCATAAACAATGTATAACTAATAAATGTTATGATTAAAAATTAAGTGCAATACTCGTATGTAAAATTAAATGAGACAGTGAAATCCTAATAAAACTATAATTATAAATCGTTGAATGAAACCTAAATTAAAATAATTTTAAAACACAATATTACGTTATATAACGATCTCGTAAGAAAGTCATGTTATACTATCATGACCAACATCTTCACCGTATCTCCGGTATCAATGTCGCCCAGCTGTTAATAATACAAGTAATAAATTTAATTTAATTATTATTATCAAAATGTATAATATATATTCTTCTATAATTTATATAAATATATTCTCATATTATACGTTTATGTTTATGATCTAAGCAATTTTTTTATACAACTTAAGAATTTTTTTTTTACGTCTTAATTATTATTACTAACCTACACTAACTTAAATAATTTGATTTAAAAGCCTAATGGTTACATTTTTTTTGTTGTTAATTAATTTATATTTATTTAAGTTGATTTTCATTATTATTTTTTTTTGCAATCTTATTCTCAAATAAATAAAATTATAAGTTTAAAGAAAATTTGTACAGTTAAAGAATGTGACTTTAATTCTAAATCAATCCACCATTAACGATCTTTCGACTTTAGCTTGCTTCGTTATGAAATTTCTACTTGTTGTTGTTTTTTCTCTCTCGTAAGTGAAATTAAGTGTTTCAGGATGAGATAATTAACCAGTTTTGGACGAGGATGTAGCAGTATCAGTATGTGGTCAACATAAGGTAAGTATCATTGCCCGCCTCAATATCATTCTTCAGGTCCCACCATACATTTCATTTTCTTTTAATATAGCGGTTAAAGCTAGATTTACTAAACATTTGAAAATATCACCCACCCCCACCACTGAGTCATAGCTGGCAACGAACAACCGCTATCAAATTCGTTTAGTAAATAAAACAAATTATCTGTTAACGATCTCAAAGAAATTTTGCTGTTAACGTTTTTGACCACCTTACGGCACCGAAGATCGTTACAGAGCTTTAGATAGCACATCGTTTTCCAAGATCACAAGTGCGTGTACTAATTTTAATATTGATCAAACCATTGTTAAATTCATCGATTCCATGCTTAAGTCTCGAATAATTGAGATCGAGCTGGATGGCTTAACAGTGTCCGTCAAAGTAGCCAAGGGCTGCCCGCAAGGAGGGGTTCTCTCACCCTTGCTGTGGCTCATGGTTATCGATGAACTACTTGATAAATTGCAGCGATCTGGGTTTTTCGTGCAAAGCTATGCGTATGATCTTGTTTTGACAGTTTCAGGTAAATACCTGAATTTCTTATCTGATCTGACGCAGAACGCCCTTAATATGGTAGAAGTTTGGTGTCTTGAAAAGGGGTTGTACGTCAATCCCTCAAAGACTGATCTGGTTGTCCTTACGAGGCGTAGAGACAGTGCTAATCTGTCTGTTCCCACTCTCTTTGGTTGAGCGATCACAAGGACAGAGCACGTTAAACACCTAGATGTCATCCTAGATGGTAAACTCTCCTGGAAGTTTCACCTTGATTATAAGCTGCAAACGGCCATTGCTATTTTTTGGCAAATTGGGCCTTTGGCCGTTCCTGAGGTCTGACCCCATAATGATGTCTTTTATCTATAAATCACTGGTTTCCCTTACTGTCGTATGCTTCAGTTGTTTGGTGGCTGGTTGTGAAACTGACGTTTTCGGTAGCAAGGCTGGATGGATTGCAGAGGACAGCCTGTAGGGCTATAATCGGGGCTATGTCGTCTGCTCCTCTTCTTGCTATGGAGTCTATTCTACATCTGCCCGAATTGCAGTCCCACATTCTTGGTACAGTGTGTTCTGCTGCGTATCGACTAAAGTGCATTGGGGCATGGAATGTCTTCGGGAGCTGGAAATGGTTTAAGTTTAGCGATTTAGGGAGGGATATTATTATGTGCACAAATAGTAAAGCCGTGCTTAATACTCTCATTGTGGCGTTGAGCGAAATGGGGTAGCTGACTTTTTAGCGAAATCTGGTTCGCGTGGTAAATTTGTTGGCCCCGAACCAGCAATTCCGTTATCCTTGAACGGTGGTAAAGACGGTATTAAAAAGTTTGCTCAACTTGAACTGGGATTGAAGTGGCCTAGCTGTCGAAAGGCATTTCATTATTGACCGTGAATAAGTTGGAGAAGTTGTATTCAGGTAGAGATCTATCATTAACCATATCGATTTCTAGTAAAAATGAAGTGTAATTTTTAAAAATCTGTCCATGTCCCACGATAGCACCGAGAGCATTCCAGGCCCCAATACACCTCAAGCGAAACGCTGCAGAACAAGCAGTGCCAAGAGTCAAGGTGCGTAACTGAGGCAACGAAAGAATGAACTCCATAGCAAAAAGTGGAGTCGGGGACATAGTTCCGGTAACAGCCTCGTGTTTTGAAGACTATTAAGTTTAGCAGTAGAAGCCTTTGGATTAACAACTGGTCACCACATAACAGAAGCGTACGATAATTCGTTTCTTTATGTATTTAAATAATAAAAGCTCTCACTACTTTAGATAAAGCTCATTTCAAAATATCGCTCCACATGGAGTCTTTATACTTGATTTTGAAATTATCAACTAACTTTAATTCAAGTATTTTTTGTAAATATGTAGACAAAAAGATTAAATGTATGCAACGTTTATATATTCTATTAAACCAGCATAAATCGTGCATTAAAATTCATAATATAGCAATAGAAGTATAGATAACACTTTTTTGGAGGACTACAATATTGAAAATATTTAGAAAACAAAGCGAGACAGATTACACAGTAAACGGCACATCATATCATTCGTTCCAAGTTTTAACGATATCATGATAATATTAGTGATCAACCATTATAATGAGATGTGTCCCTTAAGAAACTTAAATTCAGTGCAATATTTTGCCAAATGACAGCATTTATTATTTCAATTGCGAGCCCGGAAGTTAACTGATCCTATAAGCAAATCCTTCACTACCTATACAATAATCATTAAGTTAGGTCGAGAAATCAGGAATTACTCTCAATATATAGGTTGAATTTAACATACATATACTAAATGTACATATGTATGTATGTATGTCATGAAACAGAAAACAAACAAAAATATTTGATATCACATATTATCTGCACATTGCCACAAGACCACAACAACGGAAATTTTCCATTAGGTTAATCTTCACATCATATCACAAAAATTGTGATAAGCGGTAAACAACAAAACACAATATAATTGAAATGTAATTCCACAGACCTACATTTTGTACACTTTCCAGTACAATTTGTGTTTTTTACCAAATTCTATAACCAACTTTTATGTTTTGTTGTTATGTTGGTTTTACTTAATGGAAAATTATTGAAATGAAAAATTACACAAAAAATATGATAATAAATTAATGTTTCTGTATTTGTTTATTGTTATCTCAAATGAAAAATGTTTTAAGGTTTTATTATTGTTGTTGTTGTTATTATTATTATAATTTTTTGTGTGTGGGAAAATAATAATATTAATTACACATAAAAAATATATGTACATGTGCACAAAAACTATTATTTAAATTAAATTTTAATAAAAATTTAATTGTTTGCTTGTTTTGGAGTTTTGGTGAAAAATGTAATTGAAAATGTATATGTGCATACATGTATTATATTTCATAACAGCATTTGATTTATTAACACAAAATTTAGATATTAAACAATACTACCTAGTTAGTGTACCTAGGCCCTGTACACAATGCAGCTATGTACATACAGTTATAAAGTAAATCGCTCACTGCGAGCAAGAATACGACAAGTCAAAAGTATCGTTTTTCTGCAGGAGAGTGCTTTAGAAAGTTTTTTAGCGCCAGTTTTTTAAATAAATAATTCACAGAATTTAAAGTAGGCTATAGGTTAGGTAAGGGTGGCCGTCTAAAGGAGCACATTTTCCCATACCACGATCATACCAATATGGTGCCGTCGAAGCGATATCAGTTGGCCAGATCTGGACTGGTCAAGTCCATACCAGATCTGCCTGGTTATTACACACGAACTGGCGTTAGACCATCTGACGTTTGTTTCTTTTATTGCTTCTTCCTGAAGCAGCAGTTTACATGAAGCAAGCGGTATCTTTATATCCCGCCTGCTTTGAGTTATTAGGCATGCTGTACCTTTGCGGGCCAGCTCATCTGCCTTTACACTCCCTGCGATATTGAAATGCCCTGGCACCCACGTCAAGCGGATGTTGAACTGATTAAAGATGCCAGATAGTTCTGGGCTACCTTCGACGTCAGGGAGTATGATTGTAGCGTTTTAATAGCAGCCAGGCTGTCCGTAAAAATGCGAATATCTCTCGTAGATATTGCATTATACTTCAACCAATCCATGACTTCCATTATCGCGATCAGTTCAGCTTGAAAAAAACTGCAAAAGTCGGGAAGACGAAAAGAGAGGTTAACCCCTAGTGCAGAATACTGCACAGAATACCCCGCAGACAACCCCTCTATCCCTTTTTGAGCCATCCGTGACGAAGCTTAGCGCCTCATTGTCCATAACCGTTCCGTTCACCCAGTCCTCTCTGGTGGGAAACTCAGTTTGAAATCTTATCTCAACAGATGACAAAGGAATAGCGTAGTCGGTAGCTTCCAGAATACCCCTGTTGCATAGGATAGATGAGTGCCCTGCATTGTTACAGCTCCACATAGATATGGATTTGAGCCGAACGGCTGTGCAAGATGCAAGCTGCTCGGCCGCAATATCCAAGGGGGTAAGATGAAAGAGAATCTCCAGAGCTTGAGTAGGTGTGCTCCTGCGAGCCCCACTTATACACAGGCGGGGCGTTTTTTGGACGACTTTCATCAATAGTTTAAGGTTGGCCATAATTTTTAACGCTGGCCACCAGACGACAACCCCATACAGCAGTATAGGTTTGACCACTCAGACGTAGAGCCAGTGTACTATGTGTGGCTCCATACCCCATCTCTTTCCAAGGCATTTTTGCAGGAGTAGAGCGCTATAGTAGTTCATTTATTATAGCGCTATAGTAGGTCATTTATGACCAAGTTCCAAAGAAGGGGGAATAGAACTCCACCTTGAGGTGTCCCTCTGCTCACGTATCTGCCGGCAGACGTCCCTCCCACCCAGATATGCTGTCACGATCCTGCCTCTAAGCATTTGATCTATCCAGCCCCTGAGTGATCCTTCTACCCCCAGACACGCAAGGGCTCGAGTGATTGCCCCGGTCTGACGTTGCTAAAGGCCTCCGCTATATCCAAGAAGGTTACTATTGAATATTCATTATATTCAATTGATTTCTCAATCCACCGATCGTCCCTTACAGTATGTATGCGTGTTAAGATCCCGACAGCTCGCTCGGCTTGATTGAGCCTCTAATGTAAGCCTCTATTTGTCTTTCCAGTGCTTTTAACAGAAAGAGGATAAGCTTATTGGCCTAAAGTCTTTGGGATAACAGTGAGAGCTTTTTCCCGCCTTAGGTATAAATATTACTTTTACTTCAGTCCACTTTCTAGGAATGTGACAGAGTTCTAGGCTGCCTTTGAAGATAAGTTCCAGCCAGGGTAGGGTTAAGTCAATAGTTCTCTGGATATCCGCAGGGATTATGCCATCAGGTCCTGCCGACTTGTATGGCTTAAAGCTGTTTATTTCCCATAGGATATTCCGCCTTTTTACTATATGACTTACGGAGTCTATACCCCTATTTATCATGGGTCTCTCCGGAGCTAGTACCGAGCACTCCAGGAAATGCGATTCTAGTAATAGGTCTAGGGATTCCTCACTACATGTAGACCATGGATGGAAGGACTAGAACATAGTACTTTGCGTAGCCTGGCCGCCTCCGAGGACTCCTGTATATTGCCACAGTAGAGCTTCCAGGCCCTCGTTTTGGCTGCTCTCAGCTCGTACTTATAGGATTTGACAACTTTCTTATAACAGTCCTAATCTGCAGCAGCATTTGTGTTCCTCGCTTTCTTGAACAGTCTTTTGCATTTCATACTATAGTACCTTGGAGTTCTCTCGACCACCAGGATGGCCGAGATTTACCCAAGGGCCTACTTATAGAACATGCACCTAACATGGCCTTGATAAAAGCATCAGATAGCTTGGTTACTAGAGCATCAACCTCCTGTGTAGATGCAGGAGGGTTTGGAACCGATACCGGTAATGAGTTACCCAGAATGGTTCTGAAACAATCCCAATCAGTTTTCCTCCTATTCCTGAAGGATGGTTTGCTAGTGGGTTTTGTAATTAAGTTTCCCTTTATAAAAGAAGATACATTTTAGCTACGGAAAGATCACTATCGAGGAAACTTTTCGTGCAATGGGCCCGTGTAAAATGAGACTATACTATTCGAAAAGCCGAGATATGATCCAAAACGATTTATTTAAAAATTTGTTTAATAATTATTTTATAACACTTTTTGCTCATGTGTGTTTCCGCGACTATCAACTTCGCCTCCTACAGATTTACGAAAAGCAGTATCCACTACTTGGTTAGATATAGATAGAGTGCCTATAGAAACATTTTCAAACACACCCTTGTACTTACGTTTTTATGATTAACATAACAATTCAGGTAATATAATCGTGATGCGTTTCTCCGGTTGGCCGTTGAAATGATGGTACTTTATTTATCGATTTCGTGGCCTTTCAATGAACATTCAATTTTCATCAGTTTTAAAGGAATTTATGTCCTGCTGCGTTTCTGTATGCATTTCCAAAATTTTTTGTCGCTTTGATTCTACTCCTTGCCAGCTATTAATATTTCGATTTCATTTTCTTATTTTAATATTAATCTTTTGAGGTGAACTTTCACATTGAAATGAATTGCGGGTGAGTTAGAGCCTAGTTACACTATAAACTAGGGTTTCTATCCCTGGAAATCCCGGGATAGATTTCCCGGGAAATTGATGTTTTTTTAACCCGGGAAATAAAACTAATTTTCCGAGAACCCGGGAAATTAAAATTTAAAAAAATAAATAACAATATTGGTAAATTAAAAATAATTTTTTGCTCTGAAATCGTTGCAAAATTAGCTGGAGTGGATGGATTTTCTATTAATGCAATGAAAAATTCGTCGTTCATTAAGGAATCATTGAGTTCTAGAAATTATGAAATGCCTAAAAGCAATGTAAGTGTAATGAAACTATAGTGCACGATTATTATGACGATGCCAAACAAGAAATGGCTGCTACAACTGATGCTGCCTCCGTTATAGTTAAATTTGGAAGAATATCCCCATTTATGCAACAGCAGTGTTATAACCATGGCATACATCTTGGTGTGAGTGATGTATTATACAAACCCCGAAAACAAATTGAAAATATGTGCAATGACGATGAAACCACAGATTATTTAGATGACCATGACTATGATAGTATAGTTTAACGCGTGATATCGTGATATATATAGTTTAATGCGTGATATCAGGCTGCTGCCAAAATTGTAAGCTTTATTACATAACACACATTTATATAAGGTCGGTCATCTAAATAAACATGTTCATGCATTTTACGGCCACCTGAATCAGTAAACGATTTATCACAGCCATGTGTTTTTTCAAACGATCGTTAAATATAAATCGCTGCTGATAAATTATACATTCATAGGGTAATATGCCTTTTGTTTTTTCAAACGATCGTTAAATATAAATCGCTGCTGATAAATTATACATTCATAGGGTAATATGCCTTCGTGCATTTGTATATGCGCCTTTAAATTAACAACTCGTTTATTACATATTGTGCATATGAGCTCGGCGATGGCGATTTTTTACTTAGGACATGACGTTTGAACACGTTATTGCAATTCTCACAATTTATACCTAAACCACCCCTCGTAGGTTTTCGTTCTGAAGTTGCTTCAGCCCACTCTTCTTGATCATTACTTTCAGATACAGACTTTGATTCATCACTTTCAGAATCATCTTTTATAACTTTGATATCGTCGTCATTTTCCATTTCTTTTTCATTACCTGAGGTTTCTAAACTGTTAGTAATATTGAACTCTGCTTCGAATATATCTGGTTCAACTTTAACCTCTACATTTTCAACTGTGGATCTATTCTGAATTAAACCAAAAATATAATTACCATTTGCTTTTTCAAACTCAATAGTTAATTTGAAATATTGCTTACGATATAATTTATATCAGGCTCAAGTTCATAGCCATAACAAAAATGCCATCAGTTCAAGCTCTGAAGACCACCCACTACACTTTTTATCTAAAAACAATCCAATTTATTGAAATGTTTTGGCTGATACGCGTAATTGTTTACGGGTCTCAGTGTCATCATATGCCAAAATTCGTTTTATTACTGTGTTTTGGCTTTGTTGTGTATATGGCATCTTGTTTCGACTCAACAACATCCTGGTATTTAACTGTTGTTGTATACTTGTATGTGAACATAATAATAATAAAGAACCATTAGAAGGATTATCGCATCCACAATTTTATTATTAATTTTTGTAAATTTTCTGTACAATTTAGTAGTTGTCACAAAAAATTTGAGGTTATGAAAACTAAAATTGACATGGCGACATTGGAATGGAATCGAATTGGCGATATTTTTTGCGGGTACCATGTTCGACTACTATGTCCTAGTATAAAGTAACATTACCTTTAGATGGGGGAGTGAAATCGTAGATGGACGGTACTTTTTATTGTGTAAGCATATTGATTACCTTTCAAACATGTATCGTTTGATTATTTTGATGAAATAGGAAAGGAGAATTGTGAAAAAATGTAGATAATACGAAAATTTGAAACCGGGAGCGCCTAGGTGACCTCTACCGAAATGAAAATTTTATTCTTGAAACTTGTTCGTCATTCTATTATAGCTTTCTAAATAGTAAATGTTTTTTTATCGTTTGTTGAGTATAGTTCACGAAATGTTAAATGTTTTAGATAATGAGAGTGTGAAATGGTAGGTGTTTTTGACATGGCTGTCATTTCAAGTATCAAGTATTAATTTCACAGCTAACAATTTTTTAAATGAATATCAGGAAAAGCATAATTCAGCGCAAGGCATTATAAGTAATTTTGTTGGAAATGACACTTTTTGATAAACCAATTCATGAGTTTATTTTCCGAAACGTTTATTTTGCATTGTGGTTTGTTAATGGAAAGTACTTGATTTTTTTAGAATAATTTAGTGAAATTTCATAAAATAGTTTTCGTATTCAAAAATGTTGCGTTAAACAACATTTATTAAATAAAAATTACTTAGAGCAACCAAAGCCATCTTAATATATAAAGCCTCCTATCGTTAAGCGATATTTTGAAACGAGCTTTTTTTATTTAACCAAAAAATGTGTAAAATACAAAGAAGTCTATGCAATCCCATGGCAAAACATACAAACTTATTTTGAATTGTTCAACTATTAATAGTGAGAGCTTTTAATATTTTATTACATAAAATAATAGATAAAGATATGAATTAGGTTATGGCCTGCGTTATTTTTCGAAATTATATTAATTAAACATAATTTTTATGATATTATAAAATTGTCATTAATTTAATTTATTTGCGCTTTTAAATTTGTATATACAAATATATATCTGATATATTCTAATACTCTCTTTCAATATACTGCATTCACTCCAACACAGAAATAAAATAGTTCGATTCAAAATCTAAACATCGAAAAATATGTATAAAAATTATAATAACTACGATAAATTAAAATTTAGGAGATTAATCGGATAAACGCTGGGAAATTTCTCATTAAACCAAAATAAAAATATTGATCGTATCGATCAAATAAATGATAAAATGTTGTGTTTTGTTTTGAAGATTACAAAAGGTTACATAATTTGTATACAATATGTCAATTAGGATTAGGAGAGGGACAATTTGATCACGCTCTCAATATTATTTTTTACACGATTACTTTTTGTTGTTGCTATGAAATAAAAATTGTGTTCATATATTTTTTCTCGTTTTTTGCGTTGTTTTATGATCATTATGTTTGTTCCATTTTAAAAAAAAACATTGATGTTTTCTTCTTTTGGTTCATTTGTTTGATGGGAATAAATTATTTTGTTGGTTATGTCAAAGCCATCTTAATAAATCAAGCCTCCATATTCAAAACGAACTTTTATTAAGATACCTAAAATGACAAAAATAATCGCTCTCTTCATACATTTTATATGGAGAGACATGATTTTCGTTTATAGAAATATTTGAATGAAAAGTAACTCAAAATTATAATTTTTTGAAATCAATAACTACGATAAATGAAACTATAAACATTGGTTTTCACCTGACTTGATGGATTTTTCCGTGGGGTTTTCCATTTTATTGTATTAATTAAAGGAAAATAAGATACTTTATTCTCTAATAAAGCTCAAATAGAAATAGAATAAAAATTTGTAAGAAAGGGACATTGTGTCCATAACCAACAAAATAATTTATTCCCATCAAACAAATAAACCAAAAGAAGAAAACATCAATGTTTTTTTTTTAAATGGAACAAACATAATGATCATAAAACAACGCAAAAAACGAGAAAAAATATATGAACACAATTTTTTATTTCATAGCAACAATAAAAAATTATCGTATAAAAAATAATATTGAGAGCGTGATCAAATTGTCCCTCTCCTAATCCTAATTGACATATTGTATACAAATTATGTAACCTTTTGTAACCTTCAAAACAAAACACAACATTTTACCATTTATTTGATCGATCCGATCAATGTTTTTATTTTGGTTTAATGAGAAATTTCCCAGCGTTTATCCGATTAATCTCCTAAATTTTAATTTATCGTAGTAATCATAATTTTTATACATATTTTTCGATGTTTAGATTTTGAATCAAACTATTTTATACTGTGTTGGAGTGAATGCAGTGTATTGAAAGAGAGTATTAGAATATATCAGATATATATTTGTATATACAAATTTAAAAGCGCAAATAAATTAAATTAATGACAATTTTATAATCATAAAAATTATGTTTAATTAATATAGTTTCGAAAAATAACCCTGGCCATCACCTAATTCAATTCTTTATCTATTACTTTATATAATAAAATATTAAAAGCTCTAAACTATTAATAGTTGAACAATTCAAAATAAGTTTGTATGTTTTGCCATGGGATTGCATACTTCTTTGTAAATTACACATTTTTTGGTTAACTAAAAAAAGCTCGTTTGAAAATATCGCTCAACATGGAGGCTTTATATATTAAGATGGCTTTGGTTATGTACACAATGTCCCTTTCTTACACATTTTTATTATATTTCTATTTGAGCTTTATTAGAGAATAAAGTATCTTATTTTCCTTTAATTAATACAATAAAATGGAAAACCCCACGGAAAAATCCTTCAAGTCAAATGAAAACCAATGTTTATAGTTTCAATTGATTTCAAAAAATTATAATTTTGAGTTACTTTTCATTCAAATATTTCTATAAACGAAAATCATGTCTCCCCATATAAAATGTATAAAGAGAGCGATTAATTTTGTCATTTTAGGTATCTTAATAAAAGTTCGTTTTGAACATGGAGGCTTGATTTATTAAGATGGCTTTGGAGCAACACATTGAATTAAATGTACATTTATGCAATTGCGAGTAGTTGTATTGTAAAACGCTAACGAAGGTTTTAGTTTAAATTTTAAATGTGGTAGTATATTGCTGATATATAGTTATGTTTATGTACGTAAATATATGTGCACCAAGCTTCCACGGTAAAATCAAATAATTAATAATAAAAACGGAAGAATGAAAATTATTTTTTTATATCCCCGTTTATACTTGCAAATATTACATAAATACATATATGTACATACATTACAATTTACTGTTATTCAAAAATATTTTTTTCTGTTAAATATAAAGGTATACTACAACACTACATACATAATTTTTATTTATATGTATAAACATAAACCATAGAAATAAAGATGGAAGAATTAGAATAATAATTTATGTTAATTTTTGATTGTTTAAAAAAAAATTAATGACTTAATTAAAAAGTATAATGGGAAATTGGTTTTATTCAACATTTTTATGGTGGTAATATAACTTTTAATTAAAGTTTTAGTTATAGGCGATGGCGCAGGCAGTAGAAATGGAGATAAAAATATTGTTTTAAGATTTTGTATATTATAATGATGTAACGGAAATATTTAATTGGCTTCATTATAAATGTATTCTGGTCGTCCACTCGCTTCATTTAGATGAGTAGCTGCAAAAGAAATGTGCTTCCTGTACTAAATGAACGAATGTCCTTGTATGACCAGATACACGAAAGCTTATACAATGAATAATGTGAATGGAATTGGCAAATGAAATGAATGCAGATCCTAAATTTTTGTAAACGTAAAATGAGAATATATTCTAGCGAACACAAATATATTTTGAATTTATCTCTACTATTGCCAATAAGCGTCTAACACATTCAGTAAAGACAAAATTTCTTCGTTTTTTGAAAATGGATTATATGCAGCAAGCACTCCAAATAACCTCACACGTGTCATTATACTATCAATTCTTTCTTCTTTCATAATAGTAATGTCTGAAGTTCGAAAAATTGTTTGTAATACTGGGAATACGTCTATAGAATAAAGACAAAATGAATTAAGATGAGGAAATTCCTCTGGGCAGAAAACAGATTTAAGTTGACTTAACCATATCCTGGCTTGAAATTATCTTCATTTATACCTAATGGCTAATTTACATTCAATGTTTTTCTCTATCCCTTAAAATAGAACATAAGAGAAACATTTCGCATTTCCGTTTGCGCAACTTCGCAATTTGGACGTCTTTTTTAATTATTTTCAAAACACGTGGAAAAATGTCAACAAACGTCAAAAGTAAACACGACTGTTAATTTGCGCACCGCAATCGACTATATTATTTCAAGATATTGGTGAGCAAATTTCAATCTTTCAACCTTGAAAATCAGCCAGTACATGAAAAAGTTCTCACTTAATTCCCAAAGATGGTACGCCTACAAGCTTATCCTCCATTTTCCTAAAATCTTTAGAAAGGCAAATAGAAGGTCACCTTTCAGGCTCAATCAAGCCGGATGAGCTGTCGTAACCTTAAAGTACTGTAAGAAACGATGGGTAGAAACAGCTCTTCACTCCCTTATAGAAAAATCTCTTGTTTACTATGGGATTACTCTATGGTATTCTGGATATAGAGGAGTTTTCAACAACGTCAGACCAGGGCGATCACTTGGGCACTTTGACGTCTAAGGCGGACTAAACTCAACACCACAGAACACTGAGTAGGTCCTCTGTACTAGGAGGCACAAGCATCCTCAAATTAACGACCAACACTAAATGCTACCAGCATGTTCTTCACGGATAAAACAAAGCTGGAAACCAAACAATTTAGAAAGGGTAAAGAAAACCACTATATAGTGATCTACACCTCAAACTGCCATTGGAAAGAGGTGAAGATTGGAGCCCACATTGTACCTGTCGTCTGATTTAAAAATCATGGTCAATCTGAAACTTGATGAAAGTTCAAAGAACGACCTGCTTGTGTATAAGTGAAGCACTCAGAAGCACACCTGCCCAATCATTAGAAATTCTCTTTCATCTTACCCCCTCCACGTGAACCTGTATATCCGTAATACTACCGACTAAGCTATCCCATCTTTATAGGTGAATTTCCTTACTGCAATTTCTACCAGAGAGGACTGGCCGAGTAATTCAGTTATGGACACAGAAAAGCTGAGCTTCTTCACGGATGGTTCAAAAAGCAATGGGAGAGTCGGGTATGGTGTTTTCTGTGAGGTACTGAAGTAAACCTCTCTTTTCGTCCCGCACAGTTGAATATATTCCGACGATTTTCGACGAAAACGTTTCATCGTTTTCGATACATCTTTAATCTTATTTTGCTAAGAGTATGTAACGAAATTGAGCGGCATGGTGGGGTCGCTAGCTAAACTAGGTCCCAATGGAAATGCCATTCGTCACCGAAATTAATTCTCATTCGTTTAGAGCTTTGACGTGGTCATATATTGCTGGCTAGAGCTCAGAGAGTGGTGGGGTGGGGTTTGTCAAAGTTAAATGAATGCTTGATAGACCACATATGAGGACGGAAAGATACGGACATTGCAAAACAAATGAACCCTAATAAAGGAAAGAATACTAAGGCATTGATCAACTTACCTCGGAGACTGCTGTTAAACTTACCAATTCATCCTAACTTCGAACACTTAGCTTCTCATACTAGAACAAAAACGATGTGGCGAAAACAATAGAAAACAATGAACGATAGAAATTTCCATAGAAGTAGACAAATTAAAAAAAAATTGAAATTATATTGAATAATTTAATTAGCAAAATATATCGGTAGTTATAATTTAGTACAAAAAAATAATGTATTCTAACCCTAATGACGTCATCAAAAAAAAAAGGAAAATCTTAAGTCCGAAACATAGATAGAAAATTATGAAACTAATTAAATAATCTTATAGCTAATAGAATATACAATAAATAAGAAACAAAAGAAAAATATAATAATAATACAAAAATAAATCTTATCTTAAATAAGGCTGGCGATGTCCCACGCTGCTTGTAAGATCGAGAAATTTCGATTATGTATTGGCTTTTAAGTAACTGTTGCATACGGTTAGTTACAGGGCATATTTTCCCATTAATCAAAACCAATACTTGTGGTCACTTTAAATTTAGGTATACATATGTACATAATATGTATTTCACTTGGGCTTTTATTTATTTATTTCGACGTTTTCTAAACTGTAAAGTGCCCAGGTTTTTACTTTGATGTTTTTAGTTTCTTTTATATTTTCATGTTTTTCAAACTGTTTATATGCAGTACTTATACCTTTTATATTTTATTCACAAAATCACAACATAAATGTTAGTATTTATGTATATTATAAGTTTATATGTTATAGTTTTATAGTTTTATTATGTTATAGTTTTTGATTATTTCACAAAATATATTTATTTAAAACTAAATATTTATTTAATATTTTATATTTTGCAATAATTTATTTATTAAACATTTATTTATTCACATAATTATTTAAACTTAAGTTATTATTTGATATTAAATTCAGTTTTTGAAATGTTAATATTGCCGAGCGGTATCACATCAAATTTCACATGTGATTTCAGAGCAACCGTAATAAAATCGAACGACACTTTTGATACTATATAGTCTAATAATACAATTGTTCTTAACTTAAACTATAATTTATTATATAATTATAAATATTTATAAATATATTTTATTTATCTTATGCATCACTAAGAAAATGTAGATAAGTTCAATTTTTTTTTTTTTTATCTTATTTTTGTTTGCTAATATTGTTTTCACCACACAACTTACACAAAAACGAACTTCAGCTTTTAAAGCCAAAAAAATATATTTTATACAATGCAAAAAAAAATAAACATAATAACAGATATCAAAAAACTAACTAACTAACTCTCTGCATCCAAAAATTATTTTCATTTTATACCCATCGTCAAACAAAGAATCATCCCACCAGAAAAGTATTGAACGGGACAATCCAAAACGCGTTCCCCTATCTAACCGGATTTTCCCGCGCTCTTATTATGTACTACGGATCAGTTGTTTAAATAGGCAAATATAATTTTACCAATATCAGTTGAAATCCGTTATAACTATATTATGGATTCGATGTAATTAATAATGTACATATACACGTAAATAACAAAATATTTTAACTGGGAAGAATGTATTTAAATACATCTTGATTCGTTTGCCGATTCTACTAATAATGAGCTTATGAATTAAAATGTACCAAATAACTGATTTTGATGCAATTGCATCATAATTAAAACGGGCGCTGGTTATTACCATATTCGTCACAATTGGCGTCACAATTTTGTTTGTTGTAAAACTTACAACGAAATCAATTTTTCGATGTTATTATTAATTAAATATTATTCGATACAAAACCGCTTTCGATGTAAATAATATCTAAACAAATTAAGATGCATATGCATGACTAATATCTGCCAAGGATTTTCGCATTTTTACGGACAGTCAGGCTTCAATTAAAACGCTACAATTCCACATCCTTACGTCAACGGTAGCCCAGAATTGTCTCTCATCTACAATATAAATGAGATGACTGAACAGTTAAAAATTCACTTGATGAAGCGGGCAGAGCACTTAAACATTGCGGGGAATGTCAAAGTAGATGAGGTTACCCGTTTGTCTCATCTCATCAAGCAGGTTAAATATTGAAATACCAATCGCTACATGTAAACTACTGGTGCGTAATAACTAAGCAGATCTGGCCAGCTGAAATCGCTTCGGGGGCATCATATTAGCATGGTCGAGGGAGTTACGGGACTTTATCTCATAGGTGAATATTCGGTTAGACTGGGCCCCTTATGATAACTGTCCTGCGAAGATGAGAACGAGGACTAAACAGTCTACACCTGCTTTGCACCTAAAGTAGATATGCTTGACAACTTCAGGGATATTCAACGTATCGTGGAAAACTCATGATGGTCCGATTAGTAGTAAAGAAGTAATCTTATATATGTGGTACAGCTATGGATCAGTCTGTGTCTTTGCTATCCTTTGGGACAGCCAACCCAACCTAACCTAACCATAGTATAAAGACTTTTCTCTATAAATTAGTGAATAAAATACACTCATGATACCACTTAGCACTCAAGATTCAACACAACCATAAAAATTGAAGCGAGCCTTAAATGACAACGAACAATTTGCATTAAGGATGTTGCATTCACAGATCGATACAGCATTCACAAATATATAAATATATAGCAGTTATGTAAACCCCCCTTGAAGTTAGCCCAGGATTTCATCCCACGTTTTTTAAAAAATACTTCTGACAACACAATCGTAAATAATCCATTCCAGGATTTTTTAAAAAATTTAATATATACAGTTGGTTCATCCCAAGATTTTATACAGTCGGCTCATCCCAGACTAGTTGTCATATACAAAGAATAAAGTTGGTATAAAAAAACTCATCCCATGGACGATGGGACATTGCGGGAATTTAACGTGGCAGAATTTTTTCATATTTGGCTCAGAAGTAGCCTATAGAGACGACTTGGAAGTTTATACTAAAAATTGTACTAACTTTTTTCGTATGGTAAATGTATTAGTATTTACATATATAAAATAACATACATTCGGGCGAATTCATTCTATTTCATAACTTAAATGTTTTATGTCATAATTAAAATATATCAGGCCAATTAATAAAAAACCTTTTTAATTACATTCATTACAAAAATTGATAATATAACTAATATTTGGTTTACATATAATATAAATGAGTTGCTTGATAAAAAATAAAAACTAACTTATAGACTTTGTATTTTATATGATTTTGAAAGTTCAGGAATTTCTTATGAAAAATCTAGCACGTGATGACGCCTGGAACAATTATTTTATTTTAGGCCATACGTTTACTCAATTTTATAACATGCCACAATTTATCTAACTTGGATATTTTATATCCAAATTCGATAAAATGTCTCAAAATTATCAATTTCATATGAATTTGGAAGTTCAGGGATTTCTTATGAAAAATCTAGCACGTGATGACGCCTGGAACAATTATTTTATTTTAGGCCATACGTTTACTCAATTTTACAAAATGCCACAATTTATCTAACTTGGATATTTGATATCCAAATACGATAAAATGTCTCAAAATTATCAATTTCATATGAATTTGGAAGTTCAGGAATTTCTTATGAAAAATCTAGGACGTGATGACGCCTGGAACAATTATTTTATTTTAGGCCATACGTTTACTCAATTTTATAACATGCCACAATTTATCTAACTTGGATATTTTATATCCAAATTCGATAAAATGTCTCAAAATTATCAATTTCATATGAATTTGGAAGTTCAGGGATTTCTTATGAAAAATCTAGCACGTGATGACGCCTGGAACAATTATTTTATTTTAGGCCATACGTTTACTCAATTTTATAACATGCCACAATTTATCTAACTTCGATATTTGATATCCTAATTCGATAAAATGTCTCAAAATTATCAATTTCATATGAATTTGGAAGTTCAGGGATTTCTTATGAAAAATCTAGCACGTGATGACGCCTGGAACAATTATTTTATTTTAGGCCATACGTTTACTCAAATTTATAACATGCCACAATTTATCTAACTTCGATATTTGATATCCTAATTCGATAAAATGTCTCAAAATTATCAATTTCATATGAATTTGGAAGTTCAGGGATTTCTTATGAAAAATCTCTCACGTGATGACGCCTGGATCAATTATTTTATTTTAGGCCATACATTTACTCAATTTTACAAAATGCCACAATTTATCTAACTTGGATATTTGATATCCAAATACGATAAAATGTCTCAAAATTATCAATTTCATATGAATTTGGAAGTTCAGGGATTTCTTATGAAAAATCTAGCACGTGATGACGCCTGGAACAATTATTTTATTTTAGGCCATACGTTTACTCAATTTTATAACATGCCACAATTTATCTATCTTGGATATTTTATATCCAAATTCGATAAAATGTCTCAAAATTATCAATTTCATATGAATTTGGAAGTTCAGGGATTTCTTATGAAAAATCTAGCACGTGATGACGCCTGGAACAATTATTTTATTTTAGGCCATACGTTTACTCAATTTTATAACATGCCACAATTTATCTAACTTCGATATTTGATATCCTAATTCGATAAAATGTCTCAAAATTATCAATTTCATATGAATTTGGAAGTTCAGGGATTTCTTATGAAAAATCTAGCACGTTATGACGCCTGGAACAATTATTTTATTTTAGGCCATACGTTTACTCAATTTTACAACATGCCACAATTGAGTAAACGTATGGCCTAAAATAAAATAATTGTTCCAGGCGTCATCACGTGCTAGATTTTTCATAAGAAATCCCTGAACTTCCAAATTCATATGAAATTGATAATTTTGAGACATTTTATCGAATTAGGATATCAAATATCGAAGTTAGATAAATTGTGGCATGTTATAAAATTGAGTAAACGTATGGCCTAAAATAAAATAATTGTTCCAGGCGTCATCACGTGCTAGATTTTTCATAAGAAATCCCTGAACTTCCAAATTCATATGAAATTGATAATTTTGAGACATTTTATCGAATTTGGATATCAAATATCCAAGTTACATAAATTGTGGCATGCTATAAATTTGAGTAAACGTATGGCCTAAAATAAAATAATTGTTCCAGGCGTCATCACGTGCTAGATTTTTCATAAGAAATCCCTGAACTTCCAAATTCATATGAAATTGATAATTTTGAGACATTTTATCGAATTTGGATATCAAATATCCAAGTTACATAAATTGTGGCATGCTATAAATTTGAGTAAACGTATGGCCTAAAATAAAATAATTGTTCCAGGCGTCATCACGTGCTAGATTTTTCATAAGAAATCCCTGAACTTCCAAATTCATATAAAGTACAAAGTTTATAGTGATTGTTTATTTTTTATTAAACAACTTATTTATATTAACGGAAGCAGATTAATTCTATTTTATAAATGTATGTATGTATATGCAAACTGAATTTAATTTCATTATTAATTTTTGTAATAATTATAATTAAAAATATTGTTTCTAATAAATTATTGTGATTTATTAATTGGACTATTAATTGGACTCATTTGGACTGAAATAATAAACATTTAAAATTTAAAATAAAATGAGTTCGCCCGAATGTATGTTTTTTTTATATTGACACTAATACTTTTACAATATGAAAAAACTTAATACAATTTTAGATAAAACTTCTTTCGCCTATATAGGCGGATGAAGTTTGTACTATAAGCTTACTAACTATATATGACGTAATTTAGAACAAAATTAGTAAAATGTTCACTGGCATCCTATAGAGTCATAAATAATATCCCGATGGGAAATTTCCAAAATATTTTTTTTTTATACATGTATATTTCTATTTTTAACTATTTAAGTTTTACTTAATAAACAAAGTCAGGGATGAGTTTTTTTATACCAACTGTGTTTTTTCTGTGTGACAAAAGTCTGGGATTAGCCGACTGTATAAAAACCTGAGAGAAACCAACCAACTGTATAAATTAAATATTTTTAAAAATGGGATGGATTTTTTACGCTTGTGTTGTCAAAGACATTTTTTTTAAATCCTGGCTAACTTCAAGGTGGTTCATGTAAGCCATTTTGATTGTACATACTAATTGAATATACTTAAGATAAGAAGTGTAGAGATTTTTATTAAAGTCAAGTGAATTTAAGAATGATGTATAGGATAAATATTTAGCAAACAGTAGTCAAGGCAGAAGTTGTTGTCTGAACTGTTTGGGTCTGAGGTTAACGTTAGTTGTGAATAAGTTGCAACATTATTTACAACTGAAACTTCACTATTAAAGTATTTCAAATTTTCACCATAAGTGCTATAATATACCGGCCAAGGAGTGATATTGGGGCAATCATCTATTCATATGCAATACATTTTTTGTGACCATTTAGAATTTTATTATTTTTATTTAAATGTATGATAGATATCCGCATATATAAAGTTATCATGCTTCTATATCTGAATACAGTACATACGGGTATAAGTATATATAGCATAATGTAATAAAAACCAGGATAGATCAAAAATATAAAAAGAAAATCTACATTTAAATAGCCTCATAGCCTTAAAATATGAAAGCTAAATAAAGATGATTTACATAAATAAAAATAAACCAAAAATGCCCACAGTCAAATTTATTTACGTATATTAGTCTGTTTTGTGGGTTTGTTATCATAATATTATAATAATAAAAATATATGTAAATAAATACAAATACAAGAAAACATAAATAATAGAAAAACACAATGAAAATCTATAGTTATTACATATTATGTAAAATGTTTTAAATTTAACCAGATATCTATGCACCACATCTAGAATTTTTACTAATTAATTTTTACTAAAGAACATTTTGCATACAATTTACAAATAAATAAATAAAAACGGAAAAGGATACATTAAATTTTTTTTTTTTTTTTTTTTTATTATTTAGTGAACTCCTAATTTTTTTAAAAAAAATGTAACGGAGCCCCGATTCATACATATAAAGTTACAAAAAAAATAGAAATAAGACTAAAAATAAAAATAAAAATAGAATTAGACAAAATAAAAATAAAATCAAAAAACAAAATATAAACACATTAAATAAAAAAAAAATAAAATAAAATAAAAAATACTATAAAAATAAAAATCATATAAAAGTAAATATGAATTACACACAACATACAACAGCATGATAGAAATATGAGTAAAATAGCTCAATTAAGCATATGATTAAAAAAACAAAATTTTTGACAAAGCTACATAATCGTTTTAAACAGACTCTCCACATCAATGACTGTAAAGAGCCATTCTTTTAACAGCCTACAAAATTCAGTCAGCGTCACTGCGTTTAAAATGCCCATTGGTAATTGACTAACTAGCTTCGGTGTGATGTACAAAAAATTTCTTTTGAAATGTTCTTTGTTGGGACGAGGCACCCAGACCCTAGATTTGTTCCGTAACATAAATGGTCCACTAATATCCACACCACGAAAACGATTTCCGCTCCTAATATAATGCATTTTAAGTACTTTGTAAACATACAGATGACGCAGAGGCAGTATCTTATTATTTACAAAAATGGGAAACGATGGTGAAGTCCTGGGTAAATAATTTATGGACCTCAAAACAGCTTTTTGAATGATCATCAAAGGTTTGATATTGGTCAAAAAAATTCCACCCCAACATATTAAACCATATTGAAGGTGGGAATCGAATAATGCAAAATAAAGACATTTCAAAAAATCCCGGCTACATATTTTACGCAAAAAATAAAAGGATCTTAATACCTGGCACAGTTTCTTTTTTAAAATGCTCACATGTTCTTTAAAATTTAGTTGTGCATCAAGCATCACCCCTAGGTATTTAAAGGACTCCACAGTTTCAATACGCACGCAAAGATCATTACACCCAGACCGATTACAAACCAGAGAATGATAAACCAATGGTTGAGAATCTCGGATAGTACCTCCAACACTGAAAGACATCAATTTGGACTTAGTGCTAAGAATCATCTCATGCACATAACACCATTTTTTCAGCAAGCACATATCCTCATTAATTTTCTCTTCCAACGTAGCCACATCATTATTCGTAGAGTACAGAAACGCCATATCATCCGCAAAAGCGATGATATCACCATTTACTCTAAAATTAAGTTAGTTATAACGATAAGACAAAACTAACGCAACCAGTGTACATTCACAATATAACACTTGTTACAAGCAAATAATAATATATAACTCCTTCGGCTGAAATGAAGAACTAAAAAATGATTTTCCAGACCTAAGCAACAATTAAGCCGCTTTAGTTGCATTTACAAATGTTGTCATAGTTTTTTGTTATGTTGATTATGTATACTGATGGTTATTTAGTATACAGATATTAGACCAAAATCATCAGGCCCGGCGATCAGGTTAACATGGAAAGCTGGTACCATACATCGCATGGAGATCCGAGGAAAATTTAATATTTATTATATTAGACTACCGGTGAGAGTTAAACTGAACCTCAGATTTGATCATAGCGATTAGAAAAATATAAATTTCTGCGGTCCTTACCAGCCAGTAGTAAAAAATATTGTCCAAAAAAATTAAAAATATCAAAATTAGGCAAAAAAAAATAACACAAATCTTTAAATAACGGTGAAGTTAAGATTAAAAGCAATAACAGAAATGTACACTGGTAAATTTATTTATTTCCAACTTGAATTTTCTTTATAAGAAAATTATGGATTTGAGATATTTTGTTAGTTTTGTGCTACCGATTCTAAAATCTAAAGATGGCATGCTTCATATAGATGCATATTCGGATGGCCAACCAGCTGCCACGAAATTTTGAAGCTTCGTGATTTGTAATGAATTTTTACTGCCGATCCTAAAGATGTTCGCATGCCAAGTTTCGGATAGTTTAGACCAACTATGATTTTTGTGGTCAAGGGGACTAATATCTGATGGACTTTACTATTTGTTTTACGGAACTCTTCTTATTTTCAGACAGTTTAGACCATCTGGAATCTGTGTGGTTAGTCCAATTCAATTCTAATCAAGTTTCCTATTTTTTCACCGGATTTAAAAGTTATGTAATTTTGAACGATTTTACACCCCTATTCCCTTAGTCGTGTCACTTCATTCGACACGACTACTGTCACGTCACTTCAAATATAACAGAGCTCTCACAATGCAAACACATTTTACTTTTTCCTTTTACCTTAAGAATTTTTTTACCTCGCACAATAAAACAAAAAATTAAATTCATTTATTTCATACATCATTATTAAAAATTGTTTACAAAAGTTGTTTACAAAAATTGTGACATTTAATTTTCTAACCTCTATATGTATATGTATGTAGTATATAAGATTTTTCTTGATCTCATATTTCTTAAAAAAAGATACATAATCAGTAGTTCGTAAATTAATATATATTTTTTTATTAATAGATTCATATGCGAATACATACAGGTGAAAACCCATACAAATACCGATATTGTGATAAATCATTTCAGGAACCAATAATAGGGCCGTTTCAATGTCATATCTGCCCAAACAATTTCCGAAAGAAGGAGAACTATCGCAAAGACTTATTAACGGATACCGATGAAAAATTACAGAAATGTCCAAATTGTGATAAGGCATTTTTGTTTCGCAAAGGAATGGTGGTTAATATAAGAAGTCACACGGGAGAAAATGTCATATTGCTTCACATCATAAATGTAATACATAACTAGAGTGGTGTGTATCTTATTGAAATAGATCTTAGTTAAAAAAAAAAGTTTAAAATTCATAAATAAGGTATTTACTTTATTCATGTTAATAAATCATACATTTTAATTACCAAATGTGACACCAAATGGTATAACAATAGTTTTATAGTTATCTAGGAATATAAAATTTTAATAATCCTCTGGCTTATCGGTCGTAATTGTTTTAGTTATCTTTCAATATTATACTCTTCTTCCCGAATGCCGTGTGCCGAACCAATTCATGATAATTAACTGATAAAACGGAAATGGAACTTTTGCATTAAAAATACCATTTGAGTTAATGCATATGCAATTTCTATGCACTTTATTTATAAATTCGTAGGCGGTTGAAATATTTATTATTTAAATAATAAATCCAATAAGGACGTATAACGTCCCTTCACTATTATAAATGGTTTAATGTTTACTGTGGGGTTGTTATGATGACATTTATCGAAAAATAATTTTTGGCACCTATTTTAAAATGTTGCGAACTTCATTCGTTTCAATTCTTAAGGCAAAAGTTAGGAGTTTGTTAACATTTTCTAAAAGATTTTCACCAGCATAACGAACATATAAACTTGTAAGTTAAAATTAAAAAGTTAAAAATAGATATTAAAAAAATATTTTACATTATTATATTTTGATTCACTAAAAATAAAATGCATTCAAAAAAATTCAAATTAAACGTTTCGCTATCTTCCATTTTCCTGCGTTTTTCATCCTGTCGCTTAAAAATTTTACGCGTCTAGATATGTCATTTTAGGTGGCACGAAACTTTTATAACGACTACTAAAATACGATTTTTGTCACTTGAAATGACGATTGTCACTTCAATTGACTTAGAGAGTACTAAAATTTAACTGTCGGTACAAGTGACAAGTGACATGACTAACTGAATAGGGGTGTTAAAAAATTAGTTGCAAATACTCATATATAGGTGACAAAAATTTTTATACTGGATTAATTAAATAACCAAATTCTAGAGATTTCCCGTTCAGTGGTCTAATTCTGTAAAAACAAGATAATGTGAAAAAACGAAACATTGAAAAAGTTTACACAAAAAAAATTTACACAATTTCTATCTTATTTAGGTTAAATGGTATTCTATAAAACAAAGTAGTCAGCGTGTAAATTTTTTCTTGCTGAATAATTGAATCGTGTCTAAAACCACTTTGACGTTTTGTTAGTGTTTCATTTCATAATATAATATAAAGAGTAACAAGGACAAACATGTTTTTTTTGTTCGGCACTAGCCCGCCTTCTTCGTGAAATTTTAGTTTTAAATTTTAAAGTTTTATCCGTGAAAACGAACTACACAAGCGGTCTAATTCTGTAAAAACAAGATAATGTGAAAAAACGAAACATTGAAAAAGTTTACACAAAAAAAATTTACACAATTTCTATCTTATTTAGGTTAAATGGTATTCTATAAAACAAAGTAGTCAGCGTGTAAATTTTTACTTGCTGAATAATTTTATCGTGTCTAAAACCACTTTGACGTTTTGTTAGTGTTTCATTTCATAATATAATATAAAGAGTAACAAGGACAAACATTTTTTTTGTTCGGCACTAGCCCGCCTTCTTCGTGGAATTTTAGTTTTAAATTTTAAAGTTTTATCCGTGAAAACGAACTACACAAGATAAATTTTTTAATTTATCTTGGTGTAAAGTTATAGAATACCATTTTGGTATGAAAACGTGTAAAGTACTCGTTTTCGCGTTTTCACGTTATCTTATTCGTTATAGAATTAGGCTAAAGATAAATTGTATGTGTAGTTTATTGACGTTTAATATCTTACCGATTTTTTAATTTATCTTGGTGTAAAGTTATAGAATACCATTTTGGTATGAAAACGTGTAAAGTACTCGTTTTCGCGTTATCTTATTCGTTATAGAATTAGGCTACAGATCAGTGGTCTAATTCTGTAAAAACAAGATAATGTGAAAAAACGAAACATTGAAAAAGTTTACACAAAAAAAATTTACACAATTTCTATCTTATTTAGGTTAAATGGTATTCTATAAAACAAAGTAGTCAGCATGTAAATTTTTTCTTGCTGAATAATTTTATCGTGTCTAAAACCACTTTGACGTTTTGTTAGTGTTTCATTTCATAATATGTATAATATAAAGAGTAACAAGGACAAACATGGTTTTTTTGTTCGGCACTAGCCCGCCTTCTTCGTGAAATTTTAGTTTTAAATTTTAAAGTTTTATCCGTGAAAACCAACTACACAAGATAAATTGTATGTGTAGTTTATTGACGTTTAATATCTTACCGATTTTTTAATTTATCTTGGTGTAAAGTTATAGAATACCATTTTGGTATGAAAACGTGTAAAGTACTCGTTTTCGCGTTTTCACGTTATCTTATTCGTTATAGAATTAGGCTACAGATAAGAAAAATCATTCAAAATCACTGAAATTCTGTAAAAAATAATAAAACTGCACCAGCTGTTAAAACTGCATAGTAGTAAAATTCATCAAAATTTAATTCGCTTGGCCACAAAAATCTTAATTGGTCTAAACTATCCGAAAATCCATAAACATCTGTAAAATCATCAAAATTCCGCGTAAATTTAGCAGCTCATTATAATTTAATTCCCATGAATACAAATTTGGCAGTTATGATCATCTGTAGAATCGGCGTATAAAATAAAATTCTAATCTTCAGTTCTATACCGTATTCCCAAAATCTCAATTTCATTTAACATGCTCCATATATGGATGATACCCTAAGCCTAGTAGTTTAATCGAAGCAGGCTAAACTTTTTGTTCGTATTCGAATAGTTTTATCTTTCCAAAATTAGATGCATACAATTGCGCGTACCCTTTCATGTGTCACAAGGTAGCTACTTTGCTGTACTAATATCCTCGATAGCATCATGCATCCGCTCAACTCCAGATAAATGAAAAGCGATTTTAGATTGTGCTGAGGCCTGCAAAATCTCGATAATCCGCAGCACAGTTTGCGCCTAGCTCAGTGTAGCCTGAAATTACAAGCATTCAAGTTTTAGATTGGATATCAAAGATTGGAGGTGATCCGTGTATAGAGTATAATAGCTGAGTATTAACTGCTACAATTAAACACATTATTATTCAATGTGGGTAAATTTAAAATTCGCTCATTCTTTTGAAATCACTCTATTCTATATACACTATAGTTACAGAAGTATTTTTTTTGTAATATATGTATGTACATACTGCAGTCCAGTTCATATCGGCTTATGGTAGCATTTTCTCTTGAAACCTTAGTTTTTTGAAGTAGGTACATTGTTTCTATTATTGCAAAATCCCATGGTACGCTTGGTTTCATTAAACAAAATTGTAAAGATTTGTGTGACATACTCGCATCAGAAGGCTTATATGCCTCCTCTGTTTAATAACTGTTATAGAAAACTCTTCTCAGAACCAGAGCTTAGTACAGAAAATGAACCGGAACATTAAACCGTAATTAACTGAAATATTATTATTATTATTTCTGGGACGTGGCTTACCGAATGTTTTAAATCTGAAGAATATTTTCCGTCGAATTACATCGTTCATAGAAAGGACAGGCATTGTTTCAGCACCTATCTCAAAGGCGGCGAAGTATACAGATCGCAGTTAAAAATACAATTTCGAACGAGGTAATTGCGTGCCACCCTACCTTCGACGTGATAGCTGCCCGTGTAAAAATTGCACGGTCCTCCATTCTCATCGTCGCGCTATAAATTCCCTTTGGCTCATACCTGGACCTCTACCTCGAGATCTTCAAGTTCATCGATTTGGAGGTGCTGACAGCAATACGTGACGAAGAACAATTACTGATTATTGGCGATTTTAATCTTCCGAGTATTTCTTGGTTGGATATCGATGGTGTTTTTAAGGCACTTTCTGACGCGGAAAAGGACTTGGCTACGATGGATTACTTCGTAAGCATTTCTGCAACACAAGTTAACCGTACGTGTAACAGTCGAGGAAATTTTCTGGATCTTGTATTCACTACTGATACCATACTACATTAATGATAAATATATTTCACGAAGAATGCGTCATTCCTTCCAGTAATAATTAGTTTTTTGATTTTAGAAATGCTGACTACGCTGCTCGGAATTAATATTTCTATAATTCGGATTGGAATTTTCTTCAAGCTGGTCAAGATTTGAATGACAAAGTTTTACAATTCAATGAACGACTCAAGACAGGTATCAAAGGGTAAGTTCCGTCGAGGGCTACTAAACCGCAATTTCGAGAACCATGGTATAATGTTAAGTTGACACGCCTTGAGCATCGTCGTAATAAGCTCCACACGCTATACAGGTTGCATGGCAAACAGTATTATCCTGCTTTCACTAAAGCTCGTAAGGAATTTGAAATTTTAAACAGTTTCTTATACCATAACTACATTCTGCAGGTTGAAGTGGAGTTATCTTCCAACCCACTAGGTTTTTGGCAGTTCATCAACACTAGAAGGAAGGTTGTCTGTGTCCCTTCTCCTATGACCTTTCAAAGCTGCTCTGCTAGGCTTTCCGTTGATATGTACAATTTATTTGCTAATTTTTTAGAATCAGTCTATGAACCGTATCGCCAAATGTCAAACCTTTTGAGCTTGGAAATAACCAGGAATTCACTCAACTATCGTTTACCTCAGAAGAGGTCTCTGATTGTATATGTAACATTGACTTCAATAAGGGTGCAGGTCATGATGGTTTTCCTCCCATCCTGATTAAAAATTGCGCGGAGAGCCTGCGTGATCACATTACTTTAACGGTATCTTTAACGAAAGCCTTCGAACGCAAGTTTTTCCAGATCCGTGGAAAATATCCTTCATACGTCTCATATTCAAATCGGGTAAACGAAGCGAGATCACCAAACATCGCGGGATTGCCATAATTTCTATCATTCCAAAGCTCTTTGAATCAATAGCTCATCGATTTTTATTTTTCCATACAAAAAGGTATATTTTGCCTGTGCAACATGTTTTTTTTGCGGGAAGGTCGACAGTTACAGGCCTAGTGTCTTTCAGCGGCCATCTTCACAGTAAGATTGTTTCCAGACTACAACTGGACGTGGTCTATACTGATTTTTCAAAGGCCTTTGATAAAATTAATCAAGCAATTCTGATCGACAAGTTAATGAAATTAAACTCCAACTTCATCCCAATCAGATGGTTCCACTCTTACCTGTCAGATCGTTCGCAATTTGTCAAGTTATACGATTCCCGTTCTCGTTTTTTCCATGCTACGTTCGGGGTTTCTCTAGGCAGCCACTTGGGACCATTGTTGTTTTCACTCTTCGTAAACGATGTGGTGAACTGTTTCAAATTTGCAAGATGTCTGCGTTACGCTGATGACATGAAATTTTTTCCAGTTTCCAATTTATCTGACTGTATGATGTTGCAAAGTGATTTAAACAACTTTTGCTGTTGGACTGTCAGCAACAATTTACGGTTAAATGTAAGCAAATGTAAGACTCTTTCGTTTTATAGAATCCGCTGTCCATTATTTCATCAGTATTTCATATATGATACGCCAATTGATCGAATCGAATTTATGACTGATCTTGGAGTGACGTTCTCTTCGGATTTAACATTTACCTGGCACATTGACTCTGCTATTTCTAAAGCTTACCTAATGCTGGGGTTTATCAGCGAAATTGTTACGAATTTACTGATCCGCTGACATTAAAATCTTTGTCTGTGTCATTTGTTCGTCCGGTTCTGGAATACGCCTCTTAGGTTTGTTCACCTTCATATCTGTGCCACTCGGCCAGGATCGAGTCCGTTCAAAAGCAGCTTGTCCTGTTTGCCCTCCGACTAATATAATAAATAAATAAATAAATATTTTCCTGATTTTAACACGAATTGTAACCGAGTTAATAAAAAAGATTATAACCAAAATCGTAACCGGAAAGATAAATGTTTTTGTCCTGTTTCTGTTTTTTCTCGTTCGTGATTTTAACGAAACATAAGCAAATACTTCTTTATAACCGCGAGCAAATGGCACAGTGGTTAAAGGTATGGTGTTTGAATTCTAATAAGTGCGAGACGTAAAAGTGATTTTCGACCAGGATGATGATGAACATATCTATGAGTCTATGACCCCTCCGTTGAAAGTGCAGAATCCATGCAACAAGGCATGTTCATATCAGCCGAGACTGGCAGGAAGGTATGCAATGAGCCGGATAGTAAATTAAAAACAGACCTGTAGCCGTTCGCCCTTCAATGGACTAGTAATGGTTCACGTTTCAGTTAAGAACGTTAAACGCAAACTGCCAAGCAGGTGAACTTGTAACCCAGAACACGTAGAGAAATTAAAAAATATTTTACGTCTTAAATAAATTGAAGCTAACTTCATCCAGTTTTTATAAAGCTTGCTATTTGCTAAAGGTGGTTTGCCGTTTATAAAAATATAACATCTACTGGTGTTTTTGAGCACACTTCTTTATTTCACTTACGACTGTGTCTATTCCGAGATCTTTATGAAGGTCACTATTACGATTGTGCCAAGGGGCGTTTACAATCCCTCTGAGAACTTTATTTTGAAATCGTTAAACTATCTGTTGATTGCTGGTTTTGGTGATCCCCATAGTAGAATACCGTATGTCCAGACCGGCTTGAGCAATTGTTTATAATACATACGTTTATTATGAATGGGTATCTAAGAGTTTCTACCAATTAACCAGGGCCCTTATTATGAAATTTTTCGATTTCGGATTTTTTCGATATCTAAAAAATTCACCCCATTATGAAACTAAAAAAAAAAATTTGACGCGTATTTTTCCGAACGCTCATGTTATCGAAAAAATCCGCCATATTATGAAACTAAAAAAAAACATCAAATCGAATTTTTCCGAAAGCAAAGACGAATTTCAAATTACATTTTTCTATATTTTAATTGAAGCTCTTTTGCTTTCTTTTCACGTGTACTTTCAACTTTAACTTTGCATCAAGATTCATGAACCAAGGTATTTTGCTTGATTTGCATGTGGTACAGGAATATTATTGAGAGTCACAGGTAGTGGTTCTATTGATCTGTTAGTGAAGTTAATGTGAGTAGACTTCGATTCATTCACTTTAATTCTCCACTTAGCTAGCCAATCTTGTATATTATTTATAGCTATTTGTAGTTTGAATGTGACCTCACCGATTGTGTCGCCAACAGCTAGAATTGCAGTGTCATCTGCAAACCTGGCGGTAGTTGTATTGTTAGTCTGCGGTAAGTCACTTGTAAACAGTTCGAAAAGAAATGAGCCTACACCACTCCCACGCGGGATTCCTTCTTTAGCTTCTCTTATGCTGGAGTAAACTACTTCTTGTTTAACTTTAAGTGTTTTCATTTCAGGTATATGACTATATATTGGAGTTGTCTCCAATTTAAATATTAAATTATATATCCAGACTTTGTAAGAAATATGGCTGAACAAATCTTTTTTTCCTCTAAGGATTTTTCTATTAAATCTGTTATTCTATGGACTTGATCGATTATGGAGTTTTTTTTCTCTAAATCCAAACGGATGGGACAGAACATCTCCTAATTTTACAATTTCTGGTTTAATTCGTTTTAAAAATAGTCTCTCAAACAGTTTTAACATAATTGGAAGAAGTGATATTGGCCTGCGCGAGGTTAATTCACTTGATGGCTTTCCTGGTTTAGGTATCATTATTACTTCCACAAATTTCCAAGATAAAGGGATATAACCGACTCTGAAGGAAGAATTAATCATGCCCGATATTTTTTTAATAGCTTTATTAGTTGTTTGAGAATCTCTCCATTTATCAAGTCACATCCTGGTGATTTTCTAAGTACTACATGGTTCTTTATTTCTTGTTTCACTTATTTAGCATTTATAGTTAATGGTATTTCCTGCTCTCAGGATAATTGTATATGGTTTTCAATCGGTATATCCCATTGAGAGATGATCCGCGAAACTTTCTGATTTTTCTTCTTTGGTTTTAGCCAGGCGACCATTATTGTGGATTTTTCTGCGAACTGTTCCACCGTTATAAAGAGGGCCCCGCTCTATATAACGTTGTTCTGGGTCAATTTAATAATTTTGTAATGGGTAAACATGACGCTGAAGTAGATTCATATTTGAGCACGATTAGTTTTAAATCCCGCTCTTTTTGAAAAGAGAAATGCATTGACGGACATTCTAGAATGTGACTATCACCAATAACGTATTGTTCCTAAAGAAATTTGGTCACCATTTAGTTTAGAACTAATTGGCAAAAACACTTAAGAAATTGTCTACATTATCGACGTTGTCTACATTGTTGACGTTAACTATGATCTTATATCTATAGGTGGGCAATATATTGCGACTACCACTACTTTGTGGTTGCGAGTATTAGTAACGCTAATTGCTTGTATTTCATGACTTTCAAGTTTTTGTATGAGATCGTATTTAATATCTTTTTTTATAATCACGGCACTGCCCCTCGTGCATTATTACTAGGATGTACTGCTGAGTGAACTTCGTAGCCACCGATTTTTATATGACTTTGAGTAGTAAGGTGTGTTTATCATATATATCTATTTTTTCTAAATCAAGAAATAGTTACATATATATCATGTTTTCGTTGCAATAAACCATTGCAGTGAGCCTTTGCAAGATTGATATGAGGGCTGTTTCTGGTTTTTCTTCTTGTGAACTAAGAATATTAGGAATATCTTGTAGTATTTTATTAGTTCGGTTATTATTTGAATCATTCACTGAAACAGAACTAGGTTGTCTTCTCGAACTTCCAATAGTGAGTCCATCAGCAAATGTTACATTTGGATTAGTTTTTGATATCTTGTTTAATGTTTGGTGTGGTCTTAACTTTGTATGGTTATTCTTGTTGAGGATGATTAGATTTCTGGCCGGGTACTCATTGAAGTTTCCCTAGTTTTGTTGCGAGTTTTTTGCAGCTCTTTTATAACAATCCAATCTCTGTAGTTGGCTGGATGTGCTCCACTTGGAGACTTTTTGCACTAGGGAATCAGTTTAATTTCTAAAGGTGTTTTGTCACCTCTTTTTAGCAGCTGTGAAATGAGAAAAATTATAAATTAATTTTTTGACTAAAATAAAATATTTTTTTTCTTAATTTATCGTTCAGAAATTTAAATGAACCTGGTCGTTACAATTTTTCATTAATCTCAATTTCGAAAAATATAGCAATATAAGTAAAAATTGTAAAATCGTTTAAACGAAATCGTTTATATTAGCTTTCCTGAAACCTTCACTTAAATGTCAATATCTACCACAATTCGTGTAAAATCATCAAATTTATTAATTCTAAAATTCTAATTACCGAGAAATACAATGTTACACAAAGCATGGTTAGCTGGTTGTTATTCCTTAGGTTTCAAATCGGTTCAATTCTGTATTGTAAAAGTATTTTCCAAACGCGGAGCAGAAAACCAGAACAAAACATCTTTTGGAACTGAATCCAAATCCTGAACGATAAAAATATCGGTTTGATCTTCTACTCAGAATTGGTCAACATTCTATTAAAACTCAGAAAGGGTTAAAAGCACTTCGACCTTCGACCTCTATACCTTCCGGGCTCGTAAACGAATATGTTATTCCACCATAACATTATGATCGCTGTAATTTATTAAAATTCATCGTCGGGATGTAGAAACTTTACAAAAATACAAGTGACGCAAATTGTAAGCATCAGATCATCGGCACTTGGGCTTAACGTGGACAGTTATTTCAGTAGAAACTGGCTCTAAACACAGAACGAATTTGACAGTGTCAATTCGAAAAGGTTCCAATGGATGCCATCAAGCATTCGTTAAGTTTAAGTACTAATTTGTCTGTATTAAATTTGAGCCAACTTTTATTAATTCACATAGAGTTCGTATATAGAATTTTTAAAAAAGAATGAAAAGAATAAATTGTTTAAGATTAAAAGAATGAAACCGACAATTAATAATCTTATAAAATATGTTTTGTTATTTTGTCTTTAAATTCATGAGACTCTTACTGGCAATTCTTTCTTATAATTTTATTGTTGTGTCTGTATTTTCGGTTTTTGTTTGTGCATTGACTTATTTAATGGTATTATCGAATCGAGAGCACCATGCATACATATTAGCGAATTATAAATACACATGTTACACAAAAAACACCGTTTTTTGGGAATTGGTGCTACGATAACAAAAACCAATCTAAAAACTATTTTATGAATAAGCAATAAACTCGAAATAAATCAATCAGGTTGTAACTTAAAAAACATTTTTGTATGTATTGTTACATTATAATTCTTCATGCTAATTGATATTTGATATACAATTAGAAAGCTAACATATTCATTGATAATGATGGTACCTATTTAAACCGTCAATTTTTGGTACAACAACCAAAAAAATAACAGATAAAAGAAATACTAAATGGGTTAACACTTAATAGCACACGTATTTATATTTCATTCAAGGTAATTGTCAAATGAATGTTCTGCTCGTAGGCCAAGGGTTTAATGTGAATGCACCACATATTGGTATAAAAGTTGAAGTAAAATATTTACATTAAACACTTCATTCCTAAAAAATAAACCAATAATAATAATAAATAATGGTGACAAGCAAATTGTGTATTTTAATAATAACAATAATTACAATTAATGATTTGGTTGTTGTGTCGTGTGACCGCACGCGTTACGATCACTACAAATTGTACAGTGTCCAACCGAAATCCGATAAACAAGTTAATATTTTAAACTCAATTGAAGTGAATAGTGACAGTTATATTTTTATTGAGCATCCAAAAGTGATCGATCGTGAGGCATTGATTATTGTGCCGCCTCATAAGCTACCCGAGTTTACAATAACGTTACAACGAGATGATTTTCAATATAAAATTATCGACCATAATATACAGCGAGCTATCGATGAAGAATACAATCGACAATTGAAACGAAGCGGTGGTGAATTTAATTGGCTGGAGTATTATCGCTTGGAGAAAATGTACGATTGGATGCGAAAATTATCAGATGATAATAGTGAATTTGTTAGTTTGATTAAAATTGGCGAAAGCTATGAAAAACGTGAAATTTTAGGTGTTAAGCTTTCGTATAAAGCTGGTAATCCTGGAATATTTATCGAGGGCGGAATACACGCACGCGAATGGATAACACCGGCGACAACTACATATTTAATAAACGAATTAGTTTCGAGTAACGTCGAATCAGTTCGCCATATTGCTGAAAATTATGATTGGTATATTGTACCAGTCGTAAATCCAGATGGCTACGAATATACACACACAAATGACAGATTGTGGCGCAAGACCCGAACGCCATATAGTGAGGAATGCGTTGGAGCAGATCCGAATCGTAATTGGGATAATCATTGGATGGAAAATGGCACAAGTAATAATACTTGTCGTCCGACGTATGGTGGCCCGTTCCCATTTTCGGAAAAAGAAATTAAAGCTCTGTCAGATTATTTACTACAACTGAAAGGGAATATTCAAACCTATCTTTCATTCCATTCTTATTCTCAAGTTTTATTATTTCCGTACGGTTATACGAAAGAAAAGGTATTGAACTATGATGATCTTTATAAAATTGGCACAGCAGCTGCAAAGAGCTTAATTAATCGCTACGGAACCGAATACAAAGTGGGTAGTATTACTGAGGTAATGTATCCAGTTAGTGGATCAAGTATGGAATGGGTTTATGATAAATTGGATGTAAAATTAACATTTACATATGAGTTACGGCCCAGTAGAAGTAGTAGTGGTCGAAAAGGCTTTATATTACCTCCAGAACAAATTATTCCAACCGGCGAAGAAGTTGTAGATTCAATTGTTGCGTTACTTGCTTCAGCTAAATCACTTGGCTATAATAATAAAAATTAAAATATAAATTTAAATTTATGCATTTTTAAAATAAAGAATATACAAACTACTCGGTCCTATTAAATTATAAGCGGGCAAAGCATTTAGTTTATTTAAATATTTGGTCGATTAGGTGTCAGAGCTTTCGTATAATATTTTCCTACACAATGGCACAGAAAAATGAAAGTTTATTTCACTGAAAGATCGTCCCATGAAAATGCTGAAAGTGACTTTTCGTTATGAAAAGTTAACTGGCAGAATTTTGTGATTGGAAACCGGAAAATGAAAAGTACATAATCTAAAATTCAATTGGCCTCTTAATGCAAAGTGTCCGACATCTGGTGAAAATTGTTCCAACTAGAGCCATATAAAATTTAAAATTCCTAGGCAATTTCATATATAAACAAATTTTTATAACTCTGCTCGTGTATGGATTATCACTAATATAGCGTTGGAAAGTAGAGTGTTGAATCGGATTGTGTATAAAGGTCGGCCCGATAAAATAATAATAAAAAGTGTTAGATGGAAATTTCATTCAACCGGTCAACAATAAGTTAATAAGAAAAATAAACAAATAACGAGAAGGTCAGAAGACTATCACTAGACCCTTTAATGAGGGGTTGAAGGTGCCGCTCGATATGGCAGTTATGGATAGGGTGCAGAAGGATGGAAGTATACCGGCCTTTAGATGGAGGAAAGTGAAGAAGGCCTTAGCCACCACCATCCTCAAGATTATGAAGAAGAATCCAATACTAGCTGCGTCCTGCCGAAATGGAGGGTGGCATCGCGGGTATGTCAAGTTTACTGCCTATAAGCTCACGAAAGGAGATAAGAAGGCGGTAGAAAGCCTCGGTCCTATATAAGAAGACGCTTGGAAGCATTAGTGTAGTTTGGCACAGAGCCCAACTGGTGAGGAAATTCCGGCGGTACCCAGTAACCCCAATAAAATTCTGGAAATTCCGCAGATAAATAATCCAGAAATGCAAACATGGAAGATTGCCAATTTGGATGAGCGAAGGCGAACCATAGATCGGCCGTGATCATTCTGAATAGAGACTGCCTGAAAGCTCTATCAAAGACTGGAGGCCTGATCAGTCGAGGTCAATGGAGATGTACTGTGCATTCCGGATGGGCTCCTAATCAAACTCATTGTCAAGCGGAATCGGAGTGAGGGTAAGCGTTTTCTAATGCTTAAGATTCTGCAGTTCAAACTCCACCACAGTAAGGCAGCCTCAGCCGCAGTTCTGCTCAAAATAGAAGTTGAGGCCATTAATGTGGTTCTGATCCAGGAACCAGCTTGGGTTAGCATGTATTATCGGGCGAAAGTCATGTAATATCGGGCTTTGGTCAACTTTTCTAACTAAAAACAGACAACAGGGTATGGAATTGTGTGTCCGAAGACGAATCCATTTTTGACCATTGCTACCTCCAGTATGAAGTGGTTACAAAACCTACTAATAAACCAATTTATAGGAACAGGAAGGTAACCGACTGAGATTCCTTTAGAACCATTCTTTGTAACTCATAACCGGTATCGGTTCCAAATCCACCTGCAATAACACAGAAGCTTGAGTTCCTAGTAAACAAGCTACCTGATGTCTTTAACAAAGTTATGCTAGGTGCATGTCCTGCAAGTAGGCGTTTGGGTAAGCCTCGGCCACCCTGGTGGTCGAAGGAACTCCAAGGTACTCGTTCGAAAAAGGAGGATCTAAGCAGTCGGTAGGATCTGATGGTATTATTCTTGCGGATGTCATGCTAACTATCGACTTAACCCTACCTTGGCTGGATGTCATCTTCAAAGGTAGCCTAGAACTTTGTCACATTCCTAGTAAATGAACTGAAGTAAAACTAATATTTATACCTACTGCGGGAAAAAGCTCTCATTGCTATATTCCAAAGATTTTAGCGTAATGTAAGGAACAATAGATGAAAACAGCTCTCTTCTTCCTTATTGGCCCTATTGAGAAATCTCTTGAATATAAGGAATACTCTATAATACCTTTCTTGGATATAGTCGGAGCCTTTAGCAATGTCAGGCCGAGTGCAATCAATCGGCTGCTTGAATGGTTGGTAGTAGGGGGGTCACTCAGAGAATGATTAGATCATATGCTTAGAGGCAGAATCATATTAGCTCATCTGCCAGTAGATTCGTGAGTAGAGGCACACTGCAAGCTGCGGTTTTATCCCCCAGACTATAATTTGGTCATTAATGACCTATTACTAAACCTGAAAGGGTAAGGTTTCAGGGTGGTTGCCTATGATGTTGCTATTGCGGTTTTCGGTAAATACCATTATACCTGCACTTGGCTGTCTCACTATGTAGGCCAGCAGCTGTAGACTAAGCGTGAATCCACAGCAAATGCAGCTGGTCCTCTTTACCATGAAGCATTAAACACTAAATGGTACTCGCTTGATTTTTACGAGCGAAATACCTTAGGCTACTTTTGAACAGCAAGCTAAGCTGGAAACCAATCATCTTAGAAAGAATGAAAAAAGGAAATATAGCGCTCCACTCCTGCAAAAATGACATTGCGAATAGCTACGGAGCTCCACATAGCACACTGACGCTATGTATCAGTAGTCAAGCCCATACTACGGAATGAGGTTGTCGTCAGGTGGCCAGCATTAAAAGTTGTGTCTAACCTAAAACTTTTGATGTAAGTCCAAAGAACTGCCTGCGCTTATGTATAAGTGGAGCTTCAGGAGTAACACCTACCCAAGCCTTGAAGATTCTCTCTCATCTCATCGTATTACTTCGAGGTGAGGTTCTTAACTGAGTTTCCCACCAGAGAAGACTGGGTGAATGAGACGTTTATAGAGAATAAGGCGCCCAGCTTGTTCACAGAGGGCTCACGGATTGACTTGTGCAGTGTTTTCAGGCTGAATCTTATCGCGACAATGAAAGTCATGGACTGATACAGGTATATAATGCAATATCTGCTGATATTCGCATTTTTACGGCTAATAAAACGCAACAATCACACTTCTTGACGTCGAAAGTAATATTAAATGAGATGGCTGATCAGTTCAACATCCGCTTAACGTGGGTGCCATGTCATTTCAATATTATAAGAAATGTAAAGGCCGATGAGCTTGCCCATCAGGGAACAGCAAGCCTTATCTCCGAAAGCAGGCTGGATATCAAGATACTGCTTGCTTCCTGTAAACTACTGCTTTAGGAGGATGCCGTGAGAGAAACGAACGACACATGTTCTAACGCTAGTTTTTGTGTAATAACCCGGAAGATCTGGCCTCTTCACCGGTCTAGATCCGGCCAGCTGATATCGTTTCCACGGCACCATGTTTGGCATGGCCGTATAGGAACTATAACGGGACATTGTCTCATAGGGGTACATGGAAGCAGACTGGGCGTCCAACGTAGACAATTATAGGTGGAAGTTGTTTACTTCTTGAATATCGGTTTAATGCGCCACTTGATAAAAGCATTATTTAAAATCAAAATTCAAATGCTAGTTTAAAGGCAAATCCAAGTAGAATAAAATTCAGTACGTTCATACTGACATCTATACAAAATAATAATAACTAATAACAAAATTTCGATAGATAGGTTTGAGTGCTTGATAAGTAAAAAACTTTTCGATATCGAATTTTCCTTCATCTGTAAACACTTTTTTTTACACATTGAAGTTTGTTGCCGTTCGAGAATATAATGACGTCATATGTCAAAAATCAAACAAAAAAAAAATGCAAAAATATGTCATAAGTATTAAATATGGCCGACAGTGAACAACGTAAACATAGTGGAGGTGAGATTTAAAAGAAAGAAACCAATATTTTTTTTTGATTTTGATTTATTTTTGTGTGTCGATTAAACAACCAACCAACAAAAAATTATTTAATATTTGAACTGTGTACGTATTAATATTTATTATTTATTAAATTTGGTGATTGTTAATAATATAATAATTGAATGCGAATTTAACGTGAGCACGGGGGAATATTGTAAAACGTCAGTCGCTTCGCTGTTTTTAATAAAAAAAAAATTGTACAAAAAGTAATTAGTAATTGAATACTACAATAATTGTTGTGGAGTAGTTAATTAAAAGAAAAACGTTTCAGATTTTTAATAACATGAGCACAACGAACAAGAATTTTGTGTTTTGTTTTCGACTTTGACCTGAGTGTTTTGTGCTGTGATGTGCAGGTTCTAATTTATAATATAGTCTTAGACGTTTTTTTTTTGTTTTATTGTTGTTCTTCATGTTATACACGGATTTTCTTATGAATTAATGACCTAAACAGAAAGACAACGTTTATTTTAGTTATACGTATTCTGTATTTATGTATATAAATATGTAGTTAGTTCGCTACATTGAACCATGTCATCAATATCTTTGTAATGTAAACGAGTTTAACATGGATGGATTTGCTTACGAAAGTCTGTCAATTTTGTGGTGATAATTATGCTTATCACTTTGTTTAAAGAAATTGTTGAAGTAATAATGTACGATTGATTGATTAATGTTTAGGTATATTATTATATTAATAAGCTGTTAATTGGTTATATTTTTCATCGTCGTCAATAAAATTGGTGATGGTTTCAAAATCGGAAATTTGACTTTCGTTTTTCAATATTACTGTTAAATCATTTGGGCTGCAAGAACAAAAATGGTCTGTAATGCTTTTAGTAAGTAACTAGGTCGAAAGTAAAAGTGTCTAAATATAAACAATTGCATAAATTATTCTTAGGCCCGGTTTTTCAATATTTGTTATCCAAAGTTTCTGAATTTTGGTTATTTACAATGTTATATGGAGAAAGAAAAATTCTCAAACGTATTTTAACTTCGGTATTTCTGTAAAATACCTAATTAATACCACTGCCTATGAAACTCGGATGTTACATAATAATAAATTAATCGATGGTATTTAGTCCACCATCCAACATCTTCCGTAACGTCATGTAAAAAACGAGAATTAGGATTAACGGATTCGGTGCAGAAGAATAATAACGATCAACAAGTTGGTAAACAACAAAATTGATTACAATACTATCTAATCTAACCCATTCAAATTGATCGAATCATTTATTATAAATTCAAATATTTCCCAACCTAGGCTCGATTATTCTGCTTGTTGTTACCTTAAAAATATTACTTTTATATAATTCAAATCGACATGTTTGTTGTGGTCAGATTTATGAATAATAGTAACCTGTAGATTGTAATGATTAATCTAATGGATGTGGCAATAGAAAATACCTATAACTAATCCGACCAGTTGTCAGGAACATATTATTTTCAAAAAATTCAATAAGAACATACCTCCTATGTATGTATTGGTCCTGTTAGATGACGCAGTCTTTCATACCTATAAGTTGGGTTGGTTCAGTATGTATTGGTCTCCACGATAGCCAACTATACAAACTTACATTAACTTTAAATTAATAACACCAACTCTTTAGAAAATTTGAAACCTTGTGCTTTTCTATTCCCGAATTATGGATCAATATTACATACATTTGAAAAATTATTGAAACAACTAGAAATTTATTTGGCCTACTCAAGTAAAAAAATGCTAGAGTAAATGTACGTTTTTTTTACCTGCTGCCTAATTGCATTTATATTAAAGTTATATTTCCTAAACTCTTTCGATTTTACCGTGATATTCCATAAGAAGATCGGTAACAGTAAACATTGATCAAGAAACAATTAACTAAGGTAAATTTATTTAACAATTTAATTAATTTTTTAATAGTTACATCAATATCTTCCACATTGTCTCATAATGATTATGGATATATTTGTATTTCTATTAATACATAATAGATAATAATTATGTTTTTAAAATTTGTAGATACATTTTATGTCTTTTTTAAACTATTATTTCAAATATAACACCCATTAAATTATCTACATCAATATAATATTATGTAGTAACTGTAATAGTGATTGCCACCATATGGAAGGCTAATATTATTTTGATGATGTTCACTTTACAGGTCTCATTATCTCAATATTAAAATAGTTCTTAAATTTTAGTAAACCAAAAATATTTCTTCAATGTTAACGGTAGCATCGATTATTATCAGTGTCTCAGATTTGTGGGGTCGATAACCTCCATATTCATATAAGAAATCAACTATCAAAATATAAAGAATCGATTGTGTGTTTTAAATTAAATAAAATATAATATTTAATAATTTACATATAAACTTCATCTTCAGGTCTCATAGCCTACTTGGTTAAAGATTTATCTAGTTTAATGAGATTAATTTAAATACAGTCGAACCTGGATATAAAAAATCGGGATATAACGACACTCTTGATATAAGTTACTTATATAGAAGTTCCGAGCACCGAGAACTAAAAATCTAGGTGAAATTATCTCTTTTTAACGAACCTTGTTATTACGTATAACGAACAACTTTAAAATCTTTAAGTAGTTTAAGAGAGAAAAAACAAAGCAAAATTCGAATCAAAGCAAAAAAAATCTATTAGGTACACAAGTCATTTTTCTCCTATCTCCTTACTTCCTTAGTAATTAACGGAGTTATTTTTAATTTTTAGATATAATGAACTTCGGATTTTAAGACCTCGATATAGCCAACTCTCGATGTAACGAATCTTCTTTATAATGAACAAAATTGTTGATCCCTTGAGGTTCGTTATAGACATTTTCAACTGTATATCGTTTTAGACACATCATACAAATTTAGAATTAATTAAAATTAGTTAAAATATATTATGTATGTACGAGTGTGTAGTATAGCTATCACAAAATGTTAGAGGAAACATTTTTCAATGCGTTGTCGTAGTGTCGCTATTGTCGTTCATAATAAATTTATCAAAAGTGGGGTTCGAATTAACTATTTGTTTGCAAAATTAAATCAATATTAAATTAATTAACATTTCATTTAAAATACTGAATAATTAAAATAAACTCATTAATAATTTTATATAGAAATATAAAAATGTACGAAGCTAATTATTGAATCAGAAATATTATTTAATAATTTTGCATTGAATTAGGCATAAGCAAAATAATGGAATTAAAACAAATAAAACAGAATACTATCAGTTTCTTACTATAAAAAATGTGATTGTACGAACTCTGTTCATATATAACTATGATAAATTAACAGAGTGAAAAAAGGAATAGCCTTCGAGTCTTTGGTTTCCTTTTTGGAGAATATTTTTTGTATTTTAACTTCATGAAACCACCAATCAAATCCAAATGTCATTTCAATTTGAGGCACTGTTCTTGTGAAACGGGATGTTTGAAGTTGTTATTAATTATTGTTCTAAATATTTCTCTATAGAATTAAATCAACGTAAATTTGGCTTAAATCTCAAAAACTATTTTGTCTACCACAAAAGATCGGTAAATTGGATAAAACACACTTTCATAGATCAATCACTCATCCAAATCGGTTAAGGAATTTCCAGATTAAATGTAAAATAGTTTAAAACGTGAATTTTAAATCTTTTAAGCCATTTCTATTTAAAACAAATAAATAATAACTGGTCAGGACAAAAGTGGTTTGATTTTGTATGGCTTCATAAAATAAATTATTCTAATCTTTCAGATAAAAACATTGTGTTCTTAAAAATGTCTTATTTATATCAATAATGTATTAATATTTAATTTAAACAGAATTATATTTTTTGTAAAAATACATATTCGTATTAAGAACTCCGAAAGATTGGTAAAATTTCCTAATTTTGTAGTGTTTTAGGTCGAGACCTTCCACATATCTTATTTTTCAGCTTTAAAATTGAGTTAAACTGCTTTTCACTGCTTATACACTGCTCTTGCCAATATTTCCCACAACTTCGCTTCTCGTCATATTGGACAATATGGGCAGTGCCCATTCCATTCATTCCACATTGATCATTTCAATATTCAACAAAAAAAGAATTTAAAAAAGTCAAATCCATCGACATCAAACAAATATTAATCTAATGTTGTGTGTCTGATATCAAAATTTTCGTCTAAATACCCGGTAGTTGATTAATTTAGTCAGTCATTCATCTTTTCGAAATATGTAAAAATTCCAATCCCAACAAAATGATTAGTAAAACAAAAAGCAACCTCACAAGGAGGCTAAATTAATTAATCAACTAACTAGTAGCCATTTAATAGTTAATACCATAACTAATCTTGAACTTAGAAACGTCGGCGATTTATCCGAAAATATTGGGATGAGACGCATGCATTAGTTGCACTGCAAATTTAGGCTTACAATCATAACATAACGGTTTAATTTATAATAAATAGAATTTTACCAAAAATTAATTTTATTTCACAGCATTCACATAGTAAAATACACGAAAAAGTGTCTTGCACTATTGTAAGACATTTTTTGTGTGTTTTACTATGTGAATACTAGACAGTTTGGCCGAAATTTTATATCGAGAATTTATTTTTATTTTTTATAAATTATGTTGTAGTTAATTGAATTTTATAAAAAAAATAAAATTTCGATTGACCTTGTCAAGCACTAACATAGTAAAATACACAAAATATTGAGTAGCATTGATTCAAGACAATTTTTCGTGTGTTTTACTCATTGTAGATAATATAACACAACCAAAAAATTGTCTTGCATCAGTAAATAAAATAAAATTGATAATTTATAATGATATTGCCGATTCTGGTTTAAGATCCATGGGCCGTTACTGAATTGATTCAGTTTTAAACTGCATGGGCGCATTAAATGTTTAACATGTTCAATTAAACTAACTTCCAATTAACACGACGCAGCACTAAAATACAGAAGTATAAAAAACTGTGTATTTCATTTGACAAGTCACTTATGTAGTGCCAAGGCCAACTCAGTTGATGTAAGAAGTTATATAATGTTCTTATTTTGAAGTTAATCATAATAAATAGAGACGTTTGATTTCTATTGTTCATTCATGCTGTTGAATTTAGCTGCTTGTCTTTCTTTCTCGGTTTTAATTTAATTTTTATTTTAAATGGTACCGTTTGAGAAATTCCTCATTGATACAGCGATATTTTATGAAAATTAATATACTTCTATATAAGGATGGAAGGGAAAAAATGTTGAGATATCATACGTTATATAAATATGAGGTTACCCTAAAAACTTATATACAAGATTCAAGAACGTTTACGTTGAATAAGAATAATTTCAAAGTAGTGATAGATAATACTAACGATTAAACACAATCAAATAAGTGTTTAATCGTTAGTGTAAGCGGAATTGGCGGATTTTTGTTGGGCATGAACCAACCGGAAATGCCCGTTTCCGTCTGCCAGGGTCTATGTGCACGAAGCCATTTATGTATTGAAATTGTTTATCTTTCGTAAAGTATTTATGTTAACAGTACAGTACACAAAAAGAAGGATTTACGGGGCATATGCATTTTTGTCGTAGGGAATGTGAAACTTTAGTTTCAAAGCGGCTTAAGCTGGGTGTGCATTATTTACGAGATATGTATTACCACAAAACACGTGACGAAAACTTGGCGATGGCTGTACTAAATAAAATATATGTATTCATTTGTGGTATTTGTCAGACAAAAGCATTACATTGTCATTTTTCGGTGAAAACGATTCCACTGCAGAGAAAATAATAAGAAGAACGGTACAACAGATGAATATAATGAGGAATGTGGAGGGCGACTCTATAGTAAGCTCGTCGATTTGAAAATTGCTGAAAATCCATTAAGAAACAACCACCAATATTACAAGTCGTAAAGGACTATACACTAAAGTTTCCAACACATTCCAAAACATTTTTTAAAATTGGAAAATTGGCCGTAAAATCGCTATTTGTTAACCGATTTTTAATATTTTTTGTGTTTTGAAAAGGAATTTTCTCCTCTATGATGAAAAGTTTTTGTTCAGACTTCGCGCTCAACTCTGGTGCTCTAAACTATTGACCTAATATTTTTTTGTATAATATTTTTAGGGTAACCTCACATTTCTAGAGGGAGTCCTGTGAATATGGCCTAAACTATTTAATATGTTCGATACTGTTTATCAGCGGAAAATTCGCTACATAATCCTCTTACCCAGAGATTGTTTACGAAGAGGAAGTTTATAAAACAAAACTTTCACCCCAAATATTTTTACCATACGCATTTTGAACAAATATTTATGATCGCCGAAGCTTCCTCACTAAAAAATATGTTTGATGATATATATGTCATATGTTCTAGTTTAAATTTATTGATTTTTTTGTTTTATGTACATGCCGCCACTCTTGATGATGTCAATTATATATATTTCTCACCTCAGAAAAAAATTATAACATACATATTGGAATATATTATGTATGTACATACTAGTATATCTATTTATCTGAATCCACAATGTACGTACATATACATATACATATTTTAAACTACAAAAAAAAAATTATATTTGCATTGTGCGGGTTTTCTGCGGAAATTGTATAAAGAAATTAAATAAAATTTGTTTTCTGAAAAAAAAAATAAATAAATTTCTATTTCAATTATGAAAAAAAAATTAAAACGCAAAATTTAACACAATTTTAAAAATAGTCTCAGGTATTAAAATAAATTTTATATAATATGTACAATAAAACTTATAGATCAGTACAAGAATAGTTTGATTGGTTTGATGGCTAGCTAAATTTGCCGGGTGTGAATAAAATTCGTCAGTCGTTTATTTTATCAAGTTGAAGGTCGGGTACATTTCTCGGGGAATATCCCATATAATACTGTTTGTCTGTAAATCTGATTTCATATTTTTGTATTTTTAAGTATTTCGTTCAGTGTGTGGTGTGTGTGTGTGTGTATTCGCAGTGTAATTTAGATCACGTGACAATACGTAATTGTAGGAAATATTAACATAGCGACTTATTTATTTTTTATATCTAAAAATATATAAATTTTAGTGCTGTTAATTTCTATAGAATGTTAGGTTTTTCTCTCTCGAGCAAATATTTTAAATTAGTCGTTCAAAATCTAAGTAATTAAGTTTGTTCGCTTTGGAATATGTACGAGTACATATAATTTCGAAGTGTAAAAATGATTATTTTGTATAGTTATATTGACCTGTAAGTTTTTTACATTTGGTTTTTCAAAGATAATATGAACCAATCACAATTCCGTTTTTATTAATCACAATGTCTACGTTGCGTTTGGGGTCGATAAACTTATCGAAGCTGGTGGCCTGAATAAGAAATAGCTTGTATAAAATTTAACATTTTCTTGTGTCAAAGTAGCGTAAAGCACGATTCAAATATCGTAAGAAATTTTTTGAACAACTCGACGTTTCTCAATTTCAATAAATAAAATTATAAAAACTGAGAAGCTGAGCCAATCGATCCATAAAATTATTCACAACTGGTTGATTCTACATATGTATACATAATTCTTAAATTATTCATCAAATTATCACTACATTTAGTTTTGTGTCAGTAGTTCACACGTAAATTGTTCTAATTTATTACAATAATAGTTTTTGTAACTATGATTACGTTATGATCTATGGGGAAATGTATAATATGTACATTTCACATAATATATTGGCATACATATAAATAGTAGGTAGTTTCATTCGCTACAGCAAATACATACTCCAATTCGTTGTAGAGGTGAGACAACGGAACACACTGTTTGGTTAAAATAAACGGCAATTTTTCCTAAGAGTGAAGATGATCCTTTGAATAATACATTCTGGAAATCATTTAAGATCCAGGAAAGTATGCCTACAAAATGTGAAATATTTGATGGTTTGGCCCACTCATTAAATATTGTACAATTATGCTTTTATAATGTTGATAGCTAAGGAATATTTTAGAATCTGTTGCATACCAAATCGGTGAGAAATTTTGAAATATATTTACTATAAACGAAGATCTTAGGTTAGGTAGGTTAGGTAAGGGTGGCTGTCCTAAAGGACTAGCATAGACACAAAATAGGTCCTACGAAGATCTTAAATTTACTTAAATTTATTAGTCTGGTTAAGAACTTGTTTTCTATAATTAGCAGCATTAAATAACAAAAATGGTTGTTCAATCACACTTAGTTCACTACTCTTAATTGTTTGAACAAATTACACGTTTTATTTGCCATTTTAGTATTTTACTTTACGTTTCATATTTTTAATACCGATTTTATCTACATGTTTACATATAACAGTTTTATTTATTTATTAATAATCGCCATTAATCACCTAATTAATTACTCGATTATTTATATCTAAGATTATTGCTCGAGCTCAAATTTTATTGTTGTTATTTTATTTTATTTTTTTTATTAAGTATAGCTATAAGAATATTTGTGACAGTCTCAATTTAGAATAAATTTAGTTGCATGAATAGCAAGCTATATATACAAAATCCATGTACAGATGTGTGCACACCCATAGATTACTTTTTAAATATTTCAACTATTATTTATTATAAATTATTCCAGAATGTAAGGGCGTAAGCAGTATAATCTGGTATACAGAGAAATCTAGTACATGTTCTATTCGAAAAACTTAAACCATAATTGTAGTAAATGGGAAATTATCGAGAGAGAGGGTTAACACGGAGGATGATTTAGGTGTATTATAACAATTTCACAACATGATCCCAGTCTAGAAATTAATTAGACGGTTTATACGGTCAAATTTAATAATTGCTAGAACCCATAAATAATAAGAACCCAGTATAAAGAGAATTTCTGAGATAAAGGAATTTATGGGCTCTATTATTAAATTTGACCGTATAAACCGTCTAATTAATTTTTAAAATTTATAAATTTTATTATTTATGAGGTTTTATAAATTTTTCTCCTTACAATTTGCATACATAAAGCCAAAGATAGAGAGGAAGATATTTAATAAGAGATTATTTATATATTAGTTTTTCTATGCCTTTAGTCTACCTGTTGCAACTATTATGATATTTATGTTGGGGTCGAAAGAGAATCGAGTTAACTTGAAATTGGGTTTAGCGTTTTTGGTGTTTGTGATGAATTCAGAATCGAGGTAAACATTTTAAAAATAATTTACTTCGTGTTCTGTGTAATAAAACGAAAATTTATAAATTAATTTGTAAATTGACGACGTGTCATAAATAATAAATTTGTGTTTTATGTCATAATTTTTATTTTTGTTAGTTTTTAATTTTTTTTTGTTGTTGTTCGACTCGACCGCGTACATAATGCATAATTAATTCGATGCTACAATTTTATTGGATTGGGTCGAGTTAACTCACAGGACTAGCATAGACACAAAATTGGTCATAATTAGCTATACCACAGTTGAGCTGCCTCCTCTTCACTCGTTAAACCATTCTGAGCTTACCAAGAAGCATTTAAAGTCCCGGATCTCGATCTTACTAAGATCCGTGAGGTCGTTCAAAGGGGAAGTTCCCATAAATTTTGTTCTGCTGTACGCTAGACTAGGACTGGTGCAGAGCAGGTGGAGCAAACTTTCCTCCTCCTCCTCCTCATCACCGCAGCTGCGGCAGAAATCATGGGCAGGAACACCCAGTCTGCTCGCATGTATCCCAATGAGCCAATGTCCCATTATAGCTCCCACGGCCATACAAATATGGTGCCGTCGAAGCGATATCAGTTCGCCTGATTATTCTCTGTTATTAGGCGTGATGTGCCCTTGCGGGCCAGCTCATCTGCCTTTACATTCCCTGCGATATTGAAGTGCCCTGGCACCCACGTCAAGCGGATGTTCAGCTGATCATCCATCTCATTTAATGATGCCAGACAGTTCTGGCTACCTTCGACTTCAGGGATTATGAATAGCAGCCAGCAAGATATTCACTTTTTATGTACTAATTGAATTGTGAGAATCTGAATAATTTTATATCATACAAGAATAATAAGCTCATTGTTAGAAAATTTATTATTCGCATTCTTCTGTTGATACGTGCAGTAACATTAGATTTTCTAATAGATTTCGTTATTACACAAATTATTTATACAACTACTTCTAATCTACCTTAATGATAATAATACAACAAATTCTATTGTCATATTTAGTCACAGCTGCATATTTGTGTACTGTACGGTTCTATGACACGAAGAAAATATGTTGGATGTTTTGACAGTTTATGATTATGTATAATAGTTAGAATTACAAAATTCAATGTTGAATGTATTTTTCCGGTAAATGAGTCAACTCAAATAGTTGTCTAAGCTGCAATAATGGTTATGTTAGGTTGAGTGGCTGCTACAGAACACTCAGACCGGTGACGGTCCATTGTGATACCACAGGATCTTACTTCCCTGTTACCCTTATGTGAACCAGTTTGAGGTACTTATGTAGCGTGATATATCTTGCACCTTACAGTTTTCGAGATCAGAGAGGCAGTCCATTTAGAATCTACCCATATATTTATGTCTTCTGTGTGCCAAAACCGGACATGAGCATAGGATGTGGACTACCGTCCCTTCCTCCTCCTCGTCCATACAGCTTCTGCGAAAATCATTTGCTTCTAGACCTAGCCTCCTCGCATGTTCTCCAAGTAGGCAATGTCCTGTGAGTATCCCCACGATCGTTTTTAATTCACGTCGAGGGAGATCAGTGTCTCGGAGCGTTTCAAGTCCAGCTTTGGCCAGACTTGTCTTGCAACACTACATGTGAGAGTGTTAGTCCACCTTTCATTCATTGAGGCTACTGCCTTCTTTTTAAGCGCTGTGTTGAGTGCCTTAATAGGCCGCCCCAAATTTGCCCTTTCCGGTAGCAGTTGGAGAGCTGTACCATGTCTAGCTAGTTCGTCCGTCCTGCACTTCCCCATGACGTCCGAGTGGCCGGGGACCCAAACTATCTGAATGTTGAAATGTTCACTCATTCAGAGACAAGTGGCAACCTAACGCCACCCTAGATGTCAGAGAAACTGAATCCAGGAACTTGATTACCGCCTGACTGTCCACATAAATTGCGATATCAATCGAGAATACCACATTATGTCTCAACCAATTCAAAACCTCCTCAAACGCTATAACCTTTGCTTGGTACACGCTGCAGTGATCAGGGAGACGAACTGATATATCTACTTCCAATTTATCACAGATGACTCCAGCTCTTCCTTTACCATGTAGCTTGGAGCCATCCGATTCTCTTGAACGACTGTTAGTTCGGAACCCTTTTTCGAAGCATAATGTTTGTGTAACGTAGTCTAGATTCGCCAGTTCCTTCCTTACCGATCTAATTAACGTTGAGTGTTCTGTCTGAATACATTTCCACTAAGATATGGCTCATAGTCAAGTGGCCGTAATCGCCGCCATCTGCTTTCCATAAATATCGACAGGGAGAACGTGAAACATAACCTCCAAGCCGCGTGTTGGTGTTGTCCTCAGTGCCCCATTTATAAGCATGCAGGCCGTTCTTTGCACCTTATCGGTCCCCTTCCTGTAAGTTACTTTATCAAAGCTGGCCACCATTCGCTCACCCCATATTTAAGTATGTAAGACCTATACGGTCTTACAGTAGTGGATAACCAGTGTACCAGCTCCGGCTTCAGGCCCCTCTCTTTTCGATGGCGTTTCTGCACGAGTACATGGCTATATTTGCCTTGTTTACTCTTTCCAAGATGTTAGGCTTCCAACTAAGCTTACTGTCCAGAGATCTTGCCTTATCAGTAAAAGCTAGTCATATACCTCCTTCACCGTGTTTAAATATTTACCAAAGACAGCTATCGCTACGTCATCTGCATAAGCAAGCACTCCGATCCCTTCTCTCCAGCTCTAAGAGTAACCCATTGAGTCCACCCCATGGAGCGACAATCCCTCAAAAATTGCCTCCGTCTTTACATTGTTAAAGGCGCCCTCAATGAAAAGGAACGGCACTATACAAAACTCTTGCGAGAATATTGATTGCTCAATTTACTTACCAATGCGTGCAGAGCTGGGTCCACAGATTTCCCTTTACAGTAAGCATGCTGAGACTGTGCCCAGTCCACTAGGCTTTATTTTTAATAGAGATAATCGGCGAGTTGTTTTGAATTTCCACTGTTATAATTCGGTCAGGACCAGCCGATTTATAAGGTTTGAAACCTTCAAGTGTCAGTATCTTCTATGCATACTTTTAAGTCCTCCTTATAGGAATCCCAATCTTGAAGCTGCAATAATTATTTTATCTGAAACAGTTTTGAGGAATAAACTATATAAGTATAATGGCTAGAGCAACTTGAAATTTAAAATTGAATCAAATTGTAATTCTATTTATATATTATAGAACCATTTTAAAATCTTCTAATGCAAATCATTTTATCTCTAAAATTTCATTTCCAGTGAATTACATACATTTATGTATATTATTTAAATAAAACCAGGTTCAACTAAAACAGATTGGAAATGAAAGGACATACGACCATATATAAAATTAAAATACCTAATATACAGCCGGCATAGGTTTTCTTGAAAAATTATAGGTGAATAGATTACGATTTGGCTGTATAAAAACTAGTAAATTTATTATATTCGGTTTTAGTTGATTGCACTTAATCGGTATTATTATTTACCGATAAATTTTATTTATCCAGTTTATTTAAAACTATGTTATATACTAATGCTAATAATCACATTTATATAAATATGATTTCGTTTTATGTACATACACCATGGAAATAATACAACGTGATTTTTTTTTATAAAAATAGACATTTAATAAAATACCAGATTCATCCCATATAAAATGAACATATTTTCTATACACAAACACATTAACGTATATTTGTATATGTAATCTCATTTCTGGATAAAGTACATCACTGAAGTTCTTAAGTATTTCATTATTCAATGCCATGATATTGCATTTTATTCCCTTTGTTCAATTTTATTTTGTTTCGTAGGTAATCGAACTTTGATCAATTTTTATTTAGAATTTTAAATATCTAATAAATTAAATTTTATTATGAAATAAATTTTATAGGACTTTCTTTCGTTTAAGTATATTTATGCATAAGTAGCTACAAATTGTTGCTACTGTAGTATGCAATAATATATGTATATTTAATCAATCTAATTTGTTTAATTTTTTTGGTATTATTTTCAATCACAATATGAGAATGGAGTATATGTCACAAATATGTATAATGACATTGAACAAGTTGTTGGATTATCATCGTACAATATACATACGTGTATTATACAGATAAAATTTTGAAACATAAGTAAATGTATGTTATCTTCGTCGTTCCATATAGGTTCCAAACGTATATCAAGCGTAACGTAACATGTATCATTCGATTGAATAACTATTAATATTCAACATACACATGCATATACACACATATTTCTAAATTATGTTATTCTTCTTACTATTATTGATTATTACACGTGAGTCTCAAAAATAGTTATACAGCAGACAGGCAAGATGCAATATATTCGTAGAACTTCTGAATTATTTTCTTAAATGTATCATCTTGAAAAGTTTTTTGAAATATTATTACGGCTTTATTTACACTGGAGCTGAAAAATATTATAATTAGTTTATACCACACAAAACCCAGTTAATAAATATTTTAAATTATGATTTAGAAGTTTATCAAATAATAATAATCATAACAATTTTCTTGAGCCAAGAATTTTAATTTATTGTAAAAATTTATAACTTAAGTATGTTTTTTTTTTTTATTTTTAAGACATATATACGCGCTTATAAATTATCACCTTATAATATTTTTAAAATCACGTTTTACTCTAAAATTCCGATAGATGAATCATAATTTTTGTTTAAAAAATCCATGTTTTTTTTTAAATATGTATACACAAATATTTAGTCGTCTGATTGAGTTGATGTAATTATACGTATATGAGATAATTACGGTAGATGATTTAGTCAGTTCTATTTTAATATGATACTTATATTTGTTATTGAAATGTGGTAGTATATATTTTGCTCCAAAATTTGCACGATATTGATAATACATGCTCGTGTTTATCTAATGATTAGAATTTTTTTTTTTGAACTTTAACTACAGGCAATCTTTTTTTTCTTATCATAATCGCGTGATAATTTCATTATTACGATTCAAAAACTTTATCAGTCATGGATGAGGGTATGATCAATAAGTGACGCGAAAGCTGAATTTAGATAACCTATGAATAGTTACCAGCACAAAAAGGGTGTATTCACTGGGGATTCCTCTATAAATCTATACGACAATATTACCTATAATAGAGCTGTCAGACAAAACACAATTAAAAATAACAACGCAGTATTAATTGCGTGTCGTTGGAGGCATCGATGGATTAAAATCAGATTACCGGTTTTAAACCATACAGTTGGGTATTTAAACTCATTGTCTCGGATCTCATATAATCCGTGTGTTTAAGCGTGTGTTTATAACTAAAAACTATGAACGTATACTGTCTCGTCGGTATTCGATCTAATGAAATTCGGCCTCATTATTTTGTATGTAGGTTTAGAAAAGAAATTTAGGAGTTCTAATTAAAAATGAAATTAGACTTAAATCACATCAGCAATTTTTTGTATAATTAAAATTCTGGCAATATTCGGATTTTAAAAAATGTAGAACGCCGCGGGTCATGTTTTTCCTGGCTTCTATTGAGTTACCAATTTCTATTACTGAGGGTGAATTAGTATTGAACTAGGAGTCTTATTAAGTCTATGTAGACAATATATTATTAAAAATATGAACGCTATTTGGATGCTAAGAATAAGTGCCACCTGACAGTTTACACACAGAAATGTGTTTACTGATGGAATTCATGAATTTTTGCGATAAATAACTGAAACAAATATGTATTCATATTCTAATCGAATAACAATACCCATAAATTTCTAATCTAACAGACCCAACTGGGTAAAATTATCCGTGATTGTTCGAGAATGGTTAGAAAACAGAGAACCGTAATATGTATATTGTAAAATTGGAAGTATATTCTAAGATTAGCTTTCTATAGCGCATATACAATACTTCATAATGATTTTAATTTGTTAAAAGTGAGTACAACAGGATAATCACTTTTGTATATTTCTCACTTCCAGAAAATTAAACATTTATTCTATTGGAATCTGTATTTCGAACCGTTGTGAAAAATCTTGATAAAAATTTATAATTAGTTGAAATTTATGTAAGTGTACATTTCATTAACAGCGTATTTAACAAATAATAACTTGAACGATCAACATTTTGGTCAATATCAATAATAAGTCATTCGCATCATATAATAACTAATTCAAATTGAAAATCAATTTGCATAATTTTTTGTTAAAATGTTGTTCAATTTGTCCTATGGAGTCGACCCTAGAGCTTTCCACAGGGTTTTACCATACACATAAATATTTATCAGCATATACCAGTACCTTTTCTAAACCTTCCTCTAAGTGTAGAATTCGCAAGGGTGGCATATGACATCTAAACTAATTATCAAAATATACGTATATGTTTTTTTATTCCTAAATTGGTTATTGTTACAAGATTTAACAATTTGTAATAATTGTCGGTAATTTATCGGTTTTCATCTCAATTTTTTCACCGTTTACCGAGAAAAAAGAAAATTTCAGTAAATTTGCGGATCCCAATCGGTCAGTAAATTTGCGGAGTCCAATTAAAGCTCATCGTTTTGTCCAAGCTCATGCTGAGTCCAATTAAAGCTCATCAAATTTCAGTAAATTTGCGGAGTCCAATTAAAGCTCATCGTTTTTTTTGGATTTTTCTCTTTTAGTCAACAAGGTTAGATATGACCGCCCCAACGAAAAATTAAATGACTAATATTAAATATTCTGCTTCACTAAACCACTTTTAATGATTTAGCCAGAATTTTAAAATGATCATAGTCTATTCAATGTTGAATATTTTACTAAACCTTTTGATGCTTATTGGCCATACTTTGGACTCAAGAGACAATTAGCCTAGAGGAAAAAATGGCTCATAGTGAATCTTACTAGAATTAAATTTGGCCATAGAATGTCGAAAGCTGATAGTTTACGTATTGTATGTGTATGGCGACACTCTGTAGCATGGCAAACTCTAGAATCGAACCCATAGAACTAATTGAACAACATTTTTTGAAAGTGAACTGTTTCAAACAATTTTCACTCCGAAATATATCTTAAAATCTCTTCATAAATGATTTCATAAACCTCAAACTCTTTTTTCACACTTAATTCAAAAGAAACCTGCTGTCTGTATTTGTATAACAGATGATAACTCAGTTACGATTTCAGTTCGACCCGCTGATTATAAATAAAAACACATTAATAATTAACAGCAACAGATTATTTTATTTATTACTAGGCAATAACTTAAGAAAACTTTTAATTAATGAAATCAATAATATTTTAATTCGTAATTTTCATTAAAACTATTTTTAACTTGTAATTTTTTCATTTTTATAATATAATCATTATCATATTCATCTCCGGCTTGCCAACAAGTTGAGTACAAGGATGGATTGATTACGTCCGACCAAGCTTGTGAGAATGACACCACAAAATAATTTTCCATAAGCCTTGATCGACCCATATCTAACCAAACTAGAAGGATCTTGTGAAAAAGATAATACATAACGAACACGCTTGTCTAAAAAGTCGATTAAGCTGTTCTAGTCTAGAATGAAAAATTAAGCATGATATATGTATATGTCATTAATAATATGTTAATCTAAATTAAACTCCGCAAAGATGGGTGCTGAGCAAATTTAAGCTACTCATAGCGTTGTATTAATTAATAGAATAGTACGTAAAGCTTTCAAAATACATTAAAAGTTTGATTGGTGTTGGCATATAATATTTTACAACCATTTTTGATATTTTCACTTATGTTAGGTAGAGCTATGCTAGCTATGATATCCCAAGTTTTTAAATGGTTTAATCCAAATTTAAAAGTAAGTGGAAGATAAAATTGAAAGAATCATTGGTAATGTAATCATTCGTTAAAAGTGTGCAACATATGAAAAAATTGCTTAAATCGCTACTGGTTATAATTACGAACTAAATGCGTACACGGATCTACATACAACTACCATGCAGTACACGAATTCAATTTTCCCCAACTATTTGCTGGGTATATTTAAAAATAATGACAAATTTACGTTCCTCTCAAAACATTTTATGATGTCATCAAAAGTTTTTAATAAGCGAGCAAATTAAATATCAATGATTGAATATTGTAAATTTTTAGTTGCGACCAATATAGTGGGCAGTGGCATTCTATTATACTAGAGTGATAAATAATTAATTGGCTCACTATGTTATTCCAGTTTACCAGAAAATTACACTATACACGTCTAATAATAATTTTTGACTAAACCGCTGAATTCGATTTTGTTTTTGGAACAATAGTAATAATAGCATAGTTGTATTTTCATTAGAATTGTTTTTTTTTTTATTTATTTTGATAAATTCTAAGAGTCAAGGTTGAATAAAATGGCGACTTGGTTCAGTAAGCAATTCGTAATTTTGTATTTGCTTTATTATTAATTACGTAGCAAATTCTTAAACAATAAAACATTTATTGTGAATAATTTTTAATTTCTAATTGATTTATGTGTTATTTTAACTTTTAAGATAAAAAACCCATTATGGAACCAGCGACTGGTGAACATGCCCATCCCCTACAAATAGTGACCGTAGATGAAGAACACACGTTTGTATTGGATGAAGACAGATTAAGTTCAGTTTTATTACACGATAATGTAAAAGACAGAGATATAATTGTGGTTTCTGTGGCAGGAGCTTTCCGCAAAGGCAAAAGTTTTTTATTAGATTTCTTTTTGCGTTACATGTACTCTAAGGTACTGGATAAAAACTAATCAAGCCCTTACTGTAATAATTTAAATGATTGATTTTATATTTTAGTATGTGCATCATCGTGGAACCCATTGGTTAGGTGAGGAAGATGAACCGCTATCAGGTTTTTCGTGGCGTGGTGGTTCAGAACGTGATACAACGGGAATATTAATGTGGTCAGAAGTATTCCTGCATGATTATCCAAACGGAGATAAAGTTGCAATCATATTATTGGACACACAAGGTGCTTTTGATAGTCAAAGTACTGTACGGGATTCTGCAACTGTATTTGCATTGAGCACAATGTTATCATCCGTACAAATTTTTAATATATCACAAAATATACAAGAAGATGATTTGCAACATTTGCAAGTGAGCTACTTTGATATATTTTCCCTACAAAACGTTTAATTAGTAATATTGTATTTCTTTTAATTTTAGTTATTTACAGAATATGGTCGTTTGGCATTAGCTGATTCGGGTAAAAAACCATTTCAACGTTTACAATTTTTAGTACGAGATTGGAGTTTTCCATATGAAGCTGAATATGGTGCCCTCGGTGGTAAAAAGCTTTTAAAAAAACGGTTAGCAATAACAGAAAAACAGCATTCAGAATTACAATCCCTTAGGCGCCATATCACATCATGTTTCCAAGAAATTGCGTGCTTTTTAATGCCACATCCTGGTTTAACCGTATCAACAAATCCTAATTTTGACGGTCGACTAGCCGACATACAAATAGAATTTAAAAATAGTTTGAAGGAATTAATACCGATGTTATTAGCGCCAGAAAATTTAATTAAAAAAGAAATTAATGGACAAAAGGTTAAAGCCCGAGATTTAACACAATACTTTAAATCATATATAGCCATCTATAAAGGAAATGAATTGCCAGAGCCGAAAAGTATGCTTCAGGCAACTGCAGAAGCGAATAATTTAACAGCAGTGGCTGCAGCCAAAGATTTATATGTTCAATTAATGCAAGATTTATGTGGTGGTACTAAACCATATATAAGTCCTGAATATTTAGAGGCAGAACACTTGCGCATTAAAAATAAAGCAGTAGACAATTTTTCGGCAAAACGTAAAATGGGTGGTGAAGAATTTTCAGAAAAATATCGTGAACAATTGATAGCCGACTTAGATGAAAACTTCGCATCATTTAAATCTTACAACGAAAGCAAAAATATATTCAAAGCTGCACGAACGCCAGCTGTATATTTTGTAATAGCCATTATTATGTATATTTTAAGTGGTCTCTTTGGATTAGTTGGTTTATACACTTTTGCCAATTTCTGTAATTTAGTTATGGGAATATCATTATTAACATTGACATTATGGGCATATATACGGTATAGTGGTGAAATGAGTGATATTGGTGTACATCTTGATGAATTTTCCAATTTAATATGGGATCATGTAAGTAAAATTTGTAAATCATTTCGCTATCTCAGTGATTATATTTTAAATTTTAAACTTTTTTTTTATTGAATTAGAGGCATCTAGTAGTAAAATTGGTTGTCGGTGGAATGATTGTACTTGTTGGTGCAACACACTTGATTTCAGTATATAATTGGAAAAAATAAATTTCGAAATTATGAACTAAATTTTAAAAATTGGTAATAATAAATGTGTTGAAATTGAAATGAGTTAAAATTTATAATTATTTGTTAAATTGCTTGTATATCCTTAAATTTATATTTGACGATGTTTGGTCGACACATAATTCTTCAGCCTAGATTCGTAAGAATAAAAATATAAAAAGCAAATTGTTTTCCAACTTGTAGACGAATCTTGGCTGCGGTCCAAAATTTAATCAATTACACAGGTTAGGATGCATTCCATTAAAAAACAAAAATATGATCAATTAAACAATGTAGTTTGATGTCCAAACATATAATTCCTAAAAGCAGCAGCATTCCACCTAATGCAATCGCTTATATTTTTTTGATATTTAAGTCGAAAATTTCACTATTCGATTAACTCTAGAATTCAAAATAAGTTATCCGAATTTGTATTTGTTTTAAAAACATGTTTATAGGTGGTATATATTTTGATGTGAAAGATTAATTCAAATTCATAATTATTTTCATAATGGTTTGTTATTAGATGATCGAGTCTGCCCTTTAAACTAACATTAAAAATTGGTTATGTACTGCAAACTGCAATTTTATAATATTTTTGGTGATATTCCTTTGAACTCCAGTGCTGCGATGTTCTAACATCACTTCCATTCGCTTCGACAGACGTAATAATTTATTTGAGACATACTCTTCAACGTTACTGGAATAGAGTTGAAAATTATCTATTGTACGTCTTCGTTCTTCTGATCGAAAAATCCTATTGTTAGATTGATTTGTTTCTCTATTATAAAATAATGTTCTAAAACTAGAATTAAATTCATTAATTATTTAAAAAACTTAATTTTGACATTTTTTTTGCTGGAGTCTCCTTTCTCCTACAAAATTCACTTTGTGGTGGTAGAATTTGTAAAACTAACTGAAGAGAATTTGATTTTCGTATGCGACTTGCAGGGGGATTATAACAGTTTCTTTAAACATTCTTGAATTCACATTGAACTCAGTTATTTAATTAATTCATTTTTCTTTATTACCAATAGTATAGTAAACATTTTTTACAAGAACTATTTTTGTTTCAAATTGGGCGTGTTCGAATACTGTGAAAAATAAACCGTCTCGTCATAATTTTTTACATATTGCAAAATTACATTTTAAATATCAAAACCTTTCATAGATTGATGATTTTTATAATAAACATTTGCTTCAATTTCGATTTCTTCTCAATTAATGAATAATCCCTAATTAAAATATCCCATCAAATTTAGGCCAAAACTTAAACCAAATTTCTGACAGTCAATATTGATATTTCTCAGTTTTAGAATAAATCGTTCTTAATTCAAATTTCTGATTTCAAAAGCGATTCAAATTTTGTTCAAAACTCTATAATTTCATAATAATGAATTATAAAATTTTTGACTGACTAATTTCTATCCTCTTAATTTATCAAACAATTTGAACGATATTTAATATAATTATGTTTTTTTTCCTGATCTGTTTATAAAGTAAATAAATTCTGCAAAGCTAGCTGCACACAAATACATTTTAAAAAATGTCAACTACTATAGTATCTCATATTTTATATTTTTAGTTAATGAAACCAATTTATGAAGTATGCATGGAAAAGGGGATACACCATGTTGCTGCGCATGCTGCCGATATTGCAGTTGGTGGTTCATCACCAAAATCACCTACAATAAATGGTAAAGTGAAACATTCATGAGAATACGCCAACATCAGGCAACAACATAACCAACAGCAGTCAAATCCTGCACCGATAGTGATACCGATTGCAACAATACCAGCATCACAACAACTAGCAACCGCTGTTATATCACCATCGCAAATTTCCGTACTCAATACGCCGACTGCTAATAGTGTTGGTGTTGCAAGGAAAAGGCGAAAATCAAAAAAATCCGTGCCTAATAAAATAAAATAAAATAATTTACCTAATAATAAAACAACAAAAAAACAAACAAAAGTACTAAATTTACAATTTTAATTATTATTTTTCATTTACTAAATTTTATTAACTTTTAAAAATATATTTAAATTTATCAATTAATTTCAAACTTGCATATTGTTATTAAACCGTACACCTGTTTCGTTTGTTTGTATTTTTTCTTATCTATTGAATATTTTTAATTTTTATAATTTAAATTTTCTATATATTTTTTCTGTTTTGTTAAAAAATGAACTAAATACATTTTTTTGTTATATCGGATAAGTAAAAAAGAATTATATTTTTTATTAATTTTTTGTTGAAAAAAGAAATATATATATGTACACGTATATATAATTTCATTTATATAAATAATAAATATTGAAGAAATTTATAGATAAATAAGTTCTCTCTATCTTATAAATACTATATAATAAAAAAAAAAAAGAACAAAACTATTTGGTTAGTCTATTAAAAAAAAAAAGAGGACAACACTCGAAAATAAATAAAATTTAATATTAATTTTTTGTTTATAAATATTAATAGTGCATTATTCAAATTAATAAAATTAATTAAAATATATAAATTTTGTAAGAAAGAAAATAATGACTTGCCCTAGCATAAATAAGTATTGTTTTGTTCATTCGAAATTATCGTGTTGTACCTATGCACAATCGTTTTTCTATTGTTTAAAAATATTCCAACGTATAGTGCAAAACTCACTCTTTACCAGTCGTCAAATTTACTAGTATGGTTGTTTTGAAAAGGTTTTTCATTTTCACATAGTTTAATTAATTTTATTTTTTGTGAAGGCAACACTTCCACACCAATTCTCTCCAGCTCATAAAATTTAAATTGCAAAACCAAACTTTTAATACAGAAAAGATAAAAAATCATCATCATACGAGTATCAAGGAACCATTCCTCTTCTTTTTTGTTTACAACATTTATTTATAATTATTAGAAATTACCTAGTGAATTCTTATAGGCTAACACAAGAGGGTGCTATTATGAAATGTTTTAATTTGCGAGTATTTCATTATTATCAATATTGGACGAATTTGTGATATACAAGTATGTATGCGTTTATTAACATACGAAAAAGCCAATTTTTTATTTAATTGTAATTTTTTATTTTGTTATTTAATAAAATTTGGAAAACGTTTTTCAACCTAAAATATATGTGGTTTAATAATATCTCTATAATATGTTATAATTGTCCCACCGAGAAAAAACATAAATTCAAAATTGGAAATTCGTCCACTAAATAGCAGTTGGATTTTGACATGATTTTCGGACGAATACGAAGTGAATTTTTAAAATTCCACAACAAGGTGGACTTTTCGAGCAAACCCTTAATAGATATTCCAACACAAATAACCAGCAGATTAAATAAAAATAATTTCGTTAGTAGTTAGTAATTACAAAAACTGGATAGAAACCGAAGTAAAAAAGATAAAAACTCAAGTAATATTATAAATATTTTTGAATAAATCTATTTTAATTTTAATTTATTCTATGCGCCAAAATATTAAAATTTAATTTGAGCCGCGAATACCGAAGGGGCTTATTTTAATTCAAGTCACAATCAACAATAACATAATAAACGCTTTCAAATTTGGGTGGAATATGATGTTGAGAAAATTTATAGGTAGTGGTAGTAATTCTGTTGAAATTTAAATTTATTTTATTAATTCGATTCCACATAATTTATTTTGAAACCAGTTTCGAAATATTTTTATTTATAGAGAGCATCAGTATGATTTTTTAATATAAATTCATTTAGAATAAAAAAAATCTGAATTAGGTGTCCCAATGTTTTGTTTGGATTATTTAATTCTTGCGAGTTCGACTTATTCAAAGCAATTGTTGTAAAAATGAGATTGTTATTATAAATGGGTAAAAAACATAATTAACGAAGGCGATAAATGAAACATAAAATTCAAATAAACATGTCTATCCAAAACTTAGTATCGAAAAATTTCAATATCTTTAATTATGATTATTTATAAATTATCGTAAATAAAGGATTAACATTTAATTTACTATTTCATAAATAGTAATAACAAAAATAATTAAAATACTCGGTTTCTAATTTTATCCAACCTTGTAAAGCACTCATTTAGTAAAACACAAGAAAAAATGTATTGCGCTGATTAAAACGATCGACTTTATAATAAGAGTAAATAAAATTGAATAAAACAATGAAATTTCAGTACCAAATTTTAGTCGACCATACCAAGCATTCACGTAGTACAACACACAAAAAATTGACTAGGTAGCACTGATACAATACAATTTTTCAAGTATTTTACGTTATGAATTCTTGGAAAGGTCGACTAAAATTTGGTATCGAGAAACTTTAACATTTTTGTGATGGTACTATGCTAGAAAAAAATACTAATTTCCAATAAAATAAAAAAATTAATTTGCAATTGTATTATAGATACAGCACATAACCTTTTTAGTTGCACCTTGTGACAACAATTACTTGCACTCTGGCGACTACTAGCTTTGGCGTGACCCTATGTTTCGGATAGAAGCTTGATCGGTTAATGAGCAAACAATTTACTAGTCTAAACTTAGACTACTCAATTTACTCCACCGTTCACACTTGAATTTACAATTAATTTTGTTTTTTATTCATATTTGTGATTGTAAACAAACATATTTTGATATCGCAATTAAAACCTAATAAGTCAATAAAAGTTATATCACAAACCGTTTATTTTTTCATGGAAGACCAACTAAATGATCTTAAATGTTGATCAACAAAAATGCAGCTTTTTTATTTCAGAATAATATACATAATAACACGAATTATCATTGTTAATTAATATTCATTTTATAGAAGTATACAAAAAATAAATACAATATTGGCGTTTTAAGTGTCGCTAATTGTGCTACTAATCCACACGAGCAAAAGGTGATTAAAGTGTGTTTATACATGAAGTGGCCTATTACAATTTTATTTTATGTGGCTAGATCACCTTACGCTATAGTTTGAAAAAATTTCACCAGATTGTGTTACCCGTTACTTTTTTGTAGTTAGAAGGATCAAGGATGCCTTGTTGAAGAACAGCATTGGCAGTTTGTACAGATAAGATGGTTATTATAGATTAGCCCTGTGGCCGATGTCATTGAACTGGCGTGCGCAGATCAAGTAGAATAAAGAAAAATTGTTTATAATCTTATCTGATAAATTAACTTTCAAAAATTAATTTAAACTTGTTCGTCTCCATATAATTTTAGTTTGAAAATGTAAAGAAAAATACCCAGGACAGTTACCAAAAAAACTCAGATTCCATAATCTTTGGAAAAATGCTGCACTTACATATAGTAACTGAATTACCCAGAGTAATAAAATTACATTTTTTAGGATGTTATGTTTCTACCTTTCATACATGTAGTATGTAAGTATAATTATCATTAAAGCATACGTAATTTAAGCCGTGGTTTTTAAATTTTATTTATAAGGCTGGTATATTTTACAATAGGCATTTCTGCTTCCACTGAGGAACCAAATTTAAATACTATATTTAAGGTACCTGATAAATATCTTCAACGGGGCCTGAATGAAATTCGGTTGTTATACAAAAGTAAATACGTTTGGGGATAAGTTGAGATGTCATTATTGTTAGTAATTAATACAATGAATAATAGTTCCTGAATAGGAATGTATAGAAGTAATGTAGAATTTTAGCACAAGATTTTAACTAGACTCACCGTCAACTAACCTGTTTATTCTCGAGAACAATAATTTGTAAATGTCCCATTCTGCGTTGATCGAGATAGGTTTTGCGGAATTGTTAAGTAAAGAAACTGGTTAAAACGCATTAAAGTGGATATATTAATAGTTATTCGAATATTGTTACTGAACAGTGAGCAGAACCGACCGTTTTAATTTGGCTGAATTCAATTCTTAAAATTAATCAATTCTTTGAACATAGTAATTTAATTCACAAAATCCACTAAAAAAAAATTTGCGTTAAAATTTCTAATCTTCACCAAATACCTTGAACATTGCAATACAAAAGCAGTATTTTTTAATTTATATAAAGCTATAATTACGCTTGCTAATTCGATTTAACTGAAAATGGATAATACATTTAAATAACTTTTTTATATGATCGCGATAGAATCGTCCTTAATCACATCAAATTGAAACTTCCAACATATTAATTTGAATGATGCACAATCAAAACATTACACAATTTTGTGATTAAGTTAATTATAAAAAAATGAATACCTAATATGTCTAAATTTATAATAATATTAAAGAAAAAACATTTTGATTTTAATATTAGAGTTGATTTTTATTTAGATAAATATCCTGTATAATAAATTAATTTAACCGAACAGAATTATCGTAAACTTGATATACGATTAAATCACAAATTTCGAATATGTATTTTTGGATTTCAGCATTCATACATAATAATTCTGATAGGATCTAGGAAATTGAAATATACAAACGTATAAAAGCTTTAAAAAATAATTTCGATGTTTTCGTTATTAATTGTTTCGGCTTATCAATTGTGATTTTGTTAAACCAAAAAATAATTTTGTTTATATGGATAAAGGATTTTTTTAATTTGTTTTTAAATTATAGCTAGATAAATTTGGCGATGAATTTTTTCAAATATGTATAGATATTGAACGTTTTGTGTTGTATTTTTTAATTAAATTTACTATTAAACGTGTATTCGTTTCTCGAAATCATTAATATATATATATATATATATATATATATATATATATATATATATATATATATATATATATATATATATATATATATATATATATATATATATATATATATATATATATAATATATATATTTATATATATATATATATATATATATATATATATATATATATAAATATATATATATATATATATATATATATATATATATATATATATATATACATATATGTATATATATATATATATATATATATATATATAAGTACATATACATAGATAATTTATAAACAATGTTAAAAATGCTGCGATTGCTCAAATGTTTGGTATGCACTTTGCTTGAGCAAATTTGTCAACTTAGCCCTCAGTTGAAAATGTAGAACCCTTGAAAATATAACCGCGCAAGAAGCATATAAAATATATATGTAATACAATTATTAGAAAAGCGTTAATCATTTTATAAATCCTAAAACCGATAGTTCCCTCCTTTTGATTTAACAAATATTTAACGGTTTAAATTTATATAAAAATAATAATATCATTGTTATAAATAGTAATTATTATTAAAAAATCAATATTTGAAAATTGTAAAAATTTAAAAACAAAATAATAATAATTAAATAATTTTTTTTCGGTGTAGGTAAAAAAGCAAATAATTAAGAATATTTTTATATTAAAGAAAAATACAATAATGAAATGTTAAGAAATTAATTATTTGAGATATAAATTAAATTGAAAATTATATATATTAAAATATTTATTTAAGAATACTGATAATTCTTAGTAAAACAACAAAGCAAATATATTATAATACTAATTTTGGAAATAAACAAAAAACATAAAATAAAACCTTTCTAATAAAATTTTATTAAAAATAAATACTGTCGTGAGTTTTAATGCATTAACTATAGTAAATGGCATGATACAGAAACGTAAAAGTAAAAGCTTTGTTATAAACCTGTGAGACTGTTTAAGCTTTAAATATTATTTTACACCCCATGACTTTCAATGTCCACTCAAACTTAAATTCCAGTAGAAAAATAATTCATATCATGATTTCCAATGCAGAAAAAGAACACGTGAACTTATACATCTATTTTCAAATTCATAAAAGCTTTAATAAAGAAACAGTAAAAGTGGAGTAGTTGGAAATGCTCGGTCCATTGGTGTGATGGAGGAGGGAGAAAGAAATTCAGGTGAAAAGGATAGCAGCCAACCGATTAATATACCTTTCGATACATGAAATATGGCCTGACAATTTAATTTATTCAAATTTCATAATGATTGGCTCCGAATTTCCAAGTTTTCTTACCTATTTCGATTTATGTTTAAAATTTTAGATCGACCATTTGAGCTCTATTTTAATCAACTTTGCTAATCCATAGAGATCCAAAATCGCTAAACAGCATTCTTGCTGGACGCTTTGTTCTATTAAAATTACAAGTGATCAGGTGCCGGGTTCAAGGAATTCCCAATTCTTGTAATTACCCAATTGCTAATTTTATAGAGTTGGGTTTTACAATTAACCAGTTTAAGGGAACCGAATATTGATATCAGATTGATATTTCTTAGTGTACTTTTCGAAAGAATGCATTACGATATAGATTAATCGGTTAATTCATATGACTGATTTTGAATATATTGATATGGCAGCTACATCAATTATTCTAATTAGCTTATTACTTTATACGCTCTTAAGATTTTAAGATATTTTCCCGTTTCTTTTTAATTTCAAGATTAAAAACGATTATTAAAATTAAGTTAACAGTTATTATTTATATTTATTATAAATATGTTTTTTTTCAACAAATAATCTAATTATTTATAATAGCATTAAAAAAATAAGGAAAATAAATGGGAATCTGTATCACAACATAATTAAATTTATAAAACAATCCTAATAGTTTACCATAATCGGTTTCGTAGTACTAATTTTATTTTCATACTTTGATACGTTATATTCGTAAAAGAATGATTTCCCATATTCAAATGTCCCGATCATAATTGCACATGCTGGCGCCACTTTTGCCAAGCGCGGTATTAGACCGGCGAATATACCTTGGAAACCACTTTTTTTAAAAAGACTAATTAGAGCCGATATTGTTGTTGTAGTGGGAACTGCTGCTTTGCTCCCTATAATTTGTTCACCCAATTCAATTTGTTTGTGCGTTTTGACTACATCAAATGGAGTTGTGATTAATGCAGCCATCTGTAATTTGTGATAAATGGTTTTAAAAAAATGTACACATTAATTGGCAATAGTACGTACACATCCAGCTGCTGCACCACCAAAGAAACTGAATGTGAACGAAGGATTTACTATATTAAAATTAGATTTTATTGTTTCGTATGATGTCCAATAGATAGCGGAAAATGGAACATCTCGAAATAGAGTTGGTGTCCAACCTTTCCATAAGCCACTCACTCCTTCAGCTGCCACTAGTTGTTTTAATGCATTGCCTACCTCTGGAATTAGAAACAGAGGATTTTTATTCGATACATTTAAATAATTAGAAATAGTTACGGTAATAGTTTAAATGCTGCGATTGCATTTTAGTTCTAATTAACTCTAGTGGATTAACCACAGTTACCGTTATAATTCGTGCTGAACCACCAGAAATTAATGGAATCCAAAACGGAATTTTAGAATCTAAAAATGAATCAGAACATTAAATTGTTTAGTAAAAATGTATTTAAAACGTTATAGATACCTTTAGCCCGATTTTTAATATACAAATCCTTAAATCTAACCCTCAATTGCTCGTACCCTACAAAATAAATTATTGTTGTAGGAAGCGCTAATACTAATGTTGGACTCAATCCAGACCATAGTGATTTCACACCTTCGTGCCGACTAATTTTAAGAAATGCGTCCTGTTTTCAAATGAAATAGTTACTTAATTAGAATAAGCCCGGTAATGATTACATTTTAATTACATACTATAGTTCCATTTAATTTCAATTGAGATTTCATATTTCCATTACATGGGCATATATGATCCATTAGCCCATTGCAATAGACATAACATTTTGAAGATAATAAATTCCTATGTTGAACCTGTAATCGTGTTTTAACAACGTCAAGTGGTGTCACTGTATTAAAAAAAATCAATTAATTAATTGCTGTACAATCAAATCCAAATTAAATAACAATTGAGAATTTCATCAGATTTTTACTTACTAAAAAGAGAGGTTATAATTCCTCCGGTACAAGATGAAGCAATTTGTTGATACGGACGTATTCTAAACCGAGGATCATCCATATCCCATTTTCCTCGTATTTCTAACATTTCTTTTGCTTTTGATGAATTTGATTCCATTTCTAGTTTTGAATTTATTAAATAACTTAACATAAAATTTATTTGACTATTTAAATAAATACATTCTAATGTTTTCAAAATTTAATTTTATACTGGCCTCTAGGAGCCTCTACTATTTTCTATTTGACTTTTTATAATTACCAAAAAATAAATTTGTATCGAAAAGTAAACTGGTCGAATAGAACTTCTTTTCACATACAAATTTCGTAATCAGTAATCAGTATGCAGCAACAATATGCAACATCAGTCGATAAACTGGATTTATATTTACAATAAAAATTGTTAATTACATAATAATTATTTAACATTCATATCATATGTTATATTATTGTTAAAGTTAATTCTTATCACTATGTACGTTTTCATTTACATGCATGTTCTGTTATCAAAATTGGCTTATTAAAAATGATAATGCGATAAATTTTATACGTCCAAGAAATCTGAAATAGTATGTGTTGGGGGTAAATACTGTTGCGATATTATAATTATTATGTAGTACTTTCAATGAAATCGCAGAATTTTAATGTTATAAATAATTAATGTTTTAGTCAAGTCTTTAATCTTTAAAAAGAGATATGCAAATTGCTAGTAATGATGATTATAAAATATATAGACTATGTTGTAATGACCGGAAGGAACTTTGTATTACGTCGCAAAAATTGTCGCTATTATTATAATTATTTATAAAGAATAAGAACTATTGTAGGCATAGCTCTTCGGGTTCTGTATTACATGTGGTATTACCACCACTGTACAATGACAGAGGCGTACAACAACTTCTGATTTTTTCTACGTCATCGTTGCGTTGGTGCATTCTATTGTTTAATGAACATTGTACAACACCACGATGAAATTGAAGATATTTATACATATGTGGTTTACTGTCAATGAAGTATCAGCGTGAATATTGGCTCGTTCACGTTCTGTGTGCTGATCCAGAATGAATTCCCACATCTCAACGTGAACTATTTTATGGTGGACGCAACCGAATGGACAGAGAACGACTATCTAGGTATCTTCAGCTTACGACAGCATGAAGTGCAAGCTCTGGTATGATACCGATAATGCCAGGTTGTTGATGCAGTGTGACGAATGAACCATGTTATATTCCATCTTATCTTATGACAATAAATATATTATCTTAAGATCATCTCTCCATTGTTGAAAGAATATTGAAATGATAATAATTCAAATATGTATAGGAAAATTAAAATTACATGCAACATCATGCAATTCATACTTAACGAAAAATGTTCGAATAAAAAATGGAAACTGTACGAATACACCTAGTTTAGTTTTCGACCACTTTCGGTGTATACGATTTCGTCAAAATATCCATCAAATCTGTCGTTAAAAAATTGTTATCAGAAAAACAGAGAAAATTTTCGGGGCGTACGGTGCAACACTCGTACCACAACTTCAATTTTGTACAGAATACAGATAGAAATTATTAAATTTGGTGTTGTGACTTGTGTGTACAGTACTGCAAATATTTTTAGTATACATTCAATTAATAGTAATAATTATAGTTTAAATAAATATATTGTAACAGTGATAAATATATAATCAATCCAAAATGAAATTCATTGGCAAATTGTTTGTAGCAATAGGATTATTAAATTTGATTGCGGGTCATGAAGAAGATGTGCACACGATTCAATTGACTAAAGATAATTTTAATGATGAAACTACAAATAATAACTTTTTTATTATGTTCTTTGCACCTTGGTAAGTTTTAATTAAAGCAATAATTATTATTTTTAATTTGATTTACGTAAAGTATATGATTTTGCCGGGTTGAGTTTCAGTAATACGATAGAATTTATATACAACTAATTAACAAACACGTCCGCACACCGACTACAGATGATTTGTCACAAAAATAGATCCAAATTTATTTTGGATTTGAAAATAGAACAAGATGTATTTTTAACTTAACTAGTTAAATTTAAGATTTATATTTTTTCGTTTATAACCACGTACAAATTAATTTGCCATGAAATTGCATATGGCGGAGTCTCTAGATTGGACAATCAAGTTTATCTTGTATTGTATGTGAGTGCCGTCGTTTAACTCTAGTATCAATAAAATGATATCTTATTTGTTTTGCGGATTAAATATTTATCACAATTTACTATAAATTAAAATTTAGAAAACAGCAATTTAGAAAAAATGTTTGCCGATCACGATACATCCTCCATTTTTATCTTAATTGGATTATCCGTTTAGAATTTATATGTAATTCATGACAACGACCTTTCGATATATATATACACACATGATCCCACGACTTTTTTCAGAAGCCTTTATTTGTAACATGACTTTAATTAAGTACATATTTTAATTCTTATCAGTAGTTTGTTGTACTAACCGGAACGGTTGATTTCACTAATGTCCGATTTAGATGTAGAAAAATGCTTGCCATGCAAAATTTTGCAGGCAAAAGCGAGCTACACAATACAAAAAAAATCCATTAGTTAAACTGAGAAAGAGTATGTAAACAAAAATGGCGATGCTATAATAAAACATAACCTCAATAACAATTAATTATTTTGAAATGGATAATTATATTATTATTTATTAAAATATACATCTTCATTAGCCAAACAAAAGAACAAAACTCCGCTGTAATAAAGAAATTTAGCAAATAGAAAGTGGTGGTTGGTCAAAAATAAAACTCTTTTTATAATTTACACACAAATTAATTAAGCTTAATTTAATTTAAATTCTAGCAAAAATTTTATTATAACATTTATTTTAGGCAGAAATATACGAACTTATTTTATAATTCGATCAATTTTGGTTTGTGTTTAAAATATTCAATGATGCTGATATCAATTCTTGCACTTTAGCACCAACTTTTCGACGATTTTTATTTAATACATTTGATTGTTTTGTTAAATATGATGTGAATGAATCAATTGATTTAATTAAATAATATTCATCGCCATTGGTTGACCACATACGATCATTTAAAGATACTAGCCGAGTAAATGTTTCCAATTTATCTTCCAAATCCTTCAGTAGTACATCATTATGGGCAAATGAACCACCGGTGTCATTACGCATACACATTACTGCGGGAGCCAAGTATTCATATCGTTGGTCCAATTTAATTAGATTGCTATAATATAAACAACATTTTAAGTCCTCACAATAATGTCAAAGTATTAAAAAACACTCACCTTTGCATAAATTATCAAGTACTTTGGCGGCAGCTGAATGTTGTAAATTTCGTTCATGGTATTTCCATAATAAATCAGTCAAAATGAGATTATCGAGATTTTTATCGACCGTCTGTTTCAAATAAGCTCCCAATGACGGCTCGGAAATTCCAAAAAGCCTTCCGAGTAATTGATGCGACAACAACCAATCGTAAACTGAATAATTTAATAATTGATCAGAGGTTTGCAATGCAATTCCACCAATAGGTAAAATATTCTGTGAAATGGTATCTTCTTCAACACCAAGAAACTCATTCAACGTAGTATCCACGCAATTATTTCCTGCATTGACACACGTAGCATTTATATAAATTTTCTTAAGCATTTGAATGATTTCTTTATAACAATTTACGTGATGTATACGCAATATAACCCTCTTGATCTTCAACTTGTTCATTTTGACGATTATAATGAATTGCCGCATCATTTGGATCTAGCTTTGATGCACAAATCGCACATAATTCAATGACACTTTTATAAAATTCTGAATCAATAAATAGCTTACACAATACAAGCCATTTCTGTTGTTATTTCAAACTTAACTATAAAAATTTGACGTCTATTCGCTGATTGGTTGGATATATATTTTCTAAAAATGTTACCATAAAATATACTCGGGTTGAATATATTTTATGGTAACATTTTCATTATTATGGTAACATTACCGGAAAAAGAAAGACAAAAACGCATGCAAAATTTTGCTTGTTTATATTGCTGTTCTTGTCATTCACACATAAATTGTAATAAACTAGTGTCTTCTTTTTTTGCCGGCCAAACATTTTTCTACATCTAAATCGGACATAACTCGTTATCAGCAATTTTCCCTAAAATTTACTCAAAGTTAACCAAAATTATTATTTTCAAATGGAAATTAGCTAGTAATTGATTTGCGCTTTTGATTAAATTATTATTGTGTGGTTTACAATATAAAACCGCTAAATACTTACCGAGCATGATATTGAACAACTCTTAAGTTTCCCACAGGGTTCACAAAATTTGTTTAATCGTACAGACATACTTATCACATTTAATGATGATCATTGTCTTTAGATCGGAAAATGAACTTATTGCTGATATTTCTTTATTTTAAAAAATGTCAACTATTTATTTATTTGTTGATATGTATGTGTTGATATATACAAAATAAATAACCACACATTTCATTTCGAGCGTTTTGATATTAATGAGGGTCGCAAGCTGAATCTTATCCAATTTATTTGTTTCCTATTTCGTGTCGTAACTCGGCCTCTTCTCACTTTGTACCATTTGGAAGCCAACCCCTTTAAAAATAAAATAATATATCCTACTGGCCCATAGGCTTATTAATTGAAATTGATGCATTCTGAAAGTACTAATATGCCTGATTATTCTACAAAAATGTCAATTAGAACTTGTTACAACTAAAATTAGAGATCCAACAGTTTTTTTTGAAATTAGGGTATCTTGTAGAAGCAGTCTGATAATAATGCATAATTTTTCTTATACTAGGTGTGGGCACTGCCAACGTTTAGCTCCAACATGGGAACAACTAGCCGAAATGTTGAACAACGAAGAAGGAACTCGAGTGAAAATCGGCAAAGTCGATTGCACCACAGACAATGATCTGTGTTCACAACATGATGTAACGGGTTATCCAACACTTTTGTTCTTCAAAATTGGAGAGCCAGAGAAAGTTAAATTTCGTGGAACACGTGACTTACCATCACTAACCGCATTCATTAATCAACAATTAGGTGAAAACAATTTAGATGATGATACCGATAACGATATAGAAGTGCCAAAACCAGTACAAGCTGTTGTTGAATTAACTGACGAGACATTTAACAAGAATATCGCAAGTGGGAAATATTTTATTAAATTCTATGCACCATGGTGTGGTCACTGTCAGCGATTGGCACCAACTTGGGATGAACTAGGGAAATCATTGGAACACGATACATCTATCACGATCGCTAAAATTGATTGCACACAATATCGGCCAATTTGTCAAGATTTTGATGTCAAGGTAAACCATTTCATTTGACTCCCATTAATCCATTTATAATTTGATTCACGCTTTTTTGTTTTCTTTTTATAGGGCTACCCAACACTCTTATGGATCGAAGATGGTAAAAAAGTAGACAAATATTCCGGTGCCCGCGGACACGAAGAACTAAAGGCGTACGTTGAAAAAATGGCTGGCAGTTCGAGTAATGAAAAAGAAGATGATAGTGCTGAAGATGCTCAAGAACCACCAGTTATCCAACTAATCGGAAACGATTTTAAGCATGGTACAGAAAAGGGTGTCACATTTGTAAAATTCTTTGCACCTTGGTGCGGTCACTGCAAGCGTTTGGCACCAACATGGGAAGAGCTAGCACTTAAATTTGTGGGACGGTCCGACATTAAAATTGCCAAGGTAGATTGTACACTTGCTGACAATAAAGACTTATGTGCTACAGAAGAAGTTGATGGATTCCCAACGTTATTCATATATAAAAATGGCGAAAAAATTAGCGAATACAATGGAAGCAGGTCGCTAGAGGATCTATTTGATTTTGTTACCCGGCATTCGGCTGGTCACGATGAATTGTAAATATTTTGTGTTACATATTTAATAAAAGAATCATCAACATTTTTATGTACAATCAATTTTGTATTTTTCGGTGTAATAGTGGGAATTTTTGAATGAATTTGTATTTTTTAATTCTATTTAACTCGTTAACGCCCACATTTTATAACAATCTGCGGATTAAATAGTGTGTTGGGTAAAGGTATGTAAGTATTTGAACAATACGAATAAATGGAAAAGAATGTTTATTATGAACTAACATACATTCGGGCGAATTACTACTATGGTTTGCGTATCAAGATATGGCAGTTTATCGTAGTTTCCCTTTATTATCTATTATTGTATCTATTATCTTATTACCACTGGCAGATAAATACAATGTTACCATTTGGTTTAACGAAATTTTGAAAAATAGTGAAAATATATCTAAAAAAAAAAATTAAATAAACAAAACCAAATTGACAACACCCGGTTATTGGAAATAGGTAAAGTAAAAATTCTTGTTAAAAAACTTTTGGTGCGCCAACTTTATTAATTTGAGTCGATAACATGAAGTCACGCGAGTTTACTTTGGAAATTTGCAGTAATTTCCCTTATAGTTATTTGTTATAAGTTATTTGACTAAGGTACGATGATATTAAGATAGTTTGAACAAAATTTATTTTTAACCCTTAACTGGTATTGATGGGTCTGGTTTTTGAAATAACACCGTTATTTTGGTTTTGTTTTATTCTATCATTTGTGACTTTTCTATTTAGTGCATTATGAACCTGCGTAGCATTCGGTTGCGTATTTTATTAGTTTGGTATTAGTTAAATTGTGCATGCATGGGTCAAATGACATGGTATAGTGCCAGTTATAAGTACTTTTTTACTACCGGATCGCCTTCAAAACGTCGTCGTTGCCAGCACTGTCCCCATAACAAGAGTCGAAACAATGCGTTTGTTGTCAAGATTTTATTTGCGGGACATGTACTTTGACTCTGTCAAAATTGTTATAAATTAAATTTTTTTGAATTATTTTCTGTCCGTTATAATTTTATATTTGTTATTTAAGAATTGATTTCCTGAATTTTCATAATTTTATTTTGAAAGTGATATTTTATAAAATAATGGAGTTCCTTATTAGTTTTTAGAAAAAAACAACAAATGACTAATAATTTGAAAAAAAATTAAACCAACAAAATGCTAAACTAGTCATATTTAATTATTTTTATTAAAATTAACAGTTTTTCATTTAAAAATGGGAAAATTAAAATGCGGGTTAATTGACCCATGTATACCAGTTATGATACAAAAAAAGTAGATACCAGCTAAGGGTTAAAGTTCCAAATCAATTGACTTTCGAAGATGATGTAGTTTATTACGTTTATGGTAGAAAAAAAATTCCCTCGAACTCTATGATATTCAGAATTCTCTTCCACTGTTTGGTTAATATTCCGACAATAAAATATAAGTTAGGTACATAGTTAGCAGCTTTCACTGCACAAATATCGGTTATCGAAAATTTAGTCTGTGAAATTAATTTGGTGGTTTTAAATGGTTATTAATTATTAGTAATATGTAATTACTAGACTATTTGCCAGATTTCCGACACCTTATTTGTATATTTTAACTTACTAATTATAAATAATGAGACAAAATTGTTCAAATAAAAATTAAGCTTTTTGCAATTTATATATATGACGTGGGGAAAATTAAACTTCATGTTTCTGATTAATCCTCGATTAATAACTAAACTCGATTAGGTAATAACAATTCTACTATGAAATTTGAATTTAAAATTAATTTTTTCTAAATTTCTAAATTAATCAATGCCATGGTGCAATGCAAGACTTGGACTCTAACGTAAAGCGCAAATGCGAAAAGCCTTACAATTGTTGCTCAGAACGCAGCAAGCAATTTATATATCGCCCACAATTGTGCTGAAAACTTCGATGTGTACAAGTTGAGCCGTTGATGAACAAGAAGTGCGTAACCTGTCATGATAGCTTGCTTAACTACTCTATTAGGTATGTATGTATTGTAGTCAAATATTTTACGTTATCCATTAATAAAAATACAAATTTTTTTTCAACTGCTTTTGTTCAATATTTATTAAATTGTATGTTTTTTTTACTAAACAAAATACATTTTACTGACACTTTTATAAATAATTATGGTAATTCAATGTTTTAAGGTATGTAACTAAAAATGTTAACATACGCTTAGATTAAATACATTCAATCATTTAAAACATTTAAAATAATTTTTTTCGTATCTGCAATATGGAATGACGTATATGTTTAATGTCTGCGTGTTTAAGATGTGGATTTTGTGTATTTTTGTTTATATTAAAGAGAATAATCAAATCGATCAATTTTTGTTTCAGTAATTTATTTAAATAGTTTTTTAATACAATTTTAGAATTTAAACTGTATAATATTCAAGCCTTTTTGGAAGGCACTCACACACGGCCATTAATTAGAAGTTATTTTTTTTTAAAATAATTTCTTACCTAATATTACAAAATAAATATTGTCTTTCTATAATTTTCAGTCACTTTTTGGTATAATTCATCACAAGCTTATTATTAAGAATATAGGCTTGAGCTTTTGGTACTCAAAAAAAAAATCGATTTTATATTTCTCTTTACTTGCTCGAATAGATTATTAATGTTTTTGGAACTTAATCGAGCTTTAATTTTGATTCTAATGATAAAATTAAATTAATGTTAATAATAATTTATTATATACTATATATTAGAAGAGTAACACCATAAATATGCTAATTACATCATTTTTAAATACATATATTTCTATTAATTTTGATTTTACGAGTACATACATATATATACATAGTTATGATTCAACGTTTCTTGCACGTTTCTTGGTTGTGGATATTTAAAAGATATATTTGGTTAAAACTAAGTTTTTGGTAAACTATTAGGTAAATTATACAGATTTTAAAGTGTTTTGCACTGCGTGTAATATATGTATGTATAGTTAGTCATTAATTAAATTTAAATGTAATGTTATTTTATAATAGTTGCCATTATTTTATTTTACTATGTTGTATTATTCAATCTATAGGTCATTGCTTTATATAATTTGTGTTATCGAACCCTTAAATAAAAGTTATACATACACATACACCTTAAATTTTATATTTTAGTATTGTCTCTTAACGACCTAATACTGACTAGTGTTATCATAACAACTAAATGCTTTAGAATTATGATAATCATAAGCAACCTGGTTTTAGCAGAATTTGTAGGAATCACTTAAAATTTATGTTTTGAAAATATTTAAAATTTATTTTCCACTTTTGAATGCTTTTGAAAATGCAACTTTTAATAAATTAGGTAATAAAATAATTAATGTTTAAGCGCTTTAACAATTCTAAATGGTGTGCATTTGAATTTATTTAACTAGCAAGGCATCCTTTTATTTATGGTGCTTAAGTTTACGCACTCACGTTCCACACAAAACATTTTACTTGCACTTCTTAAACTAAACTAAAATTAACTTTTACAAATAAAATTCAAACCCTTTCAAGTTTTTAATGATGTCATACTTTGACATACTTTGTCCTGATGAAGTTTTTTAGTTAGTTTTCAATTCTATCAAAGCAGAAGCTAAATTGGTGTTCAAAGTTTGCTGTAAATCCCAGTATTATATTTCAGTAATTTCATACTGGTTTCTATTAGCTCGTGTAAAAATTAATGGATATTCGGCTGTAACAGAGAACTGAACGGAAATAACAACGAGAAATACGATGATATTAAATCTTGAAGTCTCAGAGACAAAATAAAACCACTAATCTGTGAGTTGTATTATCTATAGTTTAAGAAATTAGGTGAATTTTGTATAATAATACGACGCTATTGTGGCTAAGCCCATTTTTGCCGTTATACTTTATTGAATTAGTTCAACCGATACCTGATTCGATACCTGAAATAATTATGCTACTATTACCGTTAAGTCTTTCTCCAAAGCTTCAATAAAATACTGATTTTTGGTGTAAGGTGTATTTGATTATTTGCCATTGGGAGCTACTTACCATAGAAAATCAATTAATTGGTACTAGATTTTAAGCGGACAAAGTGTTTGTTTCACGTTTTCAAATTTATTAAAACTCTGAATAAGCAAAACGTGCCATATAGGGCCTAACAAAATACATAAGAGAATTTTGCTTACAAAAAATTAAAATATATCAATAATTGAGATTTTTCCTACATTGCATATTTAACAAATCATATATCAACAAATTTAATATTAATAATAATTTCTTTCATTTATTCGCAAACAAATTAAAACATAAACAACAAAATTACATATCACACATTAAATTATAATATCTGAGTACAGAAGAACAAAACATTTTTTAATCAATAAAATAATTAGTTTATGTATGTACTTAATAAAATTAATAAAATTATTGCGGGATTATTGTACATATTATCCATTTTGGTTAATTTTAATTTGGTTTCGTTTTTTATTTTAAATAAATTTATCAGTTTTTTTTAGTGCTCATTTATTTATAAGCGTACGTATTTCAAGCAAAATTATTTGGTTTACTCCTGTAATTACTCGATCAAAATCACCGCAACAAATCGTTGGCTTTTATGGGAATACCGCATGATAACATATAGTTTGATAATGGCGATGAGTATTTTTTACATTTCCTCATCGCATGATTGGGCCTTTTAATAGAATTATCGCACGCAGCGACATAATTAAATTTTTTATAGATAATGCCATGTTCTATCTGAGTATAAGTACTCGTAACTAACCATTTATATTTCTCGTATCATATACCACCATAATTAATAACAGTTAATCACAGTTTATTGTTTTTAGCAATAATAAATATTCCAGTTATCCAGTATAGTATATAACACACGGCTTGAACACGTTTCTATATGTACATACATACTATCTTATCGTCAAGACTGGCGCAATAATAATCGACGTAATTAAATTCGAGCGAACGAATTGCAGATTTCAAATAGTATAATAGTGTCCAATGTATATTTAAAAAAAAATTAAATAAATAAATAAATAATTACAATTATTTAAACAAACAAATTTAAATTTAAAAATCATTTTGATTCTTTTCTATATTTTTTTGACATGTTATAAAAAAATAACACAAAAAATAATACTTAAATGGTAAATTTACTATTTTTAATAAAAATTAATTAAATAAAAATATGTAAAAAATTAAAAAAAAAAAAACTTTTAAAACTGTTTTTTTTATGCGAGAAAATAAAATTTAAATATTTTCTAGATTTGTTTAAAACATTTGATAATTGCGTATATGTTCAGAATTATTTCCTAATTTCACTATAGCGGCCTCTTCGGTTGCATTTGGATTAGCAAGATCACCGCCATATGGTGTGCCAACTGATCGCAGGAATAAAAATGCGAGCAATAGGAGACTTGACCCAAACAAATCACCAAGTGCTGTTAAATACGGTATTGCTGAATTATCTGGATCAATTTTCCATTTCCACATTGCATGTATGATTACATGGGCTATGTATAAAAGGGTCATGACTTGAATTAAGCTAACAAGTAAATATGAAAAGACAAACGGAGCACCAATTGTTGATTCTGACAAGTGTATATAGTCAGCTGCAAATATGAATAAAATTTGTCCAGGAATTGACATTAGTATTAAAATACGTGCGGTCTTGGCGTAAGGAACTGGAAAAAGAATTTTAAAAAAATGCATTATTAAACTATCTAAATCTATAATGTGTTTAATTTAGTTTTACCTCCATTGAATAACGCTCTCCACGGTAGTTCAAATATTTTTGAATGTGGCGGAACTATTCCCAGAATAGAACTTTGATGCAACATTGTTGATATTTTGCTTGCTTGTACGGATACAAGATTACCTCCAATGCCATTGATTATCGGTTGAAATACGACAAATCCATGGAAGACACCTACTGCTGCATCTAATACTAGGCCACCCATTCTGAAAAAATTAAATCAGTCATGTTTAAAAAAATATTCATTTACTAACAATATAGTGATTAAAACTCTTACCCACTGATGAATAATGCTGACAGTACAGGTACCCAGCCCGTCGTTAGCACATGTCTCGTGTACTTATTCCGAATTACCAGAATTATCCAAAATGGTAATAGGGTGAAATAAATACCAATAACAATAAAGGTAACCCATAAATGAGTATCTGTTAAATAAATTAAAAAAATAATTATAAATTACAAAATGTAATAAAACATTATAGCTTACTCAAATTCTCAAATAATAAAGATGATATAAGTGATAGTAAACTAATTGAAACAACGTCGCCAATTGATGCAGCCAACGGTGTTGCCAAATTATCGGGGTTCATTTTAAACCGTCTAGATAATAATATCACAGCCACTAAAACAAAGTCTGTTGTAAAATAGAAAAATGATTTTATTTTCGAGCGAAATATAAAAATTTAAATATTTATGAATTATGTATAATTCTAGTTACCTAAAACAAAACAAGATGAAGTTGCGGTAAACATGCTCGATGCAATTACCAGCATCGCATGATCAAATTGAAATACCCCATTCATTATTGCGCCAACGATAATTGCAAAAATGGAAACAATGAATGCAGCGACGGCAGCTTGAACTTGAACCAGGGCTATGTTACCAACAACCATGTGAACTATTTCTTTAGCCGAAATCATATTTCCTAAGTTGGCCTGGGTCGATAACCGTGATGCTAAACACATATCTAAATTCCCCTTCAATCCTAATAGTGCTGGTACTAAGATAAATAATTCTGTTACATGCACGAATACTGCCCAATGCTGGAAAGAAAATAATAAAAATAATTTAATTGGTTTTATATGGATTATAAATAAATTAATATATAAATAAATAATCTTACATAAGCTTTCGTTTAATATATTTTTTAATAATTATAAAATTGATTTAAATACTGCAAGAATTATAATCGAGTGTTAACAACAAACCCGTTTTCTAACTATAGTATTGTATTAGTGTCTTTGTAACCGGGCCACCGCAAGTATTTACTTAATAGGTTTGTTTCTTTGCTTAAAATAATATAAAGTACTCGTACCTGCTCTTACAAGTTTATTAAAAGCAGCTAATTTTGAACCATAGTCCAAAACGGGAGCCAAAATATTATTTAGGAAACATTATTTAGGCTTTTTTGTTGACCCATTTCGCCAAATATTAATTTTTAATGGCTGACATACATATGCTGACGACATTAAAATATTCAAAGTAATCAGAAACATTGACGATACATCTGCACTGCAAGATGATTTAGACCGAGGTACTAGCTGTTGCGAATCCAATCGATTACGACTAAATATCAACAAGTGCAAAAATATGTCATTCTTCCGAAGAAGAGGTCCTTACAATTGCGAGTATCGTATTAACAACGTAATTCTATATAGAACAGATGAAATTCGAGGTTCGGGTGTTACATTCGCAGACAATTTAACATACAATAAGCACATCGACATAATAAACTTTATGTTGGGCTTTAGTAAGCGGTGGTCATGGGAGTTAACGGACATTGAATGTCTATTCACCCTCTATGTTGCCTTTCTCAGATCCTAAAAAGAATTCAGTTGCATCGACAGCATTCAAAAAAAGTGGTTGTTATATATATAACAAAGAAGGCTGGAATTATGACAACAATCTCCCATATCACGAAAATATTTCTCGGCTATGTACCACCTTACATTGAAAGATGTTATAAATTCTAAAGAACACAAATGATAGGAAACGTTCTGCTAGGACACATTGACGCATCGTATATCCTGGAAAATATCTCCCTTCATGTTCCAACTAAGATTACTCGTTAGATTAATTAAATTCAATTGAACATCACACTGTGTATAATGTGAATGAACCTATCAACCGAATGGCCAAACAGACACCTTAAAGTATGATTTAAAACTATTTTTCTAAGTTAATTTTATCCATGTGTGAGTGTATATCTATTTCACTTATTTTGTATGTTTTATTCAAGCTATACAACCTTCAATGTTTTTAATGATGTCTAATGTGTTCATTAATTTTATATGTAATTGTTATGTTTGAAATCATATATAGTTCGTTCAGGATCCGCACGCCAGTATACTCGCTGCACTCTTACTTCCTGCATACAATATCGGGGATCTTCATCAGATCTCTGATCTCGATTTTGTAATGTACTCGTACCATTTTCGCGTTTTGGGCTTTGAATCACAAGTAGATTCTTCTGTCAAATCTCTCGTATCCGTCGGTCAGCGTCATTTGTTAGGAGTTTATATTTTGGGAGTGAAGCAAGATTCCCTGCTGCCACTCGCTCTCTAATATTCTCACCCACACAGTTATCGTGAGTAATAAGAGAGCCCAAATATTTAAACCATCCTCAGACGTGTAATGTCCACTACTAAAATCTGGTGTACTATTGTCCCGATAACCAGAGATCATGTATTTTGTTTTGCAAAACTGCAAAACTTTTCAAGCAGCATTGAGAGTGCCTCTCTGTCGTTCTATACAATCATATCAAATTTGTCCTAGGTATTCTAGGGCAGACTATAAACTTTCTCGGTTGATCGAGTAGAGTAATAGGTTCACTGAAATCCATCCCACCGAATAACAAGAGTATGAATTCGTTTTAATCTCTACATGGCCCTAGCGAATTCATCTCATGGGATGGAGCCTCAATGCAAATCTCTGCAGTCTGTATTTGAGGTGACTCAACTACAGTCTGTGTCCAATCCATGTGTCGAGTACTGCGTCGATGTTGACACAGAGATTTCCATCCCGGCCCTGAATGGCTGGTAATTAGCTTCCTCAATGTTGTCGCTAATATCGTTTCTTTTGATTTTCATTTATCAGACCTTCTTCACCACAGTCGAAAAGTTTTGATAGTATATGGCGATTGACGATAGTTTGCTGAAATTGAAGTTATAATATGTGCGTAGTGTGTATACAGATGATATCCAGGATTTTGGTTAAAATCAAATAATCGGCAGATTATCTATCACATCTACACAATATCGGTTGTTTCATAAGGTTCCAAGTTTGAAAGTTGTTGCTATATTTATGTTGTTATAATTAGCTTTCTTACACAAAGTATAGTGCAGTAACGTAATCATGAATATGATACAAGTTGAGATTTTAGCGGAAATATACACAAGTTTTAATCATACCGCGAAAGTTAATCGTAAATCTTTTTATTTCTATTTTAATTGCTATAATTATTTCAACTCATTTCTAACCAAATGCGTATTTCACAAAGAAAATTCAGCGAAAAAATGACTACCACTTTGTAAATAGTTTGCCTACATATTAGGTGAATTATAAAATAATACAAACGTCATATAGAATATTATAAAAATAGATTAAGCCTTATTTTAATTTTGTAAAGATAGTTAGATGTAAGAAGAAAACTTTATGTAACATCATTAATTTAAACTATGTACTTAACTTAAATCCGTAACAAAATAAAATAACTTACTTCAACCCGCCCTAATATAATACCAGCTGCTATAGTACCAATACCAGCTATAAAAAATGGTATCGATACCTGTAATGTTGTTTTCCACCATTCCTCCTGTTTAAGTACACCATTTCTTACAATCTTTTCATCACCATTCTCGCCATTATCACCATCCGCGCCACCACCATCTGATCCAGGATCAGGTTCTGAGGACGCTATGGACGTCGTGATGATTGAACTTAATGAACCGGTTGTTGATGAAGGATGTAATGTGGATAGTTTTTCATTATCATCTAAAAATACAAAAACAAAAGGAAATATTTTAGTTATGCGCGTAATCATTATTAATTTATATTATAAGGGCATTAGAGACGAAATTGCATCATATATGTATATACGCATTAGTACTGCCTCTTAAGAGATCCCATCTATATAGCACGTTTAGAAGCTTTTTGCATATTACATAAATAATATCAAAAAATTATAATTTATTTTTTAATATCATTTATTTTTAGATGTACAAGCATAATATCGCACATTACATACATACTTAAATACATGTTTAGTCTAACTTATGTACACGTGACTAATTTTTTATACTTTGTTATATATTTTAATTAAAAATTATGAAAAATATTATTATAATTTTCATTTTAGAAAAACTAGCAATTTCACTAATTAGTACCAAGTTTTTAAAATATATAATTGAGGATGAATGATGTGCACACGTTTATATACATTGTATATAAACATACATAATTATATTTTGTAAATAAAAGTATGATATGTACATATATAGTTGTATATTTCTAATCAATTGTAACGTAAATATTTAAATTAATAGTGAAGAGGAAGTATATACACTATACATACACATCATGACAATAAAAAGAAAACAGTAATAGTTTCAATTAAAATTGTACTGTATATGTATGTATGTAGAAAAATTGCATCTCATGCAATGTGAATTTTTTTTAAATGTACAATAAAAATGAAATCCAATGTTAAGGCTAATTTATATAAGATTTAATTCAGTCTGCGGAATGTATTACGAAATTATAAGGTTTTATTTGCATATATAAGCGAGTGATAGTGACAGTGCTAATATACGCATAGTATAGTGACACCATGGGAATATTTAATTTATTTATGTACGTGTGTGGATTATATCACCTATATCGAGCTTGTAAATTGAATTATTATATACTGTTATACATATAGTTATTTATGTTAGTAGTACTTGTCACGATTTTGAAATAGTTTCAACAATTATGATGAATGTTTTTTTTCGTGATATTACGTTTAAATTATAATATAGAAAGAGGATTGTCACAATTATCACAATAGTTCACATTTCGAAATTTCAATTATTTACAAAATATGATTTTAATCATTTTACAAATAGCGTATTAAATAATACTTACATTATATAGTAAAATAAAATTCCCAGTATTTTGCGAATAGAATTAATTGGCTACTATTTTTAAATTAAAGCAGAAGTGGAACGTTACAAACGTACTTATAATTAACTAAAATGTATGTTTTATGTACATTTATATCTGTATTACATCAATACCAATCGTTTATCCAAAAATATAATAAAGAAAGCAACTTTAACAATAGAAAGTGCTTTTAAGCTCGAAAAGCATTATTAAATGATTTACGGGTCAAAATATAATCGTTTTTAATTTCAACCGATTTTAATAAAGATTGTAACCATAATGCGTGCTATTTTTAAAATATTTATTTTTAGATAGATAACAAATTCGAAAAACACATTAATTGAACTAAAAGAGTATTTATATCCTCAACCGGGTTACAAATAAGTAATCTGTGTATTTGACACGAAATTTTTTGATTAAATTACAGGGCTGCGACGATATTTTCGATATTCGATAGGTATGTATGCTTCTAGCCCGAATTACTATTCCTATCGTGATCACATCCTGTTCGATTCAATTTCTATCCGTATATTCGATAAAGTATCGCAGTAACAAAATTATTTGTATTTTTATTCGGTAAGGATTAAAAATCACTCCATGAACACTGAATACATTTAGTTATTTTTAAGAAAAGTGTGCTTAAATCTTAAATGATTACTAAATTACCTAAACAAAATTGCAATCTTCGACTAAACGAAAAGATCCTCAGATTTCGCTACAGTACGAAAAAAAAACGATATTATGGATTTTACTAATTGTTTTTGATAATCAAGTAAGGTTAGTGACTAAACTAACTGGAAGACACATTTTATGTCATTATAAATCAATCATCTCTAAAATCTGGATCTTTTGAGTTATTGGTATTTATCTATAGGCTGTATTATGCTGCATTATTTTAATATATGCCACAGTAGTTCTCGTTAGAAATATATAAACATTTCAACTTGCAACAGAAGTATTATAAAATAAAAGTAATCTTTAACTTTTCTTCGATTTTGAGGCCGACAGGTTTAGGCTTTCCCAGAATTTTATTTGTTTGCTAATCCAATTTTCAGGAAGGCGTTTCATTTTTCTTTCTTATTTGGCTATTCATTTCTAGAAATTCAGGTTCGATTTGAACTTTCGATAAGTTCATACTTACAGTGAGTGGCTTTGAAATTCGGACATTTTCAATTTTGAAATTCGGATATTTTTAATATGAAAATAAGATACAGATAAATAGATTTTTATTTCAATTTTTATTTATAGTATAATTCATTGATGTGATAGGTACAAAATTCATTAATTAATTAAATAAAATCATACTTAAAATTATTTTAAATTCAATAATTACTTATTTCAGTACTGAATTTAAAAATGCCGGTTAAATATTCGGACAAGGTCAGATACCAATTTAAAATTAGTCTGATATTTAAAATTTAATATTTAGCTGAATTGCCTTTATGCGTCAGTACAGCTTGTACTCGTCTTGGCATTGAGTTAACTAAGTTTTGAGTAAAATTCGATTCAATTTCCCTCCATTCTTCCTCTAGAACACGCTTGAGCTTGATTTTACTCTGAATAACTTGTTTCTGCACCCTTATATCGATCTCTTCCCATACATTTTCGATTGGATTATTATCCGGTGAATGAGGTGGTGACTCCGGGCAGTTGTATAATAAATCGCACTTTACTACGTGGACTTTATGTTTGGGATCGTTGTCCTAGTAAAAACTAAAACAATCAGATATTCCTAGTTTTTCAGTGCTGTTCCTCAAACTATCACGTAAAATTCCTAAAAACAAGATTTCCGACCACACTTGCAGCCATACAACCCTGTTAAGCAGAACTTTATTCAAATTCAAAATTTAGTTATATAGAAAAATCTAATCAGTGTAAGAAATTCAGTCTTCTTTATATTATTATTATTGTTATAACTAACTATAAACATTAAAAATCTTACATCGACAGTAAAACACGCGGCTCTGTTTTAGTTTGGGGTTGTATGGCTGCAAGTGGGGTCGGAAATTTTGTTTTTATTGATGGCACAATGGATAAACACGTATATTTAGGAATTTTACGTAATAATTTGAAGAGCAGCACTGAAAAATTAGGAATATGTATCTGATTGTTTTTGTTTTTACCAGGACAACGATCCCAAACATAAATCCCACGTATTAAAGTGCTTTTTATAACACAACTGCCCAAAAGTTTTGGAGACACCACCTCATTCACAGGATATTAATCGTATCGAAAATTTATGGGAGGAGCTCGATATAAGGGTACGGAAACTAATTATTCGAAGTAGAATCCAGCTCAAGCGTGTTCTAGAAAAATAATGGGGGAAAATTGAACCGAATTTTACCTAAAACATTGTTAACTCAATGCCGAGACGATTACAAGCTGTACTGAAGCAAAAAGGCAATCCAACTAAAAACATATTAAATTTTAAATATCAGACTAATTTTAAATTGGTATCTGACCTTGTCCGAATAATTAATCGGCGTAAATTCAGGACTGAAATAAGTAATTATTGAATTTAAAATAATTTACTATGATTTTATTGAATTTTGTACCTGTCACATCAATGAATTATACTATAAATAAAAATCTATTTATTTGTATCTTATTTTCATATTAAAAACAAAGTCGGTCTTTGTCCGAATTTTAAATCTACTCACTGTATTTGTATTTTCAGAACTGTCGGTTGAACATAATTTACTGTCAGTCAAATTGGGATCCTCGTTAGAATCGCCTATAATATCATTTTCACTGCTGTGTGTGGGTAACTCATGTGTTTGATTTTCTATTTTAGTTAATCGTGTCTTTGTGAGATCAGCAAAGTGAGATAATATACAGTATATAAACATTATCGGAGTCACTTTAAGGCTGGTTTCCGGTCCCAACTTGCCCTGGGAATATGCTTCCAGGATAGGGTTGAAAATAATATTCATCAATTTCTGGTGTACCCTCATATTAAATAATGTAATGTTATTTTCGTGACTATTAACTGTATAACAATTCTGTATAACATGATTCCTCCTCAACACTCCACAAAATTCACCACATCTCTAATATCAGCATATTCAATGAAGTTTTGATTTTATATATCAAAATTCGTCACAATCATCCTACAAGAATGACTTAACAAAAACTAATTCAAATAATTTTATATTACCTTTTTCTACAAAAATATCATTTTTTTTTTCAGTTTAATCACTAAAATAACATAAACGAAAATTGGTTTTATTCTTAAATCGACACGTATTCGTTTGAATTATAATTTAAGTTGCACCTAGAGTTTGTTGCAAATGTTTAAAATTCATTTTAATCTTGCAAAGAGACACAAACACCACGAGTAGAAAAGATATAGAAATTATTTAGTCTCTATGGCTTTTTACACGGTCTTAATTCGGTTAAATTATCAATAATATCCTATTTACTACTAATGCTTCGGATAACAACTATAAAGCATCATGAGCAGTAGATTACAAAGCTCAGTTGAAAGCAATTTTAAATTGTTTCACAAATTAAGGTGTTTTCTATATGATTCTAATTAAATTAATACTTTAAGTATCTTTGAAGCCTTTTATTTAAAATTTTCTGGTTTGTTTTAACGAATTTGAAAAATTGATTAAAAATCACTTCATTCGAGAATTTCAATTTCAGAGGTAAAAGTGTTGATTTTAAAAACATGTTATCTCAGTTTTTCATCCCAGAAAAAAACAAACCATTCATCAGGCAATACAATTTCATCCCATCCCAGTTTTTTTTGTTTATGCATAACAAATAACATAACATAAAATTTTTAAATTATTCTATCCCATCCCAGGATTTCAATAATGTATATGAAATATTGTACTGCACTGCTATCTTCTAAAATCTTGAAGGGACCAAAGCTTTTGTTACTTGTTTTGCAAAGGTTAAGGTTAGGATAAAATTTTGATCTAGTGAACAGACCAAGTCCGGCAATCGGCCAAATTCTAATGGCCCCACATTAAAAATGTATATGGAATATTTTACTACTTGAAATAGATATTTATATCTTCCAAACCTTTAATCGAAACATGTTTAATATAGAAATTTATTCCGTATTGGAATACTTTACTATACCATGCCATAATATTATATTTTGATTGATTCATGTTATCGGATAGAATCAGATTGCATCTGGAAGTCATTGGTTGCCTTTAAACTGGCTAAATATTATAAGCTATTTCAATTTTTGTTGTCGTACATTTTGTCATAAATAATAATTCTACGCCTCAACTTGAAATAATAAATTTGAGATCACTCAAAAACCTACTTCAAAAATTAACCAGAATCAATGCCAATTTAATCAATAGTGTAAATACAATATACAAGCACCTATATTTAAATTCCACTCAAAATACTAATTTGGCACATGGAAAATTTGATAAGCGACCAACTTACAAGAAGTATATATCAAGGTGCCCTATATATTTAAAAAAAAAAAAATTTACTTGACCTTAATTTATATTATTATTGTTATATATTATATATAGCTCGAAATTTCCTATTTGTACTGCCAGAACTAGTTTAGTTTATTTAATCCTATAATATTTACAAAGTATTAAAGTATAAATTTGATAGCATCAAACATACAAATTATATAACATTTAGCCGAATTTTTATATTTTCTCATAACCGGTACTCTGTACGTACTCGTATGTATAGTAATATGCTGAATACAAAATTTAATTTAAACAAACATACATTTTAATTTATATTAACATTGTTAAGACTGATCTCAAAATGACACAACTTTATTAAACTTATAATAGTAGACCATATACGTATCTAATTTAAATATGCCGCACTAGTCCAATCTAGTACACGCTCATCGCTTTAATATCACGAACAATAAAAAAAAACTACATACTATCCTATATTAACCTTTATGGTAATGAATTAGTTGCACGTTTCTGAAAATACATAACACAATTTCAATTAGTTTCCACAAACGTTATATCAATTTATTGAATGTTGTATCTTTATAAATCTATAATTAAATAGTTCACTGTAATTTTAGAGAAATTCAAATTATTGATCGACAAAAATCGAAAGGTCACATGCAAATGTCATAGTTGTGTATCTGCCGAGTTTAAATTCTACTGTACTCATGCCGGTAGGAGAGTTCGTGGTTCAATTATTTCATATGAGAACACATAAAACGTGAATTTTTTGTAACAATTAATATTTTAATTAAGTGCACGTTTTGTATAAAATTAAAAATTTCGCTAATTGGTGATATATTAAGTATTAACTGACGTCAGCTAGATAATGACAATATAATATATATATATAGTAATTCCTTATTAGTCTTCCGAATATATGAATCATTTTTTAAAACATAATCAAACGATTTCTAAAAACAGTTATAATGTAATATATATTTATTATTATTATTATTATTATCCATAAACTACCTCAATAATTATTTTTTAAAGAATTTCGAGTATGTACTGACTGATATTTACCACACGCACCTGATAAATGGAACATGCGATTTCGTGAATTTTAAAAAATTAAATCGCTTAATTTAGTTAAAAAATAATTTCAAATTAATTTAAATTTGTTATCTCGCACCTTCCTTTAAAATTAAATGTATTAATTGTTATTGTTAATGGAGAAATAATAATCAGTGCGAGAATATTATCATGTTCCTTATTGTTATTATTATATAAATAAACAATAAATATCTTCAATTAGTAATTTGTAAATATTATATGTATACATATAATAATAGGAAGCAATTATAATGGTGTAGACGAAATTACATTTAGATAGCATATAGTACGAGTACTTTTATATTAAACACGACGCACTATTGACTTAGCCACCTTGAAGACTCTAGAAATTTCACCCTATAACTGCCTAATCTAAAACATGATCCAATTAATTTGATTAAAAATACTAACATTGTTTACGGTTTTTTCAATTATAACATTTTAATCTATATTCATATACTATTTCGTGATAACTAAATGGAATATAAAAATAAAATAGATCTAGACTTGGATCTGCCATTTCTACCGTCAATCAAATTTACTGAAGTTTAGCTATTTTTTATACCGGAAATAAAAATTTATCGGAATTTTACAGAATGGCTATATTCCAAAAGAAAATAGAAATGACCTATAATTTATATACTTTACCAACAATAGTACAAATATAGTCAATTTTTCAAGTATGAAGCAAGTCTTAATTGGTTTAACTGTATTAGCTATTTCATGTCATCGTTATGATAATTTTTGTTTTCCAAACTTTGACATATAAAATTAATTTTGATAGATAAGTAATAATAATAATAAACAGTATTAAAGGTCATTACTGGCCCCTTATTTCGTCAACAATTTGGCTAAAACGGTTTCGATCCTGAGCATGGTCTTCATACTGTCTAAGACAATCTGAAGAGGCCAAGTCGTTCTCTACATCGTGGAACGACCTCTGCGCCAACCATATGGTGGCTCTCCTTTCAGAGATCGCTGCACACTTCGCTCCGGATCAGCACGCAGAAAGTGACCGAGCCAGCGTACTCGCTGAGATCTTACTTCATGTAAAATATCGGGGATCTTCATCAGATCTCTGATCTCGGTATGTATACCATCTATTTCGCGTTTTGGGCCGTAAATCACACGCATGATTCTCTCCTCAAATGTAAGGAGCCATCTCTCGTACTCATCCGTCAGCGCCCAACTTTCTCATCCAAACATAACAACGGGCCTGATCAACGCTTTGTAAAGTTTTAGCTTCACGGCACTTGATAAGTGTTCAGATGTTAGCAGTGGCCTTAGAGGATATAAAGCACGACCGCCAGCTGCCAGCCGCACTTTAATATCCTCACCCATACACTGTTATTGTGAGTGATTAGAGAACCCAGATGTTCGAACCTCCTCTCTCCCTCAAACGTGTAGTGGCCACTACTAAAATCGGGTGTGCCATTGTCCTTAAAACCAGAGATCAGGTATTTCGTTTTGGACTCATTGATATGAAGTCCAACTGAAGCTGAAAACTCTACAAGCGGATCAAGTATTTCTTTCACTCCGTTCCTATTCAGTCCAATCACGCATATGTCATCCGCATATGCAAGCATCTGATTGGACTGGCGATATAAGATGTTACGCTGAGTTGTTTCAGTTTTAAGAAAGATGTACTCCAACATAAGATTTAAGTGTATCGGGGACAGAGCATCTCCCTGCCGAACACCCGAGTTAACTGCAAAAATTGTCGATAGCCTGTTCTCAACTTTAACACAGCATTGAGACTGCGTCACTGTCATTTTACACAGTCGTACCAATTTTGTTGGCATCCCTAGGTACTCCAGGGCAGACCACAAACTCTCTCGATTGATCGAGTCATAGGCCTGCCGGAAATCCAGGAATACCTGATGTACGGAGATGGAAGTCTCATAATATTTAGATAGAATCATCCGCAGCGAAAAGACCTGATCAGTGACTATCGATTCGGACGAAATCCTCCTTGATAGTTACCAACCAAGCCCTCCGCTAGAGGAGTGATTCTATCCAATACAATATATGACAGTAACCTGTATGCTGTGCAAAGGAGAGCTATACCTCGATAATTCTCACACTTCAAGCGGTCTCCCTTCTTGAAGATAGGGGATATCGCGGCCACTTTCCATTCGTCAGGTATAATTTCGGTTCGCCATACTAATCGAATAAGGTCGAAAAGACAGTTCCACAAAGTATCCCCTCCGAATATCAAGAGCTCGGAATAAATGCAGTCCATTCTAGGTGAGCGGTTTCGTTTCAATCTCAGCATGGCTCCTCAATGCACATCTCCGCAGTCTGTATTTGAGGTGACTCAACAACAGTCTGTGACGCATGATGGACACCAAGCAGGTCGGTAAAGTGTCCATTTCATGTGTCGAGTACTGCGTCGATGTTGACACAGAGGTTTCCATCGCGGTCCCGAATGGCAGTTGACGCAGACTTGAAAGCACTGTGCAATCCAGAAATTCCTTTAAAGAAATTACGTGAACTGCGCTCATTGATGAGTTCTTGTACTTTCAGAACCTCGGCCTTCCACCATTCTCGCTTTTTCCGTCTACAAATCCGCTTAACTGCCCTCCTAGTAAGAGTAGCCTTGTTTTTCCTCGCAATTGTGAGACGTTGTTGTTCTTCACTATGGGCTATATTTTTTTTGACGACACTCGTCATCAAACCAATCATTATTGGGTCTGACTTTCACTGTACCTAAAGTCTGTTGAGCAGCACTGACAACCGAAGTTTTCATTCAGAAGTTCACAGTCGAAACGTTCCATGCGCTTCGCTGTGTTCCCAGACTTGTACGAAAACTTCCCCTGTAGCTTTGCAGCGACCAAATAATGAACGCTGCCTACGTATTTGGTTGCTGACCGATAAGTTCTCACATCCTGCACAATCCGAGCTCGCCCTTTTAAAATTAACACGTGGTCAATTTGGCTGCGGGAAGTTTTGCGAGGATGGATCCATGTTTTCAAATGTATCTGTTTGTGAGGGAAAAATGTGCTTGCTACTCTAACATCGTGAGCAATTACAAAGTACATCATTCTCTCACCATTATCGGTCGCAGTTTCGTATCGGGAGTACGGACCTATGTTTTCACACAAGTCGGCCTAATTTCTGCCAGCTCTAGCATTAGAGTCCCCAATTACCATTCTAACTTCGTGTTCGGGTATAGATCCCATCAGATCATCCAAGTCATTGTAAAATGAGTCTTTATCTTGAGGCTGGCTGACTTCTGTGGGTGCATGTGTACAAATTATCGACAGGTTAGCTAACTGCATGCACAAGCGAAGCTTCCACAATCGGTTATTGACTGCTTGGAAATCCAAAACAGCTTTCTTTACCTGCGGCCCATGAAGAAATCCAGCTCCAAGATTTCCGAGGTCATCACCACTGTATAATAACGTATAGCCCTGGGACACATGGTCTCCACTTTTAGGCCAGCGAGTTTCTTGAAGAGCAACGAGTTCCAGCCGATACTCCTTCATGCATGTGATTAGGCCCTTTAACGCTCCTGGTTTCTTAAGTGACTGCACGTACCACGTGTCGATCCTAAATCTCGTGTCCGGGTACTTGAGCGGGGGTCCGGTGTTGTTTTGGCGGTATCCATTTTTCCGACACCAATAATTCAATTCTACTTATATGTAGAAATTCAACATTACAGCAAACTTATTATTTTAGAAGAGGGCCAATAACTATATATAGTTTTAGTAAATGTTGTTAATATATAATATATAAATTTGGAAAATTATAATATTCGTATATTCATTTTAAAAATGTATAGTATATTCTTAGCATTTTTAATCTTGGCACACATTTAACATTTTGTTTCCAAATTGTATCACGATAATTAACATGATAGTAAGATACTCAGGAGTGTGTATACATAAACTCGTCAATAACAATAATTTAAATGTTAGAAACGTCATTTGCAAATGTACTCGATCCTTGCTTTCTATAAGTCAAAACCATTTGTTATTTTGTTTATGCTGCCAGTCAGAATAATGGCAGCCGAAACACGCGGAATAACTCAGAAATCCGTATGTTCACTGTAAGTTATGATCGACTACTGACGTATGTCAATATATGGATATACTAGTAATATGTGGTTTAATGTTGTATAATTAATGTTTTTTGTAATTTATTAATGAAACTATAACTAACATTTATAGGAATTTAGCAACTGAGTAAATATTAATCTTGTAACTGAATTTTAGATGGCACGTGGAGAGGCCTACACATATGTAAAATTCATGATATAAAATATCAGCAATTTTGCACAGGGCCGCACTAACGCTGTGTTCGGAAATGAATACGTGCCGGGTTTGAATATGTGAATAGCCCATTGCCATAATAACTAAAAATATTTTCGTCACGCTTAATTGAGACAAATATTTAAAAAAATGAAAACACCAATAAAGTGGATAATAAAGAACACTTTTTAGGATTTTGTCCAATATCAAACTCGACGGGGGAAGGATTGTGTAAATTTATATTAAACAAAGTAAGTGATATTGATGACATGCGCGAGCATAAGGGTATGATAATGGGGCTAACTTGCGGGGCAAGCATAACGGGTTGCAAAAGGAGATTTTAAACAAAAATCCCCGTGCTTTTTTTCTACCTTGTGCTGCACATACACTCAACTTGTTGGTGAATGATGCTGCCAACATTAATTTTGAATTTAGTCGAATTCTTTAATATAATATAATAATTGTTTACGAGTTTTTTCTTCGTCGACATAACATTGGGACATATTAAAAATACATATTACGAAATTACTGATAAAACCGTTAAGCGATACGCGATGGGGAAGTCGCCATTTATGCGACCATTAAAAATAATAAGACCATTAAAGCAAGGAATTGGTGAGATTTATGATGCTCTATTCGACATAACCGATAATAAGATAAAAATAAAGATGATAAGTCACGACACCAGGCGAAATGTTTAACAACGAAATTAAAATCTTTTAAATTATTATGTTCAGTGGTAATTTGGTATGATATTTTAAATTACATTAATGAAGTTAGTAAAATGATGCAAAATCCACAAATAAACATAAATTCCTGTATAGAGAAGTTAAATAATTTAACTAAATACCTTTAGAGAGCCAGCGATCTGATGATGGGTTTTTGGAACTTTTAAATGAAGCAAAACAATTAGCCGAAATTTTGGAAACCGAAACTAAATTTCCCGATATCTCTGTTATAAGACGACGAAAAAAAAAATTATCGGATGAAATCAAAAATGAAAAGGATATCGATGCTGTTGAACTGACCAACGAATTAAATATCGAAATATAATATAAGCCAGATTTATTAGGGCCAGACATTTTAGAGTATATTATTGAAAATAACTTATGTAGTACTTTACCAAACATAGTATAGTTGCTCTTAGAATACTCTTTACATTGCCAGTTAGTGTACCCACCGGAGAAAGGTCTTAAAATTTGCAGAATTGAAAGCTCGCAAAGTGCAATTTATTTAAAATTTATTGTTTTAAATATTTTATGTTAATTATGTATTAAATAAATATGTGAATTTTTATGGATGAAATATTATTCTAAAATGGTAATTTTTTTTTAAGTGTAGAAGGAGGCGGGCAATTTTTCATATGAACACTCCTGCGCTATAGGCGCTGCCGTGATTTTGCATCTAGTTAATATTTTTTATCAACAATTTTATGTTTGTGCTGTTAACTTTCAATGATGTATTAATAGTTTTTTGTCTTTGAAATATCATGTGTGGAGAATTAATATCATGATACATAATTATAATGATAAAATTGTTAAATGTCAATAATTATTATTTTAAGTGCTATATACGCAGATTATTAAAAATACCAATAATAAAATTATAAAACCTCATAAAACCAGAATTTCTCTGCAATATTGTTTCATTACGCTCAAATTTCTTAGAATAGATAATAAAAATTATATAAAAATTCAGCCAAAAATATATTTCAAATAAAGATAAAATTATAACATATAATACAATAATCATATTAAATTTAAATATTAAAAGCTGCTGTTCTCGGAATTTTGTAAGTCTCCCTACTACTATTTTTCTGGCTATATATTCGATTGTGGGCTTACTGTAATCTAAAGAAGCCAAGTCGTTCTCTACAGTACATTTTTAACGGTCATACATATAGCTAATTATTTCATTGTTCTGGCATTTTAAAATACTGGAATGGCATGATACAATTATTGGCATCTTATAAATGTATCAATTGTCCATATCAACATAAAAATTAACGATTGGTGATGCCAAATACTGGACACAATCTGGTTTAATAAAAGTGTACTATATGTAATAATGTGTTGTGTATTTCGACATTTGCTTCAATTAACTTTAACGAAACTAAACGAAAAGTTCTTAAATTGTTGCTTTGTTATGCTTAGATTCATATCTATATGCGTTGGATTCAAAGTATCCCAGTAGAAATATGTATGTAAGATAATCATAACATATGTGTATTGTTTATCATGTACTAAATAAAATTGCGAAAAACAAAAAATTCAAAACTTTAATGCTTGTTGCTACGATGTTCGATGACTATGTGGCTGGAATAATTATTTTATTTTAAGCCATACAATTCTATATTTTCTAGTCAGGCCACAGTTTTCTATCTTACATTGATATCTAAACATGATAAAATTTACAGAAATTGCCAGTTTTATATGAATTTGGAAGTTCAGGAATTTCTTATGAAAAATCCTACCCGTGACGGTAAGTGGAATAATTATTTTGTTTAAGGACATAAATTATGTTTTCTGGCTAGTCCACTGTTTTCTATATTAGCGATTTGATATCTAAACATGATAAAATTTGCAGAAATTACCAATTTTATTATAAATTTGAACGTTCAGGAATTCCTTATGAAAAATCTAGCCCGTGAAAGTAGGTGGAAAAATTATTTTATTGTAGTTAATATCAAGGTATGACAAAAATACCGAAAATTACAAATTTTATATGAATTTGGAAGTTCAGGAATTTCTTATGAAAAATCACGCCCGGAACGGTAGCTGGAATAATTATTTCATTTTAGGCCATATAATTTATAATATAATTAGGCCAAATTTATATTGGACCACGTGCTTGTGCTGTCTTCAATCACCCCCAAGCTTAGCGTTCGGTCTAATTATTTAAATATTACTTCTTGTACATCTGGAGCAACAGAATAATGATGCTGCTTTGTTGGGCAATTGCTGCCTATATCAATATGGTGTTCTACCTGAGCCGTTCTGCCTAACTCATGTTGTTAGAATGAAGGGTAATTGATATAAGCCCGTCTGGGCTTGGGAATGTTACAGGTTTGTTTATTGCCGGATGAGATTCAGAACAGTGCCTCTATATCAAGATCCTTGAAACTTTCAATATTTGATGGCGAAAAAACAGGTAAGTCGAGCCGGAGATGCAATGTGCATAAAACCCAGATGCAACTATACAAGCCAAGAAATAAATCTCAATGCTGCAGAAAATCTTGTGAACCACTTTTGAAACTGAGAAAGGAACGAGCGGCTCAGTTTGAAATCCGATACATATACTAGATCTATTTTCTAGATTAGGTAATGTATCAAGTGCCAAAACTTTAGACAGAAACTCTTTTCAACTATAAAACAATCATGACACAAAAATGGGCCTAAAATAAACTATTACAGTGGTTTGGAACCCACTGAAAATTGAAACATGGTAATGCAAGAGAAAAAAAGACATATATATCGTCGAACAGGCATCTTACCAGATCGAATATCCAGATTTTTCTGTTCTGAGTCTTCCGTTTCGTCAGTAAGGTCGCGAGTGCTAATATATAATGATGGAGTATTGTCATGGATCGATTGGCGATCCGATTTTTTCCTGAGGATTGAACATTTTTGAGCTGAACTGGAATATATCGATTTTACGGGATATTTTAAACAGTTGATTTTGCGGGTCGTCAGCCCAGCGATCCAACTGTTTAGTTGCCTCCTACGACAAGCAAAGGATACTGTGGTGGTATTCTTGGAAAATATGTTCGTGCAATTTGGGTTTACGAGACATGTTTGCCCCCGACCACAGGGGCCAATTTAGCTAAACCACAGATGGAGATTTGATATCTAAACAGGATAAGATTTCTATAAATTAACAATTTTATATGATTCTAGAAGTTCAGGGATTTCTTATGAAAAATCTAACCCGTGAAGATAGCTGGAAAAATTAATTTTCTACCTAGGAAACTCAATATAAAAGTATGACAAAATTACCGTAAATTACCAATTTTATATGAATTTTGAATTTCCAGAATTCCGTATGATAAATCTAGCTCGTGACGGTAGCTGGAATAATTATTTTATTTTAGGCCATACAATTCTATGTTTTCTGGTCAAGATGACACAGTTTTCAATCTTAGAATCTAAACATGATAAAATTTTTTGAAAATGACAGTTTTATATGCTTTTGGAAGTTCAGGAATTACTTATGAAAAATCTAGCTCGGGACGGTTATGACAATCCGAAAAAATCAGGTTCAATGATTTTTCACAAATCTCGCACATAACATAAAATAAATAATTTTCTTAAATGTGTGTATGGAATAAAATTCAAATCATATTGGCGTAGATCCTATTAAAGTGCTGCCAGTAGCTCTAGTAAGTAATCCACGCAACTCGAAGATGGGCAAAATGTATTTATAAATTTTAAATGTCAATTTTTCTTCACAACAAATTTTTAATTTGGTGTCATGAATCTTTTTGACGTTTAAAGTCCAACATAAAAGTGGCTGGCTCTAATTTTAATTACTGTATAGAGTTGTAAAAGACTTGAAAATCGCTGGATTTGGCTAAGTTATTCAGAAAAAAAAAATCCAAAAACAATACCGAAAAATAATAATTCAGAGATCGTCAAAAAACAGATAGAGGTATCTGTTTGAACAAAAGCGCGTGCAAATCATTTTGTTTAACTTATAAGTTATTCGAGACGATTTTTGTTTTATTTTTATTTTTACCGCCAAAAATCAATTACACAAAATTTAAAACAAATTAAATAAAACTTACTGAATTATTATGTATGTGTATGTTTTTTTATGCAGTATGCATTTCGATGTATGTATATCCAGCTGCTTTTATTACGTCTAAAGAGAAACTTACAATTTCATGGCCAAAGTAATCAAATTTGTGATTTTCTCCACGCGGATATTTGTGGTGCAATAAAGTACATAGAATAAGTACATAATGTAGATGAGATAACAATATGACTAATTCGCGTTAAATATGATATGCATACTTCTAATTTTGCGGTAAGTACATTCCATGTAATATATGTACATATATCTGTATATTACTTCTGCTAATTTATAGACTTTCCCAAGCATTTGATTTAGGTGTATTGTATACCGGCTTTAGATTCGATACGTTGTCAATGTCGATGTTAAAATAACTATTTGGTATTTCATTGGTTTATTATACTTGATGTGAGATATATGTTCTTTAATGATGTGTGTCACTAATTATAAACCTTACTTGTGGATTTTCTGTAGATATTTATCGCATGTTCAGACTGCTTACAACTTCTTCTATTTCCGTGCGTTTGATCACTGCAAATACATCATCTACGTTTCTAATTGGGTTACGTATTCATATGCCTTGCGTTAGTTTATAGAATTTATGATTAAACTGTAACTCATTGTCATCATCATCATCGTCATGTTCCATAACTTTCGATAAGCGTTGAGTACAGGCTCCGTTTCTCACTGGAGATATACTTGAAGATACTTCAAGATTCTTTGCTTAAGGGCTTCTACTGTTATATTTTTGATGCTTTTAACGATTAACTTTTTTGTATATCGATCACCGTATACTATTTCCTTAAAACATTAACTTTTATAATAATAGTTGTCGCAACAAATTTATATGAACTCAACAATTTTCTCAACGGTATATGTATAACATCAAAACTCATAAAGCAAAATAATAAAATATCAACCATAAAAAAAATTAATGAATGAAAAGCAGCTAATTAATGATAACAATAATAAAAAATATTCTTTTATAATTACTACATAAATAAATTGTTGTTGACTATAATTATTAATGACATAGAATGTGATAGCACCCGAATTGCTCACTGAGCTGTTTATGATTGGGACCTTTAAATTGAATCGTTGTATTATTTATTTACATATTTACATAAACTATGATAATTGTGATTTTATTATTATTATTATGTTTTAATTATAATTAAAATAATAACTTTTATATACGCATATGTAGTTATACGTTACCGAGAATAAATAATATGGAATAGTACATAATATATGTATATGCACTTGTTTGCTACACATAATATTACGAATATGTAACATTAACGTGGGAATTATTTTTGTACAATTCCATTGTATATCATTTTATTGAACAGTATAGCATCAATCGAGTATTGTGCTGTATTTCTATGAATGTTAATGGCATTGAATTATTAGTTTTGGATCTATATATGAAACGGTTTTTACTAAACAATTATAGTGAAAAACCTATTTCCGTTTTTCGTAAACAATGTAATCGGGAATTTTAGCGGTTGGATATATGTAAAAAAAAAAGAGTTAACAGTTATTTTATCAGATCAGTACATATGTCCATAAATCTAATCCAAGAATAACGTGTTTTACATAAACACTGGAGAAAACTAAATTAAATTAAATTTGCCCTAAAATTAACCACTATGACTATATGCAAATTAACTATATGTACACTACTTACTTACGTTCTAATAATTCCGATGAACTTTTTCATTTTCTAAAAACAATAATAAAGATTACCTTGAGTTCTTGTTATACTATATGCTCGAGTATTTCTTAATTATAAAGGTTAAAATGTATTTGTTTTATATTAAATTCATCAATGCATGTCTGATTACATGTAACCACAATCAAATTGTAAAAGTAATTGGTTTTTGTTGTATTATATTTGAATTTATGTAGAATTATGTTCATATATTCTTATGTTAACTATTTTTATTGTTATGGAAAGACTATATGAAATGCGATATAGGCCACTTGCCAAGTATTTGTAAAGACGTTTTTAACAAAACTAGGTTTAATTGTGTATTTTTCTTAATTATTTTCTATATAATGTGTATTAAGTAAGATCAGTTTATTGTATTTGAATTTTTGAATTCTTCCATGATGGCTTGGCTTCTTAAAGATATTTTAATACCGGCTTGACTAACTTGATTTAACCGGCTGTTTTCCAAATAAAAGCGATTTACACTCATTAAACCAAACAGAATTGGATGGTTAAACTATTATTATCGTATTGGTAAATTACTGCTAAGTATAGTTGCTAATTAATATATTTAACACTATTATCTGTCAAAATTCAATGGGAAACAAACCGACAATTTTTTGATTATTTATTTCATTGAACTTAATTATTTATGTGGAATAGTGTTTTTTTTTTAAATCATTGTGTTCAAAACGATAGTGAAAAACAAGTTTACTTATATCGCAAAAAACTAATAAACTCACAAAATGAGACTCTAAAAGAGTTTATTTAATTGGTCATAAATTATCGAAGTATGTTTATATTATTATTGATACAACCGGCCCGTATGAAATTTCTTGATTTATCTTAAACATTGGTTTCTAAAATTTGATGATTCAATAAAGAATTATTGAAGGGTATTATACAAACTATTAGATCGAGTTACCAGTGTTTCAACTGCTTTGCGGTGTATTATTTGCAAGCGCACGATTTGAATCATAATTTATTTCACATAAACATTATCGATGAACTAGGTAAATCACCAGGAAAATATTGATCGAATATATTTTGATAAATCAAAAATTCCTTATTTGAAGATTTCGGCTCAGGTCTTAGTATTAAATACATTTCAATGAACATCTACGAAAATTTATTACCATACTCGTATAAAACCGGTTGCTAAATATGTATGAACTTGCGTATTTTGCACTTTAAAGGTTGGTTCACGAGGTCGGATATTTTTCCGAGCCATTTATATCCGACTCCGGTCATAAGATACAAATATTTCAATTTGAAACAGTTGAAATGGATGAGTGTATTTGGTTATGGATCAACTAGTTTCGTGATTTTATTGGTTCGGAGCTCGAATGTAAATAGCTAGGGTATACATCCGACCTCGTGAACCAACCTTTATTTTAATATTTTCTTGCTTAGACTTTGTCTACATCTATCAAACTGTGGGCCTATTATGAAACTATTCAAGTGGATGTTTTTCAATAACGAATAAACCTGATTCGACACGGATTTACCCTATTGTGAAACTTGGTTTATCGAATTTTTATTTTTTAGAAACAGACAATTAATTGTTAATTAATTATTAAAATATTTTTATCGAAATGTCAAACCAAACTGAAAATTTTATTTTTTCTCAATACGATCCAATCGAATAAAAAATTCTACAAAAATAAATAGCAGTTGGACAACACTTAACATGCGTGTGTTTGGAAAAATCCGATTCGATTTTAATTTTTAGTGTCACATTAGCCCGAGTTGCGATAACGGAAAAATTCGACTCGAATACATTTCATAATATGCTCCTGATTATGAATTTATATTATCGTGTCTGCTTTTGGAGTCTACAAAAAGAGCTAAAGCAAATTTAACATGTCGGTTTTCCTAAAGATAAGCCGCAAAACTATCTAACAATTTAAGTCTAAAGGCGATGCTCCAACTGTCAAACTGAAATATCCAAGTTTTGACAAAAAAAAAAAGTTTTAAAATTTTATTGAAGTTAATACAATTAAAAAAATCTGAAAAAATAACTTCCTTAAAAATACTGAATGGTATAAATTTTGAAGTTAATAAACGGTCCCATGTTTTCCAAAATCAAAACCAATTTATTTTTTCGGTTGTGATATAAACTTGCTGTGTTTTTATTATATTTTGTTTTTGTTATAGCTGTTATATAGTGGTGCACCCTTCGTTTTTAGTTTTTCATGTGGCATAATAAACGTGGAATCCGGACGGATTTCACGGTTTTACATTTGTAAAATCACCGTGTATTAACAGTTAGAACATACATAATTTCTTTCAATAGTTGCATAATAAATAATATCATTATATTTTATAAAATTGATTAGCACCTTTAGCTATAACTATAATCTAGATAATCTGTACATAATATATAATATACATTTTATATAAAATAGAAATCACATTTATATTTATTGTTACACCGCACAAAATACAATTCGCTTACGGTATGGATCGTCATCTAAAAAAGTTTAATTTAGCTGCATGTAAAACCGGCCTCATTTCCAATTTATCGTAAACCTCGTTTGTTTAGTGGCTGTCATTCAGGTGCATCGCATTAAATTATTCTTGGTGATATCATGGAAGTTAGGTAATTAATTAATTTTATTAAATTAAACGATTAATTGTTTATTAATTTAATAATTATAGCATTTTACTAAGTGGTGGAAATTTTTATGTACAAAAAACGTATAAAATATAAGTACATATAGAAAATGTTGGTTTGTAAATAATTCCGTTTATTTCATTATGTATTGAGAAATTCTACAAAGTGAACGTGTAGAGCTTAATACAAAAATTCTCAAGAAATACAAAAATGGGCGTGACCACAATCCAGCGTATAGTGGTCTCACCGAAGCCTAACTAAACACAAAGAAATGCGCCATCTAAAATTTGATGGAAATCTCACTAAAATGTTGAAAGTCTCAGTGCGCAAGATATGCCAAATAAAAAACTCTTGTCTTGAAACAATTTGAATTTGACAGTATTTTAAGTTTTTGTCGGTAACATTTTTACGGTTGAATAAAATATTAACATATGATACAAACTGTGAAGTTCGAAATAACTGTAATTGGAAATATTAGACCTATGTAGTCTTCAAATTTGAAGAATAAATTTATAAGATGGTATAAGATTCGTATTACAAAGTTGTTTCTAGAATATATAATTGGAATTTATTGATAAACCGGTGAATCAATAGTCGATATATTAGTGGTAAATTCGTAAACCGCAAACGTTGGTAAATTGTGTACTTTTACACTATAAATTTCGGATATAAACTTTTTTTCAGAAATTAAACACTTAAGTTTAATTAGTAAAGCTACATGTCAGATTTTTTACTTCTGGAATACTAAAGTGACCACAACAATTTTGAACCTTTAAAAAAACAATAGTTTATGCTGGGCTAACATTTGCTTCATAGCACCAGCTAATATAACATAATGCTGCTTTAGCTGGCTAATCTACAATATAATTGTGCTACAATTTTTAAAATTTTTGGTAAGTTTAGAGTTTCAAATAGTTAATAATTTTTGTCTATAAATTTAACGTTTACTTTATTATGTAATTTATAGAACTACAAAATCATTTTTATATTTCTATCCATAAAACAACAAAGTCATTTTTAAATCAATTTTCTATATTAAAAAGATCAAAAGATTAAAAGATCTTTTACCTAAATAAATTATTTACCACATGCTAAAAATCTTTGTAAAATAAAATCAATTAAATCTATGTACATATTGTGTATATTTCAAAGCTAACCGACATATCTATGCAAAAGCTTTAGAAAATAAATCAGTTTCATAATAATGAATTCTTCTGCAAACGAAAATTAATGTAAGTAAGTATGTACAGCAATTTGATAAAATAAAAATTTATCCGTGCCATTGAGCAATTTAAATATTTTTATCAGCACCTACATAACTAAAATAAATATAGTCTTTAAGCTGTTAATCACATCAACAGGTTGGTAATACCATGTAGATAATAAAATCGGCTAATAATTCTTTATCCAATCACGTTGTATTGCTTAATAAATATTGTTATAGATAGATAACACCCAAACAGTAACAAATAATACATATTGCTATCAGTCTATCAAATGGATTAAAACCTATTTGGAAATAAATTCAACACCTACATAATTTATTTTATAATATTTAATATCGTATGCCTATTATCTATCTAAATACATAGATAATTTAAAATTGTGATAAACAAGATATTATAGAGGTTAAGCAATGGTCAGTTCGTAGAATATCAATTTGATAGTATACATTTTTTTATCGCTTCTATATACCATATGTATTATGTATATATTATATATATATATATATATATATATATATATATATATATATATATATATATATATATATATATATATATATATATATATATATATATATGTGGATTTCCTAGAATATTGTCAAGTATTCCAATAAATATGTCCATCAATTCTAATTTATTCTACAATATTTTCCGAGATTCTTCCGAGAAATATTATTAAAAAAATTTATTTTATTGATGTAATTTACAGCAAAGAGGCCGACGGTCGAGCACATCAACATATCCGTCAAGTTTTTTTAAGAAATAATTTTAATTTAAACTTTAACTTGACATTTTGTAGTTATTTTCAATTAATTTCATATTTTTAAAAATTTTCCTATATAATTGAAAAAAAGTAATTATTGAATAAATTTTCTTAGGTTTCAAGCAATTCCATTGGTAAATAAAATATTCAAAATGATTTAAAAATACAATATTTACATGATTTGCTGAAGTTACATGCGCCATGATCACTCCGCAATTCTGCGAGCTCAACATAGTCTGAAAATGTAGATAGAAAATTAGAAAATTTAGTAATTTTGAAAATTCAAAATTATAAATTTCTAAAGTTCTACAATATTTTTGTTATTGTGAAATATTACATATTTTCATTTTAAAATGTCACAAGAATAAAGTATAAATTTGTGTCGTTGTTATAGCAAGTGCGATGGTTAAATTGAAGTAATTTCAATTTTTTTAAAATTGCAATAAATTATCTTAAATTTATTATTTGTAAAAAATCGCATGACAATTTAAATAAAAATAAAAACTAAAGTTTACATAATTTCAAGTGAATAATTAGAAACGTGCTTTTTTAAAAAAGCGCGGATTATAAACTTTAACCAAGCAATTAATAATTTGCTTCGTCGTAACTTAAATGTACAACAATTTAATTGGGTTTATCCCACACAGTTATTATTAAAATATTTAATTATGTATTTAAGTATTGTACAAATTCAATTTTCACTCATAATTTCTTTAAGCTACAACAAAATATTTACTTAGAAGATATAGATATAGATAATTAGAATTTTAGTGAAGTTTGATTTAAATTCAAGTAGGACGGACGTATCAAAAATTAGATTATAAATTGAAAACATTAATATTAGATAAATTAACTCATTAAATTCAGCTCTAATCAATATAACTCAAAATATACCAGGAAATTCAAAACTGAGCTACCCAGAATAATAATCTCGTTTATAGACACAATCTCTCTTGTCTCAATAAATAGGCAAATCCATGATAGATCAAGCAATTTCTACAATACATTTTCAAATTAAATTTAAAGTAAAATTTGAAGTCATCCCTGGCAGAAATAGAGGTGACTAATGTATATGTATGTCCAACCAAATTGAAAACAGAAATTTTAATACATTTTTTATGATTCTGTGTGAAATTGTCCGTTGGGCTGACCATTTATTAGTAAGATGTGTATATGCCATAGTTACATAATTTTCAAAATATTTAAATTATAATCTATAAATAATTATGTAGATTATCTATTTTCTTATCATTTCCAAATACTTAATAAACGACTAGCACAACTATATCCACTTGAGACATATTAGTGACGCAAATACATAATGTTAAATGTTAGATGTAGTTTATAACGCTATTTATAAATTGCATTTTGAATGATATCTATATATGTTCAAATTATGTCAAAAGCACTTTAAAAACATACATTCAATTGAGCTAAAGTACTACAACACCAAATGAAAATGAGAAAATCTAAAAAAAAAAAAAAATTTATTAACATTGACATAATTTTCAGTTTTTGTATTATGTATTTGAATTTGTACTTCGTCAATTTGTTGTTGGTGTTTTGTTTGTTTTCGTCGGTATTTTATTTATACATTTGAAATTATTCAAAAGAAAATGAAATTTTTTAAGCCATCGCCTGATAGTGGTGTGGTGATGTACTGTCGTATCGTACATACATATGTACATAATTTCCTTTTGTTTTGTTTTGTCTCATAATATGAATTTGATGAACAACGAGAGGAATAAAGATAGGTGTAGGCATTGAAATTAAAATTACTGTTGTGTACATACTATTAATGCATATGAATACGAAAATTGAAACACGCGATTAAATATTTTTAATTCGCGGTGATTTGATTACATTATTATTGCATATTTCCGTTAAGTTACTACTTTAAAACCTTTCGATTAAGTAATAAAGATATATATTGTCATATTAATTAATCTTCCATACAAACTTTTTGAAAATGATGTGAAAACGGATTCTAATATGATAAATGTGTTAAAAGGAAAAGTTATATTTATTGTTTCTGTGTGGCAAGGTGATCTCTGTATGTACGCGGTCTCTTTAATCAAACCAATTTCAAAGTGATAGAATACCGCAGTCATGTACAACTCATATTATAATAACTTTTACGTGAACATTTCTTTTTGTATGATGATGAAATTTTCGTTGGTTTCCTCTAGTTAAAAGGAAGGTTTTAGTTTTTAATTTTTATTTTATTTCTTCTTTTTTCTTGTTTATTATTAATGAAAATATTAATCTGCTTAAATAAATTATACCTGATAATATCACATTGTACATCACACATTCGATGACAATTTATTAAATTAAGTGCTTACATATCTTCGTATCGTTCCAATCAATATAGGAGTATAATTAAATAATTCAGCACCTTGAATTTACTTAAAATTGACTGAAACATGCGAGAAATTTGTAGCTGCATCGCATCGGCTGAAAAACTATCTTTCAAATATAATAAAAATTTGATAACAATTTTTTTTTTGTGACATTGTAAATATATAAATAAAGCTTTACTTTCTGTCGTGGAAATGAATGCAGATTTTGTTGCCGTGTCTGCCTTAATATATCAAACAATTTCGCATTTGTATGGTTTTTACTTTTACTTTGATTTTTGAAATAATAGTAAATAATAGTAAACAAGAATATTCAGAAAATCATAGTAAATTATAATAGTTAGGCGCGCAACACGGATTTAAATCATGATTTATTCTTTTTTAATGTTCACGTGTTGTAGTACTAGTAGCTAACCACATCCCGACATAATAAACACGCATTAATATTTAAGATTATAATCCGCTTAATTGAAATACCGAATAAAATATTAGAAACGAGTAAGTATATACATAAGTAATTAAGTTTGAATTGTCGTTTTTTCAATTGTGTATACGGATTCAGAAGCCATCTGAAATTTATACATTATGGAATTCAGACCACAACATCATAAGTTGAGAATTTGTATTTGTTTATTTTTAGCGACACTTATAAGGCGTGCCGCATATTTTAAAATATATGTGCTGTTTAACAAATAATTTATATTTTAATTTAGTATATAATTAAATTTGAATAAAGGTGAAAATATTTTTGTAATTGGTCTATAATATTAAATAAACATGTTACAAAGTATAAGCATTTCCTTAAATAGAACAAGATATAGGTTGATCAAACTATAAGAAAACTAATTAATAATTATTGCAAAAATTAAGCGTGATTCTATAACAAGAGGAATTACCAAAATATAATTATTTCTAGGCGGATATTTTCCCACAAATATTTTCCCTGGTAACCAAGCCTACAAATACTTACTTAATTATTTTTAATAAACCTTGGTAATATAATTACGTAAATAATTAACTGCATATATATATGCATACATGTACTGACATAAATTTACGATTTATTGTATTTTGAAGAGCTCATAAATAAAATTGACATTGACCTATCGGTATCCTAAATCATTCATATGATGCATTTTAATAAAACAAATTTTATACGGGCTATAAAAACCATAATATAAATTAATTTTTAAATTAACCTAAATTAGATTTGCTTTCCGGAACTAACATACAAATTTAAGAAGATTTAAATAATTTTTCTAGTAAAATCTGAGTACCGACTTGATTCCATATTTATGTGAAACATCGTCAATGACTATAATTGCGATCGAAATATTAAAATATTAAAGAATTGCAACCACCATTATTATATACACTTATATTTTGAATTGATTTCAACAGGACGAACAAAAAGGTAAATCTTTCGTGTAATTGATTCGAAGGTTCTTTGCCTTTTGAAATTTATTTCAAATATATTCAAAATTAAATAAAAATTATTTTCAATAAGTTAAGTCCAATTGCCTTCCATTTTTATTCACATTCTACTCAACTTCCATTAAATATTCCGTTTCATACAAATAAAGCATTCCACAGAACATTCGGTTAGATTCTACTGTTCACAAAACACACTTAAATGAATTACATTTGGATGTTTACATTTCTGTACTAAATAATTAGTATAATTCTTTTCTTGCTTATTAAAATTCCTTATAATAAATTTAAGCTCATTACTTAAATATGAATTTCAATCACGAACGTAACCATAAGTATATGTCATAATATTCTGAGCTACATGAGTTTTCTTATATGATGAAGTGGTATATACATACAACGATGATATATACAAAATTAGACAAGCAACAAGTTTGCATTTTAATGCATTCTATTGACCCGGACTAATTTCAACTTGAATTTCATACAAATTGAGATTGGGGCCAATTCAAAATAATAATGTCCAATTTTTTTTATGAATTTTGTCTGAAATGTTACAATTTAAATTAAAGTCCCAGATTATAAGAAATTTTTTTGTGAGAATTGTGTTAAGTATTTAAATTCTAAAACATCTCTAAATTCTTTGTCTATAATCTCTAATTGGTTTTTTAATTAAACTGTAAAACTATTTTGAATTTGGTTTTCTATTTGTGGTATTGTTTTATTTTTTACAATTAATCAATTTTCCATGCAACCTATAAAAACGTAAAAACTAATATTTACGATATAATAAATTTTCATCGGCCCTGAAAAATACATTCACATATCTTTCAAATTACTTCCCACTTTTCTATTACTGCGCTATACCATTACATATTATGTACTAAATATTATATATATTATGTACTATATATATTATGTATATCACTTTAATCAGTTGACATAGATATTCAAAATCTAATCGTTGTTTTGCAACTTAAGCAATATAAATCATAAAGGTTTTTTAATAGAACGATTTGAGCCGGTATTTAAAATATTTTCTTCACACATACACTATTCAAAATATAGGTATTATTCAAGTATAGATTAGATTAGAAATAGCGAAACACCAGTAACTCAAAAAAAAAAAAAAAAATATGAACCAATAATGTTCGATTATTTTAAATTTCGTAAAAAAACAAGCGAATCATTTTAATTAAAAATTAGATGTATCAATTGTCATCTGAACAAGTAAAAAAGCATTTTTAAACTCACCATTACCAAAAATTGTAAACGGTCGATAATTTTTGTCATCCGTTGATGAATATTGCCCCGGTAGTCCATTATAACTTATATGACCATCGATTAATATTTCGGCTATATCTTTATTATTTTTCTTATTATTTAAATTAAGATTATTATTATTTAAAATTAAATTATTATTATTATTAATTGCATCATTGTAATTCAAACCGTTATCTTCGTATTTCAACATTTTTGTATTGTGTGAATTTCTTCTTGTGCTTAAGTTAAAACAACTATTAATTTTATTAAACTTTTATTTATTTATATTATAGTTAATTTGTATTGATGATTTCCAAATAAATTAAATAAATAGATATTTAAATTTATCATATGTTATTTTTGTTGATTTTTTATTTTTAATTTATTTAAAAGACATAAAAAATAACAAAAACAAAAATTTATTTTGTTTTTGATGCGTTTTCGCGATTACATCTTTGTGCATAATTTATTTTAAATTTTATGGATTTTTGGCATTTTTGTTTTTGTTAACTTTTTATTTATTTATTTATTTTTTTAACACTTTATTACAGTATTATTTAACTTTTGTGTGTTTGTCTTTCTGCACAGAAAGCTTATGATAAACTGATTTTTTTTGTTATTACTTAATTAATTAAAATAATTATGTGCTCGATTTATCGGTTGTTCAAAAATTGTGATGATAAGATATTCAAATTTTTCATTTTCATAATTAATTTCAATTTTTTTAACATATTGAACCAAAAACTTAATTTTAATAAAAAAACACTTTTCACTTTGCCGAAACGACTGAAATTTATTTCAAGTCTAGATCCTGGTCAATTTTTACCAAAACAAATTTATTTATTATTTTATTATTTTAAATTTATAAAATCACTTTGACGATTTTCTGATAAATAAATATTTATGTTAAAATTTTTGATGAAAACTTAAAAAACAAAAAAAAACGGAATAATAAATTTTCTTAAAGTTGTTTTTTAATCAACAACTTCAAAGAGACTAATGACAATTTTATTTAAACAATCGCATTTGATATTTTTTATTATTATTATTATTGTTTTGTTGTTGTTGTGTATTTTTTTTTTTAAATAAATTTTTTATGTGAATACACACGCTTGCAATCAAGACAAGGTAATTATATCATGTTGTAAAATAAAACATTAATAAAGTGTTTATATATATACATATATGAATACGAGTACATGTATGTATACAATTTAAAAAAAAAAGTTTTCTTATCAATAAAATAATTATTAATTTCTGTATGACTGGTGTGTTTGTGTATGTGTGTGTGTGTGTGTGTGTTTGTGCCCCATAATTGGCGTTAAGTGGAAATAGGGAAATCAAATCAGTTTTTTTTGTATTTTCGATTAGAAATTGGCCATCAGTAATTTATTGACTTGTTATATTATATGTATATACATATGAAGGATTTTATTATGATGGGAATTACCTGATGTACATACTTTTGGTGCGGGGAGTTCCTAAACAATATTTTTATTAATATAAATATTTGGAGTACCTATATACATATATATACATATATAATGAGTTCATTGCACCATCAAGGGCCTGTATATATATGTATATAGTAAAAATGACATAAAAATTACAAATTATCCATGGTTATTAACTATTGTGTTGTATACAACACTGATATCATGTATATAGTGTCCTCGAATATAATTTCGGAGGCATATAATTAATGTACGGTAAAAGCAAAATGCGTAAAGATGATTGCGAAGATAAGAAGTGAGAATATAACGCCATGATTTATAATTTGACTGGCAATTATAATAAGTAGTAAAATGAGATGGTTATAGTTCCTTCTGTTTTAATTATACTCGTATTGTAGTAAAAACAAAATAGGGTTGATTGATGCCGAAATATCATATCTTATTGTAAATTCCTATTGTACTGTTCCACAGTCGAATAATCATTTAATGTGTAGGCGAATAATAGAAACTAATTTGAAGCACTTTTTCGCTTTGTAATCGGGCATCCCAAAATATGAAATACATAACTTCATCGACCTATTATTAGAACATATTACATATCTTTGACTAAGCCTATCTATAATCCAGAACACATTTTATTGGAGGCTTATATTATTTTGGGTCAATTATTTGACAATGTATAAGAATAGACTATTAGTCTAGCTCGGAATACGATAAAAATATTCGATGTACATTTTAAATTATGTGAAGAATCAAGAAATAATTTTTTTGAATTTTATGATCGACAGCCTTGTTAAGACGGAGTAATATAATATCCCAATTTTATGAATTCCAAAAATCTACTGATATGGCCTAGATCAAAATTTTGAAACGTTATTCTTAACTACGGAGCGCATAATGTTCGAATAAACGCATTCGTAAAATTTTTAAATTAATGGATCAGACATACATAATTATGAATGTATGCAAAATAATTCAAACGTAATTTAATTAAACCATCCTTAATTTTAATTAGAAAATGAAAATATGATTTGAATTAAAATTTAATAGAGTTAAAAGCAAGTTTAAGGTTCTATTCTTTATTAATTTAATTCTCAAGTTTAAATAAAACCGTCTAATCACAACAATGTTGTTTTAAAATTTGAAAATAATTTAAATAGAGCAATTCATGAATCGAATAGAAACATGGAGTCCAGTAGAATTTATTCTTTAAGTTAAATTTAGAATATAAGAAGAATTTGAAATTAGAATGTTTAGTAGAATTTAATTTTTTTTTGTATTGGCGGTTTACCACTTAGGATGGAATTTACAAAATGCGGACTGGAATTTAATTTAAAAATTTGAGTTAGAGAATTTAGAATAGTTATAGATATACATAAAGCATTGTATACAGTATTCGTCTGCATCATGAAAATACTAAAAAAATAAACCCAAGCACTAATGAAAATTAATGTGAATGTGAAATGAATTACAAGTAAATGATCAACAGGATTTTATTTTAAATTTATTTAAACTTCATATCAAATTTCATTCAAATTTTGGTCGAATTTAATTTTTTTTATAAATTTAATAATAAACTATGAGTTTGAATGGAATTTGCACTCTATTTGAATGAAGTACATATATATGACCGATGGAAGATATCGTCCAACCCAAATAGGATTACGTATAAAGGTAAAAGAACACTTGATCAAAGTCAGTTAATAAATTATACTTTTATTATATTTGCTAAAATTACATCGATTTTAAATTCAAGTTTGCAATTCTATAACTAATTCTCACGTGGGCTCACGACTTTTGTTTACATATATACGAATCATATATTATGGTTCCATATATTACTTTCCCAACTCTAGATTCTACTAAAATTTAAATTTTACAAATTTTACTGTCACCTGTTGGTTATTTTTCGTTTGCAAATTTATGACCTATAGGTACATATTCTTAGAAATGTCCACTTTAAACTAGAAATCAAGCTATGTACATATATGATCATAAGTTTGATACTCATTTGATCTTTAAAATTTGTATACGCTATTTTCAATTGACACTTCCTTATTTGACTAAAAGCAAATATGATTGATGAAACCACCCAGATGAAATAGAGAGATGTTGAGTAGCCATCCATTACATCCTTTTCCTATACAGTATAAACATAATTTAAATGCTATGTATTTTTTTGCTCAACCTTCGGTTTGGGGAAGCCGAATTTTTTATTACTGCATTAACCTTAATATTTGTTGATGATTTAATGTCCATAATACGCTACTATTTAAATTATGTGATGATACACATGTCTGATTTAGTATTAAAGAAAAATGTTGACTTTTATAAATCGCAACCAATTCTTACAATAAAACATTTTTAATAGTTTCATTTTTTCCGCATATTTCTTTGCCGTTCCACCCAAACTGAACAAATTGATAATTTATAAGGCAAATGAGTCTAATTTTGGAAAATTAATTAAGCTCACAGTTTTCAGTTAAATTATTTGGATCTAAATTTTAGCGTTTAATACTCAAACTTTTTTCAAAATCTTTTTAATTTCGCTGTCAATAAAAGTTATATGGAATTGGCCTATAATTCAATATTCTAAATGGCGATTTTAGTTCAATTTTAAATTTCTTTTCGTTATTCCTAAATTAAGATTGAGTAAATTAAATATGCATATTTATTAACAAACTTGAATGGTCATACGTTATAAAAAACTTTTAAATTAAAGCAAAATCAAATTTAAAGTATATGTATTTAAATTTGGGTCAAACTTGTATCATACTAATTTTCTCTTTATTATCTTTAGTTCAAAACTGTATTGGAGTCCTATGTAGTTAGTGACTTAATAAATTCTTCATCTAAATTTTACTCAACGTAGAATTTAAATTTGCTCAACTCATTTGGACCAGTAATTTCAATTAAACAAAAATTATTGCCTTAAACAGATAAAGTTTTATTTTATATGAATAAACGCAATTGTGACAATAGTGAGCATCGGCCGGCAAAATATGTCGTAGCTTATCTTGTAATTATAACACAACTTACAATACTCTGTAAATAATAATTATTTACAAAATATTGTTTAAGTTTAAATTTCAACAAACTGTTTAAATAATCTAAAGAATGTATTTGAAAATACGTGTAAACACAGTACATACATTATATAAAATGTATAAGTGTATCCGCATTGTTTATTTTAAATGATGGACGTTCAAAAATGAATAGTTTAAAATGAACTCAGGTTGTTACTCTAGTAACCAATAATTTGCAAGATAGATAATTAATTTCAACAACAAACTATGCCACTTGATACGCAGTTGCTTAATGGTTAATTTACACTATCGGAACATTATACCATTAAAAACTCTGCTCTAATTTCCGTTTGAGAAATACCTTTATATTTTATTTTACCTTTATATTGTTATTATTGTGTATATATAATATTATCATTAACAATAACAATATTAATATATATTTATATTATTTGTTTAAACATATATATAAAGTTATTTTTAAAACACTATATGTATACAAAAAAAAGTGATGAAAATTACGGGAAATAACACTTAAGTTTAATTAAAAACTTTTATGTTTAAGTATCTCTGTATTATATGAATACGCGTCATCCAATTTTATTGTTGTTAATCTGTTATATAGAAATACATAGTAAAATAAACGAAAAGTAGCCAATTTGCTGCAATCAAAGAAAATCCGTTTTGATTTTCCATTACGTATATAGCTTTTATTCACGCATCTAAATAAACCAATAAATATGATACTTGATGATTACAGAATTTATCACAGACTTATCATAAAACACGTGTGTGTAACTCGTTCTTAAAGTATCATGTTGCATTTACATATTATACATATATGTAGATATTGGTAGACGGATCATTTGAGTTCATTGGAGGTTTGATGTTTTTTTATCAACGCGACTTATCACATTTAAATTAATTACTTTACATTTATAATAATTTCAATGTTATGTCTTGGGTGTAATTTGATTATGGATTATGACATCAGATTATATCTGTTTCTACCCAAAATGTGTCGTTTAACATTTTTCTTATTTGTTCAGTGAAAGATTATAAAATATAAAAAATAAGACAATGCACAATTGTTCACTATAGTTACTTTAAGTTATAAAGTACGTATGCTATATCTATTGTATATTAAATAACACCTCTAACGGAGCTCAAAGAAATATTCCTAGAAATATTCATATTTTGTGATTATACTTTTTGGGATTTAATATATAAATTAAATACGTTTTAACGATTAATTTAATACAATTCTGTACAATTGTACGTCTATGGCAATGTGTGCTAAGCATGCAAGATGTGTATACAATTTATTTTTACAAATATAATATTATATTTTATTCCGAAAAGAGTACGTCCAATGCGAAAAACTGCTAAGTAGTAGTTTTGTCTTTTTCGGTTTAGGCGTCCAATTATCGGAGTGGTAAATTGAAATAATGAAAATTACTCGTCCCAATTTGTATGCTAAAATGATATTTTATCTCTATCGCACGAAAGAAGAATTTATTCTTACTCTTTTAAAATATTTATATTTATATTTTTGCTAAAATTAAATTTTAACTAATTTAGCAAAAAAACAAAGAAGAACATTATTATTTTTTGTTATATTTAACAAAAAAAAAATGTTGTCCCTATACATCAGTTTCTTAATTATCCGATTGGTGGTATGTTACCAATTGTCAATACTATAGAACAGATACTTTTTCATGATCTCAACTGATGGTTAACTTATCCAAAAGCCATTGATGATGCCCACTAAACACTTAATGGAATATATAATATGCTACATACGACCTGATTTTTTCGGGTGGTTGAATTGTCGGGTAATGGTTTATCCGATATCACCAGCAAAACAATTTTGTTGTATGACAAACCTACCAGACCTGATTTTACATCCAAATCGGCCAAACTACCTGACAAAATCAGATCGTATGTAGGACCCATTAAAAATAGAATTTGTAATTTTAAAATGATTAAAATGATTTTTCAATTGATCATTTTTCTAAAGAGTAACTAAACTATCTGATATTTAACTCAATTATATGTACAGACAGTTGATTCAGTACAATCGAAAATAAGTACAACCTAATCATAGTGTGACACATAAGAATGAAATTTAGTTATAAATCTTTTTAATGCTCCAGTTCAGTATTTTGAAAATTTTGATCAACATTACTTTCGAACTTTCAATATTTCAATAAAAGTGTGACAGTATAGCAGGTATTTAGGCATATATAAATTTAAACAAGCCGAATTTGAACAAAATCCTTACACAAACTTTATAAATATAAGCTATTTTTAGATGTCTAAAATAAATTCATGTTTACTCGTTTACTCGTACATACTACGAAATAGCAAACCAAACACCTTAAATTATTTTGGGTATGTTTGGGATGAAAGATTTGAGTAGATTTTTTTCAGTACTGTCAAGAATATATGGTACTACTTCTCGAAAGTTGAATGTTGTCTGATTATAAGAATATTTGAAAGTTTACATAACCTGCAAATTCAAAAACTATCCTAAGATCTTCTTATACTAACCTTCTTTTAAACGGAAGAAATTTTATTTTACTTAAACGAACAGGATCTACCCAGCTAGATCTTTTTTATTTCATATATCATTTTATTTGGGTTTTATTACCAGCTGTGTTGAATGAGAAATTTAATTAATGTTTTAAGGTAGAATTCGACCATCTATACGTCGATCACAATGGATGAGTGGATATATGTTTCGTTATAGACGCCACACGAAATTTACACAAGGTGTCAAAAATTAAAGCAGTTTTCTCGACCGAGTTTGGGATCGAGCTCATAATGGTGTGGCGCTTTTTGTTATTTACATGATGTCGAGAGAAAAGTGTATCTGTGAGTTAAAAGTGAAGCCAGAAACTGTCCTATGCTACAAATCACATCATAGGTTACCATGGACAAAATGATAAACCAGCACATCAGTAACTAGGAAATCTTAGTGAAAATCAGCTTATCAATTTACATTTGGTTAGTCGTTACAAATTTAAGGCCCGTCCGAATTCATTCTATTAACCGATTAAACTAAAAAACACCAAATCTATTGCGAGAACACAAAGTCTATAGCACTGAAATCCTAATTTTCAACACAAAAATAAAATTTTTATTTTCACAGACCATTTGAATTAGAAAACACAAATAAATTCCAATTATTATTCTGATAGACTGTAAAAACACTTTTAGTCAATAGTCACTATATAATTCAATTAATAGCGTCATATTTTGAAATATAAAACACGGTATGTATTTGCTATGTACAAGGTATTTCCCACAGACAAGCGACAGTTTAAAATAAGCATGATAACCGAATGTTTAATCAAGTTGTACCAAATACACATATTTTTAAATTTTATTAAAAAAAATCCCCAAGTGATGAATGGTTTTAATAACACATATTTGCATTTTAAGAAGCTGAAACTTCTTTGAAATCTTGTATTTGATAAATTGCTACTTGTCGTATTTTTGTACTGTGTTATATATTATATATAATTCTTGGTTTTACTTACACCAATACCAATTTAATAAAAGTTAAATTTTGGTAATAACCAATAATGTATAATTTAAAAAAAAAAATTCAACCAGCATTATTTAAATACATACTTTGCTCTTATTTAATTACACCATTTTTGCATTAAACGTTTTTCTTTGAATGAGCGATACTTAAAAATTATCAGAACAAAAATATTCTTAATGATTTGCAAAACAATATACAACTATGTGTATTATATAAATTCTTCGCGTAAAAATTAATTGTTGAGTCCAGCACGTAAAATATTTCAATTTACAACTGACTCGATTTTATAGTAATTTCGGTTTTAAGCACTGAAAAACCCGCGATTTTTTTTATCCGCTATAACATGCGAATAATAACACTAGACTTTATATAATCATTTTATAATTGTCCAAATTACTTACTGATAATATACATAATTCCAAAGTTTAGGTAAACACCTTCAAAACTTTTGTTATTAAACGGAAATGAAGGCCCGCTAATGATTTATCAAATCAAAACAATGATATTAACAGGCAATTTGATAACCATGTTTATAATCAAATCTCACAAATATAATGAATTAATGACGTTTCATGTTGTAATCAAAATTTGAAGTGAATATATTTCTTTACTCATATCTATCAATGATTCTATACACACTGGCAACTGAAAAATAAAGTAAATAACATTCCGTCTTATATACCAGCATGCACCCGCATACAATGCACGTGATTCTGACGAATCTATCAAATATTCAACAACAACAAAATGACCAACAACGATATTAGGTTCTGAAGAGTTCAACTGACTGATCACATTTTGATATTGTGTTTATCATTTATCAATATTATTGTGTTATCAATTGTCATTATATTAATGTAGCCGATTCTATTTTAACAAATAAATCAATTAAACAGCGATTAATTTTATAATACCTATTTGGTTAAATTATTTATCATTCATTACCTGATTTGTTCAAAAATATTTCATTTTTTTTAAAAAACATTTTTAATTTGACAATACGAACACTTCGCCAATTATATATATACAATTCTAGCCACTAGCATATCCAGTGAATGATTAAAAACTGTAACATTTTACTTGAAATAACTGACAACGAATGAAAGAATTTAATAATATTTGTATAAAGTTGGGATTTTGAAAACTTCCTACTACTTCCTACTCCTATTTTTGATTACTGTAAAACTAACCGAGTGATTTTCCTATTTGGCGTGAACGTCATGAAACTAATTATTTGCTGTCTTATTAATGTTTACAATTTGGTCCCATACAAGTATGTATACATTTAAACTGGCATATACTATGTTTCCATGGTAGAGTTAACCAGTATTACCTCTCGGATTATCTCGTCATGGAAACATGTCGAGTTTAGAGTTATCGTTAAATTTGTTCGTGGAAACATGGTAATAGATTACTTATGATTCGACTCGCCACCGTTACGTTGTTTTGTTGAATTTTGTTTTGTTGTTTTTCTCCCATTTATGATTAAATGGAACCCAGCATTTATCATAAAAATGAATGGCAAATGATTGAATCGATTTTATGATAAAAATTAATGGGGAAGAATTAATGATACAAAATAACTTAAATTAATATTTAAACTAAAAAAGTTGCAATAATTTAGCAAGTTTAATTCAAAAATAAGCATTTCGTGGCTAGGAACGAATAAATCATTCCTATAGAAACAAAATGATAACTTTTGAATAATAATTTTAAAAAATGTCCAATGTTTTTAATTTAATTATTAATTTCAGTTATTTTATATCATTCTTCAATAATTTCAATCATAATTATCTTCTCATAATCTCATTTAATCATAAATAGTAAAAACGTGACTAGAAACGAAATTCATGTTGTAACGATTTTACTCGTATCTCGTGTACTTAGGATAAAATGTAAATGTAAATAAATATAATTAATACAAAAAAAGTGTTTTTACTTAAGATTAATGTAAATTAATATATCCTCATATAGATAAAATATTCCCAAGCTAATTTACAGACGTAAAAATAATAACTATAAAATAATTAGCCGTACTTTTTATAGTTGGCATTGTATATCGTATCATAACTCATAAGACTGAAGTTAATTTGAATTTGATCTAAAATACAATTTTACAAATGAGGTTAAACAGCCTTATAAGCGTAAAAATATTTTCAATTTTTTTAAAGTTTAATAGCGCAACTGAGAAAGACCAAGGAATGAACTCTAAGAAAATGATGCCATCATCAAACAGAGCCATAATAATTATAGTATGTATAAGATGTATTTAGGCGAACATTCTAAAGTATAGAACTATAGTTCATTTGATATTTTATATTATCCATATTAGATGTATTACAATAAGTCCAGTTCGTTAAGGTTATTATTTCTGAATACCACATATCGCATAAGATTCTGATTTGTAATTATGTTGTGGTTTTTTGTTTACCAACGAAATGTTAAGACAACAATCAATTGCTTCTACCACACAGTAAAACTAAACTCATTAATTTCGCTGTTAAGTAAAATTATCATTGGCAAAATACAATTTTCGAATTTGTAATAAAATTCTGATTTACCAAAAATTGGTTTACATGTACAACAAATAAATTATTTCTCTAAAAATGTTGCAAATTGTGCGCATATATCTATGAAATTAATCAAATTTTGCTTTTCTAACATTATCAAATTATTTTGTGAATTTGAAATGGAAATATGTATGTATAAAATATTTAACGCAGTCTAGACAAGATCAATGATTCTGATATTTGATAATGATAAGTTAAATGTATATATCGATTTTAAATTTCCACGATACAAAACATTGGAATTTGTTTCTACTTTTTTTAAAAAATTACATAAAATGTATGTGGTTGTGGATTCAAATTATCTTTTAAAATGTGGTGGGTAACTTGAGAATATTTCCGTGATATGTCTGAATATTAAATATTTTAAACTTTGAATTCTTTTCAAGTGCTGCTAGAGGCGCTAGTAATCCTTGTCAACGAAAGGTGATCAAAGTGTGTTTATATTTATTTTAAATTTCTTGAATATTTTATTTTATATGGCTTAGTCACCTTCCGCTAAAGTTTGAAAATATTTCACCAGATGTAAGAAACATATTCTGTATAGTGGTTTAAGTATAATAATCTGGGATGTAGCAAAATTACAGAATAATAATCTGAGATGAATACAAAATTTTAAATTTTGAATACTATAAAATTATTATACATTCACAAATTTTGATGAGTCAGAAATATCAAATATAATACACAATATCGCTGTATTAAAATTCCGGCTTTGCTTCCTCAAAATTATGGTGTATATCATAATTGTAGAATATTCAAGGATTTTAAAATTCATTGAGTTTTGTATTCAATTTGAAGCATTTCTAAGTTTGACGAAATAGTTACAGCGACATATTTTTAACCTTTATGTTCAGAATCGAATAGAATATTTTAGATTTATCAAAATTACGATTTTCATAATAATATAAATTATAATAAACTATAACATATTATAATACTAATAATCTTGTTTAACTCCTCTAGCAAAAATTTGTAATATATAAAAATATATTCATTATTTATTACTAAACTTTTATAATTTTATTAAATTTCGGATCAAATTGCACGTTGATTCTATAACAATATAATTTATTTTTTATTTAATTATCCCTGGAAATAAAACAAGACAGACGTTCTTTTATAATTTTAGTTGTTCACAAAACTGATTAGGGATTGAAAATAATTATTTACGAGTAATAAATGTTTTTTTTCTTCAGATTTTTCAATTAGAAATTTGACCAAAAATTGTACCTTTGTCCTTTTACATTTAAATTTGATTTAAAATTTGTCAAAGAATAATTTTATAGTACTTCTTCCAAATAATAATAATAATTAACAGTGTTAAAGGCCATTACTGGCCCCTTACTGAATCAACAATTTGGCTCCAACGGTTTCGATCCTGAGCTTGGTCTTCATACTGTCTAAGACAATCAGAAGAGGCCAAGTCGTTCTCTACATCGTGGAGCCATCGTCGCCTGCAACGACCTCTGCGCCTACCATATGGTGGCTCTCCTTTCAGAGATCGCTGCACAATTCGTTCCGGATCAGCACGCAGAACGTGACCGAGCCAGCGCACTCGCTTTCACATCCAAACATAACAACGGGCCTGATCAACGCTTTGTAAAGCTTCAGCTTCACGGCACTTGATAAGTGTTTAGATTTTAGCAGTGGCCTTAGAGGATACAAAGAACGACTGCCAGCTGCCAGCCGCACTTTAATATCCTTACCCACACTGTTATCGTGAGTGATAAGAGAGCCCAAATATTTGAACCTCCTCACTCCCTCAAACGTGTGGTGGCCACTACTAAAATCTGGAGTGCCATTGTCTCTAAAACCAGAGATCAGGTATTTCGTTTTGGACTCATTGATCTGGAGTCCAACTGAAGCTGAAAACTCTACAAGCGGATCAAGTATTTCTTTCACTCCGTTGCTATTCAGTCCACTTCTTCCAAATAAACTTGTTAAATTCTGATCAGATACCAAAATTTTTGTTCATATTTGGCTATTAAAACTATATTTAATTTTTAATTTAAATGTTATTTAAATTAAATCAAAGCAAAACCGTATTCGATCAATTTTATATTTACTATATAAAACTTCAAGTAAATTTGAGTATAAATGTATACTAAAATTTAAACAAATTAACTGATAATGTTCATCTAATAAAATGTAGATTCAAAGTATTTGGCAACATTTAAAAAAATGTAATCATATTTCTATTTATTGTGTCAATCTAGTTTTGAACATAACTCCTAACTGTGTTTGATTAAAATCTATACTATAATTCTTAAAGTTTGGATTTCCGTCCCTTAAACTCCTTCTATAGACGGAGCGTGCTAGGAAGGTGATCCTGAACATTTTGGAAAGGTCTCCTGATTTCTAGGTCAACGCTACTATTTCCAGCTCTTCAAGTTGAGTCCTAAGAAGTTACGGACATTTGAATTTTCTAAGAAGAGTATTATTGAATTTTGACGTTTAATTTTAGTTTTTAAAACAGCAAAGTTAATCTTCGTAGTAGGTATAGCCTGCGCTTTTAAAAAAAGAAAAGGTTACAGTGAAGGGAATGTCTGTTTTAATTTGAAATTAATTTTCAAATGCAATTCACATTTTAGTGAAGCAGTAAACAGTCAAGTCTTTAAAAATAAAATAAGGAAAAACGAAAAATGCCCAGAAAGATACGTCTTGATACGATAAAAAAGGTATCACGCGAAAATGCTTCAGATGCTCTGAAAGAAAAAGAGCTTGAAGCAGACAGACGTAGAAAACAAACCTCATTTCAAAACGAAACTTTTGAAGAAAAGTTCGACCGTCTTGAAGCAAATAGACAAAGGAACATCAAGTCGCGGCAAATCGAAGCACCTGATGTAACTCATGTCCAAAAGAAAATTGAGAGCTAACAACTGGCTTTACCTGAAACATAAGAAGCATTTCATTATGATCCGTCATTGGAATACATGAATTTTCCACAAGTTCTTATTGGTAAGATGGACAACAAGTGTAATTTCTGTGGAGCACTCAAATGTAAAGGAGCAACACCCGGTTTAGGTTGTTCCAACGGGAACGTTTCTCAATCTTATACGGAAATACTATTCAAGCTTTCAAATGACTTCTTTTGGTACATCCGTGCCATTGAATAAAAACAAAGAGTTCATGCCAACTTTCTCCATGCAAGGCCAAGTGTGTCACAAAGGCGGTTCACCTCTTCCGCTGCCTCACGAAGATGTGAAATTCCTTCAGATTTACTTTTTGGGTGATGAAGAAGCAGAAACCCAACGTCGTTGTTCCATTATACCTGGGATCGATAAAAAACTAATCATATCACTTCAGAAAATGTTGTTCATTCAAAACTGCATTAGACGAAAATATACAAGATAACATGAAAATAGTGATCAAAGCTGATAAAAAACCACATACAGGACATGCCAGAGTTTTCAATGAACCTGTTAATGAAGTTGCCATTATCATTGCTGGAAATGACTTCGAAAACAGAAATATTGTTTTGAAGATGAGAAGCAATGAGCTTAAGAGAATCAGTGAAACGCACATATCTTATGACGGTTATGCAATAAACATTAGCCAAGTTATTCCCGGAATAAATGATACTGTCAGCAAAACTATATCAGCCATGTCTTACTACTCTTACCGTTTAATGGTGAGCCAAAAGCAAATAAATCATCTTCTACTCTACCGGCAACTATACTGCATCAGTATCTGGTGGATATATGTATGCGAAAATGAAACATGAACGGCAGCTGTACATTCGCCTCAACCAAAAGAAACTACGTGTTGATGAGTATATTCACTTAAAGGATGCAGTAGTAAATGAGGGAGTTGCTACAAATCACGGAAAGCTGGTGATACTTTCTTCAACATACACTGGGGTACCGCGAAATATGCACGAATATGCCCAAGACGCAATTACATACGTTCGACATGGAGGTAAGCCGTCTCTTAGTATCATTTATGAAAATAAGTCAATAAAAAATAATTTTTATACACAGGTGTTGAAGGATTGACTTTGGTAAACTACACTTCAATGATAATATTTAAACGTTCAATAAGTAGAAATTCTATTTGAAAATCATAGCATTTGGTTTTATTTAAGGTAACGATACTAAAACTAAAACCTGGGCGAAGCCGGTTACGATACTAGTAACTGTAATAAAATATGAAAATCATGATCAAATTTTAAATAAGGCAAAATCCGTAGACCAATATTATGTTCAAAAATGAACGATCTTATCTATAGCTAGGATTAATTATAGGAAAATTTCAAATATTAGATATAAAGTTTTACGGATCCTGTTTTCTGGGAACCCTTAGTAGAACTGGTTTTTTAATGAACCTTTCAGATTTCATTTTAATTTGATTTTACCAATTCAACTTTAACTTACAGAAAATATGTTGATAGTGTAAACGGACGATGAGGTTTACAACTAAAATTAGTGACAAACCACCGTCAAAACTCATTTCAAAATTGAAATTATTAGAATTAACCTCAACTAATGTATCTATCACATTTATCGAGCGACCATAACTCAAAAATTAAGTTAAACTTATGAAAAAAAATTGATTAACTATTTATTATTTTAATTATTTAAAAATAAAAATTACAGTTAAAAATGTCCAATCCAAAAAATTTCCAATTTTGCAATCTGCTACTACTATAGTAGATGATCGGACTTCAGTGCCAAGAACTGTCTACTATATATACACATATTATACAATGAGCAGTTTTGCAAAACGACACAGAGAAATATATGTAGTTTATAGGATAAGGTAGATAGATCCACCGTTTCAGGCTGAATCGATAGCTATTAATGACAGTCATTCATAACAAACCCATTATTATTCCAAAATGAGGAGATTAGTGGATTTGTCATAACATGTAATTCAAGAAGTATGAGCAAAATGAACAGTGTCACTTAATAGTTGTTGCAATATCCGTGCTATAAAAGCTATAAATATATATACTTAAAGATAGATTATTTATCAGATTCTTGGCTCAAATTTTGTGAACTTGCGATGTAGAATTTGAGTACATATGTATGTATGTAATCTAAAAAGTAAATTCAAAAGAAGTAAATTAAACTTTGTAGTCAAAATTCGAGTATCTATTGAATAGAAATTAAATATTAAAATAAATTTTAAGCTGAAGCTGAACTACAAGTTAAAAATGAAAATTAGAGAATTACTTATACAAATTTATATTAAAGTCAAATATATAGAGTTACTCAGATATTTGTTGAACTGAAATTCAATTTATTGAAATCACTGTTTAAATAGATTTCAACCAAATGTGGTAGTTGTATATTTGGCATATGAAATTTATGTGCCAATTGGCTTATAAGTAGAAGTAATTTTCAAAACTAGTGGGTAAGCTATAATTATAGATAATAATATTTTTTCAAGTGCTAAACTTTCGTAAAATCGTAATGGAATAAACTTCCCCACTAAAATACATACTACGAGTAGTATATTACTTCGTTCATTGTTTGTCATATAATACATATAATTCAACCTGATTAATTAATTGATAATCTCAGTAAGTAAACAAATAACCGGCATATGTTTGTTAGTCTTTTGTACCATTTTTACAATATAAAGTAAAATAAAATAAACCATTGGTAATTTATGTCTTTGTACACAGGAATAAAATTAATTTAATTGGTCGCTTTACCTTCAAAAAAATAAAAATCTAATTATACAATTATTATTAACAAATTATTAAAAATAAAATCACGATGAGCTATTAAAGAAGATTAATTAGCCATATTTCTTGTCCATAATAATAGTCTACACACGTTTCCAGAAATCTTATTTATTTCTACACAGTACTATGGAAAATAATGTCTATAGTCTATAGAGTATTTTGTTTAAAGCTTGTTTGTATGTCTATTACTCGATAAACAAACATATATAAATTGTGTGATAGTTTTTTTATGAGTCGCGCAGAAAACTATTATAATAAAACAAAAGATATCATTGTTGAAAACTGCCGTTTTTTAAGTCAAACAAAATTTTGTTAGCTATCATATTTAATTTGTGTATTTAAAATTAACTCATAAAGCGTGATCGGAAATAAAATATCTTCGACATAATATATTAAATCTAAACCAATAATATCTATACATAATTTGTTTGTATATTAACCACTTTGCTTTAGTTTTATATACAAACAGCTGATGCTTGGTTTAAATAAGTCACTAACGATTTTAAGTTGTAAAATTATACAAATATGTATGTATACGTATATTATAATTGATTATTTATTATTACTTGTTGGCTTTGAATTGATAATGAATTATTTATGTACATTTATATACGTATGTATGTTGCATTGTATCATTTATTAAGGGTTAGTTTTTGGTTTGATTTTTATTTAAACTACTTGCCTATGCATTGAGAAAGCTTCTATATTTCATCTTGAGCTTAATGCATTTTATATGTATTACGATTTAATCCAAGTATAAATGTTCACGCAAATCCAAGACAATGAGGCATTCAGTTACTCACCTATAACAAAAGAATTTAAAATTTTCCGATTACTTTAAGATCTTTACTTTAACAATAATGATGTCTATTTACACTGAATAATCATAAAATGTACATATATATTTGAAAAACATAAATAAAATACGTAATATGCGCATAACATCATAGACATAACATGCAATAAAATATTTAATAAGTATATATAAACAACACATATTTATGTACAATTGTGATTAATTTAAGTTAGCTTAATTCACAAATTATATATAGCCTCAATTGTCTAAACATAGATTACAATATACAATATTTTGGTATACACTGAATAAAGTGTGAAGGTTAATAAGTGGAAATTATTAAATACTCATCAAGCTTGATTCTCACTGTATAACAATAAGGATTACACTTTTATTTGTTCAGAAATTCCGAGATCCTGGAATATCGTTTTTTTTTTGTTGTAACAAGCCGTAATATATAACAAGTTGTATATCGATTCAATACCGATATTTCAATTAGTTTCAGGTTTTAATTTAACAAAGTATATTATTTTTATACTTAATTGAGCTCTAACATATGCCAGTATATTTAGGTGTTATTTGCTTTCCGGCAGCTCTATACACCAGATCCATTACAAAGATTAGATAAACAAATTTGTACATATGGAAAGGTCGAAAAACGTCTTTATAAATAATTTCATTCACGCCGAATCACAGTGGTATTCTCTTGATTCGATTTCAAGAACAACATTACAAGATGCGTATAACACTTAAGCGTAATAGTTGTTCTTAACCGATATTTTCGAAATAAATCTGTTTCATCAATAAATTTTTGGTTTTATTTTCGGCTCGATCGATAAATTACCGCATTTCTTTGTCCTTGTGACATAACCTACTATTTCTTTGAAACCCAAGGCTAGAATTAGTATTGACTAATATTTTCTAACAATTTTATAAAAATTTTGCAGTTCCCTTTAGTAGGTATAGCAATAAAACAAATCAATTTTCGTTTTCATTTTGCTGTGGGTAAAATTCATAACTAGAGTTTTATATACATTCATAATTAAAGGCAATTTTTCAATCATTTCAACTAAACTAAGCGAGGAAACATATCTTAGTCTCGCTTAGTTTAGCTCGCTAGCTCGATGCGTTGAACAGTTGAACTAATAAATTCTTTCACACAAACATTGATGTTCGTATCTTTAATATGCAGTGAACATATTATATAGTATAGCTTATAAATAAAATATAGTCACACATACATCGATAGTGTGAGCGATATAGCTGAAAATTGAGAGGCGAAGACATCTTGAGATATATTAGTTTTCTAAGCTCAAAACAGAAAAACAAAGCTCGCATAGCGTGGCTCAAGTGTGCATCGATCACTTAAAACTCATTATTTGCAACCGGAAGCTATGGACATATATGTAGGTCACAGCACTTAGCTTAGCTGAACTGCAAACGGGCTTAAAGTGCTAACCAGCGAATCAGTAACAACTTAACGTAGTCATACGATAAATGAACTTTTGAATGTTACGGGCGCTTCAATAACATTTCGTTCGGTTTAAAATACACAGAAAGTATGCGATACTCACACAACCAATGTCGCTGTTTCAGCGACATTATTTTTCGAACATCGTTTATAATCTATTTCTAATTTTGTTGTCGGCGCTACAGTGGTACCAACTGTTTTCCGTCACAAAATCCTATCTCCGCTTTAACGGTGACGCTCTTTGTTCTGTTTACTCATGCGATATCGCCGAAAGACAAATGTATTTGGTCGTTGTACTTTTGGTATCTTTAATTAATATTTTCAAAATCACAATATGCGCTTGAAAATGATAAAACGTTGTGTTCACGATTTAATATAATTATTTTAGCAAGTTGGCAAATTGGCCGATTTGTCACATATTACTTAAAGAAATATTTTAGAAAAATTCTGTAAAGTATCACTGATTCACTGGTTATTCTATATTTATTAAACGATGAATTGTTCATATATGTATACCTTAAATTGTTATATGATACACTGTCACACGACAAATTTTTTATCCGAAAAATTGTTTACGATATATTGTTACACGATAAACTGACAGTAAATCAATATAAAAGTGTATATCGTGTTACTTGTATCACAGTGGTTGTCTAGGTTGAACTAGACTAATTAAAATGCATTTAATAAATTTACATAAGTGCATTATATGTATAACGTATTCAGATAAGCTTAGTCAAGTATTAAGATAAGAAATGTTCACAGGGCGATTTGAGCAATAGAACCAAAATTAGCTTTGATGTAAAAGTCTATTGTGGATTTCCATATTTGATCGAATGTTGTTAATTAAAGAAGTGGCACATTCACTCGATTATGTATTGTCTAGTGTGTCTAAGTACTGATCCTAAAATTTTTAAATCAATTACAAACTCTATATATTATGAAGGTCATATAAAGAAAATTAAATTAATTTGTATGCTATAAATGTTATGGGTTTAATTTAATCCGGTGAATATACATTAATTGTATGTATAGTTACCTATAAAACTATTGTGGGTAATTTTAAGAATAATAAAATATCGTTATGCAATCGATTTATTGGTTTTTATAAATTTTCTGTACAATGCAAACTATAGGTATAGTAATTATGTAAATGTTATTACTGATTTTATTACAGTAAATTTATATTCGACAAATCTCTTAATTTTGTAACAATAAGTCAAACAATTTTTATTAACACTTACAATTTTATGCGCCCATAAAAAGTGATAATTTTTTGTTGTACCGCATTTATTATATTCTATAAAAGGAATCTAAATTAAGTTATACTATAACTATACTTGCGATTTTCAAATACTTTATATAATCTGCGGTAATAGTATGTCGTACGTGTATAAAATATGAATTAATTGTTTATTCAAACCATTGAACTTACCGAAGTTACATCAAATTAATTTTGTGCTAAATTCTATAATACTCCACTATAATAAACATTATATGGAATTTGGAAGTCACGAAAAATTTTAATTTAGTTGATAAAACGAAAAAACCCATACACAGATTTTTAAATCACGGTTGTATGAGCGAAATTTTAAGTACCATTAACGCAATCAACAACAATTAATCTATTTTTTAAATTATCTAATCAATATATTCCAATACAGCATGTAAGTATGTATATATAAAAATTGTTCTATAATCTCAAATATTGATGAACCGTCTTCATTATGTTTTTTTTGGACGCTAAAAAATCGCCACTTGAGATTCGATAAGAAAATGAATTTAATGATTGTTGTTTCTACATTTTAATTAATGAGCGAGCTAAAGTATATTTGTTTGCTAATTCGGCTGCAGAATGATAATCGCGGTTTTATATTTCCTGTTATTCGGAAGGGGTGATTATGAAATCATATGAGTTATACCTCTGATATCACCAATATATTATTTATGGCGTAATCGATGATGTGTAATTTTTTGTATATACAGGTGAAGTTAAACAAGGTGTAGAAACCTAACACCTACTTGCTTTTATGGTAAAAATCACCGAAATAAATTCCATTTAATACTCTTTGCAATAAATCCGCGTCGTTTTATTCTTAACTATATATATATATGTTTATACATACATATATTATACAGATACAGGACTACCTATTATAACGCTTCTTAATGTACTCATATATATTTACACGTTCCAACTGAGTGATACATAAAACATCGTTATACGAGATATGAAATGATTACCAATTTTAGTGGACTCACATACGGCGATAAAAAATGATTTATTTGAAAATGTCACAATATTTAAGATGGATTATATATATAGGCTCCAATCAATTACAAAAGAACGAAGGCAATTATTTAAACTAGAATTATCGTAAGAACTATATTGATTAATTTTAATTAAAAATATGGTGGTCGATTTGTCAAAATAAAATAAGTCTTATAAGATTTTATTGTGTTTATCCACAGCCTGTGATTTTTGAGAATCGCGCAATATAATTTGAATATGACGTAGGATTTACCAATCACAAAGATGTTGCACTGTGAAGTTATTTAAAAAACATTTTTTTATAATTAATTTTGGATTTCCTTTCAGTTTACACAAAGGCTGCAATATACAGTGGTTGTAAATTCTTATTTTTATTACATTTAAGTCATAAAACTGTTTCAATTATATAAATACAATATATATATAGATATTAATAACGAAACAATTGACTATGTATAGATATTATTATAAATTTGGAAGATGGCATCATCAAACTTTATAGTAACTCGAACTTTATAGAGCTCATCTTAAGTCAACATATTTCTTGCCTCACATGCGTGTTCTAAATCTTTCCAATACAATTAAAAATTAAAATATCGAAACGCTTCTATTCTTCATAATATTTTACAGTAAATCTAAATCTATTGATTTGAAATCATAATCAGACTAATACGTAGAATTCGCTTATAGTGAACTACCAAAGGGACAACATTTTTGTTCATTATAAACGTGTGTTCATTTTAACCAAATATTTGGATATAATGAGTGGTGTTTCTTATAACCGTTTATACATGGTATGTGCATACAGAGATATGGTCCATAGGCTGTGAGATGGCTGTTATATTAGGCGGCAAGAATATCAACTTAATACTTCTTAAATTCGGTACGATAAAATGCGATGGACAGTTATCGGCTATGAATAAAACAATTCGCACTACTTTTAAAAATTTTTTGTCCAACTGCTTTAAATATTCTTCCCATTCAAAATGTGTCATCCATGCCTTTCGATTATTTTTATATATAACGGTAGCGTCCTTATATTTTTAGAACATCGTGGTTTGGCGCTTGTGTCAATTACCAATAATGGTAGCTTCTCGGAGCCGTTAGAATTACTTTTACTACCGACCAAAATTGTTACCCTTTCTTTACACAGTTTACCACCCGAGCAACTTTTATTTTTGAATTCGATGGTCTTGTTAGGAAATAATTTGTAAAACAGACTCGTCCAGGTTGAAAATGTCTTGTTTTCTATGTACATACATCAAGAATACGAGGTTCAAACATATGTATGAATGTAAAATGAAATGTATAATACATAGAAAACGAAAAAAATGAGAATCGACGTTCATTTTAACCGTATTATTTTAAACGAATTCTACTGTACTAATTTGATTTTGGGTTGATGGTTCATTTAAAAAAATATGGTTTTTACTTTCTTATAAATATTATCAAATTAAAATAAGGATTTGAACAATTTTAAAATATTAATTAAATTCCTTAACAATTTATTTATGCTCAGGGTATTCCGGTAACGTCACCATCACTAATGGTGTTGATTAATAAATATCAAACAGATTATAAAATAATTTGATATAATACTAAAATCAAAACAAATTTGTTCGTTTAAAAGGTGACTTCATTCCTCAGTCAAATGAGAAAAATTTCAAGACGGTTAATATTGCCAAACTTAAAATAAAAGACTACAGATCTGAAGAACACGCAAGAATTTACTAATATTACATTTTATTATGTTACATTTTTGAAATACCAATTTTTCGAAAATTTTAAAACTAAACAAATTAATTGAACTCATTAACAAAAATTAAATGTATACGAAATGATAATACAATTAAAATAAATAAAAAATGGTGAACATAACTAATTTTCTATTGAAATGCGCTTTGGCTTAGTGTGCATTTGGACGAAAATGAAGATTTCGAATCGACCCTGATGTTTTGTAGAAAATTGAAAAAGGGTTATATTGTGGAGCGCTATACGAGATATGACTGTACATAATACAGATATCGATATCTCTCGTGACCTGCATTTAACTATGAATTTGAAATTTTGCATTGTATTTGTAAAAAAAATTAATAATAACTGAAACTACATATAAAAAAAGGGGATTTCATAGCATCATAATGTTTCGAAAAAAAAAAATATTCAATGAACATTTAATAGTTGTTTCTTTATTCAAATAGCACGTAAAGACAAAATGTAATTTACGTTATTTTGTAATAGGCTGGTAATTTCGGTGATTTTTATTTTTTAATTAATCATTGAAATATTATCGAATAGTAATAAGGTTAAATAGGCCATCAATGGTAAGTAAATACCTCTATTCAAATTTCAAAATCCCCTACTTGAAAACTCCACGCAAAAAATCCCCCGCAGATGTGACAAAAAAACGTTTTTCAAAATACTTTTTGTTTTTGTTTTAAGTATTTTGTTAATCTCAAAAGATATCCAAAAGAAAGTTTATTTTGCTAGTTAACAAAAATTAAAAAAATATTCTATATTGATGATGTATAAAAATTAAATTACCAATATTCCAAAAAAAATAGATTTTCCGTGATAACATATATAATTTTTGTGCTATCCTACTACTATCCTAGGAACAATACAAAACAGAGAATCCAGAGCTTTTAACCCCAAACCTCCCATGTTTATTATTATTATCTATATATTAATCCTGATCTCGGGTATAGTAACAGGATTATAGGAGCTGATTAATAAAATATGATACTTTTCGAAAAAACAAAATTCTCTTGATGCATACTATACATGGTCACATGATCGATACACATAAGTGTGCCTCAAAAATCATTGGAATTTAAATTTAATAGTTTTGATAAATTATTAAATGTTTAAATTTACACTAAAATAGTGTGCACAATGGAAATCGTTCGAAGACATATACAAGAAACATAAGGCGGATATACAAAGTATCTTATTCATCAGTTGACACTCAATCAATACGAAATTACATGAAAAATTCTTAACACTAAGCTATAAACTAACTTTTCCAAGGCAAAGAATGGATATGGTGTTTAGAAATTATGGTTTCCAAATGTAATTTAAGGACTTACGATGTAAGTCCTACCAATACTCGTATAGCTTTTCCTTTAACACTTCAAGTTTTTCTTTAGACGAAATCGCCTAAATTTTACAATTGAACGCAACAATTTGTTAAACACAATCAAATAGTTAAAATGTAAAGTAAAACCTACAGATCGTATTAAGTCCAAATTCAGCAAAATGGAGTCGGAATTGCAGCTGTTGCAAGTCAGCCATTTTAAATCTCAAAACGTATTATGTATTTTAAAGATTATCTAAGACAGTATGAAGAATTATTGACACAGCAAAGGGCCAGTAATGACCTTGATAATACTGTTATATAGTAATGTATTTTGAAGATATTAAAATAAACTACTTATATGTAATGTAGGGGATTTTTTCACTCAGAATGGATTTTGAAATCGGGTTTGATGAGATTTCCATAATAGTTAGTTTTATGTTGATGAATTGAAGGTTTTATAAAGATCATATTATTCCCATACAAGAAAAAGGGATTAACAATTTAAATGTTTCATTAATTTATTGAAACCGCTATACTGCACAGATTTGTTTGATATGATTACTCAGGCCGAAATATTGTTAATTTTCTCTGCATATCCATACATGTTTAGCTAATGCTCACCTGTACATTTTGTATAAAAACAATACAGAATTAGCAAGAAAATAAGGTCAATCAATAATAACAACAGTATAGAGAGCAGCTAACCACAGTTTGTGCTGTATATTGTATAAAAACAGATAACTTATTGTGTAGTTTCGTTAGTCGGTTATACTGTTTATATTATATAGAAAGCAGTAACAGTGAATTTGGTTTTTACATTTTCAATTAAAGAGTGGATTTAATGGTTACATCATTAACAGAAAAAATAAAGATGACATATTTACCAACATATTGTAAGTTAAATTAAGATTCATTATTCCAGGTTTATAAGATCAGGCACATAGGCTACATATTTAAGTTTCATTAAATATTTTAACCGGAAAATCTCATAATTCAAATAAAACTATTCTTTCTTCCCAAAAAAATCATAATTCAATTTCTTTTGTAAATATCTATAAACGAGCGATAAATGATTTTGGGTTTCAAAATTAGTAAATTAAAATTTAACTTTAAATTGTGCTTAGGATATTTAAATATGACCAAATTTAGTGTTATGCTTTAAAAATAGAATTTTTAATACAAATTGAATTTTTTTGGAATAATACAGATCAGCTTCAAAAAATTTCTTAATTTATGTATATTTTATTCACGCTCAGAGACAATACAATTTAGTGAAACTGGAATAGTAAATTGATTTTGGTTAGTATTGTACTGTATTCATTATTTGCTCTAGAGCAGCATCAGTTATGAGTTAAAATTGAGTTAAAAGGCAAAGGAGAATTTAAATTTCTAAATACACATATATGTATATATTTTACCGGGTTGGTTATCTGGCCACGATTTAACCAGGTTAGGTTTTTTTTTATTGATTTCAAAGATATACCGGTACTTTCAGTTTAAATTTCATTCACAGTGAATTATTCAACTTTGGAGAATTAGAGAAAAATGTATATGCATGTAACTTTGAATATAATGTAAATAGTTCACCATCATCGTCAAACGATTTTTCTTTTCTTGTTCTCTAATAAATCCCCAAATACCACGTTCAACTTTATGTTTTTCTTGAGAAATGAAATAAGCTTTAACAGATCTCCAATGTAAAATTATGCGGTGAAAGCCGATAAAAGTTTTACCACAATAATGACGAGTATTGTTTTTCTAAGAATTGAATTTAATGATTTTTTTAAGCTCCTTAACATGTTTTTTTTTCAAGAGATACATTTACTAAATTCATAAATATTAGTATTAGTTTAAACCTAATTTTGACAATTTTTGTGAGATGTCATATTATAACACACACATATTGGACCATTCAAGGGAAATAATTTAGTTCAACCATAATTAAATGTTGATGTAAAACTGTTAAGTACATATTTAATCTTGGCTAAAATAGCTTTGGTTCAATGTCCAAAATTGAACATTATTAAAAATTTCTAACTACGAGAGATTATGTTAAAGAATTTGAATTCGAATTTTTGAAAATTTGTTTTCTTATTTGATTATACGAGTATAACAAAGAATTAAACATAGTTTTACAGATAAATTAAAAAATAGCTTAGAACTTATAATAGAATAGAACTTATAATATGATTCATAACTTTTTTAATTTATAATTATTAAGAAAATATTTAACAATCCATTGAGCATCTTCTTTTCAGTGGCACTATAATAGATACAAAACGCCGAATGGTTCTTAAATTGCCAGTCTCGTAAAAATAACTCGTTATATATGACAATATTGCTATTCAACGAGAGACAGTACCATTTTGCGGATGTATAACGAAACAATACAACCAATTGATATATTATTCGCAGTCAATACTCATTCAATATTTAATTGGTATCTTCCGCAATCAAATCAAAACAAATTTAGAGAATATGCATACGTGACAAGAATCTATTATATATAAACATTACGACAAAAAGTTATGCATCAAATACCATAAGGTGAGGATGATTCAATTTCATCAATAGCACAAATATCAAAATCAATTAGATTTTTTTTTGACTCATGTAAAAACCAACACATTGGCGAGATACGATTAATGAATTAGGTGATTGTTAACATTTCATTTGCGGTGAAATCGATTTGAATATACTATAACATGAATGTGCGTGCTTTCGCACGAAATACAATTCTATTTATGTTTAACTTTAACCTTAAAAGATTATACACTTTTATATAACAGATTGTACAATAATGTTAATTCGACAGTACAAAAAAGATAACGACCTATACACGTGTAGTGTATCAATTGAAATTTGATAATACATTTGATATTTTCCCAGATGTACTCACAAATTTTATAAAAGATAGCATTAGGTTAGGTTAGGTAAGGGTGGTCGTCCTAAAGGACTAGCATAGACATAAAAATGGTCCGTAGCTGTACCACTCTGAGCTTACCAAGAAGCGTTTAAAGTCCCGGATCTCGATCTTACTAAGATCCGAGAGGTCATTCAAAGGGGAAGTTCCCATAAGTGTTGTTCTGCTGTATGCTAGACTAGGACAGATGCAGAGCAGATGGAGTACATTTTCCTCCTCCTCCTCATCACCACAGCTGCGGCAGAAATCGTGGACTGAGACACCCAGTCTGCCCGCATGTATCCCAATGAGACAATGTCCCGTTATAGCTCCCACGACCATACCAATATGGTGCCGTCGAAGCGATATCAGTTGGCCTGATCTGGACCGGTCAAGTCCATAGGCCAGATCTGCCTGGTTATTACACACGAACTGGCGTTAGACCATCTGACGTTTGTTTCTTTTATGGCTTGTTCCTGAAGCAGCAGTTTACATGAAGCAAGCGGTATCTTTATATCCCGCGTGCTTTGGGTTATTAGGCGTGCTGTACCCTTGCGGGCCAACTCATCTGCCATTACATTCACTGCGATATTGAAATGCCCCGGCACCCACGTCAAGCGGATGTTGAACTGATCAGCCATCTCATTTAAAGATGCCAGACATCTACCTGGGCTACCTTCGACGTCAGGCATACGTCAGGCAGTATGATTGGAGCGTTTTAATAGCAGCCAGGCTGTCCGTAAAAATGCGAATATCCCTCGTAGATATTACATTATACTTCAACCAGTCCATGACTTCCATTATCACAATCAGTTCAGCTTAAAAAACGCTGCAAAAGTCGGGAAGACGAAAAGAGAGGTTAACCCCTAGTGCCTCACAGAATACCCCGCAGCCAACCCCTCTATCCCTTTTTGAGCCATCCGTGAAGAAGCTTACAAAGCGCCTCATTGTTCATAACCGTTTCGGTCACCCATTCCTCTCTGGTGGGAAACTCAGTTTGGAATTTCATCTAAATGATAGCATTAACTTGTTTTACGTCAATTGAATATTACATTTTTATAATCATCATATCGATATTAAACATATATAATACATATACATAAAATATTGGCAAACATTGATTGTGCACACCCCCACCGAAAAAATGTTAAACTCAAATCAAAATTATTATGAAAACTTTTCTAAGTGGAAATCACAACTATTACAACAATAAATTAAAATTTTGTTTTAAATGAAATTTACATTTTAATTTTATAATTTGGAATTTAACGCTAAATAATTGGATTGTTTCAAAAATTGTATGATTCGCGTATAATTTTGAAAAGTTACAAGAGCATTTTTTATTTCCTATATATTTTAACTAACGTTAAGTAGTAATATTTTGATGTAACAAAACTAACAGCGAAACAACTAACACAATTAACAAGTAAATAAAAACATTTTGATTATAAATTTGAAATATACTTAATCTCCATATGAAAATCAAATAAAAATAGGGTGCTATAAAATTGTTTAGATTGTTTCTATAATATACTACTTATTACATAGGTTATAACTCTACTCTATTCGCCTTTAAAGTGGCGCCAGTGGCGCTAGTAATCGAAGGTGGAAAATATTGGTTTATATGTGAAATTGCCTTAGAAAATTTTATATGGGCATAGCCACCTTTGTTCTAGTTTTAAAATATTTCATCATATGTCAGACACTGCGTTAAAAGGCGAATAATGTAATGAATTTTAATCAAAGTAACGATACAACACTTTTGCTTTAATTAATTAAGTAAAATTATGAATATTGAGTATTTTCATTAACTTTATAAAAAAAATCAGTGGTAATTTCTTTAATTAATCGATCAATTAAATATCAATTAATGATAACACGATTACGACTTTAATTTTAGTTTCAGTGTTAATCAACACATTGAACATCAATATTTCAAATTTAATTGCAATAGACTATATGTAGTCGTGTTTTTTAATTAAAACATTTTCTTATTGGAATGAAGTTCTGGATAAGAATTTTCTAATTTTTTCAGTAAAATCCAAATGAATTTAATTTTTTATCAATAAATAAGATACATTCAATGTTAAACTACACATTTTAATTCATTATCGAAATAAAATCATGTTTAATTTTATTTTTCAATGTTGTGGATAAAACATAGGTTTTTTCGAGCGATAAATTCATAGTACACGAATTCGAAAAAAAAGGGAAATTTTAAAAGGAAATATTTTAAACAAATATTTTTCATTGTTTTATGCTTGATACCTGTATTATTTCACAATAGACGTTAAAAAATATAGTTAGAAGTTGAAATTTATTCAAATAAATAGAACTTAAATTAAATATATTGGTTAAACTAAATAAAATTTCCCAGTATTATTCCCGATGTTCTTATAGAACTTGAAGTTCTGTTAATAAAAAAACGCACCTTATATCAGGAAATCGTTCAAATAGATAAACATAATCTTTATTTAGCCTTGTGGCCTATTTATTACCAAACTCTGAAATAACTTCTTAGTTACACACTAATTTCAAAATATGATTATGGAAAAGTTAGACACTTATTTCAAAATATGATTATGGAAAAGTTTCAAATTAAACAATGTTAGATTTCTACGAAATTGATGTGGTTTTTAAAATATTTAAAAAAAAACGTTTTTAAATTTTGACACAATGCTAATTGTGGTAATAATTAGCCATCATCTATTTGCACGTTTGTGTAAAATCCTAGCTCTCATTTATTCAAAAGTAAATTTTTTTATTAACTTGTTCAAACATATGAGAAATAAATAAAACCCAAATCAGGCGGCCGTTGCGTTGCGGTTCTTTCTGCGTACTTCTCAGGTTTACATGCCAATATGTTACTTGCACATCTGAGTTTTAGGTTTCATTCAGTTCTTTGGTCAAGTCACCAGATCATAGTGGCAGGGGTAATTTTGACCTCAAAACAAACAGTTTATCTTTAGTTGAAAATGATTACACAAATAAACGGGAATTATTGTTTCGGCAGCCTCAATTAACAATAAGTATAAAGCTGTATTGTATCGAATAGTGCACTACATTTTGTAATAGTATTCTGTTTGCACAGCAGCTATGTCGATTACCTTCCATGTTGATACATATTTTATATTTTATATATTTATCCAACTTGACAATCTCAGATCGATAAACAAAAACATTGTACTCGTATGTACATATATATAAGCTTGTCATAGGGAAATCTACCAAATATAAATAAATGCTAAAATAGAATTAACATACAGAAGTCCTTGTACAAACAAAATTGTATGACGCCTAGTATCTACAAGTCTGCACAAGAACTATCTGCAGAGTATTTTAGAAAAGTACGTTGGAAAAGTACTATGGCAAGAAAACATATAAAAAAGAGACACAAATGTCTATCGAGTATCGAAAATAGTGATCTGATGAAATTACTTTAAAATTTAATTTAAATATCTAAATTTAAAGCAACAAATATATGTATATTTGATTCAAGTTCCGATCAGAAGAAATAAAAAAACGCCTAAAAATTAGTTAAAATAATTAACGGTTTGTTATTTATCCAATATGTTCACTTATAATTTCAGTCAAATTTTAAGATTTAAATTACACTTTAAACTTTATTCAAGTTTATCTCAACTTTCATGCGATTATGGATATGAAACTATATTAAATTTGATCAATCTGGACATTTATCAATATTCAATATTTTTTCAAACTGTCGTTAATTTCCATTTATGTTAAACCAATAAATCTATAACCCAAAATATCAAACAATTATTGTAAACTGATCACAAGAACAGGAATGTAAAAGTATTTGTTAAGTTAAATTTTAAAATTTCAATTAAACTCAAACCGCTATTCAATATTTATGCTAATGAATAACGTAATAATCTTCCATCCCATTGTTCTTTTTTAAAGGATTTAAAAAACAACAAAAACGGAAGTCAAAAAGTCTTTTAAACTTGTGATTACTGTAGTATTTCACGGGATATAAAGATCATGGGGGCTCCAAAATTGTGCTTTATAATTCACTTTCGGTTAATTCCATTTCAAACTTTCAATATATGTAAATGTATTTGACTTTTGTCAAGCTCAGCTTACTAAAGTAAATGTTATTTTAGTATATACTCGTTTGTTAAGAATGTCAAAATATAGGGTACGCCTCATTTTCACGCTCAACCCCAAGTAGGATTTAAATCAAATTTGATCGTGAAATGTTACTCAAAGCAACAAGTTATATTTAAAAAAAACTCAGTTTTTATAAATATGTTAAAATTTAGATATGTTAAACATGACAAACGTAATTTGTTTATGAAATAGTAATTTTTTATTTAAAATTCATGCGGTACAATCCAATCAAACTTTAATTTATTTCAAGTTAAATTAGTGCTGGTCCATAATGGAAAATAATAATAGCTTTATTGGTAACTTTTTGGAAGTATGAGCCTCTCCAGTTATACCAAATAAGATTTATTTAATTTGAAGTGGAGTCAAAGTGTTTGATAACGAATTAATTAAGAACGTTAAAAATAAGAATTCAATTTTAAATAGCAAATGAATTAATAAATTCATTTTAAAACAGACTAACCAATTTTAAAATTTAGGAAATACATACATAAATTCAAAAAAATGGCCGCAAACAATTTTTTTGTTGTTGAAAACTTGAAAATATGAAAAATATCAGAGTATGGAATATCTACATACAATTTTATGTTTTAAATTATTTAATAAAATTGTGTGTACATTATTTCCATTAGTCATCTTTGTTACCTATGTTGATAAGTAAATTATTTTATTTATTTTACCTTCTGCAATAGTATGCCACCTTTACCAAACACGTTATATAAACACTAATACTTATGTATACATATTATATATACAAATTATATAGGCATCGACATGAACTATTTTAGTTTTAACTCACAAATTTAGTACGTAGAGTTACGAAAACGTTATGTTCCGATTTTATTATTCAGTTTTTTTTGTTATGAATTTTTATGAATGAAAGCAAACCACACAATATGTAAAGTGTACATCACAAAACCTCTTAAAAAGTGTTATAATGAAAGTAAAATTTTATATTGTATATGGAAGGAAGTAATTTAGCAGTCGCACACTTTTTATTTATTATAAATTTAACAAAAACAAAAAATGGAACACAAAATTGTAAGATGAAAATTGTTGATATTTTTTTATGAAAATAAATATTTTTTTATATGCTAAAAATAGTAAACAACTTTTATTTATTTATTATTTATAATCTTACTTTTATCATCTTCACTCAAATTTAGTCGCCGACGCATCCTTCTTCTTCTTATCAAAATTTGTGATATATGTTATTAGAAAATGGTTATTTATAGTTATCGCTTTTATCGAAAGAATAATCTATACTAAATAAACAATTCCATAAAATATTATTTTAGTTATATATTTAATATTTTGCGATTTAACCTTAAAAATTTTTCAACCAAATAAAAATTTTAATTATGCAATATAATTACTGCCGGTTTTCTCTTTTCTAAGTAATAAATAAAATATATTTTAATAACTTTGAAAAATATAAATTATTTTTTGTAGTTTCAAAACTTTTCTTTTTTGTTGTGATGTTCAATCACTTTAATCTATTTTTGTCGTGATTTATTAGTATTAAAAGTTTACGAAAAATAAACAAGTCATGAAATCACTAGCCAAATTTGCCTAAACTTGTGTTTTGTAAATTATCTATATGTTACGTTTCAGTAAACATATTTGGAATCTGTTTCAATCACTCGATTAACACTTTTTTGGTATGTGCTGTTATGTAATATACAAAACCCATTATAACTCATAATGTGTTAATTCACTTTTAAGTTAAACTTTTCTGCTCCTAACTTTAAATGTACAATATTGTAATACTTAACGCTGCAGAGTGCAGACTGTTATAGTTCAAAAAATATGATTTTTTTTTAAAGAAAACCGTGTCTAATTGTCAAATTATAGAAATTATTATAAAGACAGTCTCACTATTTAAATGTTCAGGAATTTATAAAGGTATATGAGGGAATTAAGAATATATTGTAAATTTTGTGATAAGTGTATTTCAATTTTTCAATTTTCTTGCCAACTATTTCATACTATGTGAGTATTCACACCAAGTGCGATTTGCGAATGAGAATAAACTTATTCGTACTAATCACATATTCCTAATAATTAAATACCTTAATAAGTATTTTATGAAAATTGTTAAAACATCACTTTAATTATGATTTTAAATACAAATTTACAAAATTCGCATATACGCACGCGAATTTTGTATCGTACGTTATTATTATTCAAATTTGGGGGATAAAACTATTATGTATCATTCATATATATGTATATTAAGATTTGCTAACGTTTCTTAAATTTATATTTGTAAGCACCATTTATTGTTCCATATGCAGATACTCAATTGTTGTGCGCAATCGAACAATTTCCATACGAAAAAAATCAGAAAAATCAAATATTTCGACAAAAGAATGAATTATTAAAAATTATTTTATTTTATTCGAAAGAAAGGTTTGAAATTTAATGGGCGATACTATACATACGTATTTTTGCTATGCTACACCTTTAATCGAAAAAAAGATTACATTAATAATTTTCTACCGTTGACGTCATTAAGCTTTATAGTGATTAGTGATTTGTTGACCAAATATTCAAGATATGCAACAATTGAATTATTTATTTGTTTGAAAAAGGTCTGTTAATTAATTAATACATATATACATATATATATATATATATATATATGTATTCTAATGCTGTTGACATACTATAGATCTTATAAACAAGTTAAGTCAAAACTAGTTTATTAGCACACACAAATAAGAATGTTATTTTTGTGGTTTAGTATAGTGAACCAAACGAGCTCAAGATTGGTTCAGCTAAAATTACAGTTTAAGCAAGATTTTAAAACATTTCGATCGTGCATACTACATATAAAATTAACAAAAATTAGTACACTAAATTATTTTGTTTATCAAACAACGTGATACCAGTTGAGTAGTAAAATGACAAAGTCAAAATATATGTACTAAAAGCAGATATTTGAAAGAACGTTAGTTTCACAATTAGCTACTAATTATTTGTTTAATATATACTCTTTAGTTTAGTCGCAAACAATTAATGTGAGAAGAAAACCCATAAACCGAATTAAAAACCCATAAACAATCTTACAAAAACATAAATATTTCAAAAATGATAATCCCAAGAATCAAACATAAATATTCAAATTTGATTAGATTAGATTTTTGTAAATCATAAAATTTTTAACATTTAAAAGTAGGAAATCAATTTAAATATGAATCACCGCAAAACTGTTTATGGAATTTTGGTCTCCGTTTGAGTCTATTTTTGATAGATAATATGTTTAACATTTATAACACAGCTTATAGTTTACCAATTAAATAATTGTACACATTTCTAAAATAAAATAAAAATTGCAAAGCCGAAGATGACAAAAGACTGCATAATTTTATGGCTATATATAATCATTATTCGACACCACTTCCATATAGCTATGAGTCGATGTCAAAATAATCTATAGTAGTTATAAGCTTATAACAATCGTTATTTCTGAATTAAGCAGCGCTACTGCTTGGAAAGCAAATGCAAGATGTTAATTAGTGTTGTATATATGCTGCAGTCGTCAGGTCGTTCGTCTGCAACAAATATTTAAGGTGAATCGAAGTGGTGCAGCCGCACAAACAATAAAACTGTCAAACTTTGTGTTTTTCGTAATACTTGAATTAAGCTATAAAATAATAATAATAATAATTAAGCTATACTATACCGATATTACATTTTTTTAGGAGAATTATTTAACTTGTTTCAATATACATACTTGATTCTATACTGAAGCACCAAACTTAAATTTCATTTAGATAATACTTTTTTGAATTTTCAATAAATCACAGATAGTACTTTTCCGGTCAATACGATAATAAATCATAAATGACAAAGAAATGGTATGATACCCTATATGGCTGCCATAATAATATAGTTTAGTAGTTTAAATGCTCCATAATTTTGAGGCTCGATAAATCAGATTTCCCACTACCCTTTATCATCATAATCGTTGTGGCTATGAGGTAGGCTTCAGAGCACTTAATGTACACAGAAGAAGCACCAGACGAAATTAAATACGCTTTCATCTCTGAGACAAAGAAAATTTATTGGCATGAGACGCTAGTTTGATGAAGGAGGCATTCGAATATTTTAAGAAATCTATACCCGCTAGCCTATCACAGTTTTGTTTTAATTAAACAGACTAAAACATTCCCCTGAATGTGTAATAAGGTCCAAATTAATTTTTATTAATTATGTAATCGCAGAGGGTCTAACTAAGAGTAATCTAAGTGTAATAAATGATAAGTAAATAATAAAACAAAACTTTTAGTAATGGTATTGCATCCTCCTTATCTCTAAAAGTTTAAGTTGAAGTTTAATTGAAGTTTATGAATAGAATAAAGTTAGTAAAATATCTGTTAAAAAGCAGCATTTTGAAAAAAAATAAATATATGCTACTAAATAAATGCACTAATTTGGAGAAACAATGTCGGACTATACCCTATATCCTAGCTAAAAAGCCACATGATTTTGTATATATTGTGCACTAATTTTTGTATTTTAAGTTCTAATTATTTGATCAACTTAAGATTAAATTGAGTCACATATTTCATTCCAGTTCATTCTTATCTTCGTATTATTAACTTAAGTAGTAAACTTTTTTTAAAATACGAGTATACATAATATCAATTAGTATTTAAACTGTCGAAAGATAAGACTCCAGTATTAGTGTCAACATATTTATTGCCAATAGATTGTTAACTACAATAAAATACTACGTTGTATATATTTGATCCAATTTGGTGGTTCCATGAATCATTAATGATCTACCCGCATACACATAATATATATGTATATAATAATAAACAGTGTCTAAAGGCCATTACTGACCTCTTACTGAGTCAACAGTTTGGCTCCAACGGTTTCGATCCTGGGCTTGGTCTTCATACTGTCCTAGACAACCCGAAGAAGCCAAGTCATTCTCTACACCGTGGAGCCATCGTCGCCTGCAACGACCTCTGCGCTTACCATATGAGGCTCTCCTTTCAGAGATCGCTGCAAAATTCGTTCCGGATCTGTAATATATATGTATACATACACAAAACAGTTCGAGTAACTTATGGTACACTTAAAAGTATAGTAATTCACTACTTTACCTATAGTGATTTACATCAAATATAACACCGCTTCTAGATAAAAAAAATTAACTAATTTACAATATTTTAATTACAGTTTGAAACTCGCTTATCAGATTTGTTGAAATACAAATAAATATAGTTGTTATCGCCTGGAAAAAATCAAATTGAATTAATTGAATAATTATGTATTATATTTATTATGCTTGCGCATTCGTTAGATGATTAATTAATCAGAGTTCATCAAACGAAAAGCAAGAGTATAAGAAGATCTATTGTTCTGATCTATCGATGCAACTACATAAAAATAAAAATAAATCTGTGGTACATCGCACCAAACTATTTTTTATTGTTTTTGTAAAATTTTGTATACAAATTTCATGGCTTGTTTAACGTTTAAATCGTAATTAAATGGTTATTGTGAATGAAATTTATTTTCGCAATCGTCAAACAAATATCACTTTTGTCATAATATAAACAGGTTCACAGTTTAAATTGGTGAACTAATTGCTATTCCACCAACCAAAAAAGCAACAAAAAAAAATATGTAACACAAAATCATGAATGGTTCTTTAATAGATTTTCAAACTAATAATCAATGAACCTTAAAGCGTAAAATTAAATTTGCGCAAACATAAATTTATATTCTCTGTACAAAGGTGTACATATAATTTGTGTTGTTTATACGCTACAAAACTCTTAATTTCCATTGTAAAATTGAAAATTGCATATACATACACAAAAAAAGGTTATTTGGAAATTAATAATTATACCATTCACTGGTTATATGAAATAGATATCTATGTATTTCCAAAAATTGAATTATTCGCTGGATTAAGGTTTCTACAGTGCTTTATGTGATACAGTGTCGAAATATATGATTACAGCAACTAAGTGGGTGGTCATTTTGCCAGTAGAGAATTTAAAAAATACCTAATAAAATATTTAGAGACTATGTACATACGTTTATGGTTATATGCCATATATAAATATTTAATTATTTATAAATAATTCGGTTCCTCATATTAGCATAGTTCACTTATTCATAGACGGTGCTAGCCAAACTTTAAAATGGCATACTACTACGAAAAATGTTATCTCAAATATTTTTCTATTTAGTGTTTCGAATTTGGATCACTCCAATAATCAGAAATGCGCTAGATAATTCATTTAAAAATTGATTAATTTTCCTAATATTGAAACGACATATAAAATTAACTTTCCGTTCATCTTTACGATCAAAATAACGTTGTGTGAGTATTAATGATGTAATCATAAAATTAGATACATATGGTATGAAATGGCAAATAAACAGTTTTTAAAGGCCATTACTGGTCTCTTACTATATCAACAACCTGAAGAAAACAATCTGAAGAAGCCAAGTCATTCTCCACACCGTGGAGCCATCGTCGCCTGCAACGACCTCTGCGCCTACCATATGGTGGCTCTCCTTTCAGAGAGATCGTTGCACAATCACTTGCTTCCTGTACAATATCGAGGATCTTCATCATATCTCTGATTTCGATATTGTACAGAGCTCGGTATGTAACATCCATCTACTTCACATTTTGGGCTATAAATCACTCGCATGATTCTTCACTCAAATGTAAGGAGCCATCTCTCGTACTCATCCGTCAGCGTCAACTTTCATCCATACATAACAACGGGCCTAATCAACGCTTTGTAAAGCTTCAGCCTCACGCCACTTAATAGGTGTTTAGATTTTAGCAGTGGCCTTAGAGGATACAAAGCACGACTACCAGCCGCTAGCCGCACTTTAATGTACCCACCCACACTGTTATCGTGAGTGTTAAGAGAGCCTAAATATTTGAACCTCCTCTCTTCCTCAAACGCGTAGTAGCCAATACTAAAACCTGGGTTGCCATTGTCCCTATGACCAGAGATCATGTATTTTGTATTGGACTCATTGATCTGGAGTCCAACAGAAGCTGAAAATTTTACAAGCGGATCAAGTATTTCTTTCACTCCGTTGCTATCTCTCCAATCTGCATATGCCAGCACCTGATTGGACTGGCGATATAAGATGTTGCGCTGAGGTGTTTTACAAACGATGTACTCCAACATGATATTAAAGAGTATCGGGGACAGAGCATCTCCCTGCCGAACACCCGAGTTAACTGCAAAAATGGTCGATAGCCTGTTCTCAACTTTAACAAAGCATTGAAACTGTGTTACTGTCATTTTGCACAGTCGTACCAATTTTGTTGGCATTCCTAGATATTCCAGAGAAAACCAAAAACTCTCTCGATTGATCGAGTCATAGGCCTGCCGGAAATCCAGGAACACTTGATGTACGGAGATATATGTCTCGTGATATTTAGATAGATTCACCCGCAGCGAAAAGACCAGATCAGTGGCTGATCGATTCTGACGAAATCGTCCTTGATAGTCACCAACCAAACCCTCCGCTAGAGGGATGATTCTATCCAATATAATGTAGGACAGTAACTTCGGTTCGCCATACTGATTACTCAGCTACAGTCTTTGACGCATGATGAAGTTTATAATAACAAATATAAACAAAATAAAGCTCATTGAATTGTCTATATAAAAGGATCTTTCTTTTATACGCAAAACAAAATAAGAAACATAACAGTAAATGTTTCTAAGCCTATATAAAGGATAAAGAAGGCCTATAAGTTTTAGTTAAGAAGTATAAAGGCCTATAACTTTTTTGTAGATTAACTTTACCAAAACTAATGATGCCATATTTTGGTCTAATGTATTTTTCATGCTTGTGTCCAAAATTAGGTTTCCATCCTATAACTGAAAAACATAACAAACCTTATTGAAAAACAATAGCAAAAAGAAATTAGAAACAGGTAGTATTTTTAAAAATTAAAATATGTGTTTTCGATATAACTGCAATAAATATCTTTTCTAACCCTAATACAAACACCGCCAGTTCATGCTTCTTATCAGCATTTTAGTGGATTATTGGATTATTTTACATTCACGTTTAACAGGGTTAACAATCGCACGAATCCATCTCCTTAACACCACACGAATCCATCTTTTCAGAATATCCTCGATGGGATTTAGGTTCGGAGTAATCTCTGGCCACAATCTTTTCATTTCTAATGAACTTTTTAGAGACCTATGAAGCCTAGCATTACCCTCCATTAAGATAAAGTTGGGACCATACCTATCCGCAAAAAGTTTGACGTGACCGATCCTCCATTAATCACTATAAGCTCATGTTTTGTCTCCCGAAGTGATGCCACTCCAAACCATTATTGAACTTCCATCAAAACTTTCTCGGATACAGCCGTCAATGATTACTTTCTCGGATACAGCCGTCAATGTTTATGATTTTGACAAAATTTCAGTCTTCCTGCACGATGACGAGACACAAGTTATGGATGCTCTCCTTAAGCTTTTCTTTTTTGAATAATCCAATAAATACGTGCGTACAGTTTGTTGGCCATCAAAAATTAAAGTTCTTTTGCGTGGAACACATCATAAATATTTTCCATATTTTATAATGTTTATCGAATGTTCGATTTATGGGAATTATATCAGCATTACATTTTGAGGAAGACAATTAAGGTTGCAATACTATTCTAAATTCGATCGATCATGTATATTTATATATAAATAATTGCTTAACAAAAGAATCTACATAGAAATGTCATTCATGATGCATTAAACTATATGATATACCAACACAAAACAAAGTCGATTTTATAAGTCGATGTTGTGGTCCAAAATCAACAGGAAATACATTTAAACCTTCCCTTTATCAAATCCGAAGGTCAAAAACAAAGTTCAATCGCTGATTTCAAAGACAAACTTCACAATAATAACATCGACAGACCGATCACACACACACACACACATTTGGCATTTGATTACACCAATAAAAAAATATTAACAAAATATTTCAACAAATCAATTTCGCATACAGATAGAACACTAAAAACACATAATTTGACAATTTAATTTTTAATGTTCGTGTTGTTGCTATTTCTAAATTTAAATCTGCAATTTATTATTATTAATGTTTTTTATATGAAAGATAACGAAAGGCGGTATATTTAGTCTTATCGTTTGCTATAGCTATAAAACCGCACACCTCAAGAAATAATAATAATTTGTTGTAATTTCTGAATGAGAATTTTATTTTTTAATTCGTTTATCGTGTATATGTACTTCATGTGTAATTAGACAGTAACTTCAATGTTTTAATTTTAATTGATTTTGTTTTTTACTTTTATATAAAAAGATATGATCTTTAAGTAAGACAATATGTACAGTGACCATCAACATTTTATACAAATAATAATAATAAGAGTTTTTAGTGTATAGAGGAGTACTGTAGTAATTTTATTTGGCACACAAAAAATGATTTTTTTTATACGAGTATTTAAAAATTTTAGAATTTAAGTACATATTATTTGTAGAAAACAAAAATATTTGCAAATAACAAATGAGTTTTTTAAATAATTTCCTATTCGCTATTTAATAAATTTTATTAATTCACATCAAAAATTTTGTATCCTAAATTTATTCGAAACTATATAAAATTTAAATTTTTGCGATTAATATTAACATATTTTTATTTTAACATATAGAGTTTCTCACACACACTTTTATTATGTTTTATAGACTACTAATTATACGTATAGCAGTCGCGTTGTAGGTATTTTAAACAATACGAGTAGTTTAATTCGATATACTAAAAATACTATCGAGAGTTTAATATCATTTTTTCACGATAATTACTTTACTTTATTTTAATGCAAAGAAAAATCAAATCTAAAATAAAATCACCGAAATATTTTTAAACCAGAATTTAACTAATAAAGAAATTTAAAAAACGAAAAATTTAAAAACCGAAACGATCCGCACGATTATTTCGCGTGCGTTCAATTTGAAAGCCGTTTGCAAACTAATTGGATTATCTTTATATCAGATCGGAGAAAAACAAAAAAAAAAAAACAAAAAATTAAACCGAAAAAATTTTTTTTTTTTGAAATCATATAAAAGTTAATGAAATAATTAAATAAATATTTAAAAATTAATAATTATTTAATAAAAAATTCAAAAAGTAATTCTATACAAAAAAATGTTGATAAGAATTTATTTTGTTGTGGTCGACGCTAGCTCGTATTCGCTTTGGCCCAATGAGCGATAATAAATTTATCTTTTTTATCTGATTTAAAAACTGCACGTATGTATAGCAATACAACAATTAATAATTTGGGGGAAATTAAATTAAAAGAGCTATAGGTAATTAATTTTGAAAGCATAAAATTATTTTGCTTGGTTGTGTGAGAATATACCGTATTGGTTAAGGTGACCAGACGTTTGATATATTTAAAATTACCTACTCTGAAAATTATGTAGTACACAAAAACAAATGTACTTATGTACATACGAATATGTATATATATATTATATGTTTGTGTCTGAGCGATTTGAAAATTAAACAAAATTACACAAATTACACACTAGTTCTTATAAACCAGTTTAGTAGTGCACTAAACCTTTTAATTTTATAGCGTTTTCATTTTTGGATTCATATCAATAGAAGCGCAGTAAATGATTGTTATAAAACAAAATTGTGTTCTAAACTTTTCTGTTTTCACTTATAAATCAAATCTGTAATTAATTTTTAAGTAGAAATTTAAACATACTTCTCAACTTTAATTCCTTCCTTAATCGGCATTCTACATCGATTATCATTCTGAATTAACGAACTTTGAAAAATTTAGATTTTTTGAAAGATGAAAATTCGAATTTTTATACCTATAATTTACATTTTAAAATTTATTTTGATTTCTCAAATTTTGAACACAAAACCTTTAGAAATTCCAATCTAAACTCTTCGTTAATAACTCCTATAATTCCGACGGTATAGGGTTAAATATAAATGTATCCATTTATGCCAGACAGACAATATTTCTAAATCTTTTTAATACCAATGACCAATCGACAGTTTGTCTAATAGATCTGAAGAAGTATAATGTACACAACGACGTATTTATATGAGTTCACTCGAGTTCATTATTTTAACTTTAAAGAATTTACGAATATCTATCGCAACTCAGTTTTTTTCCATCTCATAACTTCTTTTAACTTTCACGTGAGAAACATACTCATATACCGCACGAAGTTGATCAAGTTTAAATTGGTATACAATTTACTTACAACTTTTGTTTATAACGTGTATTCATATGTCATGTCTCATTGTCTCATTTTCGGTTAAAAATTGTAAATTTGCAATAACCAGTTGACCAACATCATGCGGATATTTATAAAACTTCTAATCTCGTTTTAACGTATTGATTCTCATTTCTCATTCTTCTTTGCATCAAATACCGCATAATATTCTTGTACATAGTTGATTGGCGCAAACAACACAAATTCTCCTTATCATAAATTCTTGTGTATAGTAAAACTATACATATTAAAATTTGATGCTCTTGAAATGGTTATCAATCGATTATTTGATAAAAAAAAAATACATTCTATATATGTATATACTTATATATAGTTTTTGTAATATAAAAAATAAATGTTGTGAATTAAAATTTTGGAAGGTCAAGAATTTATTTATCGTTTTAAATGGAAATTGTAATAAACAATGCACTAATTGATGGCATTCGGTGGGAAGAGCAAAAGAAGCAAAACAATTAAATTCGATGACTAACTTGTGTGTTGTAAATTATAGCTACATACGTTAACTGAATCATAATTTATGTGTCAGCGCAAAAACAAAATCAAATTTCGTGGTTTACATTTGGCTAGACATGTGAAATTACGTACATATGTACCTTGTGTTATTGAATATGCGGCACTCGCTCATGAAACGTGTAACGTACTTTGTTCTACTATCGCAATTTTATAATTTAGATGATTAATTATTCAACACTATATGTACAAGATCATTTTATCTTTAAATAATAGATTATTTTAAAGTTGACGCCAATATTATTTTTCGATACGACTATCCCACTTACTATAAGATAAGTGACATTCTTAGATAGGTCCTACTTGACATTTTATATACATACACACGTATAGTGTCATGTGAGCATAATATTGTAATTATAAATTTTGTCAGATTAAAGAATTTCAATTCTATCATTTTTTTTCTATATATGTACATATGTCATACAATGGTATCTTTGATAAACTTTGTATTGTACTGAATTCAGACAACAAATGAATAAAATATACGGGAATGTTAGATAATGATTGTAAACGAACAAATGTACCATATAACACCACTGCAATATTATGTTCAATAGATGTCTAAAGGTAGACATTTGTTCGATTTATGTTATAATGCCGACAGGAAATCATACACAAAGAGATTAAAGAATCAAATTGAATTATAAAAATAAAAAAAATAAAATTTTCAGAATTTAGCCAAAATATAAAATAAAAATAAACAATTTTTATTGTATGTATGAGAATTTTAAGTAATTTTAATTTCTTATAATTCCATTTAAGAGTCTTTCAAACTGGTTTGACCCTCATTTTTGATATTTTATGTTCCGGAAATTCTATACAAATCAGTTATGCCAACACTAATATTGAGTAACACCACTTTTGATAATTATTTATGTTTGGGGCGACCAGATTTTGACATGTTGATTTTAAAAGTTGCATTTCAATATTTTTTTTGGCCATTACTGATGGATATACTTCGCAAATCTGATGTGAGCCTGATAATATAATTATCAGGCCTGGTAATGATTTCGTTATAATTATCCTTAAATGGGAGAGATTCCACTTAAGCTTATGTTTGTAAATTGTAATTCTTTTTATTGAAATTATTAATCATAATATTAATTGGTATACCTTGCAACTAATTGCGAATATAGGGTATTACTAAATTACTCTTAACATTTTCCTGTTTATCATTATTTTTAGTTTTTAGTATCAATTTATTGATCAATAATATCCTATACATATACGGAAGTTAAATGTTGATCTCAAACCATAAAATTTTTAAACGATTATTTTGATTACAGGTATATTATGCAAATAAAATGATAAAAACTATATGGAGTACTGAATATATTTTAATATGCATACATATATGTATACTTATCAATTAAATTGTAGTCATTTTGAAGTACCTACATTTTATAACGATATGGATTTGCACTTGTTTTCACTTGAAGCTCGCACTTGTAAATAGTTCTCTTGTTTAATACAAAAATGGTTGCATTATTTTCGATATTGTGGTGTTATTTAAAAATTTCCATTATAATGATGGTATACATATTTAAATTGATTTGATTGTGTCAACTGGACTATGACCAAATTGCAAATGAATTATTAATTAATCAATCAAAACGGCTTGATGATGATAGACAAGTATTCAATGAATCATCATCGCACATACTTATACAATGTACTGCGGAACTACAATTTATCGCCTATACATAATTTGAAATTAAACAATAAAAACATATAGTGAGGTAAATTGTATAATAATAATAATAACAAACAACCATTGAAACTAATGATTAATTATAGGTTACATATTATATTTATATATGTACATATATATACATTTAGTAGTGAAATATTCGATACAATAATTTTAGTACAATTGTTTGTATTAATTGAAATTTTATAACAACCTGTTCTGGTGACATTGTAGAGTATGTTGTTCTTCAAAAATTTAGAAAAGAGTTATGTTTATGTCATTAACTGCCAATTATATACGTATATATAAACTAAGTTTCCACCGCTTGTTTAATGTATATATGTTTTGTTAATCATTTTAAAATAATCTTATTGCATGATGAATATCAGGTTATATGGAATTCAAAGTAATTTGCTGAAAGATGTTCCGCTAAAATTATTTTAATTAAATTGTCAACAATCTAAGAATAGTTTATACTAAATTGGGATCTGTTTTCCGGCACCTAATTCATGTAAATATTTCATCCGTTGAAAAAATATTAAATTCATGTGTTTAATGACTGAAAGATAAATTCTATTGTAAATGTAGATATGTATATAATGTGATTGGTAAAGCTGTGGGGATTCAAATTTTCCATATTCAATGTCAATCTATTCTCAACACATATTCAATTCATTGAATTCATATTTGATTTGCTACTCAATTTAGATTATATCAACTTGACATTATCTTGCAATCGACTGAACATACTACACATGTTTAAACTCCAATCCAATCCAACCAATGGTATATAATTCATGCGCATATATAAATTATTTCCGAGGCATTAAAAATAATTGAAATGCTCAAAGTTAAATACAGTTAAGAACATCTTTTAGTATATAAGAATTTTTCGACTAAATTTGTTAGACATGCGTGTTGATTAACTTAATTGAGAACTATTAATATACTATATTATGTGAGACAGCTAAATTAACGCGGGAGTAAAACAAAACAAAAAATTAAATCACTAATACAAATTAATTAAATTGGTATATAAAACAGTATATAAATATACATTGTATCACCGCACGGGCTTGATTCATCCACATTTCTATTTCAACTTAGATTTATCAATTTATTTTTTTAATTACTATACGTTTAATTAATAGTAATTTGCCCTAAAAAATATTAACAAGGTGAAATAATTGAATCATACAGATTTGATGTTAATGACATGAATATTGCAAGTAATATGATTTACGTTATCGTATAATAAAAAATATTCACTCTATTTCTTATGAATATAAGATTAAAAGCTTATACATGTTTATTAGTGAAAAATTATTTAAGATAAAAAATACGTTTCTAAGTACATACTTTGTATTCTATATACATATTCGTGGTTACAAAAAATGCTGTATTATTGCTCTGTGCTGAACTCAAAAATTTCCATAATCATTTTAATATCATCATTTTTCAAAAATGTTTTTTATGATACATGTATGGTTTTAAAACTAGGAAAATCCAATTTTGACTTGGATCACTTGACATAGTAATGTTAGATGAAATATAAATTTTTAAATTGTAATAAGAGTCATGTGATCAAATGAAAGGTATTTTTATTACAAAACTAATAAAATAACAATAATTTTGTTATATTATTACAATGTTATAAATAAATTAAGTGTCGTAGGTTGAAAATCTTAAAAACGTTAGGTTTTGAATAGTTAATTAAAATTAACCGAACCTGTAAAACAGAAACGATTTTTTCAAATATTTCAAAGCCTATACTCCATATTTACTAAATAACATAACTGAGCTTTAATGACTGTCCTTTATTTCCGCACAGGGTTGCTGGTTAAAGGATCAAATGGGCAATTTATAAATTTGAGATTGTAAATTATATTAATTTTTTCCTTTCTACCAACCAAACATAACTTCCATTTACATAATCTATATTCTTGTTCACTTTTTGACAAAGTTCGTGAGCTACGGTATTAAATCAATCATTGTATTATCCCTGTATTATGTGGCAATTAAAAAAGTGTAAGAAGTTTAGGAACATGCCTACTTTTACTCGTATACAAAATAACAAACGTTATTTATACTAAATTGGTCAATCAATAGATGTTTCGATTACCCCGCCGATAAAATATGTATTTTTAAACATCTCACCATTATTACTATATGAGCTACCATAGTATTAATGGCAATGTTAGCTCATGTACAAAAATATTATTTCATATTAAAGTACAATAATTCGTAATATATTTAATTTGAATTATAAATTTGAATGCAGATTGTGGTATGGAGGAAAAAAACCCCAGTGTCAATTATTTTTAATACGGTAAAACTGTGATAATTCATCAAACATCATAAATGTTTGTCGTCAAAATTGCAGTAATTTTCTAGGTACTTCAAAGAATGTTCAAAGATATTTTTAGCATATTTTTTTATTGCATCGTTATGGTACAGTATTGTTGAGGTATAAATCCGTAAAATTTCTCATCAAATGATTTGAACCAATTTTATATATTGCATATTAGTGATGTCTATAGTTAAAGCTGGTTTCAATACTATAACAGCATTTACAAAAAATCTCAGGTATGTTTCGGCCAATTCATCATCAAAAAATTTATTCAAGATTTTATTGTATTGACTTAGAAAGTAATATGGTTTGCTCATCACAGACTTCAAAAAAAAATTTACAATGAAGTCATGTTTTCCAACAATATGAAGCATACTAGTGCATATATACAATATATTTCCACTAAAGAACCCATCGGAATAATGGAATCGTTCAATCTGCTTAATTCGAGCAAACGTTTGTTCGTGTCAAAGTTTGTATGTGCATATTATAATTATTATCTGAGTTATAATATTTACATATTTTCAAAATTTTATTGTCCGGTTTTTTCTAATAAGTCCTGGTAACCCTGCGTAATATATAATACATTAATCCTTTCCCTTGGCAGAAGATGAAAATGTGCGGTTAATCGAACTAAAGTCTACCACAACTCTGGCAAGTGACGGCATTGAATATTGTCATAATTTAAATTATGATTTATTTGCCAGAAAAAGAAGGGTGAAGGAATAGGGCCAATATTTAATTTATTTAAAATAATGCTATATAGGAACTTAGGTACTGTCGCCTCAAAATTTATGTTTTCGGATTATTTTCAATACTTTCACTTACAGCTGCCGTTTTCGTTTTATCAATAACCCAACCAGTTTCTCAAAAATTTTCACTGATTTTTTAAAACAAGACCAATTAATTTGTCCCAACATAGCAATTAGCAATTCATATCCATATTTCTAGCAGTATTCATAATCATATCGATGTCCTTACAATAAACACTTATCCTCGTTCACGTTTATATTATGAATATAATAAGCAGAAGACAGGTTTTAAATAAATCATATCAACAATCCGTACATATCAAATTCATCTAGAACACGCATTTTAACTTCTTCAATATAAAAGAACAAATTTAGATTACCGTCAACAAACATAATCTTAACTTAAAATCATAGTATGACTTATTTTATACAAGTATGTATTTAATGTATACATTTACTCCACAATTTAAGTAAAATTGTATAATAACACACCAGACAGCATTAAATATACAAAAAAAAATCGCATCCCTAAAATAAAATAAAATAGTTAGGTCTGGATAGGTAAATAACCTCTAATGTCTCAGTCTGTTTCTCGCCTTTCATGTATATGTTCGAGTATATAATGTACATAAAATATAAACATAAACGGTAATTTAATACTTACAATATATACTATATACATACTGATATCTTCCAAAGCACATACCACAACTTTTTGTAAGCGATGTTTAATTTATGACCACCGACAACATATTATATGAAAAACGTGTTCCATTGATTTTAAAATATTTTTGTTTTGTATACATTTTGCCATCAAAAAAGATAATTACGAGTATGTTTTCGATTTCATGCTTAAGTGGATATTATAGTACATATGTTTAATACATCTAATAACAAAAAATATTGAAGTTTTGTCTAATATTCGTCAGACTAACATGCACGTACGTCACTAATATTGAAAACAATATGCAAAACGTTGATTAAAACAAATATAAATTATATGTTTGTCTATACGACGTCATCAAAATATGAGAATTTCTTGTTTCGTCATACAGCATAAAAAACAAATGATTCTGCGTAGACGTACGTTATGTATTTGTATACGGTATACCCACCAAATTTTTTATACATATACTTTATTTTATTATGTATTGTGGAAATTATATGTAAACTTAATGATTCGGAATACATATTGACAATAAGCTTTCCAAGGACACACGAAATAATTTCACGGTATTGCATAATGCATAAGTCTACGGATTTCAAGTGGCATGTCAAGCCGAAAATACTAAAGGGGATGTTTTTTTTAAATATAAGCAGTTCAAGGATAGAAATCCAATAAATTGTTTATATTGCTGATAGATAATTTTCAAAATATTTTTAAATGTCCTTATTAGTTTTGTAATGTGTATATCTAATTAATATGACACAACTGCGGTTATCACTAAGTTTTCCTACTTATCACTAATATACATATATTAATTATATATGTATGTTGTAAAACTACTGTGCAAAATTTAATTTTGACAAACACTACATTTTCATTACCTAAAATAGTTTTATTCTAACTACTTACACACACACACACACACACACAGATAAAAAACGATTAACTAAAAATATAATATACACAAAATTTATATTAATTAAGATTATAAGAAATTAATTAATTATGTCTTCTTGCCTTGTATTTGAATGATTGGAATCGGTGGTCTTCTATTAAATTTACAAACTGGTTCTAATGTCATTACGAATTATTGATTTTAATAGCACCATTTGTGCCAATTTTAAACGTAATTTAATTTTATTAAAACACAAAAAATGGAAAAACAATTCACTTTAAAAAAATGAATGAAGAACTAAAAAAACACTCCCGATTTAAGAAAAACAAAATCCTTTAATTACTATGTGTATTTTAATATTTACTTATGGTTAGAATTTAAAAAAAAATATAAAATCTTTAGAATTGATTTTTTTGTTCCAGTTGTTCACATTTCGTAACACTTTAGGTTTGGTCAAATGTCAGAACCTAAATGAAAATTTTCGGTCGACAAACAAGAAAAAGTGGAAAATAAGTTACATTTAGAAAAAAATAAAAATTAAAAGGGGATATATAATTATGGCTGTGTGTTCGGCATTTTTTAGGATATGTATAAATTTTTCGTATCGTATAGTAATGACGTCAGATAAGTTTTAAATATGTAGATAGAGAGAAAAGTTATGGGGAAACAAATTTCAATTCGTTCTAATACCGGTGGCGCTATGTGGATCGATTTGATATTTTGCTGAGTTGAAACACGTTTTAGGTGTTCGAAAAAATTTGAATCTCACTAATTTTGTAGGCTACATGAATTATGAAAAACTGATTTAATAAAGGTAGAATTAAAAATAGTGTTTCTATATGAAAAACTGGGACTTATCTTAATTAATTTTTTACTGAATTAAAAAAGGTATTTTACAAAAATACATTTAAAACCACGGATTTTAACAACACATAAATCTCATAAAACAACACTTCGTTAATACAGCTTATTTTTTATTTCTAATATGTATTTATATATTTATATTTCACCTTAATTTAGGTAAATTGTTGGCAGAATTTAGGCACGTTTTTAAATTTCCATTCTATAGTCCAAATCTCTACTCATGATCACGCTTACCAATTCAGCGTTTTATCGATAGTGAGACAAATCTACTAGAATTCTTGAGTTCTAATAGAAAAAGGCAAATAAGTAATTTTTGTAAATGACTTTTAAAACCGTCTATAAAGTTTCGACAGTTTTTCGATTAAAAGAAGTATAGAAGGTTGTCTCTCATCGAAATAATTTCAGCTTTACTTAATATTGCTTTTTTTTCAAAATGTGATTTACGTAAAGATCATACACGTTGTGGTTTCCTTGTAAAACTAAGAGTTTTGCGATACTAAAAGTTAAAAAAAGCTGAAGCAATAATTTTCTTGAAATACCCATAACCTAAAATCTCATTCCTCTGATGTGTTGTAAAAAACTCTATCCTGAGAACATAATTAAATTATGATTTTGGAAATTTAGCCGTTATAAAGATGTATGCGTTTCGAAGAACTATTCAAACCGATTTTTTTGAAAATCTTGCCTAGCGTCTATAGGGGCTGGACCTTAATTTAACAAATTACTATTCGTCAAATAACTTATAATCAAATAACCAAATAACTTAAAATCAACTAACTTATAATACTATAAGGGAAATTGCTGCAGATTTGCGTATCAAGATTTGGCAGTTTATCGTAGTTTACCTTCATTTTCTAGATGGCACCACTGGTAAATAAAGGCCATGTTACCATTATTTTTAACGAAATTTTGAAAAATAATGTAAATAAGTCTAAAAAAAAAAGAAAAATTAAATAAACAAAACCAAATTGAAATAACTTGAAAATAACAGGTAACATAAAAATTCTTTTTAAAAAACGGTTGGCGCGCTTTAAAAACGTTTGGCGCGCCATCTGGAAAATGATCATCACTTGATACCATATGAAATGTTTCACCCAGCTTTGATTTGTTTAAATGATTTAATAAGATTAATTGGAAATTAGTTGTTAAACGAAAATCAAGATTATTTAATTTTCTTGAAAAACTATTGATATTGTTTTCAAAATTACAGAAATATTCAACAAGTGTCAATCACACCAGAATTAGAAAAATAGAAGTTATCCAAACTTCGTAATATGATCTCCTAAAATCATAAAGTTTGGGCTGATTAATCAGCAATAACAAATTACCTAAATAAAAATTAAAATGGGTAAGAATCTCAAGACTTATTTTATCGGTTTAAGGCCGTTGTTCACTTCAGCTAAGCTAAGTCCGAAAACAAATCTTAGTTTAGCTTAACTTAGCTCACTAGCTAGACGCGTTTCATGTTTCAACTAATAAAAATTGGTTTTCACATACTTATGTACATAGATGTTCCTGTCTTTATTTGTAATGCACTTAGTAGGTAGTCTTTTAACGCAAAGTGTTACCTGGTAAAAAATTATCAAACTAGAGCGAAAGGTGATCAAGCCATATAAACTCATATTTTCCTAAGCAATTTCATGTATAAACACAGTTTGATCACTCGCGTATGGATTACTAACGCCACTGGCGGCACTTAAAAGGCCATTAAATAAAATTTAGTAAAATATCAATGTATATGTGTGAGCGGTATAGCTGAAAACTTCAAATCGAAGACAACTCGAGGTATGTTAATTTGCATAATTCAAAACAAATAAGTATAAATAGCTCGCATAGCTTGGCTAGATTGTGCCCTCGATCTAATGAAACTAATTCTTATTTAATATAGCTCACATGCTTAGCTGAAAAGTGCAACGGTCATTAGTCATCTTTTTAACAATCGACAAGTAAAGTACACTGTGGTTTCAGCTTAAAAAGTTATACCCGTTTCATTACGAAAATAGTAAAGTAAAATCATATACATATAGTATTATTTAATAAATATTACAAGATTATGAGATATGAAAAGATCTTTGCATAATGAAAGAGTACTTATGTAGGTACATATATGCTTTGTGAAATCGGTTTAAATGAATCCAAATATATAATCCAAACCTAATTCTGTGGCCTTATTTTCTTTAATTGATATGTTCGAGCAGTTTAAACTACATGAACATACAATTTTTAACAATAATGAATTAAATTTAAAACCATTAGCTTTTAATAGTTAATATTTTACAGTGTGTTTATTTTCAAACAAATACTGGAATCCCTCAACACTCACAAAGCTATTCAATTTGTTAGAAAGAGATAAATATAAAATTTCGCTTCAAAATAAATTTGACATAAATTCGCAAAAAAATTTACAAAATAAGTAAGTAGTACATCAGTTAAATTAAATAAAAATTATTAAATAACCATTTAAAAGAAGAAATGAGTTCTCAAGTACCAATTGAATCGCTAGACAAAGACCAAATAAAAACAGTAAGTAATTCCAAATGAAAATACATAATTTGTATAATATCAACATAACCTCAATATATTTATTTTTTCATTTGAAAGTTCCATGATTTTTTAATTTCCTACAATAAACTATCGGAAATATGTTTTGCTGACTGTGTTAAAGATTTTACGGCACGGACAATAAAACCGGAAGAGGAACGATGTGCCAGTAACTGTATGGAAAAGTATTTAAAAATGAATCAACGAGTATCACAACGGTTCCAGGAGTTCCAAATGTTGGCGAATGAGAATGCATTGGCATTGGCACAAAAGACTGGACAGCTACCAAGCTAAATTACGATTGTAAATATGTATTTTTTAAATTACGTTGGTTAGAATTTAATTTAAACGTAAATAAATATGGTTAGATATATTTGAGAAATTTTATTTCATGAATGTAGTAAGATTATGTGTTGGGATATTTGTTTTGTATATCATAGTATGAAATTTAAATACAAACGGTTTTTGGATGGATAATACACATAATGATAATTGAATTGAGTTTGAATAGGCCTAAAATTAATTAATTAAGAAGAAAGAACGCTAATTATGTTTTAGCCGTACTTTTTACGGACGCATTCATTTTAGATATATGCAAACCATTAGATAACTACCTATTATGTATCTATTACATATCGTAAGATGACATAATACTGCAATTACTTGCAATAGGTTTTTAATTCCAGTTGAGATTGTATATCTTTACACTTAATGACATTGCATACTTTGAAAAAAGTAATATTCAGCAAAGTGCAATTTAAGAGAATTTCCATTCTGGTTTCTTATTCGTTCTCAACTTCAAATTCAAAAGCAAACAAGAAGAAGAATTTTATCTTCTACTTCTTGGCATTAACTAAACATAGGTATAGGAATTTTGCATTATAACGTAAATGGCTTTTAGTAAAAACCGCTTTGAATTTCTTGAGAATTCGGGAAGGTAAAAACATCGACAACTAGGAGCGACGAATTTTCCAATTGGTCTTCCTCACAGATTTATAAACAAATAAAAAATCACAAGTACGTGTACTTTAGAAAACAACAACGGCCGATTGTTTATTTAATTGCGTTCTGAATGTTGAATTGTTGATAGAGGAACAATGCATATATTGTGGCCGCGCAAACTTGAATTACTGGCTAATGCTGAATTTGAAGTAGCCAAATAGGCATAATATTTTGTAAAGAAGTTACAAGTTAGTTTCTGAACCGATTTTCCACTGGACAGGCGTTTTATTTTATGTTTTGTATTTAAGCAACCTTTACCATCTTAATTATAACAAATTAAATGTATAAACATATTTATTCATTGTAACTTTCATTATATAAATAACTTCGACAAAGCTAAATATGATGAAATACGAATTCATAAATTTGGCTCGGATTCAAAATATTACCTAAATAAAAAACGCGCTAACAAAAATGTTGGACTATGCAGGTATAGTAGTAGTTGACATTTCGACCAAAAAGTATATTCTATCAAAAATGACATTTATTTTAAAAGGAATATCGATACATATGAAACATATCGATGTCTATAAGTTTTTTGTGTTTTTTTGTTGTCCATATAAAAAGAGAATCAGCTGGGAACTGTCGTGCTATTTCATTCAGTCAAAAGTACGATAGTTTTTTTGTTTTTTCCTGCAATGAAGAAAGAAAGTTGAGTGATTTTCAATTTAATTTTTTTTACTAATTATTTTTTAAATCAAATCTCAATCAAATTTTATTTCTTGTGTCAAAAATAAATAAAAAATTGATTCAGTGATGTATTTATAAAAATTAAAGTGAAAAAACTCAATTTTTTTTTTGGTTTTCATTCTTCGAAATTTTTTTTTTTCTCCGTGTGCTTTTTGTTTATCATTTCTGAATGAATTCTTATCTTATTATTAATATATAAATTATAAATATATAATAAATTAAGTTTATGCTTAAATTTGTGATAATAAAATAAAATAATTTGAAATTCGTTGTGAACCCGAAAAAAAAAATTTCTGCAGTGTTGTGTGATTAGCTCGTAAGGAAATTTAAAGATGGCGTCAAGTTGTTGTGGTACAAAGAAACAAAAAATGAATAATCACTGTAATCATAATGGTCATGCTCCAATGGGACAGCATAATGGGTATATCACCCATAATGGGCATGGACATGGCCATTCCAATGGATATCTTGTTAACGAAATTCCAATAGATCAAATTGCTGTACCAGCGATGTGTTCATTTTGCTTTGATGTCCTGTATTGTGAACTAAACAATATCGATGGACCACCCGAACCAACATTTACGAATGATGCTTAGTAAGTTGAATTGTAATATATTCGGTAGCACTTTAAATGTAATTTATTAGAATTTCATGAAGTAATCTCATCCTATTGTTTACACTAACATTAACATTAATTATTCACGTGCAAATGTAATTTTAATAAAATTATAACACTTAAGTGCCTATTAATAATAATGCTCTCGTCTTATTACCATATTTAATTTATTCTCGTTTTTTATTTATGAATAAATACAAAAATAATTAAAGGTTAAATTTTGACATCTCATATGAATTTTTTTTATTTGTTTTCATTCCAAATTTTGATTGAAATAGGGCCTTTTTTTAAAAAACCAAATTATTCCAACATTTTTGAATAGTATGAAGTTAACTTTTATTAAAACTGTTATACAATGTTAAAAATTGCTATGTTTTCATTTTTCTACGATTATTATTTGCTTTTCTTTCTAGCCCATTGTTTGTTACTTGGAAAATCGGTAGAGATAAACGTCTGCGTGGATGTATTGGAACATTTAGTGCAATGCAATTACACTCAGGTTAGTACATTTTATAGAAGTTGGTACAAAGTACAATGTTAAAATCAAAACATATATGGTTACTATAATTATATTAATGAGACCAGCCAATTCTAGGACCATGCATATCCATATACGAATACGATGAAAAATGTCTTAGTAACCCAAATGTAGCCCCATTTTAAACCGTCGTTCTGTGGAATAATCATTTATTGAAGCTGACCAACAATAGTTTTTGCCGGTATTCTATTTCGCCGCTTTGAATTGAAAACAACAAAAATACATAAGAACATAACAACAACAACAATTTTAACACAGAATCTGCCCCGTTATAGAATCATAAATAATAAAATTCCTAGGTTCATAAACATAATACGCAATTGTTTTTTTTTCAAAGCAATACAGCTATACATAAAAAACACAAACCGGCTGCTTTCTTAAAATATCATTAATCGAAAGCTAAATCTAATCTTATTTACCAATGCAATACACTTATTATACAATATAATTATGTAGTAGCCACTATACACAATTATATCGCGCACTATAGAAATAAGTGGCAGCCTTTTTCTTATGTACTACATATATACATTTAAGTATAGAGGCGTATATCGCATCTCGTCCGAATCGATCGGATGATGCTATCCAAATATTATAAGACGTCCATCCCCGTACATCAGGTGTTCTTGTATTTCCGGCAGACTTACGACTCGATCAATCGAGAGAGTTTGTGGTCTGCTCTGGAATACCTACGCGTGCCAACAAAATTGGTACGATTGGGTAGAATGACAATGACGCAGTCTCAATGCTGTGTTAAAGTTGAGAATTTTTACAGTTATATCGGGTGTTCGGCAGAGAAATGCTCTGTCACTGATATTCTTTAACCTCATGTCACCAATATTCTTTAATCTCATGTTGGGTTATACCTTTCGTGATCACCTCAGCGCATAAGATCGCCAGGCCAATTAGGTGCTCGGATTTGCAGATGACATATGCGTGATTGGACTTAATAGTAATGGAGTTTTCAGCTTTTGTTGGACTCCGGATCAATGAGTCCAAAACAAAATAAAATGATCTCTAGTTATAGGGACAATAGCACATCAGATTTTGGTAGTGGCCACTACACGTTTGAAGATGTGAGGCGGTTCAAATATTTGGGCTCTCTTATCACTCACAATAACTGTGTGGGTGAGGATATTAAAGTGACGCTGGCAGTCGTGCTTTTATCCTCTATGACCAGTACTAAAACCTAAACACCTATCAAGTACAGTGAACCTGAAGTTTTATAAAGCGTTTCAGGCTCGTTGTTATGTATGTGAAAGTTAGACGTTGACGGATGAGTACGAGAGATGGCTCCTTACATTTGAGAGAAGAATCATGCGGCTGAGTTATGGCCGAAAACGCGAAGTAGATGGTACATACCAAGCTCTGTACAATATCGAGATCAGAGTACTGATGAAGGTCCCCGATATTGTACTTGAAGTAAGATTTCAGCGAGTACGCTGGCTCGGGCACGTTCCGCGCGCTGTTCCGGAATGAATTGTGCAGCAATGTTTTAAAACAACCGAAAACCCAATAAACTAGTTTTTTTTCAAGAAATTATAAAGCGCTGATCCTTCCGATAAATTGTTAGAAATTCTAGCGGTGTTTCAGAAATTTATAAATCACAACCAATGGGTGCATCTAATGGTTGGCCAAGTCTGCGGTATAAATGCCTTTATCGAAGAATGTAATGAGCTTGCAGTATGTGAATTGACCTGTTTGTCAAATGAGGCGACTAAAAGTGATTTATTTTTTTTGTTTTTCGTTATTTTTGTAAATTTCATTAATTTCGTTTTAATCTTTACAATATTTACAATATTTGATCAATTTGATTAATTTATGGTAACATCACATGTAATTAGTAATTATTTGTGGTAACAGAATAAGGTTTATGGTAACATACTAACTGCCGCCAGACGCTATATAAAAGTATTTTTACTAATTATCATCACATGAACTAAATTATTTATAATAGTTGTGCTAAATATAACTAACTACTTTGTCATTTTCAACTAAAGTATTACTCTTTGTTTTATTTCAGGTCTTAGAGAATACGCTATAACTAGTGCTTTAAAAGACTCTAGATTTTCACCTATAACGATTGATGAATTTCCCAGACTAACCGTTTCAGTTTCAATACTTCAGGTAATATAATTTGTTTCAACATTATATACATTTCAGATGTGTTGTTAAATGTATATTCCTCTCTCCCAATTTTCTATTTTTTAAAAGGGATTTGAAGAAGCACGAGGCTATTTAGATTGGACACTAGGTACCCATGGAATTCGCATTGAGTTTTTAAATGAACGTGGTGGTAAACGTACCGCAACCTACCTACCTCAAGTAGCAACTGAACAAGGTATGTCTGCAGCGTCTAAAGAAATTAATTATTAATTTGTAATGTTTGGTTTGTTTACTCCTTTAGGTTGGGACCAAACCCAAACTATAGATTCATTATTACGTAAAGGTGGCTATCGTGCAGCAATTACACCTGAAACAAGGCGTTCAATAAAATTAACCCGTTATCGATCGCAAGAAATTCAAATGACATATACCGAATACCGTGAACTATTAGACAGGCAATCTCATTATGGAAAAATCAATTGCTAACAACTGCAGTGTTATCATGATCAACGGAGAAATATTTTTTGTTTTTTATTTTACGGTTTCTTGTTGTTCTTATTCTATTACAAGCAAATTATATATTATTAAAATTATGTAATTTATTTACTTAATCAAAACGAAATAATCTTCAAAATTATCGGTGCCGTAAATTTATTTTATTTGAGTTTTAATGCAGTTGAAAATTTGAAAAAAAAAACATTGTAAAAAAAAATATCCAGAAAATTACTTAATTTAATTATATTTTATTCTAAAATATTTATCAATAATAATTTAATAAATTTTGCCGTTTGGTTAATGAATACACAAAAAATCTATTAGGTATGCGAAAACTTAAATAGTAATTTTTTTTTCTAATGATTATACACTACATTATGTGGTATTTATTGTTGTCGGTTAATTATAAGTTTATATAAGATTTGATTAATTAATTAAAAAAATTTGCTTAGGTTATAAAATTTATTTTGTGAGTTTATTTAAAATATACTAAGATTATATTATGATACAAAAGTGGATTATTTTTGGAAATAGTGTTATAAATCTGCATCCAACAGTTGCGTACAATCGTTTAAAATGTAATACGGATTAGCACAAAAATATACTAGAATACTCGAATAAATAGTTTTTCCCCCTTAATTTTAAATAAGCTCACGAGAAATTGATAAAAGTAAAAACTATGATGTTGTTTATATGTATATATGCAACAAGTGTGTGATTTAAATAATTTTGTAATTTTAAATTACAAACTATATTAATATTATGTTTTTGTTTTAATAGTTAATTTTCGCACTACGATAACCTGAAACGATATCAATTTGGAGATTGCTCATTTGATATGGAATTGATTTAGTTAGCGCGAGAGTTTTTATTCTAATGCAACATTGTGCAGCAAACCTCTACTAAATATTATGTATTATGTACTTTAACTTGTCTTCCTTTTGAAATATTTCTATATAAAATGTCGCATGGTAGATTTATAATTTTTATGGACGAGGTTTATTTATAAGGATGCTCACGCGCTAATTAATTCAATTTTTTTTATCTAAACAGATCACATATGAATTAGTATTTCAATTTATTATAAAAACTAAGGGTATTATAAAAAGAAAATTAATAAATATTTTAATTTAAAGAATTTCAAACAAACAAACAAAATATTAGTTAATTACTTTAAAAAAAAATTTAATCGTTTATTTACTTATGTAATAAATGATTAATTGTATAAGTTTATTAGATTGATGACTAATGCTAACAAATTATTATTATTATTATTATTATTAAAAAATTGTATGGCTAATGAGAAATCCAAAATTAAGGATTTTTATTAATTATGAACTTTAATTATGAATTGTGTTATTTTTTGTAAATTTACATTGTTAATTTGTATGCTAATTTATTGAAAAAGCCTCGAAATGATATATATATAATTTACTAATTGTGCTACCGATGGACAACACTATTATCTCCGTATGTCACATATTTTTCAAAACGTTTCCAAACCGGCATTCGTAATAGGTATTTCCTCGTCTTAAAAATGGTAGAAGTCGTAGTCGTTCACACTTGATACGCATTCCTGAATCGAACTATAACCTCGGGCTACAGACACTGATCCCTTTATATTTTATGTTAGAATTAATTTCAAATTGAATTAAACTAAACGAGGTGGAATTTATGAGAACATGGAACCGTTAAGAGTATTATGCTACTGAGAAAATACGTAAACTATTGTTTACTTTTCATTAATCTTTATCGCGATTATACTCCGCTAATATTAACAAAAATTAAAGTTAGGTAGGAAATGAACGAATTTTATACATAATAAAAACAGTTTCAATGGTAAGTTGATCGTTGAAGGTTTGCATTCAAATTGTAGGCTCTTATTCATTTACTGATTAATAATTTAATTTTTTGTGTTTTCAATCGTAACTAGGTTAAAATGATGTTGTTAATCAAGTTTGTTTGGCAATGGAAAGATTTTGATTACGTCCCAAGAAATCGCGAAATAAACCAAGGCTCAATTGTTTTCAGTTTACCAAAGCAATAAATGCGCAAGCCTTTGTGTTTGTGGCCTGCTTGCTGAAACTGCGTGCTTATTATATAGTCCGAAGCTTTGGATTCTTACAAATTTTACAGTAATTATATCAATTGAAACATTAGCTGTAGAACAGTTAATTAGAAAATGGAATACGTTTGTCGATCAGCTTTATCCATGCGAGGAAATTTGAAACTGATACTATAATTTAATGAAATATAAATCCGAGCAGTAGAGTATCTATGAGGCAATTGGACAAAGAATGGTTAATATGATAATAATAAAAACTCTTATCTGATAGTATTTTCATAATTTTGTTTAAGAGATTGGTACAACAATAAGTTATGAACAATAAAAATATTTGTTTAATATTCTGTTTACTTTTATTAATATACTGTCTAGATTTTTATTGGCCAAAAGTTCTGATGGACTATCATAATTTTTTGCTTCAATTCCTTTTCAATATTAATAATTATAATAGCTAACTACGAATGATAAGATAATTACTTATATGTGAATGTCGGAGGTAATAGCGAAAATAATCGCATGAATGCAATATTATGCTCCAGATCGAAATCGATGAAGCTGTTTGTTAAAATTGTTAATGGTAGTTAAAAATAAACTTTTTTTCAATAATTCTAAATTTCATAATTCTATTAAAAATTTAACTTAAATTTATTTTTAATTTTTCTAGTTAAAATTTTATAGTTTTTCACGTAATTTTAATTGTATATATTCCTAATAAACTGGTAGCTAATTTTGCCATCATATAAGTTTGATTCCTACGCCTAAAACGTTCTATTTCATGAATAGTTGCTTATGTCTGTTTACTTGTTAACTCTACTAAGATAAATTTAAAATCTAGATTTGTTTGTTATAGAGCTCCTCTTTTATAGGGGACCCCCTGCTATGTTCGGCGCTGTGTCCAAATTACGATTTTTATATTTATAGATAGGATTATGAACTTAACTCTAAATTGTATTAAATTTTGTACCTCTTAAGAAAATAATTATTGTAATAAAATAGCCAAAAAATTAAACTATTAAATTTTATAAAAAATTATTTGAGCAGATTTCAAACTAAATGGAGCTAATAAGCTGGAGTTACAAATTTCAAATATCTCCCATTATCAATTAATTCCCACTCTAATCATTGCACTACATTTCTGGTAAAACAACACTTAATCCCCACCTAAAAATAGATTATTTTGTTTCTATATTATATTGGAATAAATAATTTAAATTAAAAATTAGAGTTTACCAGATTTTTGAATAATGCAACTAAAATCGACTTAGAGAGATTTGGCTGTCATTGCAACTTAACTGGGAAAAAACACATATAATTAAAAATGTACGTACCATCAATTTAAATCAGATACTATCCACATATATTAGAGATGCGCGGATGTTTAGCCCTACCTAAAGAAAAAGCGTTGCGTGGAATTAACATTTTGTATTCTTTAATAGAAAGAGATCCATACATTATTGAACAATTTGTATCTTTCTTAATATTTATTTATTACTAAATTATTATTGATAATTTAAATTGTCAGTACAAAATTTACATTTAGGAAACAGAAAATAATAATTATGTATTAACAAATATACCAACAAATTAAATAAACATTTATTAAATTACCAATTCCAATTATAATAATAGCAAACAAGTAAATAAAAATTAAACACAATACCAATAAAATAATTTAAAAATTTAATAAATCCAGTACACAAACAAACAAATCAATATTCTTAATTCTAATTTTTAAATTAAAACAAATTTAATAATAAAAAATCATGTTGAACTAATTATTATTATATAATCTAATAAATATATATATATATACGAATTATAAATAAAAATTATATTGAAAAAAAAACTGAACGGCAAAAAAGTATGTGATGCTAATTCACTGCCATTTTGAAGTTAAAGTTATACTATGTATATAATTTTACTTTCAAAATTAATTAACAACAGATAAAATGCCATTAGAAAATTTACTAATTTACTAACAAAAATATTTATATGATCAAATCAATCAAACTTTTATTAAATAAATCAAATTAATTAAACAATATACATATTTAAAAATCTAATCTCATTTTTTCCTCAGTTTATATTAAATTTAATTACACAAATGAAAAATTGAAATTAAAATTTGATGAGTACCAAAATAATAATAGTAATAAATAGTTAAAATTGTCCTTTACCTAATAAGACAATTACAAGATTATTATTTGGTTTGTTATTATTTTTTAACTATACACTAAACTTATATAAATTACGAAAAATTAAAAATGGCAGAATTATTTTTTCAATACAAAATTTAATATAATATTTAGAATTATTTAATAAAAATTGGCATATATGAGATTTTACAATTTGTATTTATTTGTATAATAGAGACTGATAATTATTGATAGGTGTCATCAATTGATTCATTCCGTCCTAGTTCATATATATGATGTTGGTAAAGAGTGTTGCGGGGTCGCTGCCTATTTCAATTTCCATAGCTGACCAAAATTAAATGTAGCACCTGGCACTATGCAGTTTAGTTAAGTTTCAAACGATATTAATGTTGGGACATTTTTGGTTCAACTCCGTTTCTGTTAAAAAATTTCCCAAGTTTCACAATTCAATTGGAAAATATAAAAGATTTGCATAACATCAAATATATATACGGTGGTAGGCGAGATAGAAGAGTGATTGACTTTGGATTCGTGGACCTAGGTTCGAGTATTATTATTATTAGTTACGGTATTATTTTAATTTAATTTCTTCTGTATTCAAATTGGTTCAACACGCAGCGTCTGTTTAAACATTTTCATATTTTTCAAGTAGTGGCATGTTTACAAGATGGGTATATAGCGATGGTGAAATAAACGCAGAGTCCATTGCTTTTGCTAAAATTTTCAATATTTTCTATTCAAATGACAGATATAAAAGATTTGTATAACATGGAATATATATGCAGCGGTGGTCCAGTAAGCAAAGTCAGTGACTATGGATTTAAGTTCGATTCTCGATCGAGCCAAACATTTTTTGATTTAATTTCTCCTGCCAAATTGGTGATGGTGGAATAAAAATAATCCAACTCATCTTCTGTTCAAAACTTCAATATTCTCAATGTAAAAGTGGCCAGTATAAAAGGTGGGTTATGGGTATAGTGCGGTAACGAAATTGTACGGCGATGGTCAAATAAGCAGAGTCCATTGCCGTTGCTAAAACTTTCAATTATTTTATTCAAATGGCAGCTATAAACGATAAGAATATCACTATTTATAAGTATGGCGGTGGCTCGGTGGTAAAAGAAGATGTGGAATTGGGATATAATCATGACTAGTCGAGCCTCAATATATATTTTTAAATTAATTGCAAATTGGTCATTTTTAAATAAAAAAAACAATTCTTTTTAGTTTAATGGGAAATGTGTTGGATAACCGCAAAATTTTTTTACACTTAATCGAGTTTCGAACATGCTCGAACATGCACAACCATTCACGTTTCCAAATACTATTAGACACTCCGCTTACTTTACCACCTCACCATTTCCATATATAGATTTGCCCCTATACTCATGCTTTATATTTGCCAACTGAAGGGAGAAATTAAATAAATTAAATGAAAAATTATTTATAATCCCAAACCGAGGTTTGAACTCATGTTCACTTTTCCAAATGTAACGACTCTGCTCACTTGACCACCGGCGTATATCAAGTTGGTGCTATACAAATCTTTTATATTTGCCAATTCAATAGATAATATTGAAAATTTTAGCAACAGGAATGGACAATTCATTACGGTCAGACACAAGAGATGGTTCTTACATTTTCATTACGGTCATACACAAGAGATGGCTCTTATACTTGCCAAAGAAATTAAATTAAAAAAGTATTGACGCTGACGAGAATTGAATTCGAGTCCTCGAATGCAAAAGCAATGACTCTGTTAACTGAACCACCGCCGAATATAGATAACGCTATACAAATCTTTTATATTTGCCAATTCAATAGATAAAACTGAAAATTTTAGCAACAGGAATGAGCTATGCTTTTTTGACCATTACCGTATTTTTTCAATACGGTCTTACACAAGAGATGACTCTTATACTTGCAGTTGCAGATATTGAATGCAGATTTCAACAAAAGCTGTGTTAAAACAATTTTATAGCAGAAATTAAATTAAAAAAGTATTGGCGCTGACGAGTCTTGAACTGGAGTCCACTATTTCAAGAGCAATGACTCTGCTTACTCGACCATCGGCGTATTTAAAAATGGTGCTGAATAAAGATAGAATTCTTTACATGGCACAACGGATAGAAATCTTTACAAAAAGGTTATAACTTTCATTAAAAATAATCAGGGGAAATTTACCTATGACCGTGCCATAAAATTTAACACGCCCCACTCCATGGTAAAACGAATTCGAGCTCAGGACGGGTATAAGTGCCGAGTTATAAAAAAGCCAAATCGTTCAGATAACCAACACTTGTTCGCTAAAATATGTGTCAGACTGATGAACAAAATTTAGTGGATGTGTTTTGATGGATGACGAAACGTACATGAAATTGGTTTTGTAACACTTTAAGTTAGATACATTTGCATAAAAAATCTATGATTTGCAGTAATTTGCAGTTGTGGAGCCAGGTTTTTGTCACATTTTTCATTACAACATATTTTGTCGCTAATTCGTCACCACGATTCAGCAATAAAGTTTTGACCATATTGCTCGTTCACACGACTCTAATTCCAACAAAAGCAATATATTTGCACGAGATTAATCAAATCAATGTTATCTCAAAGAGTCCACAGGTTTTCGATGTATCGAAATATTTTGGGGTATAGTGGAAAGAGTGCTGAAGTGCAAAAGTCACACCGGCACTTAGTTATGCCAGAAATAGGGAGCATCAAACAACATGTGCGTGATTTTATCCATAATAACGAAATCTATATAGAGGTGATTTCTGCAAAAATTAAAAAACTCAAAAAATTCAATTTAATCGTATCGTATTTAATCGTAAGAACATTTCTTGCCATTTATTTTTTAAAGATTAATTCTTTCAAATGATGGCCGAAACTGCGTCCTTTCTCAAAGTCCAATTTTGAATGACGCGTTCCAGAATATCGAATGGTATTTGGCGAATGACACGAGTAATGGACCCACCAATGCCTCAAATTAGCTGGTTTATTCACATAAACTTTGGACTTTGCGTATCCCCAAAGAAAAGAGTCTAGAGGTATCACACGATCTAACTAGCCAATTCAACGATCCGAACCGTGCAATTAATTGCTCGCCAACATGATTTCTCAATAAGCACTTTGCATCGCGTGCTATATGGCAAATAGCGCCGACTTCTTGGAACCAAATGTCGTCGAGGTCGGGCTTCAATTTCAGGCAGCAAATATTCCATTATCATGGCGCAATAACGAGCACCATTCACAGGTTCGTCCCGGCCGTCTTCTTTTTTGAAGAAAGATGGACAAATGATTTCACAGGCGCATAAACCACACCAAACCGTCTATTTAGTCGCGTATCATCCAATACTGTAAACTGGGATTCAAACTTTTCGATGGTATTCCAAATAGTGGTCTCAACAGGCCGATTATGTCACCGTAACTTGGTTCAAGCGCACGAAACACATTCCTCACAGAACGCTGATTCTCATAATAAAGCTGAACAATTTGTAGACGCAACGCCGGGCTTCGCACATCCATGATGAAATGGCAACCAATACTGAATAAATAAAAACACGATGACAGTTTGAAACTATTCATGCGTCATTTGTCAAAAAGAAACAAATGTATAAAATCACCTCTAGATGAACGCTTTTACAAAATACTCCCGCAAACGTGTCCATTTTACGTGTCGACAACCGCATAGATAACATGGTTTAGTCTACTTCGCCCATCCCTGTGTACTGATTAAACCACAAATAAAGCGATCCCGTAACGCGTCGTTTAAGAATGCGCCAAATACATAAGTGCGAGCTACACCGTTTCAATTCCAATCACAAATTGTTTCTGACATTTTTTGTTCACGTTTATTAAATTCGAAACGTTCGAGAACAACCAATTTTTTTTGGGATTGAATTTGATTTTTTAGCATTTTCTGCACGGGAACCTATGTTGTACACAAGTTTTTTAATGTAATAAAACATTCCGCCCCAATCGACGTAAAAAAATGATAACACTGTTTCACTCGTTTCTACAATTTCTACCAAAAAATTTTGAACTACCATAATTCATAATCATCCAACATATCTAATTTGACCAATTTAATTCGAATCTATTTTCAATCCTGCCTCCATTTAAACTCGAAAGCTACCGGTCCCAACGTCACAGTTGTAACCACTGTGTGTTTGCTGGGTTTAATTCGATTATCTTACATTTCTTATAATAAATCATCTTAATGTCGGTTGAACATTGAAAAATACCCAAAAGCCAAAAATCTAAATATGTGAATTTCGAATATTAAATATTCGGTTTCGAAATGTAGCGAATTTAAAATTTAATTAAGAAATTTAAAAACTGCTGTGAATTGGTAAATTTCAATAATTTGGTTTCGTTTTTTTGATTTTCAAAATTTCCGAATTTAAAAATTAAATTACAAAAATATTGATTTGTGTTTATCTGGTGACTTATAATAAAAATCACTATAAAGTTTATGTATGGTATTGAATTGTTCGAATTAATAAAATTAAATTAAACATAATATTTGAAAATCTGGATTTTATTTAATTTTTTCGAAATTTGGATTTTTTTTATATTGAGGAAACCTGTAACGTTTTATATAAATTCAATGTCGTGGGTTGAATGCATCTCTAATATTTCATATCGTAGTTGATGACAAATTAAATTAAAACTGCAAGCGTATGCCAGTTCATTTGAAAGCTTGCAACTAAAATTAAAAATTATAATTATTCTTTTCGGAATTTTGCAGTTAACACAAGAGCAATATACTTTTCAACTTTATTCAAATTAAAACCATTAGAGGAGGAAATTAAAACATTTTTTGAAAGCATAACTCATTTCCCACTATTCCAGTCAGCGTGTTATACAGCTAAAATCCATGGTATGTATATCGACTGGGTTCAGTCTACAGGCAGTTAATCATAATGCAGATGTGGAATATAATATTTAAAGGCAACCTAAATAAAGTCTTTGAAATCAATAAGTGAAAATTAAAGAAATTAAATTTATATACATATTTTAAATTTCAAACAAATTTACTCAATTTTAAATAATATGCGAGACAAGGCGTGTTATAAAAATTGAATCTGTCAAAATTCTGTAAGTTATTCTAAAATTTAATACATTTTACAAAATTTAGATTCCGCTTAATTTTAAAAAATATTTTAAGATTAAATGATCAGGCTATTAAAGCCCTTAAACCAGCATTGAAAGAAGAAAAAGACTCAGGTATCCAGAGTTACGACCGAGTAAACAGATTATTCACTATGGAAGGCAACAAAAAAACTAAAGAGGCCAACATTATCGAATCCACTAATGAGGCAACCAGATGGACATTGGGCCAGAAGTGACGTAGAAAAGGCTACTGCTTTCTCTAACCATTTGAAAACGGTATTCACACCAAACGAAAAAACTATCAACAGTGAATTACCACAGTTTACGGAAGATCCCTTAAAACCAATTCCTTTAAAATTTAAGTGGAAAAAAGTTAAAAATACCATTAAAAATTGTATAAACCCAAAGAAAGCTGCAGCACAAGATTTTATTACCGGAAAATGATCAGAGAATTACCTGATAAATGCATAAAACTCATAACTTATATCTTTAATTCGATTATGAGATGTGGATATTTCCCAAAAAAATGGAAAATATTGCAAATTACAATCATTCCAAAGCCTGGAAAAGACGAAGCACAAGTCGCATCGTACAGACCAATATACTTCCGATGATTTCTAAACTTTTTGAAAAAATGGTATTACAAAAATTAAAACCAATATTATCTGAAGGACAGATTATACCAGACAACCAATTTGGGTTTCGAGACCAATATGGCACTGTAGAGCAAGTGCACTGAGTTGTTAACACAATTAAATTTGCATTAGAAGGAAAGAAATATTGTTCGGCAGTTTTCCTAGACATTGCGCAAGCTTTCGACAAAGTATGGCATGAGGGCCTTATATATAAAATTAAAACTCGTCTGCCAAAAAAATTTCATGCAGTCCTTGAAGGCTACTTGTTTCAAAGAAAATACCAGGTTAAGCACAATTCAGCCATTACTGAACTAAATGATATAAACGCAGGAGGTCCACAAGGCAGCGTACTGGGGCCAGTATTGTATTTCCTGTATACTGCAGATCTACCAACAACTGATAAGATTGTCACATCAACATTTGTAGATGACACTGCTATCATGTTTTCACACAAAAATCCTCAAACTGCATCAAGAGAATTGCAAGATCACTTATACAAAATTGAGAATTGGGAAAGAACGTGGCGCATAAAAACGAATGAAAACAAATTAACACACATAACATTTACGTTGAATAAGCGTACATGTCCAGCGGTGGAATTAAACAATGTCAACATCCCTCAACAAACAAATGTCAAATACTTGGGTCTTCATCTTGATAGAAGATTGACATGGAAAAAACACATCGAATCAAAGCGCAACCAAATAAAAATAAAATTCTCAAAAATGTACTTGCTGATTGGAAGAAATTCAATACTTCCCCTAGAATGCAAGGTTCTACTATACAAAATGATCCTAGTTCCTATATGGACATATGGAATTCAACTATGGGGCTGTACAAGCGCATCAAATATAGATCTTTTACAACGAACGCAATCAAAAATACTTCGCAACATCCATAGAGACTTTGGGATTAAAACGGTCAAAGATATGATCCAAGCACACAGTTTGAAGTACCTTTCGAAACTGGAAACTTACCCCAATGAATTAGCCAGGCAACTATTATATTAAGGCAACCGAAATATAGATGGCTTCGTAGAGTAGATCCACTAGATCTAATGTATTGATAAATTTAATTTAACTACGTATTTAAGCTAACACACATTTAAATTAATTAATTATTATTCATGCATACTAATAATAAGTATTTAACATAGGTTAAGGACTTAGCTTATAAATTTTTTTGATTGTAAGCTTCGCACATTATTAGTTTCGTATAAAGAAAGATTTAAGAATAAAGCCATTGGCAAAATGATGTTTTTTAATTTTTAAAATGAAAGATCGATAATTTTCCCTTAATTCATAGAATTTTATAAATTTTGGTAAATATTTGAAAATCCGATGATTCATGGAAGTTTTGGTACGTGAAAGTTTAGGAATTATTTCGGTAATTTTCTTAAAAAGATTAGTGACTTTTAAAATTTATGGAAATTTGTAAAATCACCAAAATTTTGTTTAAATTTTTTATAATTCGAAAAACTGTCTAAAATCATTATAATTTCGAATGAAAATAATGAGTTGCTCTAAAATTCTAAAAATGTTCACCATAAAATGAAAATTTTCGAAAACAACTAAGAATATTGCTATTGTAGCCCGTAGAATCCAAAAAAAAATCCAAGAATGATTGTTGAAAAGCCTCTCCATCCTCAACTTGTCACTGTTTGGTGCGGTTTTTGGCCTGGCGGTGTGAGTGGATTCAAGACCTTAAAGATGGAATTCGTGAAGTTATCGAGGACATACAGCCGCAAATGTGCGAATTGGTCATGGCAAATTTCATGAAAATGATATGAAAATTGCATCAAAAAGCTGATTTCTTAAATGCAAGATTAAGGTAAACCTGCATTGTGATTGGTTATTCAATCTACAAATCACTTCTTAGCAGGATCAATTGAATACAATTTGATTCAACCCATTGCCCGAGTAAAACACTTTGGTGACCAGAATAATTGAAATTATATAATTTCCATATACACCATGAAATGAATGGAAAAGTAGTGACCACAGCAATAAAAACTAAAATGCAGCTAATACAACACAATAAAATTAAGTCATTTTGATATGCTCAAGTGGGCACACTAATTGCAAATAAAATCAAATTTAGTGAATTTTTTTTAGCCACGTTTTTTGTTTAACATAATTTTTTTTTTGTCTTTCTCCATAACGTCTATACATAAATACAATGTTTACAAGATCGATTAGTTACAATTGTGCGGGGAATGTACTTTATAAAGCGGAAATGATTATATAATTAGTTACTTAGCCTAAACATTGAATAATATATATATTTATAGTATGTTGTATGAATTATGTAAAATGATTAAAGAAATGGTAACTTACCTTGATAGGAACGATACTCGTAAATCTTCGGGACTCAATAAAACATTTATTATTTTCTTAATTTTGATTTTTTTGTTGAAAATATGTATTTTATTTAAACATAGATTATGTATTATGTTTTTTTAAATTTTAAATTACAATTACACATTTCTATATGTAAATCATTTTATCTAAAGGCTATCACAGTGAGAAAAACAAAATATAGAATCACTTGGTAAAAAGATAAAATTTTATCATTATTTTTTATAATTTAATTTAAAAAATGATTTTTTTTTTTTGAAGAATTTATATATTGTATATATGTATGTATGTATATGTATTATCTATCTACTTATATTTAAAATAATTACAAATTATTTTGTTCTTTTTGTCAATTTTCTAAATTAAGGCACCGTTTGTTCGACTTTGATCGTTTGTTTTATAAATGGATGATGGTGGAAACGATCATCTAATTTATTTTCGTTGGCTGTGGTTTGGTTCAGACTTCAGACTCAACCGTACATTTACACCATACCGCAATATTGGTTGAGAAGACATTTTATATAGTGCTTAACATTCTAATTTTTTAAATTAAATTAAAACTCTATATAGCAGAGATAGGAAAACTTACTAGTTTCAAATTTGTTTTAGATCAAATAAATTTTATCTGATTGAATATTAATAAAAAATTGTAAACCTAATATAACTTAATATAGAAGAAACTTATTCTACATATTGACTTCCCATAATTTTAAATAATTATCTAGAATTTCTTCAAACCACTTTCGTTTTATTGGCTCTTTAAATATTACACTTACGGCCTTTAATTCTAATTCTAATATTGCTTCATTACCTAAAATATGATCAACCGTTCGCAGCAGTTGCCCATTGCCATGCAGTTTTATTAAACTTGCGTACGTAAATAAATAGTAGGATAATTTTAGTTTGCGTGTTGCCCATCGTTCAATTGTACTGTTACCACTGGCACTACGGATTTGACCTAAATGTTCCGCGTACCAAGGTGCAAAATAATTATACAGATCGGCTTGTGATACTCCGTTTACACCGCGTGAACGTAGTCGCTCTTTTAATGCTTTATAATTATTTTTTTTATATACAAAAACCTGCGCGAAACATGAAAAAATGAAAAATTGTTATAATTTAATAAACCAATGTACTATATAATTGTGTACTTACTTGATACAGAGAATCACCCGTTATGTACGAATGAATATAGTGTGTTCCTACATTAGACATGAATTGGATTGCGGATGGTGTGTCAAGTACGCTTATGTTACGAATTCGTTCGGCTACATCAGGCTCTAGAACCTGATTTGGTGGGATTGGTTTCTTTAATTTAGCACTATCATGAAATCTTGATACTCGCACCAATACATAACAATAATCTCCAGTTATAAATGATGCATTTATACCTAATTTACGGGCGGCTACTTCAGGATGCCAGCCTCCAGTGAATGCACGCCAAGGGCGATCTAAATATTCGATTTTAAAATCACGGAAATATGCTTGAAATAATTGTCGTCTATTATCACAAAACTCTAGATGAAAATCACCTGGAAATAGTCCCGGCGATTCGTTATCTAAACTATTCTCTTGAAGTGATTCTAGTCCCTATTTAGAAATATAAAAGAAAATAATATTCAACAATAATAATACATAATTAGTTAATTAACTTATATCCGGTTAACTTACCCTAAACACATTCCGTGTCGGCTCCTTAAATAACCACGTCTCTGAATCATTGTACGAGATGACTTTCATTGATATACTCAAGTAGCCATACCGCACAAATATATTGATCGCTTTACCCAGTCGCAACTGTGAGTCTGTTGTCCCGATGCAGAAAATATTTAGCACGATAAACACAACTAGGGTTGAACATGATATTACTTTTATAAACTGAAACATTTGGAGACTTGAATTAAAAAAAAAATGTGCGCGTGCACCCGTGTTGTGAAATTGGATAGCTGAAAATAGAAAAAAAAAACAAACTTGATTAATTGTGGATTAATGTTTAATTATTGTTTTGTAATATATCTATTGGTTGCTTTGTCGGTCCATTCGAAATAGATTAAAGGTGGTTCTTTTAATTGTAAAACAATAAAGTAATATTATATAATGTGCATAGGTATAAGTAGTGATTGCAGATTTGGGGTGATATTTTAAAACCGGTTTTTCGGTTTAACCTACAAAAAAAAATGGTTTCAAACCGGTTTTTTTAAACAAAATACATATATTAATTTGTACAAAATGTTTACCAGAATTTAAAAAACAATAATTTAAACAAAATCTATTCAAGTTTATTTCACGTTTATTTCAAATGCAAATAATAAATAATTCAGTCAAAAATAAAATAATAACCAGAACAAAAATACTTTTATAAAAATCAAAATAATTATTTATTTTTATGTTTTAAAAAGTGTGATCTCATTAAACACAACATGTCTATTTTTGTGCATATATATAGTTCCTGACGCCGAAAATGTTTTTTCTGCTTCCACGCTTGTCGGTGGAATCGATAACAGAAAATTGTACGCTCTTTCGAGTTCTGATCTCATTAGATTCGAACTGGGCAACTCACGACGAACCTTATAGTGTTTAGACTAATATAATTTTCGTCTTATTTCTGTGGTAGAACACTTAATTGATGGGCGATAGGTTTTTGTAACAAATCTCTAATCACATCCGCTGTTGGTGGTTATTCTTTCTGTATTTCTTATAGATAGGGTTGTTCTATCATATTGTCACCTCCTGACAAAATATTTTCATTTGTTGTTGTGCCAGACATTTTCTCTAGCATTTTAACAATCAGCTTAACAATCCATGCTTTGGTAAATTTCCAGAAAATATCAGCATGTGCATTTTTTTCAGCATCCAGCACTTGGTATTCGTTATGAAGATACTGCAGTAAGCTAAATAAATCAGTTCGACTTTCTTTAATTCGGCGTACTAGCTCCATTTTCATATCAATTGCTAGCTGGTCACTATGTTTGTCCAAATATGACAGCATAAAGTTGAAGGTCGCGTCGGCAGTCAGAAAACTTGCATCTTGCCGGCAAAGTTACTCGACTCCCAATTTCATTGGTAAAAGAACAGCAATAGTTTCTGATAGAATTTAAAATTCATCATCAGAAAAAGAATACGATGATTTCAGATCAATTAATGATTTTTGAACGCATGTTCGTAATTAATATTGTTTTGTTTTCATCGTTTTTTTTTGTGAGTACGTAATGTATAATTAGGCAAATTTTTTGTTAATAATAAAACCGGTTTTTAAGGGTAATAAAACCCGGTTTTTCGGTGATGTAAAATAACAAAAAAGCCGGTTTTTCGGATACCGGAAAACCTGGTTGAAATCACTAGGTAGGAGGTAGCTACATTATTGAAATTGTTCAAATATTTGTACATATGTAATTATATTGAATATTTACATTAGGGTCTTAACTGTCATAAACTAATTCAATTACAATTCGTCGATGCTATTTGCCTTAATTAAGAGCTGTGGCGCTAATAATCAAAACGAGTCTATAGTGGTCAACATTTGTGTATGTATAAAATTGCCTAGATGTTGATAGATTTTTAAAACATTTCACCAGATGTCAGACACTGCGTTAAAAGTCGAATAGGATTTCTAATACATGTGTTATAGAACGAAATGTACGTTTAAAATTACGTCATTTATTTTACTGGTTTTTAGCACTATGTTAGCACTACTGTTATTGCTAATTTTTAGTTAAAATTTACAAATTTTATTGTAACATGAAGTCCGGTCAAAAATACAGCCTCAATTTGGCGCATAAGTGACATAGTTCCTAAAACTGACCGTTTTTAAATTCAAATTTATCGAGAATCGTTCTAAATATAGCGTTGAACGAAAAGAGTGTGATACAAAAAAAGTGTTAATACCAAAATTATCGAGTTTCGAAAAAATAAGATGGGACTGCAGCACATAAATTGAATTACCGAAGAAAGTGCAGGCCCTTCAAATCTTCGCGACACGTAGTAATTTGGCAACTAATTTGAAAATATCAGTATATATGTGTTTACTATTAGGTTTAATTTAAATAAAAAATTAGACTTAATTCGAATTAATCAAGAAACCAAGGGGACTCATAATCTATTGAAATTTGTTAAATGGCATAAATATATCACAATCAATGAAGCATGGTTCTATCTAGCATTTGTTGAAGGCCAACGATACTTTAGTACTTCACCCGAACACAATAGAGCTCTAAAAATATATACTCTAATGAAATTGATAGCAGGCATAATATAACAAAAATTAGTGTGAGGAAAATTATAGGCGTATTTTATTGGTTTGCAACCAAATTCGAAGGATGGAAAGATTCCAATGAATACTTCGTCACTGCAAAATTACAAAGAGATTTCTTTACACGTGTAGGGAAATATGATTAGTTTGACGCGAACTATGGTATTGGCAACACAGAGAAATATGACCGTGAAGTTAATCCTATAACAAATAACTACACTGTCAAGCTTTGTTATTTTTCATGTTTTTTAGATGTTACTGTTATTTTTAACTGATTTTTAAACATTATACCGACCCAACATAAATCTTTGTGGTCAAATTTAGAATTACATAATGTGATATTGCATGATCTTTGTATTCGATCCTAGAGCTATCCAACCTTAAAATCCTAACTTTTGGTGGAATTCGATTATAATGAATTTTATTAGTTTTACAGAAATTGGAATTTCAGTGTTTTGAATGATGTTTGTTATTTTTCCCTCTCTCTTTTCAAACAGGTGACGAAAATATTTATTTTGAAATAATTAAATAGTCAAATTTCTATAGGGTAGTCAAAGATTCTCATCCACAATTTCGGCCTCTAGGTATCTCTAGGTTCACAGTATTTCTAAATTTTCTAAAAACATAATAAAGTCCACTAGGAGCTCGTATTATAAAGAGTGACCCAATAAGAACTTCCGGAAGTTTTTTTGAAATAAAACGCATTAAAATCAATTTAATACTCAAAAAATGTATTTATGAAATCTAATGTTTGAAAATAATTTCTTTTAAATGTTGTCCGCGACTATGGCTCTTATTATATGATCCATTCTATATGGGTCCAATTTTCTATTACTCTTTCGAGCATTTCGGCCAATATTCCGTTAATTACGCGTGTTATGTTCGCACGTAATGCAGGAATCGATTGTAGTTTATCGATATAAACAAGTGATTTCAGATACCCTCATAAAAAGTAATCTAACGGCGTCAGATCACAAGATCTTGGAGGCCAATTCACGGGTCTCTTTCTTGATATGATGTTATCATTAAAATTTTCTTTCAATAAATCGATGGTTCGGCCTGCTGTGTGGCCCGTTGCACCATCCTGTTGAAACCACAAGCCGACTACACCAATATCTTGAATTTTTGGCAATTAAAATTCATTGCTCCATTTTCCGCAAGAAAGAAATTCCGCATTTCAATGAATACTGAACACAAATGTCATATAAACATGACAGTTGTCATGCATGAATCCCAATGACAATCCAAATTGGATATTTTTCTGTTTTTTTGAGCCGAATACCAGGATAATTACGTCGTGTATCTCCAAAATGAGTTTTCAAATTATTCATACAAATTTACAACAAATGATCTGGCTAAACAGCATTAATAACGTTTATATCCGAGTCAACATAACAAGGCAATGACCGTGGATAACACAAAATCTTCTGTTGTGGTGGTACTTCGAAAAGAAAATTTAAATGTTGAGAGAGCATTTAAATTTATCGAAACAAAATAATGGTGGTAAGCAAAATTAAATATTGGATCATTTATAGATGCTTCTACTTATAATCCTACATCAACGGGCAGCGAATAGGTACTTTTTTGTGGCGAAAAATATATTTACAACAATTAAAAGCGACTATCAGATCGATATTAGCAGTTATTTGCCGTTCGTTAGTTCTTTCGGATTAATTAAAACGATTTTTTCGATTTGCAAAAATCTACTCATCATACTCTCAAGCTCAGTACATAACTGCAGGAGTGAGTCGAGAAATTTGTGTGAGTAAGAAATTTTTCAACTCGAGTGTGATGAAAAAGGAGGAGCTTATGTTAAAATGGCATACTTTGATTGGTAGAGAGTGAAGTGTGATGATTTTCTTGACTCACTCCCGCAGGTATGTACTGAGCTTCAGATTGATTTTAGTTTTTCACTAACTCATCGTAATGTTAAACGCAAATGCAAAGCTAACTTCTCTGCGAATTCAATCAAATAAATAATTCATATTCTTACTCATGCGTGATGATGGCGGAATGTGAGAAATATATTTAATATTCTAGTTTTAATGGGACAAACGACCTCTTCAATAGTTTAGACCGCATCAGATTGAATGGACTACAGATTCAAACCTACTCGACGGATTTAAAACCTGAACACAACTGTTTTGTTGAAATTATGATTATATTGAAATAATTAAATTTCAAATATTATTTGCCATGAAAAAAAAAAATTTTTAATTTTACTTAAAAAATATTTAATCAGGTAACCGTGGTGGTAAAGGGTATTTTTTTAAGCCTGATAGAACTTCAAATTGTAAAAAATAAAACAAAAAATTAAATTTTTATGAAAATATATACTCTAGCAGATCTCAGTATACTCTGGCAAATCATCATGAATTACTTCACGTTTGAACACCGCTACGAAATTATTAAAATTTACTTTGGAAATCAGTGGTCGATTCGCGCAACTTATAGACGCTCAGTGATTTTTATGGCGCACATTTATGAGGATCTTAGAGACGCCATTACATCCAGAAAAATTAGTGCGGGTTACACACGCTGGAGTGTGTTCATAAACTCGACATTGTACCAATATTGTTACGACTGACGTATAGAAAGGCAGTACCGAGTAGAGTTGGTAATGACGTTTGTAACAATAAGGGGAAATTTTATTGTTACAATGTCGAGTTTATGAACACACTCCTGGTGGCACATCGATCTTATTTTTTCAAAAATGACGCCGGGGATCGCGTTACGGTCAATGAAGATCGTTACCGCACCATGATCAATGAGTTTTTGTTTCAAAATATGGATGATATTAATCCGGCCGAGATGAAGTTTCAACAGGCTACGTGCAATCGACTTATTAAAATCAAAATTTGGCGATAAGTTGAATACGAGAAATGGAACTGTCAATCGGCCTCCAAGGTCATGCGCTTTGACACCTCTCGAATATCTCCTGTCGGGCTAAGTGAAGTAACTGGTTTATGCTGATAAACCAGCATCAATTGACGCCTTGGAGACCAGCATTGTTCGTGTTATTCGTGACATACGGCCAGCAGTGCTCGAAAAAGTGGCCCAAAATTGGACGTTTCGTCAAGAACAGCCGCGGTGCCCATATGCGCTCGAAATCATTTTCAAATATTAATGCCATTGATCATTCGTATAAAAAAAATGTTTGATTACAATTTAATTTTTTGTGTTATTTTTTACAATTTCAAGTTCTATCGGGCTTCAAAAAAACACCCTCTATTTGGATTAATAACTTAACCCTAATATTTTCGAGCATTTACGAACCCTATACCCTAACTAGATTATAATTTGTTTCCCACAAAAATTCTAGATCTGTTATCATGGATATCTCTAGATATCCACGGAGATAGATTATGCACCCTATACAATTATATTAGATATATGTTTTGATTTTGTATATGCTGGATGGATGGTTGATAAACATTTAGATGAACATATTAAATTACAAATTTCTTTAAGACTTATAAATGAATTACGGAAGCGATAGAACAACTCTTTCATCTGAGGTAAACCTGTCTATAAGCTTGAACTATACCGCTACAAGAAAATAAAAAAGATTTTTCTGATTAATTAATTATCAATGATCATGACTTTAAACTAGTCAAGCCGAGGTAGGTTGGTTTATTAAATTTGAAAACATTTTGCCATAAGAATATACGGTTAATTGAGCAATTCAAGTAGGTTTGGATAATGTATCGGAATGCAGCGAAATTTGAGATCAGGTATGAAAATACCATCCAGCAAGCTGAAGATTTAACTAGTTAAAACATTTTATTTTCATAAGCTTACTGCTGTGTTTTACTATCTGCGGTGTATAAATTAATTAAAATATTTATAGGAATTGCAAGAAGCTTTATTTATGTTAAGTATTACCGAATACCTGAACGATATCTTTATATTTGAATTCAGTTCATTAATCGTTCAAAAAAATGCCCGATACTGAAAAATAAATTTTAAACAAAATAAAATTTTTGATTAAATTTAAAATTTGTTAGTTTTGGGTCAGACAGTATACGCGTATATACTCGTACTTAACATTTATGCCTACATACACTTTATTATCTCAAATCCATTTGCACTATATAAAGTTTGAAATGATTAAATAGCAGTCACGTCTTATTTTTTTATAAAGGTGATTTCGATTTGTGGGTGTTATTATATATAAAACGCAACATTATTCGATTTGGAAAGTCATGGTTCAAAGTGATCAAAATGATTAATTTGGTAAAATGTCGAGTGTGTTGCATAATTGTAAATTTCATTAATTTTTTTATTTTTTTGTGTAAACCGCGCGCGATTGTATCACGAAAGTTTTCTGATTACAATCTCAAATACAAAAAATAATAGGCGAGAAGAGCTAATAAACTTCCGCAATGGTTAAACGATGCAAATCAAACGATTTATACAATAAATTTTGGCACACGACGATGTATTACAAAAATAAAATTTGATAAATGTTATGAGGAACTTATAATGAATAACTATGACGGATGAATGTTTTATGTAAAACAATTCTATGCATATGTACATACTTCAATTTTGCTTTCAAGACCAAAGTGGGTTTTAATTATATGACCTACATTATGCAAATGTTGGGTTTCAGTGAACACTGTTGTAATTTATATATGCACGTATTGTATATATCTCGATTTGTACAAGATTGATATTTATATTTTTTTTGAAATTTGATTATCGAATTGTTTGTTTCGTGTACAAATAAATATATAATGTAGGATAAACCGTGATTACTTTCACCTCTATCTATAGTCAGTTTTCAGATATTTATGCATTTTACGTTAAAGGTTTGAGTTTTTAATCATAACGCAAAGATGTTCTTTTATTATTATACATTCTTGACCTTTCTCAACCAATAGATTGTTTTCTATAAATTAGTGTAATGGACATTAAAGAGCCTCTTCTTCCAGAAAAGAAGTATGTTATAAGCTACATACAATATTATTCTGATTATGTGATCTGTTGAAATTCCCAAAGGTTTTGTGTACCTGTACTATTTGAAATAGTAAGCTGGACATCAAAAACCTGTCATATTTTGGCATTGTATATGAGAGAGGTTTCATGGTAACTCTTATCGATCAACCCACAAAATGCACTACTTTTGCGCGAGAAAATTCAGAACATGGCTATCTTACGATCAAAATTTAGTGTAAAGAAAAAAATATATTTTATAAATAATAAGTGTCAGTGGCGGTTTTAATCACCGACAACCAAGCCAGCGCCCATATTAAAAGAGCACTTGCACTCTCAACATTGTTGGCTCATCCCAATAGAGAATCACACTATAGCGCATCTTCACAGATGGGTCTGGTATAGGAACAGTCCAACAGCAATGGAATATAAATTGTTGGCAACCTATAGTTGTGGGTGTTGTCGACCCCAAAATAACTTTTTAACACCAACTATTTATTTTTTTATAATTTTATTATTTTTATTTTTATGGTAAACAAAATTTACAAATTTTAGATTTATAAAATTAATTCTGTCTTGAATGACTGCTGATTAACTTCTGATCTTTATTTTTATTTTTAATACAAGAAATATGATTCCCGCTAAAAGTTAATAAAACCAATACCAAAATAACATTATAATTTATACATATATGTAATTATGAAAAGGATAACATTAAATTATGTGATCGTTCACTGCGTTGGAAACGCTAGAGAAAACGAGACAAATAATTACAATGACAATTGCAATTTATACGAGTACATCTCAAACTTGATATTGTATTGCTAATTATGTTGTTCGGAATAATTTATGTTTGTGTGTTATTGAGGAATATAGATTATAATAAAATGTTATGTGTTAGGGTGCAGGCAGGTAAAATGGACAATTAACTTGTTCTGATTAAATGTATGAAATATATATGTACATACATGTTTATTGTAATTTAAATAAAATTATTATTTTATTTAAGTCCCTACAAACCTTTGGGATTTTTCTCACGAGACCTCTCAGCAACTTAGATAAAATACTCAACCTTTGACAGGGAACTTCTCGCTATTTATTTAGCCGTTAAACATTTCTGCTATTTTCTGGATAAGATGGATAATTTACTGTCTATACACGGATCATAAGCCTCTCGACGGTAGACTCGACATTTTGACTATATCGCTCTGTTCATGACGGATATTCAACCTAAATAAGGTAAGCAAAATGTGATCACTAACACACTGTCACGGACTAGTGATCACGTTTCAACAATAGACTCCATGAATCTTATAGCTCTTAAAATCTAGATCAGACTCAACAATTTGATGATCAATTATACTTCAATTATTGAATAATTCATCGCGCCATGAGCGTCCCAAATTCAAATAACAGCTTCCATTCTTGGAACTGGCGCAAATCGATCATTCGTACCGGCATCTTACAGACATGTGGTGTCCGATGCTCAGCATGTTCTATCTCACTCATGTATATACGAGTATCACGCAGATTAATTTCTAGTGTGTATTTTTGCTCAAACATAAATGCGGACATTACGCATTGGGTGAAATCCTGATACTGTTGCCACACGAGCAAGGTTACTACACATACAAATGGATATAGTGAGGCCATGGCCACCGTCCAAAGATTTTGTGTATGTGCTCACTATTGTCGATTGCTTTACTCGTTGGCCTGCTCTATTCAAGCTAGCACCATTGCCATTATTGCCAAGATGTTTGGCGGGCAACACTTTTCATTGAGATATCTTTTGAAATCACAACCGTCCAAACTAGTCCATTCGAGTCTACATTTTTTTCACGTGTTTACTAGTCACTCATAGAATTCATACCACTTGTATCATCCGCAGGCAAATGGTATGGTCGAAAGATTCTATCTACAACTTAAAGCTAAATGGAGCACTAACCTTTCAATCGTGTTGCTTTGAATACGAGCAACAATAATAAAAGGTACTTATATTTGTAAACAAGAATGTAACCGTTTCTATTGACTTATGGCTTCGCACTTTTGGAGGCCCCGTTAAATTAAACTTATTGAACATTTTTTTTTTTTTTGGATTGGTGGTATAGAAGTTTATTGGGCCCCGCAAAACAAAATTTATTAACTCACTTTGTATATGTTAAACAACCGCTAATTTTGTCATAAACTCAGTAGCTGCTCGTGAATCTTAAATAATTTAACATTACGGTTGTTAAAATCGAAAAACGAGTACAAACGGTATTCATACACTTTTGGATTTTAAGAATTAGTATTTAAATTGTGCCAAGATTTTCGCATAACCTATAGTAACTTAAAATATGGAATTTTATTACGCGTAAAGTTACATTTTAGTAATACGTTAGCCACTCACGAGACGACTAATAATGGTGTTGTGACCGATTTTAACTCGTAATAACGCTTAGCTTATCGCTGACTGTAGCTATGTCACACATATGTTGTTGAGCATATTTAATGTTCGTCCGTATCAATGCGCTAAAGTTGAGTATTATTACGTAAGCGACAAAGAAACTTTGTGAAAAATATTACAGAATTTTCGTATTGGTATTAAATTACGAGTAAACCCTATGAACTGATGTAATTCTCTAGCTTGTACCATGTAATGATGCAGAAGTAAGATTTAAAATTCTCATTTCCATCTGTCGTTCATATTCAAATGATCAATTCAATATCAATATCAATGAGAATAGTTACAATGATTTTCAATGAGATTGTGAAATTTTATAGCAAATTTGGATACACATGGTACAATTACAAATCATGTTTACTAAAAAGTAAAACTAAAAATACAATAATTGAGCACAAAGGTATTATGTGTAATATACCAATCGTGTTTAATTCATCATTCAACGTTCAACAGTTCTCGTTTCCATCTTGTTCACAAGTTTCTAATGCTGGTATACGGTCTTATCATAGACACAATTTCTATCATAATAATTTTAATTTCTTATCATCAACAAAAGTAAAAAAAAAAAATTCTCGATACCAAATTTTTATCTTTCCAAGCACTCACATAGTAAAGCACACGAAAAATAGTCTTGTATCACTGCTAGACAATTTTTTGTGTGTTTTACTATGTGAGTGTTTGGCAAGGTCGACTAAAATTTGTTATTGCAATTTTAATTTTTAAAATTACTTTAAAAATACTTGACAATGCACAGTGCAATATTGCAATATTGGATGCGCGCTTTCCATTGGCCGTTACAAAACGTGTCAAGGACTGGATCAGAATATTGGACCAGATTTTTATGATTCTTGTCATGCCTTTCGCAAGAGTTAGGTGTAAACAGTTAAATTTTGTGGCTACAAATTTATGTATGCTATCCGCCATAACTAAAAAAAAATCTGAACCTATATATAGTATTGGTGACAACATTATAGGATAAAATTTAATTAATTATCACAGGAAATAAAAACCAGCGCCGTTTATAGATCTGTCATACCGATATAGTGCGGCTGTCACTATAGTACATAAAATATTTCAACTGTGACTAATGAAGAAGATAACACTGTTGAAGATAACATGACCTTTCAATACGATACATACATATATTTGTGTATTGTCAGGGAGGTAAGGAGAACAAAAAAAATATTTTTTCAGTATTTTATAAATTGATCAATCTGGTTTAAAAATAAATAATTGTTTCACGTCGTCGAAAAAAATTCGGCACCACAAAGTACAGATAACGTACAAATAAGATCAATTAGTTGAAAGCGGTCCTTTTGATAGTGATGTTCGTTCTTGGTTTTGATTGATTTATGTATATATACATAGATGATTCCATATCTAATGCCAGATCACTTAATTAAACTGTAACACTTGTTTTTTATACCATAATTGCTACGACATATATTTTTATAAAAATAAAATTTGATTGACAATCAATAAATCAATAATTGATATATTTGATTTTTATTGAAATCAAATGAATTAACCTTTTAATTATACATTCAATCATTAAATATTCAATTAGTATGAAACTATAATAACTTTATTATAGGAATAACAATAAAACTCGCGAGACACTGCGTATGCATCAAATAAAAAATAAAAAAAAAACTTTAAAAATGTAATTGGTAATTTGTAAAGTGAGTACATACTCGTACATTCATACAGAACGAAAAATTTCATTTTCATTTGGAATTAATTTCAAATTAATAAAATTTAAAGAAAGTTGAATTTAAAAATCATGTCATATACACTATCAGGTGGATGTGAGGGAAATAAAAAATTACTGTTGATAAAATACTCCTTGATATGGTGGGTATATATTTATTTTAAAATATTATATTATGTGGATAATTTGTCTAAGCAAGAAAAGAAAAGCTACTCTCCGGAAGTAAGTAGTAGATCGCAGACAGAATCTACTAATAGGAAGGAGGCAAAAGGACCGCCCCATGAGAATCAACGAGATAATAGTGAAAGCAAACCATCGAAAGAAGAAAAACCATCACCAATATAATTATTGGTATAACCGAGTATGAAGCTGTGCAAAGTAATATCATTAAACATCAATGTATGGAAAATTTACACACCGGACTGTGATACTTATAGAGCCTTATCACAAAGCTTAATTTAGAGAAAATCGAATGGTATACATATGAAAATAAAAGCAACCGCCCAATGAAGGTTATGGCAAAGGGCCTCCATCCAACCTGTGCAATAAAATGCATTATGGAAGATCTCCAACGACAAGGACTGCAAATAGAAAATGCAGCAAATATAATAAAAAGAGAGAAGGTCAAAAAAGCGTCCGAATTTAAAGTTACTAAAAGAGGTCTCCCGTTATTTATGTTAACTTTCAATAACAAAGAAAAGATAGAAGCCATCTAGAGGCCATAACAGGTATTTTAAACATGAGGGTTAAAATAGAAGCACTACGGAAACCCACTGGGCTTATAGTACAATGCAAGAAGTGCCAAGGTTTTAACCATACGCAAAAATACTGCAATAGAGAGCCAAGATGTGTAAAGTGTCTTGGAAGGCCTACCCTGCTCAGGCGTGTCCACTAAATAGAAATTCCCCTCCAAAATGTGTGAACTGCAAAGAGCAACATCCTGCAAACTACAGAGACTGCATAGTAGCTAAAGAACTACAAAAAATTAGAGACAAATCACGGCAAGGTCCATCATATTATAAAACGCCGGTAGCCAATAGCGTAAACACCGACCTAGGAAACTTTACCACATCTATATCGAGTAAAGTAAATGATCGCAAGTCGTTTTCGCAAGTGGTGGCATCCGGACTACAAAGTACGTCCCCACACAAATCAGTAAATTTCAAAGACTCCGAAGATACATCTACGCTTGAAAAAATATTTAAAAGCATCGAAGCTCTAAATACACGGCGTGGACACTGTTTCAAAGGAAATTCAAAAAAATGCACTGAGACATAGGCAAAGGGTCGAACAACATGTTAACACTGAGGCAACTAAGTTGTTAAACAACACGGATATTGTACGCAGACTCAAACGAACTAAACCTTTGAGCTGGTGTAATTGCTAGTGTAAACAGCGTAATGCTGATCTAAAATCCACAATAACGATGTCGTTTAATTCAATTTATCAGACACTATGGAACACCAGTGGGAAGGAGCCATAGATTAATACAACATAGTAAATTAAGTTAGAATAAAATTGCCCATTGGTCCAGGTGACTAGATTGTAATAATTGTTTATTTAAAATATTAAATAAAAACAAAAATATTTTAGCCCATATTGAATGTTAGACCCACATAAAATATCTCGTTAAATTTTGAGAAATCATGGCTTATGACCATTTTGGAAACAATTGATTCGCACACAGAAATATTATTTATATTGACTTACGATTATTTGTACAATCAACTCAAATGTCAATTTGGCAATTGAAATAGACAAATATTAAGCAACTTCCGCTGTCTTTATATCAATATTCATTGAATTTTGTTTGTCAAAAATAAATATTTTACTTTCAAATTATATTCAAAACCAAAAAAACATAAAAATAAAAATTTAAATATCATTTTCAAAGTCAATGAAAATTTAAAATACATTTTATAATTAATTAATTTATATATACTAATATGTAATTGACACATTTATTTCGAATAAATAATTTATTTTTATTAAAAGCATTTCAAAGGTTTTGGCCAATGACACAGAACTTTGTAACGATTGCCGAAATTTACGGTTTATCGGTTAGAAATACAACTATTAATTACTTATTGTTTAAATCGTTTTCTCAATTCAATTGTTTTATACGACTAAAGTACGTACTTTAAATATCGAACAATTTCTAAAAAAAAAAAATTTGCATAATAGAGAAATAAATAAAATCTGATCAATAATCATAATTTCGTTTTGGAGTAAATCAAACAAAATCATATTAGATAATTTTAATTATTAGTAGTGTCGTTACCAAAATTAAATTTTAGAATTTTTTATGCTTAGGAAATTTTTGTTGTGTTTTGGTATATTTCCGTATATTTTACACTGCAATCGCATCGAATCTAAATTTTTGTTTATTTTTTTATTTTTTTTAAAAATTTTTTTTTATAACAAACCTAATACATATACATACATAGTTACATTATAAATAATAACAACAATAATCATTATTATTAGAAATTATTATATATGACATTTTGTTTAATTGACATATTTACGATGTTTATAGTATACAAAACAAAATTATAAAATCGTTACGCAAATTAGGAAATATGACCGCGGTGATCATCATGATGATGATCATTGGATTTTTTAAAATATGTACTAGATTTTGTGTGTTCACATTCACACCAAAGTAAAATATAGATTTGTAATGGAATTTTATGAATTACCAGAGTGTGACATGTTACTATATGATTATAAAATGTGAAGTAAATAATTAATAATTATATGTAAATGAGTGCGCTACTTGTAGCTATGAATTAGATTTGGTTTGTATGGATTCGTTTTAGGGTTTGATCGTAAAAAATTGAAAAGGAAATAGCACGCAGTTAAAATAATTAAAATTATTTTATCTCAGTATTTCACAGTTTCATACGTTTAGCATGTGCCACCCATTTAATGGTAAATACTAAACACTATAAAAGTTGTAGATTCGTGTTAAATTATTAGATTACCTATAGACGTGAACTGTAAATACATATGTATATGGTTTAACCTGAATACGCGAGTTACCTATATAATGTAAGTATAAGATTTATAAGATGAAATCAAATCTGGAGGCTGACAGGCGGTCCTTGTTAAAACACAGCGAGGAATTTGACGTTTATTTCAAATTTAAGTAAAAGGCCTATTTGGATGGTGGCCAAGAAAAAATTATAATAAATCCAAAACAATTCTGGAAATACTTCAGATCTAAACGTGAAATCGAGGGGTGCCCTTCAAACAAGACTTATAACAATATCAGCACCTCGAACTCTAAGGAATTAGCAGACATGTTTGCGGCATTTTTTCAATCTGTCTATCGACCAAACGTCAATACTGGGTACATCGATCAATCAAGCAGTAACAACATATTAATCACTTAATCACTAAGACATTCTATCCGCACTGAAGTGCTTTGGAGACGGTTGTGGGCCTGCCGATATACATATATATTAAAAACGTCGCAAATGTGCAAGTATTTTGGTATATCCGTTGTGCAAACTGTTCAATCAGTCATTAACCACTGCTGTATTTCCGGAAAAAAGGAAAGTCTCTAAGATAACACCTATCTTTAAATACGGAAAACGTGATGACGTTACATTTGCAATGCTTTCAAATCCACACTAATACATCATATATCTGTCAACCAGCACGGGTTTATGGCTGGCAGATCAACATCTACTAACCTGGTTGAATTCACCAGCAAAGTAATAAATGAGATTGAAAAACATCATCAAGTGGACGTGACTTATACGGACTTTAGTAAGGCATTTGATTCTATATGTCATCATAAAGCACTAAAAAGTCTACATGTATTCGGATTTTCATTCTATTACATTAAATGGTTTAAGTCGTATTTAACAAACCGTCTGCAATATGTAATAATTGACAATAAGAAATCCAACGTTATCAAAGTAACATCTGGTGTTCCCCAAGGATCACATATTGGACCCTGGATGTTTTTTGTTTTTATTGATCGGATAACCCAGATCATAAAAAACTCAAATGTTCTCATATTTGCTGATGACGTAAAAATTTATCCTACGATTGAAGAAATGGGTGATGCTGACAAACTGACAAAATAGTACAAGACATTACTGATTTGGGAGTCACGTTCGTCGAAAACGTTAGTTTCAACAGACACATCGATAACTGTCTTGCTAAGGCGAATTCCATGTTTGTAAGCGATGGACTGGGGACTTCAAGGATATTCAAACATTACTTACACTTTAGTTCGCTTATGTAAGATCTCCAGTGGAATATGCCGCAACCGTCTGGAATCCTTACTATACGATGCACACATCAAAAGAATTGAAAAAAAATTCTGATATTCCTGTTAAAAAAAACGGGCTGGGATTATGACCAAAACATACCTTTCTATCAAAATGTTGCTCGCTTACCACCATATTCAACAAGGTGCAAAGAATATAAAATTTGCACCTTTCAAAATAGACGTACTCTGCTAGATGCCGCGTTTATCGGAGACATCCTACTCGGCCACATCGATTCAGCTTATGTATTAGCAAACATCTCTATATAAATGTTCCAGGCAGGACATTACGTAATCATCGATTTTTAGCGCTTGAACACCACTCCACCAACTACGGCAATAACAACCCAATCAATAGATTAGCAAAATCATTTAATACCGCAGAGCATCAATTTGATTTTAATTTTTGTTGTTTTAAATTGTTTTTAAATTTTAAATTTACGTTAACTTGTTTAATAATCTATTTATTGTGATTATTTTTTTTTATATGAAATCATAAATGTAAACTACAAAATCAATTTATCTACTTAACTAAATAAATAAAAATAAATCAATAATATAATTATCATAAAATACTGATTTGGTTATAATTTAAATGATCTAGATCCTAGATAAAATTGGTAGTCCTATAAATATGGCAATAATACTTCCCGCATAATTCGACTCAGAAATATAAGGGAAATTAGAGAAACTTATACATTTTATATGGAAACACGAAACTGTGAAAAGAGTATACCGAAAAAAACAATTCCAGATGATTACCATTTGAAGTTAATTCTGCTTGTGAATATTGAAAACTAGATGATTCCTAAAAAACTAAAAAGAGACTGGTTAGGTTAGTTCCGCATCACGGGCGCGTAATAAATCATAGCCAAAGTTAGTAGAATGAGCTGTTCTTCAAAAGGTCACATAGCAACTTTGAAGTCACACAGACAGGCAGATGTATTAAGAAAAAATCGTTCACTTGAAGTTGATTGCATTAATTCGGATCTCAATAGTACTATGTTTTGTATGATCAAATTCTGATAATTTATATTCTATTCAATAATTGTTATTTAAAGTTCATCTTGAAATTTAGTCAATAGTTTATCAATGGAGAAATTATGCATTAATTAATTAACAACATATTTTTAACTGTATATAATCCTATGTGGCAAGGCACAATATTGTACCTTTTCCATTTTAAATTAAATATTTTTTACATTTCACCTTCAGCTACGTTTCTAAAACATTTGTTAAAACCGTTCTCAATATTTAATATTTTTAAAAAATCTTTTATTTTAATCCAAAATAAAATAATACGGGCGGCTAAAGTAAACATTAATTGTACCTTCATATATGGGCGTCGACTTAAGGTAAATTTTCTATCCGTCTTTGCTTTTAATTTTCCATTTACTAGTTGCAAATAAATTGCATGCAAATCGAGTAACATGTTCATATCTTGTGCTAGATAATACACTGAAATTCGATCTTGACTGACAAACATATAGCAGCTTCCGGTGTGTGCATTTTCAACTGTAAATGGTTGAGTAAGAGCAACTACCGAGCGCCCTAACCTCAATCGCTGGAATCACTAATTTTTACCCAGATCTTGAAAAAATGTGCGTAGACCTGGTGAGGCGATACGACCTTTTTGTGGGAACATAGGGCCAAATTCTCACTTTTCCATCGTCGCTAAATTTATTTAGCATTGTAATCGAAATTATTTCTCAGTTTTTGTATTTTTTATATGCCTCCAAATTGATTCCAAATTTACCATTGTAAACGTTTGTATGTGGGTCGGTGTGTATGTGATATATATTTCTGCCAACGAAAACTTAAAATCTACTCCAGTTAAAGTGCAATTCTGATAGACTTTTGGTAGAAATTTACCCAAGAAAATTCGATATATTCACATATCAACAAACATCTGTATTATTGTACAAAAACAAATTTAAATTGGAATTTTATTTTAAGAATAAAACTTTGCTGGGTGATGGATCAAAATTTTTAATTTGGGTTTGCCATAGTATAACTGAAATAAGCGTTTTTATATTTAAAAATTAAATTAAGATTAAGATTTCAACGAGATAATATAAAAAAGGAGTTTCTTTAAAATACGTTCAGGTGAATTTTTAGAAATTTAAATTATTCTCAATTGCAAGTGTCGACGGCTATAATAAATACATATACACATTTAACAGAGAGTAATTGTCTCCTGATAAATCTGAGATATTTGCTGAGCAACCAAACATTAACCTCATTGTAGACACGTTTGTGTGATAAAGCCATGTGAGCATCTGAATTGGTTTATATGACAATTTTAGAATTAAGTGCACAGAAATCTAAATGATAAATACCCATTACATATTCTTAATTATTAAGATTCTATTTAATTTTCAACTAAATGCTTTATTCGAAAAATTGGTTTTCATATCCTTAACCCACTTTAATCACACTGAAAAATGAACTGTTTGGCGAAAAAACAAAGCTTATGAAGGTATAACAACGTTTTAGAAAACGTTCAAGTTAAATTCTTAACATTATCATCTTGTATTTATAAATATGATAAATTTTAATTAAATTCTGCTCAAGTTTTAGTAAAAAATTTTCATTCCATTTTCAAAAAAAATTTACTGTATTTGGTTTAAAGCCGCGGCTACACGAATGGAAAATGTAGACCAACGTTGGCCCAATGTGATTTGTAACATGTTGGACAAATGTTGGTGCAATAAAATTTGACTGTCTACACGATGTGCCCAATGTTCATTTTTCGAATGACTACCAATGTATAACTAATTTTGGTGGTTTATATATTGGTACTAGTTGCTAGTTACTATAGTTGTCACTACTAGTCATACATTAATTACAGTATCTCCCACAAGATGGTAGCCAATGCAAACATATTGCTTTAAATTCTCAGATTTGTTTTACATATTTCATAAACAGAATAAGCAATAGTGTGGTAAAAATATAAAAGTGTAGAAAAATAATTGTATGCCAAGCATCATGTACTTCGAGCTTATTTTTATGTTTACAGTGTTTTAAATCCCAATTTTCGGTATAGTTTTGATTTAAATTTATAAATTCTAGCACTAACTCCGTCGACCAGTCAGATTCCATTTTGGATTTATTTGTTTATAAATAATACAATATAATGACATCTACAATTGTATTTAGTGACATCTGCCGTTAAGTATTCAAAAATACATTTTTTCTCACCAATCGTGTAGACGAAGTACCAATATACACTCCAACGTTGGTAGTTTCCTTTGATCTTTTTATAAAAACCGCCTATTGAGCGAATGCATATACCAATGTTGGGCCAATATAACCTTCATTTGAATTTGTTTTTTTTTTCTGTCTACACGATTTGTTTTTTGGACAAATCTCCAACGTTGGTCTACATTTTCCATTCGTGTAGCCGCGGCTTAAGTTGTATTCGTCTTTGCAATTAAATTGATTTCAAATGAAAATTTATCAGCTAAACTCTGCAACTGAATTTCTGCAGAATTATCATTGTATCAAATTCAAAGTGCATCAAATATCATTCAAATCAATTATGCATTGTTTTGTAGTGGTTCGGAATAGAAAGTACATAGTTTGAAATGAGATTTGCACAGTTATTTGTTTTATTTATTAATTTTGCTTACTGAGCAATTCTACACATACATATGTATATATACATACTGTTATCAAAATATTTCGAATTATATTCATTTTAAAATGTATTTTATATTCTTATTTCTAATCAAATATTACTAAAATTCGGATCCAATGATATTGTAAAATACGAAAAATCCGAAGTAAATCATGCAGAGTTTACCAATAATCGGTATGAGAACAACAAACATTTTCATTAAAAGCTGCATTTTGCTGAGCCAGCTGTCAATCTTTTTGAAGACACGCTGTTCAAGCTTTACAATCTGTTTTGCAACGAGTTTCCGCAGCCTACATCAGTTAACACCATACAAATCTGTGAACAACTTTTATTAGTTAATAAATGAAAGCGTTAGTTAAAGCTGCATATATAGGCAAAGGCAATAATTATTAATCGCAAGTTACAGGTAGTGTGCTTGAAACGATTTCACAATTCACTAAAACATAATTCGTTTTTCCGACAAAATGTATTTTAAATATATTTTAAATTATTCTTAAAAACTTAGATACACCGTTTTGCCCAAAATTTTGTATCATTCCTGTAGGAATTTATGTAATCTAACGAAGTGCACTGAAAGCTTATATAGGATAAACAAAACTGGACGGCGTAATTCCAAAATACAAAATTTCCATGAACATCCTACATACCTTCGGATGGGACGTTTTTGTCAATACCTTTCGATTCACTCGTCTTTCGTGTCCTCGAAAAACCACTTTTTAAGCGAAACATTTAAAAATGATAACTGTTGCTGTTTGGTTAACCCTATGTTTGTATAAGTTAAAACAAATTTTTAAAAAAATGTAACATGGACTTTGATAATTTTAAATCGAGTACTAGATGATACCATTTGAATTTTGTTTAAAAAGTAATGGTTCTTTGAGAATTTGAATTTCTATAATTAAATTATTCAGAATTATTCGTTGGAATCCAGTTTTATTGCAATTAATGAAATATGACGAGCATAATGTTGGAAAATGCAGAGAATTTAAAATTCACTAGTTTATGTAGTTTTATACATATGTGTATGTACATATGTTCAGCACACTATGCAGAATTCTGCAAGTTGTGTCTATTTCCAATTTCGCTGTGCAGCGGTAGGCTATAGCACATAAAAGAAAACAAATCTAGTACACTATTTTGCTTTTTTGTTGATTTCCAAAGATATTTTTTTTTTTAATTAATTTCAAATAATTCTTCTTGCACTTAAATTTCAGTATGCAGAAATTTCGCAAATCTGTTTCCAGCACAAAGTTGGGACAATCGAAAGTGATGGGTGTATTATAGATACAGTGAAACCTTACTAGAGGAAGGTTTCGTAAATTTTCGATAATTTTTGTACAGTGAATTTACATATTTGGTTGGTATGACATTACGTTTAAATTCATTTATTTGGATCACAAATGAGGTTAAACATAAAACTAGAATTAATAAATTACATATATTTACATAATTGTGCAAGTTATTTAAAATAAACTGGAAATTATTAATTTAAGAGTCTGTTGGTCACAATTTTCCAAAACTCTATTTTGTAATACATTTTCATTTGACCTTAGTATTGACAAAGCTCCGTGTCATTTTCTTTGCTGTGGAAAACTTCAGTTACTAAAAGTTAAAATTTCCCGGAAAAATCAACAAACAAAAATCCGGTTTAATGAGGTTCCTACAGCATAAAATATATCAAAATTTGTTGTCCATGTCCACTCAAATGCGTGTCCGCTTATAACCGAAGGCCTATTACATGAGAAATCTTTTGTTTTGCATGGGACATGAAAGCCTGGCCGTTGTATAGTGAGGTGTCCATTTAAGTGAGAGTCCGTTAAAGTGAGGTTTCATTACCCCTGTTCCTTGGGAAATAATTTTTAAAATAATATTTTATAATAGATTATATACACTGCGTGCCAACTGTTTAAATGTTCTACATTTTTGGGATTTTTTAAGATTTCGTTTGTTTTAGAGGAACAAAAATTTATTTTTACAAATAAATGCTGTTTTCAGGTAATCCCGACAGTTAAGTTTTTCCTGAAAATGTTGTTTCTAAACAAAGTCGTTAAAACGGGCACTGTGAAAAATTGTCGAAGAATAAATCAGGCTGTACGCACTAAAGAAGCTATGTAGACTGTTTAGCAAAGCATTAACGAAGATGCACTTTTCTCTATTCGTAAGCGTGCTACCCAATTAAACATTTCAAGACGATCGCTACGTCGAATTTTATAACTGGATCTTATAATGCTGTCATACGTAATATTTAACTATAGTACAAGAATTAAAACCGCAAGAACCACAACAATTTCTGCAATGTTCCAACAGAATTCACATTTGCTTACCTCCTCGTTCAACTGGCTACTCAGTTCCTGACATTTTCTTGTGTGGCTACTTGAAGGGTCTATTGTATGCCAACAAACCAGCAACAGTACAACAACTAAAGCTGAACATTCCAGTTGAAATTAGATATTTGGCGCCAGAAAATTTGAAATCAGTTATGTAAAAGTTACTAGAAAGTGCATCAAGAGATCGGGATTCATTTATGAAAAGCTAACACATAGTGGAATATAACATCCCACTAAATAAAAAAATTTAATAATTTCAAGTTCGCTCATCTAATTTTACTGGGCTATACATTTTCTGTCAACGAACACGTAAAATAAAAAAAAACGATTTTTTAGAATCTTTATTTTAAAATTTTAAATATTTAATGAACTAATTGTAAAGTGCCCTATGATAATTATATATGAAATATAGTATTCTCAAAATAGCCACTGTTTGGTAAAAATAAAGACACATTTAGTCGACAAATTGCACTTTTCCTGCATAAATTACCTCAATTGTAACAAGATTTATTTTCTGAAGAAATACGCTCAAGTGCTTAAGGTAAAAGGGAGCCGCAATATAATAACCATCACCATTGTGGCTTGAAATGATTGATGTTGAATTCAAAAACAAATATGTACATATAGTTTCAACATGCATAATCATACATAAAGTGACTTAATTACGATAAAAATTCAAGTTGACCTCCAAAAAAGCATACAGTCCTTCATAAAAATATTTGTGCATCACAAAAATCTAACAAATCACTCGAGTAAATTTAAAATTTTGACCCAAAAATTAACTTAAACAAAAAACTAATTTATTTGTTATTCGAAATGACATTAATTCTGTATTTGATAAAAAGAAAAATTAAACTATTCATTAGTTTATTAAAAAAAAGGAAGGAAAAATCACAAAATTATTTGTGCATCGCAAGAAAAAATTCTCTCATAAGGGGAATCCCGATTTTTTTTAATGTTTTGACAACAATGTTATAGGTTATGTATCCTTTTAGTTATTATTTTCTATTAAAAGTTTGTAGTAGATATTTTCTAAAATGGGTAAAACAATGGAATTGTCTTTGCAGGTCAGAGCCGTGCTTGTAGGGGCTATTCTGCTGGGATGCCTATAAAAGAATTGCCATCGAAATACGATTGCCTATCAAATAAAAAAATGAAAAAATTAAAGGCAGCTTGAAAAATGTGCAAGGGAGAGAGCGAAAACGAGCGATAACCCCAAAAAAAGATAAAAGAGTAAATCGAATCTCCGGAAACGCAGCTCTCAGAAAAAAATCAAAAAAGTCCAGAATGAAATAAATATGAATCGACAGTTCATAATCTGTCAGATGACTGTACGAAGATGACTACACGAACAACAAAAATCCCACCGTTAATATGCCAACTCGCCATTCTCGTTAGCACACTAACTAGCGTCCTTGCTTTGTTATTCGAGGGTCTCGGGTTCGATTCCCGGTGGTGACCAAAAATCACGGTTGGGTGTTTTTAATGTGTAAGTATATGTGTTTGTCCGGGTATTGCACCGTGGGCCCATGTGGCATTGAGTGCTGGAATAATCCGCCCAACTTTAATTTTTTTTTAACTCGCCATAGTGGTGGCGGTAAAATAATGGTATGGGGTGTTTCTGCTACAATACCGTCGGTAATCTTATAATGCTACCTCAAAAGCAAACTTCAAGTACGTATACTTTCACAAAAGTAAAATGATCACGAGGTTTCTAAGAGATTTGGATCAACAAACACTTAATTGGCCACAGCAAAGTTCGGATTTAAATCAAATTGAGAATATGCCAAATGAAACTTTTGTTGCAATAAAAAAGATCTGGGATCAAATTCCAACACAAATGCTAGAAAATCTTGCGAATTCCATTCCACAGCGTCTTCATGAAGTGATTGCAAACAATGTAGGGAATACTTCATATTTACTTAATTTGAAATTATTCGTAATTCCTCGTATTTAGTCAATTTGATTGATTATTTGTACAATGCACAAATAATTTTGTGATTTTGTTTTGTTTTTATCAAATACAGAATAAATGTCATTTCGAAAAACAAATAAATTAGTTTTTTGTTTAAGTTAATTTTTGGTTCAAAATTTTAAATTTACTCGAGTGATTTGTTAAATATTTGCGATGCACAAATAATTTTGTTAAGGACGATTATACATCTCATCTGTTTCAAGTTCTTCATCAATTTTGATTCTAACAATTCTGAACATCTTAAGTAATCTGCAGAAGGTACGGAGTTCGAATATGAATTAGACATTATTCAGAATTAAATAGTTTAGTGCAGATTGTATTCCCTGATTATCAATGTTGAACCGTAGTAAATTTCATTCAAGAGGTTAGAACTCGACTTCAACATATATTTGAAAATTTAATGTTTCCAATTATCAAAAATAACACATCACTTAAAAGTTTAAACAACAATAATTTAATTCCATTTATTGCTGTTCACACACTATGATGTGTCAGTTAAACCATATAGTTTTAAAGTTGAAAATCGTTGCATCATAATCGGTTAATTTAAGCTTTTGGTATTAACATATTCGTATATAATTATAATGCAATAAAGAACACGATATTTGAAAATGGCAGCTTTATATAATTAAATTTGTAAACATATTACATGATTTCGACTTAAATAATTAATTTTATAATTATAGCATATAGAATCATAAATTACAATATTATGTCATAAAGAAGAAGAATTGAAGATATTATATACTTACAAGACCTGGTTGGCAGAACATTAGTTAATTATTATTGATTTATTATTCGACTTACCTAAAATAAAATGAAAATTTAATATATTAATATTCAAGAAATATGTACATAGTTAAAATATTAAAAAGTATTGTAAAGTATACACTTATTATTATTCTGAATTAATTTTAGCCCCTTTTTCAACAAAAATAAGATCCGTTGCCCCATAAAGATCATTACGCTTTTTGAACGAGACTTTTTCTCGAAATATATTATAAAAGACGTTGGCCACTTATTAAGAGTATACTTCAGTATTATACGGATAAACTAGCACCACTTTTTAAAATTTTAAAATAAGCCCATGCTCTTCTTTTGTGAACGGCATGGCATGTTCAACACTAATCCTATTTATTTCATTTTTTTTCAAAACAAAATTTTAGAAAATTTCGTTATTAAAAAAACAAAAAACCATCGTTGCTATATAGCAACTACAAATGGAGAAATTCAAATCAAATTTGTCCGTTTTTTTCACTATTAGTATATACATATTTATAGTTTAAAATCATATGATACAGTATTCTTCAATTATCTATTAACAAATCACATAATTCGAAATTGCAGTCTAGATCATTCGAACACAAAAAACTTAGGTCAAGTATATACAGAAATTATTAAAAAAGCGATAAAACTATAATTACATCTAATTATCTTCTAATCCATTAGGCTGATCCACACCGCAAATTCTAGTACAAGAACAAAAAACTAAAGAAAAAAAATATTGTTCTAATCTCGGTCACGGTTACCTATGTATATATGTATACATTACACATCTATGTACATATGTATATTCATGTTTTGAAATTTATTGCCCATTTTTAAGTTATCATGCTATTTATAATTACTGATCTTTCTCATTAATATTCACCTTGAATTTGGTTGTTGTTGTTTTTACAGTGCACTTGTTTCTAAGATATTTTAGCAATACTACCACTTGGTTTATTATGATAACATTGTTTTTGTTTGATATCGTATAAACTGACATTTAATTAAAAGAGTTCGTTAGAATTTTAGAGGACACATACGTATGTTTGTATCTTGTATGTACATATTCTATATAGATACTCATCATATGTGTATATATTTTGAATTCTATGCATGCGTCCAACAAGGTCTTTCTGTATTAAAAATTAGTTACGAATACGAGTTTAAAAAAAAGATTTCCGGGCATAGGTTTTCTATATTATAGTCACGTATCGACGTCGTGATTTAGAAGGTATTATCTTATAATACACGACTTACTAAATTTGTTAATTATACAAAAAGTTAATGAACTATTAATTTATAATTATTTGTTGGTGTGACATAATTTGCCTTTATCTATTATGTACTCACTTATAGTTTGATTAATTTTCAACAACATTCAGGAAGTAATAACTTCCGGAATTTATTTTAATGGCTAAATATGGATAATAGCAAAATATTATTACTTTTAAGTATTTCAGATTTTTTAGGTTTTCTGCGTTTTTTTAAAGAATTGTCGAAAAACCATAAGAATGTTTACAATATATAAAAAAATAAATGGAGTTTGTTATATTTTAGAATATATTTGGTAATCTAGCAAAACTTTAAGACCCACACAAAGATTAATAGTAAGTCTGGTAACAACATAAAGAGGAAGCTTTAAAGACTTCTAGGCAAACAGTGTTTTAAAACGGAGGCTAATTAGCCAATTGGTAGCCGCCTAGTGATTAATAGCATAACTAATCATGCATTTAGAAAAGATTGGCGTGAGGCACACAGTATTAGTGAGAGAAAGATCTCTTTCACAAAATACTGGTTAGCACCGTTAAATACGAATGCAAAATGTAAATATTCGGATAACAATTGGACGTTCCATCAATATTCTGCTGCGTAATATAAACAAAGAAAATGCTGAAATATTTAACAGTTGAAGGTTTCCATAAACCAGAATTTTTACAAAATAACATTTCCAGCCGAATATTTACATCGGATTTTATTTTTCATTAATTTTCTACTCGATTTAGTTACTAAATGTGTAAAACGTTAATTGTCTCAATCTAAATCTAAATTATTTTCTCCAGTACCTTGTTAGATTTTTCACGTTTTTACTAATTTTATCGTTAAATCAGTTTCGACCAAAAGAAAAATCAGCGAAACATTAACAAATGATTGGAGTTTGAATGATACTGACCAGCGAACTTTAAGTTTGATTTGTTTTATTTCACTTTGGATGGTAAAAATAATCGTGAAGACTGTCGATAGTAGAGGAAATGTTAAAATTTATTTAAATCCTAGCATATTATTCTTGAAAATTATTAAATATATAGTATTCATATATCCAAAGCATTTGATAAGGAATTCAACTTCAAGTATATAAATCTGGCTTAGTTCGATACTCAAGATTAGGGCATCCAAGTCCACAAAAAATTTAATAAATGCTGAAATTTAAATTTTAGTTTGTAGCCAGATTTTTTTTCTTTGTCACCAATTTAGGAGTATAGGGCGTCCATTGGACTATCTGACTCTGTTGGGGCTATTGTTTCAGCTCTCCCTATGTTTTACCATGTTCTTTTGCTTCGGCTAGCATCACTCTCTTCCAGGCTATAGCTGGTTTTCCCACTTTACGTTATCTGTGTTATGTCATTCGGATTTTTCCTCATTGTGTGCCCGATCCATCTCCAAATGCGCTTTCTTATTTCGGCCTCAATGTGTGTTTGTTTTGCTGATGATGTTCGGCCAGAAGCATTTTATCAGTCTTCTCAGGCATTTGTTCACAAACACTTCGGATACATTTCTTGTACTAGTTCAATTAGTTTTTTTTGTATGCCTATATCACAAGTTGTTTTCCAGATTGCGCCTCTGTTGATTGAGTCGAATGCGCCTTCAAAGTCCACGAAGAGTAGATATAATGGTGAGTCCCATTCATTTGATTCCTCTATGATGATACGGATCGTGTTGATATGAGCCGTACAGCTCCTACCTGGCCTAAGGCCGGCTTGTTCATTTCTGAGGTGTTGGTTAATTGATGGAGATATTCGTTCGAGAATGAACATCGCTAACACTTTTATTGTGCTGTTGAGGAAGGATATGCCTACTCCATTATTATGGTCAAACCTTCTTTTCATTTCTACGGAATTTTCCGTGTATTACATATGTCAGCTAATAGTGGTGTTAGAGTTTCTGTTGCTATAGATGTGTCACCCTTGAATATTTCAGCTGGTATCTTGTCTGTGTCAGCAGCCGTATTGTTTTTTAGCTTCTGGATAGCAAACCTAACTTCCCGCTCAGTTGGTGGATGGGTGTTGATAGTTTCGTTATAATTGCCATCTGGGAACTCGTAATTTTCTTCGATATCTACGTTGTCCTCAAAGTGTTCTTTCCATCTGTTTAGTTGCTGATGATGTGTGTGGTTATGGTTTGGTGACCCTTCTTACACATTGACATAGTGTGCACATGTTTCTGATTGCAGCTGCTTCCTCTGCAGTTACGAGAATGTCTTCTGTGTAATTGCGGTCTCTTCTTGCCATCTTTTTCACTTGTTGTCGTATCTTGGTGGCAAAGTTGTACCTTGAGTTGACGACGTTCCTCGACTTTTTTCCACGTCTCATCGCTAATCCATGATTTTCTGGTGTTGGGTTGGTAGTCGAGCACATTGGTAGAAGTCTTGATGTAGGCATCTTCTAGTTGTTTCCATTTTTGATCGATGTTGGTACTGGTTTCATTGCTTGCTAGATTGAGTTGGAGCAGGTCTTTGAATGTATTATTTATGTCAGTGTTTCTCAATCTATTGATGTTAAACTTCCTTCGATATGTTTTCATGTGTGTTTTTACAGCGGCTAGTTTGACTTTGAAAGTTGCGATTACAGTTGGTGGTTGCTGTGTACATCTGCTCTTCGCATTGTTCTGACATCCTACAGGGAGGTTAGGAATTTCTTATTAACCAATACATGGTCGATTTGGTTCTTGGTTCTGCCATCTGGTAATGTCCAAGTGTATTTTTGTTTTTGTTTATGTGGGAATTTACTACCTCCTATGAATAGTTGGTTTGTAACACAGCAGTCGATGAGTCTATATATCCATTGTTGTTTGGTGTAGCACCTAGCGCAGATTTACCTATGATTGACGTCATGCCTATGTTATCGGTTCCAATTTTAGCATTGAAATCTTCTTGGACAATTTTGATGTCGTTTTGGTGTGTACTAGATATTGTAGCTTGTAGTTGTTCGTAGAATTCATCTTTTATTATGTTATCTGCCTCTTCTGTAGGTGCATAGAACTGTATGATTGTTGTGTTTCGTATTTTCGAATGGAATCTTGCTGTTATTATTCTGCTATACTTATTGGTTCCCATTCGAGTAGTGCCTTCTTTCCTTTAGCTGTTGTTAGTATGCCTACGCCTTGTTCGTATGTGTCTGTTCTACCAAAGAACATCAGATAATTACCAGTGCTTGTTGTAAGTTCTACACTATTTTTCCATCTTACTTCACTGAGGCCTAGTATGTCGATGTTATACCGCTTCATTTCCTTTTCTACTTGTGCTAACCTTGATGTTTCTGTTCTGATGTTCGAGTTTCCGATTCGTGTCCGTGTACGATGTCCAATGGTCGATATTTAATACATTATATTTGATGCATTATGTGTACATAATTTTTCAATATTTTGAATAAACAATATATTAAATAAATAAAATGATCATTTCGGAATTCGAAAATTTCGAAATTAAACTTTTGCCAACAATTGGATGCCACTCAACACTAAATCCAACTCTACAAATGCTCACCTTCCCTTGACGCAAACCTAAAATTAGATTAAAATTTAATTTAACTAATTTTGTTAAAGAATTGATTTTATTACAGTTTATACTATAAAGTTTAACCTCGATTTAGGAACGATACTAAATTTAAGCTGAAATATACTTCTTACGATTATAGAATTTGAATCTAACTATAGGTATATGAATTGAATGCAAAAGACAAATACCATTGCCCCAACAATAGTCAAGAAATGTTGGGATTAACTAAACACACCAATATCCATTAAAAGCACAGCGTCCATCAACTTTTCAGCACGATTACGAAACATTTCTCACTACGTAATTGAAAAGTAAAAAATCACCGAGCCTAGAAAAACATAAATAGAATTTGCAAATAAAATAATCTAAGCAACGTAAAGCTCGTCCAAAAATTAACGCAAGTTTTGAATTTTCCGCCATTTGCTCAGTAAAGTATTAACAACCCTAAAAAAAAAAAAAATTTGACCGCTGAGAGGTTAGGGTTAGTAAAAATCGTGGCGTTACACGATAGAACAACGTGTTTTCATTATTGAAGAGTATCTTAATAATAATGAAAGTTTGGCAGCCGCAGTTCGAAAATTTCATACAAAATATGGTCGGAATAGTGTTTTAACTTCGTCAACTGTTAAGAGATTAATTGTAAAATTCAAGGAGACTGGATCAGTTGGAGAGGCTAAACACACTGGTAGTCCAAAAACAAGCCGTTCAAATGTTAATATCGAAGCAGTGCGTGATAGTGTTGGTGAAAATCCAGGAACATCAATTCGGCGTTGTGGACAAGAATTGCAAATTTCAAGAAGCTCTCTGCAGCTCACTAAAGATCTGTATCTGCATGCTTACAAAATTCAATTAACACAACAGCTGAAGCCTAATGACCATGCACAGCGAAGAGAGTTCGTTGAATGGATTATTGAACATCAACAAGTGGATGCCGATTTTTCGAGCAAAATCATCCTAAGCGATGAAGCACATTTTCACCTTGTGATTTAACACCATTAGATTTGTTTTATGGGGTCATTTGAAGTCAAAGGTCTATGTCAACAAGCCCACAACCTCCCGTGCATTACAGGAGAAAATTGAACGCTGCATCAACGAAATTCAGCCACATTTATGCAAAAAGGTCATGGAGAATTTCGATAAAAAAGTGCGTATGTGCCAGCAAAGCTGGGGAGGATGTGATATTATATAAATAACCCTATCCTATGTATTTTATGATTCAATAAAAAAGACTAAAAACTGTGTTTTCTATTTAATTCAAATCTTGTGTTAATTTTGGGACACCCTTTATAAACAGAAAAACTAAGGAAAATAAAAATCACAAAGATATATCTATCGTAGCACTGAGTCTCAAAATATACAGCCAAAATTCTGCAATGGAAAATATATAGTCAAAAGAAAGCTTGCATACATTAGGATGTCAGACCCAAGTATTTGAACCACTATTTTTTGTGATCCGGTTTTCGCTCCGAAAAAAATGTGTTTTCCTGATCCATTCCGGTTCGGCCCAAAAGGTATTTTCTAACTGGTTCAAACCGATTTAGTAAAAAAAATTAATATTTTTTTTTAAATTTAATATTACAAATTCAGAATCTAAACATTTAAAAATTGAATTGATGTTTGTACGACAAAAAAAAGAATCAGGAACAAGATTAACAAAAATACACACAAATTGGAAAAACTACCTAAACTGAGTGGATTGAGTAATTTTTCAGCCGAATTGTTTTTTCTAATATGTAATTTTTTTAATATCTGTAGTCATAGGGTATACATATATTTAGTTTATTTTCACACCAATGCAACCACAATATGAAAAAATACCGAACCGAGCCGAAATAAATAAAGGTTTCGATTTCGATTCTGGTTTTTCAAACCAATTCTATATCCGATTTTTCTGGTTTTCAACCTATATCTAAGTTGTATTTTGCTAAATATCTAGTTAATCTATTCCTCAATAGATGGCAGTTTTTTTAAGTTTAGAGGGCATTTATTATTATTAAAACAGTTTTAAAGGCCATTACTGCCCCTTACTGAGTCAACAATTCGGCTCCAGCGGTTTCGATCCTGAGCATGGTCTTCATACTGTCTAAGACAACCTGAAGAGGCCAAGTCGTTCTCTACACCGTGGAGCCATCGTCGCCTGCAACGACCTCTGCGCCTACCATATGGTGGCTCTCCTTTCAGAGATCGCTGCACAATTCGTTCCGGATCAGCACGCAGAACGTGCCCGAGCCAGCGTACTCGCTGAGATCTTATTTCATGTACAATATCGGGGATCTTCATCAGATCTCTGATCTCGATATTGTACAGAGCTCGGTAGGTACCATCTATTTCGCGTTTTGGGCCGTAAATCACACGCATGACTCTTCTCTCAAATGTTAGGAGCCATCTCTCGTGCTCATCCGTCAGCGCCCAACTTTCACATCCAAACATAACAACGGGCCTGATCAACGCTTTGTAAAGCTTCAGCTTCACGGCACTTGATAAGTGTCTAGATTTTAGCAGTGGCCTTAGAGGATACAAAGAACGACTGCCAGCTGCCAGCCGCACTTTAATATCCTCACCCACACTGTTATCGTGAGTGATAAGAGAACCCAAATATTTGAACTTCCTCACTCCCTCAAACGTGTGGTGGCCACTACTAAAATCTGGTGTGCCATTGTCTCTAAAACCAGAGATCAGGTATTTCGTTTTGGACTCATTGATCTGAAGTCCAACTGAAGCTGAAAACTCTACAAGCGGATCAAGTATTTCTTTCACTCCGTTGCTATTCAGTCCAATCACGCATATGTCATCTGCATATGCAAGCACCTGATTGGACTGGCGATATAAGATGTTACGCTGCGGTGTTTCAGTTTTACGAAAGATGTACTCCAACATGAGATTAAAGAGTATCGGGGACAGAGCATCTCCTTGCCGAACACCCGAGTTAACTACAAAACTTGTCGATAGCCTGTTCTCAACTTTAACACAGCATTGGGACTGCGTCACTGTCATCCTACATAGTCGTACCAGTTTTGTTGGCATTCCTAGGTATTCCAAGGCAGACCATAAACTCTCTCGATTGATCGAGTCATAGGCCTGCCGGAAATCCAGGAACACTTGATGTACGGGGATGGATGTCTCATAATATTTAGATAGAATCATCCGCAGCGAAAAGACCTGATCGGTGACTGATCGATTCGGACGAAATCCTCCTTGATAGTCACCAACCAAACCCTCCGCTAGAGGAGTGATTCTATCCAATACAATGTATGACAGTAACTTGTATGCTGTGCAAAGGAGAGCTATACCGCGATAATTCTCACACTTCAAGCGGTCTCCCTTCTTGAAGATGGGGCATATCGCGGCCACTTTCCATTCGTCAGGCATTACTTCGGTTCGTCATACTAATCGAATAAGGTCGAAAAGACAGTTCAACAAAGTATCCCCTCCGAATATCAAGAGCTCCGAATTAATGCAGTCCACTCCAGGTGCCCGGTCTCGTTTCAATCTCTGCATGGCTTTAGTGAATTCCTCATGGGATGGCTCCTCAGTGCAAATCTCCGCAGTCTGTGTTAAAGGGCATTTATAACCTACGAATATATATTTAATTGATATTTGCAAAAAAGTGTAGCAGCGTAACTTATACGCTCAATCATTTGACAACAAGCGCCCGGCACCACAGAACTATTCTGTTTGTTATTTTTGAAAAAAATTATATTTATAAGGATGCCCCTTTGTCAAACCGGGAGGGCACTGCTTTATATAATATAAACTTTAAATATAAAAAGTTTATAATTTTAATCGTATTACTTATACATAATACGTGTTATAGTTTCTGAATTATAGAACCTACATACGTACAGACATTCCACATCAATGGTTAATTCTCATTTCATTTAAAATATCGAGTTATAAAATGTTCATGAATACTATACTTTGTACAATAAAGTAAAGTAAAATGTAAGTTTTATCTTGCTATGTCTTCAAAAAGACACCCTGATGAAGAGTTCTTAATTTAATGACATATTCAAATACCCGGAAAACATAACTAAACTTCATAATTAATTAGCGTTATAATCAGTTAAAAACAAAATATACATAAAAATACCTATCTAAAATATCAATCCGCATACCACATGTTGATCAACCACATTTCAAACGACAAATAATAAATAAAAAAAAAGCGAAAACAATTTGACAATAACAAAATCATCATGATTACGTTAACCTTAACATCTTCTCTAAACTGTACCATTACCTCCCAACGAAAAAACTGCTAACCAATGTAAAAAGTTTTCAATGTCGGCAAGATTGTCAAATTGAATGGTATTTAAAATGAGATGATTTCCAAAATAAACAATATACACCAAAAAATTGACTGATGACTTAAGTGTAAAAGATGGCCTTCATCTTATACAATCATAGTTAGTTTACTAACAATATTATAGAGAATCAGGGTGTACGCAAATTTTGTATATATGTATGTCAATATGGTATGTTTACGATAAATTCAACGAAATTGTGTTCAGACAGGTTATGCAACGCTGGAAACACATATTCTTTTTTTGAATATTACTATATGATACAAGCTCTAATCTTGTGATATTGACATTAGATCTTTGATTCAATTAAAAGCAAACGCACTAAAAAATTTGGGCAAAATTGTATATATGCATACCACACTGGTAAAGGTGAACGTCGTTATACACAAATATACGTTGATGAACAAAAATTTTATTTTTTTCAAAATTCAACTAAAACATTTGATAGCAGCCGACAAAAAATATTCCAAACGTGATTTATATAGGTTTTGGAATTTGGACACGGAGCTTAAATATGTACCAAACCAGTTTTAGACAGACATCCATTTAATTATAATGTTTGTGTTATTTTGCAAAAATATATAGATGCCAAAAATTGCAGCTAATAAACCTGTTCTTAATATAATTACGTATCTATATGTATGACATAAAGTTATGGGCGTTGACACACTTATATATCGTGTATATCGTGTTTACTCGTACACACAAAGGTGACGATTTTAGTTCTCCTTTCACCTAATTCATTTCCAATTAAGTTTATTGTTATGAAAGTACATAATACAATTTTTAACAATTACACTTAATTGAGTTTTCAGAATTAAAACTTATATATCTAGGAAATAAAAGTAAAAAGGTCGATAGAAAAGATTTGGCCCCCAATAACCGGATATTTAATTAAGTTAGCTTAATTTAATTAGTGAACGATTATAAGTATATTTCCATATTTCATACTATTTTTAGGAGACATTTTTATAAAAAAATATTGATTAATGAATTATTTAGTTTTAGATCTCAATTGATTTTGATTTTATAATTAATTATTCTTTTTGGAATTTCAGACTAAAATGTCTAAATTTAGTTTGATTAATTATAATTGAAAAATTGAAATTTTATTCTCAGAACGCCAGCTTGATCAGTGCTTGTTTAATTTATCATTATATTGAAATTGCTTCATGATTATGCAAATTTGGAGTCACTATAGGTGATCGAAAGGATATACCTGTCATAATAAAGATAATATTCTACAGTAAGCGTAACGTATTGGCCTTTTAGTTATAAAATTAATGTTTTATCGTCCACTTCACAAAATGTAAATGCCTAAAATAATGGCGTCGACTTAAACTTAAAAATAAATGTCAAATTCAGTTGGTTAATCCCAGGGTTTTTTACATTAAGGTTGATTCACGAGGTCGGATTTACCCTAGCTATTTACCTCTTACCTCTAAAAATAAACATCCATGACTATAGTAAAATTCATCGATTTCCCCTCAAGTTAAAATATTTTAATCTTATGGTCGGAGATAAATAGCTAGGATAAATATCCTGACCCCGCGAACCAACCGTTATACTCTCCCTTACTTTTTCGTCATACATCGGTCAAAAATTATCAGCGATCATATAGTGGTGACCAACAGGGTCCTAACAACAGTGGCTATGAACGGTTTTTTCTCTGAATTTAATTGTCCTTGAAAAGTTGGCAAAGGCGACATATTTATTTATGTAAAGGCAATTTGAACTATCAAATAATTATTAGCGCATAGTGATGGCCAACAGGGTCGTTAACTTAATCGTTGTGAGAAAATAGCCGTTCTTTCAACGACTTGGCCAGAAGAATTTTTTCTCTATAGAATCAAATTAACTTTAAACTTTTTAAATGGGATGGATTTTGTTACGCTCGTGTTGCTGGAGGGTATTATAAATTTTTCTTAAATGAAAGTCTGGGATAAATTCAAGGCGGTTTTAAAAATAGTACTTTTGTATGAAAAACTGAGAATCCTTTTCTGACTTAAAAAAGATATTCTACAAAAACAAGTTTAATTGTAAAATAACTTAGGAAAGGCTTTTGTAAAGTAATTTTTTATTTCATTTTCATCGCAGATAAATAAAATAAGCTTTAGGCAGGTGGACCAAATACTATGTCGCGTCCCATATACCCAAAATATTGGAAATCGCTGATAATATCACACCGCTGGTGAATTTAAAATAAATTTAAAATATGTATTAACGTCTGCGGAGTCACACAGTGAATAAGAACATTCTCGTAGAATAAATGCTAGCGTAAATATGTAGTATTTAGTTTTCACATAGGTTCAACCCCACGAGATGGTGTGTATCGGCTCATTGTTATATTGAACCATGAAGGAGACCCGTAGAGTGTAGCACATAATTGTTACTCAAAAAAACGAGGCGGCTTAGAACTTAAAAAATTACATGTAGTCTGGCGTTTTTATAAATTGTCAAACGCTAATTAGCTATTTCAACATTATTCAATATTTCGGAACAAAGAAATAAAAGTTAGTCCATACAATCGATATTTGAGAAGCAGAGGCACATTTGGTTGAGGTACAAAAACTAAATTTTACCTAAAAAAATAAAAATTGGATTTCTGAAAATTTGCGATTGCCCGGCCCATCGTACACTACTGAAACAAGCTGAAACAAATTACGGAGGCATAACTATGAGTTTAATTCAAATGTTTCGAACAACCGTTATTGAAAGTTTAACTTCAAATTATTACTTAGTGTAAAGTTAAATTAAAATTATCGTTCTTTTAACAATTCAAGTCGCAATTGATCACAAATTCAAATAATTTTAACACAAAACTAATAACTATATGGATGATTTGTATGTTTAGGTTATACGTTAAAGCTGTGTCTTATGGGTTAGATGGTACTGTATTGAAATTCCAATATTCAGCGGACCTCTAATTGTTCATCCATAATTTGGTAGGCGAAGGTATAGGAAACATTAAAAGAAAACAGAGTAGGTATATATATATAGCTTTGAGTGTAATTGAACAGAATAAAACGAGTTTAGAGCTCAAAAATAATTTTATTCATTTCAGTTATCCCATCTCGGCCCATCGATCGCAAAATCAACGCATAGGTATGTTTATTTATGATCACAAAGTTTACCTTAAATCTTATAAAATTAATAAAATTATGAAATTAAATCATCAGTTTGATGATGTTATATTTTAAAACTTTAAATCAACTATAGAATCGAGATATATGTGCCTCGTTATTGGAATGGTAACGTGAATTTAATTTCCAACTCCTATAGATTCGAGGACTTCATTAACAAAAACTGTGAGTAGTGTATAGGAAAGTATTTATATCTATACTTAGGCTGCGTGCCATACTCAAGGTAAATAAAATAAATTGTTTTAGATGTTAAATTTTATAAGCATCCACTAAGATATATTTTAACAAAAATCACCCAAATTTAACAATTTTTATATTTAATTACATTCTATAAGTGACGTTTCAAGCTTAATTATGGAATTTAATTGCTTAGTCAAACCCAAATTCTAAAAATTGAATTTATATAATCATATCTAAATGCAATATATAAAACTTTCATAAAAAATTCGAGGTCAATCGATAACTGAAATTGCAAGTCAAGTATTTTATAGTTCTAGTTTTCTGCTAGGAACCAAAAAATATAATTGTAAGCTTGGCAACATTTTACATAATTAAAAATATAACAAAATATGTACTTAAGTAGTATATCTGATTTATGCCAAAATATCTAAGTAGGATGTATGTACGTACAAATTCTGTTTAAATAGCTTCTAATATACGCACCTAGACAACACAACTCACGTATATGTTGATTATTTATTATTTTTAAGTCACAGTTCAACTTGAGTCGATTACTTTAAAGTCGGAGTGCTATAATTTAAATTCGTTATGGATTATCTGTTTAGTGAATTGGTGGACATGATTTGGTGAGTTGGTAAATGCCGCGGTAATTTTAATGTACTCGTAAGGCTATAAATAGGCTGCCAGATTTCCAGTTTTAGGAAGCAGAAAAAATAAACAACTCTTGGATGGTTGACTCTTGAACATTTATAACTATAGAAAATTGGAAAACTATATTTCGGCATATTTTAAAGGAGCAAATACGCCACTTAGAATTTAAATTGTCTTAGAATTTAGAAATAGGCTAATTGTATTACATAGAAAGCAAAGAAATCACTTTTTGAACCAATGATCGTGTTGGAAACCTAGTAAATGCAAACGTTATGGGTTAAGTTGAAATTTTCTGTAAACCGCCACGCAACTGTGGGAGCCTCGAAATCTAGAGAATTGACCGTATGGGAAACTCAGAAAATGAAAATTACCTGAATTCACTTGAAATTTTGGAGAGCCTAGAAGTTTAGAGAAATATTTTGTTATGTATTTTCATTATCTGGTTCAGAAAAACATTCGGACCTGCGGAGGCCGTAGCGAAATAAGAGTTGGAAACTAAGAAAATTGAGATGTTGTTTTTCGGCTAAACTTTTAAATAACTCTTTTGCATAAAATTTAGGCGGAGAGCCTAGAAATTCAAAGAAATTTTGATGATGAAGTACACGAACGAACAACGTTTACAAATAATTAAATTTACTACAAAAATTCCGAGTCTGTGACTACAACTTCAAGAGCGTTAATTCCAATTTTTGATCCAGCGCATTTTTGCCTAAACGGCTTCGTCAACAAATAGAATATGCGTTATTGGTAATATGCAAACACCACTTTATCCACAAAAAATAACTGGTGTGGTTTTCATATTGGTGGTGTCATTGGACCGTTTTTTTTCGTTGATGAAAATGACCGTCACGTTACAGACAATGGAGGTCGCTACAGAGAGATGTTGCAACGTTATTTTTTTGGTCAATTGCATGAGCTAGACATTAATGATATGTTGTTTCCACAAGACAGTGCGACATGTCACACAGCGTGTCTAACAATCGACTTATTGAAATCTAGCTTCGATAAACGTATTATATCCAGAAATGATTCTGTCGATTGGCCGCCTAGATTGTGTGATTTAACATCTCTAGACTATTTTTATGGGGCTACGTTAAATCATTGGTCTAAATGTGTGACCGAGTCATCGAAAATTGGGTTCAACGAATCGACACCTTGATTGGATTCAGTTGAAGTTAAAAGTAAATCTTCTGTAACTCATTGGAGTCTCGAAACTTGAGGAAGTTAATTTTTTGAATAATCGTAACTAAAACCTCAGAAAATGATAATGTTCTGTATTTAGTGGAAATTGCAGATAAACTTTGAGCTTGAGGGGACTTGGTTTCAAAAATCTTCAGTATGCGGTAATCTACATACCTCTGCAAGTATATATATATATATATATATATATATATATATATATATCTGTAAATATTTATTATTTTTTGTAAATTGTTGACACTAGTTTTGAATTCAAATTTGTCTTATGCAATATATAGGCTTACACATATAGGCTTTAAATATTAAATTTTAATTTAAATGCAAAGTTAAATTGTAATTTAGATTCGTGTTACATTTTTCATATAAATGTATTCTAAAATAAATTAACAGTCAGCCGTAATATTAATATTCATAACATGTGTAACTTAATTATTCAGTTTCATCATCAAAACGTAAGTAAATTCGTTGAACTGTAAAGAAAACTAGAATTTCTATACTTCGGGAATATAGTCTTGTAAGCGTAATTCATTCACAATAAAACATTCATAGTATGTACATATGTATATTGATTCTATACTAAGTCAAGGTAAACAACTAAGTAAATCTGATCATTTTTTTTAATTAATATTTATTTATTTATTAATTTACTTTGTTATCTAACCAATACACCGGCTTTGATAACCCTGTGATCATATTATTTATATACATAATTACTAATTAATTAATGCATCGGTTAAATCGTTTTATTTTATGTTAGCACACTCACAATAAAAGGGTTAATTGTTTTTAAATATGGTAATTCAACAAGCAGCTATGGTGATATGTATAAACTCATTTGGCTGTGACAAATGCAAGAAATTTAATTAAAATAAAGAGCGTACGTAAGAAGCGATTATCTAAGATGTTTATATAATTTTTCAATTATAAGCATTTTATATGTGTGTGAAATTGCACAGCCGATACTCTATAGAATATATATACACGTATATTTGCACTATTCATTGACTATTTGTGGTTTTTGATTTCTAATTGAATATTATGTTTATAAAAACAAAACAGGAAGTATGTATGTACTGTGTTCATCTTAACCCTAATGAACTTGTTGTATCAACATAATGTGTACATATAGTAAAGTTTTAAGCAACAATTATGTAACGAAAGTACTTTCGATATGCGCCAATTTAAAAGGCTGAACTTGAATATGTATGTATAAAATTTCAATTTACAAACGATTTCAAGTATGTTTATGCATATAATCGAGTTTGTCGTAATGTCAGGGGTAAAACCATTTAACATAAATTTTAAAAAAAAATTATTATTAGAATTCGAATATTCAATGAGCATATACAGAGTCGCGCGCTTACGGAATACATAATCAAGTCAAGACTTTGTATAACAACATAAACATTTTATTTATGGTTTAATTAAGTTTCTGTGTGCGTTGTTGACTGTTTATTTTTTATAAATTTGATTGTTGTGCTAGGCTATTATTTAACAAATTTAACACTTTATTTGTTTTGAGAAAGTGCAAAAGATCGCACACATATTATTTAACGCCAAAAGTGAAAATACAATTTATTAGACATAAATCATATATAAATATATAAGTATATCGTCTTAAGTAAATCATAATTCTTAACAATTGTATGTTTTATCAGTCTGTACGATATAATTAAATTTAAACATGCTAAACTATAAAATGAAACACTTAAGTACTTCGCGTGTAAGTCTATGTATAATACTTTAATATACGAGTATGAAATAATTATAATTAATGATGATCACAGATGACCTTTCGCTCAGTAATTTAATATTATTATGAATTTATATGATGGCTGGATGGTTGTAAAATATACATTTTTAATTTAATTTTGATTTCATTTTGTAATATACATATATATTTATATATAACACAACATTCAAGGAGTATATCATGTACATATGGATATATGCAGTTTCAAGGGTGACGAAGCTATTAAAAAAAATGTGTCGAGATGAAATGGTGCGTGAGGTGTAAAAAGTTTTTTTCTTTTAAACAATTAGCAGCACAAATATATTTGGAATTTTAATGGTTTTGTGTAATATAAGTTATTCGGCGAAAATTTTATTGGAGTCCACTGAATTTTTTAAATATCTCATTTTATAAATCTCTTCCAAAATTTTAATATTGAAACTAAATTTCTCCGTTTCATAACGAATTTGTCACCAGTTGATTAGAATATCTATACCTGCCAGGCGTATTCATTACCTAACGTATATATAAAGCTTTATGGCAAATACATTTGACAGAGCCTTATTCTTATTTGCGGAATAATTTACCTTGAAATTATTATTCGCGTAAATATGTGAAACAAAACCACAATTTCTTGCGATAATGATGTAATGAAGATTTTATATAACTACTATACTTTCATAATTGGTATAGTCTGCACGATCAATAATTGGATGTTAGTAGTTTTAAATTACTTTTATACATTCATGTTATTTGACAGAATTTCGACAGATTTTAAAAGAAATCGCCCCAATTTCATGAACGAGCCGGAATTTAGAAATAGTGTTAAAAAAATTTTGAATTATAAATACAAAAAATCTCTGTAAATCGAACTTCTATATTAGGTTAGGTTAGGTTAGGTTGAGTGGCTGCTACAGCACACTTAGGTCGGTGACGGTCCGTTGTGATACCACAGGATCTTACTTCCCTATTACCCTTATGAGAACCAGTTTGAGCTACTTATGTAGCGTGATATATCTCGCACCTTACAGTTTTCAAGATCAGAGAGGCAGTCCATTAAGAATTTACCCATATATTTATGTCTTTTGTGTGCCAATGCCGGGCATGAGCATAGGAGGTGGACTACCGTCTCTTCCTCCTCCTCGTCCATACAGCTTCTGCAAAAGTCATTTGCTTCTAGACATAGCCTCCTCGCATGTTCTCCAAGTAGGCAGTGTCCTGTGAGTATCCCCACGATCGTTTTTAGTTCACGTCTACGTAGGGAGATCATTGTCTTTGAGCATTTTAAGTCCAACTTTGGCCAGACTTGCTTTGCTACACTACATGAGAGAGTGTTCGTCCACCTTTCATTCGCTGAGACTACTTCCTCCTTTTAAGTACAGTCTTGAGTGCCCTAATAGGCCTCCCTAACTTTGCCCTTTCCGATAGCAGTTGGAGAGTTGCAGCAAGCCTCGCAAATTCGTCCGCTCTGCAGTTCCCCGTGACGTCCGAGTGACCGGGAACCCAGACTATCTGAATGTTGAGACTCCAACTCCTACTTTACCGTGTAGCTTGGAGCCATCCGTAAAGAATTGCAGTGCTTCTGTTTCCTCAACCGACCCGCTCCTCCAAGATTCTCTTGAGGAGCATGAAGCTCGGAATCTTTTCTCGAAGCATAATGTTGGTGTAACGTAGTCTAGATTCGCCAGTTCCTTCCTTAGCGATCTAATTATCGTCGAGTGTCCTGTCTGAAGACATTTCCACTGAGATATGGCTGATAGTCGGGTGGCTGTAATCGCCGCCATCTGCTTACCATAAATATCAACGGGGAGAAGGTGAAACATAATCTCCAAGGCACGTGCCTAATAAGCATGCAGGCCGTTCGTTGCACCTTCATGATCCCCTTCCTGTAGGTTACTTTATCAAGAGCTGGCCGCCACATGCTCACCCCATATATAAGTACAGGTCTTACTACGGCAGTGAATAGCCAGTGTACCAGCTCCGGCTTCAGACCCCATCTGTTTCCGATGGCGTTTCTGCACGAGTACATTTCTATATTAGCCTTGTTTACTCTTTCCAAAATGTTGGACTTCCAACTAAACTTACTGTCCAAGATTACGCCCAGAAATCTTACCCTGTCAGTAAAAGCTAGTCTCCTTTTATATTATACCTAGTAAAGAGTACCAGTTCAGTTTTGAACGAGCTGATTGCCAGTCCACATCTGATGGCTCACCTCGTAATGATTAGGAGGGAATTTTGGATTACCTCCTTCACCGTTCTTAATTATTTACCAGAGACAGCTTTCGCTACCCCCTGTGGGGTTCCCTTAGCCATCGCCTCCTAATGGTGGATTCCTCCAGCTCCGAGGTAACCATCCTGCACCCCAGCATGTGATTGATTAATCCACTTACAGGCTAATCCACCCGAAGGAAAGACAATCCCTCCAGAATTGACTTCGGCTTTACATTGTTAAAGGCGTCATCAATATCAACGAACGCCACAATTTCTCAATTGTGGTTGCCAGGGCGTTCAGAGCTGTGTCCACAGATTTCCCTTTACAGTCTGCATGCTGAGACTGGGAACTTCTATATTACCTATTCGAAATTTTCCGTAGATCGAATTTACATTTTGGCAAATAAATTAAAAATTTATCGAATAAAAAATTTACATCGGAAAATAAAGTTAAATTTGATTTTATTTCGATAATAGTGAATTAAAATATGCAGTTCAACATTAAATGTATTATAAACATTAACGTTGATTTATATATTTGAACTAGAAGTATACGCACGCTTAAAATGTAAACAGTTTCTTAAACATCCACAGGACGAGTAGGTTTTTAGTTTTAGTGACGTTCAACGCATTACAAAAATTGTAATGGCAGTAGTAAAAAGTTTGGTTTAAGTAAAAATCACAAAAAATTTCAAATGGAAAGAGACGGAAGTTTCTTAGTATTACCTTTGAGTATATATAAATAGAGAAATCATGAGCACTTACAATGTTACCTCAATAGATAGCGTTACATACACGATTATGAATGTTGTTTTTAATTTTTTGTGCATAGTATATTTAGGTTTCAATGTATCGAACTATACAGTAAGATTTTTTGCTGACATATTTTGTTTTGAGTATCATTCGAACTTTTCTTTTCGCTCTTATGTACACCAAAACAACAACAAAACAATTTAAAAACTAAGGTAGACGAATTAGATTTTTTTTTTTTTTATCACACAGACAGAACCCGTGTGAATGTGCGATATCAGTGAGAGTGTTATGTATTTTGATTTTAAAATCTTTGGAAATTTAACTTCGGAACTATCTAGGATTTTCGAAAAATATAACAAGTAGTTAATTAAATGAAGTTTGCAAGTGAAACTATTTCACGAATGAATCTTTTATAAATTAACAGAAACCTTTTTCAAATAAAACGAGACCATTTCTAAATAGAATCAAACCGTTTTCAATTGGGATGAAACTTTATTCAATTAGAAAGATACTAATTACAAATCCAATGAAACCTTTTATATTAAGTTGATCGTCTTTGAATCTAACACTTGAGATTTATGAAGATTAATCTGTAATAAACAGTAACATAGCTGTTTTCAATAATTTAAAATTCGACAAAATTAATTTTTAATTGGTATTAACAATACAAGATCAACCATTTACGATCTGATAGGAGGACTCATTTTTTCATTTGTTTCTCGCTATTTGCAGATTTTCAGTTACTGATGGTTTTTACCATAAAAATGTATAAAAACCAAGACTTTTTCGTAATTAAAAACACAATAAAACTGTTGTCTATTGTAATTTTGATTATTTTGTTATCATTGTTTTTGCAACTTGAACTGTTTACAAAATGCAGGGGACAATTTTCAAAATTTTTCGGCAAAACGAGCTAACTGATAGAGATAAAATTCAGCAAGAATGATGAAAACGGGATTCTAAAATAATTTTCACATATGATGTTCTGGAATATGGCCAATTGGGAAGGAACTTTGTTATTTCTTAACCGATTCTTACGACGTTTAGCATGAACGATGCAAGTGGAATTCTAAAATTATTTTTACAAGTTCTGAAATATGGCCAGTTAGAAAGAACTTTGTTAACCGGTTATAATAGAATTCTTAACCGGTTATAATGAAATTCGGCATGTTCGAAAGTACTCAGGTGTTTCTTAAAAGATTTCACATCGTCTTCATCATAATCGGTTAATAAATAGCAAAGTTCCTTCATAATTTTCTTTATTCCATATCTTCTGCTAAATATCATTTAATATCATAAGAAACCCATTTTCATTTCACATTTCGAATTTCATCTTAATCGGTTATGAAATTACCAGGTTCCTTCATCGACTTATTATTAAAAATTATCTATAAAACCGTACCGACCAGTAAGTGTTAAACATAAAGGTTCATTATGAAACTCGAAGAGTCCGTAGATGACACTGAATTCACACTACCCCAATTCTGTTCTCTCGTTGAACCCAATCAATTTCTGGCCAATGCTTTTATTTTTGAAAAGGCTTATTCAATTGGGTTCAACGTTCAACATGGAAGAGTACAGTTCATTAATTTTGCAGCGAGTTCTTCACTAAATATGCAAAATTTATTTGAATTAGAGTTTGAATTATAGAGGTAGAGGAGTTTGATTTATTTTGGAACGGATAATGCCCAAATCTATAAAACTGCGCATTTCATGAATAAAATAAAAACCTCAGGAAGTCATTTAATTTATCTAGTATCTACCACCGTACTCTTTCATGTTGAACTCAATTGAAAATACCTTTTATAGACCGTGTTTATAATAAGAAAGTAAAGCGAAGTCGGCTTGGTTGGACATTCCAGGTAAAAAGAAAACGAGGCTCTTTTATTAGAATAAAAAACATGTACCCGTCTTAATTGTTTAGTTATAGTTTCCTTATTTCAAATCACAGTCATTAAAATTATATTTCTTGATATTTTGATTATATTGCTGCTTGCTGCGCTTCGTTGGAACTTGGAAACAAATATATAGAGATAGATTCTGGAATAATAAAATCCATGTTGTTTTCTTATTTACCTGCTTTCTCAATGAATTTATTTCGAAAAAATTTGGTATATCCTACTCCTCAAACGACATTTCAAAAGCGTCATCTATTAAAACGAAACTCTAGCTATAGTCATCTATTAAAAATGTACATGATATATAAATCATTAAAATACTCATTTGCATTAAACGCTGTAGTTTAAAAGAGGTCATAGGATTTTTCAAGTGTGCCCAAATACCCTTTCCCTAGTACATAGCTTTTAGAATTAGGCTGGGGTTACATTGGATATGAATTCTTACGAAAATTTCTTTTTATGAATTTGTACGAAATCATCAAAAGTAAACTGAAAGCTCGTCTAATTCGAACGAACCGAATTTTGTTGCTATTGAACTGGATTTCAATAGCAACAAAATATTTTGTTTTTTGATCAGTGGTCGTTTGAATTATCGCAACACTTTTGGCAGATGTCTCCCATTCAAAATCGACTATGTACTGTGCATTCTGGAAAAGGGCTAATTTCTCAAAAAAGGTCAACAATTTGGTTAATAAATTCAGGAAAAAGAGAAATTGACCACTTCAAACAAAATGGAGCTTATTTATAGTTAATAAAAGTATTTCTAATTATAAAAGCTACATATGCCCTTTTTCGAGGGAGACATGACTGCAAAGGCTAGCCAAATTATTTACAGTAAAAAATGGATTTTGAAAAATCACATTTGTGGAAGAAAGACGCTCTTTGTGGGACCGAAAACACAAACAGTACAACAGCAAGGGATGAAATAAAAATGATGCAGGAAATTTTTCTTAAATAAATTGAACATATTGGACCCTTCTGCACAAAATCTGTATGTGAATTTCAACATTTTCGGTTTATTTTAAATATTTTGCGGTGAGATGAATTCCAAAATACCAAAATTCTGAAGTGTTGTTCATTATAACAGATTTGAGGCTTTAAACTCTTGCAGATTTGTGTATATAATTTTGTTTCTTAAATACAAAATTTGTTATAGAACCAGCGCAATGTTCCCAACCAAATTTTGGTTTCGAAGCAACGCAATCGCTCACCTTAGACGGAATAAAAAATTGGTACATAATAAAAAAATATTATTAAAAAACTGAAATAAAAACAAAATTTAAAAAACAAAAGATAAAAAATTTGTTTGTATGTTTGTACCTTTGTAAGGTTATTTTGCTTTTGTTTTTTTCGTTTTATTCTGTGTACAATTCTATAGTCGATTGTCGCGCTCTACAATTCGAGCGAGGTAACATTGTAACTTTTATTTTATTATGGTAATCACTCTATATATAAATACACAAAGGTATTACCGATAAAATCGCTTTAATAGCGTGTTTAGACAAAGGTATGCGCAAAACATTTGCTGCTGAAAAATTCGGAATACCTAAAAGCACCGGAGCCACCATATTAAAAAATCGAGGAAAATGCAAAATTTCACTGGTGGTAGTTTGAGGAACAATAAAAAGCGCATTAAACGATGTAAGTTTCAGCAACTCGTACATACTTATGTATGTAGAATAAATATAATTTTATAGTTACTGCAATATGTATTATTTTATTTTAGCTTAAAGTTGATTTTTAATTATTATTTATGTTTTGAAATTGCTATAAATTGAATTTTTCTAATAACTATACCAAACATGAAACGAATTGAGTTGTTTAAATCTCAATTACTCTTTTTCGAATTTTCCCTAAATCGAACAAAATTTTTGGCAGCTGACGATTCGACTTATAAAAGTTCTTCCGTATACTACTCAAAACTATAAAATCTAACAATCTTTACCGTAAAACAATAGCAAAAATAAAGTACTAACAAGTAGTATTTTTAAAAACGAAAATTTGTATTTTATGTACAAAACAATTTACCGAATTCATACTCCTTATCAACATCTTGATGGATTCTTGGGTTAGTTAATACCATTCAAGCTTAACAACATTATCCAGCGCAAGTATGGTTAATGGAGAGTTTACCATCGCAAGAATCCGTCTTTTTAGAATATCCCACACTCGCTGGCCAGATCAACGCTTGTGTTAGCTTATTTTGTGATGATACTTCCATTTTCATAAATTTCTCGCGACAACCAATACCATACATTTTCAATGATGTTTAGGTCAGGTGATAAAGTGCAGGTCAATCTAACACCGTATTATTTGGATCATTAAACCAGTCCGAAACCATCTGTGTGAATTGCTGCATTATCGTGTTGGAAAATCCACCTTCTTCTGTTTTTTACTTTTTGTCTTTATAGTGTACATGTACACCGGCCTGCTTTTCAGTTATAATTACTAAATCAACGACTATACGTAGTAAGAAATTGCTTCTCCAACAGAGCCATTAGAGGTTATGTGTCCTCGCAAGGTATTTTATTTTAATATCGTGGAAATAATAACAAAAAGCATTCTTTTCATCTGAAAACACCAACACCAAAAACATCAACTACATTTCTTGGTGGAATTAGATGTATCTTTGTGTGGCAGGTTTTATGTGACCCTCTTCTGATTTTTCCCGTATGTATAGTTTACTCAAAATTGTTTAAGTACAACTTCAAATTATTGAATACAACCAGTTGTCGCGCGGTGTATATATGTAGATAAATCAATAAAATTCAAATAAATTTCAGACTATGTTATTAGTCGTATTACAACAATGATTTCATCTACATATAAAATTTTTTTGTGTTCATAATGGTCAACATAAATAATAAATGGGCATCATAAATAATAGCTGGTGAGTGGTGATGATTTCATTATGAATTCAATTTTTAGTAAAAAAAAAAAATAGCTGAAAAGTAAAAACACTACAAACTAAGGAAACAAACACTAATTGTGTTTTGGGTGGCTTAATTCGTTATATTAGATTGTTAACGAACGTATATAGGAACGTATTATGATTTTTGTTTTAAATTGGTCAGTGCTTTCTTTCTCAATTTGAAAACAATTAATTTTTGCCATTTTTTAAAATGTGGTTTTATATTCCATAATTCAATGGTCGAAGCCTACCGCTTCTGGAATGAGACATTTAAAAACTAATAAATTAAGAACCCTATAAAAAAAATAGAACCCTATTACAATCTTAATCTTTTTGATTTTGGCAGCGCTCTATTTTCGTAAAAACTTACATTTCACAACCAATATTCATGTCTATTCTGAAAATTTTCACTGGTAAAATTCCATTCCATTGAAGTTTAATTTGCTATTCTGTATCTCGTTGGACTGGAAATTTCTCAATTTCTCAAAATTTGTCAATTTTATGAATAAATGGGTCAACCCTATAAATAATTGTAATAAGAAATATAACACCGTCAATTGTTTAATGATGATTTCATCGAGATTAATCGAGATTTTTTGTCATCTCTATACCGTGGAGCCATCGTCGCCTGCAACAACCTCTGCGCCTACAATATGGTGTTCGCACAATTCGTTCAAATGTACGTATATTTTAAAAAAGATTCCGCTGAATCATTTATTACTCTCTCGTGAGCGCTGGCGATCGATTATTATTGCCCCTGCAATCTTTTCAAATATTCCGACGTTCAATCGAAACTCAGTTGCTAGCCGGCAATTGTCGACTGTTAAAATGATTTTTGCGCAATAAATACATATGTCGGAATATTTTTTATTTTTATTTTATTTTCATATTTATGCAACAAAAATTTGCCGTCATATATTGTTAAAGAAAACCAAATATTATTCACAATAAATACATTTTATAAAGAATTCCACCACAATTTTTTGACGGAGATTTTTCTATAAAAATAATCAAAAATTCCAATTTCAAGTTGCAGAATAGCAAAATTCCAACAAAATTAATTTAGAAGTTAAAAATCGTTCGCGTTAGAAATTTTCCAAACTGTTCAATGAAACGAGTTACAGAATAATCATGATTATATGTGAAACTAATGTTTCTTAGAAAGTTAGAATCTTAACTTATAGACACATTTCTTAAAGAATAGCTCGATCAGTCTATTATAGATTGAGTTTAAATGAATGTTATTCATTTTAATGTTTTTGTGTAATCTTTTGTCACTATATAACTTATTTTAAATAAAAAACTTTTATTTTTGATTTTATATGTCACCATAAGGAAGAATTAAACTATAAAATCAAAAATAAAAGTTTTTTATTTAAAATAAGTCTATTAGAGTAAACTAGTATAAACGTTAGTTTGGTATTTTCCAAGGGATGTTGCTAATACACAAATTCTAGAATAATTTCTTTCATCAAATTTAGAAGCATTTTTGTTACAGAATACCAGGTTGCTCTAAATTTAGAATACTAACTGTAAATTCTAACTCTAATTCTAATTCTAAGTCTTTACGGAATCCCACCACAAAGTTAAGTAACTATTCAATGTATAACTCAAACTACCACGTCAATTAAACTATTTATTATTATTCGCTATGCATAATTACAACCACTTTACTTAAATCGTACAATTTTAAATTCATAACATTCGCCATTTTATTTCTGAATTTGGCAGTTCAATTCTTTAAAATTTCAGTTCATTCGAATCATAATAAAATATCTAAACTCTGTCTCATACGAATAATCATAAGGTTTTTTCGATCCGAATCCATCACGGTAGCAACATGACGGAATTTAATTATTTCAATCTCCTTAGAAATGTTTCAATAGCTTAACTATGCCATGTTGTCTGCATCATGAGTTCGAAAAAACTTAAGAATCATTCAGAGCACTAAAATTATTGATTATGATTAAACCGACATAACATTTAGAGTTATTCGAATTTAGCGATTGTAAATTTGAGAATTTAGGAATTTAGATGTTTTGAATTTTTGTACTTAGAAATCTACAAGAGATAAGTATTTTTTGTAAGTGAATTTACTAGAGCTGGTTAAATTATTTGTTAACTGGCAATAATTTAAATTTCTAAAAAAGCAATCTAAATGTAATTTAGACCATGTCCATCCGTATTATCCCGTTAAAAGCTTAATACACTTAACATTATGAATAATTAACAAAATCTAATTGAAAATTTTAATCCATCTTCCAGCGCATCCCTGTGGTGTACAGTTTTACTGTTGTAAACCCTTTAATCCTCCACTTTTCCAAAACTGAATTATTTATTTCTCGGATTGTCGGCAGTTTTACATTTCGTCCTTTTAATTTACTTTATCTTTTAAATTTAGCAATCTTATTTAAAATTTGTAAACTTTCTTTTTTAGGGCAGATTTCACATACGTGAATAGAAAGCCCAGCTAAAATGTTTAATTTACAATATAACTTTATTAATTTTCATGACCAATAATTATGTTGGTTTGTTAAAAAAAATTCGGGTCTTTTATTCCTTTGTTGTTTTTACTACGAATTCAATCAAACAATGAATTCAATGAACGAGCAAATTTATCTCTTATTGTGCATTTGCATAGGTATACTGTAGAAGTTTTATATTTTAGTTTGATTTACGACACCACTATAATTTCTTTTTCATTCGATCAACATGTTCCTGCTTTTCATGCTTGATCTGTTGCATTCTGCGCTAGATCCAATTTTATCTGTAACTTTGAAATTTTAGTGACTATTGTGGTAATGGTAACTTTAATTTAAATTTGCAGCAAATTAATTTTATTTAATAGTCTATTTTTTCATCGAAAGCTATATAAAATTATAGTTTATAATTTAAAAAATAATTATTAAATTAAATTTATTTATAGCTGCTTAAAAAATCAAAACACTTTTAATTGTATATTTAATTGCGTCACTAAAATGTAACAAATTAAAATAAATTGCATTTTTCCGTAGAAAAAACATCATAAATGTAATTTTATCGAACGGCTATATAACATTAAACTTAGACAACCAAGAACAAAAAACAATATATCGAAAACGAGAAAAGTTATGGGCGCCCTAATTACAAATTTACATTTTGGTGTTGCCAAATAGGATTTTTATTCTAAAGCAATGGACTTTTTCTGTTTTTATAAATATTGATTCAAATCATACAAAGGACAATTGTATGTTCGTATAGATTCGTATGTTTGTGAGTATCTTGAAGCTGCATACCAGTCAAATCATCCCGCCACAACGAAACCTAACCTATAATTTATTACACCAGTCTCTATTTTATTACACTTGCCGTTTGAGTGGGCGGTGTAACTTCTAATTGAATTGAATTACATCTTAACTTTTGATGTAATTGTGATTTGTAGATGGGATTTGGGCCAGAATTTATTACAAATTAATTACAATTTATTACGCACTAGGTCCCAAATTTATTACTATTAGTGGTGGCCAAGTGGGTCCCAAACCCAATTGTTTTAGGAATATAACCGTCCCTGCAAATATTGGACATACGGTTTACTCTTCCTTTTATTTACATTGAAAAATTTGCGAAGATGGACCTTTATCTAGGCAGCGTACAATAGAGTCTCAAACTCAATCGCTAAGAGTAAATCGCCGAACTAAATTAATTTTACATTATCAAAAAGTCTTGTTTTTGTACGAACTGTATAATTTTGTAAATAACGAAAAAGCCTGTCATGAGTTAACTTACATACAGGTGGAGTGACCAGTCTGGTAAAAATGAAACAAGGAATAATATTTTCGGCCAAAACAAAATTTATTTTTCAACCTAGTCGCCTTTTAGCTTGATTCACTTAGTCCAAAGTTTTTCCAATTTTCTATCTCTTCCGAATAATACGATTTCTCCAACCCTTCAAAATAGGCGTTTGTTGCATCGATGATCTCCTCATTAGAGCCGAATCTCTTTCCGCCTAGCAATTTCTTTAAGTTCGGAAACAGGAAATAGTCGCAGGGAGCTAAGTCTGGAGAATATGGCGGATGTGGAAGCACTTCGAAGCGTAATTCATGGGTTTTGGCCATGGCAACTACACATGTGTGCACCCGTGCGTTGTCTTGATGGAAGAGAACATTGTTGGTCGTTTCGCCAAATGGTCGTTTTTCTTTTAAAATGTTCGGAAACGGTCCACTAAGTTGCAGTAATATTCACCGTTGACTGTTCCTCCCTTTTGAAGGTAATCGATGTGTATTATGCCGCGTGCATCCCAAAAAACTGTGACCATGACCTTGTTGACCGATAAAACCGCCTTAGAATTCTCCGGCGCAGATTCGCCAGTAGAAATCCTCTGTTTAGACTGTTCTTGATGGTATTGATGGATCCATGTTTCATCCACAGTTATCAAACGACGCAGAAACTCCTTTTTATTTCGCTTGAACATCGCCAGCCCTGACTCTGAAGTTGTCACACGTGTGCGTTTTTGATCGATTGTAAGCAAATTCGGCACCCAACGCGCGGATAGCTTTTTCATATTGAAATGTTCGTGTAATATAATGCGCACACGTTCAACTGAGATGTCTACTATCTCAGCTATCTCGCGCACTTTCACTGTGCGGTTTTGTAATACCGTATCATGGATTTTGTGAACCATTTTTGGTGTGGTGACTTCATTTGGGCGTCCTGAACGTTCGGCATCAGTTGTGCTTGTACGACCACAACTAAAATCAGTAAACCACTTGTGAATCATTTTAATCGACGGTGAAGAGTCCCTATAATATTTATCAAGCTTTGTTTTGGTTTGCGTAGTGGTTTTTCCACGCAAAAAATAATGTTTAATTAACACACGAAATTCACATGTTGGCAAAAAAACAATGGACTGTCTGTTTTCAATGGATGTCAAAACTGAACTAAATGACAGATCTCTCTGAAAATTTTAATTTGGTCTAGTGACATGGTATTGATACATGACATCTGAGATTTGCGATTATGGTCCCCTCTGTTGCAATTTTACCAAACTTCTCACTCCGCCCTTTTTTAAAAAGTTTGGATGGTTTTTTTGTACGCTTATTGGTTCGAGGTAATTTCAAATTTCTCTGAAATGAAATAGATTTGTTCATGCTTTATATAGAAAGGTTTTAATAACGACAGTAACAGAGCCAATAATAGCACAAATGCGTCTTTATAATAGTAAAGTAAAAGTACTTACTAAAAAAGCTTGAGTAGCTGGGTGTTTTTAGAAATACTTTCGAGTAGTTTTCAACATTAAATGGAACATGGTAAATAAATACAATGGGTGCGCGAGCTACCAGTAACTCGCGAGCTACATGTTGGGCATCACTGCTGTATAGTGTAAACAATGTTCTATGCCAAATATGGTGGCGGTCTGGTGTAATAAATTATGACAGGTGATAAAATCGACAGTTTGGTGTTATTCTCTGATAATATCAGTACGTTTCTATTAAACTAAGTTAATTTAATCAGTTTAAGATGTGCAAATTTTTCGGTCGAATAGACCAAATTAAATAGACCAAATTTAATATTTTTGCACTCATTTTATAAAATTGTTATAAATTATTAAATAAACTAGTAGCAGTTTACCACTTGGTCAAATTAAGCCATAACTCGCTAATACTTCCTAATCTGGGCTAAATGGAAGACACAGACAGACCCCACCAAAAGTTACATGATACTGTACTATATTATAATTTAGTTATAAATGTAAAATTATATTTGCTTTTTTCATTTACTAGGAAATATTTATTGAGAATGCCATGAAATATATCAGCAACGTTTTGCTACCCTGAACTGTTATCGCATCCTCAATAAATACAAATTATAGTTACGAGTTATGACTATCGAAGGTGATATGATTATAATGCAGAACCTTGAGTTAAACTGTTACCTAAAACCGATCTTAAATGTTTTTTGTAAAATAATAGAGCTAACAATAAAGCATTCAATAGGTATAATGTCACAGTTTATTTTCGCGGAATTTTATGTTGCGGTTAATATTAAAGCAGCTAAATAAATCTATCAATTTACAATTCCGACCTTGAAAAGGAAAGGTAAACACGGTTTAACGTTTGGCAAAGCAAATACTATAACTAATAATAAATACTAAATCAATCATAATTACGAAATTGGCCTCCATTATAATATAGATTATACATTCAGTTTAATTTTGTTATACTTACTTTTTTGTTGTTTAATTCGTCAGCTTATGTTTTGAAAACATACTAAATTGTCAATGGCTTACAATCACGCAATTTATGTAGTGATAAAAAATCCACTCTGGCTCATGTTCCACCTGAAACAGAAAATAAAATAATCGTATTATTATCATATATGTTTGAACTTTCATAACTATACATAAATATATGCATGCCCAATCACTTAATATCTTTTACCAACATCTTTTTGTTGAGCTATACTATAAACTATTTCATTGTTTTGATGTTAAGGTTAAAAGTTGGGAATTTCTCTTTTGTTTTATAAGTACAACACATGTGTGTTAATAAAATGTAGTTGCATATTTAATCAATTTAATTGTTGTAAAATTAATTTTTCTGTGTTTGAGTAAGTGTGCTCAGAAATGCATTGTTCCAAGTTCCGTTTAAAGTTTGGATAAAAATGGTTGAAAATATAGGACAGCTGACATTTACGAAATTGTTTTTTTCGGGCAAATTATCAAATCACGAAAACAAATAAATTACATTTTTTGTGGCTATGATAATTAGACCAATCTTTTAAAATTGGGTGTGCCTTCATATACGAGTATCGACATATTTCTATTTTATATGAATCAACTAACCTTTGGCTATATATAATATAATACTGAAATATTGCTCAATACTTTATTAATTTGAAATTTGCAAGTTGTATTTGTATACCACTAGGTTGTGAGTACATTTTAAATGAGAATAAATTGTGTTAAATAAATTATTTTTTTTTTGTTAAAATGGCAATTCATATTTTGTAATCTATATATTTTGTATATAAAAATTTACAATACATTATTCAACCTAGTTTTCATCTATTATTTTATTATAATTATGTTTCAAGAGAGAAGGGCAACTAAGTATTTTTATTTCCAATAATAACTTTCCATTTGTACTTAAAACTTGGTATATAAAATAAATTTATTACGAAAATGGAAATTAATATCCAGACATAAAAATTGTTAATTTAATTAAGCCGAACTGCAGGTTGCCTCTCGTCTCTCTCACCTATACATATATGCAGATTAATGCAGTGCCATTAAAATTGTGATTTATTTTTTAATGCTTATAATTTGAACAATAATCGATACGGCATTACATTCTTAATTAGAAACGCATGGTAATTAAAAATATTTTCCTCAGCGGCTTAATTTGATGAAATGATGCTTGTAATTAAAAATTAAATTTGGCTTGGTTTGCAAAATTATCGGATTATTGTACGGTAGAGTGAATGAAATTAATAATATTTTATATTATTAATTAGTCATCATAAAAATTATTATTAAGATGAAATATACATAAAACATTCTGGTTTTCGTGGAAAGTTCAAAACTGGGAATTTTTTAAAATTGGAAAAAAATAATTCCATCTTATAGCCGGTTTTACGTTGATTTTTCACTGCAAAGATAATTTACTTTTGTAAAGTAAAGTTGAGAAGCAAAGTGGTCTAGCGCTAACCCACAACATTTCGATTTTGATATTATTATTGATTGGAAATTGGAGGCCGTAAACCCTTCCTTACAAGTAGTAAAAAGGCAGCCCGGAATGGAAAAACAATTCCAAGACGAATAAGTTACAAGTCGACTATCGGACTATAGCCATTTCATGGCAGAGTACAATTTATTGAACATATAGTTTGGAGTTTCGCTAAATGGTATACTGCTCGTCGGACCAACAATTAAAAAAGATTTACTGGCAACACTTCTATTGATACAGAATTCATGCAATAGCACTAGTCGCTGACTTTCAGAAAATATATCGACAGGTGGCACTACATCCTCATAACCGCAATGTGAACTCATTGTCTGAGGAAACAATCCCACTGAAAAATACGCCATTATGGATTCATTTGAAATGTTTACTCATATTTAAGGTAATTTTTTGAAAAATTTGGTGATTTCATTCATATAAAGTTACAATATAAGCACACTGTCACCAAAAATTTAATACCGAAAAAAGTCTAATTCACATATATCCATATGTTTATGTTAGTTCGACCTCTATTACATCAGACTTTCTTTTCTCTTTTATATTCCCTTCATGAGCATAGAAAATGGGTTGGAGAAGTGACCGCATGCAGATATTTTAACGTGTAAAAAAGATCTCATTTTACAGATCTTACAAATATGTAAAAACTGAGTCAAGATTCAATTTTTCGAAATTTCACAATGTTAAATATTGGAGTTGGACCACTTTGCTTCTCAACGCCTCATTTATAAATACTACCAAGCAATTTTGTCAAATATTTTGTTCTCAGTATTTACCAGAATACACTTATACTGGAAATATGGAATAATAATTTCGGAATTATTGTAGTTAGGAATTATCGCAATTTTGGCCCCAACTCTCCGGGAAAAGCGTGGAAAAAACACAAGAGCTCGCTTGGGTATTTAAACCTAAATGTATGTATAAATAAAACATAGATATATGTAGTTTGCATTCAAATCTCGCTCGCAGAAAAGTAGCTAATTCACGAAATAGGAATTTTAATTTATAAATGTACTACATAAATAAACTGTATCCCGCTACTTCAAATATATATTTGTATATTTGAAGGTAAGGTTTTAGCCGACCTAATATTCTTAATTTACAGGGGAAACTAATTAAAAATCCAAATAAACTTAAAACGAATAAATTATTTAAAAAAAAACAGCTAAAGCGTTCTAATTAGAACGCCTCATTAAATATTTTTATAAATTTATAAATAGTAAATTTACACAAACAGCTACCATATACAAAATGACCACAAGGCTCTATTCTATCAGAAAAATGCCAAAATAGCTGAAAATATAGACCCAGAAGGGTTTCATACATTACCAAGAAATAACCGCATTTAAATTCTCGGCAAAATAAAAGCGAGCACCATAGTACCAAAATTTGACTCACATGATTTTAATTGTCACAAAAGAAGAGTGGGCGAACCAGATAAGAGTTCTGTTATTGACAGTATTAAAAAACGGAATTCACGAGCCATGGAGAACAACACCAAGAAATGAGAAAGTATCAAAATATTTCTTGTAAATTATAATATTGAATCAGATTTATTCGCATTTAAGACGAGCCAGGTGGAAGCCGACTAGTAAACGACTGCTGATGATATAAACGTATGTATTCTTATACATTTGTACATCTACAGAAAAAACATGACCATAAAATAATATTAGGGTTTAGTTATCCGGATTAAACCTATACTAGCCGCTATTATGAGCCTGTTTATAATCTATACTACCGTTTAGCTATAGTCCATAATATATGGTATTCAAAATACCCAGAAATCGTTCTGACAGTAACGGCTCTCAGTGGAACACATATATCCAAGACAGAATTACTATAAGGGTTGGAAAGTTTGATTTGGCTCAACGTATAAAGCCACAAAATCACGAAATGAGGATCATGAATATTGCAGAAATCTCTAAACCAAAAACATTTTGGTTTCGCGCAAGAGTAAAAATTAACAGAGACAAACACAAGATGGTATGATATCGATGTTGAGAAACAATTGGTTACAAAAATAAACAGAATTATTTGCAAAATAATAATAATATGCCCAATATATACGAGACAACAAGCTATCCTACATTAATCAAAATATAATTCACGTTTCAACGTGTGGAAGGAAAGTGTTTGGCTGCCTGTATCGGGGTACTTATCTTCAATTCTCGAGAACGTCTGCTCCGATTTTATTTATTCGCTAACATGCCCCTATGATAAAGACGGAGAACAGAATCAGAAATAAGTTTCCGTTAATTTGTAGAGACGGATACCTGCCATAGGGCGTCTCTATCAGTTAAAACTTCATCAACTTCAAATGCAATTATCGAAAAGACGAAATAAGTTCTTACTTTCGGTCTGGCTTTATTAATCTCATCTTCAAATCAGTGATCCCTAAATGAGCCAAAATGTACACGAAGCGAACCCCATTTCGCTTCAGCCTTACCAATCATCTGGCAGACCATCGCAAAATATTTGCCGCTCTTTTCTATAAAGGTTATTATTCAGTTCAATTTTTACGGCCTCGTATATACTTATTTTCACGTGAAATATATTTTTGGAGACATTTCATTTTTGACGTAAAATACCGTGGATGTAAATTTGAAAATATCTTTTTCTATTAAAGTTTTCGATTTCGACAAGGGACAACGATAGTTTTATTGTTGTTCATGCCCCTTAAATAAAAGGATTATGAAGCCGTGCACGACACAGAAATCAACTAGGGTAACCTAGGATGAAAAAGATACACTTGTAGAAAATGCATTTGGTATTTTGTGATCTAAATGGCCTTTTTGAGGAAAACTAAAGTTTGTGAACCAGAAAACACTCTATACGCACACACATTGGGTGCATTCAGGTCGGCCAACAGTTGACAACATTTTGAGTAAATTTAACATGATAAGTTTTGAATGCATTCGATTTATCGAAAAATTCATGGCAATGTGATAGATCGTATGTCATTTGTTCCATCAGTAAATTTTCGATGTCAACATGTTGGGAGATTTGAATGCACCCATCCATTTCGTTGATGAGTTAACACGAAAACGAACTGAGTACTAAACTTAACTGCGTAAAATGAAAGTGACAATTCTCATTTCCACTATCTTCCATATAACTATGTTGAGGAAGTAAAATACAAATCTTCGCAGCTTAGTGCTAATTGTTACTTCATGGTCAACTTAAAATGTTGGTGGTATATATGCATACAAATTTGTTTATAATTGACGATATTGATTTCGATGATTTAAATATTTTACTGTACTCATTTAATATAATGGTTGCCGGCCAATACTTGGATAAATACTCGAAATTTATTCTAATTTGCGGTAAATTAATTGACCCCGCATCAAAAAGTATAGTTTTTCAATTTCTATTGATCTATACGGATTGAATAAATTTAAAATATACAACTCAAACCAACGCCTTCTATTAGGATGTTAACTTTCCTTGTCATAGTAATTTAAATCGAAGCAGGCCAATTGGAAATTGTGTAAAATCAGTTACTTTCAATAAATCAATTCATCTAACGCCTGCGGAGGTGGCAATTGTTACAACACTGATACAAACGGCGAAAATTCCACGTTTTGTAGCGAGGTTAATTGTTCAGTACGTAACGTTTAGTTAATTCTCGCGAGATGGGATCATACGAATGGAAATTTGGGTTGAATAGTATAAGCATTACAACTTCAAATGACATGACACATAGTACTGGCTTCTCTCAGAGACAGCAAACGAACAGTCAAATCGATTGACAATTAATTCTACTTATTCGCCCGATATCGCATCAATCTATTCGTAGTTGGCTCATAAAACCAAAGATAAATCTTAGAAGAGCACAAATTTGGTTTCATTTTGGCAATTGCGACATTGGCGGGTCGTACTCTTCATATATGAATCGCGATTTGGTTTAATCACCGCTGCAGTGACAGATGAAATCAGATCTATAAGCGCATTTAAGGGCGATTTACTGTGGTATCCAAGAGCAATCGTTTTGATGGACGTTCTATAATAGTTTCGGGTGGCATCAACTCGGGAAAAGGTATGTGAACACGATTCTCAGACTACACGTCGAAGTCTTTGAGGATAGGTATGGCCCCTTAGTGCATACGTCTCTAAAAATTTCATTAGAAATTAATACATTGTCAATGAACTGGCCAGCGAATGCTCCGTGAATAAATCCATTCGAGCAAGTGTTAGATACAATACTACCTGTATCTACTTTATATTTGCTATTGTTTTACGGTAAGGTTTGCTAGGTTTTGCAGTTATGGGATGATAACCTGGTTTTAGACATATCTATAAACAATACATCAAGCAAGCCTAACAGTAAGTGTATCTTATTTTGGTTTGAGTAGTTTAAAAAACACGAAATGCAATAAAACAAAAATACCAAAAAACTACTTTTACCGTAGTAAATGATTTACTGGAGTATAGCCCATAGCCAATATATACATTTACGGCTAAAGTCATAACCACATGTTTTCTATTCTACAAGTTTATTCATACTAAAGAAATGGAGTTAAAAAACAATTAACCCAAGCCAATTTATACAATAGACATTTTTACAAATTTAATATTTGAGATTTGCAAAATAACTAAGAAAATCGATTTCTCACAAATCAAAAAACCAATTAAGACATATTTTGTTGAAATTTTAAAACTGCAGCTGCCCATAATTTTTTAATTAACATTATAATATCATTACGATTATCATATAAATTGTCTACATAATTTCGGACATTGTGTCAGACAACAAAGTGCAATTCACTAACCTTTAACGACTCCGGATAGTCTAAATGATATACGAGTATGTATATTATACTGTAAACAAAAAGTTAACTTTGCATTTTAAATATGACTGATAAGCACAAGATAATGTTTTCTTTAAATTTAAACGATTTAATATAAAAACACCATCGTAAATTCATTAATACTTTTGCCTAAACGTTTCAATGCAAAACATAGCAACTTTGTATCGCAAATATAAATGGGCAATAAATTTTATTATTTTTTGTTAACCAATGCAATTATGTAAAAATAAATCAATAATGCAATATTATAGTAAATTTGTATATTGTACTGGGGTATATGTTATGATATAATCATCATTTCAATTGTAGTAAAATATAAAATCAAATATTTTACAACTTCTAACAATATACATATATGTATGTACACTCATATCTCTATATAATATATAAATACAAATGGAGCGTGTTATATTTATCGTTTTTAAATATTAAAAAATTTCACTATCACATTGATATTGTTATTATTTAAAACTATTATTAATTTATTATGAAGTAAAAACTATTAAAATAACACTTTGTTTTATAAGATTTGTGTAACAGAATAACAATGGGAAATCTTAAAATATTGTATTTTTAAAAAACTATTTAAATTGCTGTAGAATTTCTCACGCGTATTCAAAGCATATATCATATTTGAACATATGCAAATAAAATATTTCTATGACTAATATCTATAAGGTATTAACCTCAGGGAATGATATTATGGTGAATGCTTGTATGACTCAAGTGCAACTTTAATTACTGAAAAGTAGTATGAATATAACTAAACTAAATTTGTCTGTTTAAGGCGTCACACAACAACACTATTCAGCAGACCCGCGATGACCTTCTATAAGATTTAGCAAGCTACTGAAGGCGGTGGCCTTCAAAGCCTATGCTTAGAGATTTTGCTAATTAATCGGTACTTCAATTTTTTTTTGCATTGTTGTAGTATCTCACTGTTTCTACTTACATATGTGCTACACTTCAGTAAGGTTCTTCATTTCACATCTTCATCTTGTCAGTTCCGCGTTTTAGGAGCAGTTCTCCGTTTCCATGTTATGTGTTGATTTCCGTTTGGTTCATTTCCCATTCAGTTTTTATTTTTAGTTTATTAAAACGGTTGGAACCTACTGAGGAATGTTTTGCCTTTCGACAGCTAGGAGTAGAACGCCGTGTCAGTCCCAATTTAAGTAGAGCGAACTTTTTAATAGCGTCTTTACCACCATTGAAGGATAGAGGAATTGCTGGTTCAGGGCCAACAAATTTACTACGCGAACCAGCTTTCGCTTTCATTTCCCTCAACGCCACATGATCCTTACTCTCGTATTAGACCAAAGGAGATTAATGTAGTGCTTGCAATCTTTGACTAGTTTGGACACGGTCAAATGATTAATGAGGGTATTAAGCACGGGTTTACTATCTGTGTAGATAATAATATCTCTCCCTAAATCGCTAAACATAAACGCGTCAATCGCACTATGGGTAAGTGCAATTAATTCAGCTTAAAAAACCTTGCAGTGTTTGCCCAGACTACCCGAGAATCTTAGCTCATACTTAGGACAGTAGAATCCAAACCCTGCACTGACTTCCGAACGAGAGACAGCTGTCTCTAGAAATCCTGGGATAGCCACCATTTTCTCGAAGGGAAAACTACGGAGAAAGAAAGAATTGGTAAAGTTAAATTCATTAACAGAATTGGTAAAGTCATTGACCATTTCGAGCTCCGGATTATGTGACTTATACGTATTAAGAATCTGGCTATGCCCCGTATAAGTTCCGAAAACATTCCTGGCCCAAAGCGCTTTAATCGATGAGCAGAATACGATGTATACCAAGAATGTAGGACTGCAATTCGGGCAGATGTAGAATAGCCTCCATAGCAAGAAGAGGAGCAGACGACATAGCCCCGATTATAGCCCTATAGGCTGTCATCTGCAATCTATCCAGCATTGCTACCGAAGACGTCAGTTTCACAACCGGTCACCAAACAACTGAAACATACGACAGTAAGGGTAAAACCAGTGATTTTTAAATGAACGACATCATTTTGGGAGTCAGACCCCAGGAATTGCCAAAGGCCCTTCTGCATTGCCAAAAAATAGCAATGGCCTCTTGCAACTTATAATCAAGGTGAAACTTCTAGGGGAGTTTACTATCTAGAATGACACATAGGTGCTTAATGTATGTGCTCTGTCCTTGTGATCGCTCAACCAAAGAGAGTGGGAACAGACAGATTAGTACTGTCTCTACGTCTCGTAAAGACAACCAGATCAGTCTTTGAGAGATTGACACTTTCAGGTACCAGAAACTATCAAAACAAGATCATCTGCGTAGTTTTGCACGATAAACCATTCAGTTACTTTTGCAACTTTTGTAAGCCTATATGTCTTCTTGTTCCGTTTAGCATCGAATCGCGTAGCCACCGTAGGCATCGGGCCTCACCATCTTGCTGAACCATCCACCTTTATTTTTTTGAATATGTATTAATTTATATAATATGTATTTGAGATTTAGTATTTTTGATTATCACACTTTTATCTATTTTTGGTATGTACGAAAATGTAATTGTAGATTTCTTGAAATAAGCGGTTCGGTACTTATTATAATTTTGTTTCGTACTGTTATTATTTATTAGACCAAATACTGAGTATTTATCTGTTTTTTCCATTCGAATTAAATTTTAGTTTTTAGTATGTTCGGTTTTCTACCTTCATAAAACACAATAACAATAAAAAACTAAACAAAAAGCCAGAAACAAAACTGTGATAGTTAAGTTTCTCATTGCGAGCCACTCAGAATTAGGTTTGATTTAAGTGATATATTTTATCAGTATTACCTATTTACGTAGACTTCAGATGGAGTTCTCAGTTCCAGCATTGGATATTTATCGAGCTCGTCTGCTTCCATGATGTATGCTGACTTCAGCGTGTCTCGGTTGCCGGTTCTCATTGTTTGTTTCAGTTTGATTACCATTGATATTACGCTTGAATTTGGGTTCGAAATCAATGATGATGCTTTTTCCTCCTATCGTCAGGGTCGAGCTTATCAGGCAATCCGTTACAAAACACCAGTTAATAGTTAATTATCAGCAACGTTTAACAAAATATGGCTAGTTAATGTAATTTTAATATTTTTACGGATTTTCATCATCGAGTGTAATAAACGGGAAAAGATTGTTCTCCGAGTAGCCTGGGAGTTGAACTAAAAAATGCTTCATGAACTCTAGACACATAAAAAGAATATGGTAGAACTTCTAAACAGATACTTAGATGAATCTAATTGATGAATGAAGATTTTAAAACGGAATTATTGATCAATGTATATATCAGGGAGATCCATTGGATAAAATGTATAAACGAAATATATGGTAATAAACAAAATAATTATGGCATTTGTCCATATCCCGCTTAAAAATGGAATAGATTGAACAAGAAAGCGATAGTAAGTTCGCCAATTGGGTAATAACCATCGAACAACAAAGTTCCCTACATTTTAATAAGAAATAAGATAAAAATATTTTTATTAAACCAATTAAAAAGGATTAAGTTTAGTTTTTGGATTGTCTCTTAAAACCGTTTCAATTTTAATTCATTGCCACTAGAAAAAAATTTAATAACCTTAAAATTTTCTCACCAAATTTGGAAATTCTGAACTCAACGAACTAATTTAAACCCAAATTTTCAAATTATACCGCAAAATTAAGGATTTCAGAAAATAAATATTTACAACAATATGGCGAGATTTTTTTGAAAATTACAAATTTGAACGAGATTTGGGAATTTGAAAAATATTTTTCATGTGTTAAACTTCCTCAATATTTCTGAAAAATCAAAATCGGTATGCATATCTAATATGCCAAGTTATGATTATTATAATAATTTTTTAATTTAATATTCTAAATTGTAAAAATCCGGATTTTAAATTAATTTTCTTTAAAGTATCTTAGAATTAGAAATTAGAATTTTTAAAATTAAAAACAACAAAAAAAACTCTTAATTCTAAATCACCCAGATTTTGAAAAGAAAGTTGTAATTCTTAATTGAATCATAACGTTTGATTGGAATGTATGTATAGTACCTCTAAATTTATTGCAGTTTATCGACAGATTTGTCATTAATTCTTTCGGCAATTTATGCCGTTAACTCTTCATTGTGGCCACCTGGACTGCTGATCAACAAACCACCCCTGAAAATAGATTCAGCATGAGACTGTTTATGTTCTATTTCCAAAACGTAAACAGAATGTCATCTAAAGCTGAAAGATTTTACATAATTATGTTGAAAAAACCAATTTTAACGAGCATATTATCTGCATTTTTCCCCAACAATTATGTTGTGCATCGATGTGACAGATCAGCATATACTAGACCCAAATATTCAGGAGAAGGAGTTCTAATTATGGTCAGATCATCTATCCCGAACCTAACTCAGTAGATGTTCAGTGTTGAGTTTATCAATTCTAAATTTTTAGAATCAATAATTGTGGTCTAAAATTTATAATCTAAAATTTCGATTAAACCTTTTGACGAGAAACTCCCTTAAATGGGTGTGAATGAAGGATTAAATATAATTTTATATGTCGATTTGAATATTACTGAAATTTTAAAATTTAAGGTTGTATCATAAATCATAATATACAGCATTTAAATAACGCTACGTAAAACTTAAAATTAATTAATTGAATCAAAATTATGTATGCACTGATTTCTTAATTTAAAAAAATTCACTTCATTTTATTGATCTTTCTATGTTGTTTTCTTTAATCTTCCCATACATATATGGGACCACTAACCGTGTTGGAACCCACCCTAAAACTGTTTTCTTAATCTACAGTTCTAAATTGAACATTGACTACAATATTAAAATGACCTATCTAATTAGTAAAATTGATTTCATTAAAAAATATTATCCAAATTTTTATTTCAGAATTAATTTTATTTTGTGTTTCAATAAAATTTCGTGCCGCACGAATAATTTTCGAATGGAATAGTAGTTCCAAGAAATATTTATATAATTATGTAGTTATTTCTATAATAATCATAACGTTCCCAAATTTCCATTAGAAACGAATTAATTTAAAAAAAAATTCCCCATCATGATAACCTTAGCGGCTGAAAGATTATCATAAAATCACGTTCGCGTTTCAAATTTAATCAGAAATAAATAAAAATTTTGATGACGAAGAATTGATCTTCTCTCTATATATATATATACATATTATATTTCTATGTTATTTATTATAAATTAAAAAAAAATCTAATTGTTAGAATAAATAAAATTTTATTTAAAATATCACGTGCTTCCGCTCCATCCATTGTATTATTTAATAAATAAGAAATATTAAAAATACTTTATTATATTTTCTTCGATTTACATATCTATAAATCATTAGGAATTCAACTAGTTCATGGTAAAATTGAATGCGTATCGTTTAGTTGCAGATCGTTCGTTCGATGGTAAGTTTTCATTCATTAATTTTATAAAAACTTTATTTTATAATTTTACATGCATGAGAATTCTACTTTATATTTATGTAGCATATACGAGTAAGTATACATTTCTTGGGATTACAAATTGTATGCACGTACTATTTATAATCAGTTGTATTTCATTTTATAAATGAACTATGTATATTTTTATGACAATTACATAATCAATTTACGCATATGGGAACCAATTAAATATGTTCTTGATTTGAATTTAAAAAATGTATTTTGTGAAACCACGATCGCCGTCTTAACAAGACTAATGGAATATGTTGTGATGGCACACATAAATATTTGTGATTAATTTTATAGAAGTTATTTCTTCAGAGAAGGTGGTTCAGATAATTCGTTTCAGACAATTAGATTTCGATACTGAAATTACGAAAATTCTCTTTCAACCTAATTTAAAATTACATTTCATTTATCATTTAATTCATTTTCTATTTCACACCTAAAACATAGAGTAGCAGTAGCCCTCAGCCATCCTAATTTTTTGATTCAAGAGCCAATTTGATTAAAAATCGGCATTTAAATAGAAACGAATATGAAATTGAATTGAAATTTAAAGTTAAGAATATTGTTAAATTCGAGATGAAAGATAACAATTTCGTTAAATTACTAATTTAAAAACCAAAAATAATCCAAAATGCTAAATTAATAAATTTTGTTAATTAAATATTGATCCAAATTCGGTAAATTTCGAAAATGCCGTTTGTATCGAAATGCCTCCTGAACAAGAAAATGAACGGGTGTTTAACTACATGTCATTTCGTATCAGTTAGCCTGTAGATTGTAGAACAATTCGCCAATGTTAATTCATCATTGTGGCCATCTGGACTGCTGATCAATCCATATGGAATTTAAATTGTACACCGTCGTCAAAATTTTCGAAAAAATAAGCCCAGTCCAACACATTTAACTTACAATAAACGGCCTGTAATTTTAAATTCTATTTTAAATCCAAAACCATCCCTGAAAATAGCTTCACTATGAGACTGTTTAAGTTTTATTTCCAAAACGTAAAATGACATCTAAACCTGCAAGGTTTTATGTTTATATTTAAAAAAAAAACAATTTTGACGCGTATATTATCTGCAAGCAAGTTTTTCCCAACAACTTTATTGTGCTTCGATATGACAGATCAGAATATACCAGCCTAAAATGTTCAGAAGGAGGAGGAGTTCTAATTGCAGTTCTATCATCTATCCCAAACTAAACTGTGGCTGTTTTCTAGTACGGATTGGAACTACTATATTTAAAGTTATGCTTGCCTATAATTAACGTATACTTAGTGACAGCTTATATCCCATATTATAATTTTTGTGGAGTCTTAAACAAACTAAATAGTTTAAGTGATCCGTCAAATATATATTTGTTGGTTCGAAACGATCCCAACTTTAATTACAATAATCCGTTTAACGTTAGATCCGAACCGGAATATATATTTCATCGATACCATTCTTAATTTTAATCTCAATCGTTTGAAAATCATGTTCAGAATATCGAAAGTAAATCATCAAATGAAAAACAACGATACAGGAGACAACAGAAGGTTCTTCCAAAAAATCAACGTCATGTATGAGGAATATTTAGAACTAAAGTATAATATTTGTATCGTAACATTACAATATAACATTAATATTGATCCTAAGTATTTTTGGAACTTTTTTAATAGTAAACGCCAGACAACAGTCGCTACTCTGCAGGCTTCGTGCATGTATTACCAAAATAAACAATCATGTGATCAAATATGTTTGTCGAATTTTTTCAATCAAGTTCCAAACCAATAATTCAACATTAAGCAATAAATTTGGTGATGGTTGCGGTCGCGATAGTTGAACCGCTTTGCATGCTCCCTAATCAATCTCTTCATACTGGTAAGTTTCCTATACTCAATGGAAAACCACTAAAACTACAGCGATCTTTCAAGCGAGAAAGAGAGCTGACATTTCATCGTTGTCGTGTTTAATTTAAGCCAATTATTCCACGTCATTTATCAACAACTAAACAGGTATTCCTCCCAAGAAGATCTACTACGACTAATCTGACTGAGTTTACTGGTAAAACAATAAAAGCCATCAAACAACACCTGTAAGTCGACACTATATACTTATACAGATTTTCGACTCGATCGATCATGTCAAAGTAATTCAAAACTTGTCGAACTTTGGGTTCTCCAATGCATTTGTGAAATAGATCTCATCGTATCTTAACGATATAGACAACAATATTCCGAAATTGATGTTACATTACAACTTAACATTCAATAAACACATCGACATAATAGGCAGTTAACAGATATTAAATCCCTATTCACTCCCTTTTTTGCCTATCTGTCAGATCCCAAATTGAATTCGTTGTTCCAGTGTGGACAGCGTATCATTAAATTGATAAAAATCTCGTCGAAAGCATTCAAATAAAATTTACATCGCTCGGAAAGATGGCTGGATTATGACAACAGTCTAACATACAATGATGGCTGGATTATGAAAACAGTCATAAACATAAAATTACAACGCTGAATAACCGATGAAAACAACTGGGTGCTTCAATGATAGGAAACGTGCTGTTGGGACACATTGACTCACCGTATATCCTGGAAAACATTATATTCCGGTATAGAACAAAATATTTATAATTATTACGGATATCATACACTGTACTTATTCTTAGTATTCGATGCCCACTTCTAGAAAAAAAATAACTTTAAAACTTTATATATATAAAGATCACCAAAACTAAGCTAAGTATAATCCCGACGACGCCTAAAAAACCTAACGCACATAATATATTTCTGCACAATGAATAAAGTATCCAATGTGTTCATGAAAACACCACCCCAACAAGGTAAGCCGTAGCAAGGTCTAGACTCAACACAAGCGTAATAAAAGTTAGACAAAACTAAAGGAGAGCAAGCTGGACGCAACAAATACATTATCGCAAAGAAAAATGTATTTGCTCTTTAATCTTTTGAAAATGAATTTTCCATTTAAATTAGTTTCCAGATGCAAACCAAGATACTTAAAGCTATTCACAGGTTCAATTTGAGCACAAAGGTTCCATAATTAACCGCTCGTTCGTGACAAGCAACACTAGGAACATATACATAGTTCAAATAAGGGTGAGCAACCCTGAAAATTTCTCACTTCAAACCATAGAATGACTATCGATTCATGATCGCAACACATTCATATCGGAATTAATTTCAATTGCACCATGGCAGCTTAAGGTCATATCATCAAAAGAGCAATAATTTTCCTCTTCGAAATGAAACTAAATACTGAATTAATATTAATCAAAAAGAAAAAATACGTGAAACCCAGGACAGAACCTTACGGAACACCAAACTCTATAATAAAAGGTGAACTAATAGAACTACCAATATTCAATTGAAATGTTCTATGACTAAGATAAGATTTAAACCAATTCAGAGGTACCCTCGAAAACCATATAGGTAAAGTTTATGAAGAAGTAGACCATGATCCAAAATATCAAACGTACTTTGATGGCAATGAAAACAATACCAACAAAGCTTTTCTCATTTAAGTCATTATGAGCTCTATTCAAAAATTTTATTAGTGCTAATTCGGTATTTTTACCAGATCTAATTGCTGACAATATTAAATCTACTAGGAAAACCTCCAATTCTCCCCTTCAAATTTTTTTCTATAATTTTCAAATTTGTAGGCTGTAAAGCAATGGGCCGATAGTTATCTTTCACTAATTTATCTCTTTTTTAATCAATGGAATTACAACACTGTTGGTTTATAAAATGCACTAGAACTGAAGATACAATTTACATATTTTATTTTAACATGTTCGAACTCATACCTAAAATATATGTACCATTAGCAGATTTCAGATCATTTATAAAACTAATAATTTCAATGATATCCAGAGGGGTAATAAAAATATTTTCTGATATACTAGCATCACTATATGATTAGAATACGATATATTATTCAGCAGCTTATTAGTTGTTCTCAAATCAGAAACAATTTGCAATTGAATAAGAATCCGTAAGCAGTTTCACTTGGACATAGTAACAACTTTATTGCAAAATTTAAGAAAATAACTTTAAAGTTTTTTATTGGCAGGATGTTTTCCTGAGGCTGATCCTATTTTTTAACCATTGAATTTATCAAATGAAACGACATTCAAGATTTCATTTTGATTTGTTGATTAGCAATAATACTATACATATATATAAATCGTACATAGATTTAAAAATACAACTAAAACATGACAAGAATAAAGTTGGATCATAAACTTGAAATGTCAAATGAAGAAACTTTTGAAAAAAAACTCAAAAATACTAAATTTACGAGTATGAGATGATGATCAAGAAGATGGTCAATACAATACTATTGATTCACGTGAGTTTTGTCCTAAATCTGTCCTAAAAATAAAAGAATAGGAATAATTTTTTTAGGACAAAATTCACAATTCAATATAGATGGGTGAAGTTTTATCCTAAATCCAAAAAATGTTTTCATCTGTAAGTGAGAATATCATATTTTATTCGGATAAACCGATTAATCTTATAATTTAACCAACTAAGTGTAGTATGATCTCATGTATGTCGATTATATGATTTTTTCGAATTTTCTTGGGAAATTCTAGTAAGCTAACACCATAATGACATACATATATTGCACGATGTCGTTGGGTCCAAGATATTCGAAAAATTTCAATTTTGGAAAAAGTGGAGGATTAGGGGGTTAAGGACAAGCTTGTTTGGTGTGACCTTATAACGATTATATGATTTTACCGAATTTTCTTGGAAAAATCCTAGGAAGCCAACACTATAATTTCATTTATTTCAAGATGTCATTGAGGTTTAGGCTATCCGAAAAATATTTCAATTGAGTTTTTTCCGAATATTCTTGGGAAAATCCTAGGAAGCTTGCACCATTATGACATATATTGCAAGATGTCATTAGGCCTAAGCTATCCGAAAGATATTTAAATTTTGGAAAAAGTAAGGGATTAGAGGGTTTAGGACAACCGTGGTTGGTATGACCTCATATGTACTATATGTCGATTATATCGTTTTTCCGAATTTTCTTGGGAAATTCCTAGGAAGCTAACACCATAATGACATATTTTCCAAGATATCTTAAGGTCTAACGATCCGAAAAATATTTCAATATTGGAAAAAGTAGGGGATTAGGGGGTTTAGGATAACCATGTTTGGTATGACCTCATGTATGTCATATAATCATATAATCGTCAAGGTCATACCAAACAGATCCAAATTCATCTTTGTGTAAACTTCGTTATGTTGTTAGCTTCCTAGGGTTTTCCCAAGAAAATTCGGAAATGATGTATTGGTCGCACCAAATTTTATATTCTTAGTGATAAAATTCGCTATATCTTCTGCTTTGCACACTAATACATACAAGCCGAAATTGGTTTTGTTGTTTTATAGGACAAGTTTAGGACCAACAATTTCTTAAAATTTTAGTTACCATTGACATGACGTCATATTGCGTCTATATATTATTAATGATAACCAGTTTAGTATGTTGCTATTTCTTTATTCAAATAATATGAATATTTCTCAGTAATCGACACATATTTTGAACTTACATATGTATTTCCCAATAAATAATTAAAAATAAAATTTAAAAAATATCTCGATTAAATTTATACAATTAAAAATTGGGCAACATTTAAAAAAAAAATTATTTATCAATTCTTTAGTATACGCTTCAAAAATAAAATTAAAAAAATTTCGAAATGTGATAATCTATAAAATTGTGATAATAAAAGTCAGCAATCAGCAGCATATTCAATTTCAGAGTTTTTAATTTTTTTTTCACATCATAAACAAATTTCGTAATGAACATTTATATTATAATATGTACTAAATCATCTAATTGTAGTATAATTTGATCAATTGACGAAACATATGTATTCTGTATTTTCTTATCATATTTAATAAGGGATTATAACTCAAGTTTAACTATACATTTATTATACAAATTCACAAGTTTCATTGTATTTCAATAAATTGTTGGATTTTATTTATTTTTTTATACTTTTGTTGTAATCCTATTATTATTTAATTAATAAATGGATCATACCATTCCTATTATTAACTATTTACTGAAACACTGTGCTTCAAAAATGTCATTTTGTAAAACTAATTAAAAATATTTAAGAAACCAATGGTAGATGAAAATTGTTATTTCCCAGATCTCACTTTTTAAAGTGTCAAATGCGATTATGTCAAATATATTTATTTTACGAAGAACTAGTCTAATTGAATACGCATATCGACATTTACGTACATACTCGTACATAAATCAAATGAATGAACGATAATAATTTCTCTTTTGCGGTTAAATGGTCGTTATAGTATACATAATATACGGATAAATTTTTCAATCAGAATTATCAATTTTAATTGTTCGGTATTGGTTAAAATTTTAACAAAGCATATCTTTAATAAAATTATTAAAATGACATAAAACCATACATAAATTTTCACTCATCAAATGATTTGACTTTGGTGCTAAAACGAAATTTGTTTAAATAATTTATTGTTTGGTTTTAGTACTTGTTCAGTTGTTATGTAAACAATTTCGTTATGATTTAATAGTATGATGTTTTTTTGCTGTCTATAACACTTAAAATAAAATAAAATTACTGAAGTATTTTTTTGTAAAATGTAAATACAAACACAGGGTAATTGTTTTTAGATGTACATTTGCGAGTATATACATATTTTATGTAAATGACCTTTTGCAACAAATTAATATTTTTTTAGCCGCAACAGATTATATTTTTTATATTTATTTTAAATTAATTTATTTTTTTATTATTGGTAAGAAACCAAAGTACAAAATTATATTCTGTCATTTATTTACATTATGAATTGACAGTATATGTACGTACATACAGCAAAAAATAAAATTGTCTATCTTATATTTTTGCATATCGTATAACGATAATAACAAAATTAAATAGACATTAATGAGCACTCGATTGGCATGGTGAAAATATTTTACTATTCAAATTATGGGACTACTATAGTATTATTTAATTAACACGCAACATTATTTTTAATTTAAAATTTTTTTTTTTTCTCAGGTAAACAAATAACAGACATTTTAAAATGAATATTCTTAAATACATATGTACATATGTGGATTCTGCAAAGACAGTTGGAATCATTACTGCTGTACAAAAATTAGGTAATGTCAATAAAAATGCTAGTGCTTTATTGCAGCTATTTCGAGAATTTTATCTAGATAACTATTTAACCAACTTTCCAACTTCATAAATGTATACACGAATTTTGCAACGTTTAGGAGCCTTGGAATCCATATATTTGGAAATATGCAAGTTCATAGGAATTTCAATGCAATAAAACAAAATTGAAATTTCAGCCCAATTTCGTTTAGATCTTTAATGTACGTTTCGACCAAGAAGTTTGTTGCTATTTTTAAAAAGGACAAATTTATTGGTCTGATTGTGGTAGTAGAAGTATTCTGTTTATGTATAAACTGAAAGTTAAACTCTAGGTATGATGTATTCTTTGTGAAATTGGAATATGAAAAATAAATTTTCAATTGCCAATAATCTGAGGACAACCTCAGAAACTGCGGATATAATAGTATAAGCAACAGTATAATGTTCAAGTACAAGCAAATTAATGTTTTTTAATTTGACAGCGTTAACACATTCAAATTTTAAATTTCAATATGAATTATTGCATTTTTTAATTTGATGTATGTGCATGTTTGAAAGTTTATGTGAGCTTAGAAATGTTAAATTTTTCTTAAGTTCTTGGTCATTTTCATATACTCCCGTTTTCTAAAATTAAAAAAACGTTATGGATTTTTATAATTTTTGTAATTAGTTCGAGTTTTGAAATATATCTTTTCAAATTTCGTATTTTCTCTATTTTCTCTTTTCTATTTGTATTTTCTTTTAATTAATCTGAAATTTTGAAAATTTTGGATTTTCTAAAATATTAAATGTCGACATAGTTTGATAATTTGTAATCCAAACTAGTATTACACAGCTTACAGAAGTCACATAATTTAAAAAAATTTAGAAAATTTTAAATATTATCGATGTTTTGAAAATTAAAATTTCAAACCAATTTAATAATTCTAAATTCAAAATTTACAATTTGTAAATACAATTTAGATACAAACGTTTAGGTATGTATAATATATTTTGAAAAATTCGAATTCCGATATAGTTTATCGTTTTTGATAATTCAGAATTTGACATGAATTTCGCATACGTAAAATTGTAAATTTAACTTCGAATTTTCCCATTTTGAATATTTTTGTTCTTTTGAAATGTCAAATCTCAAATATCGTTGTGGTTTGTCGAATTTTAATTCAGCTATTTGTTCCTAGTCGTAATAGGGAGTTAACCGAGTTATTCTTACAGTATTAGAAAATCAGTTAATTGAAAAATTGAAATGCATGCCCATTGATGAGCTTTAAGGTTGTTCAATATCTTGAACTTAACAGACCAGAACCAAATTTGTTAGTGATGGGAATTGAAAAGTAAGTATTATTTCCGGGCCATGTGATAGATAAAATTATTAAAAAATATTACTTTCTGACCCGATTTTGGAGAAGGATGTGGCCGGATGGTATTCCTGGTTCATTTTTGAAAAATTCTGTAATATTGGCAATTCCACTAAGTATGCTATTTAATCAATCATTGCAATTGGCTACATTTCCACGGAAATGGAAAATAACAAGAGTAACGGCGATTTTCAAAATTGGAACTAGAAGTGATATATTTGAACTGGTAGTATGCAGGTCAGTCCGAGATTTAGTACCACGGACCACAGTAGGTGTCCCAGCATCAACATGGACTTTTGCCCAAAAGATCAACATCGAACAACCTTATGGAATTTACCAGCTATTCGATTAAAGAAATACAGAACCACAAACAAGTTGACGTGATCTACACCGACTTTGCAAAAGCCTTCGATTAAATCAGTCACTGTTAAGCTCTGGAGCACATTTATATAAGTTTGGGTTTTCCAGCCAATTCGTAGCTTGGTTTAAATCATACTTAAGTAATCGCTTACAGTATGTTAGGTAGGAGGTGATACAGCACTGAAAATCCTAATGTTCGCTGATGACCTGAAAATCTACAGAACCATCGAAACACTTGACCATACCAAGAAACTGCAGGAGGATATCGACAAACTAGTTATTTGGTGTGAGTTTAATTCACTTAGTCTCAACATTGAAAAGTGTAAATCTCTATCATCCCATCGTAAAGTTAACCCTGTTAACCACACAACAATATAAGATAAATGATGTACTTCTTCAGAAAGTATTTGAAACTAAAGACCTAGGGGTTCATTCGTTGTTCATTTTATTAAACGATGGACAGGCGACATTTTGGATTTGGAGACAATTAAGATCTTGTATTGTGGATACGTTCGATCCCACCTTGAATACGCTATTAGTGTGTGTAGTCCGTTTTACGAGGAACACATCCAGAACATCGAAAAGGTATATACAAAAGAAATTCATACGCTATTTGACATGGAAAGATGGATTTGCGCATGATCATAATCTACCATACGTTAACCTACAGCGACTATACCATCATTTTTAACTGGATGTTAGAACTATAACATGACAACATTGAAAAATAGGCGTGAGATGTTAAAGTGTTCGATTGTTGGTAATCTGCTGCTGTTGGAATTTAGAACTCATAAGCAGTGTAAAAAATAATATTCCCATATATGTATGTACATATATGCTAAAGAAATCAGAGCTCAAAGGTGATTTGGTGTACATATATAACATCGAAATTTTCAATGTTCGATAAAATAGCGATTCTTTGGATAAATCTGTATGTTGTAATGTTATCACCTTTTACAGACAATTACTATATATAGTGTTCGATTCTACATCACCTTTTTATTTCTTCACAATTGTCAAGTGATTTGTTATCGAAGGTTGTTATAGATTATTGAAATATTCGAAGGTTGCCATAGTTATTAATTGGTATAATAATATTCATATTTGAATATATTGAACCAAACAGTTTTAACATACCGAACATAAAGGTTATCGATGCCATGATCACTATTTATGTATATATACATATATACAAATATATGTATATATCGAAGCGAATAGATGTGATGTTACAATTACAACATATCACCCAGTTTGTATTGTTAAACAAATGTTTTATCCAATTACAGGGTCCAACGTAATTACTTTGTTGCATTCAATTCATTCAATTTTCTTTAGTCCTGTATCGTCTACTCAATGAGATTTTCATTAAAATCGGAAGTATTGTAGGAGTTGTGCAAATTTGAATTTTTCCGTAAGTCCAACATATTTGCATGTCAAAAAAATGTTACATTTATATTTATCGCCCAATCTCTTGATCAAATTGATTACAGAAAGTACTTACTAGACTTAATATTTCAACTATTATTTCCGAAATATGCCCTAGGCATTGTCATACCAAACTATATATGTATACATATAATTATAATCTGTTTGACAGTAATTAGAGAAAAACATGCGTGAAGTTCGTTACTTCGGTAATTAATCTTAAATTCGTATATCCATAAAAACATATACACAACAAACCTAATTTGTTGACCGCGATAAAGCAAAAATCGCATAAATTTAGGAATTCGTGCTGTTGTTGTATTATTATGTATATGATTGTATATACTTATATGAACGATTGTGTTGTACGAATAAAATAGTATTACAACATAATTTTAAACTAATATTAAAACTGGTTTTTTATGTATTGATTATTAGCAACAAATGTATATAGAAAAGTAAAGCCGTTTGTAAATATAAGTTTACTATTGTGCATATGTAAGAAAGCGCAAGAACATTATTTTATGTCTGGGAGTAAAAATGAAAATAAAAGTATATGCGCACACGGCACAGTACATATATTGGATTTGAATATTGTTTAAGTTTATTAAACTTTCGTTATTGATAATTTGTAAAATAAATAATATATTTTCCATCTTAAAAAAACGTCTTGCAAAGGCACAAACAAAACGAAAAAAAAAACCGAAATCTGTTCTGTCTTGTATGTAACACAAACATTTTCTTTGTCAAGTTTATGGTCGCGCTCGCTATATACATACATGATGCTTTATCATGTGTGGTAGTAACATAACGCAATGTACACCTTTGATATGCTCTTTGAATTCTATTGTGTGCACATTTATTTGATTTTGCGGTATACTTTGTATGAATACTGTATCGTGTGATTTTTATTTTAGCTACATATATGTAACAAATTTAATACTCGTATTTTATGGTTCGCTTATTGCATGCGCGGCGCGTTGAACTTATTGTCTTTATTAATAATATTCTCGATACTATTTGAAATAAATAGTTTTCCACCACGCATTTTTTTTGTATGTACATTTTTTTAAACTAAACAATGCACACGTGATTTCAGTTGGTTAAACTATAATTAATGTAAAGTATAGTGTAGATTTTATATACGTATATAACAAGTAAGTTTTATGCATAAAATTCTTATTTGAATTGAATTATAAAACTAAAAGCATAGACAATAAAAATGTATTACTTTGAACTTCTTATGTACATGCATTTTTATGAATTATAGATGACTAAGTAATCAATAGGATTAAGAATGTACATGTATGTAATTTACATATTAACTTCCGGTTTTAATTGTTTTTAAATTATGCGACGATATAATCCGATTGTGTGTTTTCAATTATACATAAAAGCGTTGGCAATTTCTATATGTACAGTTAAATAGATATAGGAAATAGTCGCGTTTAAGGTGAGTTATACTGTAATATTTTTTATTGTAAGTTTTACCCCGAGGTGTATGACAAAATTTGTATAATCAATTTATATTTACGTGTGATTACCGGTATATTTCGTGGTAGTCTGAAGATTATTCACACTATAACCGTATACATATTTATTTACTTTTTGTTATATGAGCAGGTAATTAGTACTGGTTCAAAACCTCCACGTTTATTGAAATCCACTAATGCGTATGCCCGAATGATGAAAATCACCAAATTTCATTCTTGAACAATACCTGCCATAATGTAAAGGGTTTTCCAAAAAGAGGTGTCATTTTGATATTTAAAAAAACGAGTATTTAGTAAGAGAAATCAATGAATGTTTATTTCATTGTAAAAAGAAAGGTATGCCATTAACATTTCAAAACGGTATCAGCCAAATGGCCGCAACAGCCTACGCCTGCAGCCCCATGTCCTTTTCACGAAATTTCCCATGACCAATTCGCACATATGTCCTCGATAACTTCACCAACTCTATCTTTAAGGTCTTGAATCGATGGTGGAGCATTGGCATAGACCTTATCTTTCACGTGGCCCCAAAGAAAAAAGTCTAACACTTTAACGCCTTTAAATCACAAGATTTCTGTGGCCAATTGTGATCACCTCTTCGAGAAATAACACGGTCAGGAAACTTTTCTTGCAAAATCGCGATTGTTTCGTTGCTTGTGTGGCACGTAGCGCCGTCTTGCTGAAAATAAACGTCGTCCACATCAATATCTTCCAATTCCGGCCATAAAAACTCATTAATCATTGCTCGGTAGCGCAATCCATTCACCGTAACAGTTGCACCAGCCGCATTTCCGAAAAATTAAGGTCCAATCACACCGCCAGCCCAAAAATCATTCTTGGATTTTCTGAGCCCCAAATGCGACAATTCTGCTTATTAACGTAGTCTCCGAGGTAAAAATGGGCTCATCACTGAAGATGATTTTTCGATGAAAATCCGGATCATTTTAATGGGACGAATTGATCGCTTCGAAAATCTTTCGATATTGGAGAACCATGCTGGGCCATCTGGGATAAGATTAATAAGTCGAAGATTTATTTATCAGCACGATAATGTTTCAAAACATTCATCTAATATGTGTCATGATTGTTGCAGTGATGATTTCCTCACCGTAAGGTAAAATAAACCATGTTGAACCGCGACACACGCTTGATCTTAACCCGGTCGAGCTATTTTGGGATCAGTTATATCGGGATCTTCAAGAAGCATGCTGAACATTTGCAAGGGAAGTATTACATAAACTATAAGAAATGCATGGAATAACATATCCTCTGAAAAATTAAATAAATTACTAATGTCGCGCAGTCTATTCAAGCAAAGGAACACCATATCGATAAATGCTTAGTTTGTTCCTTTTTTCAATTTTTTTTAACTGTCACATTTAATACGAGTTAGAAATACATTAAATTTAATTCAATTAAAATAAATTTATATAGTGTACATAATGGTAGTATGACACTAGCTTTTTCTGTCTTAAAAAGTGCTGTAGAAATGTGAGAGAAAAATAATTTGTGGGTAGACAACACTATTTGCTTTCTCAAATATCATTTTGCTCTAAATAAACACTTCCCGCTCCGTTTGCATTTTCTAGTCATTGAAAAAGTTGGAAAAAGGCCAGTGTACACCATAATGAGCATGCCGTAATTTAATTTTAACTTATCTATATCTTCACTCGAAGACGATGCGAACCTTCAATTCTATTGGTCATGAAATCGTTATTCTATTCCTTTTGTTGTTTCTGCGGAGCGAATTAAAAGAAACCTCCAATATAATTTCTATATATTTGCAAACATTTCATTTTTATAGATTTTAAATCCATCGAGTTTGTCATCGTGTATTAATCTAATAATTTGCTCCAATTTGGGTAGTAAGTTTCTGATATTTAAAAAAAAAAACTGACATTTAATCACATTTAAGTTGCTAATTTATGGGATAACACTGTAATTTTGGAATGATTAATTAATCAAGTCATGATCGCCAACTTTCAAAAAATCATGGCAATTCCAAGTTATTATATAAAAAAAAAACAGTGCTGGGATGTTCTAGCATCACATTTTCGATAATCGATAGACATATGTGTCTCTTTTTTCACGAACAAAATTGTATTCTATTTCGTAATCAATTCCGCAATTTCTATTGTGATCATAGCCCACTCTATTCTATTTCTATAAATTTATTCGATAAAATATCACCAGTGCTGGGATGTCCTAACATCACTTCGATTCGCTTCGATAGACTAGACACTTGTGTCTCTTTTTTCACGAACAAAATTGTATTCTATTTCGCAATTTATATTGTGATCATAGCCTACTCGATTCTATTTCTATAAATTCATTCGATAAAATATCACCAATATTTTTATTTTCGATGGCAAGTGAAAACAGGAAAAAGAGATAGTTTGCAAATTTATTCTAACAGGCTGAGATCGCAATAGACAAAACGTAATTAAAAAAACGCAATGGAGCACAATTTTGTTCGTAAAAAAAGAGACACAAATGTCTAACGAAGCGAATCGAAGTGATGTTAGAACATCCCAGCACAGTATTTTTAGTTTCGATGGCAAGTGAAAAGAGGAAAAAGAGATAGTTTGCAAACAGGCTGAGATCGCAATAGAAAAAAAGTAATTGAAAAAACCCAATGAATCGCACAAATCGAAAATGTGATGGCTGAACATCCCACCACAGACAACAAATTTGTATAGTACAGAAAGTTATAAAAAATTAATTACAATTAAAAATATTAAAATTGCAATGGACAATAAAATACAATATATAGAAACATTACTTACAACTTTCTTTACGTGGCCTTAAATATAATGCGCCGGTTTGTTATGTGATTCCGGGTTGTTATATGTTAAGGTAATTGCCATATGTTTAGGTAATATGTTTTTAGGTTTAATTGTCAAAAGGACATTGAATAATACGCTTAAATTATTTGATCGCTGTTTAGTGCTTGCCAGTACATAAATGAAAGTCCTTTTTAAGGCCAGTTTGCTTTCCTGATGTGGGGTTTAAGTAAGTAATTGACGATATGGCAGGGCCTAGTGGTTTTTGTAGTAAATTTAAGTTTTCTTCAGTTGTGTTCGTACTAATTTTCAATTCATTTGCATCAGCAACGACTTCTGACGACACATTGGTATATCCATTCGGATATATTTTCTCCATTATTTGTAATTGTAATAGCAGCTGATTTTGAGGAATATTCACTATATTGGGGAATACTGCAAGTTTCAAACAATATATCATTAATGTTAAGTGAGTTTTGTCGCCACGTTCATTCATCCGTTTCTTTTATTGCCTCAAAAGAGCTTGGCTTAATGCTGTGTTAATTTCTCCCATTTATTAAGGAATACAAATTTAAAGACTCCTTCGGCTGTTAGAAGTGTTGCAGAATTCTTGGTTAATTCCTTAATGGTCACTTCCATTGGAGAAAGCACTTCTAAAATATACTGTAAAATACGCATTTCTACTTCAGATATTGTCGGCATTCCCAGTTCCTGCAGAGTTTGATTTACACAGTTTTTTAATAAAAGCAATATAACAAACAGCATATAACAAAAATAAACAGTTCTTTGGTGTTAATTTTGTTTTTTTCTGAAAAATGTGTTATTCGGATGATCGAATATTTCAAAGACATTAGACGGATAATCCGGATAGTCGGATATCCGGAATGGAAACTCTACTTGCAATAAAATGAAGAAAAAAACGCCTAAATGATGTATACATAGTGTATTATTTTTAACGTCAATTCAATAATAAAATTTCATGTGCTTATGAATGTCTTTATCATTAATTTTCTAAATTTTCTAAACTATCTTCATATATCAACTTAATTTGTATTTAATTCTGATACACCAAAACAGGATATCTGACATATTTTCAATTTACAGCATAATAAACCTGTTTTTATGTAATATATTTATGTAAGGTGATTTCTGTGATCTTCTCAAATTGAAAATACAAGTTTTTACTTGCTTGTCTGACACAGACCTATACGAATTTTGCTTTAATTAAAGAATGCATTGACACTTTAAATTTTGGTTAGCTGTTTATGCTGGAATGTAGAACAAATAGATTTGAAGTGCTGGGGCGTATTTTGAGGTGTTTCATTTTCCGGGTTGCTGAAACTTCAGTTTACGTATAAACAAATGGGAGCATTTTCTTTATAATTCTTGATTGACAATAACTTCCGAAAAAGATTTCCACGTTCTACGTTACCTCAGGCAATCAAATATAATAATTTATAAAGTTTGATATAATTAGAAAGCCATACTTCCAAATTAGTAATTACGTATATACATAATTAATATACAATACTTCACATAAAAAACCAGTTTCCATTTCAATCAAACGCTAAATTCAATTTTACAACCTTAAGAAGTGATTGACTTAAAAATTAAATTAATATTCAAAACATTTCTTATATAGGAGTATTAATTTAAAGTAAATCCATTAAATCATGTTAAAAAAAAACTACCGGAAAACTGGTTTTCGTTTCGCTATTACCTAGACCGCTATCTGGATGTCTTCTTATTATTTTGGAAGATTTTATTTATCCGCATTTTATAGAAGATGAAATTTATGACAACTTGTTTCTAATTAATAGGCAAAATAACAAAAATTTAATTTGTACAAAAACTTGAAAGCTTCTTAACTAAAATAGGTAAATACAATATTATGTATGAAGAATATCATTTGTATGTCTTCGTGTTACATACGTAATAAAATTAAAAACAACTTCTCTTTCATAATACCTTGTTATCTTATTATATAGTAAGTCACGGTGCTGTATATTGGCGTAAGTACAGCATACACACATATTCAATCAATGCAAAAATTTTAATGACCTTAATTTGGTATATATAAGACATGAATTTTTACTTTATTTTATTTTTTTTATAACGCTGTTGAACGCAAATGGGCTGTTGCCGAAAAATTGAAAGTTATGTATAATATAAATAGAAAATCTGTATTCAACACCCAAGTAACAAATAATTAGTATTGACCAAACTACGAATATAACACAAACCAACACATAAATATTAATCGACGTAATATTATGACTTATATAAATTATGTTCACTTTTCTTTTTTAAAGTTAGAATTCATTAAGTATGTATTGTATGAGAGATATGAGGTGAATTGAAATATTATAAATTTCAAGATCAATATTTTTTCGGTAAACTTTTTCTTTCAGCAAACAATTTGATAGAGCGAAAGAGAATTATTGAAAAAAAAATCTATCTTGTTTTTATTAACTCATCATTATAAGCACGAATTTTAATTGACGTCAGTCAACAACAATAATCTATGGATGTACTTTCAATACGACATCGCGCAAAATTTATTTTTCTGGAATTCGCGCACAAGCCAAATAACATAACAATGTATTTAGGATGTCATATAATTGTTTGTTTATTGTAATTAAAGTGATATATTTTTAAATAAAAACCCCAGATTCATTTTTTTTATTGTAAATCCAACAAAATCACAAAATCACTACAAAACATTCATTGGAATAATAAATGGCATTTAAATCATTTCTATACAAAACAAACTGGTTTCATTTTAGTTTTAGCTTGTAAATACTCGTACGCATCACCAGGAAAATTGAGGACGAACTGCTTCAAGTTCTGTACAGTAATTACTGTGAATGAGGAAGGGGGCACGGCATGAATATAATTCAAGAAATTGTCTAAAGGGAAATTCAGCTAAGTCATACACTTAAAATCAACAAGTACGACATTACAAATCGTTTTATTAATTGTATAACCTTTATGTGTCTAGATGACTACAATTGTACTCAGTGATGCACTAAACATTTTTTATGATCTAGATTTCGTAGGTCTCTTTCTATTAATTTGGCTACATTTGTACCCACCATTCCAGTCTGCTATAAGGGTTTTTTTCTTGTCCGGTTACATAAATGTTTAAGAAAATATTACAAGATATAAATAATGTAATTTAATAACCAGCGATGGCAACTTGCTCGTAAACTGCAGTATTGTTAAAAAAAAATTAAATGTTAACAATTTCGCTGGCAACTGAATGTCAATGGAGCTACCGAAACTAGATTTGTAACTCCAACATCAAATACAATTGCAACATGAAGATATATATCGGGTTTTCCATTTGAGATTTGACAACTGTGAACTTTCACTGTGAACGCACCCTTAAATAAATTACCAAACTGTCAGTGCCAAAACATTCAGTATAGACAACATTTTCATTATGATGAAGTACACGAATGAACAACATTTACAAATAATTAAAATGTACTACAAAAATTCAATACAAAGTCGATGACTGCAATTTCAAGAGTGTTAATTCCAATTTTTGGTTGTAATTATCGTCCCAGTAGGCAAACAATTCATAACCTAGTGAAATAATTTGAGTCTAAATATTCACTGCTGGGTGTTCCCATGCCAGCGTCTGTCGCAAACAAACCAAAACAGGCGATTCCACGGCGTTCTCAAGAATTTACTATCGATCAGACCACACTTTGGCGAATTTTGCAAAAGGATCTTGGCTTGCACGCTTATAAGATCAAGTTAACACAAGAACTAAAGCCACTCGATCAGATGAAGCGACGTACGTTCTCGGATTGGGCTCTGGAAATGTTGGAAGGAGATGACCAATTTCATCGCAAAATCATCTTCAGTGACGAAGCGCATTTTTGGCTAAACGGATTCGTCAACAAACAGAATATGATACATCCACAAAAAATAACTGTACGGTGTCGTTTTCATGCTGGTAAGACATGTTGCAACGTTGTTTCTTTAGTCAATTGCATGAGCTAGACTTAATGATATGTGGTTTCAACAAGACGGTGCGACATGCCAAACAGCGGGTCTAACAATCGACTTATTGAAATCTAAATCAATGAACGTGTTATAACCATAGATGGTGCTGGCGATTGGCCGCCTAGATCGTGTGATTTAACACCTCTTTTTTTATGAGGCTACGGTAAATTATTGGTCTATGCCACTAAGCCAACGTCGTTAGAGGAGCTCAGAGCCAATATTGAACGATAGTGGCCGTTTCCGTCGAAATCATATCACTCATCATAATATTGCATAAAAGTACGAGTTTCGTAAGAAGTGGGCAGTTAGTTTATTTTGTTAGGCCATTGTGTTTTCCATTTTCTGGCAGCACAACAGATTTTTAACTTGGATATTTCATATCCAAATATGTTAGAACGTTCGAAAACGTACGAATTTCGTAAGAAGTGGGCACTTTTTGGAATAATTTTTAATGAAATTGGCCGTGACCGCACTTATGATGATATTAGGCCATTGTGTTCTCCATTTTCTGGCCGCACAACAGATTTTTAACTTGGATATTTCATATCCTAATATGTAAAAATGTCCGTAAAAGTACGAATTTCGTCAGAAATTCTTCTTACGAAATTCGTACTTTTTCGGATTTTTTTTAGATATTTGGATATGAAATATCCAAGTTAAAAATCTGTTGTGCGGCCAGAAAATGGAGAGCATATAACGGCCTTAGAATTTGATAAGTCGAAATTTAGGACAAATTGAATTGAATCGTTGAGATTAGGAATTATCTATATTTACTAGATTTCAAATTTAAATTTTTTAATAAAAATTATGTTTCTCACCTCACTGAAAAATTCGTTATAAATTTACTTAAACTCACCACATTGAAATTTTGATATTATCCTTCTCGGTAGATGCGGTGAGTTATAATTTTTTTTAGTACGTGATAATAACTTGCTTGAAACATAGTTTTAGATATGACCTACTCGTATTCTATTTCAACAAAACACCTTTTTTTTGTATCACAAAAGTTTAGTAAAGATGCATAAAGCATCAACGGTCTTATACTTCAACGGAATATAGTTGTTCTTAAGATCACCCAGATCGAAATCTAGAATAAACAATTGCTTCCTTCTATTGAAATTCGAATCCTACCTCATAGTGGCATACCTAAGTCATTACCATGACTGCCAATTGATTGAAATAGAATGGCATATTAGTCTAGCAAGCTATAATTATAAAAAGAGGCATAAGCTCGCATCTCACCTTCTGCGCAAAATCATAATCCTGGATGCTAGGATCAACAATTACGGAAACTGCGATTTAATATTTACTCAATAGGAAAAGTTGTCAAAAATGCAAATGTCAAATTGCTAAAATAGCAATATAGTGGGTTTTCGGTGAGGTTCAGAACTATAATAGAGGAATAAAAATTAATACAGAGAATTCTATATTCGCCAATTCCCAATAATCAAAATTTAAAATCTAAATTCTAAAAATTTAAAATTAAAGATTCAATACCCTAAACATTTGTGAGTTGATAATTTGTGTAAACTCATTCGCTTAATGTTCCTATTATAGTTCTCACCTTAGTGTCACTTGACGACTTTAAGTCGCAGTATTCACATTTTGGTATTATGGTGAGCGCGAAGCGAGTGAGGGAAGTATCAAATATCCTCACCTAGATTTTATTGGTGACTTGAGGCGAGAATAGTATTTTCAATGGATAAATTCAAAAAAGAAGGCAAAAATGTTTGTTTTATTTATTTTGCAAGAATATAATCAATACAAATTTAAATTATTACTAGCCATCAACCAAAAACTACAATCGATAATTTTCAAATTGGTTTAAGAACAGGAAAGTATCCGGATATATGCCATATTCTGAAATGTTGATAAGACTAATTTTGGAAAAATGTATCTAATTTGTAAGAAAATAAACAATTATAAAAGCAACAGTTGCCTATACTTGCGGCGTTAAACACTTGCCTAAATAAAGTCATAATACCAAAATTTAATTCGCACGACTTTAGCAGGCACGGCGAGAGTCGGTGAGGCGAGAACCATAATTGGGATATTATCTTTATTATTGTTCTCACCTAAGCGTCACTTGGCGACTTCAAGTCGCCGAGATCATATTTTGGTATTATAGGCCGTGAGCGCGAAGTGAGCAAAACCATTGTCAAATATCCTCACCTAGAAATTATTGGTGACTTGAGGCGATATTCAAAATAAATAAAAAATGGAAGGCAGAAGCACGAAACTGTTTGTTTATTTTTACATATTATACTTAATACCCCAATTATGGTTCTCGCCTCGCCCAGACTTTCTCGCCGTGACTGTTCAAGTCGCGTGAGTTGCATTTTGGTATTATGATTCTCGCTTTGGTTTTAGCGCGAGGTTTACGCGTTGTTTATTATATTTTTCTTTGATCTAGTAGGCAACTATTATTTATTATTATTTCAACAGTTTTGACTATAATTGACGTTAGTTTGGCCGCGTTGTGTGTTTTATAAATATTTATATAAATTTAAAAAAAACAGTGTGAATATTGTGTACGATGTTAACAAGTGCCGACCTGTTTTTTGAAAACAAAATCGAGGACGAGCAAAACACCGCAATATTGCTCGAATCAAAAATGTTACCAAAAGCCACCAATCCGCTGGCAATATCTGGATTTTTCTCAATGTCTTCATCAACCAACTTTAAAAATTGCTGGCTCTCGGTTATCTTTAGTTGGGTTCTAATAAAAAAATAAGTCTCACTTGTGGTCGCTTGATTAACAGGATAGTTTACGGATATAGGCCATGCATTCTCATATGCTGCGTAATATGTCAATTATTGTCAAAATTGCCAAAAATTCAATAATAAATCATATTTGCCTACTCTCACCAAAATAAAAGCGAAAATTATAATACCGAAATGCAACTTACGCGATTTGAACAGTAGCGGCGAGAGAGTCGGCGAGAACCGTAATATGGCTGTAAATAATTTTTCCGTAACATAATAAAAAAACTCCCAAGAAAATGTATTTCACATATTTTATTTTGTAATTGTTTCAGGAAAATAGGCTTTTTCGGGACTCTTGGAAAGCTCTTAATATTTGTGATGCCAGAAATCGTACGTCAACCTTGCAGACACAAATCAAAGGAATTGTATTGATTCTACTGAGAGATGTACCACGAATATGTCTAGTTTGTTAATGCTTTATCAATCTTGAAGGCACTAGTATCAAATTTTCTATTTTTATTTAGAAAAATCGACGAATGTGTATGTTCTTCTGATGAAAATACTTTCGATATCTTTTAAATTAAATTTTTCATTTTTCTGGATTAAACTATTTCATTGTTCTGGCTTTTAAGATTTGTGCTTTTGGTGAAATTGTAGTGATCCCTTCTCTTTATGGATATGTTTTTGATTTGGATAGATCTTTTGAAATACAAATGACAAAATTAAGAACATCTTATAATAAACGAATGCGGGCGCTATTTAAATTCAAAGCGGCCTATAGATTGACATTTTATATATACTAAAAATAATTGTGTAATGTTTTTAAGTAAATATAGTAATTTTGGGATAAATGTTTTTAAGAAGTAGTGTTTCACTTAAATAATTTGTTTGTATCTTTATTAAAATAATGGAATCAAACAAAAACTTATCCGGTGCGGAAAAGATTAAAGTTAAATCAAATTGTGGTATACCCTTCAAGGTATAAGTATGAAGATGAATTATGTTTGATTATACGTTTATATATTATGTATAGATGAATATATAATGTGTTTTTTATTTTTTGGAAATCGATTATAATGTAACATTATATTTCCGCACCTATATCTTGGGAATATATCGGACAGAGACGCGTAACTCAAATTTTGCAGCGAGGCGCTAGTAATAATCACCATGTGTACCTCATTCAAGATTATTATAGAAACGTAAACTGAAAAATGATCTTTTAAATTTCATTTTAATAAGTTTAAAAAATAAAGTAAATTTTGATCGTTTTTTCATTTGCTGGTCCGTAATTTGAAAAAATGTTAACATTGGAATAGACGGTTAAAATAATTGAATGAACGAAATTATTTTTCGACTAAAAAATCATGTATTTTTGAACATGACTGTTTGAATAATTTTTAAATCGAAAATGTTAATGTTCGCCGCTAAAATTTGTATTTTCCAAATCAAGTTACGTAATTTAAATAAGTCGGATAAGTTTTTGTTTGTAATTAAATTAAATTTATTTGGAATTAAAATTGAGTTTGATTTTTTAAACTTTACAATATTAATGATCGACGTGATATAGTTTTTTTTTTTTTTTTTATATAAACGGTTGGAACCTACAGAGGTTCCGCACTCAATGCCTCATGCCACTATATCACGTCATTGACCTCAATGTCAATGACGTGATATAGTTCAAATTCATTTTCTGCTTAAAATTTGTATTATCAATTTATAGTTAGCTTTTCATTTAACAATCATAGTATGTTTTATTCAATTCCATGTTTTGATTCGCGCTCGTGTCCCAATTAAAGTTCAAATTTACATAATTGTATGTCGAGTTATCGAAATTATCTCCAATTAGCCCGGTTAAAACTTTAAATTTATATTAAATTGGAAAGATTTTCTTCGATGTATACTGGATTTTCCCCATTGTGTTCAATGCACCTTAATGGTCTCAGTACTTGAGAACTTTGCCTTAACTACAAAAATCATCATTTTATAGAACGGTTTAATCAAATTTGTAAGTGTACTTTTAAGTGTGTCCATGGTATTTCTGTGGTTTTATCGGATGACCCTGATTTGTTTGTCCAATCTGACGTAAGTAGATCAACATTTTTTTGGATTGTTAGTTCAAACATGCAAGGTTTTAATAAAAATTTAAACTTCCAATGTAGTATTAATTAATTTAAATTCGTTAAAACTACTGTTGGGGCAAAAAGTGTTTTTTTTATAAAACTGTCGGTGTCATTGATAACATTTTTCTGCGAAACTGTTTTATATGGTTGTTAATGGCCACAGATATTATGTATGCAAAGTTTAACAAGGCGTGCATCGTATTTGTTTCCACCTGCCAGCAACAATACAATACATATGTTCAAATAGTTGAGCTAGTAAATAAAAATATGGGACAGAATTATGAAATAGATGATCAAATTTAATTGTCATCATAAATAGTAAAATCTATATATAGTGATTTAAAAATAAAAATATTCAAGGATAAGGTCATAATTAATGAACAACATTTGGGAACCTTAAACTAAATTTATGATAACAAGTTAGCATATCGACAAACCCACTTTTAACTTCCCCATAATTATCATAAAACAAAAAGGCTTGGTTTATATTTAATAACAGTAATTACCATTTTAGTCACAAGACAGTAGACTCAACATCTATTAATATATGTTTATTGTATAAAATATATACAACCATATGATAAGCAATGTTTTTGTCACGCAACAAACACATCTTATTTTTGCAAAACTAAGTTATAACTGTTTGTTATACTATTGAATAACTTCCAACAATTTAATTTAAACCAACAATAAATTGGAATAATTTTAATATGGGAATTTTGACGCCTTTTAAAACATGAAATTTCGAACTTTTGGGATTTTAACCATGGTTTACACCATATGGAGGAATTGGGATTAATAAGCTGGAAAATATAAGTAGCGATTAATATACCAAAAATCAATTAACCGATTTATCAATAAATCGGTCGAACATCCTTTTCGAAATTATCGATAATTTCCTGTAATTTTTCTCTAATTCATTTACTTAATTCAAAAATAAAACCAAAAATGCCAAATATTTCAAGTGACTAATACTATAAACTGAAACCCGTTCTCTTGAAACAATTGACTTAAGGACAAGTATTTATTAGAGACATCATTTTCTTTTGCTTTGTCGTATCTAAAGGCTAATGTATTCAAATAGTTTTTGCATTAATGCACTAACTTGACTAGTATCCCAGGATTTTTTAAAAATACCTCTGACAAAATACAAGCGTAAATAATCCATCCCAGTTTATTTAAAAATACATATAAAATTTATATAGTTGTTTCATCCCAGGATTTTTTTACTTTTATACTATAACCCAAACTTTATCGTCAGCAAAAAGTTGGTATACCAAAATACTCATCCCAGAATTTTTAAATATGTATAATTGATTTGGTGGGAAATAAATTTGTATGTGCAAGTCTTTTAAAGGACCGCTAATTTCTCTTTGCGATTAGGTATAGGACCCTGTAAGCAACCAATACGCCAGCTTTAATAATTTTATGACCGTTGGAATTTCCGAAATATAAATAAATGTGGCGCCTTTGCCAACTATTTAAAGTAATGCAAAATCGAATTGAAAAAAAAATCGTATGGTCAAGCTTTTATAGGGTCGGCTATTTTCTCATATCGATTGAGTTTAAAATCTTGTTGGCCACCACTGTGCCATCGTTGATATTTTTTTGACAAATGTGGTGACTGCCAACTTTTCAAAGTAAAGCAAAATCGGAAAAAATCGTATGACCACGCTTTTATAGGGTTGGTTTTTTTCTCATATCGATTGAGTTTGGGACGTTGTTGGCCATGGTATGGATTATTTACGCTTGTGTTGTCAGAGGTATTTTTAAAAAACTCTGGAATGAAATCCTGGGATAACTTCAAGGAGGTCTAGTTAGAATCAAAATGCGGATAATATGCATCAGATTTACCGATGGAGACTGGACCACTTGAGCGATCGCGTTTACACGTCTAAAATTTCTTTTTAAACAAAAATCTGTTAGTGGTAGTGAAGAAAATTAAATATGCGTAAAGTAACTCGTAAATCTTACGAACTTTATCAATAAACTGATAAAGATCAGAAAAACTTATCTAATTACCGATAATGAAGTTTTATGTTTTTACACACATAAATAGGAGAACTTTTGAATTTTCCTCCCGAAACATGTAAATTAATTTTTAATCAATCATAACGCTGCCAAAATTGTGTTTAGCTTTTTTAAATCCCAACACATAAACAAATTATTTTAATATGTAAAGCTGTAAAGCGGGGGTAATGCTCTATAATTTATCAGTTTAAAATAACAAAAGCTCCACATTTATGTTGCAAGTTTATAAAACATTGAGACTCGAAATAAGCATACAAATTTTAGTCCATTGATATGGACTTTTTAAAATAGATTATGTAAAGAAAACGCGGCTTATGCCTTTCAAATAATAAATCAATTTTTTTTTTCTAATGACCTTGTATAGTTAATTCACTATCGTTTATGACTTGACTTTTCGCGCCATGCGGCAATACTAATAAAGTGGTTCACAAAAGGTTATCAAATTTGGTAAATTATTAGAAATTACCTACTACAAAAAAGTATTGTTACAAAACGTGTACAAGATAGATCGCAAGTTCAGTTATGATAAAAAACATGTTGCGCCTATATGTACACCCTTGTGGGACACATAGCTTAAAACCAATTTGTCGTAATATATGTGACCTTTGTAAGTGTGTTTATGTATGAACGATTTTCAAATAATACATGTTTGATAACATTTAAATATTAACTTGTTTAGTCAAAAAATTTTTTGTTTAAAATATTAAATTTAAAAGGTTAAATTTAATATTTTAAGATTTCTAGAGCACCATACAAACGTCAACAAAATTTAAGCAAAGTTTAAAAATTCAAAGCTCATTTAGTGCTTCAAAGTATGTAGTCTAAAAAAAACTGACAAATTATAATTCAATTCGCTTTTTCAACAATTTTGAAATAGTTTCGAGATAGATGAGAAGTATAGATTCATCTTACGAAAACATATTTAAATTTTTCAGTTTGCCATAAGCTAGAATAATATTTGCTTGAGTCTTCACAAAAGATAAAAATTCAAGACGAACATTGGAAATATTTTCTTATGTAAGCAGAATTCTTCGCCTGGTATTAACGCATCATCTATACATAGCGGCCTAATTTCGCTAAACTTTTTATAAACTTGAATGATTCCTTTTAATCGATATGTAGGAATAATGTCACCAATGCCTGGTTATATGTGATAATAGACGGACTCCGAGTAATTTGAACATCTATTTTTACCCAGTGCATGCGAGCACTGAGTGCAATATCCGCAAAATTAACAATGAAATTCAGTTAGTAACTTTAATAATTTATTTGAAAACCAGACGCAATTATAGTTAGATTAGTTAAGTAAATAATACAATTATATCTCCTGATAAGAGCAAAGGTATCTAATTTGTTAATAAAATAATAAGTGTGATGCTGATCTAAAAATTGTTTATCCCATATTCATGATATTTCGAATGCAATTGACTTACAGAATAATCTTGATGCGCGATCATTTTTAAACGTCTCATCTCATGTATGATTATATTGCTAGTCTGCCTTTATCCACCCTTACATGTGTATGGTCTCATTACGATAAATATTTAAGTATGAATAGGGTTTAGTTTATACTTGGAAAACCCATTAATTTGGGCATCGTAAGACAAGATATAAAAATATTAGGAACCTGCCTTTTAATATAGCAATTCATGCCGACACAATAGCAATTTCATAAGCTAATACGATATTTTCGGTAAGAGCTTCAGAAATCAAGAACTTGATTTTACCTGGCCTTGAAATTTCATATTACATCGCCCCACCAAAAATTTATAATCAAAAATATGTCTGTTGAATAACAGGCATTTAACAATCACTTATAACACTATAATAGCCCGCAACGATTAAGAAAATATTTATTCGCATAATTTAGTCCTGCATGTATTAGCGACAACAAACGCAAGTGTATAGACGAAGACGCGCACTATTTTATCTTTAGATGAGTAAAGATGTCTTGTTTCATACAATTGTTTCAAGGAATTCTTGTATGTCTGGTATCGAAAATGTTGTAAGTTGTAGTCATAAAAATATAATTAAGAATTACAAAATAAAGCGCACAACAAAATTTCCCTCCAAGTATCATTGATGATTTATAACGTCGTACATAGATTACTGTTTCTGGCATTTCGGTCATAATGTTTATCTTCAGTTAAGATACAAAATAAAGATAGTTTAAACATTTATTTTGTTGATGATTAAAAATTAACGACATACATAAGTAAAAAAAAATGGCTCTCTACTAATCTACCTTGAACTCCGCGCGCTTATATGAAATAAGCGACCTTCGGTTTGGACTTGCTATTATGTATAATGTATAATGTGTTATAAGAGTTAATTTTTAATTCATTTTTTATTCTGCGTCTATGATATGTTAAGTGTGTTAATTTAATTTATAAATATTTTTGTTTGTTATATAATTAGCGTTTACTAATTTTTACGACTACCATTCAATACAAAAATACTTTATCTGTCAAATATTGTTTTTGTCACATTATGAGAATTGATTGAGCTACCACATCTTTGACACTCATAGGTAATTCATCTACAATTCTTATTTGTATTACTATTCTGTGATTTTTTATAGTGCGGCTTAAAAAAATTTCAGAATCACGTGTACGAAAATATTATTGTGAAGCTTAATTTAAAACCTTAAAGTTTTTATGTGAACTCGCTTATATAGCACGAGATTATTTCTAGTCAGGTTCAATGAATAAAAAATAGTAACACTTACTAAAATACCAAACATGCGAATGTCATAATAAGTAATAACTATAAAAATATATTTTACTATACCTTAGATTTTATCTTACATTTTTATAGTGAAAGGAAGTCACGATCACCTCGTATTTAAATGACTTATAATAATTACATTGCTTGACATGACGCATTACAATAACCGGCTACAGTTCACACTGTCACTATAAATTTTTACTAGTTAGTGCATACCATATACCATTATATTAGTTATTTCTACTTATCGTATATTAACTATCCTCGAAGTTTGTGTAAATCACCGCATTACTTGCTATGGCACGTCACGTTCGAAAATAAAAATTGAAATCGTTAATATGAGAATGTTGACAGATTTGATGCAATACTGTACGTATTTAAATTAATTTTTTTTTTTTTTGTTTCAATTCTATTAAGGTAAAAGAAATAAAAATCTGGAGAGCAATAATGCGGGGATTTTGTGTTAAAAATAGAAAATTGTTTTTACAACCAAAAATAGAAAATTGAGTTTTGGAAATGAAAACCAACGTGTGTTTTGAAAAATGAAAAATACGACCTCATTTTTATTTACAATATACACTCGTATTGGAGTCTTTAATTTTCACCAATTAAATAAATTGGGCGATAAATTAAAATGCATACTTAAATCACGATTTTAATTCTTAACACAATTCATTGTACAATTCGGTATATCAAGGTTTTGTCGTTTACTCGTTTCCAACTTTATATAATTAAAAATTACTCAGCGTCAATTACTATCAGATTCAATAAACTGTGTTTATTGAATTAATTATTTTTAAAATTCAGTCATCATTCCTGCTAAGTAGGTATTAGCTTGCCTGCATCGCAAAAGTCAAGTATAGTCGGTTTGCCAGTTACTCGTAAGTCGCATAATCAACTTTCTGAGAGTATGATTCGCTGTAATCACTAATTTCATTGGATCTTATTTCATTGGAATTTGGAGGTCTGAACTTCAACCTTTCTTTTTATACATTTTTCAATTTCGTAAACCATAGTTTTCAGCTGGCAAGAACCGCTTACAAATAGAGACTAAATTTTGGCAAAATTTCATGTAATGAATGAAGATGTGACATCTGATCCTATAAGGCAGGTACCAATTCAAATTTAAACGAGGCAGAGTGCAGAACAGGTATTTTTCGCCCCCCGATAATATTAACATTTAAAGGATATATATGTAGATAGATATGTCAATAGATAACCATATCTTTGACCCCTGTTAATTTGCAAGACTCGGACTGGAACGGAACTGAGCATGCAAATGGCAGCACATATTTATGGAGCTAAACTTCCCTTTCAAGTATACCTTATAAAAGCAATTATTTGTTTCCAATTCAAATTTGATTAGAGAAGGTTTCAAATACTAGCACAATACTTTACTGATTTCAAAGATGAAATATGTAACAAATGCATAAAAGCGCGCAGTCATAAAATAAACATAGATTATATAATTCACCACAACATCATAAATTTAATTTATTACTTTTGTTGTTATAACAAATTTTAGCATTGCTAAAAAGAATAATAAAATGTTTAAAAAAACTCAAATCTGTTAAAACGATAAGTGGATAACAATAGTTCAATGTGATGATTTAAATGTCAATATCAAACACTTTATCGCTTAATATTACACTTCTTCAGTCGCTTGTTACGCGACTACTTAACCTTTTGTTGGTTTTTGGTGGATTAATGACTTATTGGTTGTTTATTATTATTTGAACTTTACAGAGCATAGTGAATTATCAATTAAAGGTCGTACTTGCCTTGTTACAGCTAATTCACCTCCTAATATAGCGGTGAGCACAAATTTTTAACAATTTTTACATTAAAGTTTGAAATGTTTAATTGAAAAGAGAATAGTTTCAAGTCATTTGTGTCAAGTCATTCAAAATCCATGATGTAATAAATTGTTCTAGTTAAAAATTGAAGCATAAACCAGTCAAATCATTAATAGGTTTTTCGAAACCAATAAAAAACCGAAGGAATGATTAAAATTGACATGTTCGAACCATGAACCAAAGCGTCACAATGATTTTTGCCGGTTTTATGAGTCACATTTCACCTGATAGCTGCTCAGTAGTTTTCTCATTAAAATGGGTTATGGTATATTTTTATTAATTTAGACACTTATGACCCACCGTTTACAGGCTGGCATATGGAAAACGGGCTACTAAATAGGCAATGAGTTTACATTTTCTAAAAGTGTTTGTGTTTTACGCATTTCTTTCTTAAAAAATCAATTGATTTAATCAAAAATTAAAATTATGTTGGATACGTAAAAACAACGATCATTGCACCGACCACTTCACTTAAACCGACCTCTTCAGCAAAGAGATTCAGTTGTTTTGCTTAGCGGCAGCACCTCATAGTGAATAATGCAATTAGTATTGACTTGACAACATTCGGCATCAAAACCATTTCGAGAAAAAGTCGAGAAAAAAGCCACGGAAATATTCCGACAACCCTATACATGTAAGTAAGTATGTATGGTATTTATTGGCATATTCTCGATAGGAACGCAAATAAACAATTCTATATGAAAAAATAAATAACTTGCCACTCAATTTTTATCTGTACTATTACTTATCTTGGGTTTTTAGGATTTATTTATGGTCCAAATATTTGATAGCACAAATAATAATTTTAAATTTGCAAGATGGTATGCTAATCGAGGAATGATATTTTCGAGTAGCAAATAATTTACTTGCGATCTGATCGAGGATATACCCCTTAAGGACTATAGGTAATATTATCAGTCGATTGTCACTGCAATAACAAAACTTTAAGTATAATTCAAGAACTGTCACATATATAACAGAACAAAAATATTTTTGTAGAATTGTCGGTTAAGTTTCAAAATTTGGGCCTGTTCGACAAAAAATAACGATGTCTAATGGTTTTTCTTAATTAAATTTAATAACTAAGATTTTTATTATTTTTCGGCCAAATATTTCTCGAGAAATGAGAAATTTAGAATACAGGCTTACCAAAGATGCGGCCAAATTTATAATTGATTTCCTTCAACAGACCTGAAACGAGCAAATTTACAAAGCAAATCTATTCCAACTTTATTTAACGTTATTCTATTCTACTTTTGAGTTCTGGCATGAATCACGGAAAGTAACTTAAATATTTCCCCTTGTGTTGGTCTTAAATATTTCAAAAATGATCACAGCATCGTGCTGAATAAGCAAAATTTGACGGAATTGCTAAAAAAAAATTGTATTGCTATATGAATAAGACATTAGCCCATAAATTCACTTCTATTTTAAACGAAATCGTTACCGAGAAGCTACACTCATTTTGCGTTTGTTTCAGATACTTAGTGCCATACTTAGTTTTCGAAAATTGTAAATACCTTTATCATACAATATTTCTCAATTATGTGCATTAACTTTTATCTCCATAATTAAAGTTAAAGGCTTTGACTCTATAGGGCCTTCCCACAATGATTGTGATAGGTGTTAACGTTTTTAATAAGAAACCAAATCTTTAAATATCTTTACGTTGTCTCGAATGGCTGATAATAATAATAATAACAGTGTTAAAGGCCATTACTGGCCCCTTACTGAATCAACAATCTGGCTCCAACGGTTTCGATCCTGAGCTTGGTCTTCATACTGTCTTAGACAATCTGAAGAGGCCAAGTCGTTCTCTACATCGTGGAGCCATCGTCGCCTGCAACGACCTCTGCGCCTACCATATGGTGGCTCTCCTTTCAGAGATCGCTGCACAATTCGTTCCGGATCAGCACGCAGAACGTGACCGAGCCAGCGTACTCGCTGAGATCTAACTTCATGTACAATATCGGGGATCTTCATCAGATCTCTGATCTCGAAATTGTACAGAGCTCGGTATGTACCATCTATTTCTCGTTTAGGGCCGTAAATCACACGCATGATTCTTCTCTCAAATGTAAGGAGCCATCTCTCGTACTCATCCGTCAGCGCCCAACTTTCACATCCAAACATAACAACGGGCCTGATCAACGCTTTGTAAAGCTTCAGCTTCACGGCACTTGATAAGTGTTTAGATTTTAGCAGTGGCCTTAGAGGATACAAAGAACGACTGCCAGCTGCCAGCCGCACTTTAATATCCTCACCCACACTGTTATCGTGAGTGATAAGAGAGCCCAAATATTTGAACCTCCTCACTCCCTCAAACGTGTGGTGGCCACTACTAAAATCTGGTGTGCCATTGTCTCTAAAACCAGAGATCAGGTATTTCGTTTTGGACTCATTGATCTGGAGTCCAACAGAAGCTGAAAACTCTACAAGCGGATCAAGTATTTCTTTCACTCCGTTGCTATTCAGTCCAATCACGCATATGTCATCTGCATATGCAAGCACTTGATTAGACTGGCGATATAAGATGTTGCGCTGAGGTGTTTCAGTTTTACGAAAGATGTACTCCAACATGAGATTAAAGAGTATCGGGGACAGAGCATCTCCCTGCCGAACACCCGAGTTAACTGCAAAAATTGTCGATAGCCTGTTCTCAACTTTAACACAGCATTGAGACTGCGTCACTGTCATCCTACACAGTCGTAACAATTTTGTTGGCATTCCTAGGTATTCCAGGGCAGACCACAAACTCTCTCGATTGATCGAGTCGTAGGCCTGCCGGAAATCCAGGAAAACCTGATGTACGGAGATGGATGTCTCATAATATTTAGATAGAATCATCCGCAGCGAAAAGACCTGATCAGTGACTGATCGATTCGGACGAAATCCTCCCTGATAGTCACCAACCAAGCCCTCCGCCAGAGGAGTGATTCTATCCAATAAAATGTATGACAGTAACTTGTATGCTGTGCAAAGGAGAGCTATACCGCGATAATTCTCACACTTCAAGCGGTCTCCCTTCTTGAAGATGGGGCATATCGCGGCCACTTTCCATTCATCAGGCATAACTTCGGTTCGCCATACTAATCGAATAAGGTCGAAAAGATAGTTCCACAAAGTATCCCCTCCGAATATCAAGAGCTCCGAATTAATGCAGTCCACTCCAGGTGAGCGGTTTCGTTTCATTCTCTGCATGGCCTTAGTGAATTCCTCATGGGATGGCTCCTCAGTGCAAATCTCCGCAGACTGTTTTAGAGGTGGCTGAATGGCTGATAGTTTTATATAAAATATGCATAGTTAGTTTTATTCAAATATTCCCACATCTGTGTTAGATATTACTTTATTGCTTATTATATTTACGCTAGTCAATCATCCATAGATAAGACATATTTTTCCGATTTTTAGAATACCTGTCGATAATTGAAAAATGTTTGGCTTTGAATAATCATTAATCGATTTTAGATACCTCAAATTGAGAGTCAATCAAATAAAAGTATATACATATGTACATAGTTTCGTTTTTGAGGTCAGTACATAAATTGTTGTCCTCTGATTCAAGCTCTGGTATATCAACAAAATATTTAAAATTCAGTAATTTAAGATCATATAACCTACATCAACAATTTACAAATTTTAAAACTTATGTGATAAATTGTAATAAATGTATATATGTATATATGCATAATAATCCAACATAATTTTACTGTACCTGATAAAAATGATAATCCAATTTACTCCGGTTACAAAATAAAAGCGAAGATCAATGAATATATTCCAATAAAAGTATGTTTTAAAGAAAATATTTTTCTTAATTATATATCTTGCAAAATTAAAAAAAAACAACAATTTATTTATATTTAAAAAAAAACACTGAACAACACAATTTATAACTCACAGGTTTATTTAATTTAATTTTTTTTTAAATCACACAACAACAATTTTAAATCACAATTTGTATTTTTTTTTCTTTTAATTTTTACTTAAATAAATCTTATGTACCAAACGAAATAATTATATTAACTTATGTAAATTATGTGTATGTATTTTTATAAATTTAATTAACGAAAATCCACGCTATTTGTTATTAATTAACAAACTATATAAATTATTCACGATACTTTTTTTTTTTTTGCAAAATTAACAAACAACACTAAAATTTACAACATTACCGAACGCAATAATATATAAGTTATAAATTAAACTTATTATTGTACAATTTAAATTATTGAAAAATTAAAAAAAAAATGTTTGTTAATTTCTGAAATCGAGTTTACCACACCACAGCCAATTTGAGACTAAACATTTAAACAAGTTTTTTTCGATATTTGCTTTGTAGTAACTTTTTTTTTTTTGTTTCTTTAGATTTTGTTTTTTGTTTTTGTTTTTTAGTTGTATTCATTGATCGTATCAAATTTGTTTATTTTATAATAATTTTTTAATTTTTTTTATTTTTAATAATAATTTTCTTTGCATTTGTATGTATGTATGTAATGTATGTATATATATATATATCTGAACATATATCCAATTTTTGTAGTTTTGTATTTTAGTTTTCGTCTCTCCGCCACTTTTGATTTTCGAAGGTTGTTGTTGTTTGTAAAGTTTTTCGTTGCTTTTAATTTTTTTTTATATTTCATTTTTTTGTTTTGTATGTTTTCTTTATAAAATTTATTACTTGTGAATGTGTTGAATAATGAATTACAGTCGGCTGAAAAATATGTAATAAATTAATAATTAATTGAGCACTTGGTTTTCAAAATAGTAATTTGCTCCATGTTGGGCGCCAAATATATCTATATTTAAATGATATAGAGACTATCTAAATGGGACAAATACTACGTTATGTGAATATTATTCGAGGTCATTTATAAGTGAACTAGACATGCATTGGGTGCATTATTAGAAAGCTTAATCTCTATTAACAAATCTAGAATAAATTCAAACGTATCGAAGAACCGTTACTCAAACAACAAAATTAAAAAATATTCAAAATTGTTCATCTAGCACTTGAGATCACTAAATTTTATATACCTTCCTATAAAATATTGAATTCCAGCTTATAAATCTGAAAACTGTGAAAACTGGAAGAAAGGCAGTAGGAAAAGCCAGGTCTAACAAATCGTAAATAAACCTAAACATAATAATAAACTCAACCTCTTTTCAATAAATCATATCTTATTGAAATAAATTCGTTGCATTTAAATTTATATCATTACTAGATTTAACAATCTAGGGGTTGCGGTATTTCATAAGGTGACTCCGGATTTTAATAGAATTTTTACAGAACTCGGAATATGCCATTATTGAAGTATTTTCTCACGTAAAATTTTTTTGTCGATTTCAGCTTAAAGAATTTAAAAAAAAATGTATCCTAACAGTTAAAAAGATAAACAAAGTTAAAGTTAAGGAACTTGGAATTTTGAAAAAGAGAAATAAACTATGTAGTTACTTTTACCCTGATAAAGTTAGACGATAGTTTCAAACCGAAAAATGTCGATAAGGAAGAAAGATTTTCATGCCTAGAAAGATAGGCAAAGATTGGTTACAAATATAAATCTTTCGAACCAGCCCAAAAAAGTCGATAAAAACGATTTTTAACGCTTGAATAAAAAAATTGAGATTGTTTTAAAATCTGCCTCTAGAAAAATAAAAAAATTGTTTTAGCTCAAGTTTCATGTGTGGAGCCTGGAAATGTTGACATTGCTAATATCTTATGTAAATAATTAAAATTTGTGTAAAATCAGCCTAGAGTCTGAAAACGGTTTGTTTTGAAGTGTTTTCACAAGGTTTTAGGACAAGCTTAATGTGGAGAGCCATTTTAATTTGATAAACACTTTAAAACAAGGTTTTAGGACAAGCTTAATGTGGAGAGCCATTTTAATTTGATAAACACTTTAAAACAAGTCATCTCCAAACATAAAACTCTTAATACAAATTTTTAAATATACAGTTACATGTGATTTTTGGAAGCGACCCGCATCGTTAGAAAATAACCTGTTTATAAAATCAACAAAAATGGATCTGCCATGCATTGAAACAAAACCGCTCAGCTGGGGTGGACTGCTTAAATTCGGAGTTCTTGATATTTGGAGGGGATACTCTGTCTTTTCGACCTTATTTGATTAGTATGGCAACCCGTTTTTTATGTTTGTCCGGGTATTGCACCGTGGGCCCATTAGTGGCATTAAGTGCTGGAGTAATCCACCCAACTTTAATTGTGTTTTTTATGCAACCCGAAGTTACACCTGACGAATTGAAAGCGGCCCGATTTGCCCTATCTTCAAAAGAAAGTCACCTAGAAGTGTAGAATTATCGCAGTATAGCTCTCCTTTGCGCAGCATACAAGTTACTAATATCCTACATTATATTGGATGGAATCACCCCTTTAGCGGTGGGCTTGGTTGGTGACTATCAAGGAGGATTTCCTCCGCATCGATCAGTCATTCGTTCGTCCGCATCGATTAGGTCTGTTTGCTGCGGATGATTCTACCAAAATACCTGACATCTATCACCGTACATCAGGTGTACCTGGATTTACGATCAATCAAGAGAGTTTATGGTCTGCCCTTGAATACCTAGGACTGCCATCATAATTGGTACCACTGTGTAGAATGACAGTGACGCCGTCTCAATGCTGTGTTAAAGTTGAGAACAGGCTATCAAGAATTTTTGAAGTTAACTCGGGTGTTCGGCCAGAGTATCAAAGAGTATCAGGGAGATGCTCTGTCCCTGATACTCTTTAATCTCATGTTGGAGTACATCTTTCGTAAAACAGAAACACCTCAGCGCAACATCTTATATGGCCAGTTCAATCAGGTGTTATTCAGTAGTATTGTAGAGCTTTCAGCTTCTGTTGGACTCCAAATCAATTTTGGAAAATCAAAATTTCCTAAGTTCCCCACATGAAACTTGGACTAAACCAATTTTCAAGTGATAACTATTAGCAAACCACTTCAAAACAAGTGCTTTTCAGACACTCTATACGCAAAAAAAGGGTAGACGGGTCACTCAGAGGTTGGATCGATCAAATGCTTAGAGGCAGGATCGTGACAGGTTATCTGAGTGGGACATCTGCCGCCAGATACGTGAGCAGAGGGACACCGCCAGGTGGGTTTTTATCACCCCTTCATTGGAACTTGATCATTAATAACCTGATACTTAACCTGGAAAGGCAAGGCTTCAAGGCGGATGATGTTTCTATTGCGGTCTTCGGTAAATATCCTTGTACGCTGCGTGGGCGCGTGCAGTGCGCACTCGGCTACCTCTCTGAGTGAGCACGCAGTTGCTGACTGAACGCAAACTCAAAGAAAACGGAACTGGTCCTCTTTACCAGGAACTCGCTTGATCTTTACGGATAGAGCGAAATACCTCGTACTACTTGTGGACAGCAAGCTAAGGTGGAAACCAAACATCTTAGAGACAGTAAAGAAAACTACTATAGCGCTCTACTCCTGTAAAAATGCCATTGGAAAGGTTTAGAGCTCCACATAGTACACTGGCTCTACGTCTCAGTGGGCAAACCTATGCTGCTGTATGCGGGGGCATACTGTCATTTGGTGGCCAGCGTTCAAAATTATGGCCAACCTTAAACTAATAATGAATTTCTAAAGAACGGCGTGCTTGTGTATAACTGGGGCTCTCAGGAGCACACCTACTCCAGCTCTGAAAATTATCGTTCATCTCACTCTCTTGGATATTGCGGCCGAGCAGCTTGCATCTTCCACAGCCTTTCGGCTCAAATCCATATCTACGTGGCCCTGTATAAGAATATAGGGCACTCAACCTAAAAAACAGGGGTATTCCGGAAACGACCGACTACGCTATCCCTTTGCCCTTTGTTGAGGTGAGTTTCCAAACTGAGTTTCCCAGACATTCGCATTTCTCTGGACAGCCAGGCTGCTATTAAAACCCCATGGCTGATCAGACAACATCCGCTTGACGTGGGTGTCAGGGCACTTCAATATCGCAGGTAATGAAAAGGCAGATGAGATAGTACAACAGAACAAAATTTATGGGAATCCCCTTTGGATGACCTCACGGTGTAAGATTGATGTCCGGAACTTTCAACGCTTCTTGGTAAGCTCAGGGTGGTTTAACGAGTGAAGAGAAGATAGCTCGAATGTGGTACAGCTACGGACCAATTTTGTGTCTATGCTAACCTAACCTAATATAACATTTTTATATAAATAATAAATTAAAATGGTTTCGTGCGATTATTTTCCAAAATTTTTGATTATTTTGCATTTTTATGTCACACTACTTTGTTGTTAGTGTAGTCTAGTTAACCTTCATTATAGAGTTTTTTTTGTGACTATTATTTATTTTAATAAATAAATAGAAATAATAATTGTTGAATTACAAAATTAGATTATTTATGTAACAATATTTATTTTTTAATAATATAAATTAAAAACATTTTCATGGATATATATTTTTTAATTCGTGTTTATTTATTTCTAATTTATTTCCGTATTATTTGTAAATCGATAATAAATTGTTTAAACCCTGGTATAAGTCATACTATTAAATTAACGTTTATGTGAAGTATAAGCAAATTATATGATGTGTATATTTGTATTTACGATCTAGATATTGCACTAAAACTAAGTAGGAAATCAACTGACGATACGAGCAGTTCTATAACTTCTTACAAGCACTGTATACAATTTCTACCTCTAATTATATTAACAAACATTTATTGTATTTGTTTTTATTTTTGGATTATTTCATTATATTATAGAAAAGAAATACTTTTAATTTATGATCTATGCTAATAAATTACAATTACCTAATGGAAATTTAGCGTTTCGTTCAAATGTTGCGAATGTTAAGTTGTGAATGACAAGTTGAATTGCATGTCATCGTATATTTACATTTGCAAAACTAAGCATACCTACATAATATTTGCATACCAATAGAAATAAAATTGTATATCCTTTTATGCTATCGTAAACATAACAGGTAAGGTGCACATGAGATAAGAAACTTAAAATATACCATATGAGAACTGAGTATCGTTTTATTTATGTATATAGACATATACATACATGTACATATGTATATATGGGTAAAAGTTAATTTCTCCCACCGGTCCTATTTCTATAGAAATAGCGGAAACATAATATTAGCATAAACATAAACTCGTCAGGAACCTTTTTAGAATCTCGTTAAACTATAAAATTTGCTATATAATTATAATAGTGGCGTATTTTGTTACAAAACGAAATTATTTCAGTTAAACTGAAAAAATCAAAAATAGTTAAGCATGTACCTTAATGTAATCTAACCTAATTAAGTGCAGGTAGACGAACGTATAGATACAACATGTGTGAGAACAAATCTCATTTGCATTTGACTGAAAAAATTAATTTTTTGTATTTTTGATCGTTATGTTTAGGTAATAAAACTGAGTCAATTTTTTGGGAAATACCAAAAACATGGATGTGATTTTACTATTTTAGTATTTTACTCTATAATGTTTGAGAATATTGCAAGCAATACATACTGATTAAATAAATATTACAAATTTGATTCTTCGAAATGTTTAAATTGAAATATGATCTCAAAATCACATTTCACACAGAATTTCAAGTAATTAATGTTATCAAACTAACCCGAATACATATTATAATATGTGCTGGAGTAATAGCATATATTATTATCAACCCGAGTTTTGCAATGATAAGGTATATGGTAAAATTTTGCATGAGCATCATAATTCATAAAATATAGATATACACATGTGATTTATGAATAACTCTACAATTATGTCATTTATGATCTATGTAGGTCACATAATAATACTGAAAATTGAGAAACACAATCAAGGCAACTGATAACCTTTTGACTATAATTTACATTATAAAAAAATGTATTATTGTTATTATAATATCCGTAATAAATGCTTAACACAATTATTTTGTCTATTCGTTACATCTAAGAATTCAGACATGGAATTATATTGTATTTAGATTGAAATTTGTATTATATTGTAAAATGAGCGCTCATAACAGTGATGACAGACTAAGTTTTATTTAATCGCGATTAGGTTACCTCGAATAGCCCGATTATTGTTTAACTCAGTATAGTTAAAATGTTGCAAGCTTGTTCCAAAGGGTGCTTCAAAAATTATACAAAGTTAAGGCGATGATATGTTGTGAAGTTGTGCACTATCTGCCATATAGGAGTAGCGTGGTGTGAGGAAGTACGAGGAACTATCTATGGGCAAGCTTACGGGGCGCCAACATTTTCATATCAAATTAATCACATCATTTATTTAATGGAGCTACAGAGTTTAGCTTTAACTTTCGAAGAACAATATTCAAGGTGTCGTGTTAAGATCAAATGTGGAGTACTGAGCTATATTCAAGTTCTAGTGTTTTTGTTTAAAATTGTTTATCACATTAAAATTGTGATTTGACTGTAATTTGAAATCGATTTAAAAATAATTTGGCCCACTCAAACTTAACTTTCATTAGAAAGATAAACTCGAAATTTATGAAAAACAATTTATTTATAATTCATGGAAGTGGGCAATATGATGCCACCGTCGGCTCTTCCATGTGAAATTGGGAAATAATATTAAATGAAATTATAATTTGGTATGTATGATTGATCCCCAATCCTATTCATTAGCCTATATAATGGCTATACCAAAACTAATCTCTCTATCAAAATGGTGATAATGAATATGTCTTGCTAAAATTAAACAAATGTATGGTTCTCTTTCACCGTTCAGTTACAGAATCAGACTATAGTATCTATTTAATTATAGAATTTAAATTTGAGTAGCGTTTGAAGATAATTTGTTTAGATGACTAGAATTTAAAAACAATTCTAAACAAATAGCATTCATTAATCAAATCAGATTGTTTAAACGAAGTTATTTTCCATTTTAAATGTACAATCTAACCAAACTAATTTCCGCTTTCATTCAAATTTTACTCAAGATTAGATCCAACCAAATTCAGTTTCCAGTATTATTTTTAATTATATGTGCCATTCGGAATGCAATTTGAATTCTAAAACTGATTAAACGTTTGTCTGCATAATATGCTAAAGTCGGGGCTTTCGAACACTGGAAGTTCTATAGAGATATTATTTTAGTTTATAATTTAAGAAAAAAAAATTAACGAAACTTGTTCTTCAAAGTTCAATGAAATTAATTTCAAATTCCGCTTAAAATTAGGTTACAACTTCGTAATGAAGTTTGTGATTATGCAATACGAAATGTTATAGTGTACTGAGTGGGGTGTTAAAATTTATTGATAGATAATGCGAGACGGCAGATTATCAGCCAAAAAGGATGAATCACGTCTTGAAATTAGACGTCTATAGGATTTTATATAAGGAAATATATACTAAAATAAGCATATAATTCAAATTAATAATAATAACATTTTTTAAAGGCCATTACTGGCCCGCTACGGTATCAACAATTTGGCTCCAACGGTTTCGATCCTGAGCATGGCCTTCACAAACACAGGTGCTTTCATATGCATATGACATATGCGTGATTGAAGTGGCGATATAAGATGTTGCACTGAGGTGTTTCAGTTTTACGAAATATGTACTCCAACATGCGATTAAAGAGTATCGGGGACAGAGCATCTCCCTGCCGACCTCCCGAGTTATCTGCAAATATTCTCGATAGCCTGTTTTAAACTTTAACACAGCATTGAGACTGCGTCGCTGTCATTCTACACAGTGGTACCAATCTTGTTGGCATTCCTACGTATTCCAGAGCAGACCATAAACTCTCTCGGTTAATCGAGTCATAATATTTAGATAGAATCATCCGCAGCGAAAACCTGATCAGTGACTGATCGGATCAGACGAAATCCTCCTTGATAGTCACCAACTAAACCCTCCGCTAGAGAGGTTATTCTATCCAATATAATGTAGGACAGTAACTTATATGCAAAGGAGAGCTATATACCGCGATAATTCTCACAATTCAAGCGGTCTCCATTCTTGAATATAGGGCATATCGCGGCCACTTTCCATCAGGGATAACTTCGGTTTGCCATACTAATCGAATAAGGTCGAAAAGACAGTTCCACAAAGTATCCCCTCCGAATATCAAGAGCTCCGAATTAATGCAGTCACCCCAGGTGAGCGATTTCGTTTTAATCTCTGCATGACCTTAGTGAATTTATCACACCTTCACAGTTGAAACGTTCTATGCGTTTCGCTGTGTTCCCAGACTTGTACGAAAACTTCCATCATAGCTTTGCAGCGACCTGCGGGAAGTTTTGCGAGGATGGATCCATGTTTCTAAAGAAGAATGTGCTTGCTACTCTAAGGTCGTGAGCAATTGCGAAGTACATCATTCTCTCACCATTATCGGTCGCAGTTTCGTGTCGGGAGTACAGACCTATATTTTCACACAAGTCAGCCTAATTTCTGCCAGCTCTAGCAATTAAGTCCCCAATTACCTTTCTAACATCGTGTTCGGGTATATATCCCATCAGATCGTCCAAGTCAATGTTAAATGAGTCTTTATCTTGGAGCTGGCTGACTTCTGTAGGCACGTGTAAACAAATTATCAGTCCAAAACAGGAAATTTGTACCTGCGGCCCAAGAAGAAATCCAGCTTCCAAAATATAATTCAAAAACCAATATGGATTTTTGCAAGATATAAAACCCTTCTAAACGGCGAAAACTCGAGTAATGGGAACAATTTCTACTCAGAGATATATTTCTATACTCTTAAGTTTTTTTATTACGGAGAAGATTTTCTCAAGCTGTGTACGGTCGTTCAAAATTAATTTTATCCTATTTAAGAATATCAATGGAGGAGCCTAAATAGTTAAGCATATTTCTCACTTGCTCACTATTGGTAAGGAACCTCTTGGTAAAGTTGATTTCGGTCAAACGACGACGTTACCGCTGCATAAGATCGAACAATTATTTTATGAATGAGTGTATAAATATAAATTACAGAAGTTTTGTATATGCACGATATAATCGGAATGAATAAAAGAAAACACCAAATAGTTAAAACTGTTTACTAGGAAGAAAGAACCACTTTTATATTTCTACTAAGCGATTATCCCAAATCTTTAAAAATCAGGTTAATCTCACTAAGTTTGATTATTGAACAAATAAAAAGCTAATACTTATCTCCGGAAATATTTATGGAAAAATTTCTCAAAAAATTTTCTGCATTAACGGTAACCCATATTTCTGTCAAGATTTATCATTATTCAGTTTAATATTTTCTGATGCGAAAAACAATAGAATTAACGAAGATCTATGTCATGATATAAGTAATATATATATATATATCTTGATCTATGTTTAGTCTGCATCTAAACAGGTTGCGGAGCAGTACTCGGGTAAAAATCGTCTTTTTTAGGGTAAACTAGTATATACAAAAGTAAATTTAACATTTACGTTGTTCATTTTGTAATGATCTTAGGATTGAATAAACTGAATGAACACGTATTTTAATAAAACAAAAATACTAAAAATTAACTTTAACAATTAACCATAGTAATTGATTTACTCGACTATTGATCCGTAGCCATACTAGGAGTTGAAAAATGAAAGTTAATTTTCTCCTTAAAATCAGGAACCATTTTGAAACTGAAACCAGAGCCAAAAGCAAGGTTCCATTTAACGAATTGAACCGGAATATATCAAGACAGGAATGATAATGCAAGAATCGACCGAGAAGGCCGAGCCCCTTTAATTATCTAGGGATTTCACATCTCTGATCAAAAGTGTCTTGGTCAACAAATAAAAGACGGAGCTGTGGTCGTGCATATGGGGAGCTACCGTTCAGCTTCCAAAGGACTAAAAATCCATTAGCGGTCGGTCTCTGATAGATGTATGTATGTGTAAGTACTTTAAAAAAATGTATGATTATAGTTACGCTCGTATATCTTTGTAAGCCTCAATTTTTATTAGTGTTTATATAATGTATTCAGTCCTTTCAATTCAACTATGGTTAAAGGGAATAAATACTATATATAACAACTAATAAATACTATACGTAGGAACCATAACTGGCGAACAGCCGTATAAACTCACAGAACTCACTCAGAAAATTTGAGTTCTTTTAATAAATGTTGATGAACTATGACATATGTCTTGAACACCTCACCCTTCCAGTGTATTTAGTGATATATACGATCAACAATTTTTTATAAGAGATGGTGTATGAAAATATTTTATAAAATATATTTGACATATATGCTCGTACATATACCTACTATCGTGTATCTATGTCTCGTAATATGCATATAATATTATTTATTCATACATATTATGATATTATTACTGGAGAGTTGTATATTACTGGATAGTTGTATTTTTCAATAAATGTGGCGACTGTAAGTTTCCTCTTTCGTTTGCCATCCCTATTTGAATCTATGGAAAGTGGGTATTCAGTATGTATGTGTGCGTAGCTCAATTACTTCCGTTCGAGTTTTCATTTAAGATTTTCTAATAAAGCGCCTGATGTAGTTGGTTCAATTATACCTTCACAAAACCTACGCAGCAATTGTCGTTTGGTCGTCCCAAATGGTTTTATATTCAGTCAAGATTTTACAGCTGAAAGTAATATAATTTAGTACATTAGCTACATTACATCTTGACATTACATTAGATCTTGACCCGCCATTTGTTTTGATGCGCTTGAGTTTGAATTGGAATCGGGTTTGAACGGCGGTTGCCTTGTTTTGTTGAGAACGTATTTCTCATTTATTTCATGGTCCGTCCTATTGTGGCATAATCTTTTTGCTTTTAGAATAGGGAACCTGATTTCTGGTAGAATTTAAAGCATTTTCATTGTGATCCACTTATTATAAAACTTCTTGCTCCCGTCCAGTTATTTATGATACCTGCTTTATCTTCTTATCCTTTGAATTGAGTAGATTTAGATGCTTACATTATTTGTGTCAGATCCCTTATTCAGAGGAACATGGTTCGTGAGATGTATTCGTCATGTGTTGTGCCTAACGGATTCTGATGGATAATAAAAGAATTGAATTTTTTGTCTTCTCCGTGGTTATTGTATATCGCTTATTCTTTAATATTTAAGTTTATTAAGTGTGATAGATGTATGTACTTCGTCTGAGTACATGTCTCAATACATGTGTCATTGTGACAAAACGCTATATTCCTGGCCATTCAGTTATTGCGGTATATGCCGTTGTTCTACCATGATTTATAGTTAGTTACATTTCCTCCTGTCGTTTTTGTCTAGACTCTAGCCTGGAATGAAACGGTTACCTTCTCCATCCGACACCTTGCCTTTATTTATGTAGCTAATTGAGTAATATTGAGAGAAATAATCCTGCTTAAAATAATGTCACCGTTTAATTTTTAACCAGTTTTTTTAACCAGTTAAGAAACTTAATTATTTGTCAAAGAACTTAGATACTATAATAGTCGTATTTTTTTATCGACGAGTTCGAATACTGTACTGGATAATAATTTTCTCGTTAATTCAGTAAAATCTAAATGAATTTAATTTTTTTTCCAAATTTAATACATTTAATGTTAAACCATAGAAAAAAGATGTCTTTTTTCTATGTTTAAATTACATAAACTCGAAATTTTTTTTATCGAATACATCGAAAAATAAAGGTTAATTTAATTGTATTTCGATAATATTGAATTAAAATATGTAGTTTAACATTAAATGTATTATATTAATCGATAAAAAACTGAATAAACGAGAAATTTTTTATCCAGTACAGTATTCGAACTCGGAAATTTTTGAATAAAAAAACGCTACTAATATTTACTCTGTTCTTCAATTTACGCGTTCAAAATTTCTGATAGACGGAAGAAAGAATTTCAATTCAATACATTATGGTAATAAACATGATGGTATTAAATTTCATTCGCAATAATCAAAATGCTCTTCACTTTGAGTCATGTTTGAACTTCTCAGACCATAGGTAAATTTGACCGACTAAATATTATTCTCTTGACGCTGTTAGGACCAAGTTTGCACAGAAACAAATAACATATTATGTACCTAATACCTATACATTTAGTTTTTAATTCACAATATGAAGAACATGTTAATGTGGAAATTTGTTTGATTTTTAAGGTTATTATAGATAAGAAGTGCTTGTCTAAGGTAATATCCTAATTTACATAGTATTACAATTTACTAATTTACAATTAGTAAAGTGCTCACTTACAAACAGTAGTACAGTATAATTGTTACTATTAAGTACATATAATATTAAAATTTGTTAGTGATGGTTAATTTTATTCAAGCTTTCTTTTTGGCGGAGCCTTATTTAAGACAAAAATTTAAATTTTGAGGCAACCCATTTTTAAGTATCATCGAAAATGACTATGTTTTGGGCACATCAATATATTACGTCTACTATACGAAATCGATAGTTATTTTAAGAACAAAGTTGACCTTCAACGTATTGTTGTTAACAATATTTTCAAACTAAATTTTATATATTTAGAATTTTAGAATATTATAGAGCCTTTCACTTGTAACAAAATTCAACACAAATAGTCACTTTAATATAATTTAAAACAGCAAATCCAAATAAGCTACATTTATTAAATAATAAAAACATCTAAATTATGATTATGTATTTTGTTATCAATACAATTATTCCAGGAGCAACTGGATGACGCGATATTGATAAATAATATCTAAAATTTAATTCATTTAATTTATTCAAAAACTAATTTATTAACTTAACATTATTAACAAAATAATAATATAATATTTATATTATGTATATAGATAATTTGAAATATAACTATTTGCTAATTATTCTCTTTTGTTTATTTAGTGTTTCACAATATTTTATGCATTACTAAGTAACGATTTAGTTAATATTACGCATTAATATATTATTTATAATTTTCTACTATTTTCGGATTTATCCATATTTAAATAACCTAAAGCTTGTGAAACACTTCCCTCCGGGGGACTGTTTGTCAAAAGATATTGTTCATCAAGATATTCATCTTGCCGCTCGAAGAATTCTTTTTCAATAAAATACAGAGCATTAAATAGAACTCCTTCCTTGGGGTTGAAATTTCCATAATTATTTTCTGTTGTAAAATGAGTTTCAACTGTGCTTATTGCATCTCTAATAATTTTAGGTTTTCTCGGCAGCCACGATTTAGATTCTTTAAGGCAAATGAAAAATTTATAAATAAATAAAATGTAACTGGATTTGTATTAGTGCAGTTTACCTAATTCGGCCATAATGTGTTGCATTTCACGCATTTGTGTTTCTTGTCGTTCAACTTGAAATGATAATTCATTCAGCATTAATTCTAATTCAAGTTTTTCTGTAACTAAGTTCTGCTCTTTTATTTGATCCTTTTTAGCACTGCGTACATATTCGTAAATCAGAAGGCCGGCACCAATTGTGAAAATAATCACTTCACCTAGTAGATTTGCTCCCAATTCAATAGCCATGGCCTCATTCAATTGTGGTACATTAACTGGTTTTCCCAAATTCATAGACCACATTTTGGCTTGCACTTCACACCAGTTATAAACTAAAAACAAGACACACATTAATAAACAATTCTGTATTATGCAATTTATTCCATAACCTATAATTTACAAGTTTTGCTTCATCCAAAAACACTTACTCTGAGCAGGTGGCATACAGACATACTGTCGAAAGAATTGACTATCTTTTGCTTTTATCTTTATTAGATTAGCAATTGGTTTACTAATTTGTTTTAAAAGTAATACACCTAATTTCGCAGCTGGGAATGCCCCTACAACCATTTTTTATAAATAATAATTTAATAATAACAAATTTAAACAAAAACTATTTTTTTCTTTTCATTGACAGAAATTTATTCGGCGAAAAAAAATTCTAAATTGTGTCAAAAATTGAATATGTACTCATGGTTGGAATTAAACCGCAAATTTTACCGGTTAAATTAAAATGTTTTCAAATAATTTTTGAAAAGAAATTTTATTTTAAGAATATTTATTATATAAAAATTATAATAATTTGCGAACAATTAAACGATTACATAAAATCCTATTCACTATTCGCAATTCCATTTAATTGCCTTTCAATTTCATCAGCGGCTAATGGTACAAACGATGGATTATCTCGTCTTACTACACCAACCTCGATTTGGCTCGCTTTCACGTCAGTGTGCAATACAGTTTGCAGGCATGCAATGGCTAATTGCACAGTTTTGTCATATGTCAATTCAGGATTATTTTTAAGCTCCTTTTCGAAATAGGTGTTAGCTTCATTTTGTTTTACTCCTGCTGCCACAGCTTTGTATCCACTGTAGTAACCGGCTGGATCAGTTTTATATACGAGTGGACCAAGTTCTGGATCGTACGATATCAAAACCATGATACAACCAAGTGGTCTCATTTCAGCGTTTTGTGTATACACTTGATTAAGATCCGCCATGCGTCTGCATAGGATGTCGACTGGCATTTCATATCCATATTTGTAACGCCAAGCAGCAGCTTCATAGCGAGCCTTCTCTACTTGAGACTTACTATCGGCTATAATATATGAAAAGTGAGGTTATGTTAAGTAATTATATTTGTTGTTATTATAATTATGCATTTAAATAAAACTTAAGATTGTGTACATAAATTTTAATAGTTACCATATCTTCCAGTCATTACACAGCCAATAGCTTTCGTGATACGAAACAAATGTGTCACGGTAGCGGCATCCGTCATCTTAGCATCGGGAATTTTTTTTTGCGTGGCCACAACCGCGCAATCAAGGCCTTTTATTGCAACCGATGTACGATTTTCCAAATTAATTGATTTAAATGCATATTCTGTAAATGGATATTAAAATTATCACAAATGAATATGCAAGTCATAATACAAAAGGAATTCAATAAACGATTTAAATAGCTCACTTACCAACTTGATATAATCGTCCTTCTGGAGAAAAGATTGTAATATGTCGATCAAAACCAGCTGAACTTCCTCTAGACATTTTTATACGAGTTTAATATTATTTATTTAGATAATTTTTGCGAAGAAAATAATAATTGTTGTAAATTTCTAAACAGCGATGAAATGACAAATTGTATTATTTATTGGATTGAAGTTAGAATCGATTTGACAATACAATGATGAAAATAAATGTTAGTTCATAGATGGCAGTAAATGAATTTAAATTAAAAATTGTAAACGATAGAATTAATTTTTAATACATAATTATGTAATTTTTTACGGTCCAATTTGCTATTTTATGTAACGAAATTAGCCATGTTTATAGTAAAATTGTTTGCTGCTATTTCAAGGTCACAAACGAAAAACAAGTTGTTAGCATGTCCAAATTAAAGAAACTAGGAACATAACTATTTTTGTAAACTAGCATAATTATGCATTTTTGTTCAATAAAAAACAATTTAATTTCATGCATTAATATTATGTGCATAATTTGTTTCAACATAAAATTTAGTTTAAAAGAATAAACTCCAGATGAAACCGTTAACAGTCAGCTCCTTGACAATTCGTTTTAAATCCTGAACATTCAAAGCAGCAGCTATTATACATACAATATTCGAGTTTTGTAAACTACAATATGGTGTAAATGTGTCATAAATTAGAGATGTTCGGAAATTACTGAAACTCTGAAAAACTGCTTAAACAGAATCCATGCTAATCTAGTTAAATATTTTCATGCAACCGGACATAACTGTATTGATAATGACAATATTTGGTTTGTTACTTTGCTCCTTTAGGAAATTTTAAATAATACATATTTATATATTCATACTTTCATAGATAAATTCGGACCCGAAGGCATTTGCATGACCGCGAAAAATGTTACGACGAAATGCCAAAAAATTAATCAGCGGATTGTTTATCCGAGATTTTATTTTGCTCTGTATAAAAATCATAAATATTGTCCTTTCTTTTATAAAATGGCTATAAGAATAAATTCATGTTTTCGGATTAACTAATACTAACTTCTAGAAAAGCAGCTATAACAAATACACTACAACTAGTCAAACGTTCACTGAAAAAGTTTTTTAGATTACCCGGGGTCTACACTATGCAAATTTGCTGATATTTTCTCTCATGATAATTTATGTTTGTATGTGTTTTTTTCAATGTATTGTTAAATATTTGTTAAAAAATTATCATAACTGGGCATTTTACTCTCATGATAATTTCTTCGAATGTCAAATAAAATTCGGTGAATACTGTCAGAAAATTAGTAGGTTTTTAAAATCGTGAATATTTTTTTTATGCAGCTATGAAAAAAATGAAAACCATAGTGACTTTTCGTGAAAATTTCATGATAATTTTTTCGTGAAATAGCCTCCTGATAATTTGCTGAGAATGTCAAAATATGTATAATATACTTACACATACATTGGTAAATTTAATTTCATGAGAGAAAATATCAGCATATTTGCATAGTGTAGACCCCGGGTAAGTAACACGAATTACGATTGATGAACATAACAAAATGAAATATCATCGTATTATAAATAATGTAGTTTGCCATATGATTGTAATTGAGTACATAGCTAATCATTTAATTTTTAATCAAACACTTTGATTTTATTAAAATATTCTCAGCGCGAGCGTAATATTTCCTAATGTAAACAGAACTATGGGACCGCTCAAAATAAAATCTTTTTATTTTCATTTTCTGTCAGCTTGTCATTTTACAATCGAATAAGAGTGTATGAATTTTTACTTATAAAATTAATATAAATAATTATATATTCTTCAAGTCATTCTAGATAAAGTATATTAACTGATAATAAACTCTAGGAGTTAAAATATAGTTAGTTAATGTTCTATATATTTGAGTTTAGACGGAATTAAAATGCATAAAATTGCTGTATTTGGTGGTACTGGAATGACCGGTCAATGTGCAGTTAATCACGCACTCGAAAAAGGTATGAATAATTTACTTTACTTGATAAATAACTAATAACTATGAAAATCGATTTAATTTAGGTTTAGAAGTTAAAATGTTAGTACGTGATGAGGCTACTGTTCCGGATTCGTTCAAGGGAAAGGTCGAATTAGTCAAAGGAAACGTAACAAATTTAGAGGATGTTAAGAAAACAGTTGAAAATACTGATGCGGTCACTGTTTGCCTTGGTACACGTAATAGTGTTGCTCCAACCACAGAAATGTCCGCCGGCATGAAAAATATCACGCAAGCAATGAAGGAGCATAAAATTAAAACTCTATCAGTATGTTTGTCCGCGTTTTTATTCTATGAACCGGAAAAGGTTCCAAAAGTATTTGTCGATTTAAATGCCGATCATCAACGCATGTTTGATGTATTGAAGGGTAGTGATTTGGATTATAGAGCCGTACTTCCACCACATATTTCAAGTATGTTTATTATTAGACCGACAATGATATATTTTTGTATTCTAATTTCCTATTGTTTCAGGTGAACCGTCTGCCCCATTCCAGGTGCTCTACGATAAATCGCCAGGCCGTGCAATTTCAAAATTCGATTTAGGTAAATTTTTAATCGATTGCTTGGGACAATCCGAACACTCGAGAAAAGTAATTGGATTGGCTAATGTTAAACCGCCAGCATAGAAAAACCAGCTCCTTTTTGTTGATGAATTGCTTTTTTTTTTATTTCAAATATATATGATATGTTTATCAATAACGGTTTTTAGTACAGTAATATAATTATTAAATAGATACATAATTTCTTTTTACTTAATATTATTTTAATTACTTAATAGCTGCTGCGTTTTTTAGAATAAAACTTTTTTCATGTAAGTTTTCCGTGTCCCTGTAACTGTATTCGAAAATCCAAATGTAAAATTACCATAAATGGAAATTGGTTCACAAATGCAATATCCAAGTTTTTCATAAAATCGTTCTTGGCCGATAGTTGACAGGTAGACGTGACGTATTTTTAAATTGGTTGCCACATAAAATTCAGCATACCGCATTATTAGTGTACCTATTCCTTGGCCTCGGCATTCTTTAGCCACTACAACCGATTCCACGAAACAACTTTTTTTGTCGGACGGAACGGGTGTTATTTTTACATGTGCTAGTACTAGATTATTGTCATCTTTTGTTAATACCAAGTTGGTTGGAAGACGTTCTTTTGATGAGTCAAGTGATCGCATTCGGGCTACTTCACTCCGCGGCCATTCTGAATTTATTAATTTGCAACATTTCTCTTTTAATTCGGGAAATTCGTGTATCGGTACCACATTATATGGATCGGTGGAAACTGGTGGGCCTGGAAACTCAGGTTCGGGTAAACCCTGTATTAATTAATTAAGGGATTTCAATTAGTTACACAATTGGTTATAAAATAAAATTACATATACAAATTTAAATTAATAGAAGAGGGAACTTGTGATCGAATAAATTAAATATTCAAATTTGTTGATGTGAATTATATGCGATTTTATAATGTGTAGTTTATATAGAAAGTTTTAGTTATGTTTTGGATAGTTTTTTGGTGTGTCAATGCTGAATGTGATACAGAATTCCACGGGAATTGAAATACTTACTACTACATATTATAATAATATAAGAAATCTTAAGTAACATGACAGTCTAAAATAAATGAATTAATAATGCTAACTTGAAGCTAAATGGTTAAATGAAATGATTTTTATTCAAATTTAAATCAAAATCATTACAAAATTTCCAAGCATACAAACGCCTCATACCCTCTTTTTGCTATCTACACGTCGTTTAATACGGCGTATTTTTTTTATAACTATCTTCTTCTTAGTAGGCATTTATATAAATTATTAATTTATTTATGAGAAGCAGGATTAGTTGCCAGCAATTATAGTAGAAAGTCAAAATCATTTAATCTAAAATAAATTTTCAAAATCAAATTAAAGCTTATATAAAATTATATGTTATGTAAAATTAGTCATGCAATTAAAAGGAATACAAATGATTAAGAATTTAAGATTCTACCTAAAATCTAATAAATATTAGTGGTTTTATTAAAAATTAATCATGAATTAACAAAATTTCTAGTATATATACCATACTTATTGTGAGATTGTACCCGTACGTCTAGCAAGCATGCAGTTTTCATATGAAAAAATTATTTAAAAATTTTTGTTCTGCATTATTTTTCAGACTATAAATTATAGTTCCCTAATATACGCCGTGAACTTGAAATCTTCAAAAGGTCAAACCAATTTTTAATTGTCTTCAAATGCCAATATCTTGTCCTTCAAATATATATTGTATTATCCATACACTACATCTCCAATTATAAGTTCAAGACTCCAATTTTGAAGTTCCAGAGAACAAGGTATAATCTCTTGATTTTACATTCAAATCGATAGTAATCCAGATTCCGTTTATAATTTCATGATTCGAGCTATAAATATTTAAATTCTAATTTCTGGACTTCCAGTTCCTATATTCAACTATAATCTGCAGGCATTCAGTTTAAAACTTAAGATTCCGAATTTGAAACTCTGAACAAAAAATTCCAACATCGATATTTTAAATTTCAATCTTTAGATGACATATTCTTCTCACAATAATTTCTGAAAAGGTCAAATTTGGATTGGAGGAACCTGAGCTTGTTTTGGAAAAAGAAGATTGGATTTTATATGGAAAATGAAGAATTTGATTTGGAAAAGGATAAATATGATTGGGGAAAGGTTGCTTTTAATTTGGAAAAATTGAGTTTAAAGTTAAAACCCGATTAATATGTATTAACAAAAATTGGCACTGTTCTGTACTCAAGGCTACTGCATGTACGAAATTTGTCGAGACATTGAGCCATTTTTTGTATTTTACTATGGAATTATGGACACAGAAAAATCTTCAAGAAAAGCATGTTTATTTGTGAAGGGAGCCTGTTTTAAATCTGTATTTTATTATACAGCATCACTTGTTAAAGAAAACCTATACTTCGTTTCTGCTTTTTAATTTAAAAGAAGGTAGATGCCGACTCGATGGACATTTTGGAAATGTCTACTAGTTGAAACAAAACTTTCCGAATATTTCTCATTTTGTTATAGAACCGAAATCTGTCGGAACGGAATGTCGTTTGTTGTTTTACGCAATATTTCACGATATATAATTAATACAAAAGTTGAGAGCCACAACATTTGCTATGTTATAAAATAACAAGAATATCTATTCTATTGTTAAATTTAGAAACACACTAAACATATTTATAATAAAATAAAATCATCAAACAATCACCTGTTTATTAATTATTTAAAAAAAAAGTCTAAACAACTTCTTAATTCGTCCATTTCAATTCAACATTTGTTGAATCGTATATTGTTGATTGCGCAAGTTTATATTGATGAATATTTTTCGCAGCAATAAGTTGCGCTATGTTGTTTTGGAATTTAAAAATTTATGCGCAACATATTTAAAAACATACATTTCGTGCTGTATAATTATATTAATTAAAAAAATAAATTTTAATTTATCTAGATTTTAACAAAACTAAATAATTCAAATATATTTAGCATTCAGAAATTTATACAAAACCTATTCTATTTCTAGGAAAAATATTAATACGGTGCCTTACAATTTCAAGAAATACATTTCGATATATACTAGGTACCTTATTTTTAATTTTAGGTGTTAAAAATTGGATAATAAATTAAGACAAGGCATATCTTTTTTCGAAATCATGCCAAAGTAGTATCTACATATAAGTTTAATTATTGAAAGTTATTTTTAAAAGTAGATTCATGCAATTTAAAACAAATTAGCTTAATAATAGAAACAATTTTGTTATTACCGCCCGTTTTTTAAATGTAAATAACGATGACAAATTCTAAATTAAATTAAAACATTATTTTTTTGTTATTATTACATGTAATAATTCTTATTTTCATTCAAATAATTTTTTATATCAAAATTTTCAATTTCCATTCAACATTTTTTTCTTTTCCATAAATGGAATTTTTCCAATTCAATGATCATTATAAACAAAATATTTTTGACATCATAAAAGTCAAAAAAAAAAATATTGTCAAATAAAACGAAAAGTTTTGCAACTTTTTTTTTGGTTTCACATTTTTAATAAAACTAAAAACTTTAATATAAAATTAATTAAAAACACATTTGTTAAACAGTAATTTAATATTTTATTATTGTGAATAAAACAATAAATGTAAAATTTTCTTACCATTTAATAGTTTATTGCTTAAATGATAAAAATAAGTAAAAAATATAGTATTGTTGATACTGGCTCGCTACTATCAACCTAACCTATTTTGTATTGTATGTGATACTGAAAATATACTGTCAGAACTAAAAACATTGACCCCAATTATATTAGAATAAGTTCGTGTATTGTTTTGTTGTATATAAACGATTATTAGGAAAATTGTTTGTTTAGAAAAAAAAAATTATACAAAAAATCTTAATTAAAATTACTTCAATGGAGTTTGTTTTGATACTGAATTAAGATTTTATACAATTCTTGGTGTATTACTACTGCATTGCGCACCATTTGGCCTATATTTAATTGGTTCAAATTATAACATATTGGTAAATTACAGTGATACGAGTATAAAATGATATGAAGCATAGTGGTGGAAAATTATTGAAATAATTCTATTTATATGCATTAGATGATGCAGCAGCGCATTGGTTTGCCAATATCACAGGAAAATCCATTATGGATTTCATGGCATGACTCAAATTGGATACCGATATTAAATCCGACGAATGTTATGGAATATTTTTCAGAAAAATCTAACCCTTTCTATGATCGAACTTGCAATAATGAAGTTGTTAGAATGCAGCGTCAAACGGTGGATCAACTGAAGTATAGCGTGATACTCTAATGAAACAATTCCCAACACATATTTATGTTAAAATTCTTATTCCAGTAATATGACTGGTGTCGAATATATTTTACTCCATGTTCAGGATCCTATTTTGTACGTTATAAGGAAACAGCATCGCCATACACCGAGTGATGCAACTCCAATGGCAGATTATTATATTATCGCTGGAACTGTATATCAAGCGCCAGATTTAGCCAGTGTTTTGAATTCTCGATTGGTATGAAGTTTATTATATTGACAATTAACTATGTATTCCTTACTAGTGATATTTTCTATCCCAGCTGTCGACTGTGCACCATTTGCAATGCGCTTTTGAAGAAACAAGCTCATATTCACGGTATCACCCAAGTCGGGGGTACTCCTGGGATTTTAGTTCCAATAAAGCATGTAAGTATTCATCATTCGTGTGAAATCAGATTTTCAAAAACTTTCCTTCATTATATTTATCTAATTTTCCTCAATCATTTTGTTTTCAGTAACCGATAAATCAAAATCGCAGAGTAAAAAAGAAAACGAGAAGACGAAAGAAGAGCCAAGTTCACTATTTCAAAAGCAAAGAGTTGATATGCTACTGGGAGAACTATTACATAAATATCCATTACCTTCACCCACATCAATAAATCAAAATCAACCGGTAACTCAAAATGCTTCAACTCAGAATGGTACCAGCAATTCGAATACAGATGTGACTGATGTTAAACCTGATATATCGATAGTTAAACAAGAGCCTGTCGATACACTAACGAATGGTACAAATAATGAAAATGGAACTACTTCAGGAGATGGTAAAGAAATGAAAGTTGAGATTAAAAGTGAAATGAAACCACCACCTGAAAAGAAAATTAAACTTCAATAAAAATATAAATTCGTAAAAATAATTAAGCAAGGTTTTTTAATAATATGTATGGATTGCCTTCAAATTCCAAATATAGCATGATTGATGGATCATGATGAAGGATGATACATATCATGATTAAGACATACAATATTATATTACTAAATAAATTTAATACTATGTGATATAGATATATGAGTTACAATATTTCTAGGAAGCCAAAACGAAACCGATACAACTTTGTATTACATTGTCTAGAACTTGCATATTTCATTGTTCTGGAATCTTGCATTTTTACCAATTTTGCATCGGACCAATAGGTAGGTTGGGTACATAGTACATACATACATACTTCTAAATTCTCTATATTATTGAAAATTGGTCTAAATGGATTCGTTCGTACATGATTAAAAAATGCTTTGCAAATGATTTTCATTTCGCACTGGTTGCCTCAATGTATTAAAGCAAATTACAATAGCCGTGTATAAAAAGAAAAAGTTCTAAATTATGTCAAACAGAATTTGAATTTGTATTGGTTGAAAATTGGAAATACAATTTGGAAATGCAAATCACACAATTTTGAAAATATGTAATAACAATTCCCATATCAACACAAATTTGTAAATTCGTATTTTTATTGGATTAAAATTATGGTAAATATTCGAAGAACAATTTCGAAAAATTACAGTTAACTGCTAAAAATAACAAGTTAAATTTAATTTTATGGTGATAATATTGAACTAAAACATGTAATAATAATAACAGTGTTAAAGGCCATTACTGGCCCCTTACTGAATCAACAATCTGGCTCCAACGGTTTCGATCCTGAGCTTGGTCTTCATACTGTCTTAGACAATCTGAAGAGGCCAAGTTGTTCTCTACACCGTGGAGCCATCGTCGCCTGCAACGACCTCTGCGCCTACCATATGGTGGCTCTCCTTTCAGAGATCGCTGCACAATTCGTTCCGGATCAGCACGCAGAACGTGACCGAGCCAGCGTACTCGCTGAGATCTAACTTCATGTACAATATCGGGGATCTTCATCAGATCTCTGATCTCGAAATTGTACAGAGCTCGGTATGTACCATCTATTTCGCGTTTAGGGCCGTAAATCACACGCATGATTCTTCTCTCAAATGTAAGGAGCATGATTCTTCTCTCAACTAAAACATGTAGTTTATCATTAAATCTATAATATTTATAAATAAAAAATTAAATTCATTTGGATTTTACTGAAAAAACGAGAAAAGTCTTATCCACAACTGTATTCGAACTCGAACACAACAGCTACATGCTTGCAGAATTAACAAAATTTATAATTTATAATGTTTTCAAAATTTGAAAGTAATCAATATATGATTTAATTTAATTAGGTCCGTTGGCATTTTGAGTTAACTCGAATCATGAAAGATTTTACAAACAAGCTATATAAATCAAAGACACCATTCAAATTCGTTGTTTTAACATACATATTTTCAAAATAAATTTCGCATTCAGTTGGCCATGCTTTATGTATAATTTCTTCATTTGTTTTTTTCTTTCAAGTCGTTAAAAAAAGTTGACATAATAGAAAAAACTACTAGTCATTAGCCAAGCAAGCATGAACATCTTAAGTAGTGAATTGAATGAAAATATTTTATTAGATCTAAATAGTTTGGCATTGCCTACAAATGACGAGCATCAAAATCAATTGCCGGAAGAAACGAATGTAAAAATTTCGAACGAATCGGAAAATGTGGTCGAAGTTGCGGATGAAATTAGTTGGGATCAAATAATTCAATTGGCTCAAGATCGAACAAATGATGTATATCTGATGCCGGATGATAACAATCATCATGATATATTCACGCTTTTGAATATGGAAGGGAAAGAATTGCCATCGGGTAAAATTATGCAGTTTTACGTACAACTTAAGTTATATAATACTATTTTTTTTCTACAGACCAAACAATTATTATTGAGGTGATAAACTATAATGAAAATATTTCAAATGCTATTGAGGTCGACACAAAATTGGATATGGCCTTAGCAAACGAAGCAAAATTGTCTCAAACTATTAAAATAAATCACGAAGAGTCTCTATTGAAAATGCTTAATTCGCCTTGTTTTAAACAGCTTAAAGATAATAATATTAAGCTACAAACGTTTTTAAAGGAACAAGCCAAAATTGATTTAAAAATCCATAATAAGAAAGGTGATGGTCCATTTGAATGTAATCTGTGTGAACGAGTGTTTGTGCATGCGTCCGGATTGAATCGTCACATGGAAAAGCATACCAGTGAATATATACCAAACTCGAATATAAAGTACGTACCTTATCAACCGATTGTAAAGTGTACGATATGCGGCAGAATATTCGCAAATAACCATTCGGCTTTGGATCATATGAAATTTGATCACCAAGCCGAATATCGCGAAGAAATTCATTATTCCGAATTGGAGGTATTTGATGATGATGTCGTGCCTGAATGCATCAATGCATCTGATAACTACCCAGATGATTTGCTAATTATAAACGAGCTCATAGGAAGAGAATTAGGAAAGCCAAGTGCTGATGATAAGCTCGTTAAAATGTTCGAAGTTGTAATTTTGAATTGCGTTTTTCAATGTGAATTTTGTGATTATCTGTTTGGGGATGTTGCGCAGCTAATGCACCACCAAAAATCGCATGACCCGTTAAGCGGGTATGAATGCCGATCGTGCGATATATTTGTCGATACGCTGAAAGGGATTCTCTTGCACTGGCAAATTGAATGTATTTATCAAAGCGATCAATTTTATGGGTCCATCAAACTTCAACGCTACTATCTATGCAATATTTGTTTCGAGACTTTTAAAACTACTGATTTACTTTACAGTCACAGGTGAGCGTAACGAAAATACACCAAAATCCAAAAATTAGTTATATTTTGTTCTTTTAGATACGCCAATTCACATTTATTTCCTCGCATTTGCCACGCAACTGGAAAATTAAAAGTTATTTGTGAAATTTGCGGGAGTGTGCACGAGACGGCCAAATCCTTGGTTGATCATTACAACCAAAAGCATGTGACGGTAAAAAAGACAAATAAAAAAGTAAGTAAACCTGAACCGATAGTCAGAAGTCGCCAGTTTTTATGTGATGTTTGTGGTAAATCGTATACACAATCGAGTCATTTGTGGCAACATTTACGATTTCACCGAGGCGTTAAGCCGTTTGCATGCAGTGTCGAAGGATGTACTAGAAAATTTACCATTCGCCCGGATTTAAATGATCATATTCGAAAATGCCATACTGGTGAACGGCCGTATCAGTGCCTAGTATGTGGAAAACGTTTTCTCACCGGATCAGTATTTTATCAACATCGACTTATACACCGTGGAGAACGCAGATATGGATGTGAACAGTGTGGTAAACGGTTTTACCGAGCAGATGCTCTAAAAAATCATATACGGATTCATACTGGCGAAAAACCCTATCCTTGCGAATATTGCTCAAAAGCATTTCGACAACGTGGCGATAAAGATAAACATATCAGGGCCCGTCATTATGCGTTTCTTAACAAAAATATGGTTAAACCGAACGCAGTAAAATTTCCAATTGCGAACCATGTTCAAAACAAAGTTGTGTACGTCGGAGATGTGGCATTCCCCCAAAGCATGTTTCAACCGATGATCAGAGATATAGACTCGATAGATTTGAGTTAAACAATTATATTATAATATTGTGATTTTTTTTGTTATTAATTATAAAAATAAAATATAAAATGTGTTTACTTAATATTCCAGATATAGCATATCGTGGATTCTTTTCTTTCCTCTTTCAGGAAGCCCAAGTGTTTTAGTATTTGTATTCGTGTGTTAATCTTCTTGTCGATCAACCGACCAAGAGAGCGTGCTACATCACCTTGTGTAATGAATTTGCGACCGGGGAAATAATTCATTTGGTGTTGATACACATTCCAAAGATTTTTATCTGTCGCTTTAACAGCAGCTCGATTTTTATGTATTAACGTATATTTCTCATTGAAACATTGGATTATTACAGTTTCAAAGAATACATTTAACTCGTCTAGACTCTCTCGCCCTTTCATATATTTTGGCACAATATCAAACTGCTTCTGAGTCAATTGAGCCTCGAAATCCAGAAAGTTAAGCGATACCGGCTTCATTTTAGTAACGAACGGTGAATTTTGAAAATCAGATATGAACATGCGTGGTATAGCCTATAACACAAAATACAATTAATGATATAAAATCTATATACATTAGGAAGCTTTTCTGAGTTTACTTACCGGATTCTCGGCACTCACTTTATTTAATGAAGACTGAACATTCAAACTACTTAGTGGCTGTCTTACTTTTTCTACTTTCACTTCATTATGTTTCATATTTTCTGTAATTTCAAGAAGTTTAACAAACAATAACTGTTGTTTCTGTAGTTTCTTTAGCACAATTTTAGATCGAATTATTTGTTCCCCTTTCGCAATCGCAATCGAGGCTTTGATCTCGTTAGTAAGTAACTGCAATGATCCAGTTTTATTATCTAGATTCTTTAATTCGGGTAAAATGTTTGCTTTTTCAAATAGTAAGTGTATTGCATTATCAAATTCGTTAATTTTTTTTAAAGTATTATCGAATGTTTCCTCTAGATTTTCCATATTTGTTGACAGAACTTATATTTTGAATTACACTTCTGCATTAAAATGATTGCCCACAAGATTGTTCTTAAGCGAAACAACGTATTATGACTAACAAACAATGGACCAACTTATCGGACTTCTAAAGTGAAACTCCACTGTGTTTTATGAACAATTTTTTGAGAATTATTAATGTAAATGCTTTAACTTTGACGTAATTGTATGGATCCGTTACAGAATTAAAATTAAATATTGTTTCGCCGAAAGTATACTTGGTGGTTAACTAGCAGGTTTAGTTTTAGCGATGTTTATTTTAGAACGGGTTTTCTGATTATCACATAAATTAACAGAATTTTGAAATTGCTTGTTGGATGTTTAAAATCATTTGTATGTATTTAATTTTTTTAGTTCTGTTGAGTAGAGTACGGATGATTTGTTTATAAAAAAATTCTTTCTAGTATACACTCGCGTGAATTAATTTTTATTGTAGGTTTGCATTTGCACTTAGTACTAGGTTTGTCCACCCAATGTGCTACTCGTAAATAAAAATTATTTTTTTTCTGATTTCATCGACAAACTTTGATTCACGCCATTTGTAAATTCTTTTTTGTGAAAAATCTCGAAGTGTCAAGATGGGTTTCGCAAATATTTGGTATTCACATCCACGCAAATACGGCCAAGGCTCAAGATGCTGGTAAGAATTTGTTCTCATTTTGTTGTAGCAGAGATTAGAATTAATTAAATTACATAAAATTTCATATATTTGTGTAGTAATTAAGCAAAATATGAATCATGGCTTTTCCCCACGTGGATATTATATTTAATTTTGGTAATTTTTTCTATTTTTAGCCGGGCGTGTTCTAACAGACATGGATTAATTCGCAAATACGGTTTAAATATCTGTCGGCAGTGTTTCCGAGAATATGCAAATGATATAGGATTCAAGAAAGTAAGTTGTTCCAACATCAACATAACCTCAATATGATTTCGAAGTATTCTAATATTTTTCATTTTCTTTCAGCTTGATTAAACTGTAAATTTGTAAGAAATGCCAGTTAATTACAGTGAGGTATAAAAGTGAAATGAAAACAAAAATTATTTTAACAATTGTAATTTATTATAAATTTCTTCAAGTTAACTGGTAATAAAAAAAGTAAAAAAAAAATTCTATCGTATTACTAAATTATCAGTCCACTGTTTTATGAAACCAATGTTGCCGAAACTCTGTGTCATGCTGGTTAGTAATGCTAAAAGTGAGCGCTTTGGTGGGCGGCAAAATTTCTTGCCCGATTCTTGGCAACAAACATTTGGAAAGCAATCCAGTGTGTTGTTGCAAGGTTTTGGATGTGTATCGAATAGTGGTGGAGGTGGTGGTGTGCACTGTATGTACCCAGAAACAGCTTCAAATGCTAAAATATGTTTATTAAATTATATATGCATAATTATGATATGTATATCTAAAATTACGGTATGATAGCTGCCTTGCGGCCCTAAAAGGAGAAGAATCAAATTGTGGTTTAGCTGTTCTACAATATAATTTCCGACCGTCTGGGCAGCATACCCTTGGCCAACAATCTGAATCTGTTTTGCATGTTTGCAATTCCCACCAAAGTTCTGCTAATGGTTCGGTCGGACATTTTCTCGGAATCAATCCCAACAGTGCTGGAAAAATTAGAAAGTAAATTGAGTATTATGCTATGTAAAGTATAGATTATACTAAGCGTATTGACTTACGTTCATGTTTTGGTTCCACTATAGGTTTTAGTTTCCCTTTTACACATATCTTCCATCCATATTGCTTGCAACACTGGAAACTTTTCCCTAATTTTGAACATTGGCTATTTTTTTGACAACGTTGTGGAAATAGCTGGAATGGTGCATCACCGTCTTTGGGGCATGTATAATCAACGTTGTCGTTAGTTACTTTTGATTTTTTTGTACCAGGTGTTATATTATTTACACTTGATTTGGTAGTCACTTTAGATTTTGGTGTACTTTTAGTCATGCTAATTGTGGGTTTGGGAGTAGTTTGAATTTGAACCTCTCCAAGTGTAAGTTTCATGGTTGTTGGATTATCACTTGATTCCACTGTTGTGATTGGATTTGGTGTTATGGTATGTAGAGAAATTCTAATCGGTCCATCCTTTTCATCATCTTGTTCCAGTTTTATTGTTTCTGAAATGTAAGAAAACATTTTTATTATTAAACACATTCAATAATATTTTTACTTTATGATAATATGCAATTCGACAAGATTGGTAAGAATTTTATGATTTTTATTTCAGTGAAGAATTTGTTTTACAAAGTTCTATATCACCTCGGGCTGGCTTAGCTCCACTAGAGCACAGAGTGTGTGTAATTTCTATACATTGTTTGCCTAATATTTAAAAATCGTAGAGAGGTATATTAGGATATTCATAAATGCCATGGTTACCATGATCTGGATTGTAATTCTTTTGTGGTGCCTTTGCTATTACCGAATTAATTTTAAAATGCCTTAACTGTGGTATTTTGTTTCTTTCCTATACATACTTTCAGAACATTTCTAACTTTGTTTTTTCTGCCCAAATGTATTGTAAATTGACGCTTCATTAGTAATTAACTTTAATAATTATTTTATTAAATTGAAACAAATATTTAAAGTTAATTACTAATTACTTTTGCTATTTTAAGTAAATGATGATTTGTAGGTTGAGTCAATTGAAAAAAAAACTACAACCTAATTTTATATGAGATGTAAGTGAGTCGATATAGGCATCTAGAGTCATGTGCTTGCATGGTTGAGCTTATGAGTCTATAGTATGATACCGGCTTTTGTGGCAGAATGATGTTCCATGTAATTAAACATTTAACTAATATATTGCATTTAATGTTTAACTATAGTTTTTCTTTGATAAAGACAAAAAATTCAACTTCATATTGTTAAATTACAAAAAAACTTAATTTTACTTCCATCATTTTAATTCTTGTATATGTACATATGTATGTACTTTCAATTTCATTTCGCGTAAATTTTAAGTTAAATATGAAATTTATTAATCAATATACATACATAATTCATTATATATTTTGTTTATATAATAAAATCAATTACTCCCATTATTTTAATTTTTAAATTTTTGCTGTCGTAACAATTTATAAAAATTTGTGAAACTTAAAATGTTAAAACAAGTTAAACTTAAGTGCAGAAGTAAAGCTACACGAGATATGTTTTCAGTTTTTTTTAAATTGTATTTTTTACAAAAGTTAGAGTAATGTCTAAGAGAATTTATAAATCTCTGCATCTGCTGTGGTCTTCCAACAGTTTCAATTTAAGAGTAAAAAACAGGAGTTTAATTTAAGTGTGTTCAGGCACTGGTCAGAACTATTTTCAGGCTCCTCAGGCACTCCATTTATAAGAAAATGAAAACAAATGTTTTATGTAACAATTTCGTGATAATTTGAATTACTCATTTTTATTTTAAATTTCTGTGGTTTTTTGACCACAGAAACTAGTTAACAATTCAAATAATTTAGAAAACACCTTACATAAAAATAGTTTTATTATGCTCGAATTTGAAAATATGTATGTCAGATATCCTGTTATGGTGCATCAGAATTTAATTTCCAAAATTTAAAGTTAATATCTGTAGGAAGTTAATTTTATTAACAAACAACGAGCACTATGTTAATTTTTAAGTAAAGATAACTAGTTTTATCAAACCAATAACTTTTGCATTTGACTAGTTAAAAAATTTAGACTACAATCATTTAGGTTTGGGCGTTTGTTCCATGTTATTATATTATTTTTAATGAACTGAATGAGTTTGAAACAAATATTTACTGTTTTATAGTAACAATATAACTTATTACATTTAAAAAAGGTGTTTATGTAACTTTAAATAATATAATAATAATTATAATTCAATTTAATTAAAAAATAATTTCTTTTTGTACCAGTTAATCACTTTCAAATTTTTTTTATTAAATGGAAATCGTCAAAGATTCAGTTAACTAGTTTTTCAAAAAACCACATATTTGCTATTTACTTTACTATGTATCAAGTAAAAGTAAGGTGCTTATATTGAAAAATATTCAAGTAAAATCGACTGCTTGGCAAAAAATAAAATATACAAGAACTTGTGCGGCCGTGTGTTTGGTCGCTATGTATTATTATGGATATAATATGGGTTTGACGGTAATTCGGTATTGGTTCAATACGGATGAAAACTAGAAGACGTCAGGATTATTGCCATCAAAAATTCTAACAAGCATTCGAACAAACTAGGCAACGTATCTAGGTAGCAAGGTAATTTAATCATTGTCTCAAATGGGTAGTATGCTTACTTGATGATCTTGCTTTAAAAGCACGGAGAGTACCAGTACGCTAGCTCGATCAGAAAAAAAACCAATTTTATAAAAATACGTGCATAAAATGATCAATGCGATCATAATTGATTCGATTTTTAATATGGACCTTCACATTATACCATTTCTACATAAAAGATAGTTTATTGCACTATATATAAAATAATATATGCAGGATATTACCTCAATTTTAAAACAGATTAACGGTTTTCAAAAACAATAGTATCTATAGATTTATTAGAAAAAAAAATTACTAATTAAAAAATTTAAAAATAAACGTCAATAAGAAGGTCGGCCAGTTAAGAGTTTAAGATACATATTATTATATAGTTATGACAAATGCAAAAAAAATTAGGTAAATATAGAGTTGATTTGATTAAAGTGTAATTTGTAACGATCTAGGCCGAGGTGGACTTCATAATACATACATATATGAATATAGTCATAATTCGTGAACTTACAATATATTTGCATCATATATACGTACGTACCTTAAATGAAACGTAATAATGAGTTGGTATTTTTATGGTAATACCGCCTAATTATTTATTATGCAATCTGATGATTGATCGATTCGTGCTTATGAAAATATCACATTAATTACCTAGCATAAACCTAATTTTTGATCAACAATCTACCACGCAAACATTTGAAATATTGGTTGGTCTTAAAGTCGACAGTAAACTTGCGTATTTTTCGGTCAATTTAAAATGAATATGCTTGCTTTCCAATGTCACTTTTTATGTGTGTTGCATAAAATTAAGTTAAATCATAAATGCCAAAAGTATTAGTTAACCAATTATTTGTTCAGCTTTCTCCAAAAACTTTTATTAGTTTATTGAATTATTATCACGTATTCCAGGGCATTGCGCGTAAAGGTTAATAATTTACATCTTTTACAAGTTTTCAACTCGAATGCAATTACTCAAATTATTTGGATGTTTGTTTTATTATTTTTCAGTTTAATGATGGTAATTTTATTGTTTTCAGTTTTTTGAACTCTTTATAAACAATCATGGTATTTTTATGCAGATACTCGTTTATGTTCCAAGGTTATTTATGTGCATTTTATGTTATAGTAATTTATTATTTAATTTGTGTTGACATATCTATTATATTCTCATTTTATCGGGTATGTGAACAGTAGGTCATAAAAATGAAAAAAAAAAAACAAAACTAATAAATATTGAAATCGGATGTGGTATAGTGTGGTAGTGACAGACAATGTGTTGAGACGTAACTAAATAGTAACTTTCTTTTATAGCTAATTTTCTGTCCATATATTCAATAATTTTGAGAATTAAAACTTGTTTACCCTTAACAGTTCATAATTCGATAAAATTTCAAAAATTTATTTAAGTTTTTTAAGTAATTTGTTTTAATTTGCATTCAAAATTTTGTTCTCCGATTAAGCCCATTTTTGGTTGAATGGGTACGTAAATAGGGCAGAATTATCGCATTTGGAGTGAGGATAATCCACAAGGTTTTGTCGAAACACCATTACATCCACAGAAAATTACTGTTTGGTGCGCTTTATGGGCTGTAAACCTATGATCCCAATATGCCATAGTATATAAAATAGAACCTGGTGGTCAACCATATCAAATCGCTTAGATATGTTAACAAAATGAGTAGCTACACACATTAGATTTATTGAGATCTTTATGCAATGGACTTATATGTATGTGCAATTAAAGCATCTTCAGTATCAAGTTCAGATCTAAATATGGTAATAATTCTCAGTGCTCAAACGATAACCGTTCTTAAAGAGTGAAATCTTAGAGAGTAGTATTTCTAAGGAAACAGAAAAATTCGCGATATATTACGATTAAATAGAGCACTGAATAGCGCTACTCAATCCAACTTGGTCAGTAGACCATTTATCTTCCAGAGAGATAATTATATTAAACACCTCTATTGAGTAGATAGGGTGAAAGCAGAAACTAACCTAATGAAAATAGGTTTATCAATATCAATTATATATGATCAAAATTTGCTTGAACAGAATTATTAAACGTGGCTGAATATTTGCTACAACATTGCAGAAATTCGAATTAAAGTTATAAGTAATGTCAATTTCATTAAGAGAGGCGTCCTTATTAAGAATTTCATTCTAGAGACTATTGGGTTTTACCATTGTCATAAAAACGTTGAAATAAAAATTCGCAAGATAGTATTCCATTTTAACCTCTTTAAATAGTTTTTTTTAAGTCATTCGCAAAACTGAACTAGCGTGATTTGTTCAAGTAATTATTTAGATTATCATTCTTAACGTTTTTTGTGTTAATTCTTGAAAGAAGAAATTTGCTAAATCGTTTAAATTTTCTAGGAGAACTAATTGAAAATTTACATTAAGATATATATTGATCTAAGGTTCTAAAAAAATCACAAGGTCGTCTGAGATATCGGAAGTATCTAAAGCTGAGCGTCACGATTCATTAAGTAGCAAATTAGTAAATCAAAATAATTCAAAATGGGGGTCGAGGAATTTATTGCCAGAATGATGAAAACAGCACAATGATCAGTAATTCTTAAACCTATCACAGATAACGATATCGTAACATTAGAACTAGTCTAGTGTATTCAATCAAAAATTCACTTCAGTCTGTAATGCACATTGCACAATATCGAAATATTAAAATTATTTAATCTTATATCAACCAATAAGACATCAAAATTAATTTAGATAGTTTAGTAAATAATTCTTTAAGTGAAAAACCAAGATATCGCAGCAATAAATACACCAAGTATGAATTTACAAGTTTAATTTTACAAGTTTCACTATAGTGATAGGCTTCAAATGTTTTTAAAGATCTACTAGAGCCCACGATCATCATTTTGAAAAAATGGTCAGTTTGTTTATAATCCTGTAAATTTTATCAGGTTCTGGATAGCCTCTAGGGAATTTATTTTGCGAGAGTTTGCCATTCGACTTAAATGTTACTTAACGGTACATATTTAAACGTAGTTACGTAACGTAGAGATTTTTTGTGAACATTCATATCAAGTTTACAAATGGCCTAAAAACCGTTCAACGAACTTTTGTTTCAAATATGGATAGTCATATCACATTTAAGCTTAGCTGTAGATTCGACATAAACACTTTATATACATTTTAAATCAAATCCTACTGTTTATACAAATATCATGAGATCAATAATCTTAGATTATATAGACAAAAATGAGGTTAAAGTGTATTGTAGAAAATATTGTTTTAAAAATAAAAACAATTGGGCACTTGATCTAACAACTAATATAATTGAAGGTCATATACACATAAGACCTACTCATAATTCACAAAGTTGTTTTTATAAATTGAGCACAACAGTTCACGGTTCACGAAATAACAAATATACATTTCCATTTCAATGCACATCTGCTGTTATAACACTCTTAACGGAATTGCAGACAGTTTCTTAATTAATTTTTTTTAAATAAATCTTTCCATTTCACTTATTATAATAAATAGTAGGTACCTTCTACATACATTACTTAAATTTGAACAATGCATTGTATTTTTAATTTTCATTTAATATATTACTTAATTTAAGTTTTACATAGACTTTTTAAATTTTTATTAACAATCACACCAATTTCTTACCACTTTCATTTAATTTTTTCACTTGTTTTGATTTTTGAGTTGTTGTAGTCGTTGTCGCTGGCGTTTTATTTACGTTTGCACAAAATGTATCGCGACACAAGCATAATATGATTAACACAAAATAAAGTAGTAGTAGAAATTTCATTTTTATTATGATGTTTATAAACAAAAACTATTATAAAAAATAATTTTATAATACATTTATAACGATTTATGCGTTCATACTATTTTTATAATTATTACACACAAGACACAAATAAATTCTAGAACATCAGAAATCGATCGATTTTTTTTTACTTTATAAATAATAAATATTTAAATACACGATTTATTTTAATTTTTTAACTTTTAAAAACTTAAATTATTAATTTTAATATCACGGCCCAAACTACTTTTTATTTCAAACTTTTAAGTATTGATTGTACGATTTAATTTTTCATATTGAAAGTGAATGTTATTTCTTATAACCGTATAGAGTAAGTTGTATGGAATGAAAACAAAAATGTTGAGAAAAAAGCTCGTGGGGAATATACATTTTTTTTACCTTGAACATGGTAATTATTATAACTTTGCTTTAAGAAAAGTAAAAAATCAAATAAGCATACTATTTTTGTAGTGTGACTTAAAAGAGAAAAACTGTTGAGATTGAATTATACGTTATGGATAGACTGTGATTTTTGTGTTACTTCGTCTTAACTTGTCTTTTAACATATGATACAATAAGAGTATGAGCGCATTATTATTTAATGATGTATTATCTCGTAACGTCAATAATAGTAATTATCGTTATTAATTTGAATTTTGTTGTTATATATTCAAGATGTTTCAATAATAATATTAAAAAGTAAATATAGTTTTGGAAATTGGAATGTAAATTATTTTTTTATATGTGATATGTGCCAATTATAGGTTCATTAAGGTCAACCATTATTGTAACATGGTACAAGTGTTTTGAAATTTATAAATAATAATAACAGTTTTTAAAAACCATATTACTGGCCTCTTACCGTATCAACAATTCGGCTCCAACAGTTTCGATCCTGAGCATGGTCTTCATACAGTTTTAGACAATCTGATGAAGAAGCCAAGTCGCTGCACAATTCGTTCCGGATCAGCATGCAGAACGTGACCGAACCAGCGTACTCGCTGAGATCTTACTTCTTGTACAATATTGGGAATTTTCATCAGATCTCTGATCTGGATACTGTACAGAGGTCGGTATTTGCCATCTAATTCACGTTTTGGGCCGCAAATCGCGCGCATGATTCTGCTCTCAAATGTAAGGAGCCATTTATCGTACTCATCCATAAGCGCCCAACTTTCACATCCATACATAACAACGGGCCTGATCAACGCTTTGTAAAGCTTCAGCGTCACGTTACTTGATAGGTGTTTACATTTTAGCAGTGGCCTTAGAGGATACAAAGCACGACTACCAGCCGCTAGTCGCGCTTTAATATCCTCTCTCACACTGTTATCGTGAGTGATAAGAGAACCCAAATATTTGAACCTCCTCACTCCCTCAAACGTGTGGTGGCCACTACTAAAATCTGGTGTGCTATTATCCCTATAACAATAGATCATGTATTTCGTTTCCAACAGAAGCTGAAAACACTACAAGCGGATCAAGTATATCTTTAACTCGGGTGTTCGACAGGGAGATTATATCTAAATATTACGAGCCATTCATTACAAAGATACCCATAACAAGATATAAGGCTGACCGCGAAATATATTATCAAAATAGTTATTATAATTTTGAAATAACGCAGACAGGAAATTTATCTCACAATGGCAAGATGCATCCCTCTATTACAAAATGGACATTATTTAACACCATTCCTATATAGCGCTCACCATTGACAGTAAGAATATTACCATTTTCGACGTCAATAAACAAGGTCTAATGGTGATTTTTACAAATCCATTGCGCCAGAAATGAACTTCATCCGAAACACTATGACCAAAACTAACTAAACTCTTCAACATGCCGATTTAAGAGTATCAGCCGATCATTATACCGCTTCAGATGAAAGTCATAACGCAAAATTCACCATGTATAGTGATCGCCGACAAGTCGAGATGTTGAAGACAATATACGTGAAACTGAGAAGTAGAATTTTCGTTCATTCCCAGCACCGATATTCTTCCTTGCGGATCCAGTTCGACGTCGTATAAATGTTTCCAATGAACAAATTATTTCAAATATTTAGCCAGATTTGAAATATATGTACAGTAATAATTAGGGGCTAAACAAATACATAAAGCCACCTGGAAAAGACAAAAAACAATAAAATAGCTTACGCAGAGAGCTTCAATCAATCCATAATTTGGACATAGCATTAGGCTTTTCAATGTAGATTTCAGAGACAAGTTTTCGAGAGAAGGATTGAAGGTATAAAAAATTTCAAGAAATGGACTAACATATAACATCGTAACAAATATTACACACACAGCTAGAAACAAACTGTACTGGAAGCATTCGATCACTCAATAACCTTAAATGCAACTAGAAGATAATAAACTAAAACAAGAACAACGTGAAGAAGATGAACTTAAACCACGCACACCAAGCGTTAAAAAGTCATCATTAATTCGTGTTAATATCTCTAAAGAGGCTACTGTAAGTATATAGTTAAAGACAAAAGTAATAGAACAGAAATGTAATAGTTTCAATTATTAATAATCAGCAATTTGCCATAAATTTAACACTTTTTTGGTGATTTTGTACTCTCCCGTTTGTTTCGCACATTTTACACACATGGACGGTGAGCACTCATAAATATCAATTACAAAAACATCAATAAGCGATGAAGAAATGTTTCACTAGAAAATATGATTAAAAGAGGAAAGAAAATGATGTGATTTAGTTTTAAATTAGAGGTCGCTTTTGAGAATATAAGGTTATGGAATATCATTTCATTCAAATGGATGCGTCGGTTGGCATTGAAATAGCACGTCATGTAAACCAAATTTTCCTAATATATTATCGATGGAATGTAGCCCATTTCGAATATATAATATAAAATTTCACTATCAATATCGTGCTTAAGTGCCTGAATCGTTTTAGGACTACCAGCGTAACCTCGATCTTTCACGGCAACCACAAAAAAAAGGTTCAACGGAGTCAAATCGCAACTGCGCAAAGACCAACAAACGTAGTCACGTAGCGCCATTCTGCTGAAATCAGAACTCGTCCAAGGTAAATTAATCAATTTCTAGCCAAACTAATCGGTTATGCCTTTGAATCGCTTATCGTTGACCGTAATGCTGTTGCCAACTTCAATATCGACAATGTTTCCAATAATACCACTCCATTCCAAATACCACTCGATTCCAAAAACCACTCCAAATTCCTAACAGTGACACGCTGAGGAGCCATTAGCTTCTCTACGACTATGTGTAGGTTTTCCGGGCCCCAAATACGGCAGTTTTGCTTAGTGCATTATTTCGACCGAAAAATCAAATTTCGCACTCGTTTCGGCAACACAACTCTCACTTTTGAACACCTAGTTGAAAAAGATAACGCCCACACTTTATATAAATATAATCAAAAATGAACTATCTCTGATAGTTTTAATATAACGTTCATCGAGTGGTAAAGTTTAAAGTAAATAACTTAATTAAGTAATCCGTGATAAAACTGTGTGTAGCGAAAAAATGTAGAATATTTTGTTAAACTACAGGCTCGTAAAAATATGAATTAAAAAGGATATATTTTAATAAAAATTGATGAAGAAACAAATTAGGGCGTTGTTTTTATTTCATAATTTTTTCATATTTTTTAGCTTTATGGATTAACATTCTACATAATGATCTTTATTAACAACCCGTGCATGTTGATATAACATTTTTATGATAAGTAATATATTTAATACCTATCTATATTGGTAAAATAAATTAAAAACAACACCACGATTTTTTTTTTCATAAAATCAGATAAACAATTATATAAATAATAAACATTTATATATGTATAATGTTAATAACCGAAAGTTACACGTAATATTCGATTTATCACTTTGACCGTAACAAATAATGTATGTACAATATATTGGATGTCCAAATGTTGGATGTGCTTTCTTCTTTTGATCATCGATATGTTTGTATAAAAAAAATGTTTTATGTTGAATGTGATAATTTCTGATTTGATTTGTTTAACCGTAATAAAAATTATCGAACTATCGTGTTTACTATTTCTCTTCACAGAGAGATTTGTTAAGCGTAATTCAAGAATTATCACAGAAAGTGAAATAGTTACCAATAGAAATATTAGCGGAGTTTCGTTTAGTATTAGAGATGCAAAAAATATCTGATATATTCAACGGGCCGCAGAGATGCTGGATAAAAGACCAACTTTTAACTTATTTTTACTATTGAAAATAATTTTGTATAGTATTCTTACATTCATTGTTTAAATGAAGTAGTGTAGAACTGTATAGAGATACGATAGAAGATAATTATGAAATTTTCAACATAATATGAAATTATGAATTTTATTAATGTCTTTACAGTACATATTTAATTTAAACAATGAATGCTATATACACAAAAACAATTTTAATTAATAAAAAATTTCTATACTATTGAATTGCGTACGAAAATACCTTTCGTTTGATGTGTTACATAACTTGACACCTCTAAAAAATTTGTCTCTTTATCCAGCATCAAGATGGTTGAATATAGATCCACTTTGCGCCTCGTTAATGTTTGAATCTGTTTCACATATCGAGAAAATTCATTTAAGTTCCATTTGTCAAATTGTAAATCCGTCACCTATACATTCATCCATTATTATCTTAGGAGTTTTGTGACCTGAAACTTGTGACACGATAACTTGGAAATTTTTATTTGGTTGATACAACCCCATGTAATCCCTTCAACAATTGTTTACAATTCGTTTTCTGTGTGAATAAGACATTTTCTCATCATCGATTTGGAATTTTAATTGAAAGTGTTGTTACAAATAGCAAGTAGACAAGATTGCGTATACATTTTTGAAATCTTTTTCTTGCATATAGATCATGCTTGATCATGCAATAGCATGATCAGACAATTACTGTACCATTTTAATAGTAAGTGTTTTAACCGAAGCGATTTTCAGGCAAGGTGAATGAGCGTCCCTGACTATGGGGTCTGATCATTTTGAAATTTTAATAGAAAATGTTGCCCAAAAAGTGTACACAATTGAAGATTAATGAGTTGTCTTCGAATTTAAGAAATTATACAATAATTTATAGGCTTTAGTGCATTAGGAGTTTTCAAGCCATTACAAATATCACTAAAAATGTAAAAGAATGCTCCTGATACTTTAACATATTCATATCGAAAGTCTGGGAAAGTTACGCATTTACAGAACAATGTATGTACGAACTTAAAAAAACTAAATGAGATCGCTTGATGTTGAAGTGTATAGATGATTAGGCTTAAGTTTATTAAGTAGTAAAAATTAAACGGAGTATCGTGGACATGAATTTAATCACTTTGAAATTTAAATCGAAAGTATTCAAATTTAAAAATGTGTACTTATATATACGCGAGTGCTACGCAATTATTTGCTTAACAAAAGTTAGACTGCCAAACAGTTTAAACAGTTTAGTTATTTTAAACGATTTCTAAATTTTGAACCAATTCTTCTTCATTTGATCCTAAAAAACTTTCGAGCCAATCTCAATTTTTCTATAAGAGAGGCTTTTAACTTATTTGGTAATTATTAGTTTGTCATATTTTCCAACTTTGTAAAAAAAACAATCGATTACTGTTGGTACTATTAGATTTATTGTTTATTTAATGAGGACGCATGCGGCTCTGTATTCGTCTTTATATCTGAAAATTTCAATGTTTCTAGCCAGCCTGTAAATTGCCTATATAAGTTCTCCACTCCAACAAAAGGTCATAGAAGTGTATCTGTAGAATTACTTCGAAATTTAATAAACTTCTTAATTTATTTTAAAATGAATCTAAACCGTAGTGATATGATCTTTATATTTCAGTTATAAATAACTAGGCAACTTTCAAATATTCCATTTTAAATCTAAGTACATATATACATATGGGAACCTTCGATAAAAATTCACTTAACAATATCGTGAAGAAGTAAAAAAAATGATAGAGAATAAAAAAAAAGTGATAGTCGACAATGTTTCAACATACCGATTTATCGAAACATTACATGCATATTTGTCTTATGTTAGAACAACTATAAAATTAATTATCTTTATACATAAGCTGGTTATATCGTATGTGATCATTTGAAAGGTTTCCACCCGAAATATTTCGAAAACCACTCATAATTTGGTGATATATCTTTCACACAAAAGTTGTTTGGTTTCAAGAGGAACAATACATACTATTTTTAGCTTATGATTGTCTTGAAAGGTTTCAACATAAACATATTGTGTCTGATGGCTGTTTATTCTATGAAAAATCTAAACATTTGTTGTGACGAAATTTGCAAATATCGATGAGCTAAAAATTAGAATTACAGCACCCTGTAGAAGAATGTTAAACAAAAGAACGGTTTGGAAAAGTGAGAAGCTATACGTTTCAGCTGTAATGGAGAGATTCATTTTGAGATTCTACTTTAAAATTTAAATTTAAATTAGTCTTTGAAAATAAATATTTTAGTTATTCTTTATGAGCTTTATGATCAACTAAAAAACTTAACTTCATGTTATGTTATTTGATTTCTTCGCTTTGCCTTGAAAAAATAAAATTTTATAATACGACATTTGTAATTCAAGAATATCCTTTAATATCACGGTAATTTGATAATATTTTTAGAATTTAAAGTTATTGAAGTAGTTGACCTTGACATAACCTTCAAGACCCCCATTAAATAAAAATCAACCGTGGCGTGTATTGCTCTTTTTCTTCTCGAAAATGAACAATTTGTGTGTGGAACATTTCTTCAGTGTTGTGTAGTCGAGATATTTCGTGTGGAAGTTATATATTATGCAACGAATCAATCAGCAAACGCAATTCACCGAAATCGAAAATTACAAAAAAAAATAAAAAATATGTACACCGGTATCGACACTTTTTTTTTTATTCATATCTTTGATTTAAGAAGCATAGGGCGTCTACTAGACTTGACTATCTGACTTTATTTGGAGCTCCTCCCTTGTTTTATCGAGCATGTTAAATATATTGCTATGGTTTTGTTAATGAAGTGACTATAATTTCTTCTTCTGCGCCGGCTGCCTGTCTGTTTTGTTACAGTACACCCAAGAAGATTGTTTCAGTATCATTTCCTAATGTTTATTTTGAGCTGGATTATTTTTATCGGGATGCCCATTTCGATCGAATCGAAGACACGTTCGAAGTGCATTCGTTGTACCGTTCTACAATGATATACTGATTGAGTTGATACGATCTGTATAGCTTCTTCCTGGCCCAAAGCCAGCTTGCTCGTTTCTTATATTTTGTTTGAATATACTGGTGAGATTTGTGCAAGATTTGTGATCATTATTAATATTTTCATTGTACTGTTATCACCAGTGCTTGCATTTTCTTAGGTCGCCATTTTTTCGAATGGAGCAGATGTACACAGCGATCAACTGGTAATAGCAACTTTTAAAGTCCAAGTCAAGCCGCTGTATAAACACACATGAAAACATATCGGAGGAAGAGTAACATTAATAGATTGAGAAACACTGACACAAATAATAGATTTATAGAAATGCACCCACTCAATCTAGCAAGCAATGAACCCAGTGGGTCAACTAGAATGAGAGCAAATAGAAGATGTCTATATCAAGACTATTACCAATGTGCACGACTACCAAGGCAACACCACACAAAACCATGGATTAGCGATTATACGTGGAAAAAAGTCGAGGAACGTCGTCAACTCAAGTTACAACTATGTCACCAAGATACGACGGAAATCCGAAGGAAATATGAAAATATATCTCAAAGTGGAAAAGATGGCACGACGAGACCGCAGAAAATACACAGAAGACATTTTCGTAACTGCAGAGAAAGCAGCTGCAATCAGAAACACGTGCACACTACATCAATGTGTATGATGGGTCACCGGAAAATACACGAACATTCCACCCATAAAGGATCTATCTGGTCAAACCTTAACCACACATCAGCAGCAACTAAATAGATAGAAAGAACACTTTGAGGAAAACTGCGTAGAAAATTACGAGCTCCCAGGGTGCATTTATAACGAAATTATCCACACCCATCCAGCGACGGAGCGGGAAGTTAGATTTGCTACCCAGAAGCTAAAAAACAATGAGGCCGCTGGCACAGACAAGATACCAGCTGAGATATTCAAGTGCGACACATCTATAGCAGCAGAAACTCTAACACCACTATTAGCTGACATATGCGGAATACAGGGTAAATTCTGCAAAAATGGAAAGAAGGTTTGACCATAATATGTAATCCCACAGAAAGGAGACCTTAGAGAATGCAAAAACTGGTGAGGCATACCCCTCCTCAACAGTACAATAAAAGTATTATAGCGATGATCATTCTCGAACGAATATCTCTATCAACAAACCAACACCTGAGAAATGTACAAGAGGGCTTTAGGCCAGGTGGGAGCTGTACAGATCATATCAACACGATCCGTATCATCATAGAGCAATCAAATGAATGGGACTCACAACTATATGTACTCTTCGTGGACTTTGAACGGGCATTTGACTCAATCAACAGAGGCGCAATCTGGAAAACACGTTGTGAAATAGGCATGCTAAAGAAAATAATTGAACTAATACAAGAAATGTTTCGGGATGCCGGAAACAAGGTGTGACACAAAGGAAAGCAAAGTGACAAATACTTCAACTAACGAGGAGTAAGACAAGGATGCATACTATCTACACTACTGTTCCTGATAGTACTGGACAGCGTAATGCGCAAACTTTCTGCGGAATTTTCTCAGTATTCCACACTTCAGCTAAATAATAGTGATTTAAAGGTTTCTGCTGATGTAGATGCGTCGCTATTGAGAAATTCAGCTGATATATTATCAATGTTATTTGCTTTATTATTCCACATTTTCTGTATGTCTCTTTTAACTTCCCGCTCCCTTGGTAGATGGGTGTTAATAGTTTCGTTATAAGTGTCACCTATAATATAGCTGCTCCTTACTTTGTTCGCTATTTATTAAATTGATTTTCATTTGTAGTTCGAATTTCCGCGTTATTTTGGTGGTACGAATGCAGCTTTAGATGACGGCGTGCCCCAATGATTTCTTTTATTTGTGTTTTTCAAGTTTCAACCTATCGATATTCAATTTTCTCTGATTAGTTTTTATGTGCTTCGCAGCGGTTAGTTTGGTTTAGAATTCTCTATTACTAGAGCACAAGGTCGATTTCGTTTCTGGGTTTGTCATCATTATCTGGTACTGATATCCAAGTATATAATGTTGCATGGAAACTTTCTGCAACCTATATATGAATAACTGATTAGTAACACAGTAATTGATGAGGAATCCATTATTCATTTTTTCGTAGATACATAGCATTGGATTATAATTGTATTTCTTATTTTCAAATGAAATCTGGCTTCATTTATTCTGCTACTGTCTGTGTGCGAATCGGTTAAAAATTTAAATACTTTAACTATTATAGATAACCATGCAGTGCTTACTTTTTTCTAGCTGTTGTTAATATTCCTATGCCTTGTTCGTGTGTATCGGAGAGAACGTCAGATTTTGTATCTTACTTCCTTTGGGCCTAATATTTTGATGTCGTATCGCTTTGCCGAAATCGCTACATCGGTTATAATGAAATCCGAGTTATTTGATGGTTGATGAATGAGATTATAAATTGATTTGTCGATAAAAATCTTAGAGTCCTAGAATTTTCTTTTTGAATGAATCTGGTATATCCAATATTAGCGGAATACTCCCACTGATCACCTTTATAACATGAAATGTTTTTAATATTAACTGACAAGCTGGTGAAATAAGGTCCTATCAAGCCTCTCGATGAATCGTAATTGTCTATTTTAATAGAAATCAACCTGCGTTTAAATTATTCAACAACCTTTTTGTTTGCATAAACTTTTTTTTACATAATACATTAAGTCTTCAATATTTTTAACATAAATTTCCTACGATATCTAAATTTAATTCTGCGTCTTAAAATAACATTTATTTGGATCTATGATCAAATTCAAAGATTATATACTTTCTAGTCTAGATCAACCTCGACACTATATCGACTCAAGTCAAAATTCATTCATTACTTGTCCTATCAAGCCAAGAAAGAATACAACGTGAAAGAATTCAACATTATGCAATTAGCATAGTGGAAATGGATTTTCACATTTAAATTTAAATAAATGGTAAGTAATACCAAACACAGTACATGTAATACAAAACGAACTTGCGGAAAAGTAGGTAAAATGCGAAATCCATAAAAATTTAATTAAATGCCAATTTCTGTATCTCGAAACAGCAGAGTAAAAATTGTCTTGTACGTATATACTGGTACATACAGCAGCATATACACTTTCACTATATATTACAAGACGGTAAAACTAGTTTTGGAGAAGATAATAAAACTTACTGTACAGTAATTTTATTTTTATCACAAAATAAAACAAATTGATTTAAATATTGGAATTGATTCGATATTGTTAGTACATCGCCGTATTTATTGGTGAATACATTACTGGTATTGTGTGAAAACGCTGTAAATATTTAGTTCAAGTATCATGAACATGTTTTACATTAAAAAAAAAAATTCTGTTTCATAAAGTAACGATTTAATCGAAATACAAAGAGTTGTTGTTATATAATATTTTACCAATCACCTGGTGAATGGATTTTTTAAAATTATTCGGACAATTTTTGTATTAAATGTGCAGGTAGATTGTAAATAATAACTTTTTTTTTGGTAACATTCTAATTTTAGTTTGATTTGTCAATAATGCCAATGAAGAGTGTTCCGACCGGATATTTATAGTATCAGTCATATGCATAGTAAATGTAATTATTGATAATTCTGTTTTAATTAATAGTTAAATTTCGCGATTATTTCCATACATGTAAAAAGTGTTCCTTTCTCTTGTTAACAAAGATTATTTATGTAAGAAGTTGGGTTATAATAACTAAAGTATATATAGCTATTCTTGTGTATGCGGTATGTATTGCAAATGAAAGTTCAAATCGACTGTTAAATTGAGTATATATACGAGTATATAGTTGAAACTAAATCAATACTTTGGAATTTGAAAAACTTTAAGATTAAATGTCTCTCTAGTTCCGGTCTACATAGTTTTATGAGGTTTTTTAAGCTTCTAAGTTTAAAGTCATCCACCAATTCATTTTGATACATTGGCTATAATTTTCAAACCCACCCCAATACTTTTTGGGATTCCAGTGTGATTGGCAAAATGCTTGATGGTATGATGGTATGAGAGAAAGTTATGAAACAGAAAGCGGTGTGAATATTTACGTAATCAAGGATTGCACCTTCTTCACGAATCTTCTTAATGATATCTGTAATTCCTCTTTCCAATTTACTTCCAACTATATACTTAATAACAGGTTTTCGTCTCTTGTGCTCTCTGCTCATGTACTTAGGTTAGGTTAGGTTAGGTTGAGTGGCTACTACGGCGCACATAGACCGATGACGGTCCGTTGTGATACCACAGGATCTTACTTTTCTATTACCTTTATGTGAACCATAGTTTGAACTACTTATGTAGCGAGATATATCTCGCACCTTACAGTTTTCGAGATCAGAGAGGCAGTTCAATAAGAATCTACCTATATATTTATGTCTTTTGTGTGCCAAAGCCGGACATGAGCAAAGGAGGTGGACTACCGTCTCTTCCTCCTCCTCGTTCATACAGCTTCGGCAGTCAGTCAATCATTTGCTTCTAGACCTCGCATGTTCTCCAAGTAGGCAGTGTCCTGTGTGTATCCCCACGACCGTTTTTAATTTACGTCTGCGTAGGGAGATCAGTGTGTTTGAGCGTTTCAAGTCCAGGTTTGGCCTGACTTGTCACCTGTCCGCATAAATTGCGGTAGCAATCGAGGATACCACATTATGTCTCAACCAATTCAAGACCTCCTCCAGCGATCAAGGAGACAAACTGATATATTTACTTCCAATTTATCATAGAAGACTCTAGCTCCTACTTTACCGTGTAGCTTGGAGATATCCGTAAAGAGCTGAAATGCTTCTGTTTCCGCAACCGACCCGCTCCTCCAAAATTCTCTTGAGGGGCAGGTAGTTCGGAACCTTTCTTCGAAGCATAATGTTGATGTAACGTAGTCTAGATTCGCCAGTTCCTACTTTAGCGATCTAATTATCGTCGAGTGTCCTATGTCTGAAGACATTTCCACTGAGATATGGCTAATAGTCGGGTGGCCGTAAGCCTCATGTACTTAATTCTATCTAAATCGAATATGAGCGTGAATTGTTCGCGTTTCTACAGATTATCGAGAGAAATCTAACTCAGTTGCTGCTGTTTATCACACGTCACTGCTCACAGACGGGTGTCAAATTCAAATACCAACAATAAAAGGTTATAGTATAGCCCCAAGCTGCCCATTAATTCTCGCGCTACGCTATATGTATGTTACTTTAATAATCACACTTGGAATTATTAAAGTAACATTACAAGTACTCAAGTAGACAGAGCAAGAGAATTTTTAAGTGATATCGGTTTAAATTATAAATGCATTTGAATAAAAGAATTTTATTAGAAATGGATAAGCTTCTTTTGTCACCTGATTTAAGATATTTGAAACAATACCATTCATAAATTTATAGCGCTTGTGGCCGGCCAATTGTCAAAACGGTGCATATATATAATTATATTTATTTAAAACTCCAGATTTTGGGCGCTATATTGTTTTGAAATTAGAATGGAAACACCTATATATACTAGATTTAGCCGCTTATTTAATGGTAAGACAAGTATAGAGTGAACAAATGTTCACCAAATGTGGTGTGTTAGGTCCTGGTGTCAAAATCTCATTATCCCAAAATTTACTAAGATAACAAAGGAAAATTAAAGACAACGTTACCTGGCTTTAGAGTTTAGTTTTTTGTGGAACGATCACCTTGAAATTTTAACCTTTAAATTTGGAACACCCTGTATATACAAATGAAAAACGAACACGGACAGAACCAAACAAAAAACATCTGCGAGGTGTTCTTTAAGGTATGAAGTTCTATTGAAAAAAAAATTGCGCTCCGCTGGACATCAAATATTTAGGTGTCGTGGTTTTAAGGTATCTGCTTAAGTGACTGTCCGTTGAAGTAATATTTTACTATTGAAAAAAAAGAATATATTCTTACTATCTCGAATACTCATTTTACGTGATTTTCACATGAACTAAAACAAACATGATTCTGAAAATCCAAATTTTAGGAACCGAGGAGAAATCCGAATTTTCAAAACCAAGATTTAAACTTACCGGGATTTTGAATATTAGAATTTCTGAATATATTGTCAGATATTCTTATATGCTCATATATTCTTAGTTGTAATCTATATTTAGGATTATTTGTAATCAAATTTACAACCATTTAAACGATTGGAAACCATTGCAGATAAGAATTTGGCAACTAAGAATATTAGGTTCAAAATAATAATTAGGGCGTTGTAACAGAATCCAAAATTCAATGCTCGGCATTTTTTAGTAAGGAAGTCTTATCGATATTTGTAGTGCTCGCGCATTCTATTTGAGAAATGTGTCTTGCAATTCGTTTCATCCAATTAGAGTTCAAATCCCTATTTCTTTCTTACTTTTCTTATTTGCTTTGTTTTTCCGATCGCTTACATTTCAAAGCCTGACACGCACTGAATGGTTATAGACCAATTAAGTGTCTCTCTTTGTCTAAGCTTCTCGAAAAGCTATGAAATCCCAGACAATAAGTAATGTATCGAACTTAAATTTACTGAATAGATTCCAGTCTGCGATTTAAGTGATATATAGGACATCTGCTCTTATCAAGGTGATCAATGCTCCTTATTTGTACATACAAGGAAATACAGCATAGCCTGAATGCTAGTACATAAATTGCAAGCCAGGTTTATTTGCTCATTCTGCAGTTCAGTTAATTTTGGATAATCGTATCTATCTAAACTGATATCCGGCGTGCCATATGGGTCAGTTCTCGAACCTATTTTATTTGAATTACCTATTTCAATGTATCAAGTCCAAAGCTATTTTCTTAAGCTGCAGCCAAAAATCAATAATCTGTTGTGTAGATTACATTGGGACCTGGGATTAAACTTTAACAACAAGTTAGACTGGAATTGATTAGAACTTTGATTATTCCCCATTTAAAGTATTGTGCACATCTATATTATGGCTGTTCAAAAACATTCTTTCCACTAAGTAAGATGATTTGGTTAACTACTTATATGTAGATTGCGCAACGCGCTATATATTATTTTTATATAAACCATCCTCTATATGGCGTTTCATGTTATTGATAAGATCGAATATTTCACTTTAATTTTATATTCTGTCAAAAAAATTTCAAAATTATAGAAAGATGCAAGGCCTTTCCTTGCAAATTTAAATATAATCCAATGAAGGCGATTGAAAATGTTTGATACGTAAGCCACAACTAACTCGTCTGTAAATCGATTACGCAGTTCAAAATCGGCCTTCATCAGGAACATTTGCGCCTTAGAATGTATAGTTCAAATCATCTGCTTAGTGCATTTTTCCTAGAGAAAACCAACTTACCTCTATACGAAACCGGACTTATCTCTAAATATATAGCAGCACCTGAATGTGGTCACTGAACAAATAAATTGAGGACTACGCAAATGTATAAACAAGATTTTTGGGAACCTTCTTTTTTATTTCCTTTTCTATTGTTTGGGAAATTGCCATGTTTTACTTACAGTATGATATATAAAAACAACGCCCTAATTTGTTTCTTCATTTGCGTAGTAATCAACATTTAGGAATACCTTACATTTTCGGTTGCTTATATGAGTTTTATTATAAATTCCGCTAAATGTTCATTAAAATTCAATTTATTTAAATTTTATCTTTTATATTGAAAACAATTAAACGATTTTTTTCATTGATACGGGCGGCAGCTAGACAGATTCTACGATAAATACAAAGCCTAAGAAGCAAAGGTTTTAAATCAAAAGAAGCACAATTAATACTTCCTATACCTTAGGTATACATATGTACGTTGGATCTCATTTTCCAGTCTATGATTCTAATGATGCTATATGCTTAAATATGAAACTACGGACAGATTTATTAAACCGCCTGTGTGTACATAGACATATAGATAATAAAAGTCAGATCCCACTTCAAAAATCAGTTTTTGCGATTTAAACGAAACGATATACGAAAACCGAACCAAACACAATAAATGCTTTTAAAGCTTTAAAGAATTTTCTGAATAAAATCTATCTTAAATTTCCAAAAATATCGGGAATGGTTGCAGTATACAAATTAAATAAACATTAAAACGATCATGCATCAACTTCGAACTTCCAAAACTTTCCAATTTAATCAAAATATTTTATAATGACATCACCGCATGCGGACTTTAGATTTGAAAAGAAATTTGTTGAATTTGCCGTATGTTGTGTGCGCAGATGTGTAATAAACTTTCCCATTCACCTAATTATGGATAAACAACTTTATCAGTTAAACATTTAACTGCTTCCGATAAATCATTCAATTGATTTGTTTTTTTTAAATTTTCAGTTACGGATATTATTTCTAATATTTAGTGCGTCTTATTAGATATAAGAAAATCCAAGGTTAATATTACATTTCTTTTTCGGTATGTATTGGTATTGGTGAATTACGAACCTGGCCGCGCAAAATGCGGTTAAATGTATAATACATAATTATATTGATCACGTGATAAATGTGACAAGATCGTGCAGACGATTGTCTAAAAAAGATAGGTTCAATTCGTGATAGTTGGCCTATTAACAAAAGTGTCTGACATATTTTAAAATATTTTCAAACTGGAGCGAAATGTGATCAAGATATTTATAAGCACATTTTGATCATCTAGCGGCTCTTAAAAGGCCAATAAACATCTTTTAGTGTTTGTAAGGTATAAAACCAAATTTACAGCATGTACTGAACGTATAAATTAAATTGACTTATTATATTCCATTACTATTTAATGTAATTAATTAACAAGTGTTGCAACAGTCAGAGTATAATTAAGATTAGATTTACTTTCACGAACTATTGATATACATAAACCATTGCAATATTCAAACATATTGTTGTTATACTTATGTAGTATGGTTCCCACTTACGACACAAATCATTTCTATATGTTTTTCGGCCAATCGCAAAACACACCTAACTAATGACAATTCACATAAGTCTCACGCAATTAATTATTTCGCGATCATTTGATTACTTACCGCAAATTAATCACAAACAATTTTAAAACAAATTAAAATTTCCAACGATTTTGCACACAAAATGTTGCATACAACTTAAAAACTCTCAAGCAGTGTTGGCAATGATCTTTTTATTACAAATTTTGTCTACACCGAACGTCGATGATCTTTTAATTGCGGTTAGCAAATAAAAAAAATTTACGACTTGCATAACGATAAACGTGATGTGATTTAAAACGCTAATTTCAGTGAATAGCAACTTTTTATGTTGTGTCGCCATCTTTCGAAATACATTTTATTTTCATCCGTGTCTTTGCTAGTTTTATACAAATAAATGTTTATTTGGTTTGTGTGCCGACTAAAATTTATAAAAGTTGTAGTACAATGTCCCTACGATAGGTGACAGGCATGAAATTATTTTTTTAAATTTATTTTTTACATCTGCTCGTAAAGAAATTCTTTTTATTGCTATTTGGCACCTTCTTATCTCGTAAAACATAATATTCCATTTAAAATAATTAAGAAGCTACATTTATAAGTCTTATTTTTTGTTATTGTTGTTATAATAAAAATAATATATGTATGTAGGAATATCCTAATCTAAATTAGATGTGTTCTTATGTTGTGTATAGGTAATGCTGTTAATTTTTAGGGGTCGACATAAGTAATAAAACGACAGATATTCAAGGTGATCGAATTAATTACAGAAGGTTTATATAGAAAAGTGATGAAGAATGAACAAGAATCACGCATTATGATGCGTTAATAGTTATCAGTTGATCACAAATTATATATTTATTTGGATTACACACACGGTTAAAACGACGTAAACTATATAAAATAAAATGGATCTCACATTAGCATTATTATGTAATATGATTAATGATCATTGTGTTCTTAAACAAATTCTTAATTGGGAATGAGAACCGTGCCACCTGCTGGTCTAATTAATATGTTAATATTCAATTTAGAATAATTTATTCTGTTGTAGAGTCTCTCGTCTGGTGGATATATTGTATGTTTAAGAGCATGTCTACGATAAATGTATATAAATGTATAATAGTTTTTGCTTATAGTTGTTATAAATGCTAATGAGAATCTATATCAACTCGTTGTAGATTTCAACGGATATCAAATTGTGATTTGGATTTTAATAATTTGCATTTAAAGCTGGTTGCGTTAATTATATGTAAATATTGGTTTAGACAAAAATTTTGGTTGGTTGTTAATGTTTTGGGCAGTTTGAGCACAGCTGACTTAATTTCAGTACAACAGAGAGTGAATGGTTGAAAACATTATCGGTAAAATTTGATAAGAAATTAATAAAATTATTTGAAGTTCTGAGCTTATTTCAGTTTAAAACTATTTATTTTAACAGAAAACTGAAAATCGCGTTCAGTATAGTGATATTTGAGAGAAGTTGATGATTGTTTTAGAGCCAAATTTGAAAGAAGTGTTAACGGAGCAACTGTGTTCAAACTCTATTCAACTTTAACTTGATGCCGTTAAATCTACTGGTGCATTAATTACAACAGAGCAAATGCTCAACCTGTCAAGTCGGAAAAATTAGAATTAATTTTCGGCATTCATGGTTCCTGCGAACCAATAATTGAAGCTCGTATTAAATATATTTGTCAATATAGATAATGATGGTTTATATAAAGTTGTTTGAATCATTGGTAGAACGTGAAAATTCCATGTATATGTATCATCATCATCACAATTGTTTCTTTTGTCTTATTGTAAACGATTCTCGTTTATTATTGCCCGATGACGATTGACTTATAACAGTGGCTGATTGTTGAAAAACTATGAATGAATGATGTCAACAGCCCAAAATGGTCACCAAACAATTTTTATCTGCACTTCACAGGGTTAAGTACTATGTTTTACAAGCAAGATGTTCAACAATAGATGTTGAAAATAATAATCGTTCGATTCAAAATTTTTCATAAGGCACCAATTCTCAAGAGTTTACCCTCATCGAGCGACAAATCACATTCTGTTTTTTCTTGAAAAACATATATATTAACTCCATTTATCGCGATTTTGAATGATGGATACCTAATTACTCGTGCACGAATTAAACCAGATCCTTTAAAAACATTGTTGTAGGCTCCATTAAAATGTTTGCACAAATTACGGAAACCTTAAATAACATCTTAAAGAAAGACACTCGATTCGAATGGACTCTGCAGAGTCAAACCATGGTTTACGATGAATCTAGCAATTCTACAATTTTCTGACTTCGAACGCTTAATCTAAATCATATATACGACAGAAAATTTAACATCATCACCGGATCACAAACCGCTGGTTTGGTTAAATAGTATATATCAATAATCGATCTTCAAGAATAATCCGATCGAGAATGTTATACTTGACGAATACGATTATCAAATTTCTGGGACGATCATAAAAAGCATGTTTAACACCTCCAATCAAAAATCCTCCAACTAAAATTTTCAAGTATTCAAGAGTATCCAAGTCCACACCTTACTAATCAATGTAAAACTACCCGTATTTCAATTTGAGAGGCACTTTGCTTTGGAAGATGATTTCTAGAACATAATTTCTTTAGGGGGAAGGTATTGTTTATATAGCATGGTGCCACAATACGCAAAATCACAATACGATTTGACCAATCGAAACAACTCAAATAAGAAATAAGCAGAGGCCGGTTATGGTATATACAGAAGCCCTATAGGCAATTTATATATTTGTTCTTCTCATATTTCATATTTGTTCTTTTCGATTACACCAATATTTTAATATCTCGTGAAGTACTCATTCCAAGTGACATTCGATGAGTACGAGCTAAATTATATTTTCTTAAATTCCCATATTTAATTGCAAAATATGATTTTACCTCAAAAACAAACAAGCTTTTATCTAATCAATCAAGCATTTTTATTAAAAGATGAATTTGTCAGAGAGCAGTTTGTGTCTACGCTAGTCCATTAGGACGGCCACCCTAACCTAACCTAACCTGCATTTGCAAGAAATTTGCTGATTGTTAATTACATTATACGATCAGAAAAGGTATTGCGAATGTGTTGAAGCTGTAGTGGTCAATACATGTTGAACATTTGTTGAACTACCATTTTGGGCCTTCAGAAATTCCAAGGTTTAAAATAAATTTCAATTTGATGTAAAAAATTGAAATTGTAATAAATTTCAAAATTTTTTCGACATTTCGAGAAGGGCAAACAATTTGCTATCTCTGTCGCACAAAAACATATTTCTTGTATAATTTGAACAGTTTTTCGAATGCGTTAAATGTGTTCCGTCGAAACCAATAATTTATTTTCGAAATTTACAACCGTAATTCCGGACTCTTTGCTTAATTGCTATATATACAATTCAAAAATCTGGTGTCTAAAATAATTCGTAGTAATACGGCATTGCATGATATGTAATATGTATGTTTCTATTGTTGTTGTCGTTATAATAGTCATCTTCGAACAGATTTTTACTTTTTATTTTTACAGTGCGCCATCGACTTTTTATCTTGAATCTTTTCTATTCAGGAACACTAGAAGTTTTCAAATTTTAGAACTAATTAAACATAATTAATTAAGACATTCTTGCAGTCTTAAATTAAATCGGTTGACATTAAAAATATTTTAGCCATACAGTTTGATATCTGGGCACTATAACATGCCATTTCCAGATATAAATAAATACAAACTCGCTTTATTAAACTTTTAGCCAATATCCCATATATGGAACAAACCTAATCAAAAATAAAAAAATTAATTTTAATTCAAATTACCATTACTATCGGCTACTTTGTTTCTGAAAGCTCTAGTATTTTTTTTAAAATTTCTTCGTCATCAATTAATGGTGCAGCTGATTAAAGCGCTTCAATCTTTTAGTACCAGTAGCGTTGATTTTGGGGTTTCGCTAATATGATTCTTACCATAAATAATTTAATTAAAACAAACAATGTACAAACAATGAGATGGCATTCTCAGATTTATCTAGACATCTCTGCGGGATTACCTGTTAATGGCCATCAAATATCCTCCTACACTTTCATTGTAAAGGGTGTTTCTTATAAAATTGATAACTTACCCCTTGATAGGGATAGAGATTCATCTAGCCATCTCTAGGATCATCTAATGGCAATCAAATATACTCCTTCAATGTAAAACGTGTTTCAGATTTAGCTATACATCTCTTGGATTACCATTGTTAATTTATATACAAACGCAGAAAATCGAATTTTGTACGAAGTGAAAATGTATAACTAAATTTTGGAAATTCTTTAAGGGTTGTAGTAGGAGTAGTTGTAGTAACCGCATTTTCATAGAACTCTACTGTTAATTGTTTATCGAAATAAAATGTGGTTGCTTCTTCCAAATCGTTTATGTCTTCCTCCACTGTAATATCAAATCCCAATTTTCAAATAGTTGTGGGTTTCGCTTCCATTTGATATTTTTTCTTCTGTGGACTTGTAAAGTTCGACATTTTTAACGAACTGGTCAATCACCTCGAACTCTACATTTTATATATAATTGGTAAATTTTGGTTAGATAAAACTTTAAAATTTACATTATCTGGCAACATATTTTTCAATGTTGCATGGAAATGTCCTTGCAGATTTCTTGGCGGTGTTCCCGGGTTTTAATGCGTAGCTATTATTCCTGTCTCGTCTGCAAATGTTGATATACTTGTACAGAATTAGAACTTGATAAATCTGATGTGTATATCAAATATAATATTGGGCCCAAGTCCCAACACGCACGTTGCTGGAGCAACATCTAAAAATGCTGCTGAACAGTACTGTTTTTTTTCTAGCGAGGTTTTGATTTTAGATACAATTCGATGAACTTGTTCCAGGTGTAATGTAAAAGGAAGGAGAATCGAACGGCCGTTTTAGTTTTTTTTGCCGCTTTCCACAGAGAGTAATCTGTTGTTCCCGTTGCTGTGAGACCTATGAAGTAGTTCTGGACTCCTTCATCACTTTATTATTAATACATTTATGAATATCTAACCAGTAACATTACAAGAGCTAAAATATGTGATTACTAAAAACTTAAGCTCACAAAAATCAACTGGTTATGACCTAATTTCAGGACAAATAGTTAAAGAACTCCCCGAGAAGGGTTTACGAAAACTGCTCCAAGTAATAAAGGCGGCGTTTCGACTGAAATACGTTCCATACCAGTCGAAGGTAGCAGAGGTGATTATGATTCCAAAACCTATTAAAAAATAATACAGTTAGGACTTCAAAACCTCGTATAGACCAATTTCGCTACTTTCTTACAATTTAAAATTTGTTCGAAAAACTATTGCTTAAAAGGTTAAAATCAGTAATAGAAGAAAGAAAACTTATTCCTTCACATCAATTTATGCTACTATAGACTAAGTTCATAGAATTACCGACTTAATTGAAACTCCACTAGAAAAAAAGGAGATATGTTCAAGTGTCTTCTTGGACGTAGTACAAGCCTTTGACAAAGTATGGCACCGACGACTAGAGTATAAACTACACCGAGATCTGCCAAATCAATTTTAATTAGATATTAAAATCTTATTTAGCTGATTGATACTCTGATCTAAAACAAATATCGGCTGGAGTTCCATAAGGAAGCGTCTTGGGACCAATATTGTATTTACTTTATACAAGAAATGTACCAAATACAAAAGGAGTAAACATTGCAACATTTGCGGATGATACTGCAATCCTAGCAATTGGAGATAGCATAGAAGAGTCAACTGGTAAATTACAAAATGCTACTAATGCAATATGTATAGCTGGACTAAGAAATGGCGCATTCAGCTCAACGAAACGAAATCCATACACGTCAATTTCACTAACAGAAAAGTTAACTTCATACCAATCCATCTGAACTCACAGCAAATCCCGCATGCAAATACGGCCAAATACTTAAGCATGACACTTGATGCTAAACTCACGTAAAAAAGAAAAAAAGAAGAGCTAAACATCAAATACAGGAAAATGTACTGTCTCTTAGGTAGAAAATCCGAGCTAGCAGTACATAATAAACTGATATTATGTCGGCAGATACTTAAACCTAACGTTAATATAATTCAAACCTTTCAAAACAAAGTTTTACGTGGCATTGTGAAGGGAGCATGGTACATTAGAAACGACAACCTTCATATAAGGATCTAAAGATGGATTACGTTACCGAAGAAATCAAGATCCATGCAAAGAAACATGTACAGCGACTCGGTCAACATCAAAATGCAGATATGCGCCGTATGCTTACCAACACAGACCCAGTCAGATGGCTTCGATTTAGGGAGTAGATTAGATTTAGGGCAGTTAATGTAATCGTATAATCAGTTTGGAGCTAACCACTGGGTGAAACTCCACTAAAGTTAACAAATTTGTTTTGAATTGTTGAGTGTTGTTGGTAGTGTTGTCCGCTGCAAGTTTTTTAAATGCTTGTGTTGTATACAGACAGATAATGATGATTTTAGAACTTGTGTGCTTATTTCAATAATATTGGTGAATGATCCTTTTGATTTCGTTTGCGAATTCCTTTGGTTACACAGAAATCATTATCACAGTAGGTGGGATTACTAGTAGATACATGTGGTCCAATCTTTCGTTTTGCATAATATTCCCACAATTGTGTCCCTTTTCGGGTTACTAATTTTCAGCTCCATTGAAGATGTTTAAATTTCTAATTAGAATTCCTGCAAGAATTTTATCTTCCAGGGTTTTGAAAAAAATGGCAAATTTGTCTTTCCTATAATTGAGTGCTTTGGTCGTCAATAAACTGCTGATAAAAGTTGAATGATAACTTGCATCATGACAGTCATATTGGTCTCTGTTATATGCATAAATTGGTTCATGGATTCGTGGTCATCGTTTAATGGCGCGGATTGTCTGTTTTATGGTGGCAGATATTTCTACCGTATTCATTCGAACAAACGATTAAGTCATTGGTGAATAAAAGTTATACCGCCATATTAAGGCGCTTGCTAACAAAAAACAATGACATTGTAGCGCCAGCCATTTTAAAATTCACATATACTTAACTATATATAAGGACAAAAAAATATATAATTAGATTACATAATAATAAATAACACCAAACGGCAATAAGTAAATCATTAAATTCCATTAGCTGCGCATTATGTATGTATGTACATTATATCGTGGAGGTCGAGTCGTGAAAATAATTATTTCCATATACTAAAATTAAATGTTGATTACACACAAGAACTGGGAAAATGTTTGCGGCAAATTGTTTTTTTTTTAAATTTTGTTTGGTAGAAAGAACTCTTGTGTATTTTAATTTGATCTTGTATTTGGTATTTTGGTTACTGTTTGCTACATGTAGTATCTCCTGCCGTATAAAGTTTTCTTGCACAAAACCGATATAAACTTTTTTTTTTCAAAAACATATAACACCGTTCCTGTTACCTTGTGGTGATGTTTTATTGTAACTTAACAACAACTTAAATGTGCGGTCTTTAGTTTTGTGTTTGGTTGTATACAAAAAGACAAAACCCAACTATTTCTGTTATTTCTTATATTATTACATCGTTTTAGCTTTATTTTGTGTATTTACTTATTTATTTATATTATTTTTGTTTTATTTGAAAAATAAAAAAAATTATTTCATTCGGTTTTTTTGGTTAGTTAGTTGTTTTCTTACTTGTAAGTAACTTTACAGTTGTACATATATATATCTATAACTACATATCCAAGACCAAAATGAAGTACAAGTAATCGCAAAGGTAGACGTATTTTTATTGCTGATTTTTAATTTTTTTTTTGTTTTCTAAGGGTTTCATTTTGTTTTGTTTACTGGCGAAATAATCATTTATTCGCGGTTTTATATAAAAATACAATAAAAAAAAAGTTAATTTTTATCTGCTATTATTATTATTTTTTATTTTAATGTGATTCGATTAGTTTGGTTTGAAATCGTGTATTATTATTAAATGTTTTGTTCGTCGAAATGTTATGCTAATTTTATTAACTACTTATGTTTGAGTATTTTTATTTTGTTATTCTGCATGTTTTATACAAAAGGTTCATGTTAGTTGTTTTATAATAAGGAAATCCTTTTTCTTAAACAAACATATATACAACAAAAAATGTGTTTCTGCAAAAAGTATGTAATAAGATTTGATAAGAAATGCAACAAAAAATATTGTTAAATCGTAACTATATTGTATAAAAACAGTGCAATTACAACTAATTGAATACAAATTACGCTTTTCCCAAATTTAATGTGTAAAGTGTACTCAGTAAAATTTTCGACTTCTAGAATTCATTCATGTTAAAGACAATTATTTGATCGAAACGGCAGGGTGATAACAAATTATGCATCACACATTGTACAATATGTCAAACTACATAAAAAATTATCAAAATTCAATCAAAGCTTTAGATTCAACATTTTTAAAATTCCACAATTCGAATTGAAATATACAAATATTGTACACGTAAAACGAGTAACAATTACAAATATATTAAAAAAAAGTAGAATCTTAACAAATCACGAACCATCTACATTATTCTCGTATACTGAAAAGTGAAACCCAACACTACAGCAACATATACAATGTACGAATGCATACACTATTTTTATAGTATCGGTGCTGCGTATTGGAAGGATTTTTTTATATTTTATTAAAACGGTTGGAACCTTCTGAGGTCCGCACTCAATGCCACAATGGGCCCTAACCAAAAGGATCTATTCTAAATTGCAAGAGCGTACTGTAATCTTAGCAGTAAAAGTTTGAACCAAGGAATGGATGCGTTCTAGAAGACTAACTGATCTACGTTGAAAAATCCGGAAGGAGACATTTGGGATCTAGCTCCGACAAAGACCGGACAGCTGCAGCGGTAGTGTAAGCAGTCGTCCACTTCCTCTAGGCAGTCATCACAAAGGGCATCTTGTGCTAGTCCCATGCGTTGGAGATGAACCTTGAAACTCGATTCTTTTTTAAGGATAATACATATTTAGTGAACCTCAGGTTGGATTCAATAGTGTAATGTTTCGCCTTTCGATAGCTAGGAGTAGAACGCCAATTCAGTCCCAGTTCAAGTAAAGCGAACTTCTTAATAGCGTCTTTACCGCACCATTGATGGATAGAGGAATTGCTGGTTCGGGGCCAACAAATTTACGACGAGAACCAGCTTTCGCTAAAAAGTGAGATTAATGTATAGTGTTTACCATATTTGACTAGTTTGGACACAGTTACAGGATTAATGAGGGTATTAAGCACGGCTTTACGATCTGTGCAGATAATAATAGCCCGCCCTAAAGCGCTAAACTTAAACACCTCAATCGCACAAACCGTGCAGTGTTTGCCCCAGGCTACCCCAGAATTTTACCTCATACTAAGGACAGTAAAATCCAAACACTGCACTGTCTTCCGACCAAAAAAAACTATCCACTCAGACCGCTGTTTATAGAAATCGTGAGATAGCCACCATTCTCTCGAAGGGAAAACGACGGAGAATGAATTGGTGAAGTTAAATTCAGGCAATAGCCTGTCATTCACCATTGCCTGTCATTCCAGCTCCGGAATATGTGACTTATGAAAAGAATCTGCCTATGCCCCGTACAAGTTCCGAAGACATTCCATGCCCCAATGCACTAAAGACGATACGCAGCAGAAGACGCTGTACCAAGAAAGTGGGACTGCAATTCGGGCAGATGTAGAATATACTACATAGCAAGTAGAGGAGCAGACGACATAGCCCCGGTTAATGCCCTACAGGCTGTCATATGCAATTCATCCAGCCTTGCTACCGAAGACGTCAGTTTCACAACCGCCCACCAAAGAACTGAAGCATACGACAGTAAGGGTAAAACCAGTGATTTATTGATGAACGACATCAATTTGGGGTCAGACCCCAGGAATTGCCAAAGGCCCATTGAGAGGCTTAATTTTATCCGTTAATTTTTTTTGTCGGCCATGCGTTATTACTCATCTTTATATATGCCGCATACTTGGTGTTGGAATTTATATGCATGAAAAAATATCGATGGCCTTTTTCATATTTAATTGTACGCAGCGCGCTTAACACGACCTTACAGATAGTACTGGATTATAGATACTCCGGGCTCTGTGCGGTAAGTATAGAGTATTAAATTCTATTTTTGTAATCAAACTTTCAAATTTGTTTTTCCATAAAAAACTACTTTGCAATTCTACTAATTCTATTTATAAGTTATTAACATTCAACTAATTGAAGAACTTTATTCCAAATTTTTAAATTCCATTTTATGAGGATACATGATAAATTGTAAACTAGTCTTGTAGTTTTTTATTAAGGTCGGGAAAGTGCTGTGTTATATCACAAAAGAACATTAGATCATTTGCAAATTTGTCAGCTCAGGATACTTTTCATGTATAGGAAGAATTGTATTTCCTCAAAACGACAAACAAAGCGATTTAATCATCACCGCGGATGAGCCATCGGTCTTCTAGAAATAAATTAATATTTTAGCAAATCAATTCTACAGTAGTAATGGGTTTGGTAAATAAAAATGAAAATAATGTAAATCTCAACGTTTAGAGATACTTTCTGAACATTATCGCGGGTATTTAAAAATAGTCCCATTCCCGCGGGTCAAGGCAGGTCATGGCTTCGCCATCACTGCTACAGCCTGTTCTGACGATGATTTGGCTCATTGTATCCTGCACTTTCAACATAGGGTCATAGAAGTGTTCATTAACATTCTTATTGAAATCAATCCGATTAAATATTCCAAATTTGAGAAATACCCCAAAATCACGTTAACTAAAGTTTAATTTTCCTACAAAATTTGTGAATTTCGAATATTTGAAATTTTTTTAAAAATGTTCACCATAAATTGAAAATTTTGATGAGCGTTTAATATTTAAATTTAAACCAATTAACAACTTGAATTTTAAATTTAATATACAGAATCGTATAATTTTTTTTATTTTAAAATTTTGTTATAGAAACGTCAAATTTTATTTTGTCTTTTGATTTTCAAAATTCTAGCATTATAAATTTAAAAAAAAAACAATTAAAAAAATTAAATTTATGAAAAGATCGATATTTATTTTTACTTGTGATCTGCAAATCACCAAGAGATCAACATCGTCTGAATCATAAGTAATCTATATAATCTATATAATCGAAACGGAATTTGAAAATTCAGGATTATATTTAATTTTTTTTCGAAATACGAAAACATTCTCAAATTGGCGAAGCTTTGAACGGTTTAAATAGATCAATGTCGTGAGTTGAATTCTCAATGCATCTCTTGTATGTCATACTACAGTTATGACAATTTAAAACTGGGGGCTTGCAAGTTCTGTTAAAAGCTTACATTTAAATTAAAGAATATAGCTGTTGTTAGTCGAAGCTTGCAATTGAGACAAGAATTTTACTAATGTACATTTGAACTTTATTCAAAATGAAACTGATACGTATTTTATCCCTATGGATTAGCTCATATTAGTCAGATTTAAATATTAAATTATAATTTTTAAGTATTTTGGAAAATTTGAGAAGTCTTCTAATATTTAAAATGCTAGACATCTTTCTAAAATTCATGAAATTTTATAAATGTTGATGAATTTTTGAAAATCTGATCAAACTTGATTCATCCAAGTTTTTGTACGTGAAAGATTTAATACTATATATTTCAGAATTTTTTTTTAAATTATTGGTGACTCCTTAAAATTTACAGAAATTTGTAAAATCTTCAAAAATTTTACAATTTTTTCCAAATGTTTCCAAATTCGAAAACTTTTCCTAAATTTCTGAATTTTGAATATTGCAAAAATTTAAATTTTAAATACTGCAAAATTTAAAAATTTAACAATCTGAACTTTCAAAGTTTTTCAACCATGAGATCAACCATTTCTGAATCTGAAATTATTTGGCGAAGCACCTTTTTATAAAAAAAATCAATATCGACGATTGAACTCTCAATCGATTTTTATTATTCGAGTGTTTTGTTTGACCGACCCACGTACACATTGGCTGGTATGATTAAAACAGAGCAAATCTAAAGCTGCGATGTTTGGATCGGGAGGTATCGGGTTTGAATCCCAACAGAGGCAAAAGGGATTTTTCATCTCCCGATAACGATCGATGATTAAATTGAAAACATCTATGAACCTCTGTTGGAATGTACAACTCATGGGCCGACCCATCGTTCATGTTAGTACAGGCTAACATGGAGCTATGCAGTGTGCAGATGGCCAATTAAAAGATGGACCTGTAGCCGTGTACAAAATAGGGATACTGTTCAGCTTTCAAAGGACAGTAAATCCACTAGCCGAACATTTTCTAATTAATATATGTATGTGTTGGAATATATTAAAAACGCAGCATTTGCTAAGTATTTAAAGAAAATGCTACGAGGGATAAGCTTAATAAGCTTAATAAGCAATTTTGTGAGTAAAGATAGGCTGGACATTTTGAATCAAAATTTGCATATTTATGTGTTTATCAAGAGGATAACCTAAAAGATTATTTGTAATTTTATAAGGTATTGTTAACCTATCGATTTTTCTAAGACTGTAATTATAAAAATCTAATACATAAGAGTAAAATACCATTTCTTTTGTTTATGGTTGATAGGTAATTTGGACCTAACAGCACAGGCATATATGAAAAGAGGCATAATAAGAGACACAACTATAGTTCCTGTCGAACATATACGGGAAGGTAATCCGCGCATTTCCTTAACTGGTGAAATATGGCATATTAATTTGAGACTATATACGATTAATATCATTGTCCCAAAAAAGGTGTTTATTAAGCCCAAGGTTCTCAATTTAACCCACTTTTCTGTAAATAAACATGGCTTGAGTTTTGGCAATATTAAGTTGAATACCATTTACATTACACCAGATCTTGTCTAGGAACCGCAAATTCACCGCCTTTTTTGTTTACCGGTAAACGGTAAAAAATTGGGACGAAATGCGGTTAACCGGTTTAAATAAAACTTATTATACAAATTGTAAAAAACTTAAACATATAGCCAATTTCTGAATAGACGACATATGCGTATACTTTGATAGCTATAGATCAGATGTCATATATAGAGACTTTTGAATTCTACACTTGTAGGTTTATACGTTAAAAGGTGGTATATACGCACCAGTTTAGTTACTTGGTCTTTGGTTATTTCGTAACTTCTTTTATCATTTTATTATTTGATCATTATATTTACAAACGCTCATTCATGGTGAACGATAAGTTCAACTATTGCATGGTTATCTGAATCTTAATTGATGAGCGCTCATCGATATGGGCTTCCTTTAATTGTAAATAATTGCGCTATATAGAGTCTTGGCATTCTCTCTAATAATTTATTCAATTTTTCAGAAGATATGTCATTCCCTGCATTTCTTAGTTTATGTAACACATCCCTTCCAGATGGTAACCTGTTTTCGAATATCCCGATCTAGCTGATCACACAACAGCTCGATCAGGCTAAGATCAGGTGAGTGTGACGTTAAACCATTAAATTTAACTTTCAGTGGCGAAATCATTGCTGCAGATATTCCGTACACCAATTTGATGAGTGTTTTGAATCATTATCGTGTTGATAAATAAATGCTAGGACCTATTAAGCCCAGATAGCACAGCATGATTCTCATTCGTCCCATTATTTCTCCCATAAACCTTCTATCATGTTGTCATCAAAGTAACTTCATATAATCACAGATCAACCTCCATGCCTTACTGTAAGATTGACACATTCATGCGTCGTCGAACAAACCTTTTGTTTTTAATAGAAAAAATTCGTTTCGATTCGTCGAACCAAATAACTTTTTTCCATTGCGAAATTTGCGGTGGCACTTTGTCGAATTGAGTCGTTTCTAGTGGTTGGTCTTCAAGAAAAGTGATTTCTTCACAGTAGCTCTATTTAAACCTTGATCTCTGAGGCATCTTTTCACCATAATCAATGATAATTTATTATTTCAAGCGAGGTTCACTCCCGACAAGTTTTGAGGTACCGTCAACCTTCTATTCCGCGCTTGGGTAAAGTTCTAATGTTATCATCCTCTTTCGGGGTGGTGATTTGAGGTCGCTCACGTTCAAGTTTGATGAAATCGCTATAGTGAGTATTGCAAAGTAGACTTAGAAATTTTGTTTCTTAGCAATTTTTGCATGTGAGTACCCTTCGTAGCGTAACGTCACAATCCACGTAACTCCATAGCTAGTTACCAGTTGTTGTCCTTTTGTTACACTTTAAAGCTTTTTTAATAGAAATAATAATTTAACATCAGAAACCATTTTAACATTTTTACAAATACATTTTAAATAGTTATTTACTGTTAAAAGCAAAACATAAAATTATGAGATATTAAAATATTCAAATAATTCATAAAATATTTAAAATTGAAAAGCTTCCACAGAACAAAAATTTTTGGCCTGTAGTTTAAATTGTCTAATATGACTTTACTCACATATGCTTTTAACCTAAAAATGTTTTGTTCCAATATTGCCCTAACAGGCGTAGATGGAACAACGGTATGGCAATCTAAGATTAATACAAGTTCTATCCCGAACTCATCTGTGACATTTTTCTGCTGTATTTCATCATTTTTGGTGGGCAACCGTCGAAACATTGTCAATGTTTGTCGGTTTAATTTACATTTAAATAATTAACAGCAAACCATATTTTCATTAGAAATCCAACAAATTTCTTCTGATATTTTATTTTATCAAAAACTACCAAATTCACTGGTAAATTCTAATATTTTTACCAGTATTTTGGTAGCAAGATTTGATGGTAAATCGATTAATCGTTTACCGGTAATGCGGTCTCTAATCTTAATTGACATTGTCAACGCATATACTGATATGACACAAAGCCGCTATTTCATAAATTTGAAAATCGATACGATTCAAATGATATTCACTATTTAGTAAAGTTGATGGTAGATCATTAATAAACAATGAGAAGAAAAGCTTCCCGAGCAAGTTGCCATCTAAGTAAGTTTAATCTAAATTTAGCGAACTGATTTAAAATTTGCTTAAACAGAAGATACAAATTCGATATATCAAGACTTTCTATACTTTGTTGTTGCGATTCAGGACAGCCTTAGGACAAAATTCCCATAAGTACATGCATTAAGTGATGTTGGTGCTAACATATTTCGTATTAACATGAATTAACTAAAAATAATTAATTCTAATATAAGTATAACCGAAACAAACCGAGCAAATAGCGCAATGGTTAATGCTGCGACGTTTGAATCGGGAGGTACCGGGTCCGGGTTCGAACCCCAACAAAGGCCAAAAAGAGATTTTTCATCTCATTCCGATTACGGGGAGGTGATTAATCAAACTGAAAACATCTATAGCCGGTGGAATTTAGAACTCATGGGCCGACCAGCACCTTCCATGTCACTATATATGGGTGACATGGAGCTATGCATTGCGCAGGTGGTACACACTGTACTTGTCTGAATGAGGGTGAAATGAGTTGAATGAATGTGTGTGAATACATGTGTGTGATACATGTGGTATCACAACGGACCACTTCAATAAAAAAAAAAAAAAATAAAAATAAAAAATAACCGGAACAAAAAAATGTAATTTAAAAACCGCATCTATGATATGACATTATAAAAATAATAAAGTCTACGACCTTTTTCTCTTTTTAGTGTCATCGAAATGCGAGGTTGTTAAGACAATTTAACATATATTTATTCAATTTATATATTTATAATTCATTTTAGATTAATTTCATTAATATGCATGTAATTCAATTAACGTAAAATCTGTAAGTAAATGTGAATGATCTTTTACTTTGATTTTTGATTTACATACCTAATTTAATTGTAATACTTTATGTACATATGTAGCATATGCAAATTCTCTTATTAGTCATTATAATTACACCAATACAAACTAAAAATAACGTAAAGTCTCTACCGAATTAATAGGTAAATAAGCATTAGTATATAGTATATAGCGTTCTCCTTCAGAGAATAACGATATTCGTGTATTAAAATTTCATTCCATCAAGAGCTATATGTACAAGAGGTTGATGGTACATCATCAAGAAAATAAATAAATTTATAATATTACAAGCCAATGGGCCAAAAAATAAAGTTTTTATTCAACCCGTTCGCGGAGTAAATATAATTGTAAAATTCAAATTGATTTAAATATAGCAGCAAAAGAACAGAAAACTTCGAATTACCCAATAATGCTCTTAACGAAACAATCAACATCCATCCACCAACAGAATGGGAAGTTAGCAGTATCATTGGGAAATTGAAGAATCACAAAGCCGCTGGAATAGATAACATACCATCCGAAATATTCAAAGGTGACGCATCTACAACTGTGAAGACTCTAACACCAATCATAACGGAAATATGGAATTCGGGTAAAATACCACATAAATGGAAAGAGGGATTAACCATAATAATTCCAAAGAAAGGAGACCTAAGAGAATGTAAAAATTGGCGAGGCATATCACTACTCAATACAACAATAAAGGTGTAAGCAATGATAATCCTCGACAGAATATCACCTACGATCAATTCGAAATTGAGGAAAGAACAAGCTGGCTTCAGACCGGGACATAGTTGCACCGACCATATAAATACGATCCGCATAATCATTGAACAGGAACTCCCCACTATACCTCATCTTCGTGGACTTTGAGCGTGCATTCGATACAATACATAGAAACGCAATATGGAAGACACTTTGTGAAATAGGCATCCCTAATAAGATTATCGAACTCGTACAAGAGATGTACCATGATGCAGGTAACCGAGTTCAATACAAGAGCAAGCAAAGTGATGCATATTACAATAGCAATGGAGTAAGACAGGGAAGTGTACTCTCCCCACTACTGTTCCTAGTACTATTAGATAGTCTCATGCGGAAAATGAACCACAAATCCCCCAATGGCATCCAATGGGGACTAACAGGAAAACTTTACGATTTGGATTACGCTGATGATATATGCCTGCTAACACATAACTACACGGACATGCAGCTGAAAATAGAACAGCTATCGGACTTAGCGAAAGAAGTTGGTCTATAAATAAACATTGCGAAAACCAAGACGATGAGGATAAATACTACGATAACCACACCATTAAGCGTCAACCAACAAAATATAGAAGATGTAAAGGAATTCGTATACTTAGGTTGTACACTAGCAGAAACCGGCGGAACCGAGGAAGACATTAACAAGCGCATAAACAAAGCCAGAACGACATACAACATATTACACAAAATCTGGAATGCATCACCTTTTCCGTAACACCAAGATACGAATGTTTAACTCGTGTCTAAAATCAGTACTCCTGTATGGCTGTGAAACGTGGAAGCAAAATCGGCAGATTACGAACAAACTACAAGTATTTGTCAACAAATGTCTAAGAAGAATACTAAAGTGCTTCTGGCCCAATACCATATCAAATGCGGAACTCCATAGAGTATCAAATCAGGTAAATATGGAAAATGAAATAAGGAAACGTAAGTGGAGATGGATCGGACATACACTAAGAAAACCAGCAAGTGACGTAACACGCATGGCCTTAGAATGGAACCCTCAAGGGAAAAGGAAGGTTGGACGTCCACCTGTAACGTGGAAACGAACGGTGCTAGCGGAAGCGAAACATCTCGGCAAATCATGGAAGGAAATTAAAACAGTAGCAGCCAATAGCCAATAGAGTTAGATGGTCCCACCTAGTAGACGCCTTATGCTCCTAAATTGGAGATAAAGGTTAAACAAAAATAAAAAAAAAAAAAAAAAATAGCAGCAAGCAAATAGTTCGGACAATAAATTTGTAAAATTGTGATTTGATTTTATTATTTCAGCAATTGTTGTTTACGCTTGTAAAGTACAATTAATAAATCTTGTTTTTCAATCCGGTAACTTCTAAAACTAAACAGGTGTACGAGTATATATATTGTAGATTTAACGAAAATTGAAAATTTATTGAACCGCCTAATTTTAGCTACGGCCTATAAGAGACTATATGAGATTATCATTTCTGAATTAATTTATTAACTATACATTTAAGCACATAGTTTACTTAATTAAAACTAACCGTATATATACGAGTATAACCCAACTTTCTCAAAATGCTGTAGTTATCTGAATATACGATCATATCTCACACAAAATATGTCCTGAAATCGGGGTAAAAAAACCAAAAAAAACTTTCATATAATACATATCGTATTAAGATCTGTCATATTTGATGATTTAAGTAAATAAAGTGTAGAAATTCTTGCGGTACACTTAATAATTTTTCTGTTAGTTTTAATCCCGTCATAAACAAAACCATATATTTCGGGGAGGGAGAACAGAAATATAAAGATTTTTGGTAAAAAAAAAAAATTAAATTTTCACATTCAACCGAGAGAGAATCTGGGATTAACCAAACACAAATATACATATTTCGATTTTTTTTTGTATTTTTGGTTTCTTAACGATGAGTACCATATTTTGTGTTATTAAAAAATTATTTACCGCGAACAAAAAAACAAAATCTTTATTTATATATTTGTTCGTTAATGACAGTGAACAATTTTTTATCATTTTTATTGTAAATTAATAAAAAAAAAAAAAAAAAAACTTATTTATTTACAAGATTTCTTCTGTATTTTTTGTAAATCTTAAATTTCCTATAAGAACATTATTGATGGTATAATAATACCGAATTTATTAATTTTAATTTTGTTAAATAATTTAATAATTTTAATACGATAATCCCTCTGCTGATTTTTTGGGGACATTTGTATAGAAATGCTAATTAACAGAAATGTTAGCTGAAAATTAACTCGGCATGTAATTAAATGGAACTCATAAAATATATAGAATTATTATTCGTACAATAATTATCGCAGAGAGTTTAAACCAAAAATAAATATCGCATTTCGCACATACATACATACATACATAGTATGTGATCTAATACGATCGTGGCGAATATTGAACTGGATTTCACTATATACAGATGTATATTAAATAGATTATTTATTAACTTAAGCTCAGGAATATTATGACTAAATTAATTTATTCAAATACCTCCCAACGATAAAAACTTTATAGTTGTCATAGTCATGCTCAACTTATCGTTACACGCCGAATAATTTTCAAATAATTTCAACTATGCATCGCATATCATATATACAATTTGTATAAAATTATTCAGAATGACCCTAATGATTTATGTACATTTTATATCTTCATACGTATATTCAAACATAAAATAAATAAATTCACTTTAAACTGTATCATTAACTATCAATAATTTTATTTCGAAACGAAGAGATTTTCTATTCAGATAAACATACACGAAAAACTATTAACTATATTACCCTATCCCTATTGCGCGATTACCATACAATCAAATATAAATTATAATTAGTCAAAATTAATTATATGTATTCCAAGCGCATTGTTAAATTATAAAATCAAACTTATAAATTATGAAATAAAACTATTTTAATTTTAATAACATAATTTTGGGAATAACAGAAAAAAAAAACAACAAAATATTTAGTTTTATGTTAATTTATTTATTTGATATGCTATAAAAAATTTAGTTTACATATAAATAAAATAATTTTAATGAATTTTTAATTTGGTTTTATTTTATTACCTGTGTGCATACGTAACTTATAAATAACGTTTAAATAAAAAAAAATAATTGAATTTAATATTAAAATTGACACTTTATGGTTCTTATTATTGCTATAGTGCACCAACTGGATCCAATAATTTGTCTAGTTACAAAATAAACCGATCAATAATAATAATAATAATAAAGTGTTTAAAGGCCATTTTTTTTTTTTTTTCTAACCTTTATCTCCAATTTATGAGCATAGGGCGTCTACTAGGTGGGACCATCTAACTCTATTGGCTGCTACTGTTTTAATTTCCTTCCATGATTTGCCGAGATGTTTCGCTTCCGCTAGCACCGTTCGTTTCCACGTTACAGGTGGACGTCTAACCTTCCTTTTCCCTTGAGGGTTCCATTCTAAGGCCATGCGAATTACGTCACTCGGTTCCGCCTGTTTCTGCTAGTGTACAACCTAAGTATACGAATTCCTTTACATCTTCTATATTTTGTTGGTTGACGATTATTGGTGTGGTTATCGTAGTATTTATCCTCATCGTCTTGGTTTTCGTAATGTTTATTTTTAGACCAACTTCTTTCGCTAAGTCCGATAGCTATTCTATTTTCTGCTGCATGTCCGTGTATTTATGTGTTAGCAGGCATATATCATCAGCGGAATCCAAATCGTTAAGTTTTCCTGTTAGTCCCCATTGGATGCCATTGGGCGATTTGTGGTCCATTTTCCGCATGAGACTATCTAATACTACTAGGAACAGTAGTGGGGAGAGTACGCATCCCTGTCTTACTCCATTGCTATTGTAATATACACCACTTTGCTTGCTCTTGTATTGAACTCGTTTACCTGCATCATGGTACATCTCTTGTACGAGTTCGATAATCTTATTTGGGATGCCCATTTCACAAAGTGTCTTCCATATTGCGTTTGTATGTATTATATCTAATGCATGCTCAAAGTCCACGAAGAGGAGATATAGTGGGGAGTTCCATTCATTGGACTGTTCAATGATGATGCGGATCGTATTTATATGTTCAGTGCAACTATGTCCCGGTCTGAAGCCAGCTTGTTCTTTCCTCACTCTCGAATTGATCGTAGGTGATATTCTGTCGAAGATTATCATTGCTAACCTCATTAAAGGCCATTACTGGCCCCTTACTGCGTCAACAATCGGGCTCCAACGGTTTCGATCTTGGGCTTGGTCTTCGTACTAACCTAGACAATCAGAAGAAGGCAAGTCATTCTCTACACTGTGGATCCATCGACGCCTGCAACGACCTCTGCGCCTACCATATGGTGGCTCTCCTTTCAGAGATCGCTGCACAATTCGTTCCGGATCAGCACGCATAACGTGACCGAGCCAGCGTACTCGCTGAGATCTTATTTCATGCACAATATCGGGGATCTTCATTAGATCTCTGATCTAGATATTGTACAGAGCTCGGTATGTGTCATCTTTTTCGCGTTTTGGGCCGTAAATCACACCCATGACTCTTCCCTCAAATGTAAGGAACCATCTTTCGCACTCATCCGTTATCGGGCAACTTTCAAATCCAAACATAACCACGGGCCTGATCAATGCTTTAAAAAGCTTCACCTTCACGGCATTTGATATATAGGTGTTTAGATTTTAGCAGTGGCCTTAGAGGATACAAAACACGGCTGAAAGTTGCCAGCCGCACTTTAATATCCTCACCCACACAGGTTATCGTGAGTAATAAGAGAGCCCAAATATTTGAACCTTCTCACACCTTCAAACGTGTAGTGGCCACTACTAAAATCTCGTAAGCCATTGTCCCTATATAACCGGAGATGATGTATTTCGTTTTTGACTCATTGATCTGGAGTTTAACAGAAGCTGAAAACTCTACAAGCGGATCAAGTATTTCCTTATCACTCCGTTGCTATTCAGTCTAATCATGCATATGTCATCTGCTTATGCAAGCACCTGATTGGGCAGGCGATATAAAATGTTGCACTGAGGTATTTCAGTTTCACAAAAGATGTATTCCAACATGAGATTAAAGAGTATCGGGCCAGAGCATCTCGCTGCCGAACACCGAACTGAAAAAAATCTTGATAGCCTGTTCTCAACTTTAACACAGCATTGAGACTGAGTGTCACTGTCATTCTACACAATCGTACCATTTTTGTTGGCATACCTAGATATTCCAGCGCAGACCACAAACTCTCTCGCTTGATCGAGTCATAGGCCTGCCGGAAATCCAAGAACACCTGATGTACGGCGATGGAAGTTTCATAATATTTAGAGAGAATCATCCGCAGCGAAAAGACCTGATCGGTGACTGATTGATTCGGACGAAATCCTCCTTGATAGTCACCAATCAAGCCCTCCGCTAGAGGAGTGATTCTATCCAATACAATGTATGACAGTAACTTGTATGCTGTGTAAAGGAGAGCTATACCGCGATAATTCTCACACTTCAAGCAGTCTCCCTTCTTGAAGAATCGAATAAGGCCGAAAAGACAGTTCCACAAAGTATCCCCACCCAATATCAAGAGGTCTGAATTAATGCAGTCCACTCCAGGTGAGCGGTTTCGTTTTAGTCTCTACAAGGCCCTAGTGAATTCCCCATATGGAATGGATCCTCAATGCAAATCTCCGCAGTCGGTATTTGAGGTGACTCAACTACAGTCAGTGACGCATAATGAACCAAGCAGGTCGGTAAAGTGTCCATCCATGTGTCGAGTACTGCGTCGATGTTGTCACAGAGGTTTCCATTCCGGTGCCGAATGGCAGTTGATGCAGGCTTGAAAGTATGGTGCAATCCCGTAATTCCTTTAAATAAATTACGTGGACTGCGCTCATTGCTCAGTTGTTATACTTTCTGAAACGAGTTTTCCACCATTCTCGCTTTTTAAAAACTGTTCAATTACCTTTGGAAATAATTAAAACTGCGTTTACCGATTGATTAGCTGCAATAATGTAGATTGATGGATTATAGTGAGTGGAATCGTTCATAAAAATTTATAAATTAATTCTAAATTTACTTCCCTTAAAATTACAATTTTGGTGTCTATCGCTAGCCTAGTTTCAATGGTTCCCTGCATTATTTATTGCGTCGTTTTTTTTCAATTTAAATGTTCTATCAGCCAAATCAGCCCGCCACAACGAAACCTAGCCCATAATTTATTAAGTTAAGTTAAAGTTAAGTTGACGTGGTCGCGTTTTTACGGCACACTTACACCGGTGTTGGTCCGTTGTGATACCACCTCCATTCACACACACATTCATTCAACTCATTCATTCATTCAACTCATTCACCCTCATTCACACATTTTTTTTTACAGTGTACCACCTGCGCAATGCATAGCTCCATGTCACCCTGTACAGTGACATGGAAGGTGGGTCGGCCCTTGGGTTCTAAATTCCAACTGCGGTTTAGATGTATAGTTTCTATTAGTCATCCCCCCAATGGTTCGTCAGAGAGATGAAAAATCCCTTAAATCCCCGTCTTTGTTGGGATTCGAACCCGGTACCTCCCGATCCAAACGTCGCAGCTTTAACCACTGCGCTATTTGCTCGGTGTGATGATAATTTATTACAATTTTATTACAATTTATTACACCAGGTCCCGATTTTATTACACCTATATACCTTTCGCGAGAAAACTGTGGACGGTGTAATTTCAAATCGAACCTACACCGTCACTTAGTAACTTTTGATGTAATTGTGATATCAAGATGGGACTTGGGCCAGAATTTATTACAAATTTGTTACAATTTATTACATCCAGTCCCAATTTTATTACACTTTCCGTTCGCGAGAAAAGGGTGGGTGGAATAACATCAAATTGAACCTACACCCCACTTTGTATCTTTTGATGTAATTGGGATATCGAAATAAATCTTGGCCCAGAATTTATTACAAATTTATTACAGTTCACTGGTACGAGTAAGACGCCGAAAGATAAAATGTAATAATTTTTAATCCTATTGAAATTCAAAGAAAAATAGCAAAATATCGATTTTATCACCTATTATTACAGGTATTGTATGTATTACACCAGACCGCCACAAAAAAATTTTGATAGAACTGGCCACTGTTTACACTATACGGTATACATACACCTTGTCAAGTGGTGTAAGTTAATTATTTGTGGTACAATTCAACTTTTGTTGTTGTTGTCCCTCCCTCACTCCTCACAGTGACCGGGATCGCAAAACATTGCATTTCTTCAGTTAAGGGATGTCTATAATTTACGTTGTATTCCTGGAGCGTCGGTTGCTCATCTCGTCGTCTCTTCTCTTATTTTTTTGCTTCAAAATGGTCTTTATCACTTTGGTTATGGTGTTCCAAGATTTCTGTTCCACCAGCAACTTCACGATTAGATATTGTCTGCGGTTAGTTCTCCCACACACTCCTGCACCCACCTTATGCAGTGCAGCATAGTCTGCTCTGCTGTATCTTCCTTTTTGCAGTGGGGACATTTAAATGACTCCTTAATATGCATCTTAAAGAAGTTACTACTAAAACACCCATGTCCCGATAAGAACTGTGTCTAGTGAAAACAGGTATCTCCATGCTTACGCGCCACTCACTTTCCACAGTTGTTACTTCGCAGTTTTTTCGGGGTGCCACTAAAAACAGATAGTCGTTCTTGAACCTAAAGAGTTACAGGTGGCATACTAGTTATTACAAAGACAGCATCTTTCGAGATTGTCCTGAATGCGCTGCATATACGGTGTTTAGAGTACGACTCCAGATAGGTGCTCCATACAATATGATGGATATAATAACCGATGCAAGTAGTTTTCTGTTGCATGAGCTATAGGTCCACTAGTGTTTGCCATCAACCCAACCGAGCAAGATATTTTGTTGTTCTGCAACCATGGTCGCTTTTATGACTGTCTTTCTAATATGCTCGTGAAAGCTGCGTCGGTAGTCTAACCAGATGCCTAGATATTTAATACGGGGTATTGGCCTTATAATGACCCTTTCTACGCGGAAGGTCATCAGAGAGAGACTCTTCTACCCGCCATTACTATGGCTTCAGTCTTCTATGGAGCCAGCTGCATTCGATGATTGTGAAGCCATCTAAAGATTGCTGCAACCGCAGCCTCTACTCGTTCTACTACCTGGTGTTCGTGTTTCGCGGATACAATAAGTGCTAGTTCATTCGCGTAACCCATTAACTTAGCATCCTCGGGCAAATCGATTCGGAGAATACCATCATATATAGGATATTCCAGATCATCGGGCCTAGGATTGAGCCTTGTGGGACACCACTGGTAATCTCTATCTGAGTTGTTATACCTTCCGATACCATCAAAATGCGTCGGTCACTTAAATAGCTCTGGATCATTTTCCTCAGGTACGGGCTCACGTGTAGCTCTTTCAGCTTCTGTTGGATTATCTCCCATTTCGTACATCAAAGGTCATCACTACCGGGATATTTCGGGTGTGACAAGACCCGGTCGCAGCCGTGTCTACTAAACTCATTACTTCTGCTAGACCATCAGTCGTAGAGCGTTCCGGTCTAAATCCGTACTGGTTAGTAGCAAGTCCACCTGTTTTGTCTAATTCCAAGAGTTTATCAAGTAGGATACAAATAATAAAATTACACCACTTGACACGGTGTATGTATAATATTGTATACCGTATAGTGTAAACAGTGGTCAGTTATATCCCAAATATGGTGGCGGTCTGATGTAATAAAATATTACAGGTGATAAAATCGATATTTTGATATTTTTCTTTAAATTTCAATAGGACTAAAAACTATTACATTTTATCTTTCGGCGTCTTACCAGTGGACTGTAATTAATTTGTAATAAATTCTGGCCCAAGTTTTATTTCGATACAACAATTACATCAACAGTTACAAAGTGGCGGTGTAGGTTCAATTTGAAATTACACCGCCCATGGTTTTCTCGCCGAAAGGCAAGTGTAATAAAATCGGGACATGGTGTAATTGGCGGGCTGATTTGGCTGGTCCAGCTTCAAGGCACTCGAATCACTGTGTAAATAATATAACACATTAGTTGTTTTCGTTCTTCTTTCGTTAATTTGCTTTTCAACTCATTTGAAATATTGCTATTTATTTTTTCTACAGTGAGTTTTATAGGTAAAATCATATTTAATGTTTCTTACAACAAATTCCACTCATTTTCCGTTAATGAATAGTCGAGATTAAGTTCGGCTATTGCCATTTGAAGACTAGATTCCAGTTTAAAAAAACGTTCTATCATTAAGAGTTAACTGTTCCATCGTGTTCTGCAATTTAGTACTAATACCATAGCTCTTTTCCATAATGTTACCTAACATTATGGAAAAGAGCTACTTTTAACTGTAGATGTATTTTGAGTTGGAGAAGCCATTACTTTTTGGTTCAGTTAGCTTTTCTACTTACTGTTTTCATTTCCGACGTTTTTTCAACGATATCATTAGTGAGTGATAGAGAACATCCATTCAATTTATTTTTAGTATTTCAATACATTTTAAAGGATAACACGCCGGTTTCTTATTGATGTCGACTCATCATAAGTCAAGCTGAATCTGCATTTATTTGCATTTTTATATGACAGTTCGCTTCTTGTTTTCTTCCGGATTTTTGCGGCGTATTGTAAAACAATTTATCTAATTGTATTGGCTTGTATTTCATATGTTGTAAATGCTTTTGCCATTAGCAAGATTCTTTGTCACTCATTCGGGGTCAAATGGCAAGTGTGAACAATCTTTCCTACTTGCACCTAAGTATTCTGTGTGTTTATATCCGGAACCGCCTGACTCCGACCATTTCGTGTTAGAGGGATACTTTAAAACACTTATACAATGGATAGAGCACTGGTAATTATCCACCATATGTATAAATATCCTTTGTAGTTTATCGGCATTCCTCAAACTTTTAAGACTCCAACTAAACAAGTTTTTACACGCCATGAAAAATAAAACGGAAAATACATAAAAAACCGGTTTTAAAAAAATTAATCCGGATTTTCGGTGACAGAAAGTAGTGCGGTTAACCGGTTAATTGATTTGCAAGCAGTAATAACAATATGTATAATACAATATATGTGCTTACTAGACAGGCCCTTTTGTTTTATTTTGAGCTTGAGTTGGTCAACTTTTGTCTCCAATTCTTAATTATCCTACCTGCAAAAGTTTGTTTGAAGTAGGACACCTATTATGTAATGTACCTAAAAAGTAAATTTATTCTTAAATGTCCTATATCCATTTTATTTCGGATATAGACTCATACCTAAATTTTTTTATTTTTAAATATTTTAAAGGTGATATGTCCTATATCCAATAGAAAAGAAACATACATCTATTTTTACTTTCTGGGTTAATTAGATTTCCTGGCTTTGGTATAGGGAAACTCTGATTTTTCATTTTTGGCAAAAATAGAAGAATATGTAACATAATAAGTCTTAACACATTTGTGTTGTTGTTGTAGCTCTGAATTAAATTTGGTTGTTCCTTTTATTCTAAATGAGATCAACTGGGGTGCCGAGTTACGAGTATGTTCTTGAGTGAAACTGAACTTCCCTTTTATCTCTCCATTTACTTCATGTTCTTATTAAATAATTATTTACAAGAATTGGTTACTTATGTTCAATTCACAATATTGTGGGTTTCCTTTTCACGTTTTTCGAAGAATTCCTTGAAAGTGAGTCCCTCTTTTCAGGTATTATGTTGCCACCTCTAACGGCGGCTAAGGATTAAACACGATCAAAATTCTTCCAGAGTAGAATTTTAAAGATTTCGAATTTTGCGATTTATATTGTCGTTGCCATTCGTATCAGTAATTTTCACTGGTAATTATAATCGATATTATTTAGCTTTGGCTTAATCAGCCTTGTAAGCCAATGATAAACTAATCAATCACCAGGTCGTTGTCTGCATTAAAATGAGTATTGTAGAGGGATAGATGGCCAGTCTTAAGTCTATTATTTAGGATGTATGTCTCTATGGTTTAAAATAATACTTGGATCTGAATTCCCTAATCATCTCTTTAACTGTTTTTATACCGAGATCAGCATGTATGTTAGTATTTCGAATATTCCAAGGAGCAATTGTATTTCACGAAGTATTTTTGCTTGAATTCTTTGAAAAAGTTCTGTATTTGATGCGTTAGTGGAATAATTGTTCTTTAAGTTTCATGATAAACTTGTTGAGTTTCCTGATTTGAATTATAAAAAGTAAATAGTTGAACTTTTTATACAACAGCTGAAACATAATTTAGTATAAATAACAAAACTCTCAACTGTTCCATATTCTTTCCGGTACGCGCAGACATAGCGATTAAGTAAATGAAGTTTACATCGGTTCAGTTATCTGTACTTTTAAATCGTTTTAAAAACGTTAGACAGACTCAGGGGAACACTAATTCCCAACTACTCACATTTCTGACTAGTTTACCATAATAGACATATACGAGTAATAGCATGGTTCATACCTACATAATATATTAAAACGACGTGTGAAGTCTGTTTTCAGCATATACTAATGTACAAACAACACAAGAATAAACGGGCCCGAAAATCACAAGACAAAAGTCTAAATTATATTTTGAATTGTATTTAAATCACAATCTTAGTAATAATTAATCCACTATTTATTATTATTCCATATTATATATATACATACATTTAATATCTATTATTGTTATAAAGTTGGTTGGGTATTATATATCAACCTATAATAATAATAATAATAATATTAATAATCATAACAATAAAAAATTATAATTTTTTAGTTTTATTATAGTTCCCACCACCTACTGGAAAAAAAATATATTAAAAAAACTCTAAACTTTTGTTATTAAAAATTAAAATTAAAAAAAAAATTCATGATACATAAATGTTTATAACCATAACCACCATCATAATCAACATAACAATAATCATGAACATTCAAACACTTTAATATGTCACACAAATCAAATACCGAGCCTTAACTTTAGTTTTTTTTTTTCTTATTTTTATCGTCTTCTTGTATTATATTATCTTTAATATTCATATTTTATTTTATTTAAGAATATTATTATCAATTCTTGATTATGTTATATACTGTAGGTCTTTTTCTTGTATTGTGTATACATATATGCATACATATATGTATATTATGTGGACGATTCTCCCCATAAAATTCTTCGACTCTTATTGTAATCCAAATTGATCAAGTTTTATACATACTCGTATATACGTACATACATATTGACGTTTCGAGAATAACAAAAAAAACAAACAAAAAACCGAAAATCTCTATTAAAAACTATATAGATAGGAGGGAGGGAGGAAGATCAATTTTATCGATCATTTAAGTCTATTTAGACATTTCAGTTAATTTATATGGATATGATTAGCTGACATAAAATTAAACTAAATTACTTTTTTATGGCGCAGTGAATCAAATAAAATGAGTTGTCTTGGTTGTTTTGTTTTTATTTTAGTTTTTCCGACAATTGTTATATTATTTAGACCTTTGTGATATATACATAATTCAAAGTAACACGAAAATTGAAATGCGTGAACTGTTAATTGTTTGTGAAAAGCAATATGGAAAATTTCTAACACTCTTATTAAATAAACACGTACGAGTATGTATTATTAATATTATTAAAGTTGGCTGGAACCTAAGCAGGTTCCGCACTCAATGCCACTCTGGGCCCATGGTGCAAACCGAGAATTCTATCATAATTCGCAAATGCGCTCGGCTGCTCTGGCAAACTGTAACAGCTTAAACCATGGCAGGGATGACAATTGACCTACATTTAAAGATCTATAATTAAGAAATCGGGACCTAACTATCTCGAAAGCGGGACAGCCACAGACAAAGTGAATGCTGTCATCGTCATCTTCAAGACAGTTGTCATACAAGGAATCTTGGACAAGTCCGATTCTTTTTAAATGGAGTTTAAAACGACCATGGCCGGTCAGAATAGCGACCAGAATTCTCAGTTGGTCTTTCTTCAAAGATAGAGCAAACTTTGTGAGCTTCACATTAGGTTCACAAATGAAGTACTTAGCCTTTCGGCATGTAGTAGAAGCTAGCCAATTACGCTTAGCCTGCAAAAACATGTAGTTCTTAATAGCTTCCTTACCACAATTAAAGGTCAGGAGCACTGCCGGTTCAGGTCCAATGAATTCCATCCTTGAGCCTGTTTTAGCTAAAACATCAGCTATCTGATTACCTTCAATGCCACAATAAGCCGGAACCCATACATAACTCTGACACGATTATTAGAGCAAAGGACGTTAATAAAACGTTTACAGTCCTTGACCAGTTTGGAAGTGATCATAGGATTTCGTAATGAATTGAGCACAGGTTTACTATCACTGCATATAATAATGTCTTTTCCGGAAACAGCGAGGTTAGAAGCGTCAATTGCACAACGTATGAGTGCAATCAGCTCCGCTTGGAATACAGTGCAGTTCCGGCCTAGACTCCCACATGACAATAGGTTCCAAAACCTGCGCCAAAATTAGATTGAGACCCGTCAGCAAAAAACTCTAGCGACTGAGCCTCCCAGTCCTTGAATTCTTGAGACGACCACGAGTTCCTCGTTGGATAAACCACCGAGAAAGAGATATCAAAGCAGAATTCTGGCAACAATTTGTCATTAACCATATTAATTTCTGGTATATATGAGCTGAATAAATTGTAGATTAATCTATGCCCTGTGATTAGGCCGAGAGCGTTCCACGCACCAATACACCGCAGGCGAAAGGCAGCGGAACATGCCGAGCCTAGGATGACCGACTGCAGTGGGGGCAGAAATAAAATTGCCTGCAAAGTAAGTATAGAAGAAGAGGGCATAGCACCCGTAATAGCTCGACAAGCCATACCTTGTATGCTATTAAGCTTCGCAATGACAGAAACTGACTGAACCACAGGCCACCAAACAACAGGCGCGTAAGATAGCATATAGGTAAAGCTAGAGATTTGTAAATAAACATCAGCATTTTGGGGGTCAGACCCCAGGACTTCCCAAATGCTCTTCTACACTGCCAGAAAATGGAAGTGAGCTTTTTCAGTTTTATTTCAATATGAGATTTCCAGGAGAGTTTACTGTCCAGAATGACACCCAGATGCTTTACTGTGTCGGATCTAGCGATCGTTTCTCCAAAAAGAGAAGGAGCAGACATCTCTCCGGTATTTCTACGTCTGGTGAAGACTATATCAGACTAATTTTCGATTCATTAACGTACAGCCCCTTCTCTAGACACCACATTTCTACAACTTGGAGAGCGCGTTGCGTTAAGTATGATAGTACATTAAGGTATGAACCCTGAACCAGCACGACTAAGTCATCAGCATAACACCTCCCTGGGGGCAACCTTTAGTAACTTTGACCGAAATAGAAAGGGAGTCCAGCTCGGCCACAGCAATGCGTGACCGCAGCAAAGATCCAATCCAAGTAACAATGGTTTGGTCATTTTCAAAGTTTGAGCAGGCTTCAGTGATGGAAGCGAAAGAAGTACTATCAAAGGCACCCGCAATATCGAGGAAAGTGCCCACAAGAAACTCCTTAATACTAAGCGATCTTTCAATCCTCGTAACAAGTTCATGCAGCGCAGTTTCACATGATCTCCCAACTCTGTAAGCATGTTGAGTGCTACTGAGTGGGATGACAGATAAGTGATGATCCCTAATATATCTGTCAACAATTCTTTCCAGAGTTTTGAGAAAAGTTGAAGAAAGACTAATAGGGCGAAATGCCTTGGGATCGGTATAATCCGTCTTTTCAGCTTTCGGAATGAACACAACTCTACTCCTGCTCCAGGACTGTGGAACATATCCAAACGCAACGCACGCTTGGCAGAGTCGAAGTAAATGTTCCTGAGTTAGGAGAAACCCATGCTGTAATTCAGCACGAAAAACTCCATCTGGACCACCTGATTTACAAGGTAAGAAGGAGAAAACGCTCCAGCGCAAGGTGTTGAGAGTGACTAACCTGCAGGCTAAGTCCCAGTCAGGTGAATAATCAGTACCATTATAGGCTGGGCGTCAGCAACATAGTCATGATTGATAACATTGCACCCAAGGAAATGAACAGAAAGTAGTAGTTCGATAATTTCCTTCCTGGAAGAGGTTATTCTGCCATCAGGAAGTCGCAGCACATCGAGTCGGCAGGAATCATTTCTAACCAAGGACCTATTAAGTCTGGCGATCCCAGAGATACTATTAATTTCTTCGCAGAAGCTAATCCAAGAAGTCCTACGAGCGTATCTCAGCATTTTCTTATATTCTTTTTGAGCTGCCAGAAAGTTATCCCAATCAACCTGAAGGTCAGATCTTTTGGCTTTGTTTTTGAGTCTCCTAGCAGTTTTCCTCAGTTTTTTGAGATCAGAACACCAAAAAGGCTTATTCTGAGATTTTTGCTTGATAATAAGAGGACAAGAGTTTTCGAAGGCTAAAGTGACTGCATGCGTCAAAGATGAGGCTAGCAATTCAATATCCTCAGTTGAACATATCTCACCCAACGAAACCAGCCGAGGTTCCAACTCAAGAGAGAATAACTCCCAGTTGGTAAGCTTCTTATTACGATAAGGTTTAAGAGTAGGTCTTCTCAGATTTAAATTAAACGAGATGCACCTATGGTCGGAGGTGAGAATGTCATTGGTTATCCTCCAATTCCAGATCAAATCGATAATCGACATGGAGCACAAACTAATGTCAATCACTTCCCTCCTTACTGAATTATTAAAGGTAGGCTCACAGCCTTTGTTAAGGATTTCAAGCTCAGATGTGCTCAGGTAATTAAGTATAGAGATAAACCCCTATCATTAATATTCGTGCTACCCCATAACGTGTGATGAGCATTAGCATCGCATCCTACCACTAAAGGTAAATGATTTGTCCTGCTCCACGAAACAAGGTTGCTGAACTCCTCCGAGGGAGGAGGTGACACCGAATCGTAAGGCAGATACACTAATGCTACCACCAGTGATCCGACTGAGTTCGACGATTTGAGAGAGACGAGCACAACTGCAACGTCCGCTGAACAATATTCATGAATTAGGGTAGCACTAAGATTGTTAAAAATAAACACGCGGGCGCTTACCTTATCATTAGACCCTCTGTAAAGGATTCTGCCACCTACAGGATCCAAACCAGAAACCACACCGTCAAGCAGATAAAGTTCCTGAATTAAGCAAATGTCTACCTGCGAATTAGCGAGCAGCAACTTAAGCTCAAACGATGCAGCTCTGCTATGGTGTAAGTTGACTTGTTTCAGCACAAGCATAGAAGTCATAATAATGATTGCAAGCTAAGGAAACAATCGAGGGTAGGAACCAAACTCACGTTCCTGATACAACCTAGACGAAGGTCGTAACTGGAAGCCAGTTTGCTGTTCAACATCGGATCACACAAGCTAGACCAGAAGCAAGACACGAGGTAGACCCAACGACATTGTTCATATCGAAGATCACTGACTCGCGTTCGGTTATTGTAGGATCACCTTGTTAGAGAGCGTGAATTCCAGAACTTGTTTTCTACATAGCAAAATACAGTGCTTGTTGTAGTTCTCTGTAAAGTAAAAAGTAACGTACTTCAATCCAGAACCTACACCATCAAGAAGGTAAAGATCGTGAATCACATAAAAACTTGTTTGCGATACTGCACGCAATTTTCTTAGAATAAAAGAAACTGACTTGCAGCTGTGCAATTTAATGTGAATACACATAAGCATGGACATCATAAAAGAAACCAGCAAAGAAGAAGCGAATAATCTACGGGCCAGAGATAATCTTAAAGATAATCCTGTCCAGTACGTACTGCAAATAATATCTGGAACCAGTAATGGTCTCAATAGATTTTAGGTCAACCCGAAATACAATAGCTTTACGCTTAGCCTCGCGCTTGTATCGGACAACCTTCCATCCAATTGTCGACACTGACGGGTTCAATAAACCAATATTGCTCAATACAACTTTGGGATCCTCCGGAGGACCGGGAACCCAAGTGTATATTAGCAAAGGTTTAGGAGGATCACCAACGGAGAGTTGACAACCACTCCAGATATCTTTGGTCCTCGAGCCCACCTCACACAACCACTTGTATGTGTCGTCGTTGGCGCATTTACAGATAATATAGCCATCAGTTAGGTAGCACCCCAGCAGTTGTGGAATAAAATTACCCGTTTGAGCTGTAGCTAGTACTTTTCGGTGGAGCTCCAAACGACAGATGTCGAATTTAGTCTCATCCAGAATGATATCAGGATTGTTCTCGCGTATCGCGGCTTTCCTTAGCGTGGACTCAGCAACAACAAGAGCCAGCGTCCGTGGCTTTTTAGCCTCCATTTCTGGAGTAATGCTAGATTGGACACGGGAACGTTTCGGTGTTGCCACAGAAGAGGAAGTGCCAGGCACCTCGCTTATCGGGTCAAGCAACTTACGCTCCATTCTGTTACGCGCATGCGATTCCTTTTGCGATTCCTTCAACACGTATGTATGTGAATTTTGTCCTAAACGTGTCCCAAAAGCAACAACAACAAATGATAGGGCCAGACTCATTCACCCCTATTCTGATTGTCTAGGCGTTTGTCAATCGTCACGGCCCCATGTTTTCGTGTCGTTTTCGTTTTGGTATATTATGTAACAAAAACGAAACGATAGATTCATATTGCCGCATCACATTTAAATAAAATGACGATATTGTGAATATTTATGCAAACTTAACTATTGTGATTTATTATTTTTTCTGAAACTGTCAAAGTGTCAATATTTTGGTATGAAAACAATTTAAATATACATACAATGATTACAAGTGAATTATTTTTTGATGATGAAGAGGAGCACGAATGTATGTTGCTTGAATTAAGAAGAAACAGAAAACGATTGATGGATCAGTCTAATCCATTAGAATTAGAAAGCACATAATATGTATTACATAGACATTTTTTATTAGTTTTAGGGATTATTTGGAAAAATATAATTATAATATTCGTTTAGTCCAGCCAACAGTTTCAAAAGTATTAAAAGAAATGCTAAACGTTTTGGAGGATCACATTTGTACGAAGTGGATACAATTTATATACAAATGTAGAAAAACCAAATGCCAAAAAATATTTTTATTCAAAAAGCAGGATTCCTGGAATAATCAGCATCTTTAGGCCCAGTAACAACATTCAGCATTTATATTTCAATCGAAAAGGTTTTCACAGCTTGAATGCAATGATTGTAAGTACAAAAAATTTATTCATTTTAATTTAAATTAGATATCATTTGATAATTTAAACAGGTTTGCGACCATGAAATGGTAATAAGCTATATAAATAAGATTCCACGATTCCACAGTATGGAATCTTTCTAAGGTGAGCGGCATCTTACATAGAATGTAAGAAGGTAGGCATCAATCCCGTTTACTAGGTAATTATGAAAATTCAAATGTTCATTATAAATTTTTACTTGTGTTTCTATTTCTACAGGCGATGCGGGCTATCCACTGGAGTCATATTTCATGACACCTTATCGGGCGCCAGCTGCAAACACGCCCCAAAATCGTTACAACATAGTGGATTCTAAAGGACGTAATCTAATGGAAGGAACAATCTGGGTTCTAAAGGACCGATTTAAATTGTTACATTACACTCCTGTTAAAGCAATACAAATAACGAATGTTTGTGCTGGCCTACATAATATGTGCATTCACTATAAAGTGACATTTGATGAACCTCTCGATCAGATTAATTTAAATGAAGAAAATATAATTGAAAATGATGAACTTGAAGCAGCTTTTTATTTTTAAATATCTTTGTAAACAATTTATTACAAAAAAATATTTCATTATTCGAATTCATTTAAATAAAAATCGCACCAATTTTGTTGGCATGTCTAGATATTCCAGCGCAGACCACAAATTCTCTCGATTGATCGAGTCACGTGCCTGCCGGAAATCCAGGAACACCTGATGTACGGGGATGGATGTCTCATAATATTTAGATAGAATCGAAAATCCTTCGTGATAGTCGTCACACCAACCAGGTCCCCGCTAGATGTGTGATTCTATCCATTATAATGTAGGACAATAACTTGTATCCTGTGCAAAGGAGGCCTATACCGCGATAATTCTCACACTTCAAGCGGTCTCCCTTCTTGAAGATAGGGCACATCGAATTGAGAGAATATGCTGATTAATTTCATGCCATCAGTTGATCAATAATATTTATATTAAATTTTGTGCTTAAAGCTTTATTGGTTTACACGCGATCGTTATAACTTTTCGGAACGAACTTTTTATGATTTTATTTGTAGTCAGGATACAAAATAGTAATCGGAAAAAAATTTGTATCTCAAATTATATTTTTTTCACTTGTCCTCTGAATCCAAATTGACCATTTTTGAAAATTGTCTCATTGTGTGTCTGTGGGTATGTAATTCATTATTCTGTCAACGAAAAATTAATATCTACTTCAGATGTTTTAAATTTTTTTTTATTTATATAACATACTTGTGTTACAGTGCAGTTCTGATAGACTTTTGATCTTCCCAAGAAAACTCGAGATATTCACATATCAACATAGGTCTGCATAAAAAATAAACGTTTAAATTGGAATTTTATTTGTATTAATGGAGTAGATAGAAAGTTTTATAAAAAGTCATCTGGACCACAGATGCTTGATGATAGATCATAACTTTTAATTTGTACCACTTTGTAAAGTTTTAAAAAAAAATTAAAATTAAAGTTGGGCGGATTATTCCAGCACTCACAATGCCACATGGGCCCACGTGCAATACCCGGACAAACACATATACTTACACATTAAAAACACCCCAACCGTGATTTTTGGTCACCACCGGGAATCGAACCCGAGACCCTCGAATAACAAAGCAAGGACGCTACTTACTGTGCTAACGAGGGCGCCAAAATATGTATATAGTATTTATATACACATTTTGGTGATCAATTATGAAAATTATTAATTAAATATTAATTTGCAGAGCGTTTTCATTATAACATAATGTCTCTACAAATATGATCTTTAATCGTACTCCTTGAGTAATGATAATGTATTGACACAAACCTAACAATTTTTATTGTGTAAGCTCCAAAACCATTCGTAATTTAATGTTAATTTTTTTTGTGGTCTCACCACTCACGTACAAAATACAAGATTAAAGATATTTTAACAGAAATTGTATCGTTGGCACCAAAAAATAATTCACTCAAAGATAATGTCTTGTATTAATTGCACATAAAACAATATCAAACCACGTTGTTACTCACAATAAATTTTGAAGTAGTCCAAAAGAGTCCGGAACAAAACTAAATCCATATTGCGTTTGCGTGTTGTTAAGCAAAATTGGTTTTTATTGCTTTATTTTATCGACACCAAATCCATACGCAAAAGCAAATTTTTCACCCAAACTTGTCCAATGGTTCATCTTTCTTGACGTAAAACGTCTTATAATTTAGTATGACGGTCAACTCGCATTATAGTTTGTGAAGTCAGGCTTTCGCGTTACCTACATAGGACAGTGAGCTATAGAATATACATTATTTGAAAGGTAAAGAGTATGGATACAAGTTTCAGAACGGATCATCGAATAAGCTAGGATATTACTAAAATGACGGCCATATCAAAAACATTCGATATAAAATAGATTTCCACATTATCTACATTACTTCAAATGCTCCTTTCCTATTTCAACAAAGTTAATCAAACGATACATAATTTGAATGGGAAGGACGCATAATTTGTAAAAAAGAACCGTCCACTTTCGATTTCACGCTCCCATCTAAAGCTAATGTTACACTGAAAAAAATAATCGGAGATATAAACAAAAAAACAAGGTTAATTTTACAAAAAAAAGCGTTCGTTTTCAACCAACGCTTCGGTTCGCAAATATAACAAATTTAAAATAGTTATTTTTACAACGCTTTATGATTTCCAAATCTTCACAGATACTTCGTAAAAAAATTTCGTGCCTTGTAAAAAGTTTTACAAACCTATCGTAAAATTTACTACGGCCTTTGTGAAATTTACAAATTAATGTGCTAAATAAAAAAAAATTTTACGATATTGGTTTGTGGAGTACAGCTTCACGCTTCGTAAATTTAACAAATTATGTTGTAAAATTTAACAACGATAATAGGTAGATAAACAAAATGTATTCGTTAAATTTGGAAATTAATATGTTAAATTTACCAGAGGGGTATGTTAATTTATAATAGTAGTACGTAAAATTAACGACATTAATTGTAAAATTTACAAAATTGCCATCCCAATTTAACAATGGTAGTTGCTAAATTTACAACTTTATTTCGTTCAATTTAGAAAATTTAATGTAAAATTTACAAAAAAAATTCCAAATTTTACATACTTTATACGTTGATGTAACAAAAGCAATTGGGGTAGTTAACAGAATCAATTGTAGAATGTACGAAATGGGTAAGTAAAATCCATGAGGTTGGTTCGTGAAAAATTCTATAAATATATATATATATATATATATATATATATATATATATATATATATATATATATATATATATATATATTTATATATATATATATATATATATATATATATATATATATATATATATATATACATATATATATATATATATATATATATATATATATATATATATATATATATATATATATATATATACATATATATACATGTTTATAGTATTTGTTTATAAATATAAATATGGGTAAGGCGAACATTGATAGAAAAACGATACTTTTTAAGTTCAAATATAACTTTTAATAAAAAATTATTCATTTTTAAAATTATATAAAATAATTATTTCGTTATTAATAAATTTTGGTTTATAATTAAAATATTTCCTGATTTGTTATAAAGATAATAATAATAAGATTATAAGATAATTTTGTTTATAATTTAACATTTTAACATTTATTATAAAGTAAAAATATAATTATAAATTATTCATATTTGTTAAATAAGAAATATTAAAAATTATTCATAGGTCATTTAATTATTATTCAAAAATTATAAATTTAAGATCAAATATCTTGATTACATATTAAATTTCATGATTTATTATTAAAATATTTTATCTAAATTAAAGTATTATGTTTATATAAAATAAAAAAATCACTTTTTATTAAAAAAAAATATTTAAAACAATTTTTATATTATTATTAGAAAAATTTAATTTTAAAGTTTACATTTCCTGATTTATTAAGTAATATAACAGACATTAAAAAAAAATGATTATCAAATTTAATTTTAAAAATTATATAAAATAAAATTATAAACTATTTTTTTTATTGTTGTCCTTGGCTGAGGCGAAATCTGCAAATAATAAATTTCGTTATTTATTTATATGTATTCATGAATATACGTAACTATATTTATATACCTATTATTTAAATCATTTATTAAAGTATTTATGCACGGCACTTCAACATCATATGGTGTCTTTATCTCGTAAAAATAAATTTGAATAAATAACCATATATTCAAACAGGGTTTTGGGTATTCCAGTTTGAATACTTGATATATTTTGAACAATTTATCTACTGCTTCCAACAAACTAGCACAAAGGTATTTGTGGCCGTCAATTAAAATTACAAATTCTTTTAAATCCCACTTATGCCCGATAGCCAACAAAAGAGGTTGAAGTTTGGCCTTTTCTTCTTTACACGTTGATGTCATTTCTTCTACCTCTTTTGCAATGTCAGCAACGCTTGATATTCTTTTTACAAACCATGTCTGGCTGTCTTTTAGCGATGATTTTCCATATTGGACTGTTTTACTACTTTGCGATTTATTTTTGACTGAAGGCGGCACCAAACTTGATAAGAAATAGAGTATTTGTAAATTGTATGAATCTGAAAATAATAAGTTTTTGTTTGTGTTAATATTACAATGAATTACACCATGAATGTTATTGGTATTTATATAAATAAAAGCTTAATAAATAAAAGTCTTACTTCTTACCTGAGTTAATTTCATTTTTTTTCTTAAGCAGCTCCTCTAAACTTGTGATGTTTCGTTTTTCTTTGATATGGCTTTTCAATATAACTGGTACATTATTTAAGAAGGAGTCCCATTTTGTATATATATTTTTAGCGCTGGAGTATAGCGTTAAAAAATCAATTTCGACCTTAAAGAAATCCGATAATTTATTATAAATATATTATTAATAAATGATTTAATTTATGTAGTACCAGATCCGGCATAAATGCATGTTTTAATATAGGCCATTCATTAAATATGTTAATAATCGATTGGCCAACATTGCTCATACATTCGGAAATTCTTAATTGTGACGATTTTGTCCATTTTTCTAAAACTAAGCCCCATGGACTTCTTAAATTTCTTAGCTCCGTTTTTAAATTCGTGTACTCTTCATGTTCTATATTTCCTATAAAAATAGATTAATATACTAAACGCTATTTAAATTTTTATTTTATGTTTTACCTTGTTGTGTACTTATAGGCTTCTCATCGTGTGTTGTTTTTGATACACTAAAGTACTTCAATATTTTTCTGTTCTCGTAGTCGAACTTGTTGTAGAGCTTTCCAGTTGGCGATTTCTTGCTGCCGGTTGGTGATTTGTGGCGAATTGTATAATATGTTTTCTGAAATTATATATAATTAATTATTTTATATGATTATTATCATCTCTGCTTTCATTCTTACTGAACTTTCACTCGGAAAACATAGTACGATTTCATCAGCTAAGCATTTGATTTGCTTAGACGATGGTTTTAGATGCTGCTCTTTTAAATAAAAATCTACTATCATTGAGCATAAAATGTCCCGATGTCTTGGCTCTAGTACATGGTTTTTTTCATAGAAATCTCGTATGTTCTGCCCAAATTCAGTATTTCTGCTTATGATAGTTGTCACAGGCTGTTTTAACAAAATAAATTAAACAAATTTGGTATAAATAAATTTACACTATCGTAAAAATTAAATTGTAGACTTAAGAAAAAATAAAAATTTTAATATACTATATGAGCTGAATCTTTTTCAGGTGGAGTGATGATACTTGAAGAGGGTACACATTTGGTTTCCATTTGAAATCCTTTTTGCCACGAGGTCAGATGGTATTGAAACTTGATTTTTAGTCCTAGTTCTGCTGGTTCAAATAATTCGTCAATATGGTTAATTCGCATATGTTTCAACTGTGGAATACTAATCCCAACATCTGTAAAATAATATATCAACATATTATATATGAAATGAAATAAAATTTATTAAATCATTATACTTCTGAGGCGATCGCACAAATTTTCTAATTTCCAACTATTTAATAAATTTGCTAGTTCTAAATTTCCATTTTGTGAATCATTCAGTGATTGTTGATTGATGGTTTCATCCTGAGAGTTATATATTGTAACCGTTTGTGTTTCCTTTTGTGTTAAATTTGGGTTGTTGGTTAAACGGGGTAGCACAGTAATAAATGAATTTAAATCAAGGTTAACAATTTCTCCTAATTGTATATTTGATGTATTATCCAAATTATTTTCATCTTGTAAATTATGATTATATTCAATCGAGTATTCGTTGTTTTGATCTTGCACATTAGAAATGTTAAAATCAGAAATACTTTCGTTTTGCTCCATGTTGTGTTTAACCCTTTTCTTATTTTATTAAAACAATGTTAATCTATGTTTATGTTAATTATTAAAAATATTAAGTCTAAATTTAATTCTTTAAATTGTACCCTTAAAATTATAAAATGATAATAATAAGTTAGAATGCACCCATTAAAAAACAAAAAAAAGTTACATGTGATGTTAAGTTTGTTTTAGTCGAATTTAGAAATAGTTTTTATTGCGAATAACATTCCCTTCTTTGATTTTGTAGCTGTTTATTGGAGGACTAGTAAAATAAGATATTGGGTAGATAAAAAAATTTTCACATTCCGATAAAATTTTATGAGAAACATAATGTTGAATGTATAAAGTTGTGTATTTGGTCACTATTAAGTAAGGCTCATTTTCTTCTTTGGGAATAAAGATGCCACTAATTTTGTAAAGTTCGATATTTTTATAAATAGTTTTGGTCATATAATAATTAATTTTATAATTAATACCTTTATAGATAATAAATGAAAAAAATTGTATATTTTCCATGTTGAACTCATATTTCTCGAAAGTGGTTGGTCGAAATACATTTGGAACGATTTTTCTGTCATCAATTTGTAAAATAGGTTCAACTGGGGAAATTATCAAACTAGCAAACTTTAGTTGGCATTTGATTGCCATACTTAATGTGATATTCTTTCGAGAAGAAATATTTTTAGCATATCCTTTTAATTCGGAGTGTTTACTTTCAAATCGAAAGCAATATATATTTTTCAGGGGACCAACGAATCGTATTAATCGCGGATAGTGAATTAAAAAATGATATTTCGGTTTAAGGGTATCTTTAAATAACCTCATAAAGTCTTCGTTATGTTTTTTAATTCTTTTTCCTAAATCAAATAAAAGATCGTCATTAAAATTACTTGAAACTAAAATGTCAATCAATTCAACGAATTCACAGAAAAAAAACCATATTTCTTCTTGCTTTGGAACTAAGTCTCCTATAATAAGTGGTAAAAAGTGAGTAAAATTCCACATTTCTCTTGCTGAGAAAGTGAATCGTTTGTTTTTAATATGGATTTCTTTTATATCCTTTGACATGTTTCCAATTTCCATTTCCCCATAAGGAAAGGTACTTTTTAATTTATTGAGAAAACTTAAATCAAAATAGTGTTTTATGTGTATCAAGTGGGATAGGACATATGACAAATTATAATGGCAGACACCTTCAAATATATCATGCATAATGTCGGCTGCATAATTGTGCACTACATGAAATGAAGGAATACTGTTAAAAAGAGACTCGCTGTGAATTCCAGTTTCCTTGACGTTATTTTGAAGTATATCTAGTGCATAATTTTCTAAAGTACGCAAGGCTTTGCTATCCTCTTCGATTTGCTTTGACGCGCTTGACTTATCTACTTTACAAAATCGACAATAATATTGAGCTGAAAATGATTTCGAAAAACCAAGAAGCGTATTCAGGCCCAAGTTATCTCCCAAAACTAAACAGAGAACGAAACGAACCTGAATTAAACCATTTTTCGAACGTAGTTCAATACCATTTAATTCCAATGATTTTATTTCTTCTATAAGGCTATACAATGAAATATCGTTACCATACTCTTTAATATATGACGACCTTATTAATGCGGCTACTTGAATATCCTTTAATTTTGAAACGGAATGAAAAATGGGAAACGTATAATAAATTCCAGTAATAGAATGAGTGCCCGAATGCGATCCTAAAGGATTGTTTATTTCAAAATCATCGGCATATAAATAATAAGGAATTAAAATTTTACCCGGATACAAACTTCGTTTTTGTTTCCAAAGCATTCCTTGAAGAAAATGCGACAACTTATGGCATTCATTTTCAAAATTAGTAATATTCTTAATCGCTTGATCTAATAAATTATTTTGTTCAAAAATTTTTGTAAACTGATATTGTAAGGGAAACAATATGCCTTTACATTTTCTTTCATTTAAACTTGGTATACCATTTCTATATACTTTGGTTATGCGATTATCAATAGAAAATTGTAGCAAATTTTGAATCAAATTATGATGTTTTAGGCATTTTAAAAATTTATATTCACTATTCACGTTTTCGAAAATATTTAATACAGCAAATATATCTTGTATATTGTTTACTTGCGACTGTGATGTTTGAGCTGAATTAATATTATTTAAAAAAATATTTAAATGAGCTTTTATTGGTTGGCTTATAAGCTCATTTGTTAATTGCTGAACATCTAAAACATCTTTCCTACTAAAATTATTTTTGTTATGCAGTGAAAGTAGAAAATTAATGGATGGATTCACTGACTGAGATATTAATTTAGTTTCAGAAATATTATTAAAATGTGAGTGAGCAATACTTGAACCGTCGTCGTCTACAACGTGCAATGAATGTGTATTTGTCAAACAATCTACTTTCCTAGTAGTATCACTAATAATATTTGTCTCACTTAAATTAAAAGGAATATTGTTGTTAGGTTTGTCAATACATAACAGAGTAGATGATTCGAAATTACGTGAATTCGTAATGTCATTCGCAATATTTTCTAAATTTTTCGAACTATCATTTGAATGACGATACAAGTGCCGTTTAAAAGTACTTATGTTTTTAAATGATTGAGAACAATTACTCTGTTTACATTCAAATGTATCATAAGTTTTACGTGTGTGCATTATCTTTAAATGGGTGACTAACATATTAATTGAATTTAAGCGTAAATTACAAATAAAATAAGTATACATATCGAGATACACTAACCTTACTAACAAAATAAAAATAAAATAAGTAAATATACTAAAATTTAGCAATCAATATCTTCAAAAAAATTCTCTAAGCTGTCACTAATTGAAAGTGTATCGAAGCTACTCGACAAATCCTAAATTGAAAAAAAAAATGAATATATTATATATAATTGATTGGTTGGTAAAAAAATAAATATATATATATATATATATATATATATATATATATATATATATATATATATATATATATATATACATATATATATATATATATATTTATATATATATATATATATATATATATATATATATATATATATATATATATATATATATATATATATATATATATATATATATATATATATATATAAATATATATATATATATATATATATATATATATATAATATATATATATATATATATATATATATATATATATACACCTAATCCTTTTTTTACACGGTAGATGCGTTCCAGACTTGGTCGTGCAAAAAAAAAATCGTGTAAAAAAAGACAGGAAATGTGGTAAAATAATTGATATGTTCAAAAACTGTTTTTTGAGTAGAAAATAAAGTAAATATGTATATCTTGTTATTGGGAAATTAAACGAAATGTTTTAGTTGGTGTATTCCCCTAAATATAACAAACAAACTACAGAAAATAATAAAAACACGAATTTACGGGAAAAAAAAGAACTTTTTTGCCGTGTAAAAAAATTCGATCGTGTAAAAAAAGGTTTAGTTTATTTTTTTCTATCGTGTTATTTCAAAACCGTGTAAAAAAAGACCGTGTAAAAACAGGATTAGGTGTATATATATATATATATATATATATATATATATATATATATATATATATATATATATATATATATATATATATATATATATATATATATATATATATATATATATATATATATATATATATATATATATATATATATATATATATATATATATATATATATATATATATATTAAAATGTAACATGCAAATAACTGTAAGTTTGTGTTACTTACACTATTTGAGTCTTCTTTATGTTCTGCTTGCAGCTTGCTTAAATGATATTCAAATAATATTTTTTGGCCCAACTGTTCTTTACTAAATATTAAGCTGACGTGATCCGGTTTTAAACCAATTAATCCTTTATAGAATGTCTCGTGTTCTAAAGAAATAACGGAAACTCGATTAATATTTTTCCCCTCTTTAATTTAACAGCCACTATCACTAATTTAATTTAATAATTCTCTCTTTTTTAAGATTAATTAAAATATGGCGGCACTATCTATACTCTTAAATTTTATATTCTACAAATTTATCACAAATTAAATTAATATTAACAATTTCTGAAACGGTAGTGTAAAATAAATTGCAATTAATATTTTTCCTTTCGTACGATCGATCAACAACTGTAACTGATAAATGATGTTCGGAGGAAAGGATAAAATATGATTAATAGTATATAAAAGGAAAAAAGAGATCATTACATTGCTTTTCAGTACGTCTCGCTTAGTATCACATTTCATAAATAAATTTGATTTTCTTACTATCTTTTACTGTATAGTAAGCGAGATGTATAGATCAAACAATATTACGCTGAAAATTCTAATTGTTTGATTCTCGAGTAAATTCAATAACAAACAAATTTAATTTTTGTTGTTGTTTTACTGGAGAATAAAAGAATAAGCATTTTCAGCGAGATATTGTTGTAACTAAACTTATAATCATCAATGTGCCTGTTCACACGAAACAGCACTGCAATCTGCAACACAAGATTTCCTCGTTTCTTATGATAAAAGTTGTTACCGCTCGTATAAACGAGAGGTACTCTCATGTTGTGTTGTAGTGTTGTCTCGTTGAAGAGTCACAATAGATATGTATGTACATATATTGATACAAATTCTAAAATTTAACTTAATAATTGCCTGTTTTTCAAGGTTATTTTTATATATTAGGTATATAAACAATTTTGAATCTCATATTTTATAAATGTTCGCAAACTGAATTAATATCAATCATTGCATACCAATTATATTTGGTAAAATTACACTTGTTTAATATATTTTATTACATATAAACACTTTATAGGATCTACTAATAATCAACTATATAGATGAAACTACGTTACACCATTTTGTTTAATAAGGCAATATATATATATATATATATATATATATATATATATATATATATATATATATATATATATATATATATATATATATATATATATATATATATATATATATTATATATATATTATATATTTTCAATTTATATATAGGTATATACATATATATATATATATATATATATATATATATATATATATATATATATATATGTATATATATATATATATATATATATATATATATATATATATGGTGAAAAATACGTGAACTCACAAATTCACTATATGGAGCCGTAAGTCATGTTTTAATTTTATGGTTTTTATGTTTTCAATGCATAGCCTTGATTAAAAAAAAAAATTAAGAATACTTAATTTTTTTTTATTGTTGTTGTTGTTAAAAATACAGGGTGTCAAATTTTGAGAAAAATGATAATTATGATGTTGTATTTATGGCAATAAAAAGAAAACTAATTGTCCGATAATTATGATTTTGGACTCACTTTAAAGATAAGTTAATAGCAATTAACAAAAAAATATAAAATTAGTATGTTGTTTAATTTCTTCTTCTTTAAATTTCCCGCCAAAATGTTCTTTTTCAATTTTCTCAAAAACCTATTTTTTTTTTTTTTTTTTTTTTTTTTTTTTAAATTTGGCAACTATTATTTTACAACATATTAAAACACTGGACCAGCGTTATTTTTTATATTCTTGCAAAATCTGTTTTAGTAAGAGCATTATTTCATTTTTATATGGAAAAACTATATTTGAATAGATATGTATATCTCATTGTTTTGGAATTACATATTTACAAAAAAGACAGTTCAGTTAAATTATTAGTATTTATTTATTTTCGAACCCAAAGATAATTTTACTTTATTGTTTAAAATGCAATCTTATTCTAATTAAAAATCACAATTTAAATTTAAGATAATCATCAGAATTAGAATATTTTTTACAATTCAAATAGCCATCCTCTGTTGGAATGAATGCGTGAAAACCGTGAGTTCCTTTTACTGTTTTTAAATTTTCAAACCTAGTTGCAAGTTTTATTTGCTTTGATTTATGTTCTGCGTCTGAACAAAATCCAAAATTGATATCTGTTTTCAACGTTTTAGCCCATTTAAATAATTCATCTGCATTGGTTATTGTACTGCCGTATTCCATTGTGAGACTAGCTCTGGATGCCATTCTTTTGATGGTACCCCCTACTCCATCACATGGGCCTTTTCCATGAGCTGTTGCATGAAAATGCCATTCGCAGTCAACTCCAAAATCCTCTTTGTGTTTTAGGATGTTCTTAAAATTTTTCTTATTTTTATAATGCGTGACTGCACCATCGGTAATATAATAAATTTTAGATAAACTGGATATTTTAGTTTTCAAAAACTGCATTAATTTCTCAATAAATAAGTGAACCGCTACAGTATCGTGGTGAAGACAATCCGATATTATAACGAAGGTGTGGTGATGCAATTTGCCTTCTAAATTTTGGTAAATTACAAATGGATGAATAGTCGCTTGTTTATTATTCCAATGAAAACCTTGTGCGGCATTTTGCATTATAAATGCATAATTTTCTGCAAAATCACATAAAACTATCACCTCGGTAGACTTCAGCGCCAATTTTTTATTTTTTAAGAAACTGGACTGCTGAAGTGAAATGAAGTAATGAGGCAACAGATTCTTCATCTTATTTATGAAATAATCCAGAAATACATCTAACGGTTGTGAAAAAGTTTCCAAATTGCATCTGTCGGTAGAAACCCACTGATTAAACTTTAACTCAGCATCCTCGCAGCCATGCTCCAGAAATGCATTTTTCAAATATTGTTTAAAGTTATCCAGTCCTGGGCAGCTTTCGCATTCTAGAAGGTAACATGTTGGTGTAGGCTCAACACATAATATAGATGAAATACAATCCCGGTAGTCTGCTATCTTTCCGTTGGTAAAAGTTTCCATTTTGGTACCATAAATAATTAATTTGACATTTTGATGTATGGTACACACGCAGACTGTATGCGTTCCACTACTACCTGGTTGTACACAGTATTTAGGACGAAGTAGTGAAAATTTGGAAAATCCAATTTTTTTTGACTCATCGCCCTGATGCAACGACTTATATCCCTCGTAGCATTCTTTCAGTGTACACATCATTATCCGACTAACATCATCATCAGTGTAATAAGATAATACTGCTTGCTTCAGCTCATCACTTATTCGCTTTCCTACTTTAGTTGCTGGACGACTTAGTGGACCGTTCTTGTCCCGTAGATCTTTAGCTGTTCGGACCATATGTTGCGTTGCGTTGAACTCGCTCTGAATTTCTTGCATGGTTAATGATTTTGGCAATATAGTAAGTAACTGAATCTTATTATAATAAAAAAGGAAAAAAAACATTTTATTTAGTCTTATAAAATAATCTAAGAAACAAAAGGGATTTATGGTACTATGGTTAACCAATTTTCAAACGATATAAACCAGGGGGTGGCACCTTCCAATTCGGTGACTCATACTTAAATGTGACGCTAAATTGAATATTATTAATAAACAAAACAAAAAAATTAAACAGTAGCAAAACACTGAAATATCTATTCAAATATAGTTTTTCCATATAAAAATGAAATAATGCTCTTACTAAAACAGATTTTGCAAGAATATAAAAAATAACGCTGGTCCAGTGTTTTAATATGTTGTAAAATAATAGTTGCCAAATTTAAAAAAAAAAAAAAAAAAAAAAAAAAAAAATAGGTTTTTGAGAAAATTGAAAAAGAACATTTTGGCGGGAAATTTAAAGAAGAAGAAATTAAACAACATACTAATTTTATATTTTTTTGTTAATTGCTATTAACTTATCTTTAAAGTGAGTCCAAAATCATAATTATCGGACAATTAGTTTTCTTTTTATTGCCATAAATACAACATCATAATTATCATTTTTCTCAAAATTTGACACCCTGTATTTTTAACAACAACAACAATAAAAAAAAATTAAGTATTCTTAAATTTTTTTTTTAATCAAGGCTATGCATTGAAAACATAAAAATCATAAAATTCAAATATGACTTACAAAAATTTGTGATTTCACGTATTTTTCACCATATATATATATATATATATATATATATATATATATATATACATATATATATAAATATATATTTATTGAAAAAACTACTCACCTTTTATACTTTTGTGTAACTGGCCCACATTTATATTTATTAAAAACTTTTTAACTTTGTCACTATAATTTATTTTTATTTTTTTGTCCATATCTAGTTGACCCACGCAAACTGATTGAAAACTGAAACTACAATGAATTATGAATCGCAATGCGAAAATTCGTATGGACGCGACACGATTTTACGGCACAAATTTGATATATGTACGAAATGAAATGTAAAATTTACTACTTTGTTCGTAGAAATTACAAGTCAATTTGTATTATGCAAAAGTTACAAATAAATATTGTAAATTTTACGAAACATTGCCGTTAAATTTACGATTCCTTTAGTTTGAATTGAAATTTTAGTACAATGACAATTGTAAAGTTAACAAATCAGTTTGGGTTTCGTCACAAATGCGCAATTCTAAATATAGGTCAAATCCATATTTATATATGATGGATAAAATATTTTAATTACGTATTTCTAGCTTCTTATGGAGCAATAATAGAATTGGGATTTGGAATATCAACTTATTTAGAAGGTTATATAATATATACGTTACATAATATTACTCCCTTAATGCAACAAATTGTTTTATAGATGTATGATTGTTTCGTATCGTAACAAGCCCAATACGATTGATAATGTATTATCGAAATTTTCTAAATTAAAAATTAAAATTTTCATTTATCATGATTATAGGACTACTGAAAATATTCAGAGTTATATCCAATTCTATATGACTGAAAGTATTATAAGATTATACAGATTCAAGAGCGAATAGATCCTGTTGATTTTATAGATTTATCTATAAATAGATTTATATATAAGACCCTCTATTCGCTCTTGAATCTGTATAATCTTATAATACTTTCACCTATAATAACTTAAAAAATTATATACAATTTGAGATAATTCTAAATTTTATTAGATTATTTTCTAAATCTGTTTAGCACAGTCTTGAAATCCCGAAAAATTGTCATTTTAATTTTTGTACCAATATATGTAGACAAAATACAAAATTAACAAATTTTATACAGATGTATTGCAGTGGCCCCATTTGCTTAATTCTTAACTTATAAGTGTACCAGTGTTCTATATCCGTTATTTAAACAAATCATTTCAAACCTTACATTATTTGTGTTATTGAGAATCTTCAAAATCTATAAATCGTATCGGCATAAAAGTTATCATTTATTAAGCATACAGTATTTATTATATATCAATGTAACTTATATCGGACTTATCGTTGAATAATTTTTATTTTTCAGTTTTTTATTTTTTAGTATATGCGGCACCAGTATTACATTAATTATTACTATGCAACATGTTACAAAAATGTATGTGTATAAAAAAATTAGAGATTCTTATCCATTTAATGAAAATTCGGAAAATTCAAAGAAAATTAAAGGATTATGTATGTAAAGGGCAAATTATACGCTGATTTTTGTCCCGCATGGAAAAGCAAATCCTGTTACTGTCACATATATATATATATATTTTACAATTATTATTTGTAGATTTCGTAACAAAATATTTTGTAATTATTTTCTACAAAAATTTTAGAGTTATGCTACAGCTTTTTGGCGGTTATTGTTACAAATCTACATTGTAAATCTATATTTATATGAAAGACTTAGTTACGAAAAAAAATTTGTTCGATTAACATATGGGTTGTTATCTTTACATTAAAAAGAAGCTGTAAACTTCACAAAAGTATTGTAAAATTTACAATTTTACAGTTACGCAAAATAATTTGTAAGAAAACCGAAATTATTTTTTTGAGTGTAGCTTATTTTATATGACAGTATAGTAAAATATCGCCAACACTAACTTATCGATGTTACGTGTTACGTCAAATTTAATGTTCAGTAGCTTGAACACCCTTTGAACACAGCTTTGTTCAAAATTGAATCCAAAACAAAAATATATTGATATATTTTACGTTAAAGTTTTGTCAAGAATATAACAAGAGTTCTTATGGATTGTTAAATTTTCTATATATATATATCTATATAGAGATAAACGGCCTGGTATACAGTTTCTGAAAGTGTTGTGAATAGTCATTTACCTTTTCTTCCCTAGCTAGGGGTTAACTTAATACAATTAAACAAAAAATTATTCTTTCATTTAAAGAAATTATTTTTTCTGGATATTAATCTTAAAAGCACAGTTTAAATAACTTTATAATGACTAAGCAAACCGGATTTGTCAACATAATTATCGTTTGTAACCATATTGCCAACAATATTGGTAACTATTGAACAGGTAGTGGGATCTTAGGGGCGTAATATTTCTTCAGCAATGGTTTCCTCATTTTCTAAAATATCATAAGCGGTTGTATTTTCATGATTAGTACTGTAGCTGGTACTAAGTTCATCGGATCGTAATATTCTTATAGCAGTGTTTGTTTTATTTGTTGTGGAATCTTCTAAGTATCCCTCAGCTACAGTATTAGATTTCTAACCATAATGCCTTTTAAGGCAAGTTAAATCACCGCCAGAATCTACAAGGAGTGTAGCTGAATTCCGACGCATTTTTTAAATTTATAAATGCAATACCACTTATTTTGCAACGCTACTAATTTTGTGAATGCCAACTACCCGATTATATACTCCACCTTTATATTTTATAAAAAGACGTAGTACCTTGAAATTTTGTTGGCGAAGAGAAAAATAATTAAGTATTTTCTGCAAATCCCCAAATAATTTTCTCCCAAAACCGTTAAGACTCGGACATTTTTACCAACAAAGCTGCTTTAACGACTTTAATGTCATATATCATTAAATAAACTCCCAGTAATAAAACAACCTGCAAGAAGAATACCAAAAAATAAGTGTATATATATTACATTAAGTTTTAAAGCTTACCTTCATCGTTAAATATGTCTTATCGGGAGCATAATTTAAAAACAATTCGATTTGTGCTTTATCGAGAACCCTGGATTTTTTTTGCTGTGTAACCAATATTCTGTTTTTTTAAAAATGCTCGCAATTTGGAATATTTACCGATATCTACGCCATTTTTATAATTCAATGTGGCCTTAACCATTGAATACTGCGCCCAAAGAGTCAAACTTTTCTTCTTCATCGACAAATTGGCTAAGTATGCCAATAGAACAGATTGCACATTTTTTTTCAGTATACACCACTGCAAAAACCGCTTATATGCGCACACATAAATCTTACGTGATTTTAATGGTAATAGGTTTAACACAATTTCTTTTACTGTTTGAACCACATCCAGTGGTAAATTTGAAAATTCTACTGATTCAAACATTTTGTTCGCAAGAAAGAAAATGTTGTAATTATAGCTTTGCAGTTTCACGCGTACAATAGTCAAACCACTTTTTGGTAGTCGACCAACAAAGTCTTTCAAGTTTCACAAAATATTTCAACAAAATTTAACGAAAATAATGTTTTTTCTTGACAGTTGAAGATTATAGAGCTTTACAATAAAATATGTAATATTTTTGAAATATCGACTATCAAAAAGTCATTTTTTAGAGAGAAAAGCTCTACTCATCTCCATCTCCTGGTCTGATTTTTCACTTTTGCAATTTTTTTGTTGTTTGAGTCGTTTGTCGAGAACGACAAATTTAGATAATTAAATGTGGCCAATAAACTAATTATTGTTTTATGTTAGGCAGGTATTTTATAAACATTTTTCGGCTACATTGGTTTAACTCGACCGAGAGATAGCCTTGTTGTTCTGCTTAGAAATTTTAAGATTACAGGATTTGAGAAAAGATCATGTTAGATTTTTATTAATTTTTAAACAATTTTGTTTATTTTAATTTAAACTGTATATGTGTATTTTGTATATATATATTTGAAGAGTTGTGGGAAGATATCCAGTCTGCTTACCGTTTGCACAATTGCAATCGAAACAATTGAACAAATATTTACGGCTTGAAATATTTCCATCGTATGATTTTCCAACGATAAAACATTTTCAACGTCTTAACAATTACTTGTTTAAATATTTATTGGTTCTGATTTGAAATGGCATATACGTATCTATATATGTATAGGTATATTGAGAAGACGATTGCGGCTTTTGTATGTTTGTATAAATCTCGCTTTTAATATAAACGATATTTTGGAAGATGCAAAAATTTGCATACGACGAAATACGCATTTTTTTTCTTAAATCATAAATTTACATATTGACTTTGAATCAAAAAAAAAAAAACCAATAAAAAAAATCTTAAGAAAAATACAAGAATAAAACTGTAATGGAGTTGATGTGCGGTGTCTGATATTTAAAAATATCACCGTAACCAAAAAAAAGATCTGTATTCTTATATATTTATATGTATTTGATTCGAAATGAATTAAAAATAAATTTAACAAAAAAAAATATATATCAAAGATCGTTTCTTTCTTCAAGAGGAAGAAGTCGATCTATATATTATACTGTGCAGTAATATAAGACCAAAAAAAAAACAAAATTATTTTAAATTGAGTTAAAAAAGTTTTTTAAATGATCTTATCGTTTAGTACGAAGAATCTCAATTTGAATTAAATGAGATTAATATTTTGCGATATGTATAAAGATTTTAAATTTGCCGGTTTTTGGTTTGCGTCGTCGTCGTTTTTTTTTTTTTTTTTTGGTTAATTTTTTTAATCGAGATCAGTAGTCTTGATCTCGCAGAAATCGAGAATATCAATGCATATTTTATAAATTAGTTTCGATTTTTAACTTTACTGTTGTTTTTGTTGTTGTACATTTTTAACAAATTCAATTAATATTGTTGCGGTATAAATAAATAAGGACCATGAGAAAATTATTAAACGGTTACATGCGTATATAGCAAGTTAAACTTAATGCATATACTTATAGATTGTACGAACGAAATCGTCGATGTACGATCTGAGATTATAGTGAATATAAAATTTAGTTTTAATAAAATTATTAACTTAATTAGATTGCCTTATAGACCAGTCTAGCATTGGCCACATTAGTTTTTCTTCCCATTTAATATTGTTCTTCAAGAAACGGACATTTTTTGAGTGAAATGGCCTTTATTGCGACATTTTGGATAATATGTAATGCCGCATATTAACCAGTTTAAATCATACAGAGGCCTCCTGATTTAATGATTCCGTTTCAATATGTAAGCTTATAGGGTGGATTTAGGGCCAATAAAAATGTTCTACTTATGTGCATTTTATATTCACTCGAGTATGCAATTTTTTTATAAAAAATTTGACAACATGTCAGTGTGGTTAGTGATTTGGATAATGATTTTAGGTCGGATTTAACGTTTAACTTAACTTATATTAGCAATCGTCAATAAAGCTTATACGCAAAAACCAAAACTCGAGATTTACATTTTAGCGTACTATATTCTTTTATATTAACAATGAAGGTTGGTTCTCGAGTTCGGTTAAATATCCTATAGCTATTCAAAATATTTTTATATTATGATCGGATGTAAAATATAGCTATATGGTTAATATCCAACCTAGCGAACCTTCATTAACTCATTCAGTTTTGTGATTCGGATCGAAAATCCCGAAATCAACATGTAAGTATAGTTTTGCCAATTTTAGTGGAGTTATGCCATCGGCATTGAGTTGTGACAATCCCAATAAATTGCAGCGATGGCGATATGGTGGGTGTTCGTATATGTTGGTACGTGTGGATGGTGGACGTCGGAGGGCAAACAGGACCAACTGTTTTAGAACGGACTCGATCTTGGCCGAGTGACACATATATGAAGACGACCAAACCTGAGACGCGTATTCCAGAACTGGACGAACAAATGACACATACAAAGATTTTAATGTTAGCGGATCAGTAAATGCGTAACAATTTCGCTTGATAAAACCCAACATAAGGTAAGCTTCAGAATAAGCAGAGTCAATGTGCCTGGTAAATGTTGGATCCGAAGAGAACGTTACTCCAAGATCAGTCATAAATTCGACTCGATCAATTGGCATATCATATAAGAAATACTGATGAAATAATGGACATCGCGGATTCTAGAAAACTAAAGAGTATTACATTTGTTTACATTTAACCGTAAATTGTTGCTGATAGTCCAACAACAAAAGTGGTTTAAATCACTTTGCAACATCAAACAGTCAGATAAATTGGAAACTGGAGAGCAGACATCTTGCAAATTTGAAACAGTTCACCAGATCGTTTACGAAGAGTGAAAACAACATTGGTCCCAAGTGGCAGCCTTAAGGAACCCCGGATGTTGCATGGAAAAAACGGGAACGGGAATCAAATAACTTCACAAATTGCCAACGATTTCATAGGTGCAACTATCTGATCGGGATGAAGTTGGAGTTTAATTTCATTATCTTGTCGATCAGAATTGCTTGATTAATTTTGTCAATGGCCTTTGAAATATCAGTATAGACCACGTCCAGCTGCAGTCTGGAATCAATCGTACTGTCAAGACCATGTTGCACAATCGAAATTTACCTTTTGTATGGAAAAACAAAAATAGATGAACCTTGAAGAACGTAATTATGATAACTGCAGAACGTAATTATGATATATAGCAAACTGTTTAAAATTTTAAATTCCTTACGAGCTTTTGTGAAAGCAGGATAATACTGATTGCCATGCAACCTGTATAGCGTGTGGAGCTTATTACGACGATTCTCAAGGCCTGTCAACCATGGCTCAACCATTATACCATGGTTCTCGAAATCGCGGTTTAGTAGCCCTCGACGGAACATACCTTTCGATACCTTTCTTGAGTCGTTGATTGTATTGTGAAACTATGTCATTCAAATATTGACCAGCTTGAAGAAAATTCTAATCCGAATAGTAGAAATATTCATAAAAAAACAAACTATTACTGGAAGGACGCATTCTTCGTGAAATATATTTATCATTAATAGAGTGTGTTAGATGCTCGAGCAGCCGCTAAAATCCACGCATGCCAAAATTTCTGAGAACCTATGGTCAGTTGTGAATACAAGATCCAGAAATTTCCCTCGACTGTTACACGTACCGTTAACTTATGTTGCAGAAATGTTGCGAAGTAATCCATCGTAGCCAAGGCATTGTCCTCGTCAGAAAATGCCGTAAAAACACGATCGATATCCAACCAAGAATTAAATTAAAAAATTTGAAAGAATTTTACAATTTAAATTGGAAAAATTAACATTTCGTTTCTAGACACGATTTATTCGTTCCTAGCTATACGAAATGCTGATTTTTGAATTAAATGTGCTAAATTATTGCAATTTATTTAGGTTAATTATTAATGTAAGGTATTTTGTACCATTTCTCATTAATTTTAACCATAAATATTTTCTTATGCGAAAGTAGAAATGAAATTCATGTTACGCCTTAACGCCTATTCGATTTACTCTACTATACATATATACAAACTTAAATTTAAAATTTTCTCACTGCTTCCCTGTGGTCGAGTAGTTGGTTGGCCTCAACGTTCGGGTGATTCTGGAGCCTCACTTCATGCTTCCGTGCAGCATTATTTGCTTCTTTGGTGACAGTTTCCACTCTAAGGTCCCTATGGAGGTCGCTATTATGTATGTACCAGGTGGCATTTACAATATCCCTTAGCACTCTGTTTTGGAATCTTTGAACGATACTCATGTTGCTTGGTTTAGTACAACCCCACAGCTGAATTCCATACATCCAAATGGGCTTTAATATCTGCTTATATAGCATCAATTTATTGTTTATTGATAAATTGGAGTTCCTTCCTATCAGCCAATACATCTCTCTATATTTGAGTCTGAGTTCTTCATTTTTTTTCTTGACATGGACCTTCCATCTAAGTTTGGTATCTAGATTCATTCCTAGATATTTTGCTGAGTTAGCATGTGGTAATGGGATATTATTTAATACCACAGGCAAATGATTTATTTTTCTGTTGGTGTAGTCAACACGTATGGATTTTGTTTCATTTAACCTGACACGCCATTGCTTCGTCCATCGATAAATTTTGTTCATCGCACTTTGATGCTTATTGGTAGCTCCTTCTATGGTATCATCTACTACCAAAATAGCAGTGTCGTCTGCAAATGTGCCAATTGTGGTATTCTGAGATAATGGAATATCCCTTGTGAATAATGAATATAGAATGGGTCCTAAGACACTTCCTAGTGGCACTCCAGCTTTGATCTTTTTAATTTCTGAGTATGATTGTCCCTGTTTAACACGAAAGTGTCTCTCTGTAATGTAGGATTTTAATATTTGGCAGAATTGTGAAGGTAGAATGTTCTGGAGTTTGTGCAGAAGACCTTCGTGCCAAACTTTGTCAAACGCCTGGGCCACGTCAAGGAAGACTGCTGAGCAGATTTTCTTTTCTTCGAGTAATCTTTCTATGCTATTTGTTATTCTAATAATTTGATCAATTGTAGAGTGTCTATCTCCAAATTGTTGTGTGGGGATTAATTCCTACCTTTCAATTATTGGTTTCAATCTTTTTAAGAGAAGTCTTTATGTAAATGAAAATTAATTTATGTAAATGAATATTATTTAAACATCAAAAAAAGTGTAAATTCGATTTCTTTAAAATCTTATTATTTATTAAATTTTAACAACTAAGAAATCATTAAAATAAGTTCAATAAAATTATTAAAAATAAATTTAAATTAATTATTTAAATTAAATAAAATTTTTAACCAATTACAATTTCTATCAATTTTAAAATTCCGAAAGGTCATTAAAAATTAGTAAATCAGTTCAAAATAAATTTTAAACATTCTAAAATTTTAAATTTTGTAATTAAATTTAAAATTTTAACAAAATTTTTTTTATTAGTTAGCAAAATTTTTATAATTTATAAATTCCTAGAAGTTCCCAGTTTAAACCTACACTAAGTCAAGATAAAGAAAAATATTGGATCGCAAACCATTAATTTTTCATATACAATTTGCTTGTTTGCTAGACAGAACAAATCAGTTCATCTACCTCTATATGCTGATTTTTTATCACTAAAATTTATGCTTGAACAGAGTAGTCCGTCAAGTTTTAACAATTTTTTAAACAAGTATCTTCATTCACCGTGGTAACACCTATTTTTTTTATCTGTTCTATCCGGAGCTTGCTATCCAGAGCTCATACAAATCAGCTCTCGATAGCTGTTCCAGATAAATATGTAGAGTCAAATATAAGTAGAGCAGCTATCAGGTGCGAATAAGGAAACACTCGTTATGTTAAACTAAATGAAAAATAAATCATAGAAAGGAAATCATAGGGAAAAATTGGCCAAGTTGCACAAATTTATTAATAATCATAGCATCAGAGGTAATGATATAAATTTAATTGACGTAGCTTCTGATAAATCGAGGGGGATTTCATCCGAATCGATCAGTCATTGATCAGGTCTTTTCGCTGCGGATGATTCTATCTAAATATTACAGTCATATGCCTATGACTCGATCAATCGAGAGAGTTTGTGGTCTGCTTGGAATATCTAGGAATGCCAACAAAATTGGTACGACGGTGTAGAATGACAGTGGCGCAATCTCAAAGCTGTGTTAAAGTTGAGAATAGGCTATCGACAATTTTTGCAGTTAACTCGGGTGTTCGGCGGGGAGATGTTCTGTTCCCGATACTCTTTAATCTCATGTTGGAGTACATCTTTCGTAAAACTGAAACACCTCAGCGTAACATCTTGTATCGTCAGTCCAATCAGGTGCTTGCATATGCAGATGACATATGCGTGATTGGACTGAATAGCAACGGAGTGAAGGACTCCAGATCAATGAGTCCAAAACAAAATACTTGATCTCGAGCGCGTTCTGAAAGGAGAACCACCATATGGTAAGCGCAGAGGTGATGGTGACGATGGCTCCACGATGTAGAGAATGACTTGCGGCTTCTTCAAATTGTCAAACAGCCAAATGGTTGATACAGTAAGGGGCCAGTAATGGCCTTTAAAAACTGTTATTATTATTCTAATAAATCAAGTAGTATGATCTTAAGATCATTGTAAGAGAGTTTTAAACTCTCTGTCCCGCCTGGTCACGTTCTTATTGATAGCATCCAACGCATTTACCTAAGGCATACAGATGTTTGTACTAAATGCTCCTTACGAATGATTTATTCAGTTTTATATATATGCATCCCTATATAAAGTCCTACCTATTTTTAGATTGAATTTTTTGAGATTGAATTTAATTTCTACTGTTCTGAAGATAATCTTTTATTCAAATTATTCAAAAGACAAATTTTATGTGAAACCGCATAACGCACTCCACATCGTTTATAGGTGATTTAAAATAACTGTTTACGGCGGCCAAACACTATATACTATTCGTATCTTAGAAATTTTACAAAATATTCGAATTAACTGGTGAATCTGAAGAACTTATGAAGTTCATCATTGGGAAGTGGGAATCACAAAAAATCCGCACCCACTCGAAGAAAATACATATGAAGGTGTCACAAGAAATGTATATTTTCTAACCAGCAAATTATTTGCAAAAAAAAAAAAAAATAAATCTCTATAATCATCAAAGTCAAACAGGTGATATAAATACACGACATCGACATACGTAGGATGTAGATTAATTTGTACGTGTTTTTCACCAAGCAAACAAAAATATATCGTATGAATGTTGTATTAAATGTAGACATAACGTATTCGTATAGATATAGATACGTATACGTATGTTACAAAAAATTGCAGACTATTTATACATATTTTTCCTCATTTCAATTTTATATAATCATCATGTTTCACCTTAAGATCATTGTCATTAATCTGATCGAGATAAAATAAAAAATAAAATTTTGTTTTAGAGATTAGAACACACATTTTTAATTTTCTTTTTTTTCCGGAAATAAATAAATCTTTCAAGTATATCATTCTGTCAGATTTTTTTTAAATTTTTTCGTTCGTATTCTTTTTGTGTTGTATTCCCATTATTATCCCAAGTGATTTTTCTTCAAACACACAGAATGGTAAAATATCCAACAAGAGCAACAAATATATAGTTTCTTCATCTTCGTTCCATTGCTTTTCTCGCACAGTTACGAAAATAATTATTCCATTTGGATATTTATAGAGATTTTCAGTTTTCCAGATTATCAATCTTATATAAAATTGAAAATTGAAAGAACAAACCAAAAAAAAAAAAAAAACATTTTTTTTGTTCCAAATGATCAATGAAGAGGGTCGTGTTAAATAAAAAAACTATTTATGGAATAATGTGATTTTTTATGTATTAATCTTTAGAGATTGAAAGAAAAAATACGTTTTAAGTCCCTCATTAATATTCTTAGAAAAAATTGTGAAGAGAACCCGACAAAAAATTTTCCTCTATATGTACGATAGTACAGTTGTCTTTAAAACTCTCTGTATAATCTCCTGGCACTATTTTTTGTATGTGTGTACCGATTGCGTTCTGTTTTCATCAAGATCATTTGATTAAAAATAAAAGTCGTAGTTCTTCGAATAAGACGTTCATATACATACCTGATGATAAAAAATTATATAAATGTATATGTATATATATAGCAGAGACCAACAATGTTAAAATTATATTTGAAATATGATATGACAATGAATTTTGTTGTTGTTGTTGTATATGTTATGTAGCTTGGCTGTGACAAAATCCATTTGGCCGTGTATAACTTATAAAATTAATTATATTTTATTTATTTATTATTTTTTGCTGTTGCTGCGCTCGCTTGCTGGCTTGTGTTGAGTGGTACGACAAGAAAATATTTTTATAATTTTTTTTTTTTTTTCAAAATAATTCAAAAATCATATTTTTGTTGGGATTCCATTTAAATGTTTTTGAAAGGTGGAATTACGAAAGTTATTTATAAGATTGAATATTAATCAAAATGGAATGTTTTTTCTTCGGATGTTGTACTGTATTTATTTATATATTTACGGCGGTTTACTACTAACCGAAGATAAATACTATCAGTGAGTGGAGCCTGCCATTCCGTATCGGTCTCATTTGATATTATGATGAACATTCTTTAAGCACCACACCAATAAAAAATTCAACAATCGTCACCCTTCACTTTATGATGCCCGCATCGGCAGTGATATGTATGTATCTAATAAAAACAAAGCAAAACCTTAAGGCAATGAAGGTCTGATATAATTGTTTAGTCCTCTAAAGATTCAATGTTGCGAATATCGCTTATTAACTTAGTAACGATGATTTATGATGAAAAGCAAAAAATAATTTCATTTTGATCTGTGAAAATTTTAATTTGTAATTATTTTTTAGATATAACTATGTATTTACATTTCGCAGGAGGGCGTATTACTTAAAAATAAACGCTGTATATGGATATATAGATGCACTTTTGGCAAGAGGTGAGGATTTCAAATCTCCATCCATTTATAAAATCATTAAAATCAATCATCTCATCAGGTCCAATTTCTTCTAATACAAAAAATAGTTTATGAATTGGCGGTGAAAGAATAGCTAAGGAATATGAATTTCAAAATCAAACTTGACAGTATTAACAAATTGGTTAAATCCGTTTTACTAAAAAGTATTGTTATTGCAACTTTTCAAGAATCTTTATTTTGAATTCCGATTCAAACTTTATGACTGAGAGTAACCCGAATGAAATTTTAAATATTATTTGTTCTTTGAGTAGCGGTAAGGGAGGTGGTCCTGAAAATACAAAAAACACTCTTGTGAAGTGAAGCGTAATAAATTGTTCTTTTCTAATTTTTTGTCAGAAGTTCTTAACCTAATGTATATCCAAATTGCAAAGGTTGTGCCAATTCTTAAATCTGGCGATAGAAGGTTTTTGACTAAAGGTCAATCTCAATGCTATTCGTTTTTGACAGTATTTTTGAAAAATTAATAGCTATTCAATACGAATAGGGTTTTCAATTTAGATTTAGAAAAGGAGTTGACAGAGATTCAGGTGGAGTTTTTCTTGATCTGCAAAAAGCCTTTGATAGTATATAAACCTGTACGTTGTTCGGTTATTTGTAGTTATTATTTTCCCAGCTTAGAATTTTTTAGGAATTTAATCATCATAAGCGGGATGATCATTAAATAAATTGATTAAAAATAATTAGCTTTAACTTGAATTTTATGGTTATTTAGATAACAATAGCCGATTAATTTTTTGTTTTATATATAGGGAATTAGGGATAGGATAATATAATAAATTATTGAAAAAATATTCCGGAAATAGTTTTGTAGGAGGTTTATACGCTTTTATTTTGCGTCCGGTCCGGACTCCTCCAATAAATAAAAACACACACAACCCACAATATAATTATTTATTAGTTTATTTATTTAACACTTATACATTTCACTTTATTTTTTATTAACTATATTCACTAATTAATTATTCTACAATTTATTATTTAAAAATTATAATATTTTTAATTACAATATAATTTAGATAATTAATTTTCGATAACCACCACGGTATGCACACGTTGTGTCTTCACTATGTGAAGTCTGAGAAGTATCTAGAAAAGGGCAATGACGTGTCGATTGATGATTATATAAAGCGCTTATTTATTAGAGATGATGAGCGATGCAATAATTTGTACATAAAACCTGATGTACAACTTTATGGAAATATCGTTTACGAGAGAGCAAAATGTTCTACATATATACATAACAAGAGTATGAGTTGTATATAGAAAGTAAATGATTGTAATGCTAACGCGTTGCCTCTTCAATAAGTGGAAATGGGCAAACGCGAAATTGTAATGATTACGATACAATAGAAATTAAGGTGATTATCAGATTAATTGTATTGGCCGCTACAGGACTCCCCCGCAAGTGAGTATCCCCTCAAGGAGGGGATATTCACTTGCGGGGGAGTCCTGTAGCGGCCGATACAATTAACCTTGTCTGTTCGAATAAAAACAAAATCGCAATGGTCTAGTGATTTGGAGACAAAGATATTATCTTGTTTGTTCGAACGTGGTGAAGTTGGGACAAGGTGTTGCATGGTTGGTCGCAGTTGGTCGAGGGCTGTGTCTTCTGTTGGTAATGGTGGAAGAGGATTTTCTACAAAGAACTCACCGGGTAACTTGATGGTTTGACCATAAACCATTTCAGCTGGTGAGCATTTTAAATCCTGTTTCACTGTAGCTCTGATTCCGAGTAAAACGATGGGAATCTCAGAGCTCCAATTGCTAGTATTTTCTCGAGCCATGAGTGCTGATTTAGCTGGCGGTGAAAGCGTTCAACCATGCCATTGGCTTGAGGATGATAGGCCGTAGTACGTTATCTGTGGTGCGGGGAAGTGTATCCGCGACCACATTGTCACTACCTTGCACATGCTGGATGTCGGTGGTGAATTGACTAAATAATCCAGGTGGCGAGATTGCCTCGGATTGCGTTCAGTTTTAGACTGAATTGCTCTAGTCAGTGGTTTATGGTCGGTGTAAATTGTAAACTCACGACCCTCGACAAAATATCGGAAGTGTTTGACTGCCTGATATATTGCGAGTAATTCTCTATCGAATGCGGCATATTTCTTTTCGGCATCCGATAGTTTTTTGGAATAAAATCCCAAGGATTCCCATTGTCCATTGTTGTATTGTTGTAATACTTCTCCGACAGCAGTGTTTGACGCATCTGTTGTAATGCTGAGCTTTGAGTCGCTCAGTGGATGCACAAGCAGTGTTATTTTGGCTAATTCTTGTTTTAGTGACGTGAATGCCTGATGGCATTCGGCAGTTCTTGGCTGTTTTGGGCATTTTGTTTAGATCTGCCAAGTGGTTGTGAATTGGTGCCAAAATATCAGCGAGTTTAGGTATAAATCGGTAGTAGTAATTTACCATGCCGACAAAACGCTGAATATGCTTTATTGTTTGTGGAGCTGGGAACTCGGAGATTGCCTTGATTCGTTCGTCTGATGGCAAAATACCATCAGGAGTAATTTTGTGGCTGAGAAAGGCAAGAGCTGTTATTCCAAATACGCATTTGGCGGTCTTGATGTGTACATCAAACTCCACTATCTTTTTGAATAGTTGGTTTAAGTGCAGTTTGTGTTCTTCCTCAGATTTAGATGCCACAAGTATTTCGTCAATGTAGACGAACACGAAATCAAGTTCACAAACTACTTCGTTCATGAAACGCTGAAACGTTTGTGCGGCATTGCGTAATCCGAATGGCATTCGTGTAAATTCGAATAGGCCAAACGGTGTAGTAATTGCCGTTTTAAAAACGTCTAGCTACAAATGCAGCGCAGTTTTAATTCAATTTAGGTTAGGCATACAAATTATTTTATTTTATATCAATATTCCTTATAGGAAATGAACCAAAATAAAAATGGAATATTGCTAACGCAAAACATTCCAAACGGCAGAATTGCAACAATCCATAAAAAATAATAATTCACAGATTATCCAGAGACAATAACGAAGAACCACCATCCTCGGATTATAGATATATTAAATAAAACCATGTTTTGTACGAGTTGAATTGTTCAATTTGCAGAGATAGGCGACACAGATACTGCTGTCAAAAAGGACACGGTTGTTGCATTAACAGTTTGTTAGCTATAATACTCGCTTAACAAATAGAATTCATTTGCTGCGTCATGACACCGCATTCATAAAAATATGTAAATTATTTAAACTCTTTAATGTGTCAGGCGTTCAGGCACGAAATTAAACAAGTCGTTAGAAATCTGTTCTTTATGAATTGTCAATGTCCCTTACATGTTAAAGGCTATAGCTATAACAAGAAGAATAACAAATTTGCTTGGCCATGGTTCATATAAGAGTTCCGGATATATATTTTATTCAAACTACAAATTAGATTCTCGGGATTTCTCAAACGCGTTGGATCTATATCTTGAGATGGTATAGAAAACCGTATATTATATAAGGTATGGCGCATATATTTAGTTAAATCTGTTTTCTGCTTTTCTTTTGATTTTGATTGATTTCGTAGAATTATATAAGAATGAAATATTTGACTGGAAATCGTACTCGTATCCTGGAAATGATGTGGTTTCTGATTGGCAGTGACTCCGTTTGCTAATATAGGTTAGCAAACGGAGTTAGCTTTTTTTTTAAAATAATTTGGGGATGTTTTGGCCTTTGTGATCGGGGGGCACTCACATGTCTCGTAAATCTAAATTGCACGAACCTGTTTCTTAAGAATACTACCACATCCTTTGCATGTTGTAGGAAGCGACTAAACGACATCCTTAGCATGATTTCCGCAACGAAACTCTTCTTATACAATTTATCGATTGTTAATTTGATTATTGTGTTGTATTGTAAACTATACAGATACATTTGCTGACGATACGACTGAACCAAGCAAGATAATAGAATTTGATTGAAGGATAACATAAACTGTATTGCTTAACAAAAAATGAAATAAAATCAATTGTCACTCTCATTAGGTGCAAAGTAAGTACTGAGTATTATTAGTCATCTTGTTTTGGTATTCGGGGTTACGGGCTCGATTCTTGGTGATGACCATACCAAAAAATTACGATTGGGTGTTTTTAATTGTGTCTTAATATGGTACCAAGGGTCTGTTCGTGCCGCTGAGATTTGCGGCCGTATTCCTGAATGCGAATACGTATATAAAAGTGATTTCTATACCATTGGTATTTTTGAATATATACGAATTTGAATAACTCGAGTACGAATTCGGGCCATTATTGATAGATTATTTTAACTGATTTCTGTTCGTTGATGAATTAGTTGATCGACTCCAAATAAACATATTTTGGTAAGAATTTCTAATCAAGCATCAGTGAAGGAAATCTGAAATACAATTTTTCATCTAATATTAAATGTAGTAAAAATTGTTTTCAAAAATACTTATCTTAATTTTGAATTTATCGTGGTATCGTGGCGACTAACGAGGCGATTTATTTTTATTAAAAACGAACAAAATGTTTGTGTTGTTGCCATAAGGATATGACACAAACAATAAATGAAAACTATATATATCTTTTATATTCAAACGTCAAAAACATACCCAAGGTTTAAAATTCAAGTCGAATTTATAAGTTTTTTGTCTGCTGTAAAATATTCAATTGAAGAATTCAAATTTTAATTTATGTAGAATCGGATGAAAGTGGAAAATTATCAGGTTGAGGTTTTTGTTAAATTAATAGTTTTTGATATATCGTACAATTCTGGTTATAGTTTTTAAAATTCCTTTTCAACTAGAAGCAATATGGACTCCCTGGTCAATTGTGGGCCAGGCAATCTTAGGGTGGAGCATTTGCATTATACCATAATGTGGTATAATTGAACAAGTGCGGTTCTCTACTTTGGTTAAGATGAGCAGTGCCTCAATGCCGTTTATTTCACAATCCAATAAAATTATTCACTTTAAATTCAAAGACGTACTGATTTAAGATAATTGTTCATTTTATATTATATATATTTTATTATACGAGTATGAGTGTTTAGAAAGGTCGACTAAAATTTGATTTTAAGAATTGTTGTATTTATTTATTGTACATATAATAAATAGAATTTAAAAAACAATTATATTTCGGGCTATTTTATTTGACCGTGCTACGATAAATTATCTGGCGCTGATGCGAGATATTTTTCTTGTGTTCTTTTAGTACTTGATTGAACAATTGTACAGTAAAGCAGACAGTTTCTCGTGTGTTTTACCATATAACTGCTTGAAAAGGTGGTTTAAAATTTAGTATAGAAACTTTATATTTTTTATTACCATTCAATATTAAAATTTTGCCCACTACAGTTTAAGACCCACTGATACATCTCATAATGTTACATCTGTTATATTACATCGCATACAATTCTAAATTCATAAAATTCCAAATAATCGAATTAATAAAATCAGCGCCGCTTGTTATTTAAATCCTATTTGTTAACTTACTACACCATATAGTAAACTATAATTTGTCTATATATGTACATAAGTATATATATACGATTTGATATAATTCGTCTTCGTCTGTTGTCCTGTTTGATTGAAAAATTTGACAAATAACAATATTACGTCAATCAAAAACAGAAATTAAATGCAGAAATGTACACAAAAATTTGATAAGAATATTTTTTATTTGTATTTGATCGTTATAGTCCTCCTCAAAATTTTATTTATATTTTTATTGTTTTTGAAGAACTCACAACATAATCGCGCGCATAATTTAAAAAAAGGACATAAATTGGTCTCGACAAGAAGATGAAATACTTTAGTATATATACATATATATATATATGTACATATGTACAATTTATACAAAGACGCGGGAATAAAATTGAATTTATGTACAAAAATATTGTTTTTGTGATGATGTGTACGCGAACAAGGTGATGTTTCTCATAATGGATTTTAAATTTAATTTATGTTAAGAAAATGGTGAAACACTTGTTGTTGTGTCGCGGACATATACAATCAATTTTAATGCTTTTATGTATTTACATTAAATTTTATGTGTATATATATACATAAAAAGTAACATAACGCAATTTAATGTGTTAATACAAAGAGTATATACATATAGGTATAGTACGTGCGGTTAAATTCTGAACGAAATGGGATGTTAGAGAGTTTTAGTTTGAGTTTCAGTTTGAGCTTGATTGCCATTGTTGGTGCTGGTGGAAAATCATGCAAATTCTATTCATTGTTTTAAATATAAAAATGTATATAAAAACAAGAAATGTTAAACAAAGAGGCCACAAATCAATCAAGACAGATTTTTTTCAATGAGTTTCTTTAGAATGGAACAGTGCACGGATATTTGAAAAAAAAAATAAAAATATATATATATAATGCCAAAAAGGCGAAGAAGTAAAATAAGAAATGACCATATTATTCTGTCAATAAAAATTGAAATTAGATTTAAGTATAAAGTAATAAATTTTGTGTATTTACAGAATCTATCTATATATATATATACAGAAAAGTTATCCATATACAGAAATCGATTTTCTTAAGTTATGATGTTCAAATCACAAAATTGTTTGAGTAAGATTTATGTTTTATCGAGATAAACGATGATGTTTGGTTACGATATACGAGTACTGCGCTTAATATACGTTTTAAGAAACTTGGATATGAAAATTTTGTATAACCCCCTAGTTCAATCAGACAAAATCACCCATATTTGGCATATCAAACTATGTATAGTTCGGATCGAAGATTCTTTTATCCCAATTTTTAGAAAAATTCTGCCAGTTTTTAAAATTTAACCAGATTTTTATAAGTTCCGCATGCGGCTATACATGCCATACTTTTATTCTACTATATTCTCTAATTAATACTTAATAAACTACTTATGTGTTAATTTGCTATAGAAGCGCAAAATTTATATGTATTGTACAGCTATCTTATAGAATAAGTCATTCGAATGTCGCTCTGTCAGATTACTTTCCAAATGCATTCATTTTGAATAAAATGCATTTCTATAATGTCATTGTCAAGTTTCTATTTGTAATATAAATGTATAGCAACAATTATATACAGAAATTTATCCACCCACTTATCATTACTCACAAAATGCAATTAAATTTAAATCTACCATCTGTCCAGTTGAAGCTGAAATCTAAATAAAAAAATGTTATAATATTTGCATCAATTAATAATTTTTATTTTATTTTATTTAAAATGTTATTATGATAAAAAAAACCAGTGGTTCAACTTAGAAACGGCACTCCTTGTATACCCATACATATATATTTTAATACCCTAAAGCTGGACGATTGTTTGCAGAAATTTTTTTTATTCTAAAATACACCAACCACAAACGATATGGACAAAATCGAAACAAAACTTTACATATCACGAGAAAATATAATTGAAAGTAATTAGCTGTATGTTCTCATTAGAGAATTAGTAACATATTTAACAGCAAGATCGAGAACGCAGATCTAAAAAAACAAAAACAAAAAACTAATATGCCAAACCAACAAAAAGTTACAAAAACAAAATTAAAATTGTGTTAGTCTTTCTACCAGTGCATTGGATATACAAAAGGAATATCGCACAAAACATTTTTCTTAAAAACCAACAACAACAACATCGCAAAAAATCTTTCTAAAGAGACATGAAATTTTTCTTAATTTTTTTTAAATTAGCGACTAATAATCAATCAATTGCTAATTAATGATAACGACGATACTTTATAGTAATTAGTTGGGAATAAAATAAAATATAATACGTCCTTCTTAATTAGTGCAATACGTATATGTATGTAAGAATATGTATGTATGTATATAAGAGCCTGTATGTTGCATTTATACAGAACGACGACATTCGCGAAGAAGACAAAACGTGTGGACTGTTTGAAAAAAAAAATGAAAATTGAAAAAACATATATCACGATTAAAAAACTTGATAATTTTTTTTTTTATTAAATGTAATTGACTCGGAAAACAAACTTCTTCGTTTTCAACAGAAGAAGAAATGTGAATTGATAGAGATTTTTAATTAATGGCGGTATATTTGTAGCGTACTATTTCCGGACTTTGATAATCTGCGAAAATTAATTTCGATTCGGTGTTTGATAGTTCGATTTTTGTTGTTTTTATGTTGTATGTATAAAGTATAGCGCCTATACGATATACAACTGCAAATTCTGCAGGATCTCATAACCTTACCTTTAATATTTTAGCTTAAGCGGGGGATTAATTTTATATTTTGACTTTTCTTTGAACGCATCGAATATTCATAATTCGCAATGAACCCTGTTGATGATGATGATTTTTAACAAAATTCAAATATTTTCATCTAGTATGCGGATCCATGTTGGCATAGTTGAAATGGCGACAGATGGCCATTTTTTTTTAGATTTTGGAACAAAAATATAGTTTTTACCAACTATTTAGTGTTTGGAAAGGTACAATCTACAAAATAATGTAATTCCAATACGTATCTTTCAAAACCGGAAGAAAGTACACTTGTAACGTGCCAGTTTTTGGGAATAAAGAAAATGAAAGTAAGTAAAACTATTTAACAAATCAAGATAATGGTGTTTTATTCGGTTTGAGATCTACCAGTTTTTCAATCACACTATATCTCTATCGCGTGCGTTGGTCTCGATTCGATTGATCAAAACATTTCAGTTTCAACCCGAGATTTCAATTTAGCTAGTGATAACTACAGCGGCAAAATGTAGACATGTTTGCTTTAATCTTTCTCTCAAATTTATTGTTATGCGCTATAATAACAACGAGCCAATTATGGTCAATCATGTATAGTATATTTATGTATATTAAAGCAATGCCGTTCGATTCGGGAGGTTTTCCTATTAGTTGGCCACTACGTAACACATGATGCAGATTATTTTATTGAATCGATTTTAATAATTTTCGGATTATAGGTGTCACCAATTTTTACCCCCTTGCTGCTATTTCGCATTGTATATCACTTTCTGCAATAAAACTAAGGCCCAAATAATTGTAAAAATGTTCAAATTGTTCCATTCTTATTGTATGCCAGATATATATTTAACGAGATCTGAACATTGATTTTTTGGGAATTGGGGAAAAATATTTCAATAATAATTCCCAACTACAATAATTTCCAACTTTTTATTTCATGTTTCCACAAAAGTATATTCTGCCAAATTTGGAATAAGTTCCCCTTAAAAGTGTCAGCAGTACAAATGTTTACCAATAAAAATAAAATTTGAAAAACAGAAAAATTGAATAAAATTTATTTAAAGAAAACCGGCTCTATAATTTACGCATAAGGCATAAATTGTTGCGGGATACCTCAAACCCCTTCGAGATCCAAGACGCGGAGTTTATCAATATATATAGGACGCCCTAGCATTTGGCTTTGGCATTTAAAAAAGAAATTGATTCTTTTATGGAGGTGTCCACTATACCAAAAGAAATCCGCGTTCTAGTTGCGCTGAGTTTAGAGGGTCACTATTCCCGGGATCATTTGATTCCCGAGAAGCGCGAATTTTGAAATCTTATTCCCAGGATCCCGGGAATTCCCGGGATATATAATGGCCACTGTAATTTTTACAGTCAATACGATCGTTTTTAGTACAAAAATTTCATGACGATGAAAACGCCTATTCGATTTTTATATGTTTGCTGAATAATGAACAATCTAACAGTTTCTTTATATCTACTGTTGTGTTACCGGTAGCTTTAGCTTCGTAAATTTGAATTTCTTTTTGTAGAGTATTCTTTTGGAGAACGATACAAGAGGCAGGTTTAGACATCATCGAATCTGTAATCGTTGCAGCCAGCATTTCCCTTAAATTCGATATTTCTATACTTTATCTTGTTAAAAAAGTGCTAACATTTAAGAAAAGAGCCATTTTCCCTCTTTATTTAGGATTTTTTCTGTAAAAATAGGCCAAAAATGATGAAAATCTTGTTAAAAAAGTGCTAACATTCAAGTCCTTGCTCGTCATCTTCTGCTGCTGTCTCCAAACATTCCATTTGCTGTGTAACAGGAAATAAAAAAAAAAAATCGCGTGAAACCGGAAATAGAAAACCAACCAAATTCCTGGGAATACCCGCGCAAGAATTCCCGAGAGTAACTGTCTAGCTGAGTTTCTTGGCTCAAGGTGAACTGCTGTACATGTTTTAAGAACGATATTTACACACAAACTATAATCAAACCTTGTTTCTATAGTGTGGGTATGGATTACCTAAATTACTTATCGCATAGTGTGGTAAGTCGATGTAAAATCGAATTGTGTAAAATTGTCGATGAAAATTTAATGCCGATATACATAAAGTTTCCACAATCGCCAACGGAAATTTATGAAGTCAAAATACAGTAAATGTAATAACTTTTTCATTTCAGATTCTATGAAAAGTTCAATGTTGGCGGCGTGGCGGCGTAATCGGTTGTATCGATTGTACTCACGTCTCGATGTTCAGACCAGCAACTAGAGTCGAACATGTATATACCTTAATCGGCATCACTAATCACTATCATTCAAAGAATGTCCCATTCCTATGAACACAGGTTCCATTGCGTAAATTATTTGTTAAATACGAGTATTCAATATATTAAATGTTAATGCTTGATTTTGAAATAACATTCAAAGATTCCATCTAATTCCCCAAAATATATGCAAGGAAAAATGAACGTCAAAACTGCCAATAATATGAAATTATTATTTCACCATTCCCAATTGCCAGAATTTACTTTTGGCAAAAATAATTTCAAACTGCTAGAAAAACGTCAAAAATTCCAAATTCCCGAGGAAAACCAGAATAGGGCCACAGCTATCTCAAATTATATTTACGTCATAATTGTAATTAGCGAATTCTTTTGATAATTCCGTTATAATTTAAACACCTGACCCGAATGTTGGGGGTGCCATTTGTGTTTTGTCGATGAGTGGGGACTGCTTTTTTCTTCTTCCATCAGGCTATTGAACTTTTAAGATAAAGTTACCGTTTACCCAGTAATAATTAAATTTCAATTGTTTGCAATTTGCATATGGGTTATGGAACTCGTGCCTTTACTCTTTGTGTTTGTCGTGATTCATTGCTTGCTTTGTAATGACATAGCCAAACCGACAATCAACTGTTTGTTTTTTTGAGATGGTATTGGGCCAGTAACTCAGATGTTATAGAAACTAATTTCTATAGGTGACAGTGGTTGGCTTAGTTATTGTGTGGTTTGGTCTGGTTATTGCTCGTAGATTTTTTTGAAGTTTATGTTAATATGTTAACTTAGGCGTTAATTTAGGTCATTGACACCTTACACTACAACAAGTATTTTTTTTCACAACACTGCGCTTTCAATTAAACAGATATATAGTTTATATTTTATTGAAATAAAAATAAAAACTACAAAGGAAACATTCATTTAGAAATGGTAATCCTGCATTGATTGCTTAGGAATTGATTAGGAATTCTAAATTATTTAACTCTGTTTTCAATAAAGTTCTGCGTTCGTGAAATATCTAGTTCCTTTAAAGCTGGCGTGATTTTTTAAAACTAGATGAACGTCCATCGTTTAATTTACTTAATTTTTATTTCTGATTGTGTTAGGTTAAGTACCTTATTCGGCTTGAAGTTTTTAATCTTAAGTTGAGGTGGAATTATTCAAAAGCAAAATTTGCAATCTGAAAATTTCTTCTAAATCTTGACTTTAGAATTAAAAACTAATATACAAAAAGTTTTGTTGGGTCATGTTAATCTAGATTTTGTTTTATCTAACTTTCACAGTTGGTTTAACTATAAACTAATTAGGTATCTATACAATCTATTTTAATTTTTTTATTGAGATAAGTCTATTATACATGACTTGAAATTAAGAGATAATTACTTTTAACGGTTACAGGGCCGAGTTTTTTAATTGACCATCTACACATTGTATAGCTCCATGTCATCCTGTACTGACATGAACGATGGTTCGGCCCATGGATTCTGCAATCCAACAGAAAGGCCAATATAGATGTGTTCTTAATCATTCTGATCGAAATCATGAATGAATAATCAATTTTGCATCCGGCCTCTATTGGAATTCGAACCCGGTACCTCCCGAGACAAACGACACAGCTTTAACCACGTTGCTATTTGCTCGGTAAATTTACAACAGGTTCCATATTACTCAAGTTCTTCGCCTTAAGTCAGAAAACTCTTACACAAGTCACAATATTTTAGGTATAACACAAATTATCCGTATAGCGTCATATATAGTTAAACCACATAGTATACTTCATAGTTTAAGTCAAATTTTTTTAGCTTAAGTCGGCATATTTTACATTAAGTCATGATTTTCTATATAGTATAGATCATAATTCCTAAGGTTAAAATGTTACAGTAATTTGGCACTTACCAAGTTTTAGTTAGGATTTTGGAGCAAAAGTAAATTGCAAGATAGCGTTAACTTATTTGAATAACTTTCTTCAATAAGATATATCTGACTGTATTTTACAAACATACTTGTCATTTTATTTCACTGACGAGTGAATTTTTCGGAAGCTTGGAAAAGTAATTCCAGAAATGTATACAGTCGAACTTGGACATAAAAAATCGGGATATAACGAGAGTCTTGATAAAGAGTGTCCCAAAATTAACGCAAGATTTGAATTAAATAGAAAATACAGTTTTTAGTCTTCAGATTGTGATTCTTTTATTGAATCATAAAATACATAGGATAGGGTTATTTATGTAATATCACATCTGGCACATACGCACTCTTTTATAGAAATTCTTTGCATAAATGTGGCTGAATTTCGTTGATGCAGAGTTTAATTTCCTCCTGTAATGCACGGGTGGTTGTGGGCTTATTGACATTTGGCTTCAAATAACCACATAAAAAGAAATCTAATGGCGATTAACATAGCCATCAAGGTGAAAATGTGCTTCATTGCTTGGAATTATTTTGCTCGAAAAATCAGCATCCAATTGTATAATAAATTGTTATTCTTATTTAAACTTCTTTATAGCGAACGTCGAATTCGAAAACAGTAGTTTAAGAGAGAAAAACAATATTGAGAAATCAAAATTCGAATCACATCAAAAAATCAATCTATTAGGTACATAAAATAGGAAAAGTACCATAATATGATCCATACACACGTCCGTATAATTACTTCCGTAGTAATTAACGAAGTTATTTTGATTTTAAGACCAACAATATAGCCAACTCTCGATATCCCTTGAGGTTCGTTATAGACAAGTTCGACTGTATTTCGTTTACCGAAATGTTTTGAAGGTGCTTTGATGAAATCGCGTCTGCTCTGACGTGTCACATTTCCAAACGTTTATAGTTAAGCTTTTTTCATCTGTAACCGGCCAACTGTTTAACTAATAAGCAACAGGACAACATTTTGCATCCTTACACAATTTTAGTAAAGTTGAGTCAATATTAAAAAAAAATATTGCTTTTATGCTAACAATGTTAGTAAAGCATATATATGTAAAGTAAAATGCCAAAATCATATGACTTGAATTGTTTATGTCCATGGTTACGTACAATATTTGAACCCGGCTCTCCGTGCCATTATAAGTTCTGGAAATATTAAATTTTCCGTTCTAAATTTAATAAGCTGCTGGTTAACTTCAACACAAGGTATAGAGTAGATCAATTTTAACAAACGCACCCATAGAACCCGACATTAAATATATTGAATGTTTCTGATTGAAGTCTACTTGTACCTGAACCATAGCTTGTATAATAAGACATATAACTGGGAAAAAAACGCTAGCGGATGAATTATTTATTATGTTAGCAAAATAATAATATTGTGCTCTGGATTCTCAAGTTTCACATTTGTAGCACAATTTCAGCAAGATTATAAGTACAAGACTTATGTATGTGGAAATCTTACTTATCACCGCATAAATAAATTACGATATAAACTTCAAATGATAAGACCACATTATAAATCATTCCATTCGCGTATTATATTATTTTATTCACAGAGATATAATTCTAAACAACTTGAAGAAAACCAAAGTCAAGTCCCGCAAGTTAATCAATCAAGTAATAAATAAATGAGAAACATTTTTATGCTTTTTCCTATCTTTACAAGCATAATTCTTTTGTTTTTTTTTGTATTGTATTAAGTTTCCTTAATTTTGCTTCTTCTTACTATTTGTCTTATCTCATAAAATGTTGACACAAAGTAATTATTTTAGCAGTATTTGTTTAAGAAAAAAATAAATAAATTATCTTACCTTCAACTCATTGTCTTTTATATGTTTCAAAACAAATCATAAATTTTATAACAAAATATGTATATGCCTGTTTGTTTTGTTTATATATACTCGTATGTTCTATAAACTAAACATAACAATAAAAATAATATCCACTTGAGATTGAGAATCACCAACATTTTTGGTGTGTATAGTTGTTATTGTCGTTGTTACCCTCATTAAATAAAAATATGTCCCATTTTCACAGTAGGAGACCCAACCGACCAAAAGCAAAAAAAAACAAAAAAAATATAAAAGTCTTTAAGACAAAAAGTTAAAACATAAACAGATTTTCATAATAAGATAAAGATGGAACACAATTTTTTTTCTGGAAGACAACCAAAATAATATATCAAAGTAATAACGTAAGTACCGCGAAAATATATTTTTTTTCGGTTTCTTTGCATTGTGTTGAAAGTTCTGTGTAACGCTGCGAAACAGAAGAAATCAAATTATGTTTTTTGTTGGTTGGTTACTTTTTCGTGTTCTGTAAATATAAATCGGCTCAAAGATTATCACAAGGGTCTATATATATACACTAACCTGCAATAATATATATAGATGCCAAAATGATAATGTTTTAGGGAAACTATATCGGTCATGGGTGGAACTATATATTTAGATCGGTGACTGTTACATAAGTCTACATTTATTTTGTTAAACCACATAAAATTTGTATTTTTGTACCTGTATATACACGCAAAGATCAATGAACACACGTTCTAAATTTTGTCGGACAAAAAAGCCGCGTCAATTCTATTACATAAATATATACTTATTAGAAATTCAATTACTTCACCATTATACAAAATGATTTATATTGGATAATCTACGAGTATATACGTACATACATGTATATACATAAAACAAAAATTGTAACATAACCAATAATTATTCTCGATGGCTTCTCATCCACTTTCATTATCAATATTGGAATTTGTAGCGAGAACCAATTTTCGATTTATTTTTTATAAAATTGAAAGAAAGGTATCTTTCTCATACCCCGCATGAAAGTACTCTTGCATAGACGCGAGATTGATTAATCTAATCTGGTTTGACATGACATTCAATGAATTATTTGGTGAAAAACCAATATTTCGTGTAATATAATTCGATCAAATCTTAATTTCAGTTTCGTTGGATGTACATATGTATGTATGTATGCGAGAGTCTAAAATGTAAGCGAAATAATAAAGAAATTACTTTCACCGCGATTTTGTTTTTTCAACGATTATCTTTCATGTTATACACATTTCTTCCATTATTTGTGATTCTGAAGATCAAACATGAACATAAGGAAGGTTGGGGAATGTATAATAGATTATTTAGTTTTGTTTCGTGCAATTTTGTTTTGTCAATGAAACGTTGTGATCGATAATGAACTTAAAGTAATAAAAAGAAAAGTAGTTTTTGAACAATAAATTCAGCCAATATATTTTTGTGTTTTCCGTATTTATTCACGGTATAGCCACGGTTTTATTCGCTCTATACCGTTCAGAGATACGCTATGCATGATTAAATTGAATTTAGGATGGATCATTATGGTATATTAAACTATACCATGTGTATCGCGAGTACACAAATATCTTATATTAAGAAGTTACTATAGATTTGTTCGGGAAGCTGTTCTTTTGAGAATGATTCATTTGGATAAAATACTGAATAATTGCGTTTATTATCGATTGTTACATAAAGTATTACAATAAAAATGCTTCAGATTTGTCAGAATCAATGAAGGCAACTGAAATAGAAGTGTTAAGTTATTGCTATCGGTATGTTTAAATAAAAGTGTCCTGTCATAATATGTGATCATAGGGCCTGAGATTATACTTCTCTGTATTTCTACTCGGACCACAGTTGTTTCATTTGATTTAAGGATTTATGTGATTTATTGAATTTGTTTTATTTTTATTTTTTTTATTTTCATATTCTCTACTTGTTTTGGGGCTCAATCCAAATCAAGGACGCACGGCCCCAGTCCGATTTTGTTTTGACCATCTACAACTTGTCTACACTTACATGAACGATGGTGGTCTGGTGCGAAGCTGTCTTGTGGGAATCAAGTTGGTACTTGTTGCCAGCTCCGTTTCTTGAAGGTGCAGCTTCCACAAGTGTGCATGTTACATCCCCGTGATGACCACCGGGCAACTGGTACACCATGTTTTATGTGGTGTACTAGACGAAAACACGGCGCTAAATAACTGGGCCGTGTTAAAGTGTTAACCATACCGTGCTGATAACCGACCAGGCTGGGGGCCCAGTCTAAAAACACACCCAGTCTCTAACGGTGTATCCAGATACTTGGCGACCTCTGGATCATGCAGCCTTATCTGTGTATTGCGGATCTCTGCACAGGTGGACCTCCTTTCTCCGCTACTCGTGGGACCTATTATGAATAACAAAGATAATAACGTAAACGAGACCGGTATTCTTAAAAAACCGGTATCTAGTGCTGTGAAAAGCGCAAAGTGCTCTCCAAAGCGCAAAAAGTGGCATAACCATAAATGAGGCTGGCCCCTCGAACCAAAGGCCAAAGGCACGAATGCTGGCCCTCCGCTCAGGAGACACTATCCCTAGACTCGGAGATGTCGAGATCAATGGGGCTACCCTGTGCGCTCCAAAAGGAGGAGTCTGACTCAACAGTGGTTAAGGTAAGTACTATCTAATGCTTAAGATCCTTCAAATCAACCTCCACCACTGTAAAGCCGCCTTGGCGGCCCTTCTGCTCAAAATGGAGTCCAATGATGTGGTTCTGGTCCAGGAGCCTTGGGTTAGTGGAGACCGGGTGCTCGGCCCCAGAACTTCCAAATATACGTTCCTGCATTCTCGCTAGAAATAATCTGAACATTTTTATACTACTAAATTACAGCAACGCTGATGTAGTGGTGGCTAGCATCGAGATGGGTGGGCAAAATCTTTGGCTTATATCGGCCTACGTACCATATGAGGAAGAAAATATACCACCAGGTAGGTTGGGTATTGCAATAACAGAGGCTCAAAGACGAAAAGTTGGACTCATCATGGGTAGTGATGCTAATGCGCATCACACAATCTGAGGAAGTACAAATATCAACAGGCGAGGTGAGTTACTCCATGATTTTATTTTAATTACTAACCTAAATATATGTAATATCGGGGGCAAGCCAACCTTTATTACTAAAAATAGACAAGAAGTGCTAGACATGACACTTGTCCCAGATTTAATTTTTTTTAAACAGTATTAAAGGCCATTACTGGCCCCTTACTGAATCAACAATTTGGCTCCAACGGTTTCGATCCCGAGCATGGTCTTCATACTTCATACTGCCTAAGACACTCTGAAGAGGCCAAGTTGTTCTCTACACCGTGGAGCCATCGTCGCCTGCAACGACCTCTGCGCCTACCATATGGTGGCCTGCATTTCAGAGATCGCTGCACAATTCGTTCCGGATCAGCACGCAGAACGTGCCCCAGATTTTATTAAGGAGAGGGTATTGAACTGGAAAGTGTCCGAAGACCATTCCTTTTCTGACCATTGTTATCTCCAGAACGAAGTGGATACAAAACCCACTAGCAAACCATCCTTCAGGAATAGGAAGAAAACTGATTGGGATTGCCTTAGAACTATTCTGGGTAATTCATTACCGGTATCGGTTCGAAACCCACCTACACCTACACAGGAGCTTGATGTTCTAGTAACCAAGCTATCTGATGCTTTTAACAAAGCCATGTTAGGTGCATGTCCTATCAGTAGGCCTTTCGGTACCTAAGTCGCGGCCACCCTGGTGGTCGAGAGAACTCCAATGTACTCATATAAAATGCAGGTGATTGTTCAAGAAAGAGAGGAACACAAATGCTGCTGCAGATTGGGACTGTTATAAGGAAGTTCTTAAAACCTACAAGTACGAGCTAAGAATAGCCAAAACGGGCCTGGAGGCACTACTGTGGCAACATACAGGAGTTCCATACATTCCATTTCGAGTTATCTACAACGACCGGATGTTTCATGGACTACATGTAGTGAGGAGTCCCTGGAGCTATTACTAGAAACGCATTTCTCGGAGTGCTCGGTGCTAGCTCCGGAGAGACCCATGATAAATAGGGGTGTAGACTCCGTAAGTCATATAGTAAATAGGTGGAATATCCTATGGGCAATAAACAGTTTTAAGGCATAAAAATCGGCAAGACCTGATGGCATTATCCCTGCGGATATCCAGCGAACTATTGACTTAACCCTACCATGCCTGGAAGTTATTTTCAAAGGCAGCCTAGAACTCTGTCATATTCGTAGCAAATGGGCTGAAGTAAAAGTAATATTTATACCTAAGGCGCTAAAAAGCTCTCACTGCTATCCCAATGATTTTAAGCTTATAAGCTTATCCTCTTTTCTGTTTCTAAATCACTGGAAAGACAACTAGAGGCTTACATTAGATGCTCAATCAAGCCAGGTGAGCTGTCGGGATCTCAACACGCATACTGTAAGGGACGATCGGTTTAAACAGCTCTCCACTCCCTTCAAGGTCCGATTGAGAAATCTTTTGAATACAAGGAATATTTAATGGTAAATTTCTTGGATATAGAGGGGGCAATGTCATACCAGGGGCAATCACTCGGGCCGTTGCGTGTCTGGGGATAAATGGCTCACTCAGAGGCTGGATAGATCAAATGCTTAGAGGCAGGATCGTGACAGCTTCTGGGTGGAATGTCTGCCGGCAGATACGTGAGCAGAGGGATACCTCAAGTTGGGGTTTTATCCCCCCTTCTTTGGAACTTGGTCATTAATGACCTGTTATTAAACCTGGAATGGCAAGGCTTCAAGGTGGTTGCCTACGCTGATGATGTTGTTATTGCGGTTTTCCCCTCAGGATTAAATATCCTTGTACGCAGGATGAGCGCATGCAGTGCGCACTTGGCTACCCCTCTGAGTGGGCACGCGGACTGAACCCACAGGAAACGGAGTTGGTTCTCTTTACCAGGATTCACTTCCTCAGTGTGACCCGCCAATATTAAATGGTACTCGCTTGATCTTTACGGATAGAGCGAAATACCTCGGACTACTTTTGGACAGCAAGCTAAGCTGGAAACTAAACATCTTAGAGAGAGTAAAGAAAGCTACTGTAGCGATCTACTAAAGCAAAAATGCGATTGGAAAGAGATGGGGTTTGGAGCCCCACATAGTACACTGGCTCTACGTCTCAGTGGTCAAACCTATACTGCTGTATGGGGTTGTCGTTTGGTGGCCAGCGTTAAAAATTAAGGCCAACCTGAAACTATTAATGAAAGTCCAAAGAACTGCCTGCTTATGTATAAGTGGGGCTCTCAGGAGCACACCTACTCAAGCTCTGGAGATTTTTCATCTTACTCCCTTGGATATTGCGGCCGAGCAGCTTGCATCTTGCACAGCCATTCGGCTCAATTCCATATCTATGTGGACCTCTTTTCGTCTTCCCGACTTTTGCAGTGTTTTTCAAGCTGAACTGATCGCGATAATGGAAGTCATTGACTGGTTGAAGTCTACTGTAATATCTACGAGGGATATTCGCATTTTTACGGACAGCCTGGCCGGTATTAAAACGATACAATCATACTCCCTGACGTCAAAGATAGCTCAGAACTGTCTGGCATCTTAAAATGAGATGGCTGATCAGTTCAACATCCGCTTGACGTGGGCGCCAGGGCACTTCAATATTGCAGGGAATGAAAAGGCAGATGAGCTGGCCCACAAGGGTACAGCACACCTAATAGCCCAAAGCAGGCGGGATATAAAGATACCGCTTGCTTCATGTAAACTGCCATAAAAGAACGAACGTCAGATGGTCTAACGCCAGTTCGTGTGTAATAACCAGGCAGATCTGTCCTGAACTTGTCCGGTCCAGATCAGACCAACTGATATCGCTTCGACGGCACCATATTGGAGCTATAACGGGACATTGTCTCATTGGGATGCATGCGAGCAGACTGGGTGTCCCTGCCAAGGATTTCTGCCGCAGCTGCGGTGATGAGGAGGAGCAGGGAAGTGTGCTCCATCTGCTCTACATCTGTCCTAGTCTAGCGTACAGCAGAACAAATTTATGGGAACTTCCCGTTTGAACGACCTCACTGATCTTAGTAATATCGAGATCCGGGACTTTAAACGCTTCTTGGTAAGCTCAGGATGGTTTAACGAGTGAGAGGAGGCAGCTCGAATATGGTATAGCTACGGACCAATTTTGTATCAATTTGATCAAGAAGGACATGAAGGACATTTTCATGGAATGGTACATCCCGGTCCCAATCAGTTGTGTTAACAGTAATATCAGAAACTCTTCTTCAATGCTTTTGATTCTTTTGTTTCTATTTGTGAAATACAGTCATCATAAAGTTATCACATCCTTAAATTTCCGAGGTGACATTTCTTGCCATTTGGTTATGCATTTAAAGTTAGCCCAGGATTCATCCCAGAAAAATCGTAACACCATATGGCAACACCATAACTATAGAGACATTTTTAAATCAACTATCAGCCCATCAGGATTAACTATCATACTATAATTTTGTCCCATCCGAGGAAAAACATGTCCTAATGTCGCGACAGTTCCATAAAACTATCATCCCAGGAAATCACTAAAATCTTGAATTTCGTATCAAACCATCACAATATCACGAAAAAAAAAGTATCATAAAACCGTAAATCGAACCATTCAATGATTTGATTTATGAAGTCGGATTCAGAAAACATTGTGTAAAATGACGGTCCAAGTCGAGTGTGTTTTACACTTGGTCAACAGGAACAACTACTTCGAAACACTCAAGGCAATGTCGGACTAGCTCGGGTGTTTTTTAAATTTCGCATACTAACACCAATTTATCCTGTTCGCTTCAAAAAACTTAAACCACGGTCGTGAGCGAGCCAATTTAGCTAACTGGTGAAATAATTAAAAATAATGAAAAATATGTGTTATTTTGAAAAGCTCAAAAATTTTGTCAAATCCCGAAATCTCACAATGAATCAATGAATAGAGAAAATTATTTAAGCTTAAGTAGGAAATCAGAATAAATAAATCGTATAAATATGTTTTAACACTCACCTCAGTTTGCTTTAATTTACGTTCCAGGAGCACTCGTGGTTGGCTATATACACAGCGGTCACGCTGTCACGCAATACATTATAACAACTGCAAATACTGTAATTTTTTTTAAAATCATGGAAAAATTAAATAAGAACAAGTTTTAATTTTATTTTTATTTTAATATGGTGATTATAGTTGGACATTTTTATGGCTGATAGCAACATCTCAGATCAACATTTTAGCCGTGTTTTGGACTTTTACTGTGAACGCACCCGTATACAAATAACCAAACTGTAACTGACAAAACATTCAGTAAAAACAAAATTTTCATCACCTTGAAGTACACGAACGAACAACGTTTACAAATAATTAAAATTTACTACAAACATTCCGAGTCGGTGAGTGCAACTTCAAGAACGTTAATTACCATTTTTGGTCAAGCGCATTTTTATGGATAAATGGTTTCTTCAACAAACAGTATATGCGTTATGTGAAAACTCGCATGTGCTTTAAGAAACACCACTTCATTAACAAAAAATTACTGTATGGTGTGGTTTTCATACTATGGTGGAGTAACTGGACCGTTTTTTTTTTTCGTCGATGAAAATGACCTTCACGTTACAGTCAATGGAGCTCGCTACAGAGAATTGGTCAGTAGACATGCCACACAGCGGGTCTAACAATCGACATATTGAAATCTAAATTCGATGAACGTGTTATATTCAGAAATTGTGTTGTCGATTGGCCGCCTAGATCGTGTGATTTAACAACTCTAGACTATTTTTTATGGGACTTTGTTAAATCATTGGTCTATGCCAACAAGCCGGCATCGTTTGAGGAGCTCAGAGCCAATATAATCATCGAATTCCATACATTAACGTTTTGATTGTATTTTAAAATGTTCGAGATATCTCAAATAAGTTGCGATTTATTTAAAAACAGATGTCCTTATTTTTGAAAACCTTTTAGATTCACCAAGTTAAGAAATTTACACACAATTGTAGAGTAGTTTGTCACTTTTAATTCACACACATTAAGGTTTCCTAAACCAACCGAAAACGATATGATAACATTTACTATATACATTAAGCCCGGAACCGTTGATTAATCACTTCATATGCTTAAGAACGAGTTTATGTTGTTTCAAGATTAAAAATTACAAAAAAGATGGCGAAGAAATTCTAACAAAAAAATTTGATGGTAGACGTGTACAAATGAGCAATGTAATAGCGTGGTACTAAGTATAACAACTAATATACAAAATGTGATTTTTTATTTATAAACTTCCACGTTCCAAAAAATATAAAATTTAAAATATAAAATTGCCGACTATTTAATTTTTACTATATACATACAAACTTAAATAAAGCATTCCTGAACGAATACCTCGACATGTGGAAGTCAAAAATCCCAAACATTGAGTTGAAAATCCGCAAGCCTCTCACAATTGGTTCCGAAAGACCGTAGTTTGTTGCTTATTAACAATTTATCGTGTTGACGCATATTCGACGTTCCGGACGTTGTAGTTTTAATAAATTACAATGGTCCTGTTACGGTGGCATAATATAGTCAGTTATTCGTAAAGATACCATCTTTAGGCATCGGAGTGCATATACAAAACGAATTACTTTTGGACACTTGCAATTCGCTTGGAGACCGAACAAAGGAGACGTACAATGCAGTTTGAGTAATAGGGTCACATAAGTCTTTACAATTCCGCTTAATGATAAGCCTAACATAATATATGTCTTTTGGATAATGACGTTAATGTGTCTAGTAAAGCTAGCGTCGAACGAAAACGTTACACACAGATCGGACATGAACCCGCTTCGTTGTATAAATTGTATTGATGTAAAATAGGTGAGCGGTTGCGATAAAATGATAGAGTTTTATATTTGCCAACGTTCAGACCCAATCGGTTGTTAATTGACCAACTATATAAAACCTATTTAAGTCTCTCTGGAGCTTCATGCAGTCGTATACATATACAAGGGGAATGAACTGACAGTTCAAATTCTCTAGCTTGGTGATAAGGATTGAGTGATCAATCTTATCAAAAGCCTTAGCAAAGTCTGTGTAAACAACGTCGAGTTGATGTCTGGAGTTTAGACTGTTAAATAAATTACTGCAAAACGAAATCAGATTGGTAACTGTTGACCGGCCGGGATACACACCAGGAAAAATAAATTGTTTGGTATAGAAGAGCAGAACTTTGTGAACCATGGATTCAAAGAGCTTGCGGGTATGACGGAGAGAATAGCGATCCCCCGATAATTGCACACCTTGTTTCTTCTACCCGCCTTAATAATTGGATGAATACAAGAAAATTTCCAAGTATCAGGAAAAACACCTCTTTAATTAAATATAAAAGTAATTGGAAGGACCAAACTATCCGAACAATTCCTGACCAAAATCGGTGGAATTCCGTCGTGACCGGCACCTTTGTTGACGTCAAGCTGGAGCAAGCAATCTTTAACTTCTCGCTCTGTAAATTTAAAATGATTAAAACAATGGACAGAGGGCGTCACTAGTGGTTCGCACTCTGAGGCACAAAACTTACCAAACAATTTACATATTTCAGAGCGGTGGAACTCTGATAAGTCATGGATGACGGAAAACCAACCACTTTTCTCTTGCTGTTCATAAAATTTCAAAATTCTTTAGGACTCGTTGTCAGTTTCTCCTCGATTCGCACTATACCGGGTGTTTCTTTTAAACTGAGACGATCAAATATCTCGAAAAATAGCCACTCTATACGGAAAAAATGTCCATAATCAAAATTTAATCATACCGCGGGGGAAATACATTAGTGCAAAAAAAATAGTCCCCCACCCCCATATTTTTTATTGCAGATACGGATTCTACGACTAAAAGTACGTATGATTTGAATGAAATATTTTGTTCGGTTCATGATCGATGGCGTTGTAATCGACGAAATTCAATTTTTTCAATTTCTCCTTCTTAGAACACACGCATTCGATTCTGCAATACGTTTGAAATAAAAAACATCACGTTTTCATTGGAAATACTCGAAATTCGTCATCAAAACAATTTATTCAGTTTTGTAAATCTAAAATAAGTGTTCAAAATGATGGCCTGCGACTTCAATGCACTTATTAATCCGCATTTCAAATGATTGTACACAACTGAGAAGTGTGTCTGGTTGAATTTCAGCACACGCATTTCTGATTCGCTCAAACATGTTCTCACGTGTTGTTGGTTTTTGTGTGTAAACTTTGTTTTTGAGGTAGCCCCACAAAAGAAAATCTGGCGCGTAAGATCTGGTGATCTGGCGGGCCAATTTATCGGACCAGCTCTACCGATCCAGCGACCATTGAAATCACGATCAAGTATTTCACGTGCCATCAACGAATAGTGTGCAGGACAACCATCATGTTGAAACCACATGTTGCGTCTCACTTCTAAGCTCAAATTTTCAAGTAATATTGGCAGTTCATTTTCCAAAATGTTTCGGTACATTTGACCATTCAAGTTGCCTTCAATAATGTGGGGGCCTATGAGTTTGTTGCCAATTATTCCACACCACACGTTGACAGTCCAAGGACGCTGATCTACAACTTGACGAAGCCAGTGCGGATTTGTAACACTCCAATAATGCATGTTGTGTCGATTAACCGTTCCATGGTTTGTAAAAGATGATTCGTCGGAGAACATTACGCAACGAAAAAAATTGGGGTTTTGTTGTATTTGTTCACGTGCCCATTGACAAAAAGTTACCCGATTTTGGAAATCAACGCCATGAAGATCTTGGTGTAAAGACACATGATATGGATGATACTTGTGCCGTTTTAAAATTCTCCAAACACTGGTGAGGGGCAATCCGGAATCGCGAACTATTTCTCGTGTACTAATATGATGATTATGAGCCACTGCTGCCAATACAGCAATTTCATTATTTTCTCCAGTGACTGTTGTTCTACGGGTCCTCTTTTCCGGTTGAACATTTCCATCAGTAATAAATTGTTTGATAGTACGGCCAAATGAAGCACGTGGACGAATCCTATCCGGAAAACGTTGAGCGTAAATAGCAACAGCATTTTAAAGGTTTCTGCCAGCTTCTCCATAAACCAGAACCATTTCAATTTTCTCTGGCACAATTAAACGCTTCATTCTAAAGTATTTTGTCGTTTATTTTGCAATTACGAAAAACATGAAGATAAGAAACAACACAAATGTTAAATGTGATTTACAAAACTGAATAAATTGTTTTGATGATGAATTTCGAGTATTTCCAATGAAAACGTGATGTTTTTTTATTTCAAACGTATTGCAGAATCGAATGCGTGTGTTCTAAGAAGGAAAAATTGAAAAAATTGAATTTCGTCGATTACAAGCCGCGTTCACGATACCAAAAAAAAATTTCTGATGCACAAAAATTCACCACGAAGTTAGCTATCTGAGTTGAAATATTCTCAACTCGAATAAAATTTCACCAGGACAGCCATATTAACAAAACTGAAAATTATACTTGTTTTCCTATTTTGTTGCTTTTTATTTGTAAATAAACAGAGAATTGTCATTTTGAGTATAGTTAAACAAAAGTTTTCACTCAAAAGTCATAATATTTTCGTTATTAACAAAGGCTACACTGATGAAATTATATTTCGAGTAGTGAATATTTCAACTTCATACAGCTAACTTCGTGGTGAATTTTTGTGCATCAGAAATTTTTTTTAGTATCATGTACGCGCCTACAACGCCATCGATCATGAACCGAACAAAATATTTCATTCAAATCATACGTACTTTTTTAGTCGTAGAATCCGTATATCTGCAATAAAAAATATGGCTTCCTATCTTAGTTTAAAATAACCCCCGCCCCACCTACAAAGCGGGGGTGGGGGACTATTTTTTTTGCACTAATGTATTTCCCCCGCGGTATGATTAAATTTTGATTATGGACATTTTTTCCGTAGAGTGGCTATTTTTCGTGATATTTGATCGTCTCAGTTTAAAAGAAACACCCGGTATATTGGTTGTACAAAAACCAGTTCAAACTTTTAAATTTTTTACTTTCTCATAGCATACAGGCTATATGTAAAGCATGTAGCTTATTACGCCGTTTCTCGTGATGCACCAGCTCATTATTAAACCACGGTTCCCGTAATCTAGTTTTTATTTTTTATCAATCGGAACGTACCTTTAACAACCAGTACACCGCCGCCCCTAAGACTGGTGCTAAAATCGTATCTATCCTTTTTGTGGACGATATACTTTTCGGTTTTCGACGCTGTTTGTTCCGTTGTAGCCACTGGAGGATTTGTGATTGATTCAATATGAATAACACTGATGAACAATATGCCGAGCAACAATTGATTCGTAAAAAAATTGTTTGTGTTATGTGGTATTTTATCATTAATTCTATTAAATTGGCCTAATTTTTTATTAAGTCTTTTTAGCAATATTTAAATGATAATTAAAGTTTAAAATTTCATCTTTGAAACGACCAAGGTACAACTTCATTATCTACTAATATATTTTGATTACATTCTAGTTTTGTTTCTATTTTAGAAATGTTCAGTGCCAGCTTTTGTAACATCCGATATTTTCTCAGATTCTCCAAATGTTCGTTTATTTTCTGAACAACTCCAATAAGGGTTGGTGCAGCAATCATGATGAAAGCAATGGGCAGGATGAAAAGCAATGGTCCTAGCGTATATATATTTCTGCAACTTTTGTCATTATCCCAGCTCTCTTTTGACGTTATAAACTTTGCTCGCATTATTATATTTTCTTCTAATTAAGATTGGATACCCCATCAAAAATAAACTTTGCTCTAAAGGAAGTCTACAGCATCTACAATTTAATTGGTTCTATTTATCGACATGTGACATCTATACCGGTATATCTCTTAATTTCTTAGCTGCGAGTTAGTTCTGATGTTCAACTACATATTTGTCTTTTGCACTGCGTATAGTAGCTTACAATAGTTTATATAAAACTTATGTTAGTGTTGGTTATCATTTCTATATACTATTTCTATTAAATACGTCGTTTGTTTGAGCATATACATATACGAAACACACTATTAAATGTTGCACAAAATCATTTAACAGTATTGATTTGTTCCGGCTTGAACATATCTGTAGGTGACGAAAAAACCGCCATGAATTGTATACAGTTGATTGTGTACCAAATAGTGAATTGTGGACTGCGATAATTATTGAATTAGCATTCTTCGGGTATATGGACACGTGACTTCGTGGTAATCGATAAAATGAGGTCTTATTTGGCGTAATCCTTCTCTTGAAAGCAATATAATTTAATACTAATATTTAGCAGTTTAACACATTAGCTATTCTCATAAGCTCCAGAAATAGAAATTTAGATAGTTTTTCGGTTTTTTATTATAACTAAAATAGAAACAGATGAAATACAAAATATACTTTTTACACACAAGAATTAAAGATTTAATGTTTTTTTAAAGAAATTCATTAACCTTTCTATATGCATACAACTACACATATAACTACTTTTCATCTCGTGAATTAAAAAGTTAAAAAAGAAATTAAAACATAAGTCCGCGAACAATTTATAATAAATGGTCATAAATCGTTTATATAAGTACATATACATCATCGGACACACCAATACCGTCGTTCAATTAAAGTCCTTTGTGTAATTAAATTGTTATAAAAGTTTTTATACGATGTCAAAAGAGTTGATATGATTAGATGGTTAATTTTATTTGTTCCGTTGCTGAGCGCAGTTATTTAAAAGCATTTCTTCTGTTCAAAATTCATTTTTTTTTCGCAAACAATTTTTACGATTACAATCTATAGACAAGCATATCGAATTGGAAAAAAAAATAAAATAAAAAGCTGCGAGATTTAATCTTAATGATAACGATTTGAAAAAGAAAACAGTATAATAAAATTCGATCACTTCATTTTATTATTTTTTATTATTACTATTATTATTGTTATTATTTTTGTGTCTTGTTAAATCGCGTCTTATAATATTATTATTATTGTATATAGTTAAATAAAACAAATACAGTAAAACGCTAACGAAAAATTGTATTTCGTTGATGATCGCTGATCCGCTGTATAAAATCGAGTATGTTTGTTAAGATGCTGTAAAATCTAATAGCTACTGTATGTATATCTGTATATAAAAATTTCCAAAATAAAATCACAATTGTAAAATTATTATTATTTCTTATATAGGTAGTACGTATATACTTCTTTCTTAAAAATAATAAAATCGATATTTCATTCATTCAATATATAAACCAGTTAAGTACTCTTGGCTCGTCGAGGTAAAAATAAAAAATAAAAATTTCTTGTTAATTTTTTTATTTTTTTGTAACATCAAAAGATTATTAAATGATTAAAATTGAAAAAGAATAATACAATTTGAAGAGAGTTATACGTAAGAAAATTTATTTTCATTGTTTATGGTGCACTGTTCATGTTTCAAGTTCATTATTGTATACCTACCTACTCGTACATACATATATATAGCAAGCATTTAACTTACATTTCAAATGCTTATATTATAAATATAAAAAGTACACGGATTAGATGCGGGATGAACATAAATATATCGATATTGGCAACAATTACATTAATGATTATGTTAAAAATTATGAAAGACGGTATTAGAAATTTTTGAAATATTATTTCTTTAGCTTAATTGGTTGTTTTAGTTATAAAGCTCTCTCGTTTCAAAATGTTCATTTATAATGTTTCAAAATCCTATATATACTTTAGAATACCACCATTCGATACATTTTTTAATTTAATTATCATGCGGTGTACATTTTAACTTGACATATTTGTGAATAACCCGTAGACAATTCAATTGTCTCGGTGAAAATTTCTTACAAAATAATAACAATTTTACACATTTAATGTCAAATAAAATGTCCAAAATTTAGGAGGGAAAATATTTAACCCTGTTGTCGAACAGGTATGCCAATTAATCAAATAAATTCAAAATTTGTAGATCGATTCAAAAGAACAGGAGAGATATGTAAAATGATCGGTAACGGCTCACCCTAACAATTTACATTGCATGAATCATGATATGAATCTGTTAATTTTGTGTATTTACATGTTAATCTTTAGCTTCTTAACTGAAGACCAATACAATATTTATGTTATGTAAAAAACGGAAGTTTGAAATTTTTTCGAAAACTAAAACGAATTGAGGGAAAACGTGGGTTTGAAGCTTAGATTTATGATGACCGATCCGCCGAACAATTTTTTTTTAAATTTGGATCATTATGTTTATATGAAGTGTAAAGATTGTGTATATCATTTGTGTATAGAAAAACTAAATATATACATTTACCTGCCCGTTCAAATTCAGTTCATACTTTGTTTGCATACTTTTTGGTTTTACAATACTGCATTTGACAATATTTCAGGTGGCAAAATTGTATACTCAGAAAATTGTAAAACCGGCGAATTTACGTATCCCGTACCTAACCGTCTAAGCAATTAGATACAACCAGAAACACATCACCTAGTCAGTAATTGTAGGTTTCCCCTTAACAAAAGCATGTTGACAACGGTAAAATTTTATTCTCGATTTCAAACATTAACAAAATTTCCTAAAATTATATTTATTGTCAGGAGGCATGTGGCGCAACCTATACGTTTTAAGCTATATATTCTTATACAAAGGTTAAAAAAGTGATTCGTTTTGTTAAAGCTTTTCGCCATCATGTTTACAGGCTCAGGTTTACAGGCTCATAATCCAAAATAATTTGTTCTGTGGACGTCCAGATGTATAGCAAATCATGTCGTCGTAAGTTTCTGTTATAAGTAAGATGTTACCAATAAACGCACTTTTTAGTAGTCTCCTTCTGATTTTTAAGTTATCATTTTATAGGTTTCACATACAGCTATAAATATGGTGGTATGGTTGTTTCACATTTCGATAATAAGGTATACCTCAAGGTCGTACGTAAGTTGGTGAATATATAAGTCATAAGTGGAACTCTAAACATTGACTGCATATACCATTTGAGATCTAACTTAGACAAAATACACGAATTGAATTGTCTCTATATCAACAATATTATAAGTTAAGGCTGATTTACATTCAATCTTTTTCTATATTCCATCAAATTGGCGTAAGAGATGCAAGTACATTCATATGATTTGCATGAATAAATAATAAACTTTGTCTTTTCCAAAAAAAAAATGAACGGACCCGTATTTTTTTGCATTATTTTGGTATTTTTTGTAAAGTTTGCAGCCAAATTGTGAATTTTTTTTTTATAACATGGTGGTCTTTTCCACTCCTATTAATTTTTTCCATTTAGGAACCATTTACCATTTCTTTTATTTACATATTTGATTTAGGAATAAAATTAGAAAAAAGATTAAAGATGGAATGTAGCCAGCCATTTAGCGTTTAGTAAAACCGAACATGGAGTCCCGCAGCTCTGGCAACGCGCACTATTCGTTTTGTGAAGCTACCATTTTATGGTATACATATACAGTTGTTAAACAGAATTTACTTTCCGATGGAATGATACGGTCTTACAATGATTGAAATTAAGATAAAGCAGGTTGGATTCACACCAGGTTAGCATATTGTCTATATCTCTTCTTGCTCATATTGTCTATATCTCTTCGTCTGATGGAATCCGATTTCGACATATTGTGTGTGGCTCAGATAAGATTTAAACCAGGGTTTTTTTCTGACTAATATAGGCTAAAAATGATGAAAATCTTGTTGCAAGAAAAAACCGATTTTTCCACATAATTTCGGGTTATTTCTGACAAAATATGCTAAAAATTATGAAAATCTTGTTAAAAACAAGCTAATGTTCCACTCAATAAGGTTGGTTGTATAATAGATATTTTTCCACTGCATTTGCCGATGATTTTTCATTTATATATATATTAGGCTTAGCATGCAAGAAACTGTTGTTAGCATATTGCGCTTGATTTAGATATATTGCCGTTATGGTGGTAAGCGCACAATCCGATTTTGAGCGATGAAAGTAAACTACATAATTTCAGAGCCAGAGAGTCATTGCTACCTAACATATTTTACTATGAGGGTGCCGTGTATATCCCTTGCGGCTGCTCCTTGGTAAAAGAGGTTAGTGAATTTCGATATATCTATCGGTATTCTTATTGACTACAATGGTGTATTTTCACATATATTTTATTAATTGTTGAAATTAATCATATAAATGAAATTACTACATAAATTCTTTGTTATTTGACTAGGAGAAAAATTTATCTAATGTAGCTTGAACTGGAACTTTGGAGATTAACCGAAATATCTTTGCGAAACTTAGAAAATTCGGCATGCGTATCGTCAATCTCAGCCAAATAGCTATTGATAAGTTTGAAACCTTCCAATTTTTTTTTTAAAATTAGCAAATGTTCCTCTGCTACTACCTCTATACTATCTTTCTCGTCATCTTCATTTAAAACAATCCCCATTTCTGGGAGTTTAATCAAATTCTCGTTAGACAATTCTTTGGGGCTGTAAATTATTTCTTCGACGTCTGTAATTTTCGTGTCTGCAAAATTCGCAGCAGAACCCACAGTTTAGCCACATCTTGACAAACAACGTACAACTTTCATCAATAACCATTTCTGGCGTACTTTTATTCCGATTCTCTAGCTATAACGTTTTATTGCATTATAGCTTTTCCAAAACGGCTTTATTGTCATAGTATAACATCAATCCGCCAAATACAGCAGTTCATAGGTATGGTGAACTATTTCTTAACACCGCTTTATATAGCACAGGCATTTGGCCATACTACTTAAGCAAGGCAAACACAGAAGAAACTTCTCTTGGCCTGAAGAATGCACTGCATCTTTCACAGTGGTCAAGCGTTATCTAGCCGCTGCCATTCTTTTGGCACATCCGTTGAACGACACAGAGTTCAACATTTCTAGCGCGCTTCCAGTATAGCAGTTGGAGCTATCTTTCAACAACGCAATAATGGATTTTGGCAGCCACTTGCGTTCTTTTCAAAAAAACTTTTTCCAACGGAAGTCAAATACATACTCTACATATGATAGAGAACTTCTTGGTATATATCTAGCAATAAAACATTTTCGCCATTTCGCCGAAGGCCGAAATTTCTCATATTGAACGTCATTCACCAACAAAACAAAATGTGGTGAGCGACTGTTTGTCTTGATCTCGTGAGACGTTTTCACCAGAAATCAGCGTCTTCTCTTTCGGTATGAAGGAATTACTCCAACAGCAACAAGGCGACGACGAATTGCAGAAATTGATTTCAGTTCGGAATTGGAAATCAAGAGACAACCTGCAACAAGTCAACCTACTAGACAACCAGCAGCAAATTTGGTGGGACATCGACAGGTAAAAATCGACCCTTCGTTCCCAAGAACATATACGACGGACAATTTTCGATATAGTCTATACATGGCTTATCACATCCTGGAATTCGTGCCACGCGAAAATTAATTTCTTCTAAATATTTCTGGCCAATAATGAATACTGATATACAAGTAAATGGGCGGAATCTTGTATCCAATGTCAAAAATCCAAAGTTCATCGCCACACAAAATCAGAACTTGGTAAATTCGAGCTACCAAGTGGCAGGTTTGAACACATTCACATGGATGTGATTCAATGCGATGATTTGCAAAATTTTAGTATTATACGAACAATCGGGATACAACCACAACCTAAAATTCTCAAATTATAAATAATATCAATAATTATAAATACAAAATTATATGTTATAATAATTTAACAATAAAGAATAATAAATAAAAACTAGCTTACAACATAATAAAATAGTGTTAATTTAATAAAGATAAACAGTATAAAGCCTTCCTCGAATTGCTTCGAATTTGGACACCGCATACAGTAAAAATTCCATATTCATTAACAAAGGATTTCTGATCGCACAGTCGACGGGGCTTGTGTTTCATAGTGATTCTACTATAATGACAGCCAACTTGTCATCATTACGAAATCGTTTAAGATTAAGAAAGTAATTTAATTTGTTTTCGACCCACATAGAAATTGCAATTTTTTTGGGGTTATCCATTTCAAAAAATCACTTGGTAAATACGGTACATATGTAAATACATACCTTTCTCTTGAAAGATTTATATAGGGTTTCCGAATAAGAGGATTCATTTTGAATAGCCTGTCATCTTTTGACATTTGACCAGTAAAAACTACGCCATTACTAAAAATGGTACGCTACACCGTATTTTTCATAAGGACTTAGTTCTTAAGGCTTTTAAAATTCAGTTAACACAAGAACTCAAGCCGGTCGATCACCATAAACGTCGTATCCTCGCTGATTGGGTCCTTCAAAATTTCTGGATTTTCATCGAAAAATCATTTTGAGTGATTAGGCCCATTCTCACCTCAGAGGCTACGTTAATAAGCAGAATTGTCGCGTTTGTCTCTGAAAATCCATGGATGATTGATGAAAAGCTGAAACTTACTTTTTCGAAAATGAGGCTCGTGCAACTGTTACGGTGAATGGATTGAGCTATGATTAATAATTTTTTTTGGCCGGAATTGGAAGATATTGTTGTGGACGACGTTTATTTTCAGCAAAATGGCGCTACGTGGCACACAATCGCAAATTTGCAAGAAAAGTTTCCTGTGTTATTTTTCGAAGACGTGATCACATAATTGGCCACCGAGATCTTGTGAACACCTTTAGACTTTTTTCTTTGGGGCCACGTGAAAGATAAGGTCTATCCCTTAAGGTCTATCGATTCCAGGCCTTAAAGATGGAATTCGTGAAGTTATCGAGGACATACAGCCGCAAATTGGTCATGGAACATTTCATGAAAAGGATATAGCGCAGAGCTGCAAGCGTCGCCGTGGCGGCCATTTGGCTCATATCATTTTCAAATGTTGATGGCATATCTTCTTCTTTACAATGAAATAAACATTCATTGATTTCTCTTAAAAAATACTCGTTTTTTATAATATCAAAATGAAACCTCGAAGTGGAAAAACCTTTACATTTATACTACATCAATTGGCTTAATTAAATGTATTACACAAATTGAAAAATTAAAGGTTTAATTTTCACGATAAATCTACCAATTATAGATTAAATATCACACGTTTGCTAAACAAACATAAAATTACCATATTATCACAAATCTGACGTAATAATGAAATATAATTAAAATGGAAATTACCGATTTATCTTAATTTTCTCGATAGAACAAAACGCAGTGATTTTTTTTGTACGATAACGTAAACCGAATCGAGAAAAATGGCAAAGTGAAAATGGTTGCGTCAATAATACATGAACGAACACTGAAACATCACAGAATATCATTCCAGAAGAACAATGGGCCATGTATGAAGGGAATTTTGAACTAAAGTACATATTTTTGACATTAGAAGATAACATAAATAATGTCAATCAGTGTTATACCTAACCACTCAACATCAGCCAACGAATAAGACATCCAATCTAGTTTAGATATACAGATACCGTATATATTGTAATGGAGAATATATTACAAGCTTTGAATTCAATTGGTGATGGTTGCGATCCCGATAAGATACCATCAACGATTCTGAAAACTTTCGGGACTGAACTAGTTGCATTGCTTTGTCTGCTCTTCAAACGGCGAGTTTGCAACTCAATTAAAAAACAATAATTGCACCCATGCGTTAGTCAAATTTCTTCGATGTCGCCAATTGGTTGTCGCCCAAACTATCTGAATTGGTTATTTGCAACTCATGTAAGCCGATTATAACAAGTCTTTTTGTCAAAAATGATTCCGTTTTTTCCACTAATTTGTGGGCTGTTTCGAAAATAATTTTTGGCAAGCAAAGCCGTCTTTTGCCATAAATCACATATAAAGGGATTACGCATTGCGCATGTCGGCTATGTTCACGCCGAACTACATGTCGGTCAAATGACGTCAACTGTGCGAACAAATTTTTATTTTGTACGTTTACGATTGAATTTTTTGTTGTGTGATTGGTTAATTTTATAAATTAAAAATGAGGTGTGCTGTGTTTAATTGCTGCAGTGATAATGCCACTAAAAAAAATGTGTCGTTAGTTATCATTCATTTCCGAAAAACCATCAAATATTAAAAATATGGTTAAATTTTTGTAAAAGGAAAGACGAGTTTAATCCTGTAAAGTTTCAAGAATTTGTAGCATCCATTTTACAGATGCCGATTTCGAAAACAAATTGGAAGTTGAAATGGGTAAAATAGATAAATTAAATAAAGTGTTGATTAATACAACTTACATTTTAATTACGATTATTTTAAGGATTTAAGAAGTTGTTGCGCTTGAAATGGAATGCTGTGCCAACTTTACATCAAGTTTCTAAAGTAAACGATGACATTGTTTTAAGGGACCAAAATCGTTTGAATCGAATCCAAGCTAGCGATAACAAACTAATAGCATCTTTACAAACAGTAATACAAACATTTTGAATGAAGAGGTTGACGAGATGCGCTCTTTAAAGACCGCATTGACAACATCGACCGAGAAGAGTCAGGCAAACAAGTTAATATAATGGAATTTGATGCTATATATAAAGGAAGAAATGTATGTGTGTAAATTATTCATCATTTTCAATTAAAAATTAATGTCATCAGAATATTTTAGGGAGAATTTTAAACGAGAAAATCAGCTGCTCAAAGATGATTTGGCAAAATCAAATGATAAAGTCACAAAATTAAGACGAAGTAAACAATCTTCAAATAGCTTTACAGAAAAGTGATTTTCAAAGAACCAATATGTGTACACTTCAAAATTGGACACAAAAAGCCGAAATTTTATCCGGTGTACTTGATCCTGTTATTGAAATAATGAAATCAGCAACTCAGCTCAATCCCAAACAGTGTGTGTTTTAAGTTTCGATGAAATCGAGATAAGAGAAACTTATTGCTATGACTTGATGCACCATGGGCCCATTGTGGCATTGAGTGCGGAACCTCTGTACGTTCCACTCATTTTAATATATTGCTATGACCGATTATCCGACGCCACATATAAACCAGCAAAATATTACCAACTTGTAAGGTTGAGAGGTAATGCGATACATTTACCAAAACAAAATTTCAGGATTAATGTGTAAATGGAAACAACCCTTTTTTTTACTATTTTGATCGTAAAATCACCAAAGATATTCTATTTCACATATTAGAACAAGTTAAAGATTGTGGATACACCTTGGTGGCTGTTACCAGTGATCTTGGTGGAGCTAATCGAGGGCTGCACAGAGAACTCAATATAGAAGTTTATAAATTTATATATTTAGTCCTTACAAAATAATCAAACATTTCATTTAATTAGGTTTCTATTTGAACAACAAAATTTACGTATTTGCGGACGTCCCCCACTTAATTAAACTTTTGCGGAATCATTTTATTGGCAATGGATTTGCGATCAACGGAAAATACGTCAAAAAAGAAATTATTTTGAAACTTCTGTCCTGTACATCAACAGAACTGCGAGCGTAACACACAAAATATCCACTAATCAGTTGAGTGTGGTTGGGGCTGAAAGGCAAAAAGTTAAAATGGCAACCGAAATTTATTCTCCCATACTGTGGCGCAAGCACTCTCGAGCTAACAAGCAGCTAGCTTGGGATTTTAATTGGGACTAATTTTTCCTTAAATACTTTACATTTTCCTATACGATATTTTAAATAGATCGCACAGATAACGTCATGCGCAGTAGAATACAAAAATGAAACCCAGGAAGGCGTAATCTTGTATAGGTGATTTGTGGTCTTTTGCAATGGTTTGCAAACCGCTCAACTTGTCTTCGTATATATATACAATGAAGTACTATGGGGTATGGGGAGGGAGATACCGCAGGTTTGGATTGAATATGGTTATTCTGTTCTAATTATTATCAACCAATTCAAAACAATTCCCATGACTAATTCTCCATATACGGAACCCCACGTATCATACAAGTATTGAAGATGAGTGTGATATAATTACAGTATACATACATAAATGTAGTTAGTAAAGTTAATTTTGACTTGGTGTCTGTCAAACCATTTTTTACTTTCAAAATACGTGTAATTGGGCGGATTCATTAAAATTATTATATTTAAATTACTTAATATAAGGGATTGCTATCAATATAATTTTAAGGCTTAATACAACATCATACATTATGTATGTATGTATATATTATATACGGACCATCCAAAATAATGTTGTCGAACAATTAATCAAAACTGAAGTCGCGTGTCAAACATCAACTTTGTGGTATACAGTTTAATTTAAATTTTTTGTGTTTTATTTGGAATATTAAAATGTCGTGAGCTTATTTTAAACGAACTATACATACATGTATACAACATTTTTTTTTTAGATTATTGTATCATCCCACAAAATAACTATCGTACTGTATAATGATGTTATAAACTTATAACATTAAAATCGCGTGATACAAAAAGGTCGTCATCGGCGTATCATCATTTATAGTATATAAGTATGTTCTAAATGATCATGATTTTCAACAGATCTTTAACGTTTTAATAGCCTGTAAATTATATAACTCGAGATTTAACATATTTTGTTTGTTTATTGTGCGATCATTAAATTTTTATTGCACTATCGTATATAATTTGGATTTTGTCTCATTATCTGGAGTGGATATTCCGTTCTTTTTATCATAATTATACCTTTTACTCTAGTTTTCTTCTTTATTTTACTATATACACGAATATTAAACAATTTAAAATCTTTCACTTAATAAATATTTTATGTACATTAATATTTCGCTCTGTTCTGTACATACATATGTATGTACCCCCCTCAAACATTCAGACAAACAACAAATAAAAATAGTGGCTTGATATAATTTTAAAAAGTATATAATCTCTAGAAAATAAACTATAATTATAACAGCACACACACACACACACATACGAAATAAAATTTTTGGAATCCTAAACCGTGGAAAGAAATTGGAGAAATGGCTATCACTTTTACGATTTTTTGGTCTGTCACGACGAATATAAAAAGCAGTCGATTTTGTGAAAGCAACATCAAATCAGAGTTTCATCTCAACCAAACAACTTCATAGAGGAGTTTTAAGTTTTTATTTAAAACTTTTTTAAATTTAACCCAAGTGTAAAATGAATAAAACACTCGTGAGTATATATATAAATACAAAGTGAACAAGTTTTAATTTGTGCGATAAGTGATTTTTAATTTTTTGTATTGTTGTTGTGGTTAATCAATATTTTTGTGTATAAACCGGAAAACTGTCCATTAGAAGATTATATAATATTCAAGCCCTTCGACTTTCAATTACTTTCTTTCATTACACTTTTACTTTCAAATATCTTTTTTTGTTTGTTGCAAATTCACTTACATACTCGTATATATATGAAATGTGAACAGTCATGAAATTTGTGTGTTTTTTTGTTTGCTATATTTAAAAGATTTAATCAAAACTAAATTACCAAACCGTGAAAGAATTTATATATGATTATACCACTGTGCTCAGATAGATGTATATAATTATATTAATATAGTTTTTTGAACATGAAACAACATAATTTTTACTTTCGTTTTTAATTGTTGTATTATTTTAATAAACGAAGTACAAAAAATGAAAATTACTTTCACAGTTATACCTTCATCATGAATCAATCAAAACATTACTTGCCTGTAATTTATCTTTCACTTAACCAATTCATCTATATATATGCCTTTTATTTTTACAGAAGAACATTCTTATTATGTCATTGATGGCTGTATACGTAACAGCTTCAATTGAACATGGTGGTGATGGTGGTGGATACGGAGGCGGTGGTGGTGGATATGGCGGTGGATATGGCGGTGGCGGTGGCGGCGGTGGTGGATACGGTGGTGGAGGCGGTGGATATGGAGGTGATATTCACACAACACATAGTGAAGTATCAAAACATGTCCCAGTTCCAGTTTATGAGAAAGTTGGTGTACCAATTCCACATCCAGTTCCAGTACCCGTACCAAACTACGTTAAAATTGCTATTCCACAACCCTACCCCGTCCATGTAACCGTACAACAGCCAATTCAAATTCCCGTCTATAAGGTTATACCACAAATTATAGAAAAACCAGTACCATACACCGTTGAAAAACCATATCCAGTCGAAGTAGAAAAACCATACCCGGTTGAAGTTCTTAAGCGTATTGAAGTCCCAGTACCAAAACCATATCCAGTTCCAGTCACCGTGTACAAACATATTTTACACAAACAGTCGTCAGGTGGTCATGGTGGAGGAGGACATGGTGGTCACGGATGGCATTAAGTGATTTTATTTCATTTTCTTGTTGCGCGTTTTATTTTTTAAGTTTTGGTTTAAAAATCCACACCATCTTGTTAAAATTTGAGCAAAGAAAAAACCAAATTTAAAGTTCCTGCAAATTACTTTTGTTGATCTGTTAACTAATTGTAACATAAAATAAAAAAAAAATATTTTTTATAGACTAATTTATGGCTCTTTTATTATCGGAGAATGTAGCTTCGGTGGCTGTTACAATGTTTAGTACTGAACACGATATTTTGTTGTCGTTATTGTTGCATAACATACACGATGTGGAAGTTTGTCCTAATTTTTAATTTATTAAATTTCATAAATTCGGACGGAAATATTTTATTTTATATTTTAATTAAGTATTTAAAATGTGCTGTGCAATTAAGAAATACAACAACATTTTTTTATATTAAACGCAATCTTAAATAACACAAAATAGTTAAAATTTGGAAAGCATATCCACTTATCATAATATTGCATAAGAAACAATACTTTGCCAACCACATAATAAGTCCAAATTTCGTAAGAAGTTTTTAATGAAATTGACCGTAACCGCACTTGGGCTGTTATTTTTTTGTTAGGTCATTGTGTTCTCCATTTTCTGGCCGCACAACAGATTTTTAACTTGGATATTTCAAATCCAAATATGTAAAAACGTCCGAAAAAGTGCGAATTTCGTAAGAAGTGGGCGCACATTATGGAATAATTTTTAGTGAAATTGGCCGTGACCGCACTTGGGCTGATATTTTTTGTTAGGCCATTGTGTTCTCCATTTTCTGGCCGCACAACAGATTCTTAACTTGGATATTTAATATCAAAATATGTGAAAAAGCCCGAAACAGTACGAATTTTGTCAAAATAGTGCCACTCGACGAGGTTTTATGGTAACAACATTTTTAATAATTGCGTCTATTTAGATTTAATAAAGGAACCCTTATATTTTATAGTTTTAAAATTTTTGCGAAACTAGTTAATTGAATTTTGTGTCATTTTGAGTTATGAATGAAAAAAACCTTAAAATAAGATATCATTTACAAAATTTTCATCCATTTACAAAACAAACTTGTTGTAAGTGACTAACTAAGGTATATTTTTTTAAATAAACTGATAATTGTAGTTAACACTATAGTATTTAAATTTACCCAAACCTTATTTTTAAATGAACTGGCTATATTAAAAGTTATATTGTTGAAAGTCTTTTATTTCATTAAAAATAAATAAGTTCTGTAATCGACTTGCTATAAACTAAAACTAACGCCTAAATAATTGTAGTGTAACGTTTTTAACAAGTGACATCGATCAAATACACCGACAAAATACATTTGTCTTTCGGTGATATCGCCAGAGTAAACAGAATAAGCGCGCAGTCACAAGCGCGAGAAAGGATTTTGTTTTAATTTGCGTACATACATAAAAAATGATAGCCAAAAATACAGTACCAACATAGCGAGCCAGAAAACAACGACAAAATTATAGAAATATCTTAGAATCTAAGAGAAATATAGATTCTAAAAAAAGTTGAATGATAGAGTCACTGAAAACGACGACATTGGTTGTGTGAGCACCGCATACTTTCTCTGTATTTTAATTTGACCGGCTTCGATGCTTGTCGATGTATCTTTGGTTATGTTTATACCTTAAGGTGTTAATATTTTACGCGTCTAGAAATGTCATTTCAGTCGTCACGAAACTTTTATAACGACTATACTATAGAATACGATGTTTGCCACTCCAATCGACGACTGTCGTTTCAATTGACTAAGAGAATAGTAAAAATTGACTGTCGGAAGAAACGATAGCTGACACAACTAAGAGAATAACTGCCCAATTTTATGTGAGTTAAACTCTGACCCAAAACAGGGTATTTAACATATTTTCAATTTACGGCACAATAAAGCTACATATTTTTATGTAATATGTTTATGTAAGGTGATTTCTGCCAATTCAATCGTATTTTTGTTATCATTTAATAGAAGAGTATTGATTGCATATTGATTCTCAGAATTTTCGACATCAAGGCAGAATGTGATATGCCTTTACTCAAAATTTATATCACCATAGTTACGAATCCATAAATGTATGTTATAGTAAATTGTAATTAACCTAGGCTCTTGAAAAAATGGCATATCTATTCATTTATCATGGTTGAAATTACAACATGCCTTTAATTGAAAACATAAAAATCTTCCGGCTCTGATGGGGAAACAATACTTTTTAATTATTTTTTCAATTTTTGTTCATTTTTTATCTGAGTTATAGTAAATTTATTTCTAATTTTCGAAAATTCCAAAACCCATAACCACTCGTGCCGGAGAGAGTAACATATATCATTTTAAATTATAAACATTTTAGCATGATGGTTGCGATATGTAAGAAAGCAAATTAATAAATTAAATTCTGGTGAACTCTATAAGGTTTTCTGCAGGATTTAGAAGTTTCATATTTTTAATCGATTTTTAAAATTTTTGGTCGCTGGTCCTAAAGATGTCTGCGGGTTCTCATCCACATTTTTTTATTGGTTTGGTTGCCTTAGACCAACTAAAGTGTTTCTGACCAAGCAAATTAAATTCTGATGGACTTTATTATTTTTAAGCATATCGGGAATGTGAGCTACATTCTACAGCTTAGCCAACATTTTGTAAAGCCGTTCCTATAGAAATGTTCACGGGTACTCGTCTATATTTGAATTCGCCTGTCCAAAATCTTATCTTTTTTCCTTAATAGAATTTTTTGTTATTTTTCTCAATGAAAAATCTATAATATGCCATCATGGTTAAATTATAGCATTTTAAATATGATGAACAGCAAAAGTAGTCACTCCTGATATTAACAGCTCTGAAAAATTATTCACCTAATGATATGCATTTAATCCAAGAAAAGCAGTCAATACTACGACTATAGCAGCAGTTAAATAAAAATTAAATAAGGTATTTAGTTGCTTTGAAAGAAGTATTGGGAGACGAAGAAAACCATACCTACAAGGCAACAAAAAACTAAAGAGGCCAGCATTATAATCCACCAACCATGCAACCAGATAGACATTAGGCCAGAATATGCATAAAAAAGACTTTCTCAGAAAGTACTGACACCAAATTAAAAAAACTAATAACATTGAACTACCGTGGTTTATGGAGAACCATTCGAACCCAATTTCTAGTAAACGGAAAAATATTAAAAATACCACCAAAAACTGTATAAATTCATACCAAGCTCCAGAGCATGATTTCATTCCCGGGAACATGATCAGTGAATGAAATGCTTTAATGCGCAATTATGAGATGTGGGTATTTCCTTTAAAAAATGGAAACCTACACTATTTACAATGAAGCCTGGAAAAGTTGCATCGTACTTTTTGAAAATATGAAATTATAATTGTCCGCAGCGATGAAATTAAAATGTCACTATCGCTCAACAAACAAACGTCAAATACTTTGGTCTTCAACTTGATAAAACGTTGACATGGAGAAAGCAATTTGAATCAAAGCTTATTTTTAAGTGGAGGTGTACGAAGAATTCAAGTTGGTTATACATAAAATCAACACGACTAAAATAAATGCAATATTAAATATTATTCTAAGATTGTCAACCTCACTGAGGATGCACAGTAAATAAATTAATAATAATAAATTGTTTTTGTAAAATTAAAAATCGCAGTGAATTCCTTTTCCGACTTGTGAAAAGCTAAAAACGTTCCAGTCTCGACAGAAGAACTAAACAATTTTTCAGTTCGAATCCTAATCAAGCACACATTCACTGTAGACTGCCACACTGTTAAATGGAATTCCAATTGGAAAACATGATTATTCCTATTTAAATATTTAGTACTAAAATTATAATATTTAAACGAACTCAATCAATCAATCGAATAAAAATTAATACTAAGGATAGGGGAAGGTATTTAAGTTCAACGCGCAGAGAATAAAACCAGATAACTTATTAACTATAATAATTAGAATACAAATATTTTGAAAGAGGTGATAATGGCCCCTTAATAATCTCATACGATACCGCCATATAAGATTCCAGATTCATTTAATCCTGGGGGTAGGGGGTAGTTTTTGGCCTTGGTGGATTAGTAACATAGTCATCTACCTAGTGTACTGTCAAAACCTGAGTCCAAATCTCTGACTAGGGGTGCAAATAATTTTATTCGAAATAGCAATATCAACTTCCCGATTAATTTATTTCTGGGGGTAGGGCGTAGTCTTTGGCCTTTGTGGATTAGGAATATAGTCATCTTCTTAGTGTATTATCGAAACCTGAGTCCAAATCTCAGGGTAGCGGTGCAAATCGCTCCTTAACAATTTTATTCGAAAAAACAATATTCCTAAAAAAAACTATATTCGTAAAACCCTAATCCACCAAGGCCCACAACTACCCCTTACTCCCAGGAATAAATTAATCGGGAAGCTGATATTGCTTTTTCGAATAAAATTGTTTAGCAGCTATTTACACCGCTAGCCAGAGATTTGGATTCTGGTTTCGATAGTACATAATGTAGTTGACTATATATTCATGATCGACTAAACTCAAATATTTCTTTATTTAAACGAACTTGTTTAATTTTAAATGCGGGATTGTGGGATTCCAATTTGAATAGAATAATATATAAGTATGCTGTTCTAAAAGTCTTTGACATTTGGATGGTTTGGACCTTTGCTTTCTTGTATTAGTACATACTCCGGATGATCCGAAGCGAATTGTGCAGCGATCTCTGAAAGGAGAGCCACCATATGGTAGGCGCAGAGGTCGCTGCAGGCGACGATGGCTCCACGATGTAGAGAACGACTTGGCCTCTTCAGATTGTCTTAGACAGTATAAAGACCATGCTCAGGATCGAAATAACAATACGCAGCCCAGTTTATTAGATCGCGCAGAATTATAGTTAGATATGTAAAATATTAAATCTTGCTATCTCAAGTTATGAGCTTTATGTATCGCATTGATGCAATTTTTACAAATATTATATTAAAATAAAAATTATGTTTCTAATTTAAATCGATTTTTTTAATAGACATTTAATATTATGTATGTTTATAGGAATTCATAACAGTGTACATTATGCACCAACACATAAGAACTGAGTTAGAATCCAATATGATATGGTTGATTCTAATAAGATTTGTATACGTGTTACTGTGGAAAACTTCACATCCATAATTATGAGACATGAGTATCGGTGTCATTTGGAAGAATTGCCTGATAGTTGATCGTACATTACACTCAATTATAGGTTTAGCAGCTATACATTCATAGCAGATACCTACATCGATTAATTTATTAATTTTGCAAGCTAATAAAATCACTTCAGTTCAATTACAACCTGTCATATTAAAAAGGTGTTCCACATTCCAATAAATATATTTGAATAATTCAAGCATTGTTGTCTTTGTATATTATAAAATCTTATCACAAAGTATATATACATATTTCAAATACATTCTTACAAAAAAACCTAATCAAAACGATTTGGAATATGTACTCGCGTTATAATTAAAAATCGGTATCTAACAATTGTTTATCAAAACACATATATTGATATACACAGTTTTGACTAATTTCAAATATTAAATTACGTAATTTGTCATTCAATAAAAAAATTTTGTCAGTCGAAGTTCCTATTGATAAGTATAGACTTGATAAAAAATGGTTATAGTGAAGAAAGTTTTTTGTTGTATTCCAATACGGCGAGGAAATGTTCTGCTGGGAACGTTTGGAGCCGTTTTCTATAATACCCTTATGGTGGGTCTATTTTTTATGTACAGAGATTTTCCCTTGGTGGACATATGGAAATATTTAACTAGTTTTATTATGGTACTGTCGGGCATACATATGGTTAATTGTATCCTTTTAATAATTGGAACAACATCGGTATGTATTTATAGCGCAGTCGTTAAGCAAACAAATGATTATATTACTAATATTTGTTTAAATATATTTTAGAGATCGAAAATTTGGATTAACCCATGGCTTTTTTCACAAATTCTAATAATTATAAGCTCGATTGTAATATCACTAATTGTACTGTTAATGGAATCGGTGCCATATCTTGCACTCGTTATTTCTAGTATCGTTGCATGGATTTCACTTCAAATTTACTTTTATATTTGTGTTTATTCAATGTATATGAAGAATAAATATGTTATAGTTCGTGGATGAATTGAATTTAGTTTTAATAATAAATGGAATAGTTTTAAGTTGATCCGTTAAATTTCTTATCTACATAATATATCAATAATTTAATATATGCATATTCTTTCAAAATCAAATCACTGTTTGACAACTCTGATATTCGAATTTGACACAACAAATACTAATATTAGTTATGCATGTATATATATACATATATGTATGTGTGTACATAGAGTGTAAACACTAACACAGTATTTTTATCAAAACTCGCAACTATATATGTACGTACATACATGTACATATGTGCAACGCAATGTGTGATAATTGACAACAAAAATATTAGGTTTTCAATTCTTATCAAATACGTAATCATATATAATTTAAAAGTATGGTACAAAATAAATTTTGTTGACAGTTTTTCACAAATATTTCATCATAATGGTTCTCGTGCGAAAAGTATTTTGCTGCAATTCGCTTCACTACGGAAATTTGGCGCTGGGATTATTTGCTGCTACCATCTATTTGTCATCTATCATATGGCTACTGTTGATTTATGATGAATTTCTAGTAGTGGCCACATCGCGATTCTTAGCGATTTTTACTGTTGTGTTAGCATCGATACAGTTAATTAATTGCATACTTCTTGTGATTGGCATTATGCTGGTGCGTGTCAATCGATAATTTTTACTTATACCACACGCAATAAATCAATAATTTAATAATTTTTTGTTTTTATAGAAATTAAATTTTTTCATGATTCCATGGCTATTTGGACAACAAGTGGTAATAGCTGCGTCTCTAATTGGACCAATTATTCTGATGGGCATGGGAACAATTACACATATCTGCCTTACTATGGTGATTATGGTGGTTGTAAATTTATACCAATTATATCATTTAATGTGTGCCTATTCGATATACATGCGAAATAATGGACGAGCTGATCACCAATCAGAATATCAAACTTTGGACTAACTGTTCCTGAATGTACATATTAAGTTTACTTCTGTGAAGTATATAATAGTTACGTATACTACTATAAATCGTCATTAGCACTTAATCATGACGCCATATAACAAAAAAAATGAAAATATTTCTAATCTTTACTTTCTGCGTCAACCGCAAGAATGCTGTGACATCATGTTAAATCATTATCGTCGCGAGAAAAATATCTGAGTATGGACCCACAAACATCGTGCGCAAATTCAATTGCTTTATATTATGTATTGAAGTGCTTTTGAAATATTTACCTATAAACATATAATGATATAATGAGGACATGTATCCATATTTTATATAAATCAAATATTAAAAATTAACTTTACATAACTAATATCAAGCCGCCATTTGTTTGATTTTGACATAGTAGAGACATGACAAATTTGTTATTGTATAACTAACTATTCACTATCCAAACAACACGTTGTTATGATTATATCTAAGGCTTTGTAATGATAAAACGAATTTTTATTCCGACGAATTTCATTTGAGCCTCACCAGTGAAAATGGGCGTAAGTGATTCTTCAGTGAGATTTCTATCTTCGCAGAGTGATAGTGCAGAATTTTTGACTGATAAATATCGGTGAATCACATGCCGCGATAAGAAAATTTAATCATTAATAATTATAAATTCAAAGCTATATGAATTGTATCTATACAGTGTATCTATCTATAACAGTGTTTAACGGCCATTACTGGTCCCTAACTGTGACAACAATCTGATTCCAACGGTTTCGATACTGAGCTGGGTCTTCATATGCTGTCCTAGACAATCTGAAGAAGCTAAGTTGTTCTCTACACCATTCAGACTACTTTCAGAGATCTCTGCACAATTCGTTCCGGATCAGCACACAGAAATTGACCGAGCCATCGTATACTCGCCGAGATTTTACACTTCATGCATACAATATCGGAGATCTCCATATCACATCTCTTGATCTCGATATTGTATAGAACTCGGTGTGTGCCATCTTCCTCGTGCTTTGGGCTGTAAATCATACGCACGATTCTTTTCTCAAATGAAAGAAGCCATCTGGCCCCCACTACTAAAATCTGATGTGGCATTGCCCGAATAACCCGAGATCATGTATTTTGTTTTGGACTCATTGATCTGGAGTCTAACAGAAGCTGAAAACTCAACAAGCGGATGAAGTGTTTCCTGTACTCCGTTACTATATTCAGTCTATACTGATGCATATGTTATTCTCTCTAATTGTTCGTTGGTAGATGAATTGAATATCAATAGCCTTTGCATCTGTTGTCGAAACCAACAGTTCCATCACTTCAAACAAAAAATAATTATAACAGTTCGATTTCAGAGTTTCCGGAATAACGGTTGATTATAAGGCTAAAACTCGGGAGTTTGAAATGGGGGTTTTAAAATATAAAACTGTACATTTCTGCCCTTGATATGAGGTCTGATGATTAAGTTCACATGCCTCTCACTTATATAGTAAATACCAATATCACCACAAACTCTGGTAGTTTTCATAAAAGTGTATCAATTACGGATATCCCAGTCTAACCGAACACGTTGTTCCTAACATTCACGAAAGCCGATATAAAAAAGTTGAAAAGCAAAGTGAAGTTACCAGATTCAAGTGATTTTTTGACTATCCATGGGGCACAAGGTCTAACTTCAACAAATGTAACCTGTGTGTGGTTACTTGATACAAAATTGGAACTTTTTGGAGCATACCTCATGGATTAGTGGCATTAACACGACATACATGGAAATTTTGTTACTTTGCACCAGTGGAAGGCGACCAACTGTACACATTCAACTTGATAAAAATAAGAAACTAACTATTACGTCTAAAATGTAAATAGAATGTCATCAAAAGCAGTACAATTCCATAACTTTGTGTTAAAATCGTTGTTTCCTGTTTAAATAATATATGAGACGTGATGTCCCTTTACATAGAGATTCACAGTTCTGAATTCTTTCTATCGCAATACGTGGTATACCTACAGATGTGACCGTACGTCTTTGTCGAGCAAAAAGAAGACTGGCGAAATGAAGTACTCGTTGCCATTAATAAATCAATATCCAGTAAATAGATAAATTTATCCAACTTATCCAACGAGCAAGGATGTGTTAAAGCAACGATCAACAAAAGAGCAATGTACTTGTACGTTGCATATATTTTATGTAGAAGTAGGTGAAATTCTACCCCTTAATGTGACATCGGATAGTGAGTGTCTTTTCATCGATACCATGTTCGATACAAATATGAGCCATATGTGCGATATTGTAAATGGTCGAGATGGAATTTTAGATCTCATTTTTATCAACTCGCCTGGAATGTTCAAAATCATCAAATCATTATCACTATTCTGTATCAACGATATCCACCATAAATCTCTAGAAATAATTATGAAGAGCGAGATCAGCCTAAAAAGTCATCAGAACCAAACAACCTACTATAACTATACAGAAAAGCAGACACAACAAACTTGACTCTCTATTTTGAACGCTTTAACTGGAAAGATGAATTGAACTTCAGTAATCTGGATGTTAATGTAGACAAATTTTATACAATTATTTTGAAAGGTATGTACAATAATTTCTCCCTATACTGGCGTATATATAAACCTAACCGGTATCTTCCTTGGTACGATGGGAAACTAGTTAACTTTAAAAATCAAAAGGGCAAGGCTTACAAAGAAAAACTGTAACCAACGTTTCGAAAGCTACTACCTAACAAAGTACAAAGATTACATCTCTTGTATTCAAGAAAAAATAAAGCATGGTCCAAAATACTTTTGGAGCTACTTTAAATCGAAACGTGAAATTAAAGGTTACCCAGAAAATATGTCATTTGAAGAACAAATGTCTTGTGATCCGTAAGTCATTTCTAATATATGTTTGCTAAATTCTTTCAATCAGTATAAGCCGGAAGACATTGATAATTACATTCAAACAATGTGTCCATACAAATACCTCAAATATCACAGAATGATATATACATATATCAGGCTCTAGATACTTTTGGAGGTGGAAGCGGCCCGAATGGTATACCAGCTTCATTACTAAAATACTAATTTAGCGGGATTCTCTGTGCCTACTTTTCAATCAATCACTGATATTAGGAGAATTTCCCAAGAAGTGGAAAACAACGAGAGTGACGCCGATATTCAAAACTGCAACGCAGGATGATATTTCATGTTAGAGAGGTATAACGGCAATTTCTATATCAACACGTTTTATGCCAAAGAGGTTTACTACAATTAACCTAATGAAGTTCACCAGCAGCACGATTAAAGTAATTGAAAATCACAAGCAAGTAGATGTATACACCGACTTTGCCAAAGCCTTTGACTCCATCAGTCATTGCAAAGCACTAGAAAGCTTGTATAAATTTGGATTCTACGCTCGTTTTATCGCCTGATTTATGCCACCTCAGGTGTATCTCACGGTTCTCATATTGGCCCATAGATTTTCAACACAGTAATTCATTATTCCAAGGTCCTAATGTTTGCCGATGACCTCAAAATATACAAAACTGTGGAGAATATCGACGATACTTACAAACTCCAGGAAGATGTCGACAACCTAGCGATGTGGTGTGACTTCAATCTGCTCAACCTCAACATCAATAAGTGCAAGACCATGACTTTCCATAGGAAATAGAATCCTGTTATTCAACAGTATCAAATAAATGGGGCCTTTTTAAAAAAAGTTTCTGAATTTAAAGAACTAGGGGTTACTTTCATTGGAAATATGTATTTTTCTAATCACATTAGGCAAAGTATAGCTATATAGAGCTAACTCAATGTTTTGTTTTGTCAAACGATGGACAGGTGATATTAATTATATAGAGGCAATCAAGATCTTACATTATGCCTATGTCAGATCTCAGGTGGAGAATAAAGTATCTTATTACCTTAATGTGACACAACTACCACCATACATAACTGGCTGCAAAACTTATAAAATGACTACACTTGAAATTGCTAAATAGTACATTTATTGGGAACATTTTACTTCATCACATCGACGCACCATCTATATTGGAATCAATCAACTTAAAGGTACCTACAGCAGAACTCTACGCGGGATCAGCAATTATTATATTTAGATGTACATAGGACAAACTATGGTGACAATGAGCCTATTATCAGGATGGCCAAAAGTTTTAATAAAATCGACCATCTGTTCAATTTCAACTTAAGTAGAGATAGCTTTAAACGTAGGTTGAAGCAACATTTTGCTGCTTCTTGATTTTATTTAATTTTTGTTTTCCATATTTATAATAATATGTTTTGAGTAATATTCAGGTTATATTTGTAGACCTTACTCCAATAAATAAATAAATCTCTTGTCAATCACCACAACCTCAGTTTTACCTCCCAAACTAATGCCAGCTCAAACCATTGTAGAACTTCCTCTACATATAGATTCGTCCATGGAACGACCTTTCAATGTCACAATTATTAGTCGCCTTTCTATAAATCAAAAGCATTAGTTATTTTGTTTAAATAAACGATGCCGGCCGAAACACACATATCAAATATCATATAGGAAACTAATGATTGAGGTTATGTTTTATCATTTCAAATTTTCATATCAAAAAATATAACCACAAAAAACCACAAATTTGTTTTTCGTTGTATATCAATTGCGTGCATATTTGTTTTATTTTGTGAGCATTGAACATTTCAAAGTGTATGACTGACGAAAATTAGTTAAAAAAGTTACAGTTGGGCCAAATTGCAGAATTCGGAAAAATCATAGAAAAATTAAATAAAACGGCGGAAAAACCTGGAAAAACATAAATGAACGAGATCGTCAGAACATAACAGAATAACAATTTTAAAAAATATTTTTCTAAAGAAAATATTCCTCAACTCTATAGTGCAAATCATATGGTCGACAATGGGTACGGTGCTGTCTTGAAGAAATTTCCCTCTCGTGCAATTTACGTAAATGGTTAAAAAAAAAATCTTGACTGAAGAACACTATTAGCACATTCGCTAAACGACTCAAAGTGTAGTTTAATGACGCATCAAACACAACTGTTAGAGCAGTACAACAAAATTAATAACTGATACTATCTGTGGGTCGGGAATTTACAGTTTATGCCCGATTACACAAACCTCTAATTAAAGCTATTACCATAGGATATTAACCGTTAACAAAAATATATGAATAAGCTTTCTCGAGTATTTGATTACATAACAGCCACTTTTGAAGCTCACATCGAAATCGCTAAGATGGCGGACTTGAACTTCAGAATTAGCTTTCTAGTTTTACATACCAACTATTTATTTATTTTCAGCGGGAAGCAATTGTTCTTAGACATATCAGAGCAATTACGACGATGGATGCCACTTATAAAATCGTGCACAATCAAATGGCCATCGTTGACCGATTTTATTGCCAGCTTACATTCCACTGGAGCGTTGAAATTTAAATTATTTTGCTTGGAATCCGTGCCGCTGTAAATGTGCTATAATTTGAACTATACCAGGAGATTTTTTCATCTCAAATTTTCAATCAACTTTTCTCAAGCCCAACTTTTCTAGAATAGAATCATTTCGTCACCCCAAGGGATAAGTGTTATCTTGAAAACAAAAGAGGTGATTTTGGTAACTTTTGAAAAATTGAAATATATTAAATTCTTGACTTTCAAAATTTTGTTTTTATTAGCTTGCCCAAGAAAAGGGTTTGTGAGATTTTATGTTACTTCGTACTGGAAAGAATAGAAAATTTTAATTTTTTTAAACACTAAACTAATAAATAAGGGACTTCAATTGAATAGAAATTTGTGAGCTTTTTTAAGAGCATTTTTTATAACCGCCTCTTCTGTTGGCCTACCTGTATGGCCTACCTGTATATCCGTATTATTTATCGGTTGTTCCCAGGAAGTATTATTTAATTTTTTCAAAAGATGTCGGACATCTACGTTGATTAAATAGGGCCGAGCGTTGTTAGCCGTGATAAAAATTTTTCATTTATCAACTTAAGTCCAATTTTATTATTTTAAGACTCATCTTTTCTCTTTTCACAATTTGTTTCAGTTGACCAATTTGATATTTTGGCGGTGTTTAGTTCGGATACTCCTAGTTTTTGAGCATTTGTAAACAATTTTTTGCGCAGTCATGCTAACTGTGATTTTGATATTATAATATTATCGCCTCGACTTTGCGCTGCGATTTTTTTAAATTTTTTTTTAAAGTATTTAACTTTATTAAAATCTTAAAATTTATTTATTTAAATCTTTAAATTAGATTTATTTGGTTGTAAACGTTAAATTTTATAGAAATTAATAAAAATAATTATCAAATAATTAAACTTTAATTGATAATTTTGAAAACTAAAAATATGATGCAATGAAGTTTGCTACGAGGTGTACGCAATGCGTTTCACACTGTGATCCAAACTTCACTTCAACAAATCAAACTCTCACAAGACGCAGTCATTAACTAAATTATATTTGACAAACGACAGCTGCAAAAATAAAACGACGAAGCGTTGCTCTAATATGAATGAGTGATAGGCTTCGTATTTGTGGAATATGAAAAAGCCAAGGCGAGACTTTAGAGACTTTAGTAGGTATTACGTATAAACTATAGTTACACTTTCAAAATCTTTTAAAATAATGGTCTGGTCTCAAACGTCATGCTTAATACTAAAATATTTTTTTAATTATTTTCCAAACATTATAAAAGCTGTTTAATGTTTAACAAAATCGTAATCTTGGTTAGTTTTAGATAATTTTTAATTCATTTTTGAGTATGTTTTCCTAAATTTAGGTATTTTTCAATTTGGGGTTAAGGTTAGAAAAAGTTGTGTGGGGTTAAGTATTTCTACATTGGATGGAGAATTTCCCGATCATTTAAAAACAACTAACACGACATATTTTTTGTAAGTACTTCCCAACCACTAAACAGAACTGCACACCTATTTTTCTATTCTTATATATAAAGTCACAATTAACAAACACATTTCTTATAAGTTATATAACTCTATAAATCAATTTTATCATTTCAGCGATAAAAATTACAAACAAAACAAAAATGTATATTTAAATTTTAAGAATGTTTGAAACATTATATTTTGTAAAACATATAGCAAACTTTTATCTTCGCCTTTGAAATATATTCTTGCAAAAGAAATGTTCATATTGTAAATAATAAAATATATAATTTTTAATTGTAAATTGTACTAATGATAAAATTTGAAAAGAATTTTTTTTAAACAAAAATCGTGATATAATTTATGTGTCTGATAAGAGGAATTGTAGTGCATGAAAAAGACAATTTTAGAAATACGGTATTTCATAATGTACTATGGGTGGTTTGTTAAACATATCAAACGATAATCTCAGAAAGTAAAAGAAATATATGTTTGTAAATAGAAATATTTGTTGGTGTGTTAATTGTATTACCATCATCAAACTTTTTCAAATATTTTACACAAAATGTGGTTTGGTCTTCAATTTTAAAATTCTCGATGTTTGGAACTCGAAAATATACAAATTTATTGATATTAAATTCATATGAATTTATAACAATTTAAACAATCTAAATTTCTAGACATATCGAGAGCAGTACTGGTGTTTGAGTTCTATAGCAGTGCCCACCATAAATTATAATACAAAATAATATCAAATTTCTCTATGTTAAATTTTAATCGGCGTGAGTGTATAGCAAAGCCGACTAAAACTTGGTAAAGAGAATTTTTTAAATTATTCTTTTAACAAATAGTAAATGGAATTAAAAAAAAATTACTATTCGATTCAAACTTTGGTCGACTTTTCACATAGCTTTCACATAAGTAAACCACACGAAAAAATATGTAGCACTGGTACGCCATTGGGCGTTTTATTGTGTCAGTACATATGATATTATTTCAAATATACTATACGTTTGGCTCTCATCTAATTTTGTCGCTAGGTTGCATTTGGAATATTTTCAATTGTACAAATAATAATTCTTTCCATTTACGGAAAATCTAATTATACCAATGATGGTAAATTAATTTAAAGAAGTTCGAATCACATTAAAATAAAAGCAACTGGCATACTCTCAAGTATTTTTTTGACGAGAATTGTTCTATTTCACATTCAACACCATATATTGCCGAAAAATTCACATTTAGATTTGGAATTCAGTTGGCCGAAATGAAGAACAGACCTTTCCTCAGCCAATTTTATTTCCAATTTTTCTAAATTCTCAGTAAATTCATTCCCTCTGACATTTCACATTTGTAATATTTTTTTCAGTTAACCGAGCGTTTAAGGCTTTTACTGGTCATTGATTTGGAACAATATGCTATACAGCAAAGAACTAAATAGCAAAATTAATCATAGAACTACATTAAATTGAATATGTTTAAAATTCATGATCCATTATTCTATGTCAGGAAGTGGTGAAACTTACTCAGGGTCGGCAAATAAAATGATATTTAGGAATTAAATTATAATTGGAAAAATATTATTTTCTATATTCGTAATTAAGATGGGCCATTTGTTAATCCTTTTTCTATTTGTAAATTAAAAACTCATTTTGGGATGAAAAGTCAAAATCTTTTATTGATAATGTGAGGTGGTTCTATGCCATTTATGTATGAAAAACAATATCGTTCATATGCCCACCACAGATTCGTCTACTGGCCTGAACATCAAAATTTCTGATGACTTTTTCCAATTAAAAGCGGATCAATGACCTCAATTTCAGTTCGAATGTTGTTTGTAAGTTGTAGAATTGTTTGTGGATGATTAGCATAAACCTTACCTTTCAAATAACCTCACAAAAATAATCAAGTGGTGTTAAATCCGGGCTTCTTGGTGGCCAAGGATCTTCTCAATTTCTTGAAATTATGTAATCAGCAAATTTTGTTGACAAAAAATAGATTGTTGAACGATTTGCGTGGCATGTCGCTCCGCCTTGTTGAAACCAAAGGTTGTTGCCACGCAATTCATTCAATTTGGGCCACAAGAAACCAGTTAACATGTTGCGATAGGGTTGCCCAGGGCATTTTCCTGTTCAAACCTATATTTGCTGAAGTTCTGTTTTGTGAATAACATGAGGATTCTCCGCTCCCCAAATTTGACAATTTTGCTTCTTGACGTACCCATTAAGATGAAAATGAGTTTCATCGCTAAAGATGATTAGTTGAATTTTGTATGGATGCAATTGAAGATCAACATGAAAAATGCGTCATAATGTGGTTATGGTGAAAATTTAGTTCTTGTGAACGATGCCTGGCTAATGTGCTTGGTTCATTACGAGCTGGAATCAATTTTCGGAAAATAAAAGATGTAGTTTAATTTTTAGCCTTAGATCCGATAAAGTAATATTAATTTTATCAAGATTTGAATTGGAAAAATATTTTAAAATATAAATTTAATCAAACGGGATAATCCGTTCGAACCAGCTATGCACCAAGCAAGGAGAAAGACCTTGGTGGTAAATATGAAAAAGCATTTTGCTTAACACCGATTCTGATTTTACACCATGATTTGTATCAAGAACATCGATTCAATGATTTTCAATAGTTTGATTTTAACCCTGCCACAAATCAAAATTGTTCCGTGATGTCTGTGTGAAATAGCATCAACGACAAAAGAAATGAAAATATATTTTTTTGTATACAGAACCATAATTTTTTTTTTTTTTTTAAAGGACGTGGCATAGACAGTGAGACACATTTTTGGTCCATAGCCTTGCCATACATTCACCTACGAACATTTATTCAACCCTTTCATCCCATTCACATAAGTACAGTATACCACCTGCTCATTGCATAGCTCCATGTCACCCCGTACAGTGACATGGAAGATGGGTCGCCAATGAGTTCTACATTCCAATCACCGATCGTAATCGGGAGATGAAAAATCCATTTTGCATCTCGCCTGTGTTGGCCTCCGAGTTAACTGAAAAACTTGTCGATAGCCTGTTCTCAACATTGAGACTGCGTCATTATCATTCTACATAATCGTACCAATTTAGTTGGAATTCCTAGGTAGTATTCCAGAGTAGACGACAAACTCTCTCGATTCACAAAGTATCCCCTCCGAATATCAAGAGCTCCGAAGTAATGCAGTCCACCCCAGGATGGATCCTCAATGCAAAATTCCGCAGTCTGTATTTGATGTGGCACATCTACAGTCTGTGACGCATGATGAACACCGCAAGCAGATCGGTAAAGTGTCTAAGTGGAATTAACAATTTTATTTCGTATAGTGCTTTCCTGTTTAAATTTAGAACGAAATATATTTATTTCGTCAAGCAATTAAATAAGAGATCGTTTTTGTATTTTGACAGCATGCTTTAACCTAAAAAAATCCTGCCTAATAAATGTAAATTTTAGTTTTGTAAACAATGTTTCAAAAGGATTTTCACGTTTTATACTAATAAAAGATGTGGTGCTTTGTGGTAAATTTGAATCGATAGGCTCATTTTGTAAACTATGAATTTCTAACAGAGTTTCTTTATATTGACAATTGCCCAAATTAGCATATTGCTTTCGAGAAATATTGGATCTGAATGATGGGCACGATATTTCACTATTTAAATTAATTAATATAAATACTTTTAATTTTTACTTTATAACTAATACATGCTTTTTCACATCACTAATTAGTCACCACGCAATGCATCTTTAAGAAGAGAAACGAAGTAAGTGGAAAAATTTAATAGAATCAAAGCAATTTTACGATATGTCACATCATGTACATTTTACACACTTTAATCTACATTGTTTAGAGTGTAGGAAAGGTCGACGAAAATTTGGTTGGTCAAGGAGTAGTATCTGTACCTACGTATCGCTGGCCACAGTGTGGCCATACATTAATTTCAAAGTTCTTATCGACCACAAATTAAAAAAAATGTTTAAGATAAAAAATCAAAATGTTTTATTAGTTCAAACTTTCAAAGTATGTATGTATGTACATATAAAAAACGAAAAAGCCAAAATTTTAATGGGGAACATAGCATTCATTTTCTTAACTAACATTTTAAGGTCGATTTAACAAACTTGGCTAAATAGGGCTAAATTGCTTTGAAAGATATGCGTCCACATTAAAATAATATTTTCATTAGGCATCGGGTATTCATCTTGCTTTGAAGTATAGAATATTTACCATAATCTAGCATAATCTCGAACAATATTCTCATTTCGGTCTGGCGTATGTTTACCATCCTTCTTTGATTTTCTTATACATCGAAAAGACGCATAAATAATGATATATTTGAAAACCATTCCACACCACCACTAAATTAATATTTTCCGTGCTATCTGGCGTTGTGTACATTAAAGAAATAGGCCCTAATATAGAACCAATAATCACAATGATCTGCCATAATTTCCATGGAACCAGGAATATACTCCCTCTCTAAAATATAAATTAAAATTATTAATAAAATGAGATAACATTTTTACAAATTCATAAAATTTTACCAAATTAATGCGACTAGTGACAAGTAAACCATTGATACAATTAAAAAACGACACAAATATAATCAAATAACAAATATTTCGCCAAAACTCTTCCACTGGAAATACTTTAATGATAAATAGGAGCCACAAGATCGATATAAAATAAAAATTAGCACACAATAATCCCAAAATAAAGTTTTTTGTTAGTGTAGGATGCATTTTAAGGTTAAGTTAGGTTTATGATTTAAATACGTTTGCTTTATAAATTCAACTCGTAGAATGAATTCGATTGTAAAAAATGTGACGTTTTGCGATAACAATTTTTTTTTTCATAATTTATTGTATACACTTACTCGTGTATATTGGTATTGGTGTTTATTTGGAGTTTGCACCAGGGTTTTTTAACTTATACGAATTAGATAAACATTATCGAATAGAATTTCTGTTCAAATATTCATATGTATAATTGTGACGTTCAATACTTTTGCCCAACCAAATTTTGTTTAGGGTGCCAGATACATACTCTTTCCTCTTCTGGTAGGCAAAATTCATCAAAATATACTCTTTGTGCGTCAAAGCCCTTTTTTTTAGTTAACTTTTCCAAGCTCTAGCTTAGTGAAACTATTATTGTCTTGGATCAGACCATTTTTCGTGTATTTTACGATGTGAGTGCTTGGCAAGATGGATTAAAATTTGATGGATTATCATTTTTTTGCTCTGTTTTGTAAAATTATATTTACAATAAATTATCAAAAATAACAAAAAAAAGCAATTCTCGGTATTTAATTTTACTCGACCTTTCCCAACACTCTCATAGTAAAACACACGAAAAATTATTATTTATCATTGCTAAACTATTATTCATGTGTTTTATTATGTGAATGCCTAAACTATATGGCTTGTTTGATGCCAATGGATCTGTTTTTTGGATGATGAAACTTTTTGCGCACTAAATTAATGGTGTGTGTGAATGTAACGGGCTACGCCAGCTACTTAGGCTACATACTACACATATTTTGCTTTTAGATAGAATAATTGGGAACTGCAGGGGAACTTTTCATATTTGTCCACTTTAGGTTTATAACTTTGGACAATTTGTAGCAAACCATTAAAAATGGCTAAATTGATAGACCAGGTAATTCAATTACTAAGTGCAATAAACAGTATTGAACAGTAGAGTTTATCTTTATAGAATTGTGATATGAAGAGTTGGGGCACAAGATTTAGATCCTGGTCAGATCTGAAATACCTCTCTTTTTGGAAACTACATTTTGAATCCAAAGAAATTAGAATCAAGATTCTGGAATATATAGAACATGGAAGATTATTTAAAGTGCCTGAAATTTTAAAATTTGATTGACGTACAATTTATTTTTGATTGAAAACTAAAAAAATACAAATTTTAATCTCTGAAATTTTAAAATTCCAATTTAAAAATTTTAGAAGTTTCTGGAATATGACATTTTTATTGATATTAAATTAAAAATTAATTATTAAATCTTCAAAAAAGTTTTATGAAATTGTGAAAAAATAGCCATATCGAAATCAAACAATTCAGAGTCTTGAACCTGAAGTACTTCTAATCTAGAATTAAGAAGCAAAAAATCATTAAATTTCGAATCAGGAAACTTTTAAATAAGGGACGATTTAGGTTTATAGAAGTTTGATGTTAAAATGTAGAATTATCCTATACAAATTTAAATCTATTTATATTTTATTTTAATTTTAAACTTAAGAATTTAAAAGATTTAATTATAAATGAAAATTGAGTTCAAAATAATTTAAATTATAATCACCAGATTAAAATATTAATTAAAAAAAATTTTTAAATTTAAATTGTAAGTTATTATCTTAAGTAGCTTGAGATTATTTTACGAAATTTTTAAAGTAACGTAATTTTTACATTCTTTAATCTTAAAACCTAGTCGCATAAAATTCTAAATATCAAAATATAAATTACTTAAAACTGAGATTCAAAACGACGTTTGAAATTCGAAATTTTTGGGCCAAAATTCTTTATTTTTAATTTGAAGTTGGTTCCAGGTCTAATTATAATTAAATATTTGAATTCAAATTTAATTTCAAAAACATATGACCGATTTTCTTCTGAATTTCAAATTTAATTTAGAATTCAAAATTATTAAATCTAAAATTTTAAATTTTTTAATTTATTCAAAAATTGTAAATTCTAAAATATAATTTGTTGCGGCTTCGGAGATTTTTTGTATACTTTTTCAATTTAAAGTGTATAATTTATTAATTTTAAACTGTAAAAATAATTTAAATTATTGTTTCCAGGTCAAAACTTAATTTTTTAAATCTATATACCTTAATTTATAAATTCATACACGTATAGTTTTAATATGTATATATTATATAATCTTAATTCTCAAATTTAATTAAAAAAATTTAAAGCGACTTGTCATATAAAAAACGGAAGTGGCTATTTCCGAAGCTATAACCTCTGAATTTGAAATTTTGAAGCCAATTGCAAAATTCTACAGTTCGATGTATAGTTGATCAAATATTGAATTTAAAAATCAATTATTTTGTACTACAGGACCCGAGATAACTTGAAGGATTGATTTGGCTCAAAATCAGGGACTGATTTAACATGCTCTATTGCGTTCGAAAATATCTGGTCAGCCTAGTTTTGTTGTAACGTAGAACAATATTACCCATTAAGAAAAAAGAGAAAAAAAAACACAATAATGAAAAAGACAAAATATAATTTTGCTATTTCATGTGAGGGTGAGACCAGTTAAACAATCTCAATGTTTTCATAATTGCTCTCTAGTTGTGGAAACTGAGTTACGTTATTGGTTGAAGTTAAAGTAATGTCGTGGGAGTGATACTAAAGCATTTAAGAAGAATACAGAATTATCAACAGTGGGAGAACTTAGTACTGTTAGACAAATTGGAAACTATATACTTTAACTAAATTTTAAGTATTTGGAGAATTTACGAAAATTAAGAAAAATTAAGGAAAGTACATAGAATTGGTATCTCTGGAACATTAGGAAAATTAAATGCAGATGCCTTGCGAATACTGCCATAAAAATACTTGGGTACCTATTTTTTCAGTAAATAATGGCAGTATTACTAATACATACTCATTCAAATATGTGTTTTGTCCCAGAAAAAAATGTTTACAGTAAAAAAATACTGACAGCCAATTTTTTATAAATGGAATACAGGATACAAGGATTTATTCTGTACTACATATATGATATTACAATAAAGGTTTGGTTCTTTAAGTTGGCATACTATATCTGCGTAGTTGACAGTTGAGTAACTCCTTACATTTTATTCAATTTCATTTGAAATGAAGTCCATAGACCTTTTGGAATCTTTATGATATCTAAGTTGCAATGTTGAGTACAGGCCCAATGTTAAATATAAAAAGTTAAAAAAGGCTTCAATATTTACTTATAGAGTAGAAGCTTATGTTGTATGTATATAGAACATAGTTTCTTCCTATCATCTTTCTGTATTTAAATCCTGGTTCTTCTGGTTTTCTATCGCACTTTAGTATTTACATATTATTTATTTATTTCTTGACATATAGTAATCGGAATATTTTCTAATTATCTCAATATTTAAAATAATAACTTTTGCGTTAACGTTTTATTGTTTTCCCCAAATGTTATAAATTCTTTGTCTTCTAGGATCGTCTAGGTTTAGTCAGAGCAATCTTCTTTTTAAGTATTAGTGTTGTATTCTTATAGCAAATTGAATTGGTATAGGAGAGTTCATATGTTATGGTTTGTCCTTCGTGCCAAATTTTGTGAAAAGCTTGTGCAACGTCCAAAACACTGTTGGTCAAACTTTTTTCTGAGGAAGTCAATCAAATGTGGCATTTTGTTTGGATCAGTTGACCGGAAGTACGGTTTTCGGTTTGAGAAGGCTTCACAACCATATTTCCTATAGTAGGATTGAGTATATAGTTAATTCTTTACCTTTAGTTGTTGTAAGTGTGGAACCCCAGTGGATATTTTTCGCATTAAAATCTCCGAAAACTACAAACCCTTTTCCTATATTTTACTGAAGAATTAAGAAAGTATTTTTATGTCAGTGAGTGCTTCTTCGTAATGATGAATATTGCTTCAAATTATAACAGAACTTCCCGAATTTATTGCACGCATTGCATACCACAATATTTTTATCAAAATTTCCACCAATGTATGGATGTACATAACGTATTTAGAATTAATATCGAACACAATTACGTGTTTTAATTTGGAATAAAAATGATTATTAAAGATTATTAATTATATCGGCTTATCAAATATGTGTTTTATATAAATAATAAAAATAAAATTGATAACAATAAATTTTGTTAACAGTTTTTCGTCACTATTTCGCCATAATGGTTGTCGTAAAAAAAGTATTCTGTTGCAAATCGCTTCACTATGGAAATTTGCTGCTTGGAATATTGGCAGCTACTTGCTATGTAATATCTATCGTATGGCTACTGCTGATTTATGATGAATTTTTAAATTTTGACACATCTCAATACCTAGCGAATTTTGTTATTGTGTTATCATCGGTACAATTTGTTAATTGTGTACTTCTCTTGATTGGCATCATATTGGTATGTGTAAACTATATTTTTTGTTTACTATAATGATAAATAAAAATGATTTTAACTTTTTGTTTGTATAGAAATCAAGTGGTTTAATATTTCCATGGCTCTTTGGACAACAAGTGGTAATAGTTGCGTCTATTATTGGGCCTATTATTTTGATGGGAACGGGGAAAATTACAGGTATTTTACGTGCTATTGTAATTGTGATGGTTATAAACATATACCAGATATATCATTTAATTTGTGCCTATTCGATATACGTGCGAATTAAACGAAAAGCTCAGCAGCCTAAAGATGCTGATATTGATATTTTGGAGCATCTGGGGAGTCCGAATTTTTCGAGTTAAAGTATGAGCGCAGCTTTGGGGTATTTTTGCAAAACGGAGAAATTGGAAATTTTGTTAAATTTTTTGCTGAACATTTTCAAAAGGCATAATTGGACAACTTTATGACAAATGAATATTGTGGTTATTTTGAATAAACAAAACTAATATTTATTTAATTTAGTAGACTAGTTCATAGTTATATTATTATAGTTATAAACACACATACATATATTTGTCTTTTATTTTTTAAACTAGAAACTGTTTAAGAACACTTATCTTCTATTCTTCTGAGTATAAATATAAACTTCAATTATTTTGTAACAAATTGTGGATACGAGTCCAGGTCCACAGATTTGGTCGCCAACTAAATAACTAAATAAGTTGCAAGGTAGGCATGAAAAAAATTATTAAAGATAAGCCCTATCACCAATAAACAATTATTTTCATTACCAATCACACCCCAACTAAATTATATTATCTTATCTAATTCGATTCAAATCTTGATGCTTTGTCATGGTGTTGAAATATTTTTGTAATTTGGTGCTTAATAAAATATTTTAGTATGTACAGGTGTTGTGAACTATTATTAATGTTATTAATTTGTTATGGATTTTTAGCAAAGTATTCTAGTTTGCCGTAATTCAACTATTCAGTATTTCGAACCTCCAATCTTTCGAACATTGCCTTTTTGATTATGTTATTTTCTAGAAGGCTTGATCATGTACGGTTAGTATGTAAAATGATACCATTTAATCGATTCCACTTAATAAATAATCTTAATAAATATAATTAAAACTATTTTATTTAAAAATGCGTCAAAAATAAAATCGGCCTGTGGGTGTAAGTGCATTTAAGCACAAATATTTTTTAATTAAAGGTAATATAGGGTGATTCAATGATAGTGGGTATTCTGCAAGAATTTTAACCTTTCACTATTATTTGGAATAATTTTAGAGTTGGAGCATAAGCCACACATTTCTAATTATCTTTTTAAAGAGGTAGGTCTGAATTTAAAATTAATCTGTCTCAACTCCATTTATGCTCCAGATCATTATAATAATTACCCGCTACCCTGACAAGATCATAACTGGCAAAACTAAGGCTTAGCGTATCGTATATTTAAATCATTTTGTTTATCGTGGTTATGATAACAACGTTCCAGTGGTTACCATTTTTATAATTAAATGTTTAAGATTGATGCATTTATATTGGTGGTTTTATATAGATGTAAAAATTCCAAAACATGAAATTGATCAAGGTATTGAAAAATATTTCAGCAATCAGAAGACTAGCTATTTGATGATTTTAGTTAGCGCGTGCGCCTGCCAGAATATTTAGATTTACTACGATTATGTGACCTTTCTCTCCATATTTCCTACAAGTTAACAATATGCGTGCGGTTCAATTGAGGCGTTATTTAAGGCTTAAGTCACTATTTGACTACATGTTGTTTTAGATTAAATTTAGTGCCTAGAACCTTGGTTATAGGAGTATAGTTCGTTGATGAACCGCCCTAATTTTATATGGAATTTTTTACTGCAGGAATATTTTACGAAATATAAATACTGCAGGAATATTAGATTAAACGCAATTGTGTTCGTTGCCCTAGTAGTAGCTCACACATTTTTTTAAAATTATGGAATAACATAATGGAAACAACTGAAAATAATTATTTAGGTAGTGAATCCAATTTTTCTATCTCCACTGTTTGCAGTAGTTAATTAGTTCACAGATTGGGATTGTGTAGTATTTTTAATATTTTATTGTACAGTATATATGCATCAAAATATTAGACAAAGATTGAGCACATCTGAATAATCTTACTAATCAATTTGATCATTGTATCGAGAAAGCGCCATCAAGTTCTTTGTCTGACTTTTGCCGGAGCCGATAAGTAAATCTTTGTTACACTTAGTTTTATGCAAATAATTTTTATATGTTGAATTTCTGTATCTAATCCTGGTTATGCCCATTGATTTTCTAATTTTCTTGACTTTCTCTCTGGAACTTGAAATAATTTCAAATTATCACTAAACGTTAAAATTAAAATACGGTTCAGGTTTTCATCAATTTCCAAAATTTTAATCATTTTACAAACTATATAGACAACTGCATTTTTATAAAGTATACGAATGACTTTAGTATAAATTTCACACGTTTATAGGTTATTCTAGATAAAAATGACGTCATTTAGTAAAAGTTAGTATAAACTTCACACGCATATATTTTATTTAAAATCACCATTTGTATTATTTTGTATTCACATTCTGGCCTGAAAATTTAAATTTTAACAAACATAATTTGCAGATTCCTTAAAAACCAAGAGAACGTTATACAATTATGAGTTTCGAACTATGTAGGAGTATTTTGTCACAAAAATTTGAATTGTTTAAATTAGTAAATCTAGCATAGTATGAACTATGTATATGCAGAGAGACATATTTGTGTTTTTCATCTTTCTGGTCAAATTTAACGATGACAAATTCCTTTTCTATCCTGCGCTGTACTTTCCAAAAATTCCGACCCAAGCGCAATAGGACGGTCATATCTAGGTGCATTGAATATTTTGTTTTGAACTTTATGTAAAAATGACAAGTCGAAAATTTGTGTTGAATTTAGAAAGTTCTTATTACTTGTATGCCCTTTGCAATATCTTCCTGTAGCCGACTGTGTAGAACAAATGCACCTGTCCAGTAGTGAACTAAACAATGTGACTATTCCGCAACAGGCGGATGTTAAGATGTTAAGTACTTAGGTCTAGGTCTGGACAGAAGGTTGTCTTGTAGAAAGCGCAATCAAAATAAAATTCTCAAAAATGTGTTGGTTGATTGGAAGAAAATCAAAATTATCATTAGACAATAAGGTGGTACTATATACAAAGCTATAGTAATGCCATAATATAGACATACGGTATACAAACGGCTACGTGTTATATTCGAAATACTAACATATTAGATGGCCTAGATTTAATACAATAACCGTTAAAGAGATGATTTGGGAACTTAGTTCCAAGTATTATTTGAAACTAGTGGCAAGGGGCATTCTAAAGCAGCCGAAATATAGACGACTGCAAAGAGCAGATCCACTAGATCTAATGAATTTATAAACTAACTATATTTTATGGCGGAGTATATATAGCTTTTCCAGATTAAATTGAACTTTTTCCAAATTGAACGCAACTTTTTCCAAATTAAATTAAACTATTTCCAAACAGATTACTTTTTTTTCCAAATTCACTGAAACTTTCTCCATTTGAAATTAAGTTTTTTCCAAACGGAATTAAACCATTTATGAATATAAATTAAACTTTTTCGAATTAAAATTAACAATTTTCCATTTAAAATTAACCTTTTTCCAAATGAAATTAAACTTAAAATTGCATTTTGTAAATCTGCCAAGGTTGGTGGATTGAGATATTAAATTAGAACAGTCGGTATCTGTAATTTGGTTTACCGGTTGTTCGATAAACTCAACTAGGTTATGCTGATCTGACACATCCGCCAACACCAGCCTTACATAGAGTTTCATTTTAGAAAATCACTTCTCTATGGGATTGAGTATTGTAGAATATGGAGTCAAAAATCATAAATTTAAATTAAAAATGTTCAGTAAATTTGGAAATAAGTGTAATCTGTTTAGAAATAGTTTAATTTAATTTAGGAAAAGTTGCGTTCAATTTGGAAATAGTTTCGTTTATTCTGGAAAACGTTGCGTTTAACTTAGTTAGTTTCATTTATAGAAATAATCAAGGATAAGGCGATTGGCAGTAGTATTTAAAAAAAACACTCAACCATTTTCTATCCTCTTGCGGAAAACATAATCTACTTACTACCTGCAGCAATGTTCTAGTGTATAAAAAGCTCTTTAGAATTAAGTGATGGAGGTGAAAATGGATAATATCCTTTATAAATACCAACGACATAAATTATATTAATTACATTAGAAAACTATATCGTTTTAAAAGAGGTATAATAAACATTATGTATTGTATATTCGAAAAAGAAGTCAACATATTAACATGAAATAAATTATGCTGTACAAAAGTTGAAAAAATATAATATAAAATCCAAAACTTATTTTTCCCAAATAATAATGTTGAGATGAAAATCGTACCTTTCTACATACATATAAATTATACAAGAGCACATATCGTGTGGCTGAAAAATTCGTTCGTATATTCTGTATACATATGTGTAATGTATATATTGTATATATATGGTTATGTTTTGGGTGGCAATAAAAACAGCACAGTATTATTACAAAAAAAAAAGGCAATTGGTACAATATGAATGAATTAATAATGGATACATAAATATATACCGTATATATACTTATATACATACCTGTTGCGCGCTTTTTTTATGTTTAAGGAAATTTAAAAAAAATAAAAAAAGTTTTAGTATTGTGTGTAGTTTTATTGTAATATAGTGACTTAAAAACTAGTGGGATCATTTATCATTTCGACAAATTCTCTTTTTATTTTTTGTTTTTGTTTATTCACCACAATTATACATGAACATAATTTTAAAAATAATTCTGTGTACAAGGAGTATTCCGTATATATGTATGGATGCATGTATAAGATACAACAACAAAGTATTTCTTGTGTTTAACAATAAAAATACGGAAAAAAAAAATTAAATTTATTGTTCTTAACGGACTTTCGGAAGTTTTATTATTAAATTTAATTTATTACCTTAGTTTATTTTTTTTAATAGAGATGAAAAAAAAAGTTTTGATAAAATTATTTAATAATATTTAAAAAAAAAAAAATAAAAGAACCTGAACACTACATTAATGGGTGATATTAATTTTTCATTCGGTCAGGTTTTGTTTTTTCTTAAGACTCTTGATTAATTGGTTTAAAATCGTATACATATTTTTGTTAAGAAGGGCAAAAATTAGTTTTTTTGTCAGTACAATAATTGTTAATAAATTTTATTTTTATTACATAAATACATATATGTATGTATATAAGGTAAGAGTATATTATATACATACTCTGAATTTATCATGACATCAAATTGGTTGGTATTTATGGTGAACATAATTCATTATGTACATACATAAATATGTATAGTATTCATTAAAATCAACACTAATTCAGAAATTTATTTATGAGCCGGTCGTGTTATATAATATGGATGATATATTAATATACGGCATGGATTGGTTAATTATGTCTGAGGGCAGTTTAATTTTATGATATATTTATTGTTCATATAATAGTTATATACATACTGCAAACAGTAGCAACCAGGGCAGATCCTATTTCTAAATTTCGAAAATAATTAATTGTTATGATATCAGTTATATTTTATACCGGGTATAACAAATGTACCGGGACGGTCGAATATTTTGAATGGTGTTTAATATTTTAATTACCCTATGTTGGTGGGGGTGAGAACAACTTTGATATCTTAAAAGGAAACCCCATTTTTTTACAGATTCGGTTCTAGGTCAAAGAAATACGTAACTTTAACCTGAATTATTATTTTGTGTTCGGGCCAGATGGCGCTGTAACTGCTGTTCGAAAAGAAAAATGTCTTGTATGTTTTTGTGTTTCTCGCAAGACAAACTAGCAATTCATTTTTTTTTAAATGCTGCCAATGGCTTTATTCTTGAATCTTTCTACAAAAGAAACAAACAAGAAGTATTTAAATCTTAATACTTGTTAATGGCTGTATTTACACTTGGTCTCTCTTTCAAAAATCCTATCGTCGTTTACACAAGGATTCATGAATATGGTTTCATTTAATACATTTCAATGTATGTGTGAGAATCTTTTTCATTTCATAAATGCTTTTCATTGGGAATTATATGTCCTTGAACATTTTTATATTTCATTTTTGTTTGTGTAAGTGCGATGAAACCAGAGATATCCAAAAAATTTTGGCTTAAAAATGAATCCCCAAAATGGCGGCAATAAAACAGGTTTTGTAGGTAAAGGAGGGAAATACGAAGAAAGAATCCTGGATTCATAAGACTAAGTATAAATACGCTCATTAGTGTTCACTATTTAATTAATTTACATTACATTTATATGTAAAACCTAAACATTTAATATATTTACAGATTCATCGGTCCAAGTGGATCTGCTCTTCGCAGTCGCCTAAATTGCGACTGTTTTAATATATACCTGGCCAATTCATTGGGATGCGTCTCTAATTTTTAGTAATATTTCGAACTGAATTCTCTAATGGATTTCTTTAATAGTTTTAAGTTCAAGATCATCGTGTATATTACTATTTCGAATGTACCTCGGAGCATTGGTAATACTATACAAAGTATTTTCGCTTGGGTTCGTTGCGCATGAGTTCTCTGTTTGACGCGCTGGTGGATCCCCATAACTGAATACCATATGCCCATATGGGATTGATTATCACTTTGTACAATAAAACTTTATAGGCTAATGACAGCTGAGATTTTCTTCCCATCAACCAAAACATTTTGGAAAATTTTATTTTTATTTGTTTGCGCTTTGCTTTAATATGATTCTTCCACGTTAGCCAGGTGCATCACTAAGTATTTGACCTTGGTTTGTTGATAAAAAATAAATGTTCTTCGTTTATTCCTCCGGTCATTTGCAAGATAATTTTTAAACTGGTTCACATTTTTATGCCATAGCAAGCTCAAATGGGATACCACCTTCATGAATTCCAATTTCAGCTTACAGACCTACTGTTTTGACATTGCGGCATGCTTCCTTGATGCTATGCTTATTCAGCTCATCTATATTTGAATATAGTTTCAAATAAACAACGAATTTCCAGCGACATCCAATTACTTTACCTCTTACTATTGCGCACTGCTTGGCTCCCTAAATTGTTGGATGATGCTTAGTACCGGTTTAGCTGCAATTTGTTCACCAGTAATATGAAAACGGATTTCATCAGTCCATAATACTAAGTCCTGTAAATGGTGAATTAACTTGTAAGGATGCATTATTTTATTTTAATTGTCTAATTATTAAAACGCCCTGAGTTTTATAATATATTATAATATTGTTAATCCTGAATCTTGTCAGATGAATATGACTGACGGAAATCGCTTACCATAAAGCAGTTTGTTGGAAATGTGTGAAATGTGAGATTATGTTTATATAAAAATTGTTAATGCGTCTTAAAAATATCCCTTTTTTCAAAATAGGTACTGTTTTTCCTAATTTTGTTATCTGTTTTACATGACTGAAATGGCAGATAGAGCGACAAGCACTACTAACCCATAGTGGCAAACTTGGCTGAGTTTCAAGCAGCAACAACTCTATATGGGGTCAATAAGAATAATCATCCCATTCGAAAGCAGTAGACAGTTGAATATCTCAGTTGAGTAATTCTCGCTCGAAGTCCTGTTCAGAATCTATGGGGACCACAAAATGCGTGGATCACTATTGGATATTAAAGAGTCTGATGCTTTTAATCGGCTGGAAATAAAATTGGTCTTGTCGAAAAGAGGCTTGTCAATTTTTCACTTCAATCAGAAATCTGTATGTTAACCACTCACACAAGTTTATAAAACTGAATCACGAAAATCAGACAACGCAGGCAATTACAAACTTGAATTACCAGATAGTGCAGACTTTTTTTTTTGAAAATTGGCAATCTGTAATGCTATTTGGTCATCACTGAATTAAAAAAAACAAAAATTAAACATCGATAAATTTAAATCGAGTACAAGATCAACAAATTGGAATTTTATTGAAAAATTAACGGTTTTTCGAAGAATTTGAATTCGTTTGTTTTCAAATATGTGGTCAATCGAGAAACAAAAATATTCGATGTTCCTTCATACTTTAATTTCATATTTCCATTTCCATTAATTAAAAAAAAACAGAAGTCAATATGATTTACATATTTAGCAATTTCATAAAATTTTAAAATATATTTTATAAAAAAATTGAGATACAGTTGTCTTTGCACTATAATTGTAACATTAAGTTACCCAGTTTATCCAAAATAATTTTGGTGTATTCTCCCTTGTGCAGCCATAATTACTTACACAATACAAAATGTTGTTAAATGGCAAATGGAATTCGTTATCCAAAAAACGTGTAAATACTATAATAAATTAATAGATAAACAACAAAATTAATTTTACTTCAATTTAATTTTAATTCGCCTGAATGTCGAAAATATGATCGTTTTTCAAAAAACATTTCAATAAACAAATAATTACGACTTTCTATTTTTAAATTTTTTTTTTAATTAAAGAGGGAATATAAAATATTTCCTTAGCAAAACGGCAGCATCATCCGCAAATCTTGATACTACTACTTTGTTGGTAATGAGGAAATCGGCTATATACGCTAATAACATTTAATCCAGTAGTTGTTGCATTTTGTTATAACCAGACATTGTCTTTGATGTAGATAGTTTTCGAGGACAACATGACAATATTTCTTTTCCTTCATAGTAAGTTTTATAGCATTTGATCTGGAATAAGCTGCCGTTCTTCTAGTATTGGTTTCAGTTTCTGTAATAAAATTTACCCAAATAACTTCGAAATTTTGGGAACAATGCTTATTGGACGATATTACGAAATTAATTTTTCATCTTTTCCACCCTTATATAAATCATCGTGAATTGAGATCTCTTCCACTTTTAAGGAATATAACCAGTTCGCATGATAGCGTAGAAGATATATGTTATTAGTCTTATGTATTTATCTGGTAATTCTCTAATCATTTAGACCGCTAATAAAGTCACGTCCTGGACCCTTTCTGGGGCTTATGCAGTTTTTGAATATAGCCTTCCACTTAAATTTTGTAGGTTTTATGGTTGATTCATTTGCTCTGGTAGCGCGCAATTGTTAATTTCCGTAACACTTTCTTAAGGTGAATTGGGAAAGCTTTTTTTCGCCGGTTCTCGCGCATTTTCTTCCTGTTAGTTTTACGGGTAGGGTCGAGTTTGCGGGTCTTTTAATATTTCTTGTATAGCTTTCCACAATTAGTAATCTTTTTTCTGTTTCCGAGAGCTCACTTAAATAATTCTGGCCACCTTGGTTTTCTTCTTCCATAAGGGCTACCCTCAGGCTTTTAATTACTTGATTCAGTTTCCATTTTAGCAACGGTAAGTTTTGCTGCCGAATTGTCCATTTTTCTTGGATTAGTTCCTGGATATTATTTGGAAGTTTATTAGCTTTTACTGAAATACCGATATTGGACGTTGTCTTTTTTGTTGCTATCTCCAGAGTATTTTAGAATATTTCTGCTGCAGCATCAAGATGTGCGAAGAGTAACATTCTGCTCGCAATTCTGTTTTACTAGACTTTTAAATGTATCCCATTTAGTTTGTTCACTTTCACTGTTACTATTACTAGCGAATGATCAGACGACACATCATGCAATCAGTAGCCATAGTATTTGTACGTGCAATACCTTTAGTAACATAGAAGTCAATTTTCTTTTTCAAGTATTCGATCGAGTAGTTAAATAATGTTTAATCACGTTTAATGCCGCCAGTTGTCACACCTAACGATACAAATGTTGCTCCTGGTGTCCAAGAAAAATGGGCACGATAATAATGTTACAATCGATAATAATATTACATACCGTATATGTTGTACTGGAGATGTGTCTAGGATATTCACGGATGAACTACAAAATTCTCGTGATCAACATTTGGGTATAATTATACGAGAAAAAGATTAATAAGGAAGTCAGATGTCGTTTAGAAGCAATAGAGAGTTACCGTGATTTAAAAGTCATAAAAGCGATAGAGAAACTAAATAAGTAGATTAGTGTTTCGGGAAATAGTTCTGCAATAAATAAATTTTTGTTGTCTCGAATCTAATCTGGTGGTTTTCGATCCATGATTGACAAAAAATTACAAACAGACAGTCTAGAGTTGGAGCAGAAAGTTCTCGACGATAATAGAAAAGTGCAAAGAGATTAAAGAGTTGCAAGATAAAGTTTTATAGGTTCTATACATGTTAGTTAGCGAAACACCGTCGAAAGTAGCAGCAATTCATATTCTTTGGAACAGGATTTTTCAAGATATCTCAATTTCAATTCGAAACAGCGGTCCAGCAGAATGAGAGTTAAGAGAAATCGAGTATCCACATTAATAGTGGCTCTTAGAGATGAAGCGGCTGGGACATTGAAGTAGAAATCCGGAGTCACGCAAAGCAGAAATTTTGTCACCTAAAGCAACTTACATTGAAACGATCGCTTGTGCACTAATAAATTAGGCTGCGTAAGCCACCATTAATCTATTAGTTATATTCTAGCGAGACGAGTTGATGTAAATATCATTACGTACATCAAGTGGTTGGCAACAAATTCAGGAAAGATGGCAGTAAAATAAAATATTGGGCATCCGATAGAATGGCTCACATCTGACAGTAACTCAAGCAATGCCGATATGGATGGAAAGAGTTATGATGTCACTCTGGATACAGGAGCGGCTTGCATGCATGTCCGTGAAGATTAATTAAGAGAGCTGTATTAGATAAAAGGTAAAAAGGTTACTATTATATAAGAATCGGTAATGTTTATTATTTATACGAAGGGCTATTATATATAGGATGAAGTCATTTAACATATGAATTTCATGAGGGCGTATGGGTTCGTAGTGGATATATTGAATAAGGTGTATTAGACTTTGATAAATTGGAATTACCACTTCGTATATGCGATTTACGAACTCGTTAACAATTGAGTAATGAAACGAGTCATATACATGACTAAACGTGAAACCATATTTCATGATAGAAAGCTGAATTAGTCCTCTTTACTAGGAGGCATAGGCTTCCTCAGATCAACCCGTCAACCCTAAGTGATACCAGCTCGACCTTTACAGAAAGCGAAAATCGGAATCAAACATCTTGGAAAGGGTAAAGAACACGGGCCGACTGGAAGTCTCCTCACATGATTACTATCGTGGATGCAGAGACAAGGATGAGGATATGGAACAGTACTCCTCCTGTTTTGCACCTGTTAACTTCTAGCGCAAAGCTGAATGACATTTATGGGATCCTCGCCATCTGTTTAGGGAAGAGGAAACAAAATGTGGGGCAGCAACAGACCAGAGTACTTGTATGTTGCATGATAGTCCTTGGGACAGCTACCCTAACCTATCATGCGTGACCGGGTGAAGGTTTGATATAACGTTCGAGCAAATAGCAAAGGTTTTAAAGGAGGGCATTTAGTATGGTTTAAATAGCATACAACGCAAGAAGGTTTTATCATCGAAGCTATATACTATAAAATTGAAAGTAGTGCACTCAGAACAATTAGCGCTCTACAGAGAAGGTGAATTGGATCCTGTTCGTGGTATACGAATGAGGATTAATTAGGGAATAATATTACGATCCGATGACATCTCCATCCAAACTACATGCCGGATACGTTACACTAAAGGATGTGTCCACGAATAAACTAGAAAGATGGAAAAGTAAGTCAGTTGTGGTTTGGAAGCAATAGACTTAGCAGTAATAAAAGCGATATAGTATTTGAATAGCCAACAATTTTCGCAACTTGCAAATATACGTCGTGTTGAGATAATATTTGCTTCCAAAAATTGAAGTAATTTCATGATGGACTCTTTCTCGGCTAATATTGTGTGCCCAGAATTCAGTACACGCAAGATCGGAAAAGAACTATATATTCAATAACAAAATAATCAAACCACTGTCATAAAATTTAAAAAATTTACATTGTCTCGAGTGACATGCTGTGTGCAACAGGCTAGACGTACTTTTGACACTAATTTTTTAACTTGTGCTATATATGTGCCAAAGCCAATCTGAATAAACTAATTAAACTAAAGAAAAATTCAAGTGATTATCTCATAGGCACCAAGTAAAAAGTCTGGGTGAAGTGATTATTAAATTCATCAAAGCAAGTAAATAAAATTGAAGACACATGTCACTACTTAATTCAGTATAAGTCGTATTCTACAAATTTATTGTGATAAATATAAATTACTAAATTGACGTTTGGATAATGACGAAATATAAAAATTCGGCCGGTTATACAAATTTGACTTATAATTTTAATTATTTTAATAATTGTGTTTGCAAATTTCATAAATTAAAAATATTATTTTAAAGCTATATGTATGTTGATTTATTTTGGCTTACAAATAAATTATTAAAATAGAATTTAATTGCTTACGTATTATTTCGTATGTGATTATGTTAAACATTTTTTAACAAAGTTTTAGGTGGAATCCGTTGTTATTTGACAATTGGAGCATTACGTAAGGAGCAATATATTTTATCGGGGATCTTAACCCCTCTTTTCTTATATTTATTTTTTTGACATACCTCACACAATTTTTAACTACATTATGGAGACCAAAGGTGAAATCCAAATCTTGTTTCAAATGTATTCTATACATAAATTACAAAAATACATGCGGTTCTTACAGTGTAGAATGCCCTTAAGTTTATTGAAAATGGTTAACTTTTTTTAGGATAGCTTCGAAAGCTGAAACAAAATCTGTAAATAAAAACACCTATCACAACACTATTTACGAAGTCAGTTTTATAATCTCAGCCCAAAAATGACTCAGTCGAGATATACCAGATGTTATTTTACGATAAATACATTTTTAAAGGGCAGAACAATTTACCTAAAAAAAATCATCTAATGTTACAAATTTTGTTTTGGTAAGCTTAATTCGTATGTTATACCCTCATAGAATCTACCCCTGTATATTGGATTACGAATTGGTCTCAAATTGGCAAATTCTTCTGAATCTTGCTGGTACAGATTCACCATAAATATAGAATGAGTAAACCGAAATGGAGAGCTCACCATATAGGTGAGTGATATGCTACGAAAAGCGTCAGTGTCTTCGTGTATAGCGCCGAAGCCAAGATCGAGCTTAGAAGATTAATGAAAATTGAGAATACATCCGCTAGGTGGTTCGCGGTCAGAGTATATAGTATATGACAGAATTACAACATTTTTTCATGTATGTATTCCAGATGTTTATGCAATTTAAGAATTTGAACAATTTATCAAAAATTATCATTTGATATATACGCAGATACGATGGTACTGAATCCTAAAGTAATTCATTGTTGCTTCTATTCCAATAACTAATTAAATAATAAAATATTTTATCATCGGAAACGTTGACAATTGTAACTACTCTATATGTACGTCACGGTCAAGTTATAATAAATAGCATTCTAATTTTGTTAATTTAAGGATAAACTACAATTATTAGTCCACCTATAATTAACCATCGTTTACTATTTTTAAATATCTTCTAATCAGATTTGGCGTAAAACTGTTAAATCATCTGTGTTAATTAGAATATTTTCGAATTTATTACTCACGTTGAAAATTTCTACAATCTGTTCAACTATAGGAGTAATACTAAAATATGCATGAGGCTAGGTTGGACATCCTACATCCTATTCACAAATAGATTAGGTGCAATCTGAGTATTTTGCTATATTTAAAGTAACACGTATTTTTAAAAATATGCATATTCCTTTACTCATTAATTTAACTCATTAAATCGTGTTGAGTTTATTTTATATAAAATTGCAAATATACAAATCAATTATTTTGATGATTATAATTATTGTATATAAATATTTTTATTAGACTCATTTCAAATTTTCTATTTTAATAAACGCATGATTGAAATAAAACGCGACCAATTAATTTTTTTTTGTATTTAGTAATGTAAATAATACCAACTATAAGTTATCGTTATTAAGGGAAGGAAAACTAAAATAAACTGATTGTGGCGCGTCGTCTAGTCGGAATATACACACATATAATTAGTTTTTAATGTAATTGAAAAAAAAAATTATAAATAATAAAAACTGATTGTGATAAGATTTTTATATATTTTATTTAAATAAGATAAACAAATTTATACATTGATGAATGATAAAAAACTTATTTCTTAATAGTTTTTTATTTTATTTATTAGTAGTAAAGAATTTTTTGTGAGTTTGTCTACACTTTTGACAATTTATAAAAATGTGTCTTTCTTTCAAATGGCCCAATTTTGTATAATTCCCAAAAATACAAAGTAATTTTATTGTTTAACGACAATGATTTACCGAAAATATAAAAATAAATACCCGAATGACGGGTATTCGTGTCGGCAGTGCGAACCTATATTTTCAACAGTGTTGTGCACGTAAATTACATTGCGTAATTTACACTATTATTTACGTGTAAATAATTGTATTTTTTAACTGAAATTTTTTACGTTACAAAGTAAAAAATTGTAAATAATTAGCGACATCTGTGCGAAATCTTTCAACTCAAGAAGATTTAAACCTTTATTAGTGACTTCTGGTGCCATTTAAATGAAAACTCTATCTATTGAAAATAATTTGAATAAAGATTGTAGTATATGTTTTAAATAAAATATTTAAAATAGGAATAATTTATTCTGTTTTTATGTATTAAAATTGTATCTATTCGAAAATATCAAATAACTATAACTTTATGTGCGTTATCTCGCACTTAGGTACCAACTAAAAAAAAAATTCTATTTGATTTATAACATTTGACTGTGTATTTTTACTTATCACCACTGCAATTATGTTAGATTGTGAAACAAATTTTGTTTTGCAAAATATAATTTGAAATAAATTAAAATTATAGAATTATTCGATAGATCTAATTACATCAATATTAAAACTATACGAGAATCTAATTTTCCGAGTATGTCTTTAAAGTATCTAAGAATTCATAAATTTCCAATAGCATTTCAAATTAAAAAAAACTTCCTACTAAAATACCGACATCACCTGATTCAAAGATACCGAATAAAACTTTTAATTTTTTTTAAACCCCAATGATTTTTTTTAGCAATGATTGAATGAATGAAGATCGTATAAAAGTCACTCAATTACTGGCAGAGGGCAGGATAAGATAAAACTATATTTGGATCGAAACAGGATATTTTAAAGTCGGATCTGGTACGAAATAGGATATGAGCCAAAACAAGATATTTCAAAATAGGATATTAAAAAAAAACTGGATATTTATAGGAGTATAATGAATTCGGATTATAAACTTTTAGATGATCTTCTGGAATATGGCTAATTAGGATAATTCTCGGCTATTTCTTAACTGATTACGGAGAAATTTCATATTTTGAATGAAAATGGATTATAAAACGATTTTTAAAGAATCTTCTGGAATATGGTCAATCTGGATGGAACTAGTTTATTTCTCAACCGATTGAGTTGAAATTCGATATTTTGGATGAAAATGGGATTCTAAAATGATTTTTGGATAAGTTGTGTTGGAACGAAATTCTAAAGGACTTTTAGATGATGTGATGAAATATGGCCAATTAGGATGGAACTCGGCTATTGTTTCACCTATTATAGTGAAATTCGATATTTGGTTGAAGTAATAGCCGAGTTTCATTCCAATTGAACATATTTCAGAACTTTGTCAAAAAATCATTTTAGAATCCCATTTCCATCCCTAATATCGAAATCACCATAATAAATGAGGTAATAGATGAGTTCCATCACAATTGGCTGCATTCAAAAACTGCGGCTAAAAATCATTATTGAATCCCATTGGTACCAATTATTTCAGTTCAGTTGTACGCTCATAGAATACAATGCAGACGCATTCTAGATTATGTCGTTTAAAACCGTTTATATCAACTATAGAAACACTTCCTGCAATCAAATTTGATTCGGATTCTCGTTCCAACTGTAGAAATTCATTAAAAAAATTTACCAATAAGCTGTTCTGTAATATTTGAAATATGTTGCCTCAACCAAAGATATTTGTTATGATTTAGTATGGGCTCACCAGCCCATTGCTATCGTATGCTACCAATTTTCCTCATGGGTTTTTATAGTCGAAACGAGAATCCGAAACAAATTTGATTCCAAAACAAGTGCCTCTATTTTGCATATCCTGGGATAGTTTAAAATTAAGATCTGCAGCCACAGCTATATTGTAATTTTGATACAAATGGTAAAAACCAACATAAGTAGTAATTTTGTGTGTGTAATAATACGATACACACTAGGGCACAAATAATATGCTCGACTATCTTGCAAGAATATTAGAAGGCGATGCAGAAATTATTATTATATACCAACAAAGAGCGAACAAAGCGAAAATATAAAAATGTTACCAAAATAAAGATACTTTGATGCACAGTTCATCAAAGTTAATTTATTAAATTATTAGAATTAAAATAAAAATTAAAATAAATAATTAAATTAAAAATAATACTTTATTTATTTACTTCAAATTAAAAAAAAAAAAAAATTAAATTAAAGCGTTTAAATTGAAACTCAGTGGATTATTTAAATGTTGTCCGGGATTTCCTGTGGATTTAGTCCAAAACCCTATAGATTCGGAATAATATATAAATTAAATTAAGAGAATTCCATCAATAATTTGTGTTGCATAGGTGGATTAGGCATGTATCCATCACTACCCCCAGGATTCTTTCAATAGGCCATATTATTCGATACCATTTGATTTCACCTACTACCTCTACTTCCTGCTACTTCCACCGCTTACATTTTTTTTACTGTGGTGAATTTAGTTAAATCAATATGACTGATTATTCGTGCTGCTGGTTTGTTGAACATATGCAATATTCATTATGATAATTTAAGTATTAATAATTATAAATTTTGCATTGTTATTTTACTATGATTATAATTTTCGTTAATATCGATTGAAATTTTTTAGAGAGGTTTGAGTATGTGAATGGTACTAGTATTTCTTAATTCTTTAAGATGGCATCACTTTTAATATTTTTTACATTAATTACAATATTTTACACTAATTACAATTTTTTACCGTATTTTACAATTTTTTACCTAATGTATGTAAAAAAATATTTTTTACGTGTAATTGCACAACACTGATTTTCAATCAAGTCGGCCTGATTTCCGTCTAACATCGTATTCGGGTATAGGTTCCATTAGATCGTCCAAGCCATTGTAAAATGAGTCTTTATCTTGAAGCTGGCTGACTTCTGTGCAGAAGCGTAGCTTACCCAATCGGTTATTGACTGCCTATGGAAATTCAAAACACACTTGTTTACCTGCGACCCAAGAAACCTAGTTTCCAGATTTCCGAGATCATCTCCATTGTATAACAACGTATCCAACGTATACCCTGGGACACATGGGCTCTATTTTTAGGCCAGTGAATTTCTTGAAGAACAATGACTTCCAGTCGATCCTCCAACGCTCTTGGTTTCCTAAGTGACTGCACGTTCTACGTGGCGATCCTAAATCTCTCGGGTATATTATACTTGAGCGGTGGTCCGGTGTTGGTTTGGCGGTATCTATTTTTCCTACAGTTGATATTGTAAACAGTTGATTCTTTTACTGATGCGGTGCATCGGGCCAGTGATCCAACCATTTAGTCCCCTCCTACGACAAGCAAAGGATACCTCGGTGGTATTCTTGGAAAACATGTTCGTGCAATTTAGATTTACGTGACTTGTGAGTGCACCCCAACCACAGATATGCTTTTCTTACCTGAATATAATTTTTAATTACTATATTGCGGAGGTTAGGAAATTATAATTTGAAAGCTACGTATGTCTGCGTAAACCAATCTCAGATGTTAAATATCACATCAAGTCATCTACGCGGCTGTCGACACGTAAAGTATTACGTAGATTACCTGGCAATATATTTTATCGTCATGTAGGCAACATCAATAACCCACAATAATTTTAGTAGGTTTAAATCCAACGACTTAGTTTTTATATTTAATAAAAAGACGACTTAAATTAAGATTTATGAAAAAAATTCTGATATGTATATCACATGACTTTATCACACAAACGTGACTCCAAGGAGGTTAAAATTAAAATTAAATTTGGGCGGATCACTCCAGCATTCAATGCCTCAAACGGGCTCTCGGTGCAATACCTGAACAAACACATATACTTATACACATTAAAAACACCCAACCGTGATTTTTGGGCACCATCGGGGAACGATCCCGAGACCCTGGAATACCACAGCAAGCATGCTACTATAACTGTGCCAAACGAGAGCCGAACAGGTGGTTAATTTTTCGTTGCTCACCAAATATCTCAGGAATATCAGGAGACAATACTACTCACTGACAAATGCGAATTTCAGCCGTCAAAACTGTCAATTGAGAATAATGTAAATTTCTAAAAACCACCTGAACGTAATTCAGTTAAAGCTCTTTTATATTATCACGTTAAAATCGTAATTTTAATTTGGTTTTTAAATATAAAAACGCTATGAAAATTAAAATTTAATAATAATTTTCATAATTGATCAAAAAATGTATACCACTATAGATTGCTTATAAAAATACGTTTCATTTGATATATCACATCATATCATATGGACATAATCCAAATAAAAAATTTTAATCCATCATCCAGCATTTGCGGTCCAGGTGATTTTATAACAAACTTTGTATCCTCTAATCAAATTTACAAAACTCCACGAATACTTGTGAAATAAAATTCCAAGTAACAAATTTTTTTTTGAAGAATTAGCATACAAAAAAAATTTGTGAAGATTTGTAGATTGGAGGAAAGAAAGTTCTGGATAAAGTCGCTTGGACCATAGATGCTGGATGATGGGTTAACATTTTGATTACACCCTGTAATATTTCAAATTAAAAGTATTTTTATGAGCAATAATATACATTTTTTTGATCAATTATACAAATTATTAATTACATTTTCATTTGAATATAGCGATTTTATCTGCAAAACTTTAATTAAGAATAAGATTTTAACGAGATAATATAAATTGATTTTGGCCTAAACAAATTATAAATGCACATGATTTTTTAAAACTTTAGATTATTCAGTTTTAACAGCTCTAGAAAATTCACAATTCACAAAGATTAATTGTCTCTTGAAAAATCTAAAATATTTGGTGATCAACGAAAAATTATCCTCCGTCTAGACACGTTTGTGTGATAAAGTCATGTGATGCACACATCAGAATTTTTAATACGTCTTCGTATTTTTGGAGTTGTCAGGCATATTTACGACCACCACAAATCAGCTAATATATTCACAAATGCATCACAATAGATTTCCATCGAGTTCCCAAGCTGAATAAATTGGATGTAGTTAACCCCTTCTTAAATAATGGCATTTTGAAAATCCCCATGCTTGATTATTTTGAGAAAATTGTAGGCGTTGTCAATCAAATACTAATCCGTTAATAATCAAGATCGCAAGTTGTGAGCGAAGAAATCGCAGAGAAGTTAGTAATTTAAACTGATTTGCGTTTAACATTACAAAAATTGGATCACAGTAGTTTTGAACTAGTTCAACAAATCTCCATTCTAGAGGTTGTCTATATACATTATCGACGTTGTCTACATTGTTGTCATTGTCGGCGAGTTGTCGATACGCCGACGTAGGAATTAATAAATGACGAGTAAATGCCCATCCCTGGTCGTGATATAGTGGTCCTAAATATCTGCATTAGTTTGGCACTTCTGTATTTAAGCTGTATGCAAGCTCAGAAAAACCAGTATGCGCACTATAGTATTCAAAACGATGAATTACGTTTAAAAACCTTCAAGTAACCAATGTAATACTTTCATATTTTTGTGTCTGAAATTTCAATTTTCCGAAGACTGAATACGATAATTTTCCTTTACAAACGACCATTGTGAACATATAACCTAACAATCCATGATTGTGTTTTAAACCACATGTAATAATCATATGTTGCATGAAGTCATTGGAATTCGGGAGAGCAATGAAATCTCTTCTAAGCCGCACTTATACACCGTTGGCCATGCATGGTTCACGTCTCATTTTGTATGTCGATCCGGTTCTCAGTCAAATAAAAACAGTTTAGTTGAATCGATGCTTATTGATGCTGTGGTTTTAGCCGTTTATGTATCATGAGTTTCTAGATAATTTCATGATGAATTTAGTGAGATTACTATAATGACATTGTGACATATTGGTCGCGTGAAATTTCTTTGGTTGGAATAGAGACTCATGGCTCATTTAAATTTAAGGGATATGCTCACATTGTGTTTAGCTCCCCTTATTGTAACTATTGTCGTATATAATTGCTAGTTCGCTATTCCATCTTGTATACTTATTAATTGAATCAATCGAAACTCGATTGAATCAATCGTCTTCGAAGTTTATCATTTGCTATAGTGTGCTAGAATGAAAATAGTAATAATATTTTTAACTGTATTACTTAAATTTTTCCGTTGTTAGTTGTTCAGGAAGTCCAGGTGTTGGATAGTTAGGGCACAAAAGGAACACTTCGTGAATATCGCATCCTCAACTATACACTCAATGGCTGGAAATGTTATGTATAATAACCTCGTTCTATTGGCATACTTCTTTAGGGGTAAAATATATTTTTAAGGGCGCTTGGTTTCCAAAGTGGTGAAATTGGGATGTGATACTGGTATGCTTTTCCACCATTTTATTTAATGAACTTAAATTCCTTGTTTATAAAGGTAGAGGGACACGAGTATCTCGATCCCGGTTTGGTAAAGGAACTGAGACAGTTTTTTTGTAACATATTTTGTATGTCTTCATCAGACTCGAATGGTGTACTTACTATGATGATATAGGTTGGTTTGAGTGCGTAACTTGACTTTGTGTAACTTGTATTTCGACTTCTATGCCATTAAAGTGGGCCAAAGGTAGTATACAAAGGTGTAGTATACAGTTTATTTAACTATTTTAAAATGTAAAATAATGTTGTCTCTGAAGAAATCAGGTTTGCTTCCTAATTGCTTAGTTTTTCAACCGACAACATTAGAGATTCAAGAACACTTGAAACCTCTGTTAAAATAGCAATATGATTGCCAGAAATTCCATCGCACAGAGTATTTTGTAGTGTCCTGCAGTCTCGAATGAGCTTTAATGCTTTCCCTTACCCATTAACACTATCTCCTTATTTAAAATTTCAGTACGAACAGCGAATTTTTATAGAACTTTTTGCTTTGTCTCATTTCATACTCGCATGATAAATGCCAATTCTTGCGGTTGTTATTGAGTTTGACCCATAAATATGCTCGTTGTCATGGTCTTCGCTGAAACTTTTTCAGCATATTGCGGTTGAGCCTATGAGAGCCGTACATTTGTTCTATATCTTCATACAATTTTGAAATTTTTTTTAAAGAATTGTTAGAATGAGTGAGCATTTCAAAATGACACATCACATGCCAATATATACATTTTTGGCACGTTCATTTAACTATTAATTAATTAATGAAATCAATGGGTATGGAAAAATCAAGTTACCTAATGGGTATGTATAATGTTTTGAAACATCGTCAAAGTTATAAGCCTCAGACTTACTATAAACAGACGGGCAACCGAGTTTTGCACACAACACAACTGTTCATCACGGAATTTATATATGCAACCAATTTTTATTAATTTTTAACGATAAGATGCACCACGTATTCTTGTTCTTCTCAGTGGAATTACCTATATTCTCGCAGTCATAGTAGTCATGCAACATTTAAGCATGACATAAATCTCCACATTATTGTTCTGCTGGTTCGATAGCTTTGTTTCTGTCTGCTGCAAATAATGGCGTGTTGTAATGCATCCCTATTCCATGTCCATTCAATTGATCTTATAATAAGCTTTGCAAGGCTGATTAGGGGAAACAAATTCGCGAATCTCATAACCACGGGAGATATCCTAACCGACTATTGTTTCGTACTGTTTTTCATCCATTACAAACAAACGCGGTTACTATAATAACTATCGTTGGTTAAATACATAAATACCATTATTTAACTTGCATGCACGACGTACTTTCACCTTTTTATGCTTTATCATGCATATTATATACAACTTACACCCATTTTTGTTAAAAGACACTCGATAAAATGCATAAAACAATTCATCCAACTCCATGTTTATTTTATATAAATACGTTTGTATGTATATACAGAGTTATACGATAAACATCTACGAGTATCCTTTAAAAATTTAACCAAAAGGAAACGAGCAGCAAAAATTAATCATCGTACCAATTTTTAACTTGTTAATTTATCATATCAGCAATTTTTAATCTAGCAATATGTATAAGTTGAGCCTGAAAAAGTAACAACAAACACCAACACCACCATCGTCGTCTCGTTCCACATTTTTATGTATAGTTTTATAATATATAGACCAAATTAAAAATGAAGCGCACATATAGTGTACCGAACTAAAAAGGTGAGTTGATTAATTCATTCAATTATATCTCATCTACATATAATATTATGCGAGCAATGTTCCACAAAAATAAATAAGTAAATACGAAAGAAAGATGAGATTATACTTATATAGTGCACCTAAATATAAGGTATGTGTGAACCATATACATATAGACATTACTATATTTAGGTGCATATCATTAATTAGAACCGCAAAACGTATATTATTCAAAGCTCATGGAAATTTTTATAATTTGTTTTTGTTCTTGTCGAGATGATACAAATATACATACATACATACATGTATACGTACGGAACATGAATAATGAATTTAATTTATCATTTCATGGTTTGATGAATTTGAATATATTTATTTTTTTGTATAATAACACAGAATGAAATGCATTTTTGTTAAAAGAATATTTATATAATTTGACAGCTTGGAGGTAATTAAAAAATTTTATTTTTCAATTAGAATAATTTTAAAATTCTTATTATTGTTATATAGATAAGAAAATATTGGCCCCTGTGAATAGATTACGATATATTTATATAAGGTCTAAAATCAGTGATCTATTTATTATATCCATATACATTTTCGGTTTAGGGATACATTACTTTGATGTACCCTTTCGGATTAAATGTTGAATCTCGTTGAGAACGAATCCTTAGGTTTTGTATTCCATTTATTATTTTCAAGCAATAATAAATTTATGATTTTATTGGCAATGTACTATGTGTTAATATATTTTTATCAAATTTCCTAATCGATATTAATAGTTAATTCAGATTATGACTGTCAATACTGTGTTTTTTGTAGAAAACCCCAGTTTCAAAATATTAGCTATATTGTATTTAAAAAAAAATACATTAACACTGAGCGAAACTTTAATTAAAAATTAAAAAAAGATGATCAAGGTCAAGGCGATAGTATAACTATAGCGCGTGCGATGACCCGTTCAATACGTGACCAAATTTCTTTAGGAACAATGTGGTGATGTCCGTTAATGCATTTAAATCTCTATTCAAAAAGAGCGGAATTTAAAACTAATCGTGCTCGTAATGCTACTTCAGCGTCATGTTTATCCATTACAAAATTATTAAATTGACCCAAAACAACGATATATAGCGTTATATAGAGTAGAGCCCTCTTTATAACGGTGGAACGGTATAGAACAGCTCTTGGGAAAAACGGCTCACAAAAAATCAGACAAAAAGGTTATAACTTTCATTAAAAATAATCCGGGGAATTTGGTAAAACGAATTCGCGTTTAGGAAGGCTGTAACTGCTACCGAGTTATTAAAAAGCCATTTCGTTTAGATAACCAACACTTGTGTATAAAAAAACCAACAACTTTCCTATTATTGTGGCAGAATTGTACTGTCCACCAAGACGTTCTATTAAAACCAAACAATACTAAGAGTTCTTCAACGGTCTGGGAAAAAGGTTCATAATATGACTGGTGGTGACTTCAATGTCTTCAATGTCTCACTGGAGTTCCAGAGTAACTGTAACTAAAGGAAAAGAATTATTGATGGATGTGAATCCATTTCAACTGGAAAACCAACATATTGGCCAACTGACCCAAGAAAATTACCTGACCTGATCGATTTGTTAATAACCAATTTCTGGACTCTGCTTATGACCATCGCCGTACATTTTCATTGCTGCTACATCCCTCTTTTATACTTGGCAATTAACGGAAAAATTTGAAAATTTTAATAGAAGCTGAGTTGAACTAATTTGTATGATGAAATTAAATTAAAAAGACCTTGGCCCGAATGCCGGTTCAACTCACGCCCACTAATAAAATCCCCTTTACTTTGCTTACTTGACAACTGCCTTAAATTTTCATTACTAATAAATCCATCTTTTATACTCTCCATTTGAATAGAGAAAAATGAAAATTTAACAGAATCTAAATTGAATTAATTTAAAGAAATATTTTAAGAAATTAAATTAAAATTGTTTTTAGTTTTAATCGAGACTAAGACTCGGCTATACCTATTTGTTATACTTTCAGTTTGTATAGGGAAATTTTTTATTTGGATGTTATTCATGTACTGACTTAAACTTAAAACTTGTCTGGTCAGTGGATTTTGCCAGATTTTTAAATGTTTCGAAATACACTGCTCTGCTTGGAATGTCATCGCATTAATTGTTGCGCCTGGCACTATATGCAGTTCAGTTAAATTTCAAATGATATTAATGTTGGGATATTTTTGGTTCAACTCAGCTTCTGTTAAAAAATTTTCCCAAGTTTCTCAATTCAATTTGAAATTATAAAAGAATTGCATAACGTCAAATATATATATACGGTGGTGGGCGAGGTAGTAGAGTGATTGACTTTGGATTCGTGGACCTAGGGTCGAGTCCCATTGGCGACGGTATTATTTTAATTTAATTTCTTCTGTATTCTGGTTCAACAGCTTCTGTAAATATTTTCATATTTTTCAAGTAGTGGCATGTATACAAGATGGGTATATAGCGATGGTGAAATAAACGCAGAGTCCAATGCCTTTCCTAAAATTTTCATAATTTCTATTCAAATGACAGATATAAAAGATGAAACAGACATGAAATATATATGCGGCGGTGGTCCAGTAAGCAAAGTCAGTGACTTTGGAATTATGTATCTAAGTTCGATTCTCGATCAATTTTTTGATTTAATTGTTCCTGTCAAATTGGTGATGGTGAAATAAAATTACTCAAATCTAACTCAGCTTCTGTTCAAAATTTCAATACTCTCCATGTAAAAGTGGCAAGTATAAAAGATTGGTATGTATATAGAGCGGTAATGAAATTGTACGGCGGCGATGGTCAAATAAGCAGAGTCCATTGCCATTGCTAAAGTTTGCAATTTTTTTATTCAAATGGCAGCTATATAAACGATTGGAATATCACTATTTATATGTATGGCGGTGGCTCGGTGGTAAAAGAAGCTGTGTGGTTTGATTGTTAATCATGACTAGTTCAAACCTCAAAATATATTTTTAATTTAATTGCACAAACTGGTCATTTTTAAATCAAAAAGCGATTTTTTTTTAGTTTAATGAGAAATGTGTGGATCCCCGCTAAATTTGTTTACCCTTAATCGAGGTTCCATCCACACGATTCCAAATCCTATGACACCGCTTAATTTACCACCTCACCATTTCCATATATATTTGCCGCTATACTCATACTTTATAATTGCCAATTGAAGGGAGAAATTAAATAAATTAAATTAAAAATTATTTTATGCCAAACTGAGGCTTGAACTCAAGTTCACAATTCCAAACGCAACGACTTTGCTTACTGGACCACTGGCGTATATTAATTTGGTGCTATACAAATCTTTTATGTTTGCCAATTCAATAGAGAAACTTGAAAATTTGATTCATTACGGTCATACACAAGAGATGGCTTGTATACTTGCCGAAGAAATTAAATTAAAAAAGTGTTGGCGACTCTGTTAACTGCACCACTGCCGAATATACGTTATATGTTATACATATCGAAAAAATTGAAAATTTTAGCAACAGGAATGGACTATGCTTATTTGACCTTTACTGTATATTTTCATTACGGTCATACACAAGAGATGACTCTTATACTTGCAGAAATTAAATGTAGATTTCAACAGAAGCTGTGTTGAACCAATTTTACAGCAGAAATTAAATTAAAAAGGCGCTGACGAGTTTTGAACTCGAGTCCACGATTTCAAGAGCCATTGACTCAGCTTACGTGATCATCGCCGTATTAAAATTTGGTGCTTAACAACGATAGAAATCTGTACATGGCACAACTGATAGAAATCATTACAAAAAGCTTATAACCTTCATTAAAAATAACCCGGGAAATTTAACTATGACCGTACCATACAATTTAGCTTAGCACACCCCACTCCATGGTAAAAGGAATTCGAGTTCAGGAAGACTAAGTGCTACCGAGTTATTAAAAAGCAAAATCGTTGAGATAACCAATACTTGTTTGATAAAATAAGTGCCTAACTGATGAGAAAATTTTCACAAAATTTAGTGGATGTTTTTTGATGGATGACGAATCGTATATGAAATTGGTTTTGAAACACTTCAACTTAGACACATTTGCAAAAAAATGTATGATTTGGCCTGCAATTTGCAGCTGTGGAGTCAGGTTTTTGCCACTTTTTTCATAACGACGAATTTTGCCGCTAACTCTTCAACAAGATTCAGCACTAAAGTTTTGGCCATATAGCTCGTTTAACAGAAGCAATAAATTTGCACAAGATTAATCAAATCAATGTTATCTCAAAGAGTTCACAGGTTTTCGATGTATCGAAAAATTTTGGACTATAGTGAATCACACAGTGTCTAGAGATAAATAACGCTAATTTCTGTTAAACACTTAAATCTGTTGGATTTACCGATACATAATATCTATATATAAAATTGATTAAACAATTTATTCAATTGAAAAATTAATTAATAATTTTTAATTGATCTGACAAAATATATTTAAATCAATGAATTTTATAAACAAAACTTTCTTATCGAATTGACGAAATATATTCAATTAGACAAATGGTGTTTGCCAAAAGTTTAATCATAAAGAAAAACTTTAGTTAATTAGTTATATTAACCACCTACTTTCGTTGACGCTATTTTAAACGTTTTTGTTCAATTTAGATACAAATTTTTGTTCAAATTCACTTCTTTACTTTTTTGAATGCGTACCCGTATTGATGTTATTGTAAGTAGAATAAGTCAAATAAACATGGAGCGGACTTATAAATTAAATAATCTGGAAATCTGCGATTTGTATGATTGCACAATTTACAGATACTCCTGCAGCAATATGGTTGTTAAGTCATTTAAAAAGCAATGAATTCCAGTAACCAATTTCTATATTGAACCAATACATTTATATAAAGGCAGATCTTCAAGGCTTTTCAAAATTTCTAAATTTTGTTTAAATTTGAGGTTTCAATTAAATTTCTCACCAAATTTAGATTTATTTCTATCGTTTTGAGTTCTACGAAATAATTTAAAGTTTTATTTTATTTTAATAATGTAGATTCTAAATAGCGAATTCGGAAAATTTTAATTGAATTAATTTAATTTAGTTGAAATTGAAATATTTAAAATAGAACTTTGTACCAACTTGAAATTAAAATCCGATAAATCTAGAATATTTTTGGCCTCAATGAATTATTCAACAAATTTTAAAATCCGGTTTTTGGTTAATAAAAAATTAATCATGTTTATATGTTGACTTAATTTTTCGTCAATTACACATATCGTATAACTATATATATTCATGCACATAGATTGTTAAGATGATAATTTTGTGTCTACAATTTTGTGTTGTTAGTGCTTTTATATATAGTTACATATATAATAAATAATCAACATTTAGGCGAACTGAAATAAATAAGATAACTTTGAGTTTTCATAAATTGATAAAATAATTGATTGCTTTCCTCGATACCACTTCAAATAAACGTCAATGCAAAAATCCAACTTATACCTACTATCATTCGCAGTTTTCTAATGTACCGGGATAGAAAGAATTCCAAATTTGTATCCACTCCATATCTGATACAATTAAATCTACAATTAAATTAATAGAACTCAGAACTCCGAATGGTTGTATGTATTAATATACCTTAAATCCAATTTAATTAAAATAAGTTAATCATACATCTTTAATCTCAAATGTTGTTGTATATAGCTTAGTAATTTGGGTGGTTTTGCGAAGCTTTGTTAAATTCGTTTTATTTTAATTTTGATTTAATGTCGATTAATGGAATCAGTTTTTCAAGCGCACTATATACATAGTATTGACAAATTTTTGGATCTTCATAAAATCTATGTCAAATCGGATAAATATGTTGTTTCCTTCTACGAAACAGGCACAGAAACACATTTAATGATGGTAATGATTTCTGTGAATACATTTTTGGTGTATAAATGGTGTGCTCTTAAATTTTTTGGATATTTTTGGATATTTATCTCTATTAAAATATCCATCAAAATGGATCGCAGCATATATATAGTGCTCAAGTAATTTTAGTAGTTTCGATCAAGGCAAGGATGAAACATGTTTTTACAACAATATTTGATTTATTTTTAGGCGATAATAAAATGAAAAAACCTGATTCGATATACCATCAAAAAATATCCCGCTAATGAAACTTAAAAATACTGCGGTAGACATAGTACAAAGGAACGTGAACAATGGTACAACAAGAGTTCTAGGTATAGTAATTACAATTATTATTGTAATTACTATACTTGGACCTGCAATGATGACAAACCACCGTACAAACTATAGAAGCAAGGTGACACAAACTCTAGCAGATCCCGGGTCATTTAACATTTTCAATAACCTACACTCTATACCTTACTGGGTATAGAGTGTAGGGCACTCAAAATATTTTAATTTTTTTTATCAAGTAAAATAGCGAAAAAGAAATATGAATTAATTCATCCTGAAATAAGTTTCAACGGACAACTGCTAATTACACTGCTGAAATACTGCCACAATTATAAATTAATCTCTTATGAATCGTGCAATATTTGATTTTACTGAAATACTAGTGGAGAAATCCTGAGAATGCGAATTATACCATCAATTAATATAACGTTTTCATCATAAAAGAATAAAACCAGTTTGATCACTTTTGTGTCTGAATTCTTTAAGAAATCTTCCAAAACTTCATTATTTTAAATAAATCAAAATGAATTATTGGGGGAATTAATCGCACATACAAAAGTTATAGCCAACAAACGAATCATCGTAGAATGGGTGATTGGATTGCTTAAAGTTAATCAAATACTAATCACATCAATGCCTACAATAATGTGGTCCTTTGCCAACCAAAAACTGTAAAATGTATATAATAACTAATTTAAAAAAAAAAAATAATTTAACTGCAAATTAACATATTTAATTCCAAAATATATTTGATTGGATCAACATAGTTAGATGTAAATTCTCTGGCCGTATATAATCTAATATTTGTATACCCATTTGTGATACTTTCGGTTATTATAAGGAAAATTGAAATTTTTTATTTTGACGTTATTCACGTCTGAGTTAAACTTAAAATTTTTCTATAAGTCAGTGGTCAATATGTGATTTTTAGGTTATAAGTTGAAAATTTATTAAGTTCATGCTGCTTTAAAATGTTCGAGTCTCGTGTGACGTTTTGGTTTGGCTTTAAAATAAAACTATTTGAATCGAGAGTTTTAAAAAAATCAAACTATGTTTTTTACTTATCAGCAATACCGACCTCAGACGTATGGTTTTGGGAAGAAAATGTCCCGTTTTTAAAATTTAAAAACTACACTATTCCATTTCAAAAAATAAAATTCCAAATGTTAGTATTCTAAATAATCTAAAACTTAAATTCAAAATTCTATTCTAATAAATTTGAAATTCCAAATTATTAATTTTCAAATATAACAATAACTTAAAGTTTAATTAATTTTTGAACCAGAGCCACATTATCTAACTTGAAAATCAAAATATTAATATATCATTTCGGTATTTTAATTATTAAAGTTTGGTTTGTAACCTTCCGCAGAAATTAAAAACACAAATGTTCTAAATTCTAGAAAATCAGGTGCATACTACTAAATTTTTATAATAACAATCCTTAAGCTAAGAAAGCTCTTTATATAAAATTTAAATTTCTCATAAAAATTTACATAATTTTAAAAACTACACAGACACTCTCTCCATTCTATATTTTCAATTAAACAGTGTATCAAATTTTAGAACTAAGATCTCAGTGTGCAATTTTTAAAAATTAAAATTTTTGATTTATGTCAATTTCTGAAATATGAATTTAAGTGGCCAGCCTTCTAGAAATTATAGATGCCAAATTTAAAAGTTGAATACTATAATTAGATTTATTATTCAATAAACAATCCAAAACTTGAGAATTAATATTTTAAAATCTTAATTCCAGAAATTCAGTCTTTTAATTTTAAATTTTAACTTTTCTTAATTTTTAATCTAAAAATATTTTTTTTTAAATTTTAAAATACCCAATAACTCATAATAAAATTTACAAAAGTTAATTCAAAGTTTCAGAATCAGAAGTGTAAAATTAAAGTTCTAATAGTTCGTAAATATTAAATAGCAGATTATAAATTCTAAATTCGAATGAAATTTAATATTTTTGATTTTTCAACTTAATAATCGGCGAATGCTAATAATTCTAGACATTTCAAGATGTTAATAATTTTCAATTTCTTAAATATTCCGTAAATTATAAAATTTTACATATGCTTACGTAATGGATATTAAAATCGCCGATCAATTTTACAATTACACGTTTTCTTATGCACCCGATTTAAGATTCTGATTTTCGTTATTATTCAGAATTTGTAAATAATTTATATATGGGCTGAGCAAAGGTCGCCGCATGGTCCATATTCCATTAAGCCAAAGTTACAGATCACAGTAATATGATTTAATGCTATAAAAGAGTTTAGTTAACTTTAAACCAACCTTATAGATAAGTCATTGGAAATTTTCTAGATTAAATTAATTTTTCTAAATTATCTCATAACCGGTTGTGGATCGAAATATATAAATATTTGAAGCAAAATTGAAATTAAATTTTCTGGATTTAGTTGAAATTTTTAAGGGGCCTTCAAAATCGTAGGTATCCGGACTATTCATGCCTACAGGGCCGGCTGCGATTTAATAACACGCTTAATCGAATTTATTAAATCACAGCACACAAATCACAAAAAATTGTATTTCTCTGTCCGATTCAATATAGATTAAACAAATACCTTAAACGTTCTCTTTTAATTGCCGTCTTATCAGTAAAGAGGTTTTTTATTACAAAGCCATATCATGCCAAGTGTTTTATGTGGTCGTCAAAGTTAAAGTCTCAAACCATGCCCATTATACATAAAAATAGGTAGAAAATTCTCAGTAAACTATTGAGAAAGTCAGTTTCTAATTAGACTAGTGTTTAGTGCCACGCAAAATACTAAAGCCCTGGTTCACAAAAATAGTTTTAGTCGTTAGTTAGCTATAGCGAGCGGTTAAATATCTTGCCAAACAATTCGGTTCAACTAAATATTACACAGCTGGCTAATTATTTAAATAAATGTAATCATACTTGTAGTTCATTAACAAAATATACGTACATTTAAATGCTATTTCATATGAAAAAGTCCATCATTTGCCAGTTAACTGGCGATTAAGGCTATTTTACAATTCAATATACCTTTTTAACGGTTATTTAGGTAGGTATTTTTTTATTTTTTCACATATGAAATATGTAAAAAGACGCTGTGGCAACACTCATCATATTTACGAAGCCAGTCTAAACAATTATTGTCATGATAGCAAAAACTATCATGACAGATATATATTTTTCTCTCTGCCTAAAATTGACACTCGTGAAACAAGATTTGAATTTAAGGCAAACGCGATATAGTAATTCGTAATTGTATGTTTACAAGTCAAATTTATTTCTAACTATTTATTTTATTATTTAAATATAATTGACGGTCGTTTGCTCCGTTTATTCTACAATTAGTTTTAGCAATGTTAAACGAAAATTACAATTACATAAACAGTAATTCAAAGAATTACTATACTGAAATACATATTGTGACGATTCGACCACTGTCAAAGGCAAAGAGAACGATGGGCTAACTGCCGAAACCAAAATAAAGCCAGTAGTTACTGCACAACCAGAGGAACTGACAAACAATGTGCTGTTCTCAATCCCCTGCTGTTACAAATGAAACAGAATACGCAACAAACCCAACAGCTAAACTCTGAAATGAAACAGCAGACCCAATAATTTGATGAGCAAAATGCGAAATTTGATCAGCTAAACACTAAAGTTGATCAACAACCGCAACAATCGAGTCAGCAATTGGAGCAGCAGGATGATAAAGTTTGAAGCCCGGCAGGATAACACTCCCTCACACCACAACGATACCCCAAAACGAAGCTGTACAGATCACCTTCGCACCTACTGGACGTAATAAAGGGGGTTTCAAACCATCAGCCGCACGATGACGAAATTCCTGTCGAAGTTACAATTTCAAGCAGCTGTGCAACAAAGCGGATGGCGTGCAGATAAACGGCTTAATGTCTTAATCTCATGGCACTAAGAAGAAAGGCAGCTGTTGTGCTACATATATAGACAGTACCTGAATCAGAGATGAGCAGTGAAAGAATCATGAAGGAATTTGACTTGAGGTACTATGCAAAATCCAACTGCATAATAGGCGACAACAACGAGAAGAACGCCTCAAGATATGGAACGGGAAATAACCATAATGAAAAATCTTGTTGAAAACGACAGCAAAAGGGAAAAGTATAAACGAAGTCTTAAGATCGACGTTAGAATACGAGTCAGCTTAACCAGCCCAACCTCCTATTCCGTTAAACCGCGAAAGCTCGAGGTAGAAGATATAGCGCTAATTGAATTACACAAGTGACGAGGATCAGAGTGAGACTGCACAAGTTACAGAGGATCGCTGTCACAAAGAGCAATTGGCGGATGATCAAATGAATGCAGAGTGGTATCAGACCACAGTGGCGTGAAATCGCGACGGAAAGTGTAACAGTGAAAAATTATTGAGCTCAGTGGAAGTCATTGAAATTCGAAAATTTATTGCTGATTAGGCTTTGGGAATCGGCCGACGGCAACAACACCAAATAACAGATCATTCTGCAAAAAACCGGATAAAAGAAGTACTTCAAAGTATTAAACTGAGGATTGGTGCAGGAAGTGTGAGGTTTCCGCCGCTATAGTAAGGGACCAAGAAACAAGAACAAGACAAAGGACAAGAGAAATGATGAAGTAATACTGTACGTATATTGCTGGCCTGTTTCCCCTGACAAAAGATGGAAGTCGGCATATCCGATTATGAATCAAGAAGGTCGAACTGTTGCGGATGTATTTGTAAACAATTGGGTATGCAAATTTGGAGTACCGTAAGAGCTACATATACATTCCGATCAAGGCCGAAATTTCGAATCATCCGTGTTCTACAAGTTGTGTCAAATGCTCAACCTCAAGAAAACGAGGGCTACACCATTGCATCCACAATCCGATGGCATGGTCGAGAGATTCAACAGAATACTGGAGTAACACCTACGCTAAAAAGTGCTAAAACAAGTTTATAATTTATTGCCGAACATAAATTTTACAGTGCTAAATAGTTCAAATGTTTTATTGCCAAAAAACCATACAAATCCTTAGAAGTGCCCTAAATTTGTAACAATATTTATATATAATTTAACATCAACATTCTCACTATGATTCTCTGCTAAGTTTGGCATTTATATTTAAAAGTGTAAAGTTTTAGGCGGCTATGAAAGGAATGACGATTTTGGCTCGACATTCTAGGTTTGATATTCGATCCTAAACGATGCTAAATAAAATAAAAATCTCACAGCGAAAGCAACACAATTACAATAAAGAATGATAATATGGTACATTATCTATCCATATCGGTTCTGTCAATTCTATATAAAAATGAACTGGGACAAAATTTCTTTAGTATGGCAAATTCTCAAAATTTTTTCAACATCGTTGTCATTATATATGAGCCAATCTCTGGGATTGGCTTTAATTGCCATAGTGCAGAAATAATTTTCTTTAAGTTAGTTAATGGGCTTTTCATTTTTGTTAAGGGATTAGCTAGATCTGTTTGCCGTTTTATATAATTTTCAAATATTTTATTGTCGTGGTTTCAATATTATTAAAAGTAAGATGCCATCGTTAAAATCTTAATTTTTGCGATATTCTGTTAATGCAAGACCGCAATGTTGCTTGTAATACGCTGGTAAATACTTTATTTAAATTCAACCTAACGTCATATAAATAAATCAGACACTTTTCTTAGGCGCCTTTATATATGTAAGTATATATATATATACGCAGACTAAAAATAATCATCATGATTGTATGCATATTGAAAATATGTCTCCCACAGTTTTACAATCAAATCGAACGTTAAATAAAACCACGTGCTTAAACAAAATGCATTAATGGTTTTAATTCGAACGCACAAAAAAATAAATAAAAACTTTTATAAAATAATAACTAATTTTAAAACTAAAATGAAATATCTTGTGTATAGGAATATGCGTTCAATCAATTTTTTGGCGCCAACAGTCGATATTCAGTTTTAATTATTATATAAACTTCCTGTATTTTTTTTTTTCCAGTATGAAATAAAGTTTTAACTGTCGATTAAAATATATAAATAAATAAATATATTTATGTACATACATTTATATGCGCATATGTACATATATAAATATATACGCGCGCAGTTAAGAGATTAACAATTTTTCATTTTTCACTTTGTCTTAATTATAATCTCTAATTATAGATCAAACAGATCTTAAATATATATTTAAAAGAAAAAATAAATGTTCTCAATATATCGCGCGCTTATAAGCAAATGAATTATTTTAAAATTATTTACATACCTAGATTTTTTGTTTCTTCCAGAAGATACCACCTTATCTCGTGAATATATTTACATACATCTTATATACTTATATATATATATATATATATGTAATCTTCTTGATCATCTTAATAATATTATTTTTATTCTTAAAATATAAAAAATGATGTGTTTGTTTAGTAAACATAAAAATAAATTATTACTGTTAGATTACTCCGTGTGTACTAATTTAAATTAAATTAAACGAAAAAAATAAGCAAATTCATTGTGTTTAGAATCCGAAAGGAAGCGCTGGTAAAAATAATATTCTAATTTTTTCTATTCAACAATAAAAAAAAAAATAATTTATTTGATTTTATTTATTTTAGGTTAGTTGTGTTAGAAATAATATTGTTGTAATACTCATAATAATTTCATTCATTGTGTTCATTCATTTACACACATAGCATATACTGACAGACACACAAACATGATGCGCGATAAAATGCTACTGTAATTTTTTATAAATAGTGCATACAACTATTTTTTGATTACAAAAAAGTTTCAACGATTTAATATTTGTTTTTGACGTAGAATTCACATGAAACATGAGATTGAATGATACCGTTTGTCTATATAGTATGGCGCTTGTATTTTAGATGTCTCAGAAAAATCTTAGTCCATTCATTAAAATATGTATTATGTTTGTTTCAAAAAAAAATGGAACCGTTGCTTAAATTCTATAAAGTTTAATTTGTATTGCAAACAGAACCTCCTCAAGTGAAACATTTTGAATTATTTATTCAAATGAAGTCAAACCAGCGATAAACACTTTGTGCGTGCGTGATACAATTATGCGTCAACAAATCAATCGCTATGGTATCTTAATACCCAATAATTGTTCATATACAGACAAATTAATTAAAAAATATAAATACACAAATTTATATATGAAATGAAATTTAATTGCAGCCAATTTCAAAATGAATAAACATCGATATTAATAAGCAAACAGCTGCTGCTACTGCTATAAATTAATTTTATATATGTACGTATATAAGGAGGGAGTTTCGTGATACAATTAATTGCTCTCCGCCATTATTCATTTATATGTTAACTTAAACATGCGAATTGATTCAAATTTATATGTATGCCTACAGTTAAAATGATTTTATTTCAGTCAACAGTTTTGAGATGGACAGATGCGTATATGAACAAGCCCTAACCACAGACGACCAACAACTACATAGATGGAAAGAGTTCTTCGAGAACAACTACATAGATAGCGAACCAACGGTGGAGCTTCCGGATGCCAACAATAACGAAACCATTAACACCCATCCACCAACGAAGTGCCATAATGAAGCTGAAGAATAACAAAGCCGCTCGAACTGACAACATACTTCTTATTGAAGACGAATTTACAACTGCAGGAGCAATAACACCACTATTAGTAGAAATATGAAATACTCGTAGAATTCCGCAATAATGGAAAGAGGGCTGAAGCATAATAATTCCAAAGAAAGGTGACCTAAAATACTGCAAAAACTGGCGAGGCATCTTCTTCCTCAATAGTACAATGAAAGTATTATAGCTCTGATCATCCTGGAACGAATTTCACCATAACTGTGAACAAATATATAAAAAAACGAACAGTGTGGTTTCAGACCTGGAAGAAACTGTACAGATCACATTAGATTAGTTCGAATAATCATCGAACGAATGGAACTCACCACTATATCCACTCACCAAAAGGCATACATTGGGATCTCATTAGAAAACTCAAAGATGTTGAATACGCAAATGATATATTTCTGCTAACACAAAAGCACGCCGACATGCATCAGAAACTACAGAAGCTAACAGACGTAGTTCAAGAAATTGGGCTCAAAATAAATATTACGAAGGCAAAAGCCCTGAGACTGAACACAGACATTGGTACACCACTCTGCATCAACAAAGAAACTATAGATGTCGAAAAAATCATATATACCTTGGTTGTGCTGTAGTCGGCATTCTCACAAACTGACTGCACTCTCATTCTCAAGAATAGGCGGCACGGAAGAAACCATCAACCAACGTGTCCTTCAACATGCTCCATAAGATCTGGAAGGCATCTGTCTTGTCAAAAAATACCAAGATACACATATTCAACGCCTGTGTAAAATCGGTAGGTACTGCTGTATGGGTGTGAAACGTGGATACATATACTTATTTCTGTACAAATGCCTGAGGCCGCTAGTCAAATGATTCGAGCCGAACACAATCACAAACACAGAACAACTGCGGCAAACCAGACAAGTCGACATTTAGAAGGAGATCGGGCAAAGTAAATGGCGATGGATAGGACACACACTCATAAAGTCAAGAAACCTTATATACTGCTGTATGGGGTTGTCGTTTGGTGGCCAGCGCTAAAAATTATAGCCAACCTTAAACTATAAATGAAAGTTCAAAGAACGGCCTGCTTGTGTATAAATGGGGCTCTCAGGAGCACACTTATGGATATTGCGGCTGAGCAGCTTGCATTTTCCACAGTGTAACAATAAAGAGCACTCATCTATCCTATGCAACAGGGGTATTCCGGAAGCTACCGACTACGCGATCCCTTTGCCATTTGTTGAGGTGAGATTCCAAACTGAGTTTCCCACCAGAGAGGACTGGGTGAACGAAACAGTTATGTACAATGAGGCGATAAGCTTCTTCACGGAAGGCTCAAAGGGATAGAGGGGTTGGCTGCGGGGTATTCTGTGAGGCACTAGGGGTCAATCTTTGCAGTGTTTCTCAAGCTGAACCTATCGCGATAATGGAAGTCATGGACTGGTTGAAGTATAATGTAATATCTACGAGAGATATTCGCATTTTTATGAACAGCCAGGCTGCTATTAAAACGGTATAATCATACTCCCTAACGTCGAAGATAACTCAGAACTGTCTGGCATCTTTAAATAAGATGAGTGATCAGTTCAACATTCGCTTGACGTGGGTGCCAGAGCACTTCAATATCGCAGGGAATGTAAAGGCAGATGAGCTGACCCGCAAGGATACAGCACGCCTATAATAACCTAAAGCAGGCGGGATATAAAGATACCGCTTGCTTCTTGTAAACTGCTGCTTCAGGAAGAAGCCATAAAAGAAACGAACGCCAGATGGTTTAACGCCAATTCGTGTGTAAAAACCAGGCAGATCTGGCCTGGACTTGACCGGTCCAGATCAGGCCAATTGATATTGCTCGTGGCCTGAAACATCTCGGAAAAACATGGGAGTACCTACTAAAAAGGGTAGTGTCAAATAAAATGGTCCAGTCTAGTAGACGCCCTATTCTCCTAAATGGAGATGACTAAAAAAAGTTTTAATTTTCAAAATTTCAAAAAAATTCTTATATTATCCACTTAAATCACAGAATCAACTCTCAATTTCCTAAATTACATAGCATCATTAATTCAGCCCCAGCTGAGCCCCAGATATATATGGAACACTCTATTTCACGGTTCGCTTTTTATTATATCGTTATCTCAGCTAAGTATCGATATGCCGCATATTGTATTTATGCATACTTGTGATAAAGTCGGGCCACTGTTACCATCAATTCCGAGCCATACAACATGTTATACGGTATCTCGTACTTACTGTATGCATAAAGACGATCTGCGGAATAGCAAGGGATGTATTATGGCTCAAAAAGAATGAGATGGATGTAACTATATCAGCTCTTGTTTTAACAAGATGGCGCCAAGATGGTGAAACAATCGAAGTTCTATCATTGCTTAATTTTCAGAAATGAATGCTCACTTGGCCACCAACATCATGCAAAATAACTCCTTTGGATTGATTTCATTAGGGTTATATTTGAAAATTAAAATGTATATCAATAATAAGAAATGTTGGCATATGCTGCTGATATTTACGGCAGCCACGAGAATGTCTTCTTTGTATTTTCTACGATCACTTCTGGCCATTTTCTTTACTTGTCGAGCCTTATCTTCATATTTCCTTCTAATTTCCGCCGTATTTAGATTGCATACTTGTATTTTCAGTTGACGGATTTCTTCAATTCTCTCCCATGTATCATCTTTAATCAACGGTTTTCTTAATCCACTTGTAGCAGTTTTCTCATTGGTTTCTATTATTTGTTCCCATTTTTCATCCATAGTGCTAGTTTCGTTATTAGGCGGTGGTCGCTGTGCACATCTGCTCCTCTTATATTGCTCTGACACCTTGTAAGGAGGGTAGAAACTTCTTAGTTACCAGTATATTTAGTGTGCTCGTAGAATTTATCTTTTGTTATGTCATCCGCTTCTTCAATGGGCGCATAGCACTGTATAATCATTGTGTTTCGTTTTTTCGAGTGCTACTTATTCGAGTAGTGCGTTCCGCCTTGTTCGTATGTGTCTGCTCTGCCAGAGAATATCATATAATTGTCTGTGCTGGTTGTTATAATCTCCATTATCCTTCCACCTTACTTCACTGAAGCCGCGAATTTCTATGTTGTATTGCTTCATTTCCTTCTCCACTTGTGCTGATCTTAATGTTTGCGTTAAAGTTATTATGTTCCATGTTTCCGATTCGTTTTCAGGTGCAATAGCCATTGGTCGATCTTTGTGTTGTTCGTTCTTGTAGTCTTCGTTTCTGTAATAGTTTTTGATTTCGGGGAAATGAGTGATTGGTTCATGGAATCCTATAGCCAAGTCTCAGGGCTGCTGAGTGAGGCATAACTGGCATGCCGGTGCGGAGAAGTTTCGTTATTTGTTAAATATTTATTTTCCTTCTATGCGATATTCCCAAGTCACCCAGCGATTTTTCTTGTATGGTTGCTTGACCGCTTTGATGAAGCTGCAGCCACCTTAAAGCCATGTGCAAGAGACCGGATTCAAATCCTATGAAGTCAAATCCGATCATTCCAATTAAAATGATAAAAAAATGACTTTTGTTCTCTTATCTTGGAGTTGAAATTATTTTATCTTTATAGTACGAATTTTGAATCCTATATCATGATTTGAATCTTGGGCCCTACTATGACTTTCGACAACGATTTTCGACGTTAGTAACTATTGTTTATCTTTTTCTTCCTTTGCCTACTATAGGAAAACGACCGTCGTCGAAAATCGTTGTCGAAAGTCATAGTAGGGCCCCTGGTTTCGTGTACACGACTAAACTTCGGCACTCGACCTACAAAAATCGTTTGTAAAACTAAAATTATTACTTTTCATTTTAATCTAAGAAAATGGAATGTCAAAAATTGATAAAATAAAATTTGTTTGATTAAAGTATCCTGAAAGCAACCATTTATTTTTTTGTCGCTTCTTGTTTTGAAATAATCACAAAATATTTAAAATATTCTGACAAAAACGCAGTCTCGAAAAAGCTAACGAGCTAGAACTATAAATTGAGAAAATTGGAGAAAAAAATTTTACTTCCTGTCATTAATAATAGCATTCTTAAATAAATTATTTATGGTTTTTCAAATAATTTGAACAAATCCAATTTGAGAATATGGATAGAAAATCGGCAAAACCAAAAAACTGTAAACCACCCTATATACATATATATGTACAAAAATAATCGCAAAATATTTCTAAAAAATTATACAAGTATACGAGTTTAATCGGAATCGGAGAATGTCCTTGGTCTAAAGTTTCGATTTCGAGTAATTTTCGAAATTACACATTCAAGGTGTAAGCTATTTATTGGATTCTGTTCAATATTCAATTTAACTAATATTAATATAGTGTCTGATAAATGTATACACTCTATTAATATTAGTTAAATTGTATATTGAAAAGTAAATTGCCCACAGTAGTAAATAATTATCTAACTAATTCTGTGTTAAATTTGGTGCCTATATAATTCACACGTGTGAAATTTATAAAAATTTAAATATTAAAAGCACTGGCGCGGTCCGTGGGATTAAGCAATAAATAATAAAACAGTAACAAAATTTTAGTCGACCTTGCCTATAGCACTCACATGGTAAAACACACGAATAATGGTCGAGCACTAATTCAAGACCATTTTTCGTGTGTTCTACTATGCAATTGTTGGGCAAGGCTCTCTAAAATTTGGTAAAGAAATTTTTTTTATTACTTATGTAAATCATCGCAACGCTATTTCTTCGTGAATGTTTATTTCAGTTATTCGGGTTAATGCGTCAGCATTACTACATTTTTGGTTCCTTCTTTGTATTTTATTACGTAATCAAATTCTATTAATTTTATCCTCCATCTAATTATAGTTAAAATGATGGATCATTTATTTTCATTAGCCACTCCAATGGTCGGTGTAAATATCAAAATTTGTACTGTAAAGCTACGAACAAAAGAGTTTGGTTGCTAGGCTGACAACCCTTTGTTTGTTGTATCATATTTTCGTTCTGTGTCGGAGAGAATCCGATTAGAGTATGCTATGGTTAGATCAGTATCGTCATTATATATACATATAAATATTTATATACCGGGTGTTTTTTTTAAACTGAGACGATCAAATATCTCGAAAAATAGCCACTCTACGGAAAAAATGTCCATAATCAAAATTTAATCATACCGCGGGGGAAATACATTAGTGCAAAAAAAAAAGTCCCCCCACCCCCGCTTTGTAGGTGGGGCGGGGGTAACTTTTAAACTAAGATAGGAAGCCATATTTTTTATTGCAGATACGGATTCTACGACTAAAAGTACGTATGATTTGAATAAAATATTTTGTTCGGTTCATGATAGATGGCGTTGCAATCGACGAAATTCAATTTTTTCAATTTCTCCTTCTTAGAACACACGCATTCGATTCTGCAATACGTTTGAAATAAAAAACATCACGTTTTCATTGGAAATACTCGAAATTCGTCATCAAAACAATTTATTCAGTTTTGTAAATCTAAATAAGTGTTCAAAATTAATTTCAAGTTTTATTATTAAATTTCAAAAATACAAAATTCAGGCCATCATTTTGAACACTTATTTAGATTTACAAAACTGAATAAATTGTTTTGATGACGAATTTCGAGTATTTCCAATGAAAACGTGATGTTTTTTATTTCAAACGTATTGCAGAATCGAATGCGTGTGTTCTAAGAAGGAGAAATTGAAAAAATTGAATTTCGTCGATTGCAACGCCATCTATCATGAACCGAACAAAATATTTTATTCAAATCATACGCACTTTTAGTCGTAGAATCCGTATCTGCAATAAAAAATATGTTTAAAACAGTTTAAAAAAAACACCCGGTATATAATATATATATATATATATATATATATATATATATATATATATATATATATATATATATATATATATATATATATATATATATATATATATGTATATATATATATATATATATATATATCCATCCGGAGGCATGGTGTCCAATTATTTTTAAATTCGGTGAGATGGTGAGACTAGATAAAAAAAAAATTATTTGACAAAAAACTCGATGATAGCTTTGTTTTTGTCGGAAACTCAAACGTTCACATTTTAAAATTCGTGTATCAGTGCTGGGATGTTCTATCATCACTTCGATTCGCTTCGATAGACTTTTGTGTCTCTTTTTTTACGAACAAAATTGTATTCTATTTCGCAATTTATATTGTGATCATAGCCTACTCGATTCTATTTCTATAAATTCATTCGATAAAATATCACCAATATTTTTATTTTCGATGGCAAGTGAAAAGAGGAGCAAGAGATAGTTTGGAAATTTATTCTAACAGGCTGAGACCGCAATAGATAAAACGTAATTCAAAAAACGCAATGGAGCACAATTTTGTTCGTAAAAAAGAGACACAAATGTCTATCGAAGCGAATCGAAGTGATGATAGAACATCCCAGCACTGAAGTATTTCTTGTCCGATTTTCACGTGTAATAGCCCGTTGGAAAAACATGTTTATTTACTTTCAAGTAAGCGTATTAAACTTTGGTGTTAATGTACAATATATCTTTAGTTTTAAATAGTATTTTGCTGAAAAATCAGCTACTCCCTCTTTTTTTTAATCGTAACGCACTTGAAAATACCTTTCCAATAAGCCATCTTACATGATGAGACTCAATGCGTTCGAGTTTTATAGAACAAAACGTCATAACAAAAGTTAAGGTGGAATTTAACAATTCAGTACAATTATTAATACTAAACTACAAAATTCATATTTTCGGAGTTACTTTTACAGTTTTATTCAATAAAGTTAATTTATTTACAAATCATGTTAATTTAAAATTATAAAAATTATCAGAATACCAGTTGTTACCATTGGGAATAAAGCAATGATTATCGAGAGTTCATCTGATGACTTTTACTGCATCAAATTTTTTTGCTAGTGATCGTGCCATCCCTCTGTACTCTTGATTTGTACAAACTCTAAAAGTATTTGTGATTCATTTTTGTAGCCCAAAGTTGTTGTGCTGCGTATCAGCGTAGGGTCACTGAAGGCTGGCTTTCCTGGCATTTTGTTTGAAGGCCCCCGCAATTCCGTCGCAAGGACATTTTCCGTGAGGTGTTGCAAAGAAGTGCCATTCCGTATCAAAACCATGACTTGCCTTGTATTGACACAGTTGGTAAAAGTTCGTTTTGTTTTTGTACTGCCCGTCAGCTCCATCGGAAAAAAATATTAGTTTCTGTATGGTGGTAAATCGTTCAGGTAAATTAAATAGCTCCTGATGAAACTGATACACCGCTTCGTAGTTGTGTTTCAAGCTCTCTGCGATTATTAGAACACTTTGGTGGTGCAAGACGCCACTCTCATCCTTGTAATACACAGCAAACGGATGATTTGTGAATTGGCCCAGTGCCAGCCTTGGACATCATCCTATACAGAAAAGCAAAACTAGTAATAATGAATAATAATAAAAAATAAACAAATTTGGGCAAAAACATAAATTGAAATGCAAATTATACATACTTGAACGACAAAGGAGAAATTATCGGAGAAATTGGAGATTACAATGAACTCATTTTGTTGCAATAGTTGTTTCTGCATAGCTAGATATTCCTTAAAAATTGGAAATAACTGTTTAATTAACTAATGTAACAAATTTCATTAAATTTTATTCTTACCATTTTGATTAATCGACTGTTTGTAAGACACAATGTTTAGATCATTATCTTCCATAAGGTGACTAAGGTGTTCCTCCATTTTTAATATTAATTTTTGCAAATATTTATAAAACAACCCGTGTTTGAGAATTCTCACAACATTATCTTGAAGAGATCCCGATATGTATCGACACCGATTATCCTCTTCATTGGTATATTGGTAAATATCAGTTTAACATTCTGATGATAATAGTAAACACAAACAGAATGTGTTCCGTGGTGGTCGAGTGCCAAAAGACATTCAGCCGGTCTTAACAATGCAAATTTCGAAAATCAAATTTTGTGACCAATATTTTGTTGTTAAATAGCGCGTACTTCTGTGAGATTCATGAGGATTAGTCGCCGTTGTTTTGAAATTTTCACATTATTCTCATCGACAGTCACATATTCTCTTTTTCTAGCACACACACAACTGATATCGTCGCTCACATAGAATTCTTTCACAAGCTCTATAATCTCAGGATTGATGACATTTGTGCCAACGCGCTCTAAGTGATTGAACATGATTCCATTTTCGTCCACAAGTAAGAACTGACAGAACTTTTATTTTAAATTCTTTATCGGTGGCTTCAGCAAATTTAACTTTTAACTGGTTTATCATCTCATTTTCACTACCATAGTTGTTTCAGTCTGAGGTTTTAGTTAACTGTCTGCCGGTTTTATGTTGTTACATGGTCAATACCATATTGAACGAAGCCATAAAAACTCTATGACTAAAGGGAAAGTTTAGTTTATAATTGGTAACCATATACTGAAATCTTGCATATCGCCATAATTTGTTATGACGTTTTGTTCTATAAAACCCGAACGCGTACTCAACATATATCGTGTAAGATGCTTTATTGGAAAGATATTTTGTGCTTTACGATAAAAAATAAAATAAAAATAAAACGGGGAGTAGTTCGATTTTTCAGCAAAATACTATTTAAAACTGAGATTTAAGTTTAATACGCTTCCTCGAAAGTATGTAAAATTGTCTTTCCAGCGATCTATTACACGTGAAAATCGGACAAGAAATACTTAAGATACACGAATTGAAAGATGTCAACATTTGAGTCTCCAACAAAAAATATTTTTTTTTATACAGACTAACTCATCTCCCCGAATTTCAAAATAATTGGACACTTTGCCACCGTAAATGTCTTTTTTTTGTCTGATTTCGCATGGAATGGCTGTATATATGTATAAATATATATGTAAATGTCAGAAGAATGTTCTTTCTATGCAGAAGAGGTGAAAATAAGGATGCTAGGAGAAGTAGTTTACACTTCTTATTTTTTGTCTTTGATAATTTTACCAAGCTGAGTGATTTATTTATGAAATGAGTATATTTCCCGCAGGGTAAAAGCAATATGAAAATACGCTTAACTGTAGTGAACTATTTTCTCATAAAAAAACATAAGTGTTTTATTGTCAAATGAAATGCATCGCACATCAGAAACCTAACCGTTATCAAACTAACTATAGATGACTAATACTTTTTTGGTGTAACCGCATAGACATTATAGAACAGCATGTTATCAATCAATTCAATAAATAAAATACTCCAAACCTAATTAGACATATATTTCCGAGTTTTATTAAAAATTAGAGCAAATCACTGAAAACGAAAACACGAGCAATAATAAAATGTGTCAAGGTACAAATTGCCTACCAAAACAAATAAGTACGATAACTATTACATAATGTATCTATATAAAAAATCTGTTGAACGAGTTTCATCCATCACAAAAAAAAAACAAATGGTTAAGCTAATAATTCTGACAAAACCTAGACAACATCCTATTTGTATATATGTGGCAGCCAATCTTACACATATGAAACGCAATGATTACCGCATGTGAACTCAACAATCATATAAACATAACAATATACTTGTCAACGGATTTTTAATGAAACAAATCAATCTAAATCATATGTCAAATCGTTAATGTTTATTTATTGTAACATGAAAAAACAAATACAACTACTACTACTTACCGTTAAAGCATATTTATCAATCAACATTTTTATATTTTTCAAAAATATTATCAACATAATTTTTACTATAGTCTCCGACTCAATGAAAACAAAACCCGAAAAAAGTGTCTCAAGAATTTCTCTTCCGTATATATGTCTACGTACGTATGTCTATATGTATGTAGTATACTCGTACACCAACCTTAATTATTACAGTTTTGTTATTCTTAATTAATTCATATTCATTCATTTGTTTATTTAAATTTTTTTTCTGTCTTGTTATCTTTCGAAACTAAATCGATATTAAACCACGAATAAATAAAATAAAATAAAAAAACATCATGATTATATCATTTAGGTAATATTAAGATATTTTTATTAAGAAAAAAACAAAAAATGTTAGAAATTTTTTTTTTCCAACGTTCTCTAACTTTGGCGCCACCAATTTGAAGAAAAAATAATACACTCGATATACATATTATGTATGTATGTATGTATGTATGTACATAAGAAACCAACAATGCGCGGTTGAAATAATAAACAAAATTGTTTTTTGTCGATCAATTTTGTATACAATTTTTTTTTTTTTAATTTCTAATCTTCGATCGCGATCAAAATGTGTGTGGAAATGTTTTTTCAAATAACATTTACATATGTACATATATACCTACATATTGATATGTAGATTCTATTTTCATTTATGTCTGAGAACGAATAATTTTTGAAGAGGAAATTGTAATAAAGGAAAGAAAATACACGTTCGTTTATTTTGTTTTGGGAGAAAATTGGGAAAACAAATTTAATGAATTTATATACCCAGTGTGTGGGTGGGAGAAATATATTTCGTTTACTTTTCAATTTTAAATTTTAATACTGCATTCAATAAATTTAAAATTTTATTGAATTACAGCACTATTATATAAATAATCATTTGGGCGATATCCGATTAATGAAATTTAAATATATTAAGTACCGGAAGAATTTTATTAAAATAAACAAATAATTCAAAAAAAACTAAACTAACTAGCTAAACTAAAGAACATTCTAATTATTAATTCAATCGATAGAAATAAATTACCATTAATTATCGCAATGTTTGGTAAAGTCGCCAATATTTTATGGTGTTGATCATAAACCGTCAGTAATTGTTAATATACTGAATTAAAAGTTTTAGAAAACGAAAGCAAATCTAAGAATAAAAATCGCATGGTTTGATTACAGATATGAAGGAAACGAATTTAACACGGAAAAAGCTACAGTTACCCCATACACAAAATTAACAGAGACATTGAACAATATATCCATTACTGAATTATTTTTACATAACCATAAGTATTCATCTTTAGTTTTCATTTCATTTCAGTTCTTTGCAGGCGACGATGGCTCCACGGCGTACATTCGACTTGGTTTCTTCAGATTGTCTAAGATAGTATTAAAACCAAGCTCAGAATCGAAACCGTTGGAGCCAAATTGTTGACTTAGTAAGGGGCAAGTAATGGCCTTTGAAAATTGTAGTAATAATAAATGGCTTTCCCGCTGAAAAATTCACCTTTCATACTGTTTTGTAAGACGCTGTTCAGGAACTTCAGCAAAGAATCATTTCAGAATCCCCTTTTTATCCCACTTAGCTAGTTTCACGATACTCGGCCAATGAATGGCCTAGTTCTGTTCCAATTGGCCATATTCCAGAACATCGTTCAAAAATCATTTTGGAGTCCCATTTCCTTCCCATCCAACATATCGAATTTAATCATATAATCGGCCAAGGAATAGCCCAGTTTCGTTCAAACTGGCCATATTCCAGATCTTCATCCAAAAATCAAGGAAACTCCTAGTTCTGTTCCTGTTAGGCATATTTTAGAAGCTCACCTAAAAATCATATTAGAATAAAATTACCATCCATTTATTTCGTGTATATGCTAATACTCGTAATAAAGCAAAATATTATTTAAAAAAAATTTACATACTTTTTAACAAATTTAAATTAAAATTAAAGATTGTTTAGAAAAATTACAAGCAGGAAGTAATGATATTTAAAACGCTTGTTCCTATTCGCATGCTTCTGTATTCTATTAAAGGCATGGAAAATAAATAAATACCTCTCGTAATCTCTTTATAACGGTGGAACAGTATAGACAAGCTCGCAGAACAATCGAAAAAAATGGCTCATAAAAAATCAGACAAAAACATTTAACCTTCATAAAAAATAATCCGGGGAACTTTAACTATGACCGTGCCATAAAATTTAACATACCGAGTCATTAAAAAGCCAAATCGTTGAGATAACCAACACTTGTTCGATAAAATATGTGCCAGACTGATGACAAAATTTTCACAAAAGTTAGTGGATGTGTTTTGAAGGATGACGAAACGTACATGAAATTGGTTTTGAAACACTTCAAGTTAGATACAATTCCAAAACACTGATATAAAATACTGCCAAGAATAAATCCACTTATAATGTTAAAATTTATTCTTCATAAGAGTGTTAAATTATTTAAAATCTATAGAAATCATAATAATTTTTTAAAACTTTGAAACAAACCTTTTTAAAAAAATGTTGAAAATGTTTAATTTATAAAAAGTTAATTTTAAAACGTAAAATGTTAAACGCTTATAATGTTAAATTTTATTTTCAGTAAAAATGTAACCAGTTAAAATTTATTTTTAATAAAACTATTAAATAATTTAACATTTATAGAAATAATAATATTGTTTAATAACTTAAGATTGTCTTAAACTAACAAAATTCTCTAAACTTAAAATTCAAATTTAATTAAACAAACTGTTAGTATGGGAAATAAAATTTAATTTAAATAGATTGAAAAAATGCATTCGCCTATAAAGTTAAATTTTTATTTTAATAAAATTGTTAAATTATTTAAATTCTATAGATATAACAATAATTTAAAAATATTTAAAAACAAATCTAAATACAAAAACTGTAAATTGTGGAAAATAAAATTTCTTTAAAATGTAAATTAAATAGATTGAAACCGTTAAATATAATTATTTATTAAAATATAACGTTATATTAAAAATTCTTAAGTTTGTATATAAACTTAAAATCTCAAAATTCCCTAAATTTAAATATCAAATTTAACTACAAAAATTGTAAATATGGGATATAAAGTCTCTTTAAAAATAAAATAAAATATTTAATAATCCTTAAATAAATTATATTTAAAATTCTCAAAAAATTAAATTGTAAAACCGATGTAAAAATTTGTTTAAAAATTTTGAAAGTGTTAAATTTATGAAAAGTTAATTTAAAAACGAAAAATCTTAAAAGCTTATAAAGTTTAAATTTATTTTTGGATAAAATTGTATCCGCGTATAATATTAAATTTTTATTTTTAATAAAAAATTTTTAATATTTTAAATCTATAGAAATAATAATAATTTTCAAAAACTTAAGATTGCATATAAACTTAAACTTACAAAATTCTCTAATTTAATTACATAAACTATAAATTTGGGAAATAGGGGGAACAACGAAATGTCATATCGATTAGACGTGCGTTTTTGGTCTCCTACATTAACAAAAAATTTTAAATGGTTTTGGGCGGAATTAATTAGTGTGGTTCGTGTTAATATTTAATTAAAGTGTTGTTCTTTCAGTTTGTTAAATTATTTAACAATAAAAGTGTCAAATTAACGAACGGAATTGCAAATAAGACGTTGCATTTATCAAAAGTGCTTATGTACTCCATATTTGTGCGTACATAATTACAAAAAAAAAGAAACAAAACAAAACGAAAAAAACAAAACTCGAAAAAAAGAGACAAATATACTGTGAATAATTGTTACTGGAAGATTAATGTATGTGTATATGACTTTCTAAATGAGTATTATTTTTTGAAGTGGTGTCAAATTGGAAAAGGAATCTGGTAAATGTCTCAGATAAAACGTAAGTAGAAACGTTTTTGGTGCCAAGATAGGATAATTCGGTAAGTTTAAGTAAGTTAAATTGTCTGTTAAGTTAGGTTAGATATCAAAACAAAACATTTCCATTTATGTTTTACGCGTATACGGGAAAATGTGTTCCAATTGGAATTGTTTTTAAATTGAATTAAATTTACAGTGACAAGCCACAAATAGTATCAATTGATACGGATATCAGTATCTAGATGGTGCGTCAGGTGGAATGAATTAGTCTAATTTTGTACATAATATATATTTTTATTTTATTTTCTTTCTTATTAAGTAATCAATAATGATATTTACTTTAGGTGATGATTCCTAATTCGAGTGCTATATTTTACGACTTTTAATACATTTTATTTTAGTGTGTTAAACAGAAAAAAGTTAAAATTTTATTATATGTAAATGTATAAATATGAATTTAAATTAAATTGTAGTAATATAGAAGTCAAATATTCAACAAGATTTGCTGAAATTATTTATTTAAAACCGAAGAACTGTTTCAAAAGGTTTGAACCCTCCTAGATTTATATATCTTGTGTTTCTTATATATCTTATATTCTTGTATTTCTTTCTTTTAAGGACTATTCTTGGTTGTATTTATTTTATATTTTATTTTATTAATTTTATTTCATCTAGTATTGCCGCATTTATATGGCGTTTTAATGAATTAGATTTAAATTAATGAATTGCAGTTAAGCATGCAGAATATAATAAATTGAAACTAATTTTAATTATTTTCAGAAGCATTATTTCAAGTCACATCCAGTGAACTAGTAAAGTTTATTGCAGAGTGCAGTTTTTGTTTTAAAATGGCGGCATTGTTTACACTAATTATTATTCATTACAGGTCTACCATAGATCAAATATGAAATTAATAATAATAAATTGAACTAAATTGAAGTTTCTCTGCCACTTAAATTTTAATTAATTAATTATAGCTTTGAATTCAGAATATAATAAATTGGAACTAATTTGGAATGATTTTCAGAAGTATCTCATAATTTTGATCCAGTAAACTAATACATTTTATTACAGAGCTCAGTTTTGCTATCAAAAATAATTACAAATTGATCTAAATTTCAGAATCTAGGCTAGTGAATATTAAAAGTAAAATAATTAATTAAATATTGGATTACAGAATAAAATAATTCGCAATTAATTTAACTTGAATTTTCAGGAGTAAATCTCATAAGTATGATCCAGCAAACTAATAAATTTTATTTTAGAGTCCAGTGTTACTGTTAAAAATTATAACAGAAGATTGAGTTGGGAAGAGGTACTAATCGAATAATTATTCATTACAGGGACTAGCACAGCTCAAACATACGGAATAAATAATTACAAATTGATCTAAATTTCACAATCTAGGCTAGTTAATCTTAAAAGTAAAATAATTAATTAAATATTGGATTACAGAATAAAATAATTCGTAACTAATTTAAATTGAATTTTCAGGAATAAATCTCATAAGTATGATCCAGCAAACTAAGAAACTAATAAATTTTATTTCAGATTCCAATGTTACTGCTAAAAAAGAGCGGGTTGGGAAAAGAGGTACTAATCTAATAATCATTCATTACAGGGTCTATCACAGCTCCAATATATGGAATTAACATTAACAAATTGATCTAAATTACAGGATCTCTGCCAGTTAAACTTAATAGTAAATTAACAAATTAAATATTGGATTGCAGAACAAAACAAATCACAACTAATTTGAATTGAATTTTCAGGAGAATCTAATAAGCGTGACCCGCCAGCAAACTAATAAATTTGATTTCAGAGCCCAGCGACGCTGAAAAATTATATAAGTAGATTAGAATTGTATTGTCCTGTGTTACTAACTATTGGCTATACCAGGTGTCTGTAACCGAGTCAATTTCTATCATTCTAACTGAACCTATCCAAATCCTCTTTATGTTATGTGAAAACGGGTGTTCGGTGAGGCCCGGCCATCTCCGGGAGATCCTGCTTAATGCTTGGTCGAACATTCCAATCAAATCAAATCAAATCAAATCAAATAAACTATAAATTTGGGAAATAAGATCTCTTAAAATTTAAATTAAATAGGTTGAAACCTTTATATATAATAATTCTCAAAAAAATTATATTTAAAATTCTCAAAAATGTAAATTGTAAAACCCAAGAAATTCTTATACGTGTTTTAAAAAATTTGAAAGTGTTAATTTATGAAAAGTTAATTTATAAACGTAAAATGTTTAAAGCGGATACTGTTAAAATATATTTTTAATAAAAATGTTAAAATATTTAAAGTCTATAGAAATAAAAATAATTTTTAAAAACTTTTTTTTATAAAATTAAACTTACAAAATTCTCTTAATTTAAAAATCAAATTTAAGTATAAAAACTAAGTATGGGAAATAAAATCTCTTCGTCTTAAAACAATTATAATTAAAATTCTCAAAAAATTAAATTGTGCAACCCACCTTGAAACTGTTTAAATTTATTTTTATTAAAAATGTATCTGCTTATAATATTAAATTTTTATTTTTAATAAAAATGTCAAATTGTTTAAAATCTATAGAAATAACAATAAGTTTGCCTAAGTTATTAAGGTTTGTATATAAACTTAAACATACAAAGTTCTCTAAATTTAAATTCAAATTTAACTACAAAAACTGTAAATTTGGGAAATAAAATCTCTTTAAAATTAAAATTAAATAGTTAAAATTAATTTTTAATAAAGATGTATTCGTTTATAATGTTAAATTTTATTTTTAATAAAATTTTATTTATTTAAAATCTATAGAAATAACAATAATTTTTAAAAACATAAGTTTGAATATAAACTTAAACTTTCAAAATTCTTTAAATTTAAAAATCAAATTTAACTACAAAAACTGTAAATATGGCAAATACAATTTCTTTAAAATTAATTTTAAATAGATTGAATCCTTTAAATCTAATAGATCTTAAAAAATTATATTTAAAATTATACGTGTTTTAAAAAAATGTTAAATTTATGGAAAATTTATTTAAAAAAGTAAAATGTTAAAAGCTTATAATGTTAAAATTTATTTTTAGTAAAAATGTATCCGCTTATCATGTTAAACTTTTAATTCAATAAAAAAATTTTAATATTTAAAATCTATAGAAATAACAATAATTTTTAAAAACTTAGTTTTTGTATAAACTTAAACTTACAAAATTCTCTAAATTTAAAAATCAAATTTAATTTCAATAACTGTACAGTTTCAACAGTTGGGGAATATAATCTCTTTAAAATTTAAGTTAAACAGGTTGAAACCCTTAAATCTAATAATTCTGAAAAAAATTATATATAAAATTTCCCAAAAATTAAATTGTAAAACTTGAGGTGTTCTTATAGGGTGTTTTAAAAATTTTGAAATTATTAAATTTAAGAAATTAAGTAAAATTTTAAAAGATTATAATGTTAAAATTATTTTTAATAAATGTATGCGCAAAACATTATAAATGTTAAATTTTTATATTTAATAAAAATGCTAATTTATTTATTAAAAAATTTAAGTTTGTATATAAACTTACAAAATTCTCTAAATTTAAAAATCAAATTTCACGACAAAAACTGTTGATTTGGGAAATAAAATCTCTTAAAATTTAAATTAAATAGATATAAACCTTTAAATTTAATAATTCTTAAAACAATTATATTTAAAAATATATAAAAATTAAATTGTAAAACCCAAGGTGTTCTTATACGTGTTTTAAAAAGTTTGAAAGTGTTAATTTATGAAAAGTTAATTTATAAACGTAAAATGTTAAAATCTGATACTGTTAAAATTTATTATTAATAAAATTGGATATAATGTTAAACTATTTAAAATCTCTAGAAATAACAATAAGTTTTAATAACTTAAGTTTGTCTTTAAACTTAAACAAACAAAATTCTCTAAATTTACAAATCAAATTTAATTTCAAAAACTGTACTGTTGGAGAATAAAATCTCCTTAAAATTAAAATTAAATAGGTTGAAACCTTTAAATCTAATAATTCTCAACAAATCAACAAACCGCAGGAAAATAATTCTTAGAGCTACGTCACTATTTGATTTAAATTTTGTTATTTATGGTTGTTGTGTCAAATGAATTACATTTATTAACATAAACAAATGTTTTAATAACTAACCGCAATGATGGAAATTTTCACTGAACAAAAAATACAATGGAATTAACTGGGTTCTTTTATAACTAAAAAAATAGATTTCATATTCAGAAATAATTTGTTTTAATTAAAATATTTTTCAATTTGAGAAATTTTTCTTTTAATGAGAAGTATGATTCTTAAATTAATAAATAATTTGTTTGGGAAAAGAAACATTTTAGTTGAATAACGTAAATGCTACGAGTAGAATAAAAAATTTAAGGATAATATTAAATGCAATAAATAAAACATCATATTACATTAAATTAAGAAACCTATATAAGTTAATGTTAATTGGCGGATTTTTTAAAGTTAAATATTTATCCGACTTTTAATATTTTGATTTTATTTTACTAACTGTATTGTTAATATTCCATCCGAATCAAAAAAGTGAATAACCGAAAGTCGATAGTTTTCAGCCAAAAAATGTCGTTAAAATAGATTTAAAAATTTAAAGGTTTTTTGTGATTTTCGTTTTACGATCGCATGTGTTGTCTGGGTTGTAGTAAATCTTATCGTAGTAACAAACTTGCCAAGATTTTTAATTGTAAAGTTTATCCAGACAATTTTATCTGAACTCTTTAAATTTAAACTTTTCATTTAATAAAATGTTGTAAATTTTATAAATTTGAAAATATTTTAATATTTAATATCATAATTTTAAATTCTAAAAGTATACAAATCGTTTCAATTTTGAATTTAGTAATATTGTTCTATATAAATTTAGAAAGTTTAATTCATAAAAATTTTATATTCCGTAACATATAAATCTTTCTATTTTGCGATTCTGTTAAAATTTTGAAATATCTTAAAACTAAAATTTAAAATAAAATCCGTGGAATAAATCCGCTTTTCATGTTAAAATTTATTATTAATAAAAGTGTTAAATTATTTAAAATCTATAGAAATTATAATAATTTTTAATTTAAATAATTTTTTTTTTTAGGTTAATTTTAAAACGTTAACTGTTAAATTATTTAAAATCTATAGCAATATAATAAACGTGTATAAACGTAAACTAACGATATTCTCTAAATTTAAAATTCAAATTTAACTACAAAATCTGTAAGTATGGGAAATAAAATCTCTTTCAAATTTAAATTAAATAGATTGAAACCTTTAAATCTAATAATTCTTAAAATATTAAATATAATTTAATTTCGCTAAAAATTGTTCTTATACGTGTTTTAAAAATTTTGAAAGTGTTAAATTTATGAAAAGTTAATTTAGAAACGTAAAATGTTAAAGCTTATAATGTTAAAATTTATTTTTAATAAAATGTACCCGCTTATAAACTGAAATTTTTAGTTTTAATAAAAATGTTAAATTTTTGGTTTGTATATAAACTTAAACTTACAAAATTCTTTAAATTTAAAAATCAAATCTAAATACAAAAACTGCAAATTTGAAAAATAAAATTAAAATTAAATAGATTGAAACCTTTAAATCAAATAATTCTTAAAAAAGTTATACTTAAAATTTTCAAAAAATTAAATTGTAAAACTCAAGTTAATGCGTGTTTAAAAAAATTAATTAAGTGTTAAATTTATGAAAAGTAAATTTAAAAAAACTTATAAGTTAACATTTATTTTTAACAAAAATGCATCCGCTTATAATGTTAAATTTTGATTTTTAATAAAAATGTTAAATTATTTAAATTATATGGAAATAACAATTAATTTTAAACAATAATTGTAACACATTTTTAAAGAAAAATTAAATTGTATAACCCAAGGTATTCTTACAGGTGTTTTAAAAATTTTGAAAATGTTAAATTAATGAAAAGTTAATTTAAAAACATAAAATGTTAAAAGCTTATATTGTTGAATAAAAAGATTTTTTATTTGTAAAAATATCACATAAAAAAAAAAAAAATTTCGGTTATTTTTTCAAATAAAATCTAAATTATTATGTTCAATGAAAATTTTTTAATTATTTAAAATATATAGAAATGTCAATAATTTTTAAAAACTTAAGTTTGTATATAATCTCTACAAAACGCTCTAAATATAAAAATCAAATTTAACTGCAAAAACTGTAAATTTGGGAAATAAAATCTCCCAATAAAAAATAGATTGAAACATTCAAATCTAATAATCCTTAATAAAATTATATTTAAAATTCTCAAAAAATTAAATTGTACAGCCCAAGGTACTGAAATTGTTTAAATTTATTTTTAATAAAAATGTATTTGCAATGTTAAATGTTTGTTAAATTTTTATTTTTAATACAAATGTTAAATTATTTAGGGGCTATAGGAATAATAATAATTTTTCAAACCTTAATTTTTATATAAACTTAAACATACAAAATTCTCTAAACTTAAAATTCAAATTTAACTACAAAAACCGAAAATTTGAGAAATAAAATCTCTATAAAATTTAAATAAATAAGTTAAAACCTTTAAATCTAATAATTCTCAAAAAAATATATTTAAAATTCTGTAAAGTTTAAATTGTAAAACCCAATACGTGTTTTAAAAAATTTGAAAGTGTTAATTTAAGAAAAGATAATTTATAAACGTAAAATGTTCAAAGCTGATACTGTTAAAATTTATTTTTAATAAAAATATATCCGCTTATATAATTTTAAATTGTTTCAATGAAAATTTTTTTATTATTTAAAATCTATAGAAATAACATTAATTTTTAGAAACTTAAAGTCGTAAATAAACTTAACCTTACAAAATTTATATTTAAAATTATCAAAAAATTAAATTGTAAAACCCTAAGGTGCTGATACTGTTTAAATTTATTTTTAATAAAAATGTATCAGCTTATAATGTTAAATTTTTATTTTTAATAAAAATGTTAAATTATTTAAAATCTATAGAAATAATAATAAGTTTAACTCAAATACTTAAGTTTTTATATAAAATTACTCTTACAAAATCCTCTTAGTTTAAAAATCAAATTTAACTACAAAAACTAAATATGAGGAATAAAGTCTCTTAAAATTTAAATTAAATAGGTTGAAACCATTAAATCTAATAGTTTTAAAAATAATATTATTTATAATTCTCTAAAATTTAAATTGTAAAACCCAAGGTGAACACCGTTTTATATATTTTAAAAATTTTGAAAGTGTTAAATTTACGTCTTAAAATAGTTTATAATAAAAAAAATTCTTTAAATTAATTAAATGTCTGTACATTTATGTAAATGAAATTTATTTAAAGATGCAAATGGTTTAAAAAAAGTGTAAATTCGGTTTAAAATGTTATTATTTATTACATTTTAACAGTTAAGAAATCATTAAAATAAGTCCTATAAAATTATTAAAACTTATTTTTAAAGAATTAAAATTTCTATCAATTTTGAAATTCTAAAAGGTCATAAAGAATTTGTAAATCAGTCCAAAATTAATTTTAAATTTGTGACTAAATTTAAAATTATAACTAAATTTGTTTGTTAGTCAGCAAAATTTCTATAATTTATAATTTATATCGAAATAACACCGACCAAATTTAAATAATTTCACTTTCCTACTTGAATAATTAAATAAATTCATTGAGATAATAAAAAATTTAATGGAATGACAGAAACAATTTGTATAACACATCGCCAAATTATTTTTATTATGTACACATATACGTATGTACATATGTATATACATGTCACCCACTCAGCTATATTTCAGTCATGCGATATTTTTATCCGAATTCTAATATGTATACTTCAATAATTTTGTTGTTTATCTTCATATCGAAAGATCAATTACATACATATACATATATGTATGTATATAAATGACCTGCAAACATAAAATTCATTAAATTTATCTCGATTGTTAGATAACTCTGCGCTATATAGCTATAGTGTATACATATATATTCAAAAGTATATTTATTCAATGTAGGTGGTTTATATGCGCTGTAACACTTATAAATATTTTTTAACGAATTTTATTTGGTTATTTATTTGAAAACAATAAAATTATTTATTTATATTGGAAATAATTAATGATCCATTGCGCGCAGACACAATTATAGTTACATAAAATTTATTATTATTTGTATTATATAAACAATGAAATAATAATTTTTTTTTGTATTAAATAATGCCCGTCTGTGTGTGTGTGTATATATCGAATTATAAAAAGCAAGTATAACTTATGTTGATTAGTAATCATACACTAAAAAATTGTTTAAGTCTTATTGTTTTACGATTTTATTTTATGATTAAATATTCCATTACTATAACATGGGGGGGCTTCTTTCAATAAAATGTATTTTACAATAAATATTATTTACGGTTCAATGTGTGAAATTTATTGATGAATCTTCTAAATATCTTAGCTCGATGTGTAAATAAAATCAAAAATTAATACATCAACCATATATATACCATTCTATATATACTAAATAAGTTACTATTATCTTTCTCACATACAGGTTTAAGATCAATATATTTTAGAATTAATAGTTAAATCTAAATTATTAGACACAATAATGTATATATATAACAGTAATAGAGCAATTTAATTTTATTATCAACAAGCTGTAAATTTAAACCGTAGACCGTGTTATAGTAAAACGATATAGTTGGGCAGTAAATTATGTGTTGTTATATATACATATATACTTATAATAATAAACTATATTTAGAGACCAGCGGTATATATGTATGTATACATGATTTAAAATGTGATGCAGATCGTTTTAATCAAGCCTGTTAATATTGTTAAATATAAATTGGTTTAGACGACGCCTTAATAATGATTAGTGGCCAACATTGGAATCAGACCAAATTTATTAAAATTATAGTATTTTGAATTTAAATTGCCGGTATATATATATAGAACTTTGTGCCGAATGATCAAATCGCATATAATAGTTTTGGCGGGTTTACGATTATTATCCAATTAACTTCGAAAAAATAACATTCTTTTCTAAAAGTGTATTCATTACCGACTTCTTGTGGTTTTTGTACACACTCTTTTTTTTATAGCCAAATTAAGTTCAACATTAAGAGACATTCCAACATCGTTACTCATATTTGTTATGTTAATTTCACTATCCATCAAACATTCTGATTCTGATTCTATTTGAAAATTAAGCATTTCTGTTTTTGACGAATATGGCATAGGAACTCCCGGTTGAGTGGTTGATTTCTTTTTTGGACACTTCGCCAAAGAAATTAAATTAATATTTCTACGTTCTAGCACCCGATTTTCTAATGAATCGGATATAATTTTGTCAATTTCCGTATTTAGCTGGTCAATTTTATTCAACATAAATGTGATTATGCGGTTTCGGCCGTTATTATTGTAGCGTCTTTTCGTCCCAATGCGGATTAACCCCATACATTTATAAATTCCAAATCCGAATTATACAAATTCAGATTCAGAATCTATTTTGATCAGTGTTATCAAATTTGACGGTATCGCTTATTGAATCGGTTTGTTCATTTTTTATTTTTGTAGCAAAATTGACAATCTGTTTCATCACAGTATTTTCGCATCTGGGGTACCTATAACCTCGACCATTTATTGATTTAGTAGTGATCATAGTTTGAAAATCTGATACAGCAAACCATGCCCTTATACTGGCCTGACTGTTAAAAAATATAATTACAACGAGCTTTTGAGAAAGGTGCCCTAATGAGTGCGTTTTGTATGGAAAACGCAACTTTTTCATGTAATTAATTTTGAAATTTATTCACTGCTATGAATTATACATTTCTTGATTTACATCTAATTTTAATTATCCACCGATCAAATGAATCTATAAATTAGTCAAATAATTAAATATAAATGGTACCTTTCACATATTTTTAGTGACATTTCTAATTTTTATTGTGCTGCAGATTTATCATATTAATACACCTTTTGCTGAAAATATCAAAGTTCAGCTATGACTTGTTTTTGTCATTGTAAGTTCAAAAATGTATATCGTTGAAAATTATATCAATTTTTTTTGTAGATATGAACGACATAGATTATTCAGAGTAATCATGTATTTTATTCAAAATGAAATTTTTTTGCCTAATTTATGTGATATAAAAATTATAGTTCCTAAAAAAAAAATAATTCGTCATATAATTGAAAAGACGACATTGACAATCAAACCAACATTTTAATCACGAAAATTATCATAAAGATACAATTTGTATTTAATTTGTTTCTAATTAAGATTTACCGAGCAAATAGCGCAATGGCTAAAGCTGCAACGTTTGGATCACCTCCCGAGGTGGGTTCTCGAATCCCAACAAAGGCGGGATGTAAAAAGGATTTTTATAAATGCGGGATGTAAAAAGGAGGATGTATGACCCTCTGTTGGAATATAGAACTCATGGGCCGACCCATCGTTCATGTTAGTACTAGGCTAGCATGGAGCTATGCAGTGTGCAAATGGCCAATTAAAAGACGGACCTGTAGCCGTGTACAAAATAGGGATACTGTTTAGCTTTCAAAGGACAATAAATTCACTAGTATCTATATCTAATTAATTATTGATTATTGATTTGCTTAAATCATGGCATGTGAACTTAAAACTGTGTGCAGTTCAATATATAAATATCAACAAATTTTGAAAGCAGCTTCATTTTATGGCCGAAAAAGTCAATTTTCATATAAAAGACCCATAGTAGTTTAAGTGACCTCCTATATGTCAATCTTTTACCAAATTTTTGAATAACTTTTTCGCATATAATGATGGTATACAATCAGTGATATTTGGAAACCCCATAAGAAGAAGTCCAATGGCGTTAAATCGCATGATCTTGGTGGCCAGTTCACGTCTGCTTTTCGAGGAGTTATTCGATTATTAAATGTGGCATGTTTCACCATCCTGTTGAAACCACATACTCTGCACATCAATACCTTCCAAATTGACTCCACAAAAAGTTTCTAATCATCTCTCGATATCGATCTTCATTCACAGTAATTACATTGCAATTTTGAATTACGCCACCACTCCAAAATCCACACCATTCAGTAACTTTTTTTGGTTTCATTGTCTTTTCAAACAATTGTCTAGAATTTTCATCAGCCCAAATGCGGCAGTTTTGTTGGTTGTCATAGCCGCCAATTTCAAAATGAGCTTCATCGATGAAGATAATTTTCTTGAAAAATTCTCATTTTATTCTAGTTTTTCTATGGCCAAAGTTTTGATAGTTAAAAACACGTTGTTTAACCGTATAGCGATCCATTTTAATTAACCGGAATGGTTGTACTTGTCATCTGTCAAATAACATATGGTACTGTGGTACAAGAAATATAAATGGCGGAATATTTAAAAAGATACCTCAAATTTAATCCACTGATAATTCAACTATTATTTCAGAAAAAGTTAATTAAATTAATTAATTAATAATTAAATGTAAGTACCAAGAAATTTAACATTTTATTTAAATGGCATGTGATATGTCATTTTAAAGGGCTTACTTTAACTATTCTAAAAATATTAATAAATAAATTTTTTATGAGTTTTTGAGAGCAAATTTTTCAATGATGGTCTTTTGAAAATAATCTGAAATGTGTATAAGGTGGTAAAGATTATGGATCTTTATTATAATTATAGAAGATATAGACAAAATAAAATTTTCAATATTTGTGAACTACAGGGTGCTGAAAAATTTGGTTAAAAATATTTATATAAAATTTAAGGTCCAAAAACGGCCTTCAATTATTTCAACAAATATATGGTATTACTTTATATGCCCTATCTGGAACCGTATAGATGAAATAATCTACGTTTCGCTGTAAAGAATCAAGCAGTCACTCTGTAAACAGTTGTCCGATATTGGTATTGACTTTGATCCAATCATAATGGCGTCGCAGTAGCGTGGATAACAGAATAATCTTTGTTTGACAAAATTTTCGGAGATATTCCTTTCTTTAATATTTTCAAAATAAAAGTTTCATGTCTCGACTCCATCGGAATACACAACGAGGAACATGACCAGTATAGATGGTATATTTTCCAATATAGTGAAGAAATATCAAACTTGGTGTCAATATACTAAAAAAGTATTTCTGGATAAAAATCCAAGGATATTGACAAGCTTTAAAATTTTTTAAAATTGATGTCTAAGCCTTCAATAAAGGAAGATAATTTATAGATTGTATTGTCAAAATAAACATAAAAACTGTTTATTGAATTTTCGGCACCTGTAACTATGATGAATGGTTGAATGGATAATTCGATATTGTACTTAGTACTTGGTGGTAAACTCGGAAATTTTAATTTTATGATTGTTGATACATTCTAAACGTACAATAAAACATTCCTGTGCAACAGTAATGGTTGCTTTCCGTTTATTTTTCCGTTTCTGTCTATAAAACGTGCTAATGGTAACAATACAGAATTCAATAATGATGTGAGCAAGTAGTCTTCTGTATCTGAAAAAAGTAAAAACATCATTATTGAAAATGTTTTAAAATATTTTTAAGTAGTACATACTTTATAGTCTGTAATCGTTTTTACAAGTTTAAATAAGTGTGTATGTTTAAATAATGAAATGTTTTGTTCTTAAATATGCCCCATTTAGGAAATAAACAAAATGATTTCATTGGATACAATATTTTAATCTACAATAAAAATATGATAATCATTAATAATGAAGGACAGTATGTAAATAATATGGTTAGTACAATTTTTAAACTTACCAATTCGGTTTTGATACTTTGACCAAGCAATATTCGTTCAATATTTGTCAGCGTTTTTAGGTTTTCTCCCATCTGTCCTTAATTTTTTCCCAATTAGAACTATCTCGATTTAAAATAGTTTTAAGGCCAACTGCAATTGACGTTGTCGTTATCAGTTAATCGTCTTATCTTCAATCGTATGTTCAAATATTTAGGGTACAATTTTCCAGAATGGTTTTTGTGTTTTCGTGATATATGTAATAATATTCCTATACTAATAAAGTTATTTAATTCTATTTAAAACTATCTTCGTGTTAAATCAAACAGAAATCTAGAAATTCATTCGAAAACTGGATTGGATTGAATCAATTAAGCGCTCAATTAATTTTTTGGAGCGATTTTTTTTTGAGTGTAGGTGGCGTTTACGAAGATCCTATAATAATTAGGTCTGAAAAATATTTAGGACCCAAATTCGAAAATATTTTTTCACAATTTTTAAATAAATAAAATTATATAAAAAATGAATATAAAAAATTAACTGTAGGGAATAGTTTGTTATGAAAAATGAAACGTCACATATTGACATAAAACAGTGCATGACATCATATAACTTGACAGATTTTAATAAAGAAAACCATTTTGAAAAATAACCCAACCTACAATTGTATAGGCGAAATCGTTAAAGTGTTGGTTATGGAACAATTTATGTTAAATTATTTTTCTTAATATAAATAATACTTTTTAAATATTGGTATTGGTATGTACGAGTATATATATATACTGCAGTTACAATAAACATTCATGTGGCATGAAAGCCTAAAGTCTACTGATTTTGATATGCCATCTGTAAATTACACAGCTTTATGTTCCAAGCCACATTCTACACATATAAGCATCACGTTTCACAGGTTAACTTCATGTTTCGCAACACCTGAATCCTCCTCATAAAGTGTAATATCAGCTAATACGAGTATAGAACGGTATGTCATATATATATTTAGACTAACCGTTTATTTTTGTAATCCAAGCTAATTTTTTATAGTCAGTCTCATTCATATATACATTTACATAAATATATATATATGTATATATATATATATATATATATATATATATATATATATATATATATATATATATATATATATATATATATATATATATATATATATATATATATATATATATATATATATATATATATATATATATATATATATATATATGAAATTCTAATGAATTAACTAATAAATTAAAATATCAAAAACATATCAAATTTTTTTATCAGTTAGAAGAGAGTGGGCGACACGACTTTTCATTAGTACCAATTTTAAAATATGGAAGAAATCATGTGAGATATGATTGAACCCATGGCTTTATTTCAATTGTTATGTTCTCAAAAATTATTCAAAGGGCCATGAAAATTATTTGATTGAGATTTAAAGTGCGGAGAAAATATTTCTTCTCTCCTGAAACTATAAATAAAAAGTTTGATTGTTCGATTTGGACTGATGGAGTTGCCATTCCCTTTTCTATGGCCAAGCGAATGAAGTAAACGTACCTAAGAAATTTACACCGCATGAAGAAGAAATTAAACAAGGAAATTTATGTACAACGATGAGCCAATCAAAATTAAAAGTTCGACCAAAGTTTGAGGGAACAACAAAGGAACAGTACTCGCCAATGGCTAATAATTTTCGAGAATACAATAATCATCAATTGTCAATTTTCAAAAATTGTTAAAAGGAATATGTACAAAGGAAAGTGGCAAGGCTGAAATTAAATAAAAATTCTTTGTATTAAGAAAGCTAGTCATGCCATTGCCAATGAAATAATTGAACCAGGTCAACAAAGAGCACTTACCTATAGTAATTGGATCAACAATAATATCTTCAAATTCACCCATCAAAGGTTATGTTGGAATACCACAACCAATTGGCGAGTTTAAAACAACAAAGCTCTGTGCTGGATATCACCGCATGAACATTATATATCAAAATCTCCACACAGGTATCAGTTTTGAAAAAAAGTATTATCATATGGAATAGAGATGTTAATGCTGGAAAAAATATTTTATATTTAGGGTTATGTTAAATTGAACAAAAAAAAAACATTTCAAATTGTTAATTGTAATTGTTTATTGTAATACTTTGAGTTGATATTTTGCAAGGTTGTTTTTGCCAAATCAAAAATTATTTTTCGGTCCCGAAAGAGGATATATATATATAATCTTTGTTAATTTAACAATAAGATTTGATAATGTTACACAACTTTTTTGTAAATAATACGAAACTTTTTGTTAATTCCACCAAAATTTTAAATTGTATTTACGAAAACGAACAAGTTTTTTTGTTATTCTAATAAAATCTATAATTTGTGAACTCTAGTTATGATTTCATGGTATACAGACTATTACCCTTTAGCATTTTCCATACCGCGGTTTCCAAATAACTCCTATACGATAAATTCAAAAGTGTGCAGAACAATTCAAATTATAGCAATAAATTTTTCAAAAATATGAAAGCCACGTGAATCTTTTATTTGTCAATTTATCATTAAGTAATAAATTTCAACAATTGCTTAGTAAATAATTATACAAATAAGGAATTTGATAGAGTATATATATATGAAACGAACAATTTTAAAGACCAGGGGTGTCTCTAAATTTGAAATTTTAATTTAAAATTTAATATGAAAAATTGATGATATATTTGGAATTGGTAAATATGGAAATTTTCAATTTTCCCTCCAGATTTTACTGTATATAGTTTTATATATGTGGGGCTTACAGGTTAAATTTACCTAACCTGAGAGTGAAATTACATTTATTGCTTTAGTAAAGTGCATAATATGTATCGTATAGGTGATCGGAGAGTTGAACTCAAACTGCACTTAAAACTTGCAGTTAAGAAATAAATTTGGAAAACATATTGTGCAATATTCGTCAATACAATCTTCAATTTATTAAGTCTAAATGATAATACATTTTAAAAGGTGATCTTATTTACTTATACTAAGCAGGTTGGATTTTGAATACAAACTGCATTTTAATTGACCATATTCAAGTCTATAAAAAAGTGAAATAAACATAATTCCAGTTAGTTAAGCAACAATTGGAAAAGCAACAAATAAAACAGGATAACTTGATTTTTTTTAAATAAAAATGCAGTTATCCTGTTTTATTTGTTTTGCAGTTAACCAGTTGTTGGCTAATTCCACAGAATGTTTTTTTTTTCAATTATTCTAATTTTGAAAAATTGAAAAGGCTTAAATAGTATTTGAAATAGTGTAAAATACACAAAAATCATCGGCTAATTTTAAATTTAAGAATTATTTTAAATTTTGAAGAAGCTTATTTAAGATTTCACTTAATCCAATTATCGACTTAACCAAGACGCAAACAGAAATTTAGGTTTGAAATTTAACACTATATATATATACTTAGTGTTTGGTGCGCCCCTGTATTAGCTCAAGTAATCCCATACCTACAACGCACGCACATTTCCAATCTACAACACCAATGTTTCGTGGCCCACTATGCATTGCCAGCTAAATGTCTGGCCAAACTAACGCGATATCTATAGATATAATATATTACAGGTGTCTGTAATTTTTAAAATCGACTTATCAAAATCGACTTATCGGTACCCGCACACACAAATTTAATTAAAAAATTTTACATTAATTTGGTGCGCCATCGTATTGGCACAACTAACGTCATATACCTACATGCACTAAATATAGACTTGATAAATTGAAGATTGAACCAAATTTCTCGTTTCGTATACTTTTATATTTTTCCTTTTATATATATATATATATATATATATATATATATATATATATATATATATATATATATATATATATATATATATATATATATATATATGTATATATATATATATACATATATGTAAGCTTATTTATAGAAGGATATATATCGTTAATGTTGCTAATTAGCTTATATATAATATATATAGCAACTTTGGCAGTCTAACGCACACACAACCGTACAATTTTTAAAGTAATAACGCAATTGACGTGCTAAGTATAAGCACAGCGTTATATGTTGTGTGTAAATTTATACGCGCACACAATTTTCACTATACATATAATTTATAACATGCCACTTTTAATTACCTTAGACATTAATTATAACCTTTTTAAATTAACACCCTACCTGTCAATTATGTATACGTACACATTTTCCACATACATACATATATTCACTTTGATTTCATATTCGAAAAAGTCAAATTATTTTTGTTTTTCTTCTAACGTGTACATACATTTATATATATGTATATATACCTATATATACAGCGTGAAAGTTAATTGTATGAATTACATGTACGAATTACCGCACCAAAAAAAGAAAACACAACAACAAAACAAAAATCAGCAAAACAAATGAAAAACGAAAATAATTTTTCATGTTAAATTTTAATTTGGTCTTAATTTTAATAATAAGACTTTTCGAGAAAACCTTATGTATATATATATATATGTATGTACATATATACATATAAACACAACATGGGTTGTCGTGTCACATGCAATTACAAATTTTCTGAACGTATAGTTTTTTATTTTTTGCGTTGATTTTCCATAATATTATTACAGCAAAGCAAATAGGCCGCGCGTTATTGTTGTTGTGGCTTTATTTATAAATATTATTCGTCACAATGTAAAATGCACTAATTTGGTATGCACATTTTTTGTTGTGTTTTTGTGTGTTGCATTTTTATTATTTTAGCCAGGAAAAAATAAAAACGCTAAAGTGGCACAATTAGATTTATTGTATATATGCATATAAATAGAGAGACAGAAGAGGAAAATCCAATGAAAATTATGAATTGCGCATTGTAATGCAATTCGACTATATATACATAGATATATATTCTATATACCTCCAAAAATATGGTGTGTGTGTGTATATATTAAACAGAAAAGGCGGAGCAATTTTTGTTTTCCGTTCGTTTCTATATAAACCAGCCCAACCTGTCAGAAATCCATCACCACTTTTCTCGCATTTTATTATTTTTGTTTTATTACACCGTTGCCGCGTTCAATTATAAATAATTATTTTGCCCTTTCTGTGTGGGGATAATATATAAATTTTAAAAAAAATCTTAATTATTCAATTGTGTGTGTGTATTTTAATTAATAGTTTTAATTAACAAAAATATCTCAAAAGTATTTCGAAATAATTAAATTGTTTTTGTATATGTACATATACATCACAAAAGAAATGGGGGTTTTGCTTTACTCGACTTTTTTTTTATATGTTACATTAGTTGGATTGAGCCACGCCCCATATGTCAGTGCTATGATGTCCAATCAAATGTCACGCCATATTGTTAATAGGCGGCACTATACAACAATATTCTATCCATCAGAAATTCAGTTTTTATATTTTACGTTTTATTAGAGAGAGGTTTGGACTTTTTTGTTTTGTTTTTTATTTGCCACAATTTGTTGTTTGTGTTTATGTAAATAAAACTAGTTCGGCTAGTGGCCGATGTACGCGTGAATGATAAACTGGAGAATTGATGTATAACATGTTTATTATGGTGCATTGATGAATATTTCGTGTGTTTAAAAGTGATAAATTATTAATGATTTTTTTGGGTTGATTTGGTTACAACGAATTATGATGTTTATGTTTACAATTTTGTGTCTGTGGTTTGATGTGTGTTTTTTTGGTTATTATTATGAGTGTAGAATCATTTATTACATTTTTGACTTGTTGCGGTGTGAATGGTGTATATATAGAATGTATATAGATGGTATATATAGTGTGATATCTGTGTCGACTGTTTGATTGCACAGCATACAGATTTTTTTGATTTTCGATATTATGAATGGTGGTGTTATGTGAAATAAGTAATTTTGGTAGATTAATTGATTAATCCGCTTGGGGGGATAATGGATAGGATAATTATATACTGCGGAGTCTGGAGTGTTGTACTATTTATATATATATACGTGTAAACAGATCAGTCAAATTTTAATCGTTAAACAAATTTGTTAGAGAATTGTCCAGTCGATCATTATATGTTCGATGTATTTCTCAAAACTGAATAGGAGTATGACAATAAGCGGTATAGGTATAGTCATATATTTATATACATATGTATATGTAAATAATAGTTTCCGAAAGTCTAAAATTTAATTTTCTTCATATATATCTATATGTCTCTAAGTTAGGGATTGGAAATTTTAGGTTATTTTGAAATTAATTAATTTTATCAAGTCCTTAAGGGATACGGTAAAATATTTAAAAAGGTTAGTATATTGGTATAATCTTATACCAATAATAAATATTGTGTTATCTGAGGTGATGTATTTAGCTCCATACTCTTGTGAAGTTAAAGTGATTAAGTTCTAATTTTAGAATATGTTTTAGCTATATATATTCATTTAACACTTTACCAATAACTGCAGGTATCGTATATACAAAACAGTTTTTGGCCACAAAAACATAAGTTCAATTGAAAAATTAAAATTTTAAATCGATAAGCTGACAGAAATATATCTCAAATTTGTGTCTTATCTCGATGATGCTAAAAATGGATTAGACTTCAACTAAATATCATGTATTTTTTAGTCCATCTTTATTTTAATTAGATTTACACTATTCTAGACAAATTCTAGGGCATTTAAATGTCGACATCAATCTTGACTTTTGTTCTATGTATATATAGATTAAGTAAAGCATTAACGAGCGCTAGTGACTCAGAATGATCACCTTAAAATTGTTGTTATACACTTTTTTCGTATATGTTGAAATAGTGTAGTTATTCATTCCGAAACTAAGTGTTTTGGAATAAGAAAGGCAAATAAATTATGTAGAAAATATATTTAAACCTTTTAAACCGTGTAGCAAATGTTGACTTTAAAATACAATTCAGCGTTTTTAAAACGATGATCCTGTGTTAATTCATCGAAATGTTTTTTCGTTATTCGCCGCCGTTTATTTTCATATTCACCACTCTTTTGAGCAATATTTTTCGATTCTGCCACGATGTTTTTAAATTGATGCTTGCAGCTTGACCAATTTTCATTTATTGTCTGATTATATGTACGCAATAAAAAAATTACTAATTTTAAATACTTAATGGGCCACAAAAAACTACATTTTGCAATGGACCCCAAATCTATATGCATTGATTTATGCCACTCTTTTCAAATGAAATAAATTTGGATACTAATTGATCGTCAAATATGAGTGCAATTTAGACTATTACTTTCCTACATGGGTTTCGATGTGAAACGTGTTCGAGATTTTAAATCAATATTATAGATTAGGTTAGGTAAGGGTGGCCGTCCTAAAGGACTAGCATAAACACAAAATTAGTCCGTGGCTGTACCACATTCGAGCTGCCTCCTCTCCTGAGCTTACCAAGAAGCGTTGAAAGTCCCAGACCTCGATTTTACTAAGATCCGTGAGGTCGTACAAAGAAGAAGTCCCCATAAATTTTGTTCTGTTGTATGCTAGACTAGGACTGGTGCAGGGCAGATGGAGCAAGGTTTCCTCCTCCTCCTCATCACCGCAACAGCAGAAATTACGGGCAGGGGCACCAAGTCTGCTCGCATGTATCCCAATGAGGTAATGTCCCGTTATAGCTCCAACGACCACACCAATATGGTGCCGTCGAAGCGATATCAGTTGGCCGGATTTGGTCGGGTCAAGTCTCATCTGACGTTCGTTTCTTTTATCTCTTCTTCCTGAAGCAGCAGTTTATATGAAGCGAGCGGAATCTTTATATCCCGCCTGCATTCGGATATTAGTTGAACTGATCAATCATCTCATTTAAAAATGCCAGACAGTTCTGGGCTACCTTCGACGTCAGGGAGTATGATTGTAGCGTTTGAACAGGCTGCTGTTCGTAAAAATGCGAATATCCCTCGTAGATATTACATTATACTTCAACAAGTCCATGACTTCTGCATCATTGCGATAAGCTCAGCTTGAAAAACACTGCAAAATTCGGGAAGACGAAAAGAGAGTTGACCCCTAGTGCCTCACGGAATACGCTGCAGCCAACCCCTCTATCCCTTTTTGAGCCATCCGTGAAAAAGCTTAGCGCCTCATTGCCCATAACCGTTTCGTTCACCCAGTCCTCTCTGGTGGGAAACTCAGTTTGGAATTTCACCTCAACAGATGGCCCCTGTTGCATAGGATAGATAAGTGCCCTATATTGTTACAGGTTCACATAGATATGGATTTGAGCCGAACGGCTGTGCAAGCTTCTCGGCCGCAATATCCAAAGAACTGAGATGAAAGAGAATCTCCAAAGCTTGAGTATAGGTGTGCTCCTGAGAGCCCCACTTATATACACAAGCAGGCCGTTCTTTGGACTTTCATCAATAGTTTAAGGTTGGTCATAATTTTTAACGCTGGCCACCAAACGACAAACACATACAGCAGTATAGGTTTGACCACTGAGATGTAGAGCCAGTGTACTATGTGGGGCTTTATATACCCCATCTCTTTCCAATGGCATTTTTGCAGGAGTAGAGCGCTATAGTAGCTTTCTTTACTCTCTCTAGGATGTTTGGTTTCCAGCTTAGCCTACTGTCCAAAGGTAGTCCGAAGTATTTCGCTCTATCGGTAAAGATCAAGCGTGTACTATTTAATATTGGTGGGTCTGCAGTTATAGTAAGTTTGTGCTCCATTTTCTGTGGGTTTACATTCTCTGCCTCTGAGTGACCCAAGTATTCAAGTGAGTTATCAATCGGACCTATAAGGGAGTGGAGAGCTGTTTCCACCGATCGTCCCTTACAGTATGCGTGTTGAGATCTCGACAGCTTGCCCGGCTTGATTGAGCCTTTAATGTAAGCATCTATTTGTCTTTCCAGTGATTTTAACAGAAAAGAGGATAAACTTAGCTTTTATAGGCCTAAAGTCTTTGGGATAGCAGTGAGAGCTTTTTCAGGCCTTAGGTATAAATATTACTTTTACTTCAGTCCATTTTCTAGGAATGTGACAGAGTTCTAGGCTGCCTTTGAAGATAACTTCCAGCCAGGGTAGGGTTAAGTCAATAGTTCGTTGGATATCCGCAGGGATAATGCTATCAGGTCCTGCCGACTTGTACGGCTTAAAAACTGTTTATTAAATCAATATTTGTGGCTATATACATCTTAAATAATCCTATATATGGTATATAGGTTCGAGGGGATCAAATAAAATTTGTTTTAGATTAAATTATGAGTGAAATTTAGAGTTAACATTTATGTACAATTCCAACTAAGTGAGAATTTTCGTTACAAATTTTATTACTTCGGGCCACCGACTTTTATATACATGCAATAAATTTGCCATATGTATTCATAACTCTATATATAAATTTCACGTCAAGGCTGAGATATAGGTGGGTTAAATTTAACACAGAAACGCTCGTAAAATATGTTACATAAATATATGTTTCTGGAGCAAAGTTTAACTTCAAAATTAAATCATTGGTCTATAGACCTCCGCACCATATAGCTTGTATATATCGTATTTAAATTTAATATATATTTCTACATAAAAGATTGACAATGACTATATATATAGGAATTAACAACAAAAAAAAATGTATTTCTTGGGCTTGTGGATTTTAACGTAAGATAAAAAAATTAAAAACAATAAATTTTTCGTCGTTGTTTTTTCTCCTCAGCGCGTATATATTTTGAAAGATGAAAGATAAGTGAAACGTTGAAACATTTCTAACAGCCTCGTCGTATATATACATACATACACTATACGGACAATCTATATATCTGCGCGCTCTAATACACCATAGAAACTCTAGATATTTCGTAATTTTCCCATGAAAATAAAAATCAAAAGTTGTATAATAGATCGAGAGACAAACAGTTAGCCTATGATGCTAATCGATCAAAAAGCCAAAAAAAAAAATATTTAAATGAATTCGAGAGATTTATATCAATTCGCCGTCATCATGACAATAAAATAAAAACTGAATTTATAAATTGTTTTTAATATTTATGTATTTTAATTAATTAAAAATATGTTATCAATCTTAATATTCCAAAATCATTTTTTATATCTATAAGTATTTGTGTATTTATGATTAACCTCAAAAAACTATATACTATCATGACATGGTTGGTCGTGGCTTCGATACCTATACACACACACACACACATATTAGTGATATGTAAAATGCGGTAATAACTTAATTTTAATTCACCTGGTCTATATATGTATATACAAATTTGATCGTTTCGAACATACATTTTGAAAATTTTATTTTTCTAATAATCCTATCAATCAAAATTGTGACTTTTGATTATCAGCTCAATTTGATCAAAAACTATATATACTATAAAATGTTTATATGACCGCGATATAAAAACTATCGAATAATTGTAACGCCAGCACTTTATGTTAAAATAGCGTATATATTTGGGTCTGATGATGCGTGCATGTTTACATTGTTTACTTACATTGTGTAATCACTTATATTTTACGGTGACTATATATACGATTGTTCTATTTATCTATTATGTACTGTAATGGAATAAAACCGGAAGCCAGTGCAGGTTTTTAATATGTACTCAGCGGTTTGCTCCAGTTTTTAAACCCCTATCTATATAGAATATATACTTTCAACAAAGTGTTTGAAAAAATATTTTGCTTATAGTAATGTCCGGCCTAACAAATAGTTAGAGTTTCTAATCGATTTTATAAGGGCCTAGATTACAACAAGACAACCATTCTCATCGGCCCGCGTATATAATGACTATTTAATAATAATCGTTTCCATTGTATAACCGTTGCTGGCTTCTTAATGATTTGATGAAATTATTTCTATGATGTTCTGCTTAGGTTGCGCACTCAACTTGATACGGTAAAATACAACATTTAAATTAAATATTTACTAATTAATTATCAGCGGATTTCTGAGCGATATTTAACTCCCTCTGGGTTATAACGTAGAGTTACACGATCACAATCCATCGTTCAAGTTTCTACAAATCTGCTACAAACTAAAACACCACCGAAGTAATAAAGCAGGGCTATCAACAACTGTTCCTGATTTTCAACCACCTGATGTAGCAGTATACCGACACCGCAGACCGACCAATCAAAAATTGTTCCCCATTCTCAACCGTCGGAAGTTAGTTTTAAATCATCTAATAATTCAACCATGATTGATGAGGCTGCTTTATTATCCCGGAATCTATCACATACGGTATCAAAGATAAAAGAGATGTCAGCACCAGACTCGAAAGCGGATGTGAGAACTAATTTAATACCACATGTTCCGATAGCCTCTTCACAGGTGTTAACGAAAGAAGATATTACTGAACACTTGAACAAATCCATATCACTTGACATCAAAGTAGTTGCTCCAAGACGATGGCTCTTTGTGAGCAGGATCGCAGAAACCATATCGAAACAACATTTCGAACATTTCTCAAATCGAGAATGAAATTGGATGAAGCAGCCTGTGTTGAAATGCCTCCAAACCGAGAAAACGGCCTAAAATACAATTTTACCTCATTTTGATTTAGTGTGTCGGATGAACATTTCAACAATATCCTATATTCCAAGATGTGGCCACCTGGACTTTTGATCAAATAATTTGAATGAAGAACACGTCGTCAAAATTTTCGGAATATTTGTATAAGCACAGAAGATTCAGGAGGAGGAGTTGTTATTGCAGTCAAAGCATCCATCCCGAATCAAATTGTTACTGTTTCACAATTATTATTGGAGTGTGTTTGTGTTAGATTGTGCTTGTCTAAAATAAACATCACAATAGTGACAGCTTACATCCCTCCTCATTCCACTCAGGAAAAATATATAACCTTCTGTGATACCATAGACGAACTAATCAATCTTAATAATCCATCTGATATATTCCTTATTGCAGCAGATTTTAATCTTCCTAACACCTCCTGGTGTTTTGATCCCGAAATCAACTGTAATATTCCTTTCGATGTAAAATCGGATTCTGAAATACATTTTATTTATACCATCCTCAATTTTAACCTCAATCAAATCAACAATATTCCCAACATGCACGGCAAATATCTTGACCTTATATCCTCTCCTGAGACGATCCTGATATTTTTGTGGTAAAAGAATCCCTGGTAAATTATTCGTTATAAATGACGACTATCATAAAGCAATGAAAATATCTTTGAATTCGGCAGTACTCTCACCATGTATAGATCATACAGACGTGGAAACCCGCTTTAATTCCAAGAAAGCTAACCCACCAGAATTGAAAAACTTACTCAATAATATCATCTGGCAGGATGAACTATATATCTAAACATGACCTAAACGTGAACGTGGACATTTTTTATCAGCTGATTACACCAAACGTTCGAGAATTATGCTCCTTTGTCCAGAGTATCGAAAATCAAACATCCACCGTGGTATGACCCCGTACTTTGAACTAAAATACAAAACGTATCTCGTAACACTACAAGACAATTCAAGAACGATCCGAAGTATTTTTGGAACTTTTTTAATACAAAACGCCAGACAAAAGGCTATCCCGCCATAATGTATTACAATAATAAGCAGTCAAGTGACCAGCAATGTATCGTTAACATGTTTGCTCAATTTTTTCAATCCGTTCACTACAAAAGCAACTCAACCTCGACAAGTGGCTTAGTTATGTAATCTAATCTGGATATATACATATACCGTTTATCACAAAGGTAGATATTCTACACTTAATTCATTTGGTGCTGAATGTGGTCCTGATAAACTACCATCAGCAATTTTGAAAATATTAGGACCGAAACTATAGTTGAATCACACTGTCTGCTCTTCAATCAATCGCTCCGAATTGGTAAGTTTCCAACCCATTGGATATCATGCTACAGAGGAATATCATCGTTTTCATCAATTCCCAAAGTGCTTCAATTAGTCAACACGGCTTTCTACCAGGAAGGTATCTTTCAACTAATTTGACTGAGTTTAATAGCAAAATAATTAAAGCGATCGAAGACTACCTGCAAGTAGACACCATATATACACAGTCAATCGACCATGGAATAGTATAATTCAAAGCGTATCAAAATTTGGTTTCTCCAATGCATTTGTCAAATGGATCTCATCTTACTTATGTTTCATAAGTAAGATGAGATCCATTTGATCTCATCTTACTTATCAGACAACAATATATTGCAATTGGTGGTAAAAAATCAAATTCCATTATGGCACATTCTGGGGTATCACAAGGCACTCATCTGGGACCATGGATTTTCATCATCTTCATCAACGACGTAACCAGGGTTATCCAAAACTCCGATGTTTTAATTAAGTTATTAGAAATCTTGACAATGCCTCTGAACTGCAAGATGATTTAAACAGAGTTAGTAGGTGGTGCGAAGCCAATAAACTACAGTTAAATACAAATAAATGTAAAACTATCTTATTCTTTAGAAAGAAGAAACCATTACAGTTTGAATATCATAGTAACAGCACAATTTGGGAGTTACGTCGCCAAAGCCAATTGTATATGAGGGTTTATAAAGCGTTGGTCATGGGAGCTAACGGACATCAAATGTTTATTTAATCTTTATTTTGGCTATGTCCGCTCCCAACTAGAATTCGCTGTTTCTGTGTGGTAGTCGCATATTAGTCGCATTGAAAGTGTACAAAAGAAATTTGTACTATATACATCGTCCAAAAAGATGGATGGAATTATGACAGAAGCTTACCATACTACGAGAATATTATCCGTCTACCACCTACATCGAAAGGTGCCATAAGTATCAAATTGCCACATTAGATAATATAAGAAAACAACTGGGAGCTTCAATGATAGGGAACGTTCTGCTAGAGTACATCGACTTACCTTGTATATTGGAAGAGCCTATATAGCCGTGTGTACTCGAAAATTCAATAGTTACCTGAAATTTGTCATAGATTAGGAGGCTGCACTTAAAATAATAACAGATTAGAATTTTTCGAATTGTCTTTTTATCGATTTGAATAACTTATACCATCGATGATACCATTGAAATTTCATTAATAATTTTAAGATTCTCTGGAATGTCTGAATTTGTATTCTATCAAAAATTGTCCTGTTTCTATTTCGGATATCGATAAACAGCAAAGAAGAATGTAGAAGAATGTTGCAATCATCTCTTACAATCCAAAAAGTGCTGCCCAATTGTGTAATTTCAGCCGATTTTTTAATCGAAAAATATATTTTTTGATGTCGATATAATCTTGCATATATGTATATGATTGAGTAGAATTTTGTCCATTAAATCAAGTTTTATATATACAGGGTGTCCGCCGGGAAGGTATACTATTCGCAGTAATTCCATTGTAATCCTGGCTGTATGCGATGTGGCACCGTCTTGTTGATACCACATGTTAATCAAGTCCAAAGCATGCAGTTGGGGCGCTAAAAAATTTTCAATCATATCACGATATCGCTCCCCATTCACAGTTACCGTTACGCCGTTTTCATTTTGAAAGAAGTAAGGTCCAATGATTCCTTCTGACCAAATTGCACACCAGACTGTCACTTTTAATGGATGTAAAGGTGACTGATGAATAATTTGAGGATTTTCCATTGCCCAGAACCGACTATTCTGTTTATTCACATATCCATTCAAATGAAAATGTGCGTCGTCACTCATTATGATTTTTTCATGAAAATCGGGGTTGTCATGGGCGAGCTGTAACATCCTATTGGCATATAAACGGCGGCGTAAATGGTCTTGTGGAAGAAGCTCTTGTGTCAACTGAATCTTAAATAGAAACAAATGCAAATCCTTGTGCAAAATTGTGGCCAAACTTGTTCTTTGAAGACCAAGCTCCAGAGCACGGCGTCGAATTGAGGTTGATGGATTGTTTTGAACACTTTCTTGAGTATCAGTAATGTTTTCAGCCGATCTTGCAGTACGTTGTGGCCCATGCTTGGGCCTATCACCTACAGACCCTCTTTCTTCGAAATCATTCACTACACGATAAATAGTGCGTTTTGTTGGCACGTTGTTCCTCCCAAAAATTTCACGTAACTTTCTCATCGTCACAGTAATCGATGATTGATTTTGATAAAATGTTTTAACAATTAAAACACGTTGGTTTATCGAATATTTTTCCATAATAAATTTGCCACGTGTCTACTTCATGACTGCCAAATATGAACTGTCAAGACTAACGTTTACCAAAATGGCGGCAAAATAAAGTAGTATACCTTCCCGGCGGACACCCTGTATATAAGCAAATTGAGTTTTTTAGATTCATTTCATAGACGCTATTCTCCAAACCTCTATTGTATAACTATAGGATCGATAGCTTGCTGGGTTCGGCAGATGATTGGTAATATTTGGGGTCTTTTATGTATATTCTATCTCCCTTCCTGCTGTAAATTTGATATGTTGCCCTTGTTGCAGTGTCTCATTCTTGGTACAGTTTATTTTTCGTTTCGTCGTAATTGGCACTCATATTCTTAATAAAACTATAAATCATCTTGACATGTGGTCAACTTTCTCGTCGTGTTTGAATTTAACTTCACCAAACTCCTCGTTTGTTTATTTTCCTCGTTCGTGAAACAGATAGCTCTCTCAAACCTTTTATAATGATGTCTGCGTCGATGAACCTTCTTTGGTTGTACGATTTGCATTTTATGCAAAATCCTAGTTTTAAACATTCAATAGTTAAGAGAAAAATATAGATTCAAAAGTATTATTTAAAATTCTAAAATTTTACTCTATCCAAGAGGGTCTAAATAATTCTAAAATTTTAATTAAAATGATTTTAAATTTTAAACATTAAACTAAATTTTCAGAAACTTAATTGTAAAATTTATGTTTCAAAATTTTTTATATAATTCCAAAGTTATTTAAAATTAGACCAAATTTCTTATTAAATAATGTTAAATTACGCATTAAAGTTTTCGAAAGGGTTTGAATTTTTAAAATTTTGACAAAAGGAAAGGATGGACACAATAGCAGAAAGTCACCCCAGGATTTTCCAAAAGCTAAAAATATAACAGTAGCTTTTAGGAGTTTGCAATCAAGATGGTATTTGCGGAAGAGTTTACTATTTGTAAGATAACACCAAGGTGCTTGGCTTCGTCACACCGGATAATCGCTTTTTCGGAATTTAATCGGCCTATTTAATCGATGTGATGTGGATATATTTATATAAAATTAACATTTTGGGAAATTTTTACAATATATTTAATTGAAAAGAAGAAGAAGAAAAAAATTAGGGCGCTTTTTTATAAAATCAAAAGATGAGTATGATTTAAATTTGGATTTAATAAAAATCAAGGATTTAATTGTGTGAAATGATCCAGATATACTGAAAGTATGGGCTGGGACCGAAAACGGGGTTTGAAAATTAGGGCGCATATAGTTTTTTAACTTTCATTACATATTATCGAATATTTCAAATGATTCTAACTATAGGACTAACAGCTACCTAACCGCAGATATTTGGAAATTTCCAAAGATATTAAGTTCTTCTAAGAATACTAATTCAATAACAAATTTTAAAAATTCTGAATTAATTTAAATAAACTTTAAATTTTAAACTCAAATTTTCTTGACATTCTATAGAAATAAAGTTTGAATTTATTGAGTTTTAAATTTTAAAAATCGAATTTCACAATTCTCAGTACTAAACTTCAATTTAAACGACATTCAACTTTTTAAAATTACTGAATATTTACAAATATATACGATTTTTGACTTTTTTTTAGAAATTAATTCAGTTTCAATTTTGGAAATTAAAAATCCTTTGGAACATAAATAAATTTAACTGAATTTAAAATTTAATTTTGAATTTTCCATTTTAAACGTTGTTTTTTTCGATTAAAATCAAATATTTTTCATCGAATTTTTACAAATTTCGAAAACTATTCAATAATTCGAATGTGAACAAATTTTTAAATTTTTGGTTCTTGATTCTTCTGAGTTTTCAAAGACTTTTAGATTAGTTTACATTTTTTCGACGTTAAGAAAATACAAACCATGGCCTCATCCGTACACTTTTTGCATGAACCCCTCTCAAACCACAAATACAACAAATTATATCTCTGCCAACGAAAAATAAAAAAGAGCCTTTTCATTCATAAAACATTTGATTAAGCTCGGCTAAATGAGCGTTCATTAAGTACCGCTCATTTCACCATCCAGGAAATATTTTAGTAACAAAAACTAAAATTCATCAGCAAATATTAGTCTTCATAAATTACAGTAAATGGAAATTTATAAAAAAAAAAATTTCTAATTCACTTCCTCAAGCATAGACTCAGTAGATCACACGAAAAATAGTCTAGCTCTCAAGCAAGACAATTTTTCGTGTGTTTCTATATGAGTGCATGGAAAGATAAATTAAAATTTAGTGCCGAAAGTTTTTATTTTAATTTATTATTATTTGTATTGTAAGTAAATACAACTTTATAAAAAACTAAATTTAGATTCCAAATTTTGGTTGACTCTGTGCAGCTTTTACAAGGAGAATTTACCGAAAATTGTGTGGCAATGATGCGATGTACTATATGTGAGTATACTTGAAAAGATCGACAAAGGAAGCTTATAAATCATTTAATATTTTGGTTAGGCCAAAAAACATCATGGTCTATAGCGCTTTTTGGTAAACGATGAATAATATGGGCGTAGAGGAACTGACACCTCTGTTAGAGTAGAAAATACATTTCAATTCGAAAGTAAAATAATGAATGGAATTCTTTTTTTTGGAACTGTTTTTTGTGAGTTCCTTGTTACGCCACTGCTTCTATATCATAAACATTTGAATTCGAATTTAGTCTATGGATCACAAACAATTTGATTTACAAAATGGGGTCGCAATAATAAATACTTTGAGAACCGATTATATATATCGGAGGGAGGGCTTATGCCACATACCAATTAAGAAAATCTATGGAAAAAGAAAATCAAAAATGGTTCGATGAAATCTTTGAGTGATATATACATGAGATTTGAAATTTGATAACTCGGCTGAATTTGTATTTATAGTATCTGAAAATTAGTTTTAAAGATCTTACAGAATCGGATAAACCTTTAAGTGATATGTACATGAAATTCTCCAATTTTTGAAATTCTGTGACTCGGTCCGTACAAGAATATTATCGAGGTTGTTTTGCGGTTCTTCATGCGTTATATGAATATATAAAGATTCTCTCAATTTTGAAATTCTTATAATCATATATCAAGATGATTACGAGGTGGTTATGAATTTGTGAATACAATAATATCACCTCGTGATGACCCGTACGAACCAGAATTTCAAAAATTTTGTATTTCAAATATCACTCAATGATTTCATCGGATAATTTTTTTTTTTAGTCATAGTTTTTTCTTTATTGGTTTCATTACCTTCCTGTTAATCGAAATTAAAATTAACTTGAGTAGAAATAAATAAATCAAATAACATATGAACAAAATACACTTTGTTTAGTTCATGTCTGGTTTTCGTCCGAGCTCAGTGCTAAAAATGTTCGTTTCTATTAAGAATGACCTCATGAAAATTTTCAGGTCGATGTCAAAATGTTGCAAAAAAAAACATTAAACCGACTCTTAGTGAGGTTTAATCCTCCCTTTCTCTTCAGTTATGTCCAGTAATGCCGGTATAATATTTTCTAATTATTTTAGAGTACGCCCGATCCAATGAAATTTTAAAATAGGTGGTTCGAATAGTAAAAAATTAATTAAATTTCGGGCTGTTTTTCGCAATAAAATTGAGACTTGTGAATTCCAGCGCCTAGAATAGTACCTATTCTTTTATCATATAATATTTCAGTATATTTGTGGATGCCAGTGAAGATGACAGTGAAATCCATATTAAAAAAAAAATACACTGTTAAATTTGGTAATTTTTATTATTTTTGTTGTATACGAAAATTTGAATTTGAGGTGTTTTGTAAATTGTATGCTGCCAATTCTAGAAATAATTACATACATATCGTACTGTGGTGTACATATTTGGATAGCTTAGACCAACTGTCACCTTTACAGGAATCTAATAAGATTGAGCGGTTATATTTTCACAGAATTTTGAAATTTTGTGATTTTAAACCAGTTTTAATAATTTTACTGCCTATCCTAGGATGTCCACAGGTACTGATGTATATTTTCGGATAGTTTAGACCACCTAGGATTTTTGTGGTCAATCAGAATAAATTCTGATGAATTTTTGTATTTGTTTATGGATTTTTAAAAGTTACTTGATTTTGATTGATTTTTAAAATTTTGTACCGCCGATCGCAGAGATGTCTCCAGTTACTGGTCTATCTTTTCAAATAGTATAGGCTATTTTGAATCTGTATGTCTGTAATCAAGAAAATTAAGGACTGACGCACTTTAATATTTATTTTATACCATTTAGAAGTTACCTACATAAACGATTTCATTTTAAACTATTTTTAATAATTTGTACGGACGATCCTAGAGATGTCCACGGATAGTGGCCTACATTATGAATAATTTTTATTATTTTGTTCTATGGATTTTGTGTTATTTTTTCTAATTGAAATGCTTAATTAAATCTGTACATTAAAATTATAAAATAACCAAAATTATATAGAGATGTCTACAGGTTCTCGTTTACATTTTCAAATAGCTTAGACCAACTAGTATCTTATTGCGATCAAGGCGACTGAATTCTGATTTTGATGTAAAATAAATAGTAAAGTTCATCAGAATTTAATTTTCTTGATCATACAGATTGGAAATAGCCAACAAAATTATTAAAAAACTAAATCGTTTACGTATAGCTTCTAAATGGTGTAAATAAATAGTTAAGTTTATCAGAGTTTAGTCTGCTGGACCACAAAAATCATAATTTATCTAAGCTATCCGAAAATATAAATGAGTACACGTGGACATCTCTATAGGATCGGCAGTAAAAATTAAAATTTGTTAAAATCACGAAAACTTCAAAACTTTGTGAAAATCTAGCCGCTCAATCTAATTTAATTACTATGAATACAAAGATGGTAGTTGCTCAAACTCAAAAATACTTAGAAAATATTAAAACTGCATTACTTGACAGAACTGAAGGGAAAGGGAGGATTAAACATTACGGGTCGTTATTATTGTTTGTTTTAAATTAAAAAAATTAATTTCAGGGACCCCTAAACGTGATCTGATCAACCTGAAATTTGACTGAGGTCGCTTCTAATAAAATCGAATATTTTTAGTCCTGAGCCCGACAGAAAAAAGGGACGAGATTTCCGCCACATGCTTATAATGAAAAAACGCCCTAATTTTTTACTCTGTATTCAAGTCTTCCATCAAAAATTACCAATGATTGCAAAAACTGCATATTAACAAACTATCACTTTGCTGTGAAATTATGGTTAGTTATAAAATGAAAGTTCATTTCATACCATTATTTGCTCTGTTCAGAATATCCATATTACTTCCAACCCAATTGTCAAATGTAATCTTCTTAAAACCTGTTTAAAATAAGAGAATATATATTTTAGAAATACCACAAATCTTTTATTCAAATCTGGGTGCGAAACTCATAACTTGTAAATACGATAAAATTGTTGACATGACATCTAATACCCATTGAAATCTTTAATTAAATCAAATCAAATGCCGAAAACACGGTTCTCATCGCTGCGCCGTGGAGGTATTTTTTTTTTTTTTTTGAATAAAAGTGTGAAAATAAAAAATTTGTATGGGCGCGAGAGATAGTCAAATTAGAGCTAGATATACGATGAATATGTCGTAAAATTTAGCATGCGCTTTACATATATTTTTATTCAAATTATGAATGCGTGAAAAATTCACATCGTCAAAAATTCGCTTAACTAATTATAACTTAAGACTTTTAATATCATTATAATTCATCCGATTTTATTATTATGTTGTTCAACTGTATAATGTATTAATCTAATCCTTTAAATTTTAAAACAAACAATTATTTTATCTTATATATGGTCAAGAATTTTTGTGTGTGTGTGTCCATAACGTCGTCTATATAATATAGAAATTTATTTCCGTTTGTATATAGAAGAAAAAAAAAACTCATGTGAATATATTCTAATCTATCATCTTATTATTATCTCGGTGAATGCCTATATACGACCTTTATGAACCAGGTTATATACGAGTATATATACACACAACTGATATGTACGTGTCAAGTCGACTATACGGTATAACTTTATATGTCTTTGCCTTAGATTTGCACGTCGATGTCATTAATCATATCCACGTACTCAGTTAATATACACAGAAACTATAATTCTCAAAGTGGTTTGTGTAAATACAGTCTGCGTGTATGTGTGTTTATTTATTTCTTTCAATCAAAAAACCCAAGTAATGTACATTAATTATTTCGAATTGGAATCATTTGATGGCATGTCAATTTTACTTTTTTATTTTTTATTTTTAAGTCTATTGACATAATAATCATATCATTGACAAGACGGTTATTTTAAAATAAATAAAAGTTTTGATTTTTTTTTGTTTTGTTTATATTTGATATATGAGTAGATAGTAATGTTGAGTGGCTTTGGCTGCACGGCTATCGTACACACTTTTCTATTTTGCAATTGTTTTGTCGGATTGATGATAACTATATATAAACGATAATGTCGGGTATGTGGCATGCGATTGAGTTATACAGGAACTATATGTATCTGTATTCTGTAAATATAAGAAAGTACGATCATTTTATGGCGCTGTACACACAGTGGATGTTACTTATATATTTTTGGATCATGAAAATAAATATTGAAATTAATTTGATTGGCATGAATGGTTTATATATATTATTATACATGCATGTGTATTTATAAAAAAAAAATTGTATATAGATAGTTAAGATTTGTTAAGTTTAAATGTCATTTTTGTGTAATTGATACAAAACTCTTAATGATTGTATTTTTTATATAATATGAAATGTGTCGTGTGTGTATAAATATAGTATGCGGGTGTTCGAGTTTATTGAACGCAACTGTATGTACATATATTTTAAAAATAGAGTATATAAATAATATGTTTATATACGATTTTTATATGGCGCCAGGTAAATATGTGTGTTTAAACACACGAGGTAATATATAGACATATTATTTGACACAAGGTAAATAATTGTACATGTCTAATTCGAATAATTGTTAAGAGTAACATAAACATAACAATTGATATATAATTGAAATGATTTTATGTCATTTGCAATGAAGATGTACATATATGTCTAACCAAATGGCGTATATTTGTATATAGATATAGTATGTATAATGAATTGAGTTCAACGATCGTATTTGTTTAAATCTACTTATCGTTTATATATCTATATATACATATGTACGTATATACCGGGTGTTTTTTTTAAACTGAGACGATCAAATATCTCGAAAAATAGCCACTCTACGGAAAAAATGTCCATAATCAAAATTTAATCATACCGCGGGGGAAATACATTAGTGCAAAAAAAAAAGTCCCCCCACCCCCGCTTTGTAGGTGGGGCGGGGGTAACTTTTAAACTAAGATAGGAAGCCATATTTTTTATTGCAGATACGGATTCTACGACTAAAAGTACGTATGATTTGAATAAAATATTTTGTTCGGTTTATGATAGATGGCGTTGCAATCGACGAAATTCAATTTTTTCAATTTCTCCTTCTTAGAACACACGCATTCGATTCTGCAATACGTTTGAAATAAAAAACATCACGTTTTCATTGGAAATACTCGAAATTCGTCATCAAAACAATTTATTCAGTTTTGTAAATCTAAATAAGTGTTCAAAATGATGGCCTGAATTTTGTATTTTTGAAATTTAATAATAAAACTTGAAATTAATTTTGAACACTTATTTAGATTTACAAAACTGAATAAATTGTTTTGATGACGAATTTCGAGTATTTCCAATGAAAACGTGATGTTTTTTATTTCAAACGTATTGCAGAATCGAATGCGTGTGTTCTAAGAAGGAGAAATTGAAAAAATTGAATTTCGTCGATTGCAACGCCATCTATCATGAACCGAACAAAATATTTTATTCAAATCATACGTACTTTTTCGTAGAATCCGTATCTGCAATAAAAAATATGGCTTCCTATCTTAGTTTAAAAGTTACCCCCGCCCCACCTACAAAGCGGGGGTGGGGGGACTTTTTTTTTGCACTAATGTATTTCCCCCGCGGTATGATTAAATTTTGATTATGGACATTTTTTCCGTAGAGTGGCTATTTTTCGAGATATTTGATCGTCTCAGTTTAAAAAAAACACCCGGTATACTAATTGAGGGTCGGCACAGGGCTAGACATCAAATTAATATTTATGACAATATTAATTAGGAAGCGACTTATACGATTAATCAAAGTATTTGAAATGTGTTGAAAAATTATCACGATAAAATAAAATGTGTCAACCTCAAATTATTTTTTGATTAAAATGCTGTAGATTGGCAATGTACATACGCTCTTATTTAAGCAATATAACGTAACATTTTTTTATTAGATCAGATACTCATACACATGTGAGATATTGCAATTAAATCAGCGGTCCGGTCATACCCAGAGTTGTTTGTAAACTTATTCAACTCATGCATAGAGGAAGGAGTATTCCCAGAACAATGGAAATTACAACGATTGGTATTATTGCCTAAAGCTAAGAAGGCGCTAGATGATCCATCTTCCTACCTGCTAGATACCGCAGGTAAATTATTTGAGATAATCATATGTGAGAGACTACAAGAAGCCATTAAAAACTTGGCGGAGAACCAATATGGGTTTCGTAAAGCACGTTCTACCATCGAAGCGATTAAACTCGTAGTGGATACGACGCGAGAAGCAATATCTGGTGATAGATGGAAAGGAGTTTCTAAAATGTATTGTGCGGTAGTTACATCAGATGTGAAAAATGCATTTAACTCAGCGAGTTGGGATTGCGTATTAAACGCGCTAATAAATAAAGAGGTCCCTCTGTATTTACTTAAAATGGTGGCTAATTATTTTAGATAACGAGTTTTGAAGTATGAAACCGATGAAGATACTAAATATTATCACATATCTGGAGGTGTACCACATGAGTCTGTGCTGACCATGTACGATAACATTCTTAGACTGGCAATGGTGGTTGGTTTTGCCGATGATGTTGTGATTGTAGTTGTTGCAAAGTACAAAGAAGAGGTGAAAGAAATCTACAACTGGAGTATAATAGTAATTCAGAATTTTTTATCATCTGCGGGTTTACAGTTGGCGGAACAAAAAACAGAAGCAGTGTCAATCATCGCAGTATAGGAAACGGTTGGAATTTATGAGTATATTAATTATCTGGGAGTTGTAATTGCCGTCCTTTAAATCGCATTTGGATACCGTTGGGGTAAAAGCTGGAAAAGTGAATGGGAAGTTAATGCGAATTATGCCAAACGCAGGGGGGTCTCGCCATCTATTTATTTTTATGTATGGAGCACCAATTTTGGCCAGTGCTATGGAGAGCAGTACTTACAAACAAGTGACATCTACGTTTATAGGATAAGCGCTTTGAGAGTGGTTAGTGCATTTAGAACGGTATCAGATGAAAATGTGTGTCTATATATTGGTGGGTAAGCCTCCAATTGAGTTATTGGCCAAGGAGCGCGAAAGAATGTATTCTTGCCGTGCAAATGGGGATAAGAGAGGAAATCGTATTGTGGACATAAAGCATACATATATATGATATACCAAATAGGATTAGATTGTCCATGTCATCCACAAGTGATGTTGTATAGTTTCTGCCGGCTTATTTGCTGTAGGAAACCCAATTCTTCCCGACTTTGGAGTTATCCTAAATGGTGCGGGTTGGTATGAGAATAGTACGTTGGCTTAACACAAAGAAAGAAAACTCTCCCACTTTAGACAATGAGTTGCATAATTTTATATCAGTGATAATAAAAGACTTCCCTAAATTTTATCAGTTTTAATATCTATATTACCAATCAATTCATATTGCCCTTACCCTCTTACATATTCGATATTCAAAAACGATGAAATTCCTATACTTGCTATTAGTATTTTATTGCGCATTTCGAGTGCAAACCAAATTCCTGAACTTTAGTCACATCGCCTCAAACTAGTTAGTCGTTAATCATGAAGGTCATATTAAAGTTAAACACAATAGCTTAACGTTTTTTAGAATTCCACATATATTTAATATCGGAATTTAATAACTCGGTCAGCTCCGAACTGAACCATGAGGAATCATTAATTGAATGGGAAAATTCAAGATTAAATTTTCAATTTATAAAAGTTTCAAATTTGAATTTTAAAAAGTCCCGAATGTTGTAAATTTTAGTTCACGATATAAAATATAAATTATTTCAAATAAGTCGATATTTAAATTCCATTACTACAAAATTAAAATTTCCAATTCAGAATTGAAAAATAACGGTTCAAAAAATTTAAATAAAATAAAATCCTGGATTTCTGTTGAATGCCCCCCACTTTAAATTCAGAATTATTTTAGTTTTATACGATTTTATAAAAATTCTAGATGTTTGGAAATCTTGTGGAACTTACAAACGATGATTATCGTTTAAATCAAACTTTTGAAAATACTTGCCATTTTAAAATTTAGCCTGGTTTTTGTTGAGTATCTGAAAGGACTGTGTCCTGTTAGTGCTCCACACATAGGATCCTTAGATCACTCTAGCTTTGTTCTATGAAGCTTCCCTAGCCCGTTTCGTATAAATGTTCGGTAACTTTTATGATTGTCGTAATCGTTTGATGGCTTCCTAGGCTTTTTTGATTTCTAATTTAGTTCATTTCCTTATCTTCCACCGCGTTACTCTTGTTAAAGCAACAACAACTTGATGGTCCAACAAAGGGTTTGGCTATATCCAGTTTTGCTTGTTTTTGCTTTTTCGTTGCCACCGATTCTTTTATGTTCTGCCACCCGCACATCAAAACGTTGTTCTTATCCGCCAGAGTGCTGCTTGAGTATATACCAAACAGTATACAAATTTTTGGTTATTTTTGTTTCTGCTTCAATGATTCTAAATGGCATGTATGTAATACACCGTGGACCAACTATATGCCCACACCTATTCCCTCTTCCATGTTTGATCCATCTATAACCCAGTTTTGCACATCTTTCTGCAGCCATTTGGCTTTGTTATTTCAATCCTCCCCGACTGGGATGTGAATTTTATATTTTTAAATGAAGTCCATGTTGGGTGTATTTGACCAGCTTCTTTTTAAATTTCCAGAAGCCCCTTTTGATTTTATTCCTTTGTGATAGAAAGGACTTGCCTTAGGGTTTCATACTTTTCGGCTATATGTAACAGTGTTACACCCAGCAGAATTTCTATACCGACCGCCCAGGTTCCAGGTTGTTTGTCATCCAACATAGCGTCCAGGTTCACGAGGGGAGAACGATAAAAATTATGAATTTGGTGGGCAAAAATACTGGCCACCTTAAACCTCATGCTCATCATTGAAGCAGACATTTTTAAATTTTTTAAATTTAATCTGGTTCCAAAATAAGATGCTACAGATAGTTATGTGTGAGATCACATTTCTCCGTCTGAAATTTTAATTTTTTTATTATATGACTATATATTTTTATTGTATAACTCGCTACCGGCGGTAATCGGCGGGTACCCATATTGTCGTGATTGTCGACGCCGTTCTTTAATATTTAAAAAAATGTCCTCCATAAATTGGAGATTTTCATAAGTGTTTTTTATTGAAATTTGTCGAATTTTAAAATTTAGATTTCGAATCGAACTTTTTTTTTTAAAATCTAAAATCTTCTGTAATTTGTAAATCTCAAGCTCTTAAAATTTTTCACAATTCATATTTTGATTTTCGAATTTTCAGAATTTAAAAATTAAATTTACAAAATATCTAATTTTTATATTTTTATATTGCCTACAAATCACACGTTTAAATCATAAGTATACTGTTTGCAATCGCTTGAATTAATAAAATTAAAATAATCATTACAGTCGAAACCGAATTTTGGATATTCTGGATTTTATTAATTTTTTTTCGAAATTTTGAATAATGAAACTTGATGGCACATGAAAGTTTGTTATTTTGGATATTTTAAAAAATGATTGGTGACTTTTATGTTTTAATAATTCCCGGAAATTTGTGAAATCTTCAAAATCTTGTAATAATGTTCAGTGACATTCAGAAATTCGAAAAATCAACTAATTTTGAATGACAATTGAAAAAATAAAATTTATGCGAAAACTATAGTTACTCTGAAATATTGCAAAAATTAGAGAAATGTTCTTAAATTCATAAAATTTCTACCTAAAATTGGGGATATTCATGAGTGTTTAATATTGAAATATTACAAATTCATCAACCCGAATTTTCAGTTTTATCTTCAGAATTGTATATATGTATGTACGTAAAAATTATAGTTTCGGAATTTTTCGGACTTTAAAATTTAAGTAAAAAATTTAAGAGAGGTTTTCAAAACCAAGATAATATTTCAGATCGATCTATCGTATGTATATTACGCGGTTTCTGAATTCTAGAGAATTAATTTGTTGTAAGTCCATAAAAATTCCAAAAAATTTATTTTATTTAATGTCGGACGTCAAATTTAAAATTTTTTCGTTGCATGTCACAAAATAAACCAATCTAATCAGTGTATTTTGTCGTATGTTCAATTTTGTGCAACTTCGAAAATTACGAACGACAAAATACCTAATACTTTTCGCTGATATTTGAGCAAATTAAGTCGAGCAGTTTTTAACTTAAATTCTTTCAAGAGACTTGTGAAGTTATATGACAGAATAATACTGAGATGATGAAATATTTAGATATATTTAAAACTGGATATATAGATATAGTTTGATTTTTGTTCCAGAAGAAAATTTATTATCATCATATTATGTGTAAATAATTTGAGTTTGATATCCGAACCCTAGACAGTAAAACGGGCTCAATTCCATAATTTTTTGTTAAAAATGCTGCTTCCTATAGAGTTGACATCATTTGGGACTATGTGAGACATTGTTTTTAGGCGTCGACTTTCGTGTCGAAACGTTAGTTTTTGTTTACAAATTTTGGATTAACAAAACCGCACGGTTACAATCGAACTGCGTACAGTCATACGATGAAACTTTTATGGAAAATTAAATTTCGAAAAATTTTGATCTTCTTTTATTTCTGACTTCCATAGAAAACAATCCATTTTTATACTCACCGCAATAGTAACACTTTATGAAGATATACTTACGTTATAAGCCACGCCTTAATGCAATAAAGTACTCGAACATAATTTAATTGTATGAACTCAAATCAATAGGTATTTCAATTTTCAATACATAAAACAATAAGTTTGATTGCAATTTATGTATAACAGTTTTATATACCAAATGCCACCATATCTATCACTTATTGTATCTATCAAAGAAATCAATCCATATATAGGTAAGCATAATCGACGGTTATAAAATATCGTCGTTTCGGTTTACCAACAAAACAGTTTTTTCTCCATTTTATTTGATTTGATTGAATTTATTCAATCAATATGATCGCATTCAATTAAAAGCCATGTACATTTAGTAATTATATACATTTACCCATTTGTCTATATAGATTAGAGGTGCATTGAAAACTCAGAATGGTATACCTCCTGTATATACATATATGTATATATACCATATATTCATACATGTATTTGTAACTTGTAAAAAAATCTTAATAATCCCGCAACAATTGAATCACCCTGTCAAATTTAATTTTTTCCTCGTTTTACAATCATTTTTTTTTTGTATTTAAAATGTCAGAATATTTGACTGACACTTTGACTCGATATATACAAAGAACAAAACAAAAATCGTTTTATATGTACTTCTATATACATATATAAGATGTTCAGAGAGTCTTAAGAGTCGGCACTTTTATTTTATTTAGTACGCATACTACGAGTATATACATAGATCTTTGTTGTTGTATTATTTTTCTTAAATGGCACCATACAAAAATGAAATGAAATCTAAATCTGTATGGGAAGACAGAACATATATAATCCTTATAGGTTTCCTTGTAATTTTATTTTTGTCTTGTTTCTCATTATATCTGAGGTCGTTTGTCGATTATGTATGAGATTCAATTTATCCTCTAACTATGTGATTATAACATGCGTCTTATATATTAAGTAAATTAATTGATTCTATGTATATCGGATTTGGTTGGTAATCTGATGGAACTAAAACCAGTATAAAGGTTAACGTGTTTTTTTTAAATGCGGATTTAGTTAATTGGCTAATCGAGATATAATGGCGTTCGTCGGTACATATAGAAATTTTATTGTCGTGCAATGACATTCATGAGTTAAAAAATTGATCAAGATTGATCAAGAACTTTCCTTATGAGAACCAATTCATAAACTTTAATTCCCAATAAAAATCATGAATACCTTCACGTTTTGAAATGTATATAAGGAACATTTACTTCACCATAAGTTCTGCGCTTTAAAGTTTCTTTAATAATTTGAATCATTTCTCTCTCACCAAATTCACAATATGCCTTTTGGAAGTTATTCCATGAGCTATAGGTACGGACGATCGATGAAGTAGAATATTGGAAACATTATTGTCTATAGAACCAGAAAAACAAATGAAGAAAATTTTACGAAGACACCAGTTTTAGGACCGTTTGTGCTCGACTATATGAATATCACTCACATCCTGCTCAATATGACCATAATATAAAACAATTTCATTTTTACCATACCTTGGTGATTTTCATGAAAGAATTTTCACTATTTAGTAACCTGAGCACATCTGCAAATGTAACCTGTAAATATATATACATATGTATATGTATACATATATATATACAATCATCTTCACATGATAAATAATGCATTCGTTCGATATAACTTTTAATTTTTGGCGCCACACTTGAGATTTTTTCTTACCAATAAAATTATAATTTTTTCATAAAATCCTATCATTTTTTGGTAACTCCAACAGAAATGGATTTTGCACCCATTAAGACACACCCATACAGCACATCGGCATAAATATTGATGCGACAGCAGATATTTAAAAAAAACCCTGGCACCGGAAAAGGCTACGCCCAAAATATGTAAATATATTTCTTTCAAAATTAATAAATGCGGGAAATTTGGCAGCAATAAGCATCAGCAAAAGTCACCGTTGCTGAAACGAAAATTAAATCGAGTAATTAAAATCCTGAGAGTTGCCCTGCGAGAGAAGAAGAAAACCAAGATGTTCAGAATTAGTTAAGTGCGAGCTCTCGGCAACAGAGAGATCAGATTACTCATTGGGGAAAGCAACAAGAAATTTAAAAAGAGCAGCAAACTAGATGTTAATAATCCCCAGGTGTAAAGGGCGAAAAGTGATGGAAAAAAACCAACCCCTTTTGAAGTAATCCCACAGTATTTTAAAGCTATATGTAAGCTACCACAGAGTCAAATATGAATATTTTTCCAGCCAATTATGAATATCCCAAATAATATTCCGATGATAAATTTCAAGGCTGGCCAATTAATTTTACTTAATAAAAAAGTCTCGAATGAGTTTTTTTTATCAACTGTATATTCTTTGTACTGTATAAAATCCTGTGAAAAACCAACTGTATAAATTAAATATTTTTAAGAAGTCTGGGGCCCTGATATAACTTACAATTTTTGACGGCTATCGTTTTCCTATAGTAGGAAAAGGAAGAAAAAGGAAAACAAGCCGTTGAAAATGGTAGGCGAAAGCCATATTAGGGCTCTTGGTTGTTTTGAGCTATTTAGGGTTGTCAGGGGTATTTAAAAAACATCCAGGGATGATACCCTTGGATAACTTTAAGGAAATAAAAAGCCAATGTTTTGATTGATTGGTGAATACTGAAACCATAAAACCTATAAAATTTAAGTGCAAGGCAGTTAAGGTTGAAAAAACTGACTAATCCTAATGCTCCTTATAAATGCTTATTACCGTTAAAATTAGAGAATTATCTGATAAATGCATAAAACTATTATAAATGCGAACTGGGTTACATTCCTCAAAAGTGGAAGATATTTCAAATCATAATAATTCCTAAGTTTGGAAAACATGAAACGTAAATTTCATCATATCGTCCAATAAGCATGCGCTTTCCACTATTTAAACGAAACTGAAACCAATACTACAAAAAATACTTTTATTCCAAATCATCCATTCCGCAAATCAGCATGGATTCCGAAATCAGCATGAAAGTTAAGAGCCAGTGCACACAGAATTGTGAATGCTATCAAACTGAACTTGGAGGATAAGACATATTTTTATACTGCCTTTTTGCGGATATTGCACAATTGATAACGTTTGGCATCACGATGGACTAATTTACAAGATAATAAAGTAATAGTATTAACATTTGTTGATACCACAGCGGTTTTGGTGTTCCACAAAAATCAGCCAACGGTAAAATTAAACAATGTTACTATCTCGCAAGCCGATGTAAACTACTTAGGTCTGGACAGAAGGATGACTTGGAGGAAACATCAATATACATTTCTTTTTGATTTGATTAGAGTGTTCGATCAAGCGTTAAACAAGTTTAAGGAGATGGCCGGGCCTCTCCGAATCACCGAATTACCTTTTAGACTTTTATACATAACATAAAGATGATTTGAATAGGTTTGTCCTGACAACGGTTGACCCGGTTACAGAAACCCAAGTGTACCCAATAGTTAGTAACGACAAAACAATTCTAATTAAATAAATAAAATTAATAAAATAAATGTTGTTGAGCCACCTCTAATACAGACATCGGAGATTTGCTCACCTGGGATGGACTGCATTAATTCGGAGCTCTTAATATGCGGACGGGTTACTTTGTAGATACTGTCTTTTCGACCTTATTCGATTAGTATGTCGAACCTATAAGTTATGAATGGCCTGATGAATGGAAAGTGGCCAAGATATGCCCCATCTTCACGAAGAGGGATAGCTTGAAGTGTGAGTATTTTCGCGGAATAGCACATCAATCCTTTGCACAGCATACAAGTTACTGTCCTACATTATATTGGATACAGTCATCCCTCGAGCAGAGGGCTTAGTTGGTGACTAACTACAAAATGTTAGGAATGCCAACAAAATTGGTAGGACTGTTTAGAATGAGAGTGACGCAGTCTAAATGATGTGTTAAGAACGCCTATCGACAATTTTTGCAGTTAACTCGATACTCTTCATAATCTCTTGTTGGAGTACATCTTTCGTAAAATTGAAACACCTCAGCGCAACATCTGATCGATCAGGTGCTTGCATATGCAGATGACATATGCGTGATTGGGCTGAATAGCAACGGGGTTAAGGAAATACTTGATCCGCTTGTAGAGTTTTCAGCTTCTGTTGGACTCCAGATCAATGAGTCTAAAACAAAATATATGATCGCTTGTTACAGGAACAATAGCACACCAGACTTTAGTAGTGGCCCCTACAGTTTTGAGGGAGTGAGGAGGTTCAAATATTTGGGCTCTCTTATCACTCACGATAACAGTGTGAGTGAGGATAGTAAAGTGCGGCTTGCCACTGGCAGTTGTACTTTGTACCGTCAAGTGCCGTGAAGATGAAGCTTTACAAAGAGTTGATCAGGCCCGTTGTTATGTTTGGATGTGAAAGTTGGGCGCTGATAGATGAGTACGAGAGATGGCTTGAGAGAAGAATCATGCGTGTGATTTACGGCCCAAAACGCGAAGTGATGGTCTATACCGAGCTCTGCGTACAAATCGAGATCGAGAGATCTGATGAAGATCCCCGATATTGTACATGAAATAAGATCTCAACGAGTACGCTGGCTCGGTCAACTAGTTGTGCAGTGATCTCTGAAAGGAGAGCCACCATATGGTATGCGCAGAGGTTGTTGCAGGCGTCGATGGCTCCACGGTGTAGAGAACGACTTGGCCTCTTCAGATTGTCTTGGACGATTAATAATTTAAATACAATTAATAAAATAAACAAAATGAATTAAACTATTTAAACTAATTAAATAAATAAAATAAAATAAACCATTTAAATAAATTAAATTGATTAAATAAATTACTGTAATTGAAGTAACAACATTCAATTATTTTAGTAAATTTCGATATTGAATTTGTATACTGATCTAATGAAATTACGAAAGCACAAGCAACAGTATCGACTCATAACCAACATTTGACCTTCCCCTATACATATTAATTATTAACATTGGTTGGAACCCATGAGGATTCCGCACTGCCACAAAGACCCATGATGCCCTTCCACGAGTCTCACATGGAGCTGTTGGTTATACATACAAACATTTATTTTAATTTAAAATCATTATTATTCCAGGTTTAACCGTCGATTCTTGGACCATTTCATTGACTATTAGTAAACGTCCATTCACCCCCCTGTGAATATTAGAATCAATCCTTTGGTAAGCATGAGAATTCTCTTCGAGTATAAACTTAGGTTCGATAATGATTTAAAAAATATGAGAATATTTTTTATACATATTTTTTTTTGATTGATTCAACTTTTAGTAACCACGTTCGTACCTTTTTCTTATGTGGAAGCGTAATGCTATTTGCATTCATTTCTTATCCATTTATTATCATCTATTACTTCGAGTATACCCTAGATTCTTGGACGGGAGGTTTTATTACTGCAACATGTTCAACCAGAAGTTCACGGAAACTAATTTCTTCATCTCTCTGCAGCTTTATATTATTCTATCGACTGACAACCTCTAAACAATAATTTTTTTTCTTTGCGAATTGCGACCTTATATAACAGGTGGAATATGTATGTTTATACATTTCTCAAACTTTTTTTTATTATATAACATTAAATGGTTCTTTGCTAATACACTTTCTATAGTTCCACTTGTGCCAATATTTCAACGTATAGGTATACTATGTATATATACATATGTTAAATAGTTGATTGACGTGTTGCGAGGGCACCCGCAGTATATAGATAAATCAAGTGCAATCAACACATTATAAATCATAACCACTATAGATAGACAAGAGTGTAAGTAATAAAAAATATCATATTACTCAATTTATGCATTTTTTATTTTCGACAAAATACAAAAACTAACCGATAGATTTATGATTTCATTTAAAAGATAAGATAAATTCAACCAAATCATCAATCAATTAGAAATAAAAAAAAAAAAAAAAAAAATTGATTAATAGTTTCGTACATAAATACTCGTACATACATTTTGTATGTTGTAATGAAGTTATAACATTATGTGTTTTTTTTGTTTATGTTTATCATTACAGTTGTATATGTATATATAGTTTATAAAAATACTAAAAAGTAATGTTACTAAAAATGATTAAATAATTTCATTAATTTTATTTTAAATTTTAATTTATTTTCATTTTGTTTTCTATTTTTTATGCGCGCACTATAACAAAAGGTATGTACGCAAGCGAAGAATTCCTTATAAGTTTATAACCGTGTGGAATATATCGGTAATAAAATAAAACTATTTATTCATCTCGTATATGTGTGTAATTATGGAATAATAACTAAAAACTATTTTTTTTGTTTGTAATTATAAAGTTAGTAATAAAAAAAACATTACTTGTAATAGCGCAGATATAAAAAATATTATTTTTAAAACAAATAAATCATTTTTATGTATGTACGAGATGAGTTGGTGGAAGATTTAGAAGATAGGGCGACGACTTTTCCACTTATCATTTTTTCAAGAAGGAGGGGTGTGATAGGTCGAGGTCTCTCTATATACATACATATATGTATGTACAAAATAGGAAATAGAATTACAGGTTTTTGTAGATTGTGATGAGTACAAGATGAATTTGCATTCTTCTGTATATAAGATAAATGTTATATAGTGGTGTGTCTGGTTTCCCAACCCGTGAGATTATAATTACATTATTCCATTAGTTGTATAGTTCATTTGAATAAAACAATTGTTGCATATGTGAGACATACAAATTCTTTCACATACATTTCATTCTAAATTTAACATTTTACAATTTTTAACATATTTCTGAATTGAGAGGTCTATCGATACATTTTTTCTTGATTCATTTGAAAGCGAAATTAAATTAAAAAAGAGAAATAAAATTAAAATGCCACAAATTTAATTTCCTTCAAGTAACTAGCACAACCGACTGGACGACGCTAAGTTACAAGGTCCAGAGCATGTCTGTACCAAGTTTAAACTAAATCGAAGAAGGTTAGTTTTTTCTGAAATTTTTCAGCAAATACCTAGTACCCCTTTGTATTTTTCAAAAAAAAAAAAAAAAATCGTTTCAGTATTTTTGCGTGATGGTTTTCGTCCGAGAAAATTGAAAATTTTAACAGAAGCTGAATTCTACCAATTTGAAAAGAGAAATTAAATTAACAAAATTTCGCTTAAGGACTTTAAAACTCATGGTTCCGCAACCAAAGCCAATGCCTCTCTCGACTTAACCTCAGATGTTCAGTCTCATTACTGTTATACCAATCTTTTATACTTGCCATTTTGATAGAAAAACCCGTGTCTGATTTTTAATTTATAGTACTCACAATTGAATATTTAATATTGAGGAAATTTTAACCCTGCGGAAATTCCCGCAGTAAAATTTAATAAAATTCCGAGATATTTTCTAAAATTAATAAAATACTTTTTTAAATTTGTATATATACAATTCTATAATTTCCAAATATTGTGGATCCCGATTGTGAATACTTCCCATTAGTGAGACTATAAAAATATCTAAAACAAACTGATGATAGTAATTTAAACTTGGCAGCCAGTTTTGACTATTAGAAATTTGTATGAAGGTTAGAGTTTGCGGATCGAGTAGGAAATCTTCTACAAGCTTGCAAATTATGGCTCGAGTGAAACTCGACTTAACATTGGTTAACAGGCCGATTATCGGTGCTGACTTTTTGACAAAATATGATCTCCTCGTCGACCTCCGTTGAAGACGCCTCTTACATCCCACGACGAATCTTACTGTTAATGCAATGACAGCAATGGTGAAACACCTTCACCAATCCATCCGCTTTTGAAGATGTTTCCTTCTTTGGTTGAAACACCAGATCACGCCAATCTATCAACATATAACGTGGTTCTCTATATTTACACTAAAGGACTGCCTTGTTCAATACCACGTATTTGCTGGACCCAGTTAAACATAAAACTGTGCTTACCGAGTTCGAGCATATGGTCCAACTAGGCATATGCTGACCGTCATCTTCTACTGTATTATCACCTCTCCATATGGAAGAGAAGAAGGACAGCGCCGATTGGTGCCCATGTGAAGATTATCGTCGACTAAACGTCGTAATCACACCAGACCGTTATCCGATCTCACATATTCAATATTTTTTAAATTTATTCGAATTCATACGAATGCCCTTTGGCCTTCAAAACGCTGCGCCAACTTTTCAACGGTTCATGAATGAACTAACTGGTGGCAAGCAAAAATGAGGAACAGCACAAGTGTCATCTCAAATAACTGTTTGAGTGGATCGTCGAATTAGGAGTGAATATCCAACTTTCAAAATGAATTTTCGGTGTTTCTGCTCTCGGGTTCCTCAGTCACCAAATAACCCAAGATGGCATAACACCCTCGCTAACAATCCAACAAATTTAGCGATTCGTCGGAATAGTCAATTATACTACCATCGATTCATTCTAAAGCTAGCCTAATCACTGTCCCCAATTTATGCTCATTTGGCAACATTGAACAAAATGCCCAAGAACAAAAAATATTTTTCTTGGCCCGACGAGTGCAACGAGTCATCCTCCCAAGTTAAAAGAGTACTTGCCAACTCAACATTGTTGGGCCATCCCAACAGCAAATCACGCTATAGCATCTCCACTGATGCGTCTGGTAGTGCGGTAGGAGCTGTCCTACAGCAATGGAATAAAGATTGTTGGTAACCTTTGGGATTTTTTTCACGAAAACAGAGATAAACTACTGAGTCTTTGACAGGGAACGCCTCGCTATTAATTTAGCCATCAAACTCTTCTGGTATTTCCTGGAAGGTAGACAATTTACTGTCTATACTGATTATAAGCCTTTAATCAAAGGAATATAGTCTCTCTGAGCGAAAAGAGTCCATGGCAGACTCGACACTTTGACTAGATCGCTCAGTCCACGAGTCTCGACGGACATTCAACATACAGAAGGTAAACAAAACATGGTCGCTGACACATTGTCACGGACTAGTGATCTCGTTTCAACAATACAGATCTTAAAAATCTAGTTCAGACACAACAGTCTGATTATGAATTACTCCAACAAATTAGAACTCACTATGCTTCCAGATTTTAAAATTTATTGCGAAACATCAACTGATGTAAATCGACCATTTATTCCGGATGTTATAAACATGTAGTGTTCGATGCTCTGCATGGTCTATCTCATCCAAATATACGAGCAACCCGTAAATTAATTCCTATAGTAGGTATTTTTGGCCGAAAATGAAAGTGGACATCACGCATTGGGTGAAATCCTGTATTGATTGCCAGAAGAGCTAGGTTCACCCGGGCAGTTTAACCCGCCTGCTAAACGGTTCGAGGAGTTGGACCATTGCCACTATCCGAAGGATTTGTGCTCACCATATTGCCTATCATTGCAATACTGCCTATCATCCGCAGTGTGGTTTGGTCAAAAGATTCCACCGACAACTTAAAACTTCACTCAAAGTTCGAGAAAATACGATTATGGAGCACTGAGCTTCGTATCGTCTTGCTGAGAGTACGAGCAACAATAAATAATGAATTAAAATGCTCCCCAGCTGAAGTAGTTTATGGTCAAACCCTCAGATTACCAGGAGAATTTTTCGAGACAAGTTCCAAGGATAATTCCGATCCACTTGACTATCGAAAGGCTTCGCGCAGCCATGCTCAATATAATTCCTATTGACACTCGCAAGTAATTAAAGAAATTCCCAACTAATTAAACAAATGCGAGTACGTATTCATTCGTATTAACAGAGTACACACGGGCCTAACACCTCTGTAAAAAGTCATTCGCCGCTTTCGCAAACATTACATTCTTGATGTAAAAGGCAAGAATTTATATTAGTGCTCCTACTGTTCCATTGTACTAATGTTTGGAAACATTTTGAAAAATGTAATAAAAATTCAACCTCTGGCCTTATACGCAATTTAGAAAAAAACACAAATTGAATATAAGAAAACGACTCTGACAGCAGTCATCCAACAACCAATACTTGTTATTAAAAACAAATAGAACCGCATCTTCATCGAAAATTGATTAATGAAAATTGAAAACCAAAAGCTTAAGTCGTTTTAAATTTACAACATTGATTGCTTTCAAATGACGTGGTGATCATCGAGCAGTTGATCAACGTTTTTAAGCCAGTTAAATTAGCAGTGGAAGCGCTGAACCGTTACTATCAAGCGAAGGTGTTCTGCAATTCTTATTCGAAAGCCTCGAAAGAGTTAATACTTTCGATAACTGAAATGATGACTGGTCTTAAAAACCGCATTACCCAGCGTAGAAACTATGCTATAATTTCAACTATGAAGTTACAAAATTCACTTTCAATGAAGCAGAGAAACTTTAAATTTTTTCAAAATGGAATCAACTCAAACAATAAGAAATCATATTAAATTTCTTGTTTCAACTGCAACTTCAATTGCTTCTGATAATTATGTCTTTGAGTCCGATGATGAATCGGTGCCGGCAGTAGCAGCTAGCAATGAAGATGTGACAGCAGTGCCCGCACAAGAAAGTCTGACCGAAATGCTCCAAAATAAAATCGGAACCTGCTTAAAATCAATGTATGCTCGATCAACTTTATATAAATAACTACGTAATATCAGGTATAATGGGGTGTAAATGTGGTGTACATGAACTGGATCGATGCAGGACGATGAGACTGTTGGTCATATAATAATGAGGACATTTAAGTTTTCAGATGGTCTATAGAATCTTTTGGTTTCGCTGATTCTGTAGCTAAGAGCAAAATTATGAAATTTGATGAAGTTGATGATTATATTTTAGATATGCTAGACCGGGATTATAAGGTGTTAGTAATAGTTATGAATTTGCCTGAAAGTTTGTTAAGATATATTTTTTTTTTTCCCAGTAGGGGGAAAATCCTCATGGACGTTGTGCCGGACTCTTACCGACTAAAAAACCCCCTACCTCAGCTCCTCGCAGCGCTCGGTACCACAAAGTTTGCATTACTTCGACCGCTGGATGTCTATTGTCTCCTTGTTTGTTCAAGTCGTTGTGCTCGCTTCTTCCCTCATTTTTATGGTCAATATTACCGTAATCATTTTGCTTATAGCGTACCAACTATGCTCCTCCCCTACCATCTTCGAGATAATATTCCGTGGTGTCATCTCTCCTACAGTATCGGTACACTTCTTCCTCGTTTCTTCCCACCTTGCACAGTACAGTATCGTATGCTCTGGTGTGTCGTCCTCTTCACAGTATGCGCAGTTAGGAGTATCCTTAATATGCATTCGGTACAGATAGCTATTGAAGCAGCCGTGACCTGTCAGGAACTGTGTCAGATGAAAGTTCGTCTCCCCATGCTTACGATTCACCCATTCCCTTAGACTCGGAATGAGCTCTCTGGTCCATGATCCAGTGTCGGCACTCTCCCAACGTGCCTGCCATTTTTGCATTAATTCTTCTTTGGCCTCAACGCTTGGTGTTCCCTGAAGAACCGCTAGTCTATATTTCGCCATTAAAGTGGCCGGTGGTATGTTTGCTATCACGAAAGCTGCTTCCTTTCCTACCGTTCTGTAAGCACTACATATACGCAGTGCCAGAGTACGTTGTACGCGTTCGAACTGCTCGGACGCCCTTGCAATATCTAAAGCTCGTATCCAGATCGGTGCTCCGTAAAGTATTGCGGATAAAACAAACAACGTCTTTTTTTAGCAGAACTAGGCGCGCTATTTTCCAGATACAAGGAAATTCCCCGTTTTCTAGGGCTAAGTTCATCACGTGTAACACCTTTTTTGGGTGGATTTCTGAAGCGATTCTAACGGCCTCTGATGGAATGCCATCTGGCCCGGCACTTTTTTTCGTTTTGAGTTTCCGCCATGCCATAGAGAGTTCCTCAGATGTAAAAGGTGGGATCTCTAGCGGACTTATATTTCCATGTTGCACTAGGTCATGCATCGGGAAGAGAGCAGCCACTACGGTGTTAGTAATATCTGGGGAAAGTGCCGGCGTTTTTTGCCCAAACTTCTTCATTACAATCTTATATGCATCTCCCCAAGGATCCTCTTCGATTGTGTTACAGAGGGATTTCCAGCATTTCCTCTTCGATTCCGCTATCGCCTTTCTCATGTAGGCACGAGCGCATTTCAGGTTTTGTTGAAAGGATATGTCTGCTTGTCCGCTAGTGCGCCTGTTCTCCCTTGTAAGCCTTCGCCTGGCATGATTGCAGCGTCTGCGAAGTTCAGCGATTTCCGGAGTCCACCAGTAAACGGCTTTTCGTCCATTTCGATCCCTAGACTCTAACGCATCTTCACATGCTCTTCTGGTAGTTGCCACTAACTGTGCTGGTGATGTTATGCTAGAGGTGTCAAAATGATGTTGAATCGCGCTCCGAAGGCGTGTTTGACTCCTTGCTCCGACCTGCCAGCCTCGGTTGATGGAGACACTATTCCCCTGTAGTCTAGCTGGTACAGCTGTGGTTATTCCGAATATAATATATCGGTGATCGCTGAGTCTTTCCTCGTCTAGGACTTTCCAATTCCGGATTCGGTTTATGTTATTTTCAGAGACGAAAGTTACATCTAGGTAGGAACCATAATTTCCTCTTTCGAAGGTGGGTGATTGCCCTGCGTTGACACTGCTGAGGTTACAGGATGCAGCCCAGTCCCCAAAAAGTTTCCCTCGATTGTCTAGTACATCTCCACCCCATTCCGGTGATTTTGAGTTAAAGTCGCCTGCAATAATCAAATCCTTGGTCTGGTTCCTGACTATTAGGCTGAGTTCGTCCAGTCTCAGGGGGAATTCCTCCATAGATTTGTTAGGAGAAAAGTAACAGCTCATAATGATAACGTCCTCTAGTTCTACTCAGACCACTCCCTTTTCTTTACCGGTTTTAGTAAGTGCAACGTCATTTGAAAGCACGATTAGCGCGGCATCTTGATCTAAGTCGGCCAACCAGTTTCCTCCTAGAAGTGTTCGCCGGTTTGGCTCGCTCGCCAGGGCCACGTCTACCTGCATTTTACGGGCAGTAGCGATAAGGAGGTCCTGGGCCGGCCTACTGCGATGCGTGTTAATTTGCATCAGTCGCATACTGTGGCTTGCTCTCCTGTTTGTTTTATTGTATCTACAGGCGAGTTCTCTGCCTCCATGTTCTCCATAACCGGCTTACGTTGTGTTTGGCGGCACTCTTTTCTCTTATGACCGTCCTGTAGCTGAGAGTTTGAAAAATATAATTTTCTTAACCAATAAACTATTTCCAATTATACCTAATGAAATAATGGAAAAAAGACGATTTAGTTGAAATGCTTTCAATAATACAATTCAACAAGATTGGTATTGAGTTGATTTAAATCCATTGTGACAGACAAAATCGAACATAAATAATTTTGCCGATATACGAGCTATTCTAAACATTATAAGTGTATATATAAAAGTGTTCGCAGCAATATCCAAACTATGACGTGAGGCCAGTGTCATCTGGTAAGTAAACCATTGCACATATCAAAAGTATTGAAATTTAAAATAAAATGTTTCCAAAAATAGTGCGATTTGCTATGTTTACATTTATCAAATTTACAAGTTATAGCAAAATTATGAAAGTTCATGAAGTTGATGATTACATTTTAGATATGTTAGAGCTGGATTCTAAGGTGGTAGTAATAGGTTTGAATTTTCCTGAAAGTATGGTGTGCGGCTTTCAATTAAATACCACAACAGCAAACCCAAAAAATTGATAATGAATGAAATAAAATGCTGTGTTGAAGAAGACGAACGAAAAGAAAGGTTGGTGATTATGAGAGTGGACATTTTTCATCAATAGGTACAAAGCCTAAAGATATGGATAAAGAATTAGGTTTATCGCTTTCGGATATTAGGGAAATTTGACCCTCGTTTAGGATCGAACAAGCAACCCCGTATTTATGACTGCATGATAATATCGTTGTATACGCTTCCTGATCAATTCGCGATGACATTTAAAGATAATGATTCTCATATCTATCAACAAATATCCCCTCATTTTTTGTTACAGCCTCAATTTTAATAATAGTGCCTTATACACAACCAAATTTTCCTTTCATGAGGAATTCAACGAAGAATGCAATATCCTTAAAATGTTTAAGCCCATCCAATTTATCCCCGTAGAACACCTTTTTTGTTTCGTTGGTAATTCTCATGCGGTTTCCAAATAAAACTTCCCGTCTAAACATTGTTGTATATGTAGCTAAAACAAATTAAATAACTCAACAAATTATTTAAATTATGACTTATCAGTTACTCACCAACTGCAAAGCAAATTTTTACATCCAGTTTGCCTAGGACGATGAGTATTCCTTAGCATCCAAATATATACGAGTGCGTAAGAGTTCAAAATTATCTTTATTTTACATAAACTATTCAATATTAGCTTAATCGAACAGGTTTAAAATTCTCACATTTGCTTTGTAACACCTTATCGCTCCCAGCAGAGGAAACATTTTCAGACTTCTCGTTTTAGTGCTCTATATAAAATCATTCCATCTTTCAGGTTCATTCGGCATTTGGAGGTGGAAATTTATACAAAAAACATTTATTTGCGCTGTTGCACTCTGTTCCACCCAGAGAAGATCAATAGTTTTAATTGTAATAAAATATATTTTAAAAAAACTTTTTAAAAAACCACGCTTATATTTGCTTTGAAAAGGCTTCGAAAAGTAGAAAATAAAAATTTTCTTCCTTACTCCTATCAAGGTATATTTATGACAAGTAGAAATTTAAAATTAATATGACTAAAAATATAGGATAGAATAGATTTTTTGCTGGACCATTTCAGTATTAACGTAAAAATGATATATTGAAAGATAGTATATACATTCAGAAGGAGCGTCCCACGCTTATATTTTTATCACGCTTATATTAGCTCTCTCTGTGTGTCTGTTTGTATCGTCACATTTTGTAATCATTTCACATTTGCATGCAGGCTTAACTCCGATGACAATACAAGATTCTAGCATATTTTCAGCCTAAAAGGCTTTTTATATATACATACTCTTATCTCATAGCTATAGTTATAGATTTTACTAGAACTAAATTTTAAGATAATGTTTAGAATGCTTGCCTGCCACGTGGGCGGCCCGGGTTCGATTCCCAGCATGCAACTTTTTTTTTAAATTATTTAATTTAATCTGACTTAATTATACAAAACACAAAATGTCGCCTAAGTGGTACAAATATATTGTAATGTACGTAATTAGCACGCTTAGATTAGCTCAGTCTGTGTGTCTGTTTGTAATCAATTTTTTAACCATTTGCGATAGTCCAATTGAGCTGAAATTTTGCCTACAGGTGACAATACAAGTTTCTAACATTTTTTCGGCCTAAAAGACTTTTCAAAGCCTAAAAGGATTTGAAAAGCCTCAACCACTTGCTATAGTCCAATTGAGCTGAAATTTTTGCAAGCAGGCTTCACTCCGATGAAATACAAGATTCTAACCTTTCTTCGGCCTAAAATGCTTTGTAAATCCTAAAATAATTTTTTTCGACCACTTACGATAGTCCAATTGAGCTGACATTTTGCATGCAGGTTTAACTCCGATAACAATACAAGATTCTAACATTTTTTCGGCCTAAAAGGCTTTTTATATACATACTCTTATCTCATAGCTAGTTATAGATTTTACTAGAACTAAATTTCAAGATTATTTCGTGTAGCATCGGTGGTTCAGTGGTAGAATGCTCGCCTTCCACGCGGGCGGCCCGGGTTCGATTCCCGGCCGATGCAATTTTTTTTTTCAAATTTTTTAATTTAATCTGACTTAATTATACGAAACACATAATGTCACCTAAGTGGTACAAATATATTGTAATGTACGTAATTACCACGCTTATATTAGCTCACTCTATGTGTCTGTTTAATCAATATTTCAACCATTTGCGATAGTCCAATTGAGATGAAATTTTGCATGCAGGCTTAACTCCGATGACAATACAATATTCTAACATTTTTCGGCCTAAAAGGCTTTGAAAAGCCTTTAATGCCGAAAAAAGGTTAGAATCTTGTATTATCATCGGAGTTAAGACTCAAGTTCAGCTCAGATACAAACAGACACGTGTGAATGAGCCAATATAAGCGTACTTAAAGAGGTCGAGTGATACCTCGATTTATAGGCATTCAAGTAAGGTAATCTCGTGAAATTTAATTTAGATAAGTTTCCAACAGTTTTGGAAAAAATGATTCAACTGAAGAGAAATACTAAGATTAATTGTAAAAACATAATAAAATTATAGCTAATTTACAAACGAAAATTTTTAAAATTCGCGCTTCTTCCATATATACTATATATAAAAGCATCTGCCAAAATATAAGGACATAAAAAAGATGATTTTTATTTTTTTGTTAATTTAAACTCTATTTGTATTTTATTCAAAAAATCAATTTTTATTGAAAAACGTTTTTAAAATTTAACACGTTACGCAAGTTCGCCACACTTAGCTCTAGCAAAAGCCTCATTAATTTTCTAATTGATTGTAAATTGTAAATTCTAACCAAGTTTGGCTAAAAAATTAACAGATAGTATTTTAGTCATATACCGTTTCAACTTACTAGAGGTATTATTTGAACGCCCGTTACAATGGAATAATGTTGTTAAATTAAATGTCGAGACTTTCTTCACTGGGTTTGAGACGGTCATATTCCTCTTCAAAGTGAAGTTTTATTGATACACCCGGTGTTTATATAACAACATGTAAACACGATATGTTAAACTTAACGAGCATTTAATATTAAACTGTGAAAATTCTATTGTTTTGCCAGGTTCTTAGAATTTGGTATATATTTATAATATTCCAAACAAAACTTCTGTAAAACTGATCCTAAATAAACGTTGAGTATTTGTCAATAGCCGTTTGCATAGAATTTCATGATCGATCAAATATCGTGGAATATTTTCCAAAAAGCAGTGGGCTACACAGTAGTAAATTAAATTAAATTTATTTTAAAAAAAATGTTACAATTTCCCTAAAATTCATCCTGATTTGAAATGCCCATGCATACATGCTATAAATTTTAACAAAAGATTTGCATTCACAAGCCTCTTAAATGAATACTGATCTCGTTATCGGGACATAGAAAGAGTTTTTATAGCCGCAGGCCAATACATTGAGAGAACGTCCAAAGTCATATAAAAAAACATATTCATAAAATAGAGAAACACGCAACCTAATATTAAACATTTTTGAATAAAACTATTAGAGTTGCAATGCAAAAACTTTTCCAACAACATTTTCCGAATTTGAGGGGAGCTGAAACTATATATTAACATGATCAGCTATCAGAGAAATATCTCTTTTTTGGCAAAAGTATATAGGAGATTAGGGTTTAAGTCAATCATTTCAAGTTATATGATTTTAAATGTAAAATTAGTAATTTATAAACTGTCAACCGAAATTTTCGAAATTTCATTGTTCAAAATAAAATTTGTAGTTCGACGACAAATTTTATAGTAAATATTTGTTAGTTAGTTCAAATTTCAAATAGAATTCTCTTACAACAACTTCAAATCCAAATATTGAAATTGCGATTCGTTAATTAATCGTTATGCGACTATATGAATTTTTCTAAAAATTTAAATGTAATATAATTATTTGAACCATCTCGTGGGTCGGCGGAGATTTTTACAACTGAATGCTTAACAATATTCAGGAGTATACTACCTGCTAAATGTATGATATAGACAATAATCAACATAAATAAACTTTCAATTTTGAAATTCCTAAATGTACACGCATATGCATATTTGTAAAACATGCGGTTGAATAGCAAGATATGATAGGCTTAATAAATTTGCTAATCATTTTGACATTCCATTTAAAATAAATAAATCAACATTAATGTGTTTATTTTAAAAATTCATAACAGCACAAAAAAAATTGCTTTCCATAATTTTCCCATAATTACCTTTAACAATATCCAGATAGAAATATAAAGAAATCTTCAATGTTTCTTGCTTTTGTTGTATTATGTACATATATCTATACGTAACATGAAGTATATATAGTTTTGAATATCGATTCATCATCTTTCATTTTACCACTGTCCATCACAAAAATAAATTATTACATTTATATATTTATATATAAATAGATACACGTATGTATGTATATAGGAGCTGTCTGTATTTATGCATGAAAATCCACTATAATAATAAAAGTGCCCAAAGGGTAAATTATCATGATAACTTCATTAAATTAATTTGAGTTAATACAAATTGATTTTAAAGTATGTGTATATGTAACACAAGAATGCAGCAAAGATACATACACGTTTCTAAGTATTATTTTATAAATTTAATTTATTCATGAAAATTGAATTTTTAAATTATAATTATTGTGTTTCAAATTTCAATAGTCGAAAAACAACCATTCGTGCCTCTGGGAGTGCATATTTGATTAATATGATTTCCATGTTTTTAATCCATTGGGAGAACTATATAAATACCTATAGAGTAGATCTGATAAATTTGAGAATTCCTGCAGGATGGTTTTTGGTTACTGATTATAGCATATACATAACCTTAATTTATATTCAAGAATCTTTAATGCAAGATGTTAACTGATTTGTAGAATTTCACAAAAATTATATTAATTCCCAATTCCATTTCTATGAAGATTTGAACCTGCATTTAACTATGCCCATTATTCTTTTTGGATGTTGCCATTCAAGACATCGAAGGATGTGTCATGATACTGCAAAATCAATATGCGCCATAGTTTTCTTGTAACTCATAATTAGTTTTCTGTCCCGTCAAAATTATTCGGTTTAATTTTTTTTTCTCGTACTCCAATCAATAATAATCAAAAAGTCATCTGGGCCAGTAAAAATTACTCGACATTTCTCAAACAAAAGACTAGGGCCTTGTTTTAAAAATATATTTTTATTTAATTTATAATTCATTTTAACAATAATGTTCAATACATCTTGAACATATCATGAATTATTCCATAAGATAAATTTTGTATAATTAATAAACACAAGCCCTTAATTTTTATTTTTCATCCATTTATGGAATATATTTTCATAATAATATGACAAAATTCTTATGTGTAAACAACATTTAGGATAATCTTATAGAGACAACGGGGACATGTTTTGGCCTATCTGCAACACTAATTCTTTCATTAATTTCACATATTATGTGTACGGTAGATATAGTCGGTTTTGTTGGTACGTTATTTCGGCCAAACATTTTCCCTAGAAAATGTAATATGTATATTTGTTATGTGTAACGATAAGTTCCCATTCCAGTTTTTTTTTTAAAAATATTTTTTTAAATTTTTTTCTCTCCACCACAAAAGAACGAACCTAATCTTTAAATAAACTTGAATAAAAATTAAGAGACATGTCATTTTGTATAGGCATCCTTTCAACTTTGCATTTATCTGTCGCCCTCCCAACTGAGCAAATAGAATTAAACAGCAATCTTTTCACTAAACTGCCATTCTGATTTTGGTCCAATTGACTTAAAATTCAACCGTAATCGTCTGTATGATTTAAAATTGTTTAATTTAGGGAATATCATAAGGTGTTGGACACGTTAAATGAAGTGCGTTTTAGGTATATTTTACTTGTAAAATTTTAAAATTTTAGATTGTTCAAAGTTTGCAAATAATTGAAGAGTCACACATTTTAATGCGAACGGAATCAGTTATAAATCAAATTTTTATGAAATCACAATCACTTAGCAGAAGACTAATTCAACTAAAAAAACATATAAAATTTAATTAAAATTAACAAAATAGCTAAAATTTATATATGTTTCGATTGAACAAATATTTTCAATTTTAAATTTTATAGAAATTTTAGAAATATTTAAAATATTTAGTGTTAAAATAAAATTGAGGTATTGAAGAGATTAGTAGCCGAGTTTTGAAACGTTCCAAAATTGTTTTCGTGCTAAAAAAATTATAATAACTCCGTCCTAAATTATTAATATTGTAAACTTTTGGCGAATTTTAGGACAACGAAGGGGTATATGAAATTCGTAAATTGCAAGTCGAAAAATAGGGCCACTCGTCCCATTTTACCGTGTAAATTTCCATTTCAAATTAAAAAATATATAGCTGTAGAGAGCTATAGAAAGGATAGCTGTCAGATCTAAAAAAAGAAGACTAAATAATACTCTTACACCAAAACATACTAAAAATTAGCAATCAACCTGCTCTATACCTGAAATAGTTATTGAAGCGATAAAAACTACGAAATTGTTTTTGATTTATTAGCAACATGGGTTTCAGAAGGTAAATTGCGACTCACAAATATAGAGAAGTAACTAGAATGTTACGTGAGGGTTCTTTTGTTTGACCCATTAAAGTAATGGTCAAAAATTTGCATCATTCTTGCAAGCCAGAATGTGTTACGAAATACTTAAAACAAAGAGGGTTCAAAATCACTGGAGGAGTTAATAAACTGAAGTGGAAAACGAACGTTTTTGATTTATTAGCAACATGGGTTTCAGAAGGTAAATTGCGACTCACAAATATAGAGAAGTAACTAGAATGTTACGTGAGGGTTCTTTTGTTTGACCCATTAAAGTAATGGTCAAAAATTTGCATCATTCTTGCAAGCCAGAATGTGTTACGAAATACTTAAAACAAAGAGGGTTCAAAATCACTGGAGGAGTTAATAAACTGAAGTGGAAAACGAAAATGCAACTCAATATACTTATATTACCACTCGAAACAGATGAAGATACTAACAAAATCAAAAATATCTTGGATTGTAAAATAGAAGTTCAACCATTAAACAATTGAAAATGATGCATCTAAATGTGTATACTGAGGAAAAGCTCACCTAGCTATAACTTCCTAAAGAATTAAAGAATTGTAAAAAATCAAAGACAAAAGTACGAGCAAAACCAAATATTAACTGGAATAACAAATATAAAAGAAGCATTACTGTCCATTAACCAAAGTGTTGAACAATTAGAGAACAGTAATAAAAAACCTGTCCCCAAATCAAAGTTAAATGTCTAACAGCCTAAAAATTATGTTATGGAATGCAAACGGACTATACATCAACAAGAATTACTTGCAGTCCTAGATATAAATAAAATTGATGTAACTATCAAAATCTATAACTATAAACTTACAGTAGTAAGCTTGTATAGTCCATATCGAAACACGCTATTAAGGAAAATTAATTTATTGAATTATTCAAACCTGTTGGAGGGCGATTCATTATAGGTGGGGACTTTAATGCAAAACATATACTTATTGGGGTAATAACAACCACAAAAGATAAAAAATTGCTTAATACAATGAAAGAATACAAATGTGAACCAATCTCTGCATGGACACCAACTTATTGGTCTACTGATCACTCTCCGATCGTATTAACCCTAACCGAAAACATGATCGAAACAATTAATAACTCATGCCTAGTTCATTCACAAATAGACTGGGCAAGTTTTAAAGTAAACATGGAAGCGAAAATACAGCTAGACATTGTTTTAAAAACGCCGGACCAACTAGACAATGAACTAGAAACATTTATTAATTACATTCAGTGCGCTGCATGGAAAAATACTTCTAAAATCAAAACCAAAGTACTGGAAAAGAAGAACAAGAAAAAATGTCATCAAACTAGAGCTTCACTAGACAAAACTAGACTAAATAATCTGAAAAATGAAATCAAACAACTGAGGAATGAATCTGTCTGTACATATCTGAGGGAGCTAACAAATAACAAAAGTACCAAATATTCTCTCTGGAAGGCAACTAAAAAACTAAAAAGGCCAATATCATACAAACTCCACCAATAAAAAATGCGGGTTAGGCAAGAAACAATGAACAAAAATCAATGAGGTTCGCAAATCATCGAGAAAGCACATTTCAACCAAGTAGACTGAAGAAGTGTACAATGATGAGCCTGTTCAATTTCATGAAGAAATTAAATTTATCTCACCAGCTAAAATAAGAAAATCGAATAAGAATTCTTATTTCAAATCATCAATTTGGAATCCGAAATAAACATTCTACAATCGACCAAGTACACCGAATCACAAATACTATTGAAGAGGTACTGGAAGAGATAAAAGTCTGCTCGACGATGGCTTCAGAGAAAATAGGTCCACAGAGGACGCAATGACCAATATGATCAAAGAGTCGAACCAAAAGTATAATCTTGGAGTATTCCTATAGTTGTATCTGGCGTGTTCGATAACCTGTGGTGGCCTATAGCATTATGTTGGAGCTGAAGAGATTCAATTGCCCACAAAGGATGTCCGTAAGGTTCCATCACCTTTGGAATATTGTCTTCAACGGCATGAACCATAGGAAGTCCAAGAAGTAGTATTCGCGGACGATAAGGTAATGCTTTTTGCTGGGAATTCAAGACAAAGTATTCAAGAAAAAGCGTAACTAGCCGCATGAACAGGATGGTAGACTGGGGCAAAAGCTACAAAATGAAGCTATTCTCTGAAAAGACAGTTAGGATCCAACTTAATGGTTCACTGGACATTCGGACACCACCATTGGTTTCCATTCTTTGGCCATAGAAGTAAGATGGTGAAAACTGTTAAATGGCTGGAAGTTGACTTTGATGAACGACTTGGAGTCACTTGACATGTCAAAAGAGTCGCCGACAATAGTAAGAAGGTTTTCGCTGTGCTAAAACGAGTTGCTAAAGAGAACGCTATCAATAATATACGAGGGCCTTGTGGTTCGGGTATTGACATACGCGTGCGCGGCATGGGCAGACAGAATGAACTTCCACCTTTGGCGTACACTATAGTTATTGTCGAAAGAAGTATCTTGCTCGGAATTACCAAGGTATTCAGAGCAGTGTCAGCTGACGCCGTGCCTGTTTTGGCATGATTCCTATGGATATACTCTTAAATGAGAAAATTGCCAACTACTAGATAAGGAAAAGACAAGATGTGAGCTACGGAAACGTGATAGAATGCGATCAAATTCGGTCAAATCTCTTGGCTTTGCTCAAGAGGAAAGCGAGAAAAACGTCTATAGCCATATGGCAAGATAGATGGTCGCACTCAATGGATGGCAGAGGAACATATAGTTCTCAAACATTGAAGCAAGAGTAGAGACAAAGATTCCTCCAAGCGTATGGTTTACCCAAATGTTAACGGGACATGCAAGAATGCCCTCTTATATGCATCGACTGAGTCTAGCGGACTCAACTACCTGTAAATGGGGAATATGGAGAAGTTTACTAATCGCTTTTTTTGGTAATTCTTTAATGATTTGTCCGGTTATGAGGTCGTACCCAGTAGATTTTATCTTGTTTAAATTTTGAATTTCCTCTTTTAGCTCCTGTAGAGATACACTTTGTATTTCAAGCTCATCAGATCGTTTCAGTAGGTTAACATTTTCATCTGCGGTTTCCCTAGGTAATGGGTGAAACGTTTCTTCTATAAGTGTCTCACAAACAAGTCAGCTTTTTTTTTAGCGCTTCGAGCCCAGCTTCCATCCTCACTTCTAATTGGTGCCGTCGAATTTGTTGGTCTCTTAAGTACTTTTGCTGCTTTTCATAAGGAATATTCGGTATCTTTTTGGCTGGTAAGTGGCGACAAATATGTACTTATTGATTCATTCTTAACTGTTCTGATCAGAGATTTCAACTTGTTACATAGGTTATTAAGGACGGTTTTATTTTCCTTGGTTTGATTTATATGCCAAGACTTTCGAGCTTTACGTTTTTTTGCCACAAGCTCTCTTACTTCAAGTGGATAGTTTTTACTTAGTACTTAGTACTTTGCCACGCAGCTTGTTGTATGTTTTATATTAGCCTTTCTACTTCCTCTTTGACTTGTATAATGTTACTTATTGGTGCTTGAAGATTTATGTTTTGTTCTATAATAATTCTCGAAAAATTTTCCAATTGGTATTCTTAGGTGTGATTTCTTTTTCAATTATTGTTTCACTGACCGTCATAATAAAAAGTGCTCCGAAGTAAGTTTTTCATTAATTTCCAAACGAATATAGTTATCTGATATATACCTTTTGTTACATAAAGGTCTATAAGATCCGGTGTTTTGTTTGAATCTGTTGGCCAGTAAGTTGGTGAGCCACTAGATTGAAAGTCACATTTTAATTTTTTTCCTGCTTCAAACAACTCTCTCCCTTTTGGTGTAGTAAAAATAAATAAATAAAATTTGCCGCCCTCGATAGCACAGTAAGTAGCGTCCTAGCTTTGTTATTCGAGTGTCTCGGGTTCGATTCCCGATAGTGACCAAAAATCACGGTTGGGTGTTTTTAATGTGTAAGTATATGTGTTTGTCCGGGCATTGCACCGTGGGCCCATTCGTGGCATTGAGTGCTGGAGTAATCCGCCCAATTTTAATTTAAAATTTGGTGTAGTAACTCTGGAGGCCCAATATGTGTTTTTCGCATTGAAGTCGTCACCGCAATGATAAAACAATCTCCCATGGTGTTAAAAAGTTCTTCATAATCGTCTCTTTTCAAATTAAGTCGTGGTGGACAGTATATTGCTGATATATTTATTGTGATTGTACTTTGTGCGACTTTTTATATACTTGTAACTTGCATAGATTCACTTTCAATTTTTAATTCTTCGTTGTGTTTTATATTCTCTTTAATAAGAATGGCAGATCCACCTCTTTCTCTCTCTGATGGATGGATAGCATGGTAAAATCTGTACTCACGTATTCTGGCATATGAGGAGTTAGTAAAATGGGTTTCAGAGATGAGACAAATATCAATTTTTTGTTTAAATAGAAATATTTCCAGCTCGGGGATGTGTTGGATCAGCCCATTCGCATTCCAAATTACTATTCTGAGCGTTTGTAAATTTATTTTTGTTTTCTAGTCGTGTTGGATGATGACAAGTTTCTCAACTGTTCAAATATGAGTTGATTGATCGCAGCCTGCTCATCAAATTTTTCGTTTAGAGCATCTATGCATTTCACGACCTTGGGTCACCTGTGCATATTATTATTTTCCTCGTAATTTATATAATTCCCGATTTGTCTGTCGATTGGTCGGAGCTTGACTAGCAGGGTTTCTACGGTTTAAATCAGACTTTCTAGCGCGATTTCTTATATTTTGTAATTCTTTAGCTACCTCACAGCCACGGTAATTAGCTGAATGTTGGCCCTTTTGCATGAATAGGGTGAGCAGAAGGTTTGCTTTTAATAATGTATAATGAATTAGCATTCCGAAAATAATCAATAGTTTTACAGCAAAACGATAATTGCAAAACAATAAATAAATAAGAGATACCACTTTAAATGTTCATGTATGTAATCGATTATGTTTCCTTAAAAAAAATTAATTTTGAAAATTCTAATCAATTTAAAAATTTTTACAATAAATTTTATTTAAGTTTTAAAATATGTCATTCGTACATTATTGATTAATAGATTATTTAATTATATACATTTTATGATAAAATATATGTATATACCTATATACCAAATAATTTTTGTTTGTTGTATCTTAACATTTATCTTATAAATTTTAAAAATAAAAATATTTATTTATTTAGACATTACGTATACCTACTTGAAAATTTCAATACAAAAAATACTTATCAAAAAAAAATTGTAATACAAGATTGAAATGTTAGATAAATGGCGCTTGTTGGTTCAGTAGCAAAATATACTTACACGGCATTATGATGCCATTTTAGTGATAATAAAACAGCACAATGTAAATAGGGTAAGTGGTGGAAATTTTTTTTTTTATCAACACCAATCAATTTTTGTGCTGTTTGTTCTTTTATCGGGGATCGAAGAAGCGGATTAAACTATTATAATAATATTACATGTAACTACATATAAATATATATATATACATAATTATGTATGTAAAACATAATGTAATGTTAAAATGCAAATTTATCAATCAATCAATGTGCACTGTATCGGTTCGATATTTTCGAATATACAGAAAACATTTCCCACGAACCTAAAAATAATTTTCATCACAAATTCGACAAATAAATTACTTTTAAATATTTAATTTTTATAAAATAATCAAATTTAAATATTTATAAACAATAAATGAACAGGAAAGTGAAGAGTTTATTTTAACAAAAATGTAAATGTATTCCACGCGCAAAATCAAATCTGAGAATTTTCCTTTATTCATCGTCACTTTACAATTTTTGCAGCATCTCGTTATGCTTATTTTGGTATTATGGATAAATTTATGTTCGAATTAATGAAGATAATAATTTATTACATTATTTTTAATAAATATATATAATAATTAATGTGTTTCTGGACATTTCGACACAATTATCGTCACATCATATACTCGTACATAAATTCGATTAACAAATTATGACAATGAGATATTTATTGTATAATGGATATGTACATGGTTGTAGTACATCGATCGATTACAATTTAATTAAATCAATTCCTTCTCCGTATCTATTGATATTTTTTTTTGTCGAGAAACTCTTGAAGAAAATTAAAAATATTTGAATGACATTTTCAAGACTTGGTTGACGTCGCAAGACTGACATGAGTTAAATTAATTATTGAAAACCTGATTGTACACACATATATTTATAGTCTGGTTTTGTTCGTTGATAATGAAGTATCGGTGTCAAAATGTATGCGGATATCGATCAGATATATGTAGTTTTGAAAATATCATAAAATTTCATTTAAACTCGGAAACCGTATCATTTTTGAATTCAGACCAATTCAGCATGTTTTTCGTAACTGATAAGAAAAATGGTAAATTTTAAAAATTCTGACGAATATTATGTACATCTGAAGTTATGTTGAATTTGAAAAAACTTAAGATTTCCTCATTTCCATATGATATAGCATTCAAAAATTCGAATATCCATCAAATATTTATCGCATTTCGACATTATAGACCCTGAAAAATATGGGTCATGTGATCTCAAAAATGGCGTTCTGACGAACATCGACAAAATATTGAACTCGAAACAGCGGCCTTCCCTGCAGTACAAATAATGCCAAATTCCCTTGCCGAGAAAAGCAACCCTGTAAATTTTACATCTGGTCAATTCAAGGTCACGAAAACCAGACGCATCTCAGAACAATTTTACAAGGCGACAAGGCATTACATTCTCAGTCGGATGGGATAGTAGGCGATGATACCTGCCTTCGGTGGCTACTTGACCAAGCTTGTGCGCTAGAACCATCGCAATTAGGACACACTACTTTCGTGGTACCTGTAAGCACAAACTTCTTTCATACTCGATCGGTAGAATACAAATCATCACTTGATAGGGTGTTTTATAGACGATTACCTGATCACAAGCAGAGCACTTGTGGGCCACATTAGGGCAACTAAAATAATAACGTGCCGCATAGGACCATGTCTTCATGCTATACTATTTAAATATTGAGTAACTATTTTTTTGATTATTTGTTTTAATTTTTTGTCACCAAAATAAACTTGCATAAGTTATTGGGAAATATACTTAAAGTTACTAATTGGATTCTTTAATATACTGATAAAAATTGGTTCACGAAAGTTCGTGGAAAAAAATTTTTTTTTTGTAAAACAGAATCAAAGGGTATATGCTTTGAATTAGAAAATTAAACTGAAAATTTTCATAATTCTGCTTGCCATTCGAAGTGGACGATTCCTTTAATTTAAATATATCTGGGTCGTTTTTCAATTTTTTTTCATAATTTATTTTTTTCTCGTTGAAAATTTCTAAGATCTTTCAATAAATGGCATCTGCATCATAATCTTCCTTTTTAAATAACACAAAAAGAAATCGTTAATTCTGTCAAACTCGGCTACACGCACAACGAACAAAAATTCGCAAAAACATATCCACAAATGGGCCCATATTATTTTTTAAAATTGGTGTGGTTTTTTTACCTAGCCCACGACACTTTTAGGTGATCCATTGTTAAAAAGGAAATACATATTGTGATCAGCAGAAAAAGCACTTAATTGAAGTTCGGCCTTAACCACGCTTTGATTTGCACTTGAAATTCCCGCAAATATTTAATTACTCGTCTTAAGCATAACAATTGCATTCGAATTTGTGGTATGTTTCAGTGTTTGTACATGTTCCTTAAGGTGTCCTACCCCTTGTTGAATATAGAGTCGGTATAGAACAGTAGAACAGAATTATAGACCATCTTGTTCGATTATCATTTCTACTTTTTGTGTTGTAATAAAATAGATAAATTAAATATATAAAAATTAAATGTTGACATTCGGCTTGAACAGTTTTAGGATATCATTGCCCTGTAATCCATATAGTAATTATTATAGATGACCTTCACAATTATGATCCAGACTTTGGTAATGGACCCCCTAGAGGCTATCCCAGGATTTTTTTAAAATATACCTCTGACAACAGTAGCGTATAAATCTATCCCAGACTTTTAAAAATACAGTTCGTCCATCCCAGAATTTTCACAATACCCAATACTTTTTCGTCAACAAAGAAATATACAGTTGGTACCAAAATACTCATCCCAAACTTCTTGAAATGTAAAATTTATTTCGTGAAAAAATATTCTTCTGGGCAAGCCGTTGAAAAGACGGCTATTTTCTCATTTCGATTAAGTTAAGAACCCTGTAAGCAACCATTACGCCAGCTTTGATAATTTCTTGATTGTTATGGAATTTCTGTAATATAAATAAATGTGGCGCCTTTGCTAATTTCACAAAGAACATCACATTGAAAAAAAAATCGTATGGCCAAGCGTTTGTGTTGGGACGGTTATTTTCTCATAGCGATTAAGTTTGAATCCTTGTTGGCCACCACGATGCCAGCGATGATAATTTTTTGACTGTTAGATATGTCGCAATATAAATAAATGTGTTGACTTTGATAATTTTTCAAAAATAGCGAAAATCGAAAAAAAAAATCGTATGGCCAGGCGAATATGGCCATTATATAGCCGTTCCTATAATAGTTTGGCCAAACGATTTGTTACGATTTTAGCTTTATTTGAAAAGTTGGTAAAGGCGAAATATTTGACACTATAGGGATGGGTGAGGTAGAATACGCCGTGTAATATACGCGGTTGTCGACACGTAAAACGTTACGTAGATTACTTTGTCAACGTCAACAAGTAAGCAATGTCAACAAATACGATATTGCTACGATTTCGAAAAAGTCAGGGGTTGAAACATTGTGGAGACTCAACAATCTCTGTGTTTTTTCCATTGAAGTCTACCACAAAATATTTTCTGAATCGTCAAATTACCTTATTTGAGCCTTCGAAGGGCGATGTCAAGAGTAGTCCAAATTCGAAATGTGCCTATAGAAGCTTCGTTAATTCTCATAACAGCTTACATTGGAATTGGCTTCCACAAAAGTTGTTGTTGCAACAGTTGTTGTTAGAACGTATTTGTTCATGTAACATACCTTTTTGTTTTCCATAGTTGTGAGACGAGTGAAACCAGCAAGTCATTTCTAAAGTTCCTCGCCAGGCTTCTGGAATTCCGAAATATATTTGAGATCTAGCGTTTCTTCAATAGAGGCAATTTCGTTGCGGTTGTGCGTGACATACTGTCAGCAACAACATTATATCTTTGCCTATAATATACTGAATATCCGTCGAAAACATTTGCGAAATAAAATCCAAATGACGAGCTTGTCGTTAACTTCTTTTTGTTTTGAAGCTTATGAAGGTTAGGTGTAAGTCGTAAATTCTCAACCTTCTACAAAATATCGAAAATGTTTAACCGCTAAGTAAATGGCGTGTAATTACTCTATCAAATGCTGAATATTTCGTTTCGGATGGTTGTAACTTTTTGGAGAAATAAGCTAGAGGTTTCCCACTGTATGTAATAATGAAAACTCCGTCTTCTAAAGGATGACCCAAACGTGTTGCATGAGCATGCGAACTTTTATTCATAGCGAATGCTTCATTACACTATTCTGACCAAGCAAAACTTCTTGCACTTTTTGGCTTTCTGAGTAACAAAACTAGATGCACATGAATCGACGATAACCATTCGGCTAGTTTTGGTACAAAGCGAGGGTAATAATTAACCATGCCAATAAATATGGTTGAATTTGTCGAATGGATGTAGGCACTGGAAATTCCAATATAGCTTCAACTCTTTCCTCGGATGGGAATATTCACTTAGGGGTATTTTGTGAATTAGAAAGTTAAAAGCATTAACACCAAAAACGAATTTTGAAGTTTTGATATTCATATCAAAATAGGCATAGGCATTTTCTATTTAAAATTAGCATGGGCGTCACATTTAGTTATGTTGCGGAAGTTCCAACGGTCAACAAATTATTTACGATGGTACAGTGTAAAAGGTTCCAAACTATGAAAAAAAGCTTGGCCAACTTTTTAATTCAATTTTAGTCTTCTTTGAAAAGTTGGCAAAGGTGACACATTTATTTATATTGCGGAAATTTCACCGTCAAAAAATAGCAACGCTGGCACAGTGCTGGTTAACAAGGCCCTTAACTTAATCGCTATGAGAAAATAGCAGTCTATAAAAGTTTGGTCATACGATTTTTTTTTTCGATTTTAGCTTCCTTTGAACAGTTGCGCAACGGCGCACATTTAGTTAGAGAAAAAGAAAACAGGCGTGCTTTCAACGACTTGTCGAAAAAGTCTGGGATAGTTAGAATGTAAAAAATCTTGGTGTGAAGCAATTGTATAAATTAATAAATATATAGTTTCAAAAAGTCTGAGATGGATTATTAACGCTTGTGTTATCAGAGATATTTAAAAAAAATCATGGGATATTTTCCAGGAGGTTTTAACTTGTAAATTAATTATTTAAATATTATTTAGAGTACACTGATGAGTAATTTTTTATAACGTACATTTTATGTGTAAATTGGTAAGCTTGACTGCGTCTTGAAGGTGCTCAAAATAAATAATATAGTCTTGTGATTGGTAAAATTTATAGATTAAGTTATATTTCCAGATATTTGAATAATTAATTTTATCTTAGGTTGTTCGCATTACAAGCCATCCAACATTTGAAATTTGTACTTTTTTTGCAGTGCTATATCGCTTGCAATTTTAACGATTTACATATTTTCAAATTTAGACAAATCTCCAAATTCTATAAAACTGTTTTATAATTATTTTATAAAAGTTTATGAACTGTTCCTTCATTTGAGAATAATTAAAAGCTCTTATTAAATGAATTCAAGATAAAATTTTTTTTTATGGGAAATCCTATAGAAAAAACCACATCTGGGTCATGGTCTATAAAAGAAGGTACATTCATTCTGCAAATAATAACACATAGTCTATTTTTGTATCATGGAGCTAAAGGTTTGGTCTATCGTCGTTTGTTCTAATAGTTTCAATAGTATTTTTATACGAAATATATGAAATCTTTATAATTTTTTGGGGAAAATTCTAGAGAAAATCCCCTCTGGGTTATGGTCTCTAAAAATAGGTACATTCATCCCACAAATAATGACATATAGCCTATTTTCGTATCATGGAGCTTAAAGTTTCGTCTAGGGTCATTTGTAATGTCTGTGAAGTTAGACCCAAAAACCATCCCGAAAAAACATTTTTTTATTACGGTGTGTTTCCTTGATAAATTCAATTCTCAGCCCGAAAAAATGTTATTAAAAAATAATTTCTTTTTTAATTTGCAATAAATAATCATATTAATCCACAAACAATTATTATTTTTATAAATTAGATTAAAAGATGACTATTAAACAATTCAATTAAGTTTCACGCCGATCTCAGAGAAGTCTATGTCATTTGGTTATTAAACAGATAAGTCGTCTTACGTTGTCACGGAGATAAATGATAGAAATGAATAATTGAGCCCTTCTACCATTTACATATAACTATTTCAAATACATATATGTAATTTAGGATGTTTCTAGCGATAACAAATCGTTGTAATGTCCACCACTGAATCTCAGCTCACAGGGATTGATAGATATAGAGGTGTATGAGATGTGTTAGCTAATACCCTCACCTTAGTAAAATAATTTTAATATTTTAAGACTATAAGCGCAACATTTGCATGTGTTACAATCTATGTAAATGATCACCTTGTTTCATTATAAATCTTTTGTGTTCTTGCTTCATCGTATATTAGAATATATTTTATTCTCCAAAAAATACTTCAAAAAATTCACAAAAAAACTAAGTTTTTTGGGAATAATTTTCAAAAGTCAGAGTTCCATGCAATTTTTTTCATACAAAATTATTTTATATGACAGGCCCTGCGGTGCGATCACTTCCAAATTTTAATAGAATGCATTGTCATCGGGAACAAAGTTATTCTAAAAATTTCAAAGCTCTAGCTAGTCGGAAAGTGGTCGAAAATTCGCTTGTACGAAAACGCGGCTTACAGACAAACACGAAACAACCATATAAAAAAACTCTCTAAATTCTCTATATGGATGAATCCTTTACGTATTAAGCTAAGGCACATTTCATTTAGTCGTTTTGTAATTCGGCAGTTTTCGCAATTTGACTTGTCGTCCAAATGCCAAAACTTCAAAACAGTCTCGATTACCAAAACTTCTAAATTTTATGTCGATTATCTATAAAATTTCTGCAAATATTAAAACTGCAGATACATTAAAGATTTGAAATGACTTTAACACGATTTCAACGATTTTGCTATCTCAAGTTATATATATGGGTGAAGCTCTATAAAACATCCTTATCCCCATCGCGTCGACATAAGGGTTGTTATTTTATTAAGATGAGGGTATTATCTAACATATCTCATACACCACTATATCTATCAATCCCTGAGAGCTGAGAATCAGTGGTGGACATTTCAACGATTTTACTATCTTAAGTCATATATGGATGAAGCTCTATAAAACATCCTTACCACCCTTAGCAAATTATCACTATTATGGTCTAATTTACATAACCCGTATTTTCAATCAATTTTTAATTTCAAAATATGTAGTCTTCAAGTTTAAACTTTTTTATACTTTCTAAGATAAATTTGGTTTATTGATAAATTTTTTTGAATTATTTATAAAATACACATTTGTCAATTAATTAAGTTTATATTAAGTTTAACGTTCTTTTTTGAAAAATTACGGGATGAAATTTTGGTTTACTATATAATTCTTTATTATTTTCGTGCTGTTAATTGCTACACTTTTAGTTTTTAGCCAAGACACATTTTGAAAAGTCTTAGTCCAACTATAAAGATTTCATATAATTCGTATACGTACTGTCGATACTACTATTAGTACAAATGATCTTAGACGAAACCTTTAGCTCCATGATACGAGGATGGGCTCTATGTCATTTTTAGTAGGATCAATACACCTATTTATAGAGACTTTTGGATTACATAAAAAAATTGCACATTTTGGTATTGATTGTTATATTGTATATTGTTACTGAAATAATAAAAATGAATCAATTGTTTTAAAAATGTCGATATTTTTTCCGGCTAATTTATCTGTTTACACCAATTTAAAATTTCGGGATTCTATGAATTTTTCTTCCATTTTTTCATATATTTTTTCGGGCCTGGTGTAAAATTTAGCATAGACACATACCAAAATTGAAAAGGTCTTTTTCGGGATGGTTTTTCGAGCTAACTTCACATATACATTCCAATTACAAGGTTTTTGCAAATACATATATAGCAAATAAACCACATACTCAAAGACGTAGTATACGTTACGACACACTTACCACAATTTGACAGCTCATATACATAATATTCCCACATTCATATCGTGCGATATATCCATCCAATTACCACAAAAATATTTACAAATAATTAAAATTGTTATTTTATGTATGCGCCGTGTGTTCACAACAAGTGTGAAAAAAATATCGAAATATAATAAATGAAAATCTTAAAATATAAATATTCTAATTTAAATAATTATAATTAATGTAAATCATTAACAATCCAGCCATCTCGTCACAAATTTAATAAAAATAATATGACAACAAAAAATGCAAAATGTGTATATACATACAATCGTCGCGAAATACACAATGTACGTGTCACCTCAAAACAATAACAACAACAACAACAACTAAAATTATGAAAAATTATAATCAACGAATAATAAATTAAACATTTTTATTATTTAATTTAATCTTTGTTTTTTTTCAGCTTTTATTTTTAATGAATAAAAAATAAAAAAAATTAATTTTCTTCTTATGAGTATGTATGTATGTACACATATTTATGTATGTATATATAAAACCAAAATTAATCTTTTATTTATATTAAAATAATAGAGAAAAAAAATTATAATTAATTAATTCGCGCTATTTGGTGGGATTTTTTTTTCATATTTTATTATTAAATTGACACAATTTTTTTGTTTATTTTTTATTATTATTTTTAGCTATATAATAAAAATATTTTTTATTATAATTACGAGGATTAATATTTTTATAACATCACCTCATATACCACTTTGTTAGATTTTTTATTTAGATATAGGTTTGTCAAGATAATATCTCGTGAGCTTTTAGTGAAATTATATATTGTATATGCGTATAGTAGATAAATGAATGTCTTTTAAAATAGAAAATCAAGTTTTAAAATTTAATAAAAAATATTATTTTATACACACTAATTCAATATATTATGTATAAAAAAAATAGTAATAATAGTAATAATACAAATACATATTAGCTAATAGTGGTGTGTTATATGAAATAAGAAAAAAAAATTTAAAAATAAATTACAATAGATTTTATGAAATGATTAAATATATTTCTTAAAACTTAAAATTAAATATATGTTTTTGGTTTTTATTGTATTCGAGACGACAATAGATGTGAACTTTGTACAATGCTGGTGGTAGGTGGATTAATTTTATTATTTTTTTTTTGTGTACTCATTTGTTTAAAAATTTGTTTTCAAATATTCCAGGTACAGCAGAATAACATGTTTTGCTCGTACGATTGACGCTGTTACTCACCAATCAATTGCCAAATTTTAATCGGTTATTTGATTTTGAACAAGGTTTTCGAATCGTTACATCGCCGTACGGCAAAAAATCTTTAAAACAATTAATTGTGACGCGGATGGATTTGCCGAATAAACCGGCTCACCTTATTTAATATTTAAACTCATTTTGAAAATCTTTATATACATTATCTGTGGAAATTGAATTGAGTTATATCCTATCGATGACTGACGTCCTACAAAAATTATTTTGCATAAACTAAAGCAACAGTATATTTATTATCTGAGATCTGTTGAAATATAACAATTAATTTCAATTGTTGCAAAAATGTCAACGATTATATAAATTATATAAACGAAAAAAATATTTAAATGAATTTATCAAATTTAGAAAGTTTCTTCAAGTCTCTGTTAATCAACCAAAAAAATTAAAGGACAAAGAATAAAGCTAAGATATTGTGTTAAAGTATGTAATCATTGCTTTACGATCTACGATCGTTGCACATATCGAAGAGAAAATTCACGGAGCCATATACATACATATATCAGGTTTCACAAAATTTAATATTTTTAATGATGTCAACGCTGAGCGGTCTTGAAGTTCAATGTTAAGCGGCTTTGGGGAACTCTGACTGTATGTATATGTGAATTATGAATACATTTTTTTTTATTACAACTGAATATAAGTCACCAAGTAATTCTACTTTCATAATTTGAAACATTTAGTGAGGTAAAGCCTACTGGCCAGTCCAACTTACGAATTACATAATAACCACGCGAATTATTGTTTCATAAACCGTTTCTATCTAAAGATACTTATGCAGATCATATTTACTAATTTTGTTTTGAAATATTTGGATCAATTTTATTTTGGTATTCTTCGTATAGCCCCACAACAGTATTCTGTATAAGTCCATTTTGGCTTCAGCACATACTGGTACAATAACAATTGGTTTCGTATTGACAATTCAGAGTTTTTCCCCAACAGCCAGAACATTTTTCTCAATTTAATATTATATTATAAATATTCTTTCCACCTAAGCCATGGTATCTAATGTCATCCCCAAGTATACTTAGCTGTATTGGCCCCTGTAGTCGGGGGGCACTCACATGTCTCGTAAATCAAAATTGCACGAACATGTTTCCCAAGAATACCACCACAGTATCCTTTGCTTGTCGTAGGAGGCGACTAAACGGTTGGATCGCTGGGCTGACGACCCGCATCCGTAAAAAAAATAAAATGTTTATAAAGTCAACAAAAAGAAAAATGGATACCGCCAAAAAAACACCGGACCCCCGCTCAAGTACCCGGACACGAGATTTAGGATCGGCACGTGGAACGTGCAATCACTAAGGAAACCAGGAGCGTTAGAGGGCCTAATCACGTGCATGAAAGAGTATCGGCTGGAACTCGTTGCTCTTCAAGAAACTCGCTGGCCTAAAAGTGGAGACCATGTGTCTCAGGGCTATACGTTGTTCTACAGTGGAGATGGCCTCGGAAATGTTGGAGCTGGATTTCTTGTTGGGCCGCAGGTAAAGAACGCTGTTTTGGATTTCCAAGCAGTCAATAACCGATTGTGTAAGCTTCGCTTGCGCATGAAGTTAGCTAACCTGTCGATAATTTGTGTACATGCGCCCACAGAAGTCAGCCAGCCCCAAGATAAAGACTCGATAACACGATGTTAGAATGGTAATTGGGGACTTTAATGCTAGAGCTGGCAGAAATCAGACCGACTTGTGTGAAAACATAGGTCCGTACTCCCGACACGAAACTGCGACCGATAATGGTGAGAGAATGATGTACTTTGCGGTTGCTCATGATCTTAGAGTAGCAAGCACATTCTTCCCTCACAAACACATACATCTTGAGACATGGACACATCCTCGCGGAACTTCCCGCAGCCAAATTGACCATGTGTTAGTTTCTAAAGGACGGGCTCAGGTTGTGCAGGATGTGAGAACTTATCGGTCAGCAACCAAATACGTAGGCAGCGATCATCATTTGGTCGCTGCAAAGCTACGATGGAAGTTTTCGTACAAGTCTGGGAACCCAGCGAAACACATGGTACGTTTCGATTGTGAAGGTCTGATAAATGAAGATCAAAAGAAACGATATCAGGATCTTGTCAGCGACAACATTAATGAAGCTAATTACCAGTCTGACTGCGTGAACTCTGTCTGGGAGGTACTGAAAACTTCGGTTGTCAGTGCTGCTCAACAGACTTTAGGTATAGTGAAAGTCAGACCCAAGAATGATTGGTTTGATGACGAGTGTCGTCTTGCAGTTGAGCAACAAAATATAGCCCATAATGAAGTGCAACAACGTCTCACAATCGCGAGGAAAAACAAAGCTGCTCTTGCAAGAAGGGCAGCTAAGCGGATTTGTAGACGGAAGAAACGAGAATGGTGGAAGGCCGAGGTTCTGAAAGTACAACAACTCAGCAATGAGCGCAGTTCGCGTAATTTCTTTAAAGGAATTACTGGACTACACCATACTTTCAGGCCTACGTCAACCGCCATTCGGGACCGGGATGGAAACCTCTGTGTCAACATCGACGCAGTACTTGACGCATGGAGTGGACACTTTACTGACCTGCTTGATGTCCATCATGCGTCACAGACTGTTGTTGAGCCACCTCTAATACAGACTGCGGAGATTTGCACTGAGGAGCCATCCCATGAGGATTTCACTAAAGCCATGCAGAGATTGAAACGAAACCGTGCACCTGGAGTGGACTGCATTAATTCGGAGCTCTTGATATTCGGAGGGGATACTTTGTTGAACTGTCTTTTCGACCTTATTCGATTAGTATGGCGAACCGAAGTTATGCCTGACGAATGGAAAGTGGCCGCGATATGCCCCATCTTCAAGAAGGGAGACCGCTTGAAGTGTGAGAATTATCGCGGTATAGCTCTCCTTTGCACAGCGTACAAGTTACTGTCATACATTGTATTGGATAGAATCACTCCTCTAGCGGAGGGCTTGGTTGGTGACTATCAAGGAGGATTTCGTCCGAATCGATCAGTCACCGATCAGGTCTTTTCGCTGCGGATGATTCTATCTAAATATTATGAGACATCCATCCCCGTACATCAGGTGTTCCTGGATTTCCAGCAGGCCTATGACTCGATCAATCGAGAGAGTTTATGGTCTGCCCTGGAATACCTAGGAATGCCAACAAAACTGGTACGACTATGTAGGATGACAGTGACGCAGTCCCAATGCTGTGTTAAAGTTGAGAACAGGCTATCGACAAGTTTTGTAGTTAACTCGGGTGTTCGGCAGGGAGATGCTCTGTCCCCGATACTCTTTAATCTCATGTTAGAGTACATCTTTCGTAAAACTGAAACACCGCAGCGTAACATCTTATATCGCCAGTCCAATCAGGTGCTTGCATATGCAGATGACATATGCGTGATTGGACTGAATAGCAACGGAGTGAAAGAAATACTTGATCCGCTTGTAGAGTTTTCAGCTTCAGTTGGACTTCAGATCAATGAGTCCAAAACGAAATACCTGATCTCTGGTTTTAGGGACAATGGCACACCAGATTTTAGTAGTGGCCACCACACGTTTGAGGGAGTGAGGAGGTTTAAATATTTGGGTTCTCTAATCACTCACGATAACAGTGTGGGTGAGGATATTAAAGTGCGGCTGGCAGCTGGCAGTCGTTCTTTGTATCCTCTAAGGCCACTGCTAAAATCTAAACACTTATCAAGTGCCGTGAAGCTGAAGCTTTACAAAGCGTTGATCAGGCCCGTTGTTATGTTTGGATGTGAAAGTTGGGCGCTGACGGATGAGTACGAGAGATGGCTCCTAACATTTGAGAGAAGAGTCATGCGTGTGATCTACGGCCCAAAACGCGAAATAGATGGTACCTACCGAGCTCTGTACAATATCGAGATCAGAGATCTGATGAAGATCCCCGATATTGTACATGAAATAAGATCTCAGCGAGTACGCTGGCTCGGGCACGTTCTGCGTGCTGATCCGGAACGAATTGTGCAGCGATCTCTGAAAGGAGAGCCACCATATGGTAGGCGCAGAGGTCGTTGCAGGCGACGATGGCTCCACGGTGTAGAGAACGACTTGGCCTCTTCAGATTGTCTAAGACAGTATGAAGACCATGCTCGGGATCGAAACCGCTGGAGCCGAATTGTTGACTCAGTAAGGGGCCAGTAATGGCCTTTAAAACTGTTTTAATTAATTGGCGAATGGAATCTGCTGTGGAGTTCTCAATGTCGTTCCCAATTGCCTGGATCTCAGTATCGTCTGCAAATGTCGCGATCTAATAACGTTCTTACAAGGTGGGAAGCAAGTAGAGAATCGGTCCCAAGACACTACCGTGAGGGACCCCTATATGCTGAGATTTTCATGAGCTCAAAATATTATTCTTTGCATTTCACTCGAAAGTGTCGGTCCTCCAAATATGATTATAAGATTACTTGCTAGTGTTTTGGTAGACCTTTGTGAAGTTTGAAAAGCAAACTCAAGGGCCTTATTTTATGAAATGCCTATATGTGCCTTATCTAGAAAGATGCCAGAACATATCCTCTTCTTCTCTAATATATTCCCTATGACATCGGTAATTTTATGTATTTGATCTATGGTTGAATGCTATTCTCTAAATCTAAACTGATGTTGTGGGAACAGATTTCTTTGAAGATAACTTTCAGTCTTCTAATTAATAGTTTTTCAAACAATTTTAATGTCACTGGAAGTAGTAAAATTGGTCGGTAAGATTTTCTAGCATTCGTCGGCTTGTCCGATTTCTGAATCATTATTACTTTTGCTTCTTTCCACTGCCTGAGTATACATATCCTGAAAGCTGCATTTATAATATGTAGGCATTTCTAAGATTTTAGACTGTTGATTTCAGATTTTATTTTTTTTTCATACTGATATTTCTTCTAGATATATTGGAAACATTTTCGTAAAGTGTTTGTCTGCATAATGGTTGGAAAGTTTCTTCTAGGTATATAGGTATCAAATATGCCAGCTTTTCCTTTCGCACTTTTAGCCCACCTCCCCTCATCTGTTTTGATTGGGAGAACCTGTATTTTTGGTCGTTTTAATCCCTTTACTGCTTTCCAGAATGAGTAGTCCATATCCTTAGTTGCAGTCAGAGTATTAAGGAACTTTGATGATTGCATTATGAACTTTAATTCATTAATAATATTAAAATAAAAAAAATTTCTCGAAACCAAATTTTAGTCAATATTTCTACACACTCTCATAGTAAAACACACGAAAAATAGTCTTATGTAAGTACAATCGTGATGGACGACTTCAACGTAGATTGAACAACAATCAAATTTTTACATATTTTCAAAATAAAAGGATTGATATCCCGACTCAATGGAACATAACCAGTACAGATGGTGTATTTCCCGATATAGAGATAATATTCAAGCAGGTACATTATAAATGGTATTTAGTCATCACAAGCAGTTATGGTTAACTATTTACAATTGAAAGATACACTGTTCACGGAACCCTCGGCGCAAGAAATTTATGCTTGATCGGACTTTTTTCGTGCTTTTCATTTTTCTTGCACTATAGTTCCCTTACTTCTATTGGATATATTACTGATTTGTTTTTTATCGATAACTGTTTTGGAATGTTTTCCCAATCAGCCGATTGTATGATATTTATGGGTCTGTCCAGTTCGTCTTCTATTTCATATTCGATTTTAATTGGTACTTGGAGTTAATACTGTCTTCCACTATCTGTTTGAAAAGTAACCAGCTTATTTTATTATTTGTTATAGTTGTGGTGTGTATCCTTTTTGTATTACGGTTTCACTTATAATCATAATAACCGGTAAATAATCAGATACTATAGATTTTCATCGTTTTCCAAATATATGTAGCTTTCTGATATCCCTTAGTAACGAAAAAATCTATTAGGTCTGGTACTTTGTTTGTATCAGTTATAGCCAGTACATAGACTTTGTTCCTAAGCGAAATTCTTTACCTTTAGGAGAAGTTAGTCTTGAAATCCAAAATGTATTTTTTGCATTGAAGTCCCCTTCAATAATGAAGTTACTTCATATTGTCTTGAACAAATTCATAATTACATGCTCTCTTCTTCTAATTTTAAATCTTGGTTGTGTTTAATGTTCTTCCTAATAAATAAAGTCGATTATTCTCTTGCTCGTTCCGCTGGGAAGAGAGCGTGATAACAGATATATACATGAATTATTTCATATTAGGTTCAAGTTCTGCTAAATATTTCATTAATCCGTTTGCATTCCATATGGCTATTCTTAATGAATGATTGTTGTTGGGTATATTACTCCAAGACATTTAGAATTGCTTGAATGGTAATCCTCGTGTTCTTCTTTCATTTCGCATAGGTTGGATGACTTCATTTGTTGCGCTACCTTTTGCAACTGTTTAGTGTACAGGATTGTGTTGGTTCCTTCCAAGCATATTAATCACACCTATAGTTTCGCATCGGCAGTATTTCTGCGTATGATTATAACTTTGGCACTGTGGGATTTTCTTCGTAACTGTTTTAATTTCTTCAATTTTCACTCTCTTGTTGAGTATTATTGATTCATATTTTCCAGTTATCAAAAAAGGAAGTGCTCTCTTGGTGGTATGTTGATAGTTCTTTCTATAAACTTTTTGGTTTTTAGTATTGTTCATATCATCCAGACTTGTGAATTCTTTATTTTCAAGGTCATCAATTATATCCTTAATTGTAAAAGTTCGTTGTAATACTTTAGCCATACCTAGGGCAAACATTTTTATTTTCGTATGTGTACCACTGGTATTTTTCAATATTGAGTTTCATTGTTAAATTTCTGTGAGCCTTCAAGTTTGATGTATTCATCTTACATGCGTTATTCTACAAGGCAGTGGTTTTATACTCCTGATCCGCTACAGAGTTCATCATAGCTTGGATTACTGAGAAGTTAGTAACTCCTATTATTGCTTTGACGGTGCTCTCGTTTGGACTCAGCTTGTTGAGCTGTTTGGTTTTCGATATTTTGTTCTTGCTCCGGTGTGGACTCAACTTTCCTTTGCTTGTTTCATTTTTGTTTAGGTTCCATAGTTGGTTTCTCTATCTAACTCTTCATCGCGCACTTTTGAAAAAAGCAGACAGTGCATCTTCAGCAAGTCAGCTTACATATTTTTCCGTCTCAATATAAATTTTGCAGCCCTCATTCACACCTTTAATATTGAGGAGTTCTGCGTGTTTGATTTCCGAAAGTGACCAAATATTGTATGGTTGGGTGTTTTTAATGTGTAAAGCCGGCTACACACGTTCAAGTATGCCTGCACTGGCGTATACCTTCATAGCTGTATACCTATATAGGTCGACCGGAGTGTGTACGGTTATTTTGACCTGTGCAGCGGACTGGAGCATTTCCAAAAAATCAATCGATACACAGGCTTTACCTGCTCAGGCAAACCTAAGTGTATGTAGCAATTTCCGTTCAATTATCAAGTTGGAGATTATCGAAAATAATAGATTGAAAGTATTGTAATGTTAAAACTATATTAATACTGATAAAATGTATCGTCTATCAAGTGAACTTGGAAGTCAATCAAGTGAACTTGGAAGTCTGTTTTTATCATTGATTTGAAATTATTAAATTCATCAATGCAACTGGTGTTATCGTTGTATGAATGAGGCAGTTTTCTACTTCGTGTAAAAACTAAAACTGCACAGCTGTATATCTGCGCGCAGGCATACCTGACAGGTTTATCTGAACGTGTGTAGCCGGCATTATTATTTGTGTTTGTTTGGATTGTACGTGAGCCCACCATGCGGCATTTTTGGGCATCCGCCTAATTTTTTTGTTCTGTTTAAGACAAAATCATACTTTATCATAAAATTTACGATGAGGAACTCATAAAATGAACCCGACCAAAATACAATGAGTTAATTCAAATTTTAAAATATTTTCCAAAGTATAACCGTAGCAGAAAATAATTATAATGGACATGATTTTAGTACTGATTCCGACACAAAACATTATAAAGACCCAGCTGAAAATAAGGGGCCACATATAGAAGTAAATTTTAGTAGTATAAGTTATTATAACAGTTGTTAAAGCCCACTTACTGTTTCAACGATCTGACTCAACGATCCTGAGCTTGTTCTTCATACTGCCTTAAGCAATCTGTCGTTCTCTATACACCGTGGATCCATCGTCGCCTTCAACGACCTCTGCACCTACCGCATATGGTGGCTCTCTTTAATTCGTTTCGGATTCAGAAACCAGTTTAGGATCGTGGTATTTTTCGATTCTAATTTTCTTTTTCACTCTAAACATCTATAGTTGGACAATGCTTAATGAGCTCTAAACTGATTTTGTAAAAAAGTTATAAATTTTTTGAATGATATTGTCATAATCTAATGTTACGATAATCGGACTTCGTAACAACTATATGCACGATATGACAGTAACAATTGACTTGTAAAATAAATGGATTTATAGATTTTAATTTTTAGTATATAGGTATTGCAAAACTATTAGATTTTTTTATGACTGTTAGACTGATTTTATGATTCGAGGTATTGACTTGCAACAAACAGCAAAGACTTTAGAAGTGATCTTTATTTAAAATATTTTGTGAATGAGTCACTTTGATGATTGATTATGTGTGTTGTTAGATCTTCATCTATAATGGACCAGTGGATCGGGTAGTACCGGGTTCGAATCCCAACAGAGGAGGGATGCAAAAAGCGATTTTTCATCTCGCGATAACGATCGGTGGTTAAATTGAAAACATTTATGACCCTCTGTTGGAATGTAGCACTCATGGGCCGACCCACCGTTCATGTTAGTACAGGCTAGCATAGAGCTATGCAGCGTCCAGATGGCCAATTAAAAGACGGACCTGTAGCCGTGTACGAAATAGGGATACTGTTCAGCTTTCAGTATGTGTTCAGCATGAAAAGATAGTTCACAATCAGTTTTCAGCAAATTATGACATCATATGTTAAAAGATTTCTATAATATGTATAAAAAACTCGAACACTCGCCAGTTCTAATGATCAAATGGAGGACGGCCTTGCGCAAATATTTACCGCCCGGGTTCGATACTAGTTCTGGACGCCCCTCATTTTAGAGAAAAGCGCTGTCATCGACTTCGGAGTATGCTCGCTTTAAAATTTAAATAGATCAAACTGTACAAAAAGATAAACATTTTTATGCAAAGCTTTTAATTTGTATCCACAGCTACAAGTATCTATGGAAATTGACCTCGGGGTAGAATCATTTAATTATTAAATGATTATTTGTTCAGCTGGATGAAGCTTCATATACATATGTCAACAATTCGTATGGGATTCCCTTGAGCTCAAACCCGATCACTATGTAATTTTAATAAATCAACGCGTTATCCATTTTAGTATTGGACTACATATCAAGTGTATTATTTCAAGTATAGTCTTTCGAAAACAGATGTAATTTGCCTTGGAAGAAAATTCTTACGAGTTTGGGAAGAATCTGCTGGATTATTCTATCGTCGGTAACATCAGCTGATTTTATCGCATCCGAGGTGCACAAAGTTCAATCACCCGTTACAATTTGGTTTAAGATCGCTTTGAGTTTATTCCCATCACACATATCTGCTGCTTCAACGAATGGTGAACATTACTATATTTTAATTTTTTTTTTTATAATTATTGTACTGATGGGAAGGTTTGCGTAATATGTAAATAGCTCGTAAAGCAGAATTGAGTTATTCCTTTAATTTTTGACAATGATTTTTAAAATTTAAGTTGAAGTCAAGATACAAACCTAAATACTTGAATGATGTAACAAATTCAATTTGTATACAATGATTGCTGCAATTAACTAAATCACAATTTTGATTATGGTAAAAGACTCCAGGAATATAACTTCGATATGGATTACCCAGCACTTTAAAGAACATAACTTTGGTTTTTTTACTTAGTAACATAGAATGAGCACCAAACCATATACGTAAGATTCTCATATCAGAGTTAATCATGTTCGTTACATCAGCTGGACCATTAGCATTGCCAGTAAGTTAAAGCGATATCATCAGCAAATGCGATAATTGTGCTAGAAAGGTTTAGGGAAATTAACGAATTGTTATAAATTAAGAACTTTGTAGGACCAAGTACACATAATTTTTTACCTTAAAGGTACTGTTGCTAAGATAGGACTGAAACCAACGCAATGCAACACCTCTAAAACCAATGACTTTAGCTTAGTCAGTAATAGCCTGTGGTCAACCATGTCGAAAGGCCGCTTGATGTTAATAAATAGTGTAGCAAAACTATTCTTTATATATAAATTTTATGTATGAACTTTATTTAGAAAGTCAATCTGTCAACGCTGACTCAGTAATTTTCCCTATAATAACGCCATGTTGATTGTTACTAAGAATGTTGTGTCGCTTCAAACACGAATCCATTCGCCATTGCATAGCTTTTTCCATAATCTTCAATATAGGAGGCTGGATAGATATTGGTCGATAGTTGTCCATGGCAATCCCATTTACAAAACATTGATTTATAAAATAAGCCAAAATTGGAGTTATATTGTTGATGGTACATTTTAACATATTAGAGTTAAAACCCAACATATCAATACTACTACTGTGTTTTAAACTATTTGTGATTTTAACAATTTCAATATCTCCAACTATAAAAAAACTGGCAATAGCATTACTTTGATTAAAATTAAGGTTAGATGTTACAAAATTGTTAGCTGTTCTTAAGTCATGGACAACTTGTGCATGCTATTGCATCCGGTTCAGTTAACATTACTGAGTTTTTAGAGCAAATTTTATCAATGTTGTGCCTAGAGCTAATTCCTAAAATACCATTTACAATCGACCAGGTCACTTTACTATTATTGCCACAATTTCTAAATTTATTACAATAATAACTATTTTTATCATGAGTGATTGCAAACTTAGAGATAATTACATCTGAACTTCCAGAAACATAAATATCAGAAAAATTATGTGTTGCAATTCAATTGATTAAATTTTGTGTATGTTATGGTTTTATTTCTAGGAACAACACAAATATCTATATTTACCAATAATAGTAAGTGGTGATCAGAAATATGTAAATCATGTAGTAAAACTTCAAAATTATTTAATTTACTAGCCCGAACGAAAGCTAAACCATTTACTCCACATAAAGCCGCTATACGAATAATATGCTACCTGTCTATCAGAGCAGACTATATAGTATATAGAATATTCGATTATTTCAAAGCCTAAAAACTTCATTGGCCTATCTATGCCTATATTCACTCAAATTAAAGCTGGTAAATAATTAAGTAAATATATAAGTCGCGCAAGTGCCTGTAAATAATGGAAATGTGTTAATCGTAAGCATATATTGAAAAGTAAGAAAAATTGCAAAATCCAACATGCTATACATAGCTAACGAACATTATTGAAAATATGTATACATATTAGATATGCAAATGGGTATAAATAACAAAAATGGACTTTAACATACTCGTATATTGCCATTGTTCGTGTCGGCCAAAACTAAAAGAAAATTTTAAATTACACATTTTAAAACTACATACTTATATATACGAGTATATACGTATGTGTATATGCCAACGTTTTTAATAATTAAGTTTTTCATGAACTTTTGTTAAATATTTTAAATTAATTTTTGAATATTAAAATACTTAAAAATGAAAAAACAAATCATGTAAATTTTATGTTTTTTATATTATTAATTTAAATTATAATTACTGTTGATTTTTAAATGTTAATATATTTCTTTTTATTTCTTTTATACTCGCTTATATTATATATATAGTTTTGTTATTGTTGTGTTAAATACAAATTTATTTATATATACATATATATATATATATACGAATCTGTCAGAAGAAAATAAATTTATTTTCTTATGAGAAAAATTAATAACTAAATGATTTTTGTAAAAATTTAAAAACTAAATAAATAAATAAATTATGAAATAATAAAAAAATATCAAAAAAAAAAAAAAAAATAAAAATGGTTAATAGTTTTTATGTGTGTTTGGGTTCTGTGTGCTTTTGAGAAAATCATAAATCTCTTCTTTCTGGTTTTTGTTTATATGTTTTTTTTTGGTTTTGTTGGTATCGCTCTCGACACAAAATTAATACCAGTAGCTTCAGAACCATCAAAAATGTTTGAAATATATTTTATAATCATTTTGATTTGTTGGTTAATTTTAAAAGGCGTAAAGTTATAAATATTCACACAAGTGTTTATATATACATATGTATATATACGTGTAGATCTATGCATAAACGCGTACAGTATATAAATTAACCAAGCTGATGAAAAATGTCGGGTCAGTTTCGACTTGTTGTAATAAATTTTGTGATTTTACACACGCAGTTGGTTTTATATATGTATTTATTTAAAATGTATTAGGATTGTGGTTAGTTTAAAGAAATATAAATTAGATAAATTGATTAGTTTTTCATTCATACATCTATGCGATAGAACGTATTTTAAATATATCACTGCACTTGAAGCTGGTTTTTGTTACTATTAATCATTTAAATTAGTTTACTGGATCGTAAATTATTATTATTTTTTTTTAAAGATATTTTAATTATTAATTTTATAATTTCAAACAAAACTGAAGGATAGTATAAATTATAGTGTCCCATATACGAGAATTTTAATTAATTTATTTAAATTTCAGGGTTGAAATAAATGTTTATGTTGTGGTTAGTTAACGTAAATACGACGTATATTCAATGGGATATTTCTAGGTTATTCAAATGATACATTACCCGAACCAATTTAAAACCCAGAAATGTATATATTCTCATAGATCAGTATGTTCCTTAATGTTATCTCACTCTCCAATTTATAGTGTCTAATGTACGAAATAATTATTTTACAGTCTGCCCAAATTTGTCTTAAAATTAACACTCATCGATTATTATTTTAATTTTTGTGAATTAGAAATTTGATTATCCGTTAAATTGTTATTATGAAATTAATCAAATTTAAAAATAAATTTACTAAACGTGTTCCAGGTGTTTAGGATTTTTTGTATAATTTCCGGTTATTCACAAATCCATTTAAAATTTTGTGTTGTTTTTTTTACAAAATCAGAAATCAGAATCCATTCAAACACTCAACATTTAAAGAAATTTGTTATATTGTTTGAAATTGTTAATAAAATGTATGCTTCAGATTCTAAAATGAATTCAAATACTTCCAATTTTAAAATGACATTCCCACTTCGCTCAATTTAATTCTGGATTAATTGAAATTTTTAAGCTATTTTGATTTATTTAAAAATTGTTGAGTATATATTAAATATAAATTAACTCCAAATATTCCACAGAAATAGTTTAAAATAAATTTTAAATAGAATAATTATACAATAATAATTAATAAAAAGAAAATTGCCAAAATCAAATATGGCTGATTTGGTATAGGTACAATTTATTTCGAAAAACCCAAAACAAACAAATAATAATTTTTACAATTCTCTATTATAAGAAAGTATACTGAAAATAATGAGGCCAATTCAGAAACGATAAAATTCATTTTGTGTTATTTTATTACCCCGCTTCCCAAATGAATTTGTTGTATTGAAAAAAAAATAGAATAACATAAAAATTCTGGAACTCAGAATTGACTGCACGAATATGGTTTTAATTCCCACCAGCATATACGACATACTTGTTATTTTATCTGTGACATCAGGACATATACAACATACTTGTTATTATATCTGTGACTTCAGCAGGTAGAATACCATTAGGTGTAATTTTATGACTGAGGAAGTCAAGTGTGCTGGCGCCAAATACGCATTTAGCACTATTAATGTGTACGTCAAACTCCACTAACGTTTGGAATAGTTGATCTAAGTGAAGTTTGTGTTGTTCCTCAGATTGTGAAGCAATTAAAATGTCGTCAATATACACGAAAACGAAGTCTAAACCATAAGGGACTTCGTTCATGTCGCTGAAACGTTTGAGAGGCCAAATGGGGCAGTGATTGCCGTTTTAAAAACGTGTTCTGGTGCATCGGGAATATGGTGATAACCTCTAATAAAATCGATTTTGCATCCATGCAAGTGCATGGAGAAATTTTGTATGTGAGGTCTGATAGCGATCCGGCGTAGTAACTCTGTTAAGTCCCCGATAATCCCCAAATGGTCTTTGATCGTTATCTTTTTTCCTGCCCAAATGTAATGGACAAGAAACGGAAGATACCGAATCTAGCCTTCGTGGTCTTGACACTGGTAAATGTCCTTCAGGGACTATGTGATGTACCATGGAATGATTTTAAAATGGATTAATGAAGGTATGTCAGAACAATCCATTGTGGCAAGGGTTGACAGCTGCGTCGCTGAATCAATAGCCGTTTATTTTTAACATCGACTATAATAGGCCAAATTTACACAGCAAATCGGCACCAATTATTGGACGATTCACAGCAGCAATTAAAAAGGAATGCGTGAAAGTTCGTCTAAGCCCGTTATTAACCTGTAGCAATTTAGTTCCATAAGTTAAAAACCGAAAGTATTAAACCTGAGTTTTTATTGTTGAAAAACTTTAGATTTAAAAATTGTTTGACAGGGATAAGTCAATTAAAAAATTCAGATTATTCCTACTATCGTAAAGGAATGATCTGCTCGTTCTCTGGGTGTTGTGACTCGATGAATCTACCCGTGATTTAGCGAGATTTTTTAATGATTTATGTTTGATTCGCCGGTGGTCAGTGGGCCTGTAAAATTACAGACAGGGCTTAATACACCTATTCGCACGGGTACCAAATTTATAGTGGTACCAACATTTATTTCCTTGATCGAGATCGCGATCTGTCTCTAAGTCTGTTTATCTGACCACTTAAAGCTTGGTCGATCTTTTGTTCCAGTCGAGTGAGTCGAGTTGCGTTGATGGTCGAAATTGTTAAGACGACGATGATTGCTTCATTGGAAAAATATAATTCTGATGAAGACAGCACTGTATATAATTAGAAGTTGCATAAATTGAGGTCCGGGATTGATAGCAGCACATGCATTTACAAGTTTACCTTTCATCTGCAGAAAATATAAAAATTCAGATTTTGATTTATAGCGATACATGTACGGAGCAAAACCATAACATAATTGTCTGAAGCACGGTGCAATATTTAATTGAAATTATAAATAAAATTGATGTCATCGATCATAAATTCCCGGAGCCAGGACACACACATTTGTAATGTGACTCAGGCCATAAGATAATAGAGGATAGAAAAAACCGGACACATATGGAAATATTTTATGATATGGAAATAATTAATGAGGATGTGTGGTTGAAAGAAAAAACTTAACATTATTGAAATGGGTAATAGTGATTTCATATAAATTTTGTTGATCTTCTAAAAACAATCAAAAATTACGTCGAATTATAATATACTAAGACGGTAAAAGGTAATGTTACCAAACTTTGACTTTGTGTTTACAATTTAATTGTAATAAAATTACTCAATTTAGACACAACATGAATGCGACAGGAACAGTGAAGTACTAGACAAGTCACGAAAAGTTATTAAAGAAACAAGATTAAGATTATTTTGTCTAACCCGACAGAAAAAAGGAAAGATTTACTCGATCTCCTGTAATTTATTCCTCCCTAATCTTAGAAAAATCCTATACATGAAAGTGATTTTGAAGAATAAAAGGTTTTATTTTAAAAATATACCAATGTATGTAATTATATTTTTTTTAAATGAATTTAATAAAAAGGAATGGCTGGATTAGATTTAATTTTAGTTCAAATTACGTTTTACTCATAAACCCTCAAATCACGCATGTAACAGAGATTATTGTTATTAATTTTAATCAACTCGCGAATTTGTTGTTTAAAAATAAATAGTTTTGTGCAGATAACCCAATTCAAATTCATGGATTGGTTTAAGTAAAAGCTGATCATCTCCATTTAGCAAGTTTAAATAAACTAAAATGTTGATAAGTAAAATGATACCAATAATTCATTCAAGTTGAATTTGTCAGTAAATTTAAAGCAGTGCTCTTAAAATATTTTCGAAGGATATCATTAATAGCGAAACATAAAAAATGAATTAATTCAAATAATTGTCTGTAAAATATAAGCTTATTTCAATACATTATTAGAATCGGATGATACAAGGGAAACGGGTCACACAGAAATTGTGATGAACGAACTTAACAAACACTTAACTTATAGTCGTATAAATGATGCGGCCCAATTCTCGCGAGATGCTGTTTCATTATACGACACGATCCAAAATCTGTATGTTTTCTTTTTGAACTCTGTTAAGAGATGGTCGATACTAAAAGAAAATGTGTTAACTAAAGCAGTTTTTGTTTAGACATTGACGATAAAGACCTATTAAAACCTAACTGCAAATACCATCAATTTTTACAGATTCCTGCTTTTGCGTTCTAAATTAAAGTTTTAGCAAGAATTTTGAATTTATATTTCCAAATATCGTCAAACCAATTAAAATTTTACTAACTATGACTTTTTTAGTGCCAGCTTTCTTTAAATTGTAATGTTATTTGTTTCTAATAATTTTTTCAAATTTTGAATTTAATTTTCTAAAATAAAAAACATTGAATTTGTATTGCATATTACGGAGGATTAAAAAAATTTAGTCATTTTCTAACTTTCTTTAAATTTTTAACAATACCTATTCAAAGTTGAAAACCACTTTGGGTGATGTAGAATAGAAAATCATTATAATATAAGATATACAATTTAAAAAAAAAATATTGACAGTTATTAACAGTTATGTATAGGTATGGAGTGATAAAATATAAAATTGTACCAGGCGCTGATATGTTGGCGGACCGCCCTTGGTTTGACGTAAAGGTAAAAGGGGAAACAATTAAAGAACAAGTGTCCGTTCCGCTTTTCCTGCTCCGTTCATTGTATTCGTTTTTTCGTTTGTCCATATACAAATTGGCCGTTCCAATAATCCTATGGTTGGACCTTAAAGGTATAAACAGATACAAGGTCCATATCACCAACATAATAAACAGAACATAATGAGCATCAGAACTTGTGAACATTACGCTAGAAAATAGTTGGTACTTTGGTTTAACTGTTACTTTTACTTAAAAAATTACATCCCCAATGGCTGAGGAAAATTAAAACTGAAACACACTCCAGTATGTACGAGTACATCGTCTTTTTTTACTTGTCAAAATATTATAAAATAAAATAAACTAAAATTATGACAACACTATTATTGACAATTTTTAAAATGTAGCTAACTTCATTCTATTCATTTTTAAGGAAAAAGTTAATAGTTAAAAAGGCAACCTTATAACTAAAAATTTTTTTTCACACTTTTTTGTAAATTAAAAGAAAAACTGTTTACGTTTAAAGCGCCTTACCCACAGGAAAATGAAAACTGATTTTATATTTTTTGCTATAACTCCAATATAATTAGTATATACAGATCTTAATTCTATAAACATTATTCGTAAACACAATACGTATTTTTATTTAAAAAGTCAATTAAAAGTAATTAATTTAATCGGGAAATCGAATTTTAATATTTTCGGTCATAAAATTAAATTTTCCGACCGAAAATATTAAAATTCGATTTTCCGACCAAATTAATTACGTTTAATTGACTTTTTAAATAAAAATAGCTTTGTATTGTGTTTACGAATAGTTTTTATAGAATTAAGATCTGTACATACTAATTATATTGGAGTTATAGCAAAAAATATAAAATCAGTTTTCGTTTACGTTTTCCTGTAGGTAAGGCGCTTAACTTATAGAGCACTGAACGAATTTATTAAAATAAAATGTTAGCAAACTTCAAACTTTGACCTCAAAAGCGAGCTGAATGACGTTAAATTTCAGAACAATATAAAATCATTACCACAATATAACGAAGATACTTCTTTGAAACGACTTTGACAACCAAATACAAATAAAAATTTTATTATTATGAAGTTTGTTTTAATTTAACTTTTTCTTACTCATTGGGCATGCTTTTTAAAAGTTAAAGTCAAAGGAGTTAAGAAATTTTTCATTGTGAATTTACTGAATCCTAATACCGTAGACAGACACAAACTCGATAATCGTGAATTCAAGATAATCTTATTCTTTTTCTTGTCTGTTAAAACACGATTTTCGAAAAACAGGATTATCGAGTTTTCATAACCCGATTTTTACATAAATCGTGATAAATATGAAATGCCAGAAAAGGACGGAAAATCCTGATAGCTGTATAAATGAATATTTTTTTACAAAAACGGATACGTATAATAATAATAATATCAGACCTAATAAATATAAAACTATATAAAATACTGCAAATCTATAACCTTACACACTGCATGTAAAAAATGTTTTTTTCTGGTGCTAGCCTGCAATATAAATTTTACTAACTGTATGGGAGGAATCAATTAATGATCTCAGATGCGCCAAAAATTGGAAGAGTATGACATCTATTGTGAAGCTTCCAAAATTTCAAATAAAATAAAAAACCTCCCCCAAAAATAGAGGTATAAAACTTTCATACTATATTCTGATGATCTAACTTCATTGGCGCTTCAGGTGGCACACGTTCCGAGTAAAAGTGGTTTAATCAAGTAAATGGAATTGTGGGAAGATTGCCAATGAATAATGCAAATTTAATCGAAGAAAGCATTGATGACTTACCAACTACAGGTAAAATTGCAAATAGGAGATTAAATAGATTTTTTTTATAATTTTTTCTAGTAGAACAGGAATTTGTATAGTAGGATACTTGGAAGAATTCGGTGCTTGTGCCTCCGACACTATGAGCATAGCTTCAACTTCTTCAATGGTTGAACAATCGAGTAGCAATAAAGCAAGATAGAGCAAAAGCGATTTCAGAGAAAGCTTTATTACTGGCAGAAGACAACTTAAAACTCCAAAGTAATAACTCCCTTATTAAAAAATAAATAAAATAGTGCTAAAATAAAATTTTCCTGAATTATTTATAATTGAATTTAGAATAACTTGAGTATTTAATTTTATTATTTCACTAATTGAGCTGTCACTTTTGAATTGTGAACCTTGTCTTTTTTATTTAAAGACAATAAAATACAAATGTGTATATACCAAAAGTTTTATTCATTTAGTTTTGAAAAAATATACTCGGAAAGAGTCAGTCTTAAATTGGTAGCACTAGTTCTATGCTTGTTTTCCAGCATTGCTTACAAAACTTGGTTGAAGATTTTTTTTTTCTTCAAGGCGCCAACTATCAATAAAACCATCATTGTGGTTGTTACATATATTATGTAGAATACAACATGCTCGTATTATTGTATTTGTGTCTCCTGAACCTTGATTTCAAATGGCAAAAGGCATTTTCTACTATAATCTCCTCGATCGGCTTAACACTGTATTGAAAGTAAATTCTACCTCGTCACGAATAGTTTTATAAGGATAGGGTTCATTACATACTGAGAGAGTAGAAAGGCTGAATCGCCAATTAGTAATATGTTGGCTCAGTAGTATGCATGGCTTTCAATTAACGAGGTAGCATCATCCGCACTTGGGCTGACCTCTATATGACAACCATCTAAAATTAATTGGAATTAGTGTAAATATAACATTATTGAAACAAACAAAATGCTTATGTACCTGAAATGCTGAATAACAAACACTGAGGAAATCTCCAACAGTCATAAAATCCTTTGATGTTTTCTTGAATCTTTTCTTCATTTGTTTTAATTGTCGCACAAAACTGAAGAGTAATTTCTAAAACAAAGAATTCCATTGATATTCCAGAATATGACAATAGCGCATTTGTCATATTCCAGAATATGATAATATCGGATTCCAAAAAGATGGATTTTGAAAGATTTGTCATATTCTGCTGATGAGGCTAAAGTATTTTTCTAAATAAAATTTTGTCAATTTTCTGCACGATTTTCAAACAAAATTCTTCTATTATGTAAATCTCGAATTTCTGTTTCAGTTTGTTTTATATAACAAATATAATGCGTGCTATATCTTCTGAATTCATTTTCTAAACGAATGTTTTATATAACAATCCACTTTGATTCCGACGCACAACTAGTGAAGTTAAATTCGGTTGAAATTTCATTTAAAATTCAATAAACATGAAGTTCGACGAAGACAATGTTGCTATCAACACTGACATTGGTTGTGTGCGAGGATCGCACACCTTCTCTCTTTTAATTTGACAGGCTACGTTCTGGTCGATGAATCTTTGGTTCTGTTTACATTTGAACACATGTTCGCTCATTCTAAATCATTTCTTTTATTGCGATTAAACCGTGCGATACTAAAATGGCATTCTATTTCGATTTGTATTAATCTACATATATGTTACTCACCACGAGTGGTAACTATTATGAAATAGAATAAAGCCTCAGTTAAAATAAAACATGTATTCGTGAATTTATATAAACTAACGTAAAGTGTGAACAATTTATGTGTACTCACTTAAATTCAATGACAATTTGAATGTTGATGGCGTTAATTTACCATCGGTTGACTTGATTTTATACACCCAAAATTATTTGATTGTTCGTACTGATTGATTTTTTCATCAGTCAAATATTTTGTTATGCCAACCACACTACCACATACACAACTTTTTAAAATTAACATTTTACTGACAATGTTGTGTTTTTTGTGAAAGACGAGGATTTTTCGAGATTTTTGGGAAGGCACGAGATTCTTCAGGGTCTATATTTTTAGCTACTTTGGCATTTTTCTGTTAGACTAGAGCCTTATAGAAATTTTCTATATGGTGGCTGTTTGTGTAAATTTTCTATTTAAAAATTTATTTGATTTAAGTTTATTTGATAGGTTTAGTAAATTGAATAATATTTTCAAATTTTATCATTTGTATAAATTAATTTGTTTTATTCGAAACTATTTAATAAATTTTCATGAGACTATCCGACATTTTATAGGTTTATTGATATTTATACCGTTCTATAAAACTCCATATAGAAACTTCATGCCCGTGTTGTTTCACACAGATATTTTAAACCCAGTTTGTCGTTTTTGTCCGTATACTTTTCACTATGGAATACAGTGCTGGAATGTTCTATGTTTGTCACATTTTTGATATGCGATAGACGTTTGTGTCTCTCTTTTCAAGATCAAAATTGTACGCCGATTTGTTTACTCAATTATATACGCTTTTTTTATTGCGATCTCAAATTCCAAAAATATTAAATTAGGAATTTGGATGACGGAATTTTAATCCAACTTAAATTCACAGTATTGAAGTGATTATGAATTTACAACTCCCGAGTACATAATTTTGTGGGATTTGATTATTTCCAAAAAACAAAACACACAAATTATTTGGTGGAAACATTTTAACAAATTTAGAAAAATAATTGGATAATGTAGAATCCATCAAAAATATATTACTTGAACTTCATTTTTATGACGATTACAAATGTAAAAAAATACAATAAGTATTGATAAATAAAAATGTAAGTAAATCCAGTGAATATTATTTTTTAATACCGCAGCGAAGAGAAGACCGCGCATTATAACAAAAAAAAAATTAAAATCTGAAATTACAATTTTTTTTTTGGTTTATTACACATATACTCGTATATGCTGATGCCATTTAGTTTTTCACATATATTTACGATCTACCATATGCTTAAAACCAATTCGAAATGACCTACCGATAAATAAAATATAATATTTAAATGAATTTTTGGTATATTCGGAATATATTTTATTCTTCACCCCGGTCTTATATATACATATATGTATGTATGTATGTATAAAACCCAAAAATCGTTTAACTTAATTGATTTTTTTTTATTTTTACTCAAAATTTAATTTTATTATTAATTTTATTATGCATAATATATGTACGACGAGTATATTTGTATGTACATTTATGAAATTTGCATATAAGAAAACGAAATAAAAAAAAATTATTTAAATTTAAAATGAAAATTATTTATTTCCAAAATAAACGTTATATGAGGACGATGAAAATCAAAAAAATGAGATTATACATTGCAAAATATGTTTGACTAACATGAACATTATATATTGTTAAAAAAATTATTGGTGGCAATTTTAATATGTAGACAGTTTATTGTTAAATATGCGAATGGGGTTGGGTATATCAAGAAAGTGTTGATTTTTCAGTTTATCGTGTAAACTATTTCTTATTTGTGCTCTTATAATATAATTAGCTTCGTGCAAATGACTTAATTTGGTGTATCCGAAGGCAAGCAGTTGATTTTTATCATTATAAGCAAATGTGTAGTGTATATATATGTATACGGTTTGAGATTTAGTGTTTTTTTTAATTACGCAGATATAATAAATACATTTAATTTCAACAGTTCATTTCAGCATAAATTTTAAAACTAATAGTTTTGGTTGATAATTTAATGCCAGAAAGCATTACATCTATAAGTGCATTTGGAAATTTATAATTCTAGAGATATGCAACCAAATATATTCTCCATTATGTAATGGACGGCTCAGAAACAAATCAAATTACATATTTTTATATTGTTAGCCAATTACAGGAATATAGAAAACGTGATCCTTCTCTGTTAATCGAATAATAATCGATGATCACCTTATGAATTTAGGGTACTGTTTTTATTTCATAATATAACCAATGGCGTAGAATATTTGTACCTAAACCAATTACCACTATTTTGTTATTGCGTTTCAATGTGGACTTACATTTTTTGTTTGTTATTTCAATACTCCTGTTTTAAAAATATTTTATCAACATTGTTGAATGTTAATCCAAATCGATTCTTATCATTTAAAGTTCAAAATCAAAGCTATTAAAATTGGCTATTATAATGAAATAAAAACAACGCCCTAATTATTTTCTTCATAATACTCGTATATATTTTCATGAATCTGTGATCAACATTTAGGATTATTTTAAATTTTACAATTTTAATACAAAACTGAATGTTTGTTGATTACAAATAAATAATCGTGCTAGGTTCAGCAAAGGAACGTCTGCTACATAAAAGTTATTAGAATTAAATGAGAAGCTAATGGAAATCCGATTAATATTTATTACAAATTACAGTAACACAGATTTTGATGTCAAGGAAATATCCGATATGATTGCTGATTTTTTTTTAAATTACGTTCCAAAAATCAATGTTGGGTACAAGGAACCGTCAGTTCGTACAATATACAATATTCTATTTTTGAAAAACTGTTCACCATTTCAATAATCCATAACCCCTTTGGTGTCTTTATACATATACATATATCGGAGTCAAGTTAAATAATACGAATAAATCGTTGAGTGAGATAGAAATATATACTTTTTGAAATTCAGTAACTTAGCCCGTATGGGGCTTTTCATAGTGAAATGCTTGAGGTAATTCTGAATCTCTGAAAAGTCCATTATTATAAAGTCCATTATTATATTAATAATCATTTTCTAAGACCTGTTCGATTCTATGCATGAGGAAGCCAATTTGGACACATGTACTATAATTATACAAATTAAAACCATCTCGATAATCTTTATATGATCCATGCGGGCCGAGTTACTGAATTTCAAGATAATTCTTCTTGTTGGTTTTCCATAATTCTTCTTATTGGTTTCTTTACTTTCCTATTAATTGAAAATAAAAATTGTTCATTTACAACTTGAGTAAAAATGATTTATTATGATTTGGCATGAACTATATACTCTTCGATATCGACTTCATCAAAACAACAAATATGTCATTTTTAATAAACTTCTTTGGAATAATTTTGACGCAAGTGAAATAAGGTACACTTCCATATTTTGCAATATGTTGTGTGAATTTTGTAATAATTTTCCCTGTTCGAATTCTGTAGTAATAATTTTTACAATAATTTTGACATTTTTTACATAAATGAAATCGTGAAATTTTACTCGAATGTGTTGGCGACCGTAAATATTATTTGGCGGCAAATGATTATTGTATTTTGAGCTATCTCGCAAACCCTGGCGTAAAAATCGTTCAAAATATTCCGACGTATAGTGCAAAGAATCTGGAATCAGACATGACTCAAGCTAATATTTTTTTTTTGACTATAGCAACAAACAATATACATGTGCGTTTCGTTTAAAGAAAACTATTTCGAAAGTGTCAAAATTATTATCATAATTATTATACAGTAAAACTAATTGTCACAGAAATCGGCCACGGCCATAGAAAAAATAGAAATTTATGAAACTTACGTTTAGGATTGCTTTTTAGTAGCGTTCTGACGCGTTTCCTTCTATAATGAATATTATAAGGACATGTCAAGCAATTTCTATATGTTACGTAGAAACGCATCGAGTACGAATAATATTTAATATTAAAAGTAAATCGAAATATATGAACTATGAACAAAATGGAATCAATTCCAAATCTAAAAGATTACATCACAGATACACAGATACTAAGGACATCTTTGTCTAAAGTCGCTTATCTTCTAGATGGGGAATAGTATATCTGATATGTTAGTTAGGTGTGACACTCAGGACAAAGATTTTACCCAAAAGACGGGAAGCGAGTTTACGCGTCTATTATTCTACAAATAAATGTTCACGCTATCTCGCTTATACAGATTTTTGTTTTCTTAAATTTGTTTATTCCTTGATGGCTTTTGTTGAAATTCGTGTTCAAATTTTGTTCCATCTATGTGATTTATACCACGTAGAAATTGTGTAATTTAATTGTGCTATACTCCTCGCCATTGCTACCCTATATTTTGAAATCCAAACTTATTTCAAATTTTGCTCAATTTACTTTCATGATTTATTTTTAATTTCCATGAAATGTTGTCAAACGTTGTCTGTTTCCTACCTGGCAATTTTATTACTTTTAATATTGATGAAAAAAAAAAGGATTAATAACGTCATTTATGGAGAACTTAAAAGATTTAGGATGGAATGAATTAGTTTGAGAGCAAAAATTGAACTCTGTTATGCTCAGTTCTAAGATTATGAAACTATTTAAATTAAGAAGTTATTTATTTTTTGTTTTTGTGGTGAATTCTATTTTGAAATTTATTATTCGATTGACTTTCAAATTTGAATAAAAAAAATTAACATAAAACTGCTTTTATAAATTCGTTCGGGCAAAATTTTGAAGGTTCATGTTCTGCGATCATAACAAAACAGGTTTTATCCATTATTTAAAAAAAACTGATGAAATTCTGTAAACCAAAATTGGTTAAAGTATACTGTTGCAACACGAAAATCAACCGCACTATGGAGGTTTAAACATTTAATACACATTTGAAGCATCTCAGCTAAATGAAAGGGAAAATGCCATTAATGATTGAATATATGTGTTAAGTAAATGCAAGCATCGAATTTTTAAAATCAAAAGTTCTAGTTTAAAAATTTACATTTTCGTAAGATCCAAAAATTTTGAAATTTAACAGTAAAAATTTAATATTTTGTGAATTGAGATTAATCTTTAATTTTTTTAGGTTAAATGAATTCTAAATTCTTAATTTCTAAACCCTAAATATTCTAAATCCAGAATTTCAAGTGAAATTTCAAATCAAAATCAAAAAATCAATTTTGTCCAATATGTATCTAAAATTTGTATAGAAAAAATAAATTAAAATAAAACTTAAATTCTAAACATTCTAAAATGACATAAATACATATATATATATATATATATATATATATATATATATATATTGTAAAACTTTAACTACGAAATTTGTTCAAATTATAAAATAGAAATTACTTTGCAAATATTTTCTAAATTTTTTAAAATTTTCTCTATAAAATTGAAAAATTATTTTGATAATTAAGATTATGATAATTTCTTCATATAATTCTTAAAAAATGTACTTATACATTTAAAATTCTCAGAATTAATAAAAAGTTCACTCTTCAAATTACTTTTAACTATATGGACTAAAAAGTGTAAGTTTTAAATATTTTTGAAATTTTTAAAATTCTTCAAAATATATATTTTTTAAAATTCGTACAATGTTCATGCATTCTTATTAATTTTTTTTATTGAATATATGGTTGGATAAAAGTCTCAAACTCAATCAACCAAACGAAGCAAAAATATTCTATCTCGTAAACGCATTTTGCCGCAATATAACCTAAGTACATAATGTTCAACCTAAAACAATTTACAGGCCCGGTTCAAGCTACTTCGGGGCTATGTGTAATTTTAAATTGTCATATGCGCATGAATATAAGCACGGTCCATCTACTCCATTCGTTTAGGTCATTATCTAACTAAAAGTTTTATATTTAACACAAAAATCCATCAACATCAAATAAAATATATTAGTCTAAGCTGTACTGTAAATTTAGGCCGGTTAGCTTAATCCTTTGCGCTACGATTAAATTTCTTTAAGTTATTATTATAAATTAAAGTAAATTTAAAATTTTGCTATACAAAAAATAAAAATATTAAAAAAGATTTTAAAAAAATTCAAAAATTAAAACTAAACTAAATAAAAAAATGTCCGCACCATTTAAATTTAATTCAGTCAAAATTCTGCAACTCAAAAGAAGGCAGTTTTGATGTGTACTCTTTGCCAAAAGTTGTACCACCCGCCGTGCAAAGGGATTATTGGAGCAGCTAAAATAAAAAATGCTGCTGAGTCAAATTGGTTTTGCTCATCTGAGTGTACGACGGCTGCTGTCACTTTTCCTGAGCCACCATCTATATAATTTCACCAACTATTACTTCAATAGCTCCTCCTTGTAGTACTGGGTCAAAATGCGAAGTTACCATAACTGGTCTGATAAATCGGATTGATGGCCAATTTGGAACAATTAAAACTCTTATTTCCGACATCAAAATATATCAGGAGTTTATATGTATAAGGAGTTTGAGGGATATAAAAGAGAAATTAAAACTTTAGTGGCCGAAAATAAACGTTTTCCTGATATGTCAGGAGTTACAAGGAACGTGCGAGAAACAAGATGAACGAGTAATACATCAAAAATTACTATCACAAGATTACCAAACAAACCTGTTGACATTCTTGGAATAATTTTAGCTAAACTTAATTAATACTATTGGGGCTGATGACATCATTCCATTTCGACAAACAAACTGTGGCAGTACCAACCTCAAAACAAATAAAACTAACATAACAATTTTGGATAGTATTTTTATTGTTATTTACATAAAAATCTGCCCGATCTACAAAACGAAATTCTCTCTAAAATGAGAAAGACGAAGATACTACTTACCACAAACTTAGGTAGTATTTTTCCGTGTGATCATCGTGGTTTTTATTAGAATAGCTTTTGATTTATTTTAAATAAAAAACTTTTATTTTTGATTTTATAGTTTAATTCTTCCTTATGGTGACACTTTTTATTTTTGATTTTTTTTTTTTTTTATTTTTTTTTTTCGGTAAATCGATTTCGACTTGCGTCTTCCTCAGTACCTTGTTAACTATTCGAATAGTTAGAATAGTTAACAAGGTACTGAGGAAGACGCAAGTCGAAATCGATTTACCGAAAAAAAAAAAAAAAAAAAAAAAAAAAAATCAAAAATAAAAATTGTCACCATAAGGAAGAATTAAACTATAAAATCAAAAATAAAAGTTTTTTATTTAAAATAAGTTATATAGTGACAAAAGATTACACAAAAACATTAAAATGAATAACATTCATTTAAACTCAATTAGCTTTTGATTTTCAAGTCACCGCGTTAAATTTTTCATCAGCTGATGTTATCAAATTGGTTATTCATTTTGATAAAATTAGTTTTTGTTTCTTTCTAATCTATAGATTTAATTTCATCTCAACCGAAATATTTTTTAAAGAAGTAAACGATTACCTAGTTACAGATTTATCTAAAAATAAAATTTTACTTGGGGACTTTAATATTGACTTATTGAAATAGTCTCATGTAAAGGACGATTTTTTTTGTTGTGCGCTTCTTTTGGGTTGGATTCGTATATGGATAGGGTTACTAGAACATGCTCAAAATTCTCTCCTAAGGTCTATAAACAATGTTTTGAATAATACTCATACCTCAACAAAAATTTCTTCAATTAATGTTGGTGATAACTTAATTGAAACTGATCCTTTGAGAATGATTTTTTCAACAATGTTCCCTATACGATATTCTAAAAGCAAATCAGGAATCTGTATCAATCGATCAGAGTGTAAAGCAAAGTTTAGTCCTTTCGAATGCACTAATAAAAGTGTTTTCTTGTTTCCCACCTGTGAAAGTGAAACTGTTGCGATTGTTATAGGAATTTAAGAATTCTACGTCACACGGCAATGAAGAAATCTCACATAAAATATAATTGGTAGTGTTGTTCATGTGTTGATTTATCTTTTCAATTTATGTTTGTCGAAACGGGTTTTTCCTGAAAAACAAAAAGTTTGAGTCGTAAACCCGCTTTTTAAGAAAGGTGCACGGTCCGATATGAACAATTATCGCCCAATTACTCTTCTGAGCTTTTTTTCTAGGACTTGCGAGGCAAAATTGTCGCGTTTGATATCACGTTATTGTACCATGGTACACATTTGGATTCCTTCAATCTTGCAATGAAACCTGATATTATTTTATAGAAAAATTGATTTTTCGTCCTTTACATGTTTTTCAGTTGTAAGTAAAAATTAATGAATTTCAGTATAGGTGGAACAATTACAGATTTAAATTCAACATTAATGTATCATTCATTATCTTGAATTCAAATCTGGTGGAACCCACTGTGCGTTCCTATTATAAAACCGTAAATTCCTTCAAATATCTTGGATTGCATAACTCAGCTAAATTTTAAGGGACATGTCAATAATTGAAATAGTAATTTGCGGATCACGTTAAAAACATTTAACATTTTTTAAATGTTTTTACTATATTTAAAATGTTTTTACTATATGCTATATGGTTGACTCACCACCTTCAATTACGTGTTGCGTATGTATTGAATATGGAATTACGTATAGCTGTTATACGAATTATTAACTTCCTGCCGTTGTTTGTTAACCTAAAGATTAAGCCGCTTCGGTACCTATATGTTTTTAAAGTTTTTAAAGATTTTTCATATATACCGCTCCACAGTTTTATAGTCAATTACCGCAGTCTATTTTTACTGCAAATAATTTAAAGGATTTTTGTAGATTTTTAAAAGATTGGTTATTTACAATTAGCATTATTGAAACGTATTTTTAGTTTTTATTTTGATAGCTCCTTTTGTGTAGTGTAAAATTGAAATTTTATATTTGCGCTTAGTGGTCGATACTACACTCCGGTATGTTGTTATTTTTATTTATTTATTTAATTTTTATTTTTTTATTAATACAGTTAAATTTTGAATATGGGGAAAATAATATCGGTGGCTAACACTAAGGCAGTTCTTTTAAATAGAATTTTGTTAGATGCGGGTAAATAAGTTTAGTTCTCGAAATTATAGTAATGAGTTTCATTGGTATTCAGGCTCTGTGTAATCTTCGTTTGCAATTTTCAAGAGCTTCATTTTTCAGACACAAAAACAAATCTTGCAATTATAATAACTATTTGCCTTAGTAAGTTCACTAGTTCAGCTATATGGCAAAGATTGGCGAAATCTTTTTTTATGGAATTAAACTTGGGCTGATTTGTGCAATTTGGAAGACGGAAAATTTGATGACAGGGTTTAAATTTAGTCGACTAAATCCATTTTATACAAACTTTTTATTTGATACAGTAATTTAAATTAAATATATTTTAACAATTTATGAGGGCTTTAAAGGTAGTGTGTACGAAACATGTGCTGCGAAATTTCAAATTACACCTCTTATCGTATTCTGCGTGAATATAATAGAAAGATTAATTATAATTTGCGCATTTCATCGACCAGAATTAATTCGCTAGATTGTAATCTGATGTAACACTCATAAAATATGAGATTGCTATTATGCCGTGTGCAAACCAATTACCCACCGGAAACGCAATTGAATTAAACAAAAATACTTTACTATGTACAACTATATATATGAAAGAAAAAATTGTATATACGCATCCAGAACAAATAGAAATCTTTATCGTATGCGACGTAATTTATTGTAAACGGCTAAAACGAATCGAAAATGTGTCCAACGCTATATATGATTCAAAAGATATACCAAATTTGTATTAAATCAACAAAGTTGAATTTTGACGTTAGAATTTATGTATATACCTTTATTATATATACCAACCAACCATCAATAAAATTTGTTAATTGCATTAAAATTTATGTTCCCATTTGTGTTGTATAGAGCTGAGTATTTTTTTATTTTTTGTTGGCCATTTTTGTTGTTGTACAAAAATTATTACTTAATTAACAGAATAATAAAAATATCAAGACTGAATATTTCTCTTAATATTTATTTATACATTTTTTTTTGTTTAGTTGTTGTTATTGTTGCATATACATAAATGCAATTCCACAGCATATATATATATAGATATGTATATACAGTGTTTGAGCGCACCATGGAAAAAAAGCAAAAAAAATTGATTAAAGTCATAAAAGTTATAATAAAAGAAAATACTAAACGCTTTGAAATTAAGTAATTTATAAAAACAAAACAAAAAAAACAATTTTTAAAAATAATAATAATAACAATAATATTAACAACAGCAACAGAAATATAAAGCAATTTTAACCGATTTTTATCTTCTGGTGGTGATAAATTAATGACCAATTATAATTATTACAATATTATTTGATTGTCCAATATAATTATTTCCGTAATTATTGTTTAAACATTTCGCTTGTTTTAAATTATGTTGAATTTTAACGCTAATTTTTTGCGTTGCTAATTGTTGCTATACATGTACCTATATACTCGTATACGGTGTCTATAAAGAACTTGTAAATTATATATTTATATATAATCCATTTGCATCATAAATTGTAAAGGCGAAGGATTTTTGTGTGTAATCGCGTCATAATTGATAATATTTTACAATAAAACGAAACTAATTTTCGTGCGGCCAATGTTTTGAGGTATGCGCAGCTGAGGTATTTTTTCTTTAAATTTTGAAACCGATTGCTTAAATTTATTTTGATTTTTATAATTAGCAATTAATTGTCAAAGAATTTATCAATATTTTTTTGAGTTTTTAACTTTTAGAGAGAACGATTGCATGTGTTGGCAATACCGCGCATATATAAAATAATAAATTTGTATGACAAAAAGCAACCGCATCTGGATTACATAATATGCTGTCAACTATATAGTAGTAATTAATTGTAAGTTGTCCCGATTATATGCTGATAAAGACATTGAATTAATTTGGTATCATAACCTCGTTATAAATACTATTTATAGTGGAAGTAAATATATATTTTCTTCCGCTTAAACAAATAAACTATACAAATTTTATGTAACTATACAATAGTGAAATTTAAACGGCTAATTTATATTCAGACATATCGTTTCTTTATTGTATGGCAGAAAAATAGCTTAAAATAAGAAGGAAGTGAATATTCGCACATAATGTTGTGACGTCATTAAATTTGCAACATTTTCTTATTTTATAAAGTATTTTTTCGTCAAAATTTGGTTTTATTTATTTATTTAGATTATCATTCTAGTGTAATTAATATTTAAAAAAAATTAAATAAATAAATCACTTTTATGTCATAATTTTCTAAAAAAAGGTTACTCGCATTCGCAATTCGCGCTTGGTGTGATTAGTCCCTAATGTACAATATAAAAAACAATTGCGCAAACTACGTAAACTTAAAAAATACTTTGACAGACATTTCTTGAAGTATAATGATTTTTTCAACTAAATGCAAGTTAATAACATAAATAACAAGCTTTTTGTGCTTTTCAACATGTATCATTCTACAAAAAAATCTAAATTTATTACCAACATTTCAAATTAATTGCTGGCGAGAAAAAGTCGAATTCAAAATAAAAAAAAATTACATAGCGCACATATTCAGAACGCGAATTTAGTCATTAATTTCTGAGAGACACATTCAAAGTTGTATTCAGTTGAGATGTGAAAATGCATAAATTACGGTAACCGGTTAAATACTCGTTTGTGTGGTGCATCACTTTCTGCAGCAGTTTCGATAGGGTTGCTAGAGGCCGTGATCACTGTAATTTGCAATAGCTTATCAAATCTCATCCGAAATCCATTGTTCATCAATGGCATAGATCTATTGGATGAACCAGTTCTATTCGGTAGGTTTATACAGCAGATTAGGAGATTAATCTTTATACATGGCGAGACTGGTAATGATCGATTACTTGCCGTTTAAGAATACTATATGCATGCTCCTTTAGCTATAGGGTTCATATGTGAAATGCAAGAAAGAGCATAAAGAGTAATCCATGAAATATATGGAAATAATTCCTTTAAATGATGCCCGCAGAAGAAATCACAGACGAATGGTCAATTTTTAGAATCCAATTATAAATAATTCAGAAAATCACCAAATACATATACATCCCATTTGATTGCTAAAAACTTAAAATAGAAATGTTGAGCTAAATGAAATATCCAAGGCATTTGATATACTGTGTCAGCATCAGAATGTATTATTCAATCAAAATTGTTAACGTTGATATAATTTATAACTATAAAATGGTTTCAACTATAAAATGGTTTTAACGGCGGAAATTATATTTACGAATCGGGGTGCCTAAATAAACCTTTTACTAAATATTTTGAACAATTACTGTAAACATAAAGAATAACGAGGTCGGTAGAAGTATAAACTTTGAAAAGAGTTGAAGCAGTCTTGAGCCCAAACTGCAAATAAGAGGTGGTTCATCTGGCGTTTGTAATTTCCATAGTACCGGTTATTTGGAGTGTGCGGCAACACTAACGTATTATTACAGAAAATTAGTTAAATATTTCACATTTACGAAAACAAAATTAGGAAATAGTTAAAACTTGCTTTCAAAGTGGTAAGTCTTCTACCCTGACTGTATGTGAAATGGATTGTTATTGGATAAATCAACACGTGCTCGTTCATTTACAGCCAAGAACATTGCAACTGTTGCTCAGACTGTGTCTGAGTATCCATCAACAGCAGCTGGCCATCGTGCTCAAGCATTAAACATTTCACGCAGTTCTGTGTTGAAAATTTTACAAAAAGACCTATAGACATGAAGGCGTCCAAAGTTGAATAAGTGCGTGAGCTGAATCAAAATGACCACTCGCAACGTTTTCGCAACGAAAGAAAATGAGCGTATATATTTACGGAAAATTCGTCTTTTTTGACGAAACTCATTTTCATTTTGGAGGCTAAGTCAACAAGCAAAATGGTCTCTGTTAGGGCCCAGAAAATCCACACGTAACCATGGAGAAGCCAACATATCCACAACGAGTGGCTGTTTGGTGTTGATTTTGGACAGGCGGCATCATTAGTCTGTTTTTCGAAAACGAGCAAAGAGCTGCCCTTACAGTCAATAGATAGCATTACCGAGCCATGATAAATGAAGTTTTGTTACCCAGAATTCAAGAGGAGGACTCATACGACGTTTGATTTCAACATGGCCGGACAACTTGCCACACAGCACACGAAACAATTGTTCTTTTGCACACTGCTGTCAATTGGCCATCACGCAGGTGCGATATGAGTCCGTTGGACTTCTTTTTTGTGGGGAGCCGATAAGGATAAGTGTTACGCTAACCATCGAGAGACTATCAAAAACTTGAAAGATCAAATCAAAGATGACATTGATGAAATAAGAGCCCATACAATCGAAAATGTTCTGAAAAATTGGGTTGGCAGAATGATATCATTCTTTGAAATTATGTGGAAAAATTGCTATTTTCTGCATATTAGGGCATTCTTAACAAGATTTTCATCATTTTTAAGCTATTTTGTCAGAAAAAACCCGGTTCAAACTTAATGACAATATATACTCTTCCTCATAAAACAAGCCGCTTTGAAAAATATTCATTCGTCTTTGAATTTAGACCCAAACTAAATTGCATTCGTTAGATGGACCACCCTTTAGACAAAAACAAAGTAAAAACAAGTAAACAATCGTAAGGAAGAAAATTCAATCATTTCACCCATCAGCCTTAAAAGGTCAAAATTGTTGTTCAGCCTTAGAATTAAAACTGCACTTTTATATGAAATGTACAGATTTTAGCAAGGGTTAATTTGAAAAAATTATAAACCATCGTTGATAAAATTGGTTTGTATTTCCAATAATTAAATTCCTGATGAGCGACACAGCGCTCAGTGATTGCATCATTTAGTGATCAAATGATAACTAGTCCGAAGTTTTCTCGAATTCCCAATAAATAGAAATATGTTGTATATTTTGACCATTTCAGATAATATGGATTTTTTTTAAACTCGGTAACTCACAAATTACAAAACGCGATCGAAATTTTAAAGCAGAATTCACAAGTAAATAAATATTGATGTTGATTGAGTTTAACATTTTTATCAATTTAAAATTCGCATAATTTCAATGAAAGATAATTACAACAATTTTAAAACTATTCTCGGTTTTAAATTTTTGAATTAGGGATTATGATGGTGGTTACGGCGACTGCTGGTAACTTTTGCTCTGATAACAGGCAAATGCATGCCGCTAAAGTTGAAACCCTTAAAAAAAACACTAATCCAAGTTGGAACAGCATATAACAAGAACTATGAATGACTGATAGGTTAATCTGTTCTTATTATGTGAACTTCCAGTACAAGGCGCAATGCTAAAACCTTACCAGTTGACCCGGATATGGCACGGCGGACACTAACGTTTGCTTAAACAGCAAATAATTGACGGAAGCTGATTTAATTTTTCAAAATTAGAGGCTGCGCTTGTTTCAAACATGGATAGTGGATCTAAAATGCCACAGGCTAAGATAAGACTATAGAAAGCCTGATGAAAAAGTAATACAGGAAGCAGACACAATCAGTGCTTCATATAGATAACACAATCTAGGAAAATTCCAACAGGAAGATTATAAAAACGGCTGATAGCATGACTCTGGGAAATTATTATTCTTTTGGAAAATAATTTTTTGCGGAGACAGAAACGCAGCGTATCATTCATTGATAATAGAGAGGCACAACGCTGGCCATCACCTTAGTGCCAATGAATGTTAAGAAGTTAGTGACTGGAATCTGATCATTTAATGTGCCTGTATGGTGCCAAAAGCAATAATGACACACACAATAACCAAAAATCGAATTGGGAAGGTTATATGTAGGAACAATTTTAAAATCGGTATTCAGGGCGAAAGTTATTCAATCAGTAGCTGATTTATACAACGCATGCAGTATAACACACAGTTTATCACACAGTGAGTGTTATAATCTCATTATCTGAAAACAACTGTCAAGAGAATCAGAAGTTCACAAATAAAAAAGTGTCTTGGTGGAAACCGAATGATAATACTGATTTTAATAAAGAGCTTATAGGAAATCAAAACAAAGTTCCTGGAAAACTTTCTATGAAAACCTAAATGAGATTACCAGAGTATAAATGGCTTTGTCAAGAGGTACCCCGAATAATTTCTCCTCTCTGTGAAACAGTGATGAGACAACTACTTTGGGAGTTTTCATGAGAACTCATTTAATCTAAAACGATTCAGATATTTAGTTTTTAGATCAGTTAACATAGAAATATAAAGATTTTTAACTGTTTATTGTTTTTATTAAATTATATTCACAAATTTATTTATTCACGATTTTATTTATTTATTTATAAATTTATTTATTTGTTGGTTATAATTTATTTTTATTTATTTATTCAGTTAAGATTTAATTGTACAAAAATTATTATTATAAAAATTAATTTCTATTCATATATTTTTGTATTTTGTTTTTATTTTTAACCACACCACAAAAATGGAGAAGTTTTATTTTTTTGGTTTATTCACAACGTGTTGTTGCTCCGCTTGTTTTTTGTATTCTGTTGTGATGAGTGACGTCGCCTTCGTCTTCCAAAATACGTGTCGTATTTTGGAGAGGGAACAGATGCGCCGGCGGCGGTCGACATTGTTAGTTTTTACTATAAATGTTTTATAGTAGTGGTTCGGCTATTGGATGTGTGATGGGGTTAGTGAATGCTTAATTCAAATAAGTTGATTTATATTTGAATTTCACTAATTGTTTTGTTTGTGGCAGAATCGAATATCGGTGAGTCGAATATTCGAGCTGCTACAGATTAAAGATTCAATAAATTACAAATTTATAAACGGTCTTACAAGTGGTCATCCAGAATGAAATACTTATCTTTGTTACTTAACCATATTAAAATAGTTATTTTTATTGGATGTAATATCAAATGAAATAATAATATTTATTTTGATTATTTATAATTGCTTACTATTACTAATTAAAATTACTAATTTTTTAAAATGTAAATAATGGAAAATACTTAGCTTTTTTAATTCTAATAATCACTATATGAATCGTTTATAGTAAACTAAACAAAACTACCTACCAAAATTCTTGTAACTTAAATTTTATTAACTTTTCAAAGTAACCAAGTTGAAAAATATTTATTTGTTAAATTAACCAAGCAAATTGGTCATCTACTAAATAATAACTAAGTCTGAGTTAAAATACTTTATTCTGAGCTAGTGAAGAGATTTAAGGAAAGTATAACTGAGGGAAGGAATGGTCTTGAGTGGGTACCAATGTATTTCAAATCCTATGTAAATCGCCTAGTACTCCCCATACTCCTTTAAGAAAGGTGGGAAATAGTAAAAATTTCCTTATTTAAAATGTTCGCAGTTAACCTGAATTATGGCCACGTTGCTCCGAAATCGAGGAAAGTAAAGGTGGCATTCATGCCAAAGAGGGGTCTAAAAGAACCAGATGAAGCAAAAACATACATACCTATAAGTCTCTCATCTTTTCTGCTTAAGACTCATGCTGGTAAAACAGCAATAGCAAATCAGTTAAGGTACTATTCCATGGACTGATTGACTGAGTTGACTGAAAAGATGATAGCAACAAAATTACATTCGAGTAACAAAGACAACAAATAAACGTTTTCTTTTTTTGCAAAATAATTTAACAGCGTAGTTTAGTATTAGACATACCAAATTTGAAGTTTCAAAATTGTTTTTATAAAGAAAAAATTGACATTTACAAAATCACAACTTGGATTGAAATTGATATTTACAATTTTCTTGCACTCAAAAATAATTTTTATAGTGAAATACTTTTCCATACACAAACTTTATAGTAAAATTCTCTTCCATGCGCAAATTTTAGGTATGTTGTTTGTTTGACTGCCATAAAAAGTATTCGATTTGATACTTTTTATGGCAGTTCACACTGCTAACACTCAAATATTTTTTTACTGGGAAAATTTTTTTGTTTCATTTGTTCAACCACAAAATATAATTTCTTTTCTTGCTTTAAATTGACTGAGTCAGTCAATCAGTGCATGGAATAGTACCTTTAAGCATATACTCAGTATATAGCTGCGAGCTTTTGAAACTACTAAACGCAATTCTTTTATCGAGGCTATTTTGTTCAATTATCGATTTTAATTTTAATTCTTTGAACTTTAAAATCGTAATTGTGCGCTTCCACCAAAACAGAGCACTTTCATTTGCTTGCCATTCCGTAAAATATATACGTATACAATGGTAAATTCAACAAAAGTTAATAATGCATGCATTAAATAATTTATAGTTTAACACATATCTGTTAATTATTAAGTGCAGCACATTTTTAAATACGAACCCATATATCCATCCAATTATTAACTTAAATATTTATTTTTCATTTAACATACAAATAAATAAAAGTAAATTATATTGCTAATATTTATTGGTACGCTCCATTAAAAGCCCATAAAAATGTAAATAAAATAATCTCTCTTTTAATAACAAAACAAAAAACCATCATAAATTTCGGATGTCCATCAAAAATTGAAAGGCTGATAAGTCATGCGCGCTTTTACATACAATCATATATATGTATGTATAGGCAAGATACACCAAAACCATCGAAAACATTTTTCCAGCATAAATTAACCGAAAAAAAAAATATCAAAAAAATAAAAAGCAAATTTTATTATTTATAATTTATTTTATTTTTTTCAAAAACAAATTAAGTATTTGAAATACGATATACAACATAAAAAATGCTTAATGGCAACAACAAAAATATTTCACATTTACTCGTTAATGCATATGTCAAACAGTAGCTGCGGAACTGATATACAAAAAAAAAATGTATATACGCGAGTATAGTACACATTATATACGAGTATATGCCAGCCGCGCAGCTATCTACCTATAAAAAATCCGTTGATATTAAAAGCAACAGTTAAACGAAAATACTAGCAATAACTATAATGATTTACAATGTGATCAAATTGGTATTGTTGTTGTCATTAATGTAATATCTATATATATATGTATTATGTACACACATAGTTTTATATTTTTATTTGAATTAAATAGAGTTTTAAACATTTTTTTGTTTTTGTGTTGATAGTTTCATTTGCAATGTAAAATGTAGATATTTTATTACATACATATATATAATATATAGTACTTTTATTTGCATATAACACGAAATTACTTTTAAGTTACAACAAAATTTTCAAATAAATAAATAATAAATAAAAATAAAAATTTATCACAAAGTAATAAAAATGGTGAGTTCGACTAAAGGTTATATGCGCGAGGTGTGATTGTACTTAAATTATAAGTGTTTTGTTAGCATGGTTTTTGTTACGATTAAAAATGAAAATGTTGAAGCAGTACTACCTTGATTATTCACAGTTGAAGATTTTACACCTTAAACATTCTATAATTTATACGTATAGTTCATAGACCAACCTTATACATATAGTATACTCCACAGATCCTTAATTGAGTTTTATTTTAAATATGCGATAAAATCGAGTGTAATCGCATTTCAGGATTTTAAGCAAAAGTTGATTCAAGAGTTCTAAGATTCTAACTAGTATTGAATTTAAATTATATAGCTTTTGGGCTCAACTCGACTCATTCGACAACCCTGTCTTAATCATAAATGTAAATATAGCTTATTGTCAGGGATCGATGTTTACGCGACATTAAGCGCGGATCCAGCCTTTTCTGTTATGGAGGCCATATTTTAAATTTAAACGCGATGCTTATATAGGCAATGACACATACTAACTAGCTCGATCATCCGGCAATAAATACGTTCATTCAAATTTTTTTTAATTTTTTTAATTTTTTTATTTTTAACACAGCTATTTTATTAAACAACAAAATTACAATACAAAATAGATAAATAAATTTATAAATAGCTAAGATTAGTGACTCCTTATTTAAAATAAATGCCATGGATTCAAACATCATAAAATTAAAATCAAAGTAGTACAGTAGTACGGTATTACACAATCCGTTATTAATCTAAAAATTTAATCAAAAAATAATAATTTTTTTTAAATACATACGAGCATTGTGTGAGAGATTACAACTAAGGAGAAATCCTAATAAATGATAATATAAAATGAATATAAAAATGAGCAAAACCATTCGGTTAATATCACAAAACTGAGACATTTTATACAAGACATTTTATTAAAATATAAATTAAATTAAGGTTAATAAAATTTCAATATCATTCAAAGAAAGCAACCAATCTTTTAATAAATGACAAAATTCATTAAAAGTTTTTGCATTGATTATATTGGATGGTATTTGACTAAAAAGCTTTATTCGGTTGAGGAATTTTGATTCTAAATTTGTTACGAAACAAGTACGGTATACAGTGTTATGGACATTCATTAAACGATTGCCACTCATCAAATAGTAGATTCTTAAGACCTTAAAAACGTATATAACGTAAATATCGCAGCGGTAAAATTTTTAAATTCACAAACAAAGGTAACGATGGTGTGGTTCTATGTGAGTGATTCATAATTCTTACTACTCTTTTTTGAATGATCATCAAGGGTTTGATGCTTGATAAGTAAATTCCACCCCAATAAGTTAAACCATATTGAAGATGTAAAACAAACAATGCGTAATAGAGGCATCTTAAAAATTTCGGGTTGCAGATATTTCTCAGATAATAAAACGATCTTAAAGTTTGTCTAAGTTTCTGTTTTACGTTGGCCACGTGCTCTTTAAAATTTAGCTGATAGTCCAAAGTAAGTCCCAAATATATTTTAATATCATCACCGATTCAATAGGTACACAACGAGTATTACAGTTGGACTCATTTCATGAAAGTGAATGGTAAAACAATGGATTAGAATCCTGAATGGCACAACTCACATTGAAATATATCAATTTGGACTTAGTGCTAAGAACAAATTCATGAACGTAAAGCCATTTCTTTAGTAATCTTATGTCATCTTTAATGGCACAATTTAATGAATTCATATCTAAGCACCATGCAGATTAAGATCAAAAATCGAATTGCAATATATCAAGAAAAGCAAGGGCCCTAACACCGAGCCTTGCGGGACTCCAACGTTAACAACTTTTATATCACTAAGAATTTTATTAACGCAGACAGTTTGAACTCGATTTTGCAGATATGACTTAAACAAGGAAAGTGCCGAGCCTCTGATACCTATATGTGCTACTTACCTATATGTAACTTATCCAACAAAATTTCAAGATTCACAGTATCAAACGCTTTAGTAATATCTATGAATAGAGAAGATACTTTTAGATTGCTATTCAGATGATGATGAACTGGATGTTTAGTTCACTAAACAGGTCATACAAGTTTATATATAATAATACTTGTACATATTATAATACATACATTTCATACATATTTTTATTTTTATATAGCAAAATTCTGAATGTACACAAAATTAATTTAATTTTGCTATATAAACCGAAAAAATGTATTTAATAAATCAGAATTAAAATGATTTCAAAATGATTGTTTCAATTCTCGCGATTATTAAGACCTCACCCGTAGTAATTTTGATAATCGCTTCAACCAAGTTTTAGCAGAGGCTAAAACTTTACATGGTCCTTCGAGCCGGATTCAACAACATAATCCGGATTTATCTTTACATGGTCCTTCAAGCCGGATACAACAACATAAGCCGGATTTAACTTTACATGGTCCTTCGAGCCGGATTCAACAACATAAGCCGGATTTAACTTTACATGGTCCTTCGAACCGGATACAACAACATAAGCCGGATTTAATTTTACATGGTCCTTCGAGCCGGATACAACAACATAAGCCGGATTTAACTTTACATGGTCCTTTGAGCCGGATTCAACAACATAATCCGGATTTAACTTTACATGGTCCTTCGAGCCGGATTCAACAACATAAGCCGGATTTAACTTTACATGGTCCTTCGAGCCGGATTCAACAACATAAGCCGGATTTAACTTTACATGGTCCTTCGAGCCGGATACAACAACATAAGCCGGATTTAACTTTACATGGTCCTTTGAGCCGGATTCAACAACATAATCTGGATTTAACTTTACATGGTCATTCGAGCCGGATACAACAACATAAGCCGGATTTAACTTTACATGGTCCTTCGAGCCGGATTCAACAACATAAGCCGGATTTAACTTTACATGGTTCTTCGAACCGGATACAACAACATAAGCCGGATTTAACAACATCAAGCTGAATTTAACAACATAAGCTACAATTATTCGAGTCTTCACATTAACTCATCAATCAAATGGATAAACTACTGCAGAAGAATGATGAGACTGGCGCAAAAATAACAACTTTAGCCAGAAACTACCACAAGGATGGAGATATACGAAAGACTAAATCGTATCTCGAAAGAAAGATAGAAGAGTTATAAAAGCTCTACGTCGAATTTCTGGCCACAGATGACCAGATAATATCGATGGATCCTCCAATCAAAGAGGATCATCCGTATAGAGCAATGAGGATTACAATTGCCGAAACAAATAAGGATCAACTTACTGAGATGCGTCAGCGCCTGAACAACGGTCCACCACTAACACCAACAGTGCCATTAGTATCATTGTCCAGTACAGACAAACAGAAGCATTTTGACTTTCCTAGCAAGGAAATGATGAACAAGGGACAAGCAACAACACCGCCACCATCATCTAGTTCGAATAGACTTCAACACCATGACGATCTGAAGTGCGTAAGCAAGGAATTGTCAAGCACCAACCAAAACCTGCTAAAGAGGCAAGATGTGCTGATGAGGAATATGTACCGGAAAATGGACTCCATCGAGCAAACATTGGATAACACCAACAGTTCAATAGAATATGTACTTGAAATTAAAAATAAAACAACTATCTAAGGAAATTGAGGTAATTGATCAACAACACATAGAGATCCTAGTGGAAATAGATGAAGACCAAACAAATAAATACGTGCAAGAAAATTATTATGAAACCCTTAAGGAGAAAGTGGACACATTAATAATGCGTTTACAGCGCAAGCAGCAGAAAGATACAACGAGCCTTTCTGAAGAAGCTAGGGTACAATTACCCAAAATACAATTACCAACGTTTTCCGGCGATTATGAGCAATGGAGCGCGTTCAACTACATATTCATCGAGCTCATTCACAACAACAAGCAGCTATCGAACACTATAAAAATGACTTACCTGAAGTCAAATGTTGAAAAGGGAGCAGGACAGTTAATTAGTCATCTCACAACAACGGGTGACAATTATAACAAGGCCTGGGAAATACTGCAAGCAAGGTATAACAACACCAAGTTGCTAGCAAATAAGTATTTCAACCCATTGATGTCCTTACCAACTTTACATGCAGCATCTGCGGTAACAATTCGAACCTTGCATGATACTGCAACCGAAATACTGCACAACATCAGCAAGCTACAGATAACCTCTCCCTTTGATGCACTGGTAATGTTCATTCTAGGCAAGAAACTAGACCCTGAATCAATTAGACTGTACGAAACCACATTGGAAAATCCGAGGGAAATTAAACAGATCAGTCATTTCTTCAACTTTTTAGAAAGAAGATTTCAATCCCTAGAGGCTATGGGGGTTATCAAGGTACCAAACACATCACTACAACCAATGGCACCACTGAAACGAATACATGCAACAACAGTAAACAGCCAGTGTCTAGTAAAGAGATGCCAAGGAAGGCATCAATTGCAAGACTGCAATCAATTTAAACTAATGCCAACACTAGATAGAAACAAACTGGTCAGCGATACATCCACTTGCGTGCGTTGTCTAACGCAACATCCAAGGGGCATATCATGCACGTCCACAATACGATGTATTGTGTGCCAAGGTCAACAGCACACTCTTCTGCATGGCAATAATATGGCATCAACCAACAAGGGGATAGCGCAAACTCTCATAGTCAAACAACAAGGCCCCGTACTGCTACCAACAGCAGTGGTCAGAGTAGCCACAGGCACTGGAAAACTCAATACAATAAGGGTATTAATTGATTCAGGGTCACAAGCAACTTTAATATCATCAAAGGCTGCCAATCTATTAAACATTAAGAAGAAAAAGGCACATATCAACATTTCAGGCATTGGTGGTACCGAAGCAGGAATATGCAGACATACCATCAACATAAAATTAATGCCAATATTCAATGAGAACTTTAGCTTAGACATTGAAGCCTTAGTACTCAACAACTACCCGCAGTTTCTATTGATACAACCAAGTGATCCCATCTTCAAAATCTAGAACTTGCAGATCCACAATATAACCAACCTCAACCAATTGACCTTGTACTCGGGGCAGATCATTACCCGTCGATTGTAACCAGCAGCATCATCAAAGGCGGTTACCAGGAGCCTATGGCACAAAACACGGAATTTGGCTGGATAATAATTGGCAGTATGGGCAACACAGATGATAGTAATAGAACAACAATGGTGACCACTAAAGCAATCGAGGAGCAATTGAAGTTGCTCGTGGAGAACGACAACATTCCTGAAAAGCGAAGCCACACCGAGGAAGAAACCCAAGTAGAAGAACATTTTAAAACCAACATAGTAATAGGTGCAGATGGAAAATTTATAGTAAGGATTCCATTCAACAACAACCCTAACACGTTAGGGGAATCGCGAAAAAGAGCCGTTGCAAGGTTATTACAAATCGAAAGAAGATTCATGAAGGATCCAACCTACAAAAAACTTTATCATAAATTCATTCAGGAATACATCGATTTAAACCACATGGAGTTGATCCAGGAAAGACGGAACGACGAACAAGCTGAAAACACATATTACATACCTCATCATGGTGTGATCAAGGAAGACAGCACAACAACCAAACTTCGAGTAGTGTTTGACGCATCCTCCAAAACAACGAGTGGGGTATCCCTAAATGATATTATGATGACCGGACCCAAACTTCAAGAAGAGCTTACCGATATATTACTACGTTAGCGAAAACATAAAATTGTGTTGACCGCCGACATAGAAAAAATGTATCGTCAAGTATAGATAAACAAAAGGAACCGAGACTACCAACGAATATTATGGAGAAGCGATCCTTCTCAGCCAATCAACGCATACAGATTAAACACAGTAACGTATGGAACTTTCGCAGGCAGCTATTTGGCAGTAAGAGCACTATTATAACTAGCTCAAGAAGGAGCCAGTACCCATCCCACAGCAGCTAACATCATCTTAACAGACTTTACGTCGATGACCTGCTCACTGGCACAGACAGTGTGGAGGAGGCACTAATAGCACTAAACGAATTACGAGAGCTCACAGCCCAAGGTGGATTTCCGTTATGAAAATGGACATCCAACAAAATCGAAATAACAAAACATATTCCTCACGAGCAACTGGCCGATGGAAACATTCAAATCAAACTAAACGACTGCATCAAAACTCTAGGGATTTTATATAGCCCTCAAACAGACTGTTTGATATAGCCCAATTGCAGTTAATTACCAACCAGCCCACAAAACGATCATTGCTATCCGATTCATCGAAGTTATCGGACCCTGTAGGATGGCTGTCACCAACAACAATCATGGCCAAAATTATGATGCAGGAAGTATGGGTGACCGAAATAAATTGGGATGACCAGTTACCAGAAAAAATACAAACCAATATGGAGCAACTGATGGGCAGATTACCACCATCAAGAGTAAGGCCGGGAAAACCGTTTGCAAAAACGGGAATTGATTATGCGGGTCCTATTCAACTAAGAACTACCCAGGGCCGAGGCCACAAGTCATATAAGGGATACATCGCACTTTTTGTGTGCATGGTTACAAAGGCCATTCATATCGAGGTAGTGAGCAATTTAACAACAGAAGGATTCATCGCTGCATATAAACGATTTATCCAGACGAGGATTATGTACAGATACTCCACTCACCAACGACGCTTCGGGTTTAGCAGCATTGACACCAGGTCATTTTTTAATCGGAGACTCTCTCAAAGCATTACCAACCACTGACATCGAGGAGAAAAGTCTAAGAACAAGGTGGCATCTAGTAGAGAAAATGGTGCAAGATTTCTGGAAGCGGTGGTCATCAGAATATCTACATCAACTACATCAGAGGAACAAGTGGACAACCATTCAACCAAATTCAATGGTAAATGATCTTGTTCTATTAAAGGATGAACAACAACCGGTCACTCGATGGAAATTAGGACAGGCTCTTGACACCCATATTGGTTCAGATAATTTAGTACGAACACCAACAGTTAAATGTAAGGACGCAACATACAAGCGGCCAATAATCAAATTATGCAAATTATCTATTGAAGAGCCATCAAAGGAACCACCACTAACACAAAAAATTCCCCTGATTACAAATAAAACACTCAAAAATGATGAATCTAGCTCCGGTCCGAATCTTAGTGACACTCCTAGACGACAACCAAGCCGGCGAGTCAAAACCAACAACTAACCCCTCTAATACACAACCGCCCGGGAGTATGTTTAGTTCACTAAACAGGTCATACAAGTTTATATATAATAATACGTCATACAAGTTTATATATAATAATACTTGTACATATTATATTACATACATTTCATACATATTTTTATTTGTATATAAAAAAGCACAATGTATAGCAAAATGCTGAATGTACACAAAATTAATTTAATTTTGCTATATAAACCGAAAAAATGTATTTAATAAATCAGAATTAAAATGATTTCAAAATGATTGTTTCAATTCTAGCGGTTATTAAGACCTCACCCGTAGTAATCTTGATAATGGCTTCAACCAAGTTTTAGTAGAGTCTAAAACTTTACACTGGAGTTAGAAAAGAAATAAGCGCTTTTTCCGTCGATAAATTTTGTCTAAAACCAAACTGTCTATTATCCAAAAATTTTATTCTTTTTAAATAAATCAATAAACGCCTTTTAATAATTTTTTCAAAAATCTTTGAAAAGGTATTTAATATGGTAATAGGGCGATAATTGTTAGGATCAACACGGAAGCCTTTTTTAAATAGGGGCTTTACAATACCAATTTTTAGATTTTCTGGGAACACACCCTTTTCGAGACCCAAATTGAAAATATATACAAAAATATGAATTATATTGAAAATAATCTTTTTTACTAGTGAATTCGAGATCCCATCCATTCCACAAGAAGTAGAGTTATTCAATTCACTGACTGCTAACACAATTTCCGATTTGCAAATTGGAAGAAAGAAAATGTTTGAATTACTGAACCTAGACAAAACCATATTTTTTTTATCATCGTCAGCAAAAATTATGTTTTCACGATTATTATTTACTATAGTACTAGGTATATTGATAAAGTAGTAATTAAACACGTTAGCAATATCCTTAGAATCGGTTATCATAGTATTATTACCAATATCGATTTCAGAAATATTATAAATGCTTTGTTTGTTATTCAGAACATCATTAACAACTTTCCATTTTGATTTCAAATCTGTTATTTTTAAAATAAGAATCTTTCCTTAGTGGGATCCAGGTTTTAATTCTAGAATTAAGTTTACCAATTTTATTCTTTATCACCTCATTATTTCGATTTTTCGGTAATTTTTTGGATAGACGATTTCGATAATTAATTAGTTTTAATAATGAATCATTCATCCAAGGCTTGAGTTTGAAGTTGCTTCTTATAATCTTAACAACTTAACAATAGATTTACATTTATTTAGAATAAAAATAAATTTATCAATAAAAATGGAATAAGCAACATTTGGATCACCCGAGGAAAACACATCACTCCAATCACTAGTTCACAGAGCCTCACAAAAGTCTGTGTAATTAATCCTTGTCTGATAGACCGGTTCGTACCAACGGCCACTATTTGATTTATTGGCTAATTTTAAATTAAAATAAACAGTGGTATGATCAGTCACATATAAATTTAAGTTAGTAAGTTCAATTGAATATTGTTGGCAATGGGTTTCAGAAAATACATGATCCACACAAGTGCCTGAACTTGGTCTAGTCACACTGTTTAGAAGAGAATCCATCCCAAATGACGAACACAATAGTAAATATTCATTTTTAGCCCGCGATTCCTTCAATAAGTCCAAATTAATGTCACCAAGTAGAATTTTATGTTTAGATTTATCACAATATAAAACATCAGTTAATTGTACCAAGACATTTGTTGTCCAATTTTGTCTGTGCCTTTAATAAATATTTCAGGTAAGTCTTCCGTTTCACTGGGTAACCCACACACAACAATATTATTAGCATATTCAGCTTGGTTGGTGATATCGTTCTTCGCCTCCAACCAGCTTAATTTGATTTCGTGGTCATCAACACACCTCTCGAGTTCAATTAAATTTTTTTTCAGGGCATGGTTCTCTTTTGTTATCACATTCACTCGGTTTACTAGTTCCTCGATAGTATTGCTGATGTACTGCTGGGATGACTCCAATACTGTAAGTTTCTGTTGCAGGCTGTTTAGTACACTCATCACATCGTGCAGCGTAGGATTATTAGGGATTGTCGGAGGGACAGGAACGGTGTCATCAATGATCGATCTCCGTGATGAACTTCGACAAGGTGCGTTTCATAAGCTGGAACGCCTTATCACAGTTGCCACATTTAATTCCCGGAAATCGTTCCGATGTGATGTTTTTAGTACACGTTACACACATCAACACAGGTATTTTAGCTCTCAACAACCGCAAAAAACAATTTGTGACAACTGAACTTTGGCGCCAAAAAAATAAAATAAAATCTGATGTATCAATTATTATTAAAAATAACACAAAAATAAAAACTAAGTGATGATGAATAAATATTAAATATAAAATTGGACTATATTTTAGTTTTGATTTAAATTTTTAATTTATTTTAACTTTTTTTGCAACCAATTTTGCGTCCTTTCACTTTAACAATTGACGTAAGAATCAAATTAAATAAAATATCCTCTAAACTGGAAAACATATTTGATGAATGTTTTGTAGATTCTTTTAATTGACATATCTCTGAATATAATTGGTACTGAAAATTAGATGAATCTGTAATAATATTGTTCAAACTTTGTGACACTTTTCAATTTTCCTTTTTATTTCAAAATTTTCTAATTCTAATAGGTTTTTGGGAATTAAAACAGTGATGTTAAACATATACCTATCATATATTATCTATCCGAAAATCGATCATTCAAATCCATAATTATATTGTCCAATAACGGAATAAATACAATTTTTTTTAAATAATCCGATGGACTTACATATATGTTCAACATTTTCCCTATCTCGCTGTCTACCAGCAAGTCTTGGTACTTTAAACTCTATTTGGTGTGTGCCGCAGATTTGGTTAATGTTTTGATAAATGGAATCAAATTACAAATCACAATTAGTTCTTCGATTTAGTGCTGATAAGTACGTCGATGTACTGCAAACAAATACAAAACAGAAATTTGACATTGTAAGCTTACTAAAAAATCAACGTTTAAAACACTTTTAATCAATAGCTTCAGTTTTATCCGACTATCTAGTTTCGCAAAGTTTTTGTAATTTCCCATCACAAATATTTTTAAATACGACCATTCGTTTGGCTAACATATTGAAGAATGCTATTATTTCCTTTATTACGCCGATAGAGTTATGAACATTTTGTACCGTTGAAGACTTTGAGACAGCTAAATTTAGTGCGTCTAGTTAAAACATGGACATCGAAAAGCATTCTTAGCTTCCTTTACCCTGTAGATTAAAACTTTCATCGGCAGTTTGATGAACATCAAAGAAATCAATGAAATCTTCGAATCATTTTCAATTATGTACATAACCTATAGTACTAAGCTTAATTGCTAAACCGATACTAATGACGGTATAGTTTCATCAAAAATGACAGAATAATATTTTACTTTTTTTATTCTTTTTATGATTTCATCCCTAATTTCAGCTCCAATAATAACAATCAGTTCATTTTGGGTAGTCTTGCTGATATAAATTATGTTGCGGTCGATTGTATTGGTTAAATGTTCTTTCGCATCGCCACTAGCTCTGTCCTTTAAAATTTGACGAAAATTTCCATCATTTTGCATCGCATTAAAATCTAATACGCCATCATCACGGTGTCCTCGAACAGCTATATTCTATCGTCCTAATAATATTAGCCGTTCAATAATGGGTTTGATTCGTTTACGGTTTTCTTCAACACTTGTTGATCTATCAATGCTTAATAAGTGGATTTTCAAAAATTTTGCAAAATTGGTCCGCTTTAGTTACAGCTGTTTTATGCGGTAATGGGATCGTTGGTGTAAGTTCTTTTTGTCAAATGATGTTGATTCATATCGTCGAACGTCTTTGTTCTGTTTTTGGTGCAACGCAAGCGGAAATTTGAAATTTGTGGTGGCTTCCAAGAGTTTTTAGCAACTTTGAATTTTTATGAATCGTCTTTTAATTTATTAACGTATTTCCCAATATCAGCTGAGTTGGGGAAAAGTTCACTATCAGATATTTCATCAGCAAGAAATTATATTTCATCATCCACTAATTCATTTGGAGTTTGATTATGTGTAACGTCGGCACAATTAGTTAGGTTGGCGCTAATATCAGAATTGTTATTTCTTTGAGTTGATTTTTTAATAATCTTTCCATTTTCCGAAACGAATATTGGGATTGGATTAAGCAAACTGGACTAAAAAGAGTTATATATTTTCTCCATATTTACATATACGTAGTCGTAAGTACATATTATGAATATATAAATAAAGAAATAAATATGTACCTTTGTTTATGCAATACCTAAATTACATAGCAATACCTAGAATTACATTTATATATAATTTCTCGAAGTTCTAATAATATTCCATAGCTTGGGATAAGATAATAGATAATAATAAAAAACAGTGTTTGAAGGCTATTACTGGCGAGGTAGATTACGCCGTGTATTCTACGCGGTTGTCGACACGTAAAATATTACTTAGATTACTTGGCAAGATTTTTTCTCAATGTCAACAACCTACGATTTTTAAGATATGAAATAAAATGTGGTATTTTGTAAAAGGGCGATTCATTTAAGTCTTAAGAAGAAAAGGTTCAAATTGGAAATACATGTTGAAATAAAACAACCAATAGGTTTAATTAAAGAAAGTTTGTGCACTAAACGTTCGGATTGGTCTAAATTTTAAATTTGTTATACTAACGGATAAAGTCAAGCACATTTTGATGCTCCCCATGAGATTATACGCAATTTCTGATGTGACTTTGTCAGCAATATTAATTGTTTCATTTAGAGCGCATATATTTGGCAATTTTATCGCATCCGCCATTCTACTTCTTCATCTATAAAGTGTGTTTTTAGAGTAGTGTACACTGGCTTATTCAAACCAAAACTTTGGTACCAGACTAGTTTATCACAAGCAATTCATCGCAAGTAATTCATCCCAAGCAAGCAGTTCATCATTTCAAAATTCTGATATTTTGACTACTAGATGAGGATTAGGCTATTTCTTGATCAATTACGATAAATCTCACATACTGGATGGAAATGCGATTTTAAATGGATTTTACAATACAGTTTTGGATGACCAATTTTAATGAAACTCATCTCGATTACCTTAAGAGATATATGTATGTATGTATACCTACAATTGGTAAATTGCTAATGCTGGCAAAAAAATTAAATTTTTAGGATGTGATACCTTCGCATAATGTTATGACAAAGTTCAAGTTTTCGATTCATTCATAATTTTGCTTTCTGCAATAGTCTATGAGCACATGGTACGTCTCTTCGTTCGTTATTGGACCTAATATATTATATTTCAACCAAATCACCCGTTTACACTAGCACGGTGTCATTTACAACTAATCATAACAGTTGGATGACCAACCTCTGGTTTTTTATAAATGTATATTGTCATTTCTATGAATGCAATTATTAAGCCGACCAACCAGTAGCAATTCACCTGTCACAGTATATGGAGCTGATTCGCTCACCTGGACCATCAGTTTCACCAATATTAATCACCCCAAAGTAATAGTTGTTTTACCATCCGCATTATACTATAAACGTGGTCCAACCATCGGCTAAAGGAAGAGTTACTTGCCTCTATTTCATTGTTTTTTGTGAAAATAATCTGTTTCCGCTCAATCAGCAATTATTTTCTATTTTTACTCTTCAATATTCAGAATACCAGCTCCAAATTTATTAATGCCTGTGAATTTCCTCTAAAAAACTTATTTAATCCGCAACAGAATCGGATGGTTGTACGTATACGTCCTATTGTATTTTACCGATTGTTTTGCTTACGATAGAATCGTTACCGTTGCTTTGGGCTGCGAACCAATAGTCGGGTAAATCAAATACAAAGGTAAAAGTTGATTTTTAGTATTTCTGTTTTATTGAAATACTTGTTTTTTTTATTACTTTTACCCGAGTATTGGAGTGCAGCCGACGTATTTCAGGATTGAATTGCAATTAACTTGTAAATTTAATGAAAAATTTATATCTTTTTGTTGGGAGAAACTTCTGCATTATACAATTTTAATTATGGGGCTCAAATAAATTAACTTTGTGCTAATTTTTTGAAATCAGAAAATAATAAATTTATATTAGAAATTATAATACTATCCACCCAACTCATTAGTCATCCAAATCTGACCTAATCCTATTGCAATAAATATAAAAATATTTTTAAATATGAATTCAAAGAAATCTGACCTAAAATTGCAGCAATAATCGATTTAATTTTTTTTTTCAATCGAGAAACCAAATCAAAGACGTTTAGTATTTTTAAATATCAAACATCATAAGACACTCAATTATATAAAAATATAAAAAATGATAAAAAAGTTGGTCAACAATAATATTCATTATAAAACATTTGCAAAACAACATAAAACGTAAAATTATGACTAAAATCCATAATGCAGAAATACTAATAAATTCATCTTTCACGTATTCAAATGGAATATACACACGTATATATCTAAATGTATGGATTATTAAATTATTTTTAATTTACCTTGAATATTATACACTCGCTGTTGTTGGTGGTGGCTTGTTTAAACGCAAAAATTCTTTTCTTAGTACACACACACATACTCAACAAAAGATTTTTAAGAAGAAACTGAAAAAAAAAAAACGAAAAAATTAACACCACAGGAGCTCAATTCTACAATCATAAAAAATATGTATGTATATAAAAGGATCATCATTAAGAAATCTGAAAGTTACATGAGACGTAGCGCAAAAAAAAAATAAAATTCCATCGATAAAATTTATTGTTGAATATAATTAAAATTAAAAATGCAATTTTTTTGCCGTTCGTTTAGCGTTTGCAGAAAACTACGTTACTATAAAAAGATTAACTCTTAGCCTAGTAATGCATTTTGGAGATTATTGCCCCTCTTGTGAATAATTTTATATATCTATACAATAAATGAAGGAAGACCACCTACATGCATATACATACATATATACATATATAGATTAGACCCAATTAGAATTTAATATACATTAAAATTAAGTAATTCATAAACTATAGATTAACCTAGTCGATAAGATGAAATGAATCCACCCTAAAAAATTTCATAATATATTAAAAACCACCAAATGTCTTGTTAACCTTTCCCATCAGCGCGCAGTCAATAGAAAAACCAAATCAAAATGACAAATTTTAAATTACTATTTCCAACAACATTTAAATTAATATTTAAATATAATTTTATTTTTAAATTTTGTTTATGTATTTAGGAGAAATTATAAATAAGAAATAAAAGAACAAAAAAAAAATGATCATAATAAATTTCCAACCATTCGAAACCATTCTGGCACAAAGAAAAATTATAGGTACGTAAAAAGCTATTTATCCCCCCCGACACATATTGTGTCCTATAAAAATGGTTTTTGATCAAAATCGAAACATAAAAATTTATGTATTTAACAAACAAAACAAAAAAAAATGTTTTAAAAACTAAAATTTAAATTTTTAACTAACACCACACGCGGTAATATCAGGTGTCACCAACACGATAAAAAAATCGTTGGAATTAATTTTTGTATATAATGTACATGCATTTATATATATATATATGAATAAAATATATATCTATAAACCTTATTTATTTATTGTTTAATTATTGTAATAAATTTATTATAGTTTTTTATAATAAGATATTTGTGTATACATACGTATAATAGGTAAGAGGGTTAATTTATTTCTATTCAAATCCATTAAATTATTATTTCGTTTTTGTACAAAGATAATCGGACGAAAAATTTAAAACTAGGTGATATCTTCATATCTGGATTTCTCTAATCAATAACATATATAGAAAATATTAAAAATCATCCGTTTCAATTAGAATTTTTTTTTTTAATAAAATAATGCTTCGTGTGGCTTTAGAATAGACTGCTTCGCCGGTTTTACATGAAGAACGTCGGCCTGCCAGTTATGGAATTAATTTTAAATTTAAATCAAATTTTGGGTAGTAGTTTTCAAATTTCTACGAGAATTTTATTTTTTTAAACTACGTCACAGTGTAATTTTTATTTGGAATTAAGTCAAATTAATTAAAACAAAAAATTAATTGTTAATTAAATAAAATTAAACTACATCCGTCCTCTGCGAGATTGTTATCATACGACACATATACATTTGATTTATCCATAACTTTATGGGTAGATTCTAAACACTGACAATGGTTTACCTTATTTCTACAGTAGAAATCCAGTTTTTTAATATATAATTTTTCATCAGTTTTATACACCTATACAGGGTGTCCCAAAAATGGACGATCAAACGAAACGAGCTGATGTGAAAGGACAAATTTTTTTATCAAATTAAATTTTAGTGGAGACACCTTAGACGATTTCAGCGAAAAAATCGTTGGAACCATCAAAAATTAAATGGTAATTGAACAAGTATGGTAATTTTATAATGAGAAATGACCTGCTCAGCCCTATTCATGAAGATTTATGTCATATAAAAGTCTATAAAAAGTGTTTAATTAAAAATAGATAAAAATAAAAATCAGGGCGTTGTTTTTACAATCGTCAATTTATTTAATGTGAATATGACTTAAAATGTTGTATTAACAGGTACGTATATATGAACCAGCGATATTAATAACCAACATAAACACATCAATTGATATGATAAATTTAAGATAGACTCCATTTATGTCTATACTTTACTCGTTGAGTAGATGCATCAAAGTTAGACGCGTGTTCAATTCGTATTCACAAATTTTATTTTTATCATTAATTTTCAGCCATTCCACGCGAAATCAGACACCCAAACTCACGATTATCATATTGACCTTCTATCGAGCTTTTGTACAAGTGCCCAACAAAAATATGTTTTTTATAGAACCATACTTTATGTAATTTAAAGCCTTTAGCAACCGAATACATTTAAGAGTTTTTCGATCAAGTTTGTATACTGGGTGTTTCTTTTAAACTGAGAGGATCAAATATATCGAAAAATAGCCATAAAAATGTCCATAATCAAAATTTAATCATACCGCGGGGAAATACATTAGTTCAAAAAAAATAGTCCCCCACCCCCGCTTTGTAGGTGGGGCGGGGGTAACTTTTAAACTAAGATAGGAAGCCATATTTTTTATTGCAGATACGGATTCTACGACTAAAAGTACGTATGATTTGAATGAAATATTTTGTTCGGTTCGTAATAGATGGGGTTGTAATCGACGAAATTCAATTTTTTCAATTTTTCCTTCTTAGAACACACCCATTCGATTCTGTAATACGTTTGAAATAAAAAACATCACGTTTTCATTGGAAATACTCGAAATTCGTCATCAAAACAATTTATTCAGTTTTGTAAATCTAAAATAAGTGTTCAAAATGATGGCCTGCGACTTCAATGCACTTATTAATCCGCATTTCAAATGATTGTACACAACTGAGAAGTGTGTCTGGTTGAATTTCAGCTCACGCATTTCTGATTCGCTCAATCATGTTCTCACGTGTTGTTGCTTTTTGTGTGTAAACTTTGATTTTGAGGTAGCCCCACAAAAAAAAATCTGGCGCAGTAAGATCTGGTGATCTGGCGGGCCAATTTATCGGACCAGCTCTACCGAACCAGCGACCATTGAAGTCACGATCAAGTATTTTACGTGCCATCAACGAATAGTGTGCAGGACAACCATCATGTTGAAACAACATGTTCCGTCTCACTTCTAAGCTGAAATTTTCAAGTAATATTGGCAGTACATTTTCCAAGATGCTTCGGTACATTTGACCATTCAAGTTGCCTTCAATAATGTGGGGGCCTATGAGTTTGTTGCCAATTATTCCCACCACACGTTGACATTCCAAGGACGCTGATGTTCAACTTGACGAAGCCAGTGTGGATTTGTAACACTCCAATAATGCATGTTGTGTCGATTAACCGTTCCATGGTTTGTAAAAGACGATTCGTCGGAGAAGATTACGCAACGAAAAAAATTGGGGTTTTGTTGTATTTGTTCACGTGCCCATTGACAAAAAGTTACCCGATTTTGGAAATCAACGCCATGAAGATCTTGGTGTAAAGACACATGATATGGATGATACTTGTGCCGTTTTAAAATTCTCCAAACACTGGTGAGGGACAATCCGGAATCGCGAACTATTTCTCGTGTACTAATATGATGATTATGAGCCACTGCTGCCAATACAGCAATTTCATTATTTTCTCCAATGACTGTTGCTCTACGGGTCCTCTTTTTCGGTTGAACATTTCCATGAGTAATAAATGGTTTGATAGTACGGCCAAATGAAGCACGTGAACGAATCCTATCCGGAAAACGTTGAGCGTAAATAGCAACAGCATTTTTAAGATTTCTGCCAGCTTCTCCATAAACCAGAACCATTTCAATTTTCTCTGGCACAGTTAAACGCTCCATTCTAAAGTATTTTGTCGTTTATTTTGCAATTACAAAAAACGTGAAGATAAGAAATAACACAAACGTTAAATGTGATTTACAAAACTGAATAAATTGTTTTGATGACGAATTTCGAGTATTTCCAATGAAAACGTGATGTTTTTTTATTTCAAACGTATTGCAGAATCGAATGCGTGTGTTCTAAGAAGGAGAAATTGAAAAAAATTGAATTTCGTCGATTACAACCCCATCTATCATGAACCGAACAAAATATTTCATTCAAATCATACGGATTTTTAGTCGTAGAATCCGTATCTGCAATAAAAAATATGGCTTCCTATCTTAGTTGAAAAGTTACCCCCGCCCCATCTACAAAGCGGGGGTGGGGGACTATTTTTTTTACACTAATGTATTTCCCTCGCGGTATGATTAAATTTTGATTACGGACATTTTTTCCGTAGAGTGGCTATTTTTCGAGATATTTGATCGTCTCAGTTTAAAAGAAACACCCGGTATACATAAAATGGCGTCCTTCCGCTATATTATTAATAAAATAGTTATTAATTAACTTTTAGGATACATTAACTCACCGTACCTTTATAGTACAATTACATATTTTTTTACATTTTTAATCATTTCTATATCAGAGGAAGTTAAAAATCGAAACGAAATGCCACGAAAGCCAGCCTTCAGTGACCATACGCTGATCAAAAAACGACAGCACAATAACTTTTCGATTGGGCTGCAAAAAATGAATCAAACATTACTTTTAGATTTTGTACAAAGGGTACAGAAGGGTGGCACGATCACTAGCAAAAAAATTTGATTCAGTAAAAGCCAACAGAGGAACGCATTACCATTGCTTTGTTCCCAATGGTAACAACCACATCACAGCGCATCAATTTTCCAATTCTGATAATTTTTATAATTTTATATTAAAATAATTTGTAAATAAATTAACTTTATTGAATAAAACTGTAAAAGTAAGTACCAAAACATGAATTTCGTAGTTTAGAATTAATAATTGTACTGCAATGTTAAATTACACCGTAACTTGTTATGACGTTTTGATCTATAAAACTCGAACGCGTTTAGTTTCCATCGTGAAAGAGGGCTTATTTGAAAGGTATTGTCAAGTGCTTTACGATAAAAAAATAAAAATAAAAAAAAGGGTGAGCATTTCGATTTTTCAGCAAAATACTATTTAAAACTGAAATTTAAACGATATATGTTGTACATTAACACCAAAGTTTGTTACTTGAAAGTTACTTGAAAGTATGTACAATTGTCTTTCCAATGAGCTATTACACGTGAAAATCGGACAAGGAATACTTAAGATACACGAATTTAAAGATGTGAACATTTGAGTTTCCGACAAAAACAAATTATAACGGAACTCCGCGTATTTTGACCCCACCGAGTTTTTACTCAAATTATTTTTTTTTCTCTATATCTGCCATCTCCCCGAATTTCAAAAAAATTGGACACCTTGCCCCCGTAAATGTCTTTTTTTTGTCTGATTTCGCGTGGAATGAATTTAACTTTTTCCTTAAGAATATAGACAGAGTTAAGTTAGCTACATTTTAAAAATTGTTAATAATCGAAATGCCAATTTTAGTTTATGTTATTTTATAATATTTTGACAAGTAAACAAAAGTCGATATAATACTAAAGTTTGCTTCAGTTATAATTTTCCTTAACCTCACTTGGGGATGTAATTTTTAAACTAAGAGTAAAAGGCAAAAGTCAAAAGCAAAAAGTTTTTTCATTTTGGATGAGCTGTAAATAGCAGTCTGATTTTGGTGTACTCGCTGAAAATCGACTCGAATAAATTTTATAATAGGCTCATAATCTCATAAAATATGTTACTGATTAGTGGAGGCAACATGGTGGGAGGCCTGCAAGCTCCCATACATATTTTTCATACTAGTCTACTTCTTCAGTGCTGAAAGAGTTAAATATTTATAAATGCACCGGCAAAATAACATTTATTATGCTTTAAATCTATAAAGCCTACATCCACCGATAGTGAGTAGGTTTTACTAGAGCAGGCCATTTCTTCACTAATCACTTAATGCATTGTTTTACAAAAAAAGAAAAATTTAATTGGAGTAATAAACAAATAATTTGTTATCCCTGAATATAATTATTTGTTGCTACTTAATAAATAACAATAATTATGTTAAAATGATATTTTTCTTTATGTTAAGCACCAAAGGTAAGTTATTTGTAAGAAACGACTTTTAGTAAAAATTCAGGGGATCCCGGGATTTTATTATATTTTGAATCCTGGATCCCGGTATTGAAAACAGAGCCGGGAAAATGATTCCCTAATCTAAAACTATAAAGCGTTAGGTGGCATTGTTGAAGACCCACAACCAGCATGGTTTTTGTGGAGTCTCAACATAAATACTATCTAATTATATTTATGTATACTTGCATATACGTATATTTGTTTCGATATATTAAATTAAAATGTGAAAAGGAGGTATCTACAGGTATTTCTATTCCAAAACTAAATGATTTATACGTTGATAAAACTAACTAACTGCCGATATCGGTTTATTCGATGTTTTATTTATTAATATTTAAACTGAAATAAAATGGTTTTTGTTAATTAATTCTTTGAGGCTAATTAAATTATGAAATTTACGACTGAATGCCAAATAAAACTGAAAATGTGCTATACCATGCTTTCCAAATCTGCGTCTAATTTTTGTTCCCATGCATTTCGGAGAATCTAAGTAATTTTATTTCTGTTTAGTATAGGAATTAGATTTACTTTCACACTAACAAATGTATACGTAAAATAATTTATGGACCTATAGTTAGAACAAAATTAAAATCTACTTTAGATGTTTAATGCGACTTTTAATTTAGACTTGATATATAGACTTTTGGTATATATCTATACCCAAGAAAAATTGAGAAATTCAAATATCAACGTTAATCTGCATATACGAAAAAAATGGTTCAATTTAAATTTTATTTCACAAGTATTCGTGGAATTTTGTAGGAATGGTTTAGAGGCTAGAAAGTTTAGTCAAAAATTGCCTGGACCACAGATGCTGGATGATGGGTTAACATTTTGATTTTCGGTTATCTCTTGTGATATATCAAATGAAACCTTATAAAAATAAGCAAGTGGCACACATTTGTTGGTCGTCATGAAAACTTATTAATTAATTAAAATTTAATTAAGATTAAGATTTTAACGAGATTATATAAAAGGGCTTTTTCTAAATTTCGCTTAGGTGAATTTTTTTAATTTGAATTATTCTCAATTGAGAGTTTTGACAGCTCTAATAAATTCGTATTTGGCAGCGAATATCACAATCACAATTTTTATTTTATGAAAGTTATTTGTTTTTTCTATAACTAAATAAAATTAGTAAAAACTTGTAATCACTATATTACAATTTACGGAACACTTTCAGTATCACAATATGCTGTCATACATATAGGGTGCATCTATATAAAACTACCGGTGTGAAGATTCGGACATTAACAAAAAAGTGAAGCTATACACAAATTCACAAAAAAAATTAACTTTACATGAATAGGTAAATTATTTTAAATTTACCGACAAGGACTAATTATTTTAAAAATTGAAATTCTGGTAATGAAATCATTTAAAATGATTGGTTAATTTAAATTCGAAATAAACGGCGACTAAAAGTACAGAAAAGTTAAACCAATATTTATCGAAATTAGACTGCAAGCAATTACTTTGCCAAATAACACGAATGTCACAGATTTCGCCATAAAGTAACTATATTATTCGGAAAGGGGATAAACCATGTTTTTCAAATGTGTTCCTGTGATTCTATAAAAGGTTTTATTTTGGACGTATTTTGAAGCATACTTAATATTGGCAAGCTAGAACAAATTGACGTTATTTTTGAAGCATATTATTTTGGGTTCAACATTTTTAAATCACAATTTCCTTAAATCATGAGAAAACGTACAAAAATTGTTGAGTGAAATGTAAATAAGTCACCCGGAAGTGAACTGAAGTCACTCAGATTCTGCAGAATGGAGACTTCCAATACGTAAAGTGTAGGTATATTTCCATACTAAAAGTAACAAAATGATAATTTTTTTAATATTTGTGATCTGTGCCAAACCCTGTTTTCTAGAATAATCCGGAAGATGCACTTTTTTGATAATTTCAAATATTTCGCACCTGTTATAGGGTTTTACACCTATAAAAAAATAGTAGAACTAAAAATGGTAAAGCCACATTTTTATACGTTATAGTTTTAGTAATTCGAACGTACTAAATATATATAGATTAATGAACAGGATTCCTTTATGTCGGAGTGGTTTAATATCTTCTATATAGGTTATATATACTTTCAAAAAATAATTTCGAAATCGAACAAATTATGTATGATCAAGAAATTTTGTAAAATACTAGAATGAATGGCTCATGAAATTTAATTTAAAATTAACTGCGGGTTCCTAGTTACACCACTGCCGAAATCTTACCGTAAAATTACTACCTATTTTGAGTCAAATCAAAAGTTTTTGTATCTTTAGTTCCGCGCCTATTCTATAGATGACCACATTCTTTCGAATACATATTCGGATATCTTAGATCAACTGCCACCTTTGTCTACTCGCATTGAAGTTGAAATGACCCGTTACATTTTCGCAGAATTTTGAATTTTCGCGATTTTAAATGAATTTTAATAAATTTTAATGGCGATCATAGACATTAATACAGTACTCATGCACATAGTTTAGGCCAATTAATTTTTTTGTGGTCAGGCGGACTAAATTCTAATGATCTTTACTATATTTGGATCGGAATTTAGAAGTACGTGATTTCGAATAATTTTTTTTAAAATTTGGCATATAACACCAATTTCATTTAGAGTCTTTTTAGTCAAGCAAATTAAATTCTGATGACTTTTACTATCTATTTTACCGCAATTAGTTATAACGTAAACGATTTCGTTTCACACGATTTTTAAAAATTGTAGTATAGTAATGAATTATAGATAAAATTATTCACTTCACTGAAATACTAAATTCCGTAGAATAAATCATCAGATTTTAATATGTTGACCACACAACCTCTATAGTTGGCCATTAGACGAGAACCCGTGTACTACTCTAGAGGATCAACAGTTTAAGATTATGTAACTGCTAAATGGTGTAAAAACTAATTAAGTTCATCAGAGTTTAATTGCTTTATATTCACCATGATTCTAAATGGCCTAAACTATCTGAAAACATGGGTATGTGTTTCGAGGTAATCGAGATCATTACTAACTGAGAATTTTATATCTCCGTTATAAAAAGAGGAGATATAAAAGAAACAAAAATTCAACCGGTGAATATTAAACCGGTTAGTTAAACATTTCGACGAAGTTGGTAAACATTACTACCCTTAGCAACTAAAAAGCCAAAAATGATTGGTCGTCGTGTTAAAGGGTATAGGGGCCTACGTGGATGCAAACGAAATACGAACCGCTCTCACTGAAAAAGGATTTCAATGCAAATCAATCACCAATATTATTAACCGTGAGAAGTTGCCTCAGCCATTGTTCCGTCTGGAATTACAACCAGATAATAAAAAAATCAATGAGAAAGCAGAAGTATCAGTGGGAAAATGCAGCCATACTGTGGCGGAAATCACACTGCAAATTATAGAGGGTGCCCAATTTACCTATAGAATTGAAAAGAAAAATTAATCCAAGGCAGCGAGCAGAGCAACGAATGCTTAATCTTCATTCTTCCACTAAACCAAGTGCGACCAGAAGTTTCATATCAAAACGCAGAAAATAACCAACCAAAAGCAACTGTTAACAGTAGTGTGCATCAAGAGTACCACTACTAAAGTGCAAGCAAGCGAAAAAAGAATCATTGAATATATGATGCAGAATATGAACTTGTTGATGCAGATAGTCGTTTTAAATCAAAAATGGCTGTCCTCAAAATAGCCATATGGAATGCAAACGGCCTAGCTCAATATAAAGCATAGGTTCAAGCATTCCTCACTGAGCACAATATTGACATAATGTTAATATCTGAAACACACTTTACCAAAAATAACTATTTCAAAATTAATGGATACTCTGTTTATTACACAAAGCACCCAGATGGGAAGGCACATGGAGGCACAGCTGTACTGATAAAAACAAGATTAAAACATTATGAATTTATGAAATATAAGAAGCAACATATTCAATGAACGAGTATATATCTGCAGGAGTGGTCTGGAAATTGTGTCATATCAGCAGTCCTCCAAAACATGCTATAAAAAAATTGCAGTTCATAGATTATTTTATCACACGCACCACAGAACAAGTACACAGAATTGTTAAGGCAATCAAAAACTCCTTTGGGGTAAAGATATATTGTTCCGATGCCTTCTTGGACATTGCACAAGCCTTTGATAAAGTTTGGTATGAAGGGCTAATATACAAAATTAAAAGACTTCTACCGAAGAAATTTCATTCAGTTCTAGGAAACCATCTCCGTCAAAGGCAGTACATGATTAAACAAAATAATGCAACTACTTGTTTAAATGATATCAACGCAGGTGTTTCACAAGGCAGCGTTCTAGGTGCAATATTATACCTGCTGTACACAGCTGACTTACCTGTAACCAACAAGCTAGCCATATCAACCTTTTCCGATGACACGGCCGTCCTGGTGTCACACAATATTCCCGAAACTGCCTCAAAGGAATTACAGAATCATCTAACCAAAATCGAGAATTGTCTGAAGACATGGCGCATAAAAGTGAACGAAAACAAATCAACTCAGGTCATATTCACGCTAAACAAACGCACTTACCCACCAGTGGAATTAAATGATATACATATTCCTCAACAAACCAAGGTCAAATACTTAGGTATGCAAAGCGCAAACAAATAAAAATAAAATCTTCCAAAATGTATTGGTTGATGGGAAATTTTTTTTAGCTGTCATTAGCCAATAAAGTTTTATTGTACAAAGTCAACTCAGGCGACTGACAAGAGCCGATCCAATTGGACTGATGAACTTGTAAATATATTAAATGTTTAGGTTTTACATATAAATGTAATCTAAATTAATTAAATAGTGAACACTAATAACAAGAATTAACATATGGTTAAGACTTAAAATATGTAATAATATTAGTTTATGATTTGAATACTTCTTATTAGTTTCTTTTGTAGAGAAAGATTCAAGAATAAAGCCATTGACAGCATTTAAAAAAAAAATGTGTTCCGAGGACATCTCTGTAATCGGCGATACCAAATTTTAAGTGCATCAGAATTTAGTCCGCTTGGCCATACAAATCCTAGTCGGCCTAAACTGTTCGGAAATGTACATGAGCCCTCGTATCTATAGGATCGGCACTGAAACTTATTAAAATTCATTTAAAATCACGAAACTTCTAAATTTTGTGAAAATGTGAAAACAATTTATTATAACTTAATTCCAATGGACACAATGGTGGCAGTTAGTCTATGCTATCAGAATATCTAAATATTGGATCAGAACATGTGTTCATCTCTAAAATTGGCAGCACAAAACTTATAAATCATATCAAAATTCAAATTTTCGTATCAAAAAACATAATATTTTTGCGACTAAAGCCAGATTTTCACCACACATACAGTTTACTTAAGGAGTTTGTGCCATGGTTTATGTTTGTTCAGCTTTCGATTGTTTGATAGACAAATTAATACTCTAAGTTCTATTGTTCTATAGATGACTGTTCTACGTGATCAGTAAACAATAATTAGCTATTCCTATATATAGTGTTGAACACAACAAATCGTATCGAATTGTTCAACGTAACAATAAGTTTTTGTTTACATTTTATGAGCGAATGATTTATAATTTAAACACAGATCTTAAACTAAATCTATTTTACTTGTTCATATACTCGTATATGATATAAATAATAGTTTTTAATCATTTTAAATATCTGTTTATTGAATAGAGTAATGGAGATACAAATAATCATGATTTGATCCAATTCGAATTCACTTTCAATGCGGCCGTTTTGGTTTATTCTTCAACAACATGTAGCTAACTAAAATATAAATAATGAACAAGTTTATTAAGAAAATTCCAATCTAAACTGGCACTGTGCATGTTGAAAATGATAAATTAATGATTTTTTTTTTTTTTTTTTTTTGTAATTCTTGGATCTTTCTTTTTTTTTGTTGTTTTGTTTGTTTCTCTCTAGTAAACAATTTATTGTTAATGTTCATAAAAAAAAAATGTTAAAGAATTATCTTTCATTAAATTAGATCCTAATTAATTGATTAATATAAACTTAATTAAGTAATCAATTATTTTTACGTTATCTCGTGTACAATTAACCCAATAATGGACCAGAACTTGTTTTAGTTTTCTTAATTTTTTTAAATTACTGTTTTTGAAATAGATGCGCGGTTTAATTATATATATATATTTTCTGCGCGCTATAGTCAGTATATTTTAAATTGATTTACAATAATAAATACATTTTTTATTTAATATACAAACTTATATAATTATTGTTTTTTTTGTTAAATTTTAATCCGATTAAATATACGAAATATTTCAATTTGATTACAAATTAATTATTAATCACAAGTTTGCCTAATTTTTAAGACATAAAACAAGATAGTTTAATTACGGTTCTAGAGTTCTTAAATATTAGGGAAATTTTTAATTCGTATACATACATGGTATACATGGTATACAAATTGCTTATGTCACCTATATGTATGTGACGATGACATCATTTCTCTATTGAAACTGTACCAGAATGCTCTGTTATTTTTTATGTTCTGTATGTTTAAATCATGTGACCTCTATACTATATTTTGTTCTAGCTGACATTTGATTTTGTTGAAATATCTTAAATTAAATTTGCAGCGCGAACTTAAGACTGCATTTTTTGAACTTTATTATCAATTAATAAAAATTTTAAAATTCTGGCATCCCAAATATATTTGACTGCAATCGCGTTAAATTTTTATTATGCTGCGGAAGCACAAACAAAGCCCATAAATGGCCAGATAGGTTTTGGTGACGTTTTACACAGCAATACCATTCTTCTATATTTATGTAAATTTAGGCCTATATATAGTTTGGACGATATGAAATTACTGCAATTGGACACGATTATATATCCAAGATATAATTTTGATACAAGTGTTCCTTATCCATCTGTGAGATTTCGGCTAAGAAATGTCGTGTTTGTTGATGTAATAAAATTAATTACAATTAAAATGAATTTTATATTAGTGAATTGTTTAAGTATTAAATTAAGTTAACAAATTTACAAAACTAATTTATTTCTAATATGAATTTTTAATGTTTTAGGAATTAATGCTGGACTGCTACCACGATCGAACAATCGAACATTATTTACAAATTCTTACACAATTCTTAAAGTGTAGCTTGGGGTTATTTGTGAATTAAATATTATGAAATTCTATTTATAAGCGGTGCTAATACGCATGCGCATGCATGCAAAGAGTCACATTGTTGAAATAGTAATGGGCCAGTAATGGCCTTTAACAGCTGTTTATTATTTTATATCTTCACAAATTGGTCGTAAAAATTAAAAGAGTTAAGTTGTATAAATTGCAAAAAATATCTCTCATATTTTCTGGGCCGAATCGTAGTATGCCCAGAAGAGGCTCCGCAGGACCCCTTTTATTGTAAGACCCGAATATCAAACTATTCTCACAATGAAAACGATTTGGATACCACGCAAATTGGAAAGGTACGAAACCGGTTATGCATTCAAAAATTATTTTAATTTCAATGAGAACAGTTTGAATAAAAATTCAAAAGCACATTGGTAAAACTCTTGTCTTAATTGTAAAACGTTGAATACAACAATATAACAAAAATTATAATTAGTAAATTTAGTTATAAGCATTCAAAAAAAGTTTTAGATCAATTTGTCATACAACTACAGTATATATGATATAACAGAAATGCATTGAGAAACCCACGACATTGAATTTATATAAAACGTCAAGGGCTTCGTCAGGTTAAACAATTTTCCAAATATTAAAAATAATTAAATAAAATACATAATTTAATAAGAACAATTTTATAATCGGACTTCACGTATATGCGTTTCTGAAGATTAAAATTAAAATTCGAATTGTTAAATGCCCTCATGAAAATTTCTAGCTCAGTTTTGCTGTCACGAACTGTTAGTTGAAATGTTAGTACTAAACTAATTATCATTCATTATACAAGTGTCTTTCACAGCTCAAATATATGAAATTAATAATAATAAATTGATTTAAATTTCAGCATCTCTGCCAGTTAAACTTAAATTAAAATAAATTAATTAAAGGTTAGACTAACTGAACCTATCCAAATTCTCTTTATGTTATGTGGAAACGAGTGTTCGGTGAGGAAAATTTGTTTCATCAGATCGCAATTCTATAGGCTTCCAATTTGTTCGTTGGATGTAAACATCTAACTTGTAGATATGGTGAGTAAGTAAGGCGGCTTTATCGAAATCAAATTTTGTGGCGGGAAGAATATCAGTGAACATGAAAATATAAGTCTATAGTTAACTGAATTGCCCCTTTAATTTGTGTTTTAACAAAAAGTGTATTGTCTGGTGAATTATTCCAAGTTTGTAACATCGATGTTACTGTTTTGTAAGTGACGTTATGTGGACGCGATACAAAGTGTGCTAAATGTGCTCAAAAGTACTCAACAGAACTCTATATACTAGCAAGAAATGCACTACTAACGCTTTCCAAAAATAGAGAATCTATAGCCACGCAAATGTTCAGAAAATCGAACGAATAAGGCTAGCGCAACAAATGAAGCACTACAAAACAGTTATCCAGAAAAGATAAATCAGAATATGTATATTCAATAGTAGTAGAGGAATACTAATGCCAGGAAAACTCAAAGCACGATAAAAAGGGCATAGTAGTTGTGCCCCGCAATATAAGACTATACCCTAAACAGATTGTGTAACATTTTTAAGGCACTGAAATAGGTTAAAACATAACAATATAGGCAAGTTCCTTAATCCTTAACCATACTTCGTAGAAGTTTTCCAACCAATATTATCTACAAAAAGAGGTTATAAAAATGTTGGCTATATAATTATAAGAGATGATTCTCAGGATATATGTAAGGCCTGTAGCACTGAAAGAACTAAAAAAAACAAAAATCAGCAATCTAAATTTTAAGAAAGCTCCAGGTTACCGGCTGATAACAGGATAAACAATTATGAAGCTACACGAAAAGGTTTCAGAAAAAAATATGGATACACAGAAATTGATATGAAAACTTATGATCAATTTCAGTACTTCCAGTATAACATCGAAATTATTACTATCTATGACCCTCTGTTGAGAGTGCAGAATCCATGGGCCGAGCCATCGTTCATGTCAGTGCAGAATGGCATGGAGCTATACAAGGTGTAGATGGTTAAGCAAATCGGACCTGTGGCCGTGCGTCCTCAATTTGGCTGGCAACGGCGTAAGGCAAGGACGCAAATAAGCTAACTGCAAAAGAGCCGGGAGAGCCTTGTGCCCCACAACAAGTAGAGATTAAAACATTAAAAAAAAATGACTTACTTGAAAAAGTATTACTTGAAAGACTGAAACTAATGACGAAAAAATCGTATCCCACAACATTAGTTCAGATGAACTACCTAGAATTACTGATCTGATAGAGAATACAATAAAATAAAAAAAATATATATGTTCTGGCAGGTGTAGCGCACAGACATTTGATAAATTATGGCACATGGGTTTGCTCTTTAAACTTCAGAGAGATCTACTAACACAATTTTATATGAGCTTAAAATCACGAAGGCCGATACTTTCGAGCGAAATGCGAAGAAGAATGTTCTGGGCTCACGAAAATATCAGCAGGAATCTTTCACGGTAGTGTTTTGGGACCGATTCTATACATCATGGGTTGTTACTCTTCGCTTCATTTGGAATCCATAACTAACCTTCAAAAAGGTGGCTTGATAAAATAAGTAAATAGATCAAAATCCACACATGTAAATTGCTCAAATTTAGCAAATTTTTAATTTAATACAGCTAAGTGCCTGCGGAGATGACATTAGATACCAGGCTTAAGTGGAAAGAACATTGTAAAAAATGAAAGAACAACTAAATTAAATGAAAATTAAATGATACAAACCTTTCAAAACAAAATGCTACGTTGCATAGTTTATGCTCCGTGTTGTATATGTATATAAGGACTGATGATCTACATTGGGATCTAAAGATAGAAATGTAACGCTAACATATTCAATCGGTAGTTGCGACGGTCGGTATGTACAAAGGGCAGGAACGTAATCAATGCGAGCTTATGACCCGAACTTACTGGGAATTCCAGGTTTATGTTTCAGTCCACAATCCCAACTGCACGAAGGTGGTTTAGCGGTTTACTCTGTCTTTTTAGATTATATGAGGATACGTTGACACCTTCATTGTAGCGTGTGTGCAGCCCACATCTAAGGGCATCACATACGCGTTATTGCTCAATCTCAAGCAAGTGTCCTATTCAGATAAACCACCAGGTATGACTCAAATTACTTACAGACAATTCTGACGTATTAAAACTATACTCCGTTAGAAGCATGGATAACAGAGGCAAAAATGTATGTAAAGTTTCTACGCACCATAACCCTGCCGGCATCTATTTAAGAAATTTGAGTCTCGTTCGTTATCGAAATTAACCAGACAAATCACTCCACGAAATAAGAACGGCCATGCATCACCATCCATATATTCGAGAAAGATCTATTAATCTGTCTTACGTTTCTTAAGTTTCGCCGTGTTGAGTGTAATTAACCCGCAGGCTCCACTCCTGGTGGTGCCCTTCCGTCAATTCCATTAAGCCTCAACTTTACAACCATAATTCCTCCGGAGCCCAAAAGCTTTGGTTTCCTATACAAAGCGACAGAAAGAACCATATATGTAGCTCCATCCAATTGTTAGTTGGCATCGTGAAATCATCTTTGGCAAATGATTTCGCTTATGTTAGTCTTACGACGGCCCACAAATTCCACCTCTCGCGCCGTAATACTAATGCCTCCAACTGCTTCTATTAATCATTACGTCTTGATCTAAAAAGGAATGGAAAATAGAACAGACGTCTTATTCCATTATTCCATGCAGAGAATATTTAGGCACAAATGGCCTGCTTTAATCACTCTAATTTGTTCAAAGTAATTGTACTGTTCTATACCAGCACTCGATAAAGAGCACTAATTTAGATTTATTACACGGATAAACTTACGTTTAAACCACTACAGTAATACGTCGTAGCATCAAGATGATGTACGAACCCAGTTACGGTGTACTTGACACAAGTTCAACTACGAACGTTTTAACCGTAATAACTTTAATATACGCTATTGGAGCTGGAATTACCGCGGCTGCTGGCACAAGACTTGCTCTCCAATTGATCCTTGTTAAAAGATTTAAAGTGTCACCCACATTTGCACACATTTCACAGATATATCGCCGGTACAGACAATCAAGTTTTTTTTTACGAATGAACTTTATAGACATGATGTCGATTTGCCAAGATTTGTATATTTTAGCTTATAGATTGTATATATCGGTATATACATATATGTATATTCTAAATTTATCTAACTAACATCTGACAAGTCCTCGAATTCCTTTATACCAAGTCAAATTTCTAAACAGGAACGTATAAGAACTAACCTGGATTTAAAATTTAACGTATCGACTGTATATTTAATCCGATATCACATTTATAAAAAACTATTTTTATCATTTGGCGGATAGCCAACAAAAAAAATAAATTAAAATTTAAACTGATTAAAATTACGTATCTATGTCACTATATATATAGAAATTTACTTTATGTGTATGTTGTATCAGTACGATTTTATATATGGGGATGTAGCTCAGATGGTAGAGCGCTCGCTTAGCATGTGAGAGGTACGGGGATCGATGCCCCGCATCTCCAAGATAATATTTTTTTTTTAAGTTTTTATTTATCGGTAAAATTAACTAAATCAGTTCTATCCGCAGTTCTCGTAAATTAATACGAATCAGCTGGCCTATATATACTAATCAAGACATATGGATTTGAATATGGTTGGGCACAGTTCAAATTCTAAATTGAAAGCATAAATCACGTCGCTGTTTAATGGTTGAGAACATTTTTTTCATTTAACCTCGATTCTTGTACCTAAAAATGTAGTTTTTGTTATGGCCTTGATCATATCCAAGTGATGAGATCATAACAAAGTTTTTTTTGGTTTTATATATAGATTTATACGTAAGAATTTAGATTTATGAATAAAGTACCAAAACCAAAAGTGATTTTGAGCTAAACGAATTTTGCATGCTGATACCACGAAAACGAATCCCAAAATACATTTTAACCATAATTGGGTTTTGATATATTATGGTAATCCTATTAACCCTTTCTCAATTGTCCGTAATTATATCGTATTGTTATAATCGCCATACAAACATAATACATATTTTAATCCTGACAAAAAAAAATAAAAAATTAATCCGACTATATATATAGGTATACAGATGGTCAAAAGTTATATGATTGAAATTTCATTCAAGGTGTTAGTCGTTTATAAATTTAAAATGTTTTAACCATGTTCAACCGCAAATGATCAATGAATTTGATAAATTTGTCTCAAAATTATTTAAGTTTTTTAATTTTTTTTTGTGAACAGAAGAAAAATCTGCTATCGACATGAAATTTTAATTTTAATTTTATTTTTTTTTTAAACATTATACTAAAAGTGCTTTACATAGTATTCCTATATATAGTCTTAACTAGATGATCGCGGCCGGCGTGTCGACTTGACCCTATCTACTAAAGATCGGTATCAGCAGGGGTTTTAACTTATGCATCAAAAATCTCCATGGGGTCTTGTATCCCATGACGTTTGAGACCGAATTAAAAAGAATTTTTTTTTCCGTTGCTTCTTCTTCCTCATAATTTTTATAATATATATTTTTTCTGTTCTTGATGAAGATTATTGTACATCGATACCTTGTTTCTCCTTTAAATTAAAAAAAAAAAAATCTAAATAAGAAAAATTTCTTATAATTTTTTTTTACCATCTTAACACAATATAACAAAAAAAAGTAATATTAAATTGGGAATTAAAAATATAATAATAATTTAAAGAAAATAACAAAAGTATATGCTCTTCTACTTCAAGAGAATTAAAATAATTAAAATGTATGAAATATTTTTAACAAATTTTACAATGAATAAACATACGATATTAATTCGTAATTTTTTATTTTATTTATAAAATTAAATGGAATTAAACACAACCCAAAAAATTATAGTTTAACAATATGTAAATTAAAGTATGTACAATGTATATACATACGAAAAAAAGAGTAAATTATTAATGGTAATCGTTGTTAAATAATTGGGTAAATTTCTTCTTTTTTTTTTGTATATTTACATACGAGTATATACGGTAATCATGACGCAGATCGCATATAATCCCTTTAAGTTCTGTCAAATTAAGATATATCAAAGTAGAATTTATTTATTTGATCGTTATTACGCGATACTGTCCAATTATTGTACGGATGGATATTTACCATAACAATTTATTGTTTCTGTCTCTACCTGTGTAACATATAAAAATATCAACATAATGTGAAATACATAATACGAGTAAAACGTTTTAAATCTACGTTTGAAGCGGTTTTCTATATACGTGCCTAGTCTAATGTGCCAGTATATTCATATACCGATTCTATATGCAGATGGTGATTCACATGATGGTCTCATAATTTCATTAATGTTTTTTTTCTACATGAAGTGATTAGTGACAAAATCAAGATTTTTATGTAAAACAAGTGCATTTCTGGAGACTATAGTAGTTCATGCCACGATCATCTGTATGGTGAATTCCGCACGTCTAAATAAGCGTGCGTGAAGTTTTTACTAAAATCATACTAACATGGTAGTTTGGAACAAAACAGGCAGTTTTGTTGAATTCGATGTTTATTTATAATCCCCACCGAACAAACAACCAACATACATTTGCATATTTTTTGAAATTATAGTTTCAAATTTTTGTTGCAGTAAGTCAATACTGACAGCCTCAATCACCCGTGGTTTGTTGTCACGACACGATGATTTTTCAATCACATAGCATACGAGTACGATAATCATGGCTTAGTATCGTCACCATATACTTATGTATATGCCAAGGGAGCTCATATTTCCGTTAAACAATTGAATAATATTTAAACGTAACACATGACATCTAATGACATTTATCACATTCTAAACATGGTTGCCGTAATAATTAATTGAACAAGATATTGTTCCTATTGTTCATCTCTCAACTATAACATATAGCATATAAAAATTGGTCAAATGCTGTTCTTTCGCCAGTCCCCTGGTATAATTTCGTGTGAATCGGAATGCACATCGTTAATAGAGCGCGCAATTATCTAAATATTTCCGTTCAAACGTATACATATAGCAAACACAACGTTTTTTAATTAGGCTGCTGTAACTTAACCTTTATGTTTACAACCAATTACTTAACCTTCTTCTTTACAACCAACATACCCGGATAAGTATGAAAAGTTCCATACGTTTTTAAATATATTAAACTGATAAACTAGTGAGTATCATTTTATTTGCTGGTGTGGGCAGATCAAGGAATGAACATACACAAGATTTATGGGGTTCTTGTGCTTATCCTGTTTATCGTGCTACAATGGGTTTTCAGCGGTTTTATACAATAAATCGTTATATTCGTATTGATAACGGCAACACTCGTAGTCATCTGTATTTGAATTTAGCAGCACTATCACAATGTGTTCCTATACTTTCCAAAGAAGAACAAAGCTGTAGTTCTCTTATCAACTATTCATTACGACAAAGAAATCCAAGGCTCGGCAAATAAACCCACTATTATATTGGATTATAATAGGACTAAAGGTGGAGTCGACAATATGGATAAAATGCTTGGCGAATATTCATGTAAAAGAAGAACTAATACTAAAAACAATACGTTTTAAGAAACTGCAACTAATTCCCGACGCAGATTTTTACAAAAACTTTGAGAACAATTGGTTATGCCAGGAATAACCTAACGTTCCAAAACTGTTCAAATTACCCGTCATTTTTCCACAAAAAACAGAATAGAAGCTATGTTGGGCCATGCATTGAAATTTCAATCTAGTCATATCTTTTAGATAGTTCGTCCTCCACTCTACAAGAACGTGATGCTACTGGTCGAATTACACATAAAGGGAACTGTTACCTGTGCTCTAAAAGAAGACCGACACGTAAACTCTGTGCAAACTGTGAAAAATCTGTCTGTGTGCAGCATTCTTTGAATGTCACCAGTTGCGTTCAATGTCAGAATTAATTTAATTTTGTACTTTTCCCAAATGAATTTATTTTTTAAATAAATAATTACTGAATAGATGCTGAATTTTGCCTTAATTATTCCTTCTTTCTTGTCATATTACTTTAAGTTGTACCCGTATGAATAATTAGAAAGCTCTAAATCGTAAATATTTTTGATTTTTAGATTAAAAACTTACCCGGGCATGTGGTTGTAAACATAAAGGTTAATCGGCTTTCGAATATTTGCCGTAATGTAAACATTATTTTCCACTATATACAACAAGGTCGACTCAGGCTTTAGTTAAATATACGAAGCAGATTGAACTCGATATAGGAGGGCTAAGGCTTCTTTGTATTTGTTTTCATGACAAACACATCATCAGCGACATAAAAGATAGAACAGGTAAATTTCTCCCAGAAGCGGGCAGAATGATTTCATTTCCCTAGAGTGCTTTACAAATATCTCTTTTGATACAGATTCTAGCGTCGGATACTCGCTCATTGCAACCCACATCAATATGGGTTATTCAGCACTTGCTTGCGCCATTAATTCGACGCTGAGCAAATTTTTATAATTAATTAAATAAATTCTACCACTATATTCTAGTGCCATATGCTTTCCATTGAGCGTTCACAAGCAATGTGAAAAATTCCGGTGATTCAAAGACGCTTGAGCTTCTTGAGTTTCTTGTTGATTTTGTGGAAGTGTTAATAATTATTTTAAAATTAAATTTCCCGTTTCCAGGGAGTAATTATCAATACTCAAGAAGATTCTCTCCATCACCACCAATTGAAACATCGCATAATTTTCAACGCCCATTAGAACCATCGGAGACTATAGAATATGAACAAAATCGAGATCCCTAAAATGACTTAGGAACATAAACATATTACAAATTGTATTATGCTGTGTAATTTGGAAATATGTTAGATATCCTGTTATGGTGTATCAGAATTTAATTCACACAAAGTCGGTACTATCTACTGAATCTACTATAAATTATTCATGTTTGCTATTTACTTATCATTCTAATCTGAGTAATCACCAAACATTAACAAGTTTCTGAATGGACTCTTTGGATGTCGGCACATTTTCATAGGAAAAAGCCATGTTTGCTTAGAAAATCCGTCTATAACGCACAGAGTATACTAGTTTTTCATCGGCGTGCAACATGTTCTTTAGAAGCTCGTCTTGCAACTCTCTTTTTCTCTCGGATAGAATGCATTGAATTTAAAATTTTAAATTTGGGTGCACAACTTTATTATTTCTATCAGACGTCGAATAAAGAACTATGACTTACTTGAAATGTCGCCTTGCTCGTAACATATCACTTAATAACTTCAATTGCATCCTATTCATGAGTTCAGTATTCGGTACAAAATAATTTTACTAACATTATCATATAAACCATATACATCAGATCATCTATTGATTGTAAATCCTATATAGATGGCGCACCAAACGTTTTTTTAAGAAGGATTTTTACGTTACCTGCGTTATTTCTAAGTTATTTCAGCCACGTATTGTCAATTTCGTTTTGTTTATTTGATTTTTCTTTTATTTTGTAGTTTTTTTTCAAAATTTTGTAAAAAAAAAAGTAACATAGCGTTTATTTGCCAGTGGTGCTATCTAGTTAATATAACCGAACTTCGATTAACTGCCATATTTTGATACGCAAATCTGCAGCAGTTTCCCTGATAGTATTAAAAATTACTTGATTTATGATGAAAAAAAAAATAAAAATATATTTATATTTAGGAGGTGTTGGGGAGTAGGATAGGTCATGAGGTTAGTATAGGGGGACATGCCGTTTGGCTTTAATGCTGTTTTGAATTGGGGTATAACCAATTAAATCAGGCCTAATCCCCTTTAGTAAACTAAAGCTATGGCTAATCGTGTGGTGACATTTATCGTATCTCAAGTGAGACCCTCCGGCCCACCCATTGTAACGAGTTGCACCAACTCTGATGGTAGTCGAACGAACGGCTAATTTTAATGTAACTGTTAGAATGTTTGAAGTGGTATTTTGTATAGATGTTGTGGAAGTGATATCGGTTGGTGCAGCCATCTACATGGGTATAAATGGTAACGGCCACGGTCATGGCGCCATAGCCAATGGCGAGCAAAGGATCGAAAGGGCGCGGGAGAACGGTTCATGAAATAGCTTGAATTTTTACTGGGGTGATTGCTCTCGGAGGGGTTGGGATTAGCGGTGTTTGTTTAGGATTTGAACCGTTCTGATAATTTTACCGACTCAACGCCTGCAGGCCTTTGGATCGTTGGCAAGATACCAAGTATAATCAGTATAAACTATACGAATGGAATCCAACAATGTTGGTAAATAAGCATTAAGATGCTCACTAATAAAGTTCACAATTTCAGATCTTAATTCATTAGATAATCCGTACGAACTAATTTGTTCCAGTTGCAGGTGATGTATCACGGCATTGAAAAGGCCATTACCATCGCCGGGTATCGGATGAACTTCAATTAGAATTACCTAATAGCTTTATCTAATACAATAATTAAATAAATTTATCTATACTTAATTTAAACTTAGGGTTAAATATCACTTTTTCTAATAACACACAATATTCAAATCCTCTTTATGGTATGTGTAAACGGGTGTTCGGTGAGGCCAGGCCATCTCCGGGAGATCCTGCTTAATGCTTGGTCGAACATTCCATCAAATCAAAAATCAAATCAAATCACCTTCACTGCTGCGCAAATGGTAATACCTTCAACTGATAGTTGTCATACCTCCCTTCATATGATAAAGTTTTGCGTGAATATTAGAAAACGAGATGGAATTTTTGGTCATCAGTATACTACGCTGTAACAAAATACCTCCCAATTTTTGCTTTTACATCACGTATAATGTATACGTGTTGACACGTGAAAACCCTCTTTATATAGCTATTCGATTGCCATAAAGTTTATTTTCATACACAAAAATTAGCACTCCCAATTAATTTCCAACCCATTCAATTTCCGAAACGGCTGACTTGAATGCTACAGAGATCGTTAAATATAATGAACCGCTGCGGAACAATGCCGGTGAATTAAAAAATCTTAAAGGAACTTTTAAAATATCGTAATATGTTCTACGGCATGACGAACGCTGTATATTTCACTACAGATTACTTAGCAATCAACACACGCAGAAAACCATATTCTAATGAGATCAAGCGATGCAAAGTATTTCGTTTTGGGCTTCGCTGAACGGTAGTGAGTCAAAACTTGAATCACTACCGAATCGATCTATTTGCCTTCGTTGCCATACTACAAACCTTGCAGAAGTCTGTTCTATAATTTTATCCTCCTATACTGATGAATTTATTTTCGAATATCATTCCTCAGATGACAAACGTCGTACTTTGAGATATTCTGGTTGGTCGCTATTCAGTACTATGATCATTTCCACCTCATTTCTCTTCGATCTGTGCACTGTAATTTCCTAACATGGTTTGGATTTCAAAATGTACTCTTTCTTCCTTGATGTGATTCAGAATCACTGACCTCTCACATTGTATACTATGCAGAAATTCCGCCTTTTGATACAAATTTCTTCATCGTGATTGAGCTTGATGTGACCACGGTTATGGTTTTGTTGATCAACGCTCGGCCAGGACTGATATCTACTACAATAATAGCCTGTCAATTTAATGACGATGAAAACTGTTTCTTTATATTTGTTGTTCTGTTACCGGTAGCTTCGTTAATTTGAGTTTCTATTTGTAGACTACTCTTTTGGAAAACGTGACACAATGCAGCATTTCCTTTAAATTCGGTCTTTCTGTGTTTTGCCAGTTTCTTTGCTCGTCATCTTCTACACTGTTTCCAAACACTCATTTATTGTTTAACCCGAGTCCGATTTCGATGGATCGTCTACAATAATCTGTTCATAATATTCACTGCAAATTTCGTTAGTGAGGTTTTTGGCGAATATATCAGTTGTTGATCGGTTTCGGTTTCAGTTGCCAAATTCAGAGTATGATGTAGAAATTTCTGCAATGAGGCAGGCTCGATATTTCGACGCTCTTTGATTCGCGCTAATAAAACATCAACCGGCTCATTTAAAATCTATCGTTTTTATTCGATTTCAGCGACTTCAACAAAAATTTTTGGATATAGTGTTCGCAGTGAGCAAGTTTGCATCACGTTTTCCCGGCGCTTCAATTCCTAATTTCGCTGCTTTCAAAGCATTGTGCAAATGTACGACTTTGATATTATGTATAGATTCAATTAGTATAGAAAAGATCCCAAATCAATTATTACCGCACGAATTGCGTACATAGTGTTCAAAAACCGTTCTAGCTTTGCGTCCATATACTATTCCATCTGGGTTTGCAAATTCAAGTCTTTTCGATGTTTCTGTTTTACTTAACGTTGTAAAATATTGTTTCGTACTGGTCGCAATTAAAAAAAACATTTCAATTGCCGCACTGAAGTCACTTCAACAATGAGATCATTCGGATTCGTCTCGTCGTCATCGGTTTCACTATCTCTTATATCCCCTGGTTCTGGTTCTCCTGTTGTATGTATTGCTACGTTTTTTGTAAATGACATCCATAATTGCCAGATGAATGCCATATACTAGGTTAGGTTAGTTTAAGTGGCTGCTATGGCACACTTAGACCGGTGACGGTCCATTGTGATTCCACAGGATCTAATTTCCCTGTTACCCTTTTGTGAACCAGTTTGAGCTATACTTATGTAGCATGATATATCTCGCACCTTACAGTTTTCGAGATCAGAGAGGCAGTCCATTAAGAATCTACCCATATATTTATGTCTTCTGTGTGCCAAAACCGGACATGAGCATAGGAGGTGGACTACCGTCTCTTCCTCCTCCTCGTCCTGAATGCCATGATTATAGCAGAGTTAAAGATGATATTGTGATTCTCGTCCAAATTGTATCATAACTGCTGCCCCGTCCTGGGTTGTTGGCAAGCCATCTGTTGGAGTAATTCCAACATCATGGAGCTTGGCAACAAGAATCTCTTTGCAGCTGTATACATCTTCCAATTATTCTGATTAATCCCAAATTGATGTAACATTGGTTAATATTTGCATTCACATTTAGGTATCGTTGATTTCTTACAATCATCCATTCATTTAAGGTTAAACTGAAAAAGTCATATATAAGATTCATCACACGATGCTTGTCGTTCGGCAAAGTATAATGACGAGCACTTAATGATTGACGAATAAATTCAATTACAAGTAATTTCCGTATTCTGTACAATTACTAACATTATTATATATGAACCATGTTTCAGCAGATCAAATATTGATTGTAAATTCTATATTGATCATTGTTCTGTGCGACTTGTACTATATCTATTAATGACTTCTTTCTCAATCACCATCATGAAAAGACTACGACTCAAAACGTAGAAGTACCACATCGGTGCAGTCTCAACGACCATCCGTGAGTACTAATTAATTTTCTTTTTTCCATCGTTAAAATTCAGTGCTGCGCAAATGGCAATATGATACGTAAAGTACGCTGTAACAAAATACCTCCCAATTTTTGATTTTACATCGCGTGTAATGTATTCGTGTTGACTCGTGAAAGCCCACTTTATAGATATTCGATTACCAGAAAGTTTAATTTCGTACACAACAATTAGCACTCCCAATTAATTTCCAACCTATTCTCTTTTCCGAAACGGCTGACTTAAATGCTACATAATAATAATAACAGTGTTAAAGGCCATTACTGGCCCCTTACTGAATCAACAATCTGGCTCCAACGGTTTCGATCCTGAGCTTGGTCTTCATACTGTCTTAGACAATCTGAAGAGGCCAAGTCGTTCTCTACATCGTGGAGCCATCGTCGCCTGCAACGACCTCTGCGCCTACCATATGGTGGCTCTCCTTTCAGAGATCGCTGCACAATTCGTTCCGGATCAGCACGCAGAACGTGACCGAGCCAGCGTACTCGCTGAGATCTAACTTCATGTACAATATCGGGGATCTTCATCAGATCTCTGATCTCGAAATTGTACAGAGCTCGGTATGTACCATCTATTTCGCGTTTAGGGCCGTAAATCACACGCATGATTCTTCTCTCAAATGTAAGGAGCCATCTCTCGTACTCATCCGTCAGCGCCCAACTTTCACATCCAAACATGCTACATAGATCGTTAAATATAATGAACCGCTGCGGAACAATGGCGATGAATTAAAAAATCTTAAAGGAACTTTTAAAATTTCGCACTATGATCTGGCATAACGAACGCCGTATATTTCAATGCAGATTACTTGGCAATCAACACACGCAGAAAACCATATTCTAATGAGGTCAAGCGATGCAAAGTATTTCGTTTTGGGCTTCGATGAACGGTAGTGAATCAGAACTTGACACACTACCGCATCGATCGATTTGTTTTCGTTGCCAATACTACAAGACTTGCAGAAGTCTGTTCTATAATTTTATCCTCCTATACTGATGATTTTATTTTCGAATATCATTCCTCAGATGACAAACGTCGTACTTTGAGATATTCTGGTTAGTCGCTATTCAGTACTATGATCATTTCTACCTCATTTCTCTTCGATCTGTCGACTGTAATTTCCTAACATTGTACTATGCAGAAATTCCGCCTTTTGGTACAAATTTCTTCATCGTGATTGAGCTTGATGTGACCACGGTTATGGTTTTGTTAATTAACTCACGGCCAGGGCTGATATCTACTACAATAATAGCCTGTCCGATACAATATGAAATACTGTTGGATAAATATCAGTATAAATTGATATTGCGGAAGATACAAATGCCCAATTAAGGCAAAAGTATGTTCAACACTCGAAAATGACCCGATCCTCCTAATTCTTAATATTCATAGATTTAAATGTGGTTTCAAAAATAAAATTTACGCCACTGCCTCTTTAAAATATAAGCAAACTTGCGCTTCGTGAGATTTTATAATCCAGCCTTCGTAATTTTTTGCGCCACGGAACCGAAAAGAGCATATCACCTGAGCCACGATTGATTCTCTTCTATATAGTCTGATATTCGAGAGCTATAGACAAGCTCAATCGGATACAAGTTTTCTGACACAATATAGTATTCATACCCATGAAATGAATTTAAATTTCGCAGTTTTAGTAATCAATTCAGATATATGAATGAGATAATTTCGGCTATTTTATTTATTCTGAACTCAATGAAACCTAAATATCCAGATTAAACTACAAGTAGGTATATATTTACCCAGGATTTACACAATGTAACAATTTATTTATGCGAATATTTTTAGATTCGGTATCGTTGCCAAATTTGATTTGACATTTTTAATGTACTCGATAACGAACTTTCGTATTTTAATTTAATTTATTTACCATGAATAAAATATTAAATATTTCTATGAAATTTTATATGCGTATACTAATAATTTCGACATTTCTGATCGGAACGAATGTGATGCAATCAATTTGATTTCCGTACCATCGAAAATTCCGATCTAGGACACTACTACTTTATCAATTATATACCTACTCCACATTAACTCTCCGTCATTCCATTCCTCCGAAAGTTTTATATATATAGTTTACCCATCTATATTAGATCTCGACGATCTTAAATGGAATTGTAGGTCGAATAACGGCTTCGATACTGAACGTTAATCCTGCTTGACTGCCATATACTAATCCTATATAATATATACTAAAAACTATCTAATTTACTAAAATTACTATTTTTCAGAAAATATGAACGTCTTCTATGAAATTTAATATTTTATAGATCTTTGAAATTTCACAAATAATTTTGACCCGACACAAAATGTAGTCGCATTTGAATCAAATTATGAAGGAGAACATTTTATAATAATTATTAAAATTGGTTAGCACGCATTAGGATTCCACACTTAATGTGACAAACAAATTGGAAACGTTTAGACCAAGATCGATTAAGGTGCCGCTAGTTCCGGCCCAATTAGTGTTAAGATTATCCATATACTAAGTATTCAAGTATAGTCGCAATTGCTAAATTATTATTAACTGGAGCTAAGTACATAAAATTGGAGCGCATAATTTATGAACTCGTTTAACCACCTCAATCATCAGTTCGAACCTCATCACTCATTCATTTAAAACATTTAAAGTTAAACAAAACAAAAAGAAAAAATTGATCGAATAAACATATTTTTTTTTTGTATTTAGTTATAACTTATTACATCTTTTGAAATGTTACACAAAAAAATAAAAAATAAATCTTTTAAAAATTTACTTTCATGAAAAAAAAAAAAACTCAAAACTAAAAACTAAAAAAAATTACTCAAATCAAATAACAGTGAGTGATTGTGAATTTCATGCTGTGATTTTCAATATTTCATTCGCTATAAACAAAAAAAAAAAAAAAATTAAACGAAATACACAAGAGAGCTCACCTTCATTCATCTAGTTAAATACAACAACATTTTAATTTTTTAGCCTATTGGTTTCTTTCACTGTCGTGACATGTTCTGGTTTAGTGTATATGTATAGACATTGTTGTTTTTTTTGATTTAGTTTAGTTATAGCATTATTATGATGAAATTTAAATTACATTCTAATATATAACAACAATAACAAACAATATTACCTATATACGATTCTAATAAATCATTTTGGAAAAAATGTTACATAACACAACATCTGAAACACTTTCTGTTGTTACGTACAATAACACATATACGATGTCTTCAAAACAATCAATGTTACAAAAAAAAAATGATATTCACAACAAAACACAATAAAAATTAAAACATGCAAAAAACAATATGTCAAATTGCCACTACGTTTTATGCAATGTCAGATAGGAGGTCCATGTATAAGATGTCAAGATAACTGTAAGAGGTCTTTACAATAAACAACCTGAAAAAATTACAGCAACACATTAAAAAAAAAAAAAAATAAAATAAAATCTTCAGGTCAAATCTCAACGAATTTTTATATGAAATATAATTCTTTAAGTTTTCTTTATTTTTATTTTTTATTTTTTAATACTTGTTGTGTGTTACCAACGCTGATAAAATGTACATACTATATATATATATATATATATATATATATATACAAGAAACCAGAGGAGAAATTATTAAGATTCTGGTGATTCTAAAATAACAGCAACATAAGCTTTTGGTATAAAGATACATACACAAAAAATAAATGATAATAATTTTCTTGTGGTTTCATCTTAGAGAATATCACGTTAAAACGGAATTTGTGTTAAGTGTCTAAATTTATATTTATATGTAATTCTGTTTTATGATTTTTTTTTTTTTTTTTTGTTAAACAGATATTTATCTCAGTTTAAGAATAATGTTTTGTTCCTGGCGTAAATATGTCTGTCGACATCTGAATGATAATACTTTTATGATTCCCATTATATACGAGTATTTGTTTTTTTTGGCAATATGCAATTTTTTAATACAAATGTATACACATATTTGAATTTGAAAGGGAGTTTACTTACAGCACCCAAAAATTTGAATTTCCAAGCGAACCGGTATATACCTATCCAATTCTTCCCAACTTGATCAATAGAAAAAATTAATTTACACCATTCGTCGTCGTAATTGGTCAAGCTAATATATCAGATTTTGGAAATTCTATTAAACACGTTGCCATTTTCAAATTATAAAACATTTTGCAAATAAACTGTTCAGTTTTGCGTGAAATTTTAAAAATATTCCCATAACTGTTGAAGATTTGCCAAATTAAGTTAAAAATATTAATTCATATATACTCGCGTATGGATAATAATTGATCTACGTATAAAGATCCGGAAAAGAACACGAAGGATCTAGCTCCAAAAAATCCTGGACAGCTGCAATGATAGTGTACGCAGTCGTGCACTTCTTCTAGGCAGTCATCGCAAAGTACATTCTGTGCAAGATGAAGTTTGAAACGTTCGTGGTCGCAAATAAGTGCGACCAGAATTCTAAGTTGGTTCTTATTAAGCTCATTTCAATAATGAAATGTTTCGCCTTTCAACAGCTAGGAGTAGAACGCCACTTCGTCTTTACCACCATTGAAGGATAGATTATTTGGTGGTTCGGGGCCAAAAAAATTACTACGCGAACCAGAGATTAATGTAGTGCTTGCAATCTTTGACCAGTTTGGACACAAAGGATTAATGAGGGCATTAACTATCTGTGCAGGTAATAATATTGCTTCCTAAATCGCTAAACTTAAACGCTTCAATCGCACGATGGGTAAGTGCGATTAATTCAGCTTGAAAAATCGTACAGTGTTTGCCCAGACTACCCGAGAACCTTAACCATACTAAGGACGGTAAAAGCGAAACCCTGCCTAATTTCCGAGAGAGAGCCATCCGCAAAAAAAAACTATCGAATCAGACAGCTGTCTATAGAAATCTTGAGATAGCCACCATTCTCTCGAAGTGAAAACGACGGAGAATGAATTGGTGAAGTTAAATTCAGACAATATCCTGTCAATCACCATTTCAAGCTCCAAAATATGTGATTTAAACTTATTAAGAATCCGTCTATGCCCTGTACAAGTCTTGAAAACATTCCATGCCCCAATGCACTTTAGTCGATACGCACCAGAACACGCTGTACCAAGAATGTATAGGACTGCAATTCGGGCAGATATAGAATAGACTCCATAGCAAGAAGAAGAGCAGACAACATCTCCCCGATAATGGCCCTACAGGCTGTCGTCTACAATCCATCCAGCCTTCCTACCGAAAACGTCAGTTTCCCAACCGGCCACCAAACAACTGAAGCATAGGGCAGTGGCCCTTCTGCATTGCCAAAAATAGCATTGATCTTTTGTAGGTTATATAATCAAGGTGAAAATTCCTGGAGAGTTTATCATCTAGAATGACACCTAGGTGCTTAACGTGTCCCGCTATTGTAATCGCTCCGCCCTTGTGATCAAAGAGAGTGGGAACAGACAGTCTCTTCGTCTCTTGAAGACCACCAAATCAGACCCCAAACTTCAACCATATATTAAGGGCGTTCTGCGTCAGATCAGATAAGACGTTCAGGTATTTACCAGACACTGCCAAAACGAGATCATCCGAGGTAACTTTGCACGATAAACCCAGATTGCTGCAAATTAACCAGTATAGTTCATCGATAACCAAGAGCCACAGCATGGGTGTTAGGACCCCTCCATGCGGACAGCCCTTGGCTACTTTGACGGACACTGAATCGATGAATTCAACAATGGATTGATCAATATTAAAATTAGTACACGCTCTTGTGATCGTGGAAAACGAATTGCTATCAAAAGCTCCCGCATTGTCCAGTAAGGTACCTACTAGAAACTCTTTGTAGTTAAGGTAGTTAAGTGATCTATCGATCCTAGTTATGACTTCGTGTAGAGCAATTTCGCAGGACTTGCCAGCTATGCAAGCATGGTGCATGTTACTGAGAGGGAAGATAGTTAAATAATTATCTCTAATAAATTTGTCGATGATCATCTCTAAAACTTTAAAAAAAAATGGAGGTCAAACTAAAAGCCTTTGGGTCAATATAATCCAACTTGCCAGCTTTAGGTATGAATACTACTCTACTCCTGATCCAGGCGTGTGGTACAGTGCTAAAAGCAACGCTTACCTGTAGTGATCAGCGTACGGGCTAAGTTCCAATCCGGAGTACGTCGGTACTAAAAATGTCAGTTAGTTTGGTGGCAACCACATTCGAATCAACAATTTCACAGGAAAGATGGACAGGCAATAGTAGCTCACCGACTTCTCGCCTGCACGAAGTTAGTAGGCCGGAAGGTAGACGAAGATTATCGAGTCTACACGTATCATTCTTAGCCAGAGTTTTGTTAAGTCTGGCGACAACAGATACGCTTTCAGTTTCTTCACAGAAGTTTTTCCACGCAGTCCTGTGCGTGAATTAAGAGCTTTTTTTATAATCGTTTTGAGCTAATAAAAATCTATTCCAATCCGAAATGAGATTCGTTGTTTTGGCTTTATTTTTCATTTTACGCACACTCTTCCTAAACTGTTTAAGTTCAGAACACCAGAAGGGTTTGTTAAGCTTCTTCTGGTTGTTAATAAAAGGGCATGACTTTTCAAAAGCAGTCTAGATCGCTTTGGTTAGTACAGTTGCCTGCAAATCAGGCAAATATATAGTAGTGAAACGAGCTCAGATGAGAATGAATCCCAATTCGTAAGTTTCCTATTGCGATAAAGTTTAACCGGTGGTCTTATAAAGTTAATATTAAAAGAGCACCTATGATCAGAGGTGAGTATATCATCCGTCACTATCCAATTTAGAATCAGGTCAACAGAAAGGATTCTCTATTATTAGTATTAGAACTGCCCCAAATGGTATGATGAGCGTTAGCATCACAAATAACCAGTTTTATTTTAATATTTCATAAAGAAATTTCCAAAGTGCCATACAAGTGTAGTGAAATCCTCACGATTACAATTAATTTATTTTCTTACAACTGAATATATTTTATCGCAAGTAAATTTGCTTTCATAATTTGACACTTTTAGTGAGGTACAGCCCATTGGCCAGTCCCAAGAAACAACGATGCGATTTCAATTAAGAATCTGAACTGTAGTCAAAAATTTACTTGGAGATGCGGGGCATCGATCCCCATACCTCTCACATGCTAAGCGAGCGCTCTACCATCTGAGCTACATCCCCATGTAAGTTACTAGACTGATACAACATACTGATACATAAAGTAAATATCGATTAATATATTTTAACATCACAATTGCTTGTGTACAGCAATTTCAATTTAATTTTTTTTTGTTGGTTGTCCGCCAAATGTTTACATATTTTTTTATAAATGCGGTATCGGATTCGCAACCTTAGAATGATAAGGTTTTAACATTATGGTCAAAAATGAGTTAAGAACGATATTTTTATAAACGAAATAGCCTCTTTCCAATGCAACTATATGTTCGACTCTTGATTTCATCTACAAATCTAGAAATGCCAGAATTTTAAAGGGGTGTATCTGCGTCGTTTTTCAACACAAAAATTACAAATGTAATTGTAATGTGTTCATCGCAAAATGGTTTTTGTTGGGACTTATGAGAACTTAAGAACTTATTAAGAACTGGAACCTGTGCATTCAGGGGAAGCGCACCTTTAAAAATAACGGATAGCGCAACGATAAAAATCAGTTTCAACTAATATTACGGGTAAAATCAAAACACTGAGTTGTTTATAGTCTCGAAGTTTACGTTGTACCAAAATGAAACTGATCGTGATGAAAAGAAATCAGTAAACAGACTACCGAATAATTTTACTAATGCATCAACTATTGCAATTGAAATAGTAAATGATGCTGTTAATAAAACACCACATGACGTTGTAGTAAATGATCATGAAAATGATGAGTAAAAAGCTCACTTGAAAAGAGCACGGCGAGTAGCTAAGTGGAATTCTGTCAAATACAACGGCTATATCAATCGAGAAAAGAGTACGTCACGAAATCCGACAATGTCAAACCCCAAAAAAGCCTACAAAGCTTGAAAATCTTTCCCAACTGTAAATATAAATGCACACAATTGACAACTTCAAAGCAAGTACGAATTTTTAAGTAGAACGACCATGCTAATGAAAAAGGCACACCAAAGGCACACCAAACAGCTATTGTCATGCGCATAAATATTACTTTTGAGTATTTTTTCGATATTCGCAATGACAGAGTTTAGGTATGTAAACAATACTATTTAGAGACAAAGTCAAGAACGATTACGACATCTATAAGCATTTCGCAGAAGCCATGTGACCATCTCCTGTTACAGACCTGCATCCGAATAACAAACTTTTCGATGAGTGTTTCACGATTTGAGTGACTTGTGGCACCGTCTTGTTGAAACCAAAGACCACCTAAATTAATTCCATCCAATTTTGGCCACAAAAATCCAGATAAGTCATGTAGGTGCTTAGTTTGCATAACCAAAACACATTCTTGTTTTGTAAACGAAGCCATGACTGCTTAAGTAACCGCAATCTATACAAGTTAAAAGATAATTATCATGGCAAATTGACATCATTCCTAAAGTTCATTGGTAAAAAAAACTTCAAGCTTAATTTGGATGATAGTTTTGAGATTGAATTAAATTAAATTAAGCGTAAATCACATTCTAATCATATAAGTTTTACCATCAATTGACATCAAATGTATGCCAGATTTCTGATTTAATTCCGATTTAAAACAAATATTTAGCTTGTATTGTTGTAGCTGTAGCCATCACTTTATAAATTTAAAGGCTTAGCTTGTTGAGCTGTTTGCTATTCTTTATTGTCGTTGGTTTGTTCTATACTCTGCAGATGTATAGACTCAGTTTTCCTTTCCTTGCCCTTTTTTGTTTGGATTCCTTTTCTTATAGATCCAGTTGGTTTCTTCGATGTCCCTCCTTTCATTTTCTAAGACTTATTATTTCTTTGGTTTCTCAATTCACGATGGAATTTGTTGTGTCTTGTTTAGGTGTTATTAACTCGTTTTCTTTTTCGAAGTTATATCGTCCAGTTTTTAAGTTGCTAAAGGCGGCGGTTAGCTCAACTAATGAATTCCTTCGTTTCTACCTTTTAATTGAGACGATCTTAATGTCTGATTATGCAATAAGTGGCCTTCCCATAATCAAAAGGCCAATCTCTATAGAGTTTGAATTGGGGTATTAACACTTGGGGTATTAACTCTGACCAAATATCGCAGTGGCTAAAGGTGTGGCGGTTGGATCGGGAGGTACCGGATTTGAATCGCAACAGGGGCGGAATTCAAAAGAGATTTTTCATCTCAAGATTACAATTGGTGATTTAATTGAAAACATCTATGTGTTGGAGTGTATAGAACTTATCATCAAGCCACGACCCATCGTTCATCGTTCATGTTAGTACAGGCTCGCATGGAGCCTATGTAGTGGGCAAATAGTATACTGTTCACCTTTCGAAGGACAATAAATTCACTAGCCGAAATCTGATGGTATTTATTTTAAAACTCCTTCTGTTGGTGTCGATTGGCTATAGTCTTGAATAATTATTCACTATACTGCTTCATTACTACGAGGGGGTTTGATACTACATTCCATAATACATTGTTCCATGGTATTGTGTACCATCCATTTATTGAATTCAATTGGGCACACGTCAACTGAATTAATTTAAATTTGAACTTTACTCATTTGAATGGATAGACTTTGTCATTCTGCAAACAATTTTAGTTCCGAAACCAATCGTTCCGTTTTTTGAGAACTTGAGCCTTATTGTTTATGGAATCCATCCATTTTATACGCTAAATTCTTCAGAATTCTTAGACCTTCTGATTTTACGAATTTTAAAAATTTTTCAATATTTGTTTAATGCATTTTAAGCACACTGGTGAATGTACATATATGTATATAGACGGACAAATACGGAGTGTACAATCACATTTTGCATTATACATTTCTATGTGTAATTTTGTTACATTTTTTAATGAACTTGGTTAAGGTGTTAAATAGTTGTTGCCTTGAGACCAGTTTCTTCGATGTTTTAAAAAATTTAATAATTGTATTTTTAAAGAGCCTCGATAAGGGAAAGAGCAAATGCAATATTGAAAACTGATTGCATATGTAGTGCCGTGATAAAAACAACGTCCACTAAACGTTTCAATAGCATTTTTGCCATGATGGTAAAACGACAGCACACTGGCACTTTGGCTTCATTTTAGCGTCATTGAAGTTGTTAAATAATTAGAGTGTGTTGTACATCCAGTTTAATGTAGTACAATTGAATCATCGTAAATAACTGTTAAGCCACTTGTTAGTCCACTTGTGAGTATGTGTGCGGCCCTCGGTATCCAAGTTGTGATGATAATTCGGTTGCGTTGGCTTGTATGAATAAATACAAGTGGTATATAGCAACTATACATTTTCAATAGATGTATTATGGTACAGATAGGAGTCAATGATTTCGGCTGCGGTGTAAACATATGTATATATGTATAGAGTAGTGCACATATTTGGATTTAATAAAAATAAATTAATTTTAATTTTAATAAATTAAAATTAATTTATATTAAAAAAAATTAAAAATTTAAAAGAAAATTTTAAAAAATTGGTTCAGGTTGGGGCATAATATTGCTTCAACCTTCGTGTAAATTTTATTTAATGTAAAGATAAGGAGGTGAGGTGATCAATTGGACATCATGATCACTGATTCATTATCGCCATATTTTGTTCTTTGTTGGTCCAAACGATGTGATTTTCTAAACTTCTACATGTGATCAAGATTTTGCCAAAACAACGAGGATTTTAGAATCTTCGGCCTGTTTTGCGTTGTCGTCATGTTGGAGATTTTCAATCCAGTAAGATACGGTGATAAATATTTCAGGTTAAGGTGACATGACATATCATAGTTGTAATCTATCGAATTTTTTAGATATTCTCAACGCTGCGGATATGTTCGTCGTAAAATACTTATAGGCATAATACACGATCTTAACTATTTCGCGGTCATAAATATATTATGTCCAGCTGCACGCTTATAAAACCAAGCGTGAAATTTCAACGATTCACTTTCAGATGGAACGATAAGGTCCTTGCCCTTGATAACATTGAGACTAAGAACATTAGACTCCCACTAAATCGTTAAATCGTTCTTGCAGTTGGTTTGTATCACGAATGGTCTCCACGGTTCTGAAGATTTTAAGATCATCTAAACCGAGCAAGAAGCGCAGCGGCTAAAGCTGCGACGTTTGGATCGGGAGATACCGGGCTCGAATCCCAACAGAGGCGGGATGCAAAATAAATTTTTCATCTCCCGATTACGATCGGTGCACCATGATTAAATTGAAATCATCTATGACCCTCTGTTGGACTGTAGAACTCATGGGCGGACCCATCTTCCATGTCACTGTACAGGATGACATGGAGCTATGCAATGCACAGGTGGTATACTGTACTTTTGTGAATGGAATGAATGGGTTGAATGAATGTTCGTGTGAATGTAAGGCTAGGCTATGGACCAAAAATGTGTCTATGCCACGTCCTTTTTAAAAAACAAAAAAAAGATTATCTGCAAACATCAATACCTTAGTGCATTACCTCGGTAATCTCATTGATGAAGACTATAAAGGTCCATGGTCCAACATTAGAATGTTGTGGTACTCGGGAAATGGCCCGATCTTTCATTTTCAATAGTTCAATGTATTGAATGCCATTACAAAAATATGATTTAAACCACACCAGGTATTTCAATGTTTTGCAATAAAATAATAATAATTAACAGTGTTAAAGGCCATTACTGGCCCCTTACTGAATCAACAATTTGGCTCCAACGGTTTCGATCCTGAGCTTGGTCTTCATACTGTCTAAGACAATCAGAAGAGGCCAAGTCGTTCTCTACATCGTGGAGCCATGGTCGCCTGCAACGACCTCTGCGCCTACCATATGGTGGCTCTCCTTTTAGAGATCGCTGCACAATTCGTTCCGGATCAGCACGCAGAACGTGACCGAGCCAGCGCACTCGCTGGGATCTAACTTCATGTACAATATCGGGGATCTTCATCAGATCTCTGATCTCGAAATTGTACAGAGCTCGGTATGTACCATCTATTTCGCGTTTAGGGCCGTAAATCACACGCATGATTCTTCTCACACACGCATGGTTCTCAGTAAGGAGCCATCTCTCGTACTCATCCGTCAGCGCCCAACTTTCACATCCAAACATAACAACGGGCCTGATCAACACGGCACTTGTTAAGTGTTTAGATTTTAGCAGTGGCCTTAGAGGATACAAAGAACGACTGCCAGCTGCCAGCCGCACTTTAATATCCTCACCCACACTGTTATCGTGAGTGATAAGAGAGCCCAAATATTTGAACCTCCTCACTCCCTCAAACGTGTGGTGGCCACTACTAAAATCTGGAGTGCCATTGTCTCTAAAACCAGAGATCAGGTATTTCGTTTTGGACTCATTGATCTGGAGTCCAACTGAAGCTGAAAACTCTACAAGCGGATCAAGTATTTCTTTCACTCCGTTGCTATTCAGTCCAATCACGCATATGTCATCTGCATATGCAAGCACTTGATTGGACTGGCGATATAAGATGTTGCGCTGAGGTGTTTCAGTTTTACGAAAGATGTACTCCAACATGAGATTAAAGAGTATCGGGGACAGAGCATCTCCCTGCCGAACACCCGAGTTAACTGCAAAAATTTTCGATAGCCTGTTCTCAACCTTAACACAGCATTGAGACTGCGTCACTGTCATCCTACACAGTCGTACCAATTTTGTTGGCATTTCTAGGTATTCCAGGGCAGACCACAAACTCTCTCGATTGATCGAGTCGTAGGCCTGGCGGAAATCTAGGAACACCTGATGTACGGAGATGGATGTCTCATAATATTTAGATAGAATCATCCGCAGCGAAAAGACCTGATCAGTGACTGATCGATTCGGACGAAATCCTCCCTGATAGTCACCAACCAAGCCCTCCGCCAGAGGAGTGATTCTATCCAATATAATGTATGACAGTAACTTGTATGATGTGCAAAGGAGAGCTATACCGCGATAATTCTCACACTTCAAGCGGTCTCCCTTCTTGAAGATGGGGCATATCGCGGCCACTTTCCATTCGTCAGGCATAACTTCGGTTCGCCATACTAATCGAATAAGGTCGAAAAGACAGTTCCACAAAGTATCCCGAATATCAAGAGCTCCGAATTAATGCAGTCCACTCCAGGTGAGCGGTTTCGTTTCAATCGCTGCATGGCCTTAGTGAATTCCTCATGGGATGGATCCTCAGTGCAAATCTCCGCAGTCTGTCTTAGAGGTGGCTCAACAACAGTCTGTGACGCATGATGAACATCAAGCAGCTCTGTAAAGTGTCCACTCCATGCGTCAAGTACTGCGTCGATGTTGACACAGACGTTTCCATCCCGGTCCCGAATGGCGGTTGACGAAGGCCTGAAAGTATGGTGCAATCCAGTAATTCGTTTAAAGAAATTACGTGAACTGCGCTCATTGCTGAGTTGTTGTACTTTCAGAACCTCGGCCTTCCACCATTCTCGCTTCTTCCGTCTACAAATCCGCTTAGCTGCCCTTCTCGCCAGAGCAGCCTTGTTTTTCCTCGCGATTGTGAGACGTTGTTGCACTTCACTATGGGCTATATTTTGTTGCTCAACTGCAAGATGACACTCGTCATCAAACCAATCATTCTTGGGTCTGACTTTCACTATACCTAAAGTCTGTTGAGCAGCACTGACAACCGAAGTTTTCAGTACCTCCCAGACAGAGTTCACGCAGTCAGACTGGTAATTGGCTCCTTCAATGTTGTCGCTGACAAGATCCTGATATCGTTTCTTGTGATCTTCATTTACCAGACTTTCACACTCGAAACGTACCATGCGGTTCGCTGTGTTCCCAGACTTGTACGAAAACTTCCATCGTAGCTTTGCAGCGACCGAATGATGATCGCAACCTACGTATTTGGTTGCTGACCGATAAGTTCTCACATCCTGCACAACCTGAGCCCGTCCTTTAGAAACTAACACATGGTCAATTTGGCTGCGGGAAGTTCCACGAGGATGTGTCCATGTCTCTAGATGTATGTTTTTGTGAGGGAAGAATGTGCTTGCTACTCTCAGATCATGAGCAATTGCAAAGTACATCATTCTGTCACCATTATCGGTTGCAGTTTCGTGTCGGGAGTACAGACCTATGTTTTCACATAAGTCGGTCTGATTTCTGCCAACTCTAGCATTAAAGTCCCCAATTACCATTCTAACGTCGTGTTCGGGTATAGATCCCATCAGATCGTCCAATTCATTGTAAAATGAGTCTTTATCTTGGGGCTGGCTGACTTCTGTGGGCGCATGTACACAAATTATCGACAGGTTGTTGACTGCTTGGAAATCCAAAACAGCCTTCTTTACCTGCGGCCCAAGAAGAAATCCAGCTCCAAGATTTCCGAGATCATCTCCACTGTAGAGCAACGTATAGCCCTGGGACACATGGTCTCCACTTTTGGGCCAGCGAGTTTCTTGAAGAGCAACGAGTTCCAGCCGATACTCTTTCATGCACGTGATTAGGCCCTCCAACGCTCCTGGTTGTCTAAGTGATTGCACGTTCCACGTGCCGATCCTAAATCTCGTATCCGGGTACTTGACCGGGGGTCCGGTGTTTTTTTGGCGGTATCCATTTTTCTTTTTGTTGATTTTATAAACATTTTTTTTTTTACGGATGCGGGTCGTCAGCCCAGCGATCCAACCGTTTTGCAATGATTGATGGAATTAAGGCTTTGGCAAAGTCCGTTTACACAACATTAACTTGCATGGGATTTTCAATTTTTTTAAAGCATTTCTTTAAAGCAGTTGCAGGTAAATTCATTGAAGTTCGTTAATGTTGATCATTTTGGCATAAAACCATACTGACAATGTGGCGCGTGGAATTAATATTTTGAATGAGTTGTATACAACCAGTTCAAATAGCTTAGGTATATTAGGTATAAGATAGGTATAAGATATTGATGTTATACCTCTATGAAGAATGGGACATCATTTCCAGTTTAACAAATTGGTGTCACTTTGGTTAATTTCCATTTCTGAGGAAACTCTGCTATAATTTAATGATTGATTAAACAGTAAGCATCATTTATGAAACTAATATAGCTTTGGGATAAAGTCCAAATTGCTTTTTTGAAGTTATGCTAAGTGCTGTGATTTTAGTGATCGTTAATACCATTGATTTCATCACTCTTCAAAATTATTTCAATCGATTTGCGGTTGATGTCATTAATGGGGAATGGCAAGTTTAGAATTCTATCACGACCATAATTATCTCGTAAATTTCACTCAGATTTGTGTCAAAAACGGTCCAATGAAAACGCATTTAGTTTGCCCAGCGCCTCATTTTAAACTCGAAAAGAAAACTATAAGTATAAAGTCTTGAATTATAATCAAACTTGTCGTATTCTAAAAATAATTTAAACACAATAATTTAAAAATTTCTTAACAATGAAAAGCAGAGTAATAGAATAAACCCATTAACAAATTTTATGATCATGTACAACATATGTACATAAATAACTCGAGCAATAGATCCACCTTACACCCTAATAATAATATATGGCTCTGGCTATATGCGAGTTAACTAAACGTCAAAAGAAAAATAATAATAAAGCAGTTGTTGTTCAAATTGAAAAAAAAATTGCCTACAATAATAAAATGTTAAAAAGTTAAAAATACAAAATTCGGGGCCTATAAAAATTTCAATTCACCTGTCCATAAAGAAAAGAAAATACATTTTTACAACATTTTATTATTTTGGACTGATTCACATATTATTATATTATTGTTGTTATCAAGACGACATAACAACATAACCGCGCGCATAAAACAATGAAAAAGATGAACATTTAAATTTTAATTTTTTTGAACAATAGCATAATTTTTTTCTTTTAAATTATCTTATATACTATTTATGGTAATTTTGTATATACATATACATATATATACATAAACGCATTTTTAACGTTATTAATTGAAATAAAGATTTTTATTTGTTCATTTATATATATAAATATTTATCGGTAGGCTTGATCAATCTGATTCGTTCGTACATAATGCTAAGTTCTACAAAGTGCAGTAGTCGTACATAAAATGTCGATTTATTTAAGACAAAAAGAAAATTAATTTAATATTTTATTCTTTATTATTATTAAATAACCGCTAAGCTTTGTTTTTTTTGGTTTTTACTCGTCGTGTAATTTCAAAATAGTCATTCGAACAACCATTCATTTCATTGCACATTTCAATATTGTGAAGTTTACAATTTTTACGTTTGCGGTTGAATACAAACAATAATGGCGTTTTTATTGTTCATATCAAATGAACAATTATTTATTATTTTTATTTTTATGTTTAATGATTTTAGTTTTGTTTAATGAAAAGTCAATTTTTTAAAATATCGATGCCATTGAGATAGTGTATATAGCGTAGAATAAATCATGCGAGGCAAATTGCGTCTTCGCAATATAGAGATGTAAACAATAAATTGCACCGAACATGGCATTCCTTAAAATAAATTGTTTAATTTAATTTCGATAATGATTTTTACAAAATATTTCAGAATCTACAGGAGACAATTACTTTCTGTATATAAAAATGAATTTATATATATAGAGATCATTCAAATGTCATTTAGACAACGTCCATCCATATTATCTCGGTAAAAGCTAAATTTAAACAATAAATATAAAATAAACAAATTATTAATTAATTTAAAATTTAATTTAAAAAAATTTACAAAATTAACTAACAATCATTTATCTTGTTCGTTTCAAAAAACTTCCACAGTCGTGAGCGAGCCAATTTAGCTTTAAGCTAACCATTTCATATATTTTAAATTATTTCACCAGTTTCATCGTCTGCAGAGTCAATTGGGTAAAAGTGTCGGATTAGCTCGGATGTATTTTAAGTTTGATGCTATAGTAAGCCAAACATAAAAAACACCCGAGCTAATCCGACACTTTTACCTAATTGACTCTGGAGACGATGGGACTGGTGAAATAATTAAAAATAATGAAAAATATATAAAATGGTTAGGTTAAAGCTAAATTGGCTCGCTTACGACCGTGGAAGTTTTTAAAAACGTAACAAAATAAAATAAAATAAAAACGTAATAAATAATTTTGTACAGTAGAACCTTGCATTCTAGGGAAAGTTTTGATTTTCTTCCAATCAGCCAGTACATTTTTGAGAATTTTATTTTTTTTTAGTTGCGCGCGCTTTGATTCAATGTGTTTTCTCCATGTGAATCTTCTATCAAGATCAAGACCCAAGTATTTAACATTTGTTTGTTGAGGAATGGTAACATTGTTTAATTTAACCGCTGGACATGTATGCTTATTCAACGTAAATGTTATGTGTGTTGATTTGTTTTCATTCGCTTTGATCCGCCACGTTCTTTTTCAATTTTGAATAAATGATCTTGCAATTCTCTTGATGCAGTTTGAGGATTTTTGTGTGAAAACATGATAGCAGTGTCATCTGCAAATGTTTTTTTGGCAGGTGAGTTTTAATTTTGTATATAACGCCCTCATGCTATACTTTGTATATTATAATAATCAAAAATAATGAAAAATATATCAAATGGTAAAGCTCCCAAACACCCGAGCAAATTTATTTATTTAATTTTTTTTAAATCCGACCCTTTTAATTAATTGAGACGATGGAACTGGTGAAATAATTAAATAAAACAAATTCTTCCACAATCGTGAGCGAGCCAATTTAGCTATAAGCTAACCATTTAATATATTTTAAATTATTTTTAATTATTTCACCAATTCCATCGTCTCCAGAGCCAATTAGGTAAAATTGTCGGATTAGCTCGGGTAATTTAAAATACATCCGAGCTAATTCGACAGTTTTACCTAATTGACTCTGCAGACGATGGAACTGGTAAAATAATTAAAAATAATGAAAAATATAAGAAATGGTTAGAGCTTAAAGCTAAATTGGCTCGCTCACGATTGTGGAAGTTTCTAAAAACGAACAAGATAAATTGGTGTTAATATAGGCCAAACTTAAAAAACACCCGATTTAGTCCGACATCCGAATCATTGAATGGTTCGAACGTTTTTTTACGATTATTTATTGTATCTTTTTTTCGTGATATTGAGATGGTTTGGTGCGAAATTCAATATTATAGTGATTTCGTGGGTTGACAGTTTTATGAAACTGTCGCGACATTAGGACTTATTTTTCTTGGGATGGAATTTGGTTCCATAGGATGATAGTTAATCTTGGGCTGATATTTGATATAAGAGTGTCGCTATAGTTATTTATGGTGTTGCTATTGCGTTTTTGTGGGATGTCTCCTGAGCTATCTATGATCCAGATAATTTTTTACAAATTGAAATTTGTCGAATTTAGAAGAAATATAAACTTTTCTTCTAAACTCGACAAATTTTGTGAAATCAAATTCCAAATTAGTAAAAATAAACAGATAGTATAGACAAATCTGTCAATGACCATCTAATATTCACATAATATAGTACATAGGTACATTTCATGGTCTGCAGAAAGTCGTGCAAATATAATGGCCTGTACAAATAATCTCAAATTTGACATATTCATATTCACTTAGATATTCATATACGATTGTTTTCATTATCTGTGATTGGCTGTCAAACATCCTTGTATATATACAGTCATTTGCTTAGGTCTGCTACAGAATGCACTAATATAATGTCCACTAAGAGTAATCCAGTAAATATAGACCGATCTGTAGGATTACTTCAATTTTTTGTCATCGGCCGTCAAATATCCAAACACACATAAATATTTCCGTTTAGGAATTTTCTATAAAATCGACTAATACTCTGCTGAGGGTTCAGCAAACAAAACGGCCCCTACAAATAATCTCAAAACGTAAAAGCATCTCTACGATTTTCCCAATTTTCTGTCATTGGAAGTCAAATAAGCACATACACTGTTTTTGTTTAGGACTTATTTTTAAAAATTGATTACTCTGCCTATAGGCTCGCTCTAACGTATAATGACTTCTGTAGCGGCCCTGAATAAATACAGAATCCGTCTTAACATAACGAAAATCGTACTATGCGAAATGGACCAATCATAAATTAACATATCATCAGCTAACGAAAATTCAGTACTAGATTGGATCATAAAAATCCTAAATTATATTTTACTTTAAAAATATTTAGTTAGTCTTAAGAAATTACATATTATGCATAAAATCATCTAATTTTCTAAAATGAAATTATGTAAAATTATATAAAAAATTATAATACAAATTATATTTATAATTAAATATAAAGTTTAAAATTAAAATGAAGTGTTTTTAATTAAAATAATATATTAAGAAAAAGCACTTCAACTTCTACAAATAATCTAGTAAATACAGACAAATCAGGTGCCATTTTCAAATTCACTTAGACATTGCTAGGATTGCCTCAATTTTCGACTTTGGCCGTCACATAATTTTTACATATATGCGTCTATTTGTTTAGGAAGTTTCTAGAAAATCGATCGACAAAAAAGATGGCCCCTACAAATAATCTCAAATTTGATGGCATTATCAGATTTAGACATTTCTACGATGGACTCTATTTTTTGTCATTGGCCTTGAAATATCCACATTTTCAATTTTTCGATTAGGAGTTTTTTGGAACAAGGATTACTGGTCTGCTGAAGATTGAGGTAACACAATGGCCACTATACGAGTTATCCAGTAAATAAAACCAAATGTGATGTCATTTTCAAATTTTCTATCGCACGGATCGTCAAATATCCACCTATACTAATCGATATCATCTTAAGCTTCAAAACTTATGGAAATTAATTTTATTAATTGTGATAATTTAATATAGTTGCAGAACGTTGCAATATAAGAAATTGATACATTTTGAATTGTAACGGTCGCCTGTCAACAACCGTTACCACCCTGTCCAATTCAATCTAACCTACAAACACAATTTTGAAGCCAATACCTCCACTTTACTTTGTTGACAAAATATTGTGTAAATAAAACAAATTCATAGTATGTTATTCACCTGTGGAAATACGATAATTCATAGTGTGTTATTCACTCATGGAAATATGCATACCCATTAAAATCGGTAACAATTACAAAATAACTTTACGTTATGAAATTGTTATTGTGATCAATATATTTCTTTTACAACGTTTTTGCAACGTTTGTAAAAATTAATTTTTTTTTAAACACAAGTCAAGTGGTTTTTGATAGAGTGCATTTTTATGCATTTTCTTTTTTTTTTCCTCTCACTCTATCAACCCCCCAAATTGGTATAAATACCAAAAATTTTCTTACTTGTGAGAGAGAGTTGACTTTTGTCTGTAATTAGGCGGAGGCTTAAATTAAAAACTAAAAATAAATAATTGGAAAATAGTAAATTAAAACGAAATATAAGTTTTTTTTTCTTTGGAGGGAAACAAGCAGAATTTCGGTAAGTATAGGATTTACCATTCAACTACTAACTTTAAACGGCCCAATTGGTGACGGGTCTGCCAATGGTCCCTAACAGGACGGAAGAAAGCATAGCATAAGCATCGTCTTCCCTTCTGCTGGCAACACGTTACCAATATAAATACTTACTAACCACTGAGTGGGCAGACGTAGCGTCTACCACTCACACAATCCTGTTTTCTCTTTTATTTTTTTTTACTTTTGTCTTTTCTCCTCCATTACCCATCATGGTAATGGTTTGGCACTAAGCCGCTATTGAACGACAATGGTCGGATCACGTCATGGGCTCCACAAAGTACTTGTGGGTCCGAATTTTTCCCAGAAACCTAGTTCCCTTTGTATGCTTTGGCCATACATACACGCGGTTAATCTAGGTCTTATACGTTGACACCAAAACCCACAACCAATATACCCCTACCGACCCTTCAAAGTTAAGGCTTGTATTAAAAGTTAACTAAAAAACCGTGCCAAGATACTAGATATTCACGTGAGTATAAAGAAAATTTCCGATAATTTGTATATCTATTGAATGTTGTATCATGGCAGGACAATTCACAAAGCCTAAAGCAATAGTAAAAGTTTACAAAGAGCGGTTTGCAGATTACGCCCGTGTACTGAAGATTTTGGAGGTTCTTCAAAATGTAAACTGGCTAGGGATTAACTTAATTCCAATAATTTCAATTTTCATGGTTCCCTGAAATAACCAAACTTCTTTGAATTGCAAGGGTCTCCAACTGTACGAAGACTTAATTTAAACTTCAATTTAAGTTTGAAAATACGGTTATCGGTTTGAAAAAAAATAAAAATTCTAACAGTCATTTAATGATCGTGCCCAAATATTGCAACCAATTTTCTATCTCTCCAATTTTCTTGTTTTAAATATTGTAGAAACTGAATTTGGTTTTATGGGAATCTACTTTTAAAAATAAATAAAGTTTTTTTAAAATGGAATATAGTTAAGTTTTCAAAGTATTAAATAAAGTACAGGGAAGCACAAACTGTTCCAAAGAAGGACGGTTTTTCCGAAAACCGGCAGTATGTGTGGTAGCTGTAACTACTGCAACACCAGTGTCTGGTGTTTATTACATTTTTTCATGTTCCGATATACGTTTTTAAATCAATAAATAGCTGGCTGATCGAAATTGGCCGGTTAGATATTTATCCAGCTAACTGGTCACTTACATTGCCAAAATTAATAAATTTCTTACGAAAAACTTAACCATTAATGGAACAATAGTTGGGTGGAAGATTTCAATTTGTATAAGGCTGAAAGTCATTTATTCGTTGCTCTCTTTAACTCTCATCTACAAATATAAAATTAGCTTGACATTAAGTTAACCCTGTATTCGGCTGGAGCGCCTAAATTCTTTATAAATATTAAAATACAGCGGAGCATTTAAGGAGACGTTAAACTAACATTTCCAAAATTTAATCTAACTCTGTTGTTTTATATTTCGGTAGTCTACCAACAGTCGAATTTTGCTTACCAAAAAAAATGCAATAACTGAAACCATTTCAAATAAATTTTCCAATTTTCCAAGTGATATTAATTTTAGACGTTACCATTTGATTGATCTCTCCTACATTTCAAATTTGATTTGCCAATTCTTAATTCCAAATCCAGACCCATCTTAAGACCGAATTAAGAAATTATTCAAATTATTGAAAATAAATACATAAATATTCTGTTACTTTATTTTGTCAAATTTCTAGGTTTTGTATAATAGTTTAATAGTTCCTCGCTGGCAATGTTAAAAAGTTTGCCGCGACAAATTTGTTTCTCGAGCGGTGGCAATTTCCGTATCTGGGTCAATAACAGCTTGCAAAACAGTTCATCTTCATCGTCCGCGGCTAAATTGTGTAAACTTTGTACTTCATGTTTTATGATATCATTAGCTGAGGCTAAGAAATCATTTAATTTGGTTTTTAATTGCTCGAAATCTTCATACATCACTGAGGATGCGGATGATGTAGACAGTGACGATTGATTGATTCGCATCGGTGATGTAGTGTGCGGCTGTTGTGGATGATTTCGTGGATGATATGGTAAGTGACGTGGTGAGGCCACCTCTTCGATCTCCTGGTCTGAAATCTCTTCTTTTATGTAGTATGGCGCAATTTCGGAGTGTTCAACACTTACTTCCATCGATTGGTGTGATTTCTGTAAATACAATTGAAAATGCTATTATTTAATAAATAAAATTTTTAATTCGTATATGCGGAATATGTTTTTAGTACAGCATCTAGAATACTACTGTGATTTGACAGATTTGTTGGAGTATTGTATGCTGGATGATCGTAATCATCTTGAATCGTCAATGGTGATTTACAATCCGGAGTACGAATATCGTTCAACTGCAAAAAACTTAAACTCTCGAAATGAGCCCAATCTGGTGGTGTGTTTATATCGAGTTTAAGATGTTTTTGCCTCAAACTTCTGTAGTAAATTTTCAGGTTTGTCCATTTGCGTGCCACCTCATCTGAAACGGATAATACATATGTATGTGCAAAAATAAAATGGTTATACAATTTTTCGTGCATTATTATACCACCGTTAATATTGACACCCGATTTCAAATTTATTTCAGCCGCTATCCGATTGAAAAAATCACGACGTAACACCCGATTTTTAAATTGGGGATGCTTAGGATTCCAAATATTGGAGAATAATTTCATGCGTTCAATCAAATAGGTTTCTGCATCCTCACTCCACTTCACACTATGTGTACATAAAAATGTAATTACACCAAAATTATAATCAAAAATCTAATAATAAAATAAAAAATTCACAAATAAAAATAAATGACCGCACTACTTACTGTTTCTCCATCGAAATATTTTTTTGCGACAACACCTTTGGACTGTATAGATAAAAAAAAAATTACATATACCATAACATCATAAACAGCCATTATAGCCATAAAATAAAATTTTCACTTTTGAAACATGTAAGAAATTCACCCCACCGCAAAAATATTTACCTACAAGTTAAGTTTCGCGCCATAATATCACATGTACATAACGCAAATCTACGTACAAATTGTTTATAATAACAAATTGATATTTTTTTTTGTTTTTTAAATTAATTATTAATTATTTTGAAATTGAAAATTGTGACACTCCAAAAATTTAGGCAACAACGACAATGACAGTGGTGGAATAAACACACAAGCGTGGAAAAACTTTTTTTTTCCACTCGCAGCTTGAATGAACACAGTACGAAAGAAGAAAATAAAAAAATCAATAAATGTTTTAGTAAATTTTTTGACAGATATTTATGCTGTTTTATGCTCTCTCCCTAAATTCTCATAAATTTTCGGTACGTACACATAGAACATGAACATTTTTTTTATTCGAACTTTTCAATGAAATTCATTGTAAAAAAATTTGACGTTGCGCTCTTCTATAAAATGTTAACGAATAATTTCTCACTATTGTTACGATTACGAGTATTTTTACCCATTTCCTTTACGTATTTCGATTTCTTTTCAAATCATTTGCTATATACATACATACATGTACTGGTGGTACAACGATTTGTTTGTCGGTTTTCGCTTTTTGATATTAGAGGACGCAATTGAATATAAAATTTATGCGATTTGCATTTCTCCGACATTTTCTGTCAAATAAGTAAATACTGTTTTTTTCCGCTAGATGGGACTTGTAAACAACATGCATGTCACATAAAATATTAAAAATAAATTGTGCGTGGGGTGGGACTAATTTAACGTTGGTTTGTTTTATAAATTATCATAATAAAATATAATTTTTTTGTATACTCGTATACATATAAATATTAATCAATAACATACTAAAAAAATATAATTTAAGATTTCATTTGTTTAACAACATCAATAACACCATAAAAGAAAATTAAAATTTTTGGATACCAAATTAGAATTGACCGTGCTAGCCATTCACATAGTAAAACACACGAAAAATTATCTCGCATCAGTATAAGACAATTGTTCATGGGTTTTGCTATGTGATTTATTTCAGGTTGATAAACAAAACATAGCTTGATAACAACGAAATGTTTAAAAAAAAAAAAATTAGGGCGTTGTTTTTATTTTATAAAAAGTAATTTAATTTGTTAATATGTCATATATGTATTAAATGTACAATTGTTCATGGGTTTTGCTATGTGATTTATTTCAGGTTGATAAACAAAACATAGCTTTATAACAACGAAATGTTTAAAAAAAAAAAAAATTAGGGCGTTGTTTTTATTTTATAAAAAGTAATTTAATATGTTAATATGTCATATATGTATTAAATAAATTACATAAATACATCATATCATTGTTTTTCTGGTAATTGGATCATGGCTGAATGGTGGTAATCCAAATCGTTGCAAACCTTTAAAATGAAAAATTATTGGTTGCCTATTATGAAGTAAGAACAACGCCCTAATTTTTATCTGCATTCATTTTTAATTAAATATATAACTTATAATACATAATACAAACAATTTATTTGGAATCAACATTTAAAAAAATTAGGGCGTTGTTTTTGTTTCATAGTATGCAGTGACGTAGGATTTATACTAACAAAATTCTCATTCGCTGTGGTAAATTTAGTTACTTCGGGATAATTCCAAAGTGCGAAATCTAATCAAACATTTCCCTTTTATATTTAGTGCGAACTGTATGGTTGTTCATTGAAGATTATTAAAACACATAAAATATTTGTTTGTTATAAATAAAATTGAGATTTTTATCAAGTTTTAACTATACCTTAAGGTTCTTTTCCAAATATGTACATTAAAGTTCATTCTTCTTGATTTTAGGAATTATCGCCTGCTGTGACACAAGTTGTCTTAAATTATTATTTAAATATTCTTATAAAACATAATTCTATTTTATAATCAACATTTAAAAAAAATTAGGGCGTAGTATTATTTGTTAATAACGTAGAATTTGTACCAAACTAAATTCGTTTGTTTTTTTATAGTGTATTATTATTACGAAATGAAAACAAAACAACGCCCTAAACTTTATTTTGATGTATTTAAAACAAATATTTTTTCAAATATTCTTGTATGACGAATCCATATATTATTTTGGATATATCAGATATTTAGGAATTTTGGATATTTGAGATTTCACATATTGCAAATATGTCAAATTTTTAAAAAATTTAAAAAAAAAAAAAAAAGATGTGTACTACCGGATAATTTTGTAACTATAAATCAGATTTAAATGAATATCCCATTCAATCCCAGAAAAATTATAAATGTTCATCAAGCAATACTATTCTCCTCCCATACCAGGATTTTGAAAATCATCTCAAAAGTTTGTATGATCATTTTTTTCCCTCAAATTTGTAAAGAACGTTTTTGCTGAAATATTATTGTCGTATACGAAGTATTTGGCCAAATAGGTTTAGAAATTCATATGATTATGGCCCCATACATAAAATTAGGATTTTAACTAATAGTTATCGAGAACTGAAATGTTTTTCTTATTTTTTCGACTTTACATGTGTCCCCTTGCTGTGATACATTATTGAACACCATGCCATATGTTGTAATTGGCGCAATTTGGTTCTGGAGAACGTTTAGTGTCGGAAAACGTGTTTTAGGTTTTCCACTTGCTGTGATAAATTGATCGTTGAAGACCAGCCGTATGTTGTAATTGGCGCAATGGGCCCATATGTATATGACCCAACAAATTTAACAACGATTTTAACATTTGCAATTGTTTAGTTGATGTTGTTTACAAAAATTGGTTTTGATTTATGGCGAGTGCTAATTTGTATGCTTTACAAACAATAATTTGTGGGAAATAAAAACAACGATTCCAAATAAGGATTATGCTCTATGTGAAGATTATTAAAAATGGACGGAGATAAAAATTAGGACTTTATTTTGATTTTATAATAGGAGACCTATTGTTTTTAACCTTAATAGATCTTCAGCCTGATTAATATTTTTTTGAGAACTCAGACCTACAATGGAAAAAAAAAATATTTTGTGATGGAAAGGTAAAGTGCGCCACAGAGTAATTCAAAAACCAAATTAAGGGAATATACCTTTATAAAGCTTTACGCATATTTCAGAAGCTCGGTTTAATGTGTAAAATGGGACGAAATTTGATTAATATCCCAGGTACAACTTAATTATAGGATATTGGATAATTCGGTAAGTTTTTGTGCAATAAAATTAAGGTTAGATAAAAAAAAAAAATTAATTCTAAAAAGTTTTATAATTATTTTAATTTAATTGATTCAATTAATCCAACGTACATCTTGTACGAATATAATTTTGAATCAGGTGTTGTTGATCTCTTGACGATTTACGATTTTGACACAAGTTAAAATAAAATCAATATTTTAGTAAATTTATTTTGAAATTTCTGAAATTAAAGATATCTGCGAGTTTAGCTTGAAAATTATCTCAGAAAAATACGATGGCAACACTAACATATGAATATCACATTTTTAATGGCATCTCGAAAAAATATCTCTGTCATGAGGTTTAACTACACATTAACCGGGATTTAGGTACCACGACATTTTTTAATGTCGTTCCGAAAAATTATCTCTTACATGAAATTTACGAATATTATCCCGGAAAAATCTGTCAGTTTTTTATTGTCATCTCGAAAAAATTAAATGAGTTTTTAAAGCCAGACACAACGTATACACAGTCACAATGGATACAATTAGGCAGCGATAACAACATCTCAGACAATGGTGATCAAGAATTTCTAATTCATAAGGATGACGAAAATTTGATAATCAAAGCTGAAGCCATCAGTTAAACCAATGTTCCTTGTAGTGTGAACTACAATCCTCACAAAATTGTACATGAATGGCTAAGACGAATGGAAGCAAAAAAAAGCTGCTGGTACCGATAACGTACCACCACGATCAGTTAAACCTACGTCGAACGCATACAAATGTAAAGGGCATAACCAGCATCAAATTAATCTAATAAACATAAGGCCTAAGACACATGCAGAGTGACAAAAAGAGTATATAGAACGCATAAAACTTGCTACTGTCCCTGCCATAATGTACCACCAACCCATCTTGGGTGACCCATTAATAAGTAAAACAACCAAAAATGTAAAAAAATAATTAAATTTATAGTTTTGTTTAGTCAATTATCAGTGCGATGCTAAAATTTTCGACTAAATTACAAACTTTTCATTCCAAAACATATTATACTACTCACCACCAGTCAGTTACCGAAAAGTTTTCCCACGAGGTAATTTTTCTTTTGAATTATATTTCTAAAGGCAAAGACAACCGCCTTTCATAGTACGTAATTACTTTTCATGCAAATTTTTTAATAATTTTTTATGGCATCAATCTGACTTGGAATGTTTGTCTGACACAGTCCAGTTGACTCGAATTCATCTAATCTCCCACACGTGTTAACTTGCGTTTTTGAGTCACTTCGTCTGGCACGATATACTTTACTATCACGTTGAGTTTCAGCTTTTGGCTTCTCAACAATTTAAGTGGACTGGTCAATAATATTTTTAGCTTTTAATTGTAATTGCCCATCTGATTAACATATTTGTCTTTTAAATACTTAAGCTGTATGAAGATGTTCAGACGAAACTTTTTCTATTCGGTGTTGGTTATTAACTAGTACTGGTGTTACTCTGGCCACGCATTGATGTTATTTACGTTGTTCCAAAAAGCAAGACAAATTTTGGAACTACAGGACAGCGAATTTGACGTAAAACGTAACATCAATATTATAATCCATTTATCCATAATTTATATGGATATTTGACTTTACTGTGCCATAAAATAAGCTAGCATTATAGCTTTAGATGAAAGTGTCAAATCGTAAGTGGTATAGGTTTCTTTTTGGCGAATAATTTAAGCTATATTGCTTACCTTTCAAACGATGTATCGTTTTGTTGAGAAGAAACCGGGGACGACCATGTGAACCCCTATGTTTGGTAACCCCTATGAAACAAACAAATTAGTGAAATTCAAATACAAATTTTCCATCTCACAATAACTATAATTATTTATAGCGAAAAACCACGCCAACCCACTAACATCATTCGAACATGCACGTGCAATGTTAACCGCCGCCGACGCATCTGCTCTCTTTTCGAAATACGACACGTATGGACAACGAAGACTTTCCAAAATTATTATTTGGTGTTTTATTTAATAATAATAATAATAATTAACAGTGTTAAAGGCCATTACTGGCCCCTTACTGAATCAACAATTTGGCTCCAACGGTTTCGATCCTGAGCTTGGTCTTCATACTGTCTAAGACAATCAGAAGAGGCCAAGTCGTTCTCTACATCGTGGAGCCATCGTCGCCTGCAACGACCTCTGCGCCTACCATATGGTGGCTCTCCTTTCAGAGATCGCTGCACAATTTGTTCCGGATCAGCACGCAGAACGTGACCGAGCCAGCGCACTCGCTGAGATCTAACTTCATGTACAATATCGGGGATCTTCATCAGATCTCTGATCTCGAAATTGTACAGAGCTCGGTATGTACCATCTATTTCGCGTTTAGGGCCGTAAATCACACGCATGATTCTTCTCTCAAATGTAAGGAGCCTTCTCTCGTACTCATCCGTCAGCGCCCAACTTTCACATCCAAACATAACAACGGGTCTGATCAACGCTTTGTAAAGCTTCAGCTTCACGGCACTTGATAAGTGTTTAGATTTTAGCAGTGGCCTTAGAGGATACACAGAACGACTGCCAGTTGCCAGCCGCACTTTAATATCCTCACCCACACTGTTATCGTGAGTGATAAGAGAGCCCAAATATTTGAACCTCCTCACTCCCTCAAACGTGTGGTGGCCACTACTAAAATCTGGAGTGCCATTGTCTCTAAAACCAGAGATCAGGTATTTCGTTTTGGACTCATTGATCTGGAGTCCAACTGAAGCTGAAAACTCTACAAGCGGATCAAGTATTTCTTTCACTCCGTTGCTATTCAGTCCAATCACGCATATGTCATCTGCATATGCAAGCACTTGATTGGACTGGCGATATAAGATGTTGCGCTGAGGTGTTTCAGTTTTACGAAAGATGTACTCCAACATGAGATTAAAGAGTATCGGGGACAGAGCATCTCCCTGCCGAACACCCGAGTTAACTGCAAAAATTTTCGATAGCCTGTTCTCAACCTTAACACAGCATTGAGACTGCGTCACTGTCATCCTACACAGTCGTACCAATTTTGTTGGCATTTCTAGGTATTCCAGGGCAGACCACAAACTCTCTCGATTGATCGAGTCGTAGGCCTGCCGGAAATCTAGGAACACCTGATGTACGGAGATGGATGTCTCATAATATTTAGATAGAATCATCCGCAGCGAAAAGACCTGATCAGTGACTGATCGATTCGGACGAAATCCTCCTTGATAGTCACCAACCAAGCCCTCCGCCAGAGGAGTGATTCTATCCAATACAATGTATGACAGTAACTTGTATGATGTGCAAAGGAGAGCTATTGTTTTATTTAATAAGAGATTAAAGGTGTATCATCCAAGACAGAAATAGTATATCAATAGTTATACTAGCACGTGATAGCTAGATTGTGCGAAGGAGGGATAGGTTCTAAGATTTTAAGTCTAATAGATAAATATAATTTAATTTAATTTAGGATAATCGGTGTTATAAAGTTTTAGAATCTTATTAAAACTTAATTTATGATTCAATTATATTTTCAGTGGAGCGGATGTCAGTGTTTGAAATAGAGTGACCATAATTAGAAAAAAGATTTATATTTTTTTTAATTTAATTTTTTATGAATTGGCGCAATTGCATGGATCGGAATAACACCAATTGAAGTTTGCATAACCTTTGTCTAAAAACATTTTAAACAGAATTAATTTTAAAATAGCTCAGGAATATAAATACGATATAGATTACCACACGGAGAGAAATAGAAGAATACATCATTCTTACGAGGAATCAATTATTCCAAAATTAAGTTCACAATTTAACCCAACTTAACCAAAGAATAAGAACACATATTTAGGAATAATATATTCTTAATAAAAAATGTTAATATTATTCTTATATAGGTATAAAATTTTATTATAAAAATTTAAAAATTAATTTTTTTTTATTTTTATTCTTAAAAAAGAATAAATTAATCATATTTTTTTGATAAATTTATTCTTAAATTGGCTTATTATTAATTTTCATAGGAATGAATTGATCATTATAAGGATTAGTTAAATTTAAAGATGCGAATAAACCATTCAATTACAAGGAATAAATTGATCAATATAAGGAATGTATATAAAATTGGAAAATTTTCTTAAAAATGAAATTAACTGAAACTGAAATAAAACACAATTTTAGGTAGAATAAGTATTTAATTAATTGTTTTTTATTGTTTTAAATTTTACAATATGTAATTTAATTTATTTATATATATCTTATCATAAAACAATTTCTATTTTTAAACCTAAGCATTTCAAATGGTTTTTCAAAACATAGCCTTTTAAAATTTAAACAAACAATATTTAAAGTTTCTTTTTTAATAAAATAAACTTGAAAATGTTTGTCAAAATGGTCTATTAAGTATTCCATCAACATTAAATACATTTCATTTTGATGCTTTAAAATATGTAATATTTTGTATAATTTTTCATTAATATATATGAAAAATAATTTGACTTAAAATTAGTGTTTTTGTAATTAAATATTTTAAATATATTTATAGGTTCATTTTCACTAAATGGAATGTTTATACTTTCTTTAAAATAATCGAAACTACTTATTATTTCTTTTCTTATATTTTTAGAAGAATCAATGTTTGATTCATTATTTAATACTGAGTTCGCAAATTTTAATGAAAAGTTTTTAGCTACAGAATATTCCAAATTAATTCTTGAACAAGACACTTTTGTATATTCTTTAAGAGATTTATTTTTACTTTCATGTCTCATGCACCAAACTGCTTTTAAAGGACCAACTAGCTTTATTATTGAAGGATAATGGGTAACAAAATGATGCTTAGGTCTTAAGTGTTGATCTTTAAAATAATTCAAATACATCGAGTGATGCTCTTTGATTATTTCAAAAAATTTCCCAATCAGTGAAGGAATCTTTTAATATGTAATTTGTCATTTGCCTCAATAAATTTTGATTTTCTACATATTCGCCGACAAGAAGGCAAAAGTGATGCAATAAAGAATAAGTTTCTCTAGCAACAAAAGTGTAAATTCTGATTTTTTAAATGATCTGGTTTAATATTTCCGGAAGGTTTATTTCGAGTTTCAATTTGGCCGTAATTAAAAGTATTTATTCGATTATTTAACAACTCTAGAGAAAAATATTTTTTATTATAAATAAAATAGTTAAGGGCATTAACTAACCCAAATTTTATACAACCTTCAAAAATATCGTGCATAAGATCTGCATAAAAATTATCTGTAACATGAAAATATTCTAGCTTGTTCAGAATGGAATATTCCTTTATTCCAGAATTTTTATAATCGAGATTTTTAATGTCGTACTCATATCTATCGCGAGTTCTGATAAGATTATCATTTTCTATTAGATTTTGATTGAAATCAGCTTTATTTATTTTACATAATCTACAAGGGAAATTATGAGAAAAAGAACCTGCAAAACCTAGAAGAGTATTCAAAGCTGAATTGTCTCCAATAAATAGAGAAACCACAAAATAAACCATAATTGTATCTTGTGAAGTTTGAGTTTCTACTCCGTTTTCTTATGATTTTAAAATTTTTACAAATTCGCTTATTACTTTAGAAGGACGATAATTTTTTAAATAACAACTTTTTAAAAGCATTACAATGAAAATATTTTTTAAGTTATTATTTTCTTCCGGAAGAGTAGGAAAATGATAATAGAAAACAGCTAATGATTGGTTACCGGCGTGACTCCCTAAACTATTTCCCATTTCAATATCATCGTAATAGCAAATTATTGGTAAAACTATTTGATTATTTGTAAAGTTTTTCAATTTTTCTTTCCATTTTAAAGATTGTACACAATTTTCGTATTTATCAATCACACTTGTTAATTTATTGGTATATTCAATAGTGCGTTTTAAAATATCACCTTTTCCAAAAAAGTTACAAATTTGTTGTTTAATAGGCATTAATATACCTTCTATATTCTTTTTAACTAAAATAGGATTGCCCTTTTTAAAAAGGCTACTTGTTAATTTATCTATTTTAAATTTAATTGGCTCTATATAAAGCGATTTTTCTTCTAAAGTTTTAAGAAATAAATATTCGGTTTGGATATTAACAAAAGGCTTACTACAAATTTCAAATACATTTTTTAGGCTTTCCTTATCTGTTTCATTATTAATAATTGGTTTGATTATTTCAAATAAATTAGTAAACAGTTGATTTAATAGCTTATTGGTTATGTTTTTTAAAATTTCTTCAATAATTTTTGTAGTTAAATGAGCATTACTATAAAGATCAGATACAATTAATAATGACTGTTTATGTAAATTTCCTATAAATTTATTAACCAAATTCATATTTATATTATTTTCATTACTTTGTGAGTTTAAAAATGCTGCATTGACAGTACTATCATTGGAAATTATTTTATTATGTTTATAAACAATATTATTTTCTGTTAATTTAGAATTATGAGTATCGTTTTTTTCTGTATTTATCAGAACTACGTTATTTTTATGTATTCTATGATGCTTTTTAAATGATGAAAAAGTACAAAATGAGCTTAAGCAATCATTTTCCAAACATATTAACTTTTGATTATTTTTAAGGAAATGATGAAATTTAAAATGATTAATTAAAAGATCAATATCGACAAAAATATTTTTACACACAAAACATTTAACCATTTTGAAATTAATTTGTATTAAATAAAGCTTTAAAATTAGTAAAGTCTGTCGGAGATTCAATTTTATAAAAAAAATCTTGAATAAAATTTAAAAATGCAGAATTTTCAAATGGGTATGAAATATTTAGCACAAAAAATAATTTAAAAAAAATTTCAAAAGCCATTAAAAAGTTATCAAAATGAAATAAAATTGAATCTGCCGATACCAAAAATTGTGAAGAATTTTCTTCTCCGACTACAATTATTACAGGTTGAAGCGTAATTTTCTTTTTAACACATACACATTTTCTTTTGTTTATTTCTGTTTGTATGTCCGTAATACTATGCACAAAAAGTAAAAAGGAATCCCATCCGTCACTAATGCTGACTTTCCATAAAATCCCATCGACTTTTTTCCTGGCGGTAGGTTTTATTATTGTATTAAACAATTTTATGTACTGCAATCTGCGGTATTCTAAAAATGAAAATAAAAAGTTTCTATGCTTGAAAATTTATAGATACAATTTTAATTGATTAATAAAAATGTTTGGACTTTAGATTAATATTTATTAATTTAAAAACGTTGGAAGTTTTCTAATAAACATAATAAAAATAAATACTAAGCAAACCTAAAAGAAATGTTATTAACCCAACTAAGCCAATAAAAAACAAAATATTATTTTATTTTAAATAAAAAACTTTTATTTTTGATTTTATAGTTTAATTCTTCCTTATTGTGACAATTTATTTTTTGATTTTTTCGGTAAATCGATTTCGACTTGCGTCTTCCTCAGTACCTTGTTAACTATTAAGAATAGTTAACAAGGTACTGAGGAAGACGCAAGTCGAAATCGATTTACCGAAAAAATCAAAAAATTAATTGTCACAATAAGGAAGAATTAAACTATAAAATCAAAAATAAAAGTTTTTTATTTAAAATAAGTTATATAGTGACAAAAGATTACACAAAAACATTAAAATGAACAACATTCATTTAAACTCAAAATATTATTACAATTTTAATTATTTAGTTGAGTGTTTATTAAACTGAGTGCTTAAATTGTAAAATATGAAACTATGTACTTGTATTTGGCGATAATTTTTTTGAAAATTTCCTTCCCAGGTCCATATTTGGTATTTTTAATAAATATATTTTCCAGGTGTGGTTCAATTTTTTCAAAATGAATCAAGAAAATATTACGCTTCCCAGGAAATTTCATTTCGAAATCGATTTCAATCTAAAATTATTATAGATTTAAAATTTTTAATTATATATTTAAAACTTATGAATTTCAAATGTATTGAAAAAATTAAACTTACTAATCTGGCTCCATCAGCATGGCCAAAAAGTGGCCATTTATCCAGTATTTTGCACAGGGAATTCGAGTTTTTTGCAACTTCTGTGGTTCGAGCATCAAAAGTTTTTTTTCCACTTTTCTTCTACTGTGCTCCATGGTGCGGTATGATAATACAGCCAGTCAATATCATCTTTCAATAGTTTGATGTTGGTTTCTGACGATGATTCAATTTCATCCAAATGCGTATCTATATAATAATATTAGTTATAAATCTATGTATATTAAAAATATAGAAAATTATTAAATAATTTTAGCTACCTAATGGGTATGTTTTGATTCTTATCGTATTAGTGAATATACCGCTTTTTTTATAGACTTTGGATAAGGCTCTGTATTTGGTATATAGTTTACCTCGAGTATATGGTTCCTTAACGAAATAATACTTCTAGTAAAATAAAAAAAAAATAAAAAAAAAAAAATTCAATCAAATTAACTATACGAAATACTTTTGATTCGCATTTAAAAGTTTCAGAAATTTGGCCCGCTATTTTATCCAAAATGACTAAGGTCATGGAAGTGTTATGTTCTAAGTGTACTTTTACTATAGATGAAGCTAAAAATTCCCTTTCTTCCGCAGTAAAAGTATTTTTCTTTTCAAAGTTTTCTAAAATTTTTTTCCCAACATTTGATGTTAAAAACACATCCATATTCTATAAATTTAAATTAAAAAAATTATTAATCATTTTTAAGTAAATGTAATAAATCTAGTATTTAATAATGAACTTACAAAGACATAACTTCCGTTAGTATTGTATTGATAGAACTGAAGCTAACGCTAGAACCAATATCCTGACTAATATTAGTATCAACCATTTTGCTCTGACAACAGCATGTACACGAATTTAATGGTGGAAGGTCCTAAAAACGTACAGAATATATAATTTACTATTTATATTAATAATTGTTTTATGCGTATGTATTTACATTATTTATATATTGTTATATCTTTTTCTGTTAAATATTTTAGGTTATTTAACTTAACCCCACTTTCTATTTTAAAAAATAGAAGTTAAAAAATTTATAAATCACATAATTTAATATTTAAAAAAATATTGTTTATAAAATTATTTACCTTTCAATAAAAAAAAATATCCTTCCATTTCTGAATGTGCGAGCAGATTGTAGAATTCCTTATCATCAATTGAAAGTTCTTCGACAGAAATAGCCTCCACTGGTAAGTTTTCTATATTAATTGACCCAGAATCTAATTGAATTTTAAAATAGCAAAGTTTTTATTTAGCATTAAATGAAGAAGATTAAATCAATAGAATAGTATAAATAACTAATGAAAAAAAATTACCAAATGCATTTATGGAAGTATTAGCATCTATACTCATTTTCTAATATGAAAAAATTAATATAATTAAATAAAAAGCACCAAATAATATATCACTTACACCACAATAACAAATTTTTCAAAAACCGAAATAAATTTAAAAATTGTAAAAGTTGTTATTTAAGTGTAAAAGTCATATAAAAATATATAAAATAGAAAAGATTATAGAAGCACTCAGTTGTTTAATTTAAGTTATTTAGAGTTAGTGTTAGTAAATAATATTTACAAAAATCACCAAGGAAAATTGATGTTTTAATTAACTATAATAAATAATAAACAATCAATACTAAAATAGAATTAAAAATAAATACACAATATCACCAAAACTAAAAGCATTTAACAGCAACATAATAAATAAATATATTTATGATTTTTTATATGATTTTTTTTATAATATGATTTGATATGATAAAATATAGTGTTAATTATTATTACTAAATATTACAGGACTATTCCAAACTAAATAATTATATATATATATATGTATATATATATATATATATATATATATATATATATATATATATATATATATATGTATATATATGTATATATATATATATATATATATATATATATATATATATATATATATATATATATATATATATATATATATATTCAAGGAGGAGCTCCTTATGCGCTGTATAATAATTCACATTAGTTTGCACAATATTAACAAATTTTTTTTAAAAATTCACCTAACATAACCTGTAAAACCACGAGGTTTTTGAAAAATTTGCTTTCTATAATATTTACAGCACAACAAACAATTTTGAAACTTACGTGAATATTATTAAATGTTCAATTTATATTCTTCAACACGGTTTAACACAAAATAATATTGTATCACTTCTCACTTATTTTAAGTTAATAATTGTATGATTTTGATATTTTTTTTTTTTTGCTACACTAGTTCACGCAGTGTTCACAATTAAGAAGATAAACGCCGACTAAATAATAAATTATAATTATTGGTTAATTCACTTATACGTTTATTCTTAATCGGAATACTATCTTCCTAAGCTCCGCTTGATATATTCGCAAGAGGAATAATTTTAGAAGAATAATTTTGTTGTTGGTCCATAATAAGAATAATATTTCCTATGCACAGATTAATCTATTCCTGATCGGAATAATTCTTTCGTTGTGCAGAAATAGGAATAATATATCCTTAGTACTGCTAATACATTCATAATAAGAATAATTTTGCATCAGATTTGATTAAATGTGTTATAATATAACGGTAAACTGTATAATATTACTGTACTTAATCACAAATTCTAGGCCAAGATACATTTGAAATATAGCTTCCTTTAGAAAATCTATTTGAGAAGCTTTAAAAAATTTGGTACTATTTGTGCTAATGATTAATATGAGTTAGGGTACAAATGGAAATGTTATAGTACTTTACACATACTTTACACGTACTTTTGCATGTAATTTTCTGAAAATGCGCTTGCTTTAATTATGCGAATGAATTTGGTATTCTGAAGAATGAAGTTGAAACCTAATCACAAAATTAAATTCATGTGCCTAGACACAAGTACATTGAAATTGAAACAAACGCATTTTTATTTTCTACAACAAATAGTGCATGGAAATTTCATAGTGTAAAAGCACTATTAAATGATAATGGTAATGTTAATATATGAATTACTCGTCTTTACCTTTCGTCAAAGTAGTTTCGGAATTTCTAGTCGCAAAACCGAAAGTTCTTATAACAATATTTCTTTTGTTACCTTAATAACTTTGTTTGCCGAACGACATAACTATATAATAACACTTTGCAAAATAACTGTACCAACGCGTGGTTATGCTTTAAGCACGCGGGCAGCATCTTCCGGGTTGGAGGGTTCTCTGACCACCACGCCAGTTGACCACCGTACAATAAAATTAACCTTAACATTATTAATTCCTAAAACAAAAAAAACGAAGGGGCCATCCTCACTGAGTCTCTCACCCGCCAATTTTAAGTCAACTAGCCAGCCATCACCGCACTCTGATGACGAGGAAATTCATTCATATTCCATTAAACTTACCACCCAAAAAAAAAAATTCTTTATCGGTAGAGCTTTTATAAAATTTAGTTAAAGGAAAAAAATTTAAATAAATGCACTAATTTTAAGAGAGAATATATTTTGTACTTATTCGTATCTATAAATTTATCATATGATGTTCTTCTGTCGGTTATTGACCCATTGTAGTTGATAGGGATATTCCATTGAAGCTTTGACGTCACCGATGTACTGCTACGGAATTTCTTCTTCTGGGTTGATTACACGCAGTTTCTGTAAACTTTTTTTTTTTTGGAATTTATAACTGCTGTCGATGCACGTCACGAATTATGTTAAGCTTGCGCTATGAATTTTTTGTTTACGATAATTCAAACACAATTTAAGTGTTAATTTATTTATTAAAAAAAAAAATATTAATTAAGTTTAGATTTCTATTTTTTATTTTGATTTTAATTCACATAAGTTTATCACAATATAAACATGTGTATCTTGTATAACGTTGATGGTTATAAACATTGCAGATTCTTTTATATTTTAGACTTTTGGATAAACCCCAAATTGATATACGAGTATAGACAATGTAGTTGATTGTTTCTTTATTATAATTTTTACATATAATGTTTTAATTATAATTACATATTATAATGTTTTTTATTATAAATTTTTTTTTTTATAACAAAAATTTTATATAACTTTATAAATTTTTTCAGTATAAGCTTCGCACCAAAAAAAAATAATTTCTAGTTTATCCATATCCACATTGGTTTTTTTTTAAATTTTTAATTTTTTTTTTCAACTATACATATTTTTAATATAGCCCGCGACTTTGATAAATTTGAATATCTTAAAAACTACATTTTCTTTATATTTATTAATTTTATTCTCTTAAAGAATAATTAATAATTTAAAATTACAAAACTTCAGAAGGTGTATTTATTCATAAAAGGAATAATATTAAAGAGTAAAGTATCCATTGATCACAATATGGATTAAATTAAACTTAAGCGCAAAACTACAAATTATTCTTAAGTATGGATTAATATCAACAAAAAAATTTCTCTCCGTGCAGACAATTTGAAAAACATAACTTTAGTTTTCTCACTTAGTAGCAAAGAATGACTCTCAAACCTTGATCGACGAATTTTCATGTCGCCATTTATCTAGTTAGTCAGTTCAGGACCACTCGAATCATAGCAATGTAATGTATATAGTATCATCAGCAAAAGCAATAAGTTTACCGTTCAACTAAAACCAAAATGGGATTCAGAACAGAACACTGAAGCATGATGCTTCACGAGCATGCGGTCCAACATAACATAGTTACATTTTGGTGAAGGATGCCTGAGGAACTCTATTTGTATGATGCTCCTCTAAAGTGAAGAGAAAGGAACTTAAATAAAAACAAAGTTATCCATAATATCAAAACGTCCATCAATATCAATGAGGACCACACCAACACACACACTCATTAGCATTAATATGACTTCCATTTAAGAAATCAATTAAACAAATGAAATTTGTTACGAAACGTTTCAATTTGGGATTTCATTGATTTGTCCATGATCTTGTTGGTTGTAAAGAAATGGTCCGATAATTGTCAATATCACTCTTTTTAAACAACGATATATTAAAACCTTGGTTGATTAATCAATTTTAAGGTTCTGGTTCATATATACGGTTTGGAAACTGAGTTGATAAATCAATGAGGGCCTTCACCTTTATTCTTCGCTACTATAGTTAGATTTATTGCGCCACACCTGAACGTTGTGAATATTATAATCGCTGAACATGATATCTACAGCTTTAAGTTAAGAGCCACATGTAGACTATCATTTCATTTTTAACAACATTAAAACCCGCCGCAACAAGTTCATTTACACATTCCATCATTTTCATCAATATCATTAGCAACAGAATTTACTTGTTAATCTCCAGTAAAAACAAATAAAAATGTTAAGTTAATTTTTAACTGACAAAAATTAACCCAAAAGTGATATACACTTTCGTTTAAAGCAGTAAATATACAGCACCAACATATATATATATATATATATATATATATATATATATATATATATATATATATATATATATATATATATATATATATATATATATATAAAAGAAAACCGTATATAAAAGGCAGCCATATGTACCTAACGCACCAAAAAATAAAACACTCTACATTCTACAACCATTTTGATTGATCACATCGTAAAAAAGACGAAACAAAACCTAAATAAAAAAACATCGCAAGCACACACCAAACAAAAAAAAACTAACATAAATTTTCATTTTCTATGGTTTTTTAACATCAGACACACACACACACCAAAATAGTAAAAAGCCCAAAATCAATTTTTCACTTTTTTTTTTGTTTGGTATTTGTGTGTGTGTGTGTGTGTGTTGTGATAAATTTTTATTTTTGCTCCTCACCAGAACAACAACAACAACAAAAAATCATAATAAACAACCAAAACTGACCTAGTCTAGCCAGACAAAATAAATAAATAAGCAACATAAATAATTTCTGTGTAGAGTTTTTCAAAAAGAAACTCTAAAATCCGGAAGCAACAATTTTCAAGTTAAAGTTAAAATATTGTTGTTGTCTCAGACAAATTTATATCCATCCATCTATCCTATATGCGTATATATATGTATGTATATACATGTACACACAACAAAAGCCCCAAAAAACAAGAAGAAAAATGACGTTCTGACGTCACGCAGTGTTAAGAATGATAGGTTTGTGTCATGAATCTTAAAGTCAAAATACATAATAATGATGATGATGATTGTTGTTAACTTGATGATTATGATGACTTGCGTATAATTTCTTCTTAAATTATTGTTGTTTGTTTGGTTTGTTTGTTATTTGTATTATTTGTGTTGTTGTTTCTATAAATCAGATATGAAAAATTGTTCAACGATTTTTTTTTATTTAGTGTACATGAAGAGATGTCAAATTAATAACCGAAACAAAATAATGATAGGTAATGTTAAAAACATATGTTTATGCCCAAATTAAGTTATGATCCTTTTGTTATGTATATTTACTTGTGCCTATACATTATATTTATATATAAGTAAATAAATAACGATCAATATTCGTCTTAAGTTTTAGTGCTTTACACAACGAAACTTGATTACTAATGCGAGATAAATGACGGTGTGTGTCGTGTGTGCGTTGAAAAATTTAAAATCACTGATGAATATATTATAGTTTATTGAACTTTTTCCAAAAACAAAAACCTATAAGAAGGAAATAATCGAGATGTTTTGATGAAATTCAATATTTCGTAATCATTGCGGTTGATCGTTTTAACAACGAGAATTTTCTTTTTTGCATTGTTTTCAATATTTTTATTGCCGGATAATATTTCAGGTGCCAAAACAATATGAACTTGTCAGACTTTATAAGGAAGTAAAATTATGAAATGAACGTATAATAAGAGTATAGAATTACAATTAAACGCCGATTTACTGTATATATGCGATGATTTTTTACGTGGAAGGTATATAACGAAAATGTTAGCTTAATCCTATATACGCATACACGTATATACCTTAGGTCAAATGACGACAGTACAGAGGAATTTTGTACGGCCCAATTATATAATATATATTGATCAATAATGACTTTCACAATTTCATATATAAAATTATTGATGTATAAGGTTATCTCTCGTAATATAAGGGAAATATTTATCCTGTCAATGACCTGTGTGTTTATAATATTTTGGTTGTTACCGTACATATAAAATAAGGTGATTTGAAGAAGAAAGTTTTCAATAACCATGTATATGTATATTATAAATTGCATATAAAATTTCATATGATACGTTAATTTGTTTAATAAGGTGAACATGTAATCAACTGGAAAATTCACTTAAGTGAACAATTTTACCAGTTTGTTTGACATTTCTCCGAGTTGTTTGACCTCGGAATGTAACTGACCTATAAAATATTGAAATTTTTATATTTTAAATTGATGAGTTTGGGATTGGTTTGGGGTCATTAATTCATTGAACCTTCTGAATATATGGTATACTACACTCTAATCACAAATCCTTGGGAAACCTCAATTTTATATTTCTCTACCCTGTGTACACCGCCAAGAGATGGCTTACTAAGCTATTTCAGTAGTTAGACTCAAATAAACACCAAGAGTACACTTTTAATCTCCACTTGACTTTTGGTTTCAAAAACATTTATGGGTTTAGAAATTAAAATTTAATTTTTTCGAGGAGCAGTAATAACAGCGACGAAAACAGCTTTGATCGAATGTTCAATTCGAAAACAATTTGTTTAACTTAAATTAGAACTTGCAACATATTTGTTTGTTTAAAATTAGTTATTATCGTACCACGAAAATTTACCAAAATTTACTCGACATCGACTTCAATTCACTGAAAAGTAATTCACCAAAAAATAACAACGCATCAAAAACAGCTATTCACCGTAATCGACAATCCATTCAAAAAGTACCATTTACCGAAAGTCGCCATCCGACATTTTAAATTAAGAATATGGTTTTACGTTTGAACTCCTTAATGGTTGAACATATTTTCCACTTGTAGTTTAACAAATTTGAACATGTTACTTTCGCTATAGTTTTCCTGTAATCTTATCCAGTCCAATCCACATCGCATTGTTCATGTAAAATATTTTTTTTATAATTTTTAATATCATTCATTTAATTATTATAGTTTTTTCTAAGAACTACATGCTGTTTAAATCACTCAATGTGCATGCAAAATTCACTCGGAAGAAATGAAAGTTAAAAAGTTATAAACCTTAAGACAATGAAGTCTCACCATAAGGATTCCATTTTTACTTTTCTGTACGGATAATAATCTATAAATGTCAAATTTTTAATTAAATTATAATTTTAGAACATTATAAAAAAAAAATAGGACGTTTTTTTATTTTACATTAAGCAATGGCGTAGAAATGAGACACTACTTACAGTACCGCCCTCGTTGGCACAGTAAGTAGTGTCCTTGCTATGTTATTCGACGGCCTCAGTTTCATTCCCGGTGGTGAGCAAAAATCACGGTTGGGTGATTTTAATATGTAAGAGTAAGTTGTTTATCCGGGTATTGCGCAGTGGGCCCGTTAGTAGCATTGAGTGCTGGAATAATCCTCCCAACTTTAATTTTAATTTTTTAATGGCGTAGAACGTCCATTAATCCACAGGTACATCTACAATTTTCAATATTAATCCAGTTCAAATTTAAGTCATTTTATATTTTATACTTTTTCAAGTCATCGGATATTATAAAATATAAACAAAGCCCCAATTTAAATTTTAACCATTTTAATTAAATAAATTTGCATTTGTTTTTATTTACGTAAAACGTGTATTTTTCAACGTTTAGGACAATTTGACATTTTATGTTTATATATTTTACGATTTTCTTAGCTTTAAACGTTTATTGGAGAATATTTTGCCTTGACGCAGAGTGTTAGAGAATGTGAAAAATTCAAAAATTTTAATTCATTTTCGTTTACATTTGTTCTTGTATAATAATTAATTAAATAATTTTAAAAGAATTAAAATTATTAAAACATTTAATAATTTATAATTACATTAAATTCGTTAATAATTCGAATTAATAATTAATTTAGCAGCTAACTTTTTCAAATTTTAATTTTTGAAAATTTATTAATTTTAATTTTATCAATTTATTCTATATTCTAGTATATGTAATTAAATAATCGATTCTGTTATAAATGATACTGTGCATTTTGAGATTAATTATAGAAGCTCTCCATGAATAAGAATTGTTATGTTAAAAAACATCCGACACGCACCGTTTAGAAACAGCTAAAACTGAATTTTTAGAATTAATACAATTTCTGAAATTTTTTAATTTCTTTGAGTTATGAAACAACAATTTCACAATCAAATTTTGTAAAAATAATTTAAAATTTTTTGTTAATAATTTATAAATACCTAGAACTCGCCATATTTATAAAACGTATTATAAATATCTTGAAATTTCTAAATTCTAAACTTTTCATAATGTAATTATAACATACGTTATAATTATAACATTAATTAAATTAAATAATTCCTAGATTTCAATTTAAAATTTATTAGTTATTTATTATTTAAACTTTTGAAAAATTTCATTTTAAAAATTTTTTTCATGCATTCTGAGCATTTTATGAACTTTGTAAAATTAAAAAATTTTTAGAAATACAATTCTAGCGTTTTGTAGATTTTAAATTGGTAAACGTCTTAATTCTTAACATAAGAGGTCAAAAATATAAAAATCCTGTTAAAGTTAAATTTATAACAAGATTGAAAGTTATCTTATTCTAAATTTAACTTTAACATAATTTTTTTTATTTTTGACCTCTTAATATTATGTTAAGAATTAAGAAATTTACAAATTTAACATCTACAAAACGCTAAAAATGTATTTCAAAAAATTTCTAAATTTTACAAAGTTCATAAATATTCAGAATGCATGAAAGAAATTTAAAAAAAGAAATTTTTCAAAAGTATAAATAAATAAAATAAAAATTAATTCCTCGTTAACTCTTAATTTAATTTCGCGAGAAAATAATTTTATTCTTGGCTTCTAAATTCCTAAAACTCACTGTAATTCTTAGAACTTTCTGTTCTAACAATTATAAATATTCGAAAATATTTAAATTTTATTTTTCTGAAAATATTAAATTATATCAAATTAAATTTCAAAAACCATAAAATTGCGTATAATCACACAAAAATTAAAACTTAACTTTAAAATCTACTTAAAACTAAAAATTGGTAGAGTTATTAATATTTGTTAAATTAGATGTTTAAAACTTAAACTATAAAATTCTTAGCGTTACACATTAATTATTAAAATTAATGAAAAATTAAATTTAAAAATGTTGAAGCAAATAAATTAATGCTTATTAATAACACTATTTAAAATACTAAAAAAAACTTTAAATATTTCTTATTAATCTGCCAATTTTAAATTTGTGTAAATATAACATACTTAATGTTGTACAGTACTTTTTTTAAAACATTAAATTTGAGTTCTTAAAATCTTATTATTACAATTAAAAAAGTCGAATTTAAAAAATTAGTAAAATTTCTAAATTATTAAAATTTTATATTGTGCAGCTAAATAAAATATTTAAATTTTTAAGATAGGTTGCTCACAGTACCATTTAAATTTGTAACATTTCATAAATGGTTTAACTCCTATTATTTTTTAATTACAAGAATGTTGTTTCGAACTAAACCAAAATCTGAAAATAAGTAATTAAAACAATTTATTCTAAGAATTCCAATTTGTAATTTGAAATAAAAAATATACAAATTTTAGAATCTAAGGATTAAGATTTAAACTTGGAAAATTAATGAATTCAAAAATTCAGGAACTTTTAAATTTTCTTAAGTATTGAGAATATTTTCATTTTAAAATATTGTAAATTTCGAAATTTAAAAACTGGAAATTTGCAGAACTAAAGGAATTTAAAAAATTTCAGCAAAAAATGTATTAACATAAAAATCTTAAAATGTACAAATATTTAAATTCTACTTCTGTAAAACTAAAATAAATTGCATTCATTTATTTATTCTTGAAAATATGGAAATATTTGAAATGTGAAATTCTGAAATATATTACTAAATATTTTAGTTTCGCAAGAGAAATATTTTATTCTTGGCTTCTAAATTCTTAAAACTCACTGAAATTCTTAGAACTATCTGTTCTACCAATTATACATATTCGAAAATATTTTAATTTAATTTTAATTAAAATGTTAAATTATATCAAATTAAATTCCAAAAACCATAAAATTGCGAATTATCACACAAAAATTAAAACTTAAATTTAAAATCTATTTAAAACTAAAAATTGGCAGAATTATTAATATTTAAAAAAAAATGAATGATTAGAACTTAAACTCTACAGTTCTTAGAGTTATATAATATTTTTTCAACATCTTGTAATTTAACTCACACATTTTTAAAAAATCTTTGACTTAATGCTTTCTCAGGGGTCTTGTCTCTTTGTAAAACTTTTTTTTTTATAATTTTTAGAATCGTTATAGAGCTTTAAAATATCATTCATTTAATTATTAGTTAATTTTTTTCAGAATCTTCTGAACAACATGCGGATTAATTTACTCAATATGCATGCAAAATTCACTCGGAAGGAATGAATGTTGAAAAGTTATAAACCTTTAACTAGATAAACTATAGACAAATGGACAACGAAGTCTCACCATATCTATTCCATTTTTAGTTTTCTGTACGGAATCCTAATAATCTATAAATGTCAAATTTAAAATGTTTTAATATATATATATTTTAAAATATTTTTTTTAAACATTTTAGAAAATTGAGTGTAATCATTTTTAAAATTGTTTATATAAAATACAATAAATAAAATAATAATAATAATAAATAATAATAATAAATAATAAAAATAAATAAAATAAAAACATCTGAAAATGTGGAAAAAATAAAAATTAAAAGTTAATATGATGAAGCGAAGAATTTAATATTTAGAATACCAAAATATTAGAATACCAAAATGTCAGATACTAAAAGTTGGACAATGTTTTAAATTCAAAAATCGAATATCCCTAAATAAATAAAAAAAAAACTAAAATCAAGATTTTAACATTATATTATTAAAAAAAAAAATTGGATTAATTAAATTATTTTCGAAATTCTGAAACGATATTAATTATGTGTAAATGATTAAATTTTTTAACTTAAATTCGTAATTTTTTTAACTTAATTTTTATCAGTTCCATTTAAATTTGTAACATTTAATGGTATGTTTAAAGCCTATTATTTTATAAATAATAAAAATTTAGCTTCAAGTTAAATCAAACTTAAAAAAAAAAAAATTCTATGAAGACTAATTTTTAATTCGGCATAATAAAATTACAAATTTTAGAATGTAAGAATTAGGATTTAAACTTGGAAAATTTAGAACTTCATAAACTCAGGAATATTGCAAAATTTCAAATATTGGGAACATTGCATTTTAAGATATTTTAAAATTAAAATTTTATTAGTTTTAGTTCAAATTTAGTAACATCAGTCATGTATGCCATATGTGCAGTAATGAATTTCAATAAGTTAATTGGCAAAGATGCTTACAATCAGGGATGGGCATTTCGGCGTCATCTATTAATTACTACGTCGACGTGTCGACAACCCGTAGGCAACGTAGACAATGTAGATATCGTAGACAATGTAGACAATTCGTAGAAAACGTCGATAATATAGACGATTGATAGAGTGATTTAGTGAACTAGTTCTAAAGTACGGTGGCCAGACTTTTTTTTAGGTTTGATGTGATTCGGGTGGGACAGTTTTAGAATAGTTTTTAATGGATTTTATTATATTATATTTGCAATTAGATTAGATTAGAAAAATTCTTAATTAAAATAGCATCCCCTAAGCAATGGCATTAGGTACCGTGTCAAGGGCTAAATCCACAACAGGCTATATATTTGCCCTATAATGGTTGCCCAGAGTACCGAGCACATAAAAAGAGATTCCGAGGAAAATTAGCAAACGAAAAACATTGCTTGAAATCGAAGGTGGGGGTAAAAATGCCCCCCATTAAAATTTGAATTTTAGTAGATGTTAAATTATATATTTTGAGTGGATTTTTGAAAGTGAAATTCAAGATAGAATTGTACAATGGAGTTGAGCTAAATAATGCGTGTTGCAGATTTTTTAACGGGTAGATTTCAATTCAAATTTGAGTGCAATCTAAATATTAATTAAAACTCAAACATTGATTAGGACAAAAATTTTTGTTGTATTTGACAGTGATTGAGTAAACTTTGTTGAATTATATATCGATTATTTGAGTCCAATTTAAATTATAAATATTTACTCATATTTTTTGAGTGGATTTGCTTAAGTGACTGAATTTTCACTATTCACTAATAGAATCCTAGTATGGATTCGAGCTAAAATCTTTAATGGTTTTTTAGATGAATTGTATTAGTGAAAATAAAGTAATTTTTCAACAAAATTAGAGTGCATTTTAAATTTTAAATTGATTTAAAAATGAAACACTGAATGAAAAAATTATTTTGTTTTATTTGAGTTTGCGTATAAATTTTGAATTATAATTTAAAGTTTACGAATTTGAGTGAAGTTTTAATTTCAACGTCATGTGAGATTTAAATTAATATTTAATAGAATACGAACAAAAGTTGAGTGCATTTTAAATTATGTTTAATCGTGTTAGTTTTTGAATAGCTTTTGAACTATGTTGAGTGGATTACGGTGACCATATTACTTAATGATAACAATATGGTACGGACGGTGACAGTTTTAAAATAGCATTCAATACATTTTATCTAACTTAAAAAATTAAGTAAGGTTACAAAAGTTTTAAATTATTATATTTCCATAATTAGAAATTTTGAATTTTCATAATTAAATGTAATCTGGATGGCCTGTTTTAACTGGTTCATTCGAGTTCAAACGCTAAAATATCGCAGGTTGTTGACGTTGTCTTAATTGTCGACGTTGTACACAAAACACTGCCAAGTAATCTACGCTATATTTTACGTGTCAACAACCGTGTAAATTACATGTTATAATCTAGCTCGCCCATCGCTACTTACATTAGAATAAATAAAACCGGTTGAGGTGCAGGTACGTTATCAAGGCCCTGAAGCTAGAAATAATTTTGTGTAATTAGAACCATAATCAAAAAAGTAAATGTTAGGTTATAGAAATATTTATTTTATATCCGATTTAAAATAATGTTACATTAAACATATACAAATTGGATCATGCTGAAAAAAATTAGGGCGTTGCTTTTATTTATTTGTATTGAAATTATGTTCTGAAATTGTCATAATAATATGTAGTACATATCCGTAAGGGCAAGGTTTATTTATTATAACTGAATCAATTTTTAAGGTAAAAAATGTTGATTTTCTTATTTTTAAATCCAAGTGTAAGTCCCTTTATTATTTAAATGTTTTTGTTATTTTTAACCATTGCTTATTATGAAATGAAATAGACGCACTAATTTTATGTTCATCGGTTTTTAATATATTTTCATGTATTATTCCTTTATATGACATAATTCTAATTTGTGATTTAAGACAATTAAAAATGCCAAGGATTGCTTTTAAATTGATTCACTTCCAACAACAGTGTAAAAAATTTACTATTTATTTTATTTTAAAAACTAATTGAATTTTACACAATTTTACTACAATACTTATTTTAATTTTAACGAGTTACATTATGCCACTGACTCTTTTTTTTACTGATCGAGAACCAACATAAAAAAATAATAAAAAATAGATGTATACAACAATTACAGTTTTGTATATACCAAAATCATAAAAAAGTAATAGAAGTTATTGCGTTCACATATGGAGTTGGAATAGTGCTTGATGTGAGTTACCATAATTGCTCACTGGATGAAATAAAATTATAATTTTATGTTGCTGCCTGAACAACAATCCTAATGTTAAAATTAAGAATTAAAGCAACTTATTAGCAAAATATTAGTAGTTTTTTTACATTATTTGTTAAATTTGGTAAATTGTAATTTATATTTTTCGTCGTGTTGAAATTGGGCCCTTAGTTCATCAGGATCTCTAAGCAACACTTACTTATACCACACTGTATACTTTACAATTATTTGAATCAAAAACATTTTTAAAATGTAAAATTCGATTTCAGAAACAATCAATGAACCTTCTTCGAAATTCTTCATTTACTTTATATACTATTGGATCCTTTTCATTACGGTTGTCGATCATAAAACCTATATGTGTGTATAGTAAACATACGGCTATTAATTGTTTATCTAACATAAAAATGACAATCGCCTAAAACTTTACAACCACCGTATACACATACAAATAAAGAATCATAACTAATTTGACAACCGCACAAAAAAAAAAAAAACGACAAAACAAAACTGTATGTCACTCATAATCAATAATATCAACAATATCATTCGACTTGTTAAATTATGTAGTTGAGTGTGTTCGCAAACTTTTTTAAAAGGGTGGCCGCAGTATATATGTATACATACTCTTGGCAAAATAAATAATTTAGCCGCACACAAAAACAATAATAAATCGAGATTTAGTTTTCGAGATAGTTTTTGTTTTTTTTTGAATTATCTAACCATCCGCTTATCACTTACCATTTATTTTTTTTTGAGTAATTTTGTTTATTTTATTTTTTGATTCGCCACCAACTTATGTATGTATATCATCCCTTGTTATTTAAATGACGATAAATCTGTTAACTTAAAATAAATAAATAAAAAAATCAACAACAATCGCAATGAATTCCAAACAATTTACGGGTGTAATTTTGATTGACTTATGTGTTATTTGATGTCAAATAACAAACGAACAAAACTGTAAAGAATTTTTAATTCTGTACATATCAAGAGGTAGAGAGATGGCAACAACAACAACAACAACGACATGAAAAACGCAACATATTTTTTATTTTTGTTGCTTTTAATAAAAACTAAATTTTAGATGCTCCTTTCACAGAGATGTTTTTATAAAAAATTATTAAGTTGAGTTGAGGGTTGAAATTAGACATAAATGGAAATACCAAATTCTACATTTCTTTTTTTTTTTTGTAGTTTACCGAACACGAGAATGAAAAGAGCATTTAATGCAGGTTTTCCTTACACTATACACACAGACAAACATATCAAATGTGTTTATGTTTGCCTTCTATACCCATGATGTGAATACTCTATACGAAAATTTCATGGTACCAGATGTTAAGTACACTATTGAATATATTTTTTTTTTTTTTTTTGGTGAATAAGCTTATTATGTGAACATACATATACATACTCCATGTATGAGAGTGAAATTCAATATGTTTTTGATAATGAAAAGATGGGAATACTCGTACATTTACAGCATACTTGGAATTGAAAAGTACTGTAACATTTTTTTTGTATTATATGCAAATGGGACTCTCATACATACATACATGTGTACGTATATACATCGTGTATGAAGAGCTTTTTAATATAAGTGTTTATTAGAGAGGGTTTGGAAAAATATTAAACTTTTCAATTTTCAAGTGACGTTTGTTGGATATCTGATTTATTTATTTATTTTGACAAATTATAACTTTATTGAAGGGAATCTTTGATGTTTTATAAAGAATGATCCTCAAGATTTTCAAGAACACTTTTGTAAATTGTTACTTTGTTTTGAAACAAACAATCATAGCAGCAACCATAGCAAAGTGGTTGTATATAGCGATAGATGATAATTAAAAGTTAAAATGTTATTTATCGCTGTACAGACCCAATAGTTTTTCGTAATTTTTTCGAATTCTATTAAGTTTTTGGTCGCAAATCAACGAAATTTATAACTTTATAAATAATGATGACAACACAAACTTCTTCACTATAATTATATATATATACAGAAGATGAGTATTTAGTGGATTAATTTGATAGCGATCTAGTCGAATGTAATGATATATGACAATTTAGAAAGATAATCCCTCTTAATGAAATTAATTATTAATCAAATTTATTTTATTTATATTGTAATTCAAATCCCCAACAAAATCCAAAGAAATCAGGACGGTTAGTAAAATTGTTCACAATCAATCATCAGCTGTTTTGTCTGAGAAGGAGTTGCAGTTACTGAACACAGCTTTACAATTTGCACCAATAAAAATGAGGAAAAACTAACAATCCGTTGAAAGAAAGATCAGATTATACGGAACGATATGAAATACCACTATTCAAATAAAAACCAACTGATAAAATGTACCTGATTACTAAAGCCCAGAAACAATTTATATTATATCAAAACGGAAAACGGTAATGAAAATAATGATAGCTGCTACCACTCTAAAGGTTTTATTCGCAAAATTTGTTGTATCTCAAAATTGCTCAAAAAATTGCATTTTTCACGCATACACGATCCAACAACTACATAAGAGAAGAGATCTTACCGGTAGGGATAAGACGGCGTGATTGTTAATATCATCGTCAAACCGGTATTTCTGACACCTCCAGCGCAAGAAAGGAATCTTGAAACCACTGCACGCGGTGGCGCGGCACATAGAGTGGACTGATGAGAAACAACTTTACGTGGTAATTCTATAGTTTTACGTTGAAAAACAGCCCATGAATGAGCAACGAGAGAGTTGTAGAGAAATTAACGGACAGTCCATATCCCGGAGTTATTTAAAAGCATGGAAGCTGTGGAAAGGTAAATGATCAAGCTGGCACAACAAGCGTACTGCAAAACTAAAATGAGCGTGCTTAACGATTCACGAATTAACGAGAGCATTGGAATATGAAAGAGCTACTAACTTATCTATGTGTCTATGAACAAATACCACTTATGGAAAAACAAATACATGTAAAGGAATAGGGATAACCGTTCGTAGATGGTACAGGAGGTGCGCAATTCATGTATAAAACTGAACGAGGATGAGAATTTTTCCCTCAGCTCATGAGCTGGATTAGAAAAAGTATGTTTTGCAGGGTGGTAGTTGGTTTAAATGGGAGAATTACCTCACAGTTACTATTTAAATATAACTGATGAATATAGGGCAACCAAAAATCTGCACTAATAAACCGGTTTTAAGCGCTTAAAATATGCTTTAAAAATATTGTTTTATACATTTAAAATATGCCCTAGAAAAATAAAATTATATGTTTATAAAATTATGTTCCTTGATTAAGTTTTACAGTAAGATGAGAAATAAATAAAAATAGTCACATGCTAAAATGTTCCTTTTATTTCAAAATGACGCTTAGAAAAATTAGTCTCAAAAAAATTCCACGCTCGTAAAACTAAAAAAATTACATTTAATTTAAATTTTGGTTACATTAAATGCTTAAAATGTCACTAAGATTTCCATACAAGAAGCTCTGTCTATTACTTAGATCGGAGAACACTCTTGTACATAGAGAATCTTCTCTCGACATCAACTGAACGACAAAATCTCTTCAATGGTACTCTCCTTTGGGCCATTTTGTACTGATGTTCCCATCAAACTCGCTGAAATTTTATGTAATGTTACGAATCCGTGGATTTTTTTGGTTACGGCGCTTAGTTTTTACCTAATAATGGCAGCTACCTCGTTTTGTGTACTATTTATATTATTAACAGCATCAACCAATAATTTAATTTATACATCAAGCGGCAGTCCATGAGTCTCTAGTTAGTTTTGAAATGGTTTTAAAGCCAAGTTCCTCATCGTGTATGGTAACAGGTTGCGGAGGCATTGCAAGCCCGGGCCCTATTTCTTTAAAAGACTCTACTCTAGATGTGGCTTTTAAAAATACTTTTTAACGTTAGAGATTAGGCGATCAACCTTAACGTGATGGCCGCGAATTTGGTCACACACACGATGAAGTCCATGGGCAAGGCAAGTTAAATGAGTTATTTTAGGGTAAAATACTTGTATTGCCTGAGCCGTTTTACCATGTATTGTACAGAATGTACAGAATTCATAGGGAAAGTGTCACCTAACATTTTCACCGATTCATCAAAAAGCCGCGCAATGGTTGAATGATCCGCTCTTTCTAAGTGCGCAGTATTCAACAAAAATTTTTGTTTGGCGATCATTTCGTTTGAATCCAAAATACCAATTATGACATTGGCCACATTTTTGCCGGTTGCGTCGGTGGTTTCATTGATCGATATCCATAAAAATTAATTATTTTTTTCGATAGTCGCTTTATACAGAGTCTTTATACGGGATTCGTACGTAAAGTGATTTCTGACGGCACTTTATATTCAGTGTATTTTTCCAATTAAGATTTAATTTTTGTATTTTGAATTTTATATAGCGGGATATCGCCTTCAAGAAAGCTATTGCATAAGTCTTCAGCGAATTGGTCATGTTTAGGAGTATTTGACAATTCGATATGTTTCGCACTTTCTAAAAGCTGCCTTACGGTAAACATTCTGCCTGTTGACACTGCCTTATTGCATATTTTACAATATAGGATTTTAAAAATAATTGTCCATTCTTTTTAATTTTGCTGTCTGTTATTGACTCACGATTTGTTTCAGTTTGCTTGTCACTGGTTGTTTTAATTTTGGCATGTTCGAAAGTAAATTTAATTTATAGAAAATTAATCTTTATGTTTACTTAAGGAAATACTTTATAATTATACTGAAGTACTTACTAAATTCGTATTCTTTTTATGCAATATGAAGTAGTGATTATTGTGAACGAAATGTAAAATGACAAATGAATTTTTTATTGGTAGTTTCCCGTAAAATGTCTAACACTCTTTAAGCAGTAGATTATAAATTCCCTATAAACAAACTTATTTAGTTAATGCATACATTTATTTACCGCTAAGTAGTGGCGCTGATGTCGGTAAACATTAAAATTTTAATCAATAAAATTGAATTACAATATGTAAAATATTTTAAAATATGCCAATATACGCAGTTTTGGGTGAAATATGCAAAAATATGCAAAAATATGCACTAATCTATAGGGCTTAAAAGGTTTCATTTTTGGTGAAACGGATTCCTATCTTATTTTTTCACATAATATGTATACACAGGAAAAAAACATGCTAATGGATATTTGATGAATGTATCTTGGTCCAGACCTTATAACCTAAATACCAATGAATAGTAACATTGAAGATGGAATTTAAATTTGGTTTTGTCATAGGAAGGAATAAAATAAAGTCTCTGAAATAATCGCAAGAATCCAAAAGGTTCGAACCTAAAAGTATAGTATGAGTATTTTGATGAGACTATTTTCCAATATTGAAACGGAAAACTAAAGTTAAACGACCACATTAGCATGAAATTGCAACCGTATATAGAGGGTGTTACTATACGAAAAATTATTTGACTCGCAGTGGTAGTCTTAGCATACATAAAAGATGCGGATCAGAAACCCATCTGGGCATTAAAAAGATATTGGGTATTTTTTTGGGTCAATGAGATGGAGAAGAATTGTACAGAATATGTGACAAGGACAAGGGTGAAAATGCAGCAATACAACGTTGAATGGCTGTTTGAATGGGTTTCGGTATACTTTATTATATACAGCGCCCCACAGCGTCAATTGGGATAGATATTTTACTATATCTAAATAGGAAATCATCGGATCCGAGGTAAAGTATATCCATACAAATTTTTGATGTTTGTATAAGTGTTAATTTTGTGTTAAAGTTTACAAGTGATCTAACCCTACGTGACATAAAATTTTCCGCATTATTTACACAGAAGTCCACTATAGAAATGTTTAAAAAAAAATATTATAAGCACTAATCTAGGAAAAAACAAATTGGAGACAATTATTAGGAAATACTCGTAGGTGTACATGGGCATAGAAAATGGAAAAACATTTAATAACTAAAACCAATTAGTCGCACCTGACAAAAAGCAAGTACCAAATTTCACTTCGTAAGTAAATTTAGTCAATATTCGAATTCGAAGCTCAATTCGCCACTGAGTTTCAGTCTCCAATGCATGCCGCTGAACTATATGAAAATGCAGTTCTTTTTATTATGAAGAATTTTAGAATATTTGCTTGAATGGCCTTCAGAACATTTTATTTAACATTTTAAAGCTTTTTTTTAAAGCATTATTTGTGGGACCCTTGACCCCGTCGCTTTATATCACTTTGAAAATTGAGTAGAAAAGGCATAAAGATATTTTATTAGACATACGGAAGTGTTGTCCAGCTTTATGTAAAGTCTTTAAATCAGAACAGGTTATCGTCTATATAGGTACAGTAAGCATTTTCATCGCACTTTTGCAGAAAAATATTATGAGAGGCGGCTTAGCATGTGGTCAAATGTAAGGCCAGCGATACAAAACTTCTCTTAGTGTCCGAAACCTGTGATAAATATTTTTTTGTACAAATCTTTGACATTTATTTTTTGAAAATATCTCACACACTCAAATTATTGGAGTTTTTTACTATGATAATTGTTGACAGCCATCGAATAATTTGTAATGCGATATAATAATAAATACAAATACAGTACAAACTCACTTATTGCAACTAATTAATGTTAGACTTTGGTTGCAAAACGCAAAATGTTGCAATTATCGAGTACAAATTTTTGCGATGAAATTTTTGTTTGTACTTTGGCTTTGGAAGATTTCTTTATTGGTTAATTTTTCAGTTTTCTCAAAACCAATACATCCTCCGCTGGATGTTTTCTCAAAACCAATACATCCTCCTTATTTAATCGTTCCCATTCTAGGCAAATGTTTAAGCATTTTACGACCTCATCATGTTTAACACGAGGCATTTCTATTTCTTGAGGTTCGCCAGTTTCCGAGATCATCGTCATCGTTTATATTAATGCGCAAGTTATCTTCGGGAATCCATTCTCTGTCACTTAGCTCATCCGTTGGACAAATTTTTTGTAATAAATCATTTACCTGATTTAAATCGGTAATTTTTCCACTAACGAATAATTCGTAAGGGAATGTCATCATCATAGGAATCGCGTAGTTTTCAAATGACGTCATTACAGGCTTAAAACATTTAGCAATTTTAATTGCACCCTTTGCCACGCATCGAATAAAAAAGTAACCGCATGCCGTAAAGTAATATTTTGCATAGCTGATTCAAAGTTGTTGCCACCGGAATCAATCGAATGCTTCAAAAAATATTTTTTGTAATATACTTTGGTCAAATTTATTACATTTTGATCCATTGGTGGAATCAAAGCCATATTATTTGGTACGGAAGACACAACATACTTATATTCGACCATCTAAACCACTTAAGGTACCCTCTTTTAGATGGCGCAAGGAGCGTTATCAAATCAAACAAAAGAATGGATCTCACTCTTCAATATCACTTTATTTTAAGTATAATCGAACCTAAAACATTAATAATTTTTTAGTTTGGATAGTTTTACAATTTTGCACACATTTATAGTTTTACAATTTTGCACACATTTCATTAAATAATTCCAAGGTCATCCAGGCATTTGGGTTTGCTTTATATTAAACGGAATCGCTTATAAAATTTTTAAATGCACTTGGCTGCTGTGCCTTTCCAAAAACTAAAGGAGTCAATTTATGTCTCCCGGTTGCATTTCTACACGCTAAAACGTAATTCTCTCCTTTGATATTTTCCTACCAGGTGGTAATTTTTCTTGCCAATGAACGAGAGTTTTATTTATTAGCTGATTTATTTGATAATTTTTTACCAACCGTTTTTAGAAGTCTGATTCCATGCCGTTTCTTAAACAAAATAAATCATCCATTACTTTCCTGGAACTGTGCTGCGTGCTCTTGAAATTTATCGTGTGTCGATCGCGTTGTTGAATAAACCACTTGATTTTACACATTTTGGGATACTCACAATGTCTAATAGCTTTTACTGTAGCCAACGATTTTTTTGCAAATTTGCTAATTTAGTTATTGCACTTCTGTGCTGAATACCCGAAATTGTTTTGTTGCACTTATATTCGATTGATAGTGCTGTTGAACTAACACCTTTATTTATTTTTGTTAGAATTTTGCAATTCTCAAATATTAACAATTTTTTATCACTGGTTTCGGGCACAGTCTTAGTATAAGCATGGCATACTTAGATTGTGTCTAGTTTTTGTAATCAATTTTTCATCAGAAAAAACAGAAGCATCAGTGAGAAAAAGCAGCAACTGTGGCGGAAATCACACTGCAAATTATAGAGGGTGTTCAATTTACCTAGAACTGAAAAGAAGAATCAATCCAAGGCAGCGAGCAGAGCAACGAATGCTTAATCTTCATTCTTCCACTGCACCAAAAGTACGACCAGAAGTATCATATCATAACGCACAAAATAACCAACCAAAAGCAACTAAACATTAGTGTGCATCAAGGGGTTTCATATGCAAGTATCCTTAAGGGTACCGCTCCTTAAGTGCAAGCAAGCTAAGAAGGAAACGTCACAGCAGCTATAAGCAGGTTAACTAACATGATGCAAAGCTTCATGGCAATGATGGAGTGTTGATGCAGATAGTCGTTAAAAATCAAAAATGACTGTTCTCAAAATAGCCAAATTGAATGCAAACGGCCTAGCACAACATAAAGCAGAGGTTCAAGCATTCCTCACTGAGCACAAAATTGACATAATGTTAATATCTGAAACACATTTTACCAAAAATAACTATTTCAAAATTAATGGGTACTTTGTTTATGACACAAAGCACCCAGATGGGAAAGCACATGGAGGCACAGCTGTACTGATAAAAACTAGATTAAAACACTATGAATTTATGAAATATGAGAAGGAACATATCCAATCAACGAGCATCTGTCTGCAGGAGTGGTCTGAAAACTGTGTCATATCAGCAGTGTACTGTCCTCCAAAACATGCTATAAAAAAACTGCAGTTCGTGGACTATTTCAGCCAGCCAGGTAATTTCTTGCGGGGGGCGATTTCAACGCCAAAAACACTCAATGGGGTTCCAGATTAACATCGCTGAAAGGCAAACACTGTACAGGAACTAATCCAGGAAAAGCGGAAAATTCGCCGCCGATTGCAAGAAACAAAATTACCGTTGTTGAAATGGAAATTAAATCGAGCTATTAAGACTCTAAGATTTGCATTGCGGGAGGAAGAAAACCAGATCGTCCAGAATTATTTAAATGAACTCTCGGCAACCGAGAGGACAGATTATTCATTATGGAAGGCAACAAAAAAGTTAAAAAGGCCAACAAACTCGAATCACTCGATTAGACTACCAACTGGTTAAATTGGGGGAGAAGCGATGAAGAAAAAGCCAATGCTTTTGCTGCTCATCTAACAACAGTATTTGCACCACACGAAGAAACTAATAACTTCGTGGTACCCGACCAGATGGATGATGTTGGGTTGATGGGTTGTCCTTCAAACCCATAAAATATAATTGGAAGAAAGTTAAGAATACAATTAAAAATTGTATAAGTCCAAAAAAGGCACCAGGGCATGATCTTATTACTGGAAAAATGATAAGGGAATTGCCAAACAAATGCATAAAATTACACTAATGCATAAAACCATACTAACTATATTCCTCAAAAATGGAAGATATCTTTGATCACAATGATACATAAAGCTGGACAAAATGAAAAACTGATTTCATCATCCAATAAGCATGCTGCCTACAATCTAGAAGTTCTTTGAAAAAATGCTATACTAACGTAGTTGAAACCAGTATTAGAAGAACGGCATATTATTCCAGACCATCAATTTGGGTTCCGAAACCAACATGGTACCACAGAATTGTAAATGCAATCAAAAACATCTTTGAGGAAAAGAAATATTGTTCTGCTGCCTTTTTGGATATTGCACAAGCCTTTGATAAAGTTTGGCATGATGCTAATATACAAAATTAAAGAACTTCTACCGAAGAAATTTCACTCAGTTCTGGGAAACTATCTCCTTCAAAGGCAGTACATATGGTTAAACAAAAGAATGCAACTACTTGTTTAAATGATATCAACGCAGGTGTTCCACAAGGCAGCGTTCTAGGTCCAACATTATACCTGCTGTTACCGACAAGGTAGTCATATCAACATTTGCCGATGATACGGCCAACCTGGTGTCACACAGTAATCCCGAAACTGTCTCTAAGGAATTACAGAATCATCTAAACAAAATCGAGAACTGGCTTAAGACATGGCGTATAAAAGTGAACGAAAACAAATCAACTCACGTCACATTCACGCTAAACAAACGCACCTTCCCACCAGTGGAATTAAACGATATAAATATTCCTCAACAAACCAAGGTCAATTACTTAGGCATGCAAAGCGCAAACAAATTAAAATAAAATCTTCCAAAATGTATTGGTTGATGGGAAGAAAATCTCAGCTTGCATTAGCCAATACAGTTTTATTGTACAAAGTGATCTCAGGCGACTGAGAAGAGGAGATTCACTTGGACTGATGAACCTGTAAATATATTAAATGATTAGGGTTTACATATAAATGTAATCTAAATTAATTAAATAGTGAACACTAATAACAAGAATTAATTCTTTGGTTAAGACTTAAAATATTTAATAATTTTAGCTTAAGATTTGAATACTTCTTGTTAGTTTCTTTTGTAGAAAGATTCAAGAATAAAGCCATTGGCAGCATTTAAAAAAAAAAATTCATCAATTTTTGCCATAATAACATAAATATTTTACCAAACTCTTCTATAAGTCTTGAATAATATTTTATCCGCTATTCGATTTCTAATCTAATTAATAATTTATTGGAAGCCATTAAAACTTAACGTATTTCACGATCATTTGTCCATTTTAATATTTGAAAATACTGCTATTCGGATGCAAGGCGCCCATTTGAATTAAGACATTTATCTAATTTTAAATTTTATACTCACGCTTATTTATGTAAATCTCGCATTTAAACCGTTTGTGTTCCCATTACCTGTTCGATATCATTTCGCGAGTTTACAAATTTTGATAAACCGTATATATATACATCGCATTGTTTTGATTTATCAAGATAACGTATAAATATACTTTTACTATATATTGAAAATGTATGATGATTAAACGATTATTATTAATTTATATCAAGTGGTTTAATTAAGTCCTATACATCATGTATACGACACAAAAATAAACTTTTTGAATTATTTCAAATCACTCTGTATCTTTCTATATATTTGTATATGTACATCCATACTATAATAAAAAATAAAATTCTATTGCGATTTCAATATTTTTGCCCCCGTTTGTACATTTTATATCTAAATACTACACATGTATATATATTTATCAAACACCTAAATTAATTAGCAAAATAGAAAAAAATAATTAATTTGAAATCTTTGAGAGAATTAATATAAATTTTAAAATTTATCTGATCGAAATTTTAATATGAGTTTGTATATCTTGATAATATACCAAATTACACAAATACCTGAGTTATTTTTTTCCCCCGTATTTAATCAACAAAATTAAAACGAAAAAAAAGCAACGAAATCAAATCTAAAATTAGATAACAAATTAAATGGTTGTTATTAATATACATATACATACATTTTATTTTGTAAATTATATCAAATTAAACAACAAAAATCAATTATCGATATGTAACTTTTAATTTTGATTACAAAAAAAAAAAAAAAAAAATCCAAAAATTAAATAAATAAACTTAACAGTATAATGACATTTCAGATCAAAGATAATATACACTAACCAATCCAACTAAAATCAAAAACAAAAAACTAAAAAAATTGACTGCCTTCGCTTTCTCGATTCTTGTGTATATATGTATGTATACCAATCCTCGCACGTTATTTTGATCTTTAAATCACAACATGATTGATTTTGGATTGATATTTTTGACATCATAATTTTAATGTAACAACACACACACACACAAACACAAAAAAAACTATTAATTGAAATATAAACATTAATTTATGGGAATTTAATATACGGGTAATTTTCATTCTGCGCACTGTTGGTTGGTATATATATTGTTGTTGCTGCGACGCGTTGATGGAATAACATAAAAGTGTAATCTCAACTTAAAATATTTTATGTGTCTGTGTATACCACTAATTATCTAACAAATAATGTAAAAAGGTTTTTTTTTTTATAAATAATAGATATTATAATTAATTGAAAAGCAAATACTTTTAAGTTAATTGATTTAATATTTAGAAAAAAAAAACAATATTTAATCGGATAAATAGCATTAAAACTGGATTTGGTTACAATTTAATTTTCGGTTTATTGATAAGTAATCGATGTACTTATCTGAAATTTTATATACATTAGACACATATTTCTAATGGCCAGACTATTATGGTAGTGTATTGATAAGCTAATGAGGAATTTCCACAACAGAACCTTAGGTGCCCATTTAGCATGTGGGAGACCATAGGCAATATTTCATGAGAAGGTCTTTAGAATTTGCAAGATACTAATTTTCCTAAAGGGTTTGATTACAAATAAAATTATTTCAAATAAGAAGATGAATTATGAAGAGAATTAAAAATAGATGAAGATAAAAATTAGGACGTTGTTTTTAGTTTATAATGGCCAATAATTTTTATTTTTTTTTATTTTTATAATTTTAAATATTACAACTGATTACATATATCATCTAGTAATTCGTCTATCTTTCTTATGTTCATTTTGCAAAGATACAATCCATTAGTGAGTCTCTAAAAATTTGGCCGCCCTATTGTGGTCCTCCCAATCCAGCGGTTTCTGTCTTTGGAGCCTTCGTACTCCATTTGTGTTACTCAGCATACCACGTAACTCAACATTTTGATGTTGACCAAGCCGTTGTATGTGTTTCTTTGCATGAATTTGTTATCTCTTCGCTGATGTTTTCCATCCGGAGATCCCTATGTAGGTTATCGTTTCTTATGTATACCAAGGAGCGTTCACTATTCCACGTAACACTTTATTTTGAAAAGCTTGTATTATTTTAATATTAGTTTTTTGACAGTTCTGAATGGCTTCCAATTAGCTATAGTACATATTTCGATATTTAATTTTAAGTTCCTTCTTTTTCTTTTTAATGTGCTCTTTCCATTTTAACTTAGCATCGCGAGTCATGCCAAGATACATGCCGCCAAGATTGGTAAAGTTAACATACGTTGATTTTTCTTCATTTAGTTTAATGCGCCATTTTTTGGTCCAGGTAGTTAGTTGGTTCGTAGCCCATTGCAGTTTTCTGGTTGATTCGTCTACTTTATAACCAGTAGCTAAAATGGCAGTATGTAGCTATTGTTGTCCCGCTTGTGTTTGTTAAGTCGCTTGTGTAAAGTAAATACAAGACCCAGCACGCTACCTTGGAGTACCCCTGCAGATACCCTTTTTAGCTCGGAATATTCTTCTTCACATCTAACGCGAAAACATCTGTTATCAATGTAAGATTTCAATATCTGAAAGTATTCTTTTGGCAAATCTCGATGCAGTTTATATTCTAATCCGCAGGATTCCATACTTTATCGAAGACCTGTGCTACATCCAGAAATACTGTTGAGCATAATTCTTATTTTCAAGTGCATCTTCAATAATACTTGTAATCCTGTGAATTTGCTCTATGGTGGAGTGTCTTTCTCTAAATCTGAATTGATGTGGGGGTATTAGCTTTCTCTCAAGTATTATAGGTTTTATCCTTCTGTATAACAGTTTCTCAAAAATGAAAGGTTTGTTCTGTTATTCTCCTTTTGCCGGACTTTACAATGTCATACATGATTAGAATAAAACAGATCAACTTGCAACACAGTAAGTCTGCTTCATTTGAATTGAGGAAGTTGCTTTCAGTAATGCACACAGATATTTGTCTAATCCAGGAACTATATCTTCTTGATAATGCTGTCACTGGATTGAACTTATTTAATGGCAGAATGTTCTGTAACTCTGTTAATAAAACTCGAGCATGCATGTTTATTGGCAATAATATTAATACAGTTCTTATTCCGAGTGTAGCTCGGCCGATGTTACTATGCTCATTAATCTAGTATCCGCTAACTCCCGCACTAAGCTGGTCATCGCCTCAGTTTATTTGCCGTATGACTCTTCTTCACCTCCTCCCTCTGAGGAACTCACTAATCTTGTGATATGGTGTAAGAATAAGCTTACCCCCATAAGCATGCCCATCTGTCGATCTGGGGTAGTACGAACATTAACCACAGGGGTTCTTCTCTGCTTAACTACATATATAAACTCGTCTGAGCTTGAAATTCTCAATACTGGAAGCGAACCAACTTTTTTTTAACTCTGTCGGGTAGGTGCTGATTGACATTAGCCTATGTTGGATGTCCATCATTGATTTAATCTTAGACTGGAGGATGACGGAACGACAATTAACCGATTTAGGTATTTTCTCTCCCGAGCTAGGTTCTTTACTTACACCACCTAGGGTTATTCGGTTGAGTAAGGACATTGAAGACCAAGCATCGCCACTTGCATTGGCAATTACGATAGCCTTCGAAAACTCGTGTCCTCTTATCACTAATCAAAAGATTCGGAACAAACCTTTCTGGAACGCTGACCTTAAAAAATTAAGGAAAACTACTTGGAACCTGAAGAACAAAGCAAAAGAGTCTAAGCGACAGATCGATTGGGATAACTTCTTATTAACTTTAAAGGAATATAAAAGAAGTTTAAGATCCGCTCAAAGAGCCTCGTGAGTGAACTTCTACCGGACGGACAGCTTACTTCTTCTAACAAGAAAATTGGTGAGTTGCTCCTTTCGGTTCATTTTCCTGGTTGTAGGACGTCTGTTGCAAGTCCCGATTGGAATTTGGCTCACAAGCTGATCAATCGTGATGTCTTGCGATGGAGCCTATTTTGCTTTGCATCTTATATAAGGCTGGCGGCCCTGACGGTATTTTCCCTGCTGAACTACAGCAGGGCTTTCCTTTAATTTAAGATGTTTTTATCACCGTTCCAAATTCATGGTGCAGGAGTAGAGTGCTTTTTATCCCGAAGGCTTGTAAGTCCGATTATACGGATCCTAACTGCTTTCGGCCTATTAGTTTATCCTCAACTTTTCTTAAAGCTCTGGAAAGATTTGTCGATAGATTCATTAGAGACCATTTTCTAATCACCTCCCCACTAAGTAACATGCAACATGACACAGAGTCGGTCAGTCCTGTGAAACTGCCCTATATGAACTTGTTTATCCAGAATTGAAAATTCTCTTGTGGGTACTTTCCTGGATATTGCGGGAGCTTTCGATAGCACTTCAATTTTGGTATTGATCGCTATATTATCTTATGGATTGAATCCATGCTTGAATCTCGCACTGGAGGCGGTGCTGTGGCTTTTGGACTTTGACGAGTTACTTGTAAAGCTCTGGCTATATTGCACAGAGTTACGCTGATGATCTTGTTTTGATAGTCTCAGGAAAATATCTCAGTGTCTTATCCGATCTAACTCAGCATGCCGTAACTATGTGTTGAAAGGTGTCTTCAGTCAATCCTTCTAAAACTGATTTAGTTGTCTTTACAAGGAAGAGGAATACTCTTGAAATATCTGTTCCCTTTTCTTTTGAGAGAAAGATAACTAAATGTGACCACTTGAAGCACCTTGGTGTTGTCTTGGATCGTAAACTTTACTTGAAAAATCAGCTGGACTATACAAACTTCAAAAAGCAACTGCAATATTTTGGCAATGTAGGAGAGCTTTTGGGAAATGTTGGGGTTTAAGCCCTAGGGTGCTTTAGTATATTTATAAACCGCTGATCCTACCGCTACTATCGTACGCTTCTAATGCGTGGTGGCCAGTGGTTAACCTGAAGGCTTCTGTAACCAGGCTTAATGGTCTACAAAGTCTTGCTTGCAGAACCATAACTGGGGCTATGTCTCCACTTTTTGCTATGGAATCCATTCTTTCCTTGCCTCAGTTACTCACCTTTATTTTAGGCACAACCTGTTCCGCAGCATATCGAGTGAGGTGCATTGGGGCAAGGAATGTTTTTTTCCAGAAATCGATATGGTTAATGTGGTTCCATGTTTACCAGAAATCGATATGGTTAATGACAGACTACTACCCGAATTCCATTTCTCAAATCTTTTCTCGGCGGCTTACTTATCCTTCGAGAGATTTGTGGAGTTCGCAGAAGTTTCTCAACAAATTAGATAAGTTCATAGTTTTTTATCTGATGGCTCTCGTTCTACCCTTAGTGCAGGTTTTGCAATCTACTGTTCTTGGACGGATATGAGACTTTTCGGTAGTCTTGGAACTGTTATAGCGCTGACTCGTAGTATTATTGAGGCTTTGAATTTTGCTGTTAAAAAGAAAAGTTTCCTCTGTGTACAGATAGTAAAGTTGTACTTAACTCTTTAAAAAATCCCTTTATTGTTAAGGAGGCCAATTTGACGTCACGAAGTATGATTTATTTTTAAAAAATTAACCAGTTAAGAATCATGGTAGCGATTCTTACGGAGCATGGCCATTTTAAAGATCATCTACATCGTATGTGACATGGCTTGGGGGAGATTCCATTCGTCAGCAGTTGTCCTGCTTTCAATTCTATTCGATTTCACGTATACAATTTTAGGCCTTTACATTTAAATCAGTTGTCATCTATGCCTTAGTGTAAACATGTTCCGTTTGCGAAGGCAGTAGTGAGCATTTGCAAATTGGGATAGAATTCTGGGTTTGCACCATGGGCCTATGTGACATTTAGTGATGAATCCTCGTGGGTTCCAGCCAATTTTAATAATAATAATAATACGTCGACGTCATAACATTTTTGGAATTTTATTTGGCGAATATGGGACGCCAAGTCGTTTGGTATATCGACTATAGAGGTCACCATCAAAGGAAGCAATTTAGTATTTTAAAACAATTCTCTGATTTTGCATGCCGGCTTCCTATTTCAAAAAAGAGACCAGTTGGATGGAAACCACTTGCTGATTATTTCTTAAAGTCTGCATGTATATGTATTTGATGAAGTCCTGTTAAGATCTCTGGAGTACGTATTTCCGCCTCACATAAATTAATGAAATTGTTCAAAATACAAAATTACATAACCGGCTTGTCGTAGATGGAGACCCTCCTTATCTGGATGGATACATGAAATTTTAATAATGTTTTAATTATTAACGTGAAATATATGAATTGAGATAAATCTGTATAGTATTTAATACTATAATTATAGTATATTTTAATTCAATCCAATTAATTTTACGTCTTATACAGGTAAATGCCAAAAAAAAAAAATGGATTAAAATTTATAAAAATTTTGAGGTGCGTCAACTTTATGCGCCTTTATATTTGGTAATTTTTAGTAAACTTCTTCGTAAAATTCGAAAACATAATCAAGGTGTTAATCACTCAATGACGTTTTTTTATCAAATTTAATGAAATTTTTAATATAATTTTTATTTTTTATCAAATTCGTACTAAAATTTTCAGGATATTTTTTATTTAACTTTAAAATTTTAAGTCAAGTGCAAATTTGGCAGTTGTTCCTTACAAATTCAAAATTCTAATCGTAAATGGTATATAAACAGAAAATATGCATTCTAAATTTTGTCTTTGTCTTCTAATTTAATTCCATATCCGAAGTGCTGGGAATTTTTAATTTTTTATTTACAACTGATGTTTTGAATTGACATTTTTGTTCCACCGTCGCTTCTATAGTACGTTAAACCTTCGTCCTGAAATTTCTTTACAATCACATTAACTTCATGACGATTATACCTTCAAAAATATATAGTAAAGTTACACGAATTCAAATGCACAGGTGTGATTTTGATTGTTTGAGGAATTCATGAAAGAAAACTATGTACCCTGGTTTTTCTGGATTTCAGCATTCGACGTATTAACAAGAAATTTTTACTCAACTGATTCTGGAGCCATTTTTATTTATGACATTATCGCGATCTCAGAATAATATAATTCTATGTAAGTTAAGAGCTTAGTTTCATTTGGATAACTAATATAAGATTTTTTGCTCTTAATTGCCTCGTTTTTCGATAGTTTCTCAAACTCAACGTGGGTATGATCGACTGCCTGGGTGCTGTAGTGGCAAGACACTTGTAATCTCAGGGGTACAGCATAAAGCAAATACGAGTTGTTATTTTCTGAAGCACAATGTCATCAACTGTGTTGTATCATTAATCGTCAATATAAAAACTTAGTAAAATTTTATAGGTATAATGTTGCCATTACGCTTCATCGGTATTCCACATGGCACAATACACGGTTTTCAAAATTCAATGTTATACTCTCTGGGCACAAAAAATGTCATTGATTCTTGAATTGGAATGTCCAATTCTACAAAGAATATACGAATGCCCAAATTTTTGTTTATTTCTTGTAACTCTCTTATCGCGTTGATTTAACAGCACTATGAACTCCGAAAACTATATTCTGTGCAGCTCTCAAATGCTACAACGATCTGGCATGGGCATAAAATATTAAACATATTTAATTTGGAAATATATTTTGGTGAAAACCAATATTAGTGTCATATAAATGAGTTTATAAAGGATCTGTAAAAAATCTTGCATATGTATTGGCTCACGAAAATCTGATAAATTTAGGTTATATTCTGACGTCTCAAAAAATCTGAACCATGACCTTCCAGCTGCAACCCATAAAGGCATTCATTTTTCAAAAATTATTTGGAACCGTGATTGCATGAAAATAAAGTCCCCTACAGAAACTGTTGAGTAATTACGATGTTTCATTCATTATCTTGCAGCACCAATACGGCACATTCATCATCTTGCAGCACCCATAGTTCGGATCACGTTGCATAATTTCTAATTTCAGTTAAGATCTTGTTATTAGTTGAAACTTGAGTTCGCTTTTCAACTGAATCGAGGATCTTGTAGATCTATATCTGAAATGAGAATAGTTCGTTGGAAAAGCCATCCCAATTTCGACTGTTTTTAGTGTGAGTATTTGCATTTTGTTAGGAATTGCAAAAATTGCTCAAAAATACTATTCACCGAAAAGGAATACTTTCGCTTATCACTTTTCTACTTATGTAAATGATTTCAATGATACTCTGAGATCGCCAGCGATCGTGCATTTACATATTGTTGGTAAAGTTGCTCTAAAATAGTTTACTTGACTATCTGATGTATAGTTACTCTAAAACCCTTTCTATTCAGTGCTTCTATAGTGGGTGTTTGTTGAACATTTTATACATACTTGATTTCGCCTCAAACGATAATTTCACTTTTTTTATAGCTACAAATTGAAACTTGGGATAAATGAAGATCTATATAGTGCTTCATACTAAAAATTTGATAATATCTCTTGCTAAATATTCTTTGTTGGAGCGCTAAATCAGTAAATTAGAAGACAAATTTCTTCATTTGTTTCGCAATGTAGCTTTCATAGTATCTGTCATAGTTTACATTCAAAGTCAACAGACTATGATCAAGAGTCATCTGCCAGAGAAAATAATCCTCCAAACGTATTTGAAATTACATTAAAAAATTAATTAATTTAATTTTTTTCAATTTTTAGCCAGAACCGGAAACCATTGCAGTGGTTAAAGCTGCGACGTTTGGATCGGGAGGTACCGGGTTCGAATCCCAAAAGAGGCCGGATGCAAAAGGGATTTTTCATCTCCCGATAACGATCGGTGATTAAATTGAAAACATGTATGACCCTCTGTTGGAATGTAGAATTCATGGACCGACCCATCTTCCATGTCACCACTGTACAGAGTGACATGGAGCTATGCAATGCGGAGGTAGTATACTGTTTTGATTGAATGCATGTTGTGTGAATGTAAGGTAAAGCTATGGGCCAAAAAATTGTCAAAAATAAATCCTAAACTATTTTTTATTTTTTTCTCGCATTTTCGAAAATATGCCAAAATACGGAATTATTGATATAGGGTATCCGCTTATTCCAATAATCTTAAAATAAAGTGTGATTAACCTAAACATGATATGAACACTATATATATGCGGAAAACAGAAATTCGGGATAGAGAAATACTCAACATAGTTTGTCTGTTTGAAGGCCTCAGTACTAACAGAAATTTTTCTGATCAATTTGAAGAATAATTTCTCAAAATTCTAAAACTATTTCTGCTCAAAATTCCCATAAACTCGTATTATCTTTTATCCAACATTTATTCAAATTTAGTACCGTAAGCAATTAAGAAATGGTATTGCGTATATAGAGTTGTTTAATTTTTATTACCAAATCCAGACCGGGGTCACGTTAATTTTAGTTGTGTCAAAAATTTTGTGTAACCGAACCGAATACTACAAACTGTTATAAATGTTAAGCCAAAACCTAAACTGTCAAAGTGTCTGCATATATTATTACCCAAACTAAAGTATTCCCGCAACATGAACTTAAAACACCAATGGCGCATTATTCAACAGAGGCAAAATCATAAAACTGTAAACTTTACCACACGGCCACTAATAAACAAAGTAAGTATATTACAGCTACTCTTGTGAGATTATATATATAAAACCATACCACACCATCTTAACCACGAGGCTATAATGAACCAGATTTCTTATATTTTTTTTTTTGTTATTTTTTTTCGGCGATATCAAAAAATATAATTAATTCTGTCAAACAAACCAAGACAATAAAGTTTAAAAATATAAAAGAAATTCTTATATGGTTCCTTGGGCTTCCATTCCACGGTATCTCATAACGAAGAACTATATAGAAGAATTAAACAAGTTAAAAAACCTAAATTATATATGTGTGTGTGTATTTTTTTGTTGGTTGGTTATAAGAAATAAAAAATTTTAATTTAAGAGACACGCGGACTCTTGTAATTTAAAATTTTAATTGCTTACAGAATGAAATAAAAAATAAAAAAAGTTTCAAAATAAAGTTTTAACTTAAGACCAAAAATAATTCTTGGAATTTTTTTCTTATTTTTTTACATAACACAAAACAAAAAAATCATAATTTTTTATTCTTATTATATTTCTTAGTGTTCATCTTAAAAAAAAATATTTTTATTAACAATAATAATATTAATAAAAGTAATATTCATAATCATTTAGTTATTTTTTATTTTATATATACTTAGTACCTACTATACATAGGTACATACATACAAATGATGGAGTTTGATGGGTTATGACATTTTGATTTTTTATATTAAAAAAAAAAATTCTTACAAAAATTTAAATAAAATAAAAAAAGATTTTATTGAATTATTTTCTTTCAAAGTTACTGAATAAAAACTAAAAGATAAAAAAAAAGGCTGAAGTAGAAATGGAATGTGCTGATTAAATCTCAAGAGATTCATTTTATGTGTTCAATAGTCGAATAAAGACAAGTCAACAGAAAAAAATATAATAATTTAAAAGTTGAACACAAAAAATAAATTTAATATTCTTAAATCTAATAATGATATACAAATTATGTATCAGATAGATTTATTATGGTGATAGAAGTCATGGGAAAATAGAAACTATTTGAATATTTTTATTTTGAACCGTGTGTGTGTGTGTGTTTGAGAGGAGAATCCATTTTTGCGCTAAGTGATTTTTTGTGGTATCGGCTATATGTCAAGAATATATCTAAAAAAAAAAAGGTTAGGATGTTCCTCTTTTCTAAACTATATATATACACCTTTATGTTTGGACATGGTGGGTAAATAGTTTTGATAGATTCATTTATCTAAAATATCGAAAAATCATCTTATCCAACAAAACTAACAATTTTGAACAGTATATATTAGCCGGTGCACTTATAAATCCTATTATATTCTTTTGATTTGGTTATACCAATTATAAAACAATCAGTTTGGGTCCCATACGCAAAATTATTACTTTTCACACAGTATCTCATAGCAAACATCCCCAACAAATATACTTATGTTCATGTACATGTATTCGCTATTAACGTTCATACCAAAAATTTTCATTTGTCTGTTCTCTATGGAATTCATATATACGAGAACGTATAACGATACCAAACTGCCATTTAACATACATCTTTCTGGTGTTATATATACCAAACTATATATATGTATATAAAAAAAAGCAAACAAACGTAGCATAATTTCACATTTGATTGACAAATCAATTTAACAAACAATATATAAATTATAATTTCATGTAATTCATCAATCTTCAAATATATTATATCAAAATTTATTATTATTTTTCCGGTACCCTATATGTCCTCGTTCCCTACATATATATGTATGTAGTATATATTTTAGATGATGATCCCTTCTTTGAACAAATAAAACAAAAAATACTTATATGCACCAGTGGGAGCAACCCCTTAAAAAATTCATCACATTAACTGTTTGTCCATCAAATCATTCACAATAATTCCCATTTGGTTCGAAGCACTTTGCCTTTTTTGCGTCTAAATTTAATTTTAGATAATATTTTTTTAATCTGTTTTATTAATTTTGTGCGTACCATCGTCATAATTCAGGGTGTTTCAATTGTTATTGGTTCGTCCCTTTATTCGCCACACTAATACGCGCTTTGATTAGACAACCAAATACTTATATAAAACAACTTATGCCTATATATTACACAATAGTTTGAAAAGATTGACATCTCTTGGATTGAAACTATTATTATATTTTAGCAAATACATAATACGGATATATTTGTAATTGCCGGAAATAAGATTAGTGTCGTTTTAACATTTATATGTATAATAATTGTGGGTTACTTATTTGTAATTATGTCTGAATGCATCAATTATTGAGACGCGGTTATTAAAATGCGTAAATTTTGATATTTGTTCTGCGGTTGACTCAGTAATTTTTGCCACAATATTTAAGGTACTTACCTAGGCCAGATTGTTATACTTTTATCAGATATAAATTCTGAACGCACTTATATATACTTAACTGTCATGAGAATCATTCGCTCCGATAGTTCCGGTTGGCGTGAAGTATGGACTTAATTTGTCTTAAGAAAGTACAATAAAATTGGGCGGATTACTCCAGCACTCAATGCCACTAACGGGCCCACGGTGCAATACCCGGACAAACACAAATACTTACACATTAAAAACACCTAACCGTGATAGTAAGAAATGCTACTTACTGTGCTAACTTTGTCTTAATTATGAAAACAAAATGTAGGACACATGACAAACATTAAAGAGATCTAAATAATCATGACTTAATAACAAAGATGTTTACTACTTTACATATATGTATGTTAACAAAAATTTTATTTAAAATAAATCTTCAGTTGCATTTACTTTTTAGATTTGGAAAGGCGCAAAATGTAGTTATTTACCTTGAACGGTAATACATAAAATTGAATATGGAAAAATTTGCCATATTGGCTGATCTGCGGATCTTAGATCTCATCTCTTAGATCTCAAGTTTTCGAATTCCTAGAAAATATTCCAGTTGATCTAAAAAAAATTTACAAATTGTATTTTGTATGCTATACCGTCAAAATTCTTGGTAATTCACAAACACAATGTGAGTTGTATATTCCGGTAATTGAAAGCGAAGGTGTATTTATCAAGCCGATGCCAATGGCACGAAATGCGCAGGTAAATTAGAATGTTGGATGGATGGCTAGGAACTTTATGAACGGTTATTTTTTCAACAAACTTTAAGCTCAGCGAGAATATTTGCTGGTTTTAACTCTTATACGCAAGTATAATTTTCTAAAATGAACACATTGCAGGTATATTCCCACGTGTTCAGCCGATATAGCGCTATCATCCACTTTTTACACATTGTTTGTTGATAAAGCTAATGTGGTTTTGCAGCCTGAAACTGTTGGTGAATTCACATTCCGACGTAAACGTAATACGGTAGATGAAGTAATGAAATTGAATAATCGAAGTAAACGAACTATATAGAAATTAAGAATAAACAATTTAAAATAATTAATCAATTTTATTTATGGACATTCTGCATACACACCAGTAAGGAGACATGTAGCACCTTGGCAGTTTGATAGTTTCTAAATACACAACACGGCAGCGCTTATATAACCAGCTCCTGACAATTTATAATTAGAATTAGTATTCAAATTGTCGAGTATCGCATCGATGTTTGCAAGCCTTTTTCATATTCTATACCCCGGTCACCAGTCGAACTACTTCTAAAAACCGTAGGAATTACGATCATTACTAAAACCTGGGCCTTGTGATTCGCATTAACATATTTTCAAATTTCCGCTTTCTAAAAATCCACTGAGCTATATATTTTATTGCTAGATAGCAAAACGATACTTCTCATCATACTAATTAGTTCAGGGTTTACATTTCAGAAACAGTCTACTCCTGGGATAGATTTGACAACATTCATAAAATTGTCTTTTTTAGAATAAAAATTCCTTTAACAACGACTAACTTATCGCTGTCCTGTACACAATTTTTCAGCAGGCAAAAATGCATAAATTCGAAAAAAAAAATTTGGTATGATTTTAGGATAAACTTCACTCGTATATAACTCTGAAGTAGTTAAAATATTTTAGAATACAAATTATTTAGGCGACATATATTTATACAACTATAGCTTGTGTCGATCATCTTCTCCACTGTATTTATATAATGTTGAATGCTGGTTTATTCGCTATATGCATAATTGCAGTGCTTTCAACTTGTCGTCGAGATTTGGAAGTGGCTACGGAGGTCATATAAAATTTTTTTTGAAAAAGTTGTTCGATTGGGCAAGAATTGTTCTAGAAAACAAGCAATGCGGATTGCAAGAGAAAACATCAAAAATTTGCAATGAAATTCTGCAGGGTATTCATCATAGTATTTAAAGCACATGTCGCTGCCAATAAAACACTTTTGATTACAAACCAAAGACGAGTCAACAATATTGTCTTCCATACAATAAAAAGCTTAGCCTTATTTGAATCAGTTCGCTATCAGTCCAACAATGTTGGAATGAGATGGACGAAAACACATTCAACTTTTAAATTGTCTTTGAATTATGATGAATATTATCAGTTTGCAATATCCCTAAGTGATCTGGATTGGCAAAAGTCTTGCCAGCCTACAATATGCCACATTGTAGGACGAACATGCGACGTTTGGATCGCCCTACACTCTTTTAAATATTTCAGGTCAACTCTACAGGTGCTAAACTCAAGTTATTTCAGGATTGAAGACATGTCAAAAACTATGATAGTTGACCACCAATATGCGAGATTATCTTCAAAAGCACCTCTCTCTGAGAGATTTTTCATACCAGATTTTATGACTTACGATACGATTGGTAAAATTCTAACTTAGTCAGACATTGAGCTCAAAAGGCTGAATCAAGAGTGGCCGACGTATTCTACCTATTCAAAAATTGAAACTATCATCAAGATCAAAGCTAGCATTCAAAATTTTCTTTGTATGGCCACCGCAAGTCTTTCAATCATCGATAACGCAATTAACAATTTACAGAAAACGACAATTCACTGAAACTGGAAAATACAGCAAGGTCGACTAAAACTAATTAATGGAAATGGGATTCTAAACTAATTGGATACAAATCTGGAGCAATTCGCAAACTGGAACGATCCTAGACCTTTCTCTGACCGATTATGACAAATCTCGGATATGTTGGATGGTTGGCGGCGTATTTACATTTACGAAAAATCGTCGTTTTCGCTGAATTTATTTTCTGTTAACTATTGTGGGATGGTGGATCAAATTTCGATATTTAAATCTTATTTAAAATAAATTTCAATTGGGGAATTTCCGTAATAGAATTTAGCTTGGTTTTGACTTTAACGGTAAATCGGAAATTTTAAAATTTTCTTTTTGTAGGACGGATCCAGGGAAAATGTGGGATTATAGCAAATACCAAAAATTAATAGTGTAGCGAATGTTGACATAAAATTATTTGGTATGCCTGATTGTAACAGCATTGTAACAAGACTAACAAACTTCGTTCCATTGTGGTTTTGTTTCACAATTTCCAAGGTTTGAGAGTTTTATGTTAGTCACAGTACTTGTTTCAAACAGAACGAGGAGACTAACGAAAACATTTTGACATTCCCACTGACCATTAAATGTTTTGATGTAGGCTGTGTAATGTCCAACATAGTCTCATACATTTCGTCGCTTCCAGGTGGGTAAAAGTAACCTAGGTGTAGGGCGGGTCACGTTAAATGACCGCAGATGGGCCGGTTTAAGGTGTTACGCGACTCGTGCCAACAAACTACTAGGCAGGGGGCCCATTTGACAAAGCCCATGGGCCAAGGAAAACGTCGGAAGCGAAAGCTCGGTGTAGGACCCTGTGTCGAAAATACAGCGGTTCTCAGGATGAACTGGAAGCGGTCGACACCAAACTGGCCAAACTACAGGCGGAGAAGGAAACTCCTCACAAGGTGTCTAAACATAAGTCGTCCTGCGATATTGTAAAGGAGCGTGTGTTGGTGGTAGCCGTCATTAACTGGAGTCATGAAGAGCATCACCTTGGAAAAATGGAGATTAGTTTATAACGCACTGTACTCAATTTGGGACAATGCATCGAAAGCGCACGTTTCTGTAACGGTGACTCTTTTGTTTCCCTATTTTGTTTCTTTATTGACACAATTTTTAGAGTATAGATGGCAGAATAAGAGAAAATTCATTTCGTCTTAAATTACTGCTATTTTTCTCATTCATCAAACTTACAAATCTGCCTACCTTTAATTTGTTGTTTTCCATGTATACTTTCTTCACCAGATTAATCCCGTTTTCAACATTGGCATTGGACAATCGCCTGTAATAATCTTAGAAAACCGGTGCACCACAATGGTATTTAAGAAAAATATTTGTTTGTCGAGTCCAGATCTGTAATATTTTTATATGTACATTATGTCTCAGTGCACTTCGGAATATTTTCTGAAAAATGAACTGGATGGATACCCTTCCACATCCACGTTGCTTTTTCTCGGTGAATCATTATTAATTAACACATTATATACTCATCGCTTGTGAACTAGCAAATATGGATACCCCAGATCAGTCCACCTCATAACATTTTGGCGAATATGTGTTTGGGAAATTTCAGTCATTTCAGATTGCATATCCATAAATAACTGTCTGTTCTCGAATCGTGTTGACTGTAAATCATCTTAGCACTAGCAATGATTAAACCATTAATGTTAATTACACATAAGCATATTAAAATGTTCGGTTCAAGTCACAAACGTACAATATGTCGGGATTCTTACCCCTGTTGCATGCAGATGAATAATATTGTAGGTTTATATTTTGAAACTAACGCGAGCTGGGACTCTCGTAACATTATAACCTTTAAAGGATTTAAGAAAGAAAATATATTTAAATTCCTGTGGCTCTAGGTAGGCAACTTTTATAATACGTATCTGTTATCTCAATACGTCACTTGATGTGATGAATTGTGTGTTCCCAGTAGAATTTGAATTTTTTTAGCATATCTAACTGGTAATTATGAGGAGATTGGTCATTAGCTGATACTTTAACACTATTATAATAAGACAGATGCATAATATGACTTTGGAATGACTATGTGCAAATTCAATATTAGAAATTATACAAATAATTCAAAATTGGTGAACTTTTAAATACTGTGTCAAAGCTCATCAGAATCGACTCCCCTTAATTACAAAGAAAAGATTTTATCTACAACATATTCGAAAATGTGGACAGGAATCTAGATGTTTCTTGAATATTGGGTTGAACATATTAATTCAAAGTAAAAGGGTTTGACATCTATTTGAGTATTTAAATTGGTAAAAATATCCAAAAATTTCAATTGGGATAAATAATAAAAATGCTGTACAAAATCATTAAGTCAATTAGAAGTGAGTTTCATTCACGACAATGATAGTTCTGCTGCCCATACAAAATTATGACCGAGAATATGACGACATCACAATGATCGGAGGTATAAGCTTACAAAAAAAAATCCAACAGTAAAAGGAAGTTCTTCTAAATTCTATTAAAATAGTAAAGTTCATCGGAATTGAGTCAAAATATTTCAATGTACTCGTACCAAAAAAATCGGTGGTACCAAATTTATAAAACAATTGAAACACCAAAATTTGAAGCTAAACAATCCAATTGGAAAATATAATAACGTGTGATCCAATAAGGGCTTCCGGAAGTTATTTTGAAATAAAACGCATTAAAATAATTTTAAAATCCAAAAATTGTATTTGTGACGTTTGTTCGGTTTATGACATTTAATGTTTCAAAATAATTTCTTTTACATGATGTCCGCGACTTTCGATTCAGGAATCGATTGTGGTTTATTGATATAAACAAGTGACATCAGATACCCCCATAAAAATTAATCTAACGGCGTCAGATCACAAGATCTTGGAGGCCAATTCACGAGTCCCTTGAATGACATGATGTTCTCATTTAAATTTTCTTTCAATAAATCGATGATTTGGCCTGCTATGTGGCACGTTGGACCATTTTGTTGAAACCACAAGTCGGCTACACTAATATCTTGAATTTTTGGCAATAAAAATTCATGATTATTACTTTGTCGTTTGCGCCCTTGACGTTTATACGCTGTCCTTCCGCATTTTTAAAGAAACACGGTCCGATGATACCATCTGCGCCCATAAACCGCACCAAACAGTGTATTTTTCAGGACGCATTGGAAGCTCTTGAATCTTTTCTTGACGTTCATAAGCACAAATACCACAATTTTGTTTGTTGAAGTATCCATTCAGCCAAAAATGAGCTTCATTGCTGAATACAATTTTTCGATAAAAAAAACGGATCAATTTGGGGCGGTTCCAACGCTCATAAACGAAATCCATGACGCAAAGGAAGGTCAACCAGCTTCAATTCTTGAACAAGCCATATCTTCAAAATACGCCACAATATGAGAGACCCAGAACAGCTTGAGAACGGCGACGAATTGATTGATTGCGGTCTTCACGTACGTGATCACGTTTCGGGTGATGAATATCCAATAATGAAAAAGTGGTTCGAAATTTATTGATTGTTTCGCGAATAGTGCGTTTAGTTGGACGATTATGAACAGGATAAAATGGTCGAAGAACACGAAAACAATTTTTCACTGAACACCGATTTTTGAAATAAATTTCCACAATTTGTAAACTTTATTCTCACGTATTTCATGATGAAATGCCAAGGAATACTGAACAGAAATGTCATATGAACATGACAGATGTCACGCATAAATCCCAATGAGAATCCCAATAAGAAAAAGTACCTTTTATTGGACCACTCTTTATAAAACAAAACTTTACACTGTTAAGAGCGACATGTCTTAAAATTGTTTAGAATAATTCGAGTTCGTATATGCGAATACTATACATATACATATGTATAGAGTGCGAAATAAAAGTTTAATCATGCAGATGTTAATCATACTCAAAGGCGCACACACAACAATACGGAATAATCATATATGTTTCAAAATTTGACACGAATATGTTAATCGAAAAACCTCAACAATAAAAGTCAAAAATGTATAATACTATAATTATATCTTGATGAAACTGATAATCCTTTTGAAAATTGTAACGCGCCCAACAAACAAAAGGACCCTAATTTTTTTTTGTATTTTTATAATCATTATAATCAAATTAATAAGTTAATTTTCATGTATCTTCCTTGTCTCATCGAATTCGTGTAAAGGACAATTCATTTAAAATTATTGTTCAGGGATTGTTGATCAATTCTTTTGTATAGTATGTACATATATACAGCACACCATATATACCCAAAAATAAACATATTATGTATACTTTTTTATTTTAATCCTCCACAAAGCATGTACATATATTTGCTCGTATCATTTCATCGTATATATGTGTATCGGCTGCAGAGACAAAAACCATGAAGCAGAAGAAAATAACATTGAAAATTAAATAAAAAAAAAAAAAAAAAATTTACGCGCGTTTGCTGTTTGTTATTATATTCTTATAAATATTAAAAAAGGTTTGGTTTGATTAATGCCGTCATGTCACTGATATGTCACACGCATGTCAAGATTTGACAATTGACATAAAACTTTTTTTTTATTCACATATACATGTTTATATAAAACAAACTGTAAAAATTAATTCTATATACATATACACATATAAAAATAAAAACAGGGAAGCTAATAGTTTTGTATCTACTCCATCCAGCTCGCTCGTCATCATACGTTACGTATGTATATACAGAAATTGTTAACATTGAAATTTTTGTTGATTGTTGGTTGGAAAATTGTTATTTTGTTACAACGATAAATTTATTCATAGGTAAAATGAAATGAAAATTATTTCCTATTGTTCGCAGATCATACGTATGTTGTTTGTTTTATATACATATACATATATACGTATGTGTATGTTCGAATACGAGCACATACCTACTATACATATTTTTCTTCTCTCACTGGAATAAATGTACACATATTACGAGTACATATAATATTTTATATGCAGGGAAAATAAATTTATTATACAATTTTTAGATTTCGTTTTTGCGTTTTCATACAATATATATACATAAATTGTGGATCGTTGAAATATTAAATTTTTTACAAAATACCTACAAAATAAAAAAAAATTAAAATGTTGAGTGAGTAAATTGTCAGTTTTGATAAAGCAGTTATTTGTTGATACATATGTATATACGACGAAATTGATTTTCTTTCAATTCCTCTTTTTCGCATGGTAAATCTTTTACATATTTTAGAAGATCAAGTGTTTGTGCGTGCGGATCAGTCTAATTTTATTATTGATTTGGCATAATAAGCTGTATGCGGGTATCAGTACAGCGTACTTAATTGTCTGGCTCTAATTAATTATGTGTATAGTAGGTGTTGTTATTAGACACAAGGCAATCAATATTGATGTAAAATCCTTCAAAAATTGAAAAAACCTGTGGTAGGATCTAAAAGTACATCGAAAATGTCCAGAAATATATTAAATTTAATATTTTCTCAAATCAATTTAATGAGTTCTGCAATTAAAACTATACCTAACTACTAAAATACTAACTAAAATTTAAATTAACGAAGAATATGTAAACATTTAGGAGAACATATTCTTTGATATAATTAAATGGATCGTTCTACTAGTAATTAACTCATAAAAAACTAAAAATGCTAGTTTTAAAGTTTCATATCGATATTTCATTATGTTAAAATTATGAATTAAATATTATTAATATTTATGAGTTTTATTTAATTATAAAATTTAGATTAAACAATAGCCCAGAATTTGCGAGGTAGACATCGCTGCCACTATCTGTCACTGTTACTTCTACCAATTGTCAATAACCAGGAATTTTTTTAGATTTTTGTCATTGTTCTGGATTTGTCACAACTTGGCCGCGAAACACGTGGTTATGTTTTATTTGATTTTCTCACTTCAACTGAATACTAATCCAGAATTTGCGAGGTGGACAACGATGCCACTATGTTTCACTGTCAGTTAGTTTCACTGTTAATCATTATTTCCTGCTTGTAATTTTTTTAAACCAACTTTGATTTTAATTTAAATTTGTTAAAAAATATGTAAATTTTTTAAAATAATATTTTGCTTTATTACGAGTAATTAACATACACGAAATAAAAAATTGGCTTAAAATCATCAGTTTTTGCTCAGTCATTGAGTTGCATGCTCGAAATAGCGTTGTGTGAGATACGCGGTAGTGTTTATTTATTTTTTATGCTTCTAACAGATTACAGGAGCATACAAATAGGAATAAGCATTTTAAATATCATTACTTCCTGCTTGTAATTTTTCTAAACCAACTTTGATTTTAATTTAAATTTGTTAAAGAATATGTAAATTTTTTAAAATAATAATTTGCTTTATTACGAGTAATTAACATACACGAAATAAAAAATTGGCTTAAAATCATCAGTTTTTCAGCTCATTGAGTTGCATGCTCGAAATAGAGTTATGTGAGATACGCGGTTGTATTTATTTATTTTTATGAACCTAACAGATTACAGGAGCATACAAATAGGAATAAACATTTTAAATATCATTACTGCCTGCTTGTAACTTTTTTAAACCAACTTTGATTTTAAGTTAAATTTGTTAAAAAATATGTAAATTTTTTAAAAATAATAATTTGCTTTATTACGAGTAATTAACATACACGAAATAAAAAATTATCTTAAAATCATCAGTTTTTTGCTCACTCATTGATTTGCATGCTCGAAATAGAGTTATGTGAGATACGCGGTTGTATTTATTTATTTTTTATGCCTCTAACAGATTACAGGAGCATACAAATAGGAACAAGCGTTTTAAATATCATTACTTCCTGATTGTAATTTTTCTAAACAAACATTGAATTTAATTTAATTTGTTAAAAAATATGTAAATTTTTTTAAAATAATATTTTGCTTTATTACGAGTAATTAACACACACGAAATAAAAAAATTGGCTTAAAACCATCAGTTTTTGCACAGTGATTGAGTTGCATGCTCGAAATAGAGTTATGTTAGATTCGCGGTTGTATTTATTTATTTTTGATGCCTCTAACAGATTACAGGAGCATACAAATAGGAATAAGCATTTTAAATATCATTACTGCCTGCTTGTAATTTTCTTAAACCAACTTTGATTTTAATTCAAATTTTGTTAATAAATATGTAAATTTTTTAAAATAATATTTTTCTTTATTATTAGTAATTAACATACACGAAATAAAAAATTGACTTAAAATCATCAGGTTTTGCTCACTCATTGAGTTGCATGCTCGCAATAGAGTTATGTAAGATATGCGGTTGTATTACAGTTACAGGAGCATACAAATAGGAATAAGCATTTTAAATATCATTACTTCCTGCTTGTAAATTTTCTAAACCAATATTTATTTTAATTTAAATTTGTTAAAAACTATTTAAATTTTTTAAAATAATATTTTGCTTTATTACTAGTAATTAACATACACGAAATAAAAAATTGGCTTAAAATCATCAGTTTTTGCTCACTCATTGAGTTGCATGCTCGAAATAGCGTTGTGTGAGATACGCGGTTGTGTTTATTTATTTTTTATGCTTCTAATAGATTACAGGAGCATACAAATAGGAACAAGCATTTTAAATATCATTACTTCCTGCTTGTAATTTTTTTAAACCAACTTTGATTTTAATTTAAATTTGTTAAAAAATATGTAAATTTTTTAAAATAATATTTTGCTTTATTACTAGTAATTAACATACACGAAATAAAAAATTGGCTTAAAATCATCAGTTTTTGCTCACTCATTGAGTTGCATGCTCGAAATAGCGTTGTGTGAGATACGCGGTTGTGTTTATTTATTTTTTATGCTTCTAACAGATTACAGGAGCATACAAATAGGAATAAGCATTTTAAATATCATTACTTCCTGCTTGTAATTTTTCTAAACCAACTTTGATTTTAATTTAAATTTGTTAAAGAATATGTAAAGTTTTTAAAATAATAATTTGCTTTATTACGAGTAATTAACATACACGAAATAAAAAATTGGCTTAAAATCATCAGTTTTTCAGCTCATTGAGTTGCATGCTCGAAATAGAGTTATGTGAGATACGCGGTTGTATTTATTTATTTTTATGAACCTAACAGATTACAGGAGCATACAAATAGGAATAAACATTTTAAATATCATTACTGCCTGCTTGTAACTTTTTTAAACCAACTTTGATTTTAAGTTAAATTTGTTAAAAAATATGTAAATTTTTTAAAAATAATAATTTGCTTTATTACGAGTAATTAACATACACGAAATAAAAAATTGGCTTAAAATCATCTTTTGCTCAATCATTGAGTTGCATGCTCGCAATAGAGTTATGTGAGATACGACGCGGTTGTATTTATTTATTTTTAATGCCTCTAATAAATTACAGAAGCATACAAATAGGAATAAGCATTTTAAATATCATTACTTCCTGCTTGTAATTTTTCTAAATCAACTTTGATTTTAATTTAAATTTGTTAAAAACTATGTAAATTTTTTAAAATTATTTTGCTTTATTACGAGTAATTAACACACACGAAATAAAAAAATTGGCTTAAAACCATCAGTTTTTGCACAGTGATTGAGTTGCATGCTCGAAATAGAGTTATGTTAGATTCGCGGTTGTATTTATTTATTTTTGATGCCTCTAACAGATTACAGGAGCATACAAATAGGAATAAGCATTTTAAATATCATTACTGCCTGCTTGTAATTTTTTTAAACCAACTTTGATTTTAATTCAAATTTTGTTAATAAATATGTAAATTTTTTAAAATAATATTTTTCTTTATTATTAGTAATTAACATACACGAAATAAAAAATTGACTTAAAATCATCAGGTTTTGCTCACTCATTGAGTTGCATGCTCGCAATAGAGTTATGTAAGATATGCGGTTGTATTACAGTTACAGGAGCATACAAATAGGAATAAGCATTTTAAATATCATTACTTCCTGCTTGTAAATTTTCTAAACCAATATTTATTTTAATTTAAATTTGTTAAAAAATATGTAAATTTTTTAAAATAATATTTTGCTTTATTACGAGTAATTTACATACACGAAATAAAAAATTGGCATAAAATCATCAGTTTTTGCTCACTGATTGAGTTGTATTCTCGCAAATTGGCTTAAAATCATCAGTTTTTGCACAGTGATTGAGTTGCATGCTCGAAATAGAGTTATGTGAGATACGTGGTTGTATTTATTTATTTTTTATGCATCTAACAGATTACAGGAGCATACAAATAGGAACAAGCGTTTTAAATATCATTACTTCCCGCTTGTAATTTTTCTAAACAGGCATTGAATTTAATTTAAATTTGTTAAAAAATATGTAAATTTTTTTTAAAATAATATTTTGCTTTATTACGAGTATTAACATACACGAAATAAAAAATTGGCCTAAAATCATCTTTTGCTCAATCATTGAGTTGCATGCTCGCAATAGAGTTATGTGAGATACGACGCGGTTGTATTTATTTATTTTTCATGCCTCTAATAGATTACAGGAGCATACAAATAGGAATAAGCATTTTAAATATCATTACTTCCTGCTTGTAATTTTTCTAAATCAACTTTGATTTTAATTTAAATTTGTTAAAAAATATGTAAATTTTTTAAAATAATATTTTGCTTTATTACTAGTAATTAACATACACGAAATAAAAAATTGGCTTAAAATCATCAGTTTTTCAGCTCATTGAGTTGCATGCTCGAAATAGAGTTATGTGAGATACGCGGTTGTATTTATTTATTTTTATGAACCTAACAGATTACAGGAGCATACAAATAGGAATAAACATTTTAAATATCATTACTGCCTGCTTGTAACTTTTTTAAACCAACTTTGATTTTAAGTTAAATTTGTTAAAAAATATGTAAATTTTTTAAAATAATATTTTGCTTTATTACGAGTAATTTACATACACGAAATAAAAAATTGGCATAAAATCATCAGTTTTTGCTCACTGATTGAGTTGTATTCTCGCAAATTGGCTTAAAATCATCAGTTTTTGCACAGTGATTGAGTTGCATGCTCGAAATAGAGTTATGTGAGATACGTGGTTGTATTTATTTATTTTTTATGCATCTAACAGATTACAGGAGCATACAAATAGGAACAAGCGTTTTAAATATCATTACTTCCCGCTTGTAATTTTTCTAAACAGGCATTGAATTTAATTTAAATTTGTTAAAAAATATGTAAATTTTTTTTAAAATAATATTTTGCTTTATTACGAGTATTAACATACACGAAATAAAAAATTGGCCTAAAATCATCTTTTGCTCAATCATTGAGTTGCATGCTCGCAATAGAGTTATGTGAGATACGACGCGGTTGTATTTATTTATTTTTCATGCCTCTAATAGATTACAGGAGCATACAAATAGGAATAAGCATTTTAAATATCATTACTTCCTGCTTGTAATTTTTCTAAATCAACTTTGATTTTAATTTAAATTTGTTAAAAACTATGTAAATTTTTTAAAATAATATTTTGCTTTATTACGAGTAATTAACATACACGAAATAAAAAATTGTCTTAAAATCATCAGTTTTTTGCTCACTCATTCAGTTGAATGCTCGAAATAGAGTTATGTAAGATACGCGGTTGTATTTATTTATTTTTTATGCATCTAACAGATTACAGGAGCATACAAATAGGAACAAGCGTTTTAAATATCATTACTTCCTGCTTGTAATTTTTCTAAACAGGCATTGAATTTAATTTAAATTTGTTAAAAAATATGTAAATTTTTTTAAAAATAATATTTTGCTTTATTACGAGTATTAACATACACGAAATAAAAAATTGGCTTAAAATCATCTTTTGCTCAATCATTGAGTTGCATGCTCGCAATAGAGTTATGTGAGATACGACGCGGTTGTATTTATTTATTTTTGATGCCTCTAATAAATTACAGGAGCATACAAATAGGAATAAGCATTTTAAATATCATTACTTCCTGCTTGTAATTTTTCTAAATCAACTTTGATTTTAATTTAAATTTGTTAAAAACTATGTAAATTTTTTAAAATAATATTTTGCTTTATTACGAGTAATTAACACACACGAAATAAAAAAATTGGCTTAAAATCATCAGTTTTTGCACAGTGATTGAGTTGCATGCTCGAAATAGAGTTATGTGAGATACGCGGTTGTATTTATTTATTTTTGATGCCTCTAACAGATTACAGGAGCATACAAATAGGAATAAGCATTTTAAATATCATTACTGCCTGCTTGTAATTTTTTTAAACCAACTTTGATTTTAATTTAAAATTGTTAAAAAATATGTAAATTTTTTAAAATAATATTTTGCTTTATTATTAGTAATTAACATACACGAAATAAAAAATTGACTTAAAATCATCAGGTTTTGCTCACTCATTGAGTTGCATGCTCGCAATAGAGTTATGTAAGATACGCGGTTGTATTTATTTATTTTTTATGCATCTAACAGATTACAGGAGCATACAAATAGGAACAAGCGTTTTAAATATCATTACTTCCTGCTTGTAATTTTTCTAAACAGTCATTGAATTTAAATTAAATTTGTTAAAAACTATGTAAATTTTTTAAAATAATATTTTGCTTTATTACGAGTAATTAACATACACGAAATAAAAAATTGGCTTAAAATCATCAGTTTTTGCTCAATCATTGAGTTGAATGCTCGAAATAGAGTTATGTGAGATACGCGGTTTTATTTATTTATTTTTTATGCCTCTAATAGATTACAGGACCATACAAATAGGAACAAGCGTTTTGAATATCATTACTTCCTGCTTGTAATTTTTCTAAACAAACTATATTGATTCTATTCAATATATTTTAAACTAAAGAATAATGTAGTTACGATAATACTTCAAAAAGAAACAATTTTAAATCAATGCAATTTATTTGTAATCACGAATGTTAGTGAATTTGAGTATTTTTTTTAAAATGATCTTCATATTAAATCAAGCAGAAATCTTAAAATTCATTCGAATACTCGATTGAGTTTAATCACCTATGCGCTTAATTAATTTTATGGTGCAATTATTTTATGAGTGTAAAATAAGTTGTGTGTCTCATAATTTTCAAAATAAAAAATTTCCACAGGTTCTTTCAAATTTGTCTGACAATCAACTCTATAAAAATACCTCAAGGGATTTTGTGAACGAGACATACAAACACTGAAAACAGGATAGTAAGACATAACTTCCCAGATAGTATTTAATTAATTGTTTTAATAAAAATTATCTGTTTATAGAAATTTCCTAATCAGTGGATTTAAGGAAATGAAAACACAAGTATAATCTACCTGGAACCGGAACATCCTTCAACATAATCTTTACGGCTATACGAATCCGGGTTCTTCATATAGAAAAATGTAATGGTTCACAATATTGCCCAAAACATATCGTTTTATAAATATTTATTTTTATAAACATTTTCGATATCAATTGGCTTGCATTATCAGTAATTAAGGTTTATAACCAGAAATGGGAAGTGATTGTGTTTTAAGATCCATGATTAAGTTGTTTTGCACTTAACTAACTAAATAATTTTGGCATCATTTCATATGACATCCTATATTACTAAGACGAGTCGTAACAGGTTCATCAAAATAGCTATTATGTATTAGTGGCACATGTAATAGTTACAGTGTTAAAAGGTGGTCTGGTGAGAAGCTGTCTGGGGGAATCAAGTTGGCACTTGTTGCCAGCTCCGTATCTTGCAGCTTCCACAAGTGTGCGTGTTACCTCCCCGTGGTGACCACCGGGCAACTATTACACCATGTGGTGTACTAGGCGAAAACACCGCGCTAAATAACTGGGCCGGGTTAAGGTGTTAATCGTACCGTGCTAATAACCGGCCAGGCTGGGGGCCCAGTCTAAAAACTAGCCCAGTCTCTAATGGTGTATCCGGATACTTGGCGCCCTCTGGATCATGTAGCCTTACCTGTGTATTGCGGATCTCTGCACAGGTGGACCTCCTTTCTCCGCTACTCGTGGGACCTATTATGGAAGATCCAGATAAAAAACAAGAAGAGACAGGTGCTCTTAAAAAACCGGAATCTAGTACTGCGGAGACATCGGCCTTTAGGCCCGGTCTCCAACGTACAATTAGGGGCATAAGACCGAATGAGGCTGCCCCCTCGAAACCAAAAGGCAAAGGCACGAATGCTGGCGCTCCATCAGTGTCAAACTATCAGACCAGGAAGAGAGCCTGGCGCATGATCTCTAAGATCTGTAACATTCCGTTGGAGCAGAGAACGGATAGAGACAAGGATACGCTTGCGTGGGCAAGACGTATCACTGAGCCAAAGCAGGAGGGTTCCGTTGTGATCTCACAGCCGAAAAGGCAGAGATCTGATGATGAACCGCCTACGGAGGTTAAAAAAAAACGGGTTCCGGACAATGTTACCAGGCCCTTCAACGAGTGCTAAAGGATCACCTGATCATGGCAGTCTTTGACAGGGCACAAGAAGATGGGAGCATTACAACCCTTAACTGGAGGAAGGTGGAGAAGGCCTTAGCCGCCATCTTCCTAAAAATCATGAGGGAGAACCCAGGACCTGCTCCGTCCTGCCGAGACGGAGGGTGGCACCGGGGTCACGTAAAACTGACTGCCTGTGCCGATGAGAGGTCTGTGACCCTCTATAAAAAGGCGATCGGCAGCCTGGGGTAGTCTGGCCGGGGGCCAAACTAGCAGTGGTGACTAGGGAAGAAATTCCCCTGCATGCCAAGGGCACGAGCCTGGATTCCTGCGGAGCCGGGTGATCCTAGGGAGATCCTGGAAATGTTGAAAATCAGCAATCCGGATCTGCCAACGGCCACCTGGAAGATTGCCAGGTTAGATGAGGTTAAGGCGGAAACAGATCACAGATCGGCCGTCATAATCATCGACAGAGAATCCGTGGGTGCTTTGGCAAAATCTGGAGGCCTGGTCAGCTATGGATTTGGAGCGATTACGCTCAAAATCTATAAGCGCGATGAGGCTGACAGACCTGGGGCAACTGCAGCAGGTGGGGAAGCCACTAGTGGTGTCCCGCCTATTGCTGGTGACCCAGATGTCCAAAGCATCCCGGAAGACGCTCAAGAGACACTATCCCTGGACTCGGAGATATCGAGATCATTGGGACTACGCTGTGCGCTCCTACCGGACGAATCGACGTCAGAAGATTCTGATTCAACAGTGGTGGAGGTAAGCAATATCTAATGCTTAAGATCCTTCAGATCAACCTCCATCACTCTAAAGCCGCCTCGGCGGCCCTCTTGCTTAAAATGGAATCTGAGTCCATTGATGTTGTTCTGGTTCAGGAACCTTGGGTCAATGGTGACCGGGTGCTGGGCCTCAGAACTTCCAAATATAAAATACTACATGCGAAGAATGAAGGTAAGATACGTTCCTGCATTCTCACTAGAAATAATCTGAATATTTTTATACTACTTAATTACAGCAACGCTGATGTAGTGGTGGCTAGCATCGAGATGGATGGGCAAAATCTCTGGCTAATATCGGCCTAACTACCGTACGAGGAGGAAAACATACCACCAGGTAGGTTGGTTAGTGCAATAATGGAGGCTCAAAAACGAAAAGTAGGAGTCATCATGGACAATGATGCTAATGCGCATCACTCAATCTGGGGAAGTACAAATATCAACAGGCGAGGTGAGTTACTCCTTGATTTTATTTTAAGTACTAACCTAAATATATGTAATATCGGGTGCAAGCCAACCTTTATTACTAAAAGTAGACAAGAAGTGCTGGATATCACACTTGTCTCGGATTTTATTAAGGAGAGGGTATTGAACTGGAAAGTGTCCGAAGACCATTCCTTTTCTGACCATTGTTATCTCCAATACGAAGTGGATACAAAACCCACTAGCAAACCACCCTTCAGGAATAGGAGGAAAACTGATTGGGATTGTTTCAGAACCATTCTGGGTAACTTATTACCGGTATCGGTTCCAAAACCTCCTGCATCTACACAGGAGCTTGATGCTCTAGAAGCCAAGCTATCTGATGCTTTTAACAAGGCCATATTAGGTGCATGTCCTATCAGTAGACCCTTGGGTAAATCTCGGCCACCCTGGTGGTCGAAGGAACTCAAAGGTACTCGTATGAAATGCAGGAGACTGTTCAAGAAAGCGAAGAACACAAATGCTGCTGCAGACTGGGACTGTTACAAGGAAGTCCTCAAAACTTATTAGTACGAGCTGAGAGCAGCCAAAACGAGGGCTTGGAAACTCTACTGTGGCAATATACAGGAGTCCTCGGAGGCGGCCAGGCTACGCAAAGTACTTTGTTCTAGTCCTTCCATCCCGAGTTATCTACAACGACCGGATGGTTCATGGACTACATGTAGTGAGGAATCCCTGGAGCTATTACTAGAAACGCACTTCCCGGAGTGCTCGGTATTAGCTCCGGAGGGACCCATGATAAATAGGGGTGTAAACTCCGTAAGCCATATAGTAAGCAGGCGGAATATCCTATGGGCAATAAACAGCTTTAAGCCATACAAGTCGGCAGGGCCTGATGGCATTATCCCTGCGGATATCCAGCGAACTATTGACTTAACCCTGCCCTGGCTGGAAGTTATCTTCAAAGGCAGCCTGGAACTCTGTCACATTCCTAGGAAGTGGACTGAAATAAAAGTAATATTTATACCTAAGGCGGGAAAAAGCACTCACTGCTATCCCAAAGACTTTAGGCCTATAAGCTTATCTTCTTTTCTGTTGAAAACACTGGAAAGACTAATAGAGGCTCACATTAGAGGCTCAATCAAGCCGGGCGAGCTGTTGGAATTTCAACACGCATACCGTAAGGGACGATCGGTGGAAACAGCTCTCCACTCCCTTATTGGCCTGATTGAGAGATCACTTGAATATAAAGAATATTCAATGGTAACCTTCTTGGATATAGAGGGGGCCTTTAGCAACGTCATACCGGGGGCAATCACTGGGGCCCTTGCGTGTCTGGGGGTAGACGGGTCACTCAGAGGCTGGATAGATCATATGCTTAGAGGCAGGATCGTGACAGCTTATCTGGGTGGGACGTCTGCCGCCAGATGCGTGAGCAGAGGGACACCTCAAGGTGGGGTTTTATCCCCCCTTCTTTGGAACTTGGTCATAAATGACTTGTTACTAAACCTGGAAGGGCAAGGTTTCAAGGTAGTTGCTTACGCGGATGACGTTGCTATTGCGGTCTTCGGTAAATATCCTAGTACGCTGAGTGAGCGCATGCAGTGCGCGCTTAGCTACCTCTCTGAGTGGGCACGCGGCTGCGGACTAAACGCAAACCCACAGAAAACAGAGCTGGTCCTCTTTACCAGGAAGCACAAGCTTCCTCAGTGTGACCCGCCAACATTAAATGGTACTCGCTTGATCTTTACGGATAGAGCAAAATACCTCGGACTTCTTTTGGATAGCAAGCTAAGCTGGAAACCAAACATCGTAGAGGGAGTAAAGAAAGCTACTATAGCGCTCTACTCCTGCAAAAATGCCATTGGAAAGAGATGGGGTATGGAGCCCCACATAGTACACTGGCTCTACGTTTCAGTGGTCAAACCTATACTGCTGTATGAGGTTGTCGTCTGGTGGCCAGCTTTAAAAATTATGGACAACCTTAAACTATTGATGAAAGTCCAAAGAACGGCCTGCTTGTGTATAACTGGGGCTCTCAGGAGCACATCTACTCTAGCTCTGGAGATTCTCTTTCATCTTACTCCATTGGATACTGCGGCCGAGCAGCTTGCATCTTGCACAGCCATTCGGCTCAAATCCATATCTATGTGGACCTGCAATAATGCAGGGCACTCGTCTATCCTATGCAACAGGGGTATTCCGGAAGCTACCGACTACGCTATTCCCTTGCCATCTGTTGAGATGAAATTCCAAACTGAGTTTCCCACCAGAGAGGACTGGGTGAACGAAACGGTTATGGACAATGAAACGCTAAGCTTCTTCACGGATGGCTCAAAAAGGGATAGAGGGGTTGGCTGCGGGGTATTCTGTGAGGCACTAGGGGTTAACCTCTCTTTTCGTCTTTCCAACTTTTGCAGCGTTTTTCAAGCTGAACTGATCGCGATAATGGAAGTCATGGACTGGTTGAAGTATAATGTAATATCTACGAGGGATATTCGCATTTTTACGGACAGCATGGCTGCTATTAAAACGCTACAAACGCTGACGTCGAAAGTAGCCCAGAACTGTCTGGCATCTTTAAATGAGATGGCTGATCAGTTCAACATCCGCTTGACGTGGGTGCCAAGGCATTTCAATATCGCAGGGAATGTAAAGGCAGATGAGTTGGCCCGCAAGGGTACAGCACGCCTAATAACCCAAAGCATATAAAGATACCGCTTGCTTCATGTAAACTGTTGCTTCTGGAAGAAGCTATAAAAGAAACGAACGTCAGATGGTCTAACGCCAGTTCGTGTGTAATAACCAGGCAGATCTGGCCTGGTCTTGACCGGTCTAGATCAGACCAACTGATATCACTTCGACGACACCATATTGGTATGGTCGTGGGAGCTATAACGGGACATTGTCTCATTGGGATACATGCGCGCAGACTGGGTGTCCCAGCCCACGATTTCTGCCGCAGCTGTGGTGATGCACCTGTCCTGGTCTAGCGTACAGCAGAACAAAATTTATGGGGACTTCCCCTTTGAACGACCTCTCGGATCTTAGTAAGATCGGGATCCGGGACTTTAAACGCTTCTTGGTAAGCTCACGATGGTTCAGCGAGTGAAGAGGAGAAAACTCGAATGTGGTACAGCTACGGACCAATTTTGTGTCTATGCTAGTCCTTTAGGACGGCCACCCTTACCTAACCTAACCTAACCTACAGTGTTAAAAACTATTATTGATAAGAGTGCTGTACGGCATTTAAATGAGAGGGCTCGAAAAATACAATATTTTGTCTAATGGATCTTCAAATTTTTTTTTACCATTTTACATAATTTTCAGGTACCGAATATCTATTTAAGTAAAACTTTTACACAAGCAACTAACTGATTGTTGTCTGATCCTATTTGATACCCAACATCACGATATCTTAGTTGTTGGCCGATTTAATGAACGCATTAGTATTAACATATATTTAAATAATGATGGAAAAATAATTTTTTGTAATTATTCATCGATAATACTAAATTGTTTTTTTTCATTAGTGCTTAAATCAAACTTCTTATAATAATCCATATTTACAGTGTATATTCTAACACATAAATAATTCTTGTTACTTGTTAAAAAATTGTAAAACTAAATTTTTTAATTCCCGCAGTCATGTTACGAATTTTTAGTTTCCTCTAATTAATAACACGTGATACTTGTGTCTGAACGATTTTCCAGTGCAAGAACCATTAAAAATTGAATTCATCAAATGCGAGTTTGCATAAAGAATCAACGAAATTAGTTTAGGGCACGGTACAAATTAGTAAAAATTTATATGCGAGTATACATTCCAGTGATTAACCCAATATCTCAAATAATTCCAGGCAAGCCGGTAACCGAAAACTCTTTTAATTTTGGATTCCTTTCAATAAACCAAGTTGTAGCGACTGACGTTAAAACAGAATACCGGTTTTAATTATTTTTAAACCAATATCTAGAAAAACACTATTATAGTTCGAAAATCAAATTAAACTGTTTTTTTGTTCTTTAGAATTAGTAAGCTTTTTATTTATCTGCGTAACTTGAATTTAAGTTTGTAATATTTTTAAATCAGTTGTTTCCAAACCAAATTTTAATTTAAAATGGCAAATTCTTAATTTAGGTAAATTTTATAAAATGAAAATTTATGGTTCTCTCCTAATTTTAGGCACATTATAGTAGCAGATCAAAATTTGCAACTGAATTATAGTTTACCTTAATTAAAAAGTGTTGCTACGGACAGTCATAGAAATTTGAATGATCGCTGAAACGTTTATATGTTTTGTGCACATTCCGCATGTACAAAACAAACAAAAGCAAGTATTTCCACGTGAAAACCTCATATGTGAAAATTTATCATCAACAGTTTTTTTATTTTTTATTTTTATTTTGGTTTTCCCCGCACAAGAACTCATTATAAATATACACCTGATAACGAATCATTTATTAGTTTTTTTTTTTTTTGGTGGTTTTTAATAAAACATTAGAAATATACATAAACGAAACAAAAAAAATTATTTGATACATAAAACACCTGATTTTAAGCTAAATAAAAAAAAACGAATCATAAATTAAAGATTAGAATAAATACGTTTATTTTATGGTGCAATTCCACAGAAATTACACCAAGTGTATACGTACGTATAATATGCGGCTATATACATGTGCTGAGTAGGTATATCGCATTCGTTCCGTACATATACGTACGTATGTATATATGAATGGAAAATTTGTGGAAATAAATATTTTTTGATTTTCCTCAGGTTTTTTTTTTACAATTTGATGATGGGAAAATGACAATCTGGCTATTATTATTTGGTTTTTTTTTAGTTTATTTTCTGGTAATTGTAAACATTTCTTTTTCATTTTTATGATAATTTCCACACTGCACAACAACATCAACCGTAACATACATATATATACGAAGGAAAATAATTTCCACTTTTATTGTGTTTATTTACTCTTGGTATTTTTGTTGTTGTTGTAGTTTTATGACAGTCATCGTACATCGAGAGTATATGTACATGTATACAATTATGGCATTTCAAAATAAGCTATTTATGCGGTCCGTGAAAATGTGCGATATGAACGATGTTATATATTTTCTTGTTTGCATATTATATGTTTACAAAACATATAAATACATTACATTTTGTATAAACACTCAATTTCCATCGTATATAATGTTGTTGTTGAGTTATTAAAGAAAATGTGATACGATGATGGAGGCAATGATGAGTTTTGTTTTTCTATAATTAAAAAAAAAAAATTCAAATGACTACATACGTATATATGAGAGTATACATACGTACAGTTGGTTTTCCACGAAAAATGTGTATATCTTCAGCTAATGTTTGATATGTCACCCGATTTTCATTCTGTGTTTATTTTTGCATTATGTAATGACATCGTGTCAAAATTGTGATGGTGCGTTATGATAAGAGATTTTGTTGAATAGTTTATTGCGGATCGTAAATCAAAATTATTTGTGAATATTTTGGTATGTATACATATTGGTAATTCAACCAAAGCATACAAGGGGTTGAAAAATCAACATATAATATAATCGTGTTGGTATTTTGCAATTAAATTTTATATATTTTGATTAGATTTTTGAGATCATAAAAAAAATTTATATGTACACATACTAAACAGTCAAATGGATTTTAACTATACGTATGTGATGGTTTTGGGTAACTTTTACAAAATATGCTGTTCTAAATGTATATACAAGTATATGTATGTTCCAGAAAATATTAAATACGCTAATCAAAATATACTTCATGAATATATCATCTCTATAGGATCTATTATTTAAAAGAAATACATTTTAAAATTTCAAAATATTTTTTTCATTTTGTTTGATAGAGAGAACGCGCATACATTCATTTCAAATTTCTTGTTATACCCATCCGAAATAAGAATGATTTAAGAAAAGGGTTTCTAAATAATTTACTAAAAATGTTGGTAAATAATCTTCTCGGACATTTTAAACCAACGTTAAAGTCGGTCACGCGCGCGGTGAAAAAGTTTTGTGAGAATAAGCAACACTATAAATATACGCAACTGAATTCTGAACCCGCGGCAATATGTTTTTTAAACATAAGATATATAATCTTTTATCAGTTACATAACGTTGGAACTTTTCTGTGTTCGGTGGTTGACATTAAAATTTGCTACCCTTATTTCGACCTATTTAACAAATTTCATACCTCTATGGTATCACAAAATTTATTTATCAGCCCGATAATAATTCAAAACACTCATCTTATGTGTGCAACTATTATTGTTATTGCGTAATCTTAGCCCGGCCGAACTGTTGCGAGATTAGTTAGATTGAAAAATTGAATAAATTACGAGTGAGAATGCCAATACTCTGTCGCGCAGCTATTTCAGCACAAGAAGCGCATATCGCTAAACGCTCAATTTAGTCCTCTTTTAAAATTTATTGTTTGTTGTCACATTTAATATGAATTAGAAATAAATTATTAATTAAATTAAATTTGTGATAAAATATGAAAAACGATAAGAAACAGTATCTAGGTAATTTCTTGACCGATTATGATGAAACCCGGTATGTTGGATGCAAATGGGTTTCTAAAATGAGTGTTGAGTTAAGCTCTCGAATATGACGAACTGGAACGGAACTAGACCATTTTTTTTACTGATTATGATAAAATGAGTTTTAATCGAAGTTATGGAATATAGCCAACTGGAACCGTACTAGGCAATCCCAGTATGTTGGATAAAGTTCTAAAATATTGCCAACTAAAACGGATTTAGGTTTCTTCACCGATTATAAATAAATCCCTTTAGTTAATATAATTTTTCTTTACTTACTACAATAACATGTGCCCTCCCCGATAAAACAGCGGGTTTGTCTTCATTAGAAAATAAATTTTAAATTCATAATTTGACAGTATTAGAAAATAAATTTTAATAGATTGATTGCTAAAAATTATTAATTAATAAATTCTTGAAGATTGTAAAATCAATAAATTGTTAACACTCCTAAAATTATTCAACTTAATATATTTAAAATTCTTAAAAAACCTGAAATTTTTAGGTGGTAAAATTAAAATTGTTAACATTCTAAAATGATTATTTTCTTACAAAAATTTTAAAGCTATAGCTTTATATTATTAAAATTGAAACTTAAATTCAAATGTTGATAAAAAATATTAAAATTCCTTAAACTTTTAGAATGCTCAAACTAAAATTATTTTAATATTTATGTTTCTCAAAATATTAAAAATAATTATAATTATTGGTCTAGAAATTCTTAAATTCTTTAAATTCATAAAACTCTTAAAATTTAAATAATTCTATAAAATCCTGAAATTCTTTAAACATATCAATTATTAAAATTTTTTAAATTATAAAATTATTATAATCAAATTAAAGAATTCTTAAAATTCTAGAAAATCTTGAAACATTTTGAAATTTCTAAAATTCAATTAAAATCTTCATAAATTATAAAAATGACATTCTGAAAATTGTTAATATTTTTGAAATTATTAAAACATTTATAATTCTTGCAATTTTTAAAATTTTTGCAAATCATCAAAAAATATCTTTTAAAAACTAAGCCGAACCTGTTTATAACGAATCTCAAGGGAGTGGAATTGGAAGAAACGTTACATCAAGAATTTGTTATATTTAGATCTTAAGATCAGAAGTTTATTATTTCCAAAAATTCAAAATTACTCCGTTAATTACTAAGGAGATAGGAGAAAAATTATATGTCGAATGATTTGAAAATTTATAACAATCTGTAAATATTAAATGATTGCCAAAACTATTGAAATTCTTTAAATAATTGATACTCCATAAAATTATTCAAAGTTTTATAATTTTTAAAATTATGTATTCAAATAAACTCCAAAATGGTTAAAATTCTTTAAACAAATAAAATTCTAAAAATTATTAATTAATAAATTCTTGACGATTCTAAAATCATTAAATTGTTAAAACTCATAAAATTATTCAACTTAAAATTTTTAAAATTCCTAAAAACTTCAAACTTTTTAGGTATGGTAAAATTGAAATTATTATCCCTTGTTGGGCCTCAGAAATTTAGTAGCTCACACAATTTTGAGTTGTCGAACATCATCCTGGCTCTCCACAATCATTCCTCTGACGAAACCCTGAATGTGTTCTGAAGTGATAATACATTTGAAATAATAATTTTATTTAGCATGTTTTGTTTTTAAATAAACCGAAAACCGATTTCTAAGAGCCAGGCACATGAAAGTTTGGTCCAACAATATAACTTTGGGTGAAAAATAACAATAACTTTAAACAGCAACAGCGATGGCAGTATATAAAATAAATCGTTATAGAGACTGAATATCAAGGGAACTATTTATAAAAACTATATAGATTTGTATCCATCAAGTTGACAAACACCCAATTTAAATGACAAAATGTTGCTTCAAATGACCACCAACCTGAAAAATGGTGGTGAGATTTAATATCAACAAATGGGCAAAATTATTTAATATTTCAAAATGATTATAATTTAAAGAAAATTCGTCCATCTTTATCTGTTTTCTGGCCAATTATTATTTATATCAGTTTATGTAATGTAGAACCTACTGTATAATTTTAGATGAATTCAAATTAAATTTTTAGAGTCGTTTTAAAACTAATTTTCTAAATCTAAATTTGAAAATTTAACTGTTATAATTTAACTGTTCCTAATACTATGAATTGAACACGAATAATCTGAGTTTCAAACTCTCTAATTCGACAAGTAATTTTACATTACAAATTATGCAAATAAAAAAAATTATTTTAAAAATTGCTAACTTAAAAGTCTAGCTTTGAAATAGTCAATTATAAACCTTCCAGAATAAAAATTGTAGCTTAATACAAATTTTCTGAACTTGTTAGACCTTAAAAATTGCGATACGCAAAATAAATATTTGAAATGTTTCAGAACCAACATTTAAAAATCTATACACTCAATGCTAAATTTAAAGACACAAAATTTGTTGATCTGGATGCATTATTTTTATTTACTCTAATCAAAAATTTCAATTTTATGTCAGAAAGGTCCTAAACATAAAATTTAAAATTCAAAACTCTGATTTATGAGCGTCAAAAATTCTTAATTTTTAGAATTCAGAATTAAAGTGTTACAATTACAAACGAAAATTTTTCCAAGAATTTAAATTTTGAATCCAGCTAGGGACTATAAGCTTTTTAAAATTTTGAATTTTTAAACTGTTTACATTTTTCGATTCTTTAAATAATTTTTTTTTTATCTGAATAGTTTAGTAAACTAGATATACGAGTATGTATATGTATATGTAACGCAATAACAAATAATTGCGGTTTGTTTTGAAACTTAGCAAATCTCTTATTAAAGTTAGATCAGTCTAGGAAATTTCTCATTGGGATGTAATTTGGCTATATATTAGAGGATACCACTGAGCCAAAAATGAATAAATTCTGCCCATAAAAATCCCGCAATATTTGAACTAAAATGATAATAAATTGTAATTTCCCGAATCATATACGATATGACAGAAATAAGTGAAACGGAAATGAACTGAACAGCACATAGTTTACATTCTTCTTGACCAACCCTGTTGTATAGATGACCAACCCTGTTGTACAGATAACCCCGATGCACGAGTGTGGATAAAATCCATGAGAGAACTATTTTAGCATTTAATTGATTTAATTGTGGGTGTTTTTTTTTGTTCATTCCGAATATTCCGAACGTTTCGAAAGTGACATAAAACGTTTTTTTATTTATTCTATGTATTCTATTCCTTCTTTTTTATGTTTTTTTATTTATGAATATTCCGAACTCATTCTGTTTCTACAATATCATACACCGCATAAAAAGAATATTCTTTAAATTGTCATTGTTTTATTGTTCAATTGTTCATTCAACTGATTTTCAATCAATTAATATTTTTACAAAATAACATAATCCATATAAAATAATGGATATTAATAATAATTATAATGAAGGTAAGCGTTTATTATTCATATGTGCGCTATAATTATTTGTTTTTTGCGCATTTCTATTAGAAAATATGTGTATTCAATTTTTTGAGGTTTTGTTTTTAATTTAAGCCAAGAATGTTTAAAATGGAGCCCGGGGGATATTAGATGCTTAATTAATTTATTTATAGAAAATTTACAATCATTTGTAAAATACTCCAAAAAAAAAAGTGTGGATCGATATTGCCTGTAATTTTTTTGAAAACGTTAATACGGGTAAGAATTTGAATTATTATTAATTTTATTTTTAGAACATCTATCAAGTACAAGAAAAAAAACTTTCACTGCCGATCAATGTGACGGAAAATGGAAGGGACTGAAGTCCATGTATAAAAAAATAAGGGACCACAATAATTTAATGGACGAAGTTTTAAACAAACGAGCAGAAGTGAACCCTCCTGCCACCCGTTCCAGCAGTGACGCTCATGTGACAATCAGCAGTAATGTCTCAGAAGATTTTAACTTTGCTGATGTGATTGAAGAGAGCACGGTAACGGTTTCTCCTTCGTCGTTCCACAGGAAAAGAAAAGAAAATGATTCGAAATCTGCTGATAAAATGAAAATGCACAATGAAAAAATGGGAAGAATGGATAAATTCTTGGACCTTTTCCAAACCCTAATTGAAAAAATATAAAGAAAAAATAAAACATTTATTTTTAAATTAATTTTATAATTTATTTACTTAAAGTTTACAAAATTGAATTAACTGAATTGAATATATTATAAAAATTGATAAAGCGTTATTTAAGTATTTATAAGTCTTAGAATTTGGTTTCGTTTTATATTGCCGTTTCTGTCTATATTTGTCATTACCGGATCGTTGCTGCCATCATCAATATCAGTGTGAAACTCATCTAGCATGTTGCCTTGTTCGTCTAAACATGCATTATGCAAAATGCATCCTACCATAATTAATAATGGAATCAGGTCTGGGCGTCTCGTGTTCAACCCGTTAAGGCGTCGAAATCGGCCTTTTAGTAAGCCAAATGCCCGTTCGATAGTGACCCTAGCTGAAGAATGAGCTTTATTATAATATAATTGATGCTCATGCGTTAAATTGCCTGTATCCTTGAAGGGAGTCATCAGGTACGGTTTTAAGCCCTATCCAAGATCACCCACCATGTGTTGATCTTCCGGAAACACTATTTCATCTAAGAAAATGAGATACATCAATTGTATTATTACTATGCAATGTAAATAATTAACATACTATTAGATATTTTACGAAATAAACTGGACCGCCTGAATAGACAAGAATCGTGAATTGACCCCACTTCGCCTTCGTAACAATCTATAAATCGCATCTTCTCATCACAAACACCTTGCAACAAAACAGAATGGAATTTTTTCCTGTTCACGTAAGAATTTGGATATTCTTTAGGTGCTGGAATGGCAATGTGTGATCCATCAATGTAACCGATGATTCCTAAAAATATGTTTGTTTTATAGTGTAATATTGTCCTACATATAGAATATTTACCTGGATACTTAGTTTTAGTCAAGAAGTGGTTTGCTGTTTCGAGAGCTTTTCCTGACGATGGCAAGTCGATTATTTTTTTTTCGTGGTTTAATTTTAAAATTGTCTTGCAAATGTCGAAGACGACTTTCCAGCAACCATAAATTGACACCCCAAACCTGTCCGATACAGATCTATAAAAATATAATACGTTTAACGTATTCATATAAGAATGATATTAACTAAAAATTTTACCTGAAACATTCGGTGTTTGCCAAATACCATATTGTAATGAGTAATTGCTTCTCCAGGGCAATTCTTGGGTGTCCACGTGATACATCGATGAATTTACTTTCAAGATGTGATATTTCTTGATACAACTTTTCCTGTGTACCGGGCAGCATACGAAAAAGAACCCTAAGTTGTTCGCCATTGAACTTACAAATTGTATTTTCATAATACAATAAATTTTTCGGGTTAGCTGGTTTATTTTCATCGTCCGAATCACTTGAATCACTGTCGAATAAGTCACAACTGATTTTGGCACATAAGGCTATTCCAATAATCTTGTTTCGATCCATTAAGTATTTAATATTTTCGATCCGGTATTTAATAAATTAACACTTTTAATAAATAGAGAATTAATACTTCTAGCAAACACACAACTTAAATGTATATGTCAAACTGAAAAAAATGCGAAGCTATCAAAAACGTATTCCATTTATTCCATTCTGTTTTTTTATTACATTTCGGTCAGAATATTCTAAGGTCTTGTGATCGGTATTCTATTCCTTCTGTATTCTTTCAGTAGAATAAATAAAAATAAACACCTTGTCTGAGCAGTGAGGGTAATAAAACAAAGTGTGCGGGTAATAAAGTAAGTTTCCATCGTTCTATTGTTCAAACTGTTCCTATTTAAAAAAAAAAATGTTTCGTTGTTTGCTCTTTTTGCGTCACAATTTATTTGGGTAATTTTTCGTCAATTTATGTTTTTAATGGATCTTTAATTTATCTTATAGATTACAGATCCCTTTTTTAGAAGCGCATAAAGAAAGATTTCCAATTTCCATTCCCATTTGATGATATATGTATATGCGATTTGCATGACATTCCGCAATAATTATCCGATTCGAAAATATTTACTTGAACCATATAAGCCGAGCTCTGAGATCTACCTTCTCAAATTTTAGTGAAATATGTGAAGATTTAAGTTACTTAAATATTTAAGAAAAATTCAGTTACTATATACTCGTATATACAGCGATAACATTGACAACATTTTTTATGTTTTATTATGAACTTAGTCGCACCTTTTCACCTTAGTTCTCTAACAGATTTATGACTTTAACCAAACAAATTGCTAATTTCCCTACTTATATGTAGTCGTATGTACATTTATATATTTCGTTTATGCGCTTCTATGCTTATGGCCCTTTAATAAATTAATTTTAAAACATGTAACTCAATATCATAAAATTCACCAAAACGCAGAAACAAAATTTTTTTTATTTATAAGATGTAATAAATAAATAAAGAAAACAAATAAAAATTAAAATAAAGATATATAAACGAATATAAATGAAATAAAAAAGTCACATTTGAATTTTAGATTAAATCGGAATGATTACAAGAAATTACCTTAAAGTATTTTTTTTCCCGAATCTTACCTTTTATATTTGGTTCATATACATATATACATTATGGTAGAAATATCATGATTATATGATAATGAGATGAGATTATGGTCTTTATGTTTTTATGTGACTTTATGTTTTATATGCATAAAGTTTTAAGTTTTTATATGCGTATACTCGTATATATGTATGAACCTACATACGAGTATATGTAAAATTTGGAAAGGAAACGTCCAATGGTTTTTATTGTTGCAGATTACGTATTTGAAACTTCTTTATAGTAAAACTTAATACTTAACAAACATATATAGATCTTGATTTCAGTTGGTTTCCTTATGTCGTTAGAACTGAATTGAGATTCTGAGAATTTGATCAAAATTAGTTAAAATTAAATTTAAATTTAAAATATGCTAATTTTTATTTTTGTAATTTAATTCACAAAAATTTTGTAATATTCAATTCAATTAAATTTGTTCCATGCACCTATATGTTATTCAATCTCATGTATCTTCTATTTTATATCTTAAACATAAGACGAAATTTTATCATTTGCATGTACCTACATGTATCACAGTAAAAAATTTCCATTGAAAATTACTAGTTTTTTCATGTGGGCAAAATTTCCAAACTATTTCATGCAAAATTATACTTAAATTGAAAAATCAATTATCATTGAAAATTGAGAATTATAATCCATAAATTTGCCAGCAAAATCATGTACTACGTTAAATAAAAAAAACTGTATTTTTACGTTAGTAAATAAGCAATTTTACATCCTCGCAGCATTCTTACAAGTGAATAATAGTAAACTTTTACGTGAATAATCTGCATTAATGAAATTTGAATAACTTGTTTTAATAAAACAAAAGAGTTTAGGCTACTTCATTATCATAACTTTATTTATAAAATTTCAGTTTAATTTATATATACGTTTAATTTTACTACATACATACTTTATACATATAATTAATATATATAAATCTCTTATATACGAGTATAAACTACTTATTCAAAACTTTTTTTAAAAAGTTTACGACTTTTGACTTAAAATTAATTTTTTGTTTTTTGGAACGAGAACAATTGACGTCTTTATTAAAAAATATTTTTTGCATAGCTTCCAACGATAACTCCATGGGATATTCTATATTAAAAACGTAGTAAGCGGCAATCGAGAGAAGTACTGCAGTCTTGATACAACTACATCTGATATCAAGTTGGTGCATCTCAATATAAAAATAAATAGTTTTATTATTGTCGGATTGATCTGTAATAGTCAAATGATTTTAATATAGTAAATACATTCATTAAATTATAATAATATCTAATTACCGATTATAGCAAAAAATGGCGTTGATGTAGGTATCTGTATTTCGTTTACTGCCGTTCCATACTGAAAAAAATCAAGAATAAATTGTTTGGTGGGTAATACATATTTTAATGCAATTACTTACAGAGTATTTCTTCATCAATGAGTCTAAATTTTCTTTAAAATGCGTTGTGATAATCCTTAATATTCTTAGGTCTTCGTCCTGTTCATTTCCCAAATCTGATTTTTTAATTCTACTTCCAAATTCTAGAATGGCGTTTTATATTCATGTAATTCCATCTGCTAAAAAACAAGGTTTCCTCTAAATCCATCATTTCATAAAAATGGCAAATCAAAAAATGTTGTGATAACAAATAAGGCCAATATTAGATGGGATATGTACTTGTCTTCATCAGCGCTCGATGTACCACAATTGTCACAAACATACATCATGATAGATTCAATAATCTGTAACTTAATTAAAATAAATTTTTCATTGTTGACACACACTTACAAATTTAACATGTTTGTTACCAATGTTATAAAACCATGCCCTTAAAATGTATTCCAATCAGGCCAATTTTGATATAGACATAGACTCAAAATATTTCTCGCTACGTCAAGGATGTATCTTGGCATACATTATACATATTATTTAACCACGACTAATGGCGTATTATAGACATACGCTAAAAAATTTATCTCACTACGTCATATATATTTTCGAATATTTTGCACACAGAAGTACTTTATAAAATGTATATCTATAGCAAAATTTGCGTAGGTGAATTTACATAGTAAGGCACACGTGTTAAAAAAAAACTTTAACCTAAAAAAAATTTCGCTTTGGTATTCAATTAAATTGCCCACCACCACTTATATATAATAGATACATACCTGTAAATTTCACTTTAATACACTAAATTTAATAATATTATAATAAATATTAATTAATTAATTAATTAATTAAATTAAAAAAATTGGAAACTTTTTACGTTTTTGTAAAACACAACTGCACACCCGAATAACACAATCACGAATGAACATGAGATTTATCCTGGTATAGTCCGTTTATTATAATTACAATACTCACACTATTTTACGTGAAATGTTGCGCTTTTAATTTAATTGTCTAACAAATTTCAACTAGAAAGCAAAAATGTTTGCATATGTGTGTAATAGTCCGGTCTTTTTCATATAATTTTACATTTCGATCGAAAATAACAGAAAATTAGTAATTTTACTGAATATTTAATGTAGAATTGGTTTCTTTATGCAATACTGCAGCAAAAATGCTAAAATACAAGAAAATGTTTATAAAATTTCCATTGAAATTTCAATTTTTTTTTTACTGTGTACCTACATTTAAACTGTACCAAATGTATGATAAAATTATACAGCTAATACCTATATGAAGGATTTCAATTAATACACATTATCGATTTGGTCTTGCCAATTAACGTCCTGTTGTAGCAATGTAACGTTTCCGGCCTATCAGGTTGTTTTAAGGGTGGCACGTCGAATGCAGGGTTCTTCGGCCGAAAGCCCGAACAATTTGTTTTCAGCTATTGCACAAACAATTTCCCTGGTTAGTTTTGCACATCCCGGAACACTCAATCACATCCCCTTACCTATGGTAAATTATTTCATTGTTCGAAAACAATTACAAAAAAAAAACTGTAATTATGCATTTATATTCACGCGGATAAATACATACAGTGGCCAAAACTAACAGGTTTAAAAAAAAATTTATATAACAAAAAAAAAGATCTTATCTTGGACTATAAAAGATGGTCAGCAGCAGGTCTCCACTGAATAAGTAGTTATTGTTGTCTTCTCCTGCGGTATTCTGGACTGCTGCTTCAACTTTGGTTTAATTTAATTTATGATCTTGGAAAGATAGGATCTATTTAAAAGGATGTTTTCCCCAAGATAATGACGTTGACAAACTTATGAATCATTGGCGACGACTGGATAAACAATATGACGTTTGTCTCAAAAAGTTGAATAATCTTCAACCGCTGTTGAGACTTTAAAGGAACTATACAAATAGTTGACATGCCGTCGGAAGTGGCCGCTTGTGACATGTTAGCTGTGCCCATCAATCCAGCAGAAAATACGGTTTATATACATGAAATAACCCCGCATTGATAACTACCCCTCAAGATACAACTTCTGTTACATGGAGTAGAAGTATTGTAAGCTTAGAGTTAGCGTACTTCCTGTGCCAATTATCTTTCCAAAATTTGCATGCAACACCAATAAATCATTTAACAGACAATACAATACAGCTATACGAATAGTCCTATATGATGTACCCCAATGTCTCGTTGTTTTATCATGATAGATCCGCACCATTCAATTAAAATAGACCATTTAACTCAGACCACGCTTTTCAATCTCAGTATCCAGTCCAATGAATATTTCATACCCATTCAAATCCGTGAAGTGGAATATTAGCTTTTCTGGAACTCCGCAAAGGTTACATTCATGTCATTCAATTACATTCATGTCAAAGAAACTGAATCAAGCTCAATCAAATTACAGCACAACTGAACTGGAGGGTCAATCGTGAACAAATTCCAGCAATATTGAGGGGTACCATTTCACTTTGATAACTAATCATTCTAGCCTTAACTGGCTTATAAATAACACAGAATGATTTAAATGGCAGACTTGCACGTTGGAGTCTTAAGCTTCAAGCTTATGATTTTGACATTCAGCACCAGCGTGCGGTTCAGAAAATATAGTGTCATACTCATTATCTTGAATTTTTTGTGTATCTGTAGCGTTGGATTTGATTATTGCTTTTTCTTCCGTTGGTTGCCAAAATCCTGATTATATTCACAATTCTGATTAATATCCAGCATTAAAAATAAAGTCAGACCGAATTTATATTAAAATTTGAACAAACTTTGATCATACCTTATCTGATCTCTCTAACTGGAAACTGTGGGTTCCCCAAAGTATGACCGAACATCTAATACATCAATTCCATGATAATCCCTTTTCTGCTCATGGTGGAATCACGAAAACATTAGTAAATGGATCTAATGTAATCACGAAACCAAAATTGGGCGAAACTGTGTCTTCATTACGACCATGGGAACATGTCTACATTGAGCTGATGGAACCGTATCCTCGATCTAAATTGGGAAATACCTATATTTTAGTGGTCTTAGACCAATTCATCAAATTTGTCTTGTTAAAACCGTTAAGTTCGGGTACTACAAATAAAATAATAAATTACTTAAAAAGGGGACTGTTTCTCGTATTTACGCGTGGCTAAGCAAGTGCGAACGGATAATGGGCCGCAATTTTTCAATGAGCCTTTTCAGGAATTATGAAACAACTTTAATATTACTCATAGTAAAACAGCTGTGTATTCACCGCAACCGAACGCTGCAGAGCGCGTAAATTAGTCTGTTGTGGCGGCTTTGTGCAAAGATGAAAACGGTAAAGTTCTTGGAATTTCACGCAAAAGATATAAAAGCATAGGGTTTATCTTAATATAAAAAAAAACGGAGACTCAGATTCGACTATTGCATGCAACTTTCTGCTTATGCACTTCTGCCCTATAACAAATAAACATCGAGCCACCCTTAAAACCATCTGGTAGGGCGAAAACGACATATTGCTACACAGTCACTAGCGACCTGTGTCCTTCTTAAACCAGAGTAATATTGAATATAATTAAAATTGTGGCCAAAATTTCAAAATCACCTAAAAAAAAAAAACAAATATAATTCAAAAAAAACTTTGTTGCTAAAATTATCAATTTTATTAATTAGTCGTTGTGCATTCAAATTCATAAACAACCCTACTCTCACTGTAGTAGGTAGAAGGAGTACCAGGAACTAAAACGATGTACATAAATCTAAGCCCCATACAATAATAATTTTAAAAAAAATTACTCGATATCCAATTTTAGTTGACTTTTCGAAGCACTCACACAGTAAAACACACGAAAAATTGTCTTACATCAATGTTAGACAACTTTTTGTGTATTTTCCTATATGAGTGCTTGACAAAGTCAACTAAAATTTAATATTGAATTTTCTAAAAATTAATTTACTACTATATGAGTATATAGATACATGATTATAAAAAAATTAATTTTTTATACCTAATTTCAGTCGAAATTTCTGCCACTCACATAGTGAAACACAAGAAAAATTGTCTTGCAATGTGAATGAAGAATTTGGTATCGAAATATAATTTTTTTTTAAATTCCATTCCAATATAATTTATGAATAATAACAACCAAAAATTATAATCGTAGCGCAAGGAAGGGTTAAGCCTTAATTTATAGTTAATTTAGACAAAAACGACAATGTTTTTATAAATAACTTTTTTGTTCGATAATGAAATGAATGGTGTAAACACTAAATGAATGGGGTCGTCATTGCCCACCTTGTGCAATATGAAAGGCCGCACCAGCTTTCAGTTTTAACACAAAATTTTATCTTAATTCGTGTTTAAATAAAAATGAGTGGAAATTTGGTATTTTGAATACTAGTTGGTTGAATTGCCTATAACAAAGTATTTTCGATTTTATTCAAATTCTAATTAATCTGCCAAAGCTACATAAATATTCGCACTTTTTGATATAAATTTATATCTCGTGTATAAATATAATAATAGTTTTTAAAGGCCATTACTGGCCCCTTACTGTATCAACAATGTGGCTCCATCGGTTTCGATCCTGGAACATGGTCTTCATACTGTCTTAGACAATCTGAAGAAACCAAGTCATTCTCTACATCGTGGAGTGAAAGTCGCCTGCAGTGACCTCTGCGCCTATCATAAACGTTGGTTTTAGATCAGCACGCAGAACGTGACTTACTTCCTTTACAATATTGGGGATCTTCATCAGATCTCGGATCTTGATATTCTAAAGAGCTCGGAATGTACCATCTACTTCATGTTTTGGACCATAAATCACTCACATGATTCTTCTCTGAAATGTAAAGAGCCATCTCCGTCAGCGCCCAACTTTCACATCCAAACATAACAACGGGCCTGATCAACGCTTTGACAGTGGTTTATATTTTAGCAGTCGCCCTAGAGGATACAAAGCACGGCTACCAGCCGCTAGCTGCGCTTTAATATCCTCACTCACATTGTTATTATGAGTGATAAGAGAGCCCAAATATTTGAACCTCCTCACTCCCTAAAACATGTGCCACTTATTTCAAATAAAAAACTTTTATTTTTGATTTTATAGTTTAATACTTCCTTATTGTGACAATTTTTATTTTTGATTTTTTTCGGTAAATCGATTTCGACTTGCGTCTTCTTCAGTACCTTGTTAACTATTCAGAATAGTTAACAAGGTACTGAAGAAGACGCAAGTCGAAATCGATTTACCGAAAAAAATCAAAAATAAAAATTGTCACAATAAGGAAGTATTAAACTATAAAATCAAAAATAAAAGTTTTTTATTTGAAATAAGTTATATAGTGACAAAAGATTACACAAAAACATTAAAATGAACAACATTCATTTAAACTCAACATGTGCCACTACTAAAACCTGTTGTGCCATTGTCCCTATGACCAGAGATCTATATTTAGTTTTGAACTCATTAATCTGGTGTCCAACAGAAGCTGAAAATTCCACAAACGGAACAAGTATTTCCTTCACCTCGCTACTATTCAGTCCAATCACGCATATGTCATCTGCTTATGCAAGCACATGATGGGACAAACGATAAAAGATGTTGCGCGGAGGTGTTTCAGTTTGACGAAAGATGTAGTCCAAGATGAGATTAATGAGAGTATCGGGAACAGAGCATCTCCCTGTCGAAAACCCGAGTTAACTGCAAAAATTGTCGATTGCCTTTTTTCAACTTTAACACAGCATTGAGACTGCGTCACTGTCGTCCTGCACAGTCGTACCAATTTTGTTGGAATTCCTAGATATTCCAGAGCAGACCACAAACTCTCTCGATTAATCGAGTCTTAGGCCTTCCAAAATTTCCAAGAACACCTGATGTACCTATAGATAGATATCTCGTAATATTTGGATAGAATCATCCGCAGCGAGAAGATCTGGTCAGTGACTGATCGATTCGGACGAAATCCCCCTTGATAGTCACCAACCAGCTCCTAAGCTAGATGGGCGATTCTATCCAATATAATGTAGGACAGTATAACTTATATTCAAGCGATCTCCCTTCTTAAATATACGGCATATTGCGACCACTTTCCATTCATCGGAAATAACATCCGTTCACCATACTAAACAAATAAGGTCGAAAGGACAGTTCCAAAAAAAATTTCCACCGAATATCAAGAGCTCCGAATTAATGCAGTCCAACCCAGGTGAGCGATTTCGTTTCAATCTCTTCATGACCCTAGTGTTTGAGGTGACTCAGCTACAGTCTGTGACGCGTGACGAACTGCACCAAGCAGGTCGGTAAAGTGTCTACACCATGCATTGAGTACTGGCATCGATTCTCGCTTCTTCCGTCTACAAATCCGCCAAGCTCCGCTCTGCTCCGAAGAGCAGCCTTGCTTTTCCTCGCGATTGTTAGACGTTGTTGGACTCCACTATGGGCTAAAATTTTTGTTGCTTGACTGAAAGACGATACTCATCATCAAACCAATCATTCTTGAGTCTGATTTTCACTATACCTAAAGTCTGTTGAGCAGCACCGACAACCGATATTTTCAGTACAACCCAAACAGAGTTCACACAGTCAGACTGGCAATTAGCTTCCTGAATGCTGCCGCTGATAATCGTTCTATGCATTGCGCTGTGTTGAGAAAACCTGTACGAAATCTTCCATCGTGCAGTGACCAAATGATTGGTTGCTGACCGATAAGCTCTCATATCCTGCATAACGTGCCGCCTTTTTGAAATTAATACGTGGTCAATTTGGCTGCTTAAAGTTTTGCGAGGCTAGTTCCATATTTCTAATGTATTTGTTTGTTTGGGAAGAATGCGTGAGCAATTGAAAGTTCATCATTCTCTCACCATTATCAGTTGCAGTTTCGTGTTGAGAGTATGGACCTATATTTTCACACCAGTCGGCCCGATTTTTGACAGTTCTAGCATTAAAATCTCCAATTACCATTCTAACATCGTGTTCGGGTATAGATCCCATAAGATCGTCCAATTGACTGCTTGGAAATTAAAAATGGCCTTCTTTACCTGCGACCCAAAGAGAAATCCAGCTACAAGATTCCCGAGGTCATCTCCACTGAGTATATCCCCCACACATGGTCTGAGACACGTGGTATGGGACATATGGTCTCCACTTTCGCCAAGAAGATGAAAGGTTAAAACCTTGTCATAGGAAACCCTATAATAGAAATACAATAGATATTGATGAAGTTACCATATCCGAAGATGTACTTCGAGCCTTGGAATCACATGTGTAAGAGACAAAAGATACTATACTACTGTAAAGACGCTAATAGTATCTTATCGTGGGACGTAAATGGTAGTGGTTAGCATGCCAAGAAAGGTGGCAGAGCATGTATTAGCAAGAGGCAAAATAAGGATCGGATGGGCGATTTGTCGTATAAGAGAGGCTGTTAAGCCAGTAAAGTGTCTTAAATGCTTTGAGTTTGGTCACCTGGCGCAAAAATGTAGGAGTGAAAAAGACATATCTAAGCTGTGTATAAACCGTGGTATAAAGAAGGTCGTGGTATTGCAAAACCATATTGTATGCGTACAATATAAACAGCTCGATAGCAATATTTGGACATCAGACTATTACAAAAAAAGCGGCTGTTTGGGCTTGTGGTAACCGCCCCTTTCTGGAGAAGCCCACCGGCGGAGAATCTGGCTTTGTAAGAGTGAAGATCGATGTTAGTGGAATTCAAAATCTTCGTAAATCGATTAGTTAGTGACGCGTGATACCGAAACCCTCTGTTGATAGCTGGGCATTTTAATGCTTGGGCTGTTGAGTGGGGCAGCCGATAGAGCAATGTTAGAGGTAAAGCGCTAATATAAGCATTTTTTCTACTACCAGTGGCAATGTTGAATGTTGGTAGTACATCCACTTACCGTAGGTGGCGCTAGCTCGGTAATTGATCTCACATGGGTTAGCGAGGATCTTTTAAATTAAATAGTGAGTTGGAGAATTAATGAGTAATTTACACATAGTGATCATCAGGGTATTATCTGTAAAATAAATGATGGAAGGCCAGGAACGGTTCGATTAGAATCGACAAAAAAGGTTATTGAGTGGAAGCGAACGATGTTTGATGAAAAGTTATTTGGCTATATGCTGGAGGACATTACTTTGTCCGGAACTGCGGATAGCAAAGTGAATCAAATCGTAAACCATGTCACAAGATCTTGTGATGCAGCAAAATCGAAGAATAATCAGAAAAAAGAAGTGTTCTGGTGGACCGAGGAAATAGCCCAGCTTCGTAGAGAATTCCTTTGAGCTAGACGTTTATACCAACATGCAAGATAGTTTAGTCAGTAAGAATTCGACACTCTTACATGTTTGTGAATTAGGTCCACATGTGAGGTCTTATGAAGATTCCCCCCCTTCACCACAAAAAAAACAAAACTTGGTTTCCACTTTTAGGCAAGCGAGTTTCTTGAAGAGCAACGAGTTCCAGCCGATGTTCCTTCATGTAAGTGATTAGGCCTTCCAACGCTCCTGGTTTTCTAAGTTTCTACCTAAATCTCATGTCCAGGAATTGGTTTGGCGGTATCCAGTTTTTATTTTTTTGATATTGCAAACAGTTGAGTTTTTTACGGATGCGGATCGTCAGCCCAGCGATCCAACCTTTAAGTCGCCTCGTTGTACGACAAGCAAATGATACTGTGGTGGTATTCTATAGGAAAACATGTTCGAAAACATGTTGTTCCAATTTAGGTTTACGAGACATGTGAGTGCCCTCGACCACAGAGGCCATATCCCGTGTATAACACTTCAAAAGATGATTAAATCAAGATGTTTGATTTGTTTTCTCGAAATACACGTAATCAAACAAATGGTAATCATCATATACTCAAATGGCATTCAAGTTTATTTTCAAAACACTTAGGAAATTTAAAATTTGGTGTGTTAATTGAATAATATTTGATTAAACTTTAAGTAACAATCAAATTTAATTTAAACCACAACCAGATTAAACTAGGAAATTTAATAATTTTAATTTAATTCACTTACATTTTTCGTACGGAATTTTAAGCAAGTTCACCATAGACCTTTTGGAGTATATAGCAGTTAAATAGAAGTTTAGCATACGAAAATGAGATATGGTTGTAGATTTTGAATTGAAACATGCTCACAGACATCCACATACTCTTTTTTGTCTGGAACAAAAACAGAATATTGTTAACTTATATTCGTCCACGGTACATAAAATCCGATTTTTCCGATTATCGATATAATTAAGCTTTAATCAAATAATCAATTCCAAGAAGCAATGAAATTTGTTGGCTATACAATTTTATATGCTAGAACCACATATCATATACAGGTATTATTGAAGTGCACCTGGATATATACTAAAATAAAAATATCCTCCCATAAAAATAGCATCGACAAATTTAAACTTCCCACACAAAAATGTATACAAACTCCGCTTTTCACGTTTAATCCTTTTTGACAAAAAGGATATTTTTCATTCATATGCGATTATAATAAAATAACAAAATGTACGAGGGATTAAGTATATCTGTATGTGCGCATTAAAAATGACCATCCGCATTTAAGGTGAAAAAAATCAAATTTACCTGCTCGCACCATGACAATATAAAAATGATCCTCTTGCGCGCACCTGTCGGTTGTTTAATTAAAATATTCACACAACAGCTAAGACCGATCGGAACGATTAATTTTTTAATACGATTAACATACATTAAATTTCGTCGCGGATTGCTTGAATGATTGGTACAAGAAGAATGAGTGCGGGCTGAAGCTTGTTATGTTGTATAAATTACGGAATATTTGGGGCCATAATTCACCGATTTTTTTTTTATATTCTATAAAACCAATAAAGCAATGTAACGAAAACCTAAAAGGAACAGACAGACAGTATAGAATTTTCGTTTTTTTTATATAAATTTCAGCTATACACATATCCATGTAAAGTATTATATAGAGAGAGAATAACGCACCCTTGAAAAGAAAATCTAAAACGACAGGGTTGAAACGAGGTAGATTTATGAGATGACAGTTTACTGTTTTTCCTATCTATTATATATATTTTGCTTGTATTTTTTTTTAATCTATGTAGAAAAATTTTCTCATATATACGGAAAATGGAAAAATCTCATTTGGAAAATTTCTTTCTTTTTTTTTTTTTGTGTATTTGTCTTTAATTTTTGTGTGGAAAATAAATTTTTGTCAAATGATACAGGTTTAATATTTTTTTTGTATATATGTATACATATATATTCTATATATACTGTGTACATGATACACATACTCGTACATACATATATATGGATATGTACAACATATATATACAACATTGAAATTGGTAGTGTTGTTGGTTTTGGGGCAAAATAAAGAAAATTAGAATTTTATTTTCATTTAGATAGATTGAGATTTATATTCGTTTTAACTTAGAGTTTTCTCGTTAATTTTATGTGCATTACATGTCAAATCAAAATTGTAAATATGTTTAAATATATACTTCGTATACGTATATGTATACTTATACATACGAGTGTACACATATGTATATACTCGTATAAATACTGATTTTAGCAGGTTTTTTATTCGTACAAATAAATTTCTATCTCGAGTATATATAGGATTGGTATACGTACGTATATGTAAAATGTAATATACGGATAGATAGACAATTCCTTGGAAGAACATTTTTTTTTTTTTCATTTTCGGTTATCAAAAAAATTAGATGAAGCACAACATTTTCCGAATTGATTTATTTATTGCTTCATACAAAGTGCATATTATTGCTTACATCTATTTGTTCGTCAGTGTGAGGGCTATCGGGATATATGTACATATGTTCGACGATAGAGCAATGACAATGAATTTTAATTTTTTGTATAATAATTGGATGGATGTTGAGTTCATTCACCTTTAATTTTCTACGTTAATCTCTTTTGTTTGGTAGTGATTTTTTCGATTGAAAATTAAAATTCTATTTTTATTTTGGGGGTGTGTATTGACCTGTTTGTGAACTATTTGAAATTTAGCAAATACGGACACATTTTTGTCAAGCCAATATAACAAATTTCACTTTATCATCAGATTCTATCGGTAAAACATATTTTGTCACACATTCAATTTTGGACTCTTGTTGATATACATATTTATGATAAAAACTAATTTATTTAAATTTTTTTCTTAGGATGATGAAAATCCATTCCAGAGAAAAGGTATACTAAGATCACCAATTATAAAAACAACACATCAGAAATTTGAAAATCTGTCTAATCCTTTCAACAAAAAGGATCGTAGTGACAGTGAAAGTGAATCATACTCAAAAGTGAAATCTTCCCAAGCTGATGGGATTGAATTAAATGAAACTGTGACTTCTCAGGAGAAAGTAAATGTAGCACAAAACTCTGCTACAAGCAATAAAATTAGTGCATTGGAGCTGATTGTTGAAGAGGGTTAAAAAAGAAATTGCTCAGTTGAAAGCTGATAACCTCAAGCTTTCGTATGAACTGCAGCAACGAAATGAATCAGGCAACGAAATGGAAGTTGAAACTTATCCTCAGTACGTTACTGATGAGGAGGAAGTTACGCGTGAAACTGATTGGATCTTGAAGAAAACAAAAAAGAATCATAAGAAAAGAAAAGCGAGCGGCTCACCAGAAGTTAACAGCAGTACTTCAGAGAAGGAAACTAATAACGGGCAACCTCAACCTATAAGGAACAAAATACTAGTAGAAAAATCTGTCCAAAATGAAAAGCCTACAAGAAGGAAAGTTAAACCTCCTCCGGTAATTCTTAGTAACGTAGATGACTTCAACGTAGTGAAAAAAATGCTGAGCGAAAAAAACATTAAACATGAAATAAAGCTGCTGAATAATAAGCAACTTATGATCAACGTGGATGATGAAAACGATTACAGAAATCTAAGTGAACTGCTTAATAAGACTGACATTGAATGGCATTCTTATGAAAATAAACTCACCAGGCCAATTAGAGTAATGGCAAGAGGACTCCATCCGACTTGTAAGCCCGATGAGATTAAGGAAGAGCTTAGTAATAAAGGGTTCAACATAATTAATGTGGTTAATGTCACGAAGAAAGTGAAAGAAAATGGAAGCCAACTAGTTCCATTACCACTTTTTATGCTTTCTTTTGATAACATGGAGGATAGTAAGAAAATATTTGATATTAGACATATTCTTCATATGAAAGTTAAAATGGAAGCCAAAAGAAGGAACAGAGAAATTCCTCAATGTAAGAGATGCCAACGCTTCGGCCACACAGTGAAATTTTGCAAAGGAGAAGCTAATTGTGTCAGATGTGCAGGTAAGCACTTAACGGCTGACTGCGCGATTCCGAAAACAAACAAACCCAAGTGCTCAAACTGCCATGAAGAGCACCCAGCCAGCTACCGTGGTTGTTTGGTAGCCAAGGAATTGAAAAAAAAGAGAAATATAAATACGGAGCAAAATCAGAGGGGAAAGCCCGAGTTACTTGCTACCTCAAAAACAGTTAAAGGTTTCACCTATTCTGATGCAGTGAAAACCGCATCTAGTGGCCCTGGTACTGTGGATAGTGTGAAAGAAAATGATAATACGAATATGATAAGCTTCATAGAAAGAATGATGTCCATGATGGATAAAATTACGTCAAGACTAGACAGCTTAGAAAGCAGGTATGCTGTTAAGCATACAAACAACATGCCTTGTACGTCGAATAATGGTAGACAAAAAAATTAGAATTGTTACCTGGAATGCCAATGGTATTCACAGCAAAAAGCTTGAGTTTGAACTGTTTCTTCATGGCCATAATATAGATATATGTCTCGTATCTGAATCGCACTTAAACAATCAACATAAAATAAGTCTTCGAGGTTATAAAGTATATAACGCAGCGTACCCAAGTAATTACGGTATGGGAGGCAGTGCTGTAATTGTGAAGAATGACATAGATCATTACGAGTTTGGAAAAGTGGAGAACCCAGACATGCAACTTGCAATAGTCACAATCAATTCAGCCAAACAAAAGTTTAATGTGTGTGCATTATATTGTCCGCCCGGACCAAAAATTACAAAAGAAATATACAAAGATGTAATAGCCCAGTTCGGAGATAGGTTTATTCTTGGAGGTGACTACAACGCTAAACACACCGACTGGGGCTCCAGATTAACGCTCACAAGAGGTAGACAACTACGAGAAGCAATTAGAGATCTAGGATGCCGTTATCATTCAACAGGAAAGCCTACGTATTGGCCAACTGATACAATCAAAATTCCTGATTTGCTGGATTTTTTTATAACAAAGAGGATAGCTGAAAATTTCATTAGCATTGATGAAAATTATGACCTCAACTCTGACCACTCTGCAGTTATGCTAACGTTAAGTGAAAAAGTTGTCAAAAAAGCAAGTAAGCCGACTCTTTGCAATTCATCCACAAATTGGTTGGGCTTTGAGAGAGACTTAGTTGGAAAAATAGATTTATCAGTCCCACTAAATAATATTGAACAGTTAGAGCATGCGGCCGAAGTCTTTATGCTGAATATTCAGAACGCAGCATGGAGCAACTCAAAAGTGGTAGAGCATAAAAACGTTAGTAATAAGTACCCAGCTCATGTCATTGAGATGTTAAGACTGAAACGCAGGGCTAGAAGAAAATGGCAGCAGTCACGTCACCCTGATGATAAGAGAATCCTAAATAATAAAACACAGATTTTGAGCAGAGAAATAAAAAGGCTAAAAGAGAATTCTTTTGTTAGCTACATGGAAAACTTGTCTACAACTAAAGAACCAAACTACTCGTTATGGAAAGCTACAAGTAATGTGAAAAGACCGGTTTCTCACATGGCACCTATCAGAAAAGCTGATGGCTCATGGGCGAGGAGTGATTTAGAAAAAGCTGAAGAATTCGGGAGTCATCTTGCTGAAATCTTTACGCCTAATAATATAGACTCTGATTTTGTGTTGGAGCAAGTAGAAAACAGTCGTGAAAGTAACATCCCTCAAATTCGAGTAAAGGAGCTTAAGAAAGAAATTAAAAATCTGAAACTGAACAAAGCTCCAGGCTTTGATCTAATAACAGCAGACATATTAAAGAACCTCCCATCCAAAGCTTTAACATGGTTAAGCTATATAATGAATGCGGCTCTAAAGTTACGGTGCGTCCCAGGCATATGGAAAGTTGCTGAAATTATCATGATAAATAAACCTGGAAAACCTGCGTATGAAGCTAAATCGTACAGACCGATATCGCTGCTTCCCACGATGTCTAAACTTTTTGAAAAACTATTGCTTAATCGAATACAGCCTATCATAGAAAGTTGTAATATTATTCCGAACCATCAATTTGGGTTCCGTGCAAAACATTCTACCATAGAACAGGTTCACCGAATTACTAATGTTATAGAAAAAACACTCGAAGAAAAGAAAATCTGCTCCACAGTTTTTCTCGATGTGGCGCAAGCCTTCGACAAAGTTTGGCATCCAGGTCTCATTCATAAACTTAATTGCTTTTTGCCTAAAGGTTATGTAGAAATCCTAGAGTCATATTTATCTGAAAGATCGTTTAGAGTGAAACAAGGAAATGAATACTCTCTATTAAAAGAAATTAATGCAGGAGTACCCCAAGGCAGTATATTGGGCCCAGTTCTATACCTGATTTACACAAGTGATATCCCACAAACAGATAATGTAATGCTTGCAACATTTGCAGATGACACTTCAGTAATGGCTGTTGGCTCAAACATCAATGAAGCTACGGATAAACTACAAACAGCTGTTAATGTGATCTCTAATTGGTGCAATAAATGGAAAATTAAACTAAATGAAGTGAAATCTACCCACGTAAACTTCACAAATAGGAAAATCGAAACCTTTCCTGTTAAAATAAACGACGTTGTAACTCCACATGATAACAAAGCAAAATATCTAGGAATGACACTAGATGCAAAACTTAGATGGAAAGAACACATCAAGATAAAAAGGAAAGAGCTCGATTGCAGATACAGAAATATGTATTGGCTAATTGGACGGCGCTCAAAATTATCGATATACAACAAAGTTTTGATTTACAACCAAATTTTAAAACCGGTGTGGACATACGGTATTCAACTATGGGGCTGTGCTAAGCGGTCTAATCTTCAAAGTATTCAAACTTTTCAAAACAAAGTACTACGTAATATACTGAATGCACCTTGGTATGTTCGCAATACTGATATTCATAGAGACATCAAAATCCCATCAGTGGTGGAGGAAATAAAGAAATTTGCTGCAAAGCATAAAGTTCGGCTAAACCAACACGTTAATGTGGAAGCCTCAAGTTTGCTTCACAATCAAAATGTTGTGAGGCGACTTAAACGGACCAACCCGTTAGAGTTGGGTTAAATTTAAAAAATTTTAGTAGCGCTGGAAAACTAATTAGTTTCCCAACTGTTTAAAATTATTTAGTACTTAATAAGAACTGACACGAAAATTAATAGTTAGCCTATCAAGACTAGTTTTAATACTAACAAGGGAGGAGGTTTTTAGTGGGTGTGAGTCCCACAGTACCCACACTGGGTCTCTTTCTAGATTTTCCCCCTTCCCCAAAAAAAAAAAAAAAAAAAAAAAAAAAAAATATACAGTTCAAACGCCTCAGATGATGTGGGAGAGCAATAAAATACAACATTTTTATATTTTTTGTAATGATCAGAATTAATGCTTTCGGATTCTTTAATTGGAGAAAGAGATCATCAATGAGTTTGGTTTAAATATGTGATAATAATTATTTTAGGAAAGACCCCACATATTAAATATGTAAAAACATTAATGCAACATTTATGATACGTAGTAATTTTAGAGTTAATTTATAAGTTGCACTTTGCAATAAAATCATTTGGATAGTGTAAATCATAACTGAAACTAATAATTAAAATATAAGTTGTAATTAATTTAATTCGATTGTTAGATGCTCCTTTGAAGTATGCCATCAACATTTTAAACTTTGTTTCAGAACCCGCAGTTTTAATTTTTAATAAATCTCTTAAATAGATTAGGCTTGTGGTGCCATTATCTTGCTAACTATTGGCTATACCTATAGGTGCCGTGTCTGTAACCAGGTCATTACTATATAACTAAACCAAAGCCTTGGTCAAACTCTCCAATCATATCTATTTTAATTTCGTAAAGGTTCCCGTGCTAGAGTAAACCAACAATTTCACGAAACACTGTAGGTTATAGTTCTGCAGATTATAGCAAATTGTACTTTTTCAAATTAACAAATTTAGGCAAATGTTAAATTTCGAACGATAGAATGTTCGAGTTCTGATTATTTTTAAATGTTTAAACGACTAGCAGTTTAATTAAATTAACTCTTATATTAAAAACGATAAGAAATGAAATTCTAAAAAATAAAAATTTGTAAATTTTTAAAAATATTTCCAAATATTTTTGAATTTTTATAACAATTTCAAGCATTACATAATATGTAGTAATAATTTGATATTTACAATTTTCTAAAGTTTAATTTCGAGTCTAAAATTTAAATAATTTAGAAGGATTAAGTTCAAATGACTGTGATAAGAATGGATACATTTTTCAATTTTTCAAATAATTTAAATTTAGGAATTCAACGTTTTTAATTTTGTTTATTGGGCTTTAGGCCTACGAATTATTTTAATATGTTATACAAAATACAGAAAATTACAAATTAACCTTAATATTTTCTTATCAATCTTTTAATCAATTTCCGTTTCAATTTTTATAAATTGAGCTTCTTGGATTCGCTACAACCAGACTATTATTGTTGGCGATTTAAATATTCCCATAAATAAGAATTTGGATATAGTCTCGAAATATAGATGGCGGGCCTGATAAAATACGCAACATCGTTCTAAAGCGTAATAATTTATTCTTCTCGGAATTACTCTAAAAATTAATTAACAGAGCTTTTGAAACTGGGGTTAATCCTAATTCTTTAAAAATAGTTAACAGTGTGAGAATAATTGTTTACCTTCAAACTATAAACTTTTTTATCAAGTCAAATTTTCTATATGACTATTAATTAGGATTTAGGAGGGTATGGGAACTTCAACTGCTTTAGTTGACATAACAATATGATTTACATTGCTTTTAACCGAAAGGAGTATACGTTAGATGCACTATTTCTTGATCTAAAAAAAGCTTACGATTGATCATAAGTTACTTCTATAAAAACTATTCTGTTAGGGATTCCGTGGAATAGACTATAAATTAATTGCAAACTATCTAGAAAATTGTAAAACTAAATATCCTATACTATAATAATCAGTAATAAATAAATTTATCAAAAACTAAATTTATGATGTTTCATTCACCACACAAAATAAAACTTTTAAATATAATATTTGGTTTGTACTTGTCAAATTAAAACTGTATGTATTAAAATGGCTCCATTATAGTAGGACTCTTTGAAAGGGTATATCCTACTTTGTGACTAAATATGTAATAAAATGAATGTACATATGTCGCTTTCATTTATCGTCGTAACAAAGCTCGAGTAACGTAAAATAAATTGTATGAATTTTAGAATATTCTAAAATTTAGAATATGTTTATTCTAATAGACATTTCAGTAGTATAAAAGTTAGGCATTTAAACTACGAAAAATCGGATGTTGAGGCCGAACAAACTGATCCCGATGAAAGTATTGAAATTGAACCATGAAACAGGAAATTTCAGTTTATGTTGCAAAGGATGGAACTACGAGTGCACAGAAACATTTAGACACGTAATATTCTACGGCAAAAAACAGATTCTGCAACATACAGCAAATTATATACGGCGAAAGAAACCCTAAGATCGATTTGGTTTTATATGAAATGTTTGATATTATTTTACGGGAAACAAATAGAAAAGGTAAGCGCTTTGTCGACGACTACAACAATCAACTAAAGGAAAAATATCCTGACGCTTTTAAACGGTCGCCATCGAAAGAATACATTCCGGTCTACGATCAGGGTATTTTTTTATTTTTTTATTTAACTCCTCCCTCAGATTTTTCGCTACCGTAAGTCTACTGACCTCCTGGTCGCGATTACTCCAGTGGTTTGGTTCTTTGCAGTCTTCTTGTTGGAGATGGAGTCATGCATACAGCGTATGTCCAGATTTTGATGCTGGTGCAGACGTTGTAGGTGTTTTGTTGCATGATGCTTAATTTCATTCGCGCCAAGCTCAATCTTGAGATCTCGATGGAGGTTTTCGTTTCGAATGTATACCACGGTGCATTAACAATACAACGTAGGATTTTATTTTGAACTGTTTGTATGATTTTGATATTTGTCTTCTTGGCACATCCCCAGAGTTGGCTACCATATGTCCATACAGGCTTCAGAATTTGTTTGATTGTAGGATTTTATTTTGAACTGTTTGTATGATTTTGATATTTGTCTTCTTGGCACATCCCCAGAGTTGGCTACCATATGTCCATACAGGCTTCAGAATTTGTTTGTATAACAGCAGTTTGTTATGGATCGCTAGTTCAGATTGTCTCCCTAGGAGCCAATGCATTTTTCTAAATTTTATGTTTAGTTCTTCTCTCTTCTTTTTTATGTGTTCCTTCCATCTAAGCTTAGCATCTAAAGTCATACCAAGATATTTGGCAGTGTTTGCATGGGGTACTACTATTGAGTTTATCATTATTGGTATATGGTTAACTTTTTGATTTGTAAAGTTCACTTGGATTGATTTTGCTTCATTTAATTTAATTCGCCATTTCTTTGTCCAATTACATATCAGGTTAGTAGTCCTCTGTAATTTACTAGTGGAGTCATAGATGTTCTTTGCTGTTGCAAGTATTGCCATGTCATCAGTAAAAGTCGCCATTGTTTCTTCTGTAATTGGTTTATCTCTAGTATATAGGAGATATAGGATTGGCCCAAGAGCACCCCCTTGTGGTACTCCGGCTGTTATTCTTTTTACTTGGGAGTATTCATTCTCATACTTTACTCGGAAGTGCCTCTCCGATATGTATGATTTTAAAATTTGAAAAAATTGCTCCGGAAGATCTCGATGAAGTTTGAATTCTAGCCCCTGGTGTCATACTTAGTTGAGCATATTTGTTTGCTTTCTAGTGATTTTTCGATTACATCAGTAATTTGACGTACTTGTTCTATCGTAGAATGTTTTTCCCTAAATCCAAACTGATGTGAAGTGATAAGATTCCTTTCTTCGATAATTGGTTTTAGTCTTTTAAAAAGAAATTGGCCTATATGAAGCTTTATCATGCGGAGGTTTGTTCGGTTTAAGTACCATAATTACTTCTGCAACTTTCCATTGTCTTAGTACATATCTTAGTCGAAATGCTGCATTAATTATATGCACTAGTTTCCTCAACGCTTTCTCCGGTAACAGTTTTATTATCTGACCCGTTATAAGATCATATCCTGGAGCCTGATAAGCATTCAGATTATTCTTGATTTCCCATTTTAGTTCTTTCAATGTTACAGGTGTAATATTTACTTCATCTTGTTTATTTATTGGTGTAATATTTTCCTCTTCCGTTTGTTTTGGATAAGGTTGGAATGTTTCTTCAAGGTGATTTGCAAACAAATCTGCTTTTTGTTTAGCATTTCGAGCCCAATTTTCATTATTTTTAATTGGAGGAATCTGAAGTTTAGGTCTTTTCATATTCCCAGTTGCTTTCCATAATGAATAATCAGTATCTTTTTGCCCAGTTAGAGTGCTGAGGTATTTATTAACTGATTGATTTTTAATGTCTTTTATAAGGTATTTTAATTTGTTACACAAATGGTTAAATACTCTTTTATTTTCAGGATTTCGATGTTTTTGCCAATTCTTCCGTGCTTTTCTTTTCTTTTTAAGAAGTTCTGTCACTTCCTCTGGATAGCTAGCATTGCGGTTCATTTCCTGCCTATTATTTGGAGTGCTTTCCTACGCAGCATATTGGATATTATGGATGAGCTTATCTAATTCGTCTTCTATTTGGACTGGTCCCTGAATTGGGTTCTGCGGACTAATTTTTTATGTTAACTCTGTTTGGAAGAGATCCCAATTAGTTTTGAAGCTCGTTAATTTCGGGTTGCTCTCTTCCAAAATAATTGTTTGGCTAAGTATCATAATAATTGGTGAATGATCTGATGATAGACTTTCACTGTTCTCTATATGGATATAATTATCTGAAATCCCTCTTGTTATAAAAAAGTCTATAAGGTCTGGAATCTTACTGGTATCCATAGGCCAATAGGTTGGTGTACCGCCTGAGTGAAACTCGCATTTTAGTTATTTGCCTGCGAACAGTTCTTTTCCTTTAGCGGTCGTTTACCGAAACGCCCAATATGTATTTTTTGCATTATAGTCACCTCCAACTAAAAAGACACTTCCGAGCGTTTTGAGAAGATTAGTATAATCTACTTGTTTGCGATTGTATCTTGGAGAGCAATATATTGCTGAGATACTGCATGTTTTAATTTTGCTTAATTGTATTTTGATTGTTGTGACTTGCATGGAAAGGTTCTCAACTTTTCGTTCTTCGTTATGTTTTATATACTCTTTTATGAGGATAGCTGATCCACCTCTGGCTTTGTTCTCAGGATGTATAGTGCATAGTAGCAATTATATCCTTTTATTTTACAGAATGAAGTTTTGGTGAAATGGGTTTCTGATATAAGACATATATCTATATTATGCATCTTTAAAAATATATCTAGTTCTTGAATGTGTTGCAATAGCCCATTTGCATTCCAGGTAACAATTCGTAATGTTTTATTCATTTCTTTTGTTTATAATTCGATTTTATATAATTTATATTTTGATACACTTGACCAAGGTTTTCTTCTACTCTTTTATTGAAACTAGTTTGTGATTTCATTTCTTCTAGTATTTTCTGCAGACTCATTTCCTGCGAAATAAATCTTTTGTTAAGGTTCTCTAGATTTCTCAGAATGTCCTGTAGAACGAGATCCACTTTTAACTGTTTCTCCTCTGTTTGCTGAACTACTTGTGCATAAGTAATGTTTTCGTTTACTCTCTGGCTTTGTATGTTATGATTAGCAGTTGACGATTTAGGCTCCGTGGTTCTTTTTATAGTTTGAACATTTATTGATGTACCTGGTTTGCGTGATTTATCTCCCATTTTTTATATTTCTACTGCAACTTCACATTCTCTGTAGTTGGCTGGATGCTGGGCTGGCCATTACAGTTGATACACTTCGGTGTTGTACCTCGGGGGACTGTGCAGTCATTTTCTGCGTGTTTTCCTGCACAACTAACACATCTTGCTTCACGGTGGCAGTACTTTTGTATATGATTATAATCTTGGCACTTTTTACATTGAGGTATTAGTCGAGTGACCTTTCTATTTTAACTCTAAGGTTGAGGATAGCCTTAATATTATAAATATTTTCGATTTTGTCTTGGTTGTCGAAGATTAGCATGAAAAGTGGGAGACCTCTTCTCATGATTGCAACATTCCCGTCCCTGTTTTCTCTTCTCTCTTTTTTCATGATGTTGACTGCATCGATTATTTTCAGGCCTTTGTTTTGCAGGTCATCAATAATTTCATCTTTTGAGCAAGTTGGATGGAGACCTCTTGCCATTACTTTAATTGATCGATCATTTTTATCCTCGTAGGTATACCACTGGTTACCATCAGCATTTAGTTTGTTAGCTAGAGCTTTATAATCTTCAGGCTCTGTTGTATTTATTTTCCAAATATTATTGCTGAACGATATTACTTTGTAGTCAAACATGTCTGTGAAGTTAGCACGAAAAACAAAATGGGCAGTGGTTTGAGTCAAGGTTATTGTATATCCTGTACTAAAGTTGGCACGAAAAATGAATTGTTCAAATAAGATAATCTTTAAGCTAGCACAAAACCAAAACAATATTTAATTAAGTTTGAAAATTTTTATTCTATAATATTTTATACATAAATAAAATATTATAAAATTGAGTTAAATATTGTTCTTCACAACAAACATCGAATCAATAATATAGTATAGGACATAATGTGAAAGTACTAAATGATCATTTTGCCCTTAATATTTAAAATGTCAAGGCTAGTTTTGATTCCAGGTTGAAGCACAACCCTTTGACATTTTCCATGCTTGCGTGGTCAGAATTTTTGGATGACGCATTTTCGAGTTTGAATTATTCAAATTTACATCAAATTGAAAAATTTACTATATGGGAAATAATGTGAAAGTACTAAAAGTTCAATTTGGCCTTAATCTTTAAAAGGTCAATGTTTGTTTCGATTTTCAAACGTTTTTGACGTTTTCCATGGCTGATCACTGCCAATTTACAATTTTTTAAGATTAAAGACTTGAGGACAGCAGAATTTGGTGTGTGTGGGTGTGCCGCTGAGTTCTAATATGTATATCATAATTCGGTTTTATGAGCTATGCTGCTTTTTTAACTTACGATGGAAGGCGTCAAAACCCCATACGAGTGGCGAAATTTTGTAGGTAACTGTGGTTGTGACTCCATGGCAAATTAAAGTTATGGTTTTATACTTCAAAATTCTTTATTTTTATTTTCTTTACATATGTATTTTAGTAATTTTGCTTAGAGTAACCAATGCCTTTTATCAATCTTCTTTTCAAGTTAAATTTATATTTTTCAGAGCCAATCTGAACTTTTGGAACTTTCACATTATTTCCCATAGTAAATTTTTCAATTTGATGTAAATTTGAATAATTCAGTACTCGAAAATGCGTTATAGAAAAATTCTGATCACATGATGTCATTTAATTCCATAGTAATTTTTTACTTTGAGTTATATTTGATTAATGATATTATACTATGATTATTACAATATTTTAATTTTAATTCTAATTTAAAATACATATTAAGAAATATTTTGAAGTTTTTTTTTATTTCATGATATGTTTATTGTTATCTAATACACAATTCATTGTTTTAGTACAAAAAACAAATTATCCAAGATACAAACCACTAGAGCTCCCATAGTGTCAGTTTCGTGCTAACTGTTCGTGCTAACTTCCCACCGGTAATAAAACACTGTATATTTTATTTGAGTAACAATATTAAGTTCCATCAGAATTTAGTCCTTTTGGCCACATTTCTAGTTGGTCTAAACTGTCTCAAAATATAGATAAATTTGAACATTTCTAAATAGAATTAAAAACAAATCGTTGAAATTCACACGAATGTATGAAATTGTGACATGGGTTGAATTAAATCAAGGACACATACTGCAGTTGGTCTAAGAGTTAAGGTATATCTGTAAATAGTATAGTCAAGAGCCTATAGAAATTTCTAGAATCAGTTCCACAAAATTGGTGTTTTTAACCTCAAATTCCTTTATTATTGGAATTCGATCAAATTTTAATAATAAAACAACCCAAATAGAAAGATAAATCCCCTGCCGATGTCACACATTAAAAATACCAGCACATACATTTGGTTTTTTAATCTATACTATCTTTTCTTTTTTCCTAAATAAATTTGCCACAACAACTGTATATTGATTGATACATTGCATCACACATAAAACCATCGATAGATTAATTATTGCATGCGTTTTTAATATTCGACATTTAAAAGTGGCGCAAAACCTATTTCCATATTGCCACACGAATAATTAAATTTGGTTTTTTTATTTTTTACAATAGTTCGTTACGTTATGGTTTTCTCTATATGTATTTACGCGATACGAGCTCATCGCGCTGAACAAAACGACGGGAAAATAACAATTTTCTCAATCATAAAAATTGAAATAAAATTATTTCAATTATCGTCATCGTCATCAAATAACATCAAAAACCATAAAATAATAAATTTGTGTATATACGAGTATGTTGTTGTTATTATATTGTTATATATGTATGTTGTGTTCGCGATACATATTTATATTCAATTTTATATGTTTTTAAATTGATGGAAAATATATACAATTTTTATCAGTTTTATGTTTGTATATATGTACGTTCGAATTTTCAATTTCCAACAAAAAATAAATAAAAAATTGGAAAAGAATTATACGAGCGCATTCCTAATTTTTATTTTATTATTTTCGTGTATTGTAATTTTATTATAGTTAAAAAAAAATCTATATGTAAGTTATCAGTTTTATCAATTAGTCGTACATATATGTAAAAAAAAAATCAATTAATTGAAAATTGATTAATTGTGAAGTAGATAAAATTGAAATAAAATCGTGGCTATTTTACAGGATTTTCAACAAGTCGTTAGAAATTTAATTTTAATTGTATATATAGTTTAAATGTATGTAATTGGATTTTATATTAAATATTAGAAATATTATAGGATTCGATTTGAGTTCCAATCAAAGAAAAAATTATGAACACAATTTCGGTTACGACATTAATATAAAAAAGATTGGGCTGCATTGATAAAACTTGAATATTTGCAAGCACAAAAATCTCAGAGCTTTTACCATATAAACACTAATATTTCTAACTGATGGACACTTGGACCTTTCCAATACTTGAAAATTTAGCGATACTATATGAATTGCAAATGGTATGTAGCGTTTTACTCGAGCACAAAAAATTGTGAATTTTTGCCAAACCGCAAAACTCTCAGAATTTTGTGCTCAAGTAAAACGCTTCATACCTTATCAAGAGCTCATCCCTTTTTATCGTAACGTAAACCAATTAAGAAAGGTACAAGTGTTCATTATTCTAAAATTTTAAAAAAGCTCTCAAATTTGGGTTCTCGAGTAAAACGTGTCTATGCCATTTGCATAATTCATATCAGTGAAAACCCCGAAAGCCGGAATGCCATAGGAGCGGCACTAATTTCCGGCTTTGGGGATTTTTCCGCCTCTCGGAACTTTTATCTTTTAGCACTAAAAAAAAAAAATTAATTTGGCGGAGAACCTTGCCCAAGGGTTTCCTGCGCTCAATGTCAATATTGAACCCATGAAAGTACTAAGTAATTAAAGGAAAGTTTTACTTTTTATAATTTTTTCCCTAAAAAAATGTGCCAAAAAATTTCAATAAAATTCATATTTATTTATTCAAAAAAAAATAGTTCAGTTTTTAACTTCAAAATAGTACAAATTTGTAAACATAAAACATTAAGGAACTGTTATTTACCAAATTCTTAAAATTATGTTTATGTTATGTTTACGTGATAATGATAACAAATAAAATGTGTAAAATAATACACAACCCGAAATTATTTTTTAAAAAAGTCCAAAATTTTGGTTTGTTTTGTTTTCTTCTGTTGCGCTTTTAGTTCAGCGTAGTCCGTCTTCAACGCGCTTACTTTTTCGAAAAAATCGGAATTTCCCAACTGAGAAGAAAATCGAGCTAAATTCTTTAAGCTCTCTACAACGTCTTGTGGTTTAATTTCTCTTTCATCATCCGTATCATCATCTTCTGAATTCACAACTATCGCAGGATCATCACCAGCTGGATTAGCTCTAGTCTGAATATCACCATCATCTTTCTTAGTTTCGACCATAATATTCAAAATTTCATCCATATCAGAAAATTCCGTTTCGACCTCCTTATCTAACTCCACAAATAGTGTTGCGCTGCATACAGCTGTTCCACACGCAGATTTTAATAATTCAATGGTGTCTAATAAAGATATTTTTTTCGTCAGCTCTGTCGCACTGCTACAGTTTTCCATCTCGATCAATAAATGTTGAAGCATGAGCTTTCGATATTGCACTTTAAGTGCGGCAATAATACCATTGTCTAGAGGCTGCAATTTAGAAGTAGTGTTCGGTGGCAGAAAAACCATTTTAACATTGGAAAGTTCTCCATCAAAATGTGACGACGCGTTCGACGAGAAAAAGTAAAATTTTTCGGTTATCCTTTTTCATTTTTTTATTCAAAGCAGTCAAATATTCATTGAAAATGGCACCGGTCATCCAAGCCTTTTTGTTCGAGAAATAATCCACCCCCAACTTATTTTTATTCAAATTTTTAAAGCAACGTGGACGACTAGCTTTCCCGATAACCAGCGGCTGAAGTATAGATCTGTCCCCAAAAACCGTAAGCATCATAGTCACACGTTCTTTGGACATTTTACCTCCGGCACAATTATCTTTTGCTGATGAAAGCGACTTATTGGGCAGCATGCGAAAGAAAAATGCTGTCTCATCGCAGTTGGCTACATCGCAAGGTTGGTAACCCTCACAAACACCTCTCAGTTTTGATTTCCACATGGCAACGGCGTCTCGTCCACATCGTTTGCTTCACCACATATTCGTTTGAAACTGATGTTAAATCTCGTGCGAAAACTTCGAAGCCATCCGTTAGACGCTTTTAACGTCGAATTTCCAGTTATCTCCGCGATAACCTTCGCTTTGGCCTGCAAAACTGGCCCAGAGATTGGGAAGTTTTTGGCTCTGGCTACACAGAACCAGTCGAATAATATTTTATTCAACTCAGCATTTTCACATTCTCGCCATTTCTTTGATTGTTGGCCAACTTTATTAATTGAAGAATCATAACGTTCTTTGATGTCAATTTTATTTTGCGGTTTCAAGCACTCGTAGATTTGGGTTTTACCGCAATTGAAATGGGCAACGATTTCTTTTACACTTTCCCCTTTTTCGTGTAAAATAATTGCATCGTACTTAGTGTAAGGTTTTTTATTTTTCCTGACATATTTTATTCATAAAAACACTAAAAAAAGTAAAAACACAATTTCATAATCACAAATAAAATGATGAAATAAAAAAAAATTCTAAAATCACCTTTAAATGGAAATGTATTTATGTATGTAAAATAATCCAATAAATTCACTCGCTCGATTATGCTTTTATAAAAATAAAATTTCTAATGACAGCCGTCCATTTTGAGTAAGCAATTGACGAAATATGTATAAAATGAAAAAAACACTAAGAAACAGATGAATAAAGTAAAAAAACAAAATGTGATTTCGGGTACTTTCCCTAAATGTATAGTGCATACAGCTTTTCAGTATGAATAAATCTATTCATACTACATATCAAAATGAAATAAAAATCAAGCACCTGACTTTTTCGAAATTAGAAAATTTTCCGTCTTTTGAGGTTTTGTTTATTGGGAAAACTTTCCGATGGGACCAAAAAATATGATTCCGTCCACGTCTTAGGGGTTTCCGTTTTAAAGGAGTGATATTTCATATAAAATTGGTGGACGGAGCATTTCGTTCCGGCTTTGGAAAGATTCCGTCTTTTAGGATTTCCGGCATTCGGGATTTTCACTGACTATGAATTGCATATGACCAATTTTCTTTGGGTGGTGCTTGAGTAATAAATTTATACATTAACTTATTTTATATTTAAACTGTTAACAAAATATGTATACACTCGCAGTTATTTGTACATTTTGCGTAAAAACCAATTGTCCATCGAAACACGGAATCAAAAAGCAATAATTTTTTGAGTATTTTATTCAGATAGGCATTCAATTTTTCGCAGGTGTAATTACAATGCAAAACATTACCAATATTAATAACTCAGAGTGCCTCAGCTTTAAAAGCAGGACCAATTCAACGTCTAACAACTAAAATAACTAAATAAGATCTACATAGAAATATAGTTGAACAAAATTGCCAATTTGTGCCCCAGAAGATATTGAAGCGGCGACTAATAGTTAAATTTATATAATGGAAATACCAGCAAAAGAGATTTCTGATATTAGCAGCTTTGAAACAATTAATAAGCCTTCACCTAAAACGGACAATACTATACCTACGACTATGGCAGCAACAAAAATTTCTATTACTACAATGGGAATTATATAGGGCTATTAAAAGCTTTGAATGAAGCACTGAGAGAAGAGGAAGTCTAAGTAATCCAGAGTTACTTTAATGAATTCTCGGCGGCCGAGAAAACAGATTATTCACTATCAAAGACCACAAAAACTATAGAGCCCGCATCATTGGGCTAGTATAGTGACATAGAAAACACTATAGAGCTTTCTGAAAAAATTAATAACAGTAAACTATCAGAGTTTAGGGAGGACATTTCAAACTCAATTCCTGTAAAATTTAAGTGGCAGAATAATCAAAGTATGTATCTGATAAATGCATAAAATTCATCACTTATATCTTTATTAACATTACGAGATATGGATATTTTCCCCAAACATGGGAAATATCACTGAGTGCAAACCCTGGCAAAATATGGCACACAAGTTGCTTCGTGTACAGGCCAATAAGCATACTTCCGATAAATTCGAAACTTTTTGAAAATATCAATATTATCTGAAGAACACATTATACCACACCACTAATTTGAGTTTTGAGACCGCAGCATGGTACTATAGAGTAGATGCCCAGCATTGTTAAACAGAGTTAAATTTGCCTTAGAAAAATGATATAAGTTCGACAGTTTACAGATAGACATTCCGCAAGCTATGGCATGACATGTCCAACATATATGTCCGCAGTTGTGAAATTAAACAATATCACCATCCATCCACAAACACATCTTGATCGTTTGGCTGGAAGAAAATCAAAACTTTTCCTAGAACGCAAGAGATCGTATAAACATCTACATATATGGATATATAGAAATCAGCTATGGAGCTGTATACAAGCGCTTCTAATATAGATTTTTAGCAACTAATGCAATCAAAATATAATTTGCTGGTATCTTCTGAAATTGCAACATCCATATAGAGACCTTGAGATTGGAAAGGTTAAAGATACGATACGATACAAGCGCACACAGTTTAAAGATCCTTTTATAGATTGTGTGCAATATTTGTTGTAGTTTAGATTAAAGTAAGATTCAAGAATTTAAGCGATTGGTGGTTTAAACATTTTATTTATTAAAACAAGAACATTTTAAAATGGTTTTTCACGTGCTGAACAAATACCACTTTATCTAACCATAATTTGACTTTAAATTTGATCTGACTTAGAACACTGCTATAAATTTAAAAAAATCCTTTTGCCCCGTAAACGATATATAGCAGTATACCTCGGAGCTTTAACCGTTTGTCTGGAACACAAAAAATTAAATTGTAATAAAAATTTTTTTTTATTCGAAAGATCATTTAAAAATGATTTCGGGCATATGGGCCCGACGAAACGCTTTCCGGACGACCAATTTTGAGCCACTTTTTTGAGCACTGCTGACCGTATGTTACGAATAACGTCAATTGTTGCTGGTTTATCAGCCATAAACCAGTGACTTCACGTAGTCGCACACGAAATAATCGGGAGATGTCAATTCGCACGACCTTTGAGGCCAATTAACAGGTCTATTTCTCGAAATCAACTTATCGCCAAATTTTGATTTTAATAAATCAATGATTGCAGTAGCCGTATGGCACGTAACATCATCCTGTAGAAACCACATCTCGTCCGGATCAATGATCATGGTGCGGTAACGATCTTCCTTGACCGTAACGCGATCTCCGGCCTCATTTTTGAAGAAATAATGTGAATGAAATAAAAATGATACAGTGGTAGAGTTAATTAGCCGACACATATAGGTATGTAGTCTAAAAATGTCACGTTTTCCGTCACATGTTTGTATGATTTTTTGAAGTTCATTAAAGATTACAAATTTTTTTGTTAGAATTTTTAAGATTTCAGAAGCCGATATTATCTCTGAGTTGTCTATTATTCTAGTTGCTAATTATTTATATGATTGAAATCGCAGAGTAATTATCTTCGCATTTGCGTTCACCATTATAGGTGCATCTCGTTTAATTTAAATCTGAGAAGACCTACTCTTAAACCTTATCGTAATAAGAAGCTTACCAACTGGGAGTAATTCTCTCTTGAGTTGGAACCTCGGCTGGTTTCGTTGGGTGAGATATGTTCGACTGAGGATATTGAATTGCTAGCCTCATCTTTGACTCATGCAGTCACTTCAGCCTTCGAAAACTCTTGTCCTCTTATAACCAAGCAAAAATCTCAGAATAAGCCTTTTTGGTGTTCTGATCTCAAAAAACTGAGGAAAACTGCCTGCTAGGAGACTCGGGGTAGGAGTAGAGGTGTGTTCATCCCGAAAGCTGGACAGACGGATTATACGGATCCCAAGGTATTTCGCCCTAAGTCTTTCTTCAACTTTTCTCAAAACTCTGGAAAGAATTGTTGACAGATATATTAGGGATCACCACTTATCTGTCATCCCACTCAGTAGCACTCAACATGCTTACAGAGTTGCGAGATCATGTGAAACTGCGCTGCATTAAGTCAGAGTTATGTGGGTTCCGGCTCATTGTGGCATTGAAGGTAATCAGATATAGCTGATATTTTAGCTAAAACAGGCTCAAGGATGGAATTCTGTGGTAAGGAAGCTATTAAAAACTACATGTTTTTGCAGGCTAAGCGTAATTGGCTAACTTCTACTACTTGCCGAGTGGCTAAGTGATTGAAGAAAGACCAACTGAGAGTTCTGGTCGCTATTCTGACCGGCCATTGTCGTTTTAAACTTCATTTAAAAAGAATGGGACTTGTCCAAGATTCCTTGTGTGACAACTGTCTTGAAGATGACGGTGACCACATTCACTTTGTCTGTGGTTGTTCCATTTTCGAGATAGTTAGGTCCCGATTTCTTAATTATAGATCTTTAAATGTAGGTCAATTGTCATCCCTACTCTAGTTTAAGCTGTTACAGTTTGCACCATGGGCCCAGAGTGACATTGAGTGCGGAACCGGCTTAGGTTCCAGCCAACTTTAATAATAATAATTACCATTATAACATTATAGTGAGTTATTGAAATTAAAATCAATCTGAGGAAGTGGTGTAGATTTTTGCAAATCGAATAATTTTGCACGCCATTTTTTACATCGATATAAAGATGTCGGGGATAAATCCCCTTGCTGAGTGTAATATATACCACACTGTTGTAAACAATTTGGGAATCGTTTGCACACAAAGTTCATAAGTCACAATAGTGAACACTGTGTGGAAAATGTGCTCTTTATAAAACACATATATGTAACGCAAAGACTACTTTGTGAGGGTTTGAAATGTTGCTTATTATAGGAACCAATTTTGGTATTAGCGACATTATGACGTGGTCACATATGACACAAGACTCATTAGGTCGCAAAATGCTACTTGGGTTCTGAAGTTCATCGTTTTTCTTCAAACATCACATCAGACAATTTTGTATGATCCACGGTCATTCTTTTATTATTTTGACTCGAATATAATCGTATTAAAAGCTGTTCAGCCAAAACTTTCCAAAATTGGCGACCATATTTTCGTGAATTTTGTTTACGAACCCATTGCTCGTCTTAGTCGAGATTAATTTTAGGAATTTGGCAGCGATTAAAAGAAAATGACAAAATTTCAGTGGCAGTCTTGAAATTGAAATAGATGAATGATAATTTTGAGGGGAGCACTCACATGTCTCGTAAATCTAAATTGCACGAACATGTTTCCCAAGAATACCACCACAGTATCCTTTGCTTGTCATAGGAGGCGACTAAACGGTTAGATCGAATGTTTATAAAGTCAACAAAAAAAAAAATGGATACCGCCAAAACGAGACCGGACCTCCGCTCCCGAGATTTAGGATCGGCGCGTGGAACGTGCAATCACTTAGAAAACCAGGAGCGTTAGAGGGCCTAATCACATGCATGAAGGAGTATCGGTTGGAACTCGTTGCTCTTCAAGAAACTCGCTGGCCTAAAAGTGGAGACCATGTGTCCCATGGCTATACGTTGCTCTACAGTGGAGATGACCTTGGAAATCTTGGAGCTGGATTTCTTCTTGGGCCGCAGGTAAACAACGCTGTTTTGGATTTCCAAGCAGTCAATAACCGATTGTGTAAGCTTCGCTTGCGCATGAAGTTAGAACCTGTCGATAATTTGTGTACATGTGCCCACAGAAGTCAGCCAGCCCCAAGATAAAGACTCATTTTACAATGACTTGGACGATCTGATGGGATCTATACCCGAACACGATATTAGAATGTTAATTGGGGACTTTAATGCTAGAGCTGGCAGAAATCAGACCGACTTGTGTGAACACATAGGTCCGTATTCCCGACACGAAACTGCGACCGATAATGGTGAGAGAATGATAGAATGATGTACTTTGCGGTTGCTCATGATCTTAGAGTAGCCAGCATATTTTTCCCCCACAAACACATACATCTAGAGACATGGAAACATCCTCGCGGAACTTCACGCAGCCAAATTGACCATGTGTTAGTTTCTAAAGGACGAGCTCAGGTTGTGCAGGATGTGAGAACTTATCGGTCAGCAACCAAATACGTAGGCAGCGATCATCATTTAAAAAGCTACGATGGAAGTTTTCGTACAAGTCTGGGAACACAGCGTAATGCATGGTACGTTAATTTGAAGGTCTGGTAAATGAAGATCAAAAGAAACGATATCAGGAATATCAGGATCAGCGACAACATTGATGAAGCTAAGTACCAGTCTGACTGCGTAAACTCTGTCTGGGAGGTACTGAAAACTTCGGTTGTCAGTGCTGCTCAACAGACTTTAGGTATATAGTGAAAGTCAGACCCAAGAATGATTGGTTTGATGACGAGTGTCGTCTTGCAGTTGAGCAACAAAATATAGCCTATAATGAAGTGCAACAACATCTCACAATCGCGAGGAAAAACAAGGTTGCTCTTGCAAAAAGGGCAGCTTCTGAAAGTATTTCTTTCATTTCATTTATTTGTCGCTTTGATCGAAGAAGCTGTTCCCAGGAGGTCGTGCCTTTAACAACTCCAAGGCGAACTTACACTTTTTGGTATACATTTACTATATAGGTATGCTTGGCCAGGTTGCCCTGTTACCGTCCCTGAAAACGAGGAGGCGCATACTCGTCTATACTTATAACTAGCATTTAAAATTAATTTACTTTAGATAAATGTAACAACTCCAAGGCGAACTTACACTTTTTGGTATACATTTACTATATAGGTATGCTTGGCCAGGTTGCCCTGTTACCGTCCCTGAAAACGAGGAGGCGCATACTCGTCTATACTTATAACTAGCATTTAAAATTAATTTACTTTAGATAAAAATCTGGTGTACTATTCTCTGTCTATCTACCGCTCAATATACGGTATCACAGAACTTCTTGAAAGAGTTGAGGTTGATTGACAGTATTAGAGTTAGTTTACTTGCTGGCCACTCAACTCTTGTGTCGTTTATTAGTTGTTCTCTAGCTTCTTGAGCTAGATCACAGTCATAGAGGATGTGTTCTATTGTATCCTCGCCCTGTCCAAATTCACAGGTGCTTGAGTCCGCTAGATTCATTTGGTGCATATAGGAGGCCATTCTACCATGTCCTGTTAACATTTGGGTGGACCATACGCTTAGAGGAATCTTTGTCTCTAATTTCGCCACAATGCTTGGCAGATAACTATGTGTTATTCTGCCATCCGCTGAGTGCGACCATCTGTCCTGCCATATTGCTATTGACGTTTTCTCGTTTTCCTCTTGAGCAAGTCCACGAGGTTCGGCCGAATTTGATCGCCTTCTACTATCACGTTTCCGTAGCTCACATTTTGTCTTTTCCTAATCTTGTAGTTGGCAATTCTCTCATTTAATAGTATATCACTATAGATATCATGCCGGTAAAGACAGGAACGCGTCAGTTGACACCGTTCTGTAAGCCTTGGTAATTCCCAGCAAGATACTTCTTTTGGGCACTAACTAGTGTACGCCGATGGTGGCAGTTCATTCGGTCTGCCCATGCCGCGCACGCATATGTTAATGAAGATATCACAAGGCCTTCATATATTATTAATACTGTTCGTTGCTTGAGGCCCCAGTTCTCTTTAGCAACTCGTTTCAGCACAGCAAAAACCTTCTTACTATTTTCCGCGACTCTTTTGACATGTGAAGTGACTCCAAGTCGTTCATCGAAGTCAACTCCCATATAGCCATTTGACAATTTTCACCATCTTAATTCTTTGGCCATTTACGGAAACCAATGGTGGTCTCCTAATGTCCAGTGAACCTTTAAGTTGGATCATGACTGTCTTTTCTGAGGAAAGCTCCATTTTGTAGCTTTTACACCAGTCCACCATCCTGTCTATGGCATGTTGCGCTTTTTATTGAATACTTTGTCTAGAATTCCCCGCAAAAAGCATTACCTTATCATCCGCGAATGCTACTTCTTGGACTTCCTGGTTCATGCTTCCGTTGAAGACAATATTCAAAAGATATTGACCAAGGATGGAACCTTGCGGACATCCTTTGTCGACCATTTTTTCAAGTGTGCCATGACTTGAAATGACAGTTGCCTTTCTTTCAGAAAAATAGTTGTTTAGGATGTTGTAGACCATATTGATCAATTTGATCATTGCGTCCTCTGTGGATCTATTTTCTCTGAATCCAAACTGTTTGTCACTATAGGTACCACTTCTTTGGAATATGTCCATTAGCCTGCCGGCAATTAACTTTTCAAATAGTTTACCAAAGGCAGGCAACAGCATGATTGGTCGATAAGATTTGGGATCGGTTTGACACCTATCTCCAGTTTTTCTAATGATAACTAGTTTACTATTTTTCCATGCTTTGGGGAATATTCCTTTACTAAGACAAGTATTCATAAAGTTCGTGATACAGGGCCCTATACAATAGGCCATGCACGTTGTATCACTACGACCTCGATGTTGTCTAGGCCTGGCGCTTTACCGGAGTAATTTTCCTCATAGTCGTTGGGTAGTAAGGTGTTAAGCAAGCATTTTGTAGTGTCCTCCCAACAGATTGTTGTTAGTCCACTACCGCTCACCAGGGTACTTAGTACCTCATTCGTCTTCAATTTGCCTGTGCTAAATTTGTAAACAAAGCCCCACGGTTCAGCATTTCCATGCTCCGTTATGAACTTTCTAAGGCTCATTTGGCTTTTGTCTTTAATATTTTTGAAGAACGCCCTTCGGTGTGCAATTTTTTTTTTATTTTTATAAAACGGTTGAAACCTACAGAGGTTCCGCACTTAATGCCACAATGGGCCCATGGTGCAAACCTTGAGGATCTATCCTAGCTCGCATAAGCGCACTGCAGCCTTAGCAAACTGTAAAAGTTTGAACCAAGGGATGGATAACAACTGATCTACGCGTTCAAAGATCCGTACGAGAACACTTGGGATCTAGCTTCGACAAAGGCCGGACAGCTGCAAAGGTAGTGTAGACAGTCGTCCACTTCCTCCAGACAATCGTCACAAAGATCATCCTGAGCTAGTCCCATGCGTTGGAGATGAGCCTTGAAACGTCCATGGCCCGTAATAAGAGCAACCAGAATTCTAAGTTGGTTCTTTTTTAAGGATAACACATATTTAGTGACCCTCACGTTGGGTTCGGTGATGAACCGTTTTGCCTTTCGACAACTAGACGTAGAACGCCACTTCTGCGTCAGTTCAAATAAAGCGAACTTCTTAATAGCATCCTTACCACCGTTGAAGGAAAGAGGAATTGATGGCTCGGGACCACAAAATAAATTGCGTGATCCAGCTTTCGCTAAAAAGTCAGCAACCTCATTTCCCACAATGCCACAATGAGCAGGCACCCACATGACCCTTACTCTCGAATTAGAGCAAAGGAGATTAATGAAGTGTTTGAACTCTTTAACCAGTTTGGATGTAGTCAAAGTGTTATCAAGGGTATTGAGCACGGCTTTACTATCCGTGCAGATAATAATATCCTTGCCTAATTCACTAAATTTATACGCCTCAATTGCACTATGGGTAAGTGCAATTAATTCAGCTTGAAAAACCGTGCAGTGTTTGCCCAGACTACCCGAGAATCTGAGCCCATACTTTGGACAAAAGAAACCAAACCCTGCACTGACTTCTGAACGAGAGCCATCCGCAAAAAAAACTATCGACTCAGACAACTGTCTATAGAAATCCTGAGAGATCCACAGTTCTCTCGAGGGGAAAACGACGGAGAAAGAATTGGTGAAGTTAAATTCGGGCAATAGCCTGTCATTCATAATTTCAACCTCCGCAATATGTGACTTAAACTTATTGAGAATCTGTCTATGCCCTGTACAAGTCCCGAAGGCATTCCATGCCCCAATGGACCTCAGTCGAAATGCAGCAGAGCACGCCATACCAAGAATGTAATACTGCAATTCGGCCAAGCATAGAATAGACTCCATAGCAAGAAGGGCCATAGAAGACGACATAGCCCCGGTTATAGCTTTACAGGCTGTCATCTGCAGTCCGTCCAGCCTTGCTACAGAAGAGGTTAGTTTCACAACTGGCCACCACACAACTGCTGCATACGACAGTAAGGGTAAAACCAGTGATTTGTAGATGAATACCATCATTTTAGGGGTCAGACCCCAGGATTTGCCAAGGCCCTTCTGCATTGCCAAAATATAGCAATGGCCTTTTGTAGCTTATAATCAAGGTGAAATTTCCAGGAGAGTTTACTATCTAGAATAACGCCTAGATGTTTTACGTGATCTGTCCTTGTAATTGCTCTACCAAATAGAGTGGGGACAGATAAGTTAGCACTGTCTCTACGTCTGGAAAACACAACCAGATCAGTTTTCGAGGGATTGACGTGCAACCCCTTTTCAACACACCAAACTTCCACTATATTAAGGGCGTTCTGCGTCAGATCAGATAAGACGTTCAGGTATTTACCAGAAACTGTCAAAACGAGATCATCCGCGTAGCTTTGCACGATGAACCCAGATCGCTGCAATTTAACAAGTAATTCATCGATAACCAAGAGCCACAGCAAGGGTGAGAGTACTCCTCCTTGCGGGCAGCCTTTGGCTACTTTTACAGAAACTGATGAGCCATCTAACTCAGTCTCAATTATACGGGACTTGAGCATTGAATCGATGAATCTAACAATGGTTTGATTAATATTAAAATTGGTACACGCACTCGTGATCGAAGAAAACGAAGTGCTATCAAAAGCTCCCGCAATGTCCAGGAAGGTACCTACAAGAAACTCTTTGTAATTAAGTGATCTTTCGATTCTAGTAACGAGTTCATGTAGAGCAGTTTCGCAGGACTTGCCAGCTCTGTAAGCATGTTGCATGTTACTGAGTGGGGAGGTAGTTAAATAGTTATCTCTAATAAATCTGTCGATGATCCTCTCTAATGCTTTAAGAAAAGTAGAAGTCAGACTAATGGACCTAAAAGCTTTAGGGTCGGTATAATCCGACTTGCCAGCTTTAGGTATGAAAACGACTCTACTCCTGCTCCAGGATCGTGGTATAGTACTAAAAGCAATGCACGCCTGGAACAGATTGAGCAGGTGAGTACGGATGGGAAGAAAACCATGCTGCAATTCAGCAGGGAAAATTCCGTCTGGACCACTCGATTTGAACGGTGCAAACGAGAAAATACTCCAGTGTAGAACATCAGTAGTGATCAGTCTACGAGCTAAGTTCCAATCCGGCGTACCGACAAAAATGTCCGGAGGCGCGGAGGCAACCACACTCGAATCAACAGTGTCACATCCAGGAAAATGGACAGACAACAGTAGCTCGCCAGCTTCTCGCCTACAGGAGGTGAGTTTTCCGGAAGGTAGGCGAAGGCTATCAAGTTTGCAATTACCATTCTTAGCCAGAGTTTTGTTAAGTCCGGCGATAGCAGATAAGCTATCAATTTCCTCACAGAAATTTTTCCACGCAGCCCTCTGCGCGGATCTTAGGCTTTTTTTATATGCTCTTTGAGCTAACAAGAATTGATTCCAATCAGAAATGAGATTCGTTTTTTTTGGCTTTATTTTTAATTTTACGCACACTTTTCCTTAACTGTTTAAGTTCAGAACACCAGATGGGTTTGTTAAGCTTCTTCTGGTTGTAAATAAGAGGGCACGATTTTTCAAAAGCAGTCGAGATTGCTTTCGTTAGTACAGTTGCCTGCAAATCAAGATCTGAGATAGATCTGATCTGATTAGGCAAATCTAGTAGTGAAACGAGCTCATAGGAGAATGTATCCCAATTTGTTAGTTTCCTATTACGATATGGTTTAATCGAAGGTCTTTTAAAGTTAATATTAAAAGAGATGCACCTATGATCAGAGGTGAGAATATCATCCGTCACTCTCCAATTTACAATCAGGTCAACGATGGTCATAGAGCACAAACTAATATCAATCACTTCTTTACGAACCGAGTTGATAAAAGTTGGCTCACAACTAACATTGAGAATCTCTAACTCAGAGGAGTAAATATAATTGAACAGTGAGGATCCTCTACTGTTGGTATTCGAGCTACCCCAAACGGTATGATGAGCATTAGCGTCACAACCAATCACGAGGGGTACATTATTGACCCTACACCACACTACAAGATTCATCAGTTCCTCTGAAGGAGGGGGCGAGGTGGAATCATACGGTAAATAGGCTGATGCAATGACAAGTTTAAAACATGAGTCAGCATACACGAGAGTGATTAGCACCGCCGCAAGATCAGCCGTTTGCTGCACTCATTAATAAGAGCGGCATCAATATCATTAGAAATATAAATGCACGCTCTGGTTTTAAGGACGGTGGACTTTAGGAAAATCCTGCCGAACTTCGAATCAAAACCAGAAACCGCGCCATTAATGAGGTACGGTTCTTGGATTAGACAAAAATTTGTATGCGATACAGCAAGCAGCCTCTTCAACTCATAAGAGGCTGACTCGCTATGTTGCAGATTGGTGTGCCACATAGTTAAGCCTTTTGCTTTCTCGAGAATCAGGATTTTTATCTTTTTGATATAAATATAGAAATACCATACTTTATGTAAATGTATAAGGGACTGACCATTTTTGACTTACGTTTACATAAGAATAAACTAAAACATTGAATGAAAGGTTTTTTTTATAGAATATCAGTTTAACTTGTATGTATCCACCTGTTTTTATGAATTTTTCAAACCATTAGACGTAATAAGTGCTATCATAATTTCTATAAAATGTTTTCAAAATTGTTGAGTAATAAATTTAAGGTTTCTACAAACAGTAACCATTTTATTTGTATGGGTCACTGGTCCCATAAATTAAACCAAACAACTAACCCTTTTTGACTTCGGTTATTAAACGTATATATATGTATATATATTCTCAACATTGTGTATTGGTTGAAATTGACTTCGAAATGCCAAAACAATATCATAAATTTTCCTATTGCATTTCGCGCTGCTATATATGTACTGCCAAATAAATTATTAAGTCTGTAAAATATATTTAAATACTTTAAAAAGTTTATTAAAATATTTACGACTATTTAAAACTTAAAAAAAATATTCATACCGATAAAATGATGAATGCTTTAATAAAAATGTCATATTCAATCAATAATTTTTTATTATACGTATATACGTTGGTTGTGAAAATGAATATGCTATAAACCAACAGTAGTGTGTATAGAATAACATATATATCTTTGCCGTAATTTGAGGGCGATAAATCACAAGACAATTTCATTCAATATGTATATATCTACAAACATGTTTGGTTCTTATTTAATATCTCACAAATCGTTGAATTAATCGGTCGTGTCTGTTTACATATATATATATATGCAGTGTGGATAAAATATTCCCGATTAGTATGTGTAATTTGCAACCAGTTTTCGGTAGACATTGAATATATATGCCAATATCTGTCATTTTTTTAGTTTTTTTTTTTTGACCGAAACATAATTTTGAAAACCAAAAACAAATATCTCAGAACCAATAAATTTATATATTTTTTGGTGTCTCTCATAAAAATTTCAGTTTGTTCTTTTTTAAATTTATATCGTTTTTTTCGTTCGTCGTCTCTTATATATACATACATACATATATCCTTCTTATCGATATAAAGGTTATGTCTACAATTTTTATTTTATGTTCGGTTACATACAGAATTTCGTTATCTTGAAAAATTAATCAAAATTAATCTTTTAAAATTGTTTTGTGTTTAGATCTATACAGCAACAACACCAGCAATAAAAAAACTACACAGAATTATCCTTTTCGAAGTGAAACAAAAATCACCTGTTCCATATATGTAGGAAAGTCAAACGACGAGTGCTTTTTGTCGGTATATATGTACATATAAATTTATTACAACGGAATGCCATTTTTACGAGTTCAAATTAAAAAGTTAAAAATTTTGTAGTTTTTTGGTCTATGTATATTCGGAACAACAACAAACAATAAAACTAACAACAACAAATTGTATTAATAAAAGCCTAATGAACTATGAATCAAACTAAAAACTATATTTTTGATTGTTGTTGTTGTTGTTGTCAGTTTATCTTATTTTTATTTTTTATTTTTTAATCACAATTGTATATCATTTTAATAACTAAAACAACACGAGTCAAGTGAGCTGAAAGATAGCGTTAATCTTTGATCTTCTCAGCTATAAATTTACTCTGCGTGGATCGTGCAATAAAATTATTTCGTGCATGTTATTGTTGTTGTCGTTGGTTTTATTTTCTCTGGTTTTATAGTTTTTTTTTGGTTCAGGCGACAAAAACACTTGTATTATGTATATCCAAACAAAATATGGTGAATAATGGGTTTTTGTTTGAAATTAGTACATTAAAATGTTGATTGTGGGGAGTAAAATTTGATTTATATTCTAAGCATTTTGAACTTGTGTGAAATTGTAGCTCTTTTAGTGCAATGCTGAAAATTTTGTGAGTACCAACATTTTAATTAGCTGTCATTTTTTTGTAACAGTTGTGATAGCAAGCTATCAGCTGTTACCGACATTTTTTTAATATTATTCCCTCAGAAGCTTTGGAGCGGTCTTATCTGGCTGGCTAGTGCTCAGGGTATAGGGTTGGGGTTTTCCAAAGCTTGGAGGAATCTTGCTAGACCGCAGGAATATGGGATACTATAAATCGGAGTTGTAGTTGAAACAGGTGAGGACCAAGGACCAACTCACCTCTGTATCTAATCATCCCTCGAACTCATCCCACCACTGCTTCTTATCTCATATACTCTTTTTACTGTTTTTTTTTATTTATTTGTAATAAGTGATTTAGGGAGTAATCAATGCTCATGATTATATCGAGCAGAGTCTGAACTCTGAAGCTCAGTACATAACTGCGGGAGTCAGTCGAAAAAATAATCACACTTCACTCTCTACCAATCAAAGTACGCCATTTTGACATAAGCTCCTCCTTTTTCATCACACTCGAGTTGAAAATTTTCTTACTCGGACTCCTGCACTCCCGCACTCCCGCAGTTATGTACTGAGCTTGAAAGTAACACAATGAAGTCTGAAAGTAACACAATGAATTATTTATTTCGTCCCTTGATTGGAACGGTGGGTATTCAGCGTTACAAATCGTGGGGAAGACTCACACCCAGGAGCATAAGATGTTTTAAAAGCCGGGAATTCTATTTTATAATAAAAATAAATAAAAGAAGAAGGGAAACTGTACCAAGAGATCGTAGGGCAGCCAGCCTTAGGTTGATTAGCATCTAAAGTTTAATATCTTTAAAATGGTAAATCCCCAGTGATTTCCCTTCAGTATCCGATATCTCGCAGGAAACATTTCCTATTAGTCGTATAATTTTACCCTTTTGATATTTCGGTGCAAGTTTAGCAGAATAATATGAAATGGCATTGCTTTGTGTGAAATTTTTCACATATATACTATTTGACCTACTTTATATTTCGGAATCCTGCTATGTAGGTTGTAAGGGTTTATAAATCTTCCGGTTTATTGTCTATAGAGGTGTAATTGCCGCTGAAATTATACACGTCTTTCAATAAACGATAGGCTGAACCATGCATTACGGGGTGTTGGCCAAAAACTACGAAGTAGGGAGGATATTGCGTCGAATCGTGGATTGAATTCCGCAGAGCGTGTGTAACCGCATCTAAATGTATATCGCAGGTTCGTTGATCTTCCTTGATGTAAGCTCGGAGGGACGCCAACAGCGTGCAGTTAACGCGCTCATAGGCATTGGCTTGTGGTGAGTATTTTACCGCAAAGAAGTGTTGAACACCATATTTCCCTAACAATTGCTCCAAAATCTTCAATTCAAACTGCCTACCGTTATCGGTAACAATGGTTTGAGGAACTCCAAACACCAGAAATATACTTTTATCGAGAAACCTTACTACTTCTTGCGTTGTAGCTTGCCGAATAACCCGCGTCAGAACGAATTTAGAAAAATGGTCTAATAAGGTCTAAGTATATTTGTTGAAATGGGCGAAAAGTTGATGGTAAAAACCAAGAGGAGGACGGTTAGTATAGTTCATTGACTTTGAACTTTTACATATTTCGCACGTTAATATAAATTTTTTTACGTCTCTTGCCAAAGTTGGCTAGAAATAGTATCGTTTTAATGTATCCGTAGTCTTACTAATCCCCAGATGTACTGACGTTGGAGGACAATGTGCACCTCTAATAAGTGCACCTCGAAGATTCTCTGGTACGACTAGTTTAAAATTTGAGTAATCTGGTTTTATGGAGTCCATTGAATCCGGCATATAAATATCAATTCGTTTATTAATAACATATAGATTTGATTTCTTTGGTTGATTTTCAATATTAGAAACAAGTTTCACATATCTACAGAATTTTTTGATGTTTTTCGTAAAAGGTCATCCATAAAGACGCGAGACAAGGCGTCGGGCACAGCGTTTTGAAAGCCCTTACGGTATTCTATTTCAAAGTTATATAGCCTTGAAGTTTAAGACTCCATCGAGCCAATCTCCCCGATAAATCTTTTTGGGACATAAGCCAGGTTAGGCTAGCGTGATCAGTTATCACTGTAAATGGTAATCCCTCTACGAATGCTCGAAACTTCTTGATAGCTAAGACTGCAGCAAGATATTCCAATTCAGTCACACTGTATAATTGCGCTGTGCCGAATTTAATTTTTGTGACACAAAAGCGATGGGGTTGTCATGTCCCGCTTCAGATTTTTGAAATAAAACTGCTCCTATTCCGGTTGAGCTGGCATCGCATTGGATGTAGAAGCGCTTCTTGAAATCAGCATTAGTCAGTACAGGGGCAGTAATAAGAGCGATTTTCAGAGCAGTAAATGCGTTCTGGGCTTCTTCGGACCAATCAAATTTTCGACCTTTCTTCAGTAGGTTAGTCAGGGGTGCAGAAAGTGTGGAGTATCCATCAATAAATCTACGATACCAACCAGATACTCCTAGAAATCTCCGGATCTGTCTTACAGTTTTAGGAACGGGGAACTCTGCAATGGCCCGAACTTTGTCAGGATTGGGACGCAACGAACCACCACTCACCACACAGCCGAGATAATCGATTTCATTCAGTAAGAAATGGCTTTTTTCCACGTTAATTGTGAGACCTGCCTCCGTCAACCGAGATGCTACCTCGGATAATAACATCATGTGCTCATCAAAAGTGGATGTCATTATGAGTGAATCATCAAGATAAACGAAAACTCGGTCATGTAGTTGATGTGGAAATACCCTATGCATCCAGAATATAGAGTCCAAATGGAATTACTGTAAAGTGGTATAATGGACGCCCTGGCACCGTGAAAGCTGTTTTCTCAAATCGAGGGTAGACATGTATTGAGCTCTATCCAAGCGGTTGAGTAACCCTTCTATCAAGGGGAGGGGATAGGCGTCTTAACGAGTAATTTCGTTAAGCTTCCTAGAATCTAAGCACAACCTTGTTTTACCATTAGCTCTACGAACCATCGCTATAGGAGAGCACCAAGGGCTTTGACTCTCCTCAATGACACCGAGTTGCAGCATTCTCACCCTTGCGGGGGATACGGGATAGAATCGCTGTTTGATAGGGGCCGCCTCTCCTACGTCGATAGTATGACTCAATAAAGTGGTACGACCCAGGTCTAACTGGAAAATTGGAAATTCCTTGATAACTGCTTGCAGTTTTTCCTGCTGAACTTTACTTATTGGGAGTTGCTTAGAGTTGACCTTAGTTGAATTATGAGTACTCGGATTGGTTAGTTCTTCCACCATTATGGGTCTTTATCCTTGTCCCTTGATTGGAACGGTGGGTATTCAGCGTTACATTTTGTCCAAAGAACGCTTTGCCAATCTTATTAAAGAATTTTATTAATCTGAAAGCATACTTTGTAATTTGGCCATTTGTGTGTTTTGACCAAAATTATAAAACTATATAGTTTGGGAAGGAATTCATAATAACGAAAGATTATTTTTACTAAATAAAAAAATTAGGACAATTTTCATACTCGTGATCCAATTCCGTTCGAATCCATAAACCAATACATATGGCACCAATAATCCTAATGTTGATATTAAATTATTATTTGCTTTACAGTTGTATGTACGACGGAATTCCAGAATGAGGTGGATTAGTAATCGCTCGCATAAAACACATTACAAAGCCAGAACGTACTTATTGTAAATATTTTAGAATAAACGATTTGGAAACTCGAAAACATTTACGAATTTTAAACAAAGCTTCCAAATAAATTGCTTTGTTTTTGGATAGAAAATGGCATGGATGGTCGCCAGAACTGGAGCTATTGGCATGTTTAGTGTGGCTTGGTTGTAGAAATAGCTATCCAGATTAGTTGGAGACAACATCAACAATTAATGATAGTGCTCCACAAAATGCTTCATTGTACGTTCGATACGTTCGAATAATACCAAGTGTAATTCGATTACCTCCTGCGAAAAAGTGTGGTTTATGGACAGAAAAGATATCCGCACGTGATATTAGTAGACGGGTAGGACTTGGCAAATATTCGGTGGCGGTTACAAAAATTTAAATTCTGTGGGTCTACAGAGTGGTCCAAAGGTTCTGGAAAAAATCACAAGGCCACCATAGTGAGTAACAAGCCTCTGGTTCTTCAGAAAGGAAAATGATAGTCATACAAAATATTAAATTTTTAGAATTATGTATAAAGTAATCATTTTAAATTAATTTAGCAAAATCAATACTCTTTAAAATAATAAACCAAAAAGCTCACCAAAGGAAGAACTGCTCTTGAATGTGCCTTCAAACACGTAAATATTCAAGTTTTATTTAAATTACTATATATGTACTTAGTTCTTTTAAAGTCATCTGCCACCCCAAGCGAATTCACAAACAATAAATTATTCGGTGGCTGTCAAAATATATCATATATGAATAGACAATTATAATCTGAGTGTGTGAGGTTATCTGACACAGTTTTAAGTTATATTCGATATTCTATAGGATGGAAAAATTTTATGATTTTTGATAGAAGGATTAGTATACATAAAAACAATCGGCAGAGCTAGTTTAAAACTTACCAAAAACATGGTAATTCATTTCATGAAGACATGACAAATCATTTTTTTAATAACTTAATGGATATATATCCCCAGAAGTACAACCGGCGAGGTAGATTACACCTAGCATAATATTGTTTATATCAACGATATAAATAGCAATATTGTTTATATCAAACGACGACAATTAAGACAACGTCAACAACCTACGATATTTTGACATGTTAAAATTGAATTGAGTTCACGCTTGTATTAATTTATAAAATAGCGATTCAGTTAAGCCGTTTATGATAAATAATAATTTGGCACATATTCGTCTTGGTGCGGTTTACACGCTGGTGGCATCATTAGACTAATTAACCATACCAGTGTATCATTATTGAACCTATGAAACAACATTATCGAGTTCATTTATCCATAGTCATATAAGTATATACATATGTATACGTATATATAATGACGTCAGCAGTTTTATTAAAATTAAAACTTTCAATTATTTTGCTATCTGTTAAATTATTTAAATGAAACAAGTTAATTTGAAGATTTATGTTTAGTTTGCGTTAAAATGAATTGATGGTTCAGAAATGGCGTTAATTTTATAAAATCACACTTAAACAAGCATTTTACGTATACTTGACAAATCTAATAGGTTTTGGAACTTTGAATTTTAATAATGAATCATTGATTCATTGGTATCAGGGATGGGCTAGGTAGATTACGCCATGTAAGCTACGTGCGGTTGTCGACGAGTAAAATATTACGTATAGTTTACTTAAGACGATGTCAATGATTTAGTTTATTATAGAGTTTATAAATCGAATGAACCAGTTCACAGCTTTTTTTTGAAAAAGAGTGATTCAAGCTAGATCATAAAAACTATAATTTAATAGTTTATCAACAATACAGCATAGTTTTTCTAAACTTGTAATTGCTGAATTACAGCATGACTTTTTCCTCACATGTCGGGACCATTTGCTTCGGCATCCTTTCTCTAGCGTATATTGCCTTTGGCACTGTTCCAAAATATTAGAGCAGGAGTTGAGTTGTGCTTGTCCTGAAAGATGGAAAGCCTGATTATACGGACCCTGAATCATTTCGGCCTATAATACTCTGTCCAATTTTTCTTCAAGTTCTGAAGAGAATCAACGACAGATTCATTAGAGACCATTTTCTATTCATCTCACGTCTCAGTAACATGCAACATCCTTAGAAGGTAAATTCTATATGAAACCGCTCTACATTAACTAGTATAGCCAGGATTGAAAAATCTCTTATATTAATATGTTTCTTGTGGGTATTTTTCTGAATATTGCGAGAGCCTCTTTCTTTAAATAAACTTAATGTTCGGTACAAAATATTGCTTGTGGAACCATTACTGAAGCTGCTTGCCTCACTTCTACACCTTTATTGTAGGTACAGCTTGTTCTGCAGAAACCGATATGGTTAATGACCATAATAACCACCCAATTTGTTGTCGGTGGTTTTCTTTGGAGAGATTTGTTCGGTTTTGCAGGATTTTCTCAATAATAAGTTAGTTAAATCTATATAGTCTTCTTGTCAGATAGTTCTCGCTCTAACTTCAGTGCTGCTCTTGGAATCTATACTGTCTTTGGAATGATCTGAGATTGTTCGAGAGTCTCGATTCGCATTGCATTGTTTTTCAGGCGGAAAATGAATTCGAATTGAATTTTGGTGTTAAAGACAAAAATATATTTCAGTCTATACATGGATAGTAAATCTATCTTTGTTAAAAATCTCTTGACTGCCTCCAAACTCTTCAAGGACTGTAAAAAATTATTAAACCTTCTTTGTTCCAACAATAAAGTTACGGTCATGTGAGATCGTAGACAATGAGATCACAGATTGTTTAGCGTTAGCCAAAGCCGGTTCATTTATCTGTCACCTACGGTAAAAAATTATAAAGCACTACGCTTTGAAAAACTTATGACTTCAGTGGCTTGCAATTTCTAGCTATTGTAGGGTGAGGTACTATACATTGAGGAGCCCAATTTGCGCTCATGTTAGTATGCTATCTTTGAAAAAGGACCAGTTAGGAATCTTGACTGGGTTCACTTCACTGAGCAGGTTGTCTAGCTTTTAGTACTGTTCGGTTTCAGGTTTACAACTTTATAGGTCTTTGAATTTATCTCTAGCTTTTCTAAGGCAGCAGTGCTCGTTTGCAAATTAGGGTGGAAAATTCTAGGTTTGTACCATGGGTCTTTGCGGCATTAATTGCGGAATTTTCATGGGTTCTAACCTATTTTGATAATAGTAATTAATCATTAAGCATTAATCCGTATATCTAATTGCCTTGTAGTTTGGTTTTGTATTTTTGTAAACTTTAGAAATAATTCCAAAGGTCGCATGCATATACACTTTTTATGGTTCTAAAATATTCTAAACCTTGAAAAATTCAACCAATTTTTTCTGATTTATCGATTTACTGAAAATTATGTCAAATCTGTGATTATATATGTGACATATGTTAAAAACATCAGTTCTAATTCTGAATCAGACAACTAAAAGATGACTCTCTGTAGTATAGTATTGTATATACAATAGCAATAAAAATTTAAGAACAATAACACGGTCAAGAAACTTTTCTTGCAAAATTGAGATTGTTTCGTTGCTTGTGTGGCACGTGGCACCGTCTTGCTGAAAATAAACGTTGTCAACGCAATCCATTCTCCGTAACAGTTGCACTAGCCTCATTTTCGAAAAAGTAAGGTGCAATAACATCGCCAGCCGAAAAACCGCACCAAACAGTGACACGTTGTGGATGGAGAGTCTTTTCAACAATCATTCCTAGATTTTCTGAGCCCCAAATGCGACAATTCTGCTTATTAACGAAGCCTCCGTGAAAATGGGCCTCATCACTGAAGATGATTTTTTGAAGAAAATCTGGATCATTCTGATGCATTTGAAGGACCCAATCAGTAAAGATACGACGTTTATGGTGATCGACCGGCTAGAGTTCTTGTGTTAACTGAACTTTAAAAGCCTTAAGACTTAAGTCTTTATGCAAAATACGATGTAAACCTGGGTTTTCTTCAACACTACGGGCTACAACAGCAATAGTTGTTCTTCTCAGTTGTTCTTGAGCGACGCACACGGGTTCTATTCTTCACATCACTTACTTGGCCCCACAGCTCAAATTTTTCCACCAGTTTCACTATTGCCGGCCTAGTGAATTTTAACAATTTCAATGCATTGTTGAAGCGTGTATCGTATACCATTTTTAGTAATGGCGTAGTTTTTACTTATCAAATGTCAAAAGATGACAGCTTCCAAATTGGTAGCTGCCCAAATTGATCTGTAAATACAGCCGAATGTAATATTTACATTTAAAAATACGAAAATACATTAATATTCCCATCATAAAATCTTGCTAAATCATCCTTTGTGTCGATAAAGTATAGAATAGTGTCAAAATATTACTTTTACATCCTTCAAACTTTATAATTAATGGTCAATGATTACTTTACGTTAATTTACATAATTAACAAAAAAAAATAATTAATTTAGTTTTTATTAAGTCAAATTTTTGTTTCAAAGTATAAATTATCCTCAACACTAAATATCGAAAAAAAATAATAAATTTGTTGACCAATAGATCAATTTCGAGTTATGTATGTAAGCTGTTCGTATTATGTCTAAAAAAAATCTTCAAACAAAACAAAACTCAAAATTCAAATTAAAAACTTTCTCATGAATTTAAAAAAAAAATAAATATTTCTTGTTTTGTATTTTAGAAAATATTTTTGTTGAGATGTACGTATATATAATACATATGTATATACAATCAATTCTAGGAACCAATCCCAAAAACTAAAAAAAAAAAAATAGAAACCAAATCCGAAATATTCTATCAAACTAAACTCTACATACAGAGAATTTATTTTTAAATTAAATTTTTTTTTTTATTTAACAAAAGTCAAAATCAAAAGCAGCACACAAAAAGGACTTTAAAATCATATGTCGATCGACTAGTATTTCTTGAGACCCATATATTTCAGGGGTGTGACGACATAACACAGGTACCTATCAAATGCTATTGTTCAAAAGGAATACAAAAAAAAAATGTGTTGTTGTTTTTGTTCGTTTGCAGCATCCAAATTGATTTCTTTTTTCCTTATACGTTTGTATGTATGTGAATATTGTTTACGTTTATGTACAAATCTGGTTCAAATTCAAACTATATAAATTTTTTTGTTATTCTGAAAACTATCTATAGCATGATATGTAGGTATACACATATATAGTGCGACGAGATGAAAAGCGACAAGATGCGGAATAGATACGGGGATGAGTAATATAACAGAGTGAAATTTTTTTTTTTTTGCTCGATCGAAATTTTATTTTATCTTAAAATTAAATAACAAAAAATAAAGGACACCAAAAAGTTTCTATATTATATTACAAAAGAAAGATTTTTACACAGGGTGATTTTATTATTATTATTATACGAGAGAGTATTTTTCAGTTCGAAATGATTTATGGGATTAAGGTCGCGTTGACTCTATCGAAAACAGACATAAAAAGGTATCAATATTATTTATTTTTGTTGTATTATATAAAACATTTAAGAAGATTGTTTATTGTAAAAAAGAATATTTTAATTTTCTTTCTTTTTTTTCTGTTCTCGGTGGATAAAAATACAGTATGTGATAAAGGATATCAAGCGTGAAAAAAAATGTTTCTTCTCCTGTAAATATATATACGTATATATACGTATCGCACTCATTTCGTAAGATAATATTTTTTAATACGATTAAGGGAAGCAGATATTTAATACCAGATTATATTACGAGTATATTACATTGGAGCGAAACCAATTAATCATTTTTTTTTTCTATACTTAAGTGTAAGACGGAAATATGTCATTAATAGAATTTTGATATATACACACACACACACAGCTTTTACAATCTATAGTATATTTTTAAGAATAATGTCATAATTATATCGATTTTTCATATTCGTTTAATCGTATTTCCAACATACATACTTACATATATCATATCTTCTAAGAGGGAATACCAAACCGATGATGTTCATTCAATTTCATTTCCGATAAATGGCAAAATAAAAATTTTTTTACACGAAATATTTAAAAATCAGAAATCAAAAAATCGTGAAACATCTGTGCGGTTTCTTAAAATAATAAAAATAAATAAATCTTCAAGAACTATAAAACGAAATAATATCCAAAAATTTGTGGTATTCTCCATATATCATAATATATGTATATACATACGAGTATATATACCAACATCCCAACCAACAAAAATAATTTATCCATCACATCATTTACATTAGGTCGACGCGAGAGAGGATATAATCCAACTGTCAATTTAATTGTGTATGTGTAATACAATAATTACCTTTTTTGTTAATGTTTTAAATGCTGAATTTATAGTAAATATATTTATTTTTTAAAACCATTTTAAGTGGATTTGTGGGATTTTATGATATTTTTATGGATTTTGATTTTTTGTACCTATAGGTAAGGTACATGGTTTTTTATAATATAAGTAGCAAGGGTATGGTTTAAAGCAGTATACAATATATCTTGTGGCTTTTTGCTGGATCCAGAATGATGACTACGAAAAAAAACTTTTTTCGATCGATTAGTTTCTTGCAGATTTGAACCGTTTGCAATATCATATTTAAAAGCAGGGTTTGATCAAACAGAATATTTAAATACGGGATAAGGTACGAAACAGGATATTACAAAACTATTTTTTGACCGAACCTGATTGAACTCGTGGTGACTCGAATTTTTTTGCTACTGATGCAGCAGTAGTTAGTCCAGTTCCCCTGAGGTATGATATTCATTCGGTTAGCTCATGTGGTTTGGTTCGTTTAAGCCGCCTTACTTCGTTTGAACTATCCAGTACGGCCTCAACGTTGGTGTGGATGAGAAATCTCTTTTCGTTTGATGGCACATTCGCGGTTGACGTCATCTATCAATTGTATTTGTAAATCATTGTGTATTTCCCTGTTAGTCAAAAATCGGAAAGCGTATCTGTTCAGCTTTTTATCTCACGTGATGTTTCCAGTTTAGCCTTGAGTCTAGATGCAGACCAAGGTATTTGGTTGATGTATATGTGCTGTTTGATATTTTTGGGTCGGAGCGGTCGGTAGTGTAGAGCAGCGTCGGCTGAAAGTCAGAACATGTTTTTTCATGGATGACTTTGAATTTGAAATCAGATAGGTATGATTCAAGCAGCTGGCAATAATTTTGTGGTAACATTATGCTCATCTTGAATGTTAATCTCTCGTGCCAAACCCTATCAAAGGCCTGGGATACATCCAGAAAAACAGCGAGGCAATATTTCTGTTCTTCTAACGCTTGCTCTATCATCGTAGTGATTCGATGGACTTGATCTATTGCGGAGTGGTTACTCCTGAATCCAAATTGAAAATCTGGAAGGGAACGTTTACCATTGGCTTGAAACGTTTCAGAAGTAGTTTTTCAAACAGCTTTGATAAGGTGAGAAGTGAGATTGGTCTGTACGATATTACTTCTTCATCTGGTTTGCCTGGTTTCTTCAGCATAACTATTTGGGCCGTTTTGAAACATTTGGGTGCATACTTCAACCTCATATACATGCATTAAATATGTATGTGATCATAATGAATGCTACGTAGTAGTTCTTGTGATATTTCATCAATTCCTGGTGCTTTTTTTTGGTTAAAATTTTTGTCGATTTCCATTGGCGTGACCCTTTTAAAATCCTGACTCGGTTGATAAACAGGTGTTACGTCGATGTTGGATTGAATGTCATGGGGTGGAAATACTGTTGCAAGGTGTTGAGCAAAGAGTTCTACTTTTTCTTTGTCTTGTCGAACGCAACTACCTTGATCATTTCTTATGGGTGGTATCCGAGCTACAGGTCGTTTACATTTTCTGGTGGCTGTCCATAACGAGAAGTATTTCTTCATTTCTGGACCTAGCCCGCTCAAGTAGTTGTCGAAGCAATCTTGTTTAAAGTTTTTGATTAGCCTATTGACTTTGTTACTTATCCGATTGAAAAGTGAGATGCCATATTCTCCTTGTCTTTCTTCTTTCCTTGATTTGATCTCAGCAGGGTATATATATGACTTCCATATACAATGAAATTCTTTGTTTGATGTTCCAATTCCTCATTACTTTTGATACTCATTTTTAATTCAACTAGCTATTCTAACTTTTCTCTGAAGAGATTCCAATCCGTAAATTTATTAGTAAGGTTTCGCTTTTTTTGTTTTTTGATTACCGCTTACTGACAACAGTACAGGAATGTGATCAGATGTTAAGTCGTTAATCCCTTCGGCTCTAGAGTAACTGGATGAAATAACCTTTATGATAAAGAAATTAAGTGTATCTGGTATTTTATCTGCATCCGTTGGCCAATACGTTGGCCCCCCTGGTGACAGATATTCACATTAGTTTTCATGAATGGCATTGAACAGAGCATTTCCTATGCCAGGAGAAATTATCCTGGAACCCCAAGCTGTATATTTTATATTGTAGTCCCCTCCAATAATAAACCTTGGACCTAGTTTATTGAAGACGTTATTAAATTGAAACTTCGATTGGTGTATGCCGTGGAGGACAGTATATGCTGCCCCAATATTTAGATCTGCGCCATTATATTGGATTGAGATAATCGTTGCTTGCATGTATCTTGCCCGAATATCCTCTTGTTGTTTATGTTTGATATTATTTTTCATTAGTACAGCTGAACCACCTCTAGCTCTTTGACTAGGATGGGCTGTCCAATAGGAATTGAATCAATTTTTTCTAATAAAACTTTTGTTGGAGAAGTGCGTTTCTGAAATTAACGCAATATCCATATTGTTTGTATATATGCAGAAATATTTCCAGTTCCTGGGCTCGTTGGTTGAGCCCATTGGCATTTCCAGTTACAATGCGTTGGAACGAGTTAATCATTTTTGTGTATTTTTCAGTTTGGCCACCCTTTCTGCTAAGTGACCAAGTGTCGGTTGAATTTGACTGACCATTTTAATGATTTCAATGTTATTAGACTCGTTATTAACTTCTGGGAGTTTGTTGTTTTGGTTTAATTCATTAGCTGATTTGGTGATTTGCGCATAAGATAATTCAACTGTAGATGGTGTAATTGTTGTTTGAGATTTAGCTGCTTTGGTTTGTAATCGATGTACCACGCTTGTTCTACTTTTAATGTTGTTCCAATATACAGGGCATCCTTTATAATTTGCAGTAATATCCTTCTTGATGACAAAGAGCACATAAAGGATCGCTATCAGGTTGTTTTTTGCATTTTGTTGTGTGGTGATCTTCAGCACATTTCACGCATTTGGTTTGACGATAGCAAAAACTCTTGGTATGTCCGAGTTGTTGACAATTTGTGAATGGTGGAATGCCCCCTGTCTTGTTAGGTGGCACAATTTTAACTATACAGTATGCAAGTTTCTTGATGTTAAATACTTCTTTATTGTTGTCTTTTTGTTTTAAATCGATGTAAAACAATGGAAAGTGTTCCCTGACTTACCACCATCAATTGTGACCATTTTGAATATGTTGGTAACACCTGCGACTTCATGTCCCATTTTTTCTAAGTTTGCTTTAATTTCATCGTGACTAATGGATGATGGTAGGCCTCTGATAACCACTCTATAAGCATTTTCACTCTTCAGCTGATAGGTGTGATATTCGATATATTTTAGTCGGTTTCTGGGTTCATTTTTTAGTTCTTCCAATAGTTTTTTGACATTTCTGTAGTCATTTTCATTTTGAACGGTAATTTTAATGTCGGTGTTTGAAAGCACCTTAAAGTTAGATGGTTCACTAGTGGCTTTTATTATGTTTTGTCGAAAATGTTCCAAATTGTTGATGTTGTTCACGTTAATGAGTGGATGCAGTGGTATTTTTTTGTTTTTCTGTTCAGTGTTATTGTTCACACTTTGTGTAGTATGTTTAGGAGGCGTTTATGTTTTTGTGCGCCTACGTATTTTGGTATTTCTGTTATCAGTACTGCCAACTTCGTTTTTCAGTTCTTCTTAATCCTTGCAATATCTCTCTTGACTCAGAATCTATTATTCTGTTGAAAAACTGAAAATTGCCGCAGCAACCAGTTGGAATTATTTGTATGATCATGTTGACCAGTTGATGGCTGATTTTGGTTAGAAGATAGATTTTTAACTCGTGCTGAATCCTCAGCTTTGTTATTTTAAACCATTCCTTTTAGTGAACGGTTTTCTATCTGAGGCTCAGCAACTTCGTTGCTCACCCGCGCGATTAGTTTCTCCATTTTATCAAATTTGTTCAACCTAGCTCCTCGCTGTTTATAATATTTGCTGATGTACTCGGAATTTGTTCTGACACTGATGTATTTTTTTCAGTGGAGACTGCGTCTTTTGCGAATATGAATTTATTATTTAGCTTTATATTCTTTAGCTTATTTTGGATATCATTAGAAAGTTCTAGCAATGGTGAATGGAAATGGGATTCTTACATAACCTTAGTGGGTGCCAGATCATTTCAAAATTGTAGGGAATGAAAGAGCCGCTTGCTCGTCAGGGTACAGTCCTCATCTCATTAAGCAGGCTGAATGTTAAGATACAGCTTGCTTCATGTAAACCGCTTCTTCAGGAGGAAGCTATGAAAGATACAAACAACAGATGGTCTAATGCCAACTCGTGCGTTATAACCAGGCACATGGGAATTTATGGGAGGGGAATTTTATTTTATATAAATGGGATTCTAAAATTATACTTTGGAATGAAGTTCTGGCAAATGAGCTAAAAGAACTAGGTCGTCCCTTGACCGATCGCATGATAAAATTCTGTGTCTGTTGGATAGAAATAGGATTATAAAATTACTTTGCGATAAAGTTCTGGAATATGACCAACTAAAACGGAACTAGGCTGTTGCTTGACCGATTGTAAGTCTTCAAGTGAAATCAATTTTTAAATATACGTAATTTGAGGTTCATATTGGAAACAATACATTACTTTAAATGTAAGTTTAATTTTTCAAAGAAAGTATTTTGTCCCAAAAAGGTATAGATCGCGAGGGCAGTACTGGAGAAGTTATTGAAGGAACAATGAGAGCAAATTTGGATAGCTTATCACAAATTGCAAGATAAGGTAAGACATCATTTATCTAAACTAGAAATTAGAACTTTCTTTTCAGAGTCGCCTATACAGTTTGATTCATTTTTGCGGGATAAACATCCGGTTATAACTTTGTTATAACAACCTTTGAAATATTAATTGTCTCATGGCCGGCGTTTTCTACAGTTTCCCCTGGACATAATCCATTAACACCAAGTATTTTAAGCCGCGTTTTTTGACTAATTTATATATTAAATGTAATACAGACAAATTTATGTGAAACAATTCTCGACTGTCAATGGACATTATAGAACGTGTGAGAGTAGCTTGTTGTTGTTTTTTTAAGACCCTCGATTTTATCATTAAAATACAGAATTATTTAATTTGCGTTTTACATATTATTTTTGAATCTCCAAACTAAGCTCATTAAAAACAAATACTCATAGAACCAAACCATTTGGTCTCCATAATTTCGTAGTCTATCGTTGCCTATGGGGTCATCTCGTTAGGTTGCAATAAACTCAGGAGTTGCCACAAGTTTGTCGATTGATTAACTCTAGAACTAGGTGTCTTTTGGGTGGTGGTATCATAATCTAAAAGCAAATGATCACTATTTTTATATAAATCGATAATTAAATTTGATGAAGATTGTTTTATCTAAATTCGTTGTTCGCGTGGTAAGATACCTGTACAATAGGTATAATAAATAATAAAAAATACTTCCGTTTGAGCATTACACTATCTAATTGATACAATATATTGTAGAACTTTGGAATTTGTTTTTCAACCGCACGCCGCTTGACACTTTAGCTAGATTACTTTTGTATCTTAGTATATAGGTCCCTATATAATACTTAAATACATGTTTCTGAAATCTGATGATAAGGCTGGCAAAAGTTTTGCTCATCTCCTCCAAAAGTTCGGCCCATAAAGAATTTACTTTAACGGGGTTCTTTCTTAAGGGGGAAGGCAATAGTTACATAATGATGACCGTTTTCACACCAGAGTTAGCATAAAGGTTCGTAAAAAGTTTCTTTTTCATCGGCACTCAAACGAAAATCTCGGATAAATTTTATTTTTTTGGGTGGCTACTTGAACTCGGACATTGTTCTTCAGTCTGTGCTTATATTCTCTGCAATAATGGCTTGTACTCTATAGCATTCAAACGAATCCTTTAAATATTTAAAACCTGAATATTTCGATTGCTATATCCAAGATCTTCTAATACTCTGATATTTATTGCAATTAGATATCATAACTGGAGGTGGCCGTGGCACTTGTATATTCTTACTTCCGGTTGAGAGTTCTTTACTTGATTGCTTCTGTTTCGGTGAAACCTTAGCGTTTTCCTCCTGTTGTACATTCCTATTTCCGGTTGGAAGCTGCTCAATTGATTGTTTCTTTTTTATTTGTTAAAGCTCAGAATCCATCCCGTTAATTCTCTGTTGAGTTCTTCCTCGTCTGTTTCCTATACATAACCTCTATATGATCATTGATATTATTTTCTTGCTGTACCTTAGTTAATTCTTTCTCAGATATTACTACATATAAAGCATCTTTTAACTACTTGTTTTCTCGCTGTAAGTTTTTGAGATCTTTGTTTAGGTTTAACATTAACTTTTCTACAATATTTCGTAAATCTTATTGCGCAGTTCTGCGTTATTTCTCCTTTCCAATGTGTTTGCTAATGGATTTTTGTCCAAATGGGTTGGGTTGGCCAAAAGGGCTTTTAAATAATGGTTGGATCACCCCAGAATCCGTTGAGCTAGCCTCTTTAGAGGGTGGATTTGTCAGCTGCTTAAGCTAGGTTACCACCTGGGGACGCAATTACCTGAATTTGTAGTACTCATTGTTTGTTATACTGGTCATGGAGCATCTGCCATTCTGACCAGTACGAGTTGGTGGGTCTTGTTTGAGAACATCGTTTACTAAATTCTCGCTAGTTGGTTATACCACCGTTTCTCGGTCTCAAGAGCCTCGTTAGTTACCTCAGGGTACACGGCGTGTATAGGTTACGATGATTTTTTTTTTTTTTTTCAATTTTATTTAAATATTTTATATAAACAATTATTACAATCTAGTCACCTGGACCAATGAGCAATTTTATTCTAACTTAATTTACTATGTTGTGTTAATCTATGGCTCCTTCCCACTGGTGTTCCATAGTGTCTGATAAATTGAATTAAACCACATCGTTATTGTGGATTTTAGATCAGCATTACGCTGTTTACACTAGCAATTACACCAGCTCAAAAGGTTTAGTTCGTTTGAGTCTGCGTACAATATCTGTGTTGTTTACCAGCTTAGTTGCCTCAGTGTTAACATGTTGTTCGAGCCTTTGCCTATGTCTCACTGCATTTTTTTGGATTTCCTTTGAAACAGTGTCCTATTATGGTCCCTATGGAGGTCTCTGTTTCTAACATACCATGGTGCATCGATGTTCCTTAATACTTTGTTTTGAAATCTTTGGATGATTTCCACGTTGCTCTGTTTGGTACAATCCCAAAGTTGGATACCATAAGTCCAAACCGGTTTTAATATTTGTTTATATAATAGAAGTTTGTTGTATGTTGATAGAGCGGAGCTCCTTCCTATCAGCCAAAACATCTTTCTATATTTATTCCCTAGTTCTCCGCTTTTCTTTTTGACGTGTACTTTCCATCGTAGTTTTGTATCTAGTGTCATGCCAAGATAAGCCGTGTTGTCATACGCGGTATAATTTCTTGATTAATTGTAACCGGAATATGTTGTATTTGAGTAATAGCTAACTGTAAATTCAGAGTTGATTCTTCGTTGCTATCTCCAACAGCTACGATTGCCGTGTCATCAGCAAAGGTCACCACAGTGTTGTTTTCTAATACAGGGAGATCATTAGTGTACAATAGGTATAGGACCTCACCTAATACACTGCCCTGCGGTACTCCTGCCTTGATTTCTTTCAATTCAGAATAGGAATCGTCTAATTTTACTCTAAAGAATCTATCTTTCAAGTATGATTCTAATATTGTAGTGAATTGCATTGGTAGTACAGTTCTTAACTTTTAGTTAAGTCCTTCGTGCCAAACTTTATCAAAAAAATGTCGTTGAGCAGATTTCTTTCTCCTCTATTGCTCTTTCAATAATATTAGTTATTCTGTGTACTTGATCTAATGTTGAGTGTTGGTTACGAAAACCGAACTGATGATTGGGAATCAGGTTTTTCCTCTCAATTATCGGATTTAGTCTTTTTACTAATAACTTCTCAAAGAGTTTAAACATAACTGGTAATAGTGATATTGGTCTGTATGATCCAGTTTTGTGTGGTGGTTTCCCAGGTTTAGGAATCAAAATTACTTCTGCAATTTTCCAGAGGCTGGGTATATATTTCAATCGAAAGGCGGCATTTATAATATTGATGAGCTTTAATAATGCTTTCCTTGGTAGTTCTTTTAAAATTTCTGCTGTGATAAGGTCATAACCCGGCGCTTTTCTCGGATTTATATCTGTTTTTATCTCATACATGACTTCTTTTGGTGTTGCTCGTAGGATTTCTTCACTTTCCTGTACAACCTCTCCAGTTATTATTTCGGCTTTCAATGATTGGTCATCATGTGGTTCAAATATTTTTTCCAGGTATTCAGCAAAATTTCGTACTTTATCTTCGTTATTTCTGGCCCATTTTTTATCTTCTGCTCTGATTAGAGGAATCTGCATTATTGGCCTTTTAATTCTTCTAGTTGCTCTCCAGAGAAAATAATCAGTACTAGTATCATTAGATAATTTTCTGAGGTGTTACTGATAGATTCGTCTTTCAAATCTTTGATTTCCCTTTTTAGTAGCTGAGTCAGATTGTTAAGCTTAGTTTTATCTTGAGGGGCTCTAGTTTGTTGCCATTTTCTCCTTGCCCTTCTTTTTTCTGCCAAAAGCTCTCTAATTTCTCTAGGGTAGTTGTTTCCCTTAATTTTCTTTTTAACTTCAGGAGTGTTTTCCCAAGCTGAATGCTGTATGTCACATATGAACTTGTGAACATCTTTTTCTAATTGCTCCTCACACCTTAGCGGAACCATTAAGTTAATTTTACTTTCTAAAGACAGTCTAAAGTATTCCCAATTGGTGTGGTTATTTACTTTAAATTTACTTTATATTAGGATAGCTTTCTTTTTGAATGATGTTTTCACTTAATGTCAAAAGTATTGGGGAGTGATCAGAGCTTAAGTCAAGACTTTTATCTATATGTATATAATTTACAGATATATTTTTCACTATAAAGAAATTAATCAGATCTGGTATTTTATTTGGATCAGTTGGCCAGTAGGTCGGTTTACCATTTGATAAGGCTTCACAACCGTATTTTTTGATTATCATTGAGGAGTTCTTTCCCTTTGGTTGTTGTTAGTCTAGAACCCCAGTGGATATTTTTTGCATTAAAATCTCCTCCAATTACAAATCTATTCCCTAGTTTACTGCAGAAAAATTCAAGATAATCATTTTCTTTTAGAGAGTATTTCGGTGGGCAGTAAATTCCAATAACTCTAATAGAGTTATTTTTGGTCTTGATAATATCAGCTGTTGCTTGTATTTGTTCTGTTTCATATTTTAATTCCTCGAAGTGATTAATACTATTTCTAATTATAACAGCACACCTCCCTTGGCAGTATTTCCCGGGTGAATAGTGTGATATGTTTTATAATTTCTAAATTTGATAATTGATTGCCTAGTGAAGTGAGTTTCAGAGATGAGACAGACATCGATTTTCTCTGCGTCCAGAAACATTTGCAATTCCTGTTGGTGTTGCTGGAGTCCATTGGCATTCCAGCATAAAATTCTTAAGTCGTTAGACATGGCTTTGTTTAGGGATGGCTTCCTTGGTACTGTATTCTAGTTTCTGTAATCGCTGATCAAAAGTATTAAGTTTGCTTAATATCAGCGTTAGCGTTTGATTTATGTCGTCTGTTTGAGGAGTTTTTTGTTTGTTTTCGTTACTCATCATTACTTGAGCGTAAGTTTTTTTGCCCACTTCTGCTTGAGAGGCTATCAACGCTTTATGCCTTAACTCTCCTTTAAATGATTCAGGCCTGTTTATTCCAACAGTTTGCTTCTTTATTACATTTATATTTTGTAACACTGCATCCTCTTTAATTATCTGGATGGTTTTCTCCACAATGTACGCATCTAGGCTGTACATCTATGGGTTTGACACAATCTCTAGTATGGTGTTTATCTGGACATTTCACACACCTGGGTTCTTTGTTACAGTATTCTTGAGTATGTCCATATGCTTGACATTTTTCACATTGTGCTATATAAGCCTAGATCTTCTTAGGGGCTCAATATTGACTTTGCATCCCAAGATGTACTTCAGCATATACTGTGCTTCAGTTGCATTAAAACCTTTTCCTTTCAGGTCCTCAATTATTTTTTCTGGTTTACATGTAGAGTGCAGATTTTTAGCCATTACCCTAATTGGTCTGATTTGTTTGTTTTCAAACGTATGCCAGGAATGTCCCCCTTCGCTTAATATTTTTGTCATTTCTCTGTAGGTTTCACCATCTGCTAAGTTTATTTTGATGTTGTTTCCACTCATCAATTTTGTATTAAACTTATCTGTTTTAGTTATTGTTTTAATTTTCTCATACAGTAGATCATAGTTTTCAATTCCATCTATAACTATTGGGGGTGGTGGAGGTAATGTTTTTGGATTATTTTAGGAATTGTCTCTTTTAGTTGGGGAGGAGTAGGTGTATCATTCCTTCTCCTTTTTTTTCTCTGGCTTTTGACTCTAATCCACTCAGTTTCGTGAGCTAATTCTTCTTCATCAGTATGGAATTCTTGTTACATTACTTTTTGGGTAGGAGGAGAATCAACGTTTTCCTTTGCTTTAAGGGCTTTAACTTCGTTTTCAAGAATCCTTATATGTTCCTGCATCCAAGCAATTGTATCATTTAATTGCTTATTTAAATTATTGGATATAACCAATGCAGCATTGGCCTTACGCAATTCCTGATACAGCATTTTTTCTTTTTTAGAACAATTGTTGTCCTCTGGAAAAGCATTTCTCGGTAACTCCACAAGTTCTGTAGGTATATTATTTTGTTAATCTTCGTGGTGAATGTATATAAAATAAATTTAAAAAAAAAAGCTAACACTGCACTTCTAATTTTTTTTTCACTATGTTCAATATGTACATACATAAAATAATTAAAAAGAAACTACACTCACTGCACTTTTTGATTATTTTTATTTTATCGCTTACTTCACCGATTCCACCGCCAAACCCCAAAACGATTGGAAAGAGAATGATATTTGAACAAACTGAAACCCACGAGGAAGCCGATGACGGATTGTCTTCGTTTTGTAAATGTAAGGTAAAACTGTCGAAAACGTTGCTATTTTACGTGCTATACAATAACTTTATTTGTCAATGTTTATAAATTATTAGTTAAATAGCCTACATAAGACAATATTTTGTTTGACAAATTTCTACTCCACAAATAATGCATTCCGCATTTTGTTCATTGAAGTGACACCACTGCCCCAAACGTATATGATTGTAACCATATTAGTATATAAATTTAAACAAAATAAGTGTTTATCACCATGCTAATTTTTCAAAACAACATTATACGGATCGTCTCTTGATCATTCTATCGATTCGATTACCTACACAAAGTCTGTTTGAAGCTTTATTATTATTCATATACTTATAACGTACATCAAGTGCAACAATGTTATACACTTTGTATACACATACATTATATTTAATTGTGTCAGGGAAAACCATAAACCACACCCACACACACACACACTACACACCAAGTATTATCAAATTACCAAAACAGATTTTCCAAACATAAATTATACAAAGCAAAGCTAAAAGTACACGAAAAACCAATTACGGTAATATAAGGTCATAACAAATATTATGCCAGATGAAATTCGATTAAATTATTAATATCAGATACGATATGCATAATTTTTACTTCATTTTTTTTTTTGTTGTAAAGTATGATTAGAAATCAATTAATTTGCCATAATTTTATTTTCATTAAATTTTTTATCATAATTTCTTAATTTCATTAGTAAAATTGAAAAGTAATTTGCAATAAAACTATAAAATATATTTTTTAATGTAATTAACATTATATTATAGTTTAATATTTATGTACGATATATTTCTTCTTGACTTATGTATGTAACAAGTAAGGTAACAAACAATATCGGTATATACAAAAATAAGCAAATCTATAATAGTCATTAGAAAATTTCAGATAACCTATAAAATAAAACTAAAAAATATTTCTCTCCTCATATCATATACACTAATAGCCTCTGAATGTAATAGGTAATATCAATAAAATGAAAACTATGAACATATGTATGTATGTATGTATGTAAAAAAAAATACTTGTCCTCACATTCAATATGTGGTATGTTTGAATATTATTCCATTACGACAATAAATTTATTACAACTAATTTACTATACAATTTAATGATCTGATATAAATTTGACCATAAAATAGTAGTAGTAATAATAATAATAGGAATAGTAATAATAGATGATGGAGAGAAAAATCTATTAGCATGAATATACATATATGTATATGCGAATATATACGAACACAGAAACTGCAAATTGGAAATTAATGAATGAAATTAATTATGTTGTAATAAAAATATCATATTGAGCATTTTCATTTTTATTTTTATTATATTAATCGCTAAAATGATGTTTAACGCAACAACAAAAAAACCTAACAGATTTTTTTTTTTATATGAAAATTGATGAACTAAACTGATAACTGGATTATCACAACGCGCTCTAATTGATATCAATATTGGATAATTGTGAAAATATTCTACTTGATTTTTAATTTGCGTGGGAAATGATACAAAGCTGTTATATATGTACATACGATGGTCGTCTTGTTGGATAACTATATATACGGCAAAATAATGTGGAATAATTAAATTTTAATGCACAATGTCGTAAAATTATATTTAATTTAAAAGGATGTGTGTTTTATAACCTCGGTGACCCTATTCATTACAAAGTTGCGTATATATTAATTTTCTTGGGTTTGCCCACTAATTTATAAGACGGTAATAAAATTAAATGTACATACTTCGAAATCACTGTCGTTTTTGATTTAGATGTAGAAATTGTTGACCCATTTTGCATCCAACAGATTTTGACGCAACCAAATATAAACTAATCTATACATACAGCGTAATTGACACACTCTTTCTATTTATTCCATGAGTTGGATTCCGAGGTGTATTCTAACAAGGCTGTAAAAATTACACTAAAACTAATTTATTTTTTTAGATTCGAAATTTGGGATTTGAGCTGTATATTTCCACTAATTATTGACATACCAACTATCTTTTTGTTCAATTCTTCTGGGTAATTCTAATGGGCTACACTACATTTTAAAAGTTGTTTAAAATTACGTAACTTCTAAATTTTGTGAACCGCATAGTCTATTACATAATTTAGTCCCATTGACTATAAAAATACAAGTTGCTCTAAACTGTCTGAAAATGTAGAGATCACATCTCAATTTTTATATAAAAAAAATTCTACTTTTTATAAATACAGTTTACAATATTTTGTTGATTAATATTTTAGTCTAAACTTCACGAAGGTGGTCGTACCATGGTAACTTTTTTTTTGGTCAAACACAATTAATAATAATAATAATAACAGTGTTAAAGGCCATTACTGGTCCCTTACTGAATCAACAATCTGGCTCCAACGGTTTCGATCCTGAGCTTGGTCTTCATACTGTCTTAGACAATCTGAAGAGGCCAAGTCGTTCTCTACATCGTGGAGCCATCGTCGCCTGCAACGACCTCTGCGCCTACCATATGGTGGCTCTCCTTTCAGAGATCGCTGCACAATTTGTTCCGGATCAGCACGCAGAACGTGACCGAGCCAGCGTACTCGCTGAAATCTAACTTCATGTACAATATCGGGGATCTTCATCAGATCTCTGATCTCGAAATTGTACAGAGCTCGGTATGTACCATCTATTTCGCGTTTAGGGCCGTAAATCACACGCATGATTCTTCTCTCAAATGTAAGGAGCCATCTCTCGTACTCATCCGTCAGCGCCCAACTTTCACATCCAAACATAACAACGGGCCTGATCAACGCTTTGTAAAGCTTCAGCTTCACGGCACTTGATAAGTGTTTAGATTTTAGCAGTGGCCTTAGAGGATACAAAGAACGACTGCCAGCTGCCAGCCGCACTTTAATATCCTCACCCACACTGTTATCGTGAGTGATAAGAGAGCCCAAATATTTGAACCTCCTCACTCCCTCAAACGTGTGGTGGCCACTACTAAAATCTGGAGTGCCATTGTCTCTAAAACCAGAGATCAGGTATTTCGTTTTGGACTCATTGATCTGGAGTCCAACTGAAGCTGAAAACTGTACAAGCGGATCAAGTATTTCTTTCACTCCGTTGCTATGCAGTCCAATCACGCATATGTCATCTGCATATGCAAGCACTTGATTGGACTGGCGATATAAGATGTTGCGCTGAGGTGTTTCAGTTTTACGAAAGATGTACTCCAACATGAGATTAAAGAGTATCGGGGACAGAGCATCTCCCTGCCGAACACCCGAATTAACTGCAAAAATTTTCGATAGCCTGTTCTCAACCTTAACACAGCATTGAGACTGCGTCATTGTCATCCTACACAGTCGTACCAATTTTGTTGGCATTCCTAGGTATTCCAGGGCAGACCACAAACTCTCTCGATTGATCGAGTCGTAGGCCTACCGGAAATCCAGGAACACCTGATGTACGGAGATGGATGTCTCATAATATTTAGATAGAATCATCCGCAGCGAAAAGACCTGATAAGTGACTGATCGATTCGGACGAAATCCTCCCTGATAGTTACCAACCAAGCCCTCCGCCAGAGGAGTGATTCTATCCAATAAAATGTATGACAGTAACTTGTATGATGTGCAAAGGAGAGCTATACCGCGATAATTCTCACACTTGAAGCGGTCTCCCTTCTTGAAGATGGGGCATATCGCGGCCACTTTCCATTCATCAGGCATAACTTCGGTTCGCCATACTAATCGAATAAGGTCGAAAAGACAGTTCCACAAAGTATCCCCTCCGAATATCAAGAGCTCCGAATTAATGCAGTCCATACTCCAGGTGAGCGGTTTCGTTTCATTCTCTGCATGGCCTTAGTGAATTCCTCATGGGATGGCTCCTCAGTGCAAATCTCCGCAGACTGTTTTAGAGGTGGCTCAACAACAGTCTGTGACGCATGATGAACATCAAGCAGCTCAGTAAAGTGTCCACTCCATGCGTCAAGTACTGCGTCGATGTTGACACAGAGGTTTCCATCTCGGTCCCGAATGGCGGTTGACGAAGGCCTGAAAGTATGGTGCAATCCAGTAATTCCTTTAAAGAAATTACGTGAACTACGCTCATTGCTGAGTTGTTGTACTTTCAGAATCTCGGCCTTCCACCATTCTCGCTTCTTCCGTCTACAAATCCGCTTTGCTGCCCTTCTTGCAAGAGCTGCCTTGTTTTTCCTTGCGATTGTGAGACGTTGTTGCACTTCATTATGGGCTATATTTTGTTGCTCAACTGCAAGACGACACAAACACAATTAATATTGGACAATAAATATCAAAACAAACTGCAGAAAACCATTTTTGCTTATATATTTTGCAAATAAAAGCTTCTTTTCAGGATTTTTGGATTACTTCACCTAATTTGGTAATTTTTCCACAGGGCCGCTCCTTAATTGGGTAAAGAAATTATCAAAAATATAGAGAATAGTAAATTTGTGTGGCTGTCTTCTATAACTGACAAAAATCGATATTACTGATTCATAGCGTGATACTGCCGTCAATATCACCGCATCAGTCTATAATGTGATGACTTATAGTTTTATAATATTGCTCGTATCTGCTAGAACCAGAGGTGGTTCTCAACATATATATCATCTCTCATATACCCGTTACCAATTTGAATTTTGTTATTTTGCTGTACGTCTTAAAAAACTTTCATGCTCTTTAATGATGTTCGGCACTTTCTCATCTTCATCGCCCGATTTTCCTAATTCTTCAAGGATTTCGTCAAGTATAAGTTTGTTTTTCTTTAAAAATAGAATATTTTTAACACCAATCATAAAAAAACATACCATTGATTGTTCTTTATTACACGTAACTTAATAAACCGCACAGTAACAAGCGCACGACGAAATCGCGCTTCACTTTGAATGATGGTTTTTCTCAACACACACCTAAAAAGCAATTACAATTGAATGTTGGTATGTTTACGATATATTTCCACAGCCAAGCAAACTTTTAAATTCTTCTATTCTATACTATTTACTTGGCTGTGGAAATATGTCGTAAACATACCAGCATTCAACTGTAATTGCATTTTAGGTGTGTGACGCCATCTGTAACGAATCTGGGCGACATGACGAGTTACCAAGTTAAACTCGGTTCACAATAAAATGGATTGGAACTGAAATGGATTGTTCATGGTGGAGTACCCTCTAATAAAACGCCGGTACCATCCCGAGACGCCAAGGAATCTCCCGGATGTTCTCGGATGTTTTTCGGCGTTGGGAATCTGACAATGGCCTCAATTATGCCCGGACTGGATCTCATACCTTCATCACCAACTACATAATCCAGGTGTTCAATCTCTTTCAGAACAAATTTACTTTTTCGAACGTTCATCGCAAACCCAGCCTCTGTCAGTCTTTCAGCGACATCCTAAATCAAAGACAAATGCTCATCAAAATCAGCAGTAGTGATTAACAGGTCATCAGGACATGCGAATTGCCAATCATTACGCTGGACGTTAATCAGACTCGAAATAAAACGGGTACGATCCAACCGGCTCAGTAATCCGTCAATCAGTGGTAGTGGAAATGTATCCTTTTTAGTAACACTATTGTTGGCATTTGCTCCCTTCATGATCGCTATTGGGGAGCTCAATGTACTATTGCTCTCCTCAATGACATCAAGGGCGATCATTTGATCGATCTCTTGATACATTTGCTGCTATAAGCGTTCAAAACTAGGTAACATTTCCACCACGGTTTGCAATCGTTTGTACAGGTAAAGTTGGAGCTACAGCAGACAACGATGATATACAAGAAGGTACAGAGTCTGTTGTAAAGCTGGTACAATAAATAGATTCATATCAACATTAATATATGTTATTATATGTAATTCGGGTATACACAAACCCATGGATTCTAAGAAACTGTGAGCGTTTTTACCTAACGCCGAGATGTTGGCTCCGCTATCAAACCCTGAACTGCCGTATCATTAATGTGTATTACTGTATAGGGACGGTTGTCTTCGAGAAAATCGATGGCATTACAAAATATGGTGCTAGAAATGTTTCGATACATGAATTGACGATTTTTAAAATATTTGATAGAGCGACAAAGTCGGTAATTAAAATATGATTGGGATGTATTTAAGAGTGGTTTTGGCATGGGGGCCTTTGCAAGATTTTCTTTCATCTGAAGGTCAATATCGGCTTGTGGGTTTGAAACAAATGAATTAGCAGTATACACTTGCCGGTACTGGAGCTTGAAATGGAATGTAATATGGTTGAGCTATGTTGGTGGTTATCGGTGGAGGCAAGGGTAACATTTGTTGGTGAAAGTCTTTGACTTTGGAAATTCGGAAATGGAGGACGATAGAATTTTGAATCGAAAATATTTAAATTATTTTCCTAGATATGAAATTGCTTGCTTGCGCTATAGGCGATCAAGATTCATATAATTTTCTGTACATTATTTTAAATAAATTAAAATATTTATATTAGTTTTTTTTTTTAAATCCGCTTAAATGTTTATATTTAATTCAACCATTTTTATTTGGATATAAATTAAAAACGAAAAATGTAACAGACAATCGGTATTTGGTTTTTTATATTTACTGCAATTTATTTTCATTATATTTCCGACACTGCACATACCCGTTTTTTATCATTCAAAGTCAGTCATGTCGAAAGATGGCGCGATCCGTCATGTTGGGCAATTTCCAGTAATTTAAAGCCAACATCGATCCAAAAGAATATTAATTAATAAAACATAAATCTATCGATATGAAACAAATATTGCAATGTGCAAAGATGGCTGATGCAAAACAATTTAAATGGTCGGTTAAAATCTCGGTGGTCATTCTGTGGTGCTATCTCACATTAGGTTATAAAAAACTGTGAGATATTAAATAATTGTCGTAGCTTACGTGGGTGAATTGTGGATGAATAGCGTCACGTCACTTATTGATGTTAATGAAAAAGACCACGCATCATTCTGCCGACTTGCGTAAACAAAATTTTGGTAAACAAAAGCAATACGTAATGAAATTATTTTCATAGGGGGAGGTTGTGTGGTTTTCTTCTTTGGTTGGATTATTGTATGAAATACTTTATTAATAAAATCATTTTCATAGCACTTTCACTACCATGAATAGCACTGGATAAGAAATGTTCATATAAATAGATTTGAGATTATAAAGAAACGTCAGAATACCACCAAATTCATCCAACTTCTCCTTAAAATTCATTTCGCACCGTTGGATTTGTAGACTTTTCCCCTTACTATTATGTCACCAAAAAAAGTCTGCAACTGTGAGATAAACGTGTGAGATAGCACCACAGAATGCCACCCAGTTTGCATTCCCGCTTATTTGTGTAAAATATTATTGGAAATATAATGTACAACAGAAATGCAAAATGGAAATTTACTATTTAGTGTGAGAGAAAGAGAGAGAGAAAAGTATAATTTCAACTGACAGAAATATGGTACGATTTATTTAATTTAATATAACGTTTATATTGGTTCAGAACCCGTCGTTTCCCCGTCAAATTCAACCCTATTTCAACTGCGCAAACAACAGAGAAACCAATAAAATTAACATAAGGGAGGAGACATATTTACGCGATTGGTTAACCATATTAACAATTCAAAATTATTTATTTCATAAGCACTACTCCTTTGCTCTTAGCGCAAACTGACCTATTATTGCAGCATTTTGACTCAACATATACTTATCCAATGAAGAAAATTAATGATTGGCTGACATTTATTTTGATTCGCTATGGATGAGTATATGTTGTGAAACAACACGCTTCTGCAATAAAACGTTTGCGTAAATACATCAAGATTATGGCTCAGTGATTTTTTTTCTCTTTCAATAAGACCGTCGTGCAATGCTGCATGTGGTTAACCAATGGTGTGAATGTATTTCCTATTTATAAAAGAAAATTTCTCCTCCTTTAGTTCATTTTATTGGTTGCAATGTTGTGTGCGCAGATGAAATAGGATTTCATTTTCAGGGGAAAGAACTGGATATGAACCAATAAAAATGTTATAAAAAATCAAAAAAAAAATCGTACCATACTTCTGCTAGTTGAAATCGTATATCTGTCCCACTTCCCCTCACACAAAATAGCAAAATTTCATGTTGTGTATGTCCTCACATTTATTTGTGGATTACTACCATCAAAAAATAAATTAATTTATGTTTTTTGGTGTCACAAAAGTTGAATTATTCAAAATGGTTGGTTTAACAACAAAAACTATCTTCCTGAAACATTCACTTTAAATGCCATTTTAAACCACCCTGCTCAGCCCTTCATGAACGCTAATCTATACGTTCAATCTTCCTACATGGACATTTATTTATAGGTACTGTGCATTTTGTGGGCAAATTTTACGCAGTCCGAACGGTATTCTTTCGATAATTTTAGAATGCAATACATTTTGAGCAAAAACTGTTATTCTAATATCCTTAGAGTGTAAGAAATTTTCTAATAGTTTGCGGATACGAAGAAAATATGTCATCTCACTTTACATATTTAACAATTATTTCAAAAAATAAAAGTGTTGGCTTTAATCGATTAAAAGTATTTTTCCTAAATTTCACATCCAATATCTTAAATTCCTTCCACGTTAGACTAGTCCAATATTCTAAAAGCTAACAGAGTACTACAAAAATAGTACGGGGTAAAACGTATGTAAATTAATCTTGAACTAAACGCAAAGAAGAATTGAAATCTCTATTTTTAGAAATGCTAAGTGTCATTATTTTAAACACTATAAGCTTACCGCGTATGGTGGCATGTTTGCTTAAATTTAATTTATTTTGTTGATCAGAATAAATCATTTATATATTTGGAAAACAGATTTTGTGGTTTGAGTAATCTTGCATTTTATATTTAATTCAACGTAAATATCTGCCTAAATATACCGACTATTTTTTGGAGAACTGAGAAATATCTATCGTGAATCGGGTTTACTGCATTCAGACGTAAAGTAAGAAGTTTACAAGTTCAACTTCATGTGTGTTTGTATTTGTTAGCATTTTCCACTAGGTCTGGAGGAGGTCGGGAATTAAATGGGGGAACAACCTGAACTAAGGGATCTATTTGGAAATGTTAATTTTCTTTTGAGCCTATAAGTGGTCTATGCTGTGGTTCGGTTTAATCACGATGGCGGTAATAATTTTCACTTTGACATACTCTGCTGATTCTCTAAACTTTTGGTGTGTATGGTATAGTTTAGCCGTACAAAGATTACAATAAATCAATATTATATTTTGCAAGTTTATTAAACACTGTCCGCTGGTTAACATATAGCCAGCAATAAAACATAGAGGTCCTACTTCCTTATAAGATCAGCCGCCCCATACCTTAAGAGTAATCTAATCTATAAATGCCCCAGCTTTTCTCTCAATACCGTTTTTCATGATTTTTAAAACCTATAGAATATAGATAGTGTCATCATTTTCTATTATTTGATTTTTTTGATCACCGCTATCCTTTTGCCGGCGTCATTATTTACGTAAGGAAGGCAAATTTTAAATTTATCAGATATCAGTGTCTAAACTGGCAGTTTAAACTGGACTGCAACAAACACTTTTCAACTTTGCAATGGTTTATCGTATTTTGTAATAGTCACGATACAGTTTTGGATTTTAACCAACTGGAATGGAACAAAGCTACTGAACAAGTTAATTAAAGGCAAATTCAATTTAATTTTAATGGATAATAATTTTTGGTTTTTATTTTCAATTGAAAGCAAACCAATCCCGATAAATTTTATACTAATTTACTTCGATATAAAGAAACATTTTCACAGGGAGGACATATTCAGTCAAGGAATAGTCATATTAAAAAAAAAAAAATTTCAATAATCATGTTCGAATTTGAAAGAAACATGCAGAATTTTAACATAATCGATTTCGTTTCAGTAGAAATTTATAATTGTGTTTCTATTAAACAGATCAAAAAAAAATATAAAGTTTCGAGACCAAATTTTAGTTGAACTTGCGATGCACTCACATAGTGAAAATCACGAAAAATTGTCTAGCACAGATCTTATACAACTTTTCATGTCATTTACTATGTAAGTGCTTGGAAAGTTCGGTTAAAATTTGGTATCGAGAATATTTAAAATAATACAAATTGCATATTTTAATTAATTAATCTATTAATATATTTTTATTTTGCAATAATCTGAAAATGTAAAATAGTACGTACATATATACCTACGTACTCTATATTGGAGGGAACAGGTTTTTGTTTAAACTTAAATATTTTATTTGGGCTGCTATATACAATGCCAATAAAGGGCCCTTATTTAGACATTTTCAAAAAATTCTACTTAAGTATTTTTTTGGAAATCTAAACTAAATGTGTCAAAATTTTCATGTTCATCATGACATGATTCATGTATATAATTTAGCTTCTGCATTATTCCTTCGCATAGGTATATATATACGTGACCCTCTCAAAATAACTAAACAAATTAAGATATTTATGTATATTTTCTGTATACGTATAACATACAAATTATGTATATATTGATCAATTGCGGATAAAAGGTCATTTCGTTCAAGATCACACACAGAATTTAAATATATACAGCACTAAAAAATATGATCTTGAACACATAATAGCGGCAAACGCAAAATTTGTATACATTCGAGTATATGTATATTATAGCATAGAACATCAAAAATAAAACGAGACGATGAAGAATCTTAAAGCTGCGAACAAGAAACCAGAAAAATAAATAAAAAATAATTCAGAAATCATATCAGAATACGCCAGATTCCCAGAATTTATTTGAATTTAAGGTGTTCGCTTGTATATTCCGTATTTGACTTGTCATTTTTTTTTTTTTGTTTCGGTTTAACAATTATATATGTTTTTGATTGTGTTTTATGGACATAATCAAAGATCGCCCCCGCTATGTTTTTATTAGTATTTTATTTTTATAACAAAAACAAATCGAAAATAAAAATAATATATACATATTTATAATTTTTAAATAAATAAATAACCAACAAAAAACAAAAAATACAACAATTTACCGAATTTTGTTAAAAAATGTTTTGTTGTTATTTCGAATTTATTTATTACATGAATTTTTTGTTTTAAAAGTCAATAAAACATTTAATTCGAAAAAAAACACAACACCGTACAGAACAGAAATGGGATCAGTCTTTGAGATGTTAATTTTTTGTTTTGTTTACGATGAGGTTCATTAATACATAATTTTCTTACTATATATATGCATATATAGGTAAGATAAAATGAAAATAAAGATTTATATCGGTTTTGGAATATTTTGTTAGTATATATAAAATAATAAAGTAAATTATCAATCAATTTAAATGCTGTTTTGTGAGTTTCTCTCATTTGATGAGTTGATATATACATAATATATTGCGAGTATAAATGACTTATACTGTTGTTATGATTCATATATATATATATATATATATATATATATATATATATATATATATATATATATATATATATATATATATATATATATATATATATATATATATATATATATATATATATATATATATATATATATATATATATATATATATATATTATATATATATATATACATATATATATATATATATATTATATATATATATATATATATATATATATATATATATATATATATATATAAGTATATATCATGGTTCTAATGTTCTAGCAACATTTGTATGGTACTTAATAAATTGACCCTAAGTATAATCAATTAACTACGACGACCAGCAATATAATTTTTCTGTTGATAGCAAGTTCAATTTACAAATTTACTATACTATTAAAAAACTTTGCCATTTGTATGGCAGCTATATAGTGCCAATTTCAGTCGCTATACGCACGCTTTTATCAGCATCTTGTCAGATCAAAGCTGAAATCGAATACTACAAAATAAAAATATAATTCCAGACTGGATAAATATGCGTTAATGTAATGCGCCTGGCCACGTGAGGAGGAAGAAGAAAAAGTATAGGAGTATAGTATTAATTGGTCTTGAATTTTGATCCATATATTTCGAAATTCAGATGAATTTTTTTCTTGCCAGCAATGATAGTATTACAAATTGAAACCCAGTAAATGTAAATTTAAGGGGCACAAGTTATATGTAAAACTGAGGGAACTGAAATAATAATGTTTATAGTGAGTTTGATTCGGATGCGAGTTCAATTTCAAAACAAAAATTATTGTTGTTATAATTAAAAATTGAAAATGATTTAGAAAATCCAGGAAATGAACCAGAATTGTTGGACTTTAATCCGGATTGTATATAAAAAAACATTAACCGGGTTACGATTAACCCGAATGATAAATGTGTTCGTACTATTTCGATTTTTTTGCGTTCCTTCAACGACACACAAATTTTATATAAATGTAGGGTGGTTTGTTCAATTAAGAATATCTTTTTTACTAATTTCTTCAACAAATAATTTTCTTTTAAGCTAGTTTGTTTTTCTTTTTTGACAGTTTCAAGGGGCTCGACAAACTTTTTTTAAAATTTGTTAAAACTATTTTAAAAATTAATAATTTTTATTTTTATTTTTTTTTTGTTTCCTTTTTGTAAAGTATTTTTTCTTATTTTAAAACCATTCCTGTTTCTATTTATAAATGTAATTTACTAATGAAATTTTTTAATAATGAATCAAATAGCTAAGCGAAGCTAATTTCATACAAATAATTCTATGATTTCTGTTAAGTTCAATTCGAAATTCGTTTTTCCACATTTTCAAAATCATTGTTTTAAATTTTCGTGTATTTGATAAGTCAAAATATGTTTCTACTTTGTTAATTTCATAAAATCCATTATTGAAAATTTTCAAAATTTTTAAATAAAACAATTCGCAAATTGCTTAATTGCATATATATAGAAAGTTCTAAATTCCCAAATTCTGTAATAGGTTGTAAATATATTATTCGTAATTTTAAATAAATTCTTCTCTATAGAATAACTTTCTTAATCCCATTAAATTTTAATTCGCGAAATCCTTGATATAACATTTTATATTTAAATTCCTTAATTGAAATATTACTAATTTGCTAGTACTTTTTTTGAAGCTTGTGTTACGCAAAAATTTTCAGATATTTCAGTTGTTTTCAATATTATCAAATTTTGTTCATAATACAAATACAAAACTTATATAAATAACTATGAAAACAAAAATATGTTTGATATCCATCATTTTAAATTACTAAATTGATTTAAAAATTAATTAATTTTCAAATGTTTTTAAAAATTTTTGTATTTGTAAAATTATGAATCAATATTTCAAACTTTCAATTATTAAAGATTATGTTAATTCCAATTTCGAGTTTCAAAATTACTTAATTAACCAATTTTTAAATATTAAAATGATAATTACTATTTTAATTATATATAATTTAAAATATGTATATTTCAAAAGTTGTATATTCCATAATTTCTTAGTTTTGAACTCATAAAATAAATTTCTTAATTTCAAAAATTTGTTGATTGTGTAATTAGAAATTTTTTAAATTACTAATAATTTTTATTTAGTAAATAGTTCGTAGGTTTGTTCCTTAAATATACCTTATTTAATAATTACAACTTCTTAAACATTTTTGTATTAAATTCCTTGATTCTTGAATTTCCAAACTATAATAATTAATTTTGTACATGCAATTTAATTGAAATATTATATTTTTAAGTTTTCGAAATTCAATAATTTATGTCGTTGAAATTTTTTAAAAATAAATTGTCTGTCTTGAGTAAATATGAAAATTAAATATTTAAAATTTAAATTTTTATTGAACATTTTTAGAATTCCTAAATATTAATATCTGTATTTATAGCCCAAAATATGCTGAGGAATTTCTACTGAGTAATATTCACATGCTTTGTGTCCTGGATTTTTAAACTTTTCAATTAATAATTTCTGTAATTTCCTAACTTATATGAATGATAATTTCTGCAATTCATAATTGGACAATTTAAAATAAATGTTTAAGCTTTATAATTGCTAAATTCATAAATTCCTTAATTTTCCAAATTTATTAATTGGATTTATTTAATATTATTTAATTGCAATTAATCTACAATATTAATTTTTAATCATGATAATTCTTTAATTGTTTGTTAAGCGTAATTAAAAATCTTCAAAAATTGCATATTTCAATATTTGTATATTATTGAATTCTAAAATTTGTATAAATAGATCTTTTAAAATTTCAAATTTTTTAAATTTCATATTCCAAAATTATTCTTAACTCATAAATTCCTTAGTTTAATTTTATATAATTTAATTAGTAAATTAATTAAAAATTAATTAATTAATTTAAATTTAAATTTGACGGTTTTCCCAATTTTTTTAATACTTAAATTCTAATTTCAAAATTTTCCAATTTTTATATTTGTATAAAACGAATTCCAAAATTTCAATCCTAAACTTTTAAAACAATTTCTTAATAATAATTTTCTCTTTTGTATAAATAACTCTGTAAAATACATATTGTTTGATATCCATCATTAGAAACATTTTAAATTACTAAATTGATTAAATAATTCTTTATTTTTCAAATTTTAAAAATATCTTTTGTATTTGTAAAAATATGATTCAATGTTTCAAACTTTCAATTATTAAAGATTGTATTAATTCCAATTCCAGTTTCAAATTACTTAGTTTACAAATTTTTAAATATTTGAATGTTAATTACCATTTTAATTATATTCCTTATAAAATAAACCGTTATTTTCAATATATGTATATTTCAAAAGTTGTATATTCTATAATTTCTTAATTTTGAACTCATAAATAAACTAACTCATAATAAATTTCAAAAACTTGTTAAGAGTATAGTTAGAATTTTTCAAAATTACTAATAATTTGTATTAGGGAAAAGTTCGTAGGTATGTTCCTTAATTCTGTAAAAACACGTCCCGCCAAACTTCTTAAAATTTTTATATTAAATTCCTCGATTCATCCAAACTCTAATAATTAATTTTTTACATGCAATTTAAATGAAATATTATATTTTAAATTATCTAAATTAATAAATTTTTATTATTTAGAAATGAACATTTATAGAAATCCTAATAAAATATGTTAAGAAGAAATTCTTATGTTTACTTCTGTAATTTCCTAACTCTTAAGAACGATAATTTATGCAATCCATAATTGGACAATTTAAAATAATTTTTTTAACCTTTATAAATGCTAAATTCATAAATTCCTTAGTTTTCTAAATTTTATAATTGGTTGTTTTTACATTACTTAATTGCTATTATTCTATAATATTAATTTTTAATTATGATATTTCTGTAATTGTTTATTAAGCGTAATTGGAAATTTTCAAAAATTTTCAATATTTGTATATTACTGAATTTTAAAATTTGATTCCTTAATATATTATATAAACAAATCTTTTAAATTTTCATGTTTTTTAATTTTCATATTCTATAGAATTACTCTTAATTCATAAATTCCTTAGTTTAATTTTATATAATTTAACTAACAATTTAAATTTAAAATTGTCGGTTTTTCAATTATTGTATATTTAATTATTCCAAATTATTTTATCAAAAAATTAATATATATCCAATTTTTTTAATATCTAAACTCTGATTTTTATTATAAGCCATTAATGGAAATTAATTTCAAAATTTTCCAATTTCCATATACGACATATCTCAATTTCTTAGTTTTTATTCGATATTTCCAAAAATTTAAATTTTTCATAATCAATTTTTATCATTCTTTATCGGAATTTTTTTCAAAAACCGAACGATTCGGATCGGTAAAATCAAAATTGATTTGGCGTTTACAGCAATAAAATAGCAATTTTGAACTATCTATCGTTGCACGTATTCGTAGAACGCATTTTTTAAATATTTTAGCTCGTCTATATTTGTATCAATCCGAAATTGGAAATTTTTTAGTTGCTCGATTTCCAAATTTTTAAATTTTATAATTTTATAGTTTAATTTTCAAATTTTTTTAATTTTCCAATATAATTCAATTTTTTAAGTTTTCTAACTCTATGGGTTTTCTTAAATATTTTTTTTGCCCACATGTTTTGGATGTTAGCTGTCTTTTTATCTAAAAAAGTTTTTAAATATATTTATGTATTATTTTTTAAAATGTTGGTGTAGTTTATAGAGTAGGTCATTTTTGTTAAATCAAGAACTCGCACCTGGGGGTCGTGTTAAAACTCCGATTGACCAAAAATTATCATTGATGCCTATACAACTTAAGGTATATTCACATTTGATTAAAGATTCCTACGATTACGTTTCATTGGTCAATTTATTTCAAATGTTATCACTTAAACAAAGTTTAAATACAATGTTTCAAGTTCAGACAAAAGAATCAATAATTTTTTAATATTTATATTTTTTTAGAACCGCAACTAATATTATTTAAATAGTTTTATTCGTTTTATTTGAAAAAGTCAATCAAGTTAGCCCAAATTTTCAGGCGAATTGTTTTGGTGAATGTCTTGGATTAGTGTACCTATTACGTAAAAGTGTAAATAACCCATAAAATGTACATAAATATAAAAATTTAAAAATATATTATTTTCATCTGGTATGAATATTGAGTAGTGTTTTCTTAGCCATATGTGCCACTTGGTGGGCTAATCTCTTAGAAAAGCTGTATGGAGAATTTGGCTCTACCATTACTTGATTTTTTATAAGCTTTTGTACTAATCAATTTTAATTTAATTTTTTTTTTTGGGATAAGTAGCTTACAACATACAAGTTCCCGTTTTTTCCGGAATAGTGGTACATTTTATGGATTATTTACACTTTTCTGGCATAGCTACACTTATCTTAGATATTTACCAAAAAATGTCGGCCTGAAATTTCGGACTAACTTCATTAACTTATTTCATACAGTTTATGAGTTTTTGTAAAGATTTTATCTTCTTTATTTTCATTATTTCATAAATTTTAAATTATTATTCTATTATTTGCTTTAATTTCAAATCGAAAAAATATCTTTTTAATTTCGAAATTTTATAAAATCCATCAGAGAAAATTTAAAAAAAATGTAAATTTAAATTAGCAAATTGTTTTATTCTATACGTATATAAATAATCTAAATTGTGTTACTCATTACATTGGAAATTTAAAATTAATTTTTAAATAGAATTGGAAATTTTTAAACACAATACTTATATAAATATGTAATAAAAAACTGATTACAAAATTGCTTTACAAAATCTTTAATTTCCAATTTTTTTTAGGTTTTTCGTTTTTGGAAAAATATGAATCAATGTTTTAAACTTTAAGTAATCAAATATTATTAGTATTAATTCCATTATTAGTTCAATTTTCAAAACTATCAAATTTTTAATTATCTTAAATTCCTATGTTTGTGGTAAACGAAAATTGGAAATTTTCTAAACTTACATAATATGTTTCATAACTATCTAACTTATAATACTTATTCGCAAAATTGTATCTCAAATAATTGTTTAATTTCCAAATTTTTAAACATTTCAATGTAAATTACTATTTTGAGTAGAAATATTTCTTATAAAATAAATCGAAATTTTAAAGTTTGTATATTTCAAAAGTAGTATATTACATAGTTTCTTAATTTTAAATCCTTAATTTTTAAGCTTCCCATTTTCAAAATTCTGGATTTCAATACACCATATTAATTTCTTTAACTTCTTTATATTAAACTCCTAGAGTCCTGAATTTCTAAATTCTAATAAATAATTTTTTACATGCAATTTAAATGAAATTCTTTATTTCTAACTTTTCTAAATTATTAAATGTTGTTGAAAATGTTTAAAAATAAATTGTCAAAAAATTAAATATCATAATAGAAAATTATTAGAATTTCGAAATTTTAATATTTTAATCTAGCTGTATTTGTAGTCAAAAATATGTTAACAGAAAATTCCTTTGATTAATGTTCACATGCTATAATGTGTTTTAGTTTTTTCAACTTTTTAATTAATTACTTTTGTAATTTTCTATATAACGTAAAAATGTTAATTTCTAAAACCTTTATAATTTCCAAATACCAAATTACTTAATTCTTTAAATTCATTAATGTAAATGGAAATCTTCAAAATTTACATATATCAATATTTGTATATTACTGAATTCTTAAATTTGAAGACATCTCTACAATAACGTGTCATTGGTCAATTTATTTCAAATGTTGTCACTCAAATTTTTAGTACAATATTTATTAAGATTGTATATTTTTATTTTATATACACGTAATTAATATTATTTTAAATATTTGTATATTATTTATTAGTGAAATACAAATTAATTCTGAACAAATTTTTTTAATGATTTTAGCAACATCGTTTGATGTATTATTATTTCATAATTTGCTATTGTAAAGTTTTGATACTAATCCATCAGTAATTTTTATTGTCAACATTTCACACTTATCAATATTTGTATATTCCTAAATAATTAAATTCGAAGTCCTTAATGTGTAAACTAATCTGTTAAAATCCTAATTTTCTTAATTTTCATATTCTAAATTTTCTATTATATTTTTTTAATAGGAATTTATCTATGCAGAGGCCAAGTCGTTCTCTACATCGTGGAGCCATCATCGCCTGCAACGACCTCTGCGCCCAACTCATCCGTCAGTGCCCAACTTTCACATCCAAACATAACAACGGGCCTGATCAACGCTTAGTAAAGCTTCAAGTGTTTAGATTTTAGCAGTGGCCCTAGAGGATACAAAGTACGACTGCCAGCTGCCAGCCGCACTTTAATATCCTCACCAACACTGTTATCGTGAGTGACAAGAGAGCCCAAATATTTGAACCTCCTCACTCCCTCAAACGTGCCATTATAATTTAATAAAAATTGAATTTTATTGTGTGTAATTTTGAATTGTTTTTTCAAATTACTTCATTCCCACATTTTTTAATACCTAAATTCCAATATTATATTAAAATGTGTCAAGAAATCTCTAAAAATTTTAAATTTCTTTATTTTCATCTTCTAAATTTATGTATTCTTAATTCATAAATTTGTTTCTAAAAATTACTTCATTTCTATTTTTTTTTAATACTTAAATTCTAATATTTATTATAAGTCGAAATTTGTTCATTTTCCAATTTTTATATTTTTTTAATTCCTAAATTTCCAAAATTTGTAAAACAATTTCTTAAATTCTTGAATTTCACAATTTTAAAATTATAAATTTGTTAATTCCTTAATTCTTAAATTCTTTAACAAAAATTTTATTTCTCCAGGTTTTCAATTGTCAAATTTTATTATATTTCAAATTAATTTTCAAACCATAATTATTTTTCTATATTTTTTAATTTGTATTAAACCGAAATTGGAAATTGTTTAGTTTCTCAATTTCTAAATTTTAAATTTTATAATTTTATAATGCAAAAATTCTTTAATTTTCAAACATTTTTACGTATTTGAATTTGTAAAAATATGAATTCATGAAATAATCCAACATAATTCCATTTTTTAAGTTTCTAACTTTATAAGTTCTAGATATCGTTCTAGATCCAATCTTGTAAATATGTTAATTTCAGAATATAAAAATTTATAATTGAACATTTTAAAAATTTACATATTGAGTTTATGAAGATAAAATTGTGACAAAAAAAATTACTTTTAAATATTGTTACTCAAATTTTTAAATTTATGTACAATGTTACAAGTTTAGACACAACAATGATTAATAATTTGATAATATTAATAATTTGATAATATATTTTTATTCGTTTTGTTAAATTATTATTTCATAATTTGCTATTGTAAAGTTTTATATACTAACACATCAGTAATTTTTTTTCCCAATATTTTTCGTCATGAATTTCACACTTGTCAACATTTGTATATTTCTGAATTCTTAAATTGGAAGTCCATAATGTGTTATTTAAATCATAATTTCTAATATTTATTAGTTAAGTCGTTAATGAAGAACTTCAAAATTTTCCAATTCCTACCGGTGTGAAGTTTTCCACAAGTAACAAAAGTGTAACTACACAATATAACAAATAACGTACCTGAAGTTACACAATTTAACAAAAAGTGTAGCTATCCCCCTAAAAATATAACATAGTAAATTATATTTATTAAGATTATAATAAAAAAAAAATATAATTATTTTTAAATGAATAATAAATATAATTATTTTCGAATGAAATATTCGTTTGTATAAATCTAATATGACGTAATTTTTAATTATGTATAATTAAACGCTAGCTAGAAATAATCACAAATATTAAAACACGTTAAGAAGCTATTACTATCAACCTTTAAAGAATTTCCAAATTTAGTTATACATTTTCAATTCGTTTACAAAGAGTTTGTATATGAATTAACAATAATAATCCAAGAGATGTCTAGATGAATCTGAGTTTGCCATCTCATTGTGTGTACTTTTAAGATTATTTATGATTGGGATCATATTAGTGCGACCATCAGGGGATAAGTTATCGATTTTATAAGAAACAGCCTTTAAAATGAAAGTGTAGGAGAATATTTGATTCCCATGGGCTAGCATACTCAGATTCATCTAGACATCTATAGGATTATCTGTTAACGGCCATCAAATATACTCCTCCTATACCCTTTCATTGTAAAGGGTGTTTCTTATAAAATCAATAACTTACCCCCTGAAGGTCGCGTTAACATGATCCCAACCATAAATAATCTTAAAAGTACACACAATAAGATGACATACTCAGATTCATCTAGACATCTCTAAATGATTACCTATTAATAGCCATCAAAGATCCTCCTACACTTTCATATAGTAAAGGCTGTTTCTTATAAAAACGATAACTGACACCCTGAGGGTCGCGCTAATATGATCCCAATCATAAATAATTTTGAAAGTACATTTGTACAAAAATGTACAAAAACCTTTGTACCACTAAAAAAAAATCATAATACTTGAGAATGAGTTCAATTTCCAGTTGAACGCTAATTTTTTTACATATTTCGTACCAAAAAGAGAAAAAATATTTTTTTTTAGTAAATTTATCCGAAATTGTTCGTATTAGCTTTCATGGAACCATGTCTACCGCAATTTGTGTGAAGTAATTAATTTAAATATTGTAAAATTGAATTCAGGAGCAATACAATATTACTTAAGCCAAAAAAATATATATATAGTTAGTTAATTTGTATAATTCTAAACGGTTCCGTTCTGAAAATAAACCGGAACGAAACATATTATCTAAATTCGGAACAGGAAATCGGAACAAACAATCTTTTGAAAACCGGAGTTTTAATATTTAACATCAGTCGATGGTCTGCCTTTACTGTGAAAAATTTGATGTCGTTCCAATACAAAAAAAATCATATTTTGAATCCGAACTGCATGATTTTTTTCTAAAAAAATTTTTCAGTCCCAAGGCAATCGATAAATTGAATGATAAGACATATAGTTTAAACTTCACTCACAATTTATTTAACATACAAATATTTAAATTTGAATTACATATATATGCAAGCACTAAGAAGATATTTTGATAAATTTGGACATAATTAATCGATTACAAAACATACATGTAACATCTAAGACCATTTGTCTAAACTTAATCTTATAAGAAATTACTTTCTACCAGCTTCAAACTTTAGAAATTATGTAAATATAAGAACGTAACAAATTAAAATTTATTTGATAATTTTGTAAATTGTGGGAACCATTGACATATATATCAATAAATTATAGAAATTTACCTATATATAATAGCAATAAAATACTTCACAATATTATACGTGCAATTAACAGAATTAATCAACCCCACGTATACATATAGTAATCCAGACGCAGACCGGAAATGTAATATACTAAACCTATCCAATGGTATACACTATATATATACTCGTGTAAAGGCGTGCTCCCACATAAGTTTATATCACCCAAACACTGTGCATGAACATTAATTCAATTTCCATTACCTGCCTCTCCATATATGTATGTATAATGTAAAACAAAAAAAAAACAAATGCATTTATATTAATGCCATTTTTAATAATATTAATAATTAATTATTATATTTAATTATATGTGCGCGAATGTATTTTGTTTTTTGTGTTATTTGTATATGTTTTGATTAAACATTAAATATTTATAATGTTTTTTATCTAATTATTTTAAAATAAATCATTTATTTATTAATTCAGTGTATAAATATGGAGTTGGATTTTAAATTTTTCATTCATTAGTGTTAATTAAATATAGCTGTAATAAATATTAGTTGGTTAATAAACTATTTATCAATTTATGTATTATAATTTATATAGTAAATAACGCTTAGCCCGGGCACTATGTACACCAATACCGCACTTTGCGTTGTTTCACTTTGCGTTTTTTCAGAGTTGCGTCACTGCTAAATTAGAACAAAAATTCGTTTTGAGTTGTTGTATTTTCGAACTTGCGTTGTTTTCGGTTTGAGTTTTTTTGGGGTTCGCGTCTTTTTGTTCGAATTTTTAATTTTTCTATTTGTGTTCCTTTATTTATGAGTTTTTGTTTTTTCGAAGTTGGTCTATTTTTATTTTAGTTGTTAATCGGGGATTCCCATTTCATTATATGTCATATCTTAATTCATTATAGTGCCGTATTGATTTGTTACAAGTGTTGTTTTCTCGTACGTATTTTATTAATTTTACGTGCATATTTCGGTAGTTATAGCTTCAGTTTTAAGAAAGACTTTAAAACGGTTTACGTAATATAAAAGGTATTTTTTTTTGTTTTTAATTATCGTACTTTACGGTATGTGTAACATTTTTATTTAAGTTTATAATTTTTAGACCATACATCTTCATGAGTGGAAAAAACGTATCTAATGGTAAAATTACCAAAAAGCAAAGAAAAACAATCACATTGGAAATAAAATTGGATATTCTACGACGATTCGAAAAGGGAGAGAAAGCTGTAGAGATAGCTAAAGCTCTTGGTCTGGCCGCAACAACCGTCAGAACCATCCAAGATCGAGATGGAAATAAAATACGGGAAGCTGCAAAATCGGCAACATCTTTAGATGCTAAGGCAATGACTCGTACAAGGAGTGGATTGATGATCAAAATGGAATCGTTGCTTATAATTTGGATTCAAAACCAGGTTGCGCAGAGAATTCCATTAAGCAAGATGGTAATTCAGACGAAAGCGAAAAGCTTATTCGACTGTATAAAAAGTGAATCATCGAGTAACGAAAGTGCAACTGACAGTGTTAATGACAAAGATGAAAAATTTGAAGCTAGTCAGGGTTGGTTTGAGAGGTTCAAAGTTGGCGCTAACCTTCATAGTGTAGCTCTTAAAGGCGAAGCTGCTAGTGCTGATACCGAGGCTGCAAATCGTTTCCTAGCCGATTTAAAAGCATTAACTCACAAAGGAGGCTATTCTCCGAAACAAGTTTTTAATGTTGACGAGACTGGCTTGTTTTGGAAAAGGCTACCTAAAAGAACTTTCATATCCAAAACTGAAAAATCTGCATCTGGTTTTAAAGCGAGCAAAGATAGATTGACTCTGCTTCTGGGTGGTAACGCCAATGGAGATTTTAAGTTCAAACCACTCCTTATTTACCAGTCTGAAAACCCTAGAGTATTGAAGGGTACTTCAAAGGATCGGCTTTCTGTTCATTGGCGATCAAATAAGAAAGCCTGGATGACAGCATTGTTATTTAAAAACTGGGTTACTACATGTGCTATTCCTGAAATAAAAGCTTACTGTAGCAGGGAGAACTTGGACTTCAAAGCTTTGGTTTTAGTAGACAATGCGCCCGGCCACCCAGTCCATGTTGATGAATTATCCGAAAACGTCAAATTTGTATTTTTGCCACCAAACACTACGTCTGTAATACAGCCCATGGATCAGGGAGTAATATCCACCTTTAAAAGTTATTACCTACGGCGAACATTTAAGCTGCTTTTAAGTGAAACTGATGGACAAGACAAACCTACTATGCAAGAGTTTTGGAAAAAATTTAACATTATGAATGCTATCGAAATTATTTCAGATTCGTGGAAGGTGGTTAAACCATCTTGCATGAATGGTGTTTGGCGAAAAATATGGCCAGAATGTGTTCATAAAATAAGAGGCAATTCTTTAGAAGTTGATGATGCACCCAATGCAGTTCAAGATGTTGTTAAATTAGCTAGAAATTCTAGTTTTGAAGGAATGGATGAGTTGGACATAGAAGAATTGTTAACATCACATAACCGTGAACTGACTAATGAGGAATTAATGGAACTAGATCTACAGTTTGCTACCGAAGGAGACAGCCCGCTAGAATTATCTGATGAAAGAAATTTAACATCAAAACAGCTTTTCAGGGCTATGAGTTTAATTGATGAAGCTATTGAGATTTTAAAAACAAACGATCCTAACAGCGAACGAAGTGGTAAAGTGTCGCGAGCAGTAGTTGATGATATAAATTGCTACAAGGAACTTTATGTTAATTTAAAGAAAAAAGCTGTTCAGCAAACAATAGATAAATATTTTGTAACAGAGAACCATTTAACCTCAACTGCTACCACATCATCTATAGACTCGTTGGACTCAGATTAGCGGAAACCATTTTTATTTAAATGTTTTTTATTATTTTAGATTTGAATTTCTTGTATTTCTATGTGAATTAATAAAGCTTATTTTATTTCTGTTATTAATTCTGCATCTTTATACAAAAAATCGCAAAAAATACTTTTGCTGGAACCTATCTTCTGTATTTATATGGCTCCCTATAGTAAATCACAATTCACTTTGCGTCGTTTCACTTTGCGTCGTGTTTTTTTGGAACGTATCCACAACGCAAAGTGAGGTATTGGTGTATATAAATATTTTCAAAGCTCGATATATGTACATGATGTTATGAAATTCCAGTTTATTCACGCATGCAGTCAACTGTCATGCCCCCAAAAAAAAAAAAAAAACTAAATCTCACCTCAAATATTTACCGAAAAACTTTGTTGAACACACTTCCGTTTTGTGCAACTAACTATCAATCACTCAAAGTTGTTAAAAGATTGAAAATTGTCGTAACAATTGTATTATTTTATTTAAGTAAACTGAAACAAACGAAAACCAAAATTAATTAAATAAAACAAGTCATTCCTTGAGAATCAAAAACAACCCAGTCATTAAAAATTTTCACCTCCGCAACACCAACAAAAAAACACATCAAAATTGATTTTTTTTTTGTTTTTGGTTTCGTTATTGATTGCTAACCGTTTTACACACAATCCAAACATCAACCCAAAAAATACTTAAGTTCGATACTTAAATTAAAGATCAGTTATATTTCCACCTAAATTAAAACAAAACAAAAATAAAATTTGTGTTATCAGATATTGCACAGTCATGATCCATTTGAACGATTTTTTTTTGGATTTTTGTGTCTATAAGATAGGCACCCGAGTTGACTATAGAAACAAATATTATAATCAATGGAACGGTGTACACGGTGTGGCTTTTTATCATTTGTCTGATCAATCATTTTTGTTTTTTGGTTGGATTCTTGATTTCGCTTAACACTTTGATGATTCTAATGGAATGAAAATGTAAAAATTCAAAGCATCGGAGTGTATAGCTATATGCATAGTTAGAAAAGAGAATATTTTGATACAGTTTTTTTGGTTCGTTTGGTCGTTGTTTGATTAATGGTTTTGATAGAAGTTAGGTTCTTGATAGGTTTGTATCATGATTCAATTGAAATAGTTTGTATATTTTTTCTGCAGGATGTAATATGATTCATCTAAATTTAAGAGATTATATTTAAATATTAAATTGGGTAGAAAATGTCTACGTTTACATACATACAATTTTTATAACACGTACTCGTAGTCAAGAAGTCTAGAGATTCGTAGATAAGATAGATTTATTTGGATAGATAGACCCGCGCAATATATAAAATTGTATATGCGAATATTGCAAACGTCATTGTGTTGTTAATTACTATTTGTAATAATAGTAATGTGTTTTCAACTAATTCCAAGATAAGTGTTAATTTCTAAATAGAAAATAAGGATTAGCACTTTATAGTTGGTTTTATGTACCGCGCTCATGATATATCAGTATTAGACTTCATTGACCAAAATTACAATTTAATTATTTTGGACCAAATGTTAATTTACTCAGAAGTTGACAATATATATTTGAATGTTTGTATTTTCATACATATACTAAAAGGTACAAACACAAAGCATATTTCTAAGAAATGAAGATACAAAAAAAAAATTCAGAATCAACCATCAACAAAAAATGTTTTTGTTGAAATAAAGTTCGTTTCGTACATATACGCGAAGAGATTAATAGTAGAACAAAATTATATTCGCATTTTTATGATTTTTTATCTGCGTTTCAGACTTTGACATTTTTGTAAAAGAACTCGTCGTTTATATATTTTTATGTGACATATTTTCTCACCGGGTGTATTGTTTTTATAATGTCGCAAATAAAGACTTGTGTATATATGTCAAGACAAGTGGAATTGATGCGAATATATTTAGGAAAAATTAACACATCAGTCGCATACATTCTATCCTTATTTGATCAATTTATCAAAGCAAACCGAAAACTATATACATATTTGTTACGGGATAAATAAAAATGAGATTTTCTACTAAGCTGAAAGAAACTCTGAGGTATAATATTATGCATGGACCAAGGAGGTATTCAAAGGTTATGCAAAGAAGGCAAATGTAAAAATAAAATAAAACCAATGTTGTATATGCCGCATTATATACGACGGAAATTAAAAAAACATTCAAGCTACCTAGGAGACCTAGATTACGGTTAAATTAACTTAAAGTTGTAAATGTTACTGGAACTAAACAAAAGGTTAAATTCTCTCTAAACATGAACAAAACAAGATTTAAAAAGTCAAGATGATTATATCTCAGACACGAGCGTAAAACGTCTAAGACTATTCGCGTTACAGTACAAATACAGCCAGCAATACAGGAACACTCGATTTTAGAATCTCTTTTACACACAAACACTATCCAACATATCGAATTTCATCATAATCTCTTAAACAAAAACATCTGACGGAACTCCAGTATATGTAGAACTTTATCCAAAAACCATTTTTGACAGTTAAATAATAAAATGTTCCCCTCTTATTCCGTTTATACCTATATATACATCCAACATGTTAAATTTCATAATCGGATAAGAAATAGCTTAGTTTCATTTATTCCTTAGGCTTGTCAACTGCATTCCTAATCCAGATAATTGGAAATTTGTCGAATTTAATCAGGTATTGAGTCAAAATTAACGCTTAGTTTACCAATTTCAGAACGTTACAAATATTGATGAATTTAACACACACTCAAAATTCGCAACCTATAATTTCAACATTTTTACAATCTCCAAATCCTAATTCGATATCAATTTCGATTTTGAACTTTTGAAGTACAGTTCAGAATTATCGAAATTCAAATTTTTATTTTTTTAATTCTAAATTTTTTGTTGAATTTTGAAAGTTTTCTGAAGTTCTTGATAATTGTCGAATTCAGAATTAATTTATCGATGGTATTTTTATTATCAAATTTTACGTAAAAACTTCAGAATTTCAAATTTCAAATCAAATTTCGTATTTTTATTAATCTGAATTTCTATTCGAATTTGTTAAATATAAGCCATTTACTTCTAATTAATTAAATTACCGTGTAATTTTCGATAAAAAAACAAATGTTGAATTGAAATTTTTAAAAATAATATTTAAAACGCTTGATCCTATCTGCATGCTCCTGAAATCTATTAGAGGCATGAAAAATAAATAAATACAACCGCGTATCTCACAATCCCTCAATTATTTAAATTATGTAATTTGCTTAATTTATTGTTTGTTTTATATTTAGCGATTTTTTTAATGTTTATTTAACTTATTTAATTCATTCAACATTTTATTGTTTAAACAACAACTCTAAACATTGGTTGATGTATTTTATCGCGATTTATAATTGTTAATTATATTTTTTACTCTGACGTCCATTTTAGTCAGTTCTTCACCAATTTCAGCAGTTGTCACAGTGGATTCGATACCTTTTATTACAACCGTGATTCCCGTGGCGCTCTTCATCCTAATTCTTAATAAATAATTCTTAATATTTTTTTCAGGAACTGCTACAATTTTTCTATTTTTAAAATTCAAAACGAGTTTTAAGTTTTTACTAAAATAATAAATTTTTTGAAATTTCAAATACGAGTTCAATTCACCAGAAATTTTTTATCTTTTAATTTATTGTATAATATTCAACATTAGTTTTAAACTATGAACTTAAATGTTAGAAACTTTTAAAAATTTCACATAAAATTTTACTTTAGATCACCCACTTGGAAAATTTTGAATTTTTTCAAATTTTAATTTTTGGCGTAAGTTGATAATTTTTAATTCGAATCAATATTTAGAGCTTATATGGAAGTTAATCTGTTTTAAAATAGTTAAGAAAGTTTAAAATTCCAATAGGCCAACTCCACAAGAAACCAGATAATTAAAAATACATTTTTGAAATTTTTACGAATTTCGAAAACGGTTAATTATCGATTTTTTGGAATAGCTAATTTTAAAAGTGTTATGATATGAGACAAGTATTTGTGAAAGGCTCGCGGCTTTACATAATTCAAACAAACAAATTGTTTTTCTTTTTTCATCGCTAGAAAACCAGTCGAAAAGATGTATACATTTGTCAGTGCGATAGGAATAGAAAAGTTGTATGGTCGAAGCTCCAATGCGATAGCCAATATTTGTAAAAAATAGCCCGAATGTTTACTGCTTTTTTAACGTGTGTTTCTATACTTAACCGTTTTATTTTAAATTCGTTACAATTGATCTATTGTGAAATTCGATTGTGTTATTTTAAACTCTCAAAGCCTTTTTTGAAATTCAGAATCGCAGTCAAATTAAATTTTAACTCTGCAAAAAATCTCGGAGTATAGGTTATTCTTGGAAAAAATATATAGTACTTACTGCCTATATTCATTTTAAATCACAAATATCCACAGACGATTTTAGGAGCGTAACGTCACATTTCGGTCATAATAACTCTAAATCTATTGAATTTACTTCTAAAGAGATAGATATATTTAACCATTCTCCCATTTCTAGTCCTAAATATAACATTTGTTGCGGGCTTCACAAAACAATCGTACCGCCGTTCGCTGAGCGAACTTGAATTTGTCTCAAAATTTAAGGGCCAAAAAATAAATAAATGATAGGCATACCAGCAAAATGGATGACAGCCGGGATGTTTTAGGTCATTTAAATTCTATAGCATGTGTGTGTGTGTCACAAACTTGGCTTAATCCATACCCGAATTATTCTATAGCATTCCGATTGGTATCGCATAATAGGTGATCAGTTGTGTACCTATTTATTTGAAAAAGGACAATAAATGTGTCGTATTACGTATCCTACTTATTGCGAGTTCGGTCTATGGAATCACGATAGCGGCGATGCCTTAATTCTTCTACTTTATTCCTATGGCTGTGAGGAATGATGATAGCTCATAGTCAATAATTAGATATTATCGTAATATTGTTGTAAATGCCTTGTGTGTAGTCTAATATATCTAGAAATTAATTAATTTTTAATCCCACCATAACCGATGTCATGCTCGAACGGCTCCGTACGACCCAAATGGCGTTTTTCTTTACATTCCGAAATATTTCAATATATCTATGAAGTTCGACTAGCTATATTGGAAGCTAAAAATAAAATTCTGCGGAGATGACTAAATATCAAGTAAATTTGTTAAGTTACTCAAGGTCAAAACCAACAACTAACTTTCTTAAAACATTATACTTTTGCTTAATAATTTATTGTCTTCCTCGTAATCTGCGCTAAGGAAAAATTATACCGATTTAGCTCTACGTTCCATCATTGACGAATTGGTTTCTATATGTTTATTGCTTACCAAAAAAGAGATAGTTAGCCGACTAAATAATTAGTTTGAAAACTGTTGTGCTGCTATTGTAATTAAATCCGGCTCAATCCGTCCAAGTTATAATGGGTTCTTTTTGCTTAAACTAACTTTGAATAGGGAATAGTCATGCTAATATAATGTGTGTATGTGGCTGGATCTATGGTGGCGCTACAAACATAGAGATGGGCGTTTATGCGTCACCTCTCATTATCTACGTTGATAACCCGTCGACAACATCAACAACGATAATGTAGACAATTGCTTGAGTATGATTTTGTGAACTAGTCCCAAACTAGTTGGTCACCCATTTCATTTGGATTAATTGCCGACAATGTATTTTAATCTATTTTCAAAAGGTGTGGTCATAATATAGAAAATATTATACTTACCTTCTAAATAAATTAAATAAAGTTAGAAAAGTTTTAAATTATTATATTTCCATAATTTATCTCTAGAAATTTAGAATTTCAATGTAATTAGAATGTTCACAAAATTTTACCACCAAACCAAAATTTCGTATAATTTGTTCATCAAAAAAATGATAATTGAAAAATTTTCAAAATTAAACCGAAAATTAAATCAAGACCCGAATATAATTTTCAGTGATATTATAAATCTGTGGCAACAAGGTAAACCGTAATAACTCGTTTTTCTGACTTTTTCAGTACAACGTTTTTAGCGTTAAATTTTACTTTTCAAAAAATTGATTAACTATTAAAGTGGATTTATGCTAGAAATAAATTTATTTTAAATAAAAACTTTTATTTTTGATTTTATAGTTTAATTCTTCCTTATGGTGACAATTTTTATTTTTGATTTTTTTTAACAGAGTTAACAAGGTACTGAGGAAGACGCAAGTCGAAATCGATTTACCGAAAAAATCAAAAATAAAAATTGTCACCATAAGGAAGAATTAAACTATAAAATCAAAAATAAAAGTTTTTATTTAAAATAAGTTATATAGTGACAAAAGATTACACAAAAACATTAAAATGAATAACATTCATTTAAACTCAATTAGAAATAAATGTTTCATATTGTTAGCTTTGCTCCAGTATATTCAGATTTTACCTATATTGAACATCCACCAAGAAAACCTCAAATAACGGTTTACCAAAATTGAAATTGAAATTATAACAAGATGATAATAAATAAATGAAAAACTGGAATAAATTACAAAATATGTAGATTTATTACATTTTATCAATTTACGATTTAAAAGATGAATATAATTAACTCTATTTATCTCGTTTTAGAAAATCCATATATGACAATAATGCATTTTCTTGTGATAGGCTTATTCGATGGTGCAATGATTAAAGCTGCCAAGCTTGGAACTGGAAGTATTTGGTTCAAATCCCGATAGGAGAGGGATACACGAATGATTTTTCATCATCATATTGCGATCGGTGATCACGAAAACTCATCTGTGACCTCCTGTTTGATTGAGGAATTTAGTGGCGGTGCATGGGGCAATTGAACGTGCAAGTTATGTAAAATGTACCCTTATAGCCCACACACCTTGGTTTTAGCTATGGCGTAAATAAGGACGTTGAAAGTAAACTGCGAAAGAGTTAGGTGTGCATAGTAACTATCCTAAAAAATACTGCGTCGGCAAGCAAGCAAAGAAAACAACAGACATATTTGAGATCTGGTAGTTTATTTTCAGAAATATAGTTTAATCGCTACATAAGAAAAAAATAAGAAAAAATTACAAAATAAAATATTCCATCGTTTGCAAAATTGGATTTTATTAAGCCAGATGTTCCAGGTTCTGAAACTGGTTCTACGTGTGACTGGGTTTCCATTTCACTCTGATTAATTTGTAATGTTGGTACTTCATTTGCAGTCGGACACGCAGATACTTTTGTACTACATATTCCATCGTTTGCAAAATTGAATTTTATTAAGCCAGATGTTCCAGGTTCTGAAACTGGTTCTACGTGTGACTGAGTTTCCATTTCACTCTGATTAATTTGTAATGTTGGTACTTCATTTGCAGTCGGATAAGCAGCACCACATTTAGCTTTAGCCATTTCAAGAATTCGGATAGACCTTGAAGACATTCCAACTGATTATTTAATTGAGTAGCTCTAAATTAATAGCAAAATACAACCTAATTGACAAAAAAACCGTAAAACAAAAACATCATCAAACACCCAGACCAACAGTCGAACCAGTAGAGGAACCAACAAGTAAACGATACATATCGATACCCTATGAACACCCTACTTTCCATTCCCTGAAACTAATACTTAAATCTCATAACATACAGTTAGTTGCTAAACCTTTCGACACTCTCTATAAAAATACCTTCTCCAAACTTAAAGATAAAACGGACAAACAAATACAATCAAATTTAATTTATGAAGTACCATGCAATAAATGTAACCAAACTTACATAGGCCAAACCAAACAATATTTAAAGAAACGCATGTACAGTCACCATTACCATATAAACATCAAAGATTCAAAACATAGCGCATTAGTTGACCATTCCCTCCGACTGAAACACTCCCCCAATTTTGAGAAAGTAAAAATTTTAGACAGAGAATCCAACTACCTGAAACGCAATATACTAGAAATGATCCACATAAAAATAACTAATAATACAATGAACAAACAAACTGACAGCCTTTCGCTTACTAATTCTTATAATAACATCATAAATTAAAACTCCCCAGTAATTTTCAGGTACCAAATTATTTAACGGTTTTTCGCTTTCTCGGTAATAATTATTGATCCCTTTTTTAATTGTTTCTGACCTGAAACTACAACGGTGATACACTAGCCGCTTTTGCATATTTGTCATTCATTCATTCAATTGCCACAGCATGATAAACGCTTATTATTTTTTAAAATGTATCGTAGTTTAATGCAGTTATTTTAATGTGATATAATATAGTCAATTTTATTTTATTATGTAAGTACAAAAAATTGTTTAATTTAAGTCAAATTCAGTAATTTTAATTATCATTATTGTTGTTTTATATAATTGCTCCTAGTTTAATCTTGAAAATGATTTGGAATTCAAATCGAAACGTCGATAAAAATAAAAATTAAATAAAATTGTGTTTTTTCCTTTAAAATTATAAAAAAAACTTTTCGTGTTTCCTTAATTTAAATTAAAACTGGGTTCCGCCGAGAAAAAATTCACTAATAAATTTATTAAAATACAACCTCATTACTATTTAAAAAAAAAAAAAATTCATATCATACCAATTAAACAATAATACTTACACTAGCAAAGCAATATAATTGTGGTTACTAATAAAAAAATATATATGTTTATTTCGGTAAAACGATACACTTCACATATGTCAATTTTCCAAAATTAGGAAAATTCAATTCTAGTACACTAATCTTATTAAAATGGTATATTTCGATTTAACTCCAGAACAAAATTTTATTTTTAATTGGGTAAACGGATATAACTGGTTATTTCACAATAACATACGCAGTTCAGTTTGGAATAATGATATAGTTTGAGTTATATCAAAGCCATCTTAATAAATCAAGCCTCCATGTTCAAAACGAACTTTTATTAGTGAGTCTAAAATGACAAAAATAATCGCTCTCTTCATACATTTTATATGGAAAGACATGATTTTCGTTTATAGAAATATTTGAATGAAAAGTAACTCAAAATTATAATTTTTTGAAATCAATTGAAACTATAACCATTGGTTTTCACCTGACTTGAAGGATTTTTCCGTGGGGTTTCCATTTTATTGTATTAATTAAAGGAAAATAAGATACTTTATTCTCTAATAGAAATAGAATAAAAATGTGTAAGAAAGGGACATTTTGTACATAACCAACAAAATAATTTATTCCCATCAAACAAATAAACCAAAAGAAGAAAACATCAATGAATTTTTAAAAAATGGAACAAACATAAAGATCATAAAACAACGCAAAAAACGAGAAAAAATATATGAACACAATTTTTTATTTCATAGCAACAACAAAAAGGAATCGCATAAAAAATAATATTGAGAGCGTGATCAAATTGTCCCTCTCCTAATCCTAATTGACATATTGTATAGAAATTATGTAACCTTTTGTAACCTTCAAAACAAAACACAACATTTTATCATTTATTTGATCGATACGATCAATATTTTTATTTTGGTTTAATTAGAAATTTCCCAGCGTTTATCCGATTAATCTCCTAAATTTTAATTTATCGTAGTTATCATAATTTTTATACATATTTTTCGATGTTTAGATTTTGAATCGAACTATTTTATTTCTGTGTTGGAGTGAATGCAGTATATTGAAAGAGAGTATTAGAATATATCAGATATATATTTGTATATACAAATTTAAAAGCGCAAATAAATTAAATTAATGTCAATTTTTTAATCATAAAAATTATGTTTAATTAATATAATTTCGAAAAATAACCCTGGCCATCACCTAATTCAATTCTTTATCTATTACTTTATGTAATAAAATATTAAAAGCTCTCACTATTAATAGTTGAACAATTCAAAATAAGTTTGTATGTTTTGCCATGGGATTGCATAGACTTCTTTGTAAATTACACATTTTTAGGTTAACTAAAAAAAGCTCGTTTGAAAATATCGCTCAACATGGAGGCTTTATATATTAAGATGGCTTTGGTTATATCTGTTTTACACAAAAGCTATTCTCACTAAACAAAATTTTTAATGTTGTAACTCGACTAATTTATCTGAGTTGGTTTTTGGTATATCAACTCTTTGAATTTTAATATGTTTATTTAACAAAAAACTCAGTTATTTCGTTTTTCCAAAAGCAAATTAGAGTCAAAATGAAATATTTCGTTTTTCAATGTCAAATAACTTCGTTACTAAATATTGTAGAAAATAACGGTAAAAACTGAAATATACCTCTTTACCTATCGAAACTGTTTCTGATGTTAACTCATTTTCGTGATAACACGAGTTATTACGTTTTGCCGTGTTGCCACAGAAATAATTATGTCAAAAAATTATTAAACATTCAGTAGATTTTTTTATACAAAAGATTTTTTTGAGCTTTTATATGTATTGTAAAGCTTTTATTGGCATGAAAGATATTGCTAAATGATTGAGAAAATATCAAACTTAATAGAAGGGTAATTGAGCTTTTTACTGTTCTCAGCGGTTAACAGCTTTTATTGGATATTTCCTTTCGAAAATAATAACCGTTATAAATAACACTCCTTTAAGTAATATTACTAAACTTTCAGCCAACTCAGCTATTTTACAACTGAGAGCTTTGATTTAATGAATATCATTTTTTTATTTAATTGTTAAAAGCTTCTAATTTGGTAATATAATATATTTATATATGATCAAAGCTCAATTGCTGAATTTCAGAAAGCCGTTAGTGGAAACATTTAGATTTAGCGCTTTTAGAATTAATTATACAGGCGGAATAAAACTATTCTAATAGAAGGTTTAAGTTTGTTGAATATTAAAACTAAAAGCATTGGATTAAAATGGACTTAGAGACAAAAATGTTATTTTTCAATCAATTTGAAGTGGAAAATAATTGAAATCATGAGTATAGGTTTGGGTCTGGGCTAATGGAAAACCACTCAGGTTTTCCAAAATATAGGCTTTCAGGTACTTAGGAATAGACAATTTTGGTTCATAGTAATAAAACTGAAATATATATATCGAAGGGTCTGAATTTTTTCGAGTGTTTCTAATAAGGGGCCATCATAGCCGAAGAATATTTAAATAGGTCTGGGTTTTGTTTCACAGAAAATTAATGTGATTTCCAAAATATAGGTTTTCAGTTACTTACGACTGGGTCATTTTTGCTTCTAAGTAATCGAACTGAAAACTAAAAATTGAAAAATTCGTTATATCGAGAGTTTTATTATATATAAATATATACACTCACACAGGTTTAGGATAAATTTCACATGCGTAATATTTTACGTGTCGACAATCGCGTAGATTACATTACGTAAATTTATAACCAAAACTTAGTTTTATTTAGTTTATTTATTTTTATATTTTTCAAAATTCAAGTTTTAAAATTTATAATTTCACTAATTTTATTAGAATCAGAGCCTTCGAAATAAGAATTTAAAATTTGCAATGGTTAGAATTTGGGATCAAAATAATTCAATAATTTAACCACTTTTACTCCATTTTGACCGATCACATAACACAGGCCAACAAATAAAAAAATATTTAAAATTATTTAAAAATTCATGAATAACTTAAAATTTATATGCGATAAATGAATTTATAAAACAAATAAAACAATTTTGTTTCCAGATATACATATATTTAATTATTGCTGTTAATTATTATAATTATTATTAAAATGCAATTAAACATATTTCGCGATTTTTTATATTTTGTTTAAATATTTATTTTTAAATATGTCTCATTTTTTTTTTTTGTTATTGTTATTAAATTTTTTTATTTATCATTTATTGTACATTATATAGTGCGCCCTAAAAGAGACTTTAATTTTTCGTTATTTTAAAAATTCTTAATCATTAAATTACATATATACATACATGTAGTATGTTATAGTTAACAATTGCACTATAGCTATATAAATATTTATATACTATGAAATATTTTTAGATTTGTTTGTGCTTAATACAAACAAAACACAAAAAATAAGTGAATGTATAAATTTATTATGCAAATTACTGTTTACAACACATTGGTGATTGCTAGACACTGTGTTATGTAATCATAGTTTACAAAAACAGAAAAACACCACCAATCATCTATTTATCATAAAAAATAATATTATCAGCACAGAATCTCTCGCATATACATATATATGTACATATGAGTATATGTATGTATATATAGGTTTTATGCTATATAAAATCGAATGTACGTAATAAATGTTGTGTATGATATCATATCAATTGAGTTCGATAATTTCATGTATTTAATTTTTTTTTACATATTTGATTATTATATCGTAAAACCCCATCTATAATTTTTTTTTATACATAAATGTTTTATGTGGACTGTTTTTTTACATATTTTTATTATAAATAAACCAAAAAAAAAAGCACAACAAACGCAAAAAAGTTTTACTCTCAAATTTCAATTTCATGTCAGTGAAAATACAAACAAACAAAAAAATTATATTTTTAAAAATCATATATGTACATAACATGAAATCGATTAAATATTCATAATATTTTTTATTTTATTTCGCGGGAATATATTTTTATTGACGGCATGCGGAGGAGTTCATATAATAATTGGCATAATTATATATAGTTATATGGACCCGACCGCCTCATTAGAGTTATGCTCCATAAAGAAATATCGTTCTTATCTCATATAGATCCCCGCATAAGTATATATGTATGTGCGCATAAATTCTTATTTAATTTTTTTTTATTGTAAATAAATAATAAATATAAAAAATTATATAAATTATGTTGGGAATATGTATATACACAACAACAACCAACATCAAAACTTTTTGTTTTATTAAACAACAACCAACAAAAAAAAAAGGGATGTTGAGATGTCAAAAATAATAATATGCCTGTTAGCTACTTTACTGAATGTTGTCAACATTTTTTTGTTTCTGTACTCTTATTTTCCCAAAAAATACAGATTTTAAAGGTTCAAATATACAGTACGCTGTGTCTGTGTGTGTGTGTGTGTGTGTTTATTAAAATATGTATAATAAATATAAAAATAAAAAAAAAATTCAAATTTTCACCTAAACGAAAAAATAATTTCCACCCATGTTTTCAAAACAGTGGTAGATACATTATGTATGTACTCGTATGTAAATATAACAATGTTGCAATTGGTATATAATATTTACATGTTTACATAAGTTATACACATTCAATCATATAATATATATTCTGTGGGTGGATTCTTAGCTTTATACCTTATTCATATGTACTTTTATATTTTTTGACTCGCCCTATACTTTATTTTATTATTTTTCTGCACTACAAATTGGCAATATTTTATTAATCGGAAACGCTTGCAGTCAGTCAGCCCTCATCAAATGAAATTTGCACTAAGGACCACCTTGAAATAAAAATATTTTACGCTATAGCTTTGAGAAATAGGAAATAATTTTTTGAATAGTTATTTTACATCAAGAGTTGGCGTCCATTACCGCGGTATCTATTCCATGGTGTAATTGCTTGCGTCCGATTTACCAATATGATTTATTTTTTATTTTATTCATTATTTTATTATTATTTTTATTTAGCATCTATTACAACTGAATTATAATTCATCTAGTAACTGATCTACAGTAAATGTGTTTCACACAGTAGTTAGCTCCAAACTGATTATACGATTACATTAACTGCCCTAAATCTAAACGCTTCGTCCTTCGAAGCCGTCTGACTGAGTCTGTGTTGGTCAGTATACGCGCAAATCTGCTTTTTAATGTTGACGGAGTCGCTGTACATGTTTCTTGATTTCTTCGGTAAAGTACTCCATCTTTAGATCCTTATGAAGGTTGACCTTGTCGTTGAAACGTTTGAATTATATCAACGTTGCTATTCTTGGTACAACCCCACAGTTGTATACCATATGTCCATATCTAAAGGTTTAAGTATCTGCCGATATAATATCAGTTTATTATTATCCTGTATTTGATGTTTAGCTCTTCTTTATTCTTTTCTCTTGTATAAAGTAAATAAAATATTGGAATATTGGTTCCAAGACGCTTCCTTGTGGAACTCCAGCCGATATTTATTTTAGATCAGAGTACTCATCTTCAAATTTAACGCGAGAGTATATCGATCAGCTAGATAAGTTTTGAATATCTGGCAAAATTGCTTGGCAGGTCTCGGTGTAGTTTAAACTCTATTCCTCGGTGCCATACTTTGTCAAAGGCTTGTGCTACGTCCAAGAAGACACTTGAACATATTTACTTGGTTTCCAGTGTAGTTTCAATTAAGCCGGTAATTCTATGCACTTGGTCTATAGTAGAGTGCCTCTCTATAAAGCCAAATTGATGTGAAGTAATAAGTTTTCTTTCTTCTTAGTTTTAAAATAGTTTTTCGAACAATTTTGAAATTGTAGGAAGTAACGAAATTGGTATATACGAGGTTTTAAAGTTAGGAGCTTTATTAGGTTTTGGAATCATAATCACCTCTGCCACCTACCACTGATATGGAACGTATTTCAGTCGAAACGTTGCGTTTATTACTTGGAGCAGTTTTCGTAAACCCTTTTCGGGGAGTGCTTTAACTATTTGTCCTGAAATTAGGTTGTAACCAGCTGAATTTTGAGCTTAAGTTTTTAGTTGTCTCATATTTTAGCTCTTGTAGTGTTACTGGTTGGATGTGTTTATTATCCATCTTTTAACAGGGTTTATGCTTTCTTCCGCCGATATCCTCGGAAGGGGCTGAAATGTATTTTCAAGGTGGGCTGCGAACAAGATAGCCTTTTCTTTAAACATTTTTTGCCCAAGTTCCATCATCCTTTTTGATAGGAGGCATCTGAATGTTCGATCGTTTAAGTTCTTTTGTTGCTTTCCAGAGCAAAAAGTCTGTGTCTTTTTGGCCGGAAAGACCGGTTAGATATATTCACTAAATGAATTGTTCTTAATTTATTTGAAGCAAATTTGTTGCTTAAATAATAAAGTCTCAATTTGCTTTGTGGTGCTCTATTCCTCTGCCAGGTTTTACGAGCCTTCCGCTTTTCACTAACCACTTCCTTCTCTCACTTTTAATGAATAATTATTGCGCCTCGATATTGGGATGCTATAGGCAAGTTTTCTTTCTTGATTATGGTTGCACTCAGTGTCATAATAACTGACTGGTGTGTGGGCTGAACAAATTCCTTCATTTTTTGTTTTCTATCAGTAGGTAGTTTGCGCATACTCATTTTTTTACAAAGAAGTCTATTAAGTCTGGTATTTTATCATGATCGGTAGGCCAATATATTAATTTACCCCCAGAATAAAACTCACAGTATAATTCTTGCCCTTACGTGTTGATAGTCTCGATCCCAAGTATGTATTCTAATCATTGAAGTCTCCCCCAATTGTGAAGTTGGTTCCAAGCGATTTAAGCAACGCGACATAATTTTCTTTAGTCAGTTGGTGACGTGGTGGACACTATATAGATGAAATGCTATATTCTTTTCATTATTTAGTCGAACGTTGTTGGTTAATACTTGCATAATTTCCTTTTCTATTTTAACTCCTTCGCAGTTTTTGATATTTTCCCTTACAAATGTTGCTGACCCTCCTCTCGCTTTTCCTGCTGAATGGATGGGAGGGTAGCAGCGGTATCCACGAATTCTTGCGAATGACACTTCTGTGAAGTGGGATTCTGATATTAGGCATATGTCTATCTTTTCCATGTGTAAGAAAATATCCATCTCCGGAATTTGGGGCAGTAGCCCATTATAATTCCAGTTGGCAATTCTTAATGTTTTGCTCATCCAATCACCGCTGCTTCTTGCTTATTTAGCCGTTTATGTACGGCTTCTATGCTCCTTTCGGTATTCAATATGCGCATCTTTAGGGCTTCTATATACTCCTAAGTATTTATTCAAGAATTGAAGTGTCTTGATTTTGCTTAGTATTGAATGGCTCCTGTTTCTACTGGATAATCTGCGAGTATGTCTTTTTGATTGTTTGTATGTTTTTCGGTGGTATTCTGTCGAATTGTATTTCATAGTTTTGCTGAGTTTTTCTATTCCTCAGTTTTTGCAGTTCTTTAGCTATCTCGCCTCCTCTGTAGTTCGGGATGACCTCCTTTAAAGTTTACATATTTAGGGGTGGTAGTTTTTCTCAGTTGGCAGGCTTGTGCTAGATGTCTTCCGGAGCATTTTAGACATCTAGGCTCTCTGTTACAATGTACCTGGGTATGGTTATAGCCTAGGCCTTTTCTACAATGGGGTATTAAACCCGTGGTATTTCTTAATGCTTCAATTCTAACCCACATATTGAGAATAGCTTTAATGGTAAAGATGTTTTCTACTTTTTCTTTATTATTATAGTAGCTAATGCTGTGTCAACGTCTGGTGTGTAGATTTTTCATATATTGTTGTTCAGAGATACAATTCTGTATTCGTCATCAATAATTGATTTTATAAGAAACTGAATAGTGGAATTATATTGATTATAGGCGGAGCCTTATCCTTGAGTTTGACTATCTCAGCCTCTTGTTGAATTTCAATCATGTCATTTGATTTTGGGGATTGACTTGAACCTGCAATTTCTGGGGAAGATTCTGCTTTTCTTTTTTTAGAAGGTCGCTTCTTTCTGTTTTTTTTAAAGGATCCAGTCTGGTTCTGTAGTGCTTGTTTCAGCTTTCCATTTTCATTCTTAAGTATGTTTTCTATTTTACTTAATTGTTTACGAAATTCTTCGTTTTCCATCTCATAGCTACTAACTGAGGATGTTGGTGATCTCCGTACTTTGGAGCTACGTCCGAAGCGGTTAACCTCCGGAGCCCGTGTCCACACTCCACCATGTCGCCGGTACTGGGGTTCCGGATCCCTGCACGGTAAGTTTTTCTCCTTCTTTATCACCCATGTTGGTTTTTTGTCGGGTAAAATCAAAATAAATTTTGATTTTATGCTTTTGTATGTTACCCTAAATGTTAAACTGAATGTTTACTATATTCTCGATCAAAGATGACACTGAAGAAAATAAAAGAGAAAAGCAATAATTATATGTTGCATATCGATGTGGTACCAGTGCTCCATTCGAAGTAATTCCCATTCCTTCGTATAATTCTAATTTCATCGTATAAGTATGTATAATAAACTATTGATAATGTATTAATTAATTCAAAAAAAATTATTTGCACCGTGTATTACCGAGGCGTCATCGTCACAATTAGAAAGACGGAAGGAAGAAGGACAGAAGGAGAATACAAAGTCCAAATTTTAAAAAGTATGATTGTTTACAAATACCTTAGAGTCAAGATACTGAAGATGTTAGAAGCTTTTTAAATTCCGAGGCCCCTCCAAAGTTACAAGGACTTTACTTTAAAATTCAACATAATCCAGAAACTATCAGTTTTCCGGGTTCCCAGTTATGATTCATTTACATTTCTCGGAATTTAGAGGCCTCAAAGCACTTAACTCTTTAATACAAAAAAAATCCATGGTCTAACTTTCCAATAAGATCATTGGCTCAAAAAATTAATTCCTTGCATTCGTTCAAGTTTTCTGGTATAATAAACCTAATTCTAGAACTCTTGAAAAGTTCTCATGGGCTATTTGCTCGATTTTAAAATACACAAAATGGCAACCTCCTTTCTCCTTATGCTTGTATTAACATTTCTCGGTACTTGGTTATACATAAATGGTATCGTTTTTACTATTAAAAATAAGACCAAGAAGGACAATATTTTCGGGAAGAACAGGCTGTTCCAATGAAGGATATTTCTACCAAAAATTGGCTATCTGGGTGTAATACCGGAACCTCATAAGCATGTTATTACCGTCTTCCAGAGGCTCAGAATTGGGTTCCCGGTATACTATCACTTTAAAAATCGTGATTGAAGTGGCTTATGAGTCTTGTTCAGGAATTATCTTCAGTGTCTCACCATCTAAAAAGTGACCTGGTGTTCTAGGAAGTCGTATGTTGAGATGCCTTGAAAATGCCGCACAATAATCTGAAATTTAGAACGTCAATCAATATCACCGCCATCTTGGAATTTTATAGAGCTGCTCCATTTTAGGTGGTGCTTGACTAACGGACATAATGTATATACGCATATAAATAATATCGACCCCGTCAACAGCAATTATAGTCCACAACGATATGTAAAATGGTCGACTTCCGTTGACTCTGACCCCTAAGCATGTTATCAACTGTGTGTGACAATCGTTTACGGTTAGCTTGCTCAATAGATGCCCCTTTAACAGTACATAAAACATCTTATAGGATGTTTGGTATCGAAAGAAGTCCCTTAAGACTTTATAGAGAAGCATCCGTTCAATAGTGGGGAAGTAAATGTTAACAAATGCACTTTGCTTTTTTAAATGAAGACTACTTATTCAATATTTTTTGTCAAATTTGCCTCGGGGATATAAGTGAAACTAAATATTTCTTTAAAACATTGAGATGTGGTATTAAAAATGGTTTCCAAATGAAATAATTTTTGGTTCGCTGGATAGCCGCAGCCGTTTCAATCATATATGAAATTGTATTATGCCATGAAATTTCTATATAGTCGGCCTTTTTATTGAAGTTCGACAAGGCGGATATTTATTTATTATCAAGATTAAAATATTAACAAAACTTCCGCGTATGGACCATAGAATATCAAACTAAATCGCTCTTAAAAAGCAATCGTCATTGGAATAACACTATATAGGACGTGTCGTGCGTATTGTTCTTCAATCTTCTTTCCCTTCAAAAGTTCACGAAGCCGACACTTTTATTTAAGTATAGCAGCTTTTTTCAAGATAAAAATTGTAAAACCCTGAACATGAAAAATCATCCCAAAATAATCAGCTCTTGCGTAATGATGGCCAATGGCATCCCATACTCAATCGTTATGAAAAAATAGCTGTCTTTGTAAAAGCCCGGCCATTAAATTTTTTTTCTACAGAACTTAATAAATTCTACGCTAAAAAATAGTCTGTATATGGGAAGTATATAGTTTGTATATGAGAACAAAGTATGGGATGAGCCTACATAGAATTCTGGAGTTGGCCAACTCTGTATAAATTATATATTCAAAAAAATGTATAATGGATAGTTTGTTTCTATATAGAGAAAAGTCTGGGACGCTTTAATTATATGAATTTTTCCAAAGAAACGGCAGTATATTGACTAAGATGGTTGATAATAATATTTTTAATGAGTTCAAAGTATTAGACGACTTATTTATACTTACAGCCGATTGTCATAGCAAGAATCGAATTTTTGCAATAGGAAACCGTTCATTTTGACTTACTTTCACTGTTGATTGTTGACGCGGTGTTTACGCTGTGTCACCAAGCCGAACAATGTATACGATGAGCATATACCTCAACTTGAGTGAGTTTGGAATCTAATAGGCCACCCTTTGTGAACTAGAGCTGATGATTTTTTGATCATGGTAAAAACCGATGCATAAATAAAATATGTCCGATTTTCTGAACTTTTATTTATGTGTATCGGTTGTCCTCAATGTATTGTCTGTCCTGTAGCGCAATAACGTTCCAAATTCAATCGTCATTTGAAACTACCCACCCTGTATAAGCTTGACAAGCAATTTATTCTTCGTTTAACATTTTTTTTTGATAAGTTCGAGAAGGCGGACATTTATTTAAATTTACCATTTTCAAACCATTTTCAGCGAAGACATATTGGTAGCCAATATAGAGTGCCAAGCTTAATCGCTATATGAGCAAATAATATTGCTCCTTGTATAAAACATTTGACATACAATTTTTCTAGCGGCTAAACCTATATATAATAAATAAATATATATATCTACATGTATAGCGGCTAAATCTATAATCAATAAATAATCAGCTCTAGCATATTGGTGGCCAATAGCATTACACACTCAGTCGTTATGATAAAACAGCTGTCTTTGTAAAAGCATATGACCATGAGATTTTTTCTTCAATCTTCGTTTTCTTTAAAAAGATTGTGAAGAGGACAAAAAAAAATATTATCAGTGAGCAATAGGTTCCAAATTCAATCGTCAAGAGAAAACAGCCGCAATTACAAAAGCCTTGCCATAAAATTTGTTTTCTATACATAACTAAATAAATTCTACTCTAAAAAATAATCTGGAGTACATTTTTTTTGTACCAACTGTATAATTTGTATATGAGATGAGCCAACATAAAATTCTGGAGTTGACCAACTGTATAAATTATATATTTAAAAAAGTTTATAATGGATAGTTTGTTGCTATATGTATGTATAGAGAAGTAGTCTTTATAAAGTTTGTCCCGGATATCCGGAACAACTTCAAGGCCACTTATGCTTTAATTATATGAATTTTCCCAAAAGACACGGCAGTATTAACTAAGGTTACAGGATTAGATGAATTATATTTTGTAATAGGAAGCCGCTCATTTTGAGTTACTTTCGCTGTTGATTGAAGACGCAGTGTTAACTGAAGAATTTTTAAAATGGTTTGATAAAGTTAAAGAATCTTCCCATTTTAAACCTTGGTCCATTTTGTGTTGATGCCGAGTTGAATCTGTGCTTTCAATGTGCATAGGTGTATGGTAATTTTTATAACTAAAATAAATAAAATCGTGCTTCCACATCATTCAGTTGAGGCTGAGGTTGACGGGTTCTTAAAACTATCAATGGATACTTAAGTTTATGTATAAGTTAGAAACTTATATATGTTGTAACTTGAAATGTGCTGATCTTAGCTAAATAAAATGAATGATCAGCTAAAACCCTTGTTTATCTATTCCATCCAACTTATCGGATTTCTAATATTCACAATGCGCCTGAGGGTTGGTTTGTTCCTAAAGTGTTTTTCTTGAAATTCCTCTGCCTGAGAGTAAAAGTATTTGATTTTACAAAAAATCTACTGGATGGCAATTAATTTTAGAGCTTTAATAAAACGCTAAAGATCAAAGATTGTGATTAATTAAACACCATACTCAGCACCACGAAGACTATATATGGTCAAAGATTGGTAAAACTAAAATTTCTCTCAACCGCACGCTTTTCATTTTACAATTCATCTGCATCGTATATATACATAGTTATAAATCACTTCAAGAAAACACTTTAAATTTGAAACTAATTTAAATTGATATGATCTGAAGAAAGTATAATTTCTAAGGGGTTTTTTCAAGTATCCAATTTCAAACCACACCAAAACAAAATCGAAAGAATATACACATATATTTTATTTAATTTTTTTATTTTTTTGTCGAAGTGTAACAAATTTATTTTCAAATCGAATTTTGATTTCTTTCAAAAACAAGCAATTCCCATTTATCAAATAAGCAAAAAAATATTTAATATAAATAGCAAATAGAGAGGAACGCGCGATATTTCCTTTTTATATATTTTGACAAATTTCTTTTTTTTTTTGCTTATAGTGATTTCCACACAGATGAGATGAACATTTTTTTTTGTATTTAACATACATAAAGTAGCGAAATATTCATGTATACATATCTATATATACATAAGAATAAAATAGGAAACACTTCTTATAGATGTTGTATATATTATACATTTCGTTGGCATCAATTTCTTCCTACATTTTCTATATATCTATATATCAAAAATACAAAAATAAATAGAAAATAAAAAATTCACCGCTGAAAGGGATAAAAATAATGGGAAATGATCAAGCAATAAATCAAAACTCAATATTCGCAGGCACCAACCAATTTTTTTCCGTACAACACAGTAGCGCGCAACAATAACATGTTAGAAAAGTGTATTTCTAAAAACAACGACAACAACAAAAAATTCAAAATAAAATTTATTGTGTGCGTGCAAATTTATCCCGCTGTTGTGTGTTTAGAAAATCTCGTTCGTATATTATAACCCATCCATAGTCAAACCTATATACATTTATATACATATGTATATATACATGATATAGAGAATGGCCGGAATTGATCTAGAATTTTATAGGACTATAACATAACATAAAAATTCAAATATTTACGAAGAGGCGAAAAAATTTGTCACAAATCACAAAACTTTTTACTTTTCTGATGGTTGTGTTTGTTTTGGAAAATTGTCACGAGAATTGTTTTAAATAAAAATTAATTTTGTTTACTTTTTATTATTGCATAAATAAAAAATATATGTACAGTGGATTGGTTAAATGCGGTTATATATTATTTATGCGAAAATTTTACGAAAACATATTTGATTGTTTGTCAGAATGATTTGTTGTAATTTTGCTTACAGAGACTATATATAAAGCAGATTTCATATACTTGTGAATTTCGATTTTGAATTTTATTTGATTTAAATTTTAATTTAAATATTACGTATCATCAAATTTTAAACTCAGAATTTGATTATGCGGACCAATGGCGTATAGCTGCCGTGTGTCAAAAGTAAGCTTAACCTTATTCTATATATAATCTCTTAAATTGGGCAACCTTACACACATAATTTAGTTTTTATTAACGTAATCAAATCTTGATTTTTACTAAAATTTAACAATGCCTTCAGAATTATGTAACATAGGGATGGACGCATGTTGTATACTGTTGGTGAAAATATATTTAATTATTTAATTAAAAATGGATGAAGATAAAAATTATTGAAAGCTTACCTGTAATCAGTGCACCATTAAATAAATGGCTTAAACGATGAATCATGAATATTTAGAATATGTATTAACATTGTTAGCTCCAAGAGAAAATTTCAAAAAAAATCATGAGCCTTGAATGGATCTTAATAAAAATCATGGTCCAAAGTAACCATTCAATTTTAGCTTTGGGTGATTTTGGTTACATCTTACACTGTTAGCTCCAAAAGAAAATTTCAAAAAAAAATCATGAGCTTGAATGGACCCTTCAGCAGTAAAACTGATTTTGTGAATACGAAACCATAGAATTATTTCAACCAACTTTGATTGAACGACCGATCCCACTAACAATTTATCGATGAGTGAATTGCCATTTTTCGTCTTGGCCAATCTATCAAACACTACGCGTATAGCTTCGTAGTACTGCTATTTTCGTTTATCACATGATGTGGCCAATAGGATTGATTTTTACCAGTATCTTCTAATATTTTCTTGTGCCTCGGTTGAAGATATTCTTCTAAAATCTCGTATATCGACTTTTAAACGATTGATCACGAACAAATCTTTCCTCCAAGTTTCACAGTTGCCGTACAGCCGTTTTGAAATTCCCAAAGTTCGGTAAATCACTTTTGAATGGTAGGTCTATAAAATACTTTTCATCTGCCGCTCTTTGAACCGTATCCCGATAATGCTGAAAACAGAACTTCTCTTTCGCAGTGCACTCAAAGACATCTGAAATTTCTTCCATTTCCCAAAATTTCGGTAAACTTAAATTGACGTCAAGATGCAGATTTACTCGAACGAAATCAAAAAATAGATCACTTCCAAGTAATATGTCAATTTTGTCTTTAACCATACAATTTGGATCCGCAAGACGGATATTCTTCAACAAGTTTAAGCATCTCACGTCCTTGACTAATGCTTGATTTATTATCTAATCTGGATCTGATACAGATATTCGCGATACCCTTTGATACTCCAGAAGTTGTATCATTGAAACCCTGAATTATGATCCTTCCATTCCCTGTTTTCAAGCTGAGGCGCTGAAAACATTCAGCTGTGACGAAAGATGTTTGTGACCCAAAACCAAGCAACGCTCGACAAAGTTGCCAATCATCACTATGGCGTTTGACATTTGTTAACATTTTTTAAGAATTTAACTTTTGTAATGTATTAAATTTTTATGGTTTGAATTACTATTTTGTTAAACTGCTTTATGCCATACCCTAATACTTATGATTCAGACGTGGTTAATCTCTTGGAAATTTGTAGATCACATATGATTTAACAAATCACACGAATTTCACGACTAAAATTAAACTTTGGATTGTTAAATGTTTTAAATATGAATATTAAACGTTCATGAAAATCTCCAATTTGTTGTGGGTATTTTTTGGATTTGAAATTTTACTCAAAATCATGGTTCAAATCATGACCAAACTGTTAAATATGGTTTAAGAACATGCAAATATTGAATGCTAACCATTCAATTTTGCTTGGGGCGATTTTCGTCATATCTTACCCTGTTAGGTCCAAAGTCTAGCCAAATAGTTGTGGATTTCGATTTTGAATTTTATACTTTAAATTTTAATTTAAATATTACGTGTAACCACATTTTAAACTCAAAATTTGATTATTCTGAGCAATGGCGTATAGGTATACCGTGTGGCAAAAGTAAGCTGTGCTTTTATTTTTAGTTGAAGTTCTTAACCTTATCCGAAATATAATCTTTCCAATTGGTGACTTTAGTTTTTAGTAATTTAGTTTTTATTAACGTAATCAAATTTTGATTTTTACTAAAATTTAACACTGTCTTGAGAATTATGCAACATAGGGAAGGATAACATGTTGCATACTGTCAGTGGATATATATTTAATTATTTAAATGAAAATTTATGAAGATAAAAATTAGAGCGTTGATTTTATTTCATAATATAAATAATTTATCAACTTAAATTTTGATTTAAAAATTAATAACAAATAAATAAATAAGAAATGAAAACAACGCCCTAATTTTTTTTTTTCAAAATAATTCAATTTTTCTACATATGTTTATGTTGAACTTAAACCTACATACGTATATTACAACTGTTGTAACATTTTCTTTTTGATTATGTCTAATTAGATAAGAGTTATACATAAATGGGGCACCATGGTCCGGAAAATGTGATGATGCAATAAATACTAATTTTCATATAAATTTATGTCGTTTCCATCGTCGTTTTGACTTAGCGAAAAATCCAAAAATGAAAGTGTTGTTTCATTGAGATGTTGAAGGCAATATAAGATACATTATATTACGGGTGTGAAACATTTCCTAAAACCATTCCAAAATTGAAAACATTTGAATGTTAATTAGTAACAATTCAATAACTGTCTCATTGAAACTCTCAAACGATAAATTGAAAATAGCATAAGACAAGATATTTTATAATTTATCATATTGTGATTGCGCATGTAACCACTCCAGTTGTAAATTGCTACAAAAGAGCCATAAAAAAATTAAAAACTTAAACAATGTTGAATGGTTAATTCTAAAAAAATTTCTCGATTAAATCAATTGTAAACTATAGTCGCTACAAAACGCTAAGATACCACGGCACTCCTTAATTGAAATGCGAAAGTTGTGCAACTTCATTCTATGTTATTCAACACAACCACTTTGAAAGCTTATCTGTAACCATTGAACGTGCACCATGAAATAAATGGGTTAAACGAGGAATCATGAATATTTTGATTTCATTTTGGAGCTGATTTCATTGTATGTCCAAGAGAAATTTTAAAAAAAATTTTGAGCTTGGAATCTTACTAAAAATCATGGTCCAAAGTCTGGGAAAATTATTAAAAATGGTTTAGAACATGCAAATATTGAATACTTACCATTCAATATTAGCTTGGGGTGGTTTTGGTTATATCTAACCCTGCTAGCCCCATGAAAATATGTATGTCTAAAAATTTCATGGCCATTGAATGGAAAAATTCATGAGCCTTGAATGGACCCTGATCTTACTAAAACTCATGGTCTAAAAATGTTTGGCCAAACCATTAAAAGTGGTTTAGTAAATGCAAATATTGAATACTAACCATTCAATTATAGCTTGGGGTGATTTTGGTTATACGAGTATCTAACCCTGTTAGCTCCAAGAAAAAATGTCTAAAACTTGAGCCTTGAATGGACCCTGATCTTACTTAAAATCATGGTTCAAAGTCTGACCAAACTTTTAAAAGTGGTTTAGTAAATGCAAATATTGAATACTAAGCATTCAATTTTAGCTTGAGGTGATTTTGGTCATACCTAACCTTGTTAGCTCCAAGAGAAAATTTCTAAAAACTCATGAGCCTCACCTTATGAAAAATCAAAGCAAAATAATTCAATTTGAACGGTTTACGATCAATGATTTTTATAATGTAAACACTAATACATATTCACGTTGTTATTTCTAGCAAAAAATTGACAATTCTATATTTTATAATCTGTGAAATTTTTTCTAAATATTTCCTAAAAACTGTTTGTGCTTTTTAGGAATGCTTTATGGAAAATTTCACGCGCAACCTTATATTTATATAGTAAGTTTGATAGAAGGATGAATTATCTCCAGGCTCTTGTCCTATAGTTTATGTTATATTATTACTCTATTAACTATAGTTTTTCCAAACAGTATATGGGAACATAAAATTAAATTGTTTTAAATGAATGGGCTGATTATCTTTATCAATAGATGAAATTGGTTAAATGTGAATACTTCAATTCAGATCAGTGGCATATAGTTTAGCTGAGGAGTTATAATGTTGAATCCGCAATTTTTATAATTAGACATATTCAAAAAATAAAATGTTACATTAGTTTTGCGATATATAGATAGTCATTTTATTTCAGATGTGATATTGCATTCAAATATAGACTAAAAATTAAAAAATTAAGTCATTTTGAAAAAAAATTGGGGCGTTGTTTTTTATTCATAATAACTAATGAAATAGATTACTTATAGCAACAAAATTATATTTTGTTTTATTATTTTAATTATTTGTTTTGAGAGTATATTCTGAAAATGAACTGGATCATTCCTCAATGCAAATTTTTGTTTTTCTGTTAATTTAGATTTTAGTCACCACACTAGTTATATTATTTTGTTATGTAGTTCAACGCTTTAATTTTTATATACAACAGTTACGCAGTCCTAACGCTTTTTCCACCAATAAAATCAGCAGGATTCACGATGTATTCTGGTAAACAAAATATTCAGAACTGTTTCTTCAACTGGGATACAATTAGTCTTCAATTCTTATGGCCAATAGCTGGACCACAAATTCCTCAATCGTCCTACTATACATTTGTACTTTATCATGCCTATGTCGTATAGTAACGAGAAAGTATCCAACATTTTTTTTCTTAAATTTTGTTTTTTGTAATACATGACTTAATGTCCTTTGGAACACTTTTGAAAAATGTTTGAATTCAGCTTAAAAAAAAATCACACACACACACACACCTGCTGCATAAAGTATGGTTCAAAGTGGTTCAAAGTCTGGCCAAACCATTAAAAGTGGTTTAGTAAATGCAAATATTAAAAAAAACTTAACATTCAATTTAAAGCTTGGGGTGGTTTTGGTCATATCTAACCCTGTTAGCTCCAAGAGAAAATTTCTAAAAAATTCATGAGCCTTGAATGAACCATTTAATAATCTTACTAAAAATCATGGTCCATATTGAATACTAATCATTCAATTTTGCTTGGAGTTATTTTGGTCATATCCTTAATCTTAAACTCGTATATACTAACGACAAAGTAATCGAAAAAAAAATGTATTCAGATTATTTTTTAATGCATGCCTTGATGTCCTTTGAAACACTTTTCAAAAATGTTTGAATTCAGCTTAAAAACAAAATCACACACACACACACATGCTGGATGAAGTATAGGTTTTATTCCGACGACTGAAAGATTGCTCGAAGTAATACTTCCCAAGGATTTAACAAGAGTGGTTTGTGTATAATTTTAGCAATATATCCTGCGATAAAAGACCTTTGCGTGTCGTGTACGATGAAACATTTTCGATAGATACAGCAATATACCGATTTGGGTTTGACCACAATATGTCCACTATCCATATCCCTTCAATACATATTGATGTGTCTCAATTCAGTGTCAAGTTGTGTAACCAATGATTTAGATAACCAATATCATTTCACTTAACTGCAGTTACTATACAGTTATGGCAATTTTAGTTTGAAATTATAATGCTTAATTTAAGCCGGATTTCCACTTAAAATTTTCCATGCAACTAATTTATCGAATGTTTTACACGAAATTCTTTTAAATCATCTTAACATATTTCCAACACAAAAAGTCCGCCACACTTCATCTAAATTTCTATCAAATTTTAATTTTTAATTTTTTCGGTTTAATAATCATAAATTGATGCTCCTACATGCGTTCAGTTAATTAAAATGATCAATAAAAACCACTTTATGATAATAACACTCAATATTTATAAATCAAATCTAATAAATAAAAAATAAAAATAAAAATACAAACTACCAGTAGACAAGTTTAATTAAAACATTTATCTATTTTACTGTAATATCACATATACATATACGAGCATATATACAGATATACATATATATGTATAATGAAAAATCTAAAGATACATACCATTTCCATATATATGCACGTACTCGCGTATATCCATAAAAAGTAGATAAATTTCTACATATATATACATTTTTCAATTGGCGTTGCTGTTGTTGGGATGCTGGAAAATCAAATCAAAATATTATGATGATTTTTTTTTGTGATGTTCGAAGCCGGTTTTTGACTGGGTTTTTTTTTTTTTTGAGGAATGAGGATGACATTTTTTCGTTGGTTATTTTATGTTTTTTGTATATCGAAAATCAAACATAAATATTTTTTTTTTATAGATTTCAGTATATAAACGCGTGCGAATGGATTTATTTATTTTTTGAATATATTTATATATGTATATATATGTATATGGTTATTCGAATAATTTCAAAAAGTATGAGGGCTGGCAACTACCCACCAAAATTTAAGGTCATGTACCAACATAAAATATTTTAGTTAATATTTGATTTAATTATTATAATTGAAGATATATGTGGTGCCATCTAGGAAGGCCCCAAGTACCGAGACGTCTAAATCACAGTTCGAGAGGGGTGCTGTTTATTAAATTATGAGCTGCATAAAGTATTGTATTTTATGGCAAAATCATAGTTTGACATTTAGTTGAACGAAAAAAAAATTTAAATGACTAATTCAGTAACTATGTGCTCTAAGCAAATTACTAAATTTAAATTTTGTTTAAATTTAATATCTATTTTGTTGTTGTACATTAGCTGATTAGCACGGATGTGCGTTTACGCGTCATCTATTATTTTCTTCATCGACATGTCGACAACTCGTAGACAGTGTCAACAACGTAGCCAACATCGATAATGTAGACAATTCTTAGAGTGAACTTAGTGAACTTGTGTTAACTAGGTTGACCAAATTTCATTTGGATCAATACATTATGGATCGTGATAGTTTTAAAGAATTGCCGGCAATACAATCATTTTATTCTATTTTAAAAAGGTTTGGTGAAATGTGCTGCAGGGTTGTTCTTAGCCCTTCGTTATCGAATAGTATTTAGTTAATGGTGCATATTTTGTCCTTTAAAAAAAACTGCAATTTCAAACGATTACGCCTGACAGATAAGGCGTATTCTACGTCAAAATAAATTGTATTCATTCATATATGCTTATGCTTGGATAGGTTACATTTACTATAAATTCTTTAGTTAACTCCTATAAAATTCGGTAAAAGTTAGAATTTTTTTATAAAATGGTGGAATACTGGTAAATTAAAAATTATTTATTCATATTTATTCAACACAAGCCAAATTAAACAAAAATATATTTTCAACATTTATGTGACAATTTATAAAATTGTTGAACAGAAATATGATTTTTCGAGCTTTAATAAGTATTAATTGGAACATGAAAATGGTATTTGTTAATAAGTTACACTATAATTAGAAAGCTTTTATTGACAAGTGAAGTTACTAAACTTTCAGCCAGATTCAATTATTTAAGTTACGCTTTTTGGATACTTTTACAAAATTGTAATTTAATAATCTGAGAGCTTTCAGTAAAGCCCAATGCTACATTTCAGAAAGGCTTTAGTGGTAAAATTTAGTTTTAGTAGGTGTTCTTTCAAACTTAGTTATACGGACGGAATAAAACCATAATATACTAATGAAGGTTACTCGTACAAATTAAAATTTAAAGCGTTTGGCCCAATTAAAATGGTTTTTAGAGACAAATGCGATTTTTTTTAAATATTTTCAAATACAAAATTACCAGGTCAAAAATTGTATCTTGTCAAAAACTATGGCAATATTCCTGCTGGATATAACCACTTTGTGTCCGATAGACTTGCAAAAATAGTTATAGGCCAACAATTTGAAGCTCTGGGGTCGAGGGCCAAGTTTTTGTCACATTTTCTACAATGACGTGTTTTGCGGCTAATTCTTCTGCTTCATACGACTCTAAAGACGCCAGAAATTGGTACAAAATTAATCAGATCGGTGTTATACATATTTCGAAAAATATTGGGGTATGGTAAAAAAATGTTGAAGAATGGCATATGCGTTAATGGTTCCATTTTGGCCGGAAGTAGTGTAGAATCTCATGGGAGGCGTTAAACAACATGTGCATTATTTTATCCGTAATAACGAAATTTGAAATTTAATTCAATTCCAACGTTTAATCAATCTTTAATTAATACTATATTTTGTTTTATTTCAACATATATTTCCAATAAGTTATGGAATGGCATGTCATTACCGATTTAATTTAAAACATTTTTTTAATATCTTCCTATACAGCTTAATTGAATTCTTTTACACAGTGACGAACTGGCACATAAAAAAATTCTTCGAGTGTCAAAATGCTACTAGTGCGAGCAGCCGATCAAGTAGGAACTGCCGAATGTGTAAAAATTAAGAGAAAATACTCTAAGCACCAGGGATCGGCGAGGTAGTTTACACGATGTAATCTACACGATTGGCAATGATTTTTGTCAACGTCAACAATTAAAATAATGTCTACAACCTAACGGGCTTTCTTAAATCTTCCTTTTCCATTAAAAAAAAAATAATATTGGCTGGTAACTAAAAAATCTAGGTTACAAGGGGTAATTCAAGATCACCAAACAAAATTCAAATTTTACTTCGAAGCTTCAGAATGATATGAATAGTTCAGTTCTTTAACTGATATATAAATACGTATATACCCCGCATAGTTATTGTTATTTGCTGTAGCAGAGAACTCTTCTGCTTGTACTATATCGTTGAAAGATTATTTATATTTTGGTCCTCATCCGAGTTCGTACTATTCTTTTTTGAAAGTTAGTTTCTCACGAGATTTTACCTGAAAATTGCAGCAATTCATTCATAGTTCCGATTCGTAAGAAGTGCTGTAAATCAGATTTTTACTGCAGATTAAATTTATAAACTATTCTACATTCCAAAACTATTGGAGATTAGAAATTATCATCTATTTACCTAAGTATTACCTATATACCGTTAAAGTTATACTCGATAATTTTGGAATGCCGAAAAAATTATATAGCCAATATCAAACCCGATAGTATAAGCAGTAGTTTGTTGAATTATTTAATTTTATTCAATTTGGAGTTATTTTGACAACAACAATTGCACTGACTAATCTCTCAGCGGAATTCATTAACTCAAAAATTATCTTGGAGTAATCTAATTATGTTTCGATTTTTATTTTTGATACCTAACACATGTGTACGTTGGTTTATTTTTTTTTTATGTCACTTTTAAAGGTTGTCAAATTACATTTCAGAGAGTATCGATTTTATTGTGAAGTTTACGAATTGGCCGAGCTTTTTAATTTTTGTAATTGATTTGAAACCACATTAAATCAAAAATAACTTCGAAAATTAATTATTGGGCATTTTGTTTGGGAAAAAAACCTTTAAATTGTTCTCAACAAACTACGTCTAATGAAAAGTTGAGAGATTGCATTTAAATAAAATTTCGGGTAAATTTTTTTTGTGTTTCTTTCTTAAAACAATCGATTTTACAACACCACATACAAACATTTCAAACTAGCCTCTATAGTTTTAGGACCAAGTCTTATGTGTGGAACTTGCAACCGAGAATGATTGACAAGCAATCTCAAAGCATTCCATCAGCACAGTAGTCTGATTTTATACAAATTGAGAAAATGTCATGTATGATCCGCGAAAATCAAAATTTCCCAACCACCAAACATGGAATGTAGAACAAAAACTATTTTCCGGTGGTAATAGTTATTGGCAAAATGTTTCAAAACAATCATCTCACTATAAGGCCATAGTTTTATAATTCAGGACACCTCACAGTTTGCAATGTCGGAGTATCGCGTTTTCTATATATTTGCACACAGTGTCTTTCTTTCGATTAGAGCAGTGAACAAAACTGAGTCTTTTAAGTCTTTTATATCATTTTTCACGGCTGAAAATTATTGGGTAACTTTAACTAGGTATAATATTCAGATTAGTTTAGAAACTTTGTTAACATGACCAATTCTGTATACGGTTTCGTCAAACGTTTCCTTTCATTCGAAAATGCTAAAGTTACAAGCATTCTATCATGAGGTCCATAACGAGCGAAAATCAAATCAGTGTAGCATAGGAAATAACTCCGCTTTTCTCTCAAGATTATCATCTAAAGCATCATCATTAACTTGTAGCTCGTTTAAAAATAAATAGCATTGCATAAAGGTTCAAAACTATCTTATTTGCCACAAAGAACGCCCTAATTTTTTCTTCGTACATTTTCAATTGTTTCTCTACCACTTCACATTATACTTATTAATTAAATAGTTGGTTAATTAATAATTACAAAAAAGGTTTAATTTGACAATTTTAAGTAATTCTTTCAAACATATTTTGGCGAACTCAGTAATACATGTTGTATTAGCGAATTATACTAATCCACAACTTGAAATATTCGTCTTTTTTTCATACAATTTTATTCCCGTGTAATATTATTTATATTAACAAATTTTAACTTCACAGTTTTAATTATGATCTCGTTGAGACAATATAATATGTTTCGGTTCATTCCGCACTTTGTCACAATGTTAAATTCCGAGATGAAACAAAACCGAAAGAGTTGGGAAATATAAAAAAAATTAAAACCATAACATATCTTTTTGAAGTTTGCAGTAGTTTCACCATACTTGCCTCAGTTTTAAATACATTTATTGATGGATTATGGCTAACAATTTGACCATCGTTGGCTTCGCACTTGGCATAGTAATTGCTTAACACATATTTTGCAGTAAAAATTGAGTTCAATTTTAAGTAATAAAAATGACTTTGAGATAAGAAATTTAAAATATAAAATATGTTTAGGAAAAGTTTAGAAAATAATTTACTCGCTTTTTTAGAGATGTGAAGTTTTTACTAAGCAATTAATAATAATAATATAAATGTTTCGCAGTTCAACAGATTTTTAATTAAAGTAGTTGCCCGTATTCTTAGATGAAGTTTTCTAGTGTTTAGTCAAAACTGGTGCCGATGGGTAATTATCAAAGTACTCGTACATACCTTGTTCAGTTTTGTCCTCTGGCGTATGGACTATTTTAGATGGACTTTGAAATTAACTCCAAATTTATATTCCTGTTCTCTATAAAAGAGCACAATGTGCTTATTCTAAAAAATATTTAAACTAAAATACTGAAAATCTCTGGAAGTTTAACTGAATTGAAAGAAATATTTTTATAATACAATAAAATCTCGTTAAACTAAAAAACTAAAAATCCATAAAACTTTTTCCACCTATATCCTAAAGCATTCATGAAGAAAGTATATGCTTGTGCACAAAATATATTTCTTTGCATGGTGCATTAGAAATCTATTATTGAACAAAAATATTTATTTCTTCGATATCGGTGCCCGCACACATAAAATGTAACACCTGAAAACAAATCTAGACAAATAAAATTTATATTTATTTTTCCTTAACAATTTCGATTCAATTTTTTTTTTTTTTGTTCGTTTTGCATTAGGCACCATGAATATGACGGCAACGAAAATTTTGCAACGATACGTGATATCAGTTCATTAAAAAAACATTTTTCAGTCATCTCGTTTATTTCCTCCTGTCTGTATATATATATATATATATATATATGTATGTAGCTATATATTTTACTGGTCGTTTTAATAACACACCAAAAAAAAAAATCTGCTTACACAAGTAAAAGTAATTTTCCCTCAATTATCATGACGGTTCGTTTTTTATTTCCCCCTTTCTCTCTCTCACTCTCACACTGCTACAAAAACAAAAACAACATCTAAAAAACATAAATACAGAAAATGTCATCATCATCATAAAAATCATTCATTTATGTATCTTACCAAAAAAAAAATAAAATAAAATAAATTTAAAAATACAACAACAAAATAATAGTTTGTTCCTTAACAACAAAACAAAAACATCCTTAATAAATTATGATTTTGACTTTAAAAAAAAAAAAATTGTCTAAAAAAAAAAAAATTTTTTTTTATTTTTGAAAAGTTTAAGTTTTATAGTTTTTTAATATTACTTAAAATGGAGTGATAAAAAATAATAAAATAAATATAAAAATGACACAATAATGTTAATTTTTATTTCAGTTTAGTTAGTTTTTAAAATTTAAAGACGCAAGAAAATTAAGAAGATGTATAATTTTAATTTCAAAAAAATGTGTTTTTTATCGGAGGTATTTTTTTTTTTTTTTTTGAATTGGTATGTAGTCACACTGAGTTTTATGGTTGTTAATAAGTGTGTGAATATTTTGGTTTTGGTGATATACGAGATGATTGTATTTAATAGGTATATTGGTAACTACAGGTAATAGTGTTTGCATAATTTTAGAGTAGTAAAGTCGCACTCACACGTTCAGACATCGACCCGCATCGTCGACGAGTTGCAATTCAAGCAGCAAATTTTAGTTGGCCGTATCATACCAATTATTGGGATCTGGATTCAAGGGACCTAAACTATTTGTTGGGCTCTTTTCCAACTAACTTTGGCATAATATAGGCCATTTTAATTTGGTTCATATAGATTTATACATTATATGTACATTTTGATTTATTCAAATTTCAAAGTTTTCCTACTTCAGGGTAGCCTCTTGACCGTTGCCTGAAAGATTACATCTTGATGTATATATAATTTCAAGAATAAATTCATAAATTTAAATGATAGATGTTTACACAAGACATATTTGTGAAACGTGGGTCCTTTAATTAGGAGAACAAAACAAAATGGAAATGCACGCTACAGGCTACAAACAAGGAACTGTGAACATTATAAGGAGACGCAAGGTTAAACGATATATGGCAGCCAACTTACTGTGTTCGGTGTTTTTAGTTCCAATTTTATTTGAGGGAGACTGTTGGAGAATATTGGTATACTCAAAATCAGAAAAAATATCATCATTTGACTACAATTTTCCATTCAAGTTTGAATTTAATGTTTTTTAAAACATTAATCATCTGACATTTTGAGTTTATAAAGAAACTTCATGGTGTTTAAGTGATATAAAAATGCAAATTTATCCAGTCTTACTAATAAGATAATATTAGTTGCAGACTTTCAGTAGTAGAGAACAAATTACCATGGGACTCAAAAATGGGAAATTTGAAAACAATGATCATGACGGTCATTACTTCCAGTTTTATACTTTAGCATCATTTTTAGTAAGGAGCTTTTGCCTTCCCTGTTGTTAAAAACCAACGTCAAGGGCGAAACCTATTTTACCAAAAATGGTGGTACAGTATAAATCCGCAAATATACTACATATTGGTATTAACTCTTCCAGTACAATATTTTCCAGCATTTTACAGAAGGAGGTGTTGATTGTAATTCGGGATATCAACATTTCTATTAAAATTGTGTCCTTATAATTAAAGCCTGTATAGAGAAAATATAGTTCTAGTCGTTGTGGAAGTGCCTTATCTGATACTAATCTTTGATCTAGTTCCCAGAATTTACGGTATTCATTAGCTGTAAAAATTGTATGCCTGTATGAGGTTGAATTTAACTAATCAAAAATATACGTAACAAGATTCCAATGAAGTAGTATTCAGAAGTGGTTTAGTATTAGAAGAGTTGTGTTCAAATTATGGCATATTTGTAAACAATTCAATGGATTTAACGTCATAAATTAAAACATAATGAATACAATTTAATCCGTTAATTAAACTTATGAAACATTCAACCATATTCTAACACAAAATATAAATAAGATTTATCCAAGAGCTTTTACACTTAATTTTATTTTCAATAATCTTTTAGACGACTTTATTTTCCAAATTTGCATTTATATATTGTCCTCATCCACAACATATTAATAAGATTTTTAAGCATAGGGCTCGCCAGAAGCTTTTAATTCAAGCACATTATAATTTTAATTGAGCTTATATATTTATTATTTGGAATATTGAAAAGCTTTACGTTAAAAATGTGCACTATACACAGAACGAATAATTGCTGTGATTGTGATAAAATCATATTTAATAAATGGATAATTAAGCTTTTTGTTGTTCTCAGTGGTTGAAAATTATCACAGATATAATCTTTAGAACCGTTATAAATATGTTTCCTTTAATTAAAACTTTTAAACTTTTAGTCAATTTTACTTTTTTAAGTTACGTCTTTTAGCTACTACTACAAACCAATTTGAGAGCTTTCAGTTAAGGGTCGACCAAATAAATGGTTTTATAATAATTTATAACTCATACTTTGGTTAAATGAAAATTTTTTTTTTATAAATTAAACTGCAAATTTGTTTTTACGTTAGAATTAATTATTTCTAATCAATTAGATTAGATTGGAAGAGAAATTATAAGAAAAGTATGACCAATATATTTGGTGCGTTAGTAAAATAATTCGCTAATACAGCATAGCTTTATAAAAGTGCCAAGTTGCCGAATGTACTGGAGCCGTGAGCTAGAAGTTTGATCTGTAGCGTCAGTAATGATGAGCTATAGATTTTTCTGGCTTAGATCAAATATTCACATAATCGATAATTCGAAAATACTACCAAACTGCAGGAATAAATTCGTTAAAGTGCGGCCATTGATCGATTGTATTCGCCGACGCTGTTTGGAAATACCAGTAGAGGAAATAGTGTGCGTAGACGAACAAATAATTGGGTTTAAAGGAAAACTTAGTACATAAAAGGCAAGCCGTGTCCTTGGGAACTTTAAATTTCAAGTTTTGATCGTGCTCAACTAGGACTTGGTTCTGCAGTTGTGGCTCACTTAATTGATCGCCTTAAATCAACAGGACACTCTATTTATTTCGACAACTTTTTCTCAAAGTATCAAATATTTGAACATTTATCCCAGAAACACAAGTTTCCACAATCCCCAGTTCAATACTGACGCCGCGTTGAAAAAAAAGGAAGAGGAAGCGCTGAGGAAATAACAAATCGGGATGGCAACATTGTCTTGGTAAAGTGGCAGGACAACAGATCCGTTCATCTGGCTTTAAATTTTTGTGGAATAGGTGAACCAAAAGACATAGAACGCTGGTAAAAGAAAGCCAAAAATTATGATCTGTTGGATCAGTTTATGAGTTATTATAGAATATTGACAAAATCAAAAAGTGGACACTACGCGTTATAACTCATTTTATAAATTTTGCTGTTTGCGCAAGCTATCTGGAGTATAAAAAGGAATGTGAAATAAATAAACTTAAATGCAATGAAATACTGACGCTTGTCGACTTTAAAATGAATCTCGCCCGAAGCTTACCCAATGTTCAAATTTCAATTAAAAAAAACGGATATTCGAAAATACAGAAATTCCTGAAGGTCAACGTTCGACGTAGACATGAAACAAAACCAGTGATTGATATTCGTTTCGATGTTTTCAACCATCTTCCAAGTTTTCATAATTCTCATCATATAGCCTTACCTGTGTATTGCGCATCTCTGCACAGGTGGACCTCCTTTCTCCGCTACTCGTGGGACCTATTATGGCATATAAATTAAAATCAAAAGAGACCGGTCCTCTTAAAAAACCGGAAACCAGTGCTGTGGAGACATCGGCTTTTAGGGCCGGTCTCCAAAGTGCAAAAAGGGGCATAAGGCCAAATGAGGCTGGCCCCTCGAAACCAAAGGGCAAAGGCACGAATGCTGGCCCTCCAGCGTCAGTGAACTACCGGACCAGTAAGAGAGCATGGCGCATTATCTCCAAGATCAGCAACATTCCGTTGGAGCAGAGAACGGATAGGGACAGGGATACGTTTGCGTGGGCAAGGCGTATCACTGAGCCAAAGCAGGAGGGTTCCGAGATCTCACAGCCGAAAAGGCAGAGATCTGATGATGAACCGCCTACGGAGGCTAAAAAGAAGCGGGTTCCAGATAAAGTAGCACCTGCTCATGGCAAGTCGATGACAGGGCTCAAGAAGATGGGAGCATTACGGCTCTTAACTGGAGAAAGGTGGAGAAGGCCTTAGCCGCCATATTCCTAAACATTATGAGGGAGACTCCACGACCTACTCCGTTATGCCGAGACGGAGGGTGGCACCGGGGTCACGTCAAACTGACTGCCTGTGCCAATGAAAGGTCGGTGACCCTCTATAAAAATGCGATCGGCAGCCTGGGCGAAGTCTGGCTGGGGGCCAAATTAGAAGCGGTGACGAGGAAAGAAATTTCCTGCAGGCCTTGGAGCCTAGTGATCAAGGGAGATCGTGGAAATGTTGAATATCAGCAATCCGGATCTGCCAACGACCACCCGGAAGATTGCCAGGTTAGAAGAGGTAACGTGGGAAGCAGATCACAGATCGGCCGTCATTATCATCGACAGAGAATCCGTGGGTGCTTGTCTAATGCTTAATATCTAATGCTTAAGATCCTTCAGATCAACCTCCATCACTGTAAAGCCGCCTCGGAGGCCTTTCTGCTAAAAATGGAATCTGAGTCCCTCGATGTGGTTCTGGTCCACGAACCTTGCGTCAATGGTGCCTGCTGGGCCTCAGAACTCCCAAATATAAAATACTACATGCGAAAAATGAAGGTAAGATACGTTCCTGCATTCTCACTAGAAATAATTTGAATATTTGTATACTACTAAATTACAGCAACGCTGATGTAGTGGTGGCTAGCATCGAGATGGATGCTACCATAGACCTACCATAGAAGGAGGAAAATATACCACCAGGTATGTTGGGCAGTGCAATAATGGAGGCTCGAAAACGAAAGGTAGGAGTCATTATGGGCAGCGATGCTAATGCGCATCACTCAATCTGGGGAAGTACAAATATCAACAGGCGAGTTGAGTTACTCCTTTATTTTATTTTAAGTACTAACCTAAATATATGTAATATCGGGTGTAAGCCAACCTTTATTACTAAAAATAGAGAGGAAGTGTTGGACATCAAACTTGTCTCGGATTTTATTAAGGAGAAGGTATTGAACTGGAAAGTGTCCGAAGACCATTCCTTTTCTGACCTTTGTTATCTCCAGTACGAAGTGGATACAAAACCCACTAATAAACGATCCTTCAGAAATAGGAGGAAAACTGATTGGGATTGTTTCAGAACCATTCTGAATAACTTATTAACGGTATCGGTTCCAAACCCTCCTGCATCTACACAGGAGCTTGATGCTCTAGTAACCAAGCATGTCCTATCAGTAGGCCCTTGGGTTGTCGCGAACAGTCCAAGGTGCTCGTATGAAATGCTGGAGACTGTTCAAGAAAGCGAGGAACACAAATGCTGCTGCAGATTGGGACTGTTATAAGGAAGTCCTCAAAACCTATAAGTACGAGCTGAGAGCAGTCAAAACGAAGGCCTAGAAGCTCTACTGTGGCAATATACAGGAGTCCTCGGAGGCGGCCAGGCTACGCAAAGTACTATGTTCTAGTCCTTCCATCCCGGGTTATCTACAACGAACGGATGGCTGATGGACTACATGTAGTGAGGAATCCCTAGTATGTGAGGAGCTATTACTAGAAATGCATTTTCCGGAGTACTCGGTACTAGCTCCGGAGAGACCCATGATAAATAGGGGTATAGAGTCCGTAAGTCATATAGTAAAAAGGCGGAATATCATATGGGCAATAAACAGCTTTAAGCCATACAAGTCGGCAGGACCTGATGGAATTATCCCTGCGGATATCCAGCGAACTCTTGACTTAACCCTACCCTGGCTGGAAGTTATCTTCAAAGGTTACCTAGAACTCTGTAACATTCCTAGCAAATGGACTGAAGTAAAAGTTATAGGATAAGGGCCTATAAGCTTATCTTGTTTTCTGTTGAAAACACTGGAAAGGCTAATAGAGCCTCACATAAGAGGCTCAATCAAGCCGGGCGAGCTGTCGGGATCTCAACACGCATACTGTAAGTGACGATCGATGGAAACAGCCCTCCACTCCCTTATAGGTCCGATTGAGAAATCAAAAATATAAAAATATAAGGAATATTCAATGGTAACCTTCTTGGATATAGAGGAGGCCTTTAGCAACGTCAGACCAGGGGCAATCATTCGGGCCCTTGCGTGTCTGGGAGTAGACGTGTCACTCAAAGGCTGGATAGATCATATGCTTAGAGGCACGATCGTGACAGCTTATCTGGGTGGTACGTCTGCCAGCAGATACGTGAGCAGAGGGACACCTCAAAGTGGGGTTGTATCCCCTCCTTCTTTGGAACTTGGTCGTAAATGACCTTTTACTAAACCTGGAAGGGCAAGGCTTCAAGGTGGTTGCTTACGCTGATGACGTTGCTATTGCGGTCTTCGGTAAATATCCTAGTACGCTGAGTGAGCGCATGCAGTGGGCGCTAGGCTATACCTTTCTGAGTGGGCACGCGGCTGCGGCCTGAACGCAAACCCACAGAAAACAGAGCTGGTCCTCTTTACCAGGAAGCACAAACTTCCTCAGTGTGACCCGCCAACATTTAATTTTACTTGATCTTTACGGATAGAGCTTGATCTTTACGGATAGAGCACAATACCTCGAGTAGAGAGTCAGGAAACCTACAATAGCGCTTTACTACAGCAAAAATGACATTGGAAAGAAATGGGGTATGGAGCCCCACATAGTACACTGACTCTACGTCTCAGTGGTCAAACCTATACTGCTGTATGGGGTTGTCGTCTGGTGGCCAGCGTGAAAAATTATGGCCAACCGTAAACTTATAAGCAATAAGGTATTGGCATGACTAATACATCCCACAGATGAATCAATTATCCACAGATTTTGGTATATCATTTATATTTATTTCATAACATACAGACGACTACTGCGCGATAAGGTACTTTTATATTTTATACACACACTTTGCCTAATAATGATTATGCCATCAATTATTTTAAATTAATCATTGTAACAAATTTTAATAATTAGTTCATTAGATTCTTCCAAAACGTTTAAACAAATAAAAAATTCTAACAAAGCCGTTAAAATATATATTTCAGATACCACCATCAATGACCACTTCTTTATATCAAAATTCAAAACCTAAATTTAACCGCATTTTGAATAAGTTTAGATATACAGGATTATGTGTTGTCGTATAGGGATTTTCAGCATTCATTGTTTTACAAGCCGTCGGTCCATATTTATGGCCAGAAATCGTTTAAATCTGTTCTTGTTATTCGATAAAATATAGGATCGGTGACAATTTGAATACAACTTTTTAAATTTGCCTTCTAGCCATGTTTTATCGAACAAACTTACTTTCTGAAATTCACTGTGTTCATTAATGGTCATTTTAATAATTGCAGTGTTGATAAATTACAAAACGGTATCAAATTTTATTAATACAATGTTTTATGCTCGAACTGAAATTATGGAAATAACTAATAAACAATTCGATTCTACGATATGCTCCAATATTTTAAAATTACTGCCCAGCACTATATATAGTTATAAAACTACAACAAACTGTATTCCGACATGCATTTCATTTGGATAATTTATGATTGTAATACGGTTTATGGAAATACCAGTATATAAAAGTTGAGCATAAAAAATTTGTTAAGGATAATTGCTTATAATTCTTATAATTACCATATATACATAAATAGATGTTCCTAAGAAAATAAATTTTTATGGCTATATATACCATAATAACAATAATAATCGCGCAACAACAGCTCATACAAATGACTTTTAAAAGAGTTATCAAAAAAATGTAAATCCATAAAAAAAAAAAAATCTTGTTTCCCAAAAGAAAACTAACCATTTTAGGAGCTATTGATTACAACTCTACAAAATTTTTTTTATTGTTAACAATAATAACACAATAAAAAATAAAAATATAATAAGTTTAATTTTTATTGGTAAAATGAATTACAGTAACAAGTTTTAATGAAAGAAATTCAACCCTTAATCAAAAATACTTACCTTCTTGTATTATATTTTTTCCTGCTTCTCGCTATCAACTTTATTATTTATTTATTGTATTCTGTTTTATCCGCACACATATTGTTGTTGTTATGTATTTATTTATCCCTTCTTAATTTCTTATTCTTCATTTCAATTCGACAATAATATAAGAAATGTATACATATATCGTATCGTATAAAAAGCTATACAAAAATGCGATACAATTGGAATTCAATTCCATGCTTTTTATTCATTTTTTATCCTGTACTGTGTGTGTGTGTGTGTGCGATACGAAAATTAAAAAAAAAAAAGGAAAATTTTTGTTTCGTATAAAATTAGCAAGCACAAAACAAAAAAAATTGAACAGGAGAAGGTATACATGGTATACATGGATACATGAAAAGTATGTCCTTGTTGTGTTAAGTTATAAAACGTGGTAACAAAAAAATTGGAATATAATTTATGTAGAAATTCAATATTTTGTCTTATACATAAGACCGAAAAACCATTTTAACTTACCCTTAAATTTATTTTTAGTCAATTTTTAGAGAAAGATCATTCAATTTTCATCGAGGACATTTAAGGATGCTATAAACATGGTCGATTACCCCTATTTATAATATATTATATTCGAGTATACAGTATTTATTTATTATTTAGGATTTTTCTAAGTGAAAGTTTACTTTTTTTCTAATAATACTTGAAATAATCAAATTGTATACGTTGTACCTACATATACTCGTATATACAACAAACAATTTAGAATATTTCAAAATTGATTTTAAAAGTATTTTTTTTTTTTTTTTTTTGAAAATTTATGGTTGTTGTTTGAAAGTAATTTTATTATTGTTTTCAAGTGTTTATGACCACTGGAATTACATAAAGTTTTATTTTAATTTTGTTTTTAGGACAAAAAACTTGTGATAGGTAATGTTAAGGATTTGACCATAATATTAATTTAATGTAATTCACAATATAAATAAGGACGTGATTGACGTGATTTTTTGAATTATTGAATTTTTTGGTGGAAAAATATGCGAGTCAACAAATTAGCAGAACGGTCAAATTTTTACACATCATTGAAAAATGGATTGTTTGATATTCGGAAGAAACTATAGGTTTTACTTCGTTGCTTTTATTGACTTCCTAGCTACATGAGTCAACCTTTACTATTCCCAATACCTAACAGAGATAAAGTCCAATGTTGAACATTTTTAACCAAGACAGGACCTTCACCTGCAAAGCTTGAGACACTATTGACCATATGTGGCTCCATTTTATTCCTCTGCTTTGATTTGAATTTGTTCGATATAAAATGTTAAATCCAAAACCCTAAGACAAACTTATAAATTTACAAAACCCTATATTTCAAATTAATCCACTGCATTTCAATATTTCAATGCATTTCAACACTCATACATATAAGAAGTTGTCTAAACTTACATACTAAATGTTTGAATAGTGTAAGTATTAGTGACAATATCTATATAAAAAATAATAATTCAGGTATAATTCAAATAAACTATAAATTAGGCGTATTTACATTTATGCTATCCCAGACTTTTACGCCATTTAAAAATAAACAGTTGGTACCAAAATACTCATGCAAGATTTTTTTAATGTAAAATTTATTTAGTTCATAAAAAAAAAATAATTTTGACCAAGTCGTTGAAAGAACGGCTATTTTCTCATAGCGATTAAGTTAAGGACTTTTTTGGCTACCACTATACTCCTCTCATAATTTTTCGGTAATTGGAATGGCCACTGCATAAAAAATTGTATAACCCGAACTTTTCTAGGGTCGGCTATTTTGTCATATGGGCTCTATTGGGCGCCAGATTTATTTATATAGCAAAAATTCAAACAGTCTTCATACTATCAGCGCTAGCAAAGTCGTGGTTAACAGGGTCTCAAGCTGAACTGTTATATGGAAAAATTGCCGTTTAAACAAAAATCTCAATTTTTTTTTCAATTTCTTTTTAATTTTCTTTGTAATGTTTACATTGGCGAAAAATATATATCGGCAATTCCGACGGTTAAAAAAACGATCAGCGCTATCATAGTGATGGCCAATAGGGTCCTAAACTCAATCGCCATGAGGACTAAATAGCAGTCTCTACAAAAACTTGGCCGTATTATTCTTTTTTCAATTTTAATTTTCTTTGAAAAATGTACCTTGACGAAACATTTATTTTTATGTAGCAGCAATTATACCGGTTAAAAAATTACCAGCGTTGGCATAGAGTTCTAAACTCAATCGCTATGAGAAAATCGCAGTTTATACCAAAGGTTTCACGTACGATTTTTCCTTCAATTTAATTTTAAATTTCTTTGTAAAGTTTGCATTGGCGACATATTAAAAAATGATTAGCGCTAGCATAGTCACGACCAATAGGGTACTTAACTCAATCGAAACGAGAAAACTGCCATTCCTACAAAAGCTTTAACGAGTGATTAGTTCTCCGTGGCCAATGGAGTCTTTAACTTAATCGCTATGAGAAAATACCCGTCATCTTAACGACTTGGCTAATAGAATTTAACTTCTATAAATTCAAATAAATTTTACATATAAAAAATCTGGGATGAGTATTTTAGTGCCAACTGTTGTTTTTAAATGACGAAATGTCTGGAATAGTAGAAACATAGAAAATTCTGGTTATTTTAAATTTTCCTGGGATGAAAGTCTAGGATAACTTCAAGGCGATTAAAATTACAGCCTTTCGAATTACTGGAATAGTGGTGTTAAATGGGGTCCTCAATGCAACGTTAACTCGACTGTACAACGGTTTGCTATAAAAAACTAGAATGACTTTCTTTTATACCAACTGTATATTTTGTAAATTAGAAAAAGTTCTGGGATGATTCAACTGTATAAAATTGTCGGATGAGCCAACTGTAAAAATTAAATATTTTTAAAAAGCTTGGGAACGTTTTTACGTTTGGTTTATCAGAGGCCCTGCTTTTAATTTTCTTGAAATGAAAGTTTTAATCCTGGGATAACTTCCAGTCGGTCTCAAATTCATAGGATTAAAAATTTTTATTTGGAAAAACCTTAACTTCCATAACCTTTGTCTAAATTTAATATTTCTTATTTTTATTTAATTTAAAAATTAAATTTCACAAATTGAGGGACTATATATACACATGAATACACATCCAGATTCGAAAAGTTCTGAAGGTTATCAGCATTCCAAATATCTAAAAGTTCAAATTCAATAAAGTTTGTTAAAATCAATTTCAAAATTGAAAATGTCTTTATTAAACTAATTTTCAGGGCGCAGAAATGTATATGAATTCAAGTTTAAATAAGTTTAACAATTTAAAAATTCAGAAACTTGTGGATACCTACTTAATTTTAGTATAGAAGTTTTCCTAATTTATTAATTATACAAATTTTGAATTTGAATAGAATTTTTAAAATTTTTTTGTATAAATTGGAAATTTAAGAAATTTAATATTTTAAATTCCGGACGAGTGGATAGAAAATTTTCTTTTGTAAATTTTTCGTGATTCGTTCGGCATGTCATCTGTAGTCAATTCCATTTGAAAGTTTTGCTAAATTTTATGTTTGGATTTGAATTATTCCAGATTCGAAATTTTTTTTTTAATTTAACTTCAGGTTTAGTTACAATGCACAGGTACAAAAATAAGGTTTTATACTAGTGCCAAGTAATCACGGTTACGCTATGGGACAAAGCTGCACGCTCCAAAAAATTGATTAGGATTTTCTAGAAAGTATATTTGTTGAGTTGGAAAACTTAATTGTTTTTAGTTCAGGAGCAATTTAGGAAATTTAGAAAACTCATATAGAGATTGAATAAAATTGTTTAATTTTAAAAATCTAGAAATGTTGGACAGTTTAAAGAATTACTAATTGTTTTATATTTTATAGTTTATAAAACAGTTGTGTTAATATATAGAATTTGAAATTAGTTAGTCTTAAAACCACACATCGCCATCATATAATCTGCGGGCAACTGCAACTGCCAGAAAACTTTAATATGCATAGTGGAGATAGGAGTTGAGGAGGTTGGGACACAAAGGATTCAGTGAATGTTTAAAGGTGTTTGAAAATGATGTGAAGGTACTATAACCGGTTCAAATATCACAAGGGAATCAATTTCTTAAAAATTATTGGTGAAATTACATTGAAAAAACTTTTTCCAAGGTTACATTGTGGAAAATTCTCTTTGAATTTCCACTAGAAAGTAGATAGATTTCAAGCTCCTAGAATATGGAATTTTTTAAAAGTCTTAATTTTGTACTTTAGACCCTCAGAACCACCGAATTGCTAAACATTTTTTTAATTTATATACATAACAAATTAAGAACAGTAAACGTTCTACTACTGAATCCTGCGGAACCATTTAAAATCCTATCTTTATTCTTCACGCGGAACTCAATTCCGTACTCTTTTCTCAGAAATTAGAGCTTTTAAAGATTTTATTATTTTTTCAATAGAATTTGAAATTGGAAAAAACAATAATAATCATTGAAAATCACTGAATTTTTAAATTCTGTAAATTCGAAAAAAATTGTTCAGGCTAGCTTATTCAACGTTTAAAAAAATTGTAAATTCTGTAAAAATGAAAAAAGCTGGTCGGCGTAAACTATATCTGCGAAAATAAAGTCTAGAACATTTGGAAATCTCTTTCAATTCTCGTGTACCTACTCTTATTTGTATATAAAAATGCAATTGAGACAAAGTGTAATTGCGTTTGTGAATAATTTTGGTATTAACTGCAATGTCATTTTCTATTAACATTAGTGCTTTTCTCATTAATTAGTGTAATTCAACTGATCTTACGGCTATATCCGCACTACTACTGTTTTGGATATTGATTTAATTGCGCCAATGTTTCTTGTAAGGTGGTATAGGGTTTTCTAAATCCCACTTGAAATTTGTATCAGTTTCTATCATAAAAGTGATTCTACTGATATTAGTAACTCTTGTCCTCTTATTTTACCTAGCAAGATTTTTGAATTAAAATTTATTGATGTTTTGATCTTAAGAAACTAAAAAAAACCACTATAAGCTCTAAACGATTATACAAAAGGCTTAAAAATAGCTTTCAATAATTCGCACGGATTTCTTCATTGTGTATATTAGTGCCGCTAGACTTTGGTCATAGAACTTTGGCTAAAATTAATCATTATTCATCTAACCTCTTTGACAATTCTTCCTCCTACCTTCGCTTAGTACAGTGCAAACCTATTTTGTTTGTCTACAGCTACACAGTGTGTATATAGTTTGTTAGTTTCACATCACTACAAAACATAAAGCATAGTTAAGTATTATTTATAACACCCAATTTCTAATCCACTATAACAAATATTCAAAATTAAATCAACAAATGTTAATTAAATTATGATAAAATCGTCTTAGCGCACACCAACCCGCAGTAATATAAATCATCAGCGCTCCATTTGCCAAAAAAAAAAAAATATTTAATTGCAGAAAAATCAATTTGACATGCAAATTTACAAGACAGTATATAAACTATGGGCATTAACTACCGATTACAATATTTCTATAAACTATTCCAATAAATAATTATATTATTTATTACTTCTTAAATATTTTATTAAAATAATAATATTTCTCTTTTTGTTTCTTTATTATTTATAATTTTTTTTTTTTATTTGTAATTTATGTACTCAACTTATCTTCACAGCATGATGAAAAAATAATAAAAAAAAAAATTTACAAATTGATTGCCCGCCTTAAGAAATTTTTATATTATAAAATGCCGTACCAGCGATACATATACATATATATGTAGAGAGAAGGAAGATACGTACATATATACAGAAGAGACAGTGTTTTTGGGTTTGTTTTTTTTTATCTTAAGTATTTCTGTTTTTTTTTTATAGTCAAAATTGACATTAATAGAATTAGAAAATTATTGGTTAGACACTTGTTAATTTTTTTATTTATTATTTTGATATTGAATATAAATTATAATTTAATTTATTGTGTGATTTTTTTAGTTTTATTTATTTACTCGGTTATGTGCGTTTGGTACAACAACATCTAGAAAACCGAGAAGTAAATATTATAACAAAGAACCGAAAAAAAAACTGAATATTAATAAATCTTGTATGGATTTTTTTTATCTGTGGTATCGATTACGTTATCTTATACATCTTATCTCAAATTACAACTTTATGTTTAAAAGAAATCAATAATTATATTATTTATTTCTGTTATAATATTGTAAATTTGATCAATATTTATTTATTTATTTTTCCGGATAGAGATATCTAATTTAAAGTTTTTTTCGGGTTAACCCGCCTATATAACATAAATGGTATACATTTGTTTTTAAATGTAATAATAAAAGGGATATATACGGTGGTGGAAATAAAAATTAAAATTAAAAATGTATGGCAAACCATACGACTCGAATTGTTGCACCATATAGCCTAAAAATTATATATCTATAAATTCTTAAGTTTCAAACCCTTAACCTTGTATGAAAAATAAAAAATAATTAATCTGTCCAATTACTACTTTACTAATTACTTATTTAAAAATTAAAGTTGGGCGGAAACTCCAGCACTCAACTCCAGATAAACACAAATATTTACACAAAACAGCAGTGATTTTTAGTCACCACCGGGAATTGAACCCGAGACCCTTGAATAACAAAGCAGGGGCGCTATTTACTGTGCTAACGAGGCCGGTACTAAATATTTAACTATTTAGATAATTTTACATTTGTTTCCAAGTCTATTGCATATATAGATACATTTTTAATTAACATTCCAATTTGATTTCACAATTTTATTTAACTAATTTTTAATGATGTTTAATAAATTTTAAATTTTAATTAAAAATTGAAACTGTGATTTCAATATTCAAATACACATATTTAAAATTCATATAATTCATAACGTATTGGGCGTTGAATATTTTATGATTAACCATTTAAAATTTCTTTAACATTTGATAATATTTTTTATCGATATCCCAAACGCGAATTTAAGAGATAAATTTTTAATTTATTTTGAGTATGTATACTGAATTGATACATATCAACATGCACCTATACGAGTATAATACTTATTGAGTATTCAAAAATTTCTCACTTGAATTACTGAAATTGAAAAGGACAAAGGACTTGAAACAGGCCTATTGAAAGGTGGCAAAATGTATTATTACCTAAATTGTTTAACTAAATCGTTTACCTGCCGCATTGAAGAAACTTTCATTTTCTATAGGATGCGACATCGCAAATTACCATTCAATTGTTATTTATAATATTTTGAACAGCCAAACGCATAAAATCCAATTTAGTTCAAATACAAATTTTCCATGTGGTTACTAACTAACCACTAATCACATCTTTCGATTAAATTCAATATTGCAAGACACTTCGACTTTTGATCTTTCATATGTTACATTACATCTCCCAAAACCTTCAAACTGGTTGAAACTGGATTTAATATCATAAACACAGCGAGTTCGGTTGACTAAAAATTTTAATTTGTGATGGTTTATTTTTATAGTTATTGGCACGAAATATTTCCAAAATTGTACAAGTTCGGAATTTTTGTATAACAATCCTCTGGCCTTGGGTGTTTTCCTTGCAAAACAGCAAAATAAATAATCTGATACTATTCAGGCTTCATCGTCTTGTGCCAAAAGTTGATTCGTGAAAGCAAGTTGTTTATCGCGTCGTATAATTCTTGACCAATTTGTTCTACTATCTTATACATGTAATTTAATCAACGTGCGATAAGCTTCCATCCCAACCAAACCAAGAAAGCAGAATTTCATTCGATCTTCTAAAAGTTGTCTTTTTTTTATAAATAAATACCAACACATTAATAGAGACTGTTCCGCTAGTAGATTTATTGTCCTGTACTAACATGAACAAAGGGTCGGGCCCATGAGTTCTACATTCCAATAGAGGGTCATAGATGTTTTCAATTTAATCACCCATTATAATCGGGAGAAGAAAAATCCCTTTTGCATCCCGCCTCTGTTGAGATTCGAACGTGGTACCTCCCGATCCAAACGTCGCAGGTTTAACCACTGCACTATTTGCTCGGCCTTGCATCATTATCTTCAACAAATTTCAAATATCGAAATATATTTCTATTTATTTAAATTGTTCAATTTGTTCTAAGGAGCCTGACACAAGCCATGCCTGCCTCCTTCGCATCTGCCTCTTTTATAACTTACCCCAGTTACGTTTAAAATTTGGGGAAAAAACATTTCCAGAAATAAATTAAATTTGATTTGCATTAACGTTAGATTTTATTAAATTGTAGTTTTAAAATTTAGGCCTTGGCAAACCAATCACGTAATTTAACAAGTTTCGAAGAATTCCATTTCCTCAAATTTTGTTTTTTATCAAAATTTTGAAATTTTGGTTTGAATTGTTTTTTTAGGATTTACTAAAACTTCCCAACCTATATTGACTTTTAAATTCTACGAACTAAATTTAAAAAAATTGTTAAAATTAAAAATACAATAAAAATTTCATGATTCCAGATTTAAATTTTAAATTGCGATTTCTTTAGTTTTGTTTTTAAATTAGTGGGTATATATTCTTTAAATTAGAATATATTAAAAATTTGGTATTCAGAATTTGGCATTTCAAAATGAGCAACTGTTAAAGGATTTTGATAATTTTTAATTTCGAATAAGGAAATTATTAATTGAAATTTATAACATTGAATTTAATAGATGGCATAAGTGGATAATTTCTAATCTTAATGAATTCACCAAGTTTTGAATCTGAAAAGATAGATGAGCATTTTTTGGAACATCAACAAATTTTGAGGATCTGAATTTCCAAGCTTTAACATTTTCCAGCTTATAGAAAGAATTTTGTTGCATTGAAAATTTGAAAATTAATTTTAAAAAGTTGAAAATCTAATTTCTTTTTCATAACAAATCCAGATTTAGATTTATTGTTAATTATTATTATCCAGCAAATAGATTATTGTCCTTTGCAAGCTGAACTGTAACAGTCTTTTTTGTACACGACTATACAGCTCCGTCTTTTAATTGACAATCTTCTCACTGCATACCTCCAGGCCCGCCTTCACTAACTTAGAAGATCCTATTTAATCTTCATTCTCATTAAATAACCATGATACACAGTGTCCATCATTTACTCCGTAATTTTCTTTGTTTAATCTTTCATGACCACATGTAACATTCTTGTCCATTTAGGACTATAACCTTTTATCGATTTCCAGCAACTTGAAAGTTTGCTATAGTTGAGATTCGTATGAATTTCAATGTAATAAAAAGATTTAAACATTTTAAAATTCAGGATAAAAATTAAATATTAAGTTTTGAGAATAAAATTAGAGTGTATCGAATTTTAAACTTTTCAAATCGAATTTTAGATTTTTCAATTCGAAACAAATTTAATTTCTAAATTTATTGAACAATGATGTTTAGAAAATTAAATTTTACCGATGTTTCTTTTTTTTTAAATTCTGGACATTTCCAAATACACATATTTTTATAATTTTAAATTAAGAATGGAATTCAACAGAAATTTAGAATTTTATTTTTCGTTTTATTAAATTTAAGAACTTAAATTTTTCATCATATTTTTTGAAACAGAAATTTTTAATTTTGAATTCTTTATTTTAATTATCGAAATTTCTTAAATTTTAAAATTTGTCCTATAGTTTAATAAATGTTTAATTTGTTTGAACCAATAATTATAACTAACAAGTGACTGTAAACATATCTAAAAAAATTATTCATTTTGTTGTGTTTAATCTATAATAATATAAATATAATAATATATTAAAAAAATATTATTTTAACAAAATTAAGATATTTTTTTAAAAAATTTAAATTTAAATTAAAGCTGATTTGAAAAAATTACAAGCAAGAAGTAATGATATTTAAAACGCTTGTTTCTATTTGCATGCTCCTGCAATCTATTAGATGCATGAATAATAAATAAATACAACCGCGAATCTCACATAACTCTATTTCGAGCATTCAACTCAATGATTGAGCAAAAACTGATAATTCTGAGCCATTTTTTGTTTCGTGTATGTTAATAATAAGCAAAATATTATTTTAAAAAAATTAACATATTTTTTAAAAAATTTAAATTTAAATCAAAGCTGATTTGAAAAAATTACAAGCAGGAAGTAATGATATTTAAATCGCTTGTTCCTATTTGCATGCTCCTGCAATCTATTAGATGCATGAAAAATAAATAAATACAACCGCGAATCTCACATAACTCTATTTCGAGCATTCAACTCAATGATTGAGCAAAAACTGATAATTTTGAGCCATTTTTTGTTTCGTGTATGTTAATAATAAGTAAAATATTATTTTAAAAAAATTAATATATTTTTTAAAAATTTAAATTTAAATCAAAGCTGATTTGAAAAAATTACAAGCAGGAAGTAATGATATTTAAATCGCTTGTTCCTATTTCTATGCTCATGTAATCTATTAGAGGCATGAGAAATAAATAAATACAACCGCGTATCTTACATAACTCTATTTCGAGCATTCAACTCAATGATTGAGCAAAAACTGATAATTTTGAGCCATTTTTTATTTCGTGTATGTCAATAATAAGCAAAATATTATTTTTAAAAAATTAACATATTTTTTAAAAAATTTAAATTTAAATCCACGCAGATTTGAAAAAATTACAAGCAGGAAGTAATGATATATAAAACGCTTGTTCCTATTTGCATGCTCCTGTAATCTATTAGAGGCATGAAAAATAAATAAATATAACCGCGTATCTCACATAACACTATTTCGAGCATGCAACTCAATGATTGAGCAAAAATTGATGATTTTAAATTATTGGAAAAAAAAATTTGTTTTAATAAAATATGAAAAATTTGTATAACCGATCTTTGCAAATCAATCCTTTATAATCATAATCAAACCTTAAGTCCCTTCAAATTTTATAATGGATTTCCAATCGTACCACCGCAAGTACTTACATATATAAGTATACTTAGGTTTATTTCGTTGTTTATAAAGAACCTGTCTATGATGACGGTTAGGTATTGGTTATGTCTAGGAACCATTTGAAATACTTAATAATAAGTTAGATACGCGCGACTCTCTTTTGGACCGAAAATATAAGAAAGATTGCACCTTGCCATTTGCTGGACTCGAAAGAAAGCATTTGATTCGGAATATATATAATTAGAGATTGATCACTAACCAACAGTCTCTGATGCTTGAACCGATGCAGTTATGTTAGTATCGACTTATGTGCAACTTGTCAATCAAAAACACGTACTTCCTAGTTTTAAAATCTTTGTTAAATAGTTTGAACAAATTCCATTTTGACCGGAAAGGATGAACATGTCTATGACCAATACTAATTTAAGTTCAATATCTCCAATAACCGGATGCATACCAAAGTCAACTGCATGTATGCTGTTCAACTCTGTTCAAGCCACCCAACGCATACAATTTTTTTGACGCTATATGGACGTTTTTAGCAATATAATTGAAAGGATTTAATTTCTTTGATTATTTTAGTTTTTTAAATCGGCAAAAATAATATTTATGATATCCTCATACCGGCATCATATTAAAGGATTTGTATATTTAAAATATATTATAAACAAAAAAAAAAAAACTTTTAAATATTTTTTATATATGCAAATTTATTTTATTTATAAATAAAATCTGATTTCAAAGATAAATTTTTTTCGATTTTGTTTGTATTTTTTAAATAAATATAAATATTATTATTATTCAGTTTGTAATCAAAAAAAAAAAAAAAAATTGTCTACAGTCTCTCATTCAAGTTATCGTCGTATATAAATAAAATTTATTTGTTTTTTGTTGTTGTTGTCGTATTTCGTTTCTTATTTTATCAATGATAAGAATTTTAATTGAAATAGAAAATTTTCTTATTTCAATATAAAAAAAAAAAATATAAATTCTGATTATTTTTGTACTTTGCAATTATTATAATTTTACTTAGAAAATTCTCGTATCTAAAAGTATATGTATATCTAGGTTTAAAGTGATTAGTCATGTGTCGTATAATCAAGATTATCAAGAATGTCATCATCGCATATATAGTTGTGAATATTAACGTTGCGGCTATCGAGACCGACATCATTATGGTTGACAAACAGGTTTATATATAGCAAATTTATCGTTATATATATAGTTAATAGTTGTACGTGTATATTTGCAATAGTTTGCCAATGTATCTTATATATCTATATAGTAGAATGCGTTACACTTTAAAGATTAAAGCCACAAGGGTGGCATAAATACAAGTTTATTATTAATTCATAACCACTCTGTACATATCATACGCAAAAAAATTAACTTTCTTTCGTAATTTTTGTAAGTTTAAAAATGTTTTAAAAAATACCTACGGCATTTACTCTAATAGAGATGATATGATGTTGACTTACTCGTAACATGTTATACATAAAAAAAAAAAATTTTTTGATTAAATCAAATTTTTTAAATCATCAAAATCAAGTTCAGGTTTTATGTATATAAAATCTATGTATTTTAACGTGTAAATCAAGCTTAAGAGTTTTAAAAAGTTGACGTCAAATTTATTTATTTTTATTAAAATATTTTTTAAGACACAAAATTGGTTTTGATCTGGGCGTGTATAAATATATATTCTCTAAAAACTGTTTAACATTGCATGGGAATTATTATATCTTGTCGTTATTCTGTTTATAAATGATGGCGTTGCGTGAATTAATTTTAATTTCTAAAGCTATCAAACAAATTTGTGCCATATATAGGTTCAAATAATTTCTATCGTTGTAGGTATAGCTACATATTCTATATATTTATTATCTTAATATCGATATAGTTACAATAAACTAAAAATTTTAAACATTATGTTACACGATAAGTGCCCGCAGAATAAGTAAAGATTTGAATTATTTACCTGACCCCAAATATGGCATGATATCAAATATAGAAATTAGGACTCTATCCAAATTCAAAAGCACGATCATATTTGACATTTTAATGATTTCGTGTACCTACTACAATTTGTACACTGAACTGAAATTGCGTTAAAACCCATCAGCTCCCATTGGCCCCCTTTAAAAAAAAATATTTGTTTTTATATTTTTTGTTTGTTCCAGGATTGAAAAAATGTATATCTTGTTTTTTAATATCTTTTGAGAGATAAGACCTATAGGTGCCACTGGGCAAAATTAAATAATGCAATATTAACAAATTTAAAACTATTTACATTTCAATTTATTATTTATTTAGTTTTGTGCATTGCATGCACATCTTACGGATCCTCTTATAGCAATGTTGGCATCTTCTCTGTGAGCAGTCCTATAATTGATGGTCATTTTCATTTCCCTGTGGTGATTTACGTTTTTATTTTGGAATATTTGGAATGACTATTCGTTTTCGCCAAGGTACCCCGAATAGGATTGCACAATTGATCTTCGAAAATCACAATAAGTTATATTTTGACCGCTAGCCTGCTTTTTTAATGGCCATGCATTATAGCATGCTGCGTCCAACCCAAATGCAAAAAGTGGGTACTACCATTTTCGACTTCTTAGAGAAACTCGCAATTAATGTAAGTTTTCGTCAAATCAGTCGACCCCTCCCATATAACTATTGTAATTTTTTATAATGTTGGGACAATCAACTTGAAATTTTTGTGTTTTTTTGTTTATAGTTCCAACTCTATCTTTTTTCGAAACTGGACTGCCACCGTGGCAGTTTTATACGGCTGTAACAACACTTTTATTATGCCATTTAACTACTATTAAGTCATGCGTGTTTTTAAATACGTAGGATCCTCTCGTTTTATTTTTAGTAATAGACTTAGTATTCAACAAGGGACATTCTTCAGTTCTGTTTTCCAAAATAGTTCCGGTTCCTTCAGTATATTGATGTTAATTGATCAATTAATTTCAAGGAACTAAAAAATCGATCGAAATATAGGTTGTAAGGTCCAAGCGCAAGGGGAGTCTTGAATGTAGCTCTAAAATTACAGCTCCTCCGAGGACTACTTATGTTATGGCTCAAATGATATTAAATAACCTGATTGTGTAGCTGCAGACCAAAGTTTGTAACCAAATTTTATAGGTTTGCCATGTATATGCTGTTTAGCGCTGTGTTTGCCGTAGTATGGCACCATATAGTCTCGTCGATCGATATGTGAGATTTTTGTGCCCTTTAAGAGTCGATCCCGATGACCTAATTTCTTCTATTATTGCATCCTGACTAATTATTGGTTCTTGTGCCTCTAGATATATATAATTATGGGTTGTGTCTTTACGCGAACATAAAAAAATATTTTATTTTCAATCTTTTATTTAAATTTTAATGTTACACGTTTAATTTCTAAATTACAACTGAACTTTTCTTTAATCTTAATTCTATTCTTTATGTTCTACATATTGCTTACTTTGCTAAATAATAAAAATGTGTTTTCTTATACTTGTAACTAACTGCGGTTCAGGTTTCCCGACGGTTCTTATTTTATGATGATGTATGCTTTAAAGTGTGGGAACAGTGTGAACATGATATTGGAATGTTGTTTGATCTGTGTGACTATGATAATGTAACTCCTCCCAGGGGTGAAGAAAGGGCGTCCTCGGTCTTCGGTTTGATCCCATATTTCCTTAATATCTCTGAACAACTTGTAGTTTGCTCTGGGTTTGGTTTTGCTACTGGTGAGTTTTGTATCGTTAATTTTGTCCTTCTTTTTTGAATGCCGATAAAGATTATTAACAATATGATGCCAATTGATGATGTGGATATTCCTCCTGTCAGTGTCCAGATCCAGGTTTGATGACTTGCCTGTCTCATATATACGTGTTCTATTTTCTTCCTATTCTCTATGTTTTCCTGTTGGATCACATCGATGTTTAATTCGGGAATTAGCTTACGAGTTGCTTCTACATTGTGTAGTGCATCTTGCATGACTTCTATCTCGCTTCTTATCTCATAGGAGTGAAATTTTTTGTTGTTAAAGGTTATTGTACAATTCCAAAAATTGATTATGAAGTTGCCTGTTATTGTTCGGTTATTTGGCCCACAGTCTGAATATAACTTTTCGTTCTTGGCGTTGTTAATCAGGATTTTGTCTTCGGCAATGTATTGTATTGTTGTTTCCGTTTCTGTGGTGACATTACAAATGCTATTGGTCCCCATTATTAGCGGTTTTATACATTGGTCTCGAAATTCTTTTATATTTGAATGTTTTTGAACAAAACTATTATGGTCCGAAGTTATGAAGAGTTTTTGGTTAGATTTCACAAGGTGTTGTGGGTAGTTTCTGATGACTGTATTATTTATAACTAATGGCATGATAGTCATTATTGTTGACTCTTCCTCTTCTAGCTTAGGTATTTGTAGTATGTAGAGAAGTGTATCTTTGTTTGTAGCAATCTTTGGGATTACGTATTGGAGTGCTTCATCTGGCAAAGTGATATTGATGCCTTGGCTGGTTAAAATATCTTTGATCATAATGATTTCTTTGAGTGTTAGGATTTTGTTGCTCGGGAGTTCTAATTTTGTTTTGATAATTGCATCTTGAATGTCTTCTAGTATCGTATTAATCATGTCCAAATTTATTATTGTTGCCATCATCTCGATTTCGGTTAGGATAACTCTGTTGGCTATAGTGGTGTTGATCAATGCTCTGTTCACTGTATCTGTGATAAGTTGAATTCGTCTATTGATCTGCTCGTTTATCTTAAATTGTTGGTTATTTTCGTTTATTAAATCGTTCATTGTTCTGTTAATTATATGAAGATCTTGAGCGTCTGGGTTGCCTGCTAACCATTTCCAGGCTGAGCCCAATTCGTCCCAACGTTTGTGCCTTGTCCTTTGGGTTGGCTTTATTTGATGAAGGTTGTTGACTAATTTTATGTACTTATGTTCTATTGTATTATGTAATTCTAACTTATCATTTAGTTTATTCTTAACAATTTTATTAAGTGATTTTATAGTTAATTCTAAATTACTTATGTTAATAGGGTGTACAATCTTTATGCTTCCTGTTTGAATTTTACATGGTTTTGTTTTAATTAGTAAGATAGGATCTTCATATAGATTCTTGATTTCTAGTTTTTGTGCATAACCGAGGAGAGTTAAACTGATTATGAGTATTAAATTTAGGATTTTATTGAACATTTTAATTGTTTAAAAAGAGATAGATAAAAAAATAATAATAATAAAAAATTTTACTTTATTTTTACAATATTAATTTAGGTTCTTATTGTATGAAGTATAATTTGTTGGAATTTTGTTTGGTTCTTCTGAAAAATAATAAAAGAAATTTGTAATTATAATGTCTTAACTCTCTTGATCTTATTCTTATTTCGTTTTATTTTTCTTTGTGTTTCAAATGTCTTAAAGGCTACGTTTGTTATGTTATGTTTAACTCCTCTAGGTTGCATTTTGGTTCGAATATTTGGCTTAAGGAACACTGTTTGGTTTTCTACCAGTGTTGGTGGTTCCTCTTTTCTAATATTTTGTTTTTCCATTTTTTGGATAGTTTTTTCTAATTTTAAGTTTACGCTGTTAAATATTTCGTTCGCTTGTTTTTGGATTTCATTTGGGTCAACCATATTATTTTGGTTGAAAATAATTTCATTGGGCGTGAAGCCAGTAGATGAGTGAACTGTGTTATTGTATAGTGCTACTGACAACTCTATGCCAGTTGGGGTGTAGGAGTTAGGGAGTTTGTACTTGTTAGTGTTAAGGATTTCGATTATTGTTGAATGAGTTTTTTCTATCTGTCCGTTTGATTCGGACGATGACGCGTATTCTAATTTGACGTTAAGTTTTCTTAGATATTCCTTAAATTGGAGAGATTGGAATGTAGTCTCGTGATCTGAGACTATTGTGTTAGGAATTCCGAATATTGTGAAATATTTAGTTAATGCATTAGTTGTGTCAATTAAGTTTTTTGTAGGAATTTGGATCATTTGTAGATGTTTAGAAAAGGAGTCTATTATGGAAAGGAAATTGGTGTGGTTGATATTGAATATATCAATATGTACTCTCTCTAGTGGCTTTGTCGTAATAGGCCTTGGAGAGATTTTGATGTTGTACGGCTTCCGTTCGTACTTGTGTGTATTGCAGGTATTGCATGCATTTATGAGGTTCTTTATCTTTTTCACCATATTTGGGAAGAAGTAGGCTCGCTTAATTTGATTTTCTACTTCCTGTATTCCTCTATGGGCTCTCTCGTGTTCTTTACTGATAATAGCACTCTGCCTATTTTCACTGGTTACGTCTTCGACCATTTTGGTGGCGAAAACGAAGTGGCCATTTTGAGAAAAATTTTCTCGAAAGCTTTCTTGTATTATACCGTATAATATTTCAGGGGCTAGTATTGCTGTCTGTTTACCATTGTGGAGGTTTTTTAGGTAATTTGTAATAGCCGCCTTCGTGAAATTCTCTTTTGCAATTATTGTTCTGTTATAATTTGAGAATATCTCTTCAGTGATCGTAGTATCAAGTGTGGCAGAAACCCTGAATATTAATTGGTTTCTATAATAGTTTATTGGACGGTCAGAGAAATGTATAAAGTAGTCGTCTGAGGTATTAGCTGAGTGGATTGTGCTTAGCTCGCTAGGGTCGTTTAATTGTTCTACTAAGGTACTTGTTGATTCGCGTGGAGTGATTTCAGGTACTTCGTTGTTATTTATTTCTTCTGTGGTGGGCATTCTGCTTAATGCATCTGCGACCACGTTTGCTTTTCCCTCTTTATACACTACGTCATAATCATAGTTTCCTAATTCTAATCTCCATCTTAGGATTTTTGAGTTCTTTTCGGATGATTTTAGAAAAGTGAGTGGTTTGTGATCTGTTATCAATGTAAATCTATTACCATAAAGGTAAGGGTGATATTTCTTTACGGCCCAGATTATCGCGAGTGCTTCTTTTTCGTATGTCGCATAGTTAATTTCCGTTTTGTTCAAAGTTCTTGACGCGAAAGCTATTGGTCTTTCTATACCGTTTTGTATTTGTGACAAAACCGCTCCCAGTGCGTAATCTGACGCGTCGGTAGTTAGAGTAAAGGGTTTCGTGAAGTCTGGGTATGTTAGTATTTGGTCTGTCGCGATTAATTGTTTTAGCGTCTCGAAGGACTTGATGTATTCCTGATCTTTGAGATTTAGTGGTATGTCTTTTTTTAAGAATTTTGTCATATTTTTGGTTATTTTTGAATAATCTTTGATAAACCGTCTATAATATCCAGACAGTCCGAGGAATTGCTTAATTTGTTTTGGCGTCTTTGGTAGTGGCCATTCTAATATTTTTTGGACTTTATCCTTATTAGGCTTTACACCATTTTGTGTAATAGTGTGTCCTAAAAACTGCGTTTCTTTTTTTAAAAATTCACACTTATTCAGTTGAATTTTTAAATTGAATTGCGAAAGTCTTCTCAAAACCGTATTAAGGTTCTTTATGTGGGTGTCTAGGTTTTCTCCCACTATGATGATGTCATCTAAGTAAACATGACATATTCTACCAATTAGACCATGTAAAACGTTGTTCATTGCCCGTTGGAAAGTCGCTGGTGCATTTTTTAGCCCGAACGGCATTCGACAAAATTCGAAATGCCCCTTGTCGGATGAGAATGCTGTTTTCTCTTGCGACTGGGTTTCCATTGGTATCTGGTGGAATCCAGATTTTAGGTCAAGGGTGGTGAAATATACCGATTTTCCCAAGTTGTCCAATATCTCCTCAATTTGAGGGATAGGGAACTTGTCGTTTATCGTTTTCTCATTGAGTTTCCTGTAATCGATAACGACTCTTATTTTGCGTATTCCAGATGCGTCTTCTTTTTTTGGGACAACCCAGATGGGTGAGGAATACGGGCTACTTGAATTTTTTATTATTCCGCTGTCGAGCATTTCTTGTATTTGATTTTCGACGTCGCTTTTAAATTTGTGTGGATATCTATAGGTTTTGGTATAGATTGGGTTTTCGTCTACTGTTTGAATTTTGTGTTTAATGATTGACGTTGCTGACAGTTTTTCGTCCAAGCGTAACAAAACTGATTGATTTTTATGAATAAGGTCGATGAGAGTTGCTGTCTCTATGTCACTCAGGTGATTCGTCCTTATTAAACTTTTGATTTCTTCCTTGCTAAGGTGGGAATTTCCAGAAATAGGTATTGGGTTTAGTGTTTCGAAATTATTGCATTTTAATTTTAATTTTGGTAATAATTTTGGGGGTTCTGGCTCATTGGTAAGAATGTTGACAGCTGTTTTGTTTTGACTAGCTCTATATAGTCCTGGTTTGATCGTTATTTTGTCATCTAGTTTATTGAAGTCTGAAACTAGCCAATCACCGTTTTGATGGGTGTCAAATGTGACTGTGTGATTGTAGAAGTTATCATTTGGATAATATTTGAAAAATTTAAATGTTTTATCTTTAAACGAAATTGTATTTGTTTTGTAGTTTATTTTAGCGTCTGTTTCTGCCATATATTGTGAGCCTAGGATTCCGTCAAAAAACTTGTGGAATTCTAGTTCGTGAAAAGTTTGTTTTGGTATTCCTGTACCTAATAAATTTATTCTACATTTTTTATTTGACTTATGGGTGCCTAGGATATTTTTCACATTCATTTCATGTGGTTCTAGTAGGTGTTTTGGTATGATACCTGGCCTGATGATATTCTTGTTGGCGCCAGTATCTATAAGGATTTTTATGGAGTTATTTAGAATGAGAAAAGGAAGAAAATTTAATCTTCTGTGTCGGATTCGTGGTCCTTCTGAAAATTTATTTCTTCCGAAGTTGGTTCTTCCGAATTCTCCGGTCTTTCTGTGTCCTCTTCATTTGAACACAGTTCGTGATTGTAAATTAACTTCTTATTATATGTTTGTTTTGTTCTTAGGGACGGGTCGACTTCCATTGGGGTTGGCATCTCTTTTTGTTTCCAATGATTCTGCTTCGAATTTGAAACACTGTTGAATAATTTTGGTCTTTCGAATGCATTTGGAATATTAGGTTTGGTTTGAGTAACATATTGTTTCCTCGAATTACTAGATATGATTTCATTTGAATTAAATTTACATAGAAAAGCGTAAGCTTCTTCTATGTCCTTGGGCCTTGCTGCTTGGGCATAGCCAAAGTATGGCTTCCTTAAGCCTGATAAGAAGGCTGCCAGTGCATCTTCATCGATGAAGGTGCAGATGGCTTGCCATGATTTGTTGTAAATTTCTTTCTGCTTCGCCAGCGTCTTAATATTTTGTACAATTTCTTTTGTTTTATTGTAGAAATTGTGTATTGACGTGGTATCAGTCTGTTTATTTGCCCAAAGTTGGGACTTATAGAAGGATAATTCTTGCTTGTCCCCTAGGGTATCAAGAAGAATTTGTTTTACTTCCGTGAAGGATTCTGGGTCACCAGCTAGACAAACTATGTCCCTAGCTTTCCCTTCTATTTTGTTCTTTACGGCTCTCCAGTACATTTTGAGCTGTTCTGGTTGGACTAACGGTTCGAACATCCTTAATGTGTCCTCTGCCGTTCTAAGCCATGCTGTGACTTGTTTTTTATTCCCGTCAAATGTCGGTATCGACTTTATCGGGTCTGGGATTCGGAAGAGGTCGACAACTGGTTGGTTGACTTTGACTTCTTCTATGGGTGGTGGTGGTTGAACCTCCACCTTTTGTCCGAGGTACCTCAGTATCTCGTCTTGTTCATTTTGTTTTTGAACTAAGTTGGTTAATTGTACCGTTATTGCGGCCAATTGGGCGTTTAGTTCTTCCGTCATTTCTTGGCGGGTTTCTTCAAATATTGCCTCTATATTTCTATTAGCAATAAATGTATTTATGTTTTTCTTTCCCTTTATAGAACTCGTTTTGTTCGAATTACTATGAACTTGCTAAATTATTTCAATTTAATGCAATTAGGAAGGATTATAGTTTGCTATTATTAGTTTGTTTTTTTCGCACCTATCTCGTAGTATGCGAAGGTAACGTACCCTGGGTTTAATTATTCTGATTTCTTCACTTTATGTGTCTATCTTGTAGTGCATGTGATTGGATTCACAAAAGAAGCTTGGATTTCCAGAAAACAGAATTTTGTGCTTTTCGCGTCTATCTTGTAGTGCGCGGATTAGCTTATTTGGTAAAATTTCGTTTTAAACTTAAATTAGGAATTTGGTTTTGGTCATGCCTATCTAGTAGTGTATGCCACAAACCAATACGCGAAAAAATTAAAAAGAAAATCTTACCTTACTTTTACAGTCGATGGAAGCTGGTTCAAGATCAGTTGCGGTGAAAAAGTGGCGGAATCTCGAGTCTGCTAACGGTATACACCTTCAGTTAGAGATGTTTCACTTATTCGTCACGAATTATTGTAGTTTTTCACTAAGATTTCGTTGAAACTGTTAATTTTTCACTAAAACTTCGTTAAAACTGTTAATTTTTAAGACAAGTGTTACGGATTCTCTAAAAATAAGCTTTTATTCACTTATTACTGCACTTTTTACTTTTACACTACACTTCACTTTAACACTGCGGCTGCGCCAATTATGGGTTGTGTCTTTACGCGAACATAAAAAAATATTTTATTTTCAATCTTTTATTTAAATTTTAATGTTACACGTTTAATTTCTAAATTACAACTGAACTTTTCTTTAATCTTAATTCTATTCTTTATGTTCTACATATTGCTTACTTTGCTAAATAATAAAAATGTGTTTTCTTATACTTGTAACTAACTGCGGTTCAGGTTTCCCGACGGTTCTTATTTTATGATGATGTATGCTTTAAAGTGTGGGAACAGTGTGAACATGATATTGGAATGTTGTTTGATCTGTGTGACTATGATAATGTAACTATATTGACTTCTGTGGCATTGTGAATAATGCTGTCCCCTTCCACTTCAATTTCGTCATTCAAAAAATTAACTTCAACCTCCGATCTCATGTCGTTTACGTCTTCATCGCCCTTTCCTCATCCGTTTCTTTTCCATTCGTTGGCGGAAATAAGATAATTTCCACTTCATCCAAATCCATTCCGGTCTCTCGACAACTCGACAACTTGATGTAGGGGTACTCGAAAATAAGATTCATACCAATATAATCAATTTTTTGAACATATATACGAGTTACAGAATACTATAGTTTCTCTCTAAACAAAATTGCATGAAAATATGCAACGCCCAGTGTCACCTGTAAGTGACACTCGATTTCATTTACAATTAGAAGAAGAATTTTTCTATGAATTATACGGAATGTATTTTGTTTTGAAAGTTTTTTAATAAAGTTGATTCAATAAACCATCGAATTGTGTCACTAACATTAATTGACATTTCTCATAAACTAGCGCTCGTAGTGGAAATTAATTGATGACAATATTTAATTTAATACTTCCCATTTCACATAAATTAGAAAGCGAAGCGAACCAAGAACAGAGCCCTGAGAGACCTCTGAAATAATTTTTTTTTTCACTTGCACAATCCCCTACAAGTACTATTTGAAATTTATTTTGGCGGTATGATTTTTGCCAATTATAAAAAAAACTGTAAGACCAATACGCATGTCCGCATAGTTTAATAATAAACCATGGTTAACGGTATTGAAAGCGTTAAATATGTCAAGGAATAGAACACCCACGAATTTACCATTATTCAATGAATTATATATTTAAGACAGAAACTCCAAGTGAGCTTCTTAAGTAGTTAATCCCTACCAGTAATTAATCCACTATTCATCATTGATTTACTTACTTACTTTTCATGAATGCGTTTAAAACGATTAAATAGTTGCGATTTCATAGGATGTTTTCTTCTAAACTACTTAAACTTATATCTTACCCAAACATATTCATGGAACTATTCATGCATTTTTCTAAGGAACCCACAACTGACAGTATAGTAGTTACAAATTCCGGGCGAGAAGCGCTGTCAATAATATTTAAATCGTTAAAAAGAAAACGACAAAAAACGTTATCAATATATAAAAGAAGAGCTATTGTTGACAATACGAGATGAGAAGGTCATCATGTAATTGTGGATTGCCAGGCTGGCCGATAAAATATCTATGTTATAATATTACCAATTAACAGAAACTATTTAGAATTGCGATGTTTATTTATAAACGGATTAATTTCATTAGAGTAACCATCAACTGAGTAAGAAAGATATAACGATAAAGACAGAGCCGCTTAACTAAAATATCTCCAAAAGTTAAACTCCATATAGTCAGCGGCTTTCATATCGTAATTACAATAATTTGCTGTAATACCATTTTTCACGAACACAGCAATACCACCCGCACGTTTCAATCATTATATGACAACTATAAAACTTATATTTAAATGCATGTGATGTAAACCTTAGAAGACAGCGTGCTAACGCCATCAAAAATGCTACTACCGCATCTTCAAGAAATATAAAAAATATTTAAAACGTAAAAAATACAATGTATAGTAGTCAAATAATCGCTAAATTTGTTCAAGGTCAGATACATTACTTGACAGGCTTCACTTTTGCTAGCTAAAATATTCCCATTTCGAATCCATACATATTTAATCCAGTTAGTTTTTTGTAACTCCCTCGCTTCAGCATTAAGAAAATTTCGAAGCTTCGTTAAATTTATGAAAATTTTGACTGGAGGTGTAATTCCTAGATAAGCCGTGGATAATCTCTGCTTCCTATTGGCATTCTTGCTGTTATTGACCTGTTATAGGGTCCGAAAATCATTTATGTTCACAGCTAACTCATATTTTATAGAAGCCAGATTTGGTACTTTGAAATTTTACTCCGCAGTTTCCTTTACGTCCCACCAAAGAAACGATATCATCCAAATGACCACCACGGCTACGCTTGCAGCACTATATCCTTTCGTATAAGCGTGTATCGTATACCATTTTTAGTAATGGCGTAGTTTTTACTTGCCAAATGTCAAATAATGACAGCTTCAAAATTAACAGCTGCCCAAATAGCAGACTATTCAAAATGAAACCTCTTATTGGAAAACCCATATTATGTTGTTGTTTTAAAACAATATCTGGTGTATTCACGATACAAAAGTTGTTCATCGGTCGAACCCTTAAATTTTACATTAATTATATATTTTATTGATTTACATGCCAAAACTAAAAATATTTCTAAAGTGTCTGTTTCAAGAGATCCGCTATTTTCAGCAGTGCATCCAGGTTATAAATTCTTCCGCGCACTAAACATATTTATAGTAATTTTTTAGATCATAATCGAGGCTGTGGTGCCAGAATCTGAACGAAGTAAATTAATTCTCTTTTTAACCAATTCTCTTCTCAATTTAACTTTTTGTTCATCATCGGCTTCAGATTTTATTTACTTTTTGAAAGCTTTAATATCAATTAATTCCACTGTACAAAATTATTCCACGTGAAGTCTTAAATGAGTCAAATGATCATATAATTATTTTCAAGACTCACAAAGCGCTATTAGTCTGATCGTCATCTATTATTTTCTACGTCGACAACCCGTAGAAAACGTCGACATCGTAGACAACGTTGATAATGTAAAAAATTCCAATAGTGATTTTGTGAATTATTTCTAAACTACGGTAACCTTTATAGGGTCAATGCAAAACAACGATATAAAGTGTTATAAACTGGTATATAAGGTTTCAGTGTAGAAAGAGCAGGTCATAAAATAGGAAACAATTATGATGAAATTAGACTTTACAAGAAGATTAACATTTACATTAAAATTAATTCGGAGATCTCATGCCGAAAACTCGAATTCGAGTTCGGGAAGGCTATAAGAGCTACCAAGTTATTAAAAAGTTAAATCGTTTAGATAAACAGAACTTTGTTCGCTAAATGTGCCAGATTGCTCTATCACCAAAGTTTTGACAAAATGTAGTGATTATGTTTTGATGGATGACGAAACGTACGTGAAATTGGATTTGAAAGAGGTTAGAAGGTTAAAATCTATGCAGCAATCATTATATTTAAAAATCAATTTAAAATCGAGTTTAATCAATCAACAAATAGCCTAATCGTCATCTAATACTTCGCGTTTTGAAGTGGCCACTATAAATTGATTGCCGTGGACTACTGCGATAAATTGAACTAAAGTTTTGGCCTTACACTACTCTAAAGCCGAAATAAATTGGTACGAGACTAATCAAATCAATGTCATAGTGAAAAGAATGCACGGAAAAATGGCGGATGCGACAAGATTTCCGAAATGGAAAAATATTGCTGCCAAAGTCACATCCAAGTATAGTGTAGATTCCCATAGAAGTCATTGACAAAATTTGAAAGTTAGACAAATCAGAACGTTTAGTGTATATAAACTTTCTTTAATTAAAGCTATTGGTTGTTTTATTATTTAAAAAAGTTTTACAAAATATATTTCCAAAATTATACATTTAATAAAGTATGCAATTCCCGATTTAATTTGAATCATTTCTTTATTTTCTTCTTATGGCTTAACTGAATCGTCCTTTTAGCAAATAGCTCGTTTTATTTCATATCGCTTAAATATCGTAAGTTGATGACATTGTCTTAATTGTCGACGTTGATAAAAAATATTGTCAAGTAATCTACGTAATATTCTACGTGTCGACTAATCTACCGTGCCCAACTCTGGTCTGAAGTTGGTACATGAAAATCGGTTAAACACATTTCAAGTAAACTTATGGTCACAAACAACTGAACAAAAACATCCGGGGATAATAAACAACTCAACTTAGGCGAAACAATTTTTTTTATATCATTTAAATTCGAATTAGACGTTAAGTGGTGTTTTTTGAGGACTCATGTTACGTGCATTTACTGTATAATTATATTTTACAATGTGTTTGCGCCTGAGGAAAGTTACACAATTACGTTAGACCGGCTTATTATTAAATCACTTAACTTAATAGGAAATATATGTTCTATAGGCCTATAGTATATAAACCAGTGACATGGATTGAGCAATTATTCAAATCTTTCATCGCTATATAATTATTGTTATAAAGAATATAATAAAACGTGTGCTAGAAATAATTACTGCACTTTATTTGATATACACACAATTTTTTTTATAGTACGCGCACCTTGACAACATTTTAAATGTACATTGTACATAGGTATATACATATACCTGCGTACATATAATAATAAATTAGAAATGCTTTTAATTAGACACCCAGTTATTTATTCCAGCTGAACATTATAAACCTTTTTTATTATATTGTTGAATGATAACCGTTGCACGTTATATAAGGAAACTAACAATATAATCACTTGTTAGTTGTTATATGTTTCAGAAGAGTATTCATTCCATCATATTTTATAAAAGAATCTATGTATATATACGCGCGTATACATATATTAATAAATACAATAAAAATGAATTGCATAATAGTAAACGACATATCTTTTCTGTATATCTTCTCAACTTATCTGACAATCAATCATAAAAACTATGGGTAGCATTTTGATAAAAAAAAAAAGCTGAAAATTTAAATTCATTTCATAAAAAGCTAAATAAAAACGTAGAATTAACTTTATTATTTTTTTGATTGATTTAAAGTATTTTTTTTTTTTCTTTATTTTAATGATCATCTAATTTGTCTGTAGATGCATATCTATCCTATATCTATATATTTTAATACACATGTACAAAATAATACCTTTTGCTTTTAAAGTAATATGTCATTCACGCTTTAAGATAGATATCCTATATATAACTAAATGGTTTTTCGTTTATGTTTTCGTGCGCTCACTGTATCATTATAAGATGATATGGTGTATGGAGGTCAAAATATTGTAAAAGAAATATGTAAATATTCTATATATTCCGAGTTTCTGTCATTTTAGTTGGTTGCATTCAGATCTGTTTCGAATAACGATATACTATATTCCCTCCCTATGGTAGGCGCAGAGGCCATTGCAGGCGACGATGGCTCCACGGTGTAGAGAACGACTTGGCTTCTTCAGGTTGTCTAGGACAGTATGAATGACCAAGCTCAGGATCAAAACCGCTGTAGCCACTTTGTTGATACAGTAATGGGCTAGTAATGGCCTTTAACAACTTGTTCATTATTATTATGTGAAAATGTCCTTCCTATAGTAAAATTTTAAAACGTCATTTTAACATATTTCTAATAAAATTTGGGTTTTCATCCAACTTTTTAGTATCATCCAATTAACTTCTTCAAATAATCAGTGTTGAACTTTAAATAAAAATTATTAATTAAAATATAACGTTAATGTTGACAGAGTTTTTATCTATATTTGGGAAATCCAAGCTAAAAATAAACAAAAATTGACATCTGAGACGAAATCATGGGAAAATCATTCGCCTGTTTCAAATATCGTTTCGAGAGCGACTCATTTTTAGAGGGAATTTGCCGTCTACAATATTGCCCCATGCAAGTCTAATCTAGATGATTTAACATCTGTGCCAAAAATATACATTAAGTTTTAAAATGTTTTAATAAAGTTTTTATAAAAATTCAGGGTTTTTAGTTTATCAAAAAAAATGTATCTTTGCTTACTTGAATTCCGCTTAATTGTGGCCTAGTAATTTTAATAGAATTACAGTAAAACCACAGAAAATCTTATAGATTTTGTAGAAAGGTCGGATTATCTCGTAATTTTACTAAAATTTCGGTAAACCTTGCTTGCTCATGAGATTAGCCGACATGTTCAACCAAATACAAGCGGGTAATAATCATCATTTGTTCACTGTGAATTTCAAGCAAGTCAAATAAATGGTCCATTTAAGCTGGCAGAAGCGAATAACTTGAAAATAACAGACATAACCAAAAGTGAGTTTTGGGCGCATTTAATTTAGTATACATTTAATCTTCAACATATCATCTTGCACTGAGATGCTGGATAAAGGACCAAATTTTTAAATTATAAGAGGGGCCTTATGATATATCAAATGAATGGTGTTATCATTACAATAACAACGATTTACGTAATACATTCTAAATACTGGTTGGCTAACCAATGAACGTATGCCGAAATAAAGAAGAAAACTTTTTACGAATGCTCACTCTTTCTTCGATTATTAGTTAAGGCAGTTTAGGCCCTCGCATATACCGATATTTGTGTTATTGGGCTGCAAATAACAATAGAGTTGATTCACAGTATAATTTTCCATTCACTGTCACAACCAATGATTCGAAATTAAAATATCAGATATATCTGACCTAAAGACTATAATATACAGTATAGGAAAACCTAATTTTCCGAATAAATTTTGACAACTTAAAATGAAGTTTGAAAAACAATTAACCGAAAATCATAATTCCCAGAAAAACAATTTACTGAAACGAAACTCACTGAAAATGAAAATTCATCCAATGTTACATTTTTTAGTCCTGCTAACTGTACGTATAGAATTTAGAATACGAATATAATTTTAACATTTTAGGGTTCTACCATATAAGAAACGAAAAAGGGATAAATCTCTTTGATCTCTCTTCTATAACCATCGAAAATTCAATTTTTGTTGTCTTCGTTTAAGGAATTAGAATAAACAACGTTTTTGGTGTATTTTATTTTTCAGTGAATTGGATTTTTCGATGCGAATTGTAGTTTTGCGTGAATTATTCGGAGAATGGTTGTGGAACTAATATTTAAAAATCAACTGAAACTCAGGGCATATTTGGCCATTACAGAACTATGATAACAATTTAAAATAAAATGCATGACTATACCTACTGGCGGTTATTTAGGAAATAATTCACGTCTATTATATAAAAAGAATTGAAACTTAAGAATATTCTGTTTCAAAAATCTGAACAAGTCATCAAGAATTAAATTGGAACCAAATAAACCAGACTTATTTACACTAAATAAGTCTGGTTTATTTGGTTCAGATTTAATTCTTAAGTTTCAATTCTTTTTATATAATAGACGTGAATTATTTCCTAAATAACCGCCAGTAGGTATAGTCATGCATTTTATTTTAAATTGTTATCATAGTTCTGTAATGGCCAAATATGCCCCGAGTTTCAGTTGATTTTTAAATATTAGTTCCACAACCATTAAATATCAAATACGACGAAATATTTCATTTCAGGTGATAAACAATATTTCAAATGACTATTAGGGATTACGATGTTTGTCACATGAAACGATGATTGTCACTTCAATCGACTTAGAGAACGCCAAAATTTAACTGTCGGTAGTCGGTAAAAGTATAAGTGAGACGACCAAAGGTGGTGTAAAGTGGTGTAAATTGTTGATGCTTCTAAATTTTAATGATTTAATGTTATATTTCAAGTGGACTTACATATGTTATAAAATAAACACATTTACGCATATAAAAATAAAATATAGTGTTTTATTAACCTATATGGAAGAATGAACATATTTTAAAAGTGCTTTCCGGAACCTCTTTGCTCACAAATACCACTTACCACAAATAAAATAAACCTATGAAGTACCTTAATCTGATAATAGCCAGTGAAACAAAAGTGTAATTATTTATAATTAGGATCGTAATCAATCCAGTATAGTACAGTAGTCATACGATATAACGTTAAATGTTACTGACCAGCGACATTTTAAGTGAAAAGTTATCGTGCAATCTGAATGAAATATCAATAACATATTCACAATTTACAAGTTTACTACATTTTCATTCAATTCACTATCAAAAAATCAGCAATAATATATTTAAAAAGATTTTTAGAATCGTTAAACTGAACTGAATGTAAAATGACATATGACAATTCACAAGCCGCATATAAAGAAAATATAAAAGTGTTTGGTACCTTTATTTAATTATTAATCAATATAATTACTTTTTTTCGGGAACAACTACTGAATTATCTTAAAAATTTTGAACACGTTTAATTTGAAACAGTTGATAAACTAAACCAATACCGTGTAATTTTACAATTATTTCAAAGCCTACTTAAAGTTGTCGCACGGACAAATAAATTTTGAATTCTGATTTCAAAGCCTACTTTTGTGTAATAATATTTTTAATTTACCTTTTATTTTTAACATTTATTTAGTTTCCACATTTATTTTTAACTAAAAGATAATGAAAACAACCACGCGCACCTCTTGCGCTCATTCAAAATGGGGTATACGTGCAGTACGTGAATAATTCCAAATGCACGTGTTGCCCCCAGGGATATGGGTTAGGTAGATTACGCCATGTAATCTACGCGGTTGTCGACACGTAAAATATAACGTAGATTACTTGGAAGTGTTTTTTGTCAACGCCGACAATTAAAATAATGTCAATAACCTACGATATTTTAGCGATTTGAAATCGAAAGCGCCAATTCGAGGGAGTATTTTATAAAAGCGTTCATTTATAGAGGTGATTTTTTCATTTGTTTCGTTTTGACAAATGACGCATGCATATTGAATATATAGTATTGTTTGCCATTTCATCATGGAAAGACAGAGCCCGGCATTATTACGTAAATCAGCGTTCTGTGAGGAATGTATGTCGTGCGCTTAGACCAAGTTACGGTTGACATAATCGGCCTGTCAAGACCACTATTTGGAATACCATCGAAAAGTTTGAATACCAGTTTACAGTATTGGATGATACGCGACTAAATATAGACGGTTTAGTGTGGTTTACGCGCCTGTGAAATCATTGGTCCATATTTCTTCAATAAAGAAAACAGCTATTCACGTCCCTGTGAATAGTGCTACGGATAAAATCACGCACATGTTATTTGATGCGCCTTATTTCTGGCCTAACTGCCGGTATGACTTTTGCACTTCAGCATTCTTTCCACTATACCCCAAAATTTTTCGATACATCGAGAACCTGTGCACTCTTTTTATTGCTTCTGTTGCAATTAGAGTCGTGTGAACGAGCTATATGGCCAAAACACAACTGCTGAATCGCGTTGAAGAGTTAGCGGCAAAATACTTCGTTGTGAAAAATGTGACAACTTGAAGTGTTTCAAAACCAATTTCATGTACGTTTCGTCATCCATCAAAACACATACACGAAATTTTGTGAAAATTTTGTCATCAGTCAAGTAAGCAAAGTAATAGGCGTTTGATTAGTGGACGGGATTTCAAGCGGCATTCGAGCTAAGGATTTTTTAATTTAATTTCATCTTACAAATTAGTTCAACTCAGCTTTTTTTTAAATTTTCAAATTTTTCAAATTAATTGCCAAGTATAAGAGAGGGATGTAGCAGCAATGAAAATGTACGGCGATGGTCAAATAAGCAGAGTCTAAAAATACAGATCAGTTCAGGTATTTTTCCTTTGTCAGTTGGCCAATATGTTGGTTTTCCAGTTGAAATGGATTCACATCCATTTTCTTTAATGATGGCAATCAGTAATTCTTTTCCTTTAGTTGTAGTTAATCTAGAACACCAGAGAGTATTCTTCGCATTGAAGTCACCACCTTTTATGAACCTTTTTCCCAGACGCTTGAATAACTCTGAGTATTGTTTGTTTTTAATAGAATGTCTTGGTCGACAGTATACAATCCTGCCACAATAATAGGAAAGTGGTTGGTTTTACCATCTCGAATTCGTTTTACCTTGGAGTGGGGTGTGCTAAATTGTATGGCATGGTTATAGTTAAAGTTACCCGGATTATTTTTAATGAAAGTTATAACCTTTTTGTCTGATTTTTTGTAAGCAGTTTTTTTCGATTTTTCTGCGAGCTGTTCTATACCGTTCCACCGTTATAAAGAGAGCCTCACTCTATATAACGCTTTATATTGTTGTGTTGTGTCTATTATAAATTTAGTAAGTAGATTCATGGTATTTGAGCACGCTTAGTTTTAAATTCCACTCTTTTTGAAAAGAGATTTAATTGGATTGACGGACATTCTATAAAACTATCACCACTAACGCATTGTTCCAAAAGAAATTTGATCACCCTTTCGTTGAGAACTAATTGACAAAACCACTCTAGGAATTGTCTACATTATCGACGTTGTGTATGTTGATGACGCTATCTACGGGTTAAATAATAGATGTCGCGTAAAGGCCCATTCCTGGTGTTGATCAATTGTCATATCATTGAACTTCCCTCTTTGAAAAATGAGAAGACTGAAACCATTAAAATCCTAGTATCGGATTCGTTAACTAAGTTTGATCTACAGAGTAAGTGTATTGCTTTGAGCAACTATAACTCAAATTTTGGTGTAATTAATCGTGCAGTCGGCAATTATGTATTTAAATTATTACAGGACGACTTAAATTTTGCAGATATAGTTGGCTCACAAATGTATAAAATATTGTACGGATTTATGGCCAGTCGATTTTGAGCTATATTTGGGAAATGGTATGTCGTTTTTAATATTTCGCAGTTCGTGTTGAAAAGCTTATAGATCAAAACTCCAGAAGAGTAAAATTTTAACATAAAAAGCCAGTTGAAAAAATTTTTTAAAAGTCGGTACAAAAGAAAACCAATTTATTGTAAATCTTTCACACGAAAAGTGGATTGAGTTTCTTGTTGCAGTTCCAAACGACGTTGACGTTGACAAATGAATTTTTGTATTGCCACTTTCATGCATTTTTGGAGAGATTCACTTTGGTAAATTTTCACGAAGTTATTCCTATAATTGTAGATATATCTGGAAGACCAGAAATAAACCTAATAATTGATCTCTTCTCTGCAATGTTCTTAGACCTGAGATTGTATATCTGAGATCGATCAAGCATTCCTGTCTCAAATATAGTATACACTTGAATACTTTCGAACAGTGGTTGGAAGAATGATATTTTCTTCACAATATCAAGTGCGTGTGAAGTTATCCCAGGATTCCATCCCAGAAAAATTAAAAATGTTCATCAGGCAATACTATTCTCATCCCATCCCAGGATTTTAAAAATCATCCCAAATTGAAATCATTATTTTAAAAATTTGCAAGTGACGTGTTAGCTTATACATTCTTGTCGTTAGAAATAACTGGCACAATAGGCTCAGAAATACATATGAATATGGCCCCATACATAAAATTAGTAGATTAACTACTGGTTCTCAAGCACCATGAGTGCAGGAAAAAATTTCCTTTGTTTTCGACTTGATATGATGTCCACTTGCTGTGATAAATCGTTGAACACCAGCCGTATGTTGTAATTAGTGTAATTTATCACAGCAATTGGACATCATGTCAAGTCGAAAACAAAGGAAACTTTTTCTAGCAATCATATGGTTCTCGAGGACCATTAATTAAAATCTGTATTTCTTATAATGGGCCATATACATATGAATTCATTGCGCCAATTACAACATACGGCTGGTGTTCAACGATTTATCACAGCAAGTAGCCATCATATCAAGTCGAAAACAAAGGAAACTTTTTCCGGCATTCATGGTTCTTGAGTACCAGTAGTTAAACTCCTAATTTTAATTAAACTATTGTGCCAATTACTTCTTACGACAAGAATGTATATGCTAACACGTCGTTTGCAAATTTTTAAAATGATATCAAATTTGGGATGATTTTTAAAATCCTGGTATGGGATGAGAATAGTGTTGCCTAATGGAAATTTTTAATTTTTCTGAGATCTACTCTTGAGATAACTTCACACACTTCTCAATATCATCGAAATATATCTCTAATTGGTAGGATTTAGATATAAATGAGACTTAATATCAGTCCAATAATTTGGTTTGGTGCAAGCGATTATGTTGTAACCCTTGTTTCCTATAGATACCTTGAATAGGATCTATAGTTAACGAGTAGGGGCGGTTATTCGAAAATGGCCTACATTTTGGATTGATTAATCCATTACAATTGCTTTTTTCGGGAAATTAAAATATGGAATTTTTGAATTTGCGTTAATGAACGCTTTGGAATTCGGATTGAAATCCTTAGTATTTATCTGATTCAAGAGCGTTCTACTTTTTTTTTAAATTATTCTAATTCGTGTCGAGTGGGGAACTTATGAAGTTTACAATGGTAATTAATTTCTTGCAGTCGGTCTACTCACACTATATGTATCAAACATGTTAAAATATATTTATAGAGCTCTTCTTTTCTATATACATATGTACCAGACCATGTTTTGTCTGCAATTAGTTATTTTAACGACCTTGAACTTGCTTTCGCAATTTACAGGATTTATTTTTCATATCAATTGAGTGATATTTTATTAATCCACACACATATGTACATATATAAACTCTAAAATTGAGATAATTACTTAATTTATATGTAGTAAATCATATATAAAATATTTATGTACGAATATGTATACATAAATGGATAAAACATATTGATATTAAAAATTATTACTATTATTATTGTTATTATTATTAATATATATAAAAAAAAAATTTTGAGGGAGTTCATTATATTATACAATATAATTTATGATCATGCAAATTAATTGTGATTTATAATGTGGATATTTATATGGTTGTTTTAAAGGTTCTACAGTCTACATACATATATATAAAAGTATAAAATAATAATTTGCCTTTGCGCTTGATTTAATATTTTCATCGAATATATATGTACATATATATCCGTGTACTCGCAGCTAGTGGTATTTCAAAGTCAATTTCGTTTATGTATATATTTGAGGAATTTTGTGTGCGAAATCTGAAACATTTAAGTCGCTCATAAAACATGTATACATAAAATATCCTCGTTACAAATACAATTCAATCAAAACTAAGATATATCGCGAATATATATGTATTAAATTCGATGGTGTATATATATACACAAATCAAACACAAAATTTGGCATCGATCCAAGCGAATGAAATAATTAAAAATGAAAAATTCCATAAAACAAAAAATTATTTAGAATTAAAGTGAAATCCCATTTTCAGCATGCAATAACTTAAATTGCGTTTAAATCCGGAAATTGAAAAATAATTCGTGTTAAATTTTATAAACAATCGAGCAAGTAGAAATTTTCATTTTTTTTTTTTTTTTTGAATCGGAACACGAAAAATTCTTGAAGTATGAGGCAATCAAATCAAAGAGTTTAAACAAAGAGCTATATACTTACATTCAGCCATCTTATTTATATGCACGATGATTAAACGTTTTAAATAGTGTTATAAATGTTATAAATTGTGATAAAAAAAAAATAAAAATCGTAATGGAAAATTTATCTTATCGCGCACCGCACAATATATGTATTAATAAAACGTAATTCACCGCAGATATTTTGCGCGATTTTTTTTTACTATAGCGAGCGGTATTGAGACAATTTTATTTTTTGATTTGACACCATGGAAAATGACCTGTTTTAATCGCGCGCGCACACATATATTAAAATCTATGCTAGATGAAATATGTGCATAAGTTGTATAAACAAAACTCCTATAAAAGACAAACCGAAAGAAAGTCATAAAGTATACAAAATTATTATCACGATTATATGAAGATAAAATAAAAATTATCATCCGCCGGCGCTAAAAAATTTAAATGAAGTAAAAAAATATTTCATAAGATCGTATATATACGAACGGATTTTTTTTTGGGGTAGATCGTTTATGGCAATTTCATGTTAATTTACCACCAACAACAACAACAAAAAATTTAAAACTGTGACAATCAGTTGACAATAATGTGTTTCGCTAATCATTTTTACAGTGTCTTTCTATTTTATGTATGGCGATGGCACACACAGTTTTATGTCAATTTAATTAGCATGAGGAAATGGAGTTTTTTTTTTTTGAGATATGTAAATATAAAGATAAACTGTGAAAGGTGATGATACTAGAATGAAATTTTATTGTCATAATGGTGCAATTATATATACGCGAGGCCATTGACACTATATATATGGAATCAATTTAACTGTACATTTATATTGTGACATTTAAACTTTAGACATTTGCAAGATTATTTGCATCTCATTAAATTTTTTATTAACGGTTTCTTATAACTTATGCGGAACATTTATAATAAAAACATTAGTTCGGCTGAGCATTCCTTCAAATTTCCCAAATGAAAGTTTTCAAAAAGAAAATAAACATAAAAAGTGAAATTTCGAATCAGAGAATCACGACATTTTAAAATTTAGCATATTCTGAAATAATTTAAAAAATCTGTGGTTTGTTTAGCTAAACTAGTTACCTAACTGAATTTTTAACGATTTGTAAAAGTTGTTTGCTTTTGAGTATTTCTATTTATAATATTGAGATGAATTATTTTTGGTTCATCAGTAAAATATTTAATTCATTCGAAAGTCCAACATTTTTACACATCATAGCTAATAGACTTTCCTTAGCTGGTTTTACTGTAGAAGTTCCGACCTCATCGGATGATACAACCGTGCCACGTAGAACACGTTTCCAAAAAATACCCGTTGCATCTGCATTATAGATTTGATTGGCTGCGTTAAATAGCCATCGTCTATTAATTTTGATAATTGTTCAACAAATAGAGTTGCCGCAGACTCTCCAATTAAATATAATGCTGAATTCCGATTCGTTTTTAAATTTTTGTTGCCACCCTATAAAAGAATAGTTGAACAATAACTTGAATAATTCTTGCAAACTAAACACATTTTTTTGTCCCCAGTTCAGGGCATTGGGTATGATCACATTACTAACATTGTTGTGAAGCGTAATGCTAGTAGTTTTCACACCCATATATTGGCTGATATATTTAATGTAGTGTTTGTAACCGGGATTTATCCGAATTGCCTGAAAATTGCAAAAGTATCACCAATTTTTAAATCTGGAAACTCTAATGCTATTAACTTAACTATCGCCCAGCCTCTGTCTTATCCGTCTTTGAAAAAATATTGGAAAAATTAATAGCAAATTGCATGATAGAATATCTTAATAATACAAATTTTTTTTATTGTCTTCAATATGGTTTTAGACAGGGGTCAGGCCCTGACACTGCATTAGTTGAAATTACCGATTTAATCTATAGAGCATTTGCCAATCAGGAATATATGTATGTGTATAGTCTATTCTTGGACCTATACACAAAGCATTTGACTCTATTGATCATCGATTGCTTCTAGATAAGCTATATATAGTTATGGTTTTAGTGAAATATCGTATAAACTTCTAGCTTATAGTTATCTTCAAAACCGCACTCAATTTGTGCTATAATGAATGGGGTCGCAAGGCAGTGTTCTTGGGCTTTTATTATTTTTGATTTTCATAAATGATTTAGCCCAATTACCGCTGGTTGGTCAAATCAGAATGTTTGCTGACGATATTGCAATTGTTTACAACCCCAGCGATTGTTCGCAAGTGTTAACTAATATGCAAAATGATTTTCAGACACTCTTGAAGTACTTTAATTACAACAAAATAGCAGTTACTCTAAGTAAAACAAAATTTATTATATTTCACTCCCCATTTCTACCACAATGTGATTTGCCCATTGTGCAGGTTTTTAATGTTGTCATTAAACGTGTGGACGAGTTCAATAGTATCTTGGAATAAACACATTTGTATCTTCCACATTTATTTCCTTCCGTTGAGTTATATAGGAATGTTGTCGTTGGTTTTCTTCCAATAAATACGCATTATCTATAATAAACTACCAACTGCAATAAAAACTTCTGAAAATGTTTTCAAATTTAGAAAATGGCTTAAAACTCATTTAGCAGCATGTGTTGAAGATTATCTGTGATTTGTGCTGTTATTTTTTAGATCATTATGAAAATATTTTGCTTTTTCCATATAAGTATGGTTCCTGAAATAGGAACACCATCGACACCGCCGGAACCAATTAAATATAATGGTTTTTCCAATGTCGGATTATCGGCTGCTCGGAGTGATTTTCTTTCAATCATATACATATACTCCTTCAATTCATTTATACTTTTCTCACTTTCTATAGCCTTAATAATATCAACTTTCATTTTTATGCCTAAAACATGTCGTGGTCTTTTATTAAGTTGTGCCATTATTAACTGTTTAAATTAAATTATTCGATTTTTATCGAAAGTATTTCAACTAAATTAGGTTTGACATATATGAACCACAAAATCCTTCAAATAACCACTAACTCACTAAATCAATTGTATCCGCTTTAAACAAATTTATTTTTGACATCTGTCGCAAAAAGGACAGTAAAAAAAGTTCCCGGATAATAAAAATCATGTCTTCGACAAAAAAAATTTTCTGATATTAGATATTCCGGTTAGTCGAATTCCGGATAAAAGATGATCGACTGAGTCCTGTAATTTATTGGTTTCGAAATAAAAAAAAAACTCCTAATTAATTGTACTGTAAGTCTGTAACATTTTTAACTGCTGCCAATTCAAAAATAAAATTAAACGTAGGTAGTTTATTCTTGATTGATAGGAACTTTTCGATTTATGCAAAATAAATTTGTTTTGTTAAAACTAGTTATCTTAACTTAAAAATTTCCCAAAATGCTCTTTGTTTGTTAACAAAACTAACTATCTGCAGATATCAACTTTATTTTTGTTTCAAATGCAATATCTCAAATATGATTTTTAATAGTTTCTCAAAAAAGAACGCAGAACGACGCAACCTCGACCTGCTGAACTTTTAACAATGGCTGTTTCCAGCAATTTCTATATAAATTGAGTTTAATTTGATTAATGTAATAGAGGATATAAATGTAGGCTAATGGATATAAATGTAAGCTAATGGGATTTACGGTCAGTTTACCGTAAATAATTTATCGTGAACAATTTATCGTAAAACAATTTATCTTAGACACAATTTATCGTAAGAACATTATAAGAGTTTAGTTTTAATAATTAGTTATGTCGATTTTTTTGTTCTAACTCAATGAAACATATTAATGCCCGCGGTTTCACGAAATATTTATCTAACGGTTCTCTAGAACAAATTTATTTGGTTGCCAGCTAATCTCTAGATAAATATTTTCGTACAAACCGGGCATAAATCTTACTAATTGTAATTAAATATTTTTTTCAATTCAAAACGCCTAATTTTACCAACAAAATTTGTTTGAAATGTACAGTTTGGGTGAGTAGGAAATGGATTTTGGAAAAACCAAAGCAATAAAATTACTTTGATCACAACATTATAAAAATGTATAATACAGCGGTCCTTTCAAAGAAATCTTACTTGAGTGCGACCTGATTTTTCAGGATCCATACAGGTTATGGGTTTATAATTATGATATTCGCTTGAAACTAAATGTTGATGAACGGTAAAATACCTTGATACAATTATTCATCACAAATACAATGTAGCTCCAAACTATATATTTAAAAACGGAATTCACTTGAAATCCGTTGTCTTAAGGCAGCAGGCAGCACGTATTTTAAATGAAGAAGAAAATTGAAATTGTACTAAATTAAGGGATTTATTTATAATTGGTCAAGCAACCGACTGGTTCCGTTCCCGATGGCCATATTCCAGAACTATATCGAAAAATAGTTTTATATTCCTATTTCCATTTAACATGTAGAATTTAATCATGATTGGTCAAGGAATGATCTAGCTCCTAACCCATTTTTCAGAACTTCATTCCTATGTCATTTTAGAATCCCATTTTTATTGAAACATACCGACTTTCATTACAATCGAGTTCATATATTGACCATATTCCAGAACTTTACCCAACAATCGTTTTATAATCGCATTTCCGTACAACATATCGCATTTCATCATAATCGGTTCCAAAACAGTTATTTTATAATCCCTATTTTACAATCCCTATAAACTGCCGCTGGTGGCGCAGAAATCTCAGAAATTATAAACGCAGTTCGAGAACAAAGTTTACACCTGAAACTGGAGGAAATTTTATGTATTGATGAACAAATTATACCGTTTAAAGGTCGGCTAATTAAATTATTTGCGCTATGTGTGGGAGCAGTGGCCAACCTTATGATTTTTCTTATATCAAGGGTCATGCTCCGAGCTTTCTGACTATAATAAAAAATCATTTGGATTTTTAGCAGCGGTTGTGCTCTATACATTTGTACAACGAATTAATAAAGCAGGTCATACGATAATTATTTTACATCCTTCACTCTCCTCGAAATTCTAAAAAATAAAAAAAATTAATTCTGCAGGAACAGCAAGAATCAATCGATTTTACAAACCACCGTTCCAGGAGGACAGGGGTTTTAAAAAGCGTACACGTAGGTCTTTTGAAGAACTAAGTGATCGTGATCAAAATGTTGTTGTAATAAAATGGTTAGACAGCAAACCGATTCATATCTCGCCAAATTTTGTTGGGGAAGGAGACGTGTGTTTGGCTTCGAGATGCGACTTAAGCGCCATATTCAAATTCCGCAGCCTGAAGTGATAAGCATGTACAACAAAGGTATGGGCGAAGTGGATTTACTTGACCAAGCCTTATCATATTATCGCACGTTCATAAAATCCAGAAAATGGAACTTACTTGTTATAACGCAATTTCTTGATTTTGCGGTTTCATCGAGCTGGAATGGATACAAACAAGACGTACAACGAAGCCAACAACAAAAGAAAATAAAGGACCTGTTGGAATTTCGAATGGAAATTCCTTACTATTTATTGCATGTAATGGACAATTCCGGCGAACGCATATTTTTTGCCAAAAATGTAAGGACCATTTGTAAAAATATTTTTTTTGTAATGAGATTTTTAAATGAGTAGTGAAAGGGTTAACCAGGTTTCCGATACTTTGCATTAAACGGCGAATACAGCTCCATATTCATACTATTTTATACTTTATCCAGTTTTGTAATATCCTTGTTCATACCTGATGCTACTTTGTACTTTATCCAGTATTTAAATATTTTTTCAAGAACTGTTTCTGAATTCTGACTATGGTATTGCAAACAGTTCCTCCCAAAAATTCACCCAAAACCCATTTTAGAATTAAATTTCAGGTAACGATATATAGGATATGGCGAATGAAGCTATTCGCCCTAACCACCGAAATCCTGATTGTTTCGCCAGTGTTTATAATTCGTGTGTTGGTTTTGAAAAAACAAACGTTTTGTAATCAGTATTTTGAAAACTACGATTTCACATTTTTTTTTCTTTCTATTCGTAACCTCATGCGCATTGGCTCATTGTAACTAAATTCACCATTAGATAATAACCTTTAAAGTACTCCAAAGGCTAACGGAACTCCGGACGTCATTTACCATTAACACTCGTATTACATTTGTTATACCCCAAACCTTTTATTGCGGTTGGCATACACAAGCTTTGGGTTTTCAGTCACCCACAGTGCCAATTTAACTGTATGTTTGTACAATGCAATTATTATGATATTCGCGCAGTGTTCCGGGAATTTCTTTGTCACTTGCGTTAAATAAAGCTGATTTTGGTTTCCATTTGTTATAGTGCAGAACGGGCAACAAAAACGATTACTTTTAATACACCTAATTGAAATATGTCGCAAGATTATGTCAAATGACCACCACACGTAAACATAATCAATTTCATTTGTAATGTTATTAATACGGACACAGCTACATTCAGTTGGTTACGAAATCCTGGTTACCAAAATCCTAGTTTTCAAAACCATGAATTAAAATAAAAATAATTTTTAAAACTATAGATTTTGAAAACTAAGTTGTTAAAACTAAGATCACTCCCCGAAATTTGTATTAATTGGCTATTCTCCAACATTATACGTATTATGTGGGTTTATTACCCGAATTAATTAATTTTACTTCCTGCATGAAAGATTACTTAAGTCGTTGTTTCAATTGTTTATAAACATACCAGGTCGGTTTAATAGTGTTTCAAAGCATTTCTGTGTTAGATTCTTAAATTTGTTTATAAAAAAGTGAATAATCTATTTAAAATAGAAGCAATTATCTCGGCACGTCGGGCTCAAAAGCAAAAAAAAAAATCGGGCTATAAGTCAAGTGCTCTAAAGCAATCGGACAGTGTTCTGAATATAAATATTCCGCGGAGGGTTTTAAATATCTCAAATTTCTGAGTGAGACCGAATATTAGTTAATGGACGGAACTATATATAATGTGCTCAAAAGGTCAAGTGGCCAATTTTGAACTGTTCAACTGTATATATGGATTCGAAGTGATATTGTTTCTATTTTGAAGTACGTTATTTGTTTAATTTTTCAATGTTATTTATAACAAAAGCCCAGATTTTAAAATCCTCTCTAGTATACAAGAATTACTAAAATAAAATTAATTAAACTGTTTTTACAACTTTTAAAGTGCCTTCCATCTATTTTATGAACTGACGGGGTTGTTAAATAATACGTTGAACCCAGAAGTGCCTGATTAACACAATATACATTCATTTATAGAAATGAGATCATTCGTACATAAATATTTTAAAAATCAATTGCCAGATGAACCATTTTTTATAATTAACAATTTGACGCACAGATTCTGTATATGGGTATATGTTGCCCGATGTGCTATAATTTAATTTAAACGACTTATAAATTTACGTTTGTATGACATATGCCACACAACATGTAGCCTATATATACAGTATATAGTAAAATTTTAATTATTGATTTAAATTATCGTGCAATTAAAAAATGCATACGGTGCTGATCACCAAGAGGTTGTATATGTAGTGCAGTGATTACAAATTAAATTATTAAATCGAATATTGTTAATGTATATATGCGTATACAGTCAAACCGTGTTAAAAGCGACTCCCTATATAAAGTTACCAAAAATTATTGCCGGCAATAAAGTTATATATGAGATTAGCGACTATCAAGTGGTTTATGTTTTGTTGGTTTTGAGGTTTTATGACTATACATATATAGGATTTAGGAGCGTATTCGTTTTTAAGTGTTTTTTGTTGTCGAAAAAATGTTTGAGTCAATTATTTGGTTGTAAATCATACGTTTTGTTAAATATATATACAAAATTTACTATTTATTTGTGACATCCTACTGGCAACATTTATAAATTAATATCGAATTCGAGAAGGTATGCGCGCACGTCATTTAAACATTATATTCAATTGGATTATGTGTTAAGCTACGAGTATATATACACTTAAAGAATTTTCAAAATTAATTCACAGACAACAAAAAATTATGTTTTTCGACTATTTCGATTACATAAAAGTTTTGGCAAAATTTTTAATTTAAAAGATCTTACTTTACTCTATATACTTAATAGTATGTTGCTACACATGCGACATAAATCTTCGTCTAAAATCTGAGTGTATGCATATATATATACACAATGTTTACGCCCACACAATTCATTTAATTTCATCTCATATGTATGTCAAAGTCTTATACTTTATAGTTTAAAATATATTCACATATTTTGTATATTTTTTGGGGAATACACGTGTCAATTGTCGTATAAATATTTTGTATATATGTGCATGCGAATTTGGAATACCTGGAATGTCAAATTGGTCCATTTCTTATATATATTCAAATTTATTAAAATATTGTAACAAATGGATATTGAATGCCGTCGCTTAACATCGGTTCTCCCACTATATACCAATCATGTATAAATATTTATTCATAAAATACAAAAAATAAATGTGTTTTATAAAGAGTTTAAAAGACATTTTAACACATGTGACACACTATATAGAAGATGACAATATTATATGGTCCGTATGTTGTTAAAAAATTGCAAGCATGCCATAGATATATATGTATATGTGTCTGAGTGTAATTTAATAAATGTTTATTTAAATGACCACTCTGGATGAATTTATAATTTTTTATATGATTTAAATGATTTGTGTGTGGTGTTTTATCATATATTTACGAACCAATCACACTATTTAAGTATACTTTACAATGTTGCCAATAAGTCAAGTACTCCGCACTTTTAAACATTGACAATTTAATGATAATATACACGACATGTGCTTAAAAGGCTGCCAACCATAATTTCTCCATTTGCACGCAGTGCGACTCCATCCAAAACTGATTTATTATTTACTTTTGTGTAAAATTATGTATATAGGATGACATTTCGATTCAAAAGAATATTTTAAAAAAATGCTCGTAAAATCATTCATTTTGAGTGAAATTTATAAAAAGTTTTGAGTGAATTTTAATGAAATATAGTTTCGAGTAGACATACTATAGTTGGTAGCCGTTTATAGCATCAACTTAATTTATTTTTTTATTAAAAATAAGATCAGGGATAGAGTGCCCGCTGGTAACAAGAAAATCTGTGAACTTCACCGATGATACGCATTTATTTTCCTAATTTAGTGAGAAAATTAAAAAGCTTGAATATATTTAACACTTCCGAATTTGATAAGAGTGTTAATGTGTTTTTTAACTTTATTGTTCAATATTCAACGTAATGAATCTGGAAATACATAATATCAAATCGTATATATTTTGAACTCTTCCAATTTTTTAATTTATTTGATAAAATAATCGAAAAATCGTTGATGGCGGTCATGACGCGATGAACATCTTTCGTGTCGGGTCGGTGTTTATATTGCTGTACTTTTGTTATTTTGCAAAAGGCCTGACTAAAGTTCAACTATATAGGTATACAGATTTAGTGATTATATAAATTTGACATTCAAATTCAATATTAGATTTAGAAGCATCGTTACAGTTTAGTATGGTGTTCTAAAATAAAGTTACCAACAGATTTAATTCACAATTCAGATTTTTATAGAATAGGAAAACTTTAATTAAAAGCAGAGTTCATTTTATAAGAAATTACAAAACGCATATAACTACAAAATTCTTCAAGTCTGAGAAATACATTCCGTCGGACTATGAACTACGTCATATAAAAAGAATAGCTATGGTTTCAACACCGCAGTCTGAACGGCGGTGGTGCATTGATAACCATGAACAGTATAATTGCCTTCAATCGTCCAGATATGACTTTGGGTCGGTGTCGATTGTTCCTTTACAGTATTTCTGGAAAATTCTTGGATCTGATCTATTCAACACAGTCAAACGACATATTTTCACAATGTTTGCCTACTAACTTTTCACACGATGAAAATATTAAATTTTGGAATTCCAGTATCAATTTGCAATTTAATCACTTCACAATCATTTAATCAACTTGACCTTGAGGAATTTACATATGTATTGTATATATAACTGTGGTTTACAGAAGAAGTCTACGATCGTTTATCCAATTGGTAGAAAGATGATTAAAAAGCTCCCTTACCTTTCTTTAATGAAAGTCCCTTTATTCAAAAATTGGTTAAACAAAATCCGATTAGCAAATGGTTCATCGACATTTGTTTTTCCATGTCCAAATATATATTTACCTTCTGTAAAACTTTCTAGGGATATAACATACCTAATATAGTGTCCTGCTCAGGTCATTTTCATATAGTGCGATTGATTCCAATAGCAACAGTAAGACGTTGCCTATATTCACTTTACAAGCATTTTACGCTCGGATCAGATCTCAAGCATATTTTGGTATGCGTGTAAAAAATGTGTGGTTTGCATGTAAAATGTGATCTGATTCGAATCATTTAATGTTATGAAATGCGGCGTTTAAGTAATTTGTCGGCAGACTCATGTTATGTTTAAAAAAAGTCACATGTTATGTTTAAAAATTATTTAAAGCTGACTTTTGTTCACAAAACTTGTAGTCTTTGAGCTGCGGTCACACGCTATCTTTTTCAAAAGGCCAGTCAATTTTTTCTGTCTTGCATCTTGTTTAAATTTGATGATCTGCTGAAGAGTTTGTCATCTCTATTTTAATACAAATGGAACGTCATCTTTCGAAATACCATTGGATGCTACTGGTTTACTAATCTTAATTTAAATAAAAATCTCGAATAATGTAACAAACGGGCAAGTTAATGTTTATATAACAATACAAATCAATCTTTCTTGTACGACCTCGATACGTGAAAATTAAAAACATCAATCACTGAATTATAACAATCTGCGAAACCTTCAAGTTTTGGAAAGACAAACTTGAAGGCTTTGCAGCTTTTTAATTCAATGTTTGTAGTTTTTGATTTTCTCATGTCGATAAGTGATAACACATCGAGGAGTTCAACAAGTTCATTGGATTTCCGAAATATATACAAATTTAAGCGTATATGCGCAATCAATGTAAATCGAAAATTAAATGAAAATTTTAATTTTCCATCTTTGTGATAAGAATTAACTGATTGAATTAACTTATCAACAGTCTTTACAACATCTGCGTTTGAATTTCGTTGAATATGAATGTATAATCGGAATGATCAGTGTTGATATTGGTTTTATTTCTATAGTATTGCAGGGCTAAAAGTTTTAAAAAAAAAGTGAAGAGGCCGTAGTGGAGTATTCAAAATTGATTCGTAACCCTATATATATCGAAGCTCCTACAGGGATCTTATCAGTGCTTGTGCAATGACGTTACACTCGATTTCAAAAATTGGTTTACAATTCTTTGTTTTAAATTGTCCACATTTAAATGCCTTTTCCCCACCTTACATGTTTTTTTTTTGAATCGTCATTTTTGTGAAATAAATTAAAATGATGGAACCGATAATCATTTTTCTTGTTGTTTATTATTATTGGCTTTATATTCACCAACGATTGAATACCAGAATGTAGCCCAATTTTTAAAAATTAGCTATATCCTCCACTATCATGGGTTTTATTAGGTGATAGTATGGTTATTCCTGCGTCGGTTAACTCCAATTAGAATACTTACTCCGTTTAAAATAAATAGGCCATTGGCAGCAAAGTAAGATCGGCTATTGAACGTGCTTTTGGACATTTGAAAACTCGCTGGCGCAAAGGCCGTGGTTGCATGCTGTGTGTTACACAATATATGTATTGCCGCAAACGATAATATCACCATAGATTGGTTAACTCTGGAAGAACCGGCGCCAGAAATTCATCAACATCTTAACGAAGTTATTGAGGAAAATGCCTGATCCTTTAGGCAGAGAATGGCGGATAGTTTATGATTAAATAAAAAAATTGGATTTAAGTTTAAATTCGGACTTTTAATTATTTTTATTTATCTTTTAAAAATTCGATCCATTAAGCATTTTATATGTATACACATTTTTTTCTATTGCCCGGCCCACAACACAATGATATAATTTATTTGCACGGATCTGTCAAAAATTATGATAGCAATAGACTATAATATAAATTGGGTGTATGAGGTTTTTGTACATAAATCTGAAAATTCTGTACTAAAAAATATTTATTACAGGTTTTAGACATTACAATTACAGAATTTAGGAATTTACCGGCCTGAAACTAAATCATCTTTGTTATTCCCCTCAAATTTCTTTGTTTTAAAAACTCGAGTGTCCACAAATGTCCCTTTTATAAAATGCTAAACCCAACTAATTAATTTGGTTTAGTTTTATCCCCGCAAACTTCTATTTCCGAATTATTACGAATATCAAAATTCCACTTCCAATAAAATTGCTGTACTTAAAAGTTATATTCTCAAAATTCGTCTGAATTTCATTTCAAAAATTCTTATTTTCGCAATATGTATATGCGGGTTCTCAAAAATGTTAATTGTTTTTTATTATAGCAGCTTGTTCGAGTGTGTTATAATAAATCCACACAATTTAGATCCGCACATTCAGCCAATCGGATCACTCACTTTGGAGTTTGGACCAAACGGAAACTCCCACCGAGATAAAAATATTTTTATGTTTTTGTAAAATATCCGCAGGCGATCAACATATTCATACCAAAATAACTGAAATTATTTGAGCAAAGGAGTGTATAGATATATGTTCAGACCCGAACAGTCACCTTCTAAAAATGTAAGCCTCAGAAGCAGTTTTGAGTATATATATACGAATTGATATATACATAATATATATAGTCATCGTTCGATTCACTATAAATACAATATACTATGGGTTTGGCTGAGGCGACGAATTATTGGCGTATTTCTCAGAAAAATTCCCGGAATAGTCCTCTTTATATATAGCAGAATAGTAAGCATTTGATTTTTATTATCTTTTACGATTTACCTGGATAAAGGATGTTGTCCAAATTGTTCGCACTGGTTATGTTCATATAAAATTCTATAATTTGGATGCCTCTCGATCCAAACGTCACAACAATTGCTTTATAATTCAAGGATAAAATTAAATTCAGTTTGAATCTGATTCAATTATAATTGATTTTAAATGAATGGTCTAAAATTATCCTTAAACCTACCCGTAAAATGCAGAACTTAAAATTTCAAATTATACGATTCTAAAGTTACATTCATATATATCCCTAAAATTACACGAATATCAGAAATCCTATATAGCTTTAAAATTTGTGTTCAAAACTGATGACTGTTTAGCGTCGTATGCTTAGCTTTGAAATTTCAAAATTTTTGTCACTTGAAGTTAGTTTCAAAATTTCGTTTGATAAAGTCAATAAATGCTTGTACCTTTAAATTTCTTTCTCCTGCGTACTGTCAAAATTATGAAAAGGTTTTGAACAATTTTAAATTTGTTTTTTTAGGTTTTGTTTAAATTTCTTCGTGTATAATTGGGATGCTGATATTTTAAGTGGCGCTACAAGAGTCAAGTGTAAATTTATTTATAGATTCAGTTGCATTCATAAACGTCCTCTGTTCAAACTGTTTGCTATAATTACACCAAATCATACATCGATAATTTTGTTAATTAAATACCTTCTTCTAAAAGAGTATTAAAGATTTAGTGAAATATTCTAAATCCGATGTCCGTCGGATAAGTTTATACCTTACTTTAGATTTACTAACCACAGACGAGGATAATTATTAGGTTAAACACCTGCATATATGTACTGGGTACATATCGCATTTCACCAAATTATGTATATTTATAGGGTTGACTTTGTGGGCGCCATTTAAATCGCGTTTATGAAGAATGTGGAATAAATTCAAGCCAATCGAATGTTTCAACGCTATGTACGAAAAACCCGGTTATATCGAAATCATTTGTTCGAAATCATACAGAATAAGTTCTGTGCTTTTTTTTTGAAAAACTAGTTAACTAAATTTTTGATCATTTTGAGTTATGATACATTTTCCAAAAAAGTGCCTATATAGGTGAATATTAATGCAACCAGTTTCGTTTTGTTAAAACAATTATCTTTAGTTAAAAATTAACAGAGTGCCCCTTGATGGTTAGTAAAATTAACTATATCTGCCGATCAAATCACGAATTTGGAAGTTCTTCTAACTCCAGTAAAACTATAGTTCATTTGATAGTTCCTTGGAAAAATGTAAATCTTGCAAATCGAGTTGGTAGATTTGGGTCATTCAAAACAAACTGTTTCGGTATATAAATGCCTTGTTTAAAACAGTTATATAGAAAGAATCGATATATATATATGCAGTTGGAAGTTATTTATTTAGGCACGCAGACCGACGTAAAATTCTCATAAAATTATAAAGATAAACACTTGGATTTGCCGCCAACACTCTAAAAGTGTTAAAGGGCAACTAAATCACAATGGTAATATAGTCGTTTTTATGTATAAATTCGAACTATGTATTTTCCTTGGCTAGTCCGTTTGGGACATTTTTTTTTCAGGAAACCAAATTAAAATTAATATTTTTACTGACCCAAATCAGTGCAATCTTTGTATATATATATATGTATATATATACTCATACATAATCCTGAGATCAGTATAGAAAATAAATTTGGTAAATGAAAAATCTGCATATACATGTTTACGAAATATGCTGATATATCCGACGGAGATTTGTGCCTCGTTATATTAACAAAATCTTAAATTAACTATACATAGTTCTTAACTGAAATTTATTTGTTGAGTCAAACTTGTTTAGTAATTTTATTGAACACGTTACTATGTGGATATTAAAAGAAATTGTAAAACAAACGAAATAATTATGGATTCATTAAAAACAATTTGCAAAACTTCACTCAGCGCCTATAAAACTTAAAAATTTGGAATTTTATGAAATTTAGTACTTTAAAAAAATATTGCCCCACGATGGCCGGTATTCGGTATATATACATACATATACTTCATTTACTCGGCTAATATTAAACGTGAGTGAAATAGATTTTTATATAAAAAAATGAGTGTTTTTTTTAATCTTACTCCTGAACATAAATTCACGACGGAAATATAAAATATGATCCATTAAATTTCACTTTAAATTTTAAAGGATGCGAAACTAAACAGATTATTAAATTTACGATGTTTAAATTTTATTTTGAACTATACATAATATACCTACACGAATTGAGTGAAATTTTAAAGTTGAGTACAAATATTTAAACCTCGAGAATTGAGTGAAATTTACGCAATCGAATTAATACATGTAATATATCAAATATATTATACCGCACTCACTGAGCGCGCTTAAATACTCAATTGCGACGAAATCATTAAATCAAGTTGTATATAAAATTTAAATTTACCTTTTGCGATTATTATAAATCACAATTAATTTGCATGATCATAAATTATAATCGCATCGCGTATAATCATATAATAAACTGCCCTCAAAATAGTTGTAGTACACATCCGCATATGATTTACAGCCCAAAATTATATTATTAATTCTCTCTCGATATATAACACATCATAAAAAAAATATCACTCAAAATCTACGTACGAATATCCTGAAACATCATCATCATAATCATAAAAAACTGAAATCATAAACAAGTTCAAGGTCATTAGTCTCATTTTTTTTTTATATATATTGTAGTAAAAATAATATTCATCATTTTCATATAAATAAATTTTTATTGACATCCAAAAAAAATAAAAAAATTATTAATTTTATTTTTATTTATACAAAATAAATAAATTGTCATCTTCACAAACCTTGTACATTAAAATTATTACTCGGTGTGTACTAAAAAAAAAAGGATATAAATTTGTGTGTACTAAATAATATATATGTACAACGGAAGAGTGAGATAACTGTATAAATATATAAATATAATATTAAAGAATGAAATATGGCCGTCTCTTTAAAAAAAAATACGTAAAATTTATGATGGAAATTTTGAAAAACCAAAAAATTTCGATCCAATGATTTATCTCTTTCCTTCTTATATAGATCTGTAATAATAATTATTATATGTGTGTGTATTGTCTATACTATATATGTATATAGGTATATATGAGACGACGACGACTACAACACGACACGACAACGATAATAATAACAATAATAATAACAATAAAAATTGTCTTGCGTATTTGTAAATTAAGGCTGCGACGATAACAATAAAAATCGTAAAAATTATTATTTTTATCTCTTTTTAATATATTCACTTGGATTAGTGATTTAGAATGCAATAGCAATAAAATTAAAAAAAACAACACGAACGAATGAATACAAAAAAAAAATTGCAATATGTTTGGTTAATATTTTATCTCGCTCGTATGCTATTGAAACGAGCGAATAAAACAATGCTATTAAACGACCATCCTCTTGGAATTTTTTTTACTTTTTATTTTTATTATGTACATATTATACACAACACACACTGAAAAAAGAAAATATATGGGTGGAGTTGGTAATTTCTCGTCGTCGAACTGTGTGCGATTGTTGTTGTTGGCATGATAATATTTTTGATGTATTGTATATAGAGAAGAAATAAATGTGTTTGGTGTATATAAATAAAAATAGGCGGAGAATTTATTTTTATTTGTAAGTTAACACCTATAATGGATAATTTTTTGTTTTTTTTTTTTGTGTTGTTTGTTGTATTTTATAATAAGTCGAACATTTTTTTTTGCTTTGGCTTCGTTCGTGTTTTTTTATTTTTTTTATTTTTAGTGTATTTCCCCCGCCAATTTATAGTAAAAAAACTGATTGACAAGACAGTGTGTATTTGCCTTCGAAACGCGTATGACGTGCATATTCGACGTCGTTTTTTATTATAGTAAAACTTAAATAACTCGTTGTGCTGCACTTTTTTATTATTATTATTATTACTAAAAATTTATTTTAAACTATTAAATACAATTTTTTTTATTATTACACTTTTGAATTCATATATTATAGCGAGAAAATATATGGAAACACAATGAAATTAATAACGAAAATGGATCGTATTACAATTATAAATCGTACATAGCGCGGGATGAATTTCGAGCGAGAAGTGTGATAGAATTAAAAAAAAAAAATTAATTTAAATTTAAATAGTTTGTGATATAAAATCTGCTTATGAACAAAAAAATAAAAGTGAAAAGTTTTAATAAATTTATTAAATTAATTTAATTTTTTTTTTTTTGTTATTTATTTATTTTTAATATATACAAACAAAAGTGAAATGTGTCGTGTACGGTGTTAATCCCAACGAATTGGTGACATTTCTCATAAGCAGAATAAAAATATCATCAGTGCAGCGCGTATCTAAAATAATAAAAAAAAAATCTTAAGAACGTAAATAATTTTTAAGAAATTCCGTCGGTTTAAAAACACAAGAGTTACAAAAAGTATACAAAAAAGAACATATAGATTGACTTTTCGCGGTTCGCGGTTTTTTTCTGATTAATTTTCGATTCGTTCGTCGTCTAAATGTCTTCTAAGCTAATAATAATAATAAAGTTTATAAAAATCACTCAACAACAAAAAATGCTTAGTGTTATAAATCTATTAAAATAATACCAAAAGTTGTAAAAAAAAAAACATAAAAAAAATTGAGTGATATTTTTTGAGTGTTTTTTTTATTAGTTATTTATTTATATAGTTGTGAGTGAAAAATTATATATATTTGTGATATTGGTGATTTTTTTGAGTGAAAAATTTATATTTATATATAAATATATAGTGAAAAGTGTATACCGTATATATATATATAGTGACAATAAAAAAATAATTTATAAATAGTTTATCGTTATATAAGTTTATAAAAATATTATTTTAACAATAGTGTAAAGTGGCCGAAATTGCCGCCGCTCCACGAGCATTAATGGCTCAACCGAGGGTAGGTGTACAAAATTTGTGTTATATAAAAAATTTCCCGCGATTCCAAATCAGCTGTTTCAAATCAATTCGTTTTAAATTTTTGTGTGCTAATTGTGCGAAATCTCGTCCTTATACATATATTTGTATATATGTATATTCAAACCCTTAAACGCATGCGTATGTTTTGAGGTTGTCAAAATTTTTTTTATGTTATTTATTATAAATAAAAAATTACAAATCATCAATCAAATTATCCAGCCATTTTGGTTTTTTGAACCCGTTTTATTGTTGTTGTGTTTTGTTAATGTTTTGTGATGATTGTAAAAAACAAAAACAAATTTTGTTTTTTTACGTTACTTGTAATACGCCATTTTTGATTTGTTCGATGTTGTATGTCAGAAAAAAGGGTGACTTAAAGTTTGATCCGCCGGATTTTAAAGTAGTTTTCTGCTGTCCAAAATGTAGGTCTTTTAAACTGTCAAATGTGTGTGTGTGTGTGATTTTTTAGTACTTCGTACTGTCCAAATTGGCACTTATTGGTCCAAATTGATTAGGCCGTATAGATCGTCTATATAGATAGATAAGTAATTCAATGTGCGTGCGTAGGCGCCAAATTTAAATCAATAATTTGGTATTTAAATTTAGAATTTATATGCCAAATAAAATTTAACTCATTTTGTGTATACGATTTATTTAAAATCGCTCACGGAGTTGTTAACAATAATAGTTATTTAAATTACGCATATCCGTCGTTGTCTCATTAAAAATTTTTATCTGCGACATTTCAAACCGTTCAAATTTTCATCCGCATGTTCAGGCGATTTACTATATATGTCGAAATTTTTATTATAAAATATATATTTATGTGAGACGAGAATCCGTCGTTAGGCGTCCCGCAGTCACAAATTATTCTATTCGCATTACACGACGCTAATCTATTTTATGTGTACCGAGACTCGATAATCACCCAATTATTACCCGTAACAATAATTACATAATAACACAATCCCTTTGTTTTATTATACTATGTGTAAATTGAGGAAGAAGTGTCAATTTAGATTATTAGATATTAATGGCACGTAAAAAAATATATATTTAAAAATGGCGTACTGTACATAAAAAAAAAATATTATCACATATACGATTGAACTGATATTAACTTGGCGACAATTTTTTCATGTAATTATTTCAATTATTTTTTGTTGTTTTTGTATATTCTCTCTCATGTCGTCGGTAGAATTTCTTTTATCCATTTTTATTTTATTTTTTTACAATTTGTAACAATTTAATTAAATAAATAAATTTTATAAATAATTTTTATTTTTATTTTTATTTACAGTACGATGATGGCCTCCACGGCTATATGGACTCAGGAGCAGCAGCAGCTATGTATGATCCACACGCTGGACATAGGCCGCCCACATTACAAGGTTTAGCGCCACACCATTCGTTACATATGAGTCAAGCTGCTGCTGCGGCCACAGCAACACATGGATATCATTCGGGGCATGGTACACCAAGTCTTGTATCACCAGTCGCAAATCATGTTATGGGCGCTGGACCCGATAAACGTGATATGAACGCTATTTATGGGTAAGTTAAATTATAGTTTTTTAACTAAACGTTTTTTTGGTCTCTGGTATATAATTATAACGATACGAATAAGGGTACCCCGGTCAAACCGATATCTCTCATATACTGTATATACGTATACCAGATATATACACAGACGATAGAGAGATAATTTGTTTTTAAATTGAAAATGATATAACGATTAACACACAGACAAAGATCTGGGAAAACAAAAAAATTAGAAATATTTTTGTAATCAACATACTTTTCGACCAGATGGCTTAATGGATATCTAGCGAGAGAGAGTTCATCATTTCTAATCGTGTGAGAAATGTGAATTTTTTGTACCTTCGCTCCAAAGTCTCAAAAATTCATCGACAGAACTTTAACTAAATTTTACATTTTAAATGTCCACACAACACTAAAATGACCTTAACCAAAAAAAACTAAAAAATAGTTTTTAAAACAATTTGTAATTTAAACAAATTTGGAATATTTATAAATGTTAAGGAAGTTTCACTATATACGAATACGTCTTGTACATTTAACACAACAACAAAATTATTAGTTTTAAAGTTTTTAACCCAAGGAAGGGTCTTTATGTATATACATATATATGTATGAAGAAATGTAGTTATATTATTGTTATTATTTTTGATATAAAAGAAATGAAATTTTTGTAAGTTAAGTTATAATAATAATATTCGGGTAACTAAAGAATTGAAACATCTGTCGCTCGGGATGGATTGGATCTCTCTTTCCGTATATACATATACATATATTATGCATATTATAACTCTATTTTAAAAACGAACGTCTTATTTTTGTTGTTGTTGTTGTAAATTTTAGAGCGCACCGTACGTACAAAAATCCAAACACATTTTATTATCGTTTTTTGATTAATTTAAATAATTAAGTGCGCAGAAGTCTTATATAGGTACTTTATTCGCGAACGAAATAGAAAAGGTAGATTAGGCAATTAGACAAGAAATAATAAAATGAATTTTATATGCCTTGTATAACGCAACTGTCAGTTTGTTAATTTATCTACGATATAAGACCGGTTATACATTTTTTTATTTTAGTTTTGTTAAATTTAATATAATTGAATTAATAATTGACAATTTGTTAGCAATTTAGTTCCGCTATATATATGTAAATATTTTTTATGTGTGTGTACACATGGCCATTAAAAACGATACACTCAGTTAGTGGTCCGCTTGGATAAAATTTACCACACACATGAATTAATTTAGTTAGACGAAATTTTTGTTATGCGCGGTCCGCAGTCTATATGGTCTATATTATGTGTAACGTCATCTCGACGGACCACACTAGTGTTTTTTTTTTTTTTTTGAAAATCGTACCTTTAAATGATTTAAATTTGTCACCCATGAAATTAATTATTTAGAAAAATAAATTAAATAAATTTTCCAGTGGACCAATACCGACCAAATACCGCCCAAGTCGAATTTAATAAATAACAAAATTTCGAAAAATCATTGAACCTTAAATGTGGATCGCACGAAACAAACAAACCAAAAAACAGAAAATAAAAAAATGTCACACCAATTGCGCGCCCCAAAAATAATATAAAACCGTGGACTGACAAATTTGTTTGTTTTTTAAATGTTAAAAACTTTGAATTATTTTGTATATAAATTTTACATATAACGTAATTGTAATTGTTTTAAATAAATTAAAATTACAAAATACTATTTTATACAAATATGTTTGTATATATAAATTAAAGATTTATAATAAATTTACGTTTAGAAACTAAAACTAGGTATAATAATTTTAATTCGTACAAAAATACATTGTCAAACGGCGCATATATAAAATAGATATATTTTTATTTAAAATGCTGCACAATTTGCATTTCAACAGTTATTTGTTTATATTAAAAAAAATTAAATGATTAAACATTTGAATTGTAAAATTAAATCATAAAATAAATTTATTTTTGGGATCTACATATATCGCAATTTGGTGTCGAAATATAATAACTTAAATAGTAAAAAGAGGTCACAGATTGATTTTTTATTCGGATGTTGCGCGATGTTGCAACATGTTGCGACTGAATATTATCGATCAGACTTCAATCCTATATACTTTATTACCAAAGTTATGACTTAATTCAATTGTTAAATAATTTTATTATGGATTAAGCTCACTACTTTGCTCTGGTTTATAATAGTTTGAGTTTAACATAAGTACTATTAGTTGTAGACCCGGTATATAAGATGAAAAATACTTTTAGAAGCTTAGTTTTTGTTTAGTTTAATGGTTAGCTTAACCAACAAATATAAAATGTTTAAACTCGGTTCGTGAAGTTTTTATCTTAGTTTAAACAAAATTACCTATTTAAGAACGAGTGAGGCAAACACAGTGCTAAACTTTGGCGAACTAAATTTAAAATGAATTTTTATTGTTGTAACTCTATGATCAGGTTTAATTTTATTTTAATGGATACAATTTGACTTAAATCGACTATTCCAATATTATTAAAGTCAATTAAATTAGAGTAACGTGATGTTGGGTGATTCGATCGAAATATACCCCTTAAAAGTGAATTTTGATGAGCGTAAAAAGCAAATCTAGTTTTAAATATTTAGCTTAAACCGTCGGCTTTGCAAGATATATAAAACATGAATTAAAATATTAGAATTTATATCTCAGCCAATCATAAAAACATTTTATAAAAAATAATTTAATGCAATGCGGTTTGTCACAATTTTAACACGCATACAAAACTCAAATTATTTGCGACAGTAAATTAAATATATTTGAAGGCGATATTCACATAACGATTTTCTATATGTCAGTTTAAAGTTAATCCGTTTATTTCATAATCGTATACAGGATTAAGCTTATTTTAATCGTATCCTAGCCTTTAAAGTTTAATCTAACCACCTTTTTAAGCTATATGTACAGTAATCTATAATTGCAATCATTGGAAGACCAAAGACACATTTGAAAGCTTGATATAATTTTTTTAATCTGATGAAGATCCCCTATGTTGTAAATGAATTAAGATCTCAGCGTGAACGCTGGCTCGGTCGCGTTCTGCGTGCTGGAACGAATAGCGACCATGGCTTCACGGTGTAGAGAACGACTGGGCTTCTTCAGATTGTCTAAGACAGTATAAAGCCCACGCTCATGATCGAAACCATTGGAGCCTAATTATTGACTTAGTAAGGGGCAGTAATGGCCTGTATAAGCTGGAGCAAAAATATAATTTTTAGTATATTTGTGCGTATTTCAGGCTGCGCTTGTGAATGAAATTTGTAGATCAAATCCATGTAGAATTTGAAATGTTCAGGCTTCATAGTATTTAAGTAATCCAACTTATCAAAAATATTGTGAGATTATGATTGAAGATACTGACTAGCTTAACATCGTGGATATTATATAGACTTTAGTAGACATTTTTAACTATCACTTACGATTTATTTAGGATCGGATTAAACCTAGAGCTTAGGTAATATGTATCTACTTATTTTATGTTTCTAGCTTTAGCATAAAAATGTGACCGCTTCAGATCAGTAATTTCAAATAAATGTTGTAGGTGGCTTAGGCATGTTTAATTAGAACACCAAGTTCTACGGCGAGTGCTTAAGTCAATTTTACTATATACGTATGCTGAATGCCTAAAATATGGAAAATATTACCTGCGACTTATTTTGAAATTGTTAAATTATCATCTAATATGTGCCTATGGTATAAAATATTTTGTCTAAATCACCGAAACTTTTCACAATGACAAACTGCTACAAAATTTGGTGTCAGGCACGCAATGTTTATTCCATATGTCAAATTTAAGTTGACTTTCGATTTATTTCGGCTCGGGTTAAGGCTAGCACATATCATACCTTCCATATAAGCAGTAAATATTTATACTTATGTGATCGCTTAAGCTAAACAATCACTGTAAGACTGGTCCTTAATTGTATATTTTTGTAAACATTTACATTATAAATATGTGACTTAAGTCAATGGCTTAATTTTAAAAGATGCAAGAGTAATTAGAAGTGTTACTAATTTATAGGTAACTTACTTAAGTTTAATTTGAAACTATATAGTTTAACATAATTAAAACTAAGCCACTTCATTTGTTAAAAATGTTTTAGCACTTTGGGTATTTGCTTGAATTTATATAATTTAGAATACAAATTAGTGCGGTTACGATTTGTTTTTTTTTTAAATTTGTCAAATATTTTAATGCTCTACATGCTAAACGTAACTAAATTATGAAAGCTTATAGTTCATGGAAAATATAAATAGATGGCATTGCGAATTCAAATTTAATCTGACTTATTTTGAACTTAAAATTTAATGAAACCGACTTTTCGAATTAAGACAATGAATTGAATAAAAGCACACAGAAATCGATATGAAACTGCGACTTAGGGTTGGGATTGTACAAAATAGTTGCAATTTCTCGCAATAATTCACGATTTAAATAAGTATTAGATGAAATGTCACTTTTTATAATGTAACAAGGTACTTTACAAAAAAAAAATGCAGGATTTTTATAACTAAAAGTCGAATTTCAATTTACGAACACACTATAACTAAAACGACTTGTAATTTACCTATCTATAGTATTGTTGTAAATATTGCTAATTTGTTTGTGTGCCTCATACCAAAGTATCATATAGTCGGCCATTTATAGACGACACTAGTATCAATAAACATTCTAATTTTGATTGTCCAATTCAAACAAAATGGTTACTAAAACGAAAAGCAACCTCACGAGGAGGTTAAATTTATTTATCAATTGATAATCGTTTAGTAATCAATAGCATAACTAATAAATCGACGAATTAGTCATATTTAGCGACGAATTTAGCATTGCAAAATTTGAATGCTTTAAAGTGACAGGTTGAGCGTCAAACTTCCCTTAGTGCCCCTTAATTGTACAGTTTTTGTTTTTCATATTTCCAATTGATGTAAGTAATATCGATGAAAAATTTACACCATGGTTAATCTGGTCTGTTGCTGATACCTGGATTTAAGCTAAGTATATAACATACGTAACTGATAATATTACAAACCGACGGTCTATACAAATTGATTATGATATAGAGAAAATGAATGGTTTTATACCAGCCGTAGTCTGGTATTCTCGATTCCAGTTAAATGCTCTCTTTTGGAGCTCTACTCTATAGGCAAACGAATTAAACGATTTTAATACACAAATATAAGTTAAAGAATGTTGTGAAGTTCAACCATTCTACTCTACTAGACCTACCGGCGATTAAATTAAACTCTGCCAGCACATAACGTTGCACAACAGCAAAATAGTTTAAAACCATTCAATAATAGAATTTTACTGCTTATAGTGTGGCAAATAGGTTCTAAAGCCTGATGAGCGGTTCTTACTTAAAAGAAGGTACATATCAACAATGTTTTATCAGCTTGTTAAGATTGAAAATAGTTAATAGAAATAGTAGAACATTTTTAACCAACATTTACTACATTACGCTTTTTGCCAAGTAATCGAGCTGCATATTCAAGAGCACATATGCAAATTTTATAGGGCCTTTTTCTAAGTTTATCTGTTATAAATTATAGAGAGTTTTAAAATTTGGTGCATATAGCTTATTCTCTCACATCAAGACATTTTTGGAAAAATAACTTTATGAAAACTTAAGTATATCTTGGCTTTACATTTTGATCTATTCTAATTTTAAAACGTTGAACCCTGAAGTATCGGGGCTCCCATAAGGATAGTAGTTTTACAATAAAAATGATTATAAGTCGATTTATATCAGGTTAGCTAGTCACCAGACGATATTTTATTATTTTAATTAAAATTTAAAATTTTCCTGGTGCTGTCACCAATCTTGAGGTCATGGCTTATTTTGAATTTGGTCAAAGCATTCAAAATTATTCTTGCATTAATTTAGAAATAGTGGCTCGCGTGTATTAAACTAAAATGAACAACATTTTATTGTTAGATGTTAAAAACGAAAACTGAAACTGAATACGTTGCCGCTGCGTTGCTCGGTGACGCGTAGATGAGATTCATAATAGAGGCAACAATTATACTCTGCCAGCACATAACAGTGCACAACAGCAAAATAGTTTTAATCCATTCAATAAAATAATTTTACTGCTCCGATAATAAAGCAATCGGACCATAGAAGAAGGTACATACACATAACGTTATATCAGCTTGTTAAGATCGAAAATAGTTGAACATTGATTTGCCTGTAGATGTATTAGAAGCAGGTACCATTTTTTAACCAACATTTACTACATATAGCTTTTTGCTGAACGCTTTGACTTGTCAACATTGCCATTCGCGCTTTTTCTAATTTTAATTTGTTATTGTTAGCTTCATCTCTCACATGAAGACATTTTTTTAAAAATTTTTAGTTTTGATAAGAAACATTTACAACTATTATCGGTTCAGACGGCCCTAATTAAATCGATTCGTTAGATATTGGGATAAGTAAAGATGCTAGATCAATTTGGCTGTTATAGGATAGTAGTTTTAGAATAAAAATGATTATATGTAGACGAAACGCTGCCAGTAAAACATATTTATATCAGGTCAGCGATAGCGACCAGAGGATATTTTATTATTTTAATTAAATTTTTGTTGGTCACGAAATTTAAGGTGGCCTATTTTTAATTTGGTCAAAGCATTCAATTTTATTACGCTCGGATTAGTTTAGAAATAGTAGCGGCCCGTGTGTCTTAACCCAGAGTGAACAACATTTTATTGTTATAGATGGTAAAAATGAAACCTTACAATCGGATAAACATTCAGTATTGAAAGATGTAATATCAAATGTTGATTGTTATATACAAAATTAGTACAGTAGCCAAAACAAAATTAATAAAAATAAAATTTCTTATATCAAATTTTAGTCGACCTTTCCAAGCAGTCACATAGTAAAACACACGAAAAACTGTCTTGTATAAGTGCCTGACAATTTTTCGTGTGTTTTAATATTTGAGTGCTTGGCAAGGTCGCCTAAAGTTTGGAATCGAAAATTTATATTTTCATAAAATTTCATTTACTTAGACGCTCGACGTAATTGCATACACAAAATGAGTTTAGTTACGCCACAACGACTTGCAACTTTGAGTGAAAATTGATTATTAGAATATCGTATAGAAAAAAAAATTTGACTTAACCGTAAACCAAAATTAAACATTATTCAAATGCGTACATAATGCAGAAAATTATAATCTAAAGCCTCGAATTTACATTAGGTTTTGTAATGGATTAAGCGATATATTTGAAATATTTTAGATTAAACGATATATTTGATATATTTAAGATTATAGTCGCTAAGCCATTGGACTAAATGAGTGAAATATTAAAATGAAAATTTTACTCGACTCAAGTGCACGTGACAAATTTTTGTTTGTTTATATAGCCAATAAATCGCGCGTCGCACACCTTTCTGCCGCCCGTAAAAAAAACGCATACCATACAACGTTCAAGCAATTAATCAAAAAAAAAAAAAATGTGTGTTATTTCTTCTCGTCAGTTTACGTTTTCCTACAAGCTACAATTAAATAATTTATGATCATAATTTTTTAATTAATAAAAACAAAATAAATTTTATAATTTACTATAATAAAAACGAAAAAAAAACCTCATTAAATAGACACTCCATCCAAAAACATAAAAAAAAATTTGTGTATGTGTGTGTGTAATTTAAGAATCTCTTCTTCGTCGAGTGTCTGTTCAAGTATTTTTTTGTGTTTTTTAGTAAATTTTATTCGGTTTTAGTTTATGGTTTGTAAGTAGATCATCTTTTTTTTGTGATTTATTTATGTCGATACCATTTTTTTATGACTGACTCTATCTCTGCCTAATTATATATACACAACGCACCCATCAAATATAATAAAATTTGGAGAGGAAATCCACAAACTATCATCTTATATATAGTTTTAATGTGTGTGAAAACTCACTCAAAACGCAATGATGTGGTCTTGTGACCGAAATGTATATATAGTAAAAAGTTTTGTATACATCTTTTATAGCAAGTTAAGCTTTATTTAATTAAAAAAAAACAAAAAAAGGAAAATATTTTCCCACAAAATGTGCTTAAATTATGTTGTTGCTGGTTCCCTTTGGTGTTTTCTTGTGTATATTTTCCGACGGTATATATACACATATATAGTTATAAGAACAACCAAACTCAAGAAGTTTCAATTCTCTTGAGATATTTTTATTTTTTATTTTTTTTTAAGAAACTAAGTTTTAAAATAAAAAATAAAAAGTTTTCTTTTTTTTTTTTATCTCCATCATGTTTGGTGTGTGACGATGAGAATATCATATCGTATTATATAGGGAAACCCAAAACAATTTTCCTCTTTTTGGTGCGGTATATCGGATCCATTTAAAATTACCAAAAAAAAAACATGATAGGGAAGAATCCACCAAATGGGATCTCTATACTGCTACTAGTTATATATAAACACCGCACACAATATGGAAATTATTTTATTTCAATTGACTTAGTGATAATAATATTAAAAAACCAACAACAACAAAAACACAATTCGGGGAAAATTGTTTAAGTTTTTCACTTTGTTTTTTTTTTTTTTTTTTGCTACACTTCACTATATGCAGAGTGATAATAAATTTTATGAGAAAATCAAAGTTTTTGGTGTACAATTTTTTGTGTTTTGTTTACAAAACGGCGTCACAATATTTAGATTTCACCTAAAAATGTTTTGTGTGCTGTATATTTATTTAAGAGTTTTTTTTTTTTGGATTTAGTTTGGTGTAACCCCAAAAAGAATGAACCAAAAAAAAAAAAAAACTCAAGTGTTTTTTATTTTTGTTCATTTTTCAATGACATGCGCGCGCTTTTTTCATGAAAAACGTGTGTGTATATATATGTATATGACTGTGTATACATATTTTGATTCCCTTGAACCCAAAAAATAAAATACATAATATCAAATATGTAATAAAAAACGACGCGAGAGATAAAATATTTTATATTTAACTTTATATTGTATTGACCCGATTTTTATTTTGTTTTATTTTCAGACACCCGCTATTTCCACTATTGACATTAATATTTGAAAAATGTGAATTAGCCACAAGTACACCTAGAGAACCTGGGATAGCTGGTGGTGATGTGTGTTCGTCAGAATCATTTAATGAAGATATAGCATTATTCAGTAAACAGGTAAAAAATATTTTTGTTTTTGTTTTCAGAATGTACATATATTTCTTATCAATTACCGGTCATTTATCGTAGTAAAACGAAATAATTTTCTTATCACCCAAATTGATAAACTTTTATCGATATACTTTTAAAGAATTTAACAAATTTTTTTTTGTATAATGTTTAAAGGTAATATTTGTATATTGAACGGGAAATAAATAAATAAATAAATATACAGAGGCAGTAGTTTGTAGTATACATATATATATATATATATATATATATATATATATATATATATATATATATATATATATATATATATATATATATATATATATATATATATATATATATATATATATATTATGTACATAATATTGATAAGTTGTGTTTGATAACGCATGGAATTATATATATTTATTTTTTTATACTTTTAAGAAGCATATTTGTCAAAAAGGGGTTAGATAGATATATTTATCATAATTTGTGGATTAGAAGAGGCCTAAATGACAGAGACGTACTGTCTAGTACAGTATTTTTGTATTTAAACCAGTGGTTGCTAAACTATATGTATACACATAGTGCGATCATCTATTAATTCGGCTTAATATACATATTAAGCCCCCTTTACACATTTTCTGATTAATTACCCTAATACCTATAATATATTCCTAATGATCACTTGATCATACATTGTCGTCAAGAAATTATCCACCCTGATTTTAATAAAACGTTATATTATAGGCACCCTCATATGAATTTATAATTTTTTTTTTGTAAATCTGCTATTACCCTTTATTTTTCGTTTCATGATTTTAAATATTGACTGACGTCTATTGTGCACGGAGAGTGTTTTGTTTTTGGTGTTAATTCAATTAAGATATATAAAGTTAATTAGAATTAAGTAAAGAGGATTAGATATTTATTTAGTGACCAATCTGTGAATACATATATAAATCACAACAGATCGTGCGCATTACATAATATGTCACACAAATATTTTAACATGGCGTTAATCTAAATATTCGCCACGTTATACGCGCGCAAAATTTAAAAGGGAAATTTACTGATGGTACGCATGTGACCCAATGAAAATTAAAAGTTAAATTTAAATCTCTATACATTCATATATATATATATATAGTCGAGAGAGATAATTGGGTACATATATCAAAAGTCACAAGACGACAATGTATGTTATTTAAAATTTAAATAAAAAAATAAAAAATTTAATTTTCAAAAAAGAAAATGTAAATATTCAAATTTGTCTTATTTAAAAAAAATAAGAAATAGAGAAAAATTCTTATTTCCTAATGTTGTTTTATTTTTTTCGTGTCTAAAAATAAAAATAAAAATTTAGAATATTTTCGGTTTTCTTCTTCCCGGTTTTCTTTTTCGTTTTTTTTTTTTTTTTGTAATTCAATTAAAAAAGATAAATTTAGAGAAAATTCTTTTAAATTTGAAAATTTTTCTAAAGTGGTGGTGATACCATTAGAGTAGCATGTTTTTATATACGAAAAGATTTTGAAGAAGCATAATATATAAATATAAACATAGTTCCTAATGTTTATGTTTGGTACGTAGACATGTATGTATGTATATGTATATAAGAAAATTTATTTGAAGTTTTCTGAATTAAAAAAAAAAAAATGTTTGTTTTTATTTGTGGGTGAACACAAGAAAGTAATGTTCATTATATTGTATGCGTATTTGTCAATATGGATATGTCGACGACCTGTTGTTGCCCCCATCCTACATATATATAGGTATTTTATAAAAGGACATAATTATTTCGTAAATTAATATTCTTTTAAACTGCAATGATGATGATCCTCAAGCTGCGCGCTGCAACACTATCTTATATTACGATCTGTTGTGTATATATAATTTGATCTTCACTTCCTCATATATTATTTTCTATTTTTATGGGATCTCATTAGCACTTAAATTTTATTATCTTAAAGAAGTAAAAAAAAAAAAAAAAAAAATGATTTTCTTCTTCGTCGTCTTTATATTTTTTTTACACACATTTTATGTTTTAAAATTATCTTCTATTTTTAATGTTGTTGTTATATTCTTAAAGACAAATAATATACATATATATAATATATAAAAATAACAGAACATAAACATAAGGTACAAATTTTATTTTTATTTTTTATAAGTCGAGAGTGGAAAATACTCGCTGCGCTTATCTTTTGGCTTTAATATTTGTTTTTTTTTTTTTCTGTATATAATGTTGTAAAAGTTTATTGGGGGCGCAAGATCAGTATTGTAGATATTGTGTGGTCGAAAAACAACAACAAAACAATTTCCGGGTGATTTAATCAAATTATGATCTCTATATGGTTCACTTAATGTACATATATACACAAAAACTGCAAACTACTCAAAATTTTACTTTAAACATTGAGCCTTCAGCTAATCAACCATTTTAAACTGCAGTACAATTCAAAATGTAGTTAAATTGTAACTTCAACCACACTCTTCGCCACACTCAAGATAATATGAAAATATGCACTATATATAAGTGTTAAAAAGTAATTTAAAGCCATTATTGTGAAGAGCTTATACTAAGATAAATAAAAAAAAATAGTATTAATGCAAAATTGCAAACATTTAGCAGTATTTGTTTAAAAAGTCTAATTATATTTTCTACACGAAACTGTTCAGACTCCACTACAACCAGATTAATATCAGAAAAAATACATTTTATGCGAAAGTGTCGAAAAAGTGTTAAAAAGTGTCAATATTTAGAATTTAACCAAATATTCTACACTTTTTAACACTTTCTTGATATATCAGGATTAAATCACTTAAACAACTGTTAGACATGCATTTTAAAGTACAACTTTACCGTATTCTGCTTAAAAACATCTCTTGTAAAAGTGTAAAAGTTTATCACACATTTAAACTAATTTCTACACGAATCGTGTCAAGATTTGTAACATTTTCTTAATTTAGCTTATTTAGTTAGATTGGCTAGGTAACTCAAACATCGAGCATTAATTTACTATGTGTTAAAATGTTCATTCAAATGTCAATATTTTCAGGCAGCTAACTTTTATCGTGATGCTGCCATTATACCTCAATTGTGTTGAAAACTAACCTAGTTTTCAATACTTTTTACATTTTATTTGATATACTTGTTCTAAATTACTCAAGCCACTATCAGATATGCAATTAAGTGCCAGTTTAACGCATTTTGACGCATTTAACGCAATTTGATTTTTTTTGCAAAAGTGTTGAATGAACAAAATATTTTAAAATTAAAATTTCTGGATATATCGAGCTAAGTCACTTATTAAGCATGCGATGTTGGACATCAGAAAAAATGTTTTTATGCGAAAGTATTGAAAAAGTGTTAAAAAGTGTATAACATAAAAGTTTATTTATTTACACAATTATGACAGTTTTCCACTTTTTTAGAGTGTTGAAGACATACATTATACCTGTAGTCGCTGTTAAGCTGTCTATTCATGCAGCCCAGAGCATGAGAACACATATAGCATCTGGGTTTATTTGCATCTGTAGTATTTTGCATACCTTTAGGAATTTGTGTGTTTTGATAGACGAGAAGAACTTCTTCTTTGGATATTTGGCACAACCAACTTTTGAACTAACTCCGTTTTGACGAAAAAGCATGACACAACTGGTCCAACGTGCATTGATGACATTAAAATAACGGCTCTATTTTTTTTGGTACGTGACGAACTAAACTCATATTTTGGCGGAAACCAAAAACGTTTGTTTCTGCAGCTCAGAGGAATACACCTTTTATTTTTTCGTAGCGTTCCAAAGTACGTTGCCCCGACGCTTCGCAACTGCTGCGCCAACTTAATATATACTTGCAAAATAATTATCAAATGTAATATTTCGTTTCGAATAATGAAACGGAACACAAAGTTCTTCAACGACGTTCAATCCTAGGTTAACTTCCCGTACAGGCCCTTTCTTTCCTAAATATGAGGTTTCTTGCCGATTCAAACCGGCATTTAGTAATAATCCGATGAAGCAAGGAATCTCCACTTTATCTGTGGGTTTCTAAATTTCTATGCGTTTTTCGTAACTATGCAGATTTGTGTATTTTACAACACTTTCTATAACCTTGTCACTAATAAAAAGAGAAAAGGCGTCTATCGGTGATTCGATATGCTGTCCTGGTGGGATTATTACCTTGTTAACACCACTCCTAATGATGTTACTAGATTGAGTGCGTCTTTGGGTAAACGGTTTTTTTTCCACTCTGTTCCATCTTTTCCAGTGTATTATCGGACGGATGTTTGATATCAACAGCATCCTCAATTTCTGATATTACTTGCTCGTCGTCATTTTCGAAATCGGTTTCTATGATATATCTCGCTATCAGACAACTCAATACTTTGCACATCGTGAACATGAACATGAAATTATTATCATGATTTATTTTGAAATTTCTTAGTGAGTCTAAGACTCATCGCATCCGGTTTTATTAGTATTTTTAGAATAGTTATTTCTGACCTATGCTATTACTTGCTAAAAATTTTAATTACGATTTTTCAGGAAATAAATAGTAAATATTAAAATACATAAAGCGAAAGATACACGCTTCAACAACGTTTCGAAATTGTTAAATTGTTTTAAGAAGAATTCATGGATGACATTATTCAGTTAATCGACTCACTATTCGTCGTATTGTAGACAAATGTGAAAGTGAATTTTCTTTACACGATACAAGAGTAGATGCAAAAAAACCCAGTACGACAGAAACATACACGCACACGAGAGAATATTGATTTGGTAGCAGCAAGTGTACGAGAAAATCCAAATTTACCGATTCCATATGTCGTTCTCAAAAATTAAATCTTTCTCAAACAACAAGATGGAGAATTTGAAGAAAATATTTGGGTTTACATCCTTACAAAATTCAACTGCATCAAGAACTGAAGCCATTACATCACCAAAACGTCGTTTATTTTCTGGTTTTGCTCTTGAACAACTTGAAAATGATGAATATTTTTATCGACAATTTTTATTCAGTGATGAAGCTTATTTTGGGTGCAATTCATGCTGGTGGAGTAATTGGTCCATATTTGTTTGAAGAAAATGGTCAAAGAGTAACAGTCAATGGAGAACGATACAGAACAATGTTAACTGATTTTTTTTTCCTCCTGTTGTTGAGAATAATCTGGAAGATATGTGGTTTCAACATTATCTCAAGATTTGGTCCAGTTAATTAATTAAACACCTTGTGCTTTCTTTCTTTGGGGATATGTTAAGTCACAAGTTTATGCTGATAATCCAACAACAATTGAGCAATTAAAAGTCAACATTGAATACCTAATTTATGTGTCAATTTTTAATTTTTAAATTGTATCATTCCTATGAAGACCCTTCAAATCAATCAAGCAACTGCTAGATGTCCCTTAACAATTCTTCTTTTCGGTCGAAGTTCAACTTTTATCGTTTGAAATCACTAAAAAGGTCATTAAAAGTTTTTAACATTTTTTTTGTTTTGATTACAAGTAAATCCTTAAACGACTCGAGCAACTTGTTAAACATGCAATTGGCGTATTCTGTTTAAAAGTACAATTATTTACTAAAATGTTCATATTTTTAGGTGACTTTAACGTTTATCGTTTGAAATGTGATCATTAATCCTAATTCCGTTATTTACACTTTTTAACACTTTCTTGATATACCAAGCTTAAATCCCGTATATATGAAAAATGTAACGAGCTGTTAGACATTTTAAAGTGCAACCTTAACGTATATATTCATGTTTTGCGGGCGCAGTCATTTTAAAAATATTCCAATTTTATATACATATACGAGTATAACCCCTAATCAACTCACACACAAATTACATTTTTTATATTGTTGACTTTAGATCACTTTGTTCGCTGTACAAAAAATAATTAAGTAGATAATTTTCTATATATGTATATTATATGGCCAACAACAAAAACAGTGAACAGATAAGAAGTGAATATACACACAACAAATAAATAAATAAAAATAAAAATAAGTTGAAGATACTCGAATTATTTGCATAAAAAACAGATAAGATGTTGGGTACCGGTTTTGAACGTTTTTTTTTTTTTTTTATATTTTGAGGAAGCAAAAAAAATTAAATGTTTAAATAACTCTACAAAACAAGAATTCGATTATAATTTTCTATTTTATCAAAAAACTAGTTTTTCATTATTAAAGTTAAAAAAAAAAAGTTAAATGAAAAATTAATTTTTGATTAAATTTTTATTTGGTATTTTTTTATTTTATTTAGGCGGGCTAATTAATTAAAATTTAAAAAAAAAAATGAATATCTAACAACACACAAAATTATTTCGTATAATATCTTCTCAAATTTCTTTTCTTTTTTTTTTTTGGTTGAGGATTGTTTTCTTAAAAATTCCATTATGTGTGTATATATGTTTCCATATCATTTATAGAATTAAATGAAGTTTGGTGTGAGTTTTGTACAAAAAAAAACAAAATGCATTTCTACGAGATTTATTTTTAAACACAACAACAACAACAACAAAATGTTAAAAAGACACAAGAGAAGTACAAAAAAAAAATAAAAAAGGACCAGTTAAGAATTTAAAATAATATATATTATCATATTACGACAGCCAGATGTGACAAATGTGTCAGAATTATTATTATAAATTTTTTTTAATTAAGAGACTCAAATACACAAAAAAAAACCACAACCAAATTTATTAAAAATATTATTATTATTATTATTATTCCGTTCATTAAACTTGATCATGTTCTTTGTTTTATTTTATATATTATTTATACGATTGCATCTTATATTCAGAGAAGAAAATGACGTCATTTTTTTTTTTTTTGCTTAACTGTATGTTACACATATCATTAATAATTTAAAAATAGAAATAAATATTTTAAAAATACATATTTTTTTTATTAAGAAAAATAAAAATACACCAACAACAAAATATGGTGAAAATTTTTATAAGTGATGTGAAGATGTATGACAACAAAGACTAAAGAGATTTGTTGTTTCGTATGCAGACAATTTTTTATATAAGATTGGATTAAAATTTATAGTGGGATTTTTATTTAATGGATTTAATTTGGCTTAATTTGTATATTGTGTGGACTACTTATATATATACTTATGTGTCAAGAATTGTAAACATCCTGAGAATTCAGTCACATTTCGAACAGAGTTGCAACATATCGAATTGCTTTCCCCTCTAATTAACCTTAACAACAAAACTATATATACGTATATATATAAACGAGCATTCCAACAAAAATTGTACCTAAAAGGCTAACGAGCTGAACACTAAAAAATATTTTTTATTTTATTTTATTTAATTCAAACATGCCCGCTGTGCATTAGTTTTCATATATTTTTGTATTATAACCAAAACTATATATAGAAGTTTTATTTAAATTGTTTTTGATGCGCTTTTACCAGTTGCACAGCAGTTTTTTTATTTATTTTTATTTTTTTTTTCATTCCCAGTTGTTGTGTATAGTTTAATTTTTTTGCACGCGACTGTTGTTTGAAAACAAACGCAATGCGTTTTTTTTTTTTTTGGAAAAGAGGATCTTAATAACAAAAAAACATGTATTTAACCATCCCTTGCCTGCTTGGAAGCTCAATGTAGTGAAAGAAATATATAAATGTATTATAAAAATAAAATAGAAAGGACTTAAGACCCCTTGTTGTGCCTACCTGCGCTTAAAATATACATATATACAGTTAGGGTCTCTCGCACTGTTGTTCTTATTTTCTCAAAATGAATTTAGTTTCTTAATCCTATCTATCCCCCGGGTTATTGTTGTAAAAGGATTTTGTATAGTTTTGTGTTGTTTTGTTCGTCGTCTTAAAAATAAAAACCCTTTTCTGGTAATTCAATATATTTTTTTTTTTGTTTTGTTTTTCGTTTAAGGGATGTCTGTTCTGTTTCATACTCTTAACAAATTATTTTCTTGTATATACATATATACAAATACAAATACAGTGTGATTCGAAATAAAATTTATAAATTGTTACACAAAAACTGGATCGGATTTCTAATGATCACGTCTAAATCAATGCCTCTTCCTCGATGTATATATAGTATTTTGTATTCTGTCTGGAAAAATAAAAATGCATTCAATGACAGAAATACAACTTTCTCGAGTTGGTGATGAAAGATTTTTTCCTTAAAATATTGTGTGTACGTATATTATTTATAATTGAATTTATATTTTTTTTTTTTTGTTTATAAAAACTTCGGAAGAAACCATAACAAATGATCTCATTTTTTTTTTCTCTAAAATTTTTGACAGCCATATGTATGAGTCTGATCAATTTTTTTTTTTTTTTTTTTTTTTATAAATAAATGATCGGAAAAATGGCGCCTTGTACATTTTTTTCTTCTTATAAATAAAATTTTTGATTTAGAAATAAACATGTCTATATTGTGCGTTTAGGGCGAGTGAACTGGAATGTAATCCAAAAAAAAAAAAAAAAAAAAAATTAAAAATTTGTATGGTTTATGGTCTTCACACATTAAAATTTAATTTTACGATATGCTTTGTACAAAAAATTAATTCTTTATAAATGCCTCCACAAGGACATTATACCTGTGTCCTTTAACTGTATGGTTATTTGCCATATCTTTCTAAGAAGTCAAGAGAAAGTGATATAAATCATTTTATGATCTCCTTCGTGATTTCAACCTTTTTTGCGTTGTTGTTGTTTGGGGGCGAAAATTGTTTTATAATCATTTTGACGAGACCTCTACAATTTTATTATTATTATTATTATTATTATTTCTAACCTATAAATTATCCAATTTGAGTTGCAAAAAACAAAAACAATTTTTTTTTTGACGAGAACCTTTAAGTAAGAAGAGAACGCGCGTGGCAAAGTAAATTTTATGATTATTTTTATAATCGTTAAAAATCTTTATTTTAAATTATATATTATAAAAGAATGAGTGAAAAAAATAAATAAAATCCACTCTATAAAATTAAAACAATAATCACCCGCCTTTTTTCGTTGTTGTTGTTGTTGTTGTTCAATAATAGTAATTTGGGGGTACCCAACAAAAAATAAATAAATTGAATTGAATTTTGATTGAGAGAAGTTTTGGATTTTCATCCTCATGCGGTGGTTATGACAGTTGTCACTTGAGTTAAGAGTTTATTTTATTATAAATCAAAAACAATAATTATTATTTATAAACAATATACATATAGTACAACCTTAAACCTAAAAGGGATTGCTAAGCGGCTAAAACATTATTAAATTCCTTCTCTATACCTACGTACAAATCGTTAATTTTAATTGAATTGCTGCATTTCATGTTATGTACGGCATATTGCTTTTGAGTTCAAGATGATGATTAGTTATAGTTGTTATATATTATATTACGGTAACTACCGCTGATTTAATGTGTAGGTGGTTATTTGATATTTTGAATGAACAATCTGTCTATTAATTCAACCATATAGAAAAGTTACGATCTTGATACGCGCTGCGACTGACCGACCGATCGATCGAAAAAAAATAATTAAAAAACAACATTTGAATGTAAACTAGGCAAATAAAAATCGTTGTTGTTGTTCTTATTTCCAATTCCACTTTCATTTTCTATAACCAATTTACAATAAATTTTATTTTATTTATTTGATTTGGAATTCGATTTAAAATCCAAAATAACAACAAACCAACAACAACCAATTTTAATTTATATTTAATTTTATTGTATGTTATGTACATATATGGAAATAAAATCAGTACAGAATAGCGCATTAATTGTATATGTATATGTATCTATGTGTACATATATTCAAAATTGGCAAAAAAAAAATGTGTATGCCAGAAAGTGTGCCACGTTTTTAATAATGGCACACGTTATCTGTCAATTTGCCGCGCGCACTGCCACCAAATCAAACAATCAGAATCACTGGGTGCACACAAATCTCGCCTGTCATCAAACCCATTGAGCGCGCTTTGTTATTCATCGCATATATATGTTATGTTATTAAAGTACCATGGATCTATCTAATTAATTTTAATTTAATTTTTTTTTACGTATGATTAGATTTTATTATTTTTATTTTTTTATGTAAGATTGTTAATAATAATATTTTTTTATTTTTTATTGTAAATAATATATTAAATAGAGAGAGAGGAATTTAAAAAAAATAAAAATAAAAAGAACTGTATAATATAATAACATCGTATAACACAGCCAGGGTCGTAGACGACATGCTGTGATACCATTTACATGCGCAATTTTATGTTTATGATCGATTTTTTATTTTTATTTTTTTTTTTAAATAATAAAATATGTTTTGTATTTTAATATGTATCGTATGTGTATATGTATATGCAGCAGGGCTTATAAACCCCCTGATTATTATTTTTATAACAGGTGTTGGTTGACAAATATATTAATTTAATTATTTTAACCTTACAGATTCGCGCAGAACATCCATATTATGTAGCAGACCCCGAAGTAGATTCACTAGTAAGTATTATGGCGCCGTTAAATATTTTTTATTTTATTTTTTAAATAATTAATCATCTTTCAAGTGATCTATTTTATTTCGCGCCTCTATATTTAAAACTTATTGATCAACCTAATATACGTATGTATATATATTTTTTTTAGTTTTTAAAATTCGTCAAATGGATTAAATTTAATTTAAAAATATATATGTATATACATATATACAAGAAAAAACCTTCAAAATTTATAAAAATAAAATTCTTTTCGAATGACCGTAAATGTTAATGATGTTGATGATCATGACGAGTGATGTGATGATGTTGATCATCGCGCATCAAACTTATAAAGAAGCCACCCACATATATATTTTTAGTATTTTTTTTTTTTTTTGTATTTTTATGGTTGGAACAATGGTTTCCAGATTTAAAAATTTAAATTTAAATTTAAAAAAATTAATTAGGATTTCTTTCGTTTTTTTTTTTTTTGTAACGTGTTACTTGTAATAAAAAATAAAAGATTTTTTTCTTATTATGGTACCGTGCGATCGGATCGTTATTATGAATACGTATATACATATAACTAGAAGGAAGCAATTTAAAAAAAAAATAAAAATATTTTATTAACCAAATAAATCTTTCGATCGATGGACGTTTGTTTGATTATTAATTTTGAATTTTACTCAATTTACAGATGGTTCAAGCAATCCAAGTACTTCGGTTTCATCTCCTAGAGTTAGAAAAGGTAAGTTGATTTGCATATAATTTATTTAATTTCGAGAGAAATGAAAACGAGGCACCTCAAAACATTTATAATACATATTTTATTGGAGAGACGTATAAATTTACATAAATTATAGTTTTTAGTAATTTATTTACCGTTTTGTAGACGATATTTATCATTTATGTATTTTTTTTTTTTTTGTTTGTGGGTATCTTAGAAATTTAATTCGTTTTTTTGCGGATCCGTGTATTAGATATAGAAAAATTTTTGATTAGTAATTATAGATCGGATTATCATAATGATGTGCACGGCCATTTTATATTGATTAATGCTTTAACCCAGTCTCGTTTCTAAACCTATTCAGCTATCATCCAAAGTTAATTTCGCTCGATTTGCATGTACACCATCTGACCAAAATTAAAAATTTTGTATACATGCTATATAAAATCCATATACGATCTTCAGCTGTCTTCACATCGCTCGAGCTCGATCGCCTTTGTCTTTTGTTCCATACCATACGCGCAGTATGTATGTATATATGTAGGTATCCCCGATATAAATAAATGTACTAATAATTATGTTATTATTTTTGTAAGTTTTGTTTAAAAATAATATAACAATAATAATAATTTTTACTTTTGTTACCGCGCGTCGTCGTCTTCGTCGTCGTGAACAATAAATTCATAATTTTCCATGAATGTTTTATTTATGAGAATCAAAAACTACAAACCAAAAACAAAAATGTATTATTATTGTTTGTAGCGCAAAAAGATGATGATGATGATGATGATGGGATATGACTTTTTGTTTCTTAAAGATTTTTGGTGGATATTTTTTGTTCAGACGACGACGCCATTATATATTTTATTTATACTCGTATGTATATATACCCCGTTATATTTTTGTATTGTTCCTTTCGCCCGTTTTATGTTGTACCCTTTTTTGCATATATTAATTCATTATTATAAATATTAACATAATTTGTTGTTTTCGCCAATAGCGATATTATAATATTGCGTATCTACCTTGTGCTGCACGAACCAAACCCCATCTTGTGTATATACATACATACTTATATATACACTTATTATAGTGTTCTACATAATATATTGAAAATATGGCGGTTCTATTTTGAGTATATGAGAAACTTGTTTTATTTCTAGTCTAGTCTTGTCATAATATCACCTAAAAAAAAAAATTAAATGTTACTGATCATGATCATATGATGTCGACAGCGAACTAATGGTGATCATCATCTGAATAATGTACGTATGTATGTATATATATAAGAACTTAAAATACATATAAGAAATACAAAAAACTTACAAATCAACCGTGACAAACCGGTTCACATAAGGAGAGGAATTGAAAGAAACCAAAAAATTGAATAAATCAAATGATTTTCATTATTCATTTGGTTTGGTTTTGATCTTTTTAAAATAATTTTTTTTTCTTCTTACTTCATCTCTTTGTCATAATCCGTGTGGAATAATTGTTGTGTGAAGCTTAGAAGTTTTGTTTTTTATCTATATATTGTGTACAGATATTTGCTTAAAGTACACGTGGTTTGATCGCAATCAATTGTAAATTGTATATAAATTTATAAAATTGGGTTTGGTACGTACACTATACAAGTATTTTACAAATATGCAAATTATTCAAGTTTTGCATGTAACATATTATACAAAACACAAAACTAGATACAAATATGTGGGATAGTTGTTTGCATATATATGTATGTAATATAAATACATATATTGATATATATATATATAAATTGTACCCCAAAAAAAATCGAATCAATGAAATGTCATTAAATATTTAGATACAATGTCACAATTTGTCTGCGGTTTTTGCTTGATACCTATAAACCTCTCTCTAACTTAACATCTTACATGTACATATCTCGCATATAAATTATTTGAATACTATATAGTGATGATCATGATGATTATCTTTCAACCTCAAAAATTTGGTTTTTTATGCATATATCCATGTTTTGTTATGTCTGCTCATAGAGTTAAATTTAACATGCATAATATACATACATACATAAAAAATTAAAACCAGCAGCATGCAATTTGGCCATACACATACATAAATATACATACATTTTCAAAATAAAAATAAAAAACCAAAATAATTTCAATAGACATTTTTATGTTTTAATGTTGTGTTTTCTATTCATTCATTTTGCATAAAAAAAACAAAACAAAAAAAAATTTATGATTTTTTTGTTATGTATTTTGGTCCGTGTTGTATATGTAAATTAAAATGAGATTTTTTATGCGCATAAAATATTATATGGGCAAATATTTTTGTTAGCTGTGTGTTTTTGTGTTGAATTTATGCGACAAGTAACAAAAATCTATTTTGACAAATTTTTGTTCGTTCATTCGTTATAGTTTTGTTGTTTGGTTGAAGTTAATAATTTATGAGTTTAAAGAGTAGTTATATGCATAAAATGCATAATAAAATAATTTATAATTGCAGCAGGGAGATGATGTGTCCATACATATATGTATACAATTTACAGAACCTGATTTAAATTTGGTGGAAACGTTAGAGGTCCAAATTTGAAAAAAAATTCTAGCGCTCAAAGCCTATATTTTAACTCTATAATGCTTATTAAACTGAACTTGGCTTGAGTCTCTTTATTCGTCATTAAAAAAACAGAAGTAATTACAGTACTTTGCGTAAGTCATATGGTTTGACTTAAGTGCCATTATCATTTAAGTCATTACCACTTCAGAACCATAATATTCTTTTCTTTGGTCAATTCCATTAATCAGCTTGCATATAATGCAGAATATATTGAAATATTAAATTCAGTTGAGCCGTCTAAAATAATTAATATTAACTTGGCTTATGTTGCAAAGATATTTTATTTGATAAAACTGAGCTAAACTAAACACATTAAACTTAACAGAAGAATTTTCAACGAATATCTATATAAAATTATATGTAATATTATTTTGACTTAACCTTTTAGATCAATTAAAACCACCTATTTTATCTTAATTTAATTCACATTGTATCGTCAGATCTTGTCATAAGTACATGGTATCATTTTGACTTAAGTCTTATCGAATATAAGTCTTAATCATATTATTTTAAATGTTAATTCGTTGTAATTTAAAAAGCATCGTTTGCTCAAAACTAAAGTGATTTTATTTTAGTTTAAAGTAATTTTGCTTAAACATTTCAACTTAAGCCACATATTTTGTCATATGTTAAAAACAACTATTCACGCTGTAACTTAAGTCATAACATTTAATTTATTTTAACTTACACCTGATAGTTCATTTTAAGCCGGCTATTTGCCCTTAACCACTTCTTAATGTATTTTTGCTTAAATATCGTAAGTTTAAAATACATTAAGTTAAGTTAGGTTTTTTATTTTTAATATCAACAATTTTTCTAATTTTTTTAAAACTTAAGCCACAAAAAGTCTAAAGTTTATGAATGGCTTGGTGTTTTTCGATTTATGCTTCAGTCACCAGTTTATTGGTTTATATACATCTAATTTAACAAGAATACATCTTACACCACCAGGCTTTTGTCACAATCATAAGTAATCTTATTTTTATTTAAGTCTTACCATTGAAAATGAGATACAGTTTTTATGTTGACGGTATTAGCTAAACTTAGCCTTCTTTTTCAATTTAAGCCGCATATTTCGTCTTGAGTTAATTCATATTTTGTCATTAAAGCCGTACGTTTCTTTTTAGTTAATCCATATGATTTAGCTAAATTCGTTAAAATTTAAAAACATATATTTTATTCTAGTTCTACGGTTCAAGAAAGTTTAATTCATCTGTCGTAAGTTTAAAAGACACTCAAACCAATATTTAGTACAACTTAAGCTACTAGAGCTCGTCACAAATAATATTAAATATTATTTTGACTTAAAATTTACCACAATTTTAGTTTTGAGATATGTAGTTCAAATTTCAGATGTATTTTATAATATAATTTAAGTATAACTGTTACGGTTTTAGCTTAAATATTTTTTTTGACGTAAGTGTTGTTTAATTAAAGCCGTATGAATTAATTCCTGTTTTTTCAGCTTAAGTGTTTACTTAAACTTTTTGTTTAAGTTGTAATATTTAAAATTTATTCGTAAATTACATTATTATGACTTAAGCTTCTCAGTTCAGTTTAAGCCCCATATTTTATTTAGTTGTAATTACAGTTGCTACCTTAATTCGTAACTATTTAAAAAATATATCTTTTACAAGTTTGAAACACTTATAGTGCATATTTTATTATACCAACTTATATACTTAAAATATTTAAACTCAATAAAAACACATATTTTATACTTTAGATGATTCCATGGCGCTTAAGTCAAAAATGGTTGTAATTCATTCAACCAAATTTTGACTTAAGTTTAACCTTTTGGTTTAAGCCACATTTTGTCTTAAGATCATTTAAGCTATCTATTAGAAAATGTCTGCGTAGTACATATTAAATTATTAAAATTCAAGCTTAAATATTTTTGATGGCTTAAGTTATATTATTTTAAATCATAATCATAATTTTTGCTTTTGAAAGCCCGTTAAACTGAGATCACATATGTATTTAGGTTTTTCCTAATACTAATTTAGCTTGCATAATTCATAATGACTTCAAAGATCTTTTGCGTTAAATGATAACAAGACAATAAATTCAAAAATATTTACTTAAACCAACATGCCTTGTTATAAGAAACATTACGTTAACTTAAGTTTTACCGACTATAAGTCACAATTTTTTGTATTGAAATAATTTAAATGATTTTAGCTTACACGTTGTTTTAGTAAAACTATTACGATTTAGACTTAATATTTTGGATTAAGTTAAATTATTTAGACTTTGTCTTCTAGTTCAATTTTAGCCGCACTTAGTAAGCATTTTACTTAGCGCTCAAAATGTTTAAGTTAAGCCATATACATATTTTATCGTTTAAAATACAACGTAAAACTATACAAAGTTGACATATAAACTTAAATGGAACTATATACTTAAGACATTTATGTATGTCACCTTGATATAAAAAATAGGTTAAATAGTCACATTTATTTGGTTTATAAATCAAATATAATTTATTGTAAGTTGTATTAATTTCCAAAGGTAGTTTATTTGAATTAAACCCACAGCTGTAACTTAAACCAAATACACTCAACTTAAACAAGTTTCTTAAGTACCTTAGTTTAATTAACACTATTACTGTTTTAAGCTAAAAAATATTTTAGATTGTGATATTTTATTTTGGCTTAAGTCTTATATATTGTCAACAATATAAAATATGTATTGTACACTCTATTCCGGGTTTTGCTTAAATCATATTTATTTTTCTATTTTTATTTTTGAGAAATATAGCTTAGCTTAATGTAAGTATGTTTACTTATCACGAAACCCATTCTAACTTATGCCACACATTTTGCTATACGTGTAAAAGACAGTATACATACATATAATTTAAAAAATTTATTTGAGGCCAAGTATTTGAACTTGGTATTAATAAGCTGTAGATCTTCAAACCTTAAGCCATTATTGGTTTAAATAAGCTATAGACCTTCGAACTTAAGCCATTTATGAATGATTTCATCTTGGTATTTTTGGCTTAATATCCGTATTTATTTCCTATTAAGATTATTAAGTTAGCTTAAGTCACACTATTTTGAACTTATCAAATTAAATACAATTAATGTTACAGCATAATTTTGCAAACGTAAATCATTTAAATTCGATTTAAAAACATATGTAATTTATTCCAAATTTTGACTTAATTTAACCTTTTAGTTTAAGCCACTATTTTGTCTTAAGATAATTTAAGCTATCTATTAGAAAATGACTGGGTAGTACACATTAAGTAAGTACATATAACTATTACGGTTTATATATCCCTAAATTCAAGCTTAAATATTTTTCTTGGCTTAAGTTATATTATGTTAAGTCATATAATCATAATTTTTGATTTCGAAAGGCCGTTAAACTGAAATCACATATTTAGGTTTTTCCTTATATCATAATACTAATTTAGCTTGCATAATGCATATTGACTTCAAAGATATTTTGCCTTAAATGATAACAAGACAGTAAATTCGAAAGTAGTTACTTAAACCATCAGGCCTTGTTATAAGAAACATTACGTTAACTTAAGTCTTACCGACTATATGTCACAACTTTTTGTATTGAAATAATTTAAATAATTTTAGCTATTATTTTAGCTAAAACTATTACGATTTAGAATTAATATTTTGGATTAAGTTAAATTATTTTGACTTTGTCTTCTAGTTCAATTTGAGCCGCACTTAGTAAGCATATTTTACTTAGCGCTCAAAATATTTTATTTAGTTTAATGTATTTTTGCTTGAACCAAATACCATTTAAGTTAAGCCATATATAATATCGTTACAAAGTTGGCATTTAAGCTTAAATGAAACTATAGATATACTTAAGACATTTATGTATGTCACCTTGATATAAAAAATAGGTTAAATTGTAAGTTGTGTTAATTCGCAATGGTAGTTTATTTGAATTAAAGCCATAGCTGCCCAACTTAAACCAAATACACTAAACTTAAACAAGTTTCTTAAGTACCTTAGTTTAATTAACACTGTTACTGTTTTAAGCTCAAACATATTTTGGATTGTGATATTTTATTTTATTTTGGCTTAAGTCTTATAGTTCAATTTAAGTCGCATATTCCATTATTTTTTCTTTTTTCTTAAGCTGTTTAACTTAAGTGACATACATTGTCAACAATGTTTCTATTTTTATTTTTGAGAAATATGGTTTAATTTAATGTTAGTATGTTTACTTATCACAAAACCCGTTCAAAAATAAGCCACACATTTTGCTGTGTTAAAGACAGTATACATACATATAATTAAGATTTTTTATTTAAGGGCGTTTTTGTAATGATTTTGTTCACATAGATAATCGACCTCAAGTATTTAAATTTTTGATTCAATTTATATTTTATTATATTTTGCTTTTTTGCATTTTATAATCTAAAATTAGCTTAAGTCGCATTTTTTTGGCGTATATCAACTACTTTATTTGAGATTAATAAATAGCTGTGAAATCAAATACATTCAGTTATTAATAAAACATGTCTTTATTATGGTATACCAATAGTTTTAATCAAAACATAACGTGTATCTTAAACCACTAGGCCTTGTTATAAATTAAATTATTTTGACTTAAGTTATATAGTTCAATCAATTTAACTTAAGCCTCATGTTCTGATATTCGTTTTATATCGGGACAGTAACCATATACCATATACTTCAAATTAATTCGCTTTAGCTTTAATAATTTAGCAACTTAAATCACAAATTTGGCACATATACGCTTAAATGAAGTTATGCTATGTAAGCGTATATTCAAGCTTAAGACATTTATAATTGTCATAAATTTAACTTAAATTTACTGTTATTTAGAATAAATCAGGCACGATTTTATTTTATTATTACCTTAAGTCGCTTTATTTGTCAGCACAATATATTTGGCTTAAGTTAGAAATTATTACTTAAGCCACGTAAAAGCCTTACAATTCATTGTAAATTTTATATTTCGCTTCAAGTTAAACATATGTATATAAATATTGAGATAAATTATATCTAAATAGGATTTAAAATTCAAATAGTTTACCAACCTTTTCGGAATGCCTGAATCGAATTTAAAGCATAACTAACTTCAACCCACAAAATTTCAATTGAATTGATTTTAAATAAAAAAATCAAGTGAACATAATAACACTTAAATTCCTTATCTCGTTTCGTCAAGGTATATTATGTTCGTTAAAAAAGTTAAAAAACAAAAATCTTACAAATCAAATTTGTCTTTTCAAGCTCTCCACACAGACATACATAGTATATGTATATACACACAGCACAAAACCGAGATATAAATCAATGAATCTTTATTTACATTGTTTTCTTGTTAATAAAAACCCGAATTAAATTCATTTATTAGAATAAAAAAAACTAAAAAAAAAAGAAATTTATTGTGTTGTGTTCCTTCTATAAGCCATCATTCATCAAATCCCATTATACACCAAAAAAAAAACCAAGTTAGATAAAAATATAGCGATAACACTAAGTACCTCGAGTCATTGAAAAATCACACAAAATCCATTATAAATATTTATACATATAGACACTCTCTCTCCCAGCTGAATGTATAGAACTATTATCGTAAGCAAATATTTTAATGGTTTAGAAAATAGTCATATACGTATACATATACCACACCTCTACTTGACCTGGTCTTTCATTTTTTTTTTTTTTCGTTTCGTTGTGATAATTAGCATATGAAATTCTATTGTTATCTTAACTTACCAAAAAAAATTTGGTTATTTCTCAGTGGTTTCTCTACACACTATATATTATTAACTATATAATATATTACCATAAATAAGTATTTGACGGTGTGATGGATTTTTTATAATCATTATAATCATTCACGCGGTTTTCATCCATGAAATTTATTTTTTATTTATCATCCATTCGTCATATATATACATACATATGTATATATGTATAGTTTGTGTGTGTACATAATCAGCCATTTTTATTTATGTATTTTTATGTAAATTTAATGAAATAAAAATAAAATAAAAAATGAACTAATTGCTTTTTATATACAAACATATTTACATATATATACTTATGTACTATGTATATAAAATTAATGATGGTTGGTTGGATTCTAATATAAATAATTTGGTCGGTCGATTCGGGGAGACGTTAAAATTCGTTAATGATTATAATTGTTGATAACAACTATATATGTATACAAGAAATTTGTTTGCTATAAAAATAATAAAGTTCTATATATCATATGGCATTTGCGATAGAAAGAGGTCAAACTAACTTTCCTTAATCTTATATACAAGCATATTAAATTATATGCAAATAATATACATACATTCGTCCGACTGTTATCAGGTGAAACATTAATTTTCACAAACAATTGACAATTCAGACATGAAAAATAATAGTTTTATCACTTCTTATTTCCTTAATAATTCTATTATTATTATTATTATTATTGTGTGCTGTTACTTTATTTTTGCCGCACTTAATTTTAATATCACTTATTGTTGTTGTGTCTTATATATATTTAAATAAACTTTTAAACAATAAATTATAAAGTACAGCAAGCAAGCAAAACTAAAAAAATCCAAACCAATAATATACAACATAAGTGTATGTTATGTATGTGTACAGTATAAGAAAATCGATTCAAACATGAAGATTTTTTATTTTTTGTAATAAGAGTTTCTCATACATTATATACGATTCGATTTATTTTGGCGTGGGGGGCTTCTATATATCGAGTGGTGTAATGTACACATATATAGATATGTATTTTTTTTCTATTATATCGTTTTGGTGATGCAAAAAAAAAAAATTGCATATAATAATATATAAAATCAAGTACATACACTTCTTATACATTTATATTATATATTTAACAACAATAACAAACAAATAAGAGGAGAGACAAGATAATAAAATTCTTATATTTTTTTTTGTTGTTGTTGTGTTGTTCATATAAGACATAAACATGTTGATGTCATTATTTTGAAGAAGTTGACAATTTTATTTAAGCAATTGGAATTTTCATTTTTTTTTTGTACTTTTCGTAATTGGAAATTTATATTATGTATGTATGTATGTATATTTGAAAATAAAACAAAAAAAAAACGGAAACTGGATGGACAATATTTGGTGTGTGTGTGTATAGTGAATATCTGTATTCATTTAACGGAGCCCTATATAGTACCTAATATGATGTGGCAATGATTATTCTCATCAGAATTAATTAAAGCCTGTAATTTGATTTACCCGCTCTTATCGCTAGATTTAAGGAAGCAAATAATATTACTTCTTAATGCGGTTAACAATGGGGCACGAACGATCCGTAAACTTGATGTTTGACACCTATGATCCATATAATTTCGTTTATATACTCTTGTTTTGCTGCTCTTTGCATATGCATGCCCTTAAGCTAAATTACTACAACAGTATCATCATATCAGTGTGTTAAATTCTCCACGCTATTTGCGTGAAACATATCGCACACACACGATCGCATAAATATTTATGAATATCGTTCAACTGTATTGAAAAAATATATCCATATAAATATGTATAAAACGAATGAAATGTGCCCATAAAAATTATTCAACTCTCTTTTAAGTTTTATTTTTCGTTTTTATTTTTATTTTACTTTTTTTTATTAATATTGTTATAAGAAGACGAATAACATTTTTATGACAAGAATCAATTATATAGTTTAAATTAATTAATGTAAATATTTAAATTGGTTTATTTTATATAAATAACATGGATAAATTTTATGTGTTTATATTTTATCCTTGCTATCATCATTCTCTCTCCAATTTATATTTTTAGAGTATAAAAATACGAAAAGTTTTTTTTTTTTTACCAGCCAGACAGATCATATTATTATATTATTGTTATTAATTCAATATTATTATTATTATTATTATTTTAAATATTGCATGTCATGATTTTGTTTTTCTCTTTTTTGTGTATTACATTTTGAAGTATTAAATGACATAATTTTTTTTTTGTTTGCTTATTTCGTTTTCAGGTTCATGAATTATGCGATAATTTCTGTCATCGATATATCTCATGTTTAAAAGGAAAAATGCCAATAGATTTAGTAATTGACGAACGGGACACCAAACCACCAGAATTATCAGCAAATGGGGAGGGACGAAGCAATGCTGATTCCACATCACACACCGATGGAGCAAGTACACCAGACGTTGTGAGTACCCCCTTCGCGGGAGCACATGGTCCTATATTGGCGAGCTACAATGCGGTGGTGCACCCATGTTCGTAGTACGATTACGACCTTCTTGCAAAAACGAAGCGGGTGCTCACAATGCCCTGGAATAATGGCCAGAACAACTTCGCTTGATCCGCGCGCTGAAATAATATAAAAAAAAATATAAAATTCAAAAATACAAAACAAAAGAAAATAATTTAAAAAATACTGTATTTTTCTCTATATAGTTTAAAAAACAAAAAAAAAATATTTAAAAAAATTATTTTTTTTTTTTTGTGTTATCAAACTTTTGTGACACGTCGCTAACGCTCAAATCAAAAAAAAAAAACGCACACACAGTACTAAAAAAAAAAATATTCTGGTGGGAAAATATTATTTTACCGCTCGACTGCGATCACTGGGTCGAAATAATTAAAATTAAATTTTAATTTTGAAAATTTCGCAATTCGTTCTAAAAACGTGTCACAACTGTAAGTGTTAATTTTTTTTGTATAATTTAAAAAAAAAATTAATATAATACCTAAAAAAAAAAAATAAATTTTTTAAAAATTTATAATGATAAAACAAAAAATACGTAATTAGAAATTAAGAAAATTAAAAATTTTTATTTATTACATATTACAAAAAAAAAAATTTAATTTTTTTTCTCAAAATAATTAAAATATTAAACAAATTTTAATTGTAAATTAAATACATACATATAATAATATTGTATAAAAAAATAATTTAAAGTTAAAATTAATTTAAAAAAAAAAATAAAATAAGTAACTACTTCGTTTTTGCAAGAGGCCCATATAGCTCGCCAATTTACAGAGACACAACAATTTGGCAACAATGTATATATATATTTAAATATATATATTTATATAACAAAAAAAAAATTTAAAAATTATGATTTATTTTTTTTTCTAACAGCAAATAAAATAAAATAAATAAAAAAAATTAAATAAAAATAACGTGTGATTAATTTATTAATTATTAAATATTTATATACCTTCTTATTTTTTTATTTAAATTTTTATGTGATTACAATTTTTTTTTAAGTTTCTCATTTTAATTTTATTTTATTTTTATGCTGTTTTAGTGAAATATTTAATTATGTTTTTATTTAAAATAAATAAATATATATATATACATATATATGTATATAAATTGTTGTCAAATTGGTGTGAATTTGCATGTATAAATGTATTATTGTCAATATATAAATATATAAAAAAAAAATTAATATATTATTAATTATTATTATTATTATTATTATTGATTATTCGTTGCGGTGTTGTCAGATTTACTCTATATATTATATTTAATCATATAATATAATTATTATTCTTACTTACAAATCTTTAAAACAAAAAAGTATATTATTATTACACACAAACTTATCTCTACTTTATAGGATTTTATTGAATCTCAAAAATTTAGTTAATTAATTAATTTTAATTAATTAAAACCAAATAAAAACTAATTATTATCCGTGGCTATTCTCAACGATGGTGATCTTATTTAGTTCTTTTTTTCGTTTAAATAGTTTTTGATTCGTTATTTATGGACTTAAGATTTAATTTAATTTAAATGGTAAAATAAAAAAACAAATGGAAACGATATACGTAAAAACAAATAATTTGACTGATACTAAAAAAAAAAAACTACTTACTATACTTATTTACTATCCCAAGTAAACAAAAAATCGATGTATACGATATATATAGAAATATTTAAAAAATACAACAAAACACTAAAAAAAATTTAATTAATTAAATTAGTTTAATTTATATAAATATATATTTTTTAATTAATTCTATTTAAATTCTGGTGATTTGTAGGTTAGGAAGTCTTTTTCTCTTATTTCGATATTTCCCATAAATATATACTATACTACTATCTACATACTACTTATAATATATTATGCTATATTGTTAGCAAAATAAATTCTGTTTCTCTTAAAAATAAAAATAACAAAATACAAACATAAAAGCAAAATATTTTTTTCATCTCTAATCTCTAAATAAATTATATATAATATATATAAATAAATAATATAAATATATATATATATATTAATAGTAAATATAAAAAAAATTTATATTTTTCTATGAAAATCCAAAATAATTCCCAAAAAAAAATAATAATTAAAAAAATTTAAAAAATTCAAGTATACGATTATTAATTTTTTTTTAAATAAATAAAATTAAATTAATTATAATTTAAACTAACTTAAATAAATTACTTAAAAATGATGCTTTTAAATAAAACATAAATCAAAAAAGATTTGTATAAAAAAAAAACGAAATATATAAGCTATATGGGCATTTAAATAAGAAATAACTAAAACAAAATAAATAAAAATTTTTACAAAACAAAACAAAAAATGCAAAAACTGAATATTATAATTTAATATAAATAAAATAAAGTAAATAATTTGTGATTTTATAAAACAAAAACAAAAAAAAAGTAAATTACAAAAAAACATAAAAAAATAAAAAAAATTATTAATTAAATGTTGCTTCATTATGTAAATAAATTAAATTAATTTTTATTATTATTTTTAAAAAGTAATCCAAAATTTTTTAATTATTATTATTTTTTAAATATCTAGAGTACAAGATTTGTACAGTATTAAAAAAAAAATTAAATAGCGAGAAAATTATAATTAATCAATTTCATTTTATAAAAAAAAAAAAAAACTGTACTCTAATTTATTAATTAATTAATATATTATTCGCGATTCGATTATAGAAAGAAAGGAAAAATTAATTTAACAACTAAATTAAATTTCATAATTTTTTTTTTTTCTAAATATTTTTCAAACACATTAAAAAAAACCAAACAATTGTAGAAATATTTGAGGTTAACATTTTTTAATAGTTATCGGAACAACGCCCGCTCAGCTTGGAAGCAAAAATGTTAACTTAAATGGAAACAAGTTGAAACAAAGTGTGATGTAGTGTACCTGAATTAAATAATTTAAAAATAAACCCCCCGATCTTGAGATGATATGACTACAATTTTAAACTACATTGCTACGTATATATATATACATATATATTTAAAAAACAGGCGTCAATGCCAATGTGCACGTCAATGCTCCAAAAATCTCAGGAAAATAATAATAAAAATAAAAAAAAATTCGCCGATCGTTTTCGTGTGTTTCAAAGAAAATATTTTTCTGGCAAAACAAAACAAAAAAAAAAAAATTATGAAATATTTAATTTTTTTCTTAAATTAAATTGTTTATGTTTTTTTATTTTAATTTTATTTTTCGTTGTACAATTATTTTATTTTATTATTTGAACAAAAAAAAAAAAGTTTAGAGCAGGATTGTATTATTATTATTTGCATTATTATCATTATTATTTTTATTATTAAATTATTAAAAATAAGAAAAAATAAATACGATCAAAATTTATTATTGATCGCATCATTTTTTTAACATGAAAAATTAAAAAAAAAAAAAAAAAAAAATACAAGAAAAAAAAAACAAATACAAAAAGGTGAAAAATAAATGTTTTGTTGTTATAAAAAAAAAAATTTAAAAAGTTTTTTTAAAATTAATTTAATTTTTAACATTTTTTGTTTTCGTCCGCTGGTCCGCCATGGTGTCTTTGGTGTCCATATACATGCCCATATTATGTATATATATATATACAAATATAAAAACGATCGCGATCGTAAATTTATAAAATATATTCGTTTACCTTATGGCAAATAGAAAATTATTCCACCATCTTGAATATATTTTACATATTAAAATTTATATATTTATTAAAAATAAACCAAAATCATAGCCCTATAGCTATCACGCGATTATATAAATATTATAAAGATCAAGAAAACAAAAGAATATAGCTATGTACAAAATAAATTGATCGATCGAGTATCGAATTATGTATTACAAAAAAAAAAAAAAAACTAAAAAATTTTATTATAACAAACTAAAAGGTATAAAAGCAAGATCATTTACGAATATTGATCGTTGATTGGCAGATGTGTGGTATTATTGTGTATTGATCGATCTTCATTTGCTTGTTTTTAAATATATGTATATGTATATAGCATAGTATAATGATTGATAATATACTATTATAGTGATTTTTTTTTTGTGCATGAAAGTGCAATTTAGCATCAAATTACTAATCATGTTCATATAATAATATATCTATTACACGTGACTGTGTTTTATATATTATTAAAATATTTATGAATAATATTCTGTGTAAAATGATCACCGTGATGTTCTTCAAGATTATACATATATAAATTGATGGGAGACATATATAGAAGAGAGCCAAACAAAGCGCAGCAGCAGTTTCAAAATGATGTGTATGGATAAAACTGGAAAATGTCAAGGATCGTGTATTGTTATTGTATATAGCTAATTACGCGTATTGTGTAAAAATTATATAATTTATAAATATAAGATAATTTAAGACTAGTGTTAACTGGATATCCATATAGTGTTTTTAAGTAATTTAGAGCCGATTATAGTTTAGTTATATATTATGGCAACATTGAGCGCAACATTTACGCATATGGTGTTTATATAAATAATCCCTATGCTTACGCAAACGAATGGTATAAGTTTTCCACCCATACATCTTTATATATATATATAGGAAAAGCGAATAAGCTCGTAAAACCATTTAATATCTTGTATATAAAAAAATCCTTTTAATCCGGATATATAATTTATAAATATGTGTATATGTACGTATATACCTCCGTTTCATATTATATACGCAAACATATATCGGAATTCCGATATTATATCAATGATATCCTCCTCTTTAAAATACAAAACAAAAAATTTGTCTTATATGTACATAAATAATCCAACATGGTGTTTTCGTTAGTATCACATATCTTATACACACATTTCGCGCAATTTTACATCCAATTCACAATATGTGTATATACAAATATATCGGAAAAATATAACGAAACCATTTTCAACGCGCGTATAAATAAGAAAATTATTCACTTTTTTTTTTTTTCTTTTACACCCTAATTTTCAATTTAATTTCCCCAAAAAAAAAAAAATTTAAATATAATACAATTTTCTTTTCCGTTTTTCCTTCTTCTATATACCCTGCTACATCATTATCGTTTTTTTAATGTCGTTCTTATCGCACGGCCCCGACGTCCTGGTAATTAAATTTGTCCTAGTGATTTATGATACAAAATAACAGAAAAAATACTTTGCGCGCGCGATAATGAAATTTTCGAAGCCGAGAGAGGAAAATTTTCATTTTCTATACATAATATCAAATGTCGTCTTGTAGTTGTCGTGTATTTCGCATATATAGAGTTGAGGGTTTTATATATATTCTTATCTTCATGTAACTTTTTTTCTGAATGAATAGATTAAAAGAAAAGAATGTTTAAAAAATAAAAACGACACCACCGTGAAAATTTTAGGGGATGATAATATAATTTTGTTATTTTGTCGTTATTTCCGTTATTGTCACTGTGTTCTATATACATACGTTGGGTTGGCGTATAACAAAAAATACGTATATATAAATTCTTGGGTTGATTAAAATTCTCTGTTTCTCGGCGAATAAATTATTTATATATTAAAATGAAATTAAAATTTAGTATCATTGAAATAATTCCTTAAGAAAAATGTAATTAAAACCCGGTGTAAATATATAGAGAAGAGAGATTTGTGTACGCGATACAGAATATTTAAAGGTAATTAAAAGGATTTATATGTGTATTATACGTACATATTCCAGGTTTTTTTTTTTTTTTTAATGAGTCATAATATTTTTATCGAAAAATATTCGAATCATGTTTTAAAATTATGGAAAAAATATTATTAAGGGCACACCACTTAAACGGGGTGAATTGAACTTTTTTCTTCTCTGCATTGTTATATATGCTATATACGCGTATATAATAGTTTGGTAAAACTTGCCAAGTCATTTTGAGAGTAAATTTTTTTTCTTTTTGAAAATTGATTTTTTGTTGTTTCTCTCTAAAATTATTTTTATGTATGTATGTACGTATAAAATAAAATTTAAATGACAAATATTTCCTGTCATTTTAAATTATAACACAAAAAATAAAATAACAACATCTACACAACATTAAAATTTTGTATTTCACTTTTCGTGAAGAATGCGGCCGAGAAAATATTTTTCTTTTTAATTTTAACTTCTTTGTTTTCTTTATAATCCGCGTACACATACGTACACACGGGCAGACAAACAAACAAAACAATTTTCTCAAAACCAAATGAAAATTAAAATTTTCATCGCGATTTAAATTTTATATATGTAGAATGGCGTCAACTATAAATAAAAAGGTTAATTAAATTTATTTATTTCGAGAGGGAAAACTATTTGGGAAATTTTATTATTGTGCATGTACATATAGTATATCGATTTTCTACTTGTCAAAAAAATTGTCAACTCATATAAAAACTGTATTCAAAAATAAAATATGTCTAGACGAACATATACATATATAATAATAATAATAATAATAAATAATATTATGATTGATTGAAATTCCGTAAGAAAAGCAAAAATAAAATAAAGTGTTTCTTCTTCACTTTTCTTGTGAATGAATATGCGAGTAAATCGGAAAACACCTCTTCCATTCAAAAAAAAAAAAAAAAAAAATTTTTTTTTTGGTAATCTGGGTAGAGACAACATATCTACATACACACCAAGAAGTGAAAAATGTACACCAAATTAGTTCTATTTTTGTCATTCCAATTTCACACAACCACAGCACAAGACGATACGATACGAAAAAAAAAAAATTAAAAATGGAATTTGACAGGGTCGAACTTTAATGACATTTGACTATTGTTACACGCACGTAAAATAAAACAACATAAAAGTGCATTTATAACATGTAATTGATGAGTGGCAAATTTAGATGCATGCACACACATACACACACACACACTCAACACCAAGAGATATTGAGATACGCGACAAAGAAAATACGTAAAGAAAAGCTGTCACATTTTATAGTCTTTTAATCTTATAACTTCAAAATAAACGCGTGGTTGACTTAAAGAATTTTTTTTTAGTTAAACTTTTATTGTTGTTATGTTGTTAAACTCTGTCAAATGTAAATTGGGATGAGATATGTATATAGGTGTAGACAGTGGCGTAATTTTTGTTTTACACAAAAAATATGATTTATGATTGCTATGGAAAGTTGTATATGACAATAAATTATCCCTGATGATGGCCTATATTTTTGTTGACACACGTCTTGGTGGATTGGATTGATCGATACTTTTTTATCAATGTAAAACGCCACTGGCTCGTGCCTCAATAAAAAGACACAAATCTCGCATATTTTTTTATATATTTAACGCATATGTCAAAAAGGTGAATACAGCAAACACGTCACATGAAATCATCATAATTTTAAGTGAAAACAATTCGATAGTAATTAGTTTTTTTTTTGTGTGTACGTTTTTAAAACTATTTTATATGTCACCATACATTTTTTTTATATAATTTTACGATCAAGAATGATCAACATCTCAAAATTAAATAAGTTTTTGGCGTAAAAATCGACATTACGTAAAACAAAAACAACAAAACATATTTTAGAATTTTATTTTAACGACCAAAGCATAGATAGACACGAGATTTTTATTTTTTGTTCGAAATAATTAAAATTAAGAACAAATGTGATGATGATGTTGCTGTTGATTATCACTATAGCATGATCATCATCACCAACACACAAAAATTAAGAATTTCAAATAATAATAATAATATTACGAAAAAAATAAAATAAAGATGACAGAATAGAGTAGGAATACTAAATATTATAAAAAAAAGAATAAAATAACAAGAAGAGGATGAATTTCTTATGGTTTGGAAAGAATGTTGTGATTCAAGTTATACAACAACAACTATGCACAGAAGAAAAAAAATTATATTATGAAGAAATCCCAACAAAACACCAGCGGTCTTAAATCTGACTCCTTTTTCGAGTCAGAAGAATTAGAGATAGATATTCGTCTTGATTCATTTCGAAAATAAAATTAAAAATAGAAAATCCAACAAATATCAAATATATATATATATACATATATACGTATGTATATACATAGAAATTCATTTTTGTGTTGTGTTGTTATTTTATTTCAGACCATTTGTAATGTGTTATATAGAGAGAACAGAAAATTTATCAAGAGTCAAAAAAAATAAAAAATAAAAATATTTTAAAATACCAAAAATAATTCTAAGAATAAAGCGCTACGAAATACACAACAACAAACAAGTATTCTGTTTGGTGATCTCAAATGATCTAACAACAAAAAATCTCGTCTTGTATCTTTTCCTGTATGTGTGTGTGTGTGTGTGTGTACCGATAATATGATGATCAATTTCAATAGAATATAATATCATCAACCGAACAAAACATATTAAAAATAAAATGTCCTTAGAGTACCCGATATTTCTATTTTTTTTTTTTTTTTTTTTTTGGTATGAGACAATTGCGCAGACATATTATTCGACCAACAACACAAACCTTAAAAATATAAAAAATATTACAAAAAATAAAATAAATTCACATGAAATCAACCAAAAAATAATAAATGTAAAGAATTAAACTTGACTTTAAGAAAACGTTAAAAAAAAACTCATCTCCCGCTGTGAAAGAAATATTCGATTTTTGTTTTGATTTTTTTTTTTCTTTGACTTTGAAATTATTAAATAAAATAAAAAAAAATCAAGAAGAATAAAAATAAATCCTATTTGCAACAGTTCATCATTTTCAGTGTCGAATTTAGGACCAAACAATCTCTTTAACAGGAAAACTATTATATATATATATGTATATATAGTTTTGGGAGATAAGAAAACAAGTTTTTTATTTATATTAAAATCTTCACTGTGGGTGTTCGTCTTAAACTTTAACTTTGTAGAGTTTTATAGTCTTTTTTATAGAATGGTCGAAATTAGTGTATGTATATAAGGATCATAAAATGACACCTTATTGTGGGTAATTTATGGACCCAGAGAATATTTTATTTTGGTTGTAGTTGTCAACAACAGGGTGTATATATATAATTTTGATTGAATTATTTGAGTGCAATTTCATCGTTTTACTCAACCCTCCATTATTTTATGTAATATTATGCCGTAGTAAGAGAAAAGAGTAAAATTACATTACACACTAATACTCTTATCCAATTTAATGTACAATCAATCAAATTATTCATAAAAAATAATTAACACTGTAACTTTATCGTTTTCCTGCGCACCATAATCATCCCCTAAATATATACGTATACATATATTAAATCATCTAATCCCGCACAAAAAAAAAAAAATCTTAGGACAAAAAAACGAAATATTTTCAATAATAATTCCACTAATAAATGAAATATGAGATGTGAAAATGCATTCCATTTCTCGTATTAGTGTGGTGGGCCCCCTCTGAATGATTATTGTATATATACACAGACACACACACAATTTCATACGTATATTTCGCACGAAGACTAAATTGACGCCAATTACCAGTCAGCCACCCTCAAATCCTCAATCTCTCTCGGGGAATAGATAAAAATGTATATATATGTAGAGCAAAATCCCTTTCGTATTTTTATATTTTTTGTTTTTTGTGAGGGGTTCCCGTATTACGTGTATGGCAGTGTGTTAAATATAAGAAAATTTCATATTTTTTCTATTATTATTGTTATGATTATTACCACCGGATTTTTCACCTTATACCCAATTTTAAAAATGTTATTTTTCTTGTAAATATATACAACTCGGTACAATATTCTTTTATACCAAAACAACAACACATAATGATCATGCCAAATGGAAATATAATGGAAAATTGTTATTTTGTTGTTTTCTTCTTTTGAATTTTTTGGTGGGTTCCCTATATGTATCTATAGATGCGGGGGACTTCATGGTGTATGAAGATTGAGTAACATAGAGTTGATAATGGTAATATTGTGTTCATCGAGATGTTTCTTGATTGGGGTTGCGTGTGACAATAAATTGCCGGGAAAATTGTCTAACAATTTTCTTAGTATATATATGTGAGAAGAGTCTGGCCGAAATTTGTTTGTTACAAGTTCTAGTAATTCTAATTACTATTCAGAAGATTATCACCAACATATTTTTCCACCTGATGCAGGTATTAAAATCGGAGTTTTTATAATTAGACAATCGACAAACTATAAAAAAACTCTGCTAATCCTTTGAATTGAATACTTCTTCTTAATGAAATTCAACATTCTATGTCACATAATTATGTGCGTTTGATTTGCTTATATAAATAATTATCATTTGATTTACTACATGATCCATATTGTAATTTAAAATTTCGATCCCTGTTCTAGTTTTTAGCTTTCGTAATTCCAATGGAAGAATTTTTTTGTAGGCCGATTTATCTTGGTATGCAAATATCTCGAGTATTTAGAAACCTACCCAAAGGTTCTAAATTCTAACAATAGTCTACAGAAAATTTATCATATATACGCACAAACATATACGAACATTCTTCAAAAATGGTCAAGTTATTACATATCAGGATTTCAAGTAGAGATTATTTCAACAATTTCTTTCTGTGCAAGATATGCGTAATAAGTCGGATGACTTGATTGGATGGATGGTAAAGAGTTCCTCAAAACAACTCCTCTTGCAATCTCGCATAAAAACGACTTTTTAAATTAAGTTCTTTTAAGTGAGACATAATTTTCTGAAACTAACTGTGAGCTTTCTGCTTGATTCGCTTCAAACGGCTGACCGCGTCAAGATGCATATAGGATATTCTTCGATTTTTAAGAGACACTATTATGCATTGAACTTCTGATAAACCTATATAACGTGAACTGCTGCCAACGATATGAAAGTTAAGGCGAAATTAATGTGCAAGCCGTGGTGTCAAAATAATTACTGAGGCCGTAAAAATTGCATTGAATTAGTATTCGAACGGGATCAGTAATTATTGGAAAAATGATATTCAAGAATTTCGAAGAGTTGCCGCATCGAAACCTATACATATATAATCCTATATAACTAAGACTCAAACGTTTTGCTTAATTTCACAAGTTTGCGATAAAAACGCTCAAAGATGTGACCGTTTCGATACCATTCCCGTCTAGTGTCCCTACAACTTATGGTGTAGCACATTTGTGTTGGCCTTGTGATGAGAATTTTTTTTATTCATGCTGCTGTCATTCAGTTCAATGTCGTTGATAAAAATTATACAGACTCAAGTGTTCTTGCTCTAGTTTTGAAAATTTGTGTTACTCTGGTCATTTTCCATTTCTGAGGAAATTCCACTGAAATCTTTTATATAGTAATCAATTTGTTGGAATTTTCGAATTTATCGCTTTGTCTGCCGGCTTAAAAGAAATAATGGTTTATTCTTAAATATAAAAAAAATCTATTAATTGTTTGAATGATGATTTTGATTCATTTATTCGTAAAAATCAGGTCGAAAATTATATCTCGACTATTTTTCATATCGCAAATTTGTATCATAAATGGTATCAATGAACACTGTTTTACAACTCACATCTCCATAGAAGTAGGATTAAATCAAGATGATATCAGACGGATCTTCTTTTCAATAATTGTGTCACAGCACGCGGTATATGATAATATCGACAAGTCAGGTGGAAGATAAATGACGTACATGTCTATATTAACATTTTATTGATTGTTATTTTAACACTTAACTGTTCGATAAACAGATTTGATATTATAAAAATATAATTTATTTTATAATACATCATTATGAGCGCGGTTACATTACATCGGTTTTATAATGCTTGTTTGAGGCAAACGGTCGAATCTTTGAGCGGTTTTAACACAAACTTGTAAAATTAAGCAAAATGGTTGGGTCTAAGTGGTTTAGGGTTTGACTATAGTGACACGATTATTATAGTGGATTCTGGTATGTTCAGGGATGGGCGAGGTAGATTAAAATATGGCGTAGATTACTTATCTGTGTTTTGTCGACAATTAAGACAACGTGTGCAACCTGCTGCAATTTAGCGTTTGAACTCGAATGAACAGGTCATCCAGGCTGCAGTTAAAACAGGTCATTCAGATTACGTTAAATTATGAATATTCTAAATTTCTAACTATGGAAATAATAATTTGAAAAAAGTTTTCTAACCTAGCTTAATTTTTTGAGAGGATAAGTTGTAATCGTTATGCCGTTTTATCTCTCCGCATGTTTTATAAAATCAGATTTGACAATCAAATAATGCAGAAAGTAAAAATAAATTCTGTTGAATACTATTAAAAACTAAATGGATCGAAATCTGTTTCCAGTAAATCCTTTACACTTGCATAATCTTACAGGTAATAGGCACATACACCATTCCAAGTGATAAAATCTGGAAATTGTGAAATTACCTCTATACATCAAATATGATCAAGCTTTTCCTCCAGAATTATGAAAGCATTATTACTTACTTTCTTAGCAGGTCATCGAAGAAGAAGCCACTTTGATGCGGTAACAGTTCGAATTTATATAGAACATGCAAATTTGGGTCACGTCACTGTCCAACCCGTTATTTCCTATTATATGGGAGACATTGACGACACTGCCATGTAAATCAAAGTATATCCTCAAGTTCAAACACAATTTCTAATTTTTCAAATTTTGCTTAAATCATTTAAGATTATGCGTAACAAATCTACTCAAAACACTTTTAAAATTATAATTAAAATTTGATTCAAGTCCATATTCTAGAACTTAGCTGGAATTTTACCTAAAAAATTCATTCAACATAATTCAAAATCTATTCAAATACAAACACGATTAAACATAATTTAAAATGCGCACTCAACTTTTGTTCTTATTCAGCTGAAATATTAATTTATATCTCACTCTATATTGAAATTATAATTTGACATATACCTTAAATTATAATTCAAAATTTATACGCAAACTCAAATAACCGAAAATATTTTTTTCAACCAATGTTTGATTTTTAACTCAATTTAAAATTTAAAGTACACTCAAATTTTGTTCAAAATTTACTTTATTATTCACTATTCTGGAATTTCACATAAGCAAATCCACTCAAAAAACATATACTTCAAAGTCTCTGCAAAATCAAATTTATGATTTAAATTGGACTCAAATAATCGATAAATCTCGTTTAAAATTTTACTCAACTTCATGGTACAAATTGTACGCTAAATTTAACTAAAAAATTCCACTCAAAATATATAATTCAAAGTCTACTAATTAATGTTTGAGTTTTAATTAATAATTAAATTGCACTCACATTTTGTTCAAATCTATCAGTTAAAACGTCTGCATTACTGTTATTTAACTCAACTCCATAATACGATACTACCTTGAAATTCACTTAAAAAAATCCACTCAAAATACATAATTTAATATCTACTAAAATTTGAATAGTGTAAAAAATGAAATTGTGAAAAGCGGCTATTTTACCCCCACCTTCGATTTCAAGAAATGATTTTCGTTTGCTAATTTTCCTCGGTATGTTTTGTCATGTGCTCGGTATTATGGGCAACCATAATAGAGCAAATCTATAGCCTATCTATAGAAAAGATATTAAAATGCATTGCAACATGGCCACTTTAGTTTAGAACTAGTTCGCTAAATCACTATAACAATAGTTGATTTTTAATTTAAGCCCCTATTCCTTAATAAAAATCAAAGATTGTTCTAAATTACAAATAATAACAACAATTATAAAATATAATTTTGATTGGTACATAATCGACGTCATAGGTTTTCATGGAAAAAACAACGCCCTAATTATTTTTCAACATCGTTCAATTTTTATTTTTTTACTTTCTTTCTTAAATATAAAAAAAGAGATCTATACAAAATACATCGCCTGTGGTAAGCACTCGTAAGGGTTAATTTCGTTCTCAGACAATCACAGTCAAGCAGGTTATATGATGTTCACGTCATGTTTTATTTAAATTTATTTAACTTTGGTTACTATGAAATTTTAATAGAACCTGTTAGAGAGAGCCGTGTTTGTTTAAATTGTGTTACCTTTAGTGTTTAGACCTTACAACTTGTTGAGGAAATTTTTCAAAAACGTATGTGGAAATAATATGTACTTTTGGTTTGACTTTACTTCTAAGCGCAATTCCCTCTCAATTTATGATTGAAAGGTTACCTTCTAGTGAAATTCCATGATAAATTCGAATTATATGATTAATAATTTAAATTAAATCGGTCGTCTCTGAATATAACTATCCACTCTCATGGTATATATATATATATATACAACATATTCCCATTCGATACAATTTTTATTTGAAAATATTTAAATTATCACATTTTAAACAGAAGGAGTATCCCTGCTACACCTCCCGCAAAACATTTTTGTTGTTGTTGTTGTTTATAGTCCGTGAGAAAATAAATCATCATTAATGATAAATCAAGACTCGAATGTATATAAATGTATACTAAACACAGCACACACACACACACAAGACACAACCACTTGAATATTTTGTATATAAAACTAACAAAAATTAACTTTTGGTTCCACCAAATCAACCCTCAATATAGTGTATACTTGTATGCGTATATACATATGAGTGTCATGTAATTACAGTTTTCATTATTACTATTATTAGTGTTTGTGTGCTTGTATGTATATATATATATATATATATACAAGTTTTCCCAGAATTACTGTTTGTGCGTATCGACTCGTAGTTCAAACATATTCCGCATCTTATAATACCACGTTTATATAATTTATTATTACCCTTAGTTATTTATTTATTTTGTGCTGTTGTTGTTGTTGTTGTTGTTATTGTGGGACTTCTAATCACTAAGATTAGCTGTATACGAATCAAATGGAGGTGAATATGATGATGAAAATCTCATGGGATTGTATATACAAAGTTTTTTTGTTGTTGTGCCAAAAACTGTGTGTGTTTTTGGTGCGGTACGGCGTGTATATGAATGAAGGGATGAATTGAATTGAAAATTGAATTTATATTAATGGTTGGATGAATTATATATGTTTGTATTTATATATATGTATGTATATACAGTCTGAAAGTGAAAGGACACGCGTCCTAAATTTGATATTCCCAAAATACACACAGCCGAGAGAATGAACATACATACATATATATCTAATGTCACGTGTAATGTATTTTTTGTTTTGTTATCGTTGTTTGAATAAATATTCGTTTGAGTTATTTTTTGGAAAAAAACACTCAATAATTAAAAATTAAATATCTATATGTATAACTAACTGATAAGAAAGTGTATTTTATTTTTCCAATTTTCCAGTATATTTAATCTATTGTTCACAGCCGTGAACCAAAATTACACGTGTTCTATATCCCCCCACAAAATAAATTTCTATATATGTATACACACACACACACACACACACACACACACACACACACACACACACACACACAAAGAAAACAATCTACATTTCCGGATGAAAATCAAAAGATCTTACACATTTTGACGTTAGTGTTTATTGTATATATTGTATATGTAGAAGGAAAAGGAATAAGAGTCTATATCCTGTTTTTTTTTCTACTCCAACTCTTTTTCCTATCAAAACACAAAAATTCCTTCTTAATTTTTATTTATTTTTATTTTCACGGTTTTCTTGTCAAGGATTTAATAGAACAAAACAAAACAAAAATAAAATATAACGGAAAACAAAGAAAGTTTTTCTTGTAATTTTCCATCCTCCTTAGCTCCATTGTTGGTGTTCTGTAATAATAATTCCATGAGAGAAATATGAAAATGTGTGTTTGTGTGTGTGTGTGTGTATATATTGTGATTAGGAAAATATAAAAAAGGCTTTATATGATTTCCGTTAAAATGACATGTAACAAAATCCTTGTTGTTTCGGTGCGATGGTGCGATGGTTTATGAATATTAAAGTTGGGTTGTTCTTTTTATTTCGAAAATTAAATTAGAAGGAACTTAAGCTCGTGGATTTCGTAAAATATAGGAAATGTATTTTTTTTTTAGAACTTTTAGATTTTTATGCCATTCAGTAGGTTGGTAAATAATAGTATCTATATATAGCTAAACTAGCTTTGGTGCCCCGCAGCATCAACAATCGTCTTAAAAGTACCACATATAATATTTTTTTTTACAACCGCACAAACACTATTAAGCTGGTTATTATAGTTGTTGTGCCTTTAGGGCTACAATACCACAATTTAAATCTGCATTTACCATTATATTATATATATTTCAATAATTTAAACAACAAACAAATTTCAATTTTATTTTCTCACATGAATATAAATGAAATGAAAACGGATTTATTCATCAATCAACCCTCTTCGTATTATATATACTCGCACATATATCGAAATAATTTCCTCCGCTTATTTAAAAAAAAAAAAAAAAATCTAAAATTCTAAAAACAAATACAAAAAAATGTTGGTTCGGATTTGTGAGTGAATAGAATTTTGTGATGAATACAACAAACAACTGAACACAAAACATATGTTTTTATTGGTTTTTAATCCATTTAAAAACATGAATTGAATAAAAAAAATCCATAAAATATTTTACTAAATAAATAAACAAATAATTTAATCCTTTTTTTTTTTTTGCAAACAATTCCCTATACATATTCCTTTCTAATCATGAATTTTTGATTAGAAAATGGTTTTTCGAGTTTAAAGTTTATCAATTGAATTTCTAAATTTTCTTCGTTTTTTTTTAACGACAATTAGAGAAAAGCAGGTATATAAATAATATGTGAAAGGGTGATAATAAAATTTAATTGTCTATAATAATCCACGATGCCCAATTAGGATCTTTTTTATAGGTATACTTTACTACCCCGATGTACGTAATTAAATTTGTATAGTAATTTATTTCCAATCGGTTATTTTTTAATAATTAAATATTTGTTGATTTGTTTAGTTTATGAATAAATTATGTTAAAAAATTTATACAACATTTCAAAAACAATAAATTCATTAAATATTCATATTTTTTTACTAACGTATATATATAGTAGGGGATGTTGTTTATATAAATACAAAAAAAAAATTAAATTTGTTTATAATAATAATAATGGTAATCGGCAGTCGTAGTGGTAGCAATAATAATAATAATAATAACGTATACATAGTAGGGATATGAACAACATCGTTTAAACAACATCAAATATTCAGAAACAACTTTCAATATATATATTTACCACCACCCGCTACAATCCTCCCACATACATATGTATATATACACATGACAAACCAAAATAAATTTTTTTTTGCTTATGTAAGGGTTGTCCTACATATACACATTTTTTTTTTATTTCTTCCATATCATCATTATCCAATATATTATTTGTTTCTGACTAAACCTTCTAAAACACACATTTCCTTTTTTTTTTTTTTGCCTCGCTCCTCATGGAGTTCGAAAAAATAAAGGGATATGAATTGATAATGTAAATTTAAATAAATAATTGTTGGATCTCTCTCATATATATATGTAGACGAGTCTCTTTTTATTCGGTTCATATATATACATAAGCTGGAATGTTGTGCAAAACTTTGGGACAAAATGTCTAGAGTGAATCTCATTAGGAATTTATATCGTTTTGAACGAAAAAAGGATATTTTGACTAAAACCACAAAAAATATATATAAATTTAATTTTAATCATAGATAAATATGTACGTTTGTTTGTGTGGGAGGATATGAGGTACCGTATTTATCTCCATCATCCATTTATATATGTATACTATACGTAAAAGGGCATGCTAAACTTAAGTTCTTTATTGTCAACCTATATATACGTATAATACGTCGAGGGGTGAGGGTATAGCTTATTCGGGCCAAACCGAGATAGAGGGTGACCAGACCATATTTCCGTAAGAATTCGTTACGCAATGATTGTTAGGAAAATTATATTTCAATTTTGCAAACAAAATTTTATCAAAGTTCCGCTCAATTGAAACCAAGGTTAACATTGACAACCATTCAAACTAGGCCAATTTTGGCTGACCAGAATTCCTTTGAAAAAATGACGGGTTCAATACGTGCTAGAAAAAATCATTTCTGGTCCTCTTTTCATCTCTCTCGATCATCTCTCAAGTAAAAGTTTTTATTTTTTATATGCTGGACTTCAAATGATGGCCATGCTCAGAATTGAACAGATTAATTTGCAACATAGTAAGTCAGCTTCGTTGGAGTAAAGGAAGCTGCTTTCTGTAATGCATATAAATATTTGTCTAATTCAGGAACCGTACCTTCTTGATGGTGTTGGTTCTGGATTGAATTCTAACAATGGCAGACTTTTCTATAAGAATTATGTCGATAAAACTCGGGTGTTCATTTTTATTGGAAACAACATTAATGCTTCTCTCATTCATCGGCAGTGCTCATCACTTTAATAGTCAATAATTCGTACTAGTAAGCTGGTGCTTGCATCATTTTATTTACCGTATGACTCTGTCTTCGGATGGGATGCTAATGCCCATCACTCGATATGGGGTAATACGAATAACCAGAGGGAATTTTCTTTATTCAACTATTTAAGCTCTTCTGAGCTTAAAGTTCTTAATATAGGCAGCGAGCCGACGTTTGTTAATTCCATTCGGCGTGAAGTGATTGACATAAATTTATGCTCTATGTCTATCAGTGATTTAATTTTTGATTGGAGGGTGACGGATGATGTTCTCACCTCTGATCACAGCTGTTTCTCGTTTAACATTAACCTTAAACGACCACCTATAAAGCCATATCGTAACAGAAAATTAACCATTTGGGGACTTTTCTCTCTCGAGCTGGCTTCTTTACTTACCCCACCGAGAGTAATCCGGTCGAGTAACGACATTGAGATGCATGTATCTTCACTCGAAACGGCAATTTCGACTGCTTTTGAAATTTCTGATTGATTGGGATAATTTCCTAGCTGCATAAAAAAAATATAAAGGAAGTTTAAGATCCGCTCACAGAGCCTGATGGTTAAGCTTCTGCGAGGAAGATAATAGCTTGTCAGCGGTGGTAAGACTAAATAAAGCCATGGCTAAGAATGGAATTTCTAGACCTGATACCCTTCATTTACCTGACGAGTCTATTTTCCTTTGCACCTTATAAGGCTGGTGTTTTCCCGGCCGAATTACAGCACTGCTTTCCCATCATTCAAAACCATCTGATATATCTTTTCCATGCGAGTATTGCTTTCTGCGCTGTTCCAAAATTCTGGAGCAGGAGTAGAGTCGTTTTTATTCCGAAGTCTGGCAAGTCCGATTATACGGATCCCAAGTCTTTTAGACCTATTAGTCTGTCTTCAACTTTTCTTAAAGCCTTAGAAAGAATCGTCGATAGATTCATTAGAGAGAAGCACCTAAAATTACCTTCCCACTCAGTAACATGCTTACAGAGTTGGTAAGTGCTCTGAAACTTGAATATCTAATCTGGCTTAATGCAACATGTCTTAGATATTGTGAAGGGTCTGCTCGTCTAAGACAAATTTAATTGTCTCCACTAGGCGTAGAAGTGCTCTGGATCAATTACCAGATGTAACCAAGTCAAGCTTTTGGGAAATCCTGGGGTCCAACACCCAGGTGCCAGGAATGTTTTCGGTTCTATCGTAGGACATAGACCAATTTTTAAAAACTACACTTCATCTTTACCAGTAATCGATATGGTTAATGCTAGATCACTTCCTGAATACAACTTCTCCAACTTATTCTCGGTGGTTTATCCATTAAAAGATTTGTGGTTTTTGGAGAATTTTCTCCCAAAATGAGACGAGTCCATAGTCTTTCTTTCAGATGGCTCTCGCTCTAGTCTCAGTGCTGGATTTGGAATCTACTGTCCTTGGTCTAATCAGAGATCTTTTGGCAGTCTTGGTTCGCTATGCACTGTATTCCAAGCGGAAATATTGGCGCTTATGTATAGTGTTATGCGGAGGCGCTGAATTCCGCTGTACAAAACAAAAATATTATTCTGTACTGATAGTAAAGCTGTTATCAATTCATTGAATACTCCCTTGACTGTCTCTAAATTTGTCAAGGATTGCAAACACTTTATTAATTTTCTTTGCTCCAATAATACCGTTACACCCACATTACGGTGCCAGCACATTGTGACATCGAAGGGAATGAGATTGCGGAGTGTTTAGCCAAATCCGGTTCCCAGCTAACTCTAATTGGACCTGAACCCGCGGCTCCCTTATCTTTTAACTACACCAAGAAAATGATAAAGAACCACGCTTTGAAAGATCTAGGACTACAGTGGCTTGCTACTTTTAGTTGTCGTATGACGAAGAACTTAGCGAGGCCAATTTAAAATTAACTAAATATGCTCTATCTTTGAAAAAGGACCAGCTAAGAATCTTGGTTGCGAATGGAGTTATTTGTGATTACTGTCTTGTGGAAAATGATGACTGCTTGCACTTTGTGTGCTGTTGTCTGTCCTCCATACATTGGTTCAAAACTTGTACAGTTTACAGAGGCTACAGTGCGCTTCTGCGAATTAGGATAGGATCTTGGGTTTACATTTAATTTAAATTAAATTTTCAACCGATAAATTCCAAATTAAGTCGTTCGATGTACACTCTTATAGCTTTGAAAACCTTCTGAACTACGCGAATTTTAAGGCTTCAAATTTCTCCAACAGATAAAATTTTGAAATTTTCGATTTACTGTGAAAATTGCAATCAGACTAAATTATTGGACAAATTCGAAAGTGCAAATTCGGCTAAATATAAGCTGGAACAAAAACAGATTTTTATAATTTCCAAAGTTAAATTAGCAAATGTATTGGTTCTAAAATTCTGAAAATTGGTCCAAAAACGAAACGAAACCTTTTAGATTAAATTAATTTTGAAATTTACTTTCGAATAAATTCAGATGTTTTAATTCAATTTAAAAAGTTTTAGAACTAAGTCAAATGTTTAAAATTCTCGAAACAAATTCGGAAATTGGTTCAAGCTTTTAGTTAGACAATGCCAACACTATGAATACAAGTTGTATTTTATTTAGAATTTCTTGGCCGGATATAATATAAAACTTTCGTTCACTTGCAGTGGCTAGATTGTTATCAAATATTTGCTTGTTCATATTTTGTGGAGTCGAAATCAGTTCAGCTTATTTACTACCGTCTAAAATGGGTATCACCTTTCAAAGAACAATTTTAACCTTTCTTTGGAAGTGAATTTGAGCTTACCCACCTATAGCAGTACAGTGAATTTATGAAACTGTTCCGAATTTTACTCAATCGAGTTATAGTTTTATAAAAAAATTAATTCATATTGTCACTGGGGTGAACGACCTACATACTTAGCTGATCACCTTTGGAATATCACTGATTATATGAGCTCCAGATAAAATTAATTTTTAATAGTTTTCACTGGATTGAAGATGGGGTTACGAGTTTTAAATTTTAACAACACGCTATGCACATGCTGAACTCTAAATATTTTATTATAAATTGAACGTGATTAAAAATCAACAAAACAAAAATTCGGGGCTATTTTAGAAGTTTATGTTGAAAAATACGTCTGGACTTTTCCAATTTATGGATGTAAAGTATTAAACGATATTTTTTTTAAATACATAATTTAAAAAAAAATCCAATTTTATTACTCTGTATGGCCGCAAACCAGCAGCAGCATTCAATTTTTGGACTCAGTCGCACCCGCATATCACCATTTTTATTTCAAATGACCTCACTTACATTTATATAATAATATTTTTATTTTAATGTACGTGCAGAATAACAAAAACTTAACAAAAAAAAAAAAAAAAATTAACTAAACCGGCACGGAATCTCATATAATTGTTCGCCGCGCGGTAGCTGAAATGCTGTCAAATTTTTAGTTAATTTTTTTTTCAAAAGTAGTAAAAAACGTCACAATATAATTTATGTATCGTATACCATCTTTAAAAAACAAAAACAAAAAAAAAAAAAATATTACCAGAGAGTATGAAAAACATCGTTTAAGGAAAAATCGAAATAATTTATTCGTAAATAGTTGGTTAATAAATAAAATTCAAATTAGATGACCAAAAAACAATTAAAAGTGTAAAACTAATAAAAAAAAAAATCTAATTATGTAAATTAATAAATTTTAATGTATTTTCAAATACACATGTACATAGTATATAATATATATACATTCTACCTCATACTATATATACCTTTAGGTTATAAATTGAAAAGTAATAAAATGAAAATAATATATTTTGCATTTTTCAAGACACAAAAACTTCAAGCCATTCTTTAAGACTATGTCTGTACATATATAACAAAACAAAAATCGATTTTTAGTTTTATGTTAAATTCCATTAAAACTTTTAAATTCTAATTTCATTTTGGTTTAATCTTTTAATCCTTAGTCGAGAAATGCAATTTTTAAAATTGGGTTTTAAGAATTTTTGCAATAAAATATAATACAACAAGAAACACTTGTTGTTGTTGTTGTACCATTTTGATATCCCATATGGCTTTCAGGACCTAAAGAAGACTAAACGGTACCAATGGGAGTTTTCTTTATTTTTATTTTATTTTTACCCTTATTAGCATTTAAAAATATATAACATATATTACATAAAAGGGATGTAAGTTGGTTTGAAAGCCCTTAATTCGTCAAATCGGCCACCGCAGGAAAATTAAATTTTCATAAATTTTAACATCGCATATGAATTAAATTATCAATTATCACGATCTGAACACCATATACAAACCCTTACGTATATATATGTAGTTATGTTAAAATCTACATCCCTTTTTTTTATATGCGGCATTCCGTTTGATTTGATTATTTTTAAATTAGATCATAAAAATCTGATGTTGCTTGCATACAAAATAGCAAAAATTATACGATAATCGGAGTATATAAAGGGAGTTCGTCATTTAACTTTTTTTTTGTTTTTTTTTTTGTGATATATAAATTAATCAAAAATTCATAATAAATAATGTAATTTACATAAATACATAATTTCATATTTTGATTATGTATGTACGAGTATGTATGTATATTTATGAATTAAGGAGTCGTATAATTAAGTTACAAGGAATTTTTTATTTTTTGGTTCTTTTTCCATCTGCATCAACAACAACGAAAAAAAAAAAATTATTAAAACATTTGCATTTAATTATTTTAAAAATAAGACATCCGTTTTATGATCTTTTTCACTTAATCTTGTTAATACACCATCTGTGTGACATGTTCAAGTAATCATCATCATCATCAACATGTAAGTATATATGTATGTATATGTATAAACAATATACTTTCCTATGACATGTACACATTATACAACTTAAATCAATAAAAGATTTATATCCTCATGAGAGTATAGTGAATCGTCATCATATGATTTTCCAGTTTTTCTTTATCATCGTCTGTATCATAATGCTGGGATGAAATTAGGTTAAAAAGTAATTGGGGCAATGTACGTATATATAGACACTATATACATATATATGTACATAAGAAAATTGTTATTTTTTGCATGCATCATGTTGCTTGCACTCTTTTTTTTTTAAATGATCTGTTGTCAGTTATACATAATACATATATATGCTGTATTATATGAATCGCGAATTCATTCTGTTATTGTTAAAAAAATAAAATTGCTAAAGACACGAATTTATTTATTTATTTTTTATTTTTTTAACATATACCAAAGAATAAACAAAAATCTGCTATAACCTTAAAATACATAAAACATGAAAAACAAAATTATAGTTAATAATATTTTTCTGCACGCTTTATTTGTATATATATATACATATATATGTATACGTATGTATGTTGTATTCTTGAGGAACTGCATCTTGACCTTTTCGAGTTTTGAACGATTTTTCAAATGTACGTTTATATTCGCAGTTTTGATGTCATTTGTTCATACATACATATATGCACGAAAAGCGTAAGTTTGGAATTTTTGGATATACAAATACATTCAGACATGCATAATAGTTTACAAGGAGAGATTTAAACGGTATGAAACTGCACGCGGTCGAGATATAATAACCGCGAGCATTTTCATGTATAACTTTATCTTATTTTAACTTTCGTTTTCATAATTGTGAATATAATTAGGCAGTTTACTCGTAGCATGTGGCAGTAACCTTTTTTATTTTTGTTGTTTTGTATAGTGATGCTAAGCAGTGGCGCAGGCGAGAAAATGAATTTCCTGAATTCTAACTTGATCGCCTCTAGAGACCAACTAAGCAAAACAAAAAACTATATTCTTGGTGGTTTCTTTCCTTAAGTTCCAAATTTCAACACTAAATCAAGTACTTCAATTTTTGCCAATCCCTGCAGTAAAATAACTTGAGGCCATCTTCATTCAGTTTTATAGTTTTTATAAAATGAGCCATTCAGATCGGTTTTTTGTGATCCCAGTTGCATGATCGAAAATGATTTGAGGCTTATTGAAATAGACTTTTTTAAACTATCTATCGTGGGAAATATTTAAAACAAATATTGTTGAGTTTTGATGGTTGTGTCTTTTAGACATTAAATGCCAATCCTACTTATAGTTAATTTTTATTACGAACTGGTTCCGTCCCAGAACAATGGAACAAATAATGTTTCTGGAGCAGAAAATCGAAATAAAAAATCTTATGGAATTAAATATTATCCATAGAACGATAAAAATATTAGTTCGGTGCTTTGATTGCCTTTGATCTATTACCTCGAGTCGGTGGCTGCGTCAGTACACAGGGATGGACGTTAACGCGTCATTTATTATTTTCTACATTGACGTGTCGACAACCCGTAGACACCGTCAACAACGTAGACAACGTCGATAATGTAGACAATTCCTAGACTGTTTTTTTTTGTCAATTAGTTTTAAACTAGGCTCACTAAATTTATAGTTAGGAACAGTACATTACTGGTGACAGTTTTATAGAATTTCCGTCAATTCATTTTAATCTCGTTTCAAAAGAGAAGAATTGAAAACTAATTGTGCTGAAATACCATGATTCTACTTCATCGTCATGTTTATTCATTACAAAATCATTAAATTGACCCAAAACAACGATATATATATATATATATATATATATATATATATATATATATATATATATATATATATATATATATATATATATATATATATGTATATATATATACATATATATATATATATATATATATATATATATATATATATATATATATATATATATATATATATATATATATATATATGTATATATATATATATATATATCAAAACGAATTTGAGTTCAGGAAGACTATATAATAGCTCCCGAGTTATTAAAAAGCCAAATCGTTCAGATACAAAATGCGCCAGCCTGAAGGCGAAATTTTCACAAAATTTTGTGGATGCGTCTTGATGGAAAACGGAATTCGTTTTGAAACTATTAATTAGGTGAAAAATTGTATCTTATAAAAAACCGAGGCAATGCTCCTGGTAAATAGAATCATTTCAAATAAGATACATTTGGAAAAAAAATGTATTATTTGGCCAGCAATTTGCAATAGTGGAGCCAGTTTTTGTCACATTTTTCATAATTACGAATTTTACCGTTAATTCGTCTACACGATTCAGCATAAAGTTTTGGTCATTTAGCTAGTTCACACGACTCTAAAGAAGCAATAAATTTGTATGAGATTAATCAAATCGATGTTATGTCAAAGAAGCCGAGTCCACAGGTTTTCGACCTATCGAAAAATATTGCGCTACTTAGTGAAAAGATTGCTCAAGAAGAATGGCGTATGCGTTAATGGAACCATTTTGGGGACAAAATCACACTGGAAGTTGTGCCAGAAACAGGGAACTAATCGTTTAGTGCAATAAAAAATCTTTAATTAAAGCTATTTTTTGATTTATTTCAAGATGTTTTCGAAAGTTTTTGCAGAAATTAAACAAACTCAAAAAAAAATTAATCGTATGGAAACTTTATTGTCTGGCGAATGACGCGAATAATGTTGGCTTCCGCAAGTGTAGTTGGTGTATCCACATTGACTTAGGACTTTACGTAGCCCCAAAGAAAAAAGTCTAGTGGCCTGTCATCACACGATCTAAATAGCCAACGCGCCCTGTATGGCAAGTAGCGCTGTCTTCGTGAAAACAAATAGTCCGTTATCATGGTGTGATAAAGAGCACTATTCATAGTTACGTACCGGCCATCTTCATTTTTTAAGGAGTACTGGCCAATGATTTCACAGGTCCATATACCACACCAAACCGTCTATTTGGTCGCGTATCATCCAATACTATAAAATGAGATTCAAATTTCTCGATGGTAATCCAAATAGTTTGGCCTCGACAGGCCGACTATGTCAACAATAACCTGGCTTTTAAGCGGAATTTGTATAGTTCGATTAATTTTATAATAAGAAAATATGTATAATTACCCTTATGCCTCTCCCCAAACGTGTTACAAATTTCAATATATCAATATTCTTTTTTGGGAACGATGAAGCGAGACAGCGGAAAGCCTACGATTTGACTTGTTATAAGATTAATCGGAGTGAAGTTTCTGACGTTAACTCAAAATATAGTTATTCACTAAAAAAGTGTTGGGCAAAAAAGTAAAAGAAACGGTGACAGTAAAATTATTCTAACGTTACTAAAAGTGCAGCTATTCACTTCAAAAAGCGACTGAAACCTGCACCAAAATTAGAGTGAGACCCGTCAGCAAAAAACACTAGCGACTGAGCCACCCAGTCCTTGAATTATTGAGATGACCACGAGTTCCTCGTTGGATAAACCACCGAGAAAGAGATATCAAAACAGAATTCTGTGATCATTTTGTCATTAACCATATTAATTTCTGGTATATATGAGCTAGCTATATGAGTGTAGCTAACTATAGACTATTTCTAAAAATTAGAATTTTTTTTGTGACCTTTTCTGCCTATAAGCACAAAACAACACCAACAATCTGTAAATTATTCTAAACTAGGTTTCTATAAATTCACTAACAACATTAGAACAAATGGAATTTTAAATGCATTTTACCCTCATGCTCATCACAAAATTTTTATTCGATCAACCAGCTATGATCTCTCGTTTTAATTACGTCACATTTTTATAATCACTCGCCGATCATTTGACTATACGAAATATAAAAATTAAGTGATCAAGTGATCGAAAAAAGTTAAAATTTAGTTTTTTCGGGTCGCGATCATAAATAGTTTATTTTACTGAAACTGTAAATTGGTATAATGTTACAATCTGTTCGATTTAATTACTTTAAATGTGTATGATAGCTCGTCGCATCATCGTTAAGAATATTATCTCTCGATCGTTTCAATCATTTTGTATGGGACTGTAGTAAACTATTCAATTTGATTCGAATGTTCATAATAATCTAAAATAGGCGCAATAATGTTGTGTTGTTGTTGTACTATATATATATATATTATATATACATATATATATATATGGTGTATGATTGATAAGATATGACATTACAACACAAAATCTAATATCGAATAGGATTTTATTATGCTATCATTGTATTTACCTTCCAATTTATATAAAAATAATAATAATAATAATGTTATTACCATTTACCAAAACTCTCCCTTTTTCATGTTAAAATGATGATTTTAATAATAAAAAAAAAAAAAATTCTTAAATCTTGCGATTACATACAGATTTTATTATATTACTTATTCTCGTATGTATTTATGTATCGCAGGCTAATATTGTTCAGCAAAATAATGTAAAACCACATGCATTGAATTTTAAATTATCTGCTTTTGCTTCAATTTTTTTTTTTGGTCGAGTAAAATCTTATCAACATACATACATATACATATATAGGAAAAAAAAGGATATACGTTTTTATCCGTTTTTAAAATTCAATTTAAATTTCGTGAAAGAAAATAGAATTTTCTTTCTTCTTCTTCTTTGTTGTCGTCATCGTCGTCTTGTTATGTTTGGCTTAAACAAATAATAATATTCCAATTTGTATGACATTTCATATACATACATACGTGCATACATATGTATCCATATATATAAGTATGGTTAAAACAAAAAAAGGGGTTGTACAGAATCAGGAGCACCGAATATAATCTTACCCAATACATACATAAATATATTAGATTCGAGCAAAAATTTGCATTTTCAATAAGAAAATAATCAAAATGATGTGACATTAATGTGAATGAGGTGTTTATATGCAAACCAAATAGTGCCCTTGAGATTATGTGTACTAAAAATAAATATAATTTCATTTTATGGATGTAACCAAAAAAAAAACAAAAACAACAAATAAATAAATAAAAATCGTTAAAATCCCGAATATTAGAGGGTGGATATTAAATTGAATAACGTGACTAAATTATTTCAACAGCACACAGAATATTTATATAGCCTAGCATCTAATCAATACCAAAATTTTGGTTGGTATATTGTTTAAACAACAACCAAATGTAATATATAACATATATACATTTTCTAATCAATCGATCACTCACGTGTGTGCTTGTAAATTTTTTTTTTTTTTTATATGTTTCTTATCTAAAAACCAGAAGCTAAAATATTTATCAATTAAATTTTTTACGTATATCGCGCGCATTTTATTACATGTACTTTTTTTGCGTTTTATTGTCGTTTAGTATGTTGTATGTATGTACATTGGTTTTGTTGTTGTCAATAATCGTATAGCAATTACAAAACAAATTATTTGTGGTGTATTATATATTTACTGTACATAGATATTGTAAATGATCAGTTACTAACTTAACATATTTTTGTATTAGGATTTATAAACTACTCTAAATCTTCACTCAGTTAACAATTACATTTATAAATTAATAAATTGATTTCTTGTGGCAAGGTTTACAAATAATTTTGTTAATGTTGCCAATAGTGCTCACAGATTTAGACAATATATGAATTTATATGCATAAGACGCACTCGATCAGTTTATTTCCACACTTGATGCCTTAAAACATTGCAGTAATGTTAAGAGTTAAGCAATTATTTAAATTTTGTAACAATTAGAAATTGTTCCGTCGTTCATTGAAAATGTAAAGATTATAATTTATTTTTATTTTTTTTATGTTTCGTTCAGCTTATAATCGGCTCAACCGCTCACCATCGGATTTGCGTAAACAAGGTGAGATTCTATATATGAATATATGTTCCGATCAATTTCTAGAGTATACGGTTCTCGAAAAACATAAATTTAGTTTTGTCGTGATTTAAAACGAGAGGATTAGTATACCAAATCATAATGTTTGAGTTTAGTGTCACTTATATCATGCCCTAGAATGGGTATAAAATCAAAAGAAATTCACTTTCGTATGTGAGAAACAAATTAAATGGATATCTAATGGCGTAATCATATTGTTACTATAATTATACTGACGATTGGGTAACGATAATCAGCACTTGCCTAAAATATACTCATTTAAAGGATAATTAACAAATAAAAATCCCCTTGGCCGTCTTAATCATGTTAAGTGAAAATGTTTTTTGTACTCGAATAAATTTGCAATTTTGGAAGTCATAAATCTAGTTCACACTTTTTAAATAAACTATTTTTGATTCTTATATCGTTCTGTCAAACAGTCCACCAAAATATCGTAGGCCCATCTATCACTAAGTGTTATTATTTGGTTACAGGACAATTTCAAGAGCATATAATTCTTTTCAATTTATTCCTCTATATATTTAAGCTTGAATCGAATTGATTACAGCACATAAAATCTCTAACAAATTTTATCTATCATCATCCCCGTTTTCTCGTGAGTAGGCAGCACAAAAGTTATATTTTATTGCGTCTTCTTCTTTAATATAATTCAAACATCTGTCAATGGCATTATTTTTGAAACTTGCTATTATCTGGTATGCGGCTATATTTCAGAGGTGCGTCCAGGTCAAAAAATGTAGGCAATTGTGTATACATAGTTCCAGCAGATTACATAATTTATACCATGTTTCATTGTTGGTTTGGAAATTAAATAAATTGCTGTGATCTAGAAATTTAAAGGTTTTCATTTATATACAAACTGTTTTGACAAGAAGATTTAAATAGTTATGGTGTAACTGAAATTATGCAGTTTTTTTTTTAAATTTGGCATTAAGGTTCCGCACTCAATGCCACAAGCGGCCCAAACCTTGAATTTGAAAGCAGAGAGAATGGTAGATGCACAGGAATTGTCCTGGAATTAAACACATGAGACCTAATACAATCGAAAGCTGGGCAGCTGCCGATGAAGTGTATGCTATCATCATCATCTTCAAGGCATTCATCGCATACGGCATTGCTGGGTAGTCCTATGCGATGGAGATGACAATTGAAACGGCCATGGTCATGAAGAATCGATACTAGTATTCTTAAGTTATCCGTTTTTAATGAAAGAGCGTAGTCCCCTTCGAGTTGAGCTCACTAATAAAGTATTTCCTCCTATACGGTAGGTGAGTGTGGATGACCACGCTTGCTTTAAGTGAAGTAAACGGAGCAAGTTCAGGTCTAACGAAACATGAACGTGAGCCAATTTTTGTCACAATCAATGTCACAATGCGCAGATACCCGACCGTAACTTTGTAAATGCGGCAGAGAACATTCAAAAAATTCCTACAATCCTTCACCAGCCTTGAGTTGGTCAAAGGATTATTTAAGAAGTTGAGGTCAGATTTCCTGTCAGTACAGAAAATGATATATTCACTATTAACCGCGAAGTTTTTTTTTTTTTTATGTTTTAATCTTTACTTGTTATGGGGCTCAAGGCTCTCCAGGCTTTTTCGGAGTTAGGTTATTTGCGTCGCTTGCCTTACGCTATTGTAGGTCCCATTTGTTTAACCATCTACATCTTGTATAGCACCATGCGAAGTTAATAGCTGTAATGACACATCGAGTAACCGTGATTAATCCGCTTGAGAAATAGTACAGTAAGTGTTTAGAAAGCGAGCCATCTGAAGAAAATGTTAACGATTCAGGTATTCGCTTGAGAAAGTTTGGTGAGAACCACATATCTCTCTATTGGTGAACCACCTCGAATGATTTGTAAAAGTTAAATTCAGGGAACACCCTGTCATTAAACATATCAATTTCCGGTACAGCTGGTTTAAACATTTGATGCCAACACATTTGAAGCGAAACGCTGAGCAAGCTGTGCTAAGAATGAATGACTGTAGCCGGGGCAGAGATAAAATAGATTATATAGCTAGAAGCGGAGTCGAAGACATGGCTCCAGTAACAGCCCTACATACGATATTTTGCTGTAAACTGTTGAGTATTTCAAGTGATGATTTAAAGTTGACACCAAACCACAGATGCATATGTCAGCATTGGTAAAACCAGTGATTTGTATATAAAAGAAAGCATTTTAGGTGACAAACCCCAAAAGTTTCCAAAAGCTCTTTTGCATTGCCCAAAAATCGCGGATTTTTGTAGTTTGTAATCCAGATAATTCTTCCAAGAGAGTTTATTTATTACACCCAAAAGCAGATGGCACAGAAAATGCATCAGTATTCCTATGTCTAGTGAATACAACTAAGTCAGTTTTAAAGGAGTTCACATGTAAACCTTTACCAAGGCACCACTGTTCTACAATAAGAAGAGCGTGTTGCGTTATATCAGGTAAGACATTCAAATGCTTACCAGAAACTGTTAATCGTATTGAACGATGTACTATCGAAGGCTTCTGCAATATCCAGGGAAGTACCCACGAGAAACTCACTGTTACAAAGTGATCTTTGAATCCTATAGTTACAAGTTCATGTAGTGCAGTTTCACAGGATTTAGCAACCCTGTTAGCATATTATTGCATGTTTTACTGATCGTAGCGATAGTTAAATCGTTATCTCTGATGAATCTATCAACAATTCTTTTTAAAGATTTGAAAAAGGTTGATGACAGGCAAATAGGCCGAAAAGACTTGGGGTCGGTATTGTTTGACTTGCCAATTTTCGGAATTAAAATAACTCTACTCTTGCTCCAAGATTGTGGAACAAAGCTAAAAGCAATGCAAGCCTGGAAGAGATGCAGTAGATGTTCCCCTATAAGGGGAAATATTAAGATAAAATCTCCTGGCTTTATTCGTCAGCGTCCTAGTAATTTTCCTTAATCTTTTAAGATCAGAACACCAAAAAATATGGACACGAAATCTCGAATGCAGTTGAAATTGCTTTCGACGGTCCAGAACAAATTTCCTTACGTGATTCAAGTATGGAACCAAGCTCAAGAGAGAATGAATCACAATCGGTTAACTTCCTATTACGGTAAGGTTTAAGCGACGGTCTTTTAAGGTTGATATTAGAAGAAATACACCTATGATCAGAGGTGTAAATGTCATTCATCACTCTCCAGTTTAAAATTAACTCAGTGATGGACATGGAGCACAAACTGATGTCAAATACTTAGCTTAGTTCAATTTCGATCAAGACAGAATGCGAAAGATAGTGTCGAAATGAATAAAGTAAGACATAAGTTTTTAAAATTATCATGTTATATTCAAGCTTTTAAGTACCTCTGTTATTCAATAGACATAAATTATGCACACATACGACTTATGTCGTAGAACCCAAGCTAATAATAAACACATCCTTCTTGTGGCTGTCTCTAATGCATGTACTATCAAAACAGACGATCTTCTCTGGAAAAACTGAATGCGGTTTACAAAATATTTCATTTAAAGCCATTGCATACTAGAGCTCGAGTTACAGTGCAGCTTTTTCGCTTCTTGGTTCAGTTCCAGAGTTTCACAATCCTATATAGCCAGTTCAGTTATATTTGAGTGTTACTCTCGACAATTGGACATACAATTTAATGCTACTGGATCTCACACGATTTCACGCTTGCAATCATTTCACGCTCGCCTTAGCAGGTTCACGTTGGAAATTAAATACGGCGAATGTAGCTTACTAAATCGAGATGTCGAAAGGCGAATAATACTTTAATATAGTTTTTTTTAAAAATAAATAACAACACGGGGTCAACATCTATGAGGGTCATAGATGTTTTCAATTTAATCACCAATCGTAATCGGAAGATGAAAAATTTGTTTTGCTTCCCGCCTCTGTTGAGATTCGAACCCGTTACCTATTATAGTTTTATTACATTATTTAAATTGACATAAACTTTTTTTTAGATCAACTTGTTATGAAAAGTTATATTGAAACTTTTTTTGAAACTCTTTTATCTTTCATTGAAAATAGTTAAGTTCGGTAATCGACTGGTTTTAAAATAATAAAAAAACGCCTAAATGACTGTAGTGGAGCATGTTTAACTAAAGTTGTGTAATCAAAACATTTTCGTTTTGTTAAAACCAGTTAGCCTTATCAAAAAATTAACAAAGTGCCCCTTGATTGTTAGTAACTATCTGCAGATATCAACTGTATATGGATTAAATTCTGAAAAACCAAAACAAGATATCTGTATGTAAAGTGGTTTTTGTCATCTTTTTAAATTGAGAATTAAATAAAATGAATATTTCTAAATTAATTGATTTGTAGTTAAATTGTTTCAATAAAACCACAGACATAGCTGTTTTAAAGCAACTTAATTGGAATATTTCATATACAAAAATTCCGGACGTGAAATTTTCATACAGGAAGACTAATTTTCGCAGGAAGATAAATAATTTTTGCTCAATATAAAATAGAACATAATCACGTTCTATTTAAACACAGTATGACTAAAATTTAAATTTTGATGCATCATCCAGCATCTGAGATTCGAGGGTCTCACGACTTAAAACATGCACACAGATATAATATGATTTAAAGTGACTGATTTAATGACTGCTCTTAATTTTTAAGATTTAAAACTCTTAATTGATAATTTAATCTTACGAGGGATTTTTAAATAACTGAATTTCTAATCATGGCATTTGAAAGTAAAATCGTGATCATTTTATTGGAAACGTTTTGTAAATGATTTATGTGATGATCATTCCGAATATTGGTTTAATTCATCCCTGCAATTATCCATATTCTCTGCAAGTCTTCTCATCTATTTGTAGTGTTTTTTTTTAAATTGAAAGGCAAATTGACGACTATTAAATTAATCACTTCCTTATGTGATCACCATACTTAGTAAAAATCCAAATCGATGGCACGACCATTGTTAAAAATGATCAATGTACCCAATAATGATCCCAATAACTGCTCACTCATCCTATATACGATATTCATTAATTATGATCAAATAAAAAAAAAACAAATGTAAACCTTTCGCGTATACGAGAATATAATAAAATAAATAATATAAATTTAAGAAACAAAATTTTTTTTTTATTATATTAAAATAATAATTGGAATCAAATTTTAAAAATTCTTCACAATGTTCTCTCGGGATGATATTATAATTTTTTTTTAATATTTATTTATTTAATTTAATTTTAATTTTTTAACCCCATTAAAAAATTATTTTTTTGGTTTCCTCAAAATCATCATTATTTAAAATGATCGTATATTTATGTACGTACATATATAAATTGAAAGATGAGTATTTATGTTATTAAAATCATTTAATTTAAAAAAAAATTTATTAGAAATAAAACAAAAATGCTTTAATATGATGATTTGATTTATTGTAAATTTTTTTTAAATATTTAAATATTTTTAATGTGTGTGGGTTTCTATTTTCTATTTTTTATTTTTTTTTTTAATAAATTCTTTTTAATTTATGAGGTGTGGGATCGTTTTTGAAAATTTCGTTTTTATTTTTGTATTTTCGGTTGTATATTAAAAAAAAAAAACAAAACAATAATAATAATAATAATGAAATGACGTATAATATACATGTATCGTGTATAAAACAAGTTGCATGTAATTTATATAGAGATATACTGTATGGTAAATTAAATTTTTACCAACTTTTTTAATGATCTTCTTTTTTCGGCCAAAATAATAGTAATAAAATACTCAAAAGACTATTTACCACACATCATAAAATTCTCTGGATACACACACAGACACATATAAATATAATACAAACAGATGAAACCAGATCTCTACGTTTTTGTTTGAGTAATTAAATAGATAAACGATTAGTACGTGTGTGTATATGTGTTATTGTTATAAGAGATGATGAGACTCTCTAAATTTTCATCTTAATTTTCATTTTCATTTTGTTGTTGTAATAAAAATACTATAAATTTTATAGAGTTTTATATATTTTTATTTTCTTTTAATAGTTTTTAATCGTATATATATGGCTAGTTATGTGTTTAATATACAAGTATACTGAGTATATATATATAGTCGACTCGTACGTATGTGTACTGTGTAGTAGCCAATAGATATTAAATATTTAATAGTAAACTTTATTTTTTTCTATGGTCGTATACTATAACAATAATAATAGAGATATCTTCTTTTTTATTCCTACTGCTATTACTATTTGGGTTCTATTTAATTATTATTTTATTTTTGATAATTAAAATTTACGATGTAATGAAAATTAAATAATAAAATAAGAAATTGTTTATTGGCACTTGATTTTCGATTTTTGTTTTTTTTTGTTTTTACGATTACGATTAGTTTAATTTCTAAATACTAATATTATTATTATTATTATTATTATTTTATTATGGATGACTGTTTTTTTTAACGGTCTATTTAGATTAGTTTATATAATATTAAATTTAATTATTTTTATAATGACGAGGAATTTGGTTTTAATATATATATATATATATATATATATATATATATATATATATATATATATATATATATATATATATATATATATATATATATATATACGATTATCAATCAACAGGTCCTTAAATACTGTGAGGGTGTTGATTACATTTTTTTTGAGTCGTAAAAAATTAATGAATTTGTCATATCGTTTCGGAAACCGAATCACGATGAGATCATCATAAGCCGTTAAAATTTGTGGTAACTTATGATCGAGTGTATAGCCGTTTTTGATTGTACGCAATATAAATCATCTTTAAAAATTATTTCAGACGTCTAACCGTCTAAAAAACATGTCTCCACTTAATCATAAAAAAAAATTTAATATGTTTTCACGCAAACACAAAACTCTGATTTTATAAATATATGTTTCATAAATATCAATATAAATTATTAATACCATATTATATAAAAAGAAATAAAAATTTTATTAATTTATTTTTTGGTCATCAAGATTTTTTTTTTTTTTTTTTCGTAAACATTTTTTCACTCCAGTTTTATTTTTGGTGATCGTATTCTTATTTTTTCGTATACAAACATACATAAACAAAAAAAAATATATTTGAGAGAAGTCAAGAAAAATGTATATAAATAAAAAAAATTATGACAGCTGCACCAGTTTTTTTTTTTTTTTAAATTTTCGTTAGTAATTTTTGACATATGGAATTCGAATTATATCGACAGAACACTGACACCATACCACTTTAAAAAAAAAACAAAATGATATGTACGTGTGTGTGTGTGTGTGTATGCCATGCATGCATTTTTATTTAAAAAAGAAAAACAGAGAAATTAAATAAAAATAAATTTTCATTTTAACGAGATTATAAAATACAAAAAAAAAACTCTCAGAAAACTGTGTTGTATATTATACCACTCTTGTATGTGACGTATAAGAAGAAATAATAGTTTTTTAATTAAAAGACTATAAAAAAAATAAGACATCTTAATAAATAAAAAAACATTTTTTTTTTTTTGATTGATTTAAGCAATTGAATTAAGTTGAAAAGTGGGTATAATAATCAAAGCCATATATAATAATAAACGCGGCAACGTGTTAAAAAAAATATTTATATATAAATAATTTTTTAATTATAAAACTTGATTTATATTTTACGAGAATGGGCGCGCGATATTTTTAGACGCGATATTGTACATATATTTAATATAAGTGTAACAAACCATAACCTGTCAAAAAACTACAGCAAAAAAAAATGTTAAATATCTCTCGTGATGATAAAATAATTATATATGAATTAATTACGAATAATTTTATTTTTAATTATTCGTTTATAAATTATTATATATATGTGCGACGATTTTTATTTTTATATTTAAGATGTACATATATACAGTTCATATCTCTGCGATGATGATGATGATGATGATGTTGATTTTGATTAAAAACTTAAATAATATCACATATACGTATGTACATTTATAAATTTAAACGACATGAAATGTTTCAAGACGATTTTTATTTTGGTTAAATATACTTATGAGTCATAAATTCAATTGAAATTATTACACAGACACATCTCTACACTACTGTACTAAAATAAAAAAAATAATATTTTATATTTTTTGGGGTATTTTCATTCAGTTTCTCACATAATTCATCGCGCGGTCGTATTTTTATTTTATTTTCAAAATGTGATTTTTATTATTTTAAATGGGTTTGAGTATGTTGTTTCTTCGTCTTCGTTTTATTATTATTTTTTTGATAAGAAATGACATTGACGGTTATTAGTTTATACATTTATATATGCATGTATATGGATATAGATGATATATTGTACGTTATGTACACCATGTATGAATTACATACATATATATGCTCGTATACATATCATATTTGTAGTTTATCTTATTAATGTTTAAATGAATATGGAAATTAAACCCTTTAATTGTGTGGTGGGTGGGTTGTTGTTTTATTGTGATTTGTTGACGCGTGAGATCATGATCGTATATGATGATATCGAAGAGTAATGTCTATAATTGAAAGACGGCGCTGTAGCGTTCTCGCTTATGATTCGTCAACCAACCGATAATAAATTTAACTTTTATGTACACTGCCGCTGGTTGCCGATGGAAACCCAGAAAATGGGAATTTGTATTGATTTGTATTAATGGGAATAAATTTCCAAAATCGAAAGTAGCTGTTCCTCATTCGGGCTCTATTTATGCAGGTTCTTTTATAATTTGACCTATTTTTAATACTATATTTTAATCAAATTTTAAAACTCTAAACTATGTATCAATATTTTGAAAATTTTTGAATTTTTGTGGATTACTGAAAATCTGATAATGTATCATATATTTGAATTGTTTAGTGATTTCTAATTTGTATGGCAGAAATAATATTTTCATGGCCAACAATTTATATAGGCAATTTTGGGGCTAAAATAGTCGCAAAATTTAATTTAATAAGGAAAACTTTAGAAGTTTACAAATCTTAATACTGTTTTAGGTTGTATGTTAACACCACTGCTAAACAATTGGAGTTTCAAGTAATATACGACATTTCTAAACATATTCGATTTATCTTTCCGAGGCATTAAACCAATTTTCCATGATCACTGTGTTAAATTTTAGTAGAGTATGCCCCAAAGGGCACCGGCCCCTAGGATCTGTTTTTTTGTAGGACTCCGATTTCGAAATGTTTTGTTGATTTTTTTCTCTAAATTTTGACGACAAGCTTTCTGAAAATTTGAAGTCTACAATTCTGAATTTATCCTCGAAGTAATAATTCGGTTTTGAAAAACAAATTTTTTAAAGCTTTTAAATAACTAAAACCTTCTGAAGATAAATTTTAAAATATATTGAATATTGAACGGTCATGAATATCTTAAATTTGCGGCAGAAAATGAATTAACCCTTAATGTGCCGATAAAATGAGTTTTGGCCAGACTTGGTGATTCGACGGAGCTTAATGATTTAATCTAGTTTAATATTTGACATTGAAAAAATAATATTTTTATACATGACACAAAATGTAGTAAGGACTAAAACTCTATAACTATATACATATATCGTTTTGAATTCAATACATATAATATTTATTTATAATATAAATCACATACATCAAATAAGCGTTACCAACTCATTTGGTGTAAACTAAAAATATAAAAAATGTATTTCATATCACGGCACTGTTGCTGCAGTCGTCAAATGTGGATGGATACTCCTCGTAAAACCCTCTAGCATTTTTTTGCATTTCTCTCTCAGTTTTTAATTTTGAGTTTGTTACTGTAGGGAAATAGCTTGACTCGATAAAACAAACAAGGAAAGTAATACTCTAGGTGGCAGAGCTGATGTTCAGGAAAATCCACTCTCTTCGGAGGTCGGTCCTATGGATTCTAGGGGAGGCCAAACATTGCTAAAAATTTCTAATGATATCCAAAATAAGCTAAAGGATATAAACGCTCAAATGAGTAACGAGGAACAATTTTCCTTCCAAATGAGCTTTATGACACTAAGATGAAGGAAAGCAAATTCATATTTGCAAACGACGCAGTCTCCACTGAAAAAAACCTCAGTGTCAGAACCAATTCCGATTACACCAGCAAATATTATAAACAGCCTGTTGAATAAATTTCAAAAAATTTAAGAGAGAAAACTCTACACTAAAAGAAAAGGTTAAAAATAACAAAGCTGATGATTCAGCACGAGTTAAAAATCTGTCTTTCAACTATATTCAGCCATCAACCAATCAACATGATCATTCAAATAATTCCAACTGGTTGCAGAATAACATATTTACGCTCTAAGTCAAGAGGGATATTGCACAGAAAACGAAGAACTGGAAAACGATGTTGGCACTACTGATAACAGAAATACCAATAAACATAGGCACACAAAAATGAAAACGTATCCAAAACATACTACACAAACAATAACACTGAGCAGAAAAACAAAAAATACCACTGCCTCCACCCATTAACGTGAGCAACATCAACAATTTCGAACTTTTTCGACAAAAAATAATAAAAACCACTAGTGAACCAACTAATTTTAAGATGGTTTCAAACAGCGACATTAAAATTACCGTTCAAAATGAAAATGACTACAGAAATGTCAAAAAACTATTGAAAGAATTAAAAAATGAACCCAGCAACGCCCAAGGTATTTCAAAATTTATTCATAATTCATTATTTCAACGGGCGTCGATTTAATTCTTCAAAGTATTGTTTAATTAAATTTGTGAACCAAATTTTAAAAATATTTCGGAACATGTAGTGCAATTTTTGCTAATTTTGAAATTCTATAGCCCAATATTACAAGGACTGCGAAAATTATTCGCAATTGTGAAATGGGATGATACTTTTGATGAACTCAATAGAATGACGCTGTTTTAATTGATTCGTTCTATTAGGTTTTATGTGATCACTTACAAAGATAACAAAACAAAAGTATCCTGGAATGATGTCGGTGCATGATGCTAATATTTGTATTTTAAAGTTAAATCTTCGACAGCGTTTGAACAAAATAAACGATTCCAAAACTCAGCTTGATGTCGCATATGATTAACAGTCGTACAGGAGTTCTCACACATTGAGCCTATGGGCTATAATATATAATCCTTATTTATAATCCAATATGAAATTTGAGCAACTATATGATTTTGAGTTTCTCCAGAAAGAAGACAATTATTATGATCCTATTTTCACATATTGGTAATCTTCGACTATAGACAGAGTAACAACATTTAATGAGTTATGTGAGTCGTTTTGGACCCTCAAATTCTCATTAGTTAGGATCTTGTGTAAAATATATTCTTCATAAAATGAATTAGTTGTAAATTTGTATGTGATCCAATATTTTAGAATTTCTATAATCTCGTTCAATCATAATTGTGATTTAAGATCGAGTGATCATATATAAATCGATCCATTACCTGCACCATAAATTACACTTTTACGGTTTTTTGCATAAGTGGTAGCTGAAAATTACGATTTATTCGAGTCGCTTAATCATGTAAAATAATTGGTAGCGTGTGCGTGAGAATTTCTTTACCAAAAAATTTCCTTTTTCGACTACATACATACATATCTACATATGTGACTCAACGTCGGGTATACATGAATTCGATAAATCATAAATTTAAAAAAAAAAAACACCAAATCTATTCTTGTTTACCATTTCAATAATTATTGACCATTGAATGTGTGATCAAGAGTAACCAAATATTTTTTTTATTTTATGGAATTGGAATAGATTCAACGATCCATCAAAAATCGATGGCTGATTATTTTTTATGTACATACATATATATGTATTACAATAGAGTTTGGAAATCACAACACTTCTTTTAAAAAAATATGCTAGTATGTATGTATACGGACGAAATAAATAAATTGAATTTGGATTCTTGAACAATTGAAACAAACGAAAGAACAAAAAAAATTTAATTTCATCTTTTCTTCTTAAATATAAAAAAAAAACTATTGAATTTTTTTGTGTATTATAAATATGTATACAAGAAAAGAATATTGAAGTTCTTTTCAACTTTTTGAAGCCTGCTCTCAATTATCCCATTTTTTCCGTCTTATAGTTTTTAGTTTAGTACATAGTTTTCATTTTATTCTTCTTCTTCGTCGTCGTTGCATTACTTTTCCTCATCTCATGGTTTAATTTTTTGTGTTGTGTATTGTAATTCGAGCAGAACACATGGATTCTATTATTATTATTACTTTTATGGTGTGTGTGTGTATGGATATTTTTAAGAGATGAACAATTTTTGTTCATTTAAGAAATGTTCTTTCTTTTAAACATGAAAAAAAAAAAAAAAAAATTCCAAGTCCTATCTGGTTGTTGTTCATATGATTTTTCGTTACAGTTATATTTAAGCTATTTAAAAACCATGTATATCGAGGGATTGTAATTTTAGATAAAAATAGTTTGGTTGTTGTTGAGAAGAAATTGTGAAATATATTGATAAACGAAATGTTCATATAGATATTTTTTTTTTGAGGGTATTTGAAAAGCTATAAATAAAAATTAATGTACAAATAGATCATTTATGGAGGGTGATCTTGAAATAAACTCTATACGTATATGTATGTATATGGGTGCATATATATATAGTCTCTTGAGTCACATATACGAATGCATATAATTATAAATTTGCATTTGTCATCCGCACAAGTGAATTGCCAAGAGAGTCTTAAAAAATGTATAATCAAAAAATTGAGTCACGTCCTATAACTCTAAACTGTACTAGTGCGCGCCGATATATATCTTTATGGGAAAACAATTCAAATGACCTTACCATATTAATACAATATGTATATAAGAGTCTTTAAAAACGAAGAGAAAACACAACGTATTTATTATATATTTATAGAACAATCATCAATCAAATGTTAACTAGACATCAACCTTGTCTGCATATAAAAAAATTAAATAAAAATTCTAATCATTCTTAAAAACAAAAAAATTGATAGACAAATTTTATTGATTTATTTTGTTTTTAAACTTGATTTAATTTAATATTCCGACTAATACTAAATTTTTTTTAAGAGTCACAAAATAAATAAATAGAGAATGACTGTAAAAGAGAGAGAGAGAGAGAGAGAAAATTATATAAGAAATTTTCGTAGAATGTTTATAATTCTAATTTAATTTAGATTCGTGCACAATTTAAAAGGAAGTATACACTGACATTTAACAAAAATAAAATCAAATTCTTTGTAAAATCAATATTCCACACTCATTGCCAATAAATTGATGAATTTTGAACACAGTATATATGTTTATATACATATATGTATATGTATATATTTTATTATCCAGACAGTATCACTCGGTTCATTTTTTTTTTTTTTTTTGAATGAAGTTTGAAAACTATATATAAGTTTTTTGTTTTGCGTTCAGCGAAAGAGTTTTTCTAAAAATAAAAATAAATTCAATCAATTTAACATTCGTTTCACACATAAATATTTTTTAAATTTAAAAACATATCGCGCGGCACATATGTCTGGGTCGATCTCCTCTCGCATACATACTCGTACATACATACATATACATATATATATAACATAATAACATAATATTATGATGATGATATGCTGATTAGTGCGTGTATCACTATCATTTATATATATTACATACATTTATACTTTTGTTAATACAGATATATATTATTATTAACACATCTGTTGCCTTTAACAAATTGAGTTTAGAATACGATTTCTTAAGAAAAGAATTAAGCCCATCAATTAAATATAAATAAAATTATCATTGATAACAACAACATCTTGATTTGTATTCAAAAAAGGAAATAATTTATTTATTTATTTTTTTCTTGGTCGTTATACTTATTTGTCTTTATTTTAAAAATTTGTTAAACAGCTCATTGCCGTTTGCGTTTTATTTTGATTTTATTTTGGTAGTGTGATACACGATACAACGATGGAACTAAGTAGAGTATCAATTAATAATTTCAGTCATTTAATTAAGTCTTAAGTGAAATTAGTTTGATTGCAATACTAGGTTTCCGTCCTAGAAAATATAGGCCACTTACGTGATAAAACTACGAGTATTAACTTTTTGTAAACCTGAACTTGATAAACTATAATATAAAATTAAAATCGTAAATTTCACACTTAAGCCAAGTTAATTAAATCATATATCCTATTTTGATTTAAGTTGGACTATTTGGCTTAAGTAATAATTCTTCGGTCTAACTAACATTTTTATTAATTAAATTAATCATTAATTATTTATTTATAAATTTGGCTTAAGTTACACTTAAACGAAGGTGCATTTCCGACATTTTAATCGTATATTAATTAATTCTAAAGGCAAACTACTTTTGATTTTATTACAAACTATTAAGCTTATAAATTTTTTATTTATTTCATTTTGATTTATTTATTTATAAATTTGGCTTAAATGAAGAAAATAATTTAAAGCTTTTAGATCGTAATTTGATTTAGGTTTAAGTCAAATTATTTTATTAATTTATTATTTTTTTTTTTAAATTTAAGTTATATAATTTAGACTTACAGAAATCATAAACCGCAAATAATTTTAATTAAATTAATATTTTGGTTTAAATTGAAATATTTGGCTTAAGTCACATTATTTTACTTTAAATAACATTTATTTGTTTATTTAAATTATTTTTTATTTGACTTCAGTCACACTTGAGTGATAACAATAATTTTAATTTTAATTATTTCAATTTTTTATACCACTCTACCTTGGCTAAGTTGAATTATTTGGCTTAACTCACATTTATCGATATATTTAAATCATTTTGATTTATTTATTTATAAATTTGATTTAAATGAAGATAATAATTTAAAGCATTTAAATCGTAAATTAATTTAGGTTTAAGTTAAATTATTTTTGTTTTTATTATAAACTTTTTTTTAAATTTTATTTAAATTAATATTTTGGTTTAAATAACTCTTATTTGTTTATTTAAATAATTTTTTAATTGACTTCAGGCTCACAATTCATAAACGTCATTTAAATACTGAAATATTTGTAATTTAAGTTAAATATTTAGGTTTATTCAGGACTTAATAAATCACAAACGATTCTTTTTTTGGTTTAAGCCTAATTATTTTTTGATAGAAATAACAAAATAGTTTAGGCGAAAAGAATATTAATTAAATCGCGTTCACCATATTTTAGTTCAAGTTGAATTATTTGGCTTAAGTCTTGTAATTTTGGTTTAAATATATTTAAATCATTTATAAAGTCTAATTATTTTTTATTTTAAAATGGATCATATTGCTAATGGAACTGAAATAGTTGTTAAATTAAGTCGTGTATAGTTTAACTTAAGTCAGACATAAACAAGTCAAAAACTTTTTTATTTTCAGTTTAAGTCAAATTATTTTTTGGGTCAAATAACAAAAGTATTAAGGCGGAAATTTGGCTTAAGTCTTGTAACTTTGCCTAAAGTAATATTAAATTATATATTTGATCATTTTTTATTTATAAATTTGGTAAACTTAAGTGAAGACAATATAATTCTTAAACGTCATTTAAATCGTAAATTATTTAAGCCTTATACGTAAAACTGAAATGAAATTATAAATATTTTTTTCATTTTAAGACATTTAATTTAGATTTAAATCAGGTATATACATAAACAAACATTAAAACTATTTTATTTTCAATTTAAGTCAAATTATTTTTCAAATTATTTCAATTATATCAAATTGTTTTAGGCGGGAATATTATTAATCACACAGTTTTGGCTTAAGTTGAATTACGCGTCTTAAGCCACATTATTTTTATAAAATTTCAATTTTTATTTATTTATTTAGAAATTTGGCTAAACTTGTTATTCTATTTTTTTAATTTAAGTCACATAATTTAAACTTAAGCCAAGCATTCAAATAACGTTAATTTATATTTCAGGAAAATTACATTTCTTGGAAAATTTAGTAATTTTGGTATATTATAGTGTAAGCAATTTTGGTTATTTAGATTTAAGCCACAATAATACTTAAGTCACGTATTAACTATAAAATAATAGAACTAATTTAAATTTTTGAATGATTGCATAGTGCAATCGATCACTGACTCAATTCATCAACCTTGTATACGATGAAGTTAAACTTAAGCAAACCTTTTGTTATACATATATAGACCAATAGACTTTAGAATATATAGCAATTACATGCAGTAATTTATCATGTCGTTAATACCTTAGTCATGATCTTTTAAAATACCATTATTTTTATTACTTTTGGTCATTCAATTAATGTGTCTTTAAATAAACGTAAGATTTAATGATTCCATGATAAATTAGGTATTTCCGAAAAACAAATAAAAAATCATATTAAATGTTATTCGTGCCGTTTCCGGTCACAAACCACGCATAAATATATATGTATATGTATTTATACGAGTTTATACAAAAACACAAATTCCAGCAATCCAATTGGATTATATAGTTATATGTGGATATATATGGAACTTCCGATTTATTATCAAGGAATTTTTTTTTTTGGACTGATAAAACACACAAAAATATATTATATACATTTTTCGCTGACCGTTTTGGTGAGCTGTAAATATGCAATTCCCAATTTCATAAAATTCACATCGAATATTCAAAACACATTCGAAATCTTTAAAAATATTTTATACACGCAATTTTTCATTCATTGTCTCAATTTTTAGTATTTTGTTTGTGTTATTATTATTAGTATTATCCACTGTCTGTCCGCGATATTTTTAAATAAAATACAAAACAAAAAAAAAACAAAAGTTCTTAAAACAGAGATATAAGATCTTGAAATCTGATAAAATAATTTCTCTTATTTATGTATATTTGGTTTGGTTATCACTTTTTGTATATGTATGTAGTATTCTTGATAAATCAATAAATTTTTATAGTTGATGATTAAATTAATGTGATGACGTTTATTTTATATTTTAGCGACCTCCAAGTTCATCACTGTCATATGGTGGTGCAGTAAACGATGATGTGCGGTCACCAGGTTCAGGTGGTACACCTGGACCACTTTCAGCACAACCACCGCCAGGCTTAGATACTTCAGATCCAGGTAAGTCGATTTATTATTATGACAAAGTGTTGAAATCGAAACAGTTCAGGCGACTTTTTGGGTGGCAAAAAGGTATATCCAACATTTAAATAAAAATAATTTTCTTTAATCATTTTTATGTATATATATTTAAAAACAATTTTCTCCGATGTCTTCTTATTCTGCATCATCTTGATTTTTATTTTATTTTATTTAAAAAAAAATAAGAAGAAAACGCACCTGCTATTTTACATTAAGAAAATTAAAATATATTTATCTTGTATATATAGTAACGTATAGTATGTATATATATATAGAAATAAGATCAGAGTCGGATGTGAGAGCGGCGATGGCGACAAATATTCTTAGAAAATTCGATCCATGTATAATGAATGAATCGTGAAGATAGATTAATTTATCACTTGTTATTTTACAATGTACAATCGACTAAAATGAGTCAGAGTTCTGAAACGGTATAATACCATCTATTGATCAACACTGTAACTATGTTAAGCCGGATCCAATTTTTTTTTTTGTTGAATCCAATTAGAGCACGTGAAAGACAAAATATACATTCAAATTCTTATATGATTGAAATAAAAACTAATTGAAATTTTATTGTGCCGAGTCGTTTAATTAAAATTTAAAATTAAATTAGAGAAAGTAATTTATTTATATATATATATATATATATGTATATATATTTTTCGTCTCGATTTTTAATTAAAACTGTCAATTTTAATTTCTGAAAGGAAAAATTGTTTTGAATGATTTTTTTATTTTTTTATTTTATTATTTTCACCTCTTTAAGACGTATTTTATATACATTTTCAACGCGCTTAATGTTTCTTCTTTAATATAAATATATATCTTATATAAAATAAAAGCTTCGTTAGATGGTGTGGTTTTTTTGTGTTGTATGTATATGCGAGAGAGGAAAATTTTCTATTTTTCCTTATACTCGTACATATACTCGCACAACTGTATAATAAGGGAATGTCGGACGAATTGGTATACGGTTCATCAAACATAATATTTGTGTTCGTCGAATTGTAAAATGATAATGTCTTTTCTACCTAACTCATATACTCCTCGGTTTTGCTCATGTTTTTCATCATTTTGAGTGAAAAAATTGGTATATAATATATACGTATATGTATATATACACCCTCATATCCGTTCAAGTAAAAAAATGGAAATAAAATCATTTTCTTAGAAAATTTTAATATTAAGAAAAAAAAAGAAAAAAAAGGGAAGCGCTCGCTCAAGAAAATGGATGTGGAATAAAAAAAGAAAAAAAACGAAAAAGGGGTTGCCGTTAATACCAATTTTTCTTTTGCCACATACACATCGTATACTATATAAAATTACATTTGATTACACCTTTGGGTTGTTATTTTTCTATAAAAATTGGAAAACAAAAAAAATTAAATTGGTTTATATTGTGATTGTGATTTCCTCATATGTGCAATTTTCCATTTTGAATGGATTTTTCGTTTTAACGCTTTTTTTATGTAAAGTAACACATCGGATCGAACAAAATAAAAAAAAAAATTTAAATCTAAAGAAAATCCATGAAAATTAGTCATTTGGGACGGTTCTATATATGTACGTACGTATATACATTTTTTTTTTTGATAAATGATTGTCAATAGATTTATTTTTATAGTTCGGGTTTTAGCAATTTATTGATAAGACGCATATTTATAAACCAATGTACATACATACATATTTATACGATCTTTAGAGACCGGCGATGTATCAATAATTTATATTTTTATTTGAAATAAAAATTAATTATAATTAAAAATTCCGACAAATAATTGTTTATACATTTCAATCATATACATACATATACATATGTATATATCATTAACTACATAAATATATATGATATATGAGATGAATATACTCGGCATATACGAGCTTATCACACAAAAAAGTGTTACAAGAGGCATAAATAAGATCAAGCCCCGAGCTAATCATAAAAAATAAAAATAATTTTAATTAATTGCAAAAACATTTTAAAGTTCACTCGGATTTATTATAATAATTATAATTATGTGTGCGGCAATAAAATGATAATGAATTTGTCATTAAAATAAAATATATGTGTATATAAAATTAAATGATAACGCGGGGTCACGATCGAAAAGTCAAAAAATTTGTTAGCCAACTAGATTATCAGTCGGTTGGATAATTTAAATTACTTGTAATTAAAATGTAATTACTATATGTCATTACATCATTATAATATGTGTATATGCATAGATGTAATGATATATATATACAGTAATGCACTTACGGATGTCCATAAGAAACACTATACATATATAACAAAAATCACTCTACTATAACGAAATTTCTTTCATTCGTTTTCTGTAAGCTGATTTAACCGAAACGAATTAAATCTATTTTGATTGATTATTGGAAATATTTAGTTTCTCTCTATATATAGTCGATAATTTGACAATAATGTGCATAAAAAAATTAAAATCCGAAAATTTAATTTAAAATAATTCCGTGCGTAAAATTTAATTAATTTATTCTTATGCTCATATAAAATAATATTAATTGATTATTATATTCTTTATAGTCGTCGTCGTCGTCGTCGTTCGTTCGTTGGTAATTAATGTTTTAAGATATATACATGTATGCGTAATTAATCAGAGTTTCACGAAATGATTTATTTATGAGAACCAATTTTATTTATGTTGTGTTATGTCTTGTGCGCTTCACATACTTATATAATAAATTTTGGTTTATACATACAAAAATATTATTAATTGAAATCATATTTTTGTTAAAATTTGGTATATAAATATATTATATAAATAATAAATATAAAAACATGTTATCAATTTTAATTAATTAATATTTTTTTTAATTTTATTAATTGATATGTTTATTATTGGTTGTTAATAAAGATGCAATATAAATGTACGAGTATATTGCAAACAAACAAAAAATAATAAAAGACCAATGTCAAGATTTATATTTTTTTTAAAATTATTATTATGTTATTATTTATTTGCTGTTGATTTTTTGAAATATAAATAATTAAATGCCATATGTAGCTTGTATCTGTCGGTATATATGTATGTATTAAATGAAGCATGACAGATGAGAGCGGGAATATTAAATTTTGAATTTTTTTCCATTGTACTTTGTGATTTGTTGTATCCCAGTTAAAGTTACGATTCAATATGGACAAAAACACATATTTAAAACTACATTTCTTGTGCCTGGAACTCCAAATGCGACTTGTGCTAGAACGTACAACTCAGAATGATATATTTTTTAGAATCCCAATATTCTAAAATTGATGTTTTGGCAGAAATAGCAAGCACGTTATCGAAAGCCTCGAGTAACGATAATATGTTTGTTGTGGTGGAAGGTGTTGTATGTCCAGAAATTTATTTTAAGTGGTTATCAAATTCTTGATCGGAACATGTTGAATCGTCTAAAATTAGGTGATATTATACAGGCTTGGTATTAGTATTATAGATTTCTGCTTGTCCAAACTAAATTCGATTCCAAATTATCTTTAATTGGAGTTTAACTTCCAATCTATCCGTACCAGATAACACTGCCTGAAATCTTAGATCCATGAAAATAGCCGTTTTCAATGTTAATGTATTTAATATATTGGGTTCTCTACAATTTAAATTTTTTAGAAGAACTTTAACAAATTCACTGCTAAATGACTTTTGCTATTTTACACTTTAGCCATTCTTTACACATATCAGTTAAACCGAGGTGCTCAGCTTGATATTTTCATGTTTTGTATAATAATATCAAGCATTCGAAATGTGGACGACCATCGAGTAATGCAATCTAATGGTGGAATTAATAATTGTGGCTGCTTTAATAGCAACAATCTAGCTGGAGTATGTAATTTTTTGCCTAATGTGCGAATATATGACAGTGATTTTCTTCGTTGTTAAGCTGTCAATACCTGCTAGCTGCAGTTATCTCTGTCTTCCAAAAGTTCATCATCCATAACTTCTTCTTCAATGGGTTCTTGTTCATATTTTGATTCCTTGCTATACTCTAGATTAGCATCGCATTTATTATGCAATTTATCAGCACTAAGAATTTCATTATTTATGTTCTATAATTTTAAAATCAAACTTTTAATTGCTTTAAGCAATGTTAGCTCCATTGTCACTTGTGACCGTGTAAACGTTTTTTAATTCGACCCCATATATGTTTAACACATTTTGTACTTCATTTGTGACGTGGTCGCCTATATGTTTCTCTTTCAATTCTAACATGGCTAACGTCCTAATAATAATAACACCGTGTTCTAAAAATTGAACATTAATCCCCAAAGCGCTACGCTTGAGTTGCGTCGCAGAATCCAGTTTAACTGATCAAAGTCGTTCACGTAACTCAGATTTAATTTTTATTTTTAAAGCTGTGGCAAAATCTACCATATGGATCTTGAAATTATTAGCTGTACTTGCAATTTTATGCCTATAGAATTGGTGTTCAAACTGTCGAGAATATGATGTAGGATTCGAAATCCTGAATCTTTAAAAATTGAAAACGGTCTTCCATTTTTGGCCATCATTCCTAAACATATGCACTTTTAATTTCATTAAAGGTCAATTTTACATTTGGTATGTAATGACGATCTGTGACAACAAAATGCGGAAGCAAAAAATTATTTACCGTTATTTTATTTGGTTATGTGTTTTTTTTAAGGTTATCGGTTATTGTTAAGTTATATCGAAATGTAATTAAATTTGTTATTTCGTTAACGTTACATTACGTTATAACTCCCTCAACATAATCTAATATTTTAAAGGTGAGTACAGTTTTTTTCTGTGGCCATCCATTTGCTAAACTATCAATGATTAACTGTTAAAAGTTCGATTTGGATTTGTATGATGTTCCACATGTTAAATCATAAAAGCAGTAAGTTGCTGACATCAAGATTACATGTAATTTTGCAAAAATTTGTCCCGTGTCCGAAACGAGCTCTCTTCAATTACTTTTATCGGTAACTCCTTACACATTCGACTATAGCAATTCTAAACTTCAACAAGGAATTTACAATCCAAACTAAAACTTCTGACATGAGAAGTTGTGAGCTTTCATTAACCAGTAACTCCCATCAACGGCCTTGGTTTTGGGAAATTTTAGGTATTCTGTCTGCATATACAATTTTCTTTCCGAAAACCAATTGTTAAAGTAAATTATGATAATTTCGGGACTTCTCATTTCGAGGACTCCAAAAATCCAAAGAAGGCATTGATGTATTTTCTAAAATTTGTGGGAATATCAGTGTGGCCTTAAATACTCCAAAATTGTATAAGTTTAGTCCTAATTTAAAAATGCATGTCATACCACGTATGAGTATTATCTGTTCTGATCGCAGATTTCCAATTTTAAAGGCCAGACCACAATTGTATTTTTACATTTAAGAACAGTCCTAAAATAATAAGATGTTCTACTTCCTTCTTTTACACTTAAATGTTCTAATTTTAGCATTAAACAGGCACTGTTAAAAGTTGTTGATGTTTCTGTGCTCATATATTTGAATCATTGCTTACGATATGGAAGGCTCGAAAGTTAATATCGAAAATATAATTTTAAGAATTAAAACAAATTCTCATTTAAGATTATATTTGAAAGACAAGAGACTTTTAAAGATTTTTGGGAGTGTATAGAGAAGTGAAAAATTTAGTGGATTCCAGGCATTTTGTACACTTTGATTATCACTACAAAGTACAAACCATATATCGACACACCCTTGAACGAATTTATATTTTTTAACTAATATTTAAAGATTTATTTGCAGCGCTTAACAATGTTTTACCCCTAAGAAACATAACGAAATCCCACCAATTATATAGTAATTTGTTGTTTGCCAAGCAAATCATTTCAATTTATGGAAAACTAATCCAATTGTTAGATAGAAACTGTACGGCCAAATTGTTGATTGCCATATACTTAATAATAATATACTGCCTTTTTATAATAAAATGCTCAATACCAAACAAAGTTTTGTTGGCCGAACCAAGCACTCAGAAACGAAAAATTGTCTGGCACGATGAAAGTCAATTTCTCGTTTGGTTCAAAAATTTGGAAATATTCAATTTTAGTAAAGACAGATAATTGAACACAGTTTATTTCCAAAATATCTATATCTTCAAAATAACAGACTGAATTTTTTAAAGTATAGTTGAATTATACCCTATATAATATGTAACCCTAGCTCTAGTATAAATAGAACTCTATATATGGTCAACTTGGTATCAACTTTTTGCTAAGCCACTAACTCCGAAATTGTTTACTTAACTAACATAAAGCATTCCCTAAATTTTTGATAGACTTTTACATTTTCATTCCAGTAATATTAAAGTATAAATACTCCAAGCTGGAAACTCGTAGGGCCAACAGTTTTTTCCGCGACTTGGGATTGTTCTAGAATGCAGGATTTTATCCGTAATTTCATATTGTAGACAAAAATATAAAACATTCCTAGTTAATGTGTTCGTACACAAACAAGCCTCTTGGAATGTGACTTTAGCTAAAAGCGTGCCTTACACATATCTTTGCCATCATCATCGTCCCCAGAAAGAACAAAATTTCGGTCTGGATGCAAAATTACATCTAAATTTATTTCCTCCGTTTCCGCTACCTATACGTAATTTTCGCCCGAGCAAGCTTTATCCCCATATTGATATTGTTTATTAAATTTCAGCACGGGCTGCACTAAACCATTCAAATAAGCGTTAATTAATAACGGAATAATTAGCATCGACTTTCATTTCCATGATAATCATGTTTGTAAATTTCACGATGTTCTTTTAAAAACACATTTTTCCGTCTTTTCTGTTATTTTAACACATCCCAGGAGTTTCTGTGTTAAAGACTGCAAAGTATACTAAATATGGTTTGTGGGGGTTTCAAAACTATTTCCGTCTAAAAGGATTTTCGGCATTGAAGAATTTTAGATTACATTTCGATGTTTCAGTCACTTCCAGAGGGCATCGAAAATTGATTACTTTCCTAATTTCGATGATAACACTTTTTATTAAATTTCACACGTCCACTCTAAATTACTCGTCTTTTTTGACAATGGATACACATTCTACATGCTCTTATAAAAACCGGGCGTTGCATACAACTAAAATCATGTAAAATACTAGTTTATAGATAAAGAACAGTGATGGGCGAGATTAGATTACTTGGCAATATTTTTTGTCAAGATCGACAATTAAAACAATGTCAACAACCTACGATATTTTAACGATTTGAAATAAAATTGTATTACATACAGTTGTATTTTGGAAAAAGGCGATTCAGTTAAGCCGTCAGGAGAAACTAAAGAATTATTCAAATTAAACCGGAAACCACCTACCATATACTGAAATTTTGTAAATATGTGTTGAAATAAAATAAACAGAAGCTTTAATTAAAGAAAATTTTTTGCACTAAACGTTCGGATTGATCTTAATTTCAAATTTTGTTATTAAGAACAAAATCAAGCACATGTTGTTGTATGTTTCTCTACACAGCTTCCGATAATGATATTCACAGCTTCCGATGTGACTTTGGCAGCAATATTGTTCCATTTAAAACGCATATTTTCAGCAATCTTATATCGCACCCGCCATTTTTCTTTTCTCTATTTCCAAATATTTTTGGATAGGTCGATACCGGTCGGCTTAAATCTTCTGAGCTCCTATATAAGTCTTTAGAGCAGAGCTTTGAACAAGAACAATTAACCCAAATATTTTCCGAATTGTAATAGATTTAATAAACGCAGAAACATCCTTTTTAACTTTTTATCGCGGGAACAAACATTTTTGTTTATTATTAAGGCTTGTGTTTCAAAAACATTAAAATGAACCTGTTTTGTTACAATTTTGCATTAATCAAAATTAAAAAGAGCAAAATAATAGATGTAACTAAAAATGTTAACCGGTTTTAACCCTGTTTCGTCCCGGAACTAAACCGGAAAAAAATAAGAACATATTTTGGAACTGAATCCAAAACCAGAACGATAAAAAATCTGTTCCATGCTTTAGAGTAGTGTAACTATAGCTTAATCCGGCCAATATTTTACAACTGCAAATCGCTTGCAATTATAACTCTTTTTTCAAATTTATCTAACTTGAAGTGCTTATATATATTTAGCGGACGCATAGCTTTTGACCTGCTAACCTATTTCGAATCCAATTTCACGTACCTTTCGTCATCTATCAACACATATTCCCAAAATTTTGTCAAAACTTCGTAATAGAACACCGACACACACGAGGCACATTGAGCGGGCAAGGTTCTGGTTATCTGAACGATATGGCTTTTAATAACTCGATAATTCTTATAGCCGTCTTGAACTCGAATTCGTCTTAACATGGAACGGGATGTACTAAATTTTATGGTAAGGTCATAATCAGAGATCCTTGGATTATTTTTAATGGAAATTATATTCTTGCGTATTTTATGTGAGGGCTGGTTAAGTTCGACTATAATTTGGTAACGAAATGTTATTCTTAATCAAATTTAAATAATATTTAAAATAAAATATTTCTCGACGCCATACTCACATAGTAAATCACACGAAATTTTGTCTTGAATCAGCACTGGACAATTTTTCGTGTCTGTTACTATGTGAAGGCTTGGCAAAAAATGTTGGTGTCGCGAATTTTTATTATTTTTTACTCCACAGATTAACTACTATTGCAGAAAAATATTAAGTAAATTAGTTCAAAATTAGGTCTCAGCCATTGAATTTCTCTAATTTGGTTATTGTTACAGTTTCGAATATCGGAAAGTCGTAATATTTGAGCTGGTACATGCCTCCCTTCGCAGACAGAAAACCATATAATTTGAGGTATTAGTATTATACTACAAGTTTCGTGACTGATATTTGGTTAGCTGAATTGACAATACCGTATGCTAATTCAGACAATAATTTGCTTGTGTTATTATACTACAAGTTTCGTGACTGATATTTGGTTAGCTGAATTGACAATACCGTATGCTAATTCAGACAATAAATTGCTTGCGTATGCGGCGTCTTATCTTGTATGGTCCATCGTATGAAATTTTTATCCCAGTGCGAATTTTTCTAACCCTGACCAAGACGTAAAAATATCGATTTGTTTACCGATACCATGTAAAACGGCTGGTACTTTTCCAAGTAAAACGGATGGAATCTACCCGATATTAGCCGAGGAGTTTCGTTAACTCTGAGAAAAGTTTCGAAAACTTACTTTTGATTTTTGGCAGGATAAATGGCCGTTTCGTTGTTGATCTACTTTGAAAATGCTGGATATCTGTGTTAAATTGACTAAAATAATCCAAGTGGCGTGATTGCCTTGGATTACATTTAGTTTTAGACTGAATTGCTCGTTGAATGCAGAGCATTTGTTTTCGGTTGAATGCAGAGTATTTGATGTTTTTGGCATCCGAAAATTTATTCTAACCGAATATATAGTTCAAAAGTTATGATGAGTGAAACCGAAAGTACAGTAAATGTAGTGCCCTAGCTTTGGTAGTTTGGTATTCGAGGGTCTCGGGTTCAATTGCCGATGGTGAAATTGTCACCAATCCGTATCGCATTGATCCTAAACAAATTTGGTTTTCCTAATTTAGAACTAATGCTCAAAATCGACGTTGGTTTGCTAGGCCATTTTGCGGTGGTCTCCGAATTTTATTTTTATCTTTCGAAACACAAAAATTTTGATTCCTTTACACTATTTTTGTATCACACACAAACTACATTGTACCAAAAATTTAAAAATCACAATAAGTTGCTTTTTGGTTAACTTCATGTTTGTAACTGAATTAAAAACAAAAAACAAACTGTAACAACGGAAAAAAATTAAATCGAGTACTAGATTAACAATATTTGAATTTTGTTGAACAAGTAACGATATAGGATAACCGCGAATAAAAGCCCCAATTATTTTTGTTACATTTTAGTAGCCTACAGTAAGTTCGCACCTCCAACACAGTATGTGCGGGTTCAACCTACGTTCATTATATTAAGGGGTTGATTTTAATCTTCTCTTTGCGTCACACACCTTAAATTGATTCTTTTATTTTTTCGATATTTACGAACAAGCAAAAAATAAAAAAAAATTTAATATTCACCTCACAAAATCGACAAGAAAGCAGTACTCGTCGTAATTCAGTATAACAAAATCATATATATGTATTTCGTTGTTGGTTGTTACGTATAGCAATATATAATTAAATTTTCATACAGTTGGAAAATTCGAGTTTTCACTTGAAAAAAAAAAATTTAACGCCGAAAAAAAAATTAAATTCTATTAAATTTCAAATTCAATTAACTTCTCAAACAATGCGAATAATATGTAATTTCCTGATAAATCATATCAGTTAAATTTTTTTTTTTTATTTATTTATATGTAGGTATGTATATGTATGTGTGTTGTATATTTTCATCCCTGATTTATTATTAAATAAAATGAAAATATTGTTGTAAAATAAATAAATTGAATATAATGTAAAATCTATAAAAATTTATGTTTATTTATTTTTTATGCGTTAAGATTTTTTTTTTTTTTTTGATGTTTCATAAAACGGCGTATTGATGGAAATGTGTGAAAAAAAAAATTCGGAAAATTCCTTCGCAACACAATATACACGTATGTACATACATATATGTAACAACATAACAATTTTTTTTTATTTGATTTGTTATGTATGCGGTCTTGATAAGAGTATTGTATATATGTATATACGTTATTGTTACAATTAAATACTATTGTCTGTAATTCCACTTTTATATGCTTGTAAATGTTTTGATGTGGTATTTCAAAACATCCACATATCATAGGTTGTAGATCAGTAAATTTTCAATCTGTAGATTTCTCGAATTTTAAAATCCTCAACAAAAATAAAAGGGTGGATTTATATTTCATCATATGTATATGTTGTATCTGTACAAAATGCGATGAAATAGTTAAGGGGATCGTACATATATACGTAATAATGTATGTATACAAAAAGAACAATATAATAAAAATTGATTTGCTCGCTTGAAGGGTGAAATCTAAATGCATATTATATGATTTGATTCGATTTGGTGAAAAACATTATGTAGATAGGTATTGTTCTTATATACGCGCGTATTCTTATATTTATATTTCGAACAAAAATTGCATCAAACCAAATTATTTTTTTTTTGATTGAAGTGATAGAGGTATAACTTTAAAATATAGCTTTATACGCATTAAGGGGTTGCCATAGATTACCACATTTCACACCGTTATGATTTTATATTATTATTGTAGTGAGGGAAATTCATTTTGACAGTTACATACGTTTTTCAGGTATTCTACGAGCTGGTGTGCACCCCTTACGAGTGCAAAATACTCATCTATTGTCCCATTAAAAACTGTTTTTTTTTTCGATCGAAAAATTAAATTTATACTTTATTTAAGCCCTCGTCTCGATTGTGTGTTACAATATATAAAATATATTATTACATTTCGTATACTCACTTCATTCATCATCTATATATGATGTGTAGTATACCCCTCTATATATAATGTCATATGCAGTTTTTATCATATCAATCGATTCGAATTAAAATTAGGGTACCAAATAAACTATGTATGTGACGTCATAAAAATTTGTTCATCTGTCGATGATCTGGTGTGATAATAATCGATTTATATATATATGAGAGATGTTTTGACATTGGAAATATACCATTTCCTATATATGTATATATACAGTACATTTAATTAGATAAAAAGTGGGTTTGTAAATTTATTATGTGTGTGCGCGCAAAGTTTATCGATTTAAAAAAATCTTCGTCACAATTTTTACGAACAAAAAAATAAATTATCAACCTCCACTAAATCACGATTATTTTAAGATCATGATTTTATATATTTTGTTGATCGCGTCGTCGATCTTATCAATTTTCTTATTAAAATTTTTTTGAAATCAATTTATCAAACCTAGCATTACTATTTATTATTATTATTATTATTTGTTTAGCTAAGACACCACATGATTATTTATTTATTACGATTTTTTTATTTTTTCGTGTCGTGCGGTTGAAGTATGTATATATGTGTGTATTTAACAAAAAATCTATTATCATTGAATTTGCGGTCATTCTTTTTAAATAACAAGAATTAAAATTACAAAAGGAATTCTTTTATGCTTTATCATCGTCATTAGAGTTAAAAAAAATATTTTTTTTTTTTATATATTTTTAATTATTTTCTTAGAAAAGTAAAAAAAAACAATTTTCTATTCTTTAATGAAAATTCGTTATTTTTTTCTAACACTTAAAAAGAAATACACTTAAAATCGATATACACAAAAAAAAAACTTCATCATCTTTTGTGTCCAAAGAATACAATACCACCACTAAAAAAAAAAAAAAGACGATTTTAATTCACATAGCACGCTTTATAGTAAGAAGATCGATTTATTTTTCATGATGCGGGGAACTCATATATAGTTAACACACCAAAAAAAAAATCTATTAACGTTAATACACAGACACATCTATACACAAAATTTCTATAGTGTCTTTCAATAGCGCGCGCACACGATCGCGTTTACAACAAAACTCAAAAATCACTCAAAATAATTGTTTTTAAAAAATTTATTTTTTGTAGATAGATAGACTGATCGACTATAGTTCAATACGTTTTTTTTTTAACAAAATAATGTATGCTCGACTCATATATATAAAATAATAAAATCTATTTTTAAAAAGGTGGAATGACTGCGTTAAAGAAAAATCACTAGACAGTTCGACACCGAATATATTATAATAAAATTATTAAATTTATGACATTACAATAAAAATAAAATTTATTATTGTTACAAAAAAAAAAGAATTTGTAGAATTTTTTTTTTTTATTGTATTAATTAATAAAAGCTTAATAGTGATTATGATTTTTAAAATATTATACGTGTACATTTTTTTTTTTTGAACTGTCAATCATCTGCGTACGTATATTATGTGTATATGGATATGTTGTTTTTGAAACATGTGAAACATGATTTTTGAGATTCTAATGATGGGATCAAAAATTTTTCAAGATTAAGATATTCAAATTTTTTATTTTTTGTGATGAGGTGATTCGGCAATTATATATTAATGTGAGAGTGATCAATTTAAAAACTTATTTATCACTTTAAATGTTCGATAAATAATGCCGCGCTATATGTCAGTGTATATGTCTGTAGGTATATAGGTCCAGTTATGTGTTTTAACCACATCTTTTGATCAGCACTGTAGAGCCGATGTCAAAATTATCTTTTTTTATAGGACTGTGAATTATGGGTCAATGCTGCATGGGAAAATTAATTTATTATTTTGAAATAGTTTTTGTAAATTCCGTTATCGTATATAATTCCACCTCATTCTGAACCTTATTGATCAGTAAACTCAATAATTTATAGAAGGGCACGTATTAAGCTTTTAATTGGCTAACCTGTATGTATTACATCAAAATTGTAAAAATCAGAATAACTTTAGATGCTATAGTTTCCGATTATTTAAATTCACACCATCAAACACATAAGTTAGATTTCCAACGTTCTCAATTTAGAAATGTCATTCAAATATTTAATGTTAAAACCAAAAATTAAAGTTAAACTCTACTCTCAGTCCTCCCAGTCCTAACGTCGATATTTAAGACAACGCCAACAACCTATACGTTATTTAAGCGTTTTGTAATCGATTGAATCAGTTCACAGTTGAATTTGCGAAAAATAACGATTCAGCTAAACCTTATATACGGAGAAACTAGTCTAGTTATGTTTGAACTACATCTTTTGATCAGCACTTTTGTCAAAAGTATCTTTTTTTAAAGGACTGTGAATTGTGGGTCCATGCTGTATGGAAAAATTCCAACTCTAACAATTTTGAATTTTTTTGTGTGGAAATTAAATATTCTTGTGAATTTTCACTGCTTATTGATCAGTAAACTCAGTAATTTATAAAGAGCATTTATTAAGCTTTTAATTGGCTAACCTGTATGTAAAATCAAAATTGTAAAAATCAGAAATATTTTAGAAGCTATGATTCCCAATTATTTAAATTCACACCATCAATCTCAAAAGTTAGATTTTCAACGTACTCAATTTAGAAACGTCATTTAAATATTTAATGTTAAAACCAAAAATTAAGGTTAAACTCTACCCTCAGCCCTCCCTTATTTTGGAAACAAAAATCACAAGATCAGACAGAATCAAGGATGGGCGAGTTAAATTATGCCATGTAATCTATACACGGTTCTCGACACGTAAAACATTACGTAGATTACTTATCAATGTCTTTTGTTAACGTCTATACATTTAAGAAACTATGCATCATAAAAACTAGGTTGCAATTCATGTTTACGTTTATTCGTGTTATATGCTTAACAGTAATCATTAGCTTGTTATGAATAAATGTTCAACTTCTGTTTACTGAAATTGAAACCCAAATAGAAAATATAGGATTAACCATTTTTTGTTTAAATGATATTTGTGACCACATAATGCAATCGATTTTTGATTAGTAAATGGTTATTTGACAAATACGAAATATCAATTTATGACAAAAGTTTACAATTTTTTTTTTGTTTTAGCAAAAGTGTGTTAAGCACTGACATTAAACGTGGAATACATTAACACCGATTATATAGAACATACATAAGATCGAAACTACAAATAGAAATTCTGTAAATCAGCAAGTGTCATAGAAAATGCCTCTTGATTTTCAGTTATGTTAATTATTGCATTGAAGGAGATTCCAAAATGTTGACCCTTCCTCGTATCGCATTGATCCTAAAGAATTTGCCGACATTGTCTACGTTGTCTACGGATTGTAAACGTAAAAATTCATGAACATCCCTGGACAGAATATGTATACCGATAATAGATTTTCTATAGTTTCGAAATTTACATATTTTAATACCAAACAATTCTCAAATGTTGAAATATGACTTGATGATTCTTCCATCACCAAAGGTGATTCCCCATTCAATATCTTGTTTTAAGCAACATCTTGTTCAATGTCGCTTGAAGCCAGCGCAATCTGGGCGTTCTGTTGAAACACTTTCGACGAATTCTTAATCTTGTGGTTCATTCGAATCCTATATATATATACTAATTCTCAGTCACTTTGATTCCGCATATAACTCGATAACGTTCACGCCTTTTCCTCGATTGTGTACAAATATAAGATTCCACAGATGCTTGCTTTTTATATTAACAATAGTAAATTATTAGTTAATTCAATATGTGCGGTAGACAATATCCTGGCCTGGTTTGGTCACTTGAATGACGATGAACAAAAACAATAGGTAAAGTCATGTTACCCCTGCGGACCACTGTATTCAATACGATGATAATTTGTTCTGTTTTTCGTGTTCATGATTTTTCTAGTCTTATCTATTTTATAATTAATTTGAAAGGCGACCACATTCCTTATATTCTGTAAGCAGGTAACAGTTTAGACAATATTTTATACTGAATTTTTACTTGTTGTAATAATGGTGCAAGTTTAGAGTCTATTGATTGAAATGGTCAGGAGCATATCAGCGCTAATATCCTTAGCCTGAAAAGTGCCCAGCAGTTTACCAGTCTCATTTTCTAGTTCATAATTTACTGTATGAACTTTATTCGTAACTCGATAATTTTAGGACAAACTTAGCACAAAAAAACCAATACATAATCCCATTAAAAGATATCGATTGGCTTGAAGTTAAACACTGTTTTCATTGGGACAACCACGCTCTTTTAATAATTTATATTCGTTCCCGTGATTAATCCGGAGTGTGGCGATATTATATCGTCGATTCATTAATTGAATGACGGATTGCTCCGTACTTATAGCACCTATAGATCGAAATGCTTCAAATATTGAGTGAATTTCACGTTCCGAGGGACAAGGCTGTTTAAAAATGTTGTATGCGAAATTATTTAACAAGCTATCGAAATTTGCTAGCAAGAACACTGTAAACGTAGAATATTTCAATTCTCCGATACTCTACAATTGTTGCCGCTATCTAGGCTTAGTTAATGTAATGGTATTTTTGATCGAGGATACGGTACTAACAAATTCATATATAATTTGTGGAAGGGTCTTGGAGTCATTCGTGGTGTTAGAATAGAGATCCAGTATATTTAGGATGCCGCCAAACACGTCTATTACAATCTGGAACAATATTGAGTGAACCTCTTTGATGTTCAATAGTGAAGTCGATTGATCGAAGTTTAAGGCATCATCTGAACTGGCATGGTCTGTTATTACCGTGCACTGGTAATCCTTGATGTCAAGCCAAATACTCCAATTCCTGACACAATACTATAAGTTATATACTAGACTTGTATAATTTCTGCGAAAAAATGGGCATTCTTGATGGTTTTCATTTTTTTACAAGAGAACACGCACCTTATAAAGAACGGCGTAGTGTAATTTGCATTTATAAGAACGGCGGCTGAGAATAAGTTGGTCATTGCGAAAAAGTCTCAGGATTTAACCAAAATGTTCACAATAGTAGTTATTCTCGTAGACTTAATCAAATAACCATCGATGAAGTTTACACATTACTAAATATTATTCAGAGATCGTCGACCAAGTTGACTGGAATGATGATGCGCTTAATTGTAGTAACTCACATTCTTTCTAACAGTAATGCATTTATTGGTTCGAAATCGCTGATGATATCTCATTTTTATTTTCATTTGTTTTGCTCGTTTCATTCCTTACGAGTATAGAAAATAAAATGTATGCATAATATTTCCCAACATTTTAAAAGTAGAAAACCCCAAAACATATTTTGTTTTCGATTATCTGTCTCGAAGTCTCTGATTTTATTAGCCGCAATGCATGATGGAGTTTGGTCGTTTCTTTTTATTCAAAGCGGCGAGTTCATAAACTGTTGGGGTCTGTACGTTTATAGGGTTGGTTGAATTTAGAAAACGTTAGATTTACCACACAAGGTTTTCTTATTGGTAGAATACTTGTTGTTGTATGATTAATTTTTATCAGATCTAAAGTATGTCAGAAGCAGAACAAAATAAAAATGTGAGGCCGTCTGTCTTGATGTCTGTGTCATAAAATTGGACCGCGCGGAAATTCTTAAATTGTCAGTTTTTCGGATTTTAAGGTTGAAATCAATAGAATGAATGCAGATTGTGTAGGTGGTGTATAATTGTAAAATATTCCTTGGATTATCCTCAAATCTCATAACCGAAAATTCAAAAATGTTCTCGTCTAAGGTGTGATTTTATAGACGCATTTCAAAGTTGTTCTTGTCTTCAAGTGTGTTTTAAACTATTACTTTAGAAGGCTCGCGAGCAACTTTTGTCAAGTTACTAGGGTGATTTAAATGATGAGTCATGGGAATTTGGTAGTCACACATTAAAAATTGAATCTTCTAAATCGTTTACAAATTTGGTATAGAAGAAAAATGACAGCTACGGCAAAAGTTGTTTGAATGTTATCATTTGTATTATGCTAATAAGTCACAATTGACTTTAGTAAATGATCGTCATAATCCTGATTTTTTGAACAGTTTACCTATAGCTTAAAAACTATTTTTTGGTCATAGGTCTGTACAAACATGATGGCCCCCTACAAATTAGATTAATCTTTTCAATATACCCGCACACCAAACGAATTTTTAAGATAACCAATGTTTGTTTTCTAGTAAAAATCCTTTTTTTTTTATTTTAATTAAAATTTTTGTTTCTACAAATTTTTAATTAAAAAAAAATTAAATATTTAAAATATACAATAACAAAAACAATGCATGGAGTCATCAATTATTCTGTCAAATTTTTTTTATGTTTTTTTTTGTTTTTAATTAAAAAATATATAATATATGTTACATTGATGGAAATAAGTACATAGCTATATAGACTAGTAGAGATTTAATAATTTATAGATGAAAGCATAATGTCTGCTGAACTCTTCAGTAAACGGCTAGACCAACCAAAATAATATTTAATTGATTTTTTTTTTAATTTTTATTTTAATTTTGTTTAAATAAATTTAAATTGTCAATGATGATAATATTGAAAAGAATTTTATTTTTGTTTTAATTTAAAAAAATAAAAACAACGTAATTGATTCAATTTGATGTAATGTAACACTTAAATCGTTTAACAAAATATAAAATATATTTATGTATGTATGTATATGTATAGTTCTATAAATAAGTTGATGACGATATATGATAAATTTCATTATATTTATGTTACTTTTTTATGATTTTGTTGTATATAGTTTTTTTTTATTTGTGTATTTGTTGGGATATAAATATAAAAAATGACATCAACTTTAAGTTATTTGTTGGTTTGCGAGGTTTCTTTTTTTTTAAGTACTATACCGTTTCTCAGAAATTTGATTTTTTATTTTTAATATTAAATCCAGTAGCAGCATAAAGGATACATACACATATATTTACTAATAAATTATGTTTTAATCTAATAAATTATATATATATATATATTATGTATGTATGTGTAAGGTACATACATGAAAACCCTTCACTAAATTGTTCATACATATATAGATATATACGTATGTTCACTATTATTATTCTATGTTAAATTATAATTGATATTTAGAGCCTTCAGGGAGCGTAAATGACTATATCACGTGACTATATTGTAAAACATACACGCATTATTTATTATCAACAAAACAAATTACGAATATACACTTCCTTGTAATTGTCACTATAATTACTCTACATACGTATATGTATATATACATAAATATAATTTAAAGTGATTCGAAATTATATGTATGTAGGAAAATTAGGTGAAGTTCATCATATCGATGCTCAGGTGTCGATATGATATTTTAATAATTCCACTTGAATATTTTTTAATTATGTAAATGGAAAGCATGTCCCCATATTATACATATATATATATATATATATATATATATATATATATATATATATATATATATATATATATATATATATATATATATATATATATATATATATATATATATATATATATATATATATATATATATATATATATGTATATATATATATATATATATATATATATATATATATATATATATATATATATATTTATATATATATATATATATATATATATATATATATATATATATATATATATATATATATATATATATATATATAACAAAAAATACTAATTAAATTCAACTACTAGCTTGTTATGACGTTTTATTATATTAAACTCGAACGCCTCGAGTCTCCATCATGTAAGATGGATTGTTGGAAAGGTATTTTTACGGGCTTTACAATGAATATAAAAAAAAATTAAACAATTAAAAGATTATTTGAAACTGAAATTTAAAGGATATATTGTACATTTAACGTTTAAGACGCTTACTTGAAAGTATGCAAAATTGTCTTTCCAACGATTTATTTTGATCGAGTACATTGAAAGAAGAAAAATACAATTTAGAACCACCACTTTATGAATCATTAGACAACGAAAGCTCTATTTCATCTTCAATAAATCTTCAGTATAAAGCTTGGTAAAAATGAAAGCCTTAAGATTAATTTCAAAACTGGGCTGCTTACGTAAGAACGTAAGGTAACTTAAGACACATCCAAGGTGAAAGCTTTCGTCACTAATACAAAATAACCTAAACATCAAAAAGCTCTAAACTTTTAACTTATTTAAGTATAATTCCAAAAGTTTAAATCTTGAATATTTGTTAAAATTCAAAGCTTTCTACAGCTGTAATCTATTTTCAAATTGAAGGTTACGAGTGTAAATAATAATACGAAAGCTCTCTACAAATATAATGAAAAAGCTCTACGTTATGTGCATCATCTCTATATGATTTAGTTTCCACTTCAAATGCACAAATGGTTTCAAAAACTTCATTATTTTAATAAATTATAAAGCCATTAAAGAAAAAATGTATTAAATATTTAAGCGAGCTTTAAAATTTAAATTAAAGACAAATTAAAAAGCTTAAAGTTTTCGGATTGTCCATATATTATTAATTTGAAGGTTAATGCTAAAGACAATGCTAAAAAATCTGAAAGACTTATTTTTAAAAAATCATAAGTTTAAATCTAATATGTCTGTTAACTTCAAAGCTTTCATCAGCTGGAATCCTTTATTGAATTATAAGGTACGTTATGAGTGAAAATGCATTATACGAAAGCTTTCACAAGACAATCTTTTAAAAATAAAAGTAGGACTTGCGAATGTAATGATTAAAGCTCTATTTCACGTAATTTGACGCCAAATAGCTTTGTTTTCATGAGACAACAGTAAACTATGATTTCTAGAATATTTGTTAACTTCAAAGCTTTCATCAACTGGTGCCCATTGTTAAATTTGAAGATTCGTTTTGAATGAAAATGCATTATAACGTTTATCACGCTTATAATTTGACTTTTACAACAAATGAACAAGTGACTTCTAACGCATTTGGAATATTTAGGCAATATTTTCAAAATTTGTTTGAATTTTCGAAACAGGCACATTTATCAAGAAGTGCAATTAAAATTTGGAAAATTCTCAAATTATAAAGTGTTTTCTTAATTTTGAAATTTTATTTCTTAGAATTTGATAACTCAACTTTCCATTTGGGACAATATTAGTAAACGCGTTTTGAACTCTTAGGCGAAGCAAATTTATCGCACTTTTGAGGTTCTCCCTAGAATACTAATGGACGCATCACTATCGAGCAAGCCAAGCAATGGTTTATCAAACATTGTTAAAGTGATGTATGGTTTGGGATCATCCGTTGTAGAAATAACGGTAGCTGCACAAACACTTTTTAACTCTTTTCTAGATTTCCAATATTATATAATTCGTGATAGTTGTCTGGTTTTGCTTAAACTCTTGTTGCATGTTTTACTTAGATTTTTATCGGCCGATAGCTAAAATTTGTGGTACGATCGGGTCGTTAATTAATTGCGTAATTTTCGTAATATGGTACTAAATTATTTAGAGAGGAATCCACTATAACTGGATTTACTGAATCTTTATTGGTAGCTATGGTAAGACCCCGGTTTTATCACATCCAAAGCAGAATATATACCTTGCTATGGTGGTAAACAATCCTGATATTGGTTACCGATGTCTTTACAGTTCCAGCATATTAAATATTCTGTGTTTCTTATGCCCGATTGACCTTGTGAAACGTTTTTGGTGTTCGACAAACGATTGAACAGGGTATCGACACGCATCTGTATCAAGTGTATGTTCGACGTGTCTATGGTCCTCAAGGTTCATTGCTCGCCTATCGCGTAATTTCTGCGTGTACGGTTTTCTGTTAACTTACGTGAGTAATGACAAGAAATACTTAAGATACACGAATTTAAAGATGTCAATTTTCGAGTTTCCGACCAAAAAAAATTATAACGGAACTCCGCGTATTTTAACCCCACTGAGTTTTTACTCAAACTATATTTTTTTTATCGAGACTTGCCATCTCCCAGAATTTCTATATGGAAATAAATATTACACTTAATTCACTACCATTAGTACTGGAGCTACTAAATATATGTGCGCACGAAATATCAAAGAATTTTTTTCAAATTTTATTGTTTCTATTAATTTATTTAAAAAAATGTATTCATTTGATCCTACCTATCAAAATAAACATACATTACATATTATTACGGGTTTTTCTAAGAAATCTATACATACATATACATTTGATCATCACTCTATATATACATATTTATGTTAAAACATTTTTATGATGTAGTTAAAACAAAAAATTTTTTTTATCTAGGTTTTGTTGTTGTTATTTTGTTTAAAATATTTAAACCGCGAAATTGGGTACTAAAGTTAAAATTTAACACCCCTTTTTTATGGTATTTTAATTAGTGTATATATATATGACATATACGCGGTGGATATATATAAAAACGCATTTTATCTTTGTGCCCCAAAAATATTAAAAATGTCAATCAAACACACAAAAAAATAAAAAAACTTTTTAAAATAAAGTTTTGATTTTTAGGAAAAACACCCTAAACCTTGTTTTTTTTTGTTTTTTATCAAAATACTGATAATATAATACACCACACCATCAAACAATATAATATTTAACCCTGTTAAGTTGAAATAAGAAGTACATAAATTTATTCATATACATACATACATATACAAATATACAAGATCTTAAATGTAAAAAAAAGTTTTTGCCATTTTGATTGGTGAACAAAATTTTATAAGAAAATATTTTTGTATATAAGTATATTCATGAGATAGGATTGTTTTGTAATTAGAAAAGTGTTGAACCATTTTATGAAAATAATTTTTGTTTTTTACGTGTTTTTGAATTTTGATTGAGATATGATTTGATAAGGTATATATACCAGCAGGGTATAATAAATATTTATTAAGACTAGACGAGCAGAGATCGTACACCTCCACCACACATAAAATCTTAAACCAACAAAAACAATCTGAATTATGAATGTGTGTGTAAAACTACGTATTACCGAATAAAATACAATAAGGAAATGTAATGAAGAAAATATAAAGAAACTGAGCAAAAACCAAATTGACAATTTCCAAAAGTTTGTTGCGTGATAACTGACAACTGAGGAATGTCTTGGGTCCAAAGCTAATAACAAACCACTAATAAAATTTCTAATTAACACAAATTTCGATAATGTTATGTTAAAATACGGGACCAGAAATTAAAAATATTTTTGAAAAACACCATCATTTCAAAAGTTATAGGGGCTGAGGGTGATTTTTATGCAAATGTCGATGATATATGTTAAAATTTCATATCAAGCGAATTTCCTAAATTTTTTTTGATGGCCAGAAATACGGTGACCAAAATCATAAAAAAGTTTTGAGTTACTATGAACCTAGGCTTATAGAAAAGCACCACCATTTCAAAAGAATTAGGGGCTGAGGGTGTTTTTTATGCAAATTTCGATGATATATATGTTAAAATTTCATATCAAGCGAATTTCCTAAATTTTTTTTGATGGCCAGAAATACGGTGATCAAAAACATAAAAAAGTTTTGAGTTACTATGAACCTAGGCTTATAGAAAAGCACCACCATTTCAAAAGTTATAGGGGCTGAGGGTGTTTTTTATTCAAATTTTGATGGTATATGTAAAATTTTATATGAAGCGAATTTCCTAATTTTTTTCCATTTAATTATAATTATATGAACTATAATTAATAAAATGCTTATTACTTTGTGGAAATTCTTGTAAATAGCTAAATATTTTGTTATTGCTTAATCCGAATAAAGTATATTATACTAAAGTACACATTTAAAGATATTTAGGATTTAGGATAAACATCACATGTTTGTATCAACGCGTCAAATTTTTCCTAAAAATTCCTAATAATTTTTTTTTTTTAATTTTTTGGATAGTTTAGGATAAAGTTCACACGAATGGATTTGTATACCACAAATTCATGACCAAAACAACAACAACTTTCGAATGAAAATTACAATTCAAATTTCCGTGTAAAATTATTTTAATTTCTTAACAAAATAAAAACTTCTTCTTCTTCCGCATCGCATCAAAAAAAAAAAAAACTTTCGTTCCGGAGGGCGACGATATATACGAAATTCTGTCATTGTGTTATTATACAATGATTATTAATCTAAAGAATATTGTACATACATACATATACATATAGCTATAAGTTTTCGTGTCGACAAAAATTATCTAAATGACAGAATCGTTTGTCCCGCAAAGTATATTAAAAATAATCGTGTTTTATTCGATTAATAATTTTGTTCCCCATATATATGTACATTTTTGTTACTAATTCGACATTAATGAAATGTGTTCAATTGTGTCCAAAATTAAAATAATAATAATAATAATCTACACACAAAAAAAGGTGTATTTATTTTAGATATAGTCATATTGATAAAAATTCATAATTAATATATATATATTCGTTTACGTATACCATCGCCACAACTGATCGACCCGCGCGCCTCTATCCACCCTCATAATTGTTTTTTTTTTTTTTGTGTGTGTGTGTGTTAATGAAATGGAATTTGTTCTAAAAATCATCATAATACTAATTTCCCTCGTAATACATTAAGTTTTTTGTGTTATTTTAATAATTTTAATAGAATATAAATCAGTAACGTAGTTTGATGAAATATTAAAGTGTTACATAAATAAAATGTTGTATACGCCTTTGTCTTTGGTTTGTTAGCCAAGTCAGAATATTTTTTTATTTTTCGAAATTATAGATAAAATCTTTGACACTAATGCGTACAAATTGCGGGCTATATCTTAATAGAACTATAACATATATATATACTGTGTATATGTACATTTACACAACATACAACGATAAAAATCAATAAAAATTATTTTAATTTCCATTTTTTATTTATCCAGAAAAGCTTTGATTATCGTACACAGTACGTACATAAAGCTTTTTTTCGGTGATGACCCATATAACAACTTTAAATTGAATATTTTATTAAAACTTGTTGTTTTGTATATATTGTATACCAACATATATGTATTGTATTTATTAAGGGTGGATAAACTCACCAAATATAAAAATGTATATATTTGTCATATCATTAAATTTAATGTATATTTGAATATATGTTTTAATTAGATGTTTATTTTGTCATCAACGCATGTATTAAGAAAAATAACAATGTCATGTTTTATATGCGTATATATAGAAAATTCACTTACAATTTAATTTCGGTGTTATAAAAGCGTGATGATGGTGGTCAGATATATTTATATATTTTAAAATATGTATTTAAGAGGGTTGGGAGTATTCTAAAAAAAAAAAAAAACATTTTATTTGCGTTATCGGTCAAACTACATCCGCCATTTTCTTATCGCGTATATAGCGTATACAAATTAGTTCGTTTGCTCATTAACCAGCAGCAACCGTTGAAAATTAAATTTTATATAATTAAAATGGTCAAAATTATGTATATATAAGGTACATATATATATTTTGATAACAAACTTGTTTTATATATCCACAACGTTAATTGAATAGATATCAAGTTTATATAAGTATGACACAAAATTCACAAGAATTATTAATATACAAAAGAGTAGTTTTCCAGTCGACCATGGATGGCATATTATTTTTTTATACGAGTATGTATATATATTTTTATACCAACAGCCAATTATTATCACTCGATGTATTTTCATGTTTTCATTAATCATAATTATCTAAACACACAAAAAAAAAAATTACCTAATATTTTTTAGTATTAATTTGTGATGAAGTTAAATGTATAAAACGCGCGCAATATTAATTACGCAAGGTGATATTTGATCGCTCGTATATATGTATATACTTATGTGTGTGATATATGATACTATAGAGTGCTTGTTGATTGGGGTTTTTTTTTTTTGGTTTTGTTAAGTCGAAGGCTTATACTCAAGTCAATTAATTTTTTTTTTAATTCGTACGAGTACACACATATATAGGAAATGAAGAAATTGACAAAATAAAATTAATCAACCAAAAAATTTATAATGTCAAATTATATGTTAAGCTTGTGGATTAGATTAAAACGATAATGAGATTTATACATTTTAAGTCGCATATATAATTAAGTTAAGTCATCGATTCTATTTATTTATATAGTCGTGTTTTAAATAGATATTCGTAGTTTCTAAAAATATAAGCGCCATTATGATAGATTAAATAAATGTGACGGATTTAACACTTTTCCCAATGGCTATATAGGCAATATACGTGATATACATGGCGGAACATAATAGATGTGTCTCTTGTACAGGTTGAAAGTACTTAAAAACTATCTAGGTTTAATTCAAAATGAACTTGTTACATCAAGTGGTATACAAATTAGATAAATGACCCAACACCAGATGAATTAATTTGTGACACTTAAGTTTTGAAGCAAAACGTGAATGTTCTTCTATGAATGCCTTTTGGTAATGTGGTGACCTTGTAAATCTTTTTTCAGCTCTAAATAACCTTGATTTTGCATTAACTAAAAACCATTAATTAAAAATGATGCTTTTCCCTCTAGTTTTTCCAGCTGCACAAGAAGCCTGGCCGTAAATTGAAATTTCAGAATATTTCCGATGTAGACCTAGGCGTTGAACACATGATTCCGTAATAAAGGATAAATCAAGGCTCTAGGTATAATAGAGTATTAAGAGGTGTTTGGTTGTCATATGCAAGAATGTTATGTTTAAATTCGTTGATTGTTGTGATGTTGACGGTGGATTTGCTGTGATTGTTGATGGATGAGAATTACTGCAGCTGAAGTTGAAAAGCAATTGGTATAGTTGGACAATATTGATATAGAGCTAAAATTTCTTTAGTTGCATGGAGGTTTGTTGATTGCTGATGTTTATATAGTAGCGAATGATGGTGTTTGTTACATATTAAACATAGAGCACGCGAAAAGCACTGTAATTGAAGTATATAGGTACAACTATTCGTGCCTTAAATAGTGGACATTTGTACAAATAAAGATCCTTCTTACATAGGCCATACAGCTCTATTTGATTGCTAGTGTCATGGTATATGTGTCTTTACATGTCTTTGTATGACGCCAGTTGACTAACACTCTCGATCCGCGAATGACTTCATCAGACGTATATCGCACAATTTTCTTAAATCCTTCTAAATCATCACTTAATTACAACTTCCGATCTGAAAATAGATGGATTAGAGCGGGAACAATTAATTTTGGTTTATTGTACCTCTCTTCCAATTTAGAATTTGTAATTTATGCGCTGCCCTCAACCCCGCATTTTCATGGACGGTCCTAATTTATAATCGACCATAAATATTTATTTTCGGTAGACGTGCATGTTGTATTTGGTGCATTCGTTGTAGAAAAGTTGGTTGCTGACCAATAAATTGACCGATGGTAGCGTTCAAATTATGAATATTGGATGGTTTTTCCTGAGCCATATACTCTTCTGTTATATCTCATTGAAATATTATCCTCAGTTATAGGCGCATATTGCTCAAAAGCGAGTAATTCCAATTATTGGTCATTAAAACACTTACTTTTCCATATTACTTTCACTAAGCTGTACAGCTTCTAGTGTGGATTGTTGGTAATTGTGGTACAGTAAATTTGTATAGCTTTCATTTGTTTAATGATCGCGCACACGGGTTTGTCGATCGATTTGGTTTATATTTTATGTCACGACGTAGCAGGAGACAAAATTAATCAATGTATTAATTACTAATTTATGTACATCTTAAAACGTTTTATATCTAGGCTAGACATCTAATATTTCTGTCGTTAGCCGAGAATTCAAATAAAAAGCTTTACCTGATTCATTTGTTTCCAATTTTGTATATATAGGCTTTAGGCTTAAGGTTGTAATCGATTTGGGTGACTTTGTTATTTCTGTGAATCCATCTTAAATAGCGTTTGAAAATATTAAAATTGTGTAAATCTTAATCCACTCCTCCGTACACGAATATAAGTAAATTATTTTAGGCCGAAAACCACTTCAATTCTAACAAAGAGGACAATTTTAGATAGCACTGGTTTGATTGATTTTTAATATAATTGGTTTAGTACCAATTTAAGATGAAATATTATCATTTTAAAAATGAAACTCTTACACAAAAATGCTCCTGAATGTGACGGATGACGTTTCCTAAAATGGTTTATTCTTCCGGATTATTATATTTTATTTAACTAACGTTAATACAGCTATCACATTGACAGTAAACGTTATAAAATAGATAATCACATTCATCTAAAATAATTTTGCAAGCAAAGTCTTATCATGTTCAATGATTAGGATAGGGTGTTTGGTTACAGGTAAAAAATCAAGTCGTATAGACATTTGGTAGACAATTACAGAGAGATAGCTAATTAGATTATTATGTCTGCAAGGTCCTCGACAACTACTTAGCTCTGCAAATAATAATATTTCTTATTTATTTATGTTGCTTATAAACGATTTCGTAAACTATACATCTTGTCCAGCAAATATCTGAAGTATGCGGTATTGTTAGTGCGAGAGTATAGACGTCAAATTCTTAAAATGTAACTATATAGGAATTCTAACACTAGCCAATTAAAATCTGTGATACGCTAATGTTCATATAGTGAAATGCTAAATTCAAAGCTCATAGCTAAAACTGCAATTCTTAGTCAAGAATTTAAATCTGCATATCAAATTATGCCAAATTATTCGACTATAATTTGTAAGTGGAGTTAAAAATTGGAATAAAACTGTTTAATTAAATTTGTATTTATAAGTCTAGGCCTAAGACATACCCTAGGAGCACAACGTTATTGGTTGGTGTGATTCATTTGTTTCCAATTTTGTATATATAGGCTTTAGGCTTAAGGTTGTAATCGATTTGGGTGACTTTGTTATTTCTGTGAATCCATCTTAAATAGCGTTTGAAAATATTAAAATTGTGTAAATCTTAATCCACTCCTCCGTACACGAATATAAGTAAATTATTTTAGGCCGAAAACCACTTCAATTCTAACAAAGAGGACAATTTTAGATAGCACTGGTTTGATTGATTTTTAATATAATTGGTTTAGTACCAATTTAAGATGAAATATTTTCATTTTAAAAATGAAACTCTTACACAAAAATGCTCCTGAATGTGACGGATGACGTTTCCTAAAATGGTTTATTCTTCCGGATTATTATATTTTATTTAACTAACGTTAATACAGCTATCACATTGACAGTAAACGTTATAAAATAGATAATCACATTCATCTAAAATAATTTTGCAAGCAAAGTCTTATCATGTTCAATGATTAGGATAGGGTGTTTGGTTACAGATAAAAAATCAAGTCGTATAGACATTTGGTAGACAATTACAGAGAGATAGCTAATTAGATTATTATGTCTGCAAGGTCCTCGACAACTACTTAGCTCTGCAAATAATAATATTTCTTATTTATTTATGTTGCTTATAAACGATTTCGTAAACTATACATCTTGTCCAGCAAATATCTGAAGTATGCGGTATTGTTAGTGCGAGAGTATAGACGTCAAATTCTTAAAATGTAACTATAGGAATTCTAACACTAGCCAATTAAAATCTGTGATACGCTAATGTTCATATAGTGAAATGCTAAATTCAAAGCTCATAGCTAAAACTGCAATTCTTAGTCAAGAATTTAAATCTGCATATCAAATTATGCCAAATTATTCGACTATAATTTGTAAGTGGAGTTAAAAATTGGAATAAAACTGTTTAATTAAATTTGTATTTATAAGTCTAGGCCTAAGACATACCCTAGGAGCACAACGTTATTGGTTGGTGTAATTGGTGACTTTTATTTTAGAGTTGAAAAATTCAATTGCAACGACGATCATCTTATATGGTTTCTGAAAAGCTATGTTGGAAATTTTATGGTCATGGAAATGAAACAACGCACAAAGCGTGCCATGAATGAAATGTATATGCTCTGAGGATTCCGTATAGGATCGTTTTATATATGAATTTTACATGCTGCTGTTGAGCAACAACATACCAACCACATAACTTTTTGTTGAGTAGACAAAAATTTTATTTCCAAGGGCAAAATTTTCAATTCACTTTGGTCGTCGGTTTAAACGGATAATCCATTTAAAAGCTGTAAAATGAATTTTTTTTCCATAAAAGATGGCTATTTGGTAGCTATATTTGAAATTTAAACTTGCAAAGAGCTGGAATTTTCTGTTGAACTCATTATTAATAATTAACCCTTTCAATGTTATTTCTAAATCATTTCCTTCAGCTTAATGAAAAGAGAATTTGTAAAATTGACAACTGAAGGTAAACTGAATATCCGATACTGGTGAAATATAAATCAAATCTCGATATTCTATATTTGATAGTGTCGAAATAGATATAAAATTACAACGGCAAAAATGGACCCGTATTGCATTATTTGTCCAATCTCTGTTAAAGGCTATTTATAATTTCAAAGTGGTTCACATCCTGGATGAAACATAATAAAGACGGAATCCACATCATCCCCTTTCGGAAAAATACGGCACACGAAGATATTTAATTATTATAGTAACTGTATATGACTTCAAATTTCAAACTTCTGGGTTGACCCGATCGATTGATGTGAATGTCCTTTTTTATTGTTGGGTGGTACCATGAGAATTTTGCCTGATAGTTTTAATCGTTTTCCATAAATTAATTAACAGCTGGCGATGAAAACGTTTCACCGTGCTAAATAATCCGGATTAGACACAAATTTACTTCCACGACCAATATATAGCAATATGTATTGCCAAGGTACTCAAACAATATAGATTTGTATAATTTTCAAAGAAGGTTTTCAGTTCATCTAGTGAACCGATCTACAACAATAAGGATTTAGGTATATACATTTAAATGATGCCTTAAAGGTTAAAGTCAACATTCTAGTAGCGCGGATATAAGGTTATATAGAATGTAAATATTGTGTATTTTCAAAGATTGCACGATTAGAAGAACAAAGAAGTCAATTGTGTAGCTCATATAATTCAAAATCGATTATAGATTTAGATTTCCCGACAAAATTATGTGTGTCTCCATCATGTGCGGAATGTCGGTGGAAAACTGAGAAATAAAATCCAACTGGCGTGCTTGTTGTGAACTTCTTTCCGTTTTAGAGTTGACTGCGCTAGTACTAGGTTATTACTCGGGTGTATCTTGTGAATTATTGATTTTTTGCTAAGTAATTCTCTATCAAATGCGGAATATTTCATTTCAGCTATGGTTGTATTTTTTGGCGAAATAAAATTGCTTCTAAAAGACCAATTTGAGGTTAGATATTTATATCAAATTCAGCAAACCTTGAGTGGCACAGAGAAGATCAAAATTGGTCAACTTTCTCACATTGATCATTCAAAATTTCAAATATTCCAATTGTAATTCGGATGTGATTACCACTCAAAAATTTTGCTGAATCTATAGTACCAATTTTAATTCAACGTATTCAACCAGCTGTTGGTTGTAAAATTGCTAAAAATAATGTAGCGTGATAGTAAAGTCAAAAATGTCAAAACTACATACAAAATTATGTTAAATCCTTAAACAACAATTTTAAAAATATTTTATAGTTTTGGAAATCTGGGGAATTTTAAAAATTTGGATTATATTCTATCACATTTCGAAATGTTTTAAAAGTTAGACATATTGTGAAAATTGTTTTGTTGATATCAGGCAATTTTAATTAGGTCACGAATTAGTATTACGAATTAGTTACTGAGCAATATTTGACTTAAGCTAGACTTAAATAATTTTGAACTTAAGTCACATAATTCTAAAGTAGACTTATAATTATTTGAGTACGTTGTAAATTTAGTTCTAGGCTAAATTACATGCCATTGTGGATTCAGCTACATTTAAATAAAAGTCATTCGACCTGCGCTTGATTTAGATAAAATGTATAGTTAAATTAATTTAATTAAACGCGAATTATTAAAACCTGATAACTATATATACACTATTTAATCGTCTAACCGGTTTATAGTATTATACGCATAATTTAGCACGTCACGCATTTTTATTTCGTACAAAAAATAAATAAAATAAAATAATTTTAGTTTTTATCACTAAATAGAAATTTTATCAAAAATTAAATTAATTCACCGAACAAAATAAAAAAAAATTATAAATAACAAAAACAAAAAAAAACGTGTTAATTTGTTGTGTTATGCTGTTGTGATTACTTTTAGTACGTACAATTATATTATAATATCGCGTTAATTATATTTTGATTGAAATTTAATTTATCTTTTTATATACATACATATGCACATATATATACACAATATAGATTAAGTTGCTATTTTTATTATATAAGATTCATAAATTTTCATATAATGTTTCCATTTATTTTACTTCTATCGCACAACACAAACACACTTTCATTTGTATATGTGTGCGAGTGCGGGAAAATTATGGCAAATAAAATCTCATAAAAAATGTATTTTATTTTTGTTTGTGAATTAAATTGTAAAACAACACGTGAAAATGACTTTTCCCAAGTGTGTTTCGGAACACACAAAAATAACACAAATAATTTTTTTTTTCAAGATGATACTTGTTGTAATATAATAACATTAAATTGTTATACTAAAATGTCCTTTTTTATACATCTGACAGTAGACAGTATTAAATATAACTAAACAATAAGTTTTATTATTTTCTTTATGTTTTTGTTGGTATATACACATATATATTGAAGATATACATTTTCCGCATATAACTTTTACGTTTTCCTTCCGCAGAAAATTCATTTGGTTGAAAGTTTTTCCGTTTTTATTATTAGTTTGGTTGGTGGGTCAAATAATAGTACGCCCATGGGAATAAAAACTTTATTTATTTTTTTTCGGTGTTGTTGATAAAAATAAATGACAATTTGCACTGTAAATAAACATCAATAAGATGAACATTACATTATTATTACCTTCTTATATGTATATATGTATAATAACAGGGGTACCAACACTGCGCGCATTCTTTTAAAAACATTTCTATGTAACGCATATTTCAAATTAAGGATGACAGATATTTATTAATTTATTTATATTTCTTATATTATAAAAATTATATTTTCTTATTTAAAAATAAAAAGGGATTTTTATATTTGAAATAATGTTAAATTTATACTCGAAGGGATATACAGACATACATACATACATGCGAAAAGCAAAAATGTAAAATATAATTTTATATTTTGTATATAGAGGTGAAAAAATAAGGTGGAGTTGTTAAACGCACGCATTTTCTTATTTTTTGACTTTAATCCTGATTTATTGAAAATATATTTCATGAAAAAGATTAAAAAATATACAAAATTACCTTTCTATATACATACATACATATATACAATTTTTACATTTAACCTTTTCAATATTCGTTAAAAAAAATAAAAATTTGCTCTGCCATTGGAAATCCCACGATTTTCAATATTTCGGTATACACACACACTGATATTATATTTATTTAATAAAATTATCAAAAATTATTCAGCACAGTTATTCGCGCATACATATGATTTTCGCCTGAAACCATTTTCATGCTGCGTTGTATTCCTTCTTTTGGCCGAGAAAGTTAGATAATACGAATATAATTGGCCACTCAGTTTTTTTTTTTCGTTCATATCCAAATGTAATCACTTTGTTGAAAACTAAATTACATTTTTATTATACGAGTATATAAAGCCAAAACAACAAAAACTAATAACAATAATAATAAAAACGCGTAAAATTACTAACATTACATTTTGTTGTTGTTTTACGTTTTTAATGCACATAGACCCTTTTTATTAAAAATAAAAAGTACAAAATACAAAATTTTGGTCGAATTTTAACGTTTTAACTTTTTTTTTTAAGTATTCTACTTTTGTTTGCAATTTTTCACCTTTAAGTAGTTAGCAGCAAAGTATAAAACGGATAGAATAATATAATAGAAAAGATAAAATCATTTTTAATTAAAAATAAAAATTTAATAGCAGATATATAGACAGGGCGTGGGAGGCGAGGGTTAATGTATAGACGGAAAATCAATCCGTGGAAGAGTATTTTTTTTTAGTTTAAATCAAAACATTAAATTGCTCAACATATAAATTATTTTGTTATAATTAGTGGTTAAATGCATGCCCAACTCAATTATATTGCAAGCTGCATACAAACCATTTTATGTATATAGGTGTTGGTGGAAAACTATGATTGAAAAATTAATTAAAATGGTATTAAGGGCCATGGCTGTGTATCGTGGCAATAATGTCCGTATCGTGTCAATAATTTCGATCCCGAACTAGCGTCACATAATTCAAATGTGCAACTTAATTAAAATGACACAATAATTATATGTGGCTCAATATGCGGCTTAATTAAAATTGTATGACTTAAGTTATTAATTAAGCTGGTATGTGAGAATTATTTGTGGTTTTATGGCGTAAGCCAATCAATTCTAGCTTAAATTGAACAATTTATTTCAGTTATTACAATTAAATGTGTGACCTAATTAAATTTATGTGGCATAAGTCACGATTGTATATACACTACTTTATTCAGTGCTTTAATTTTCGTACAGTTGAAAATGGTCTATATATGGTCCTCATAAAATTGTTTAGATTTAAATCTATTTGTAATTCAAGTGATTTTCCAAAGTCAAATTCCCTAAATAGACTTCCCTTCAACAATTGTGATTTAGCTAATCTCATTCAGCTGACAACTAATTGGCGTTATTGTAGCGCACAAATACTTTCTGTAAATCGATTAATTTTTAGTCACCAAATTCAAAATAACACGCGACTAATTTGAACCTGTTACGCGATTGACACAGATAGGATTTAAGATTTAAGAAATGAATATATTAATTAAGGGTGGAAATCCAAGCGTTAATGGATTGTGATAGAAAATCGAATGTTGACTGGTTACTCAAAAGCTATGTGGAAAGTCATGACCCAAAACGTATTGGCGATGTCTTGTTTGATGCGGGATCGTTGTGAAACAATATATTCGAACAGGACATCATGCTTTTATTGAATTTTTCGTTCTTATAGGATTAGAGAATCTCCGATATATTCAGTACTGAGGAAATGCAGATAGAAAACAATACGAATTCAAGATACGCGACATAATTACATAGCGGTAATTACATAAAATAAAAAATCATCCAGAACTGAGGACAAGATCTTTTCCAATTCCATCGAAAACTGAAGCCGAAAACGGATCTATCAGTTGTTATGAAACTAAATTTTGAATTAAATTGTACCCAAGTTTCTCCGTCGTATCACCATTGCTGGATCACCGCAATGATGATGATTTACAGAGCTTCTTCGTGAGCAGTATAAAGGAAGAGGCAAAGGAAGATGTACATATCTTCTTGTATATATCTTCCTGTTTATTTGTGTATTCCATTTGTACTCCACTTGGAGAAGTCCATCTCGCCACAGCATAGATTTTATTATTTATTCAACTTGGGATCTTAAATAGGCAAAATAAACTTGACAAATTGGTAAAATCAGTCCAACGGTTAACGAAACCAAACATAGAATTTGCTGTAGAAATGCCTTTGTCAATGTGGATGTTAAAACTCATATTTTCAGTGAATGTGATTTCTAGTTCGATTATTTCATTAAACTCTTTGCAGTTTCGTATTATTAATCCTATATATAAGCAAAGTTAATCGGATTTCTCTTGCGATGAAAAGACATTACTGTGTATTTGTCAATATTTAACAGCAAAGAATCTCTTGATGTCTTCTTCTAATATTTTTGTGTTATGTATTGTATGATACATTTTTATATCATCTGCGAACATGAGAAGATTTAGGTATTTTATGACTTCAGGTAATACATTTAAAAAAACGAGAAAAATGCTTGGTCCAATAGAAACTCCTGACGTTCTTTGATTAGTTTAGATTTTTCACTTCCAATTGTCACATATTGTACGCGACTAGATAAATATTAATTGAACCATTTATTGAAGTTGGATGCAAAGCCAACGTTATAAATGGAGTCAAATGCTTTAGTAAAATCAGTAAACACTACGTCTACCTGGTTGCGGTTTATCAATTTCAATAATAACTTTGTTGGTAAATTCGAGCTGTTACATACAACCGTTGGTAAATTAAACCTGTAACATACAACCAGTTCGAATGATATTGCTATAATAGTTGAAGTGGTTGGTATCCCTCTATAACAGTGATAATCTGGTAGAATTTATTAGCATCTTGGTTTATGTCATTAGTGTTTACGGCAGCGTTCCATTGTACAGCTCCTATAAGTACTGCTGAAGTCCAGTTTGGTTTATTTTTTTTTAGAATTATAGGTAGTTTAAATATGATTCAGTCACTTTAAACATTTATGCCTTGTTTGTGAAGAATAAATCTAGGTTAAAACCAAGCATAGCATCAAGAAAGATGTATTACCATTCTGATGTAACATTGCACGATAGAAAGCAATCCATTTCTTGATCATAGTTCCACAGTATACATTTGGAAGATTAAAGTCACCTAAGACTAAGTCATTTGGTTTTGTGAGATCAATTAATTCGTCCACTGCTTCACTGCATCTGCCATATATTTCACTACACGAACTCGGTTGTATGCAGGATGTATATAAATAAACAGATTCGTCACACATTCTCAAATGATGATGGAGTTAAATTTACAGCTATACTGCGATCAGTACAATGCCTCCTGATTTTTTTTCACTTGTTGATGATGAACGTTCACATCTAAAACAGCATTATCATTTCCAAAATAATCCTAAAATTACATAAATTAAATAATTGATTTTTAGAACAAAATTGTAAATTTTTTTGTAGCTTTTGATGCCATGTGAATTTCTCGAATTTCTTATATTTTACTGATTTAGCTGATTGTTGATTGTGATGAATTTCCGACGGAATGGAAATTAAAAGCTGGATAATGGTATAGTTATAGCAGATTGTTGATTAATTAAAGGCTGGGTTATAGCTGATTGTGGGTTGTGTAAAATTTTCGAAAGCTCATGTGGCCACAGCTTGGAATTAAATGCAGTATCGAATTGGTCAGCATCTAAGCTGACTTGGAAAGAAGCATATTTGTACTCTATACCATTTTGTCGATTAGGAAGCATTTCACTCACAAACGGCTACATTTATTTCATTGTTGTAATGATGAAACCTTCAAATTATTGTTTTGAGACCATTCGGTCAAGCCTGCTGACGAGGAGCCATTTTCTAGAAGGTACAGTTTTGATCTCAAATGATGAATTATTATTTGAATGTACCATCAATTGGTGGTTATTAGACATTGGCAACGTAGAGGGCATTGAGGCAAGATGCATCGAGTGAGCGTTAGTTAACTATGAACAAAAATTCTTATTTCCAGTCTTATTACGGGTACTTGAGGTGGTAACGTTTGTAATGATGTTGATGCTTGCGGTGACGTTTTTAATGGCTGCAACTTATTGCTCTTCGGGGTCGGAGTTTCCGGTATTAAAACAGGTAATTGTGTCTCCTGGTGTACAGGTTGAGTTTTTAATTGAGATCGCGTAGCTCGATGTCTCTTCAATTCCAGCCATTTTCAAATTTAATACAAAAATTTGCAAAAAATTAAAAAAAATTACAAGACAAGAAAAAAAACACGTCCGAAATAAACGACTGTTGAAATTGATTGTGAAAATTGTATGTACTTAAATGACCAAGAGCCATCGTCAACTTGTATTTTAGGTTATGTTGAAACTGCATGCTAGTGGAAACCATGTACCACTTTCTTTATTAATTGATTCGATTACTACATTATCAATTGGAATTGAAATATAGTTACTGGAGTCCCCAGTTGTACATCAGGATTTTTTTTTATTGTATTCTTTTCAACTTTCTTCATTCATTTTTTTGTGTGTTTATATATGCTCTGTAGATGTTGCAGGATTATTAATTTCTATGACAGGCAAGGTCATAGTGTGATTTACGGCCCAAAACGCAAAATAGATGGTACATACCGAGCTCTGTACAGAGATTTGATGAAGATCCCCGATATTGTATATGAAGAAAGGTCTCAGCGCGTACGCACGCTCGGTCAGGTCGTTGCAGGCGACGATGGCTCCACGATGTAGAGAACGACTTGGCCCCTTCAGATTGTCTTAGACAGTATGAAGACCTTGCTCAGGATCGAAACCGTTGGAGCCAAATAGTTGACTCAGTAAGGGGTCAGTAATGCCCTTTAAAAACTGATTATTATTAGTATTATGACAGGCAGGGTATAATTCAGTTAATTAATTAGTTACATTAGATGTCCTTGTCATGCTCCTATGATCTCTGAGCTCTGATTTATGGTTCCATACTATTACAATAATTTACACTGTCACTAGTTATTTGTTTTATATATAGTTGTTGTTTGTAGTTTGTTTTTTATTTTTGTAATTAGGTAAGTTGTTATTGAAACTGGAAATTAATTACACTTAATTTTAATTTTAATTGCACAACACCACATTTTTTGTCTTTTTTTAAAATATATTAAGTTAGGTCAGAAATTAAAACTACACAATAAAATAAAAATTTTTAAATAAATTTTAAATAATAAAAAACTATACTATTTTAAAAATATTGTGGAAAATAACAAAACTACAAAAAAAACACATTCGATTTGTACATATGTACAATAATAATAAAAAATTGATTAAAACTTCTCGGTACCAAATTTTAGTTGACCTTTTCAAGCACTTGCATAGTGAAAAATACGAAAAATTGTATTGCATCAGCGCTGGACAAATTTTCGCGTGTTTTACTACGTGAGTGTTTGGTAATTCCGACTAAAATTTGCTAACGAAGTAATTTTTTTATTTTATTATGATCTTACACAATAAATGCATGTGGAGAATTTACAGTGCGCGACTTAGACTAACATTTGTTTGTTGGGATTTATATTTTTATTAATAACTTTTTTGTTAGTGATGGTGAATAACCTTATAATGCCTTATAACCGCAGCTTTATGGAATAATCCATAACTTGAAGGAAACCAAACCATTTCTGAGAAAATATTATGTTTCTGAAATCAATATGTAATCAGAATTTCCGACAGAAATTCAAACAGACCGATTTTTGTAAACGACCTCTAGGTGCATGAATAAATTTGGAATAGTTTATTGTAAAATTGCAAATGTAGTTTTGATTAAATATATTTATTTCATAGGTTTTCGGTACAAGTTAAGAATCAAATTATTTCGTTGTATGTGACTCGAGCACTTCAAAATATTTTCAGACCTGTACGTTTGGAAAGTGAATTAATTAAATACATACTTATTAAAATGAATGTTATAATTTGACAGTCTTAAATGTTCGTAAGAGTTCTTTCTTAAGCGGCTTAAGCTGGACTTACATGACTAAAACCTAATTTATAGATATGAAATTACCAGTAATGACAAATATTTAAGTGCTTTATAAAATACGAGCTAGTACCTTTTTAATAACATTATAATTGCTAGACACAGAGGTTAAATTAATTATAGAAAAGCACTTATAATTATAAATGTTTTCCAATATATGCGTCATGATTTCGCGCTGCACTACAAACTTCACGTTTTGCTCCGCGAAAACGTTCGTTTACCAGCTTCGCCTACAACATTGTTTACATTTTATAAAATTAAAAGGTCTCGCTCGCTATGTTGTTATGATTTTGTATTTTTTTATTATAACCCGCACAAAATATAATAACACGAAAAAATTATTTAAACTTTTTTTTTATTTTTTATATCTTTGTGTTTTTAACAAAAAAAAAATAACAATTTTATGTTTTCATCTTAATTTTATTATTATTATTATTTATTTTTTGTTTGGTGTGTGTTATAAAAAATAAAAATACGCGCGGCACCATTACGTCTTCAAAAAATCAACGTAATTTTTACTAGGAAAAATTGTAACAAATATTTATTTTAAACCCACACACACACATTTACAAAATGAAATTTCATTTATTATTGATTATTATTTAAAAAAGAATTTCTTTTCGTATTTAGCCCTATATATAAACTTTAAAAATAACCTTAAATATTATGACATAGCAAGTTTTCTTCAATGTATGTTCGGGAGAAATGAAAAATCGATAAAAATTACGTTAAATAACTTGAGTAACAAAAAGTACGAGTAGAACGAAAAAAAAAAAAACTATTATTTTCTTGACCTACGATATTACGTTATTTAATAAAATAACAAAAAGAAAAAGTTATGTATTAATAATAATGACAGTATAAAAAAATCACCTCATTATATTCTAAGGTTTATATATATTCATAATTAAAGACCAACAAAATAGTGTAATAAAAAATAATTTTTTGCTATTGTTGTTGTTGCTGTTAGACTAGAGTGTTGACTAATTTAATGCTCGTTTTGTTGAGAGTAATGTCAAACGTATAAATTTTAGTGTGACATTAAAATTTTTATGTTAAATAAGTTTAGCTCACACAGTTTTTAGAACGCACACAACAGGTGAGGTTCAAGGAAATTAAGCCATACATAATCATATAAGCAGATCTTGAATTAAATATAGACAATGAGGAAATCTAACATCCTTAACTAATATACATATTTAAACCATATTATATAGTAGATTACTTAAATAAAATACCATATATGCATACATACTATAATATACATACATTTATATGATTTATGGTTAAGTCAACACGCGGATACACAATTTTTATCGTGTTAAGCATAACTAATTAATGTTTTTTAATTATGTACACACACAATGCAATTTATTGTGTATGCTATCTTAATTAAAAATGACAGTCCACACAAAAAAAATAAATTTATAAAAAAATTTTAATTTAATGTATATATCTCCTATATATTCTCTATATAATTATTTGTTTTATTTTAATTATAGAGAGATGATGGTATGCATATTGATTTTAGTTTTTATGTTGTTTTCTAAATTTAGAAATAATTGTATTAAAAAAAAAAATTGTATTATTTATGGTTATAATTATAAATTTATGTATGTATGTTATACGAGAGAGTATACAAAATGTATGTTATATGTACATTTGTTTGTGATGTAATTGACTAATCTGGTTAGATATATATATGGAGGAAATGTCTAATCTATAATAAGATTTTAACTTATATGGATTCACTCGTCACATTTGTGACGCTGAGCAGCACTTATATCACTCACTTATTACATCCCTTTCCTTAAATTAGATAGCCGCAGAACAAACGATAACCTCTCATTTAAAAAAAATTAGTCAATTTCAAATTATATTACAAAAATTGGTTAACCTGGGACATTTATAATCTCACTTAAATACACTATCTATCGATTAAAGTTGCAATATGTGTTGGCTTAACCCAAAATCACTTGCTACCTAATGCATAGACATCAGGAAGTCATATATAAAAACTGGGTATATTTCATGTTGTATTTCTTTCGAGTAATATGTACTGTCTAGCCTTCCTCAAGGTCACCGTCCATATACTATTAATAATCTTTATTAATGATATTGTTTAGTTATTTAAATATAACTTGGACCTACCCACATTGACGTTAAATGTAAAAAAAATTAATTGTTTGTTCAATTTACCATTTATCGCTCCTCAACGAGCTGTGCGATCGTATTCGAATTTATCTCGTTTGCAACTTTCGCTTACTGCTTTTAATCAATATGATGGATTTTAATTTAATTATGTCTATATATAGAGAGTTGTAAAAATTTATCTATTTTTGATTTATTTAATATTTTAGAAACTTTTAATTATTCTATCATTTTTAATTTTATTTTTAATATTTGTGTAGTATGGCGAAAGTAATCAAATTAAACATTTTTTTTTTTGTGTACCATAACATAATAGTAATTGGGGACAGTGGGAAATTAAAATTAATTGTGGCACAGTTATAATTGTGTGAACGATCGTAAAACTATTTGATATCATGCACATCTAGTCTCATAATATTTAAAATAGTTTACTGAGATTTAATTCCAATTGGTATATTATTTATTCGTTAATTTTTTTTTTACGTTAATTTAAATTAAAAAAATTATTTGTCGTAAATTAATAATTTGTAAAACTCTAAAATATTACATAATTTGAGTTTATATTTATTGAACATTTTGGAATTGTCAATTCTCAATGTGACAGTCAAATTTATTTAAAGCAAATCGATTTTTAACTATTTCTTAAACTTTAAATTTTATTTCGTGATTTTAATCCGAATTTGACGTGTAATGTTCTGATTTAAAATTTGAAATAAAAATTTGAAAATTTCGGGCTTTCTGCATTATTGATGAAGTTAACCTTATTATGAATTTTTTGAATATCATTTTTTATAGTTTATTGAATTTTGAATTATTATTGAAAATGTCAAAATTATGGTAGCCGACTCTTAGTCAAATTAAGGATTAGGCACTTATGATCTTAAAACCATTATTTAAAACCTAATTCTGAATTTTAAATTTCAAATTTTGATAAGAAAATAATTTTCATTTGTAAACCATATATTCTGAATATTAAAATGTAATTTGAAGTTTAGTTACCTCAAAATTTGTTAATGGTTTTGAACATTTTTTTTTGATGCTTTGAATAATTTTCTAATTAAATTTGTAATAGAATTTTAACTCTAATATATAAAATTAAAACTTTAAATTATTTGGAAATTTTGTACCTCAATTTTATGATTATAAATCTAATCTTTGAATAAATTAAAACTTTTATAAAATCGGAAAATTCTGCGTGTTTAAATGAGAAAAAGTGAATTTTAAAAATTGTGGTGGTAAAAAATTTCGAATTCATCTAACCCTGTTAAAATTTGATAATTGTAATTTATTGCAATATTTGTTTTTTAATGCAATCATTGCTGAAAATGCAATTTCACATATATAAGACGTTGTGAATGGAAGTAGTACTTTTAAAGCTACAGTGTGTAAAATTGAATATGAATTTTGTACTGACAACCAAAACTGTATCAAATTTGTTCGGTCAACATTAATTTTGAACTCAATCAATTCTTCATGCGGTTTTGTCGATATATGAGTAGCTGAACCATTTTGAAAAGGATGCACCATTTTGAAAGGATCCATATATGAACCATTACTTGTGGTTGGTTGCATTGGTACAATACAAATCATAGTTTGCAATTATTTAAAATTAATTGTTAATAAGAAAACGCACCTAACAAATGCTACAAACACATGCCTGTCTATATATAAAAATAATTCATCAAGTTAATTAAAAGTAAATTAATACGAACAACTAAATAATGCAATTTTTAGCGACCCTTCTTGAGTTAGCACGCCACCCCTCAGTGGGTCGCGACCCACACTTTGGGAACCACACTCTAGAGTCTAGCGTGTTATACCTTGAGACGGCTTAATTTGAAGTGGCTTCCCAATAGCTATTACTAGAAAATTATGTTAGCCCAAGTTTCATGTGGGGGATCCTGGGAAATTTAGATTTCCAAAATCATATGTAAGTAATTGAACATTTATAAAAATTCAGCCTCTAGAGTGTTATGTCTGGAGTTGGCTTGATTTGAAGTGTTTTTCCAATAGACATAACACTCTAGAGGCTGAATTTTTATAAATGTTAAATTACTTACATATGGTTTTGGTAAATCTAAATTTCCCAGGATCCCCACAATAAACATCGACTAAAATAATTTTCTAGGCTTTGTTATTAAAAAACAGTTCAAATTAAAGCCAACTCCAGACATAACACTCTAGAGGCTGAATTTTTATAAATGTTCAATTACTTACATATGATTTTGGAAAATCTAAATTTCCCAGGATCCCCACATGAAACTTGGACTAAAATAATTTTCTAGTCATATAGCTATTGAAAAACACTTCAAATCAAGCCATCTCCAGACATAACACTCTAGAGGCTGAATTTTAAATATTTTTAATTTCCCAGGATCCCCACATGGTGATTTTCCTTATACGAGTAGTATTATTATAAATTGTTTTGTAATTGTATAAAAGTCCATTTTATCGTATTATTTTTCTCCATAAAATAAATCTCTTCCTTATCGACACATATCGGCTGGAAAGTGTTATTAAAAATTGATCTTAAATATCGATTTCAGGATGAATTAATTCACTTTTATCTTTTACCATCAAACTTAATAATAAATTAAATCGATCTGAGTCCAATTGGTATCTCTAGGTTATTTTACTCCTGACAAATCAAACTCAGCCAGACTTACCTAAACTGCATATTTGGGATCGCCTTCTTCAAAATGAGCGCTACAAACTTGAGACTTGTCTTTTCAGTTCTCAAACTTATGATCCATTTTTTTTTAAATTTGTGTTCACTTGGAAAGTGGTGACACACAACAAGATCTAGCCATAATATATATTTTAAATAGCTTTGTACTCGTATACCAATACACAATTGAACACGAGTGAACAAAATTTATGTTTTCTTAAATTGTTTGTGTTTAAACGTCCTTCCTACGCTATTGCCACCTACGAATAAGAATTGAACGTACATAAAAAAAAGTCGTATAGCACGCCCCATTTCTCTAGTTCAACTTTAATTTAAATTTCGAATAATTATTAAGTTTTAAAATATATTGTTTTAAATAATTTTGTATTTGAAATTTCAAATTATTTTATCAAATTTTTAGGATTTTTAGTTTTAACTCGAATTTGTTTACATTTGAATTTCGAAAATGTTCAAGTTTTATTAATTTTGGTCAAGAATTTTACACTTCTAAATTAAAACTCGATTCAATGAATTTTTGCGATTTTTTTAAAATCAATTCTGAGTAATCAATTTTTATTTTAAAATTTGACAATTTTGATGAAATTTAAATAGTTTATCGATTAAATTAATTTCGAATTACACAAATTTTTTGGAATCAAACTGTAAAACTAATTTTTGTTCTTAACCGCCCCATCTTGTTTTAGTAATCTTAATGTATGAGAACTACTCGTGGCAAACCGGTATCATTTTAAATTCTCCTTCATATACATGCATAAAATAATATGTTCATGTTGCATCCGATATGTGAATTGCGTAACGAGCGTATAGTGGGCATTTTTTTTTTAAATATTACTAGTTCTATTACCTGGGTCATTAAAAGCATAATAAAAAAAAACTAGAAGTGAAATAATTTATTAATACCACCTGTGGCACATGCAGATTTAATGTAATTTTCTGTACACTCATTAAAAAATGTCATTTCAAAAAAATGCACTCAACACTTTGTGATGAACACTTTAAATGATTCCTACTATTTTAAATGATTGTTTTTAAAATAAAAAATTCCGGGTACTGTTATTTTATTTACCATAATTTATAAACACAATTTGCGCGCATAACTCAGGCAAAAGGAAACTCTATCTTCGTATTTTTATTATTATTACTATTTATCATAAATTAATTTTGGTAAAATTTCGAAATTTTTTATATACAACGAAAATAAAAAATTTAAAAATTTAAAATCATGTTTATTAAAATGAGATACACTATTATTTCATTAATGGTTTCTTCTTAGCAAAGATGTTATTTTATTACTATTATTATTATTATTTTTTTTTTTTTATAATCTTCTCTATTTTTTTTTATTTTTTGATATATTTTTAAAATAACGTTAAAAAAAATATTTTAACGACTTATAATGTTTTAATGATTGTTTGGGTAATAATAGCGCAAAAGAAAGCACTAATTTAATTTTATAGGATTTTTTTTTGTAATTCTCTGGTACCGCCGCAGCAAAAAAAAAATAAATAAAAAATCTCAGTGTATAAGATGATACATTTTGTTACCAAGTAATTAAAATACACAAAATATAAATTTGGTTACGGTATAATGTACATAACATTGTATATTGTCATATATGTATGTATATATATATATGAATGTAAATTCAAGAAGCGTATATACATACATAGATCGGTCAATCTCTCGCCTATATATACATATATCTAAATCTATTTATAGGAGAAATTATATTTGAAATGCGCGCGATGCCAAAGAAAATATACGTTTTTATAATGTTCTTGGTGTAACACTTTTACTTTTTCTTTTTTAACAAACAAACCAATTCTGAGAATACGCGCGATATACACAAATAGTATGTATGTATGTATATAAATAGAAAAAAATTTGGTTTTTATTTTTTTTTTTAATTTAAAGACAATGTTTAGAAAATATTGTCAAAAATCAAACCACCCACAACATATCCATATAAATGTAGTATATAAATAAATACGTACTGTATAAAAAAATTTATTTTTAATTTAATTGCAAATCATAAACTGTTTATGATTGTAAATGAACATTAACCCTATTTGCAGAAAAAAAAAAAATTAATTTTAGTTTAAGCCGTTTTTTTGTTTTTTATATCTTATCGTTAAAAAAAACTCATAAAATTTATTTTTATGAAAAAAATAAATAAAAGTATTACAATTTAAGTAAATTTTATGCTCAGTATTTTTTTGTTGTTTTGTTATATATATGTATTTGTTGCGTCTTCTAAAAAACATCAATCTCAAGAAATTTATATAAAAAAAAACGCTTAAATTTGTTTCTATATACGTTTAATACAATAATGATTAAATATTACGTTGAACGCACGTACCAAAAAATAATTAATTTAATTTTTTTTTAATATTATTGGATTTGGTATGTATGTATAGAGCGAAATCATAAAAAATTATATTTTTTTTTTCTTCAATAAAGTAGAAAATTAATTATGATGGAACTGTGGTGTTAAAAATCGCCGAATGAACTGTAACTCGTGCCATGATTTAGTTTAAAATAGTGTTTTTGTTCTCAAGCACAATGAAATATCTACTGGACTATTATCTCCGCAAATTATTAATTAAATTTTTTCTTTTTGTTCATTTCAGGTGAGTTTTTCACAAAGTATTTTGCGTTTTCAATATAACATAAAAAAAAAAAGTGGTAAGTCAAATCAATTAAAGTTTTTTTTTTTTTTTGTTTCGTCTGAAATTTTATTTTATGCCTTTACCACCATAAAGAAAAAAAAACCGAAATTATTTTAAGTGAATGGTTTTATTATTATCAACATAAAAAAAAATTTAAAAAATCGTCTAAATATTTACAAGAAGAGCGCGAGTTAAAAAACCAAAAACTACAATAAAAAAAAAATTATTTAAAATATGACATCATATATCTAAACATCTGTCAAAAGATTTCTTTTATGGTTTTTAATTACTTCTCTTGAAGTTTTTTTTTATTTACAATTTTTTTTTTTTCGGTCTCCCCATATTGTATATTAAAAGTAGAGTATATCTAATTCCCCGCACATCATTTAATTAACATATAAATGTTATAATAAAATTGAAATCAGAATCAATTAATTAAGGATATAATGTGATAGCGCGCAATTAAATTTGAATTTTTTTGTAATTTGGACTTTTTTGTTTTAAATCCGGCCAGCATCATGATCACATTTAAGGAAATGTCTTAATATGCACAATGGGAATATTTTAACAATTAAAATTAACATTATCTGAAATTAAATAAAAATTAATTTTACGGTATTATGTTTATTGTTCGCACAAAGTCATTATAATATAATCTCTTGGACGATGTAATTTGCGGGTGGAAATAATTGTTCTACATAATATATATTTGGTAATTAATGTAATTGACGGATTTAAATATGTGAACTATACATAAACTAATTAAATTAATAAATCTGTCCTCCCAACAAAAAAAAAATTGATTTATATTCAATCGAAAATCCAAATCACCACTTTTACTAATCGCCTATAATTCACCACCAAATTTCCAATATCTCGCAACCGTATTTTATTATTATTATTTTTTAATTAACATAACATGAACACAAAACACAAAAAAAAAAATAAAAAATAGATCTTATCGTAACCAAACTACACATATATACATATTTTATTGACTTATAAACTCTGTAGATTAATAAACATCCTACCTAGTACCTCCTGTTCATACTCGTACATGCGAGTATCTATATAGACAACATATTCCAAAATTGAATTAAATTATGATTTATACCATATTATTATTTTGTTGTATAGTTATACAAAGGACACGACACATAAAAATCCTAAAAAACCACAAAATTTTTGATGTTCATATAAAATATTAAATTATTATTAATTTATTTCGGCAACAACGAGGAAACATATATATATATATATATATATATATATATATATACATATATATATATAACAACACACAAGTAATTTGTTATAATTAAAGAAGGTGTTATTAAGTATACGCCCTATCTTTCACCTACCCAAAAAAAAAAAAAAAATCAACAACAAAATCTAAAATAATTTATTTATTTAATTTTATTTTATTTTTTGGTGTGTGGGGGCCTTATACAATTTTAATATGTTTACAAAAAAAAATATAAAAATTATAGACTATCTTAAACGACTTAAAATTAAATTAAGGACCAAAGAATATATTGCCATATGGCAATTCACACATCAATCAAAAAAAAAAAAAATATACGAACGAACGGAAAAATGTATCCTCAAAAACATATTAAAAATTGATCAACCGCACAAAAATATATACATAAATATCTCGTATACACATACACACACAAAATTATAGTGCTTAAAATATTTAAGAAAGGTAGTTCTTGAATTATACATGTGTAGTTTGTTTATGCTTGTTGTGTTTCTAATGATAATAGTACACAATAGCAACAACAAAAGGTTATAATTTAATTTAACAACAAAAATCATATATTATATAAATTTATATGTGAGATTGATCATTTTATGTTGTTTTATGATTATTATCACAATTATAGACAATTACGGGGTTTCTCGTATACATACATAACTTGTATATGGTTTGTGTTTATTGCAGCTTATATAGCGTTATATACGAGTATCTATTTATATACACGGTTGTAAAATAATAATTTAATAGAAATTCACGCAAACCTTATAAATTATATATGTGAAGACAATTCGTTTAGTGTGCGGGAGACGACTAAATGTCTACCATTTATAATTATAAGTAAATAAGCTTTTTATTTAAACTTATTAAATTTAACATATCGAATTATCAAGTATGGGAGAAATAGTCGGTAAAAAATCTTGCATAATTTTAAAAACCTGAAATTGCCAGGGAAAATTCGATAATCTATATTTGTAAAGTAAAGCGAGCCGAAACATTTTAGAATAAGTTAATTCCCATTACTTGCTTATCTTATAGTAATGGGAATAATAATATGGTTTCTGAATGTATAGAGATTGCTGGATTTGCCAGAAAAAAAAATCATAAATCCATAATAATGAACTATTTAAAATTTTATAGATGCAATAAATTTATCATATGTGAAAAATGAAATTTAAGCCGAAATCTTAAATTTAAAATATAAATTTCAGAAATCTAAAATTTTCTAAATATCCGAATTTTATACTTCTTTATTCATTATGAAAATATCCAAAATTTAAATCTGTTTGCCAAACATTCATTTCCATCTCCAATAAATATTTCACTTTAATTTAAAATCCGTTCAAAAAAAATTTGTTTATTCTTGATTTACTTAATTTTACGTTTACAATTTTGTGGTTCAAATTAAAATTAAAATTTGTTGAATTTAAAATTGTTTAAACGATAGAATTTTACCAAAAAATTAAAGTAGATTGAGTTGGTAACTCTGGGTTAGTAATAATAATAATAATAATAACAGTGTTAAAGGCCATTACTGGCCCCTTACTGAATCAACAATCTGGCTCCAACGGTTTCGATCCTGAGCTTGGTCTTCATACTGTCTTAGACAATCTGAAGAGGCCAAGTCGTTCTCTACATCGTGGAGCCATCGTCGCCTGCAACGACCTCTGCGCCTACCATATGGTGGCTCTCCTTTCAGAGATCGCTGCACAATTCGTTCCGGATCAGCACGCAGAACGTGACCGAGCCAGCGTACTCGCTGAGATCTAACTTCATGTACAATATCGGGGATCTTCATCAGATCTCTGATCTCGAAATTGTACAGAGCTCGGTATGTACCATCTATTTCGCGTTTAGGGCCGTAAATCACACGCATGATTCTTCTCTCAAATGTAAGGAGCCATCTCTCGTACTCATCCGTCAGCGCCCAACTTTCACATCCAAACATAACAATGGGCCTGATCAACGCTTTGTAAAGCTTCAGCTTCACGGCACTTGATAAGTGTTTAGATTTTAGCAGTGGCCTTAGAGGATATAAAGAACGACCGCCAGCTGCCAGACGCACTTTAATATCCTCACCCACACTGTTATCGTGAGTGATAAGAGAGCCCAAATATTTGAACCTCTTCACTCCCTCAAACGTGTGGTGGCCACTACTAAAATCTGGTGTGCCATTGTCTCTAAAACCAGAGATCAGGTATTTCGTTTTGGACTCATTGATCTGGAGTCCAACAGAAGCTGAAAACTCTACAAGCGGATCAAGTATTTCTTTCACTCCGTTGCTATTCAGTCCAAGCACGCATATGTCATCTGCATATGCAAGCACTTGATTGGACTGGCGATATAAGATGTTGCGCTGAGGTGTTTCAGTTTTACGAAAGATGTACTCCAACATGAGATTAAAGAGTATCGGGGACAGAGCATCTCCCTGCCGAACACCCGAGTTAACTGCAAAAATTGTCGATAGCCTGTTTTCAACTTTAACACAGCATTGAGACTGCGTCACTGTCATCCTACACAGTCGTACCAATTTTGTTGGCATTCCTAGGTATTCCAGGGCAGACCACAAACTCTCTCGATTGATCGAGTCGTAGGCCTGCCGGAAATCCAGGAAAACCTGATGTACGGAGATGGATGTCTCATAATATTTATATAGAATCATCCGCAGCGAAAAGACCTGATCAGTGACTGATCGATTCGGACGAAATCCTCCCTGATAGTCACCAACCAAGGCCTCCGCCAGAGGAGTGATTCTATCCAATAAAATGTATGACAGTAACTTGTATGCTGTGCAAAGGAGAGCTATACCGCGATAATTCTCACACTTCAAGCGGTCTCCCTTCTTGAAGATGGGGCATATCGCGGCCACTTTCCATTCATCAGGCATAACTTCGGTTCGCCATACTAATCGAATAAGGTCGAAAAGACAGTTCCACAAAGTATCCCCTCCGAATATCAAGAGCTCCGAATTAATGCAGTCCACTCCAGGTGAGCGGTTTCGTTTCATTCTCTGCATGGCCTTAGTGAATTCCTCATGGGATGGCTCCTCAGTGCAAATCTCCGCAGACTGTTTTAGAGGTGGCTCAACAACAGTCTGTGACGCATGATGAACATCAAGCAGCTCAGTAAAGTGTCCACTCCATGCATCAAGTACTGCGTCGATGTTGACACAGAGGTTTCCATCCAGGTCCCGAATGGCGGTTGACGAAGGCCTGAAAGTATGGTGCAATCCAGTAATTCCTTTAAAGAAATTACGTGAACTACGCTCATTGCTGAGTTGTTGTACTTTCAGAACCTCGGCCTTCCACCATTCTCGCTTCTTCCGTCTACAAATCCGCTTAGCTGCCCTTCTTGCAAGAGCTGCCTTGTTTTTCCCTGCGATTGTGAGACGTTGTTGCACTTCATTATGGGCTATATTTTGTTGCTCAACTGCAAAACGACACTCGTCATCAAACCAATCATTCTTGGGTCTGACTTTCACTATACCTAAAGTCTGTTGAGCAGCACTGACAACCGAAGTTTTCAGTACCTCCCAGACAGAGTTCACGCAGTCAGACTGGTAATTAGCTCCCTCAATGTTGTCGCTGACAAGATCCTGATATCGTTTCTTTTGATCTTCATTTATCAGACCTTCACAGTCGAAACGTTCCATCCGTTTCGCTGTGTTCCCCGACCTGTACGAAAACTTCCACCGTAGCTTTGCAGCGACCAAATAATGATCGCTGCCTACGTATTTGATTGCTGACCGATAAGTTCTCACATCCTGCACAACCCGAGCTCGCCCTTTTGAAATTAACACGTGGTCAATTTGGCTCCGGGATGTTTTGCGAGGATGTGTCCATGTCTCTAGGTGTATCTGTTTGTGAGGGAAGAATGTGCTTGCTACTCTAAGATCATGAGCAATTGCAAAGTACATCATTCTCTCACCATTATCGGTCGCAGTTTCGTGTCGGGAGTACGGACCTATGTTTTCACACAAGTCGGCCTGAGTTCTGCCAGCTCTAGCATTAAAGTCCCCAATTACCATTCTAACATCGTGTTCGGGTATAGATCCCATCAGATCGTCCAAGTCATTGTAAAATGAGTCTTTATCTTGGGGCTGGCTGACTTCTGTGGGCGCATGTACACAAATTATCGACAGGTTGGCTAACTTCATGCGCAGGCGAAGCATACACAATCGGTTATTGACTGCTTGAAAATCCAAAACAGCCTTCTTTACCTGCGGCCCAAGAAGAAATCCAGCTCCAAGATTTCCGAGGTCATCTCCACTGTAGAACAACGTATAGCCCTGGGACACATGGTCACTCTGGGTTAAACAAGATTAAAATAAATTTTAATTTGAGTTTTAAAAATGTAAAATCGGTCATTTGAAAATATCTGGCCAGCCTATAGTATACCGCCGTTTCATTTCCAGTTTTTTACCAGATTAAATCAATATTAAGGTCGTTAAATGTGAAAAATCATTGCTTCTTTAAACCAACACTCTGCTCAGTGAGAAATATTTGTAGCTATTGTTGTTAAAATTCAAAAGACCGAAGCAACAAAATGTGGTTTTATATGACGAAATTTAAGTAGAAATCGTAAATTTCTTAAATATAAAGTTTAAATTTTTAAAACTTTAAAATCCCTAAAATTTTCTATATATCCGAATTTTATATTTCTTTATTCCTAAATTATCACCATACCACTAAATACTATACTCACTTAAATTATTAAATTAGCAAATTTAAAAATATCAAAATTTAAATCTGTTTACCAAACATTCTTCTCTGTAATCCATCTCCATTCAATATTTCACTTTTATTTAAAATTCCTCAAGAAATTTTTTGTTCATTTTTGATTTATCAGATTTTAAAATTGCAATTCCCTGAATAATGCATTAGGATGTTATTGTAATTTTGCCTGAAGGGTTTTGCTGAATTGTTTTATTGTATCTGCTATACCGTTTTGGTGTGTAGGTCGCAATGTATGGTTCAAATGCGTACACACCAAGCTGCATTTACGAATATTTCTTACAATCAATTTTTCATGGTCATTGTCAAATGTGAAAAATGAAATTTTTCAAAATCTTAAATTTAAAATATAAATTTCAGAAATTTAAAATTTTCAAACTTAACCAAAACTTTGCTAAATATTCGAATTTTATATTTCTTTATTCCTAAATTATCACCATACCACTAGTTACGTTAGTTAGATATACGTTTGTTTAAATTAACTCTTAAATTAAGAAATTACATAATTAACAAATATCAAATTTTTAATCTGTTTACCAAACATCCATTTCTGCAGTCCATCTCCAATCAATATTTCACTTCAATTTAAAATCCGTTCAAGAAAAATGTTTCCATTCTTGATTTTCAAAATAGTTAAAATTTTCAAAACCCTTAAATTTTGACTTAGTTTTACGTTTACAATTCAAATTAAAATTATGTGTGGTTCAAATTAAAATTAAAAATTTGTTGAATTTAATTTTTTTTAAACGATAGAATTTTACCAAAAAAGTTTTTTTTTTCACAAGAAGTTTTGAAATCTTATAACTAATTAAATATAAATCATTAAGACTTAGTTAGTTCTCAACATTATAATGAATTATTGTTAGTAGCGCTACTCTAATTAAATAGCTGAATTCAACGGATCTTATTTCTGGAGATGTCGAGAATTCTAATTCCATGGACAATACATTGGGATGTTTTTATAATTTTAACTGGAGCTTTTTGTTGTATTGCTTTATTGTATCTGCTACACCGTTTCGGTTTGTAGGGCACGTTTTAGGTTGGATTGCGTACACACAAGCTACGCAATATTTTTGACAGCATTCTTTGAAGTTTTATTTTATTGTTTAGGCTTAAGTTTGAATATTTTCCAATAAGCCAGTTCATCTTGGGCTATAGTTATAAACTTGATTTCTTGACGCTATTCTTAGATTTCGATGCGTATAGATCTTATTGCTGTATCGTCTGCAAATGTTGATACTTTTATGTAATTAGACATTGGTAAATGTGATGTGTATATCATAAAATTGTAGCAAAAATTGTAAAGTTGTAACAGATAATTTTTAATGACTCATTGGTAATCTTCATCTCCAGTTTTCAATGGGATGGCTAATGGAACTGTCCATTGCTGCTATATATGTTTAAATTGTGCCTAGTTTGTATATTTATTTGTTAAGTGATAAGTGTGATTTTAGTACTATCTATAGATTCCATCTTATTAATATTGGTAAATGATCTGACGATAGATCATAACATGTCTCCGATATTACATGATGTCTGCCAATCTCTTTGGTTACACAGAAATCTATTAAATCGAGAATTTTTTCTAATCTGTTAGCCAATAGGTGGGGTGGCCATTCCTCAATTGTTTTCCTTAATAATCTCTTGACCCACATTGAGGATGTTTAGAGTTATAGTCACATCATAACATCTTCCCTTCCTGCTTGATAAAATATTCAAGAAATAAAAATGTTAAAATTTGAGAATTTTGATATCATCAAGGAATTTTGTTTAGAATCAAAAAATTAACTACTTGTAATTAGATGATTGAATAAAAAAACTTTTAAAGTTCTGCATAGGTACATGTATCATTGAATATTCTAAAACAATAAATTATTCAATATAGAAGTTAGAAATTCCAGAAGACGTTTGAAAATAAATAATTAAATTAAGATATAACAATTCCTTAAATCAATTTTTTAATCTATTGTGTTCTAATATTGTGTACGTAATTCTAGAATTCGCTTTTAATAGCTCAAAATTTAATATTTCAAATTAAATGCAATTTGAAGGTTATTCTTTAAACGAAATATTCTAAAAATCTAAAATGTCAAAATTTGAAAATTCTAAAAAGTTTAGTTTTGAAAAATTTAATTTTTTTTAAACAATTTAAATTTTAAAAATAGTTTAGTTTCAATTTTTTACAAATCTATTTCCTTTTAAACTCGGTATAATATTTGATAATTTTGATTTATAATTTGAAAAGTTACTGTGAGAGATATTAAAATTCGTTAAGTACATTTGGCATTTTAAAACAAGCAAAATATTTGAAATTTGAAATTTAAATAAAACCTTTAATTTTAAAATTATTATATTTGTGATGAATAATGTAAATTTTGTTAAACTACTCCAGAATTTTATAATTCATTAAAGCATAAGAAATGTTTCTGCATATCTTTGAAATTTAGAATTTCGATAATTCTAATATTTTTATGTATGTGAAATTTGAAGAATTCGGAATTTATGTTAATAAACAAAACAAATATTTGAATTCAAGAATTGACAAATTTGTAATTCAGCGGGTTTACGATTTTTGGGAAACTGAACAAAGGGTAATAAAAAATTAATGGATACCAACTGGGTAACCAAATTTTAATTTCCTTGTGGCGGACATTTTAATTAATACTCTATATAAGTATAATTTTAAATAACACATCTCAAAATTTAATTACCTATATATATGTTGCGATGAGCGGTTACATTAAATTAAATATAAATAATATTACTTTCTGGAATTAATTATACACAAAAATAATTATAATTATATAATTGAAATGTGCAATAGTCACAGAATATTGAATAATTTTACTGTATATACTTATAAATATATAAAATTAAATAAAACAAATAAATTTTAAATTGAATTTCCTGAACTCTTAATCATAAATAAATAACATAAAAATTGTATTCCAGGTGCATTTATGCTATAATATGGTATTTTATTTTATTCTGCTGAATTTTATCTGAATGTTTAAGATATTCATCAAACATGACACACTAAAAAAAGTTAAGTAAAACGAAAAAAATTATAAACTTAAACTTTATAAAATTAATCCTTGATTAAATTAAAAGTGAATTTTGTTTATATATTTATATGTATGTGCTGCACAAAACAAACAGCAACAACAATAACATGAAATGAATTATTTTTCATTCATTTTAAAATGTCATAATTTTTTTGTAATTTAAAGTTTTTTTTTTTTTTATAAAGTTAAATTATAATTTATTCTTATTTAAAAAAAAAATAATAATTTTTTTTTAATAAACATGACAAAAGTCAATTTTGTGTGTAAGGCTGGATTGTTTTGTATCTTCGCGCGCAGCACACAACGCAGACCAGTTTTCCTGCGCGATCGCATATTACTTTGTCATGGTGGTGGCAACTTGTTTCTTGTATATATATTTACGCTAAAATACTTTATTTTCGCAATATTTAAAAAAATAAAAAAATTTATATTAAAACTAAACATTGTTGTTGTTACATTGCTTTACATTCACGGTGTCAACTTGATTTGAACGGAAAGATAGCGTTAAAATATGCAGCCATAGTTTTTTTTTTTTTTTTAAATTTATTTTTGTTATAAGATTTTGTGTAAGTTAAACGGATTAATTTTTATTTTATTTAGTTCTTAGTTTTCTTGGATGATGACGATGATTTTAAAATTGATTTTGACATATTTAACTCATGATTACTGAGGAGTAGGTATACATATATATGTACTATATACATACACACACGTATATACGTAAGACGAAAAAAAGTTCACGGTAATACATTGACATTGATTAATTTTTATTCTCGATTAAAAACACTTAAATAATTTTTATTTTTTGTTTTGTTTTTTATCATTTACGATAATGCACTTTTCGTTTTTTTTTTTTTTTGGTTTTTTGTTTTGTTAGAGTAGAGTAGAATTTTTATTAATTTAACACATAATTGCAACATCATCGTACTATGTTGTGTGCAGACTTTTGAAAATTGTATACTCCTGGGAAATAATGTATATTGTATATAACGTACATTTCTATAGTTCAAAGCGCGAATTATCTTTGCAACATGTGAATTTACTTATGATTTGAATTTTTATCAAAAGTCGTTTTTGTTGAAAGAATTTTTACTCCATTCAGACTTTAAGAAGTTTTTATATTTTGTATTTTTATTTTTATTTTATTTTTTAACCCAAGACAACAAAATACAACACACAGATAAATATATTTATATACGGTAAGAAATAAAAACTAATGAAATATATGACTTGGAAACACCAAAGATAGAATTTAATAATATTGAAGGACAGGTTTTAATATTTTTTTTTTCTTATACATACATATATTTAATGTTATAAAAATGATAATATCCCATCCATCCCAAACAAATAACTTACCTTAAACGAATCGTATAATACTTTTATATACGTATATATTGGCGATTGTATTTATTTTAGTTTTTTTTATCTTAATTAATATTAATTTGAATAAATTTATTTTTATTTTTTTAAGTATATAATTAAAATAAAATGAATCAAAATGTTGCAGCAGAATAAATATTTATTATATGTATACAGCCGCGCAAAATTTGTAATTAGTATTCTGATATTGTTATAGGTATTTTGGAAAATGTGCGCTATAAAAAAAAGCTCTCTATAAAATCAAAGTGTTTTAAAAATTCCAGTCAATTAAAATACAAAAAATTGTTGCTACTGTCGCAGATTGTATATATAATAAACGAAAAGAAATCAACACTAGAAGATAAATATCACCACTATTGATAACAACAAAACAGTCTGACAAAAAAAAACTATACACAACGACGAGATAATGATAAAAATGAGCCACAGGAGATTGGAAAAATTTATTGAATTTATAATTTTTGTATATGGAAAAAATGTTTTTTAAATGTTAATTTTTTTTTAAGACGATTTTATTTTTAAATAAATTCATAAATATGCATTTTTCGGATTGTTATTTGTTATATATATATATATATATATATATATATGTATATATATATATATATATATATATATATATATATATATATATATATATATATATATATGCATTTAACTTATAAAAAACCAAAATAAATTTAGAATTAAAACCATTATATTATTGTTGTTGTTGCTATATACATACTTTGTTTTTTAACGTCCCACTTAATATTTTTTAATTTTTTTTGGTTGATGATTTTTAGTTTTCATTAAATAAAATATACATATTATTTCTAAATATAGGTTGAGACACAGTTAATCACACGAATGTCTTTATAAATTCATTAAGAAATTTATTTAATCGTTAAATATGCGTGATTCATATATATAGATTTTAAACATTTTATAAAATACAACAGGCTTACCTCGTATAGCGCTTCATCGTACATTCTTTTTAATTATTATATTTGCTTTCTAAACTAATGGTTTCGTCTAACTATTTTTGTTAAACCGCAAAAAATAATTACATATTTCTAAATTAGTCTTAACGATAGGTGTCATTTAAATTTCTGTAGCGAGAACTGGGAAGTAGATGGCTATATTTTGGGCATCAGTCAAATCAGCGAGCAGGGTTATACGTGGTTAAGGCTAGAAAACCACACCCAAAGAAATAAAAGAGTTTTTCAAACCACTCAGCTCCGATTAGATAAATTTGGCATTATACCACTCAGTTGCCAAAAAAATTAAAAAATTTATAGTCCTTTGCTAGTATGCGTTCTACCTTTGCTATATACAATTTACACAGCGCTGCTGTGTTAGTTGATCAATTTTCAGTTAATTTGCATGGTTTGATAAAAAATTTAAAAAAACTGTTCGAATCGGGTTTGGTCGTTTTTTGTAGAATAACATAACCTTTAATAACCAAATTTTATAATTAAACAATGTTCCTTGGCTTAGTCGTGGTAAAATAGTCCAACTTTGCTCGTTCTTCAAGTGAAGTTCGACTGTTTTTGATGATCAGCATCGCAGCCAAATCACAGAGATTTAATCGAAGCAATTTCCAGTAATTTCCCCAGCCTACATAAATTTATGATAGATTTTAAAATTCACAAAAATCTGGATTTGGCAGGTTATGAACAGCTTGCGATATATTTATATACAGTGACTCAAACTATTGTTCGTACAGATAGTTAAGATTAATAATCTCTAAAACCAAAAATCAAATGTTTGGTTTTAATCATCCAAACAATCCCCATTCCAAGGATTCACATAGTAAAAAACACGAAAAATTGTTTATCGCTGGTGCACAGCTATTTTTCATGTGTTTTGCTAAGTGAATGCTTGGGCGGGCCAACCAAAATTTGGTATCTAGAATTTAAAAAAATTTTTGTTTTATAAATTATAGTAAATGGAATATTATAAAAAAACGAAATGTTGGTATGAAGTTTTAGTCGGCCTTGTACAGCACCAACAAAGTAAAATGCACGGATAATTGTCTAACACTGACGCCAAATAATTTTAGTATGTGGGTGCTTGAAAATGTCGACTAAGAATTTATGTTTAGAAAATCTAATGTATTGTTTTGGTTATACTGTATGCGTTCTACCTTTAGGTGACACTGTTTCGATAGAATTATAAAAATTGGATTAAAATTCTATGAGAGACGTTTTAATCGTGTACGAATAATTATTTGCGCGACAGTACAAATTAATTGAATTGCGCAGATTTAAAAGATGTTGAGATTCAATTGAAGATTTTTAAGGCCTCAATCAATGTTTAGAGTTGAGCTATAGAACCTGAGCCAACAGAAAAGAAAGGATAACATGAAATTTAAGAATTAAGGAATTTGTTATACTGAAAAGTTGTATTAGAGTTTCATAATCAGTTCTACAATGCACCAACTGAGAATTTGAGCATTCACGAAAATATTGCAAACTCCCAGCTGTATGTGTGTAGTATGTGGAAATTTGCATAATACTAGCAAATGCAACCTATAGATAACACGAATCCGGATGTCAAGAGATGCGTCAATTGCGGGGGAAATCATACTGCTAATTATAGAGGATGCGTGCGGTATACAGTTACGGAAAACGATAAGTATTCTCAAAGAATTTATATGAATCAATTTAAAGTGGAACAGCTATCATTATAAGAAAGACAATAAGACATTTGAACTCCAACAGCATATAGTGAAGAACATATTCCAGCAACTACCATATGTTTGGAAGCAGGGAGTGGCAAATGCAACATATCTGCAGTTTATTGTCCATCAAAGCACTCAACTTAGAGCGACCAATTTACAATGTAGATACATTTTTTACAGGTGGTGACTACAACTGTAAACATCCTCAATGGGGGTCAAGATTAGTAAGGAAAACAATTGTGGAATGGCTTCCCACCTATTGGATAATATATAAGAAAAAAATTATCGATTTAATAGATTTCTGTGCAACCAAAGTAACTGGCAGATATCATGTTAAGGCACAGAAGTTCTAAATTTATCCTTATCTGTATACACTTAGCAAATAAATATACAAACCTAGCACAATTTAAACATATACCAGCAAGAGATAGTTCATTAGCCATTAAAAATTATCTGTTACAACGAATATGTATCGTGAAATTCAGGCAGGCGTTCGAGAAAGTAGTGTGTTGGGACCAATATTATATTTATGATATACACAAACCAGTTGAAATTAGAATGGTGCATTCAAAACATTTCTGGGTAGAAAAGCCACATGTCGGTCTAGAAATTATGAAATTTAGAACAAATGTCTATAGACCAATTTTGATAACGATTAATTTTAATAAATTTTCAGAATTATCAATATTTAAAATTTTTGTAAGTACAAAAATCAAAATGCATTTGAATTTTTAAAATTAAATGAATTTTAGAAATCTGAAGTGGAAATTCCAGTTTAATTACCGAAATTTGAAAATTTTGAAATGGCTTATGGAAGTTGGGATTTCTAAATGAATCGGTAATTTTTGTTTAAAGAATTTTAATTCCACACCAATCTATTCGATACAGAACTAATTTAAAATTTATGATTTTTTAGTGGATTTTATAAACCGAGTTTAAATTACTTAACATATAATATATGTATAGGTTTATTCTTAATTACTGCGATTAATTTTCAAAATTATTAAATTTTAGTATTTTTATGTTTTTATAGGTCTCATTTTAAGGTGCATTCAATATTTATTCATTTTTTTTAAATCTATCGTTTTTTAGAGCGAATTTTAGAATTCTAAATTAGAAATTTCAGTTTTATCGGAATTTAAAAATATTCCAAATTTAAATTTCTGTATTTTCAAATGTCTTAATTAAGAATTAATTTAAATTAATTTGTGTATTTTACAACTTTCCAAATAGAGTGGTTTGAATAATTTCAATATTTTGGAATATCCAATTTCATTTATGTACTATATGTGTGTAGAATTCAAAATATAAAACTTGATTTCGAATTATTTATTTTTAATTATTTTAGTTCTTTTAAAATATCCAATGTCAAAATTGTATGTAATTTAAGTTTTTTAATTCAAACATTCCTATTTGATTCAGAATTAACGTCTGAGAAAATTTTACGAATTTTCTTACAAAACTATTTAGCAAATTTTTTATACCTGAATTGAAGACCTAAGATTTATAAAATAATTGCAACAGGAAATTCAAAATAATCTGTAATTTGATAAAACATAAAATTCTGTGGAGTTGATCCTAGAGATTTTACCAGTTGGCCATATTAATGGCGTAATAGAGTGGATCTTCCCCTTCATGAAAAAATAACTCACAAATTTTAGTGGATCGTCAGGGTCTTACAACTTTGATCATAAATTATATCCCGTACCAAACTACAAATTTGATTAAAAATTTGCTAATTGGCCATATTGATGGCATGCTAAAATGGAACCTCCCCATTATGATAAAATATTCTTCATATATTTTAGTGGATTCAAAAAGAAAACGAATAAAAAATGTCCAAAATATTCTGGAAATGTTGCTTTGCAAAAATTTCTAAATTTGAATACCCTGATACAAACAGAAATAATAGACAATCAAAAAAATTTACAAACCATGGTTTTGATATAAAAATTTTGAAGTTCAGGTTTCACGAAAATTGGAAAATGGCAATAACTAATATTTGCTTTGAAATGTATGATCAAACAAAGCAACCAGAGCTAAAACTATGCCGCCACCTAATAAAACAAGTTTAACATACGACCCATTAAATCCAGAAATGATTCAAAAATAATTATTGGAAAGTGCAAGAAATTTTGCTTTTGAGTTAGACAAATTTTATCAAACAACGTCGAATTTTTCATATACAATTTTTAATTTTTCATAACGCTAAAAAGATTTATTGAATTTTAGAAACCAAAGTTTACGTGAAATCTTTAGAATTAGATTACCAAGTTTTAATAATCTAAATTCCCAATTGCATTTAATTCGAATTAAATTAATTTTAAAATTTTTTAAATCTGTGGTTTATTGTATTTTGGAATTTTGAAACCAAATTTTATAAATCAGACTTGGAAATTTCAAATTTCATTATCGAATTTTAAAAATATATTAGATCTTTCAAAATTCCTAATTTTATTTTTTTTATTTTCGTGTTAAGAATTCTGAAAATAAGAATTTGTTCATTTTTTCGATTTGAATGCAACTCAGAATTTTAATAGTTTGGAATATTAAATTAATAAATTTTAATTTTTTAAAACAAAAATATTCAATAAATTTTTATCACCAATTTTCTGAATTATCGAATTTCGTTATTAAGTTTAGAAAACTAACTTTAACACGTCTAAATTTCAAATTGCGTTTAATTCGAATTATTGAATTTTTAAATATAATCCGTGGTTTATTGCATTTTGAATTTTTAAAAGTGGATTTTAGAATTCTAATTCAATTTCAATATATATTATTATCAAAACAAATTTTTCAGTAAATTTATTTATATATTTCAAATGTCTTTTGAAATTTTTATCATAAATATTTTCGATTTTTGCTATAATTTCAAGAATTGTAATAATTTTCGAATTTTCCAATTTTATACATTTTGGTTGTTTAAAAATGTTTTATGGTGATGTAGCTAAACGACTTTTAATTTTTTAACTCTAAACTTTTGTTTAGATTAGTCTAATTATATTTTATATTTTATTATAATTTTTTTTTTTAATTTTAACTTACTTTAAGAGATTTACTTTTTGTAAATTTTTCTTAAAATTATTTATAATTATTAAATTTTAACTTTTCTTTTTTATCCGTGTTTTGAAATAGTAAGTTTCATACGTTTAAATTTCATACTCAAATTAATCGAGTTAGTGTATTTTTAAATATCAGGCGTTTAGAAATTTGTGGTTATATGAAATTTTTAATTTTTAATTTCTTCAAAGGCATTTTATTATCTCTGGCGTATTTTAATAATTTATTTAAAGCATTTGTTCTTAGACTGCTATATTGCTCTGAACTAGAATACCGAAGTTGCATTCTATTACGTATAATTGTATTTTTAATCCGAAATGGCTGGTTTTAGGCATTATATACTATCTGAACGGTGCCAGTACCGGGCACTTTTTACATAGTATCTTATTACGTCTATTCAACCCCCTTATCAAAGCAGCAGGAGCACTAACCTCAAAGTGTTTTTCCATTACACTACACACAAACGAAAAAAAAAAATTAATCAAATAAAATTTGTTACAAATTTTATGCAAATTAAACAGAAAAATTCACACCATTTTCCATTTTTTATAGTAAATTTTTATATTATTATTATTCTCTTTTTTATTATTATTTTTATTATTATTACTATTTTCCCAAACTCATCAAAAACCAACAATAATCAACAACAACAACAACAAAACCCTCAAATTGGAATTACAAAAAAAAAAAAAAAACACTTTTAGTAGATATTCAGACTTTTATGGGTTTTGTCTTATTTGCTGTTTTTGTTGTTACGACGGGTTGCTACTGTTGTTGTTGTTGTTGTTGTCAGAGTGGAGAAAATAATAAGGAAAAGTCTAAAAAATAATTTTCTTCTGTGTTTTTTATGATTTTTCTTCACGTCTTTATCTGAAAATTACGCATATCCAAACAACAATCTTATATCTCACTCGTATATATTCACTCTGGGGGTTAGTCGTCGAGTTAAGATATCTCCGCATCGCTACAGCTCGTGTAACTATGTATTCCAACTTTTATATATAGGGTTGATTTTTTGTTTGTTTTTTATTTCTATAAAATGATAATGGTTTGATATTATGACGATCGTAACTATTTGTTGCACATCTTATTTTTATATGCCATCTTCTCTACTTATCCTTATTGCTCATTCAATGTACAAATTTATAATAAAAAAAATAAATAAAGCAAGGCTTTAAAAAGTATCACTGTAGATAGATAGACCGAATTGGATATTTAAAATAATAATACATAGATTGTGTGGTGTACAAGAATACGATATATGCATGTATGTATTATAGTGAAGGAATAAAATTAAAATAATAACAAGAAGATGACGCGCGGAAGAAAAACACTATAAAACATAAGAATGTTATGTATATATTACTCTTATTTCTATTTTTATGATTTCAAATTATGTACCATAAGAAGATGGTTGTAATATAGCAAGATCTAATGATGATGATAATGGGTGGGAAAAATAATATTAAAAAAGAAAAAAAAAATCAATGAAGTGATTTTGATGATGCAAATAAAATTTTTTTTCTTTTTTATTTCATTTTATGTTTTATGAATTTCATGTTTGATTGGAAATTTTTTTATGTTTATATGAAAAATATGTGCGCCTTTATTTTATGACGACGACTAATCATGTGGGAAAAGAAGATAATAAAAAAGAAGGTATATATGTGCCATATAATTTTTATAGATCTATGTATGTTGTGTATAAGTGTACATACATGGGATGGATAATTTTTTAATGTTGTGATTTTTAGATTTCCGAATCGGATTGAATTTTTTTTTACGTTGGGGTTACCAGAATTTTTATGGATGATTTGGTATTTTGTTTGGTTTGCATCCACCAGTACAGCAGTTGGTGATGACCTATTTAAATTTTTTGTGCGGCTTTTATTTTATGATCGGAATGGTGGACTATTACATAAATTGCAGATGAGTCATAGATTTTGTTGCGATTTATTGTCGCGATGTCGACTATGGAAATTATTTTCAGTATGAGATGGCTAGGATACATTCAATTAAATCGAAAAATAGCAAAGAAGTCCCTCTCTCTTTCTTCCATAAGGCTCTTGGAGCTGGTTCAAATCAATTGGAATGTTGCCTGATCTCATTAAACACCATGTTGTGTTTAAATGATCGTTTAAGATTAATTTATAACAGAATTGATTATTGCTAGAATTTTACATATATAATACGCAGTTGAGACTCGTTCTTTAATGTTATTTATGGTATAAACAATTAAGATAAAAGCTTCCGATTAACGCCATTTTAAGTTTTCACTTTTCGGTTATGCTACGAGATCACATTTTTTGTAGAACTAATGTTAACTCCAATCTGGTTACAAATGCGGAGGTTTTAGATTATACATTATCTGACGCTTTATGCTGTCGCTTGAAATCACAATAGATAACCTTAAAAAATCGAATAGACAAACTAAGATTCATTCTATAGGCAAGTGATTGATCAGTCTAGGTTAAATGACGTTTTGAATAGGGATAATTGGTCTGGTGTTTTTATGCAAAAAGATCCAAATGAAGCGTACAACAGTTTTCTTCATATTTTGTCAACTCACATTACACACTGTTCTATATCTATAGTTCAACATTTTCACAAGCAAAACAACTAAAAAAATGGCGACTTTTTGCAATTTTTGCCAACATTGCTGACGATCTTAAAGATACTATTTCTTGTGCAAATCCAGTGGCATTAGAAGAATCCCAGTATTTATTCAAAAAGACACAGGAGAAAACTTTTTTCTTTAATCCAACTGAAAGTTGTGACGTACTTGATACCATGGATATGATAAAATAAGTAATTCTCTGATCAAATATGTTGGACCGTTTATTTCATCTGCTCTTAGTTATATTTTTAATGTTAGTATGTCAACCAGTGTTTTTCCTGATGTCTTAAAGAAAGCTGTGGTCATACCACTACATAAAAAGGGAGATACACTTAGTTTGGGTAACTATCGACCAATTTCTCTGCTTTTCGTTTTTTCTAAACATTTTGAAAACATAATTAAGAAAAGGTAGAGAAAAGGTTCAGAAGATTATGATCTTCGAATTCTGAGACGCTGGTTTGACCTACACTACATGGTTCTCAGTTCTAAAACGAATATTCTATATATTAAATAATCTGGAGTCGTGTCTAATACAAATGATGTTGTATATCATTCCTCAGACTGTTTAAATAATAATGTTACATGTTCAGACTATTGTAAAGTTTTAGATGTAGTTGAGTCGTTTAAATACTTAGGAGTCACGATCGATAAGCGTTTTAGTTTTAAGGGTCATGTTAGGTCGTTACAAAATTATTTCCTTCTACGTGATATTTGTCCTGAACCCGTACTTAGATTAGTGTATTTTGTTGTTGCATTGTGCCAATTTGAAGGCCCTAATAGTTGCACAAAATTTTAAAGTGAGAACGATATGTTGCAAACCACGATTAACTTCTAACCTACCTTTAGAAATTTAAACATTCTTCCGTTAAGACATTTATACGTTTATAAAGTTTTAAACAATTTCTTTTTACGTAGTGGCCACATTACCTAATACAAACCACGGTAATTGCCCACCATCAAGAAAGGATCATTTTAAAGATTTTTTTAGCTTTGTGGCACCTGAAATTTATAATCAGCTATTAGATAGTTTAAAACCAATTCCTGTTTGTTTCACCTTTTTGAAGGATGTTTAATCATGGCTAATGGAAGTAAATGATATTGAAACTCTCTGTCACACGTTGAAATGAAACTACATTCCTTTTACGTTTTTAATTATAATTGAAACTAAACTTTATTGATTGAAATTCAAAACTGAATTATTTTAAATTCTGTCGATTTTAGAATTGTATTTTTAAATTGTTTTTTATAGAAGCTTTCCCACTGCTTCTTTAATTTTATAGTAAAATACTATCGATGGTAATATCGATTCTGATCCTTTGTGATCACAGATATTTTCTAATTCTCTTTAATTTTTTAAGCATATAGAAACAAAAGTTTTACCTGATAAGAAACTGATTTTGCGTTTTTAAAAAAACGCTCTAATTTTTTTTTGTATCTATATATAATTATATATATTTTCATAAATTATTTTTTGAAAAATATAACGCTTTTCTTTGAATAGGGTCAGCTTAAAGATTTGGAATATTGAAATTTACAAAAACGATTCTTTAAATTTATCAGAAATATTTAACTTCCTATACACCAAAGTATAATCTTTATTATCACAACACACAACATATTACAGTACTCGAATTGATTGCCCCATAATGGGCGCCGAAATCTTATCGTGGGTGAAATCATGTATAATTACTTCGTTCAATGTATTCCATATAGTTTTCTTATTAATATTTTGTTGTTTTTGTATTCTTGTACAACAACAAATTTAAAAATCATTTTTCTTATTTTTCATAAATGAATCGTGAAAAAACGTTTCGCATTATTATCATCAACACAATTTTTGTGTTTGGCTTGATTATTTTATTTCTTGCTTCATTTTTATAAAAGAATTCATAATTTTCTTTTATTTTTTTTATTTATACAATTTTTTTTTGTCGATCTTTGGTTTTGTTGCTGTTTCTGAATTAAAATGTGCGAATAACTGGAAATATAACTTCATTTCTAAGTTTTCAATTGACTTTACTTGGAAATTAGTTTTAACAGTATATTTTTTGTTGGATTTTATTTTGCATTTTTCGCTGTGTGTTTGTATTTGGCGTTTTTTTTTTTTTTTTTATTATCTGAATCTAAAATAAGAAATTGTATTTGATGCGGAAAAATTATAAATGTTATTCTTTGTGTGTCGTTTTATTAAAGATGATTTTTTTTTTATTATTACATCAAATCAAATTTCCCTTTTATTTCATCAATTTTATTTTTTATAAGAGTTTTGATAAGAATCTTTAATTTTTTTAATGATTTTGTTGTAGTATTTTATTTAGTTTCGTTTAAGATGAAATCCAGTTTTTTTGTTTCTTATACTTTAAAATTACTTTCGTGTACTGAAAAATAAAATAATTTTTATAAATATTATATTAATTTGTCATTCAGTATTTCGTTTTTATTTTTCTTAATTTGTACGGAAAACAGTCTGGTATATTGATCAAAGTATAATACGAATGTTTTAATTTCAATAAACGCTGAAAGGCTGAGTTTCCCAAATGTTGTGACATTTTGGTCGGTGCGGCAGCTGAATTCCGAGTCCTATAAATAAATATATAATATATACGTACTAAAATATATATTAGTTCCAACACTAAACTTAATCATGCTATAAATATGTAAATAGAAACTATTCATTGTGTAATTAATAAAAACCAATTCATTAAATTTATACCAGACGATTCTGTACACATATACATACATATACTCGCTATACAACAATAAAACACTTGTTTTGATTTAAAAAAAAAAAACAACAAAAAATAAATTAATTAAAAATAATGTACGCGCAAAATTAATTTAACGCGATTTAATACGAATTGTATTCGTCGCGCACTGTATATTATCCAATGTCTATGTGTGCGTGCGTGTGTAAATGATACTGCGTGAAATTTTAAAAAAATTGGTGTGAAAATCAAATTTTATATGCTCTGAGTGTAACCTGAGATGTATCTCGTGTATGTACATATGAAGCAAAGATATATACGCAAATTTCGTTATAAATAAATTCCATACTCAAATTACTTAATTACTCGATCATTACATCCGTGTGATCAATGAATGATTTGACACACTATATATAGGCCTAATTAAACTAGCTTATATATACACTATAAAAACTATACGTATATATAAAAATCAATTAACATTTTATTTAAAAAGAAACAAAAATATCTTATATATGAGACGATTTTTAATTAGAAAAACACGAAGCAAGAGACGCGCGCGTCAAAAAGGTAATTAAAAATGATAATAGGTTTTTCGATGTATTTTCAGTTCAAAATTTTTTAATGTCGCCAAAAATAAAAAAAAAACTTAATTTTACAAAAGTATTTTGTTTGGTTGTGCGTCGCGATCGATCGATCCTATGGTTGAACTTAAGGCACACACAACACACACAAAAAAAACTACATAATAAGATATATAGCTTTGTTCACACACACACACACAACAACAACAACAATAAAACACATCACAAAATGTGATGGAATGTGTTCTTGAAGGAGAACCGCGCGATTTAAAAAAAAAAAAACTTTAATTGATTTTGAAACACTTTGATTTTTTGCTCAACTTGTTATAAATAAAATAATTATTAATTAACCAATTTTTTTTTTTTTTATTTAATTTCAGATGGTAAGTTTTAATACAATCGGCTTCAAAGTATTCATCAATCTCACAGCTACGAGTACGTAAGCATATCATGGGTTTTTGTGTTAAAGTGCGATATAAAAAATAAAAAATGTAAAGAAAATTAATAAAAAAAAATAAAGAAGCAAAAAGTGTGATTAAGTGATACAAAAAAAAATGAAAAGTGATAAAGTGTATACATATGTATATAGTGTGTGATAATAAGTGAAAACCCATGAATTACTTATATAAGTACAAATAAATTATTTATAATTAAATAACCACAATATATTTTTTATATATTTAATTGATATATTTAAAATGAAATACCTGCCTGGACAATAACGTATACACGAGTGCAAAACCACCACCACCACCTTGTTTAAAATGTCAAAAAACAATAAAACTATAACAATATGTTATAGTTTTTTAGTGGTCAACAATCATAAAAATAAATGTATTAAGCTACTTGCTGACGAGTGCAAGAATAGTTGTTCCAACTTCCGGCAAAAAATAAAAAAAATAAATACTTTATGTACAATAACAACAAAAACACATGAAGATGAATTGTGGTCTTAAATATTTCTACCACATTTTCGCGTAAATGTCATTTTAAGGTGACAAATGACTTGTCATGAGAGTGGTTTTTTGTTTTGTTTGGTTATTTTTGTATGTTTTTTTTTTATTCTTATCTCGAATTTTTATTATTTTGATCGGTGGTATATAGCAGAGAGTTATATACATTTATTATAATTGTATATGATGTATGGTTCGAAGGCGGGGCAGAATACAGAGGCAATAAATTTTTTTTGGAGTTTTTGGTTAGAATATAAATTATCACTTGTCGAAAGGGTCGTTAGTATTTATATATTAAATCGTTATGTATATACTCGTATATCCATTCATATTAAACGACTCATTTTTATCAATGACGGCCAAAGAGATTGTTTATATAATATATACAATTTTACAACTTCTATAATAAGAACTTAAAGATGATCACGTTTAGTTCAACGATCGTTCTTATCGTTATTAATTTGTATGGGGCCCCCATTCTCCGTGGTCGAAACTCTGTTAAATTCCATGAAAGATTCATGGTCCTGGGTCGCATCATGTTAACATTTGGATACAATCAAATATACAGCGGGATATTTATGTTTTTTTAAGAAACTAGTTAACTGCAGGAATATCGTCTTTGGGAATCACATTAAAAATAAATCCAACCATAATTCAAATAATTTAGAAATATTTGTGACACGAATCACGTTGTAATTTGAAAATATATGTGTCAGATATCCTGTTTTGGTTTATTAGAATTTAATCCACATAAAGTTGATATCTGCAGACAGATAGTTAGTTTTATTATCAAACAAAAAGCACTTTGTAAGTAAGGATAAATCCTTAAGAAAATTTAAGTTGAATTACGCGTAGAATTTTGAATGAAATTTTATTCATATGCAAGAATTTGAATGATCATACCTAAATAATTTATCTGCTAAATAAGATGACAATTTTCAAAAATGTACTTAAATTATTAGAATTAGAAATCTTTTTCTCCAAGTGAAGTATTGGCCGATATGAAATGGAAATTGTTGAAAGTTTAATTTATCCATATATCCAAAATTTCTAAATAATTACACTTTTACAGTATTTTTGATAATTTGATATTTTTTTTAAATTTCGTAAAATTACTTGTTTTTTGATTAAATCTTTATCTTAAAATTACATCAAATGATTCATCACAGTCATTCAATATTCTAGCGCAAATAATTTTAAGCCTGACATACATTTTATTTTAAATTACTAAAAATGTTAAGCTCAGGTAAATTCGTGGGCGTACCCAACAAACTAAGCCATATCACTTATAGCTTACATATAGTCAACCGATTCAGGGCGCGAAAGTCTTATTTTTCGGATGCTGTAACCAGATTTCAATATGATGTTTCCAACTTATAGAGCTGTCCACTGTTAGATCGAATTTTTTGTAGGAATCTACAAAACCAATTACACACAATCTTTTGTAGAGTTTCCAACGTTAATATTAAAAGCATTCAGTTATAGTTTTCGGGACCGCAGGAATATCAGATTTCATGTAATGGAGAGAAAAAAGTGCGTGCGGGTTTTTATTGACTATAAACGAACATAAGTTCGTCTGCAAAATTTCTTAATTTACTATGCTAATTAAAAAAACAAACGACTATCGACGGAACAAGCTTTCAAAAATAGAAGCGTCATCCAGCGTCATACCTACATATATTTCGCAGTATCTGCATAGGCAACTTGTTTAGAGTTGATTATGATTAGGATTCTATTAGAAATATTTTTATTAGTAAAGTTCACATGCACAGATTTAGTTTCGTTCTGTTTTATTCTCAGTTCTTTCATCCAATTTTTATCTGAATTTGTCAACTTTGCAATCTGTTAGCAGCTTCTTCTACATTGTTCCCAACTGCCAAAATTGCTGTATCATCATAATTGCTTCTTTCATTGTTGGCGTATCCCATTGTTGGTCCAACTCCAACTGAAATTTGCTTTAGGTTCGAGTATCTTCATATTTTACACGGAAAAGTTTCATAATATTCTTTGGGAAGGTCCCGCTTGAGCTATAACTCCAATCCTCTGTGCCAAAATCGGTCAAATACTTGCGCTACATCCAGGATAACGCTTGAAAATATTTTTTTAGTTTCTAGTGTACGTTCTATAATTTCTGTGATTCTATGGACTCGTTCTATAGTCGAGTGGTTTTCTCTGAATCCCAAGTGAGATTTCCGTTCACCATTATGGATTTCATTCTCTTCAAGAGCAATTTTTCAAAAATCTTGAATATGGTTGGGAGTATGGATATCGGTCTGATGGACTTTTTATCGCTACATTGTTTGTTAGGTTTTTAGATAATGATTACCTCTGCCACCTTCCAATGCCTTGGAACGTATCTTAGTCTAAACACACAGCATTGATTATATGGAAAAGTTTACGTATCAATTATGAATTTCCGCTTTTAGCTCTTGTAGAGATACACTTTGTATTTCAAGCTCTCAGTTCGTGTCAGTAGGTTAACATTTTTCATCCGCAGTTTGCCTGGGTAATGGTTGACATTTTTTTTCTAGGTGTCTCGCAAACAAGTCAGCTTTTTGTTTACCGCTTCGAGGTCAGCTTTCAGTCTCATTTCTAATTGTTCTGATAAGAGATTTCAACTTGTTACATATGTAGGTTATTAAGGACGGTTTTATATTACTTGGTTCGATTTATTTGTCAAGACTTTCGTGCTTTACGTTTCTTTGCCATAAGCTCTCTTACTTCAAGTGGATAGTTTTTACACTTTTGATGTTATTTGCATATTTGGAAGATGTATTTTGCCACGCAGCTTGTTGTATGTTTTCTATTAGCCTTTCTACTTCCTTCCAACTTGTATGATGTTCTTATTGGTACTTGAAGATTGACGTTTTGTTCTAATAATGCTCGAATATGTTACCAATTAGTATTCTTATTAGACAGTTTTGCTGTGATTTCTTTTTTAATTATTATTCCACTGCTCGTCATAATAACAGAAGAGTGGTCCGAAGTAAGCTCTTCATTATTTTCCAAACGAATATAGTTATCTGATATACCTTTTGTCTATAAGGTCCGGTGTTTTGTTTAAATCTATTGGTCAGTAAGGTGGTGAGCCACCAGATTGAATGTCACATTTTAGGTTTTTTCCTGCCTCAAACAACTCTCTCCCTTTTGGTGTAGTAACTCTAGAGCCCCAGTATGTGTTTTTCGCATTGAAGTCGCCACCAATAATAAAACAACCTCCCATGGTGTTAAAAAGTTCTAAAAGTTCATAATCGTTTTGATAGTTGTAACTTGCATTGATTCACTTTCAATTTTTAATTATTCGTTGTGTTTTATATTCTCTTTAATAAGAATGGCAGATCCGCCTCTTGCTCTCTCTCTCTCTCTCTCTCTCTCTCTCTCTCTCTCTCTCTCTCTCTCTCTCTCTCTCTCTCTCTCTCTCTCTCTGATGGATGGATGGCATATGGTAAAATTTGTACCCACATATTCTGGTATACGAGGAATTAGTGAAATGTGTGTGTGTCAAATTACTATTCTGAGCGTTTGTAAATTTAATTTTATTTTCTAGTCGTGTTGGGTAACGCTGATGACAAGTTTTTCAAATGTTCAAATATGAGTTTACTATGGTCTCAGCCTGCTCATCAAGTTTTTTATATGATTCCCGATTTGTCTGTCGATTGGTCAGGGCTTCACTTGCAGGGTTTCTACGGTTTAGATCAGACTTTCTAGTGCGATTTTTTATTATTTTGTAATTCTTGAGCAAACTCAGAGCCACGGTAGTTAGCTGGATGTTGCCTCTTGCAATTAATGCATTTTGCAGATGAGTTCCTATCTAATGTGCACCTGCTCGTAAGGTGAAATAGAAATTATTAAAAGAAGATAAAATCCAAATACCGTTAATGAAAATGATGATTTTTTCGAAATGTCATCTCAACAAACACTTCTTCTTTGGTTCTAAAAGTTTGTTTTACAATATTTCTTAATTTTTAAATTCCGAACAAACATTAAATTTATTTTTTCTTTTTAATTATTATTTACGGTTTTGATGGATTTTAATCTGAACCCGAAAAGTTTCTGGGACGGCAGCTATCTATCAACCAATTCTATCTCAATTATGGTTTAAGCTATATAGCTTCACAATATAAAGGTATAGAAAAGTTTTGACCAATTGACTAATGTGCTGAATAGGTTCTTCTTAAACAAAAAATTATTTTACATTTTAAATTGTTTTCGCGTGTAGGTACTATGTTTTAGAAGGTGCCCAAGCGGCAATATTAAATCGATATCAAAACTGACTTAAAACTTAGATTTCAAAACCTAACAAAATCTTACTGGAAACCTTATTTGGCCGCGGTTTTTCAATTTTTTTCAGTTTTATATGGAACATGTTGAAAACGTGTGCGAATCGGTTTCGAACAAACCAAATGTTTTTTAAAACTATCTGGAAACCTGTTTTAAATGGCTCTAGAGAAATTTAAAATTTCGTTGAAATACATAGATTATGTTACGGTTTTGTATATATGTATAGTCTTACATAAATTTAATAATGTTGTTAGTTGGCGCCGATATACTATCACCATTTACAGTACCTGTGTACTATTTAATAAAATTCGATTGAATGATATTTGTTTCTGTTTCGGTAGTTCTTATATTTATTTCGTCTTAAAATTAAGAAAAATGAACTAACATATATCAAAATCTTCTGCTATGTCTAGTTAGAAGTATATACTAATCTTTAGAGTTGGAAAAACACGCAAATAGTAATGTTGGTTTAATAAAATGTTAAATCGATTGCGTGTGTGTATTGGTTAAACACTTCTAGTTCTAAAACTACACATTGGTTTTGACCAATGAAACATATAATCTAAATTAAATTACTTATACAACATAATAAAATGATGGTAAATTGCACGTATGTACGGAGAATTAATTTTGTTAGTAATTTATTATCAAGTTTACTATGATTATACGGCGGCAGCGATTCCTCAACGTCATTTCATATGAAAAACGCAATAACAATGGGTATGATCGGTTCTTTTGTCGAATTGGCAATAATTCCACCTTCTTTCTAGCTACATGTAACTAATGTGGATTGAATCTACAAAAATCAATAGTATTGTTAAATATTTAATATTGTTATACGTTCAATATATTGTTATGAAATGCGGAAATCTGGAATAAAATTATCTTACCAATTACAAGGCATAATCAACCAATCCGTGTTTGGGTAAGCCAATTGATGGTTTAGCACCCAAGATTATTGAGTAATTGTTCTAAAGGTTTGAGACCAGATCTTAACAAATTTTTTTAAAACGCCATGTTTATTATCGAAAGGAACACTGAAATTATCTTGTGGTTCAAATCGACATACGTCATCGAATAAATGCAACAAGCTATGCATATTATAGAATACAGAATCGATGCCCTAAATTGCATATTTTTCACATAAGCTTCGTTCTCATTGGTCAATTTACTTGTTTTGAAGTTAGGTAAGTGCTCAACGTACTAGATCAATATGATCAAGTAATTTACTTAAATTCCAGTAACTGACTAATTAGGACGAAGCTTAAGTAGTAAAATTGAGGCACAATGCAATGAAAGCATACGTTCGTTCATTAGCACTCCTTTGGAGAGCAATAAGAAACTTCTTCCTGAAGGACCTGAATTTCCTATTAAATTCACTAAGTTGAGAACGTTTATATTTTAATAACTGCGTTTACATCATATTAAGTTAAGCAACGGGAATTGATCTTTGATTTACCTATTAAAATCGTTGTATTTACAGCTCCTAGACAAATTTCGTGCATTTAATCTTGTGAAAATCTTCGTACCATGTCTATTAGCAATTTTTCCAGGCAAGACAAACCAGTATGATGCTCTTCTTGGGTTGCGTACCCCAGACGATCATTTTTTTGACAATTGTCCACTTGGACTTCAGTAAATTCAGAATCAAAATTAAGCGTTGTGAGCATTAAATTATTTTTTGGTATTGAATTTTTATTATAAACCTCTATTACAAACGGTTTTTTACTTATATACTGAACCAGGCCCAAAGTTGGCGAAAATCGACTTTTCGAACTTTTACCTACAGTGGAAGGCCATCGATATTAAAAAAATATTTAATTCTTTCGAAATGCCAGAGTACTGGCCAAGTTCGTCAAAAGTTAATAGTCCTATTACCTTCGAGGTTTTAGAAAGAGTCCGAAGATCGAGAGGAAATTCTAATCGGTATTCATTGTTCATATAGTAGACAGCGCTGCAGTCACCTTTATTCAAGAAGTTCACAAATTATTATACGAATGGCATGTCACATTTAAAATATTGATTACATTATAAACAGATGGCGCTAACGATAGTATACAAACATGACAAATTCCCCGCAAGTCTCAAGAGAATTTTCTTTTTTGTTTGTTTTCTTTAAGCAAAAAACTTTATATCAAATTTTATGTTACGTATATACAGTGCACATACATATATACGAACAAAACGACAGTAAATTAATATTTCAAGTGATTTCTATCATTTATATAAATATAAAAAAAATTTTTAATCGGGAGGATTTTAATTTATTTATGTATTTTATTTTTTTTAAATAAAATTAAATTCATTCAACTGTTGTTGTTGTGTCGTTTTTTTTTTTATGCATAAATAATCAAAATGCAACGTACATAAAAAAAATATATCATACCTTTAAGTAACTTTGCATGTGTAATTCAAACCATTGGATTTATGTTTAATGTCGTAATGTCGTATTTAAAAATAAAATTAAAATCTTAACACCATTTCGTGTCCATTATATACGAGTATGTATGAAGGCACAAAAAAAACGAATTGCAGATCTAATCATTTATCAAATTGTTTGTATATGTATAAGAGTCGCTTGGTGCTTAGTTCTGTGTTATTTTATTATATATATAAATGAACTTAAAAACGCATTTATTTATTTATGCAAAAATGTAAATTTATTTGTTATTTTTAAATAACAATTTTGTGTGATGTGAAATGAAAACATGAATATAGCTATACTATAGCTATAGAGAGGTGGCTAAGATTTGTATTTATTTTATTATAAATGATCGTTAAAATCTTGACCATTTAAAAAAATATATTTATTGAAGAAACACGATAATATATAATATTTCATTTAATCACGTTTTTTATTTAGTTTTATAATGACAATAAATTCATTAAAAGAACAACATTCTCATCATTCCGAAATATTATTTATATTGACGTTATTAACAAATTTACGAATTTCGCGTTTCGCATTTTAAAATTGTCTATATGTGTGTATAGACTACAAAAGATGTGGTGTGTATGATAAACAAAAATATCGCGAAAATTATCTCGGATTGTGCGAGGAAATCACATTCAATTTAATTATAACGCGCCTAATTTGGAATTGAAAATAAATTCTAGTATATAAGGATGTGTATATACGCCTCGTGTAAAATTGATATAGAGGTCATGATAAAAATATGATACATACATACTTATATATTTTGCCATTATTATAAAAAAAATTAAAAAAAACTTAAATCAATTCGCAACCAAATACCAAGAATAACAGATTCTGCAATTTATTGTTTATCTTCTTAATATAATCTCCTACCGTATTTAACCATACCACTGTATATATACCAAATAAAATAATATAAATCTTTCTCTCTAATAATGTTCTATGTCTTAAAAAAAATATTCCATATTTGCTATAATAAAGCAGCAGCATTCCCATATTTGATGATATTTTTATATTTTATATTTATAAATCCTACTACTATACAATAAGATTATGACAGACTTATATACATTTTTATTATTGCTGTTCTTATTAATAAATGTATGTATGTTGGTTGTTGTTTGCGAACGAAAAGGGTCGCGTCTGTTTTCGAACGAACATTTCTATGCATTATATTGACTTATTAAAAACGGATCAAATCTTACCATAAATCACTATATACTTTTCGACCACTGATTTTGTATATCGCGTATATAGTCTGGTTTAATGAACAAAACTTGTAACGTAAGTTCATTAAAATGTTATAAATTTGTACTGAATCTTTAGTGAGTGTTATATACAACAAGAGTATAAAAAGATTGGCAGCTTCATTATACGTTTTAGTTTAGTTAAAGTAACTTCAATTAAATGGTAATAAATTAAAAGTTTTTTTTTTGACATCAATTTATTATAAAACAATTATCTTAACACTTAATACTGTATATAACAAAAAAGAAAATTCGATAAAGAGTATAAGAAAACTAAAAATGACATGTTGACATTATCTTTTGTATTATATGTAGAAATTTATTTAATTTTTTTAAAACACTATTACATAATTATAAATTTAAAAATTTTCGTTCGACCTATATAAAACATAAAAAAATTTAATTAAAAAAATCGGTTTTTAAAAGGACCCCATAAAATACGAAATTATGTGTGTGCAGGGCGTTACCACGCGTATATATACGAGTAGTATGTTATGTACACATATAAGAAACCGAAAAAATGTATTTAAAAAATTCTTCCACAGTAGCCGCAGAGAGTGAAACGTTATTTTTCAATCAATCGATGATGATATGGTCACAACATAACATTTTTTGATGATGAAAGATATGTTTGTCGGTGTATATACATATATCCATATATAAACCTTTTAAAAATTAATAAATTATAGGGTTGGGGTGGATTTTTAGTTACAATATTTAAACCAAAAAAAAAAATTAACTTCTTAATCAAAATTTATGATATCTTTTTAAGAATGAATCAATCATTTTCGTAATGCGATGAAGAAATATATATTTGATATGTATACACCGTTTGGTCAACCCTAAATTACGGATTTTAATGAAAATATTTTAATTTAAATCATCATCATCAGGTTATGAAATATAAAATAAAAAAATATTAATTGCATTTTCTTTTTAATTAAATTTTTTTGTCGCTTATCACACTTAAAACGAAAAAAAAAATGAAAATAAATATTTGGTATAGTGTAGGTATATATAGGATGAAAGATGATTCATACAAAAAATTTTCATTATTTAATTTCATATAACGCGTATGTACCTAGGTAGCAGCTTCTGAAACAACATCGTCTTATATATACATACATACATACATATATGTGGCAACATTTTTCTCAGACCATTTTCATACACACACTATGTGAGAAACATAAATAGTCTAATAACTATAACAATAACCGACAAAACATAACACAAATAAATAAACGAAGAAGATTCTTCTACTTTGATAATAAAAATAAATATACATATATAGAACTATATAAAGACGAGATAGATTAACGTATTAAAAATATAACATAAGGAATTTCATTCAAAAAAACTTGTGTTAAAGAGGACAATAGATTCATTGTTTCAACAACCACAACAACAAAATTATCAGTTTTAATTTAAACTTCCTATTTATACATACTAACATACATATATGTATGTACGTACGTCCTATCTAGAATTAAATATTTAATATTCGTTATTTTCTTGTCTATTTCATTCATTCATAAAGTTTATCTATAAAATTACCTTATATAGAATTATACACCACATACCACCATCCATATTCTATTATTAATAAAACTAGAAGTGACAAACCATGTGCCAATGCGGCACCGCACCGAACTCAGTAACGTTTAAAAACGTTTTGAATTATATTTTGGTATGCGGCGCCGTATGTCATATGGACATACACCTGTGTTCGGCCTGTCTTTTGACGTCATCGTTTTAAATCTCCTATACACAAATTAAACATTAAACTAGACTCTTTCATCGCGAGAACCCATTTACACAAAAAAAATTTAATACGTTGACATTGTCGCGTGCGGTGTGATTTTGTCAGAATTTGCTGTGTCATTTTCAATTATATCTGAATTCAATTACAGTAGAAACATGAAATTTAGCTTACATCTATGGATTTGACCTTGTGTAGCTGAACATACAATTCTAAATAAAATTTGAAGTTGAATTCAATATTAAAGTTCTAAAACTTGAATGCAGTTGCAGTTCCTTCACCATTTTTGGGAAGAGTTCTGAGTGTAATCTAGTCAATTTAAGACGCAAGACCTCTATATAGAGAACGTGAGAGAACATAAATTCATAAGCGATTGAATTGCCAGCGGCATTATTAAGTCTTATCTTTATGGTTCAGATCTCTCATTATTGGTTAATTCAGCTTCGTCTAAATTAAATACACAGCCTCTCAAATTTGAAAGTTGCAAAGAATTTTCTAACAAATTGAATTTATTTAGTCTAGAAAATAGGGTTCTAGAAAAAACAAAATTTTCCCGTTTTAGAGACCACGACTAAAATTGAATTCCTCTGGATAGTTGAATTACATTTAAAAAAAAAAATCCCCATCATCCCCATTTAACTTTCTAATTATTCGATCAAATAAAATGTTTTTTCTGGATTTTACGATCCTCAAAACAATGATAGCTAAACAACCGAACCTAGTCCATTAAAAATATCAGCTTCAATAGATTTTGAGTTTTTGCTGATAGATATGTATACGCACAGACATTTTTCGAAAATAATAAAATTGAGTTAAGAGGACATCAAGGCATGTGAAAAATAATGCAAAATTTAATTTCATTTAGGATTTAATTAATTTCGAATTAGCGTGAGAACATCGAATAAATAATTCAGCTTATCACATTTATTATCAATCAGGATTAGATATTTTCTTGATTGATAAAATGTTTCGAAATTAATTGAAAAAATATGAAATTTAATCATAAAATGTTTAGATCATTCCTTAAATATAAAATTGGTTTAATAAATCAAACTCGAAATTTTACTGTTAAATAAAATAAGATAGCTTTTTAAAAATGTTGCCAGTTTTTACAATTATTAAAAATATTATACATTTTAAAAATATATATTTAAAAAATTTTAATTCCGAATTAGGGTGAGAATATCGAAATTGATCTCAAATTTACTGAAAGTTTTACATTTCTTAAATTTTCGAAACATATTGCTCACAATCTAATGATTAAATTTCCCAGTAAATGAGAAATACTATAAAGAATTTAAAATAATCAATTTAATTGATTTGATATTTTACTGGAATTAAATATTACAAAAAAGTTACGAAATGGGAGGTGCTGTTGTTGTTAAACTCAATTTAGCCCAAAACTCTTTGCCAATTTAAACAGTGCGCATATTTCAAAATTTAATTAATTCATAATTTCTGAGATGAGCAATTAATTTTTTTAAATTCGGGATTAGAAATAATCCTGATGGAAATTAAATTTTTTAAATTTAAAATTTTTAAAAAATTTAAAAAATTGGAATTTGTCACAAATTAATTGAAAGTTTTAAATTTTTTAAATTTAACGATTCAAATTCCCATTAAATGGAAAACACAACTTTTGTAATGCATTTAATGTTTAAAATAATCAATTTGAAATAATGTAAAACTTAACATTTAAACTTTCATTTCGTAAATGACTTTTAATAATTTTATAAATAATTAACCGTTTGTTCTGGAATATACGAGGACTATTAAACTAAATTGATGGATACGAAATATGTTCTTAATTTTGAAAATTATTCAAAACGTTTCATATTTTAAATTTAAATGTTTATTACTTTAATTTAGTTTAGAATTTTTAAAAATGTGAAATATTTTTATTATTCTTATGTAACAATTTCAGAGATGAACAATTTATCGAAAGTATTTAGAATCTCAATGAATATCAAATTAAAAATTAAAAAACATTATTTTTTTGTTTGATAATTTTACAATATAAAAATTTTATAACTTTTAAATAAATTTTAATTTGTACAATTTTTAAAATATAAACTTAACGTGTTTTAATTGGAGTGAGAATATCGAAAAGATGTTTCCTTGACATTCACTATAATTAAGTCTGAGTTGAAAATTTTAATCAATTTCAATAACTCTTAAAATTGGTAAACATATACTTTTAAATTAAAATTCGTAGAATCGATGTATTTATTGGAAAAGTTGTAATTTTTATTTTATCAGAATTTTTTTGTTGGATCTGATCTAAATCCAGTATTGATTTGTCACAAATTAACAAATTAAAATTTAATTTAAAAGTTCGTATTCTTCAATTGTTAAATAAAATTGAACACAAAAAAATTAAGAAATTTGAAATTGATCTCAAATTTCCCATTAAATATTAAATACTTACTTACTATAAAAAATTTAAAACAATCAATTTGAAATAATGTGAAATTTAAACTTTTAAAAAATACTCTTCCATTATTTCGAAAATGGCTATTAATAACATTATAAAGTAAAATTCAATATTTACCACAAAATTTATGTCATTTAAAATAATTGAAAAGTTAATTGATTAGCTATTTACTGGAAACAAAATTACACAAAATTTTACCTATAAAGGCTTTTGCTGTTAAACTCAATTAATAGTTCTAATATCGAAACAATAATTTAACAACTTACTATTCAATATTTCGTTTTTCACTTTAATTCAGTTGAACGTAAATGGAGAAATCTAAAAACAGTTTAATTTAAATTTTAAAATTGTCAATATCTGATTATTTTTAATTCTTAAAATTAGCAAAAATAATCTCAGGAAGAATTCCAAAATATAAATTGGATAAGTAAGTAAGTTTTTATAAACATTAATTTTTAAATATACAATTTCAAATTTAATTCAAAATTTGAGAGATGAGCAATTAATCGATTTTTTTTAAATTCGGGATTAGAAATGTTCTTGATGGATTTTTAAATTTTTGAAATTTAAAATTTCAAAAAAATTAAAAAATTGAAATTCGTCACAACTTAACTGAAAATTTTAAATATTTTAAATTTAACTATTCAATACTTTTGTAAAGCATTTTATGTTTAAAATAACTTTAATTATAAAATTAAAAATTATATAATTATTTATAATAATTTATCATCGAAATTTTTTAGGATCTCACTGAATATCAATTTAAAAATTTTGATTTTTTGAAAAAATTTAATAGTTCTAAATTTTTTAAATAAAGTAATCAAATTGAAAAAATATGAAATTTAACCTTTAAATATAAAAGCTGAAATTTTATTGGAAGCTTTTTCCAATTTGTACAATTTTTAAAATATAAATTTATAATGTTTTAATTGGAGTGAGAATATCTAAAAGATATTTCTTTGTCATTCACTATAATTAAGTCTGAGTTGAAAATTTTAATCAATTTCAATAACTCGTTTAGTCGTAATTTTTATGTTATCAGAATTTTAAAGTTGTTTGATCTGATCTAAATTCAGAATTGATTTGCCATAAATTAACATGTTTTAAATTATTTTTAAGATATCATTTAAAATTTAATTTAAAATTTCGGACTCTTGAATTGTTAAAATTGAACACCAAAAAATTAAGAAATTTGAAATTGATCTCAAATTTTCCATTAATTATCTAGTACTTACTTACTATAAACAATGTAAAACAAACAATTTGAAATAATGTAAAACTTAAAATTTCAACTTTAATTAACATTTTTTTAAATTATTTCATTTGTAACATCACACGTAATTTTACGAAATAGTAAAATTAATTATTAAACTAAATTGATAGATATTAAAAATATTGCTAATTTTAAAAATGTTTCATACATTTAAAAAAAATTAAAATTAAATTTATATTGGTTTAATTCTCGAAAAAATTAAATATTTTCGTTTTTTTTCGTAAAAAGTAAACACCAAAAAATTAGAAACTTAAAATTTATCTTAAATTAACCGAAAGTTAAAATTTTTTTAAATATAGAAATTAATTGTAAAGCTGCACCTATAAAGGTTAAAATAATCAATTTGATTTACAAAAACTTTATAAAATCGATGATTTTGAATAAAAGGTGAAACGTTTAGGTACGAGATTTGTTAGTGGAACGCAACAACAGTTCCACGAATCACTGATCTAATTAATCGATAAATGAGGTACAAATATTTTCGTTTTATGGTGATTAATGTCCAGTATTAATGGAATACGCCAAGTTTCACAAAGATGTCATTCAACGAATCAACGGATTTATTTTGGTTTATAGAAAAAAGATAACCATTTTACAAGGTATCATAATTCATATTGTCAGACAAATATAGAAGCTATTGATCTTCTCTCCATAAACATTTTTTTTATCAAAGTGAAATTACCTCTTTTTTTTATTGATAGTCGATCATACATCAAATTCTTTGTCATTTAAATTTTTAGTAGAATTTTGTTTAAAATAATTTATAGTTTTTAATTATTATTATTATTATTTCTATCTCGACACGAAAATATTTTTTATTATTGATTTTTAAATATACATAAAATCGAAAATTAGCATATAGATTGGTTGGTTCCTTTCATCTTTTAATTTTTTTTATATTTTTGTATTTTTTTATTTCTAATTTCTCGAGATATTTTTTATTTTTTATTTCATTCTTATTTATATTAAGAATCGAATTTAATTTTCTTTTATCACCGAAAAGTCATAAAATAAAATAAAATAAAAAAAATTATTTATTTTCTTGAAGTTTATGTTTTTTTTTTTTGTTGAATGGTTTGGTTCGGTGTGTTACAACATACAGAGCCTAAGAAAAATAAAATGAAATAAAATAAAAAAAAATCTTAAGAAAATTTGTAAAGCTACCGGGATTTTGAGTTTGTAATTTTTTTTTGTTTTTTTGTTTTGTATAAGAGAGCAGAGATGAAACGAAATGAAGAAAATCATGTGTGAAATGAAGCACAGTAATTTGATAAACAGAAGGAAGTAAAACGAATAAGATTAATGACGAGTTATTATATATATATTGCAAAATAGCATTTCTCTCGAGTGTGAATAATTAAAATTCACATGTTTAAAGTGAGTTTTTATTCATTATCTTAAGTGTGTATATATATATATATATACACGTAAGTAAAGCAAAGGTTTATATTGTTTTTTAAATGGTAAATCGATTTTAACTTTTTCATTTAATTTAATTTTTTTTTTTTAATGGAATGTCAATTTAAAATTGCTCGTTTATTGTTATGTACATAGCTATGTATGTACAAAGTGGGTGTCTATAGATTCATTAATTAAATTTTAAAAGGCGCCGCAAATTCCAAGGTCATTGTATCCAGCGCGCACAGTACAGTACTGTTCGCTTATATACGTCCATACAATATATTTATAAATAAATCCTCTAAAATTACAACGAAATTGGAATCGTTTTATGAATAATAATGCTACAAACGAATTAAACTTAATTTTTGTATTATTTTTTTTCCAACCTGTGCGCTCGAACGATAATGTTTATATATATATACATTTTTTAATTGCACCTCTGATAAAGACTTTTACAAATAAAATATCCAACAAACAAAAGGAATATAATAATATATAAAATATAATACAAGTTAAGAATAAATATAAAAGGAATAAAAGTATAAGAAAATTGATAATAAAAAACAAAACCACATTTCTATTAGTAATGTGTACGCCAATTCAACGCGACCTTCATTTTACGTGACAAAAATTGTTAAAAAGCAAGTAGAATTGTTTTGGGATGCGTTTTTCTTTTTGTATACTTACATCTTGTGTTTTTATTGTTATTTCTACTCCATCTTAAATATGTAGGTATTATTTTTTGTACAAGAATGTCTTCTACACCCACTATATATATATAAATACGTATATAAGTACGAGTACATCGAGTAGACAAGTTAAAGAACATACAATACAACACAAAGAACAACAAACAACGTAATTTTCCTTATAATCTTTCTGTTATTACTATTATCATTACTACTATTTTTATTGTGTATATATTTTGGTTTTTCCTTCATATTGTTGGTAACCGTATATATGTACGTACATCGCATGTGATTTGAATGGTGGAAAAAATGATAGGAATTTCCTATAAAATGTTTTTCCTCTATACGCTATATACTCTGTTTGTCAAATTCGATATAAAAGCAGAGCGCACACAGAAACGGAAGGACGACAAATATTTCTGGTATTCTGTCTTCTTTAAATATAATATAACAAAACAGCAGCAAAATAAAAATATATTTTCCCGTTACACAATTTTTCTTTTATATAATATTTTGAAAGAAAATTGGTATTTATTGTAAGAAAATTTTCCACTGTGATTTGTGGTTAATTTTGTAATATAGGGTGGAAAAAAAATGATATACTTATATACGATTTAAACAATTACGTTAAGTATTTAAGGTGGTGCTCTATACCTACGCACATATATCGATCAGAAATCATTAATTTTCATTTGTTCCCAATTCAATTTCTTGGATTAAGCAATTCATACGTATACCTTATACTCTTATAAGTATAACAAATTCATTTTAGATTACAAATCATTTTTCTTCCAGTTTTCACAATCAATCCCTTTTATATATATATATAATTTATGTAATCGACGTACATAACTATATAATATGTAGAGAAATATCAAAATGCACCCTGTGGTCATACGGATTGAATATTAAAATTTTTCGTCCCGCACAAATTGCTTGTTGTACCCTATATATGTATGTGCGATTTGTTTAATTCTATGTTTGTTGCGGGTAACTTGTTGTGGATAATTTGATGATGGAAGAAAAAAAATAAAGTTCTTAAGGAAATCAAAATATCCCAGAATTATTATATAGAAGGGAACATTTTCCGTATATATGTACGTACAATTTATATGTCTTTATCTGAGTGATTTAATTCGATTTGAGTGTACATATATATAGTGTAGTGAATAAATAAATATTTCATATCACGTTTCATCAACATCTCAGTGATGGGTTCTTATAAATTTATTTTTTTGGTGTAATCGTTTTTGATAAATTTGAACAACGTTTAGAGTGCGGTACTTTTTTATTTTGAGATGGATTTCTTATTTCAATTATTGAATTTATGAAATTCGAACAGCATCCGCAATTAATTTGATTAAAATATGCGAGCACACACTAAAACTTTCGTCGACTGTATTCAACCCATTTTCCCCATTATCTTGTTATGCGTGTTATGACACGAATATGACAACACAGTCTAAGTAAAACAAAAAATTAAATTAAATTTTACTTTAAATATAAAATTTATATATTTATTTTATGAACAGCAAATTATTTATAAGAAAGCCACCAGCTGTTTATTTTTGTATATAAAAAAATCATGACGTCATACTAGGTGTCAAAATCATGTATAATCATTGTGTATCAATATGGTGACAACTATGTGCACATATATAAAGTTCACTGATCTTTTGAATAAAAAAAATATTTTCTACTACATCATCGTCATCATCCATATCATATGTTTATTGTATGTGTGTCTGTGTTGTGTGTATTAAAATCATCGTCATCATCATCGTATTATATAAATAAGTATACGTACGTATAAAAAAAAAATGTCTGTCAACTTTAATATTATTGATGGTTATAGCTGTCAAAAATTATTATTATTATTATTATATGATTTTGTTTGTCTGGGTTGTCTGTTTAACATTATTTGTATCCATATTAATATCTCTCGTGTGGTTATTTTTTTTTTTTTTGTATTTTGAGTGTAATTCTTTTGTAGCGTAACTTAAAGAACGAAACGAAAAAAAAAAATAAAAATAAAAACGTTCATCTATAATAAACAAATAATTTTATTTGTTTATAATCAATATGTTATATATATATATATATAAATATTATATAAGACTTTGATTGATACAGAGTAGAACGAGATCATATGTATGTATGTGTTGTATGTAACCGTGGCCTATATTTACCGCATATAGAAATTTATATAATTTTTAATTTTTATTTTATAAAAATATTTAATTGACAATTTATTTTAATTCTATAATTGTAATATTCAAATACAACAAAAAAATTAAAATCCTTGAATTTAATGTAAATTTGTCTTAGAAGTATATGCATATATGTAAGAGGACATTTTCATTTATATACGCTATTATTATTAATAATATGTGAGATAAAATATAATAATTTATAATAAGCACGACATAATCCAAGACAAAAACATATATATATACTTATAGTCAAGGCGTGTATATTGCAATATTGTAATTCATACATGCATATACAGCGACATGATATATAATACAAAAATATGTTTATGTTTACTTATTTATCGTAAAAGTCATGTAAATCTTTAAACATTGACAATTTAGCATTGACAATTTAATTATGAAATAATATTTTTTGCGGTCAAAAATCTCACACTTGTTTTGTATCTGGTCGGTATTTTCCCCATTTGCCAATCAAATTCTAGAAATTCTATGTATGTCACAAACGTTACTTATAGAACACTTCCTTATGTATATGTAACGACAGATTTAAATTTTTTTATACAGTAATTAAAATGGTTGGATGGAATCCTTCTTTCGACTAAGTATATATACATGATACGTTAAATAGTTCGGTAGACTATAATTGTGGTATAGGTCGTCAGAAGAACATAACAACTCGTCTTAGAATTATGTCATGATTGACTGGATCAAACTATCTATCCATAGACAGCCCTGTATAACTGTAATGATGAATATATATTATAGATATTTTTGTTAAATTCTAAATTCGATAAGACAGCTTTACAGGCAAGATTCCTTCACATACAATGTCATAGAGGTACATTTGTAAACAATTAGAATATTCCGCTGTTTCAAAAGCCTTGTTGGTCATATTTAAGAGAAAATCCGAGAGAATTAACATGCTACGCGTATATTATCAGGTCCACCACCCTTGCTACTCCTCAAAAGCATTAGTGCAAGATAGGAAAATAGAATCTGGATTGATATGCAAAGTTTATAACCTGTCAATATTTCGATCACTCCTAATAGGCTTTTTAAAATTTTAAAACTGTAATCTTTTCAATTAGGTAATTATTTAATTTATATTTCTCAACAATATAATAATTATTAATTCAAAAGTTACATTAAATTGACGATACGATTAAAATCAATAACTCCAACATTTGTCTAAAATATTTTGTTTTAATTTTAAGAACCATTTTTAACAGTGACTTATCCATGTGACTTGTATTTAGCTTAAATTTTTTTGCTTATAAGTATCACGATTTTTAATGTATTAATTCACTTATACGAAAATCTCGAGATCTAATTGACAGTTCTGAAATAATTCAATTTTATATAAAACTACTTTGAAGAAAGAACAAAGCATCCAGTAATCCAATTCAGAAATTGTCTAAAAATTCTTCATTCGTTTGAGGCGATTTTTTAAAATTCTATTAAATTACTGTCAGTCCAAGTTCCGGTGGGTAAAAATAGTCTGAATACATTTCAATTTCTCAAATAATGTCATATTCGAAAAGTTCATTATAAAAATTCAAATTTTGAATATTCTATCGGATCAAATACTTGAATTTCGCAAGATCATTAAAATACAATTTTAAACTTGCCACTGAAGGTCAAAATTAGTCAAATATTCTTCAAAAAGTATTTAAATTATTAAGATAACCAATTTTGAAGTTTTAATTTTTTTTAAAATCTAATCTATTGTCCAGAACACAAATTTAACGGAGTTTATTTCGAAATATATCGTGATCTCATCTAAAAATTGATGGCTTAAGTTAATTTATATTGTGACTGAGAGTGTATAGCCTTAATTATACCATACCATTGTGGGCCTTAAATTATAGTATTTTGAGATAATAGATCTGAGTATGCGGTTGACTATAAAATGGTTTTAGTGGTTTTTGTAAACATGACAAGTGGGACCTTAGCTATATATACTGTGGTGAATTAATCTAACGTAATTTAAAATAATTAATATCAGCGCACTGGAAACCTTTTTTATAGAAATGGATGTATACTTATGCTTACTCAGCAACATTAATCTCTCGCAAGTTATGTCTATATGTTTAAAATTATCCCTCTGACTTTGGTTATAATTTGTATCGTTTCAGAGTTTTCCCAATTAAATCGTGAATACACGCAATATTTTATCATTTCATGCATAGTGTGCAATTGAAAATATGTTGACATTTCATTTAATCGTTCGCTTTGACAGATAAATTAAACGAAAATTGCTGATTCGCTGGTTAGAGCTTCATTCATCATCTTGAGAGAATCAACGTATATCCGCCAACAGAGTGGTCATTTATTTGGCTTAATTGAATTTTGTTATATGGGCAACTTGTCAAATGTTATAGAAATGGGAATAATAAGTTTAGTATCGCGGTGTTAAGTGACAGATAAATTAACCAGAACTGAAAGAAAAATCCTTAAAATTTTGCTGGTCAGACGAACACAATTAATGCCATTTTGTAAATATCAGATGTGCACTCAACATTTTGAGAATACTCCTTTTTTGAATCAATTGTGAAATTCCCAAAATTGTCAACTATAAACTTAAAAAAAGTTTGGGAAAGTTTGTGGGACTACATTGATAATAAAATTTCAATTCATCAATTTGCGTACAACAAAATACTCGCATTTTGCGTCAAATCAGAAAAAATGTTGACTCTAATTGCAACGTAACGTGCTGAATACTAGTATACTTCTAAAAGTTGTTATTAAATTGTGACTATTAGACAGACATAAATATTTTTTTAAATGTAGAGACATTTTCGGTAAGTTCACTCAGAAAAGTTTTAGAAGACCTCTTGGTAAAAATTCCAAGAGCCAAATATTATCGTTAAATTTATATCCGACAATATCTGCGAAAATTATAGCACGGCAGTTGATAAATCTATTAATTAAAATATGTGATTTCAATCCATGATGGCTAAAGTGGGATTTTACCTATAAGCTGGCACTCATTCGGTTGAAAATAGCTTACATTATCATTTTATAGTAGTCAGATCAAAAGTTTGAAATCACAAAATTTAAATTTTAAAAATAAATCGCCTAAACGTTGGTTGTTAAAATTTTCAATTTTATTAATCAGTCATATAAAAAGATTCAAAACTGCTATACTCTTGCTGGAGTATCGCGCCTGTGTAGAAGGAATGCAGCTATAGGCTTGCCACCCGTTCTCCTTTGTCGAGCCCAGTAATCGTTTATTGTCTTGAATGTAAATGTTTTACGGACTGATTAATTTTGGGCAAAAAATTGTTCCTAAACAGAAGAGGGTGCATTTTCATAGAAGGATCTATTTTGAAAATTTACTAAGATACAGTGCGTTAAAAAATTATTTTAAGATTTTCCCTTCACACATATTAAGTAAGTAAGTAGTATAGGCCAAGCATTTGTATAGTTTAGCTTTTAGTGATTAGAATCACTTTTGTTTTTAATTTTTGCTTATCTCTCATAGTAATACCTACAAAAGGCTCACGAAGACTTTATGGCTTCTAAGATTGGATACCATTGAGTAAAAAAATTAAACGAAAAATTAATTTAAAAAATCTTGAAAAGCTCAATGATTAAATTAAATACATATTGGTGCTGAAAAGCTCCCTGATGAAAATCTCAAATAAAAAATATAAAATTTTACTGTCATCCTCTGGCTTTATCAAATAGTGACAGGCCTAAGAACAGTAGCCAAAACGATGTACTAAATTACAATTCACACTATAAATTTCTCGAAACGAAGTTTTAGTCAATCTAAACTTACATACGAAAACTATCACATCAGTGCTCGAAAATATTTTCTGTGTTTTGCTATGCGAGTGCCCATCCGTTGGTTGTATTATTCCCTTAACTAGATCTTCTCGTACAAATGTTCCAGCTGCTCCTGTATCTAGCGTTATAACACAATTCTTCCCGTCCACATCACCTTTAACTATTAAACCGTCTCCGCCTCGTCCCAATCTAGTTAGAGAGATGTAGTAACAGCTGACTCTATACGTTGTCCAACTGCTTCTTCATGCTCCTGTTTTTCCTTCTGGTTCACAATATTCTCTTTATCCGATCCTCAATGCACCAGAGATCGCGATTCCGCCTGTTTCCATTCTATTTCTCAACAGTCTCGTAATATGTGAACCGTTTTGTCACATGTCCAACATCGTATTTTCCTAATCCTTTTGTTTCCTGTTTCTCTTCCTTGGCCAAAACTTGATGTTTGCAACATAGGTGAACGAGATCTTGATGCCGACCGCTCGATTAAATCATGGTTCCGACCGCTCGATGTTCATTCTCACATACATCTTCTCTCCTCGCACTCCAAGTGACGGTTTTATGATGGCCTGTGCAGTCCCGTTTATCAAAGCACACGCAATGGTCTCGGCGAAAGTAGCTTTAGGCGATAACGATTGATTCTCTTCATGTAATCGGGCGATGTATTCACATGTGCCAAACGCACTAGCCGAATACTCCTGAAGAGTCTCTCCGAGCTTTTGATTTCGACTCTTTAGCTCACCACGTTACATCTCCCGTTTATGGTCACTTCCGTACTTTCTATCCAATGCCTTCATTACTCCGTTGCAATTGTATCGATCATATTCCGGAATGGTCTATAATGTCTCCGCCGCTTCACCTTTACGAGCCACTATATTAATGTGGATACACAATTTTCACGTTCCAACCATTTTGTTTGACCGCCATTTCAAATTGGAATTTAAAAATCGCAAATGATGTTGTTCCATCGAATTGGCTGAACTATTTGCGGTGATGTCCCGTCGACTTTGAAGTATAGAAGTTTTTTCTCAAAGCCTACAACTTTCTCTTCTAAATTTTATACTTGTTCACTCCCATCAAGAATTTTCTGTTCCAACCCTCGAAAGTCTTTTTGTAATTTCTGTTCAATTTGCTCTACTTCTTCATGTAGATTGGCATACATCTCTTGAAATTTTTCATCCATTTTGTTATTGATCTCGCCGACTGACTGGTCCATGCGATTTAATTGGTTATTGGACTGTTCTATTTTATGATTTAATTCTCCAACGGACTTTTCAACAGATTGTTTTATAGACTGTTTCATTTCCAAATTGGACCGTTTTATTTCTAAATTGGAGTGTTGAAAAGCAGCCATTAATTGCACCATATCAAAAGCTCAAGACTGTGTCGGCCGTTGACAACCCATACCTCTCCAACTTCTCCTTTAAATCGGAATTCTGAAACTCGTTGAGAATCATCTTTTAATTTCCAATCCCACCACTGTCACCAATTGTTACTTGTTACGTGTTTGCCCTGTCAAACAAGGTTCGATCACTGGATTGTGAATAAAACAAACGATGTAAATTCTAGATTCTACAATAAACCTAGTTTACTTAATTCACTTATTTAACTTCACAATAATTACTTTATTACTCTTTAATAACACTGTATTACCATAAAAGTAATATATCCAAACGAATTATTGACAAAGAAAGCAAGTTTCTAATATCGAGGTTGTTTTCTAAAAATTGTCATTACAGCCATCTATTTATACAAAGCAGAAACATCATCAAAAATTACAGTATAACCAAATTACAAAAATAAAACAAATTGAAATATTCGTTTGTATGTAATATAATAGACAGTGCCATCTACTAGTAAGTAGATGTCAAATATATTTCGAAATAGCTAATTGGGTTCCTCGATTGCAGTATACATGCAACCACCTCTTTATTCGTCTGGATATATTACGTCTGTAGTATTACACTTTATAAACACATAACTTCAGTTTTCCTTTTTATTACTATGACCACTATCACGGTTAAAACACAACTAATTTACTCCTAAAATTTTATCTCGTATTTATACCAAATATTTCTAAAATATTCCACAATGTCAATCTAATTATTACAGTTTACATTTACGATAGTGTCTCTACTCAAATAGAGATGTCACCACGATCGTACCAATAATATATGAAACAGACTGCCATCTATTGAACAATGGATTAACTATTTAAATAGCAATAAATAATAGTGGTCATTCAAAGTGTTTAGTGATAGTAAATTCGTGATGTAGGTACTTACTGAGACCCTCAATAACACATTTAAATTAAATAATTTTTTTAAATGTCATATTCGTACCAAAAATTCGACCAACAAAAATCGGTCAAGTGTTTTCATGTGCGCGCCACATTCATCAAAACAAGAACAACGAAACATGAAGCTCAATAACCTTTCCAGTGTCAAATTAACAACAATAATTTAAACATTTTTTTTAACACCACTTTTAAAAATAAAAACTTTAAGTTTTTTGTGTAATGTTTTAAAAAATGAAAAAAAAAAAAAATATCTATAACATGGCCAAGGTTATATCATTATGAGTTTGCAATTTTTATGCGTTTATAATACAAAAATACATTTTATTAATAAACACTATTATTATTTTTTTTTTTATTATAAATAATTCGCGATCATTCTGCTTCGTGTTTAAATATTTTTTTTTTAAATGTTGTTTGTTTTAATAAGTCCTCCTCTCTCTATAAAGATTTTGTACTCAAAAATTAAATGGAACTTGTTTTATATAAAAAAAAAAAAAACTTTTGCTTTTTTGTGTTAATTTTACAACAATCATTGTTAAAATATATATACACACAGTTGAATGAAATGATCTTATTATAATTCGGTCGTGTATTATTATTATTATTTGGTTTGTTTTATTTTTTGGTTGGTTGGTGCGCGCGATGGAAGAGCCGAATCTAAAATCACACAAACAAAACGAATGAAATGAAAATATTTCTTTTGTGAAAGATCAGTGCCAAAGATAGGTACGCAATCATTTGTCATACAAAAAGAATTTTTTTTTTTCGTCTTCGTTCCGTCTTTGGAATTTATGTCACTATAATATATATACATATATGTATATATACGCGCTGCTGCTATATTATATACAGGCGACATTTGAATTGGAAATTTATGATGAATCGAATAATAATAAGCAATAAAATTTGAATTGAAGTGTGATGATGTTCGAATACTAAAAACCGCGCGTATTATTCTTTTCATCGCGCGGTCGTCTCTTATCATTTGTATTCAATTGTCATATTATTATTATTTTTTATCATAAACAAATAATCTTGATCATGATCAATTTTATATATGTACATACATACATACATACACTAAAATAAAAAGTAAAAGTGTTTTTTTATTTTATTTTTGGTTTGGTTTGTTTTTGTTGTTATATTTTTTTTTTATTGTTTTTAGTTTTTATTTTATTGATATTGTTTGTCTTGTGTTTCATGTTAAATAAGGGAATTTTATTAGTTTTTATTTTATTGTATAACTAAATTAATTTTACTTATAAAAGCAATAAAAAAGATAAAAATAGCGTAAAGTTTTAGATATTTATGACTTTCGAAGAGAACTCTTCTTCATCAATTTTATTGGTATAAATGTTTTGACACTCTCGACACAGCACACACACGTCTTATCTACATATACGTATATATAGACACACTGTATACTGATTATATTTTATGAGTTTATAATTTGTCCTGTTTTATATTCGATCGATTCGATTATATATCGACTTATATAATTAATTCATCTCGTATTATTTAAATTTTCTCGCACCTATGTATGTTTTTTTTTTTTTCATGTTGTTGTCTTAAATCCAAATTTGCCCTTTTAAGATATACGGCGAACAAAGTAACAAAAAAAAAAAAAATTCTTACCGATTTGTCATCATTAAATAAAAAAAAAATTAATGTAGGTGAAAGGTATCATGTAATAAAAACATTTTTTTTTTCGAGTTGTAAAGTTTTTTTTTTGTATTTGTCGTGTTCTTAATTCACGATCATGTTAAACATAGTTATTCATCATGATTTTATATGCTATATATATTAATTATAATATATTGTTATTCGCTAAATAGATATATAGGATGTTATCATATATGTACATAATATATACTCGATATCTATATATACTTTACAGGGTGCCTCCATACAGTGTGTTATAAATTGCGCATGGCACGAAATGATTATCATGATTTAATTGGATTATAGCATTTAGCAAATTATATTAATTCGCAATTACTGCATGCGGTATTCGCGCCACTTTTACTTGAACGTGTCTTATAAAATGAAGAAAGAATTTTCCTCACAGTCATAGATAATTGCGCGAAACCATTCGATAAATTTTTTATTCTCTAAATTAATGCTTATTTAATTAATTAATTAATTTTTTTGTTTTGTTTCTCTTATTTTATTTTTTTATTGTACGAGTACATACATATATTCTTAATTAGTATTGAATTTTTATTATATTGCGTGTCTAACTCTTAGTAAAACGTCAGTGATTAATTAAAAAAAAAAATAATAGTGTGTGTGTGTGTGTACGTATTAAATTATTATTAAACAGTAATCCACTCATCAAATAAATAATTTTTTTATTTTTTGCACGCTAAACATAATTTTTCATCAATTTTGATTATCATTAATATTTTATGTAATTTTTTTTTTGTGTATTAAACCATATCTAATTGTAATTAAACGTGCAGAGTTACGTGATTTTATTTTTATACCTCCCTCATATATATATTTGATTGATTTACCTTTAATTTGATCCAAGAAAATAGTTTTTATATTTTATTTTGCGGGCCTTAATTTAAAACAGCCCTTATCACATAACGTCCTTATATTTATACACACAAGGATTTTGATTGATTCACGTTAATTTAATCTTAGATAATTGTTTTTGTTCCTAAATTGCATATTTCAATTATATAACGCACAACAAAGGGGGGAAAAATTTCATAAAGTGTATATGTATGTCTACTCCATACTGGCTGCAATCGGGGGGAGGAAAAAATATAAAACCTTAATTCGATAATCGAGAGAAAATTTAATCAAAACAAATTTTTCCAAAAAAAAAAAAACTTTATTTCCCTTTATATAATTTATATTTTCTTGAATTACTTATTTATTTAATAAATTAATGGATTTTTTTGGTTTTTCGGTCTGGCAAAGAAAAAAGAAACAAAAAATTCGAACCGAAAATAACAAAAAAAAAATTCAAAAGTTTTTCCAGAAAATTTGATTATTTTAACATAAAATTGTTGTATAAAAGAAAAACTTATAAACAAAAAACAAATCCTCTTGAGATTGAGATGAAGAAAACAAAAAAATATTTTAAGTGATTTATTGAGGAAATCAAATAAATTATGGTCAAGGTAAATATGTATACATGTACAGCGAAGAAAATGAAAATCTATCATTAGATATAGGAGCTTTCTCCATATTAAACGTGTATTGATTTCAATCGAATTCACTTAAAAATACAGTGAACGAACTAAAATTATTGCAATAAGCAACGATCGGCCTACGAAGTCAGGTAAAACATTTCACTCAAAAAGCGACACCTGTTTCATTCATAAAATTGAAGCACTTTCATCATGATGGCCTCAGCATAAAGTTTTATCAAAATGTACACCCAGGTTATTCACAGTATCAGAAAACTTTATCACTGTTCTGCTCACTACAATATTGGGAAGTAGTAGTGCGATATGATGAAGCGGTCAATAAACATTGGGTTTTATTGCTGTTGAGGTCCAACCTATTTTTTGTTAACCATTATTAACAATGCTCTCAATATCTTGGTTCACCATCTCAATGCAATTCGGGATGTCGTTTACATCGCAAGATTTATATATTTGCAGGTCTTCAGCGAACAAGTGATATTTACATTTCTTTATTGCACTAGTTATATCGTTGACAAATATCATAAATAAGAATGGCCCAAGAACAGAGCCTTGGACTCCTGTACTTGTTTTGCATATACTATGATGTAGATGAGTGGAGAAAAACTATTTGGCGACTGTCGTAGAAATACGATGAAATCAGACGAGCTTATTTATTAGCAATTTATGATCAATCTTATCAAATGCCTTGCTAAAATCCAAGAGCACCAATGTACTTGGCCGTCCGTCATCGATTGCCCGGCGAATGTCATCGCTAATATTTAGTAGTGCAGTTATAGAACTATGATTAGATCTGTAGGCCGATTGAACTTTGGATAGCATTTTGAGTTTGAAGTATTTTCTCTAGAACCTTGGAAAGTGCAATTTTGCTTTTTAGGAATCGGTATAAATTTAGAGTGCTTCCATTCGTAAGGGAAACTAGAGAAAGTGATAATCCTATTAAACAATTGTAATATATAACCATCTATATAGGGCAGAAGCATTTTGATAAATTTGAATGGCAGCCCATCCACACCATGCAGAATTAGATTTATCTGATCTAAAGACTTCATTTAAGCCTACAATATCTATATTACGAAAACTAAAACCATTATCAGTAGCTCATGTTAGCAGGTGTTGATTGTTGATTACAAAAATAATTATTCAGATTGGCTGCTGAGAAGTCGATGTTTCAGTTATTTAGTTTATTGGATAATCCAGTTAGAGGGTAAGGTAGGATCGAGATGTTTAGCAAAATACTGAGTTTTTGTGTTTTTAAGAGCATTATTTGTCTTATTTCTAGTTGATTTATATTCCAGATATAGCTCTTCATTACGCTTCCAACGATTGATAATAAAATTACATAATTTAATCAAACATAAAATATGATTATTGAACCAGGGTGGGTCAGTAGAAATTCATAAACTGTATATATTATATCCCATGGTATGTTTGCACATTCGCGCATAAGACCAGTAGTGTCAATATTTTTGTAATCTCGGAAACTAATCGAGGACCCCGTTCTGTAGTTGTCGATATCATATGAAAAAAATATAAAGTCATGATCCGAACATCCCACCGATATTTGATTTAGAAAAATTACTTTTTGAGTATTTGTGATAATCAGATCAAGCAAACTAGACGAAGTTCTTGTGAAATGCGTTTGCTCACTGTTTTGACATAGACAACCAAATCTTTTCAATAGTCTACCAAACTTTTTAGGTGTAGGTTCTATACCAGTTTACTACAATTGGTTTGAAAATATCCGGAAAACGACGTGCTAGACAATAGAATAATGCTAAGTGGTAAACGTAAATAGTTTTCTCCTTCGATTAATACACTTTCTAGGGAAATTTTAAAGAGGTTGGATTTTGGGGTCAAAGAAACACCAATACAGCTCTGATAAAAGTACATACATTAAAATTCCTTATAGGTTAAAGCAGTCTACAAATTGGTACAATGCGGTGTCAATAGTTGACTCCGGGATCAAATGACTAAAATTCAAAATATAGTAGAATTCATTCAGATGAATCATCAATGTATCGGGTTATTACAGGTACAAAGAAGAATCACCAGAAACTTATTTTACAAAAACATCAAATTCGAATTAAACATAAACAAACATTTCAATTGGGTTCAAGGTACTTTTAAAAGTCAGTAAAAAAACAATTATTTAGAGGCAGCAGCCAGGTTTAAGTAAAATTAATTTTAAGTGGATACAAGATTTAAAATTCAAATCAGTTTGAAAAAAGTCATTTATAATTTGAAAAAATGTAAGGATTTTCACTATTTTGTAATCAAGTAATCTGTTTACTTCCTTTCAAGGTGATGAAAGAACATAAAAACAAGAATTATAAATACTTCTGATGTCTTAAAAATTACAAATGGTACTAACCCGAATTTAATCACAATCGATTTAGAACTATATTTTCACTCTTAGGCATTCAAACTGAACGAGATTTTTGAACTTTAACAGCTTTTAACAACAAGCGATGTTGGAAGTCGATTCTGTTTTGCTCGTATAAAGTTGTAAATTCAGTTACAAAGGAAGACATAAAGATTTGTGTATAATGCACTGCAAATTGTTTTTTTTTCAATGTCACAGATCAACAAATTAAAAATCAAGCGTCTACTGTAATCTGACAAATACTTCAAGTTTTTATTGCTTAAAACTAGTTTATAGTAAACTACTATTTTTATTGTGTGGTTGTTGCGTGGTTGAAATTTTTTGATAATAATATAAAGTGCATACACGTTATAAACACTTAAATTAATTTTATGTAACACTGTGCTGCTATCTAATATTAAATGGATAAACTATAAATATGGCTGCTTTGCGTAACTCCTTGTAACATTTAAAAATTTACAATGCAATTTCCAGGACCTCAAACATTAAGAACAAATTTGACCAATTTTTAATAACATCATACCCATATTTTTTTAATAAATATACTGCCATCTATTGAGCAATAGATTAACTATATAAATACCAAACAACGTCAATTTTGATATATGGTCTAAATATCCGAACCTATCTGAATTTGATCCTGCGCCTATTTAATCTACTTAATTTTAGTGCTACCATAAATATTATATTATTATCAGGAACGAATGAAAAAAATTGTACAGAACTATGTTTTATACATAATATACGGATTAAATATATGTACATCCCTTTATCATAAAGTATCAAATTGCAAATCAAAAAAAAATTGTTATAATCCTTTTTGTTTATTTTTATATAATTTTAATGTCCCTATCTCTGCTCGAACTTCATTAATCTCATTACTATACATACATACATATGTATGTATATGTTATTGTTTTTAACAATTTATAAATTTTTTTTTTTAAATTTATTATCTTACCGACAGACAATTTTTAAGAAGCAAATTATTAAATCTACTAGAAAAAAAACTATTTTAATTTTGTTGTTAAAACATACATATAAAAAAGCATTTGGGATACATTTTTAATTTTTATGGGGGGGTGGAAAAAATGGTTTTTAATAGTGGTCAACTCGGCTATATACATGTATAAATTAATGTTTGTTCGAAAAAAGTTTAAAATTAAATTTTTTTTTAATTTTCTCTTAACCGAGAAAATTAAACAAAAAGGTCATATTATACGAATCTATATGGTTATAGTGTGTGTGTTATAACATATATACGCATATTATAAACTTTATGTTCCAAATATGTTGTTGACAGTACATATATAATATATACAGTACATACATATTTAGATAATAGGTAATAGTTTTTTCTCGTTCGTCTTTTTGGACTAAAAATACTAAAATATAACCACATTATTATTTTGTTGTTGTTGTTGTTGTTGTTTTGTGCCTACATAGGCAATATAGCAAGGAAAAACTTTAATTTTAATTGGATTTAAAAATAAAATTTAAACAAAACTAAAATGAAAAACAACAATTTGTGAAATTTGATAAGGTTTCAAATGTATGTATAAGGAAAAACTAATGTTAAATTGTAGGGAAAAAAAATAGTTAAAGGATATCGATTTTCATTTGTTTATTGAACTTTGAAATTTATCTATATACAAAATTATGTTTCTCATGCAATACACACACACACACACACATTAATTTATGAACTTCCCGTTTAAAAAAAAATCAAAATTGATATGCTATATAGTTGTATAGTTTTTTTTACGAGCGCGCACATCGCTTTTTGAATAAAACATAACTCTATATATATATAGATGACCGGGGTATATATAATATATAAGAACCCATAAACTTTTTAATGACTCGTTTCGGATTGATATGCCATATTCATATATAACATATATGATAATTTTAGCCGCATATGTCATTGGAACTAAAATTAATCAAAATTGTTTTTCATAAATTTCAAGGTATAATGAAATTTATGTAATCATAGAATTTAACCTTCTTGTTCGATTTGTTAACCATGTGAATAATCTGTGTGGGAATTTGTAAATTTGTATGTGTTTTATGCGCCGGCTAATTTCAACGATATATAATTATATATATATATATATATATATATATATATATATATATATATATATATATATATATATATATATATATATATATATATATATATATATATATATATATATATATATATATATATATATATATATATATATATATATATACACGTTAAAACTGTGAAAGCCGGAATCTGAAGGGACCGATCCAATTTTCCACCATTGGCAAGTTTTCCGCTTCTCACAGTTACTTATAGGGATTTTCGAATCGATTTGTTTGGGAGAAATATAGCAAATAAAAGCCAATTCTATATCCAATCACAATATTGTTTAATATATTTTGTTTCGCACTGCTGACATAAAATATGATTGAAGTGTCGATTGAACCAAATTTGGTTCCGCCTTCATTAATTCAAGGAAATCAATTTTTAATTCACAAATTTTATTGAACATCAACGAATCACCTTTGTGTCTTGCAAATGCCTCCAAATTTTTCCAGCTCTTCATCATTTCTGCTTTATTTGGTACATTTTAAATATCATCGTCGTCATCTTCAACAACACCACCATCGCTATTCAAATTATTTTCAAGATCTCCGGAGGTATGTTGTAGTACTAGTCCAACTATGTCGATGTTACTGGATTCGGTAACGGTTTCAATATCCATATTGGTAAAATTTATTGCGCTATGCAAATGATCGTTGTAAATAGCACCTATTAGATGTTGAATCTCAACCACCCCATGTTCTGATTCCTCATTGGCTTTGTTATTTACATCTGCAGGAAAACCACAATGTTTAATTCGTTTTCGAATACTTGTTGGTTTCAAACTCTTAATCGCGGAATCCAAAAAGACTGTTACATCTAGAATAGTATTTTTTTTTTGTTATAGCTGAGCCTGTATTCCCTTCCTCAATTTTACTAAGCATATCTTTTAACAAAAGTTTTTTGTAGTTAACCTTCATTGCTTGAATTATGCTAGGCAGCATTGTCCACAAATAATAAAATATTCCTTCGTTGGCTTCTCATTTTGGTATTCAGTTGGGTTAAAATTGTTTAAAACATTTCTGAAAATATCCATGCCGTTGGATTGCCACTTCTCAACCGTATGGCTATTTACTTCGTTTGATTCCCCACACGGAATGTTAAATGTTATGTTATACGTTGACCGAAAACTAGATAGCTACCCATTTGATGCTCTAAACTCATTAACTTTTAATTCTCGTCCGATTTTTAAGGCAGCTTCTTTTGCTTAATTTGCGTTTTGCCGCATTAAATTTCTAGGTCACATAAGTGAATGTTTTCTTTTCGGTATTTCTATGAGTCGAATTACATCGAATTTTTCTTTTAATGATAGGCAGTGCGGGCGTTTACTCATTTTTCTACAAAAAACATAAAATATTAATTTGCAAACTCAATTAATTTAAAAGTTACATATATACCTGTCTATTATTCAACGCAAATTTTAATTTACAAATCTACTGTAGATTATACACTCATAACCTCAAACTTTGACAATTAAATAAAACAAACAAATTTGAAAAATGTAACACTGTCCCTATACACCGTAAGGTTAATTTTTTGTTACATTTTCCGTGTGTGTTTAAAAAAAAATGAAGGTAATAATTAAATCTTACATTCCGCCTTTGACAAATAAACGTTTAGTAAATTTACATTTGAAATTCCGCATCTCATAGTTTTCCGCGTAAAGAGGTTGAAAATATATTACAAATAAAACCTAATTTTTTTTTCGTGTATGGTGGGGTTCCGGCTTTCGCAATTTCCGCTATTTGCAGTTTTTACTGATATACATATATGTATATATCAGGTATTTTAGTAGAACCCATTAGAAAATGGTTCGGAAAATATTCCGGAAATACTTTGTTTTGACAAATTATAAAATTAGTTTTGGATAGGTTAATGGACATTTAATTAGCTGCTAGCCAATTTTGAACATTCACTATAGATCCTCCTTCATTTGGCAACGTAGTTCTTCTGGATCCTCACATGAATAGACCAAAACCGTATAACCGGCGTACAAAGTCAGAGACCCATTTAACAGAATTTGAAACATATCATTAATGTAATGAGCCTTGAGGAACTCCAGTTTTAACTTTTGAGACCTTGCTTCCATCATTGTTTACCATAGTGAATTGAGATCACTCAGTAAAATAACTTGCCAATAGAGTAAATGATTTATCGCTAATTCCAAGGTTTCTAAACTTAAATATTAAATAGTTATGTGGAATTGAATCAAAGGTTTACTGCAGGTCAGTGAAAAGAATCGAAACATACAAATTTTTGTCAAGCGATGTATATACAGCATTCAATACACTAGTTGCCGCTAACTGAGTGCTAGAGAATTTTACAAAGCCAAATTGATTATCAAGGCATGATTTTATTATGAATGAAGAATTGTTCATTGTTGAATTAGTAAAAAAGATTCAAACATTTACCTAAATTTAGTGTATTTCGGAAGGTGCCCTTATCAATCGCTCTATTGATGAGCTTTACGAGGTCCGGATGAATAATATTTTTGATTTTTAATTAAAATTTCAAGGATATATTTTCGTGTCCTTTGGCTGCTGCTTTATTCAATTTCTAATAGAGTTATTATCATTTGTTCTTTGCAGAATAATTTCACTGCAAAATCGGAGTCTCAAATATTAAATATTTTAGCATCTTCCAGCACTTCCTGGCGTTATCCTTTGTCTCCGTTAATTGTCGATTATAAAATTGTTTTTTTTAATTTAAATCTTTAGTTGTTTACTAAGTTCCTCTATTTTTTAAATGTTTCTTTGTAATAATCTCGAATTTTAATTAATCGAGTGAAGTCTTTATTAACCCAATTAAATGAATTAGAGGGCTTTCCTACAATGTAAGTATGTTTAATAGCTAGGCTGTGTAAATAATAAATAAGCTCTTCAAAACTACTTGGGTTGATGTAGATATTAAATAAATCCACTCGCAGTAGGTCATAATTAATTATAGTAAATGAATCATCGATTGATAAAACAAGATGATCTATATTTGGCACATCATGATGGGATAAAGTGAATTTTAATTTTAGCGAATTAGATATGATGTAGTCCAAAATTGATGGATTTTCAGAAAGGCGTGGGTAGTACGTCAAGCTTTTAAGTCCCACTCATTCAACAGATTAATGTTGAGATCCCCCATCACAAATATATGTCGTTTATTCGAAATAAATTTTTCCAGCTAAGTAAAAAATGTTTCATTAAAGCTCGCATTTGTCCTGTATATACCAGCCACGTGAATATTGATTATAGGAAGATATAGTAAAAAAAAACTAGCATTTTCCATAATTAAGAGTCCAGTTGTGTGGCTATCAAATTATTATGGATGAAAATGTATACACCTCCTCCACGATCAATATCTCTACAACAATGAAACGCATTATAATTCTCTAAATTCATTACTATAAGTGCCGAATATCGTCTATGTGCACTCTTACAGATCTTGCGTTAAATATCAAAACTTTTATTGTATTGGGACGGCGTCTGAAAAAACGATGTATCGGTGATAATTATTGGTGTAGAATTGTCTTTTAACTTCGTCTTTTTTTTATAATTGTCTATAATGTGTTCATTAAACCATACTTTTTTAATTTTATTAAGCTTTCCAAGTTTGGAGCCTTCTACTAAAGCGATGACTGATATTTAAGGCTGTACTTGGATCTTGATGCTCTGGTATAATTGGCTGCAAAGTTATAGGCCCCTTCATGATTAGAGATGTTTATATATATATATTTAACTAGCCTCTCCCCCACTCCCCCATACGTTCTTTATATCTTGGAAAATCCATCTCTTAACAAACAAATAATATATATATACGAGTATATACGTACGTATGTATACGGACATAAATCCATTCAACTTTTCCATTTTCATTGGATTTTTCTATTAAAATATAATTTGAATGTATTTTAGTTAAGAATCTCTCTTCCAAAAATTGCTTGTTAAATGAACTTTTGTAATAAAAGAAAATATAAAAATGAAGCTTTTTAAGCTTTTTTGTATTGTACGTATATATGTATGTATGTATATAGAATAACATCCCATTGTCATTTTATTTGTGTATATATATATGTATGTGGTGATATTCTGATAAAATAGCAGCATAGCAACATTTTGTTGTTGTTGTTGTGAATTGTGATGCCGTATTTATAGAGGAGAAAAATTGGATGTTGTTTTTATAGTTTGTTATCTAAATTATCAAATCGGACATTTAAACTTTCACTAAAAAAAAAAATAATAATAATAATAAAAGAAAATTAAGATTTTTATGTTACAGATAAGAAAATTTTATTTTATTTGTTTGTGTGTGTGTGTACATTATGTAATTCATATTTCAATTAAACTCGACTCTCGGGTGCGTAATACATATATTCTCAGAGCATTTAGTCTAATTTTTATGGCATCCCCAAAATGTTTAAAAAAAAAAATTTCCTTTTTTATAATGTGCATATGTATGTGTATAACAACAATTGAAAACATAAACCAAACATAAAAATGATGATGATGATATAGTTATGATGTTTATCTTATATATAAATATTTTTTGCAGACAAAGTCAAAAAAATTTTTTTATATTTTTTTTTTTTAAATATGATGACGTAATAAAATTACAAAAATTAACCCTTTTATAGTGTAGTTAGTAATAACATCATCAAAAAACGTCATCATCATCAATTTTATGTATCTCTAAACCATAATATAGCATATAAAAACCATAAAAACAAACTATAAACGAAAGGATCTATCTATGATAATAAAACAAATAGGGTTGTGTGTGTGTGTGTGTGTGTGTGTATGTATGTAACTAAAGTTAAATTGTGCTTTTTGTACTTTGTACGTTGATGTCATCGTCGTCGTCTTCAAGAAGGAAAATTAAAACCAATCATTTCGTCTTCAAGTAGACCAAAATTTCAAGATTTTTTTTTTCTCTTTATTACCATTTTGATAGTCGATTTTCTTCATACGATGATGATGATAAAAGATCTGTATTGGCAATAAAATCTCAACATATATAAGTATACACTCAACATAATATATATAATGTCATTTTTATACATAAGATGCGATACATACTATATACATATGTATGTATAGTACTCCAAATATATAAAATATATAATATTGACTCTTGTTGTTGTGTGTTTGTACGTTATACTCCTACAAGTACATATTTTATGTGATTTTTAACCATCATCATCCTCATTTCGGCATCAAATCAAACAATGAGGCCTGAACATAAAAAAGATGTATATCTATTATATGTACATATATGTTGGATGGATATGTATAAAGCATAGCAAGGATGAATTACATACATAAACACTGTGTACTTGAATGGAAAGGAAAATGTGTGTAATTTTTATTTTATTTTTATGTTATTTGGGAAAATGAGTTGCGGAATTGCGCGTAAAATTTATTTTGTATACATACATATACATTTGACAAAATACATTATATAATGTATGTAATTTTCCATGTATGTATTTGTGTATACATATATATGTGCTGTTTTTCATTATATATTATATGTTTGGAGGGTGCGAGACACGAAAATGTATATAAGGGCGCTACAGGTGAATTCATTTTATAGTTTAACAAAACTTTTTTTTTGTTTAAAGTGGATACATTGCGATGATATTGATTTTGTCGAAATGTTAAAATTTAAAGCGTACATATATATGTACATGGCGCTACTATCCAAAAATAATTTATCATTATTTACATTAAATGCAATTTTCATTACTCTATTTGCACAAAACCACATGTCATTCTCATCAAGCATATATATTCCGTATATACAGAATAAGATGAATGAATTTCTATATATTTTTGTATACATACAGGAAGGTATATACAAGAGACATATTCTTGGTTTTTCAACTTACCACCGAAACAATATAACCATCATCATCAATTTTTATGTATACGTATATGTACATACATATATTTATATACATATAAAACCTCAACCACTATAATTTTTATTTTCTTTGCATTTCTTTTATTATTATTAAGTAACTCTATTTCATATTATATACTATTATGGGTTGGGTGGTTGGTTTTTAAACATAAACAAAAATAAAAAATAAAACGTAATGTATAGACAATTTTCTTTAATGACAACAAAACAAATAGTATCCACCTTTATTATTATATCTCACCGATAAAATAATGATACGAAGTCGACCCCCCTCCGCCCGCACACACATTTTTTCCCACAATAAAAATAAAATAAAATATTTTTAATAATCAATAAATTTATATTATATTTCGTTTTGTGTTAAGTAATTTTCGGCTGTCTTAACTATATATATGTATTGCATATACATATAGACACTAACTTAACAAATAAATATAAACCATCAACATAAAAAATTAATCACGTACATAGCCAAAACATAAAATGACAGTTTATTTTACAATTTTTATTTGAATCTGATTAGAATTTTTAATTGAAAAACAACAAAACTATAACTTTTTTTTTTGGTCTTAAGATTTTTCGGTTTCTATATGTTGTGTATATATTTAGGAGACATTAGAAACGTGAGATACTATACAGTAAAGAAATTGTTTGTGGTCGAGGGAATAGGACGCATATGTATATACATATATATAATTTATACGAAACTAATTTATTAAAAATTTAGACAACATACACGAGACTTAATAATAATAATAATAAAATAAAATTTGATTTTAATCGGTTGGGTTGTAAATTATTTCTACTTAATAATAATAAAAAGTAAAAAAAAAAATAAGTTAACGTATATTATGTGACATTAATTATGATTAACAAATATAATTAAATTTAAATCAGTGATTTTTATTTTTTTATGTGTAATTTATTTTGGGCAACATGTTTGACATATCAATGAAATATATATACATATATGCATTCCGTTTATAATTAAAAATTTAAAATTTAAATTTTGCACAATTTTTGATTGTGAGAATGTTTTTTATGATAATTTATTATTCCTTTGATGGCATCGGATGTCTGTGCAGAATAGAATTATGATGGTTGAATAGAAATTTAGATTAGATTTTTTATATATATACCAGGCATGATGTTTGGTACTGTTGTCAGTTAGATTTGTGAATTACTATTGCTTAACGAATTACAATTTTCATTGACTTTGTCGGGTATAATTGAACTTGTATTGGATTGTGCTTCAAATAAGCTTCAGAATGAAATTCAATTAAGAATTGTAAAATTTCAACATTTGTAAACAATAAATTGTTAATCAAAATTTATATTTTTATAATTTTTATGTGACAAAATTTTCAAAATTTGTTAAATTTCAAAATTTAATAAATATTTTAGAATTTGAAATATTTCATAAAACATATGATTGGAAATTGATAAACTTCCAAAATTTAATCAAGTTTAATTAAGTTTAGTATTCAGTATTTCATTGATTAAATAATTTTAATTCTTGACGATAAATCACTCAATATAGTTTTTAATTAAAATTTTCCCAATTTAATTCAATATACAATTTTTTTTAAATGTTTTGTGTGTATCGCACTCGGACATGAAATTCATTGTGTGTAAGAAATTTAATTCAAATTTAATTCACTTCTGTATCGAAAATTAGACGAAATTTTGACAATTTCCAAGCTATCTCTAATGATTGATAAACACAAAAATTGTACATGCTACTTTAATATTTTAAAACTATACTCCTTCTTGTTAAAGTACAAGTAAACAATTAAAATTGATAACCGAACGATGTGAATTCTCGTAATATATACATACATATATATACATAGATTTAAATTTCAAAATTTTGTTCAAATTTTCAGAATTTTTGTAAAATTATAATACAAATTTCAGAATTTATAGATTATTATGTATATCGAAAAAAATGGGGGCGTGTTCGATTGTTGCCAATACCCGATTATCATTATAAAACAAAATGTGCAAATTAGTTAGACTATTGCTCAATGGATGGCAGTACATTAGTAAAAATAAAAACATATTTCATTTGTTTGCCATGTATTTTAAATTAATTCAACTAATTAATTGATTCTAATTGAATCACTCGAACTCGAACACCGCTAACACTTCAACTATATAGTAGACACAATTTACTGTATTTTATGTACTGTACCACTTGATCCCAATTTTTGATCGTTTTCAAATTTTGATGTTTGGTGCCACAATTTTCCGAATCCTGGGTTAATTCTATAGCTTAAACGTTTTTAAGTCAATTTCCAAAAATATATGTTAATCTAGACCTCGAGCTCCGGCCGTAGCCAAAATATTAATAATTTAGTCAATCTTAAACGATTCAGATTTATTGGTTTATTGGTTTGTGAATAGACATATAGAATACTATGAGACACACAGTATAGAGACACATGCGCACACACTACTTCAGTTATCAATCGACGGAGCGGGAGTCTCCTTCAAAACCCGTTTTTTCTGTACGGAATTATGAGCGGCGTTCTCACTTCATTCTTTTTGGTGATTCTTTATTGATGTGATAGTATTACTGCACAATTACATAGCACAATTACATACTGCACAATTACAATTACGTTTTTGGGTCACTCTATAAAAAAGGTATAGAGGAGTATGGCCTCTTGTCCCCAATTACCTAGCTAATCTTTTTGATAAAAAATCGAATATATGAAAGTTAGTTGCCAAAGTACGTAAATGTATATGTAAAAAAAGCACACTCGAAGCTCATTAATTAATAGAAATTTTTTAAGTGTAATGAATAAAAACATGTAGGCCGTGATTGTGAAGAAGTTGGATAGGCCTGCTCTAAATGTAGCTAAATGGTATGGAGAAATTATAACAACGAATTTTTAATTTCTGGTTTTCGTTGCTTGAATATTCCAATTACATACAAATTTTCAATTAAAGACCTCTTCAACTTTCTAGAAATAGACTGACTTCCGAAGAGTTGTTTGGTTAAGTACCGATATATGGTACACTTAGCTATACGGTAAGCTAGCCGAAAGCCACCAATTTACAATAAAAAATTTTACGTATACTGGCAATTATTTAAGGACTTGGGAATAAAAAAGGTGAATTAGCGCGTAAAACCTGCTAAACTGAAAGTGTGACAGATCATAAAGTAACACTCTGGTGGGAAGCATTTAAATTTAGTTGCATAACTATACAAACTTATTGCTCCAGTTTATTGTGTTTTATAGGGCTTTGAGGTTCGACCATGGTTCGAATTATAATATCTTAAGCGTAAATCTATATAGGATATATATGTTACTTTGATAAAAGCTCTTGCTGGTGAATCACAAATAAAACATATAATTCTAATACTCAATTTGCGGCCGACCACAACAACACCATTTTCTATCAAATGTTTACATTCATTTACATATTGCCACAGATAATTTGTTAAACTTGACGGTTTTCCTTTTTCCCAATAAAATTGCAAATGTAAAACTCTTGTAAATTGGTAAATCGTCAATGTTGAAATTTAATTAACTGATCATTGATCTGTCGCGCGTATCGTTAAAGTATATTGTCTAAGGCACCTCTCCAATCCCTGATGCCAATATTGCCCAGTACCACTAGGATACAATATTACTCTATTCGGTTTCTACTAGGCAATTTTAATTTCCTCAAGAAACTTAATATAATTTATGCAATGCCTGAAATCACACATATTAAATTCTATTGCCCAATCCCTTAGTTTTTCTCTTAAATTTATTTGGTTTGTTTCTCGCCAACATGAGCTCGCTCAATTTTTCCAATGTCATTTCGATTTTCGCAACAGGTACTTCGCTGTCTTGACTTAAATCATCAATATAGTAATTGAATCACTGTGGTAGCAATATTGCACCAAATTGTGAGTTAAACTTTTATTTTCTATTCCCTTGATCTGTCATAATCATATGAAATAACAGATCAAGACAACAGGTAACTATAGAAGCTCTATAATTTTTAAATTGGTTTATAGAGCTACTAAAAAGAACAATAAGCTCTGTAAATTATTAAAGATTAGAGTGCTGAAAACATGATATCTATTGCTACTGATTTAGTGAAAAAAGCTACCCGCTTTCTGTTCTACAGCTGCAGTGGTTAAAACTCAAATATGTACTGCCAATATAAAATGTATAAGCTAGAAATAAAAAACGACTGAAACAGAATTTGAATGTGAATCCATAACGTGAGTAAACCATTTGAATAAAAAAAAACAAGCATAGACCAATTTAATTTATTTCACCCCGTCCATAGTAAATTAATGAATTTAGCATTCATCATCGCAAAACCAACAAAACTATTTGTTGAAAGTGAAGTTCTAAAAAAAACGATTCAGCATTTAAAAGTTTTGGTGACGAGCTGTGTATACAAAATTACGTCAGAAGGTTTTAGAAGTTACGTGCCTTTGCAAAGTTAGAACCACTTCTGCGTTAGTTTAGAACAAAAACTATGCATAAGTATACGAAACACTAAGTAAACAGTATACTTTTTCGGAAGAAGGTCAGTTCATCGCGCTAGTAATCCATCGCAAGCAATTCATCGCGATAGTAATTAATTGCAAGCAATTCGACAATGTTGGAATGGAAACTGGGGCAAAACTAGACTATAATTCCTTGACCGATTATAATGAAACTCGACATTTCCAGCTGTTTTATGGAAATTCTGACATGATCATTATGAGATTATAGTTTTGGAATATTGCCTTATGCCCTCACTGATTAAGATTAAATTTCTTCACTTTAAATAATTTTCCTTCGCTTATAATGTAACAAAATAAGTTCTCTGGGTGAAAATTTGTCTTTACATAAATAATAAACTAGTACACATATTATCCTAGAAATACATTTTCATGATTAAATCAATATTGAGCTCTTCGTTGAATGGACGCTCAACTAGAAAATTTAGACTGTCAACCACAATTTTTCTTAAGATTGATTTTATATCAAATTAAAAATGATCGGAAAAATCCAGCGGACACAATGTCATGAAGGCATTGTTGAAAGTTGCATCGTTATTGGGATGCGGACCAACAATGAGGTATTATGATTTTTTGTTCGAATGACTGATTACAAAGTATGTAGATGGTGGCAATTGATCGTTTTGGTGATTTATTGAATTTCTTAAATTCATGTTGGTTGGAGATGTTGGAAAATGTTCGATTAAAAGGTTTTAATTTATCATAAAATTAGCCAACAAGTTTAAACCAATTTTGATTGTAAATAAGCGTCATTAACAAATTATACAAAAAATTTTGCTATGCGATATATTCTCTCGGTTAGCTTAGCTGAAATGTGTAACGGACCTAGCAAGAAATGGAAAATAAGATCTTACAAAACCGTTATATAATGTACATAAAGTTAGTGAATCTATGAATTTCACGATCCACCTCTTGACAAAGCCGAACATGGAGTTAGCTGTAGCAATGCAATTATCGATTTTAGTTCAATGGAGTGTGGACACACCACTCACTAAGTCTATTGAAGTCATTCGTTTGACTATTTCATCGATGAACACAATAAAGATTCATGGACCAATATGTGATCCTTGAGGAACACCATAGATGTCACTTTAATAACGTTTGATCTCTCATTTCCAATTGATAAATATTCCAAACGGTTCGTTATATATGATTTGAACCAATTAATTAATCCGAATGTAAAACCGAATGCATGTAGACTTTCGGAGTGCCTTATGATGACAGATAGAATCAAATGCCCTACTAAAATCTGTGTAAACCATGTCAACTTGATGATGTTTTTATATTTCATGACCTTCCAGGCATGAACCCTTGTTGATAGATAGAAATGTGACGTATCATAATGTTGATTTAAAAGCATTGCAAACAAACAGCTTAAATAATTTTAGAATCGATGAAGATGTGGATATTCCCCGGTAACAAGAGACATCATCTTTGAAATTTTCTATATTTTTCGGGAAACACGGCAGTGGTTGGGTTTTAATTGAATAGCTTGCAGAGCGGATTTATCAAGCTACTCGCAAACGTTTTAAATAAAAATATCCATCTCCAAATTCCTTTAAGGCTAATGCATCGTCTTCATCACAAATGACAGTAGAAGTAATTAATCTACTGTTGTTGCTAATTTGATCGGTGTATTCAGTATTATTATGTTGTCTATAAACTGATTGGAAAAATGCTGCAAACATGTCTGCTAATTAGAGGGATATAGTGACCCTCGGGAATTCTCGAGCATAATTTCTAGTTTATCAATACTAGTCAATAACCGTCAATACTATTTAATACTAAATTGTTTTAAGAACAAGAGGGTTTAAGGAGGGATCTGAAAGCAACGATCGTCATTTAGTACAAAAATTTAATGACGATGAAACGCCCGTTCGCTTTCAATAGATGTTTGCTGAATAGTGAACAACGCATCTAACCAGTTGCCGGAAGCTTCGTAACTTTGAAATTCTTTTTGTAAAGTACTCTTTTGGAGAACGTGACAAGAGGCAAGTTTACTTGCTCGTCATCTTCTGCTTCTGTCTCCAAACACTCAATTGCTGTGTAACCTGAGTACGATTCCGATGTATTGTGTTCAATAAAATAATCTGTTCATAACATTCCGTGCAAATCTGGTAACTGCTGTTTTTAACGAATAAATCAGTTGTTGTTCCGTTTCGGTTTCATCTTCCAAATTCAGAGTACGTAGAAATGTCAGCAACGAGATAAGCTCGATATACCGACGCTCTTAGATTCACACTAGTAAAACATCAAAAAGCCCATTTGAAATTTGGTTTTTATTCGACGGGTTTGATATTAGGTTCAATTAGTAGATTAGATGCCAAATCACCCTGAAACCCTAGCTTCTTCTTTTGCATCCATTTGCAGCTTTCGAACCATTTTAATTGCCGCACTCAAGTCATTTCGAATGTGTACTTTAGCTTGTTGTGGTTGTTGTTCAATAATGAGATCATTCGGATTCGTTTGATCATCATCGGTTTCAGAGCAATCTTTATTTAGGTATTCCTATTCGTGATCACTATCACTAACATCCTCTAGTTAATTTTCTAATATCGTTGATTTCTTACACTCGTCCATTCATGCTTTCAATCATTTTCTTTTTTGCCAAACCATAAAACTAATATATACGATTCATCACCCGATGCGGTTGCCCCTCGGCAAAGTATAGTGCCGAGCACTTAATGATTGACGAATAAATTCACATTTACAAATGCCGTGAATTGAAAAACCATCGCAGCAGTAGCAAGTCTCGCAACAATTTCCACCATGGATTGGCGCTTCATTAACGATATAACAGACCTAGGCAGCTGCTCAACTTTACCAAATTATGCTACACTACCACCCTGATTTGGGGATTTTAAAATACTACAACAGCTTTTAGTAATGCAGTGGTCTTTACGTTCGTTTGGATCGATGTTGTACATACTTTCTAGATGCTATCTTAATCCGCTTATAGAAGTTCATTTGCAACTTAAAACTTTTTTTGGGCTTAGCGTTTTCTCCATTTCCATCTTTTTTGAAATTTCTCCAGATTCATTGTTTTCAGCGAATTTGAGCGAAATAATTCAAATGCTTAAAAAATTATTAGTTTTGGTTTTCGCATTACATCTGCCATGTTTTGCTTGACTTTTTGTATTTAGATAGTTGTTTAAATGAAACTAACCTTTAAAACACATCCCGGGAAATAGAAAACCAACCAAATTCTCGGGAATATCCGCCCGAGAATTCCCGGAAGTGACTCTCTACTGCTAACTCTTTGACGTTCGAAGTGCAGGTGTTATTATAAGTCATGATGATGGAGGGATTTCCTTCTATTTCACGTTTAGATCGAAATTATTTCCAAAAATTGTTTAGGATTTTCTTTAATTTTAGCTACACGACACTTGCAAGGTAAGACGTGCACTTAATATTGAAAAGGACATAGCTGGTCAGTTTCCAATCGTGATTTCATCATTTTAGTATAGGCCTTACATTTTCAATTTTTCAAATTTATTGAAATTAGGCACATAGAGTTCGAAGATTCTATACATCTTTCCGATTACAGTAGGATGTATCAAATACTATATCCAACGATTTGTGGTTGATATCATTTACTACAAATGAATTAAGTGAAATTACTTTGAAAGCATCAGTCTCAGTGGTGAAGACAAGATCTTTGAACCTTAATTTGGTTAAGATTAAAACCAAGCATGGCGTCAACAAATAAAGATTCTGTGTCAGTTTTTATATTACATGGAAGAATGCAATTCCATTCCTTGTCATGATTCCAGATGATATTTGGAATATTGAAGTCACCAACTACAAGAACCAAATCTGATGGTTTTGACCATATCGATCGTGTGACGCAACTGCCATAGTAGGCACTACTTGATTGAGGGGAAAGTTATGTTTGTAATGGAAAATTAGAAAAACTGTGCACAATATTTCATGTTCATTCATATACACATATACCAAAAACCATTTCGTACTACTGACGAAACTCACGTAATTTCTCTGTGAACATGGTCAGTTCTTTTTATTATCACTCATTATTCTTGCCATCTCATTAATTTTTATCTATACATCTGGTTGTTCGTTTGTTGAGTAACCTGTCTACGTCTATATACATATATTCAGTCTCAAATATATAAAAAAAAAATCCATTCACTTTAATATTTTTCTGTCTTCATTTTTTATTATTTCGTTTTTCTTGTAATTTTGGAATCATCACACTAGAATATCGGTAAATTATGAACTTAAATCGAAAAACAAGAATAAAATAAATAAAACAACGGTAGCAAATTTAATATTTTCCATTTTTATATAAATTTTGAATTAAAAATAGATTAATTTCCTGTCTTTTTCATGATGGAAATTTTTCGTTTAGTTTTTGTTTTTTATTTTCTTGTGCTGTACTACTACCTTTTCCATATTATTATTATTATTATTATACAACAACAAAAAATGAAATAGACGAGAACAAAAACAAAAGGAAAAATCTTTGGTATAGTTTTTTTTCCCTCTATATACATAGAAGAGCTTACACATATCTCTATATAATTTATATCGAGGTGAAAAAAAAAAGTTTTTCCTTTTTTTTGTTTTTCATCTCAAAACGAAAAGCAGCAGCAGCAGCAGCATATACCAGTAGCAAAAAAAATTTATATATATTTTTATTCTCGATTCGATGATGCTAAGATTCTGCGCTATGTTTTATAAATATAAAAACCAATCGAATAAAGCCACCCTTAAAAAAAAAATAAAAAAAAAATTGGTATATAGCACACAGAACACATTTATACTCGTGTATAATACATACATACATACATACATACATACATATATATAGAAAGGAAAGAATATAATATTTTCCAATTTTATATTTTTCCTCATCTGTCTTCTTCTTATTCTTCTTTATATAACGGTATACATATATACGTACACACAACTTTCATTTCTTGTTTATATAATTTTTCATTTTCTTAGTTATAGTAGCATAACAGTAATAAAAATTATACTTTTTGTCGAGACGCGCATATATAGAGTGGAGTGTATATAACAAACACAACCCCAATTTTCTTCTTTGTTGTCTTGTTTTTCTGATTTTGTTTTTTTTTCGTTTTTCGTTATTTTTCATCATCATCCGGATAAAGTACAAAAATTGTTTTTGTTTTTTTTTTTGTTCCATAAAAATAATAATAATTTTTCCATTAAAGATTTTCTTATAATAAAAATTAAATTATTTTTCGTCTCGACTTTATTTTTTTCCAAAAAAAAAAAAAAAAAAATGATTTTCCTACCATCTCTGCGTATATATATACGTATGTATGTATAGTAGATATAGCGCTGCTAGTTTTGAAAAAAAAAATAAAAATTTTTCGTTCGGTTGATAATAAATTGATTATAATTTTTCATTTTGAGAATTACATTTTCATTCATGTTTCCAAAATGAATAAAAAAAAAAAACAAATTTCCAAAAAAGTTTTATATAAAATAAATAAATAAATAAAAAATTAAAGGAAGGGCGGAAAATACATACATATACATAAGTATATAGTGATAAAACGCAACAGGCACAAAAATTTTCATTGTATATTTTCCACTAATTTGGTTGTTGTTGTTGTTTTTGTTGTGGGGGAGTTATTGTTTTTACGACTATTTAAAATGGCCGATTGTCAAGGTTAATAGTCTAATATCGCGCAAATTTTTATTTTTATTGTTATTATTATTAATAAAATCACAAAAACAACAACGAACGAATTTTTTGGGGAAAAACACTGTGTATTTGTATGTATATGGCGGTGTACAGTGGAAATTCTCGTTTTTAGTAAATTGTACATTATAATTAGGTTCGTTTTTGGGTCATATAGTATTTATATAAAAAAAAATTTGTCAAGGTTATTTCGAAATAAATTATTCAAGTTTTTCATGAACAATTACCGCAGTAAATTGCAAAACAATGCAGGTTGATGAGATTTGTATAAATTGTTGAAGCAATAAAAAACAAATGATTGCAATCTTATAAAAGTTACATATCATTAAATCAAGGCCATTCAGAAAATCGGGAGGTCTTCGGTATACCATTATCGCACAGAGAGTGGAAACCTTTTTTATTATTTATTTATTTATTTACAAGGATACATTGTGTTGAGTGTTATTCCATATGGTTTGACAATAAAAACATATAAATTTAACTGGTTGATTAATATGTAAAACTTAAATCATTTACTTAATCATATAATTATAAATCTTTTTATCTTGTGGTTGTTGTTGTTGTTATTGTGCTATATGGATGGAGGTAAATTTATATGTTGTTGTTTGTATATATATATATACATATATACATTGTGATGTAATTAGTAAGAATTTTTATTGTTACTCAAGCCATTAATTTAATGAGTAATTTTTTTTTTAAAATATACATTAAGACGATATATGTATATGTACATATGTATGTACGCCGTTGGCCTCCTTTAATGCCACAAACAATCAAATACGTTCAACTTTTGTAACACAAACGATTAAACTATCTATCGTCGAACACCAATCATAAATTTATTCATATTTTTATCCTTTTTATATGCGGTACACCATAAAGTTACGAATAATCTCTTGTCTTAAAATATTTTCGGGTATAAATACCTTTCGCTTACTTAATTACATATCTTAAAAACTATGTATATAGATAGATACCGACTTTCTGTAAAATAAAAATTAATTCTGCATAATCTCGCTTTTATTTCTCGTATAATATACATGGCTTTGATTTTATATATACATGTGACAATTTATTTACTTAATGATCCCATCGATCAGGTCAAATATACATACAAATCATCTACCTACCTAATGAGTTGCCAAAATTTAATAATACATATTACCCATCTCCAATTTGTTAATTTTCATGTTTAAAATTAAATTATAAATTAAATTAATTAAATATTTTGTATGTGCGGCGGCGGCCCCCACCTTCTCATAATAATATGTCCAAATGTCCAAAAACGAAAAAAAAAACAATAATAATAATAAAAATTCTTTAGAATTTTGACCTTGTTTTTCAAAAAAAAAAATTTGTTTAATTTTTAACTTTCAGACGACGTTTTTATTTTTTTTTATAATTTGATGAAAGATTTTTTTATTTTTTTTTTATTTAGTCAAAATATTTTAAATATAGTTTTTGTTTTTTGTTTTTGGTTTTCTGTCGCGCTGGCTGCTCTCTGAAATGATCCTGTTTGTTATGCTTTTTAAATTTAATTTTTTTTTGTTTTGTTTAATTTAAATTTTTCATCCTACACACAAAACCAAACCAAAAAAAATTATAAAAACGAATTAATATATCGTATTTCAGAATTTATTTATAATTTTTAAGCTTTTATTTAAAAAAAAATACAGGGGTCATCGGTCTTATATTTTTGGAATTGGGTTTTTTAAAGATCAAGCATTGTAGATTGTGTCTTCGATTTCATGGAAAATTTAGTAAATTAACAATAAAATAATTGTTGCACCCGCGTGCTCTCGCCATATTATATATAAAATTTATGTTCAAACTCATAAATTTTAACATGGCATCGTATAATGTTGAACTTAAACATAATCATATATTGAATTGACAGAAAATTAATCGCATTATTATTATTAAACAATTTGTATATACATACATATACATACATACATACATACCGCAACGACACAAGCACATAAATTATAAAAGCACTAAAATTTAAAAACTAAAAAAAAAAAATCATAAAACTAAATTTAATTTTTTATTTTTTAAACATCGCGCACGAACATTAACAAATAAAACATTTTAATTTTAATATTAAGATAAAGTCGTGTAATAAGCCTTTACAAATATAGTTGTATACGTCGTATATATGCATATGTCGTGTTCCTTATTAGAAATTTAATTTTTCATAAATTTTCCACGGTCATTGCTTTCTACAATATACCTAAAAACTACTATGTACATGGGTGCGTGTAACAAATATTCTAATTATATTTATTGTATAACAACAACAACTGTGACAAGAAATTCGTTTTCTTATCAACTGACACAAAAGACAGAAATGCCGGGGGGCTGAACATCTAAAAATTGCATTCTATACAAAAAATTTGGATGAACCGAACCAACCGAACGTTGTGCGTTGCCACACAACAAACAATTTCAGGGGACCAGAGTATATATGTGCGTTCAGAGAGTTTCCTCTTTTCCGTTTTTTGTTTGTTGTTGTTGTTGGTGGTGTTTCTGCTGTTTGCTTGCTTCCTCGGCTTGTTATGCTTTTTTTTTTGTATATTGTTTAGTCGTTTTTGATACACATGCGCGGATCCACCCGATTTTGATGTATCCTTGGCAACTATCCAAACAAAAAAAAAATTCTATTTTTTTTTTTAGTTTTGTATTTTGAAAAGAAACAAGAAATGTTTTTTTGTGCTGTGTGTTCGATGGCAGAGCAAAAAAATTAAAAAAAAAAAAAAAACGACGTCGACGACGACGACGGCAAAACTTGGAGTTTTGGAATATACACAGAGCGCACACAAAAAATTACTGTTCTGTGTATTTTTTTTTGTTTTTGGTTTTGGTTCTGTTGAACGAAACGTAAAGTAGCAGCAGCAAAAAAAATATTTATATCGTATATATATATATGTTATATACATCCAGAGTTGGAATTGAACGTGGATGGAATGGAATTTTTTTTGCTGTTATTAAACAACAAGAGGAAAAAATTGTACATACATATATACTACTATACGTATGTATATATAGCATTCAACGTCGTTCTTATTTCAATTTAATCAAGAATCCATTTTATTAGATTTTTTTTTGTGTGCTGCTCTTGTTATTTTGTTGTGTGTTGTCGGTCGGTCGGTTTTTGTGTGTTGACTTGAATTGGGAATACATATATATATGCGGAGAAAATATGGATTGTGTGCTGGAGTTTTTATTTTTTCTGCTCTGTGTACTGATGAATTGTTTCTGTAATTCCAAAAAGCACACACAACACAAACAAAAAACGTAAAATGTAATTAAGAAATAAAAAATTTTAGTTTCCACCCTCCTCTCGCTCTCATATATACCGAACACAATTTTTTTGGTATATGCAACTTGTACTGAACTCATTTAACATATCATCTATCCTACGTATGTATATATATGTATACATAATCTAAATAAATTTCTATCTCACATATATAAGAAAAACGAGATATCGAAAAAACTTTCATATCTTCTCGACACGCTATTTCAATTTAACCGAAAAAATAAATTAAAAAAGGGACCAAAGTTAAAAAACAAAATGATCGAGATAAGAAAATAACAATTTTTATCGGTATTATGGAGAAATGAGAAATTGGATTTTCTCCGATTTGGTATTTTTGAAGAAGAAGACATAAAACAAAACCAAAATTTAATAATTTTCTGAATCTGATTACTTGTATGTATACTCGTATATGGGTAACTCTTTCAAAATCGACTTAAAGCCAAATTTAAAATTTAATTTAACCTTTAATAAATATATTTTATGCCTCCATGCACCAAATATATATACACTCGACTCATTCGTCCGTGGACATACATATACATATTTCCCAATTATCAGTATATATACATATAAAAAAAAATTATAATTTACCTCATTACAAATTTGAAATTAATTTAATCAAAACCAGAAAAATAACAAAAAAAAATTATGTATGTACAACAATAATAATTAAAAAAAATAAATAAATAAACATTTCACTCTAATTAATTAAAACAAAAACACAATAAAAATTATATAATTCCGAAATAAAAAAAAAAAATGTTTCTATTTGTTAATTTTAATTTTGGCTAACTACAGAAAAATAAAAATTAAAAACAAACGAACGACTAAAATCCAATTTAATTTTTTTATTTTTTCGTTAATTAATTCACACAACACTGATTAACAAGGAAGTTAAAAAATTCATCAAAATCCATAAATTACAAAATCAAAATATACAAACTAAAAAAACTCAACAATTTGCTTATTTATTTAATTAATTGCTATAATTATTTGTTGTTTTTTTTTTTTGTAATAGGCTTAATACCCGATATTCGTTGTTTTATGGTTAAGTACAATATGAATATATATAAAGAAGATACAGCTAATGGTATACAACAAAAGTCAATTTTCTTATCAATTTTCTTATTTATTTTAATTGAAAAACTAATAGAATAGATAGTATTGATGTTAGGTTTACCATTATATATGTTGATGATGGTGGTATATACGTACATATATAGAAGAAAACATGGAAGAAGAATTTCTAATGCATTAATTGGAATTAAGTTTAAAATATCGATGTATCAAAAAGCCTATACAAAACTATTTTTTTTTTTTTTTTTCATTTCTTGATTGAGAATTGATAACTGAAATATGATGATCGGGCGAAAAATATATAATATTATAAATAAATTTATACAATAAATATGTAAATTGAGGTTATATTCAAATTAGTTTTTTTTTATTAAAGTTTATTTGTTTGTAAATTATAAGTTTTCGAGAATGTTAGTTTTTTATTATTTACAAATGCTGTTATAAGTTGGTTAGCGTATATATATATATATATATATATATATATACTTGAATTCCGATCTTTATAGATAACTTTCTTAAATTAAAAATTTATTAGTGCACCAGTACCTGTGGAACCTAACCAATCGGTATTTAAAATTTTTTAAACGCGTGTTGATTCGCAGTTCAGTCGAAATGACTAGAAATATATTTTTCAACAATAAATTACATCGAGGTAACCAAGTTGTAAACTATATGGCTAATTCCAGGATAATGAATTAGTTTTAAATTTCGATAAACTACGTTAACAAATGTCGTAAAATTTGGTTTTAAAAAATTTTATTACAAAATTTAAAATGTCCGTAAATTTAACATATTGAAAAATAAACCAAATTGAAATTGTGAGTTTCTGTTGAATTCCACTTTAAATACAGAAAATTTGAAATGTTAAAATTGTGTTGAAAAAAAAAATTTCTGTTGAATTCTACATGAAATTTCGAATTTAACAAATAAGAATTTTAAAAAGATTTACAATTTCAAAATTCCGAATTTTGTACTTAAAATTTGATAAAAAAAAATCAATAATCTAAAACGTAATTTTAATTTTGAAAATTGTGGGCATTTGCTTTAAACTTTAAAATTTCGATAATTCTGTAAGAGTTTTCAAAAATTTGGAATTCCAAGAAAAGTGATTGACATTTCACAAAAATGTCGGTTGAGGAATTTATGGATAGGTATTTCTTAAAATTCACCTTTGTAAACCAATGAACGATTGGTAGACATAATGAAACGTAAACCTAATACTCCGCATTTCGAATTTTAATTCACGAACTACGACGGAAATTACGGATTTTACAAATTGTTTGAGAAATGAAATTTTTAAAATGTCCTGATGCATTTTGTAGATAAAAGGTCGTTAAATTCTAATATTAAATTATTTTATGAAAATGGAAAATGCAGACTTGTCACGTTTATTAGATTTGCTGTATACAGGAACCGCCAAAACGATGTTACCGCACTTATATGCGGGTGGGCATATGATTTAAATTTTATATATTTACAAGACATAGCTTGGAAGAATGTGATTCAGCTTTGATAGAAGTCAAGTATTCTCCAAGCATCCAAGATAAATCTTCGATACCCCAACACAAATAAATATTGATCTTCATATTATACGCAAGGGAACGTTCGTATATCACTATATATATACATATAACTAATCAGTTTTTTTAAAATAAAAATTAATTCAAAAAAATAGTGGTGCCAGACGATGCATAATGTTGAGTATTTATTATATGACCCATGAACCTCCATATAAGATTAACATAATTTAAAAAAAATCTGAAACATAATATTTCTGTTAACTCGATCGGTATGTGCGACCAATTTCTGTTGACTGCGGTCTATGCTATCCATAAATTTGAATAACGGTTCTAATGGCGCTTAAATAATATTTGAATATATATATAAGCTTACTATATAGCAATTCAGTAAACCTGTTACTGTTGTTTGATTCTTGAATTTTCCAATTAGTTAACGAAATGATGGTCCATGCATATTAAACTTATACAAACTAAATTTTGCTCCAATCGACACGGCGAATATAATATGTTCACTCGTATAGAGTTAAATTCAAATTTTGTATTGATTTATGGTTAGTATACTAGACAATTGGGATGACGTCAATTATTGAGGTTAAATAATATCTAACTTGATATCTCGGTCGAAAATATTTGATTCTATATATTTACTTTAATCTAGAAATACTCACTGATTGATTGAATCACAATTTATTGTAAATTTAATTTTTCTACATATTTTCGCATTCATAAGGGGGGGTTTTATAGGGATCCGTCGAATTACCGAATAAATATAGCAAACCAATAAATTATATAAACTACTGAGCACTCTCGTTACACTGGGCACTCTCAATACACTACATGATCTCATTGGGCTGGTTGGTCCTGTTGCACTAGACGCACAGTATAGATTATGTTTCTTGTAAGTTCGTATCAACCTTCAATGTAGAATTTCTTCTTGATGATACCAGTCGTCTAACCGGTTCCTGCGATGAACACGCATCAATCATGTATTTCCAAATAAAGCATTGTCCTTTGCGACTTGTTTTCCTTTTGGTAGTATATGAGTTAGAAAAATTTGATCTAGAGTATGTCAACATTTTTTCATCGAGCTCTTTCAAGTTTTGTACTGGGTGTGTAGTACAACCCTTTGTTACTGATTTATTTTAAGATCTGGATCGAATATATGTATATAGTTTTCTTAGCAATGTTGAAATCACCACTGACTTATATGAATACAGGTTGTTATGGGAGTAATTTATAGCGAAAATTTAGTTTGAAAGATATATAGGTATTCCCATATAAGTAATAAAGACCGATAAACGCCGTGCGATCACGATTATATTTTCGGGTGATATTTTGCTCGAAGATAGAGTTTATCTGCAGACCGGTTTGCCCTATAAATACACTTTATTTGGCTGAACCGCGATAATCTCACATTTCTATTATTTTCCTCGGGGTTCTGAAACAGCCGACAATTTTACACAAATTTTATTTTTAGTATCGGTTTACGACTCTTGATCATTGGATCAACTTTCATCACAGTATGCTCGATTTATTTAAAGTAATACCCTTATTCCTCAGAGTTAAAGGTCAATGGCGGTAAGGGCTAAGAGAATGGAGTCATATACTTTTGTGATAGATAAATACGCACAATTAGCTCAGCCTCGCAAAGTTTGTTGGATAAAACACTTATTGGGTAAAAATTCTTTTGAAATTCGTGACGAAAGTTACATTAGGGATAGCTTTCAACATTCGATAGAAATATCAATTCTAGATATATCGCAGTCAAAGTTCTATTCGGTGAATCATCTGACACAAATAAATTTCAAGTCAATGTGCGAAGTCGGGTTTTATGCATACTGGTCGAGAAATGGCCAACGGGAATTTATAAATATAAAGACCACAACGACAAATTAAATTTTATAGTATTGTTAATATACGCGAAACCACACAGTTTGAGTGATATACTCGTACGTCTCAGAATTAGGAGTAGTAGAAAAATTAGACTGTACAAAATATAGGCAAAATATTACAAATATTTCTGATATGTGCGCATACATTTTAAAAGCTTTGAGGCACATGCTATACTATAATAATCTTTTGACTAGTAATTTGGGCCAAATGGGCGATTTATACAGCTTTTGTAACTGATTGTTATATATATATATATACGTGAAGAATATTATATTGTTCGACGCACTTATAGGAATTATTCTTGGAAACCTAGTTAACGCATGCACTGTCTCAATTTTTAAAACCCACTTGATTGTTGGAATATATCGTTCAGGCACTATTGTATAATTGATTTATGTGAAGCATTACAAGTTTTTTTTTTTTTTGAAAATCTAAGGTCAGGCTACTCTCAAACAAAGGGACCAGTCAATGGGTGTTATATATATAAATACACTAGGGTAATCGAAATGTTTAATTTGATAGAAAAAAACATTCCAATGGCCGTGAGAAACCTGGTGTTTCTAGGGAAGATAAAAAACGGATAGGTCATCCTAGAATATCGTTTATAACTTGACTCTCCAATTCACAAGTTTATCCATAATTGTGTGTTATATCCAAGGCATTTAATATTACTCAAAAAATTAAATGATTTTTGTCAGTTCCAAATTTTGTCTGTTACTTATGTAGCGTTTATAACACCAAAAGAAAATAAAAGGAATATTTCGGCATATGGAGTTTATCTACAGCTAAATCTAAAATTCACTCAATAAATTTAACAGAACTCGACATTTTCTATACCGGTTGTTAGATTTGTTTCTGTGCCACATTCCAGAGTATGCTCGGATGATTCAACAGTATCAAAGGTTCAATTTGGTTCAATCTTCAATTGTTGAATTTTGAGCGTTATAGTTTGAGTTCAATTCATATTAAGAGATACTTAACTCTACAAATATGACTTGAATAATTAATATTTCTGAATATTATAAGAAAATTGTAAATAGTCGTACGGCCAATCGTCTCTTCAGGTTATGTATTGTATTCATTTTGAATATAGGTCATAAGTGGGAGTCCAAACATTGACTGCAATTTCAATGGAGTTTCCAAACTATCTGTTTAACAGAAAACTGATTACTATATATCCGTGGTTTTAAAACCATGGTTAACTATACAAAAATCCCTAATTCAAGAAAGATGGCAGAAATCTCCTTACATACAAATGGCGCAAGAAAACTAGTTCTAACAAAAAAGTATGTAAATTTATACTTTTTAAATTTATGCAATAAGCCCATAGCTACAGTTATCAGTTTATTTAAAAAAATAATTTTCTTAACCGAATATGTGCTTGTAAACATAAATATTCGGTATATGTATACTAGTATATGGTATTTAGGTTTACTGTTTTCAGATACAGTGTTTTTTGATATAAAATTGCTATAAAAGCTATACGAAAATTAACCAATCCTAAAATAACCTTCCCGATGTTCCCGGGAAGTGGCCTATATCATTATTTGGCGTAAGTGATTCGATTTTGTCATTGATCAGGTTATGACAAACTAATATTTCTATGATACCTAAAGTTGAGAGGTTCACTGTATTTATCGGTTTCTCGATTTTTGCTAAATTCACATCATAGATATATCATCGACCGCATACCATTCAAAAATCTCTTTGGGTTTATGGGTATTTGATATTTTGTTAAAATTTTAATTTTACAAATTCCTCGTGAAAGAGTATATCCTTTATGTGAGCTTGTCAAACCTTCAATATACAGTGAACCTGTAAATTTCATGTATCATGGAAATTTCAAATTTTGATACTCCTGCGGCCACATTCTGATTTTCCCCGGGAATTGGGAATTTTTGACGTTTTTCTATTAGTTTGGAATTATTTTTCCCTAAAATAAATTCTGGCGATCGGGAATTTTTTTCAATGGGGTAATAATAATTCCATATTACATATTGCAGTTTTGACGTTTATTTTTCCCTGCATATATTTTGGGGAATTAGATGGGAGTTTTGAATATTATATTTCAAAATCGAAATCAAAAGTAATTACAGTGAATATATGAAGCATTAACATTAAAAAGTTTTCAATTAGAATCGAAAATTTATAAATAATTTGACTCTTGAATACTCGTATATAACAAATAATTTACGTATGGAACCTGTGTTCTTACGAATCGGACATTATTTCATTGATAGTAATGCCGATTAAGGTATACATGTTCGACGCTAGTTGCTTGTATGAACATCGAGACGTGAGTACAATCGATACCAGCGAGATCGAACTTTTCATAGAATCTGAACTGGAAAAGTTATTATAGAGTTCAAAAAAACTTATTAAAAATTTAAATCAAACACTTACTGTATTTCGACTTTATTAATTTCCGTTGACGATTGTGGAAATTTTATGTATATCGGCATTAAATTTTCATCGAAAATTTTACAAAATTCGATTAAACATCGACTTACCACACTCTGCGATACGCAATTTAGGTAATTCATACCCACTCTCTTTCGGAAAGTATCAAATAATAATATATGAAACATGTACAAGAGTTTACCTTGAGGCAAGAAACTCAGCGCATCTAGAACGCGAATTTCTTTTGGTATATATAGTTGACACCTCCATAAAAGAGTCAATTTCTTCTTTTAATGTCAAAACCAAATGCTAGGGCATCCTATATATATATATATATATATATATATATATATATATATATATATATATATATATATATATATATATATATATATATATATATATATATATATATATATATATATATATATATATATATATATATATATATATATATATATATATATATATATATATATATATATATATATATATATATATATATATATATATATATATATATATATATATATATATATATATATATATATATATATATATATATATATATATATATATATATATATATATATATATATATATATATATATATATATATATATATATATATATATATATATATATATATATATATATATATATATATATATATGTATATATTAATAAACTCCACTTCATGGATCTCGAAGGGGTTTGAGGTATCCCGCCACTAATTATGCCTAATGCGTAAATTATAGCGCCCGCGGTTTTCTTCGTCATCACAATTTTATTCAAGATTCCGGTTTTTCAAATTTTATTTTTATTTATAATAATAAATTAACAACAATTTGTAATTTAGTGAACAACAAACAAACATTTGTACTGCTGACAATTTTAAGGGGAAATTATTCCCAATTTGGCAGAATACACTTTGGGGAAAAATGGAATAAAAAGTTGGGAATTATTGAAAAAAATTTCCCCAATTCACAATTCCCGAGGAAAACCTGCAGAATAGGGCCACTGGCAAATAACAAATCCTTTCACACCATCGCATGGACATCCTACTACATTGATTTGAACGTGTCCTTTAGATGAAAGAATGTTATAAATCACTTCCCGGGAACATACATCTCTAATAGTTCGTCAATCTTCAATTCAGTGAACTTCTAAACTTTAAACTTTATCAGACCATTACTTCTAGTCAATAACACACGCTTTCATCCCATCACGAAAACATCCTATTGCATAGTATATAATAAACATAACTATTCATCTTTACATTCCAATTTACAGTGCACCCCAATTTTTATTCATAACTATTTGTGCAGAAAAAACAATTAATATGATGTGAACCTTCAGAACCTCGATGAGGCGTCTGGACATCGTGCTCCACGAATCGACTGCCGCAGTCCAAGTGGCTTCTCCGTTCTTTCAATATTACAAGGAATTTCCCTTTTTAAATCAGAGATCAGGGCTCTAAGGCGGCCATTCAAATAACGATTGATCCAAATTTTTTTAAAATTGTAGAATCATTCTGCCTTTATATGAAATAGAGTTTTATCTTGTTGTATAGCATAAACTATTCACCAATTAACCTACATCCAGTCACTAAAGCCAAATCATTAACATTAAATCCCAGATAACGGCTTTGACTAATTATCCCTGTAGTAAAGTGGTTGGTGCGGCATCTGCCCGTTTTAATTTCTCTGAAGGTTTCAAATATAGAAAAAATGTCTTCTTCTGTTTCCCACAGATTTTTTAACAGATATACGTTTACCATCCTAGTAGAATTTTATTAAATACACTCGCGTCATACGTATAGGTAAATTTTAAAAGTTTAAGGTATAACAGACATGTCATCGTATCAAAATTAAAACAATTTAAACCAATTCATTGATTGGTAATTGATTAATTTAATCGAAACACTAATTTTGTTTTATTTCATCTGTCTCATTCGAAAAAATGCCAAAGATGTAATATAAAGTAAGAGGTAATATACGAACCACAAAAACTAAAGCTATTCAGACAATAAAAATCTCTACTCTCGATATCTCAAAGTATCAAAGAAATCTTATAGGTATAAGAATACAATTATTTGTTAATACTCAAAATTTTAAAGACCAATTTCGATCAATCCCCGAGATTTTGACCAAACTATGGGTAGTACAGGGGAAAGGCAATTTAATTACCTATTCAAGATGGCTGAAACCAAGAGGAAATTTGTATGAATTATAAACGTATGTAGTATGCTCGAAGAAATATTTTGTACGATGTATTGGATGACAATTTTACACCCGTAGAAAATAAAATATTCCTCCAAGTAATGGCTTATTAAGATGATTGTGTTGTTGCTGGATAGATTTCCACAGCTCTAGCAGATATAGATGTGCGTGCACGATTAATTTTGTTTAAAACTAAATCAACTGTATTTATCCTTTTTTTATTGGATTGTAAAGCCAAATTATGTTAATTAAATTAAAATTATCAGATAGTTTCAAAAAGTTTATTATTTATATAATTTTTTAAAGTGGTTTGCGTTACGTTGCAATAAAAATGTATATGGCTTGCACAAATAATTTTATGACCCTAAGTTCCAACGAACACAATAATATAGAATATATTTGAAATCTTAACGTCGATCGTGTGATCTTATGTATGGCGAGTGATATAAGATTTACGCATCACGATCTCGTGACTTGAGCATTTTTTGTAAAAATTATATATATAGGCATCGCTGGATGTCGATCAAACTGTGCGCAAAATAATATTATGACACAAGGCGTATATAATATTGAATAAATATGCAGACCGGTGACATACAACTGCCAAATCAACAAAAAAAAAGCAGTAATCAAAAAATATAACAAAATAATCATAATAAAATAAAATTTTCATATGATTTTTAAAATTATTTTTATTTTATTTATATTTTTTCATTTTCATTTCATTCTGTTTGATATAAAAATTTAATAACATTTTCACAGCACATTAAACTCGTGATTTATTATGTCACGTGACCACATCGCCGTTACCACACCAAATACATATGTATATACCTACTTATATATACGAAATACATTCATATAAGTACATACATGTCGTACCAAAAGTTTTCCACACATGAAAATCGTGTATATATGTATGTACCAGTTATTGCGTTTATTGTGTATATACCTACAAAATTTTCATATATGTATGTATACATAGAAAAAACAACAACATATCACCACCATTTTTATGTATGTTTCTATATATAGTACAGATGCATAAACATACCGTCGCTTCGGACCGTTTCATTTAAAATATCACCGCCATATAAATAAATAGATGCACATAACAATAATAATAAAACATATATCTCAATTATATACGTCATATGTATATGTATAATATGTTTTAGCACTAAAAAAGAATTAAAAAGCAAAATCGTTATGCATCGATAGTTTTTTGTATATGTATATAACATAAAATATTATCAAAATGACATTCATGTCTTGTCAAATTTTTTGACTGTTTTCATCATATCCCATAAACATAACTATATAGCCATTTTTAATTTTAATTAAATTAAATACACATAAATGTAATAAATAATAAAACAATATAATTATAATTATAACAAATTGCACATGTCAACAATATTACATATATACACATGGTTTATAATAAATGTGACGTCACGCAAACCATTTAATTAATTTTATGTATGTAGCTACATATACATATATTATATATACTCGAACGTACATATATACGTCGTTTGTGCGAGAGATAATTAAAATATGTTACATATTTATACAAAATGTGACAACAACAATTAAAAATTATTTATGTGATCATCAATTATTGTTGTCTGAATCAATATTTGATCTCACAAAAATATGATCGTACAAAAAATTGGAAGTGATTTAATTGTACTCGTATATGTGTAGTTTATAGTTTTATAATATATTGCACATAAATACATAATATAAGGTCGAAGACGGTCATAGGTTATAATATCTAAACTTAACTCGTTATGCAATATTTCGACTCATGCTTGACTCATTATCAGTGTGTTGTGTATCCTTTGTTATAATATATAGAATGGAAAATAACCCCCCTATATACATACACACACACACACACATACATACTCAGAATGTTCGATTAAATCACTAAAAATAATAACTATCATCATATTATACAGTTGCACACCTAACATAAATACGCGCGCACATACACAATAAAAATCGAAAATATACAATTTATTGCCCAAGAAACAAATTTTTATTAATACTTAGTTTTATATATTTATCTCATTTCAACAAAAAACAAAACCAAAAAAAAACGCAACAAAACAATAGATATAATTTACATCCCATACATCGAATAATACTCGCGCGATATACGCGAGCAGATAATAAACAAATACTCACATACACACATAACACACACAAAAAAAAAAAAAACCTGTTATTTGCTATATTATTGGACATGGCAAGTTGGGTCTTAAATCAATCCCTCCCTTTTTACGTTTGGTTCGTTTTTCGCTTGATTTTCTCTCTTTTTTTTTTTATTTTCATTTTCGTTTTGTTTATAATAAATTTTAATGTTTCTCTAAGTATTTGTGTTCATACATATATATATATAGATGTGTGACGACGGTGTGTGGTTTTATACGGATACACACAACGATATAAATAATGATTTACGGATTTATCGTATTTTTAATTTGTGGCAGCACTATTGGTATAAGAGAAAAATTATTGTGTATAGAGTAGTTTTATGAGTGATTTTTTATTTTTTGTTAAATAGATTTTTATTAAAGAGGATAATTTTTTGTGTGTATATACGAAAAATATGAATCAGCATATTATTTATGACATGGTGCTAATTTGGAATGACAGTGACAATAATTTACATAAATAATTTTAATTATACACACAGTCGTACAAATAAATAGTATTTTTGTCTGATTGATTCATTGCATGATGTCTGTTTTATATATAGGATTAAGCGATGATTTTCCGGCGAATAATTCGCGCATAACTATATAGTCTAGTAAATATAGTATAGTTAAATATCCGACGGATGATTAACATATATTTTTTTTTTTTGGCCAATTAATCCGAGGACACAAAGAGCGACACATAAGGAAAACAATCAAATTTTGTTTTTGTATATCGCCGATGAATAATATACTTCGCGGTTTTTTTTGTTTCATTTTATTTTCAACTTGAGTGAATAATTTGTAAGGGAATACCTTGATTGAAATTCATAGTAATCGCTTGGGAGAAGAACACTCATATATAGACGGGAAAATTATTCAGCAATTTTTAGGAATAAAACGTTTAGTTAATCATTTTTGGATTTGTTTAAAGGGGATTTTTGTTGCATTTATCACTCAATTTTATTTGGGTTAGCTCACTGCATTCATTGTCATCAGAAATTATGTATATATTATGTCATCGCTGCGATTGTTTATATATTTAAAATGTCAGTTGTATATATGACCAATCTTATTATGATTATAAAACCTGTTAAATTGATTCTGTCAACAAATTTAGATAAGATTCTTCTCAATGAAGCACGCATTGATCATGAATAAACGGTAAAGGTGAGGTAATATATGTATACATAATGGTATTTACTTATATAGTTTGAATTTGAGTGGAATTTTCCAAACAGCAGTCGTACCCATCTCCTCAATGTCGGTCGTGTTGGTATAAATTGCCATTTGGTATAAATTATGAAACAATAACGAATCGACACTTTAGTACTGCCACATTATAGCATTTTAAAAAAACTTTGATTTTGTGAATTTGTGTGTTAAATTAAAACCTAGCTGCATTTCTTGTTCGAGGCCCCAATTTTAAATATTCTTTTGACTTGAAAATGACAATCATAATGATTATTGTGTGGGGTGATTACATCGTAGTTTGGAATTACCCGCATGTTTTTTAAGTTAAATTTCAATAGACATTATAAGAATTTTACATTTGAAAATCCGGGGTTCTGAATTGTATACGACAAATAAATTTCTTTATTTTCGTTGAAATTTAATATTTAAAATAAAGCGTCTCACATCGATAATTATGGAGTTGGAATTTCGAATTCAATTCTAAAATTTGGTGGATTTGTGTATTTCAGGATTTTAGATGGTACACAATTTTAAATTTTAAATTTGAAATACCAATTGTAAAATTAACTTAAAAACAACGAAATTTCGTAATTTTTAAATTCCATTAATTCTAAACTGTGCCCGATAAATTTAATTTCAAAATAGATTTTCAATTTAAAAACTTGACGTTAAACATTGAAATTTAATATTTTAAAATGTCTAACATCGATAATTAAAATTAAAATTTAGTTCATTTGTAGCATATTTGTATTTAATAAAAAAAATCTGGTCAGTTTTGAATTTCGACCTTCAAATTCATAAATTTCGGAATCTTAGAAAATTGAAATGCCAATTTTTAATTCGAAAATGTAAATGATAAAAATTCGTTGTTGTTCACAGAAGTTTAGTGTTTGAAAATAAAATTTCAATTTGCATTGTAAAATTATATTTAAAAAAAAATCAAAACAAAACTTTAAATTTATCTAAATTTAGATTGTGTGAAATTTAGAAAATGAAACCATGCACTAGACAGATATAGATAACTAGAAATTCTAAGCATTGGGCAGTGATTAAGAGAAGGTTGATTCCAAGGATCGGTCCTGGTTTCACTAAACAAAAAAATCGAAAATGAGTCGTCAACAACTATCCTCCAATATTGAGCACGCCTCTGGAGCACGCTTCTAACTATACTCTTCACATTCACGAGCCAAACAATAATGGAAAGGAAATGATGATGTACCATAAAAAGTTGAGATGAGTTCCTTCTTTCTTTTGTTAACAAAAAAGGTACACCTAAATACAGCAATTATTGTAATTGTATGGATTACTCTAAGATATTTGTAAAACACCAGTTTCTTGAAATTTCAAAAATACTCTACACGAAAAACATGAAACATTTGATTTCTGGCAGATAATTGATCGAAGTTGTTAGTGCTTCCAATTCAGCTAAGTCGTTATGGTTTTGCTATTTTCCAGACTTTTTAAACTTTTTCTGTTTTGGAACTTGGTGTTGGTCTAAGATCATCAGAAACAGCTTTCGAATTCACCGGATTGATTTTACGCTTGAAGTGCCTGAACCATAAGTCCACATTAAATTTGAGCGATCCATTTCAGATTTATTTCAGATTTAGGTAGTTTTTAAATTTTAATTGGGTGGTAATGTTAGCATGTCGATGTTTTCTGGACCTGGTGCAAGTGAACACCATCCCGATTTTGATTTCTGGTAGCTTCTAATTTGATACCGTTGTGATTAAAATTATCGGAATATACGCCTTTTCTGAACATGAATCGTTTCAGGGCGGCTAAGAATACGTTGGTGGATAGGTCACTAGTTTTATATTAACTGTATTGCTGCTCAATCTATCCCAGACTTAAAAAAAAAATATTATCCTGGGCAAAGCTTTGGCCGGCCGGGAAATTTCTCATCGGAATATTTTTTAGTATTCTATAGGCTAGCTCTGAGGTAAATATGTATTAATTCTACCCATTAATACTCCTGCACAATCCCATCCCAGACTTTTTTCCACGTAAGATTTATAGGTAGCTTATAGAACCATAAATAATTTCGGACGTTTACGCTTGTGGATGTCAGGGGCATTTTTTTAAATTTTCTATGTATAGCTAATCTATGTATAGCTTGTGTATCTTGGTAGCTGGTTCGTATGTGGATCAAGGCCAGGACTAGGATCTTGAGGAAGGGCCGCAGGAATGGCCCGTGTTACCGAAGATCGAAATCATGCAACTTCGATGGTAGAGTGTACATCATATTCACAGTCAGCGGGGTTTTCTGTCGATGGTATACATACCGCCAATTATTCTTTAACGTCGATTTTAAGATGTCAGCCGTGCGGTTTATTTTCAGTATATCGATAAGCTATTTTTAAAATGTTAATTTTGAACTGTGTCATGTACATCGAAATTTTTAATCCATTAAATGATGATTTGAATTTATAGATTTTTAATTAGAAGTTAAACTACATTGAAATTTAATATTTTAACATGCTCAACATCGATAATTAGAATTACAATTTCGAATTCATTTCAAATTTAGTTTAGGATTTTAGATGATTTTAGAAAATTATTAAATTTTATTTAAAAAAAAATACAATATGCACAAAAACAGTAATATTTAAAACTTGGTTTTTTATATCAAAATGTCGATAAACGTTATGTTCATAAAAAATAAATTTAGCAATTTTTAAAATCCGATTATTCAGAATAATCGGATTTTAAAAATTGTTAAATTTATTTTTTATGAACATAACGTTTATGTCGTTTTTTTGAGGCATTTTAAAATGTTGGATTAATTAAGTAAATGCTGATTTATTAAAAAAATACTTCACATTCGATCCCATTTCTAAAATTTGAGGTTAAAATTAAAATCCAGTTTAAAAAACTATTTAACTTCCAATTACAAAATGCTAATAGTCGGAATTGTAATTTTAAATATGTATGTACTCAAGTGTAGATAAACTCGAAATTCGATACCTGTTTTAAAATTTTTTTAAATATTGTACTCCTCCAACATTGTCAGAAAAGTTTGACGATTGGACTTTTCGGTATTTTTGTATTCGATTTACTAAAGATTTCAGATAATTCATTTATTTTTTAATTTAAACTTGATTTTCTAAATCAATTTATTTGTAAAATTATGTTTCAAACAAAATATTCAACAACTTTGAATTTTGACTTTAAATTCATAACCCTAAATTTATAAAATACAGATTTTCAAATAACTCGCAATATTCAAAACTAAAATTAAAATTTTCAAATATACATATATACACATAAACCTGCATGTCTATTATGTTCAAATTTATAACCAAATTCAAAAATTATAAAATTATACTTAAGAAAACTGCAAAATTAAATTTAAATTTTAAATTTCACAAGAGACAAAAGAATTCTATAATTAAAATTTCCAATTTGGTTATTATTGTAAATACAATTCAACCACTTTGTTAAATTTGCTAAAACATATCCACTTGCAGCGGAATGTTAAATACTAAATTGGCGCCCTTTATATCCAATTACTATGCAATTAGGTTAAAACAAAAAAATTAAAAATCTGGCACACAATTAGGTCAACTTAATGTCAATTTACAAATTGTGAAACGAAAATTTTAATCCCCTGCACCTCACTCCTACATTTTATAATTGACTAAATTATATAAAATGCAATTAGTAAATTAGCAATCATTTCACGTTTAAAACGATTTATTTATATTTTTTTATGTATACGAGTATGTTGAACAAAAATAAATCAATGTTCATGCGTTTAATTTCAATTCCAATTTTTGTTTAAAGTCTTCTTGAACATTTTTTTTTTTTTTTCAATTTAAATTTAGTGCAAATTTTAAATTATAAAATTAACAATTAAATTCATGTTCAATTATAAAATGTACGTACGTTATGTTATTATATTCGAGTTGAATATTAATTAAAACTGCATATCCGGTTAGATTTGATTTGGATTTATATATAAATGTATATATACGGTTTAATTTGATGGTTGAGATGCGTGTTTATAGCCGCGTCGTACATCCAAACAGTTAATTTCTTTATAATATTTTTTGTATATATTTGTTGCCAAAAAGTCGGTTAAATTCCGACGGAGTTAAATTTTTATGTTTAGTCTATACCTATTTAGAAGTGAAAAGATCACAAGCACCTTAGTGATTTTTACCGCATGTACTATTTTAAACCACACAACACCACATCGTTTGTATATTATAAATCATTTGAAGCAATCAAAAATGTTGCCCGCAATTACACCAACATCGCCCACATAAATCACCCCATTTTATAAATATAAATGGCAAACTTTTTGTTTTTGTTATTTTTTTTTTTTTTTGAAACAGATATAATTTATAACCATTTTAACCATAATAATATCATATGTTCACCATAAATTTTCCCGGAAATACGTATACATATGTACAGACGTCTATATATATCTTATCACCAAAATATCATCAATAATCTATCAACAAATTACACCGATAATTAAAAATTTACCACTACAAAAAAAAAATCGTGATAAAAATTTGTAACCATCGCACTCTTGATCATATATACATACATACAAGTATATAAGGAATTTTTTATATACATACATATCGATAAGATAACAAAATAGGTGTATCCATTAAATTACAAAAAAATAAAAATGATTTATTTTTTTTATAACCAATTAAAAAAAATCACTCAATCAAATAATTATAACTCGCACGTCGTGTATACCGCGTAATATGTCAAACGATCATCCATTATTCGATCATAAAAAATATTTTATAAATAAAATATCTTTTATCGTTTATATGTTAATTTTATATTTTTTTTTTATTTTTAATTTTTTGTTCTAGGACGATGGTGTCGAAGGGATTGGTCATCACCTGCCGACGCTAGAAATTTAGAAGCATCGAGGCGGGGTGTATTATATTCTTCAGTCTTCCTAGGTAGTCCTGGTAAGTCATAATATTTTTTATATATATATGTACGTTATATTTATTATTTTAGACGCCATTTTATTGCATTTATATGTTGTTGTAAAAAATATTTCTTTCTTCCATATATACATATATATATATAGTAAAATATATTTGATGGGTTGCATCTTTAAAAATCATGTGAAATGATTTTTTATTGTACATTTATTATTATCCTCCCATTCCTTTTGGGTAAACGATTTTTTTTTTTTTTAGTACTTTATGTCGATTTTCTTTCGTGCTTTTGTTTTGTGTTGGGAAATTTTTCGCCCAAGTTAGAGTGAACATACCGACCATATTCCGTGCAAATGTGTTATTGCGCATTCCTAACATTCAATAATATTTGGGCGAATATAAAAAAGAGATGGAAATGAGATTTTCATTAGTTTTTCACAATGCGAGAGACAGATGATGATGATGATGTATAGTATCAGCTGGTATTGTGTTTATATATAATAAAAAATAATAACGAAAACAAACCATTAAAAAAGGATATTTTTTCCTTAACTATATGTATACAAAAAAAGAAAGAGAGAGAGAGTATATAATATTGAAAATGTGCAATGTGCTGTTGTTATGGTAACTTTTATAGTAAAAAAAACTACTGTATGCGAGTCAAAATTGCAAAGTTATCCTTTTTTTTTTTGTGTTTTGTTATCCTTGCTATAATTATTCATTTGTTTTGCTTACCCCCACTTATGTACGTCTCGTAACTATATCAACAATATGTGTATATATATATGTATGTATATATAGGAGGCGCTGGTGTTTTCTACACTACTGTGTTGAAATTAGAACCAATGGACTTGGATTCTTATTATACAATATATACTGTAATTGAAAAAGATAAATAATATAAGATGGCAAAATGTACGACGGTAAAAAGAAGAAAATACAGTTTTATGAAAAATTCATGAAAATATGAGATTATATTCAGTTTTTTGTATGTATTTAGATTGGTTTCAATTGAATTGTTGCTTTATGGTAACAAGATAAGCGTTTTTTCATGACTTAATTCTAATTGGAAATGTTTTTCGTGCAGCATTTATAAATTAGATACAATATATGTATGGCCCATAATATATAGAAATAACCTTGAAAAAAAATATTCCCATCGCAAATCTTATATACAAAACTATAATACTTATATGTATATAAACGACGCACAGAACCATTTTTTTTGTGGTCGCCGTCGTGATGTGATCGCTGAATTTTGATAAATATTTTTTTTTTTTTAGTTTTGTGTTTTGAATAAATTTCTCAAATACCATTTTATGTACGTATATATATGTTTAGCAACTCAACATTAAAAAAAAAACTAAAATTCCAACTAAAAAAAAACATGTTGCCCAAAGTCAGATATCTCATTAAATAAAATTCTTTATTATTCAAACATAGCGTGATCGTTTATTCATCGGTTTACAAAATCAAAACTTTACAACAACAAGCAAACCAACCAACCAAAAAAAATAAAAATAATAATAATTTAAATAAAAAATTATTATAATTTTATCTCCCAGTGATCCATCAACAAAAAACTAAAAAAAAAAAAACAACAACGATCAGATATTACCTTTCCATATATAATCGAAATAAAAACAATGATCGCGCACAGCATAAGACCTAAGACCATTCTTATATTTATTATAATACCTACATATAACAAACATACTAGACAAGACTCTAGACTTTCGACCGCGAGTCTTTAAAAACAAAAAAAATTCTATATTACCTATACGATCAATTGATCGTGCGGGTTTAAAACAAAACATTATATAAATATATACATACGATACTATATAATATACTTGATCAAGATGATGTTGCGAGATGATGATGCAGAGAATAATAAGAAATAATATAAGTTAAAAAAAATGTTTAAGTTTTTGCGCTCAAATCAATATATATTATATATATATATATATTGTATTAAGATCGGCAATACCTTTTGATGATATTACACGAAACATGTGTATATCTGCATAATATTATTGATCATGTTACAATACCACTCTGCGCGATCATAATATATATATATATATATATATATATATATATATATATATATATATATATATGTATATGCTCGTATATATGTATATTGGAAAACGACGACGATGGAAAAATTTATATACAGTAGTGATCATAAATATTAAATCGGATGAAATTCACCTGTTTTTATTTTTATTTTTTTATTCTCCTTTTTAAAAAATAAAAATAATTTTCATGATCACAAAATATTTTTAATGATAAAAACTAAATTATTTTATTTATTTATGATATTTTGTTGTTGTTGTTGTTGTTGATATTATTAAACCTCACGATCACGAATTGAGGTGGGTGTGTGAATATTTTTTGCTTTATAATTTTTTATGTTTGTTAGGTTTATTCCAAATTGATCGTTACATAATTTATATAATACGATCAAGTCAATTTTGATAGATATATATGTACTCGGAATGTTGTTGTTGTTGTGTAGAATATAACACAGGAATGGTCCTAAAAATACTTCGTTATATTTTACTCTATATACTATAACGATATTAATTCAAGTTCACCCTATATATGTAAACTACTTTACAAATTTAAATTAAACCGAAAAAAATAACAATAACAACAACAACAACAAATAGAATAAAATACAAAATAAAAATTCTGAAAATGATTGATTGTCGTCTGGTTTGATTCGTTACACTAGAAAAATAAAAATAATTTTATTTAATATTAATTTTCATATATGGATGCGCGATGCTGACGACGAACGATGATGATGATCATGATGATGGTTTTTTATATTGTATGTCACATAAATAAAAAATAAAAAAATATAATGTAATCATTTTTTATTACGAGGGGGTTATATCATGTCGTATTATGCGCGCTTGTACCACCCGAATTTTGTAAAATTTATTTTTTCTTGTTTCGTTTTGAACTATTAACCTGAATCGCTCGGTGAGCTCTCTTCAAACAAATTCACATAATTATTATTGTTACCCAAAAATTTAAAAATAAAATTTTTGTTTTTTATTATAATGCGCGCGCGGTGTGAATATCTCTCATCATGATCACATCTTTGTATATAATGTAAATATATTATTTTTAATGATCACCACCACGTTAAAAATCGTGAAGATTTTGTTGTCCATTTTGCACAATACGAATTATTTGAATGTATATATGGGAACTAAAAAAATTTAATAAACAAATTTTTATCTAATTTATGTCAATCATTTTTTTATTTTTTCGATGGAGAGATGTTGGTTTTCCCTCTTTGCTCTTTTGTATACCTACAACAATAATAAAATATCATAAATTAGCTTTTTTTCAATTTTATGATTTTCCCATAAAAAATTTAAAAATAATCAAAAATCGTGTAACAATAAATATTAAATTTTAATGATTTTTTTTTAATTTTATTTTTATTTTCATTCTTTTGTAATGAAAATGAGTTACACAGTTTTTATATTTTCACTCTGCTTTTTATAGGAATTTTATTCTTACAGTCCTCCTTAATAGAAGAAGCGTTTTAAGTCCGAAAACAAAGTTAATTTCTAAGAAACGTTTTATTATTTACCATTCCATGCCCCTCCATGATATTTAAAAAATAAATGTGTAAAATTAGATAATTCGAAGAGATGAATAAAAGTCTGTGCACTTTACATTTTTATGTGTCATTTTTACACTTAAGTCAATTTCCATAAAATATGTACTTCTAATTTAAATTTGAAAGTTTGTATATGAAATTCGAAATTCTAAAATAGCCACATTTTGAATTTTATATACGTGAAATTCGGATAAAGTTTCTTTATAAGCTAATATATTTTAAATTTAACCGAATTACATCAGAATTTGAATTTTGAAATTTCTAAACATTTAAATTTTGCTTCAGGATTTTAACATTTTTTATCGGAAAATTCTGAATTTTATTCGGAATACAGAAAGCAGTTATCTAATTTAACAATTGAAGTTATTTCCAAATTATTTGTTTCAAAATTTTCCAATTTGAATTTATAATTTTTTTTAAATATTTTAAAATTCAAGTTAGGGGTATTAATCTACTTAATTAATAAATTGAGGACTTCATAAACTACATCCTGCAAATTTAATATTTGAAAGTTTGATAAATCTGGGATACCAAAAATGTAGTAAAGTATAGAAATAAATTAAAATTTAATAATTTAAAATGAAAGATTAAACCTGATTAGGCACTTATATAAAATATTTAAAATTACAAAATTTTCTAAATTTAAAATTTAAAATTTTTAAATTCGATTTTAAAAATTTTAGTTTTGTTGTATTTTTCACAAAACATTTGAAAATGTGTATCTTAATTTTGATCGAAAATTTGGTAATAAACACCATAAACAATATACACCATGTCCATAATTGTTAAATTTCAATAATTCAAAAATTGGTTATCCCAAAAATATTTGTAAAATAACAGATTTAACAGATTAAAATTTAAATTATTTAAATTTAATTAAAACTCAGAATTGCTAAATGTTGTCATATTATATCGAATTACAGATTTTATCCATTTGATTCGAATTGAAATTTCGAATTAGTAATATTTACAAAAATTCGACATAATAAAAGATAAAAATCAGTTATTATTTAAATCAAAATAAAAGTAGTACATTCTGAATTTTATTCGGAAATTATAAATCTCGCAAATAAGTTCTAAAAAATTCATAATCCAATAATTCGAAGTAGAATTATTTTGGTGTTTGCCCAAAATATCTATAGGAAATTTAAAAATTTAAAAATTAAATTATAATTAAACTTTTTTTATTGAATTTAAAAATAATTAAAACTAGCCATCGATTTTAGATAGACTTCAAAAATTTTCCATATTAAATGGAAATGCAAATTAATTCAAACTGCGTTCGTTATAAATTTTAATGAATTTAAAATTAAAAATTGGTTTAATTTTAATTTGGTCAAAGCATATCGAAATTAGAATTTTCGAAAGATCTTTAACATTTTAAAATATGCGATATTAAAATTACAAATTATCTAACCGAATTGTAAAATTTTGGTTCAAAAATAAATATTTTCGTGAATTTTTTTTACTTAAGTTGGTTTTTCAATTCAGAACTTTAGAGTAATATTTATTAATATCCGTAATATAATTTTTGACTTTTTCGGTTATCATTCAAATTACAATAATTCGGTCGAAAATCAAATTAAATGACAGATTCGAATTGAAAGTGTTGTAAAATGTTGTCAGTTTCAAATTAAAAATTAAATTTTGAATTCAGAATTGTAAAATTGGTTTCCACAATTAATAGTTTCGTAAAATACATTTCTACAAATCTCGTTCAATGCAGAATTTTACATACATGTATACGAATATTATCAAAATCGGCAATACAATTTTTAACTCTCAATTTCAAATTAAAATAATTCGAATGATTGTAATTTTTGTTTTAGAAATTCAAAATTCGCCAACGACATCCGAAATATTTAAAAGTTCTTTACACAATATTTTTTTAAAATAGCCAAAATAAAATTTTAAATTGCATATAAAATTTAAAATGTCAGACACTCAAAATTTAACATTTTAAATATTATATATTTTTTGAGAATTTTTGATACACGAAATTCGAGATGGCAAAAGATACAAACCATCGAAATTTAAAATAAAATTATTAATTCTGAATTTTATTTAGTCACTTTCACTAAAACAATAATATTAATAATTCAAAGTGAAATTATTTCGTGTTTTAGACACCCTACAAAATTCAGCTAAACTTGCTTTAATTGTACAACTCATAAAAATTTAATATTTCGAAAGATCCAATTTTCAAATTTCGATTATTCGGTTGATTGGTTGTGGTCTTGTTTACGCAAAAAAAAAAACGATACATTTTTCAAGACCTTTCAAAACCTGATTAAAGGGATTGTAAAATTGAAAATTTCATAAAAAGTGCATACAAATTTTATGTTTTTAAAAACTTCATTTACATTAATATTTTTGTAATTTGGACGCCACTGAAAATCTCTTTCCATTAAAAATTTTATTCTTAATCCCAAAGCTCTGTTATACAAGTTTTATTATCAATCGATTTTTTTATTTAAATCATTTCCATTTTTAAAACTGTTAAACTGTATTGAAATTTGGATTTTCACAAATATCCAAAATAATTTTAAAATATGTAAATATTTCTAATATTTTATTCGAATTCGTAAAATTTCTAATTAATAAATAAAATTTAATTAATCTGAGAAAAATTGGTGGTTTCAAAGGAGTTTACAATTTGGACTCTAAAGTGCCAAATACATCCTAAACTCCACGTAACTCTTGACTTTCGATTCAGGGTATAAACTATATACCAAAATCGATAAGAAAATTGTCCAACTCAAGGCAAATTATTACAACAAATTTTATAATTCAATCATTGAAATGGAAATTATTTCAGGTTTTGATACAAAGTTTTAAAAAATTTGAATAAATACTTTTTAAAAAAAATACGTAAATCTATAAAATTTAATATTTTTAATCAAATTTTTCAAATTTCAATATCTAATTTCAATGGTTCTTTCATCGATCTTCTGAATTCTAAAAATTTCTAAAAATTATAAAACACAACAAAATTTAAAATATTAAAATTGTTTTGTAACAAACATCTTAAACATTCGAATTGAAAAATAGTCAAAATTTAGAATCAAAAATTAAATTAATTTCGTTAAGCTGTATTTACAATTTCAGAAGATCCAACAGTTTCAGTGAAGTACATACTGACTGAATCTAGACTTTCATTTCAATAAAATTTCCAATTTTAGATCTTTATTGTGAAAATTGATATCAAACATTCAGTAAAGTATAACAATTAGGGGTAAACAATAGTTTTTGTTTCTGAGATCATTTTGGATAATGTACACATTCCTTTATCAATAACAATCTTGCATAATCCGGTTGATCCTGAAATTTAGACATATTTGATTTGATATACTTTCGATTTAGTACATAAATTCGTTAAATTACTATATATTATACTTACTAGACCGAAAAAATTAAAATTATACATGGATAGGTCAAGTTTTTGTTTTGTTTTGTTTACAAATATATTTTCTTCATTGCATGCCATCAAACCATATAAACATCAACGCACGTCAAAAAATCATAGCGCATTTTCGTATGTACTTAATAAAAAATCACATCAAACCATAAAATTTCAATCCAAACGATATATACATATACAACAGAGAAACGACAAATTATATTTATATACATACGAAAAAAAAAAATTTGTTAAAATTAAAATTAATTCAATCTGACACGATCTTTCATTTCAATAATTCTCAAATTATTTAATTCAATTAAAAAAAAAAATTGTATATGTGTATTTGTATGTACATCTCGCTCCAGTGTATATATAACAATTATTCTAAGAATTTTTAACAAATAACACAAAACAAAAATTAAATAACTTAAGACATTCCAAACCTCTATTTTCTTCAAATACATATAATAAAGATATCATCAAACTTAATTTTTTTGTTTTTGTTTTTGTTGTTTTTTTTTTTACAATAAATTACGAATTCTCATAATAATATGACTTTTGACTATCGCGCGCTCGCGTACATTCATACATCATTATATAGACTTATGACAAAAAGCACACACCGATTTATGTTAAATTATTACCCGCGTAGATCGTTAAATCGCGATATGCTTCATACAGATCAAATAATATATCGCGCGAGCGGTAATATTTTTATTATTAAAGGTTGTTCACGTCATTCCATATATACCTATACATAAAAACGATAATGATGGTTTTAAATAATAAGAAAACTAATTCTATATTCTTTAAAAATTATATTATATAAAATTAACACGAGCTTTTATTATTATTTTTTTTTAAATAGAAATTGAAAATCAATCAAAAGATCTATACGATTTTTTTTGTATACGAGCAAAATATACATATAAAAATAATTTAAATTAAACATATGTTTGATTAATTATGATCACACACATTTTGAAACATACAAATTTTTTTGTGCGATTGATTTGTTATTTGTTTGTAGGTCAATATGGAATTTCACCATTTTATGGTTGGTCTTTGGAATTTGTTGCGCGTTGTCCACGGCTCTAATCTCGCATATTCAACTTGACATAGATACATTGCACAAAACAAAAAAATTAATAATAATAATGCAGAGGTCATAAAATTATATTTAGACCATATGCGCGCGAAATACGTATGTATATCTTAAAAATACACCTTAACCAACTGTTTCATGTTCGCGCAATAATTTTTTTTTGATTATATGTACGATACGAAGCAACGTGCGATCATTAGCTAATCGCGATAATTGTAAGTTTTAAAAATTTTGATTTAAACAGGTCAGTGATATTTTTATAGTTTGATGAGATATTTTACGAATCCATAATTCATTAGTGCGCGCGATCATTAATGTTTTTAAAAAAATTTTATTTTTTGGTTTTATATACAAAATAATATTCTAATAAAATTCCCTCCCCTTCATTAACCTTTTTTTTTATATACATATATACATTTTATTTTTAATTCTAACTCATTCCAGCCTCTTAATATAGAATTAGGTATTAGGTATTAGATTTAGTTTTTGTTTTTTTTTATCCATTGGAATTTTATTTTATATATTTTTAAAACTATTTCTATTTATTTCGTTTATATATGAAATACCTTTTGCGCTTTGTTCATTTATTACTATACCATTATATGATTATTACTATTATTTATTTCTAATTCTTCTTCATCATCATCATCATCATTGAGTTAGAAATGTAAATCTTAATTCAAAAACGAAGTAAAAAAAATTTATATATATTAATTTAATTATAGCCTGCCAGATAACATTTATATTAATATATTATGTAGTGTATATATACATATTGAGATTTGAATCATCAAAATACACTCGGTGTCTGTGTGGAAATGTCGGGGCACATAACTATTATTTTTTTTTTACCGGGAATGGGATTTTTGTATATATGTAAGCATATCAAGATATAGAAATTTTTAATGATGCGGTCGTTTTAAAATATTATACAAATTTTGATTGATTTGATAAAATGTATAGAAATATTGTGATATTTCGGGGCCCCGTGTGTATTGTCATCAGGTCACAAATCTCCGTTATATATGTATACAAAAAATATATTTCGCGGCTAATCTTTTATAATCGCCTTTCCAAATAACAAAAAAAAAATAAAATAGCGATTTGATTAGCATATAGCATAGCGTAGATAGAAATTGCAATTAAAGCCTTCATCATATTTCTTATAAATTATCATAATACCTCTATAACGGTTCACAAATCTGATTAGCATAAACATTATATCGAATATAATTTTATTAATTTTTGATTCAAAAGTTCAATCAAATTAATTTTTTTTTTGTTTTTCTATTCAATCGTTTCCACTCTATTGTATACATAGGCAAGCGATTACTAAATTTTTTGTAATAATCCATCTTGAAGACGACAAAAAAAATATACATTTTTTTGTAATAAATTATAAAATCAAATAACCAAAAGTGTTTAAAAATATCGTAAAACTATCAAAATAAAAAAAAACAAAAAATTTAAATATCGATTCTTTTTTTTTTTTTTTTAAAGTGACAAAATACAAAAATTTTTTTTTTTTAATATTTGAAATTTTCATTTTCTAATCATCATTTCGAAAACCGAACGATACAGGTTTTTTATTTTTGTTGTATCCCACAACATTTTTAATCTAATCTCATTTTCAAAAAAGTAATATATCTTAAAACTTTAAATAATAAAAAGAATCGAAAGATTTTTTTTTCTAAATATTTAACTTATGAGTCTAATTATTATTATAAGACGAACCAACACACAAAACTAGTTTTTTTTTTTTTAGTAGTTTTGGTATGGTCTGTGTTTTTGTGTCTATCATGTTTTTGATGAAGAGGATCATTACTGGACTATAATATGTTGTAAATCGTTTTCTTCTTCTTTTTTTTTTTTTGGTTGGAGAAATAAATATTAGAAAATAGATAAAAGATTAGAATTTTGTTTTTCTTGGTTTTGTGTATGGTCGATGTATATTTATTATAATATTGAAATGAATAAATTATAGACGAAACGAAAAAAAAAATTGTAATAGTTAAAGATTATATGTCAGTTTTAATTAGAAGTTTGTTGTATGTATATGTATGTATGTATGGGTCTAGAGGGTTAGATATTTGTCTGTATATATCGTTGAAGAATAATCAGGATCTGTATATTCCTCAAATAGATTTGTAACATTTCAAAATATATTTTTTTGGAACCGGCGATATGGGCGACTTTTTATTTTTAGTGACTGCATTTATTAATTATCATAGTGATGTCATTTAAATAATGCATATCTAAATTAATTTAGACTTCCACAGGTCGCTACATTAGAGTCTTACTGTTGTAACTAAAATTTTTTCACAAAATGAGTTATAAATTGATTCCCATTAATACAAACACGCTCTTTTCAATGCAACTAACAAAAATACTCTATCTGTTTTCGTTTTCGAAATTTAAGGGCCTGATAATCTTATATAACTAGTAAAATTCCCAAAATGTACAGCCATATAGTAGTATGTGGTAGATACAACAAAATTGCACCACTTTTGTTTTTTTTATTTTGTTAATTTTCAATATAATGGTATATACTAAGGCTTCGGACCAATCCACGGGTAAATCTATTACTAAGGTAAAAGTCGATTTTAAAAAATTAAATATAATATATAAAATAAAAATGATTGTGAAGGTTGCAAACTAAAGTGCAGTATAAAAATCACAGATCAATATTTCTAAGTACGATTTAAATTCCCCTTAAGCTAACTTCATTATAAATAAGTCATATTAGGTGAAACATAGCTTTAACTAAACTATTTAATCCAAAAAAAATATTTGGTCACCAAATTTTAGTCGATCTGGCTAAGCACTCACATAGTAAAACACGCGAAAAATTGCCTAACGCTGATGTAAGATAATTTTTCGTGTGTTCTACTATGCGACTACTTGGAAAGTCGACTAAAATTGTGGGTCGATAAATTTATTTATTTATATATGTAGTTTAAATGGCAAATGGTTATGCATATATTGAAAAACTCACTTTACTCTATATATTTGTTATTCGTAATAGTCTTGGGCACCCTTTAGATGCTGCTCCATTTTGACTAACGTATTACGTATCATGAGATTTCAAATTCATTAACAATAGCTACTTATAGTTTTAACATGAATTAGTTTAATTACCAATTAAATATGTTATCATCAAAGTTGTCAAAGATGCTCGTCGTTGTCCTGCACCAACAATGTCACGATCATTTTTTGATGACACACGTTTTTAAAAACTTGTTTAACATTTTGATTTTTATATAATTTAACAGCTTGCCTAAGTAATGTAAAGTTGTGTCTCGTCATTTCATCGTTCACATGTATTCTGGTTGTTATATTGTAGCCCGAGGCTAACAATCGAAATTATATTTCATCACAAAGTGTTTTGGTGACAGTTTCGTAATAATTCTTGAGTTTTGTATTTTTTCAAATTTCATTAAATTTTACCACTTCATATACGAACTTTGTTTTGGCAAAACAACCCTTACTTTACATATTTTTTTAAAAATTCGCATATATGAGAACCAATTCTCGATTGAATTTTGATTTTAAATAATTTAAAATCGTTAATAAACCCGAACAAATTGTTCCAGATGCGTAGGCCAGAACCAAATATGGATGATGGTTGCTTGATTTCAAATTATTTTTTAGCAAGTTAACCATTTTTTTTACAAGCGTGACTGTTTATTTCTAAATTAACTGACCAGCAAAGATTAATTAATTGATAATAATGCCTGTACCTGACTATTCTTTGCATTGAGTTTTTCGAAATACAATTAAATGTTACTAAATTGAAAAGTAAGGGAATTTTGCGCTAATCGCCTGGTGGTCAGTATAGTATATTGATGTTTTGAAATGAAAAGTCGAATTTATTCCAACATTTTCGTGTCAGGCGCACAGTATTTTTGAGACTTGCATAAAATTATTAAATTATTTTTCCTACATATAATTAAGTGGGATATTTTGCAACCAGCACTAATTTCAGTTTATAACCCTCAATGTATTGGCAACACCTCAATCTGTCCAAAAACAAATTTAAAATTTAAACATTTTTTTTTTGGGCACAATTCACAATTCTATATAGATGGTTAAATTTTGTCCTAAATCCGATATATTTTTAAATAATTTAGTGAGAATATCATGTTATATATTACTCTAATAATTTAACTGATTATGTGACTTTTTCCTGCCTAACTATCTCTTTTAGCATATAGGCCTACCAAATAAATAAATTTCCAAATTTTCTTGGGATCACCCTGGAAAGCAAACACCATAATGACGTATATACTAAATTTTCGCATTGGGTCTAAACTACCCAAGTTTGATATACCTCATATATTTCGATTATACATCTTCCAATCCCCTACTGTTTCCAAAATAAAAATATTTTTTGGAAAGCTTAGACCTAAAAACATTTTGATATATACGTCATTATGGTGTTAAGTTCCTAGGATTTTCCAAAGATATTCCGGAAAAATCATAATTTGACATATATGAGATCATAGGAAACATGGTGGTTTTAACGCGTTCCAATCCCCTAACGGATATATGAGGAAATTGTTTTTGTTGCTTTTAGGCAAGAATTAGGACCAATTTCACATATATACGTGTTAAATTATTATTTGTGAAACGACTTAACACTGAATAGCTAGTCACTAACAGCTTCGCATCCCCTCAATTCACGCAAAAAATTGAAAAGTGTTTCAGGCCAATATCTGATTTGAATGCATCGCCTTATGTAAGTGAAAACCAATTGCATACAATTTTTAACGATCACTATTAATCCATTATCAGTGACCGCCGTGCAATTAGTTAAATCGATAGCTTGGATATAAAAACTCGGGATATTACGAAAATTTTGTTATAATATACTAATATAGAAGTCCGGAATCCCGAGAACTATAAAGATCTATATAGGTAAAATGATTTTATTTTGGGAACCTCGTTATTTCGTCTAACGAACAACTTTAAAATTCGACAATCATGTTTCATTCTTAATTTTTCCACTTTATAACATAAATCGAAATCAAACACTTGTCTTAATTGTCGACTTTGATAAAAAATATTGCCAAGTAATCTACGTAATACTCTACGTGTCGACCATTGCGTAGGTTACATGGCGTAATCTACCTCGCCCATCGCCATCCCTGAGTAGAACAGTAGACTCAAACAAATTAGTCATAAATCTTTCATTTTAAGGTTCAACTTATGATTTTAGATTAGTCCACACTACAAATAGTCCTGCTGGAACGGAGTATTAGGAACTTTGTAAAAGCCCAGTATAAGTATTTAGCCCAGAGAGCTTCCGTACTGGTAAATTTCACGATCCAAATCTCGGGTGATAAAACTGTGGCGATTGAATTGTGAGTTTATTCAAATCACTTGGATCGCACCTTATCTCTCGCACCCCAAATTGATTTAATTGATTTAAAGCATGTCCATTTATTCGGTTGGGATGTATGTCAAAAAGCTCGCTTAAGACAATAATTATATTTCAATGTGTTATAGAGAACCGAAAGTAAGCCTACTTTTTTTTTGATAGGTTCTTGAAAATGTTGTATGTATAAGGATAAATTATTGGTCCACTTTAGATTAATTCGAAATATTTACAAGTTTTAACAGTACATAGAAGCTGCAGTAATTTAATTTGGATTTAGTAATCTCAAATAAATTATTGTTAAAATGTATATATAGACTTTTAATTTTTGTAGGCAATCAAAACTTTCTGGATACGTCTATTTAAATCTTTAAATCCGGCAGGCCTTTTGTATTTTAGTCTTGTTCAGGAAAATATAAAAACTCCATTAGTATTTCTAATTTAAAAAAATATACATGACCTTAATATTAAATCCTTCCCGATGATACACGCATGTACTAAATATTGACCTCCCATATTAACAAAACCACCATAATCCAAAAAAACTAAAAAATAAAAATTCTAAGAATTCGTGCAAGTCCAATGATGATATATGAAAATGTATGTATATACGCGTGAAAATGTCTGTCTGTGTCTGCTGATATAATATTGGTTTTGAAATAAAATAAATTTTATTTTATTTTATATTTTTTAAATAAAAGAATTGGATGATGGATCACCAATCAGAAAGAAAACATAATAAAAATTAAAAAACTAAAAAATAAAACTACAAAAACCAGAATATTATATACTCGGTGTATATAATACATAATAATAATATGTAGAAACATGGATGGATGGAATCAAGAGATAGATAGTTTTAAAAAAAATACATAATATGTTGTATGGCGATATAATATGGGCAACCTCTTAGGTCAAGGCTAAAAATATTCCACTATATAGAGGTTATAAAATCTATATACATGCATATACGTACATATATACAAATGTAAACGTACTCTCGAGATGGTTGTTATAAGAATCTGTAACAATTTTTGGTCCCCCCTCCTTATAGTGAGTATTCGCACCAATACCAAAATCATTACCCATTTTATTTATATATAGTATTTAATACTAGGATTCTTTCATGACTTAAAATTAATTATAAATAATAATATTTGTTGTGTATTGCTAAAAAAAAAGAAGGATTTATTCATTATTTAATGTGATATTATTTGCAAACAGAAGTGACAGGTTTTATATTATATAATTTTACTTCTTACAGATTAAATTTTTTAAGAAATTAATTATTTATTTTTTGGAAGCTAAAAAGGATTAAAATTAAATTTTGTATATATGTATATATTATATATACATATACTCGTATATACACATAAAACCATAAGGTGTATTTTCAAGTACATCTGTCAATAGTTCATAAATATTTTTGTATTCGGCACCGCATTGCACCGAAAATTACGTCAACCAATTTCTTAGACATTTCCACTTTAAAATTATTGACTAATTTTCTTTCTTCTCCTATATGTACATAAATGTATGTATGTATATTATGTATATACTATAAATAGAATCTGTTTCGTCTATTGTTCTACAATTTAAAAAATAAAAAAACAATTGAATTTATTTATTCCAGACCAAAATAATATTATGTGTATGTTACGAGAGTATACAACACAAAAAAACTATATAACCCTAACAGAAACATAAAAATAAAAATTTCACATCATTTTCCTCCTCTAGCTATATCCTATATATAGTTATGTATGTATTGTATAGCAGCAGCTCTCTATAAGGATGATGATTTTTTTTTTTTTTGGGAAAAATAAAGAAAATTTTGTACTAAGTCGCACTCTTCATTTCACAAAATGTATTATATGTATGTATATGTATGTATATTGAATATAAAAGGAAAACGTCATATACAGATATTTCTGTTTGTGACATCATATAGAACAACACAGTTGAGAGAGAAGAGTCTAATAATGTATTATAGCAAGCGAGGGTTGTTAAATTGTTTCTGTTCATCTTATATAAATTTTAACCATTAAAAATACTAGAGGGTTTTTCTTTTATTACTATTATTATTACCTACTATATACGAGTATATACTATTTTACTCCAACTATTATTATTGACATTACGTTTTGACGAATAAAATAAATAATAAAATCGTTTTTAATAGAAAGATTAAAGTTTTTTTTTTTAATTTCATAAGTCACGATAAATATTTAAAAAACAAACTGCTTTTAATAGTACACTATTACTATTATTATTATAATTATCGTTTAGCCTTAAGAGTTATGTCGGAATCAAAATATAATTGAAATGAAGACGAAAGGTATACATAATTACAACAACAACAAAAAATGAAATAAAATTATAGAGTTTTGTAACCGCACAAAACAAAAATTTTAACAAAAAAAAAATCTGTGCCCCAATGATGATTGAGATGAAGCATTTTAAATGTCAGGTGTGTACATATAAAAGACATATAGGTGTCAAACATGCGGCCCAATTTAAGATACTTTAAGGCGAGTTGGCCTTTCTGAAATTGAATCTGAGTTCCAATTTTATAAATCAAGGTGTCCGAATATCCAGCGATATTTTTTGTTAAAATTTCTTTATATACAGTCTAGCTTTTTCGGTCCAGAACCCTCATAATTTTTTTATTGAAGATGTTTTGAAACTTAATAAACTAACAAAACATTGACAAAATTCGAGTTAAAGTTGATCTCAAAAATTAGGTCAAATCTATATATTTGGATAAACATACAACATCGCCTTCCAGCCCCAAAAAGCCATAGTTAGTGGAGTGATCTTCTAGCGCTAAATATAAATGATTACGAAATGCCTTGCTTTGATCATGAATTGCGATATATTTTCCAAAATGTAAGAAATACGTTTCAAATAGAAACGAGAGTGGAAACCATATACTCCTTGCATCTATAGTCAACATACAACAACAATTAAACGAATAACAACAACTTTTTCGAATGTTTTCGATTCTTATTCCACTTAAATAAAACTAAACTACAAATAAAATTATATCGGAGCTTAAACAAACAAATGGTCAACTTTGTTAAAACACTTGGACATCATTATCAATGGTTCATTGTCACCATAATTCGTCCTATGTCTATCGATAAGTGGAGGAAGTTACGATACCTTAACTGCCGACTAGGTGCATTTATTTTAATTGACTCCAAGAAACGAACACTTTAACATCTCGCGCCTATTTTCCAATATTGTCATGTTATAATTCTTACATCCAGTTTAAAATGGTGGTAGTCTTGTAGGTTAACGTAGTATGGTAGATCATGATCAAACGCAAATCCATCTTTCCTTGTCAAATAGGGTATGAATTTCTTTTGTACCTTTTCGATGTTCTGGTTGTGTTCCTCGTAAAACGGACTCTACACATTAACAGCGTATATGCACAATACAAGATCTTAATGGTCTCCAAATCCAAAATGTCGCTTGTCCATCGTTTAATAAAACCGAGCATAGAATTAGCTCTAGAGACGCATATCTCGATGTGCTTTATAAAGCACATGTTGTCAAAGAAAGTAACCCCTAGGTCTTTAGGTTCAAATACTTTCTGAAGAAGTACATCATTTATCTTATGTTGTTGTGTAACAGGGTCAACTTTACGATGGTAATGATAGAGATTTACACTTATTATTATCACACCAAATAACTAGTTTGTCGATATCCTCCTGCAGTTTCTTGGTATCATCTAGTGTTTCGATGGTTCTGTAGATTTTCAAGTCATCAGCGAACATTAGGATTTTGCAGTACTGCGTATCATAATAAAAATCCATGGACCAACATGGGAGCCTTGTGGAACACCGGAGGTAACTTGTATTGTTTCTGATCTTTTACCTCCTAGCAACACACTGTAAGCGATTACTGCAGTATGATTTTAACCAAGCTACAAATTGGCTGGAAAAACCAAACGTATAAATGTGTTCCTGTGTTTTACAGTGACTGATGGAATCGAAAGCTTTTGCAAAGTCGGTGTAGATCACGTCAACTTGTTTGTGGTTCTCTATTTCTTTAAACGAATAGCTGGTAAATCCGATAAGGTATACCAATCGATGTTGATCTTTTGGGCAAAAATGCATGTTGATTCTGGGACACATACCGTGGTACCTTATCGAATTAACCAGCTCCACTGGAAAGGTTGCCAATTGGAATGTTTGATTAAATAGCATACTGGGAATACCATCCGGGCCACATCCTTCTCCAAAACCATCCAATGCACGCTGAACGCCCTCGGGCTCGATGTCTGGGGTAAATATTGATGCACTATAATCCTTGTAGTTCTATATCTTGTGATTTATAAACTGACTGGAACGACTTAGCAAACATATTAGAAACGATCAGCGGGTCGCAGGACTTCTGTTCATTAAATATCATCTAGGCTGGGTAATTGTCAATTTCGCGTTTGATTTTATAAAAGCTCCACAAGTGTTTGGGATCCCTTTTTATTTTCTCCTTTATTTTGCCAATATAGATCTTGTATTTTAATTCAAAATAGGACTCAAAATCTTGGTTACACTTAGTGAATTTCAATTTGTTTTCCCGGGAACAGAATTTAAGGTTTTTTTATAAGCCTTGTCTTTTTTGTTTTTAAGGTTGATAAGCTGGCCATCATATGTTGTAAAATTTCTCCACGTTTATGTCTATATGTTATTGCTGTTGAGTTCATCCTTCCAATTTATTTGGTCATTTATTTGTTGAAGATGGATTATATCGGTTTTTTTGAAGTTGTAGGCAGTTGCTTAAATCATTATTCCCTTCACTTGCAAAATTTATTTCAATGGCTTTATGGTTAACATCATTAATAACGAAAGGTGTTGTTGATTCATCTATTTTAAATAATTTTATATAATCGATGAAAACAATAAAAATCCAGATTTTTCTATATTTCATTTATTACTTTACTGGAATTCAACCCAGTTTGTAGATGTGGGCCTACCGGGCAGAAATCCATGCTGGTCGACCGATATATGACGTATTAAGGTCGATTTAAATCGTTGCATATAACCAGTTCAAATAGTTTAGGAATTAATGATGAATAAAAATCATATTGAAACTCACAAGCTTTTGGAAGAATTGTTAATCTATTCAAATGGGCCACACGAAGAAGTGTGTTACTTATACGTTGCCTGGTGTTATTTTAATATTTTCGGTTTGAATCGGGTCCCATTTGTAAAATTAATTAATCATTGCAGCCCAGAACTATATTCCATCGAAAAAAATATTTACTTTCGACGATAATGTTCTGCGTGCTTTACGCTTTAGTTTGGTTGGAGGAGTAAATAATCTTTGTAAATACATGTCCCACGAGTATAGAATAATAACAGTGACAGTACCCATAGTCAAGAATGTAGCAATTTTTCTAATAACTATACGACAGTTTTAAGATGCCTATTGGAATTATTTATTGTCGTGATCAAATATAGTGAGTTAGTAAATAGTAAACTATTAACCGTATACTATATATATTATATTCTCAATGATCTAAAACAGATTACAACTGTCAAGTTGCGTTAATTGTTAATATTTATGTATCTTGCGGCTAATTTCATAATTAGCTAATTTGTTATGCTATTGCAGGTAACCTGAGGTGCATAATTATTTATATTTTCTTTGTCAAACCTGCATTTAGTTTCGTATATGGTTTAATTTAAGCTAATGAGTTTAACACATTTGCATAGCCTCTCGGCAATTTGTATCTTCCGTTATGTATAATTTGTCTCGAATTTTTTTTTATTGTAGTTTTATGTTGCGGAAAGGGATATTCATATATTTTATTATTACTCCAATGTGAAGTGAAATTAAAATAAAACTAACTATTGCCATAAATCATAAACATATATGTATATGCGACAAGAATTGGTTTGCGAGCTTAAAAATAAATAAAACTAATCTTAAGGAAATGATACAGGCATATGTTTGATTGACATGTAATTCTGGATGCAAATTATAATTAAATCTCAATTTATGTTTTCCAAAATGGTTCTGGGCTTCTTGATTTAGTCACCCGCGTTGCATGATATGTTGTTAATCAGAAAAAACGTTCACTTAATTCGATTCGAGCTTGACTGTATTTATGCTTAAACCCTAACAAAACAGAAATGCTTGGTTTTGATTATAGTTTAGGCACTAACCATGCGGATTGCGTCTGGTTCATGAACATTTTTCTCGTCTGTGATTTATCCTATTTCAAACGACGGACCATGGCTCAACCCGGCACTATATCAAGTCTTTTTACGATTAGGTTCTATATCACATATTTCGAAATTCTTGAATTAATGTTGGTCTGCTGCCGGTTTAATTAATTTTTTATCATTGCCAGCCAAGTCTGGACTAATTTTGGAATATTATGGATTTGTAGTAATTAAAGAATTTTTAAGTAAAATATAATAGCGATTGCTTATACTAAAATATACAAATTTTTGGTAATATGTTTATTAAAAAATGGATGAAGATAAAAATTAGGAAGTGGTTTTTCATAATAGCCAAGTCTAAAAATAACCAAGTAGAATATATAGTATGCCAAAATAGTTTTAAAATTAATTACTGGGACGCTCTCGAGGTCCAACAAAAAGTTAGATAGATACGATAATTGAAAGAACAAAACACATGCATCACGGATAACTATGTAGAATGGCTCTAGCTCCTGGAACTTTGTAATCAAAGGTACTTACCAAATCGTGAATTAAATTTTTTGACCTTTACTTGAAAATACCGAACACACCCAAATTATTCGAGTATACTATTACAATGATTATTTTTGACAGCTATCGAATAATTTGTGTGCGCATGTCCAACGTTTGATTTGTAAATTCACACAAATATTGTAAATTGAAATATTAACGATTTTAGATTACTTTTCTGTTTTCCTAATTCATTTTTTCAGTTAAAAACTACTGCCAGCCAATTTTTATCATGGAATAGTAACTTTAGCCTTCCTAACCCTTATAAATTTAATTACCGCAAATATTGATTTTATAAAAATTAATATTGCTGTATCCTACCAATTTACTTAGGATGATTTAGTTTAATGTGAGATCTCAGGCTGCTACCAAAATTGTAAGCTTTATTACATTACACATATTTTTAACACAGTACTGACATTTATAGCGTCTCTGGCCGGTATGCAGACGCTGGTGAATAATCAAACCAGCATTTCGTGAAAATGTTTAACCACAAATATCATAACTATATGTGGATTTCTCCAGTGTGAGTACGTTTATGCATATTTAATTGATAAAGTGTTCTAAAACCTTTTCCACTCTCATTGCACAAAGTTGGTTTCTCTCCCGTTTTCCCGTTTTTCACACAAGTCTGTAGTCGATCTTTAGTTTTAAAACAAATTTGACATGTTTCACATTTAAACTAACGCACCTCGGAATGTGTAGCCATGTGTCTTTTCAAACGATCGTTAAATTTAAATCGCTGCTGACAATTACATATTGTGCATATGAGCTCGGCGATGGCGATCATATAGGACATAACGTTTGAACACTTTATTGCAATCCTCACAATTTATACGTGAACCTCGTAGGTTTTCGTTTTAAAGTTGCTTCAGTCCACTCTTCTTCCTCATTACTCTCAGATACAGACTTTGATTCATCACTTTCCGAATCATCTTTTGTTACTTCGATATTGTCGTCATTTTACCTGAGATTTCTAAACTGTCAGTGATATTAAACTATGCTTCGAATATACCTGGTTCACGTTAACCTCTACATTTTCAACTGTGGATCTATTCTGAATTAAACCACAAATATAATTTAGCATTTGCTTTTTCAAACTCAATAGTTAATTTGAAATATTGTTCAAGTTCATCCTTGGCATTATACGACCCATAACAAAAATTAAATCTGTTCAACGTCTGGAGACCACCCACTACACTTTTTATCTAAAAATAATCTAATTTTTTGAAATGTTTGGCTGATACTTTGGGTGATTATTTTAATATTAATTTTTGTAAATTTTCTGTACAATCTAGTAGTTGTCCAAAAAATTTGAGGTTATGAAAACTAAAATTGATATATATGACGTGGTGAAAAAACTTATGAGGGGGGGAGATTTAATAAAACTAACTACTAACTCTGAAATATTACCAAATTGGTCAAAAATAGACAGCATTTTGACCATAGACTTATATTGCTTAAGGTTGACCCCTCTAAAGCAAGGAACCTGTCTGTAAAAAATAAACAATTTCGAATTTTGTATAATTTACTTAGTTTTAGAAATTTGGACAAATTTTAAATTCATGTACTATAGCAATTTTATTATTGAAACGTAGCCGCTTTCTTCAAAATTCATTGTAGCTAAAATATGCCCGAAGTAAATAAATCAAAATAATGATTTATGAATTATTCTGATACATGCACAAATCACGTTAAATATTTCCGGCGCAATAATCATGTATTTTTGTCTTCGCATTCCAAAGGTGCTTTTTTTTTTAAATATGTATATACATACGTATATATAACAGCACGCTCAATAAAATAAGAAATATGATGTCATTATTAAAAATTAATTATAGAAACTCAAAAAAAAAAAAAATATGCAAAATAAATGTTAAGAAACGATTAAACTTGTTTAGTGGGAACAGAAATATTTAATACTGTAACCAAACCCTTTTAGATTTTTTTTTTGTATTTTGTATTTTTATTTGTATATTGTATTGTGTAAATGATCATTTCTGTGTCCCACATCATCATCATCATCGTCGTCGTCGTCAAGATCATGATTGGAATTAAACAAAATAAAAATTATTATAACTTTTTTTTATAATCTGTTTCTACGATCTCTTAAAGAAATGAAAATAAAAATGTTTGTATTTTAATCTGATATTTTACGAAAAAAAAAGAAGAAGTTATTTACATTAACAGGATGAATATAAAGTTATGTAAATTTATATTGATAAGAAATGATAAATAGTGGATGGATTTAATCACTGATTAACCCAGAATATAATAGATTAAGTTTTGCAAAGCACTGCCTTTTTTATTTTTATTTTTGTTCCCACCAATAAAATTTTCTCGCACTTACATACTTACACACACAAATCTTTTCTTATATATTCTTATCATTTGCTATTTTTGTGTTGTGTTCAAGGATTTATGAGCTTAAGAATAATATAATATCCCTTAAATATAATAAATATGAATATCACATGAAATGCATACACAATTTTTTATTTTTTATTTTTTGTACAGTGGATTTTCAACAAATTTATTATCACACAACACTCTTCTTATTATTTTCTTCGTTTTATTTTTGTTAACAAAAGATGATATTATAGAAATCAATCACGCACTTAAAGAAGTGTATTGAGGACATTTTTATTTTATTTATATATTTTGGATATATGTATGTATGTAAGAGGATAGAGACTAGATTTGATTAATGATCTTATTATGTTATATATACATACTCTAATGTCTAATTGAAATAGTTTATTTCGTATATATGTATGTTTGTATGTAAGTAATAAGTTCAATGAGCTTTTGTTGGATTTTAAATATAAATATGTATATTAAATATAACCAGAGAGACGTTTGTGTGTTTATAATATGTATTTATATATTCATATATAATATAACTTGCATTTTATACAAAAAAAAAATTAAAATAAACTTTGAAATATAAACAATTTACGATGCAAAACACGCGGTTTACAAAACTAAAAAAAAAATAAAAAATTAAATTAAAAATAAAAATTAATTTTTGCACGAATCAAGAATATAATTTTCAGCGATGTGGAAATTTTTTGTGTTGCGCTGTTTTATGCTGTGTGTGTGTGTGTTTTAAAATAAATTAAAATAATAACAATAATAATAAAATTGTATATAATTAGACATAATTTTTTAACAATATATATTTTAGAAATGGTATATATAGCCAATGTACGTACATATACCATGGAACGCACAATTATATCAATTTATTGAAGAATACCTGTTTCTAACCTACGCAAATCAAATTAACTCTTATATATGCAAATTTTCTACAATCATCATTAAAATGTACTTGCACAATATTTTAATAAGAAAATTAAAAATAAAATAAAAACGCCTACATTCTTCTTTGTTACGCGATGCAGATTGTCAGTCAATGGTTAGTCAATCTTTTATATATTAATAAATAACAGAATTAAAACTCCAGCAATCCCATAACAAATCATATTGTTTAAAACAAAAAAGAAAAATCTTAAATTACTGTAACAGAAACTTTAAAATGCATTAAATCAAATAAGGAAAATGTTTTAATAAATAAATTATATTTAATACACACATACATATAGAAGTTTATGTCGTCCTTATGGCGTCTCATGTATCACATCTTATAATTACAAAAAACAAAAAAACAAATGAAAATTAATATATAAAACACTCGTTTTCTTTATATTACGTCTATATAGAGAGTTAATTAAATTTATTTTTTATTTTTAAGATTCAGCTGTTTAGATTAAATTATACTTCATATGTACATAACTCAAGTACTTCGGTCGCTTTTATTATATTGATAATTTTTCACTTACATATATACGGATAGAATTTATTGGGTAGTAATTGTTTATATATTTGGTGTACTTGTATATGGAATTTTAATGTGTTAAGTGTAAGAAATTTTAATTTTTATGAATCGCAAAACATTAAATTATTTTTATTCTGGCAGTGGATTAAATTAAACAATCGCTAAATAGACTATTCTAATTAAAATAACTGGTGGTAGGCTAGCACAAAGAACACCAAAAAAAAAAAAAATGGGCAGAATAATATAAGTCGTATTTTTCACTAACTAGATCGAGCAAAAAAATTAGGGCTTTATTTTATTGTATTTTAACCAATGACGTATAATACGCACCAAACAATATTTCAATCATTTTATTTGGTGTAAGAACACTACTTATATATTCACTGCGATAATCAGGGATGGGCGGGGTAGATTACGCCATGTAATTTACGCAATTGTTGACACGTAGAATATTACATAGATTATACTTGGCAATAATTTTTATCAACGTCGACAATTAACACAACGTCAACAACGATATAGGACAAATAATAATTTGACACGTAAGTGAAATTGGTCGTAAATCTGTCCTCTAAAGCCACGAAAACAATTTCCAAACTAACACCAAAATGCTTGCAACATGGGCCTTGGTTCAGCTGGAATCCTCGTGGGCTCCCACCAATTTTTAATAATAACACCTTAATGACATACATACCACGATGTCATTGGTTCTAAGTTATTCGTGAATTGATTTAGTTTTGATCATATCTAATTTGGTGTCCTAAACCTCCCTAACGTGTTTTTCAAAATTGAAATATTTTTCGGTTAGCTTAGACCCATAATGACATATTGGAATATTCGGCATTTTGATGTTAGCTTCCTAGGATTTTCCCAAGAAAAGAGCCGGGAAACTCATTTAATCGACATACCAATCTATATGTTGTCCTAAACCCCCAAATCCCCAATTGTAGACCAAATGACATCTTGAAATATACGTCAATATGTTAGAGTTTCCTAGGGATTTCCCAAGAAATGGAAAAAAGTTAGCTATACGTATATTCAAAGACCGTTGGGTGGATATTTTATGATGTTAACTGGAATTCAGTGGAATTCACTCCTTTACGTCATTTGCTGTTATATACGCTTTGTTAGATCCTTTTCGTACTAGAACGACTTTTTCCGACTGTCCGATTCTTTAAGACATCTACAAAATGTTCTTCTTCTATAAAAAGTAGATAGATATTCTTTCAAACCAGGTGCGGATGTCATTTTCTGTATAATAGAAGTTCTATAACTTGTAGGCATTTTTTGAGATACTCATTCTGATATTATTGGATAAATAATTCTCACCAATATCAGCACGGTTTGCCGTTTGTCAAGCTATTTCGTCTTTTAACTTCCTTCACTAAAAGTGCTACACTGTCAATCAATTGACTTTTTGGGACTAGAAAACCAATCTTTCCCATGTGTAGTACCCATTAAACCACTAGATCTGTCTCTTTATCACTTAAAATGGTTAGTGGCCCAATTTTCTTATTTCTGGGAGTTGTAGTAAAATACAGTTTTCTTATAATCGGCGGATTATGCGCTAATATTTGGCATAACAAAATTGATAAGATACAAATTCGAAGTTTATTGTATAATTTTAGCACGATGAAAATTGGCCTAATGGTTGATAAAATGTAAAATGTAAATATTTGCATCCAAGTCTTTCATTTTATTCAGATTGTTGGCAGCTGTAATATAAAATTCATTATTACGTCACTTTTGTCACATGCCTCAAAAAACGCCAAATTTTGATACGGTTATGGGCTCTTGACGTTCAGTATTGACCAAATGATTTAGGAATTTAAATCTGAGGAATACGGTGCTCTCTCATTTATCGAAATGAAGGAAGGGAAATAGTTTTTATACCTCTTCCCATGTTTTGTGTAATGGTGCACAATCTCGTTGAAACACACAACGGCAAGAAATACTTGGCTCTGAATTCTGCCCAAAATTGATTATATTGCGTTCTCTTAGCCTTTCATACCTCAATCGGTAATGCATTATTTTAATTATCTCCTATAATTATCCGAGATCAACTCTGAAATCTACAATTATTAATAGATTTGACACTTACCGTATTTATTCTGAAATTTGAATAACAAGCTATGTATGGTCCCAGTGAGACTCTAAGGCAACAGATGCAGTTTCTTGCAATTTCAAACAACACCAAATAAATTATGGGAATCGTGAGTTTATCTGGAACCATAGGAAATATATGAACAGGCGAAAGCTCTGTTTTTAACCAAATTAGAGCTTGATTAAATCAATTTTACTCTGTGTATCAAACTATCAGCTATTTATCATTTGAACCTACCAGAGCCAATTTAAAGGTCAAATGAACTTCTATAACATTATATAAAATGTAGAAAAGTAAATCAAAAAATTTAATAGAAATAAAATTGTATATAAATATTTCGCTGACCGTACCGTATAAACATCATAAACATTTCAACAAAATTATTATAAACGTTTGTGTTAAGTCATATCAAAAACCAAACACATTATACAAACACTTTAATATTAAAACATTTAATTTATGATTTAAAAAAAAAATAAATAAATTAAACAATCCAACAATAAAATACTAATTTTAAAAATTAATTTTTAATTTTGATTACTCCGTATTATTTATTATTTGTTGGAGTCCAATATACAATTTTATTTTTTTTATATTTTTTAATAATATAAATTAAAATTTTAAAATTCTATTAGCACGCGTGCCATTTACAAAAATAAAAGAAGAATATTTATATATACATATAGAATTCTGAACAATTAACAATTATAATAAAATTAATTTAAATGATACAGTTTTTTTTTTTTTTTGCTAGTTGAGTTTTTATTTTAGATTTTGTTGCACGCAAGAATTCAATTTTAATTTATTTGTGTACGAATAAAAATAAAAGTTATATCGGTGTTTAATATATATACATATAATGTATGTGTTTGTGTATATATATGGATGTATATATAGAGGAGAGCCCGTCGGTATAAATGACCACTTCAACAACTCAAAAATCAAACATATTGAGTGCACAAGATGTAATTAATTTGATTGATTTGTTTAAAAATAACAAATTAAAAGATTTATAATTTCCACTTAAATTAAATTATTTAATTTTTATTTTTTTATTTTTTTTTAAATCCAGCCGCAAACGAATGGTGAAAATGATAAAATGGAAAATTGATAGAAAACAGATTTTCGATTTTCCCCGCGTTTCGTATATATACGTATACATTTCGATTCGATTTTTTTTTTTTTTTTTTTAATTTTATTTTAGACTTACATGATTTGTGAATGATTTTGTTTATTTATTTAAATCTCATGCAGTTTTCTTGTGTTTAATCTTCAAAAAACTAATTTGAAAATTCATCATTAGCAAGTACACATTCATTATATGTGTTTTGTTTTAAATTTGTGATGTGTTTTCCGACGAATCTGTTAAAGATTTATAGTATGTATATATGTAACATATATACGATCAATTATTTTTTTAAGGTCGCGCACAATTCAAAATTATATTTTGGACCAGCACACACACACACACACAATATATACATTTACATACATAATACTGTCATTATAAATTTTAAAAAAATGTACACAATAATTTTACAGTTCATAAATTGAACACATCATTAAAATAAAAATTTTAAAAAATTGTTGTATGTTTATGATCATATAGCTTATATATACAAAATTCTTTTGTCAAGTATATAGCACTCAAGATTATAAAAAAATACTCGTATGTATATATACGTACATATATACAATTTAAATTGAATTTGAATAGGGAAGAAATGAAAATGCATTTTAAAGTGGTATGATGATTAATATTGTTAAAAATATTTTTATTTTATTATTATTTTTAATGATCATGATGACCTCTTCTTATAAATAATAATATCTTTATATTTATATATAAAAATGTGGATTCGGCTAAAAATCAAACAAATATACGAGATAGCGTATATAGGACAAGTTGTGCGCGCACAATAGGCAATAAAATTCAGGAATATTAATGGAATGTTGTACATCAGATTTCCGCACCTGCAAAATTAATAGTCTACCACATCGTCCACCTCACACGGCGATTACAGAAATATGAGTTAAGTTGGATATGAAATTTAAAAATGACAGTGAAATTCATACTAAAAAAAAAACAAAAAATTACAAAGAATTTTGAAGTTTTGTGAATATTTCCGGATAGTTTAGATCACCTAGGATTTTTATGGTCCATCAGATTAAATTCTGATGAACTTTTCTATTGTTTATGGAATTTAAAAGTTTTTGATATTCATTCATTTTAAAAATTTTATACCGTCGATCCCAGAGATGTCTCCAGATACTGGTCTATCTTTTAAAATAGTTTAGCCTATTTTGAATCTGTTTGATCAAGAAAATTAAATTCTGATGAACTTTACTATTCCAAATCCAATTGGGAAAAATAACAAAAAATCCAATAGAGAAAAATAATAAAAATTATTCAAAACACTGAAATTCTAAAATCTCTTCATCAGAATTTAATTTTCTTGATCAAACAGATTCAAAATAGTCTAAATTATCTGAAAATATATGCCAATATCAGTGGACATTTCTAGAATTTGTGTTATAAATTTTTTAAAATCGTTTACTTTCGGAAATGAAAAATAGCAAATTCCATCAGAATTGAGCACAATACGATACTAGATTGTCTAAGCTATTCGAAAACGTAAAGACATCTCTACAATTTTGGTTATTTTATTATTTTAATGTACAGATTTTATCGCCTATTTAAGCATTTCAATATGTAGTAATCTATCTGAAAATATATGCCAATACCCGTAGACTTCTCCAGGATCGGCGGTACAAATGATTAAAAATCGTTTAAAATGAAATCGTTTACGTAACTTCTAAATGATATAAAATAAATAGTAATAAAGAAGTTAATTTTCTTGATCAAACAGATTGAAAATAGCCTAAACTATTTGAAAAGATAGACCATGTATCAGGAAACATCTCTGGGATCGGCGGTACAAAATTTTAAAAATCAATCAAAATCAAGAAATTTTAAATTCCATAAATAAATAAAAGTTCATCAGAATTTAATATGATGGACCACAAAAATCCTAGGTAGTCTAAACTATCCGGAATTATACATGAGTACCCGTGGACATCTCTAGGATAGGCAGTAAAATTTATTAAAATTGGTTTAAAATCACGAAACTTCATAATTGAAAAAATTGAAATTCTAACCGCTCAATGTAATTTAATTCCTATGGACGCAAAGGTGGCAGTTGCTTTAAGCTACCCGAATATGTACTCGAGAGTATGTAATTATTTCTAGAATCGGCAGCATATAATTTACAAAATACCTCAAATTCAAAATTTCTTATAAATAATATTTCAATTGGAAAAATTGCCAAATTTAACAGTGTAATTTTTTGATATTTTTTTAATGAATTTCACTGTCATTTTTAAAATTAAATTCTTAAAACATTACTTACATTTTAGTTTTACGCAAACGATTTTTACAAATGTCGACCCTGACCTAAATAAGTTGCTGAATTTTAATTAATTAAACAAACATATTGGAATATAAAATATTTTTGAAATTTTAAGAAAGTTTCCATTCTATACAATTCTGAAAATTTCCATAAAATTTTAAAATTTATTTGCAACCATCTGAAAATGTCTCCTGACCATTTTGAGACAATATTGACTCGAATATTTTGTTCGTCAATTTTATGTTTTTTTCTGGAAACAATTAAAGTGGAATTAATAGCTGAAAAATTCGAAAAAAGAATTGAATAGTTCGAGCAGTCGATAAAAACGAATTCCTTGAATTCCACATTAGCTTTATCTATGATTCTTAAGGTATTTTATTGAATAGAATCTGTACCTATAAATATTTAATTCCACTGAAGCCCTGATAAATTGTAAATTTAAATTTAAATTTAAATATTTTATGGATTTCAGTTGTCAAAATATTATAACTTCAATTCACACACAGTTAGAAAATTTAATGCAAACTATAAAAGCTGTTTCTTTAAAAAATAATTGTGGCCATGAAATTGTCTTTTCCCGTAACTTTTGAAGAATCATTAATTCAGTTTAACCTCCTAATAAGACCACTCTTTAATCGGACCAATTCCAAATGGGACCACTCTTAGTGCTGTACATAGAGTTTCCCATGAGAAAACGCCTCTTTAATCGAACCACCTCCAAATTGGACCTATGGACCACTATTTTCCTTTTATTTTGAGTTCTCTAACCTCCTAATATGACCAAATTGTTATTATTTTTTACCAACGTATCTTCATTATGCTTTAATCTATTTTGAATAATATACAAAGTGCATTATAGCATAAAAAATTAAAACAATGTGATCGTATTTAGACGTAAGAGAACTCAAAATAAAAGCAATAAAGTGATCTATAGCCTATAGGTCTAATTTGGAGCAGTATACCCACGTGCAACCTAAATTTTTCCTTCTAATACGACGTTTTCTTTGCAAACCTTTTATCAGAAAATTATTAGAAGTTGCAAAATTCATTACCGTAATCTGTTAATGAGTCGATTGGTTGCAACTATATTGATGAATCAAATGGCGTTGAAGAATGGTCAAAAAAGATTAATGTCATAGATGCGTGTTCAGCACATCTAAATTGCACCAACTATTTGTTATTTGTCAAATGTTATAAAATTTTTGTTTACAATGACAACAATCCCAACAGCCTTCGTGTATTTTCAAAATATTTCCAAATTTTGAGAATTTCACTTCCAAAGCTCTCTCAAGGTGTTGAAAATTTAATCTTCTTCTTTTTTCTTCTTGAAATTAATAAATTTTAAAACTTTTATGTACCTAACAGATTTATATTTAGCTGCGTAATTCGAATTTTGCTTTATGAATACATATTTTCTCTTAAAATGCTGTTTTTGATTTCGACGTTCGCTATAAGGAAGTTAAATGAAGAATAAAATAAGATTTCCGAAATTTAAGTTGTTCGTTAGACGTAATAACGAGGTTCGTTAAAAAGAGATCATTTTACCTAGATTTTTAGTTCATAGTGCTCGGGACTTCTATATAAGTATCTTACAGCGATGTGCCTCTACGCATAGACAATTTATTGTTATTTAATTTTTTTAAAACATATTTCGTAATTTAAAAATCGATTAAACAAAAAACAATATTATCATGTACAATTTTTAATTTATGTTTATGTTTTAAGATGGATATTCGAATATTGCGGCCATTTCTAATTATTCAAATACTGTTGGAAATAGTGACAAAAATAAAAGCTTTCAACAAATAGCCCAAAAAAAACCAAAGAGAAGTTCCCACTCTATTACATCGTACATAAATGTCCTAACAAAAACAGAGGCGCTCGCCATTTTTATCTTTGGTTGTAACTTTCTCTTTCGTGTAGTCGAATCAGACCACTTTAAAAAGTTTGTCAAAATACTGCGACCAAGCTATTACAAAGAAATTCCATCCCGTAAAGTTTTTTAAAGGAAAAAAAACAGCTTCATCGGAATCCGTGTTATTGATCGATGGTTGGAAGAATACTGCCATTAATTCGAAATTGATCGTAACTATTGTTCACAATGCAGCCAACTGTCCCATGGCAGCGGATCGCATTTTTTTCTCGATGCATGGTATTTCACACAAATAGCTGAGCGATCGATCAAATTGCGAAAAGAAATATATGGAACGGAGATGTATGCGGTTGTGTCAGACAATGCAGCCAACATGAAAAAATGGGAAATTTGTAGTCAATTTGGCACACCAGCTGCACAAACACACAGCTAACCTACTAGCGAAAGACATCTTATCAAACAACGTAGACGGTTGCTTGCAGAATATACTAAAAGTATTAAAATAATTCAGACATCCCGATCTAGAAAGGGCCGTTATTGATCGAAACGGAACCCGGATGAAGGTCCCGTGTGATACAAGATGGTGTTCACACAGGGATTCATTGGCATGCTTAATAATGAATCTGCCCTATAGTATTATAACTTGCAGCACTTTGATCCAATTTGTAATTTATTAAGACAGACAGAAAATTCTACTTGCTCGCTAGCTAAAGCCGTCAACTTATTTAAAAATTTAAATAAATTTATTTAAGAATTTAAAAAAAGAAAGGACATGACGTTTAACATTTATAGCTTGAAGTGCTTTCTATTTGCATAATGGGTATGACAATTACAAACTTTTATCGAATAATTTAGAGGAAACTCAAAAATTGTATATGGAAATTCTGAATGAGTAAGAGCTGGAGTAAATTTGAAAGAGGAATCGGAATCTTTGAAAAATTAAATTCAATAGCAATTAAATTACTCTTACTTACTGGTATATAGTTGAGCTTGAGTAAAATCAACTTAACGATTTAGCGATCACACTTCTAAAAATTCCGGCATCATCGATCGGCTCAAATTGACAGTTTTCTCAAATTGGTCGTATGTACACTCAAATTTACGAAATAGATTAACGTTCGCGAACTCCAAAAAATTAATATATTGTTATTATACCTTAAATTTTTTATATCAAGGTTCGACTATATATGTTAGCTATGGATTCATTATAAGAGTAGTTGGCAACGCAAAATCGATAAAGTTAAAAATCTCAACATAATGGCAAAAAGCGATAAATTAGCAACTTTCACTCGTACAGCGATAACGTCAAGATTAGTGTTTGTGTTGAAGTAATATCTGTGTTGTCTATATGGATGATTTAATCCAATGGCAAGTATTCTCTTTGTTTTCGTATCGTAATTGTCATCGAGAACTGTCAAACTAATTTTTTACTTTCCCACGAATAGTTGATGCATCATTCTCTTGATGCAATTCCATGATGTTTGTAGGATAGGGACAGTAGTATTTTCGTAATGTCATCCATATTCCATTGTAGAAATGTTAATTTTTGATGCAAGAATTTAAAACTTAGTTAAATCAATACATAATGTTATTTAGTAGGTAAATAGTAGGCTTTGAGCTCAAAATTAATTTTCTTCTATCGTGCTGTAACTTTAAGTAGGCTCTGAAAAAATAGAAAAAATATTCGATTTTCTTTTGCCGATTCAGTTTGTAAATTGTTTTTTTTTAATAACAAATGTCTTTAGAATTTTCATCGTACAACACTAACTTTAATTTTAACTTTATTTTCGCACTATATAGATTTTACTAGAATTGTGAACAGTATTTATAGTAACAATTTTTGTCCACTTATTATAAATAAATTATACAATTTACTTATTTATGTTTTAAAATTTATAAAAAAAAAAAAAAATTAGTTTTGTTGAAAACATTAATGTTGTTTTCTTATTAAATAAAATTCATTCAGCAGTTAAACGAAATCAAACATAGAAATGATACAAGAATTTTCGTTTTTTTTATTTTTTTTTAGACATGAAAATTCACGGATGCGGAACGCTGGGATCTTTCAGTAGTAAGTGGCATTCTATAGATTCAATTAAAAACTTATTTTTGTTTCTTTTTTCCATAATTTTGATTTTCTTTTCTTTTTTTTTTTTATATAATTTTGCCACATTTACTTATTTTATTCCGTTTGAAAACTATATTATGTATATATTGGTTTTGTAAGGTGCCTTCAAATTTTTTTTTCGTGGTTTCCACCTCAACCTTCATGTTCGTTCAGTACATTATTAATAATAATAATAGCAATAATAAATTTCTATTTATTAGATTTTTATTTTAAATATATCGTGACTTAATTTTTTTTTTTTGGAGTTAGTTGTTATAAAAATAAAACGCGCGCGGAGATATCACCTAAATAAACATAATAAAATATATCTACTCTGTATAAAAAAAAAACTAAACTAAAAATGCGTTCTTTGACAATAAATGTTTGATTTTTAATTTGTAATGTATATACAATTTTATTGTAATTCTATATAGGTAAAAAAAAATCTATATAGAGAAATTGGCGTTAATTTTTTTTTAAATTTTAATTGTGATATGGCACGTTAAAAATGTATGATTTATAATACGAAAAGCTATTCACTTATTTTATTTGTTTTCCATATTATTATTAATAGTTAGTTAAATGTGTGTTCATATATGTACATACATATATGTATATACCTAAATATTCATATTCAAAAGTGATAAAAATAAATATTTGTTTATTTAAATTTGTGTGTATTTTACTACTTGAAATTAATTATTTTTATTTATTTAAAGCTAATTTAGAACAGATAGTAGAAAAAATACTTGTTTAGTCAAATTTCAAGACTTGATTCAAGTATATTATTCTTTCTCTTGTATATACATACATATATGTATACTTGTACGAATATGTATGTACATACGTACCACGGTTTGATAGATTTTTCCACATTTTTCATTTCGATGTGAAAATTTTTTCTGCACAAACAAAACAAAACAAAAAACACAATGTACATATAAATAAATAAATAAAAATATATTACGTTTGTCATACAACACACAGACACACACACACTATACTGACAATATCCACTTCAACAAACGGTGAAATAGAAAATATACACGACATACAAAAAATAAAAACTATATTTAAATAATAAATAATATTCTCGTACATACATATATATGTATATAAATATATAAAGATAAACATTATGTAAATAATAATTGTCAAATAGAGCAAACGAACTGCTACCGTGCAAAATCAACAAAAAACGTCACTAAAATAATAATAAAAATATAAAAAAAAACTAAAATAATAATAATAATAATAAGATAAGAGATTCTAAATTTAATATTTACCTAACATTATAATGTTTTATGATTTTTTGTGTTTTTATTTTTTAAATAAACGAACAGATTTTTTTTTTGTACTATTTAGAAAATGTGTACGTCGTATATATTCGAGTATATGTCACAGATAAAATCCAGAGACGAAATATTTTTTGGTTTAATTTTTTTAAATTCATTATTAAAGGTATTATTATTTTTGATAAATAAATAAATATTTTCTATATATGAAATTAATTTCCAAATATATACCTATGATTGATTACTTATGACAGATGTCCCGAAATAAAATACGATTGTATGGTATAGATAAGAAAATTCTAGAATTTAATACAACAAAAATTGGGAAATATTTTTTTAGAAAAATAATAATTAAAAATTATTTAATTTTACCGTAATAGTTAAAAATAATAATTATGATTTATTATTGGAAAAACCAGACATTTTGGGACCGAAATTTCGAGAATCGTCTATAACCAGTCTAGCACAATTTTTAATTAATTAGTGGCCGATCAATAATTTTGATATTTTTGACAGGTAAAAACACGTACCACGGTTACACACCAGTTATTACATTTTAAAATAATTTTTATTACATCACCTTATCAGTAAGTAGTCATGACGTCTCATAAAATACACATATACATAATATGTTGATAAATATTTTTTATGTTAGTCTTATTTACTTAAAAATAAATAAAATTCAGTAGTTTTATTACAACTATATCATATAAGTATTAATTTTATAATTAGAGATAAGACAAGTACAAAAATAAAATCAATATTTTATAATTCATGTTCAAAAACATATATACGTATATGTATGTACATATATTTATAAACAAAAACTCATAAAAATTATGTTATGCTATATAGGTACGTTATTATAGTAGATAGACAAATGATAATAATGCAGGTGACATATTCTCTTAAATATATATTATATTCCATAATAATAAAAGGACATTTTAAAATAAATAGTTTTTATTGTCAAAAATTCTGTGATATGATTTATGTTTTCCTTTTTTTTAAGTTGTATATTTTTTGTTGTTCTTGTGTCAGGCAGGAAAATCTATTTAACACCTCATATAAGATTATATACATATATTTAACATAACATTAAGATAAATATTAAATAAATATATGCAGTTTTTTTTTTTGGTAAATTACAAATTAAAATAACATTTAACATTTCGGATAAAAAAAACGAAAAATTAAAAATTAAAATAATAATTAAAGCTGTCTGCCCATAATAAAATCGTAATAAAATTATTTGAAATGTTGAATTTTGTTTTTTCGTGCTTAATTTTTAATTAAAAATCCAATTCCAAGTGTCATCTTTTCAAGATGTATAAATTTCACTTTTATATATAAGAAAATAATAAATTTAACGATTTTATGATATTTAAAGGATATATATTCGATATTATACATACACTATGCGCGGATTATTAACGAAAAAAAAAAAATTCAACGTAATCATGTAAAATACGATTGAACCAAAAAAAAAAAAATTTATAAAAAAAAATCTAAATTTATAATATTTAACCCCGAATTTTTAAATAAATTAAATCGAGTTCCTTTTTAAAGTTTTTCTTTTCTGTTTTTTTTTTTTTTAAATAAAGCGCACAGAATGAAAAAAAATATCAAAAATTAAAAAGAAAGCAGAATGAGAAAAAAATTTGTCAAATGTTGGGAAAAATTATTCGAACATAAATTGAGATAAATTTCAAAAAGAATTTAAAATTATTTGTGGTTTAAAAAAAAAAAAATGAAATTATTTTTTGTGAATATTTTTCGTGTTATATGTGATAAAAGTCAATTTTAATTTTGGTTTTTGGTTTGGATTGAAAACGAAATGGCATCGTACTGTAAAGTGTCTTATGCAATAAGCACGCAGATTGGTTATAAGTATATAGTAATCAGTAAATTTCGGTTTGGTGCGGTCATGTCGTTAAGGTTAATCGGAATGAATAAAGCAACTTTTTTGCGCATATTTCTGTAATCTCTTCCAATTTGCAAATAAAAGTAATTTTAAATTTTAAATATTTCTAGATAGGTACTTTATAAACTTGCAATATCAAATATATAATTTGATAAGAAATTATGTTAAGATTGATCGACTATTCTAGATAGCATCAATCTATTTTTGATTAAAAATAAACAGATATCATCGCTATTAACAGTTTTTGGAATCAATTTTGATATAAATCGATATTCGATGCGATTATATTGAGCGATCGATTTGCGGGGACTTTAAACGATCGATAAATTTCAGTATGTCATCAGAATTTGAATCAGTTATAGCTGAATTTATTGATTATTCAACTATGGAATGAGTTTTCATATTGCATTTCACTGGATTGTTTTAATTTAAGATTTCTATATATATGATCATATATTACATATGGTTTATTAGTTAGCGGTTCGCGTACTTGGAAATTATTTTAACGGTTCGTACCGCCGACGTATTGTTTTGTTTGTTTGTTTTTTAAATGAAAATATAAATTCTTAATTATATTCTATGAAATATTTGATATTTTTTACAAAACTAAAAAACTTACAATAAACTACTTTCTTTGTTCGACACTAGAACTGCAATAAATAAACTAAATCTAAAAGAGACATCTGTGGTACGACATTATAATTTTTTTTTTCTAATTCTAGGGCTTTTTTCTGTTTTTACTGTCATTAAAAGTTTGATTAAACCTAGTTTTTACCTTAACCAATAATATAATTTTATAATTCAATATGTTGTAAAATATAAGTGCTGTTTCTCCCTGTCCTTTTGTACATGTCTATAACTTAGTGTTAAGTCACTATAATTTGCCTAAAATGGTCAACTTACTTTTGGCGCTAGGCTTAAATTTTAGGGCAAAGGTCACGCTAATGCCAGCATTGTTAAATAATTAGAATAAAATTAAATCATGAAATCTAAATCGATTTGATAATTTTTACAAATATAAATTTGACAATTTTGATTCTGAAATTAATGAATTGTTTTTTGTTAAAATTTGATTAGAAATTAACGTATTTGTAGTTTATGATTTTAAATTACCTGGAATTGTTAAATTATTATTATTTTTTAAATTTCTGTAATTTTGAAATAAGGTTTCGAAAATGACTAATATACTAATATTGTTCAATTTGATCTGATGTTTTAAATTTGGTGTAAGAACATTATTATACCAATTTTTAAATTGAATTATTTATAAAATACATTTTAAAATTTCAAATTTTGTAACTGAAATTTTAAGAGTTTCCTATATGATGTAATTATGCCTATTCTGTTTCTACTTGTTTCCACTAGAAAAAAAAATCCATTAGACAATTAGCTATTCTGTATGTCATTTCGTTGGAAAAATTTCCACTCGATGGGATGCTATTCTGTAACTCGATTCCATAACAATATTATTATGGCTTTGGCGACTGGTTTTCTTGTTTGGCGTAAAATGTGTATTGCATAAAAATGAAAATAAAACTAAAATAAAAAATATTCCAGCATGTATATATAAGTGCAAAACTTATTTTAACTGCCGGCTAGTAAAGTAAATTTTGATTTTACACTGGAGTATTTTAAAAGATTGCAGGAACTATAACAATCAATCGCTAGCATGAGATAGTTAAAAATGATCCAGCGGACATTTTTTAAACATTATACATATCATAAAAATTTACCGTCAAACATTACCAATGTCGCCAATAGACGGTTAATTGCTCATAGTGAATTAATCAAGTCATCTTTTTATCCATATCAAATTATCTACCCTCTCTTTGCTTTTAGTTTTTCAAACGTATATATACATACAAATTGGACGGAGTAAATTGTACATATTAATTACATTTGGAAAACAAAAACTTAACATTAAAACGAACCAAAAATAATTTTAATATATTTAATACAGTGGCATTCTCGCATTTTTAACTCCGGGAAAAAATTAATCTAGCAATAAATAACAAAAAAAATTTTTTAGCAGATTAAACTCCAACGGAATGAAATTTTTCCAGTGGAAATTTTCCAACCGAGTTACGGGATAGATATTAATGTCTAATATTTAGAAGAAGATTAACTTCTCTATAGAATGAATACGTATATTTTGGAATTACGAATTTTAATTCTGGAATGATTAAAATTTATTATTTGAATTAAATAGTTATTAATTTAAGAATAGTTTTAATGTGTGATTTTAGGAATTTTAAATCTGGACTATTCTGACACTATTCGAGTTTCTTCAATATTTATTCTTACTCTTTGTAATTCTTATACATTTTTAACGTTCTTGTTGTAAATTCTGGCCGCTTGTTCATCAAATTATAAAGCGATCTATTCAAATTTAAAATTCGAACGATTATTCTTGATGAATAAAATTTCAGATAAATTAAAAAAATTAGGGCGTAATAAATAACCCCCCCCCCCAAAAAAATGAAATTTTTTAAGTTTATTGATTTGGCATTTTTAAGCATTTGAATTTATAAAAGTTAAATGAGCTGCATTGAAAAAAATCGATTAAAATAGATTAATTTTGGCCGCAAAAAAAACTCTTGTATTCTACTTCAGAATAAAATAAAAATTAGAGCGTTGTTTTTATTTCATATAACCAACCTATACTGGCATGTTTAGTCTTAATTAAAAAATAGGAATCCGGATTGGTAGTCAAATTTTCAACAGACTATGGTCAAACTGTAATTTTTCAAGAAAATATCTGGAAATTAAATTTTGTGTTGGATTTTTATTCTTATATTGTATACTTTTTACAGCAGGATAAAGTTTCATTTAACTCAGTCATCTAGTCCCATTTCACTGTTCTGCAAATTTTCTAATTATCTGTTGAATTTCTAAAATAATATTTGATATAAAATTCCTCTGACCTGCGAATTTAAGTTTACCATGGTTTAAATGAAAACATGATCACATGGATTTTGTTTAAATTTTATATACAAAGGTTTTAACATATACACATCCATCTGCTGATTTATCCTTTTTTAAATTACAATAAAAAAAATTTTTTTTTTCCAAAACAAATGTGTCTCTTGGAAAACAAAACATCCAATAAAATTATATAAATATACGCGCGCATAATATTTATGTATGTACGCATAAATACTGTGATCCCATATATAGTTATATTGTTGTTCGTAAATTCGTAAATCCAAAAATGTGTTTATATAGAGAATTTAATCATATTTATAAATAAATAAAAAAAAATATTTAAATTTACATTTCAAATTTTTTTTAATTATAATCTAATTTTAAAATCCTTTATGCTTAAAATATTAATGCTGAAAATATAACATTAATCATTGTGTATATATTACATGTATATGTGTATGTAGTGTATATATATGGGGGCATAATACAATATTAATTATAGATAAATAGAGACATCTAGAAAATATTTTTTTTAAATATATAAGTATCAATTTATTATTATAAGTAAAATCCTATTATCTCCTATCACCAAATGGTACCTCCGCATATTATACCAATTTTTTACCCTACACAAAAATTTATTTCTAACATGCGAACTCTGTATATATATTCTCGTATACTGAACTACATATCGATACTAAAAAAATGTATAATAATAATCGTAATTGCGACGCGTATATATAAACTGTCAAATCGATTTTACGTATATACATATTTCGGTTTAGATATATGCATATGTGATTTTTGTCCGTTTAATATAATTGTGCGCGCGCGAAATGACCAAAACGTCAATATATGTAATATATTGGCATAAAATCGCATTTCATTTGAATCGATAAAAAAAATACTTTAATTATATTTACAACAAAAACACTATTAAAATAGGGATCCATATATCCTCTCCGTACACGCAGCATCCTTTTCTAAATTAAACAAAAATACATTACAAATTCATTGTTATGCATTTAATTCAATTTTACCATTTCTCACTTTGATGGATTACATTTTTTGTGTGTGTGTGTGTGTGTGTGTTATGTTTGTGTTGTGTTGCTGTTGAATATCCTTTTATCATATTGACTTATTGCCGTTACGTTTAATACACAACAGAATTAAAATTAGAAAATGTATATATAAGAGAAAATTCTATTTTTAAAATTAGAAATGTGATTTTCTTGTATAAATATTTGTGAGTCATTAACCACCCCTAGTATTTATATACAACACAATTTTTTATGCTACTGTATAATTCGTCTTATTTTCAATAATAATTTAAATTTTGTTAAAAATAAGGGTTTTATGATATTAAGATCCATTAACAATTGTATATATTATATGTATTATATATACATGAGCCTGATCTCGCGTATATATTATGTATTTATATTGTATATATAGCAGGGTGCCATATGAGGGTGTTATATTTTAGTTTTAGATACGCAAACATTTGGTTACATTTACTTTTTAATCGTTTTAAATATTTTTAAATTCCTTAATTTAATAATTTTATACACATATATTCTAAATACCGAGAGAATTAATTTTTTATTGTGTTTTTTTTAATCTTTTTGGTTTTTCAGGTGACGCAAGTAATGCAAGTATAGGTAGTGGTGAGGGTACAGGTGAAGAGGATGATGACGCGAATGGTAAAAAAAATCAAAAGAAACGTGGTATATTTCCTAAATCAGCAACAAATATTCTAAGAGCATGGCTGTTTCAACATTTAACGGTAAGTCGTTTTTGTATTTTGTCTTATCTCCATATACATTATATAAAGTGATTGAATAGAGGCGCCTGGTTTATAAATTATATACACATCGAAGCAAAATCTAAAAAAAAAAATTTAATGGTTTTGAAAATATTGTTCATCTCTAAATACAAACGACGAAATTTGCTTATCTCAATAATTTTATCTAATGCAGTAATTTTTATTTTTTTTTTGTGTTTGGATATACAAATATTTTTATTCCATATACACAATCAACATCATCATCATCAATATCATCAGAATTTTTTTTTTAGTTTTTTGGACATTTTTTTATTTTTATATATTTTTTGACCAATAACAATAAATCACTCTTACATGCAATTTCATTTTCATGACGACAAAATTTTTATTTTTATTTTTTTGAATTGATTTTTCTCTGAATATAAAAAGCACCAACAATCCCTATATATATATATATACTGGATACTGTTGTTTGGGTCGATGGACATCTATTATGGTATGGTATATCTCCTATATATATATTTAATTTAGGGTTACCAGATGTAATCAAGACAAGATTCGTTTTTGTTGAATTAAATTTCAGCAGACAGGAAAATAAAAAGATATTAGATCACTTTTATTTATTCTAGCGGACTTAAACAAATATATTTTGTACATGTTTATGATCCTATATCATATACCAAACCATTCACTAAATTTGCAGTGGTTGAGGTTTGTTTTTTTTAATTTTGAAATTGTGTTAGGCTATAGTATCCTATTGGGCCATTTAACCGTTGCTGTACGGCATGCTGAAGTCGTTTTAAGACGCGTTAAGTCTGTTTGCACTTTGTGCTATTTATTTTTTCATCTTTAAAAAAGTTGATTCTAGGTGTTTGTGCCACAACTTAAATTATAAATCTGAGAATTAAAAAACATTCAATCGCTTCGAATTTTTTGCACTCATTTGAGAAGTGCAAGAGTAATTTGTTTAAATTAAACTTTCTGAAGAAAATATTACTAATGTATACAGAATAATGCCCGCATTTAAACTCCAAGCAAGCATTGCTCCAGATCATAATTTTAAAAAATATTTGAGATTGCCAAGAAATTAAATATTGTATTTAAAATTTAGATATCGCATGCACCAAAAATGTTTACCTATATAGCTACCGTATACGGTTTATAACCGTATACGGTTCTACATAAAATTAGAAACCAATTTTTTTCTTCAAATTATGGTCATCGCGCATTTCCTAACATTCAAATTGTTTTTTTTTTCGAAGTGGAATCAATATCATATTTCTCTGAACTATCGGATACGGGTTTACAATCTATAATGCATGGATAATGCTCATTGCTCTTTTTAGACGAACATTTGTGTACTTTTATAAATGGAGGCAAATTATGTGATTTCACTATACACATACACAGGTAGCCCAACTAAAATGATTATAGCTTGCGCTTGCGGGTTTCTGTGCTCTTCATGGAGAATTTAAAAAGTGTCAGCATTAATATATGTAGGCCCCCCATTTTACTACTCGTGTACTATCAAACAATCGTTAAATTTGCACGTTTAAAGTTGTCAGGTTTTTCTATTAAATGGCAAATTTAGGTATAATGTTATTCTTCTGTACCAATTAAATTTCATATAATTTTGACTGTATGGTAATCGATAAACTTTTGTGTGTATATTCTCTTTAGTAAAAGTTGTGAGATTGGGTTTTATCCATGATTTACGTTTTTTTGGGAAATCGTAAGCATTTCTAGTATTTGGCCGCTTACTAGCACCATCAGGAAATATATTTGAAGTACGTACATATATATTGTATTGCCCGATTTTTTCTATACGGCAGTTCTATAGTAACCAACCTTTTTAATTGAAATCTGATCGCTCTAAAGAAAGATCTGGATTAAGTCTAAAGTCTATAGAAAAATCGTAAACATTTTACAAGATTACAGTATTTCTGATTTGCTTTATGAATGCTGGGGCGATTATTCAAATTTTGTAAGAGTGCTAAGTAATGTGATAAGCCCTACGCCGTTTATTCATTATACCTAACATCCTGATCGTACTATATTGAATTTGGGACTTTGTGAAACCTATATATCATTGGCGGCGATTTCCTGGTAAAATTTAGTTTAACACTTGATTTGAATATGCAAATTTTTAGCATCGAAGCTGCATATGGTAAACAACTTCTCCAAAATTACTTAATCTACAATGTACACGTAAAGTATAATGTGGATCACATATGCTTTACGTATCAGATGCATAATGCATTCATTTTAAACCATCTAAATAGGAACAATCTGGAGATTGAATTGGGCCCCACTGTATGTTGCTTTTGACAATTGAAAATATATATCAATCACATAAAATATATTCTAAATAGAGAGATGACACGAAACACCTGAACAAAACGTTAAAATTAGAACCGATCAAAGCAGGGTAGTCCAGAATCAATATGGTGCAAAAAAAAATTGCATCGGAATATGTTATGGCCAAATATTCAAAAAGTATCCTTAGAACGGTTTTAAAGATCCCACTAGTGAAGCTTTGGTAGCCATATTTAAACCGAAATCTATAAGCTCGTTGTTATACGACTAATTGGAGTAACGAACTTCCTCTCGGGCTAATAGATGTAGATGTTCTTTAAGTTATCCCCAAATGTATTTCATTTTGCATATCACACAAATTTAGAATAGTTAGATATTTTTCGTTGGTTTAGGTTCCTTATATACATATATATAGTTTAATCATAGCAGACGGTATAAGACGGGAGACGAAAGGAATCAATCAAAATTTTATTTACGGTTTTCTCATTACCATGTTCAATTCTAACCCATAGTAAAATTATTGTGCCAGTTAAAATTGATGGAGCTCCTCATCATGAACATTTAGAATATGCAGCATGCAGTGGCCTAAGAACAAGGGAGCAAAAATATGATCTATGCAGTCATGTGCCAAAGTATTTGGAATTTGCAAAATGTTCGATACTGTTCGTGTACGCCGCTTTAATATCAATTTCTTGAAATATTTCCCATACTTAAATTAACCCAAACGTCGCCAATTTCGTTTTCCGCCATTGCGATGGATTTTTCGATTAAATGTATCACTTTTCGTTTTATTTCTGTCCTAAATGTTTTCGATCACATTCAAATGCGGACGTTGTGGAGCCAGCCTGATGTGTTTTCATGTTGCATAGTATCCAATCGCCTCCAATGAGATTACCACCACAAACAGTAGCGTGATCATTTAAAATGTCAAGATACACCAATTTATTAACTTGTACAAAATATAGCTACCAACATCACCTTCCCGCCGTTATGTCTATATTTTAACGGCGAACGATAGGCGATTTTTGGTGTTCTGTTTTTTTCGGAATAACCGTAGGATTTAAACTCATCTCCGTGGACAGCAAACGAACTGGCCCATAAAACTTTCCTCCATATAGGTGTCCAGAGATTTATTCAAATGGTTTAGGGTGAATCCATTTTTTTTCTTATTTTGCTCCGTTATGTTAATGGTGGTTTTCATCATATACCTGTAATCATCAGCCTTTTGAAGTATTGTCAAATTATGTAATGATTTCTCGATAGAGACATCGAAAATTTCGATTTTTTAGTCATTTTTAAATCTATTTGCTAGCTGCAGGTATTATGCTGAGAGACCCATACCAAGATTGGCGGGAGACCCCACATTAGTAGTTACACTACTTTGATTTTTAAAAATATTGGATTGACCCCTCTTATATATGCCAGGTTTCCACCCACCGGATAAAACATCAAACAAAAACTGTTTGTCACAGCAATCTTTTGTAAGCATTAAACAGTTCTGAAAACATTTTTGTCGAGAACAGTGTTTTCAGTAAACAAAATATTTTCTCATATCGAGTCGATATATCAAAAACAAACGTGGTTTCCTTTGTTTTTTGAAAACAGATTTGTTTTTACTTTTTCTGTCAACAAATATTTGGAATCTACTTCAGATGTTAAAAATTATTTTTATTTATATACATCCTTGTGGTAAAACGCAGGTCTGATAGACTTTTGGTAGAAATCTACCCAAGAAAACTCGAAATATTCAAATATCAACAAAAATTTCCATTCAAAAAAATTTCTTTGAGTTATGGATTGGATGATAGAAAATTTTTTAAAAATTGCCTAGGCCACAGATGCTGGATGATGGTTCAAAAATTTTAGTGTGGGTTATCTCATGTGATATATCAAATGAAAGGTATTTTGATAAGCAATATAGTGGAACACATTTTTTGAACAATTACGACAAATACTGATAATATATTAATCTGCATAGTGTTTTTACAATCAAAAACACAGCTCGGTCAACTACAAATTTTAAATTTTATGGTTGATTTCTATAGTTATTGGCACGAAGTATTGCTAAAATTGTACAAGTTTGGAATTTTTGTATAATAATCCTCTGGCTTTGGGTGTTTCCTTTGCATAAATAAATAATCTTATAAATAAATAATAATCGTCTTGTGCGAAAAGTTGAATCGTGATGACAAATGGTTAATCAATTCAGCCATTTTCAATGGCTTGGCAAATCACGCAATTTCAAAAGTTCCGAACAATTCAAATTCCTCAAATTTTGTAATTGTTCAAAATTTTGTAGTTTGTATTTTAGCCGGTATACGTGGATAGTTTCTAATCTTAATGAATTCACCAAGTTTTGAATCTAAAAATGATAGACATGACAATTTTTTGAAACATCAACGAATTTTGAAGATCTGAATTTCTAAGCATTAATATTTTCCAGCTTATACAAAGAATTTTTGTTGAATTGAAATTTAGAAAATCAATTTTAAAAAGTTGAAAATAAATTAAAACTGATCACTTTTGAAATTATGTTTACAGCCCGCATTAATCTCCTTTAGAGAAATTGGTATCAATGTATTATTTGGCTAATACAAATACTGATAGAATTAAAAAAAAAATACCAACACTTAAACATACATTTAGTAAGAGAACAGTAGCCCTTTTTATACACGACTACAGCTCCGTCCTTTAAATGACAATCTTAATACTCCTCCATGCCCGCCTTCACTAACTTCGAACATTCTATATAATCTTCATTCTCACTGCGTATTACCATGATATACAGTATATTTACTAAGTAATTTTCTTTGTTTAATCTTTCATGACAATATGTAACATTCTTGTCCATTTGTAATCGATCAAGCAAATATATTAAAAATATTGGGTTTAGGACCATAACCTTTAATCGATTTCTAGCAACTTGAAAGTTTGCTATAGTTGACATTCGTATAAATTTCGTAAAAAGATTTCAAAATTTTAAAATTCAGTCATAAAATGAATTTTGAATCCATAAATTTTGAGAATAAAATTAGAGCTAATCGCATTTTAAACTTTTAAAATCGAATTTAAGAATTTTCAACTCTAAACAAATTTAATTTCTGAATTTATTGAAGAATGATGTTTAGAAAATTAGATTTTACCGATATTTATCATTTTTTTTAAATTCTGGACATTTCCAAATACATAGCCACTATTTTCTAAAGTCAAATCGAATTTTAAAAAGTATAAATCGTATTAAATATCAAGTTATAAAATATATATGTATAATTTATAATTTTAATTTTAGTGTGGAATTCAGAACAGAAATTTAGAATTTTATTTTTCGTTTTATTAAATTTAAGAACATTTTAAATATTGTAATAATATTTTTTAAAACAGAAATTTTTAATTTTGAATTCTTTATTTTAACTATCAAAATTTCTTAAATTTTAAAATTTGCCCAATAGTTTAATAAATTTTTAATTCGAACCAATAATTATTAATCTAAGATTTAGTGATTAAAAATACAACTTCTGTCAGTAAAATGCCGAAACGTTTAGATGCGAATTTTCAGTTTGTGTTCTTCAATGGTGATTTACAATTACAACCATTTGTTGTTTATTTAAAAAGTCTGGTGACTGACTATATACATAGGTTAAGGCACAAAACTATCATTACACATATATAGAAAAACTATACCGTACTTTGATATGTCAAACAATCTAATCCTGCTCGGTATAAAAACCAAAAAAATAACTTGGTATCTTAAAAATAAAATCTAAATCACTTGTCGAGGATCTATCGAATTGGATTTTGTGTGCAAAAAAGGATATTTAAAATTATATTGATTTTTTTTTTTGTTGCTATCAGGATAAATAATTTTGTCTTATAACGTAAATAAAAAAAAAACTATTTTATCCAAAAAAATAAAAATAAAAAGATATTATGTATAATATACACAACACATAAGCGTTTTGTTATTGTTGTTGGTGGTATTATTGTTATTTCTGCTATATATGTATATGCTATATACATATATGTTATACTCTTAAAACCGCAATTCATCAATGTCGAAACTAAACAATGAAAAGATTTCAAATCGATTGCATTGCACTATATATGATTATAGAGACGATATATATATATACATATCGTATGTATGTATATTGTATTATATGTATATAGAAAAATAAGAATAAATAGAAAATTTTTCCAAACTATATATATAAAGTGAGCTGCTATACAGATATTTATAATATGGAGGTGGATATTATATAGATTTTCTTCTCTCCATATCTCTAATATATAAATTTTCTATTCTTCATCCATGTCGGCGAATTTGCAGATAAACGAATTTTTTATTTTTTTCTAAACCCAAAACCACATACTATATACATATAGTATGTATGTACCATATACACAGTACACACATAGAGCACAGAGACTCAAAAAATTTTTTTTTGCTTTGGTAAAGTACATAGACAACATGTACCATTTGAATGGGAATTTTTGTTGTTGTTTTTGTATTTTTCATGTTTTTTTTTGTCTATTATATATTATGTATGGATGGTATAAAATATAACTTCGACTTTAAATTGGAGTTGAGGTTAAAAGGTTATATCTAAAGATTATATAGTTTTTCGTTGTAACATTTTTGTTTTTGTTTTTAATCTTTCTTCATAATAATAATAATAATAATAATTGCACGGAATGATTGAAGTACAAAAAGAAAAATGCATTGTAAAGTAAAATAATTGCTCATATACGCGATATATATGTACAAATACAATTGGGTACATATGAAGGAAGAAAATATACAAACTGTCGATGATGATCATGATGATGATGAAAATATTTCGGCGCGCGGTTCAATATATATATATATATATATATATATAAACACACAGTTCAAATGTTAAATTTAATTTCATTCGAGTCATGATTTTTATTTTATTGATTGACAGTTTTAGATTGATTTTAAGTGGTGACTGCTTTTTAGAAATTTTGTATATATATTTTTTTTGTAATATTGTTTTTGATTATATATAAAAAATCAATCAAATAACGCTGATGAAAGGTGTAATACATAAAATAAATTGATATTCAATTATTAATTGATTTTAATTGCATATACATATGTATATACATATTATCTCGGATGGTTAACCCGAGACCATAACATTGTTACCCCTCCCTATATATTTTATGTATATACATGGTTTTCATTCACAGCATGAATTTTTAATAATAATATTTTTATCTTAATCAATCTTGCAACATATAAAGAAAGTATACGGTGTATGTAGAATATTGATATTCACCTTTATCAAAACTGAAAAAAAAACTAAAAAACGTATCATTAACACGCGAAAAAATTGATTCGTTTTAATTTTATTTTTGACTTAAATTGAATAAAAAAAAAAACTTTAAAGGAAATCCACCCTGCTGGGGCGTACATATTTAAAACGCATCCATCTGTCTCTTTTGACACGAAATTCCGATTACACAAACCAAATAAAACTTTTTTTGTAATGATAAAAAAAAAATTGTATATATGGATATAAAAAATCGTGTACAAATTTAATTTTATATTTTTGCCTTTCGGTAAATAAAAAAAAAAAATCTGAAAGTTTTTATTTTTTAGTTTATTTATATATATATATATATATATATATCAGACAGGCGGACATTTAAACGTGATGTAAATTGTGTGTTTTTCCTAGCAGGAGGTCATACTTTTGCTTCAATTTTTTTTTTTGTTTGTTTTCTTTTTGTAATGTACATAACTCGCGCTTTATACGAATTCATGTACACGTATGTAAACTTTTTTTTTGTTTTATTGTTATAGCGCGTACTATAAAAAATAAAACTATTCGCGATTTGACATCTCCATCGATCAATCTTTTGTATATCTCTTTCTCTCGCTGTTGGTGTCTCTATAATAGAATAATGCGGCAAATAAAATATAAAAATCATAATCCTTTTATTTTTATTAACACACAAAGAATTTAGTATATATACCCATTTAATTCATTCCCCTATTTTGGGAACTTTTTTTTTCGTACTGTTGTTGTTGGTGTGCCAAATCAATTGAAAAGCATAAGAAAAACATTTACATACATAAAACTTAATTTTATGTTTTGAGATAAGTGATTTAGATAGATTTAACTATATGCTATATAGATATACATACCCTGCACACACCATATACAAAGAGAGAAGAAAGGACTAATTTTTTTGTGTGTGTGTTTTTATGTTATCAGTCACAATCTTTCTCAACTATATATACATAACTGGTGGATGGTGAAATTCCATTGTATCCCATTACAGGGTAATTTTAGGTATTTTAAGGTTTTATTTTTATTACATTTAAAGAAAGTTTTATAGTTTTGTAATTTCTTTATATATCTTTTATTGTTATTATTATTCCGTTCGTCGTTTTAGTGTGAAAAAAAAAAATAAAAATGTACAAGATGATAATCATTCAACCAAAATGTATACAAGTTTTGTTTTTCTTCGAGATGATACTGACGAATGAATATTTGGGGGGTATTTAATTGATTCTTATATATAGTTTAATGGGACAATTTAACGTTTTACGTATGTATATGCGGTCATGAATTTGTACTTTAAAAGGGGATAACAGTTTTCTATTATTCTTTTATTGAGTTCGGTTTTTCGAATTATTCAAAAAAGTCGTTAAATGAAAAATCAAGAGCAATTTTCTGAAATTCTGCAACATTGGTTTACTCACTCAAAAAACCAGTTCTCAGTTTAAACGATGCGAAAATATATTTGTGATCTAAGTCACTTCTTATCTCTTTCTAAAGTTGGAAGCAACTAGTAAGCTATAATATATTCAAAGTTTCTGGTTTATGTCGGCGATCAAATATTCATCGACATACAAAAGCGTCATCATGTAATGTCGATTTGCCTTCAGATAAATTTCAACATATTTAGTTGGTGGCAAATTTTTGGCTGAAGTTTGGTCAGCCTGTGATTAGGGTTTGCAAAAAACAATCTTTCTAGTAAAACCGGGTTTCCGGTTTGAACTGAATTAGTGCAAACCTCGGATCGAAATGTCAGAATCTACAACTTCATAATCTTCATTCGTCAGATGCATCTGTTACTATGGCCGCTTTCACTAATCGGGATGATTTTTTATATAAAATATCTGTAACGTCAAGATGTAACCCATGGTTCATATAGAGAATACTTTCAGCTTCCGGCTTTTTGCCAAATTTAAAGTTTACTGATGCTCCGTCACATGCTGTGGCCACAATATCATTTTCTAAAACCAATCCAAATTTATTAAGTTTTTCATCAATTAATTCTATCGCTTTATAAGGATCACAGCTTCCATGTATGCGGATTAAGCTTATGTTTATTAATTCCAGATCGGAGTTATAAAGATTCAAGTTCAGGTATCTTCTAGCCCGTAATCTTGTCCACTCATCAAAAGTTGCTGAGAAATTATTGATTTATTTTATTTTATTTTCGGATTTGGCGCACTCATATCCTCGAGTATTTATTGATTCCCGAATAATTTGTCTAATAGACAACCTGTCTAGCGCAGCTAATCTTGAAACAATTTTTAACTTGTAGACAGTAAAGAATTTGGAGATATGTTATGCGGCTTAAGTTCTACCAAACTATCTTGAGCGAATCAGATAATGCAATTTATGAACCCATGCTCCATTAAAGTTTGTTGTTCTTGAATTCATTGCTCAACATGTTATCAGATATGGATTCAAGTTAACTGTAGTTTTTTCATTTTCCATATTTACGCAACTGAGGTGTTTTCGAGATTTGCTTCAAAGTAATCGACGTTATTGGTTGTATGGAAAGTGGTTGTTTCGGACTAGTCACTAAATTTATGAAGCTCCGTCTAAATAAAATTTATTGTTTTATGACCTCATAAGATAACGATAGTTGAATAATTTATTCCTAAATGATAATAACATCTAGGCAAAGTCTTATACGGTGTGCCAATAATATTTCAAGCAATCTTTTCCATTCCCAATAATATGCCAAAAATACTAAATGAACGAAACTTATAATGGAATGTACATTCCTTCCATAATTATTTTGAACACATGGCTATATCCTATTTTATTGCCTTTGAGTTAAACCATCTTAATTCTCAATAAATATTGATTATCGTTCCTATTCATGTGAAGCAAAGAAAAATCACATTTTTTTTTTTTGGAAAATTCCAAATAACATAACATTAGGGGCCTTATAATAGTCACCCTGTAAAAGTACAAAAATAAAAAATATTCCCAAAAATTATATCGATCCCATTCAAAATTCGTTAAAACTCTTTCAAATTCCAAGGTACATTACGGCATTATTACGGGTGTGAAGTTTGTCCTAAAATTGTCCTAACTATTTTATTTGAGAATGTATTAGTAAAAATTATAAATCTCTCGTTATTATACATATATTTTCACAACCAAGTATTAGTTTTGCAATAAGAATAATAGGAAATTTAATATTGCCGTAAGTCTATACACAAAAAAAATTGACTAGAAATTCAAAACCTTAAAGTTAAGTGACACAGGACAAGCGTGCATTTTACAACCCTGTACTTTAGTACAAATTCAAAATTAAAGAAAATATCGCCATGCTGAACCAAGAATCGTACCTTATTAGACATATACGAGAAAAATTTCTCCTACTCGTACATGCTAGTATGCTAGTACAAAATTGAAATTTTAATAAATTTCTGCTACTAAACCTGGGATCGTACCCAGATAGCGATATACATTTTTTGGTAGCTTAGGGCCATATCTAACTATAAAATATTAAAGCTTTCAAAAGCTTTCTTATTATTGTCACTCATACAAACAAATTTATTTAGTATTAGGACAAACTTCACACTTTTAAACAGACGCGTGACATTGGTCTTAAATTTGTCTTAATTGTTGTTTTTGTAATTAAGGACAAATTTTGGACAAACTTCACGCGAATCCATTACTGGCCCCTTACTGTGTCAACAATCTGGCTCCAACGGTTTCGATTCTGGGCTTGATCTTCATAGTATCTTAGATCCCTGAAGAAACCAAGTCGTTCTCTACACCGTGGAACAATCGTCGCCTGCAACGACCTCTGGGCCTACCATATGATGCCTCTCACCACGATATGATCAGCACGCAGAACGTGACTGATTTAGCGTACTCGCTGAGATCTTATTTCATATATAATATCGGAGATCTTCATCAGATCTCTAATCTCGATATTGTACACTCGGTACTTTAAAAATACCAGTATTAATAAATTTTGGCCAAGATATGTGAACTCCTGCGCCAAGCCATGCTGCAGGGAAGTCGGCAAAATATTTTTTAAATGGTTAAACCACGTTGAATCATATCGATATGTTAGATTTTAAAATAAACCAACAAAAATTACAAAAGAAAACTGTTTAAATATAAAAGGCCCCAACATATAAATATCGTCATCTCTAAAATCTGAAAACAAAATATAAACGATTTGAAGCTATTTATCTATTACATACACATGTACGTATATATATAAAATAAAACAATAACATTGCACATTTTTATAAAACTGTCATGTTTAAAAAATAAAAATAAAAATTAAAAATTCCTATTTTTAAAACACAGATAAATGACATAAAATTTCAAAACATCGTCAAAATATATAAAAATTAAATAGAAAATACAAGATTTTTCTAATTTTTCATCAAATCGTATATATTGTATGTCTATGTCTATATATCTGGTGTCGGAAATTAATCAGACATAAATATTTACATGATTTTTTTTTTGTATATTATTTATGTTATCCTATCCTATTATGAAAAAAAAAGAATTTTGTTCTGCTATCCTATTATGAAAAAAAAAGAATTTTGTTCTGCATAACTTAGAAGCGCATAATATTTGTGTTTAGTACGAGTACTCAACGGGTGGTGTGGTTATGTCGATATGTATTTCGTATTTATATACATACATTTATAATATATATACGACACGATGATGATGAAAAAGATATCATTTTTTGGACATGGGATTTTCTACGATTTGTTTTGAGAAAATAGAGGAAAATATTTTTGGTTTAATATATGTATTGTATGTATGTACCTATGTATGTATATAGAAATATGAATATAATACGGAGTAAGAAGCTTTAGAGTTAACATTTTTATCCTCTTCATCCGCATTCGTTCACCTCCCTGGATATGATTTCAACATCATACATTATATACAAACCAAAAAAAAAAAAGAAGAGATATAAGTATAAAAATGGTAAAAGCTTACATAATCTCGAATAAAGTAAAATTATCCTTCATTTCCTTTTTGTATATAAATATAAATACGTAATTTTCCTTACTCCTTATATACTCTCACTCTCGTCTCTAGTTTAATCCTGAAGCGAACAATTTTTTTTTTTTTTTTTTTGAAAATTCTATCTTTTCTCTAATTTCAATTTTTACCTTTATTATTATTAAAAGGAATGTAAAAGACATTATCTTTCAAGACTATATATACATATATACACACGAGCTACTAGTAAACGAATCTTACGTTCAAAAAAAAAATTTAAATTAACTCGTTTTTCCACTCGTTTTTTAATTCGCGTCTTAAACAAAAGAAAATTTATTTATTTTTATTTATGTTAAAGAAAAGAAGGATTTTGTTGAATATTAATTAAAATAATGTTTTAAAGATTATGTATTTTATATATTATCTATGTATATATAACATATATTTTATACGTCTGTCAAATTTGATTTCGTTCAAAATAACTTCCATTACATTATTGTTTTTTTTTTGGAACCAATTACCATCCTGAATATATTTATACGACGTACATACATGCATCTGTATATATATATATATATATATATATATATATATATATATATATATATATATATATATATATATATATATATATATATATATATATATATATATATATATATATATATATATATATATATATATATATATATATATATATATATATATATATATATATAAGTATACGTACATCTAAGTAGAAAATTTGGAAAACATTTCAAATTATATTTTCATTTTAATCTAACATTTTTTTTTTTTTTTACTTTCCTGGCATCGAATGTCACTTATCTCTAATAAATATAACAACAAAATGTATATATACATTATGTATATGTATATATAGATATATATTCCCAATACACCAAAGCGTTAATATTTAATAAGGACAGAATAAAAATGTTAAGAATTTTCTGGTTATAAATAAATTTCATGTTTGTTCCTTATACTTGGTACTGCTACTACTATTGCTGGTGCTGTTTCTGTTGCTTGTTCAATTTTCAAAATTATTTTATTATTAATGTTGTTTTTGTATATCCTTTATGTATATAAAGGAAACAGTACAGAATTTTCTTGTTGCTGTTATTATTTATTAAATTAAATTGGAAATTAATTAAATTGATATATTCTTCTTGTGTATACATACATACTTATATATAAGAAAATAAAGTTTGAAATGTGACAATAATTTTTGGGGAATGTTTATAAATAAATGAAATAAAGGTTTTGTCTGTTGTATTAAAGATGCACACTGCAAATCACTAATTTACCGACATTTTAAACAACTGAATTTATCCATTTTGATTAAATTAAAAAAAATTAGGGCGTTGTTTTTATTTCAATATGTCTTAAAAATATGATATCCATAAATCGCATTTTAATATCATCTTTTACTGTTTAACGTAGACAACCATGCATTATTGGTGATAGCTTTATAGAATTTCCGTCAATGCATTTAAATCTCTTTTTAAAACGAGCGGAATTTTAAACTAATCGTGCTCAAATAATATGCATCTTGTTTATCCATTACATAATTATTAAATTGACCCAAAACAACGATATATGGCGTTATATAGAGTGGGGCCCTCTTTATAACGATGGAACGGTATAGAACAGCTTGCAGAAAAATCGAAAAAAACGGCTCACAAAAAGTCAGACAAAAAGGTTATAACTTTCATTAAAAATAATCCGGGGAACCTAAACTATTACCGGGCCGGGCCATACAATTTAACACACCCCACACCATGGTAAAACGAATTCGAGTTCAGGAAGGCTATAAATGCTATACCGAGTTATTAAAAAGCAAATCGTTGAGATAACCAACATTTGTTGTTTTGATGGATGACGAAACGTACATGAAATTGGTTTTGTAACACTTCAAGTTAGATACATTTGCATAAAAATGTATAATTTGGCCAACAATTTGCAATTGTGGAGCCAGGTTTTTGTTACATTTTTCAAATGAAAAATTTTGGAGTATAGTGGAAAGAGTGCTGAAGTGCAAAAGTCACACCGGCAGTTATGTCAGAAACAGGGAGCATCAAAAAATATGTGCGTGATTTTATCCGTAATAACGAAATCTATAAAGGTAATTTGTGCAAAAATTAAAAAAACTCAAAAAAATCAATTTTATCGTATGGAAACTTTATTATCAAAGAACATTAAAAGATTACTTCTCTAAAAGATTACTTTTTTCAAATGATGGTCCTTTCTTAAAGTAAAATTGTTGATGACGCGTTCTAGAAATCAAGTGATATTTGGCGAATATGGTCTATTCACATAGACTTTGTATACTTTGCGAAGCCCCAAAGAAAAGAGTCTAGAGGTGTCACACGACCTAAATAGTCATTTCAACTATTCAGAAACACTGCCAAGTAATCTTCGTTATATTTTACGTGTCGACAACCGCGTAGAATATATGGCGTAATCTACCTCGCCCATCCCTCTTCATAATTCAGTTTAAAGTCAAGAGAACGTCTACTAATATCCTTCATGTCAGCTTATAATTCAAATTCATGATAATAACCTTCAAATCTATATTCCGTAAACTAAATCTTATTTTAATTATGTTTTATTAGGTTTTGAGTGATATTAGTCAACAAACATTTTATAAAAGTTCTATCCAAAATAAATTAATATTTCACTCGAATTATATTTTGATACTATGATGATGTTTGAGTGAAATATTTTAAATCAAGCCTAATTCGAATTTTGTTTTGGGAGAGTACGAAAGATGCCTAATTCGGATTTGAAACTAATTTTTTGAATACGTGTTTTGAATAACATTTTGTTCAGAATTCGTAAAAAATGTCACTCAATAGTCAACAGCAATAACAAATAAATTGACTTAATTATTTAATGAAAAAGAATAACTTATACAACTTTAAGTGGAAATAATATTTTCGAAATTTTGTACACGTTTTCAAATAAAATCGATCTGATTTTAAACTTGTCGTCCTTCGTTGAGGGTAATTTTTTTTAACACTAATATCAAAACTTCTTTTTGAATGCTTTTGATTATTTTACTGTGTGGGAGTCTTAGAACGATCAATAAAATATCTCGGCATCGATATGGTATCGATATGAGTTCACAGATATCACTTTATTTGATATACATAGGATCATTAAAAGAATAATCGAAAGCTACAGTATAGACCCTATATAGAGGGTAATAATGGACCCAAATGGCTTATAAATAATTTTAAATTAAATTTAAATTCTAAATATTAAATTACTAAATGTTAAATTCTAAACGAAATTTTAAATCAATGAATTGAATTTTGTTCGCCAATATTTGATTTGATTTTTATAATTTTTCGTCGCCAGCTTGATGTCGCCAACAAATTTCATGAAATAATTTTCGGTATCATCTGTTTGATCGAAATAATTTTTGAATACATATTTTATCGATAAAATGGTAATTGGTGACTCTTTAAATAGCAGCATTTAAGCAGGTCCCAATCAGATAATAATTTTTCTTGTCTAGTCATATAAATAAGACCTCGAGAGTTGAGATCCTAATAACTTGTAACAGCATTAAAAAAAAAATTAATAAAATACTCGCCTCGAATAAATTTATAATTTTTATGCGCGCACTCTTAGCAATTTGCAAAATCCTTTCTTCAACACAACAACAAAAAAAACATGATTATATACATTATGTGGATGCATATATAATAGGCGACAGAGAAACTTGATTATGCATTTTTTTATTTATTTATTTTATATTTACAATAATAATAAACTAAACCTATAAATAGAATTGAATCATGCGTATAATTTGTAATTGAAAACGACTTGAAATAGAAAAAAATAAAAAATAATAATTTTTATACATAAGATGACAACAAGATATTCAACTTAAAGAAAAACTTAAAAAAAAAATTAAATTTAAACAACATTTTCTTCTTATTTTTCTTATTTAATTTATAGCAAGACCTACCATAAACTTAAAAAATAAAAATTAAGTAAAATAAAAAATTGTGACATTTGAGATTACGCGCACACACACACAGTATTCAAAATTGATTTTCAATTTTAAATAATAAATATAATTTTATTATTTTAGTATTTGTTGTTAGAGGTGATAATTTCTAATATGTATTCCCTTATAACAAAAATAAAAATCAACACAATTTATTGTCATATTGGAATGTACGTTCCGTACGTACGTACAGTATGAATGGAATTTTTTGACCTAAGGCGCGTATAATGAGAAACCATCTGTTGAAATTTACATGCTCATCATTTATGTTGTATGTTATATACATACATACATATATGTATATATATATAAGTACGTATACCAGAGTATGTAACTATCCTATTTTTTTTTTTTGGTTTTGTTTTTAACAAAACGTTTTCCATTTTGTTTAACAACGTATGTTGTATTGTCTGTATATAAAGGGATTTATATATTTATTTTACATACAAATACTCGTAGGGTATAAAGGGTGGAATATTTTAATATTTGTTATATATATATATTTTTAAATAATAACAAGAAAAATTTGTATATATGTGTGTATGTTAAAAAAAAAATAAAAATCTTCGCGTTTTTCATTTATACACAACACAGTACAAAAATAAAAATTTTCCGCCAATCCAATATACCGCACCTGCTTACATCTCATTCCTCATACCTCGCCGACAAATTTATTATTACTTTTATGGGTTTCTCTCGTCTTCATTATTCCGCATATTGTTTTTTTTTGTGCTGTGTTCACCCGAAAAATAACAAAAACACAAAAGCTCATACGTACATATGTACATATGTACGTAGATATATTATGAAACTAAAGCACAGAGTATCTCTACTATTTTAGTATATATGCATATATACATACATACGTATATAGTATACAACACAGATTGATTTCTTGTAAAACCGATGAGACAACAATGAATGACGTGAACTTACCACATAAATTTTAATCTATATAATAGCGTTAAATGAATAATAAAAATTTCATTTTGCAATCAAAAATCAGAATATATGCGCACGCGGGGGCGAGGGTATTATTTTAGGTGGTGGTTGTCGTATTTATTATATTATAAGCAAACTAAATACAAAAAAAAATGTTATGTTCAAGCTGTGAGATAACGTCACCCATGACGAAGTAGTATTCTTATCGTGTATATATAAAGAATAATCCTGCATGCAACCACCCGCTGAATTGTAAAATAGAGATATTAGAAAAAAATACAAACTAAAAATACAGAAATCACCTTTATTGAATAAAAATATTTTTAAAACCACAATTAACCAACAAACACAAAAAAAAATCGCAATGCTTTTTCCTTCCTTTCATGATATGGTAAAAAAAAATAAAATCTTTTCCACTTTATCCTGGTGTATTTTTCACTTGTCCAGAGTTGTCGGTAAAGTCATAAATTTTAGTTCGGGTTAACAAATAAAAATAAAAAAGTTCACCACACAGTAGTTTTGGACGAGATATATATCTTGCTGCCTTGTAACGAACTATATATATATACGTAGACAATTTAATTTTGATTTTAATCTGCTCTATTCTATATATTACATAAATGTGGATGAGTATATTTCAACGGGGTTGAAAATTAGTGGATGGCAAATTTTGATAGAGCCGATGCGTTATTTAGGCCACAGGTGCCTACTCAATGTAAAGCCTAAGATAATTCCTCGAATGATGATGGGGTGTTTGTATGTATACATGTATGTATGTATAAGCACACATTACAAACAGACAATTGAAATAGAAAATTATAAATATTTTTCCGCATATATCCACAGTGAAATATTGTGGAGTGAGGGGTAACATATATTTTGGGTAGATATGTCTGTTTTTATTTTAAATTAAAAAAAAAAAATTAGGTCTCATGTGCTCATACATTTATATGGTTTTAAAAATTTAAATCAGTTTTTTTTGTGTTGTGTGACATTGTTGTAAAAAAATGTTTTTTTTTTATATGAAATGGCAGTAATTAGACAAGGTATTTTGTCTGCAATATATCATATAAAATATATTCAAGAGGGTTCTGATTTTTTATCGTCAATTTTATTTTGTTGCTTGTTTTCGTTTTTAATGGAGTCGAAGCTTTTGAGCTTAGGCAAATATATATTTAATTAAATTTATACTTATTGTTATTTGAGATTTTTTTTTGTTTTGAAATATGCGATTGTCAAAAATCGCATTATTGAAGGATCTTATTTTACGTTGTACTGTAGGAAAAGGTTAGAAATAAACGTAACGTAAGTCAAAAACACAAACGCGTGTGTATACGCTGCTGATTTCAGTTTGTGAAGGTATATAAAAATTTGAAATTTATTTTTAATGCGTGGGCCTAAACGCCAGAAATGCGTAAGGAAACAAAAGCTTACTCCACTAAATAAAAAATTATTTAAAAATCAAACTCCATTTGAATAAGTTTATATTTTTTTTAATCAACTTGTACATACACAGTTTTATAATTTACTTTAGTAAATTAATACAAATTATTAATTGTTGCTGTAAAAATGATTTCCGATTGATGTGTTGAAATTAAAAAGCGATAGATTTACGTACAATTTCAACTAAATCGTGAAGAACCTAATATAATCATTGATCCAAAAAGTACAATTTTTCTGGATTTTTATAACCCCCCACGATTATGAGAAATTTGTGGGAAGTTGAACTAGTTCCAGAAAATTTCCTAAACAAATAACTAAAGTTCCAGCCTTAGCTTCTACCTCCTAGCTCCTTCATAAACGTATTTCGAGAAATTTTAAAAAGTTCTCACGAGACAGTTCCCTTATTTTAAATTACACAAGTACTACTTCATACCCTGATATTGTTTTAATAATTTTCCAATTCAGTTTTCGGCAATCAACCCGTACCGAAGGGTTAGGAACCAATACTGGAGTTATTTAATTTCAAAAAGATAATCCAGAAAGCTATATTATCCACTAGCAGTCCCATTCCCTTTCTAAAAATGTGTCGTATTTTTTTAGTATGTTTGTGCTACGAATTTTTGTATGTTATATGCAGTATTCTGGCTTGTAGAATCGAGAGTTTAAATTTCATATTTTTTTGAGTCACCAACGTTGTAACATTGGTTTAAATTGTTGTTGCTGTGAAGCATCACATCAAAAAATTCGGTAAATTTTAATTTTAGTACAAATTTACCTCTTTTATCGTGCCAAATTTGAAGTAATTTTTTAAGTAAAAATTTGTGGCGAGTTAGTGAAAGTGTTAAACAAATACCTTGCGCTACAAGAATGTATTTTGCAAGGAATTGATGAATCCCGGGATGTTAGTATTTTGTGTCCTATAAAGTTTGATCCAAATTTTGATTTTTTTAAATGTTTTAACCTAAAGTAACCAGATGTATTGACCACAAGCCTCCAGTGATCGTAACAATTTTAAATGGGGATTATAAAGAAACAAAAGAAAATATTAGGATAATTCCTGAATCTTTTCGTAAATTTGTGGCATTAATCCCATAAAAACTGTACGGCTGGAGCATTGAGATAGAAGTTATTGTATTTTTATTTTGGTTAGGTTGTGGTACCAGTTACCCAGTTGTATCTAAGGCGATGATAATGCCTAAAAGCACTATCAAAAATATTATTCACAAATATTTAATAATATTTGAAAAAGTTTCGTAGTGCAGAAACCACCAGCAATTGAGGCATTAGATGCAATTAGCATTAAATTTGCACTTAAAGCTCGTTCGGAAATATTGAATAAGCTGGTAGGTGCCATCGATGGATGTCACATTAAAATCAAATGTCATCCCAACCAAAGGGACCAATACATTAATAGAAAATTGGGTTATTCTATTCAACTGCAAGCGGTTTGCGATGCAGATTATAAAATAATAAATAATAATGAACATGTCATGCTACTCAGTCGTACCAATTTATAAAATAATAAATATGTGTGTTGGTTATCCGGGTTCGGTACATGACCAACGAGTGTTATAGTGAAAAGTTATTATAGTAATTATACAGAACCGCTACATTTCCACCCGATGGTTACTTTTTATTGGGTGATGAGGGGTATAAATGCATGGTGAACCCTATTACAATTTTAACACCATACAAAGGATTTCAGTTAACTGATGTACCAGCACGCTTCAATCATGCGCATCCCTAAGCTCGTATTACTATTGGGCAGACATTTGGTATGCTACAGGCAAGATGGCAATCGATATTTTTTAAAAGCCTTGAGTTGTAGGTGAAAAGCATAATATTTGTTTAGCATCTGGTGATTTCACTGATTTTGAGCCAATGCATACGACAAACAATTATAAAACCAGTCCCAGGGACTATAGAGATGCAATGGAGTTTCGAGATGAACGTGGTCTGTGGTTGTTTTCACCATTTCGAGCAAATCCTTTTTTGTGTTTTGTCTGCAGTTTTCAGGCAATACTTCGACGCAATCCGAATCGGAGCAATCCATTTCCATTGGATCATCGATTGGAGGATTGCTAATCGACGAGCAGGATGGTACACTGTCAATGATATAGATCGGATGAAGACCACGCTTATTTTTAAGAAAATCGTGGAGCTCGTCAAAGAGCTCCCACTGAGTCGGAAGTAACGCCCCATTTACCGTACTTTTTAGTACAGTATTTCAATTTAGCCTAAATTGACCATTCGTCGTAATTTTAGTATTTAGTCCGATTAAAATTAATTAAAACATTTTATTTCAAAGTTTGTAGTTTTGGTGCGTTTTGAATTTTATGAGTGAATTTAAATTATGTAAATTGGATTTATCAAAAATTTGACAATGGGCTAAATTCAAAATTTGTATCGAGTTATAATTAATTTAATTGTTTAAATTATTTCTTTTTGACAACTCAAAGTTATTTAAAAAAAAAAAACATATACGAGTACACACACACTATTATCATTCCATGAGCTCACAAACATTTTTTCACTGGAGAATCTATAATGTCCCGCACAAGGTCATCGTGGAATATTTCATGGAATGATGCGTATATCGAGGGTCACCTGTATATATTTGAGTATAAACATGAACTAAATATATGTAGTAAGCGTAGATATTGCAAAATAACTACGAGAAAAACGACTTATGGGCTATAATTTAACGTTGCACGACAGGTACATAAGACCCCAACGGACAATATACTATTTTTATTATTTTAAGCATTGTGTAAAACTTCTTTTCGTACAGTTTTTATTTTTTTTGAAAAGTTCTATAGTTTTTTACGTTGTTGTTCTATGTATGTATATATGCTCGAGAAAAACCGTAAAATTTATTGAAAATTGGATTATATATCTTATTTTTGTTCATTTTAGTTTGTCATTCTAAATAACAACAACAAAAACTATATACATACATACATAAGATATACACAAAATAAATTGAAAATGAAAAAGTTTTTTAGTTTTGGTTGTATTTTCCGCGATAGTTTTTTTTCATTTTTGCCATTATTTTATTATTTTTTTGTTTGATCGAAAAAATTTTCAATTTTCTGTGTCACATTAAATTTTATGTTCGTTGTATATATACATATATATACGTATATTTAGATATATGTATAAGAAATCAATTTGAATATTCACATACTGTAAACGGAAAAATATTTTTTGTCATTTATTTTTTTCGTTGACAAATCAAATAGCACCAAAAATTGGATTGTTATATATAAAAAAGGCCCTTATGATAATGTATATATACATATTCGTATGTATATATAAATATACACTGTAATTGAAAATTCAATCTTTTTTCTCGGTTTTTGGTTTGGTTTTGAAATATAAAAGAAAATCCCTTATTCGGCAAAAAAGTATAAAAAAAAAAGAAGCCAAACGGGGTATTATTTTTGATATAGGAGAGTATATATCCTTGTTGTGTTTTAAACTGCCCCCAAAGGTAGAATTTAATTCTATTTTTTTGTTGTTGGTATATCCAAATCAAATATTATTTTTGTGGTTTGTTATGTAAAACGCAAAAAAAGGGAAATATAAAATAAATATATTACTTTCCAATTTGGATATTTCCGTCATTATAATATTCCGCATCTTATCCGCGCCCAAATCTTGTTTCGTATATATATGTTCATACACGAATATATATGCATACATATCTACATATATAATAAACCAAAAATTACCACTGTGTTTAATTTATGTGTGATAACAATTTTTATTTTTATAATGGTGAGATAACAACCAAATCTATATATGCGTGTACTGATATTTTCAAATAACCACCAATATACACCAAACTCAAATGTAGCCAGTTAGTCTGTTGCAATAATATAGTATTTTTTGGTGTCATTCATAACCACCGTAATCCATTAAAGGATTTTGGTTTTAAAAAAAACTAAACTAAAAAAATCGGTTTCGACAGTTTAATTGTGACAAATTTGAAGACGATGATAAGCTCGCGCGCACAAACATTATACGCGAAGGGGATTTATTTGTTATCGAATATATGTACATAGAGTTAACAAAAAAATTTAGAGATTATTATGGAATTTGAATATTATTTGATAATTATTATAAATTTTTTTTAATGAAGATTGATCGTATATGTATGTACGAGAACAAAAAAAAATTCTTCTTAAATACTTTTACTCTATGTATATATGTTTTATGTACAGTGTGTGTTAACCGTAAAATTACCCCATATAATACGTACAATGTACATACAAATACATATATATATATATATATATGTGTATGCATATACATAAAAAATAATAATAATAAAAATTATAAATGTAAAGCCATATATCACAAATATATGTTAATATTTCAAATTTGTTATCAGCCGTAAAACAGACGAATTGTAAACCCTCGATGTCGTGCGAACGCATAGATATTAGGTGATAGCGATTTTTTTTTTTTTTTGGTTACATTTTTATATATAACACAGTTTTGTTTGTACATGCTTTATTTGTAAGGGAAAATTTTGGAAAATTTTTCATACCCAGATTACTGTTTAAAAAAAATATATATTTTTTTATTGTGTATACCAACGAATAGTAACAATTATCTGTTAAATTTTAATTTTTATTTTGTGTTTATACACACATTACACACTTTCCACAGTTTTAATTATTTTTCAATTGTTGAAAAAAAATGTACATATATATATATATTTATTTAAAAAGTAAAAACAAACGATAACGGAGTATTTTTTGTTTTGTTTTTTTTTATCTAAATCAGGAAATCTTTAATTAAACGCTCCATAAAATCCTTTGTGTGTGTCGCTTTAGTATTTTTTGCTTTGCTTTTAATTTTTCTCTCTCCTCCTCGTTTATATGTATGTATGTATCCATGGAAAATTCGGAAAACTTTTGTTTGTGTGTGTGTGTGTCTGTATGTTGTTTTGAATAAATAAATAAAAATAATTTTTTTTTGGTTTTCATTATCATTGTCAAAAAATCTCAGAGTTAATATAAATTATAATATTTTTGTGTAAGTCGCACAAACCAAGCTATATGCTGTGTGCCAGAGTGTGGAGGGAAAATTAAAGGGTGATTTTTAAATTGCTAACAACCAAAACTGAAAAAAAAAAAATTGAATTTGAATAAATTTTAATGTGAAAAATCAGCATAAATTTTTATGCTTTCTATGTATAAAAGCTTATTTTATGTATTATATAGTTGTTGTTGTGCTCTCTCTATGCCATGTATTTTTTATTCGGAAAAACAAGATTGCTTTTTTAATTTATGGAAATTTAATTGGTTCAATTATATTTATAGATGTGTATGTATGTATATATATATATGTATATACATATATATAAGAAGGGATATATACGGTGGCATCTTTATATTATATGTATAAAGAAAGACAATCACAAGTTTGTGGACGCCTTACATATTAATTTTATTTTTTGGTTAATTTAATTTAATTTTTTTGTTTATTAAATTATTTATACTTTATTTTATCGGAATCAGATTCTTTATATACTTTAATTTGGCAGAGGATTAATGTGACCTCATAAGTTTCCAACTCTAGTTATATATCCTCTTTAAATCTACTGTTTTGAACTCAAGTTTTTTAATACTTTTACACATCTGGAAAATTACTTGTTAACTCCATAAAAATTTTAACAGACTAATTATGTAGCATGTTTAGCTACGACCGCAAAGAAATGTTCATTAGGACTAAATTTATTAAGAGCTTGTCTCTTTTTTCGAATTTTGAGATTTCAATTTGCAGGTTGTAAATAAAGTTCAGACGCGTCGAATGTTGCGTAATATGCTCCTGAAAACTTTAATTGGTTTAATTGGGAATTTTACAGACCTCTCTAGAAACGTACATATTTAAAATTCGGCCCAAAGTCCTAATATAATGTGAAACATTTACTAAAACATTCCAAACATTTGAAAATATATATGTTAATATTTTAGTAAGCAATTCAATATAATGTCTCATTGAAATACTCAACCGAAAAATGAAAATAAAATAAAACAATGCATTTTTATTGTGTAACGTTAACACATAAAAATAATATTTACTTTAAAATATTACGTAGCGCATTCAACCATTCAAAATTTAAAAAAATATTATTTCGGTAGCAACTGACGAGATAAGCACAGTAAAATGAAAATAAAAATGCATGTTAGTCTGCTTAACCAATTTAAATGTTTTGTCCAGACTTTGAACCACGGATTTGAATAAAAACAAGGCTAAACTCTGTTAGCTCACACAGAAATTTTCTAGAAATTGTAGGAGCCTTGAATGGGCTTAATCTTATTCTTTCTAAAATAAAAGAATACGGATAATAAAGCATTTAAGCACGATTATGCGGGCTATGTAACTTATACACAGTGTTTGGGAACGATTTCTTTTAGAATCCGTCACGTCGTCCAAATGGGAATCTCCCATAAGTTCTGTCTTTTAATTTGTAATACATTTTTTTGATTTCACAACTATAGGAGAGATAAAATTAAAACTGAGTTGGTCAAATTATTATTTGTCATACGGTTTTACAACGGAATCAATATTTTATAAAATAGCTCCGGTCCTACACTGGCTAGACCAGATAATTTTAAAGGTAATCAACACCGGTTCTAAATGAAAACTAAATAAATTTTAAATGTGGAATGAGTTAGAAATAAACTAATTTAGAAATCGTATTGAAACTGTAATGAATTGGAAAGATCAACTCTGTAAATAATAATCTTATGAACTAACTTTAATGACCTTAACTTAAATAAAATCCAAAGAATCTAAAACAACTAATTTTGCAGGATAATTCAGCAGATCTAGAATAAAGCTTGATGTTAGCGATACTGCTGAATTTTTAAATTAGCTGTAAAATATTAAAAAATATTGGGAAATCAATGAGCATCCCCTTAGCAACGGCGTTAGGTATCATGTCAAGGGCTAGATGCACATGCCCAATTATCAAAATTTAATTATAACTATTTATAAATTATAACCTTGAGCGGATTTTTTTCAAGTGAAATGCCAAGTAGATTTGTACTACGGAGTTGAGTTAAATTTTAAACACGTTTTGCAGTCATTTATAGATTTCAAGATTGCCTTTTTTGAGGCAATTTAAATATTAATTAAAACTCAAACATTGATTAGAAAATCATTCTTTGTTATATTTGAGTGGAACTTTTTTAGTTAAAGTTAGGGTAATTTATACTATAAAGTTGATATTTATTGATTATTTGAGTGCAATTTAAACTATAAATATTTACTCATATTTGAGTTTGTCTGTGCAATCGAAGTATAAATTTTTTGAGTGTATTTGCTTAAGTGAAATTCCAGAATAGAATTCTAGTATGAATTCAAATCTTTAAAGGTGTTTTAAATGAATTGAGTGAAACTAAAGTAATATTTCACTTTGACTTGGAACAAAATTTGAGTGCATTTTACATTTTAAATTGAGTTAAAAATATGGTATATGAATTTAAGCCAAGTTTAAATTTCACTTTAGAGTGAAATTTAGGTAAATTTGAAACAAAATCTTTAGTTAAATTAAACGAATGAATATAAGTTAATATTTCAGCTGCAACTTTAAATTATGTTTAATCGTATTTATATTTGAATAGCTTATGAACTATGTTGAGTGGATTGTTGTTAAAATTCCAGCAAAAATTCTAGTATGGGCTTCAATCAAATTTTAATTATAATTTAAAGAGTATTTCAACATAGATTTGTTACGCAATCTAAAGTAATTTAGTAATATTTGAAAAAATTAGAAATTAGTGTTTGAACTTTTGAAATGATTTACTTGGAAACGAATTTCGATCCATTTACTTTATAATATTATCCGAGGCAGACCTTTTGGTCAAGACACTGGGGTTGCCCAGTGAGATGTCTCATGAGATAATTTTTCTCTGTGTACTAGGGGAACGAAATTGAATGGTTTGTTACCAATGGGGTCGTGAGCAATTAACAAACGATATCGACAACATAGACATAATCGATAATGTATAGACAATTCATAGTGTGATTTTGTAAACTATAGTTCTAAACTACGGTGGTCTGACAACCGCTTAGATTACATTGCGTAATCTACCTCGCCCATCCCTGGAAACAATGGTTTACTGATAACACGCTGACAAAAAACTTTGAGAGAATATCAATCAAGGGGTGTGTCCAAAGTTAAATTTTTGGTTCTAGAAATTGGATCAAAGCTAATGCAACATATAAAGCTAAATTTTACTCTTGGTATTTGTTATTAAAAGATCAAGGAACTATGTTAACACAACAACATTATACGCTATGTATTTTGTCTACATTTACTTCACGTTCTTGTGTTTGAATCGTATATTTGGAATTGCGGGCGAGTGTAACTAGAGTGCAGATTCTTCAATATCTTATTCTTCAATACGATTTTTCCTTGCTAATATGAATGGTAATATTGAATTTCGATAATGCCATCCAACCAATCCAAAATTAATAAACTTTTTAATTTGTAAGAATGATTTGAATTTTTTAAAAACATTTATATAGGGGTCGCTTGTACGAAATGTGAACATTTTTTATATAATTTGCGATTAATTGTCTTGGTTTTGATAAAAAATTAATTTATAGTTTCAAGTTTGTATGGTAGCGTTAATCGGATATCTCTTATTTTTGGCTAGCAAATGGTTTGCCCCATTGGTTTCATAATGTGGAGTATTGTTTTAGATTTGACTTACGAAAGCATATTCAACTCTAAATATAGCTTTTGGTTGAAATTTTCTGAAATTCGTCTATTTTCGATGGGAAAATTGAACTGCGCTTATATTAAAAATATTGATACAATTGCGAATTTCGTGTTAAATATGTAACAAATACAGTATATCAAATTTTTGATTTTAAATAAAATAAATTTCGTTTCGTAAATTATAAAACAAAACTAAACTATATATGATTTTGTGCATTACACGGTCCGACCCCTATATAATTAAACATAAATTGATATTTTTAATTGAATGATGATTATTGATATTTAGATATTTGCAACGAGATTATACGGCCACTTATCTAACATTATGGTTAATTTTGCATTTTCCAGCATTAAGCGAACGTACTCACTGGTTTTTCACGCTAAGCTCTACAAAAAATAATTAAACCAAATTCTTTATGCGTGTGAAGTTTTTACTAAACCGAAATTCTGTGTTATCGGCTCATACAGGAAGTGGTATAAAAAGCCAGTGAAAACTTCAGACACATGGTTAATTGACAAGTTAACCTACATGGCATTTGTATATTAATATTTTTTGAGATTAGAGATTTCGATAGCCATCAATGGAAGATGGCAAAGAGTTTGACAACATACACTATATATGATTCATGGTTTAAATTTTATATTTCTGCGCGATATAACCTGACTCATCGCGAAATACGCGATAATAATTTCCTCGCGTATACAATAAAATCGCTCGTACTCGTATATATATATATACATATACACTTTAAAATGTAATTCTTAAAAACATTAATTACCTTATATTTTTGTAAAACAAATTTTTTAATCAAATAACTCTTTAAAACGCAGATAAAATCCGACATATAAAAATTAATAATTAATTTGAAAATTTTCAAATCAACAAAAATGTTGATCGATAACCCGATATACTATGGTGCGCGCTGATAACGAACATAAAAATACCATGTAATGTTTTTTGGATTTAAGTTAATATGATAAACAAGAATTAAAAATAAAAATTTTTTTTTTTATTTTTATTGATAAGATTATTAAATTTTTTGGTGAACTATTATTAAAATTATAATTATAGCACACTCATTATATGTACATACATTCAAATATATACTACTGTTTCTGTATTTTGAGTGCGAGATTATTTAAACACGCAAATCTAATATAATATAATTCCTCGATTCTTATTTGCCCATTTTTTTTTATTGTTATGTTTTCATTTTCTTTGTAATTAATGTCACGCCTTATTTCTGTCTTATCACAAAACCATTTTTTTTTTGTTTTTACTCATATGTGTAATATGTGTATATATAACATATATACTGGTATATACAAAGTATATATTTAATTTCAAATAAAACATAAATATACAATTATTTTTTTGTTTAAGCTAAATATACATTTTGTACTATATACATGTACAGTACATATATTTATATATGGAAGCAGTGAGGTGTGGATGTTAGTGTATGTACATATATATTTATTTTGAAATACACGTATGTAATATGCAAACATATACATACATATATATAATTACTGAGCAAAGTAGATTTTTTTTTTATTAAAAAATTTATATATACATATTAAATAATAATGGCTGACTTATGTACATATATTTAAAACAATATATAATATACATAAATGTTATTACACGCATATATGCTAAAACCAACCAAACCAATCATGAATATATAATAAAAAAATAAAAAAAACTTGACCAAAACATAATTTGCAATTTTTTTTTTGTTTTGTTTTTGTGTATATTTCATGTACATATGTATATACGAACATTTATAAAAAAATTAATTTTTGTGGGGTGCTTTGAAGCATAATTTATTCAAATTACTCATCATCATCACTAAATCTTATGTATATCTATATAGTATATATTACCAGATGTTCTAATAAATCTAATTCTAATTTAATTTTTGGTTTTTTATTTTGATAACCACAACCAAAACAAAAATTAAATATTTATTTCAAACCATTATTATAATAATAATAATTATTATTATTTTTAATTTAATTAAAATGTGGTTTTTAAATAAAAGTGTACTTTAAATTTTTTGGAAAAACTTTATGTATTTTATATAATGACAGAAACTATGTATATGAGTAATAAATAAATTAGATACATTTTTATTGTATAAAAGCCGAACAACAATTTTATATATATATATTTTTATTTTTTACAAATAATTTAACTAACTATTCTATCATAACTTGTTTTTCCTGATTTTAAGTGACATAAATTTTCTCTTCATCCAATTAGAAAAATTATATAAAAAAAAATCCTATTCAGCACAAAATTTTCTATAACAAAACGTTATATGTGTATATAAAATGACACATTTCAAAATGAATTTACAAAAAAAAACTAAAAAAGATTCATTTATATTTTAGACAAACATGTCCAAAAACTTTTCCTCACATGAATGAATATAATGCTTATAATAATAATAACAATAATAACAATAATAGTAATAATTTTTCGCGTATTGTTATAATGTTATATCGTCGACGACGGGGAAAAAGCATATAAACTTCCTGTGCATCTCTCGACAAAAGTATAACATCTAGATATTTTGTGACATAAATCCAAAAAAAAACAAAAATTATGATTTTGTTGTACAAGCGATGCGTTCTTTTACACTGTGTATAGCTAATATTTTTCCGGACAAGTTATATGTTCATATCCATCCGTTACAAAATATATAGATGTTTTATACATAAAATTCCAGGCATATTTCTTCTACATAAACATAAAAATTATATAATCTAAAAATCTAAATTGTCTGTAATAAAAAAAATAATTCTAAAAATCGAAAACCGCAACAATTCAACAATAAAATTTTGGATAATAATATTGGATAGTATGTCTATATACATATATATATATATATATATATATATATATATTCAGTTGGTTTGGTGGTTTATTAGATACGTACGTACATACATACATAACACAACTGTACACGATGGGGTCGTCATCTTATAAATTTTATTTGTAAAATTATAGATTTATTATAGTTGATTACATATTTTATATCTCTATTTAGTGTGACATATTTTACTCTGTGTACATACACACATAAATACAGAATATGCGGTTAATCTGATGAGCGCGAAAGATATTGGCTCGGTTCCCTAATATCTATAATAGGGTTTTAAGTATTTTGAAGATATTAACTTGTTTTTAGTTTTATTAGACGATGATTAGAAAGTTATTATCCGAAATTAATTTGCACATTTGAACACTGATACATTTGTCACTTAACATATAAATTTGGTGTAAATCGGTTACATTATATTTGATCGTTTGGTAATTTTCTTGTAGGTCTCTGCAGTACCCAACGCAAAATACAACCAACAAGTCATTTAGTACGCAAAGTTTACAAAAAATGTTACACTTAGAAGCCGAAAATCACGCCAATTACAAGCTTAGGCATGTTTGAAAGCTAAATTTATTTATTTAAAATTTCGATTTTCTAAATAGTTTATGCTTGTAATTTGAAAAATGCTTATAGTCTTAAATTTTCACTAAAATTACACTGAGTATTCTATAAAAAATTAGGGCATTGTTTCCATTTCATAATAAACAATGACGTAGAAACGATTGTTCAACGTCTTATTCTTGTTTTAAATTTAAGGTTTTTATGTTGTTTGTTATTTTTAACATTATTGGTTATCGCATGAAATGATAAACGCCCTAATTTTTATTTTCAACTTGTTTTAATTAAATATATTTTTATATATTTTTGTTTTTTACAATTTTAATTTAAAATTGGTATAAATTTTGAACAAATAAGTAGGATTTTTTCATGAATACCCAGCAGGCCATAAAACTAGCTGCAATACTCTGTAACTGTTGACTTAAAATTATGCAATTAACATTGCAATTTTAATGATATTATGTTAGTATTTACTATTTACCCAATTTTAAGAGCATTATTATTTTTATTTTAGTTGGCTTGCAATTTTGTAATTGATTTAAAAGAAAAATTCTAGGAATTGAATAATAAAAAATATGATTTTAAAATGAAATATTTTTAAGTTTATTTTCAAAGAGTTTCTTAATTATATTCTTATTCCACCACCAATACTTTAAAATATAGGCCTATGCCAAGCCATGTTGGTTGCCGTTATATGAAGTGTAAAATAGTAATCGTTTAGAATGTGTATTTTATTTATGATAAACCGACAATATTTTTAGTGTCACTGTCAGGTAATATCTAAAATTGCGACATACCTCTAATCGTTCACAAACTATTTAAAAATTATCGATTTAAAACCTAGATATAATGTGCCTCATTGCATTATATTTTCGGTTAACTGAATATATATAGAAAAAATCAAATAATAACATTACTTAAATCCAATACTAAATATTTGATTGGACATTTAGGCCCAACGATTTAATTACTTTTTGGGTTATTTAAAAATTGTTAAAAGTAAAATTTGGTAGTTTAGTGGCAAGATCAAATTATCGACCCATATCCATTTTGTGCATTATTTACAAAAATTAAATTCATTAAAATTTAAAAGGAAGAAAAGGTTAACAATAGTAAATTTATAATATTGTTTTCCTTTTTCTTCCTTTGACTACTATAGGAAAACGACTGCCGTCGAAAATCGCAGAAGAAAGTCACAGTAGGGCCCCGGGGTTAATTTGAATAGCTCAAAATTAAAATCGTGTGAGCTATAATTGGACTATTTTGTTGATTAACTTCTGACATGAGTTAAATAACTCCAAAATATTTCTTGAGTTATTTAACTGTATTTCGATTTTAATTATGATTCCTGACATTTTAAATTTTTTTCTTTAATTTTACATTCGAAGGTTGTCATTTTGGTAATTAAATAACATTTCGTGAGCTTCAATTAATTTTTTTAAGTTTTAATTATTTTTGTTTCATCAAATTTTAAATAAAGTGGTAATAATCTTATAAAAAACCTAATAAATAAATTAATAAATATCTATACGCATCAAATAGCTCTTCGAAGATCCTTGTATGGTTCAATTGTTATAGATGTAATGTCTTTACAACAAATCACTTCATACTAACAACTTATAAAAATAACTCAAAAAAAAATTATTTTGTTGAGAAAAATTAATTCCGCACGGATTAGAGTTAAATTGTTCTCAACAAAATACACCTAATAATCAAAAATTTTAACCTAAAAATCAAAAATTTCTAAGAGTGATTCGATTGCCATAATGCAAACCTTTATAAATAGGTGTTAGGTTTCATTTGGATACCAAGATTGTTTATGCACGTTTAGTGTAGTTTTGGCAATAAAAACGAATATCCGTAATAGTAATAGTTCATGCCACTATATCAATAGGTGATGGAGCCTGTAAATATTTTGGCAGGTTTCATTTGGACCCTTTAACTAATTAAACCTACACGATTAATTTATAGTAGTTTATTAAGAATCGTTTGAGTACAAAAAATGTTGGCCCTAAAATCGAAAAGCCGTAATAGGGATCCGATTGCAATAGTACACATGTCTAACATAGGTCATGCCAGTTTTAATTTAGTTAGCTTAATTATTAATGTGGTTCATTAAAAATCGTCATGGGTAGTAGCCAGAAATGATGGCCCACAAGTCGAAAATAGGTAATAGGGATCGGATTGCGATGGGTCATACCTCTATATTCATTTGATATAGATCATTGTCATATGTAATTTTGTTACTTGAAATTACTTTAAATTTTGAATTACTTAAATCAAAATCTATTAATTATTTTAAATTCTGGAATAATTCTGGATTATAAATTTGCGATTTTACATATATAATAAATTACAAATTATGTGTTGACCAAGACTAGAATAAGCCACAGTTCTATCAATACTTTAATAGCTTTCTGACATTTTCACATTCATCCTCTAAATCACATATTTAAACTTACCCAGCATATATGAAATATTTATACATATAACCAATCGTCTTTTTAAACATATATATAGTATAAAACATCTCAAATTTTAAGCTAAGAAATTCTTGACATGGTGTGTGGGCACAGATCGATATATACGAACAAAATTAAATAAATTAAATTATACTATTTTCTATATATGTATATCAATAAGACATAAAATATTTCTAATTTTATTTTTAATATTCTTATGCAAAATAATAATAAATTAAAATTAAAATAAATGAATTTGAATAATTTGCATAAAACATGATTTTCAGTTTTAACTAAATAAAATATATATTTACAAATAGTAATAATAAGATGATATTAGTAGTAGTGGTAGTAGTAAAGAAATATACAAGACATTTCTTTTTTTTTAAAGTAACATCGAAATATTTGTCAATATAAATTAGCATTAAGTACATAATACATATATTAAATATGTGTCTAAAATAACAAAATGTATTTATATTGACCTTTTCCTAGTGTACCATGTACATTATATGTAAATTTTCTGGTATTCTAACCTTATTTTACGTACATATACATATGTACCATCCATATACGTATAATTAACAAAATATCGATTTCGATATATACATTGAATCAATTACCTGCAACATGTTTTTATGTTCTATACTATTATTATTATTATTATGTACTATTATACGAAAAATATATATGTTTAGGATCAAAAAGTCACGTGACACAATATATGGGAGTGCCGGTGTAAAATAATTTAACTAATGCTTATATTTAGATATCACATCAGAAAACTAAAAAGCTTCCCTCATTTTACACTACTACTGCTGACTTTATATATATGTAGGTACTAGTACACAGGCACACACACACACAAGATAGAACAATAGTTTCCTGGTTCCGCCCCAACACGCATCGTATATGTGTACAAGAACGAATATTTTCACTTTCTCATCATTAGACAGATTATAATTTTTATGTATTTTTTAAATTGAAAAGGTAAGTTTAAAAAATAAAATAAAAATTGAAGAGGGTGACTTACTACTAACTTACTAATGATTTGTGATACGCCTTTTCTATATTCATAACAAAAAAATAAAAATCATGACACGACGATGATCTTATGTAGGTATATATATATTTATACATAATATGATGTTGAAAAAGTCACGTGAAAATTTTCATGTCAAATTGTCATTTTTTTTATAAACATGAATTGAGAAGGTGTGTTCCCCGATTATGTTTTTTTATATTGTTAACAACATAATTATGATTTTCTAATGATGTCTCAAGCGTTACGTTGTATACGAGCATATGTACGTATTTTATGTATGTATATGTATACAGAGAATAGTTAAAGTTCATTCATTTGAATCCGTCTATTGATTTTACCGGAAAAAAAAATTATTTTTATTACATTTTTTTTATTTCTCCCATATGACAGTCCTTTTATTTAAGTGACAAATTTAAATCTGTTTTTATCTGTATATTCAAAGTATCTGGGATATATACTCGTACATATATAGAGAATAAAATCTACAACCGTAAAAACCACTTTGTGATTTCGTTTTTTTGCTGCTACTCTTTTTGGTGATCAACGCCTTAAAATGACCTACAAACTGCTTGCGGCTCATTTGTTATTATTTTTATTATCGTTCAAAATTTCCATGAAAATGTCGTAATGATGATGATGAGGAAATAAAAATAAAATAAAAATGGATAATAAAAATACAAAAAAAAAAAAAAGGAAAATAGAAAAGTACAAGTGTGATACACACATTCGTATATATAGAGAAAATGAACAGATACAGGGATCATCATCATATCCTTATATAAGTATATCTATATATAGAGAGATACAACATAAGATAATTGGTTCGTCTTTTAAAACAAATTTTGCGGAGTTGAATATAAAAAGTTAATTTAAATATTTCTTTTTTATTGGCATATAGCACCTAATAACGTTATTTTGAGCGGATGTAATTGTTATTATTATTTGGTGGTTATACACGGGACGTCGAACAATTATATGCGGAATAAAGAAATAAATCCCATAAAAAATTTTGTTTTTCCTTTTTTCCAAAATAATTTATGACCGCATTAACGGTAAATTGGTATATTATCTCGTAGATAATTTTTTAATATAAAAACCAAATGAAATAGAAAAATTCATGACAAAACTATTTTTATTCATATGCGAAATGCGCGTTGTTTGCATTTAATTTATATTACATATAATATATTTAGACCATTATCTCTATCCTATATATACTATTATTATGTATTTATAAAATAAAAAAAATTAATGCTGTAATCAGCATAAAACAATAACCAACAAAAAAATAATTTGATTCTATATGTCTGTATAATTGAAAACAGGAAAATAGATGAAATGACATAAAATAACGAAAAATGATTAGTCACGTGTCGTCATTTATGTATTATTGAATGTTGTGCAAAAATTGAATACAATTTTTCAGTCAAGCATTTTTTTTATATTTTATTAGACATGACAATTAAAAGTCGTTTTGTGCACGCTATTCTCAAAAAATAGTAAACCACATTATTTGAATTAAGTATTTAGATATTTATATAGTAAAAAAATCATTCAGACCTAAACTGAAACCAAGTTTGGCCGAGGAGTTGACATATCTTTATTAGTGTATTAATTAATAGTATTATTATTATTATTTTTTCAAATTTGTAAACTTTATGATGATTTATACATGTCATGTTGAACATCATGTTTCGAGTGCGAAACAAAAACAAAAAAATGATCGACGAAATATATTGTGCACATCTTACATATTATAATACAACCCCAGATGACATTTTGACAGATTATTTTATCACTCTTACCTCTCGCTATATATATGTATGTATGTATGTACATACTATTTTAAAAGACGACGAAAAAAAAAGACACAACAGAAATGAGAAAACTCATTAATCTCTTGGAAAATACAAAAGTTAAACTTTTTTTTAAATGGGAAAATTAATTATATTTAAATAATACCACGTGCTTTATTTTATTTTTTTATAATCATCACAACACTAGATTTCAATTATGATAAAAACCATAAAATAATATTTGAAATAATTTCTTATATACTATATACATATTGTACCTTTAAAATGTCACCTTTATTCATTTAAAATTAAAACCAAAAAAAAAATAAAAATAAAAAACAAATAAATAAAGAACCAGGCGGCTCCATTTTTTTTTGTTTTCAGTTTTCTTAAATTTTATCGACCCTTGAGAATTATACACAAAATTTTTTTGTTTGTCGTATTTTCTTTTATTTAACAACAAGATTAATGATGTTTTAGGGAAAAATGTTTTTTTTTTTTTAATTTAAATAAAATTCACCTGACATTTTAATCAAAATGTGGAATGGGTCTGTTGTGTTTTGTGTATATAGTATGTGTATGGCAAAACGAACGATTACAATGTCGGTTTATAAGCAGATGATCGTATTTATATGCGCGCTTTATAAAATCCGATTTCCGCCAGATGTGGGTGTTAATATGCAACAACCCTTTTTTCTCGCATCCCTGGCATGTATATGTACATATATATTGTGTATAAAGGAACGGCGCGCTCATTCAAATGTCAATCACAAAATTATGTTATGTTATCCTTTTTATTTTTATTTTTTTCTACATCCAGGATAATTATATTGTCGTTAAAATTATTTGTATAAATAAATGATTTATGATTTGTGTGATGTAGTACATTGGCACGTGGCTTTTATACAAATAATAACCATGATTTTTTTGTTTTGTTTATTTTCAGCATCCGTACCCTTCAGAGGATCAGAAAAAACAATTAGCACAAGATACAGGATTAACAATACTTCAAGTAAATAATTGGTGAGTTTGATGTGTGTGTCTTATACATATAATATAACGTTTTAAGATATATATAAAATCCATCCTCCCGCCGCAAAAGACGACATCGAAACGAAGGTCATTGTGGATGAAATAATACTGTATATGTTAACCTTTTATGTATACTATATACGTATTCACCTATAACGAATATAAATCTTATAAATTTAGTATAACTTGTGACATCTGACAACGCCTTTTTCCATTTTCTATTAAAATTTATCACCTTCATATACATTTTTTGTTATATAATTTTATACCGTGTACGGCGAACAAAAAAAAATTGTTTTTGCACTTCACTTAAAGCTTAACATACATATATAACCACTTTAATAATTATACTAATATTATTTTAAGTAATCTATATTATAGTATATAGTATATCATAAGTACCTCCCTCATTGATTTTTATCCATACGCTTCAAAAACACGCGAAATCAATACTCGACAAACAACTTTTCGATATTCGAAACCCCTTTTATATTATATAAAAAAAATAAAAATTGTATTGCATGCACTTGTGAGTGCAATTTTCATCTGTTTTTCATTAATATTAATTTTCCAAAATAATAATATCAACAATATAAATAGAAATATTTTGGAAAAAATATTCCGCACCACGTAAATTTATCCATAGTACACACTATTTATACGAGTAATAATAGAAGAAACCCCTTGTTTTTGTTATAACCCTTTTTTATATGTTCTGCTCCTTCCTAAACAAACGAACCACACAAATTTCCTAAATGACATATTATAACTATAAAACTACTGTACGATAGCAGCATATATACCAGAAGTAGGAAAAAAAACAGAAGAAAATGGATTTTCAAGAGAGTTAATTGAGATTAAATTACAATGTAAAGTTTTCCCGTTATGCTTTTCTTTTTTTCGTTTTTTCTTTTTTTTTTGTACAAGGGTTAAAGTTATATTAGTTTTGTATTTTTGTTGTTATTGATTATTAGTATTAAGCATGTTGAAGTATTCATTATAATGTTGAAAAAATACCTAATATGGTGGTATTATGTTGGCTATACAGATATGTATATAAATTGTTAAAGATGTGGAAATTTTGCAGTTTAAAGCGGTATGTTACCTAAGATTTTATTTTAGTAGCGATTGAATGAATTGATTGCAATAAAATATCATGATTTTTGGCGTGCGGCTTCTCGATATTTCACTTTAATTGTATCCAAATCTCTCAATTTATATTTCCATGAATAAATATATAATTTCACAAGGTTCCCAATAAATTCTTACTTCTCGACTGAATAACAATTTCAATTGGCATCAAATAGGCAAACCAAAATTGAAAGATGACGGAATTAAGATAAACCAGAATTGTGGCTCAAGCCTGATTTATGTGACTAAATTGGATTTAAAATAAAATCCGGCAAAATCATTTTTTTTCAATTTTGATCACTTTTATAACTGTTTTTTTAGAAATTTTGAAATTTGAACAGTTTTATCAAATTCTGATATTTTTTTAAATTCCGAATTTTGAATATAAGTAGTAAGTTATAAAGTAAGATGATCTTCAAATAATGATATTGTGTTAAAAATTTTAATGTTAAAAAGTTTTGAAATTTGAATTATTTTTGAAATTTTTATTCAAACTCTCTTTGAAAGTTGTCAAATTCTGACAATTTTAGAATTGAATTTTGAAGTTTTCATCTTGTCCTGAAATGTTATTTTGTGCCTAGTTTCAACAAATTAAATTAGTTTATTAATGCTTAAATTTGCTAAATTTTAGCGAAGTATGAAATTTGAATTGTTGTATTCCTAATTCAGTTTTAATAACATTTAAAAAAATCCTTTTAATCGAATTTTAAAATTTTCTTTAAAACTCTTCTCTGCGACTTCTGAAATTTGATGGCCTGCTACATCTTTTTCTAATTAATGTTGATTGTTATCTGGATGGTTGGATAAAATAATTCTATCTAATCTTCTAAATTGAACAAAATCTAAAGTAATATTTTCCAATATCCAACATTTAAAAAAAGTTTTTATATTTATTTGAATTTGAAAATTTTGAGAATTAATAAGATGATAAAATTTGTAACTTCCGTAAAATTCTGAATGAGCTATAAATTCTATAAATATTTACCAAAACCACAAGTTTTTAACAAATATTGTCTAAATTATCAAATTTAAAATTTTTATGAAACTGAAGAATTGGTTTTTTAGATTTATTTTTAAGAATTTTCAAATTTTTCATTAAAATTTGAACATTTTCTCTACAAATTCTAAAAATTAATTAAAGTAAATTAAAAAAAGTAATTTTTACTAAATTCTTATGATTTTTTAAATACTGAAATATATTTTATTAATTTTCGAATTTATGAAATATTGTTTGGTAACCAAATTCTAATGCTGTGTTATTGAATTTTGGAATTTACAATTATTGAAGGTTTTTGAGCAAATTTTGAAAGTTTACTTGTAATTTCCTTATATCTCGAAAATTAAATTATTGCCAGTTTTGTTACACAAATTTCCGAATCTGAATTGTAGTTTCATCAAAATATTGGTGGTCTGTTATATATTTAACACTGAAATTTTACAGATTTTAAAAATTTTTAAATTCTTTGATAAATTTAAAATATTTATATTTGATGTTCAATTTTTTCAAAAAAATGCTTTTTGACTTTTTGCCTCTCCAAATTCTGAAAATTTTGATGTAATTTTTAATAAATTCTAAAATGTATTTTAGAAAATTTTTAAATGTTGATCTTTTACCAAATTCCGATGTTATGTCAATTTCTATCGTTTTAACAAAATTCTTAATTTTTTTCAGACTATCTGTCTGAATTCCAAAAAATTCTTCTCAAACTATTTTATTAAAACTAATGATGTGTTTGAAACTTAGCCAAACTTTGAAAATTTTTGATTTGAATTTTGAATATTTTTCTAGTTTGAAATATTATTTTGTAGTATCAACAAATTAAATATTTTTCCTTTGCTCTGTAATTTAACACAAGTTCTGCTAATTAATAATAATTTTATCGAATTTTGGTTTTCTCCTGCTTCTTTCATTTTAACTTCAATTCTTGATCAACTTGATCAAACTCTAAATTTATGTTTTAATAATTAAATTCTGCTTTTTGAAATTTTTAAAGGTTTTGAGATCAGTTGTAAGTTTGTAACCACCCAGAAATTGTAAAAAACAAAAATTATATCTTGTACACACAGTAATATTTTTCTTAAATTCTAAATTCGATTTAAGTTTATAAATTGTATAACATGAAAACTTTTTCCTAAATCCTAAAGTATTATCAACTTGTTTTATTGTCTGTAATTTTACTAGCTTTTAAAATTTTATAATTTTTTTTTTTGAAAAATTTGAATATTTGAAACATTATATTATACAGAAATCAAATTCTAAACTTTTTTATGTTCTGTGTTATTATTTTGCTAAGAATAAACAAAAAAATTAATATTTGAATTTTGATAATTTTAAAAATTTAAAAATTTGATAAAAATTATCCTGAAATTTGTATTCAAATTTTTGCCAACAATTTTATTAAATTTTAAAATATTATGAAATGTCTTATTAGAATTTGTTTTTGATCTGATTTACAAAAGAATTATGAAATTGGCACAATTTTGAAATGAATCATATTTTAATTTTAATTAATTTTTGAAATTTGAAAAGTTACTGAAATTTTTATTAAAACTTTTTATTGTAATTAAATTTTGTTTTTCTGTAATTCTAAAGTTTTTCACAAATTCTGTTGTCTGAAATTTTAAAGTTTAACGAACTTTTAAAACTTTTATTAAACGATTTCCACAAATAGACACTCTTGGTGATGTTTTTGGAGAATATATTTAATCCGAAATTTTGAGAAATTTTAAATGTTAATCATCAACGTGAAATGCTGGTTTATATTCTAGAAATCACACAAGAAAAACTATAGAAAAAAATCGATTACATCTCACCCTCATGAAAACACAAATCTATCCATTCCAGATAAATTACATGTAACTAATTTGTATTTGGTCGACTAATTTTGAATGTATAGAAAAGCGCTCGTCTAATGATATAGCGCACACACAATGTTATTCAAATTATATACATATACACTCGACTTATACACACATCCGTACATACACACACACAAGTACATTTTCCTCAAATTCTTATTTTATTTTCCAAAAAAAAATATAAAAAAATGATTAATCAAATTAAAATCTGGAAATCGAATAAAATCAATTAAATTAAATAATTTTCTTTTCGTATATTTTCCATACACATTCATACATACATACTTACTAACACAGTGATAGAACAAATCCCTAAGAAAATTGTATATATAAACGATAAATGGAAAACTGATTGATTAATCGTGGCAATTAAAAGTGATTCGGATATATATAGAAGAGGCGCAACACAATACACACTTAACCTAATTACGAATTTATTTTTTGGGCCACCCTTTTTTCGAGAAAATTCACCGCGTTTTTCTACAGACATACAGACTTAGACATATATTAGCAGTATTATTATATTAATTTAGTTATGTTCTCTTGTGTGTAATTCATATTTTACATCACCAACAATAACAAAAAAAAAAGAAAATGTCTATCTATCTGTGTGTATACATAATGTATATGTACATTATGCTCTATAGCTATATATGTATGTTTGTATATAGATTTTTTCGATTTTCCAAGTGTATAGTATCATTACAAAATAAACATATATATATATGTATATATGTACATATATAGATGATATAGAAATTGAATATTTGATTACAGTATAATGTATTTTTGTCTGGATTTTATTTTAAAATTCAATTAAAGTAGAGAATAGATTTTTTTTTTACTGTTAGAGTAGGATTTTCATCCTATATCTATCTATATTATGTGCAATTGAATTATTTGTTGTTGTGCTGTTTGGGAAAATATTACACAATAAAATTATTTATCTCTTCAGGGCATAACACAAAAAAATTTGGTAATTAGAAAATATAGATTTTTTTAGATATCTGCATACATAAGAAAATCAAATCATTAGCAAAAATCTTTAGATCTCGGGAATACATACACATATATACACGATACATATATATATATACAAATATACAGGAACAACATAATAATAAAAGGAAAATACAAATTTTCCAATTTATTTATTTTTATGATCAAAATTTTATGATTTTTATTACTTCCACTTCATGTTTTCTTACGTAAAGTACATGAAGTTTAGTTTTATGAACTCGTAAAGGGTTGTATTATTGGGCTATAAAAACAGTTTGAGGTCCCATAAAAATATACATACATGCGTATATATGTATATATACGGTGACAAATTTATGCAAACATGTTTAATATAAAATTAATCAATTTAATATTATTAGTTCGAGATGATCACGAACCAGACTCCACTTTAGGGTAAAAATTATAAAAAATTAAAATATTGTCACGTAAATATATTTGCATTACGAAAAATATTTTTATTTAAAAAAATATATATATATTTATATATTATGTGTATATATATAAAATAAAAAAATTATGTTTTTATATTATTTTTTTAAATGAGACAAAATATTTAATGATAAATGACTTGGCCTCTAGGGAATAAGTACTATATATATATATGATGATGATGATCACCATCATTATCATCAGAACCTTTTTTATTTTATTTAATTTTTTTATTTCGAAGGAATGAAGAATGTATTTTTTTTTTATTATAAATTTCCAGAACCTCAGCACAAAATTGTTTGTAACATTTTTTAACACTTTGCTTAGTGCGCGCTGTCATATATAGTGCCTGCTTTATTACTCTTGCATTTATAAAAAAAAATGTACCAACTTTTTATTTTCCTTATCATATACGACAAGACATTCAGTCCTTATATTTACTATTACCATTGTCTGTTCTAAACGGGAAGTTATTTTTTTATATTTATATATTTTGATTTCCCAGTGAGACATATAAATGTGAGAGGGAATTATATTGGTTTGGGACGTTTATATATAGTTTCCAGTTGAGGAGAAAATACTGTTGACTTTTGCATAAGCATTTCCAATTTTATTCAAGTTTAGTTAAAATCTCTTAGTATACTAAGTAGGCTCATTACGACATCACTCGCTTTATATGCAAAGCCTTATCTAACGAAATAGAGAAAATAGTTTAATCAGAATTTAAAGAAATGCTGAGTCGAAAAAGCTCCGTCCAAATATTTAATTTAAATAAATCGAACACGTTCATTGGTTATCCCAAAGAAGGAGTTTCTGACTTTCAGTCTAACGACTTGTTCTTGAGATTGTTTTATTTTTTTCATTTCAATTTTAATCACGTTCATCTCGTATTCCCAAAACTATTCGATTTTTCTTATTTGGTTAAATTGCAAAATGATAGTTCGGTACCAATGCCAATATAAAAACATCAGAAATGATATGGAACATCGGATATCGATGGGTCGAGTATTGCCCCGCCGAAAACAATTTAGTCGAATAGACCAACTGCATTAAATGTGTCAATTAAACGTATAGCTGGAGGTTTAATATGTTCAAATGAAGAAATAATATCACAACTAATCAAAATTCTAGTCCGTGTGTTTGTCAGTACTATATACTCCTTTAACATCGATTCTAACTTTTATTTACTCCAAAATTAGCCCATTTTGTAATAAAGTAATAAATGGTTATAGTCTGTGGATTATCCTAAACCAAAATTCTATTCAAATATTTGACTCTCTCCAACAAATGATTTCATTTAGATAACTTAATTGGGCTGGCTCAAGGCATTCAAATATGGTTATGTAAATAAATAAGCAATGTTCAAATTTGAAAGTTTGAACAATATGAGATTACAAGCCAGGTCCCACCTATCATAATCGCCGATGACTTTAATATTTTGAAGGGATTTAATTTTTTGTATATCGAAAAATTTAACGCTTGTAACTTCTTTGAAAAATGAAAAATGTATTTTTTGAAAAAACTGAAATAAAAATTAATTTGTTTGTGATGTAGCATTAGATTTATGGATTTGCAATCTAAAATAGAGGCTGTTATTATGATACCGATGTTTTGGACTTCGAAGATGCTGTTTAATTTAAGGTCATCCTGACTTATGTATGGGAAGTTTTGATTCGAACATCTTGACTTTGTTGACATGAATATTTTACGGAAATTTTAAAGTAGAGTTATAATCAATTCTATTCTTGAAGAATAATTAAATAGAAGTTTGTTATAAACTTTGTTAATATCTTAAGAAGGGCACAGTTTTTTTGAGAAGAAAAAAAATATTTCTAAATTTAGGATACAAAAAATGTATCAATCCAATGTGCGTGAATAAAGCTGCACTAACCTCCTTATTAAAAAACGTTTTTTCTGAATTTTCGATAAATTTTCCAATTCACGCTATACGTCAATGAAGTTCAAGATTGGTCACATACGAAGAGATAAGTACTGAGGATCCAATCCAAATATTCAATTATCTAGAAAAGTACAAATTTGGGTAGTTAAGAATTTCTAAATATATACATAAGTGCAATCAGCCAAATATACGAAGAATGCTATGTTCCATTTTAGATTAGTTGGAAATCCCACAAATTTCATGTTTTTTATATATAAGCTTATCAACTTAAATTCTTAGTAAGATTACTAGTAGCAAGTCTTTAATTAATTAATTTGACAATTTTATTTTGAACATTATTTTTACTATTTTTTAACTAAATTATGAGTAAAATTCAATGCTAAAATCTAAATATTATTTATTGGGAAAATTTAATTTCAGAATCTAAAATCAAACAATATAATTTTTATGAAATAATCAAACTTCCATTCTAAACTACATTCGAAATAAAAAATACCAGTCTAATCTTATAAGTCACAGTCAAATTATAAATCTTGTTTATTTTTAAATTCTATCTTCCATATGAGTTAAAAAATACCAGAGTATTAACTCCAAATTCTGATGAAATTTCTATTTCACACTTTATTGTACACACTGTATTATATAACTATTTGAACTTCTCGAAGTCCTTATATTTTACAACCCTCAAATTTTGCACTCATCGAGTTCTCGAAAAGGAAGTTTATTTAATCATTTAATTATCTCTGAGCAAACAACTTTCTTCCCCAAAATATATAAACATATACGCGCATTATATCCGATTACAGACATTTTCGGAAAATCGTAGGTAAATATTTTACCAGACTTCTTAACTAAAATATCACTTGTTGTATAAATAAAAAAAAAAGTTTTCCAAAATAAAAAGTTCATTAAAAAGGTGTCTTGGGTGGTCATTTTTATGCTATTAAGAAACCTAAAGGAAAAAAAATAGCAACAAAAAATTACTCTTCAGAGACCAATAACACAATGTAATGAAAGTCAATAATATAAGAATTATAAGTATACAATTTTCTTCTGTTCTATGTATTGATAAATTGATGGTTATTGCATGTTTTCCAATTATTATATTTTAATTTTTTTTGTACCATTTTTACGGTATAATTAGATTTTGGTTCCTTCATTTTTTTTTTTTGGTCTATCTTGCGATAATAACGTCGTCTTTATCAGAATAATATTACATCAATAATAATAAAGAAAAATAATAAGAAAACGAGAAAATGAAAACGAAGCAAATAGAAAATGATGTTATTTTTTTATTTTTTTTTGGGATTGGTGCTCTACTCGTTGTTGTTATATAATCAATAAATGGCGTCCCGACGTCGTAAATTTTCCAACCAGTAGCATAAAATAGAAGAAACATTTTTTTTTGTATATTTGAAGAAAGAATACTTAAATGAAGAAATGATATAGATTTTTATTGGTTATTACAGTTTTTGTGTATTTTCTTCCTTCCATAACATTCGAACGAAAATTAGGTGATTGTAATAAAATTGGAAAATTGATGATCATAATTAGGAGATGTATACCGTATCGTATATATGTATACATACAGTTTAATATTAAATGAATCACAACTCTTTTATGTACTCGACGATATCACGCGATCTTAGTATAGCGGTTGTGTAATTAATTGACATATCACAGTTTAAAAAAAATAAAATCAATTACATATTCCGTATTTTTTTGTTAAATGCGTGCAATTTACATAACATTCAATACGTAAACAGAAATATAAATATTTTTGGCTTATATATTTATTTATAACAAACAAAAAAGAGTATTTTGTTAATATGTAAAACACGACAATTTTTTTTTTTTTTTTTGAAATATAACAACCCACAAACAATTTTTTTGTTTTATTTTTAAGTTTTTTGCCAAGAAAACACGCACATCAAAAGGTGTTACTTCCCGAGTAAAAATATAAAAATTTTGTACATGTTCAGGTGAATTTTTATTTAATTTTTGTTGTTGGTATGCCGCAAAATTCCATACATTTATACATTACACACGACATGACACGAATTTACTATAGTTGTATATATACAAATCCATGACAAGTGACATAAAAGGATACACAGGAATATTAGTTTTTTTGTTGTATATAAAATATACATATTATATTGCGATAACGTGACCTTAAAATTAAAATCTCAGGAGGACTATATAAGTATATGTATGTACCTATATAAAAAACAACAACAAACAAACAACGAAAAAATCGCGATATGTGCTTACATGGAACAAACAAACAAAAAAACTTACAATTTATAAACAAAACCGTGACACGTGCACCTCGTCTTTTGCATTTTGAGGGAACGCCGTGTTCGAAATACGACGAAAAAAAAAAATTAAGATAAAATAAAAATCCCAACTACAAAAGACGAAACATACATTAAAGGGTTTTATTGTAATAAATTATTCTTTAGACAGAGTAAAAAAAAGAGCACCAGCCCATTATTGAAATTGAAAAGCTCTGCAAAATTATAAATGAAAAATAGAAAAATTGTTATGATGAAATATAGTTTCGTATATGTATGTAATGGCACATGATTAAGATTTAGAAATTTTTGTCACGATTTTACTTCAATATTATATTTATTTATTTCTGTATACATAAAATATTCGTTTGATGTATCTCCCATTTTATTTTTATTTTTTGTTATCTGAATAACTGATAAATTGTGTATGGATTATGATTTAATTATGGTGATCTATGGGGATTTGTTTGAAAATGCCGAGAAAATTGAATCTTATGTATGTATGTATACAAGCAAAGGGTTTTTGTATTGAGTTTAAATTTGAAGTTAAATCGTGACATGAACGTTATAGCACAGGGTTTAAAACCATTAGTTCAGCAATTTATATCTACTTTGAAGAAAGTTGAACTTGTGTTAACTTAATCATGATTCGATTTTATTTTCAAAAGATTTAGAACAGTTTGAAAAATTATTGTTTAGCTTATCATCAAATTATGTCCAGATTAATAGCAAATGTTGGGGATGGTTGTTTTTGTTAAGGAAGAAGTATCAATCTTTGCATAAAAGTTTCAGAATATTAGAACAAAAATATTTGATAGATGTGTAATACTCAAAAATGTTTCAGATTCTCTATGAATATTAGCATTTAATATACAGTTTTCGTTTCAAACTTGTAATTTGGTAGAAACTTCAGAATTATTCTAATTTCGTCGTCGCCTTACATGAAATGAAATTTAGAATTTATATTAATAAAATTTGATGTCGAAGATACGACTCATTCATACGAAGCAAAACATAAAAAGGCCGGGAAACTAACTTATACCGAAAATTACAATAATCAAAACAGCTGCAAAACTTATCAACGAAATAATAATCTAATGTTTTGAGGAAGTGCGGCTAACAATACCAACGAAAAACTTTAGGTCTAACAAGCAAAAGAGTTGTAAAGTGGCAGAATATCAAATTCATTTATTTAGGTTCCAATTTTATCGAACTTGGGGAAAATAACGATGATGGAATGTAGTTCTTGGTAAACAATTCAAACAAATGATATAATTATTAAAACCATTTGTTTTATCAGTCGTCCTTAATCTGATCATACAGAATAACAATGGCCCTAGTTAAAACTAATCGTTGTGGAACTTCATTATAGAAATATAATATCTAAATCTTCATTAAACGAACTGATAATTTTCTTAGCAAATAAATTAAATATTATATAAATTAAATTTAAACAATAATGAACAATAAATTTCTGCTGTTCTTGTTCATGAATTTATTTTCTGCGTAACACTTAGTCATAAAAGAATAAATTTGTATAGGGATTTAACTAAAATTCAATGAAGAGAAAAACTATAGGGCGTTGTTCATAATAAAATAAAATAAAAAGATATTTTTAACGATATTAACCGTTATGGATTAACATCAAGAATGATTCAATGGATTGGCTGTAATTATATCAAAATAACGCCCTAATTTTTATTTTATTATTCTAATTTTCAACATTTGTTCTTCATGTTGATGAAAAATCTTTTATTACTTGGTGTTGTAAGTTGGCAACGTAAAAAAAGATTATTTTGGCCAATTTTATATAAACGAGATTAAATCTCCGGCTTGTCATTGGATAACCCATTTCTCATCATTCAAAATCAATCAAATTTATCCAACTTTCCAGCTAAATTCATCCACCGCACATACTTATTTTTTATACATCCATATACCAAGAGACCGTATATATCCCGAACAAAACAGAAAACTTTTTATTTGTATTATATTTTGTATTTACGAATATATGTATAAATAATTTAACATTTATAATTTAATTTTTCAAATATAACAACAATAATCACAACAAAAAAAAAAAGCTTTTTTTTCCCCAAACTTTTTATTTTTATATCCATTGAGAATTTTTATCCAAGAATTAAAATATAAAATATTTATGTATATATCTTTTATACCTCATTTTATATTCTTGATACCTTTTTAAATATATAAACAAAAAACAAACAAAATCCTAACACACAAAAGGTATAGTAAAGTCTTTTATTAATTCTAAAATTGTCTGTCTCAACACAAAAAAAAAAAAATTTTTTTTTATTAAGATAAGACTTTTTTTTATATTCTTCATTTGTCTCATAATCATCATTTTTATTTTTAATTTTCTTATCAAACTAATTTTCGTTTTTTTTTTTAACAAAAATAAAACAATTTAAAAAATATCAAAAAAACATTTTAATTACATAAATTAATAATAAAGATAATAAACTAATTGCTTTTACTCATTCCAAACTTTTTATTTTATTTTTATTTTTAATTTAACCGAAAGTTTTCTTAATATATATATGTATACATGTGTATGTGTGTACGATATAATAATTTGTGTGTGTGTGTGTGTGTACATGTATATGGATATGAAAAGGAGTCACAATTTTAATGGATGATGATGATGATTATATGGAATAATGTCGATTCCTTTTCGGTGTTGTTGTTGTGATTATGTCTTATATATGAGACGATTTTAGTAAACACTCATTAAAATCTTCTTAACTAATAGATAATATGCAATCAAAATTGTAATAAAACTATTATCATTATCAAACATATATGAGATTATGTGATATTGACCTTTTTTTCGGGAATAATGGAAATATTGTTCTCCGCCCGTTTAAGAAATAGGTTACCGACAAAAAAAAAACTTTGTATTTACTTAATACACGTTCTAGTAAGGGGCCCAGGAAAATTTATGATTTTATTTTATTTTTTTCCTATCTTTCAAAAATAAACGCAGCACAAAATTGTGTATACATATAAATTGAATATACCATACCAAAAGCGAAAAAAAAAAGAAAAAAGGAAAAGCCTCAGATGGTTTTGGCATCCAAGAAAATGTTTTATTTCAATTTAGTTGCGTCCCTTGACGTCATATTAAAATAAGAAAAAGAAAATTATTTCTTTATTTTCACTCGTTATACATACTCGTATATATATAACAGAACGTTATACTAAAGACGAGAAGCAGCATCAGTACAGCACATACACACACACACAAAAAAAATTATATAAAGTCCTGGGATATTGTTTTCAAATGAAAATATGAAAATAATATATATATTATAAAGAAAATGTATATTTGGGTGGTGTGACAAGAACACGTGGATTGGGATAAAAAAAAATTTTCCATCTCTCTGTTTGTATATAACATTTTTTTTTTGGATGGTGTGAATGAATGAAAATTCGAACAAAAAACAGAAACATTTTTTTTCCATATTACGAATGAGTTGATTTATGAGTTTGAGATGGGTTGTTGTATTATATTATAAAATTGTTCTTCTTATATACATTTACGAAAAATGTATAAAATATTCAGATGTAGATTATAATATTTTAATATTATTTGATCCGTGAATTTTATTCCGCCAAAAATTATATTTTATTTTTGTATATATAAATATGTACAGCAGCAGCAGCGCATATACTCCCACACTATAACGCCATATTTAATTAATTATACAAAAAAAAAGGACAAATACGAATATAATTGACATCCTAACAATTTTCTCTACTTGTGTTTATATAAATATATTAGGTCTTAAGTTTTTATTTTTCCCGCATTCACTCCTCCCTATCACTATCTCTCGTTTATTCGGATATGTATACACAATATTCAATTCTCGGTTTAATAATAATAATATAACAATAATACCAACAACAACACAAATTTTTATTTTATTCAACGCAATTAACTAAATGGCATCTTAAAAGATATAATCCTTAATGGATATGCCTAATTTTTGTTCAAAAAGAAGAAAAACTCTTTCGTTATTATTGTTGGTATTATATTTTTACTATTATATCTTATTTCAATTTTCTCGACAATATATATATATATATATATACACCAACATATATACAATATTAGTATTTTTATACAAGTATGTATTCCAAGAAAAAAAAAAAAATTAAATTAATAAATATTTTAATTAAAATTAAAAATAATAAATATTTTAATTTTATTTGAAGCGCGCGCTGCTCATCGCGAAATTTTTGTTTTAAAGTTAAAAAATAACAAAAATTATTCGTTTGGTATTTAAAAAAAATGTAAATTGACAGAAAACAGTTGTATTTTAATTAAAAAAAATTTTTTTTTTTTTTTTTTAAGTTTGATTGAAAAATTTTCCGCTTCTAAGCGATTAAACATGATTATATGCGAATTTTTGGAAAAGTTTTCACCAAGCGCTCAAAAGAAATGTGTACGAAAATAATAATTTATATTTTACGCTCAATATAATTTATATATTCAATATAATAACAATAATAAAATATAGAATTTAAGAGAATTATTTTTTCTCGTGAAGGGTATTTTATTCACCTTTTTGGAAAATTTCGTATTTTTTTTTAATTCACTTCGTAGAACATCTGTACGAGTTTTTTTTTTTTTTTGGAAAATTTATTATTTTGTCGAAATGAATTATTGGAATTTCGATATGTTTTTTTCGGTCTAATGGGAAATATATAAATTACATATACGGGTTAGATACATTATATCTATACGTACATATACATATAAATAGATTTATAGAGTATCGAAATGTTTAAGATATACGTTTTGTATAGATAGGTATATCCGACCAGCTACGCACGTTAAACCGTTGGTCTGATTATTCTACTTAGTTAAAAATAAATAATTTCATTTTGATAACTGTCCGAGCACAAATGATTTGTTGTGTATGTTAAGAATTTTAAATAATTGGTGACAGCTTAATCTAATTTAAAAATTAATTAAAACTGCAAGCAATCGATTGAATTTAATTTAAATTTTTTCGATTTTATTTAAAATTAAATTTTTTTTCATATAATACTCGTTTTAAATTTATCGATATTACATTTTGTTTTTGGTTTTTTAAATTTAGAACATGGTGTTGTGTTGATCAATACACAACAAAATGGTTACTTTTAAAAATTTTGGAACCCAAATTTAATTTTTCTTTGATAGAAAAATACTGTTAAAGGCAAACTATTTCTGTTTCAAAAGATCTACCTAGAAAAAAATAAAGAAATTCCCACTAATAAATCTGCGGTTTGTCTTAGCGTGACGTCAAGTCAATGAATTTTATTTCAACCATTTTCCCAACGCCCGTGAATTTTGTTTTGAATTCTCGATCGGAAATTCGGAATCAATTTCAAAATTACTTAAAGAGACATCTTATGGCTAATAAAATCTATATAGAAAGTAAAGTTTGCATTCGGGCGACATGTTGAATAATTATGAAAATTTTGCTTACGAACTGAAAACATCGTTTTAATTCAAAAATTATCAATTATATTTCAATAATGCAAATATCAAAAAAATTTCGCGGCTAATTCATATATGGAATTTTTTCCTGGTCTCGAAACCTGAATTTAGTGTTTATAAAGTTCGATCATTTTTGTAACTTAGAGATAATGAGTTTTCATAGCTCTATCGAGCGATTCAAACCAAAAATAGGTTTTACATTTGTATTTAAACCTTCGTGATCTGACTAAGACTTTAAATAATTCTTTTTTTTCTGTACTTCAGCAGATCAGTTGGTGTAACTTACGATTTTTTTCTAGCTGTGCTACCGTTTTACGACACTGCGATTTTCATACAATATTAATTGTTTTACAATACTTTTCCTCTCAAGTTTTCATATTATTTAACTTGTAACAATATAATTTAACCTCAGTTTTGACGTTGGTCACTCAGCCAACTCTCAACTTCACAATGTTTTGGTGTACTTTAATTTTTATAATTTAGTTAAATTGATGACGTTTTACAAAACCAGTCAATTTCTGTCCCGCTATGCTTAAATTCAGCTTTTGTTTGTTTATAACCAACTATTGAAAGTTTAAAGATCAGTTTGGTTTATTTTAAAGTGTAATACTAATCCTTTATTTATTTGTCTTTGAAGAAATTTGCAAACATTTCAATTACCATCACGATAAAAGTCGGGAAACCAGGGAATAACTATATCGACTTGGAGTTCGTAGTTGCATTTGCATCAAAAAATACGCTTTACCTAAATTGCTTCCTGATTAGAAACATTTTATACCTTCGATAGGTAGCAATTCCTTTTTATAAATATTCCTATTTAGAATCAAGCAAAAGACACAAAGTAGTCTTTGCGTCTAAAGAGTTTTTAAAATAGCTCATTTTTGACACAATGTGAATTTTGTGTGTCTTGTCGACACATTATGCACACAATTCCCATTTTTTTTAAAAGCAAAGTGGAATGTTACACTCAGCGCCGGCATTGCGTATAACAATGTGTCAATCTAAAAATATTGTCATGTACGTACATATATATGCCAAACTATTCCAATGCACAACACGATTTTTATGAGAAATTGAATTATTTATTAAAATAATGCCAAAGATAATAGGATATCGACCATTTAAAACAACAACATCGTTTTATCGAAAAGTTAAAAAACAAATTAAACTAAAGCAACATAACAGCATTTGGAATTCTTGGATCAGGATCTAATAACCCTTAAGACGATCAAAATGATGAAGAACAACTGGAAGAAAAACTGGTGTTGCTTGATGATTTAAAAATTCGCGCGTATCGCATCAAATCAATTGCTACTTTTGGTCAATACTTAGCATATTTTATTCGACATGCAATATCAAGTTTTTATTGGCCACAACCATTGAAATAAATATTTTGAAAATAGGAGAAGGCAGCTATTGGCACAATGGATTAAAGAATTGTTTAATAAATTCATTTCGGAATATTCATTTTCGGAATGCAAATTTCGTTAATTATTAACATTGATTGGCCAATACTGTGCGCTATTGATGAGCTACCTAATCACCCAATTATAATAATTGGAGTTTATTTGGGACAATGTAAACCCAATCTTGAGCTTTTTCTCAATTTTTTCGTGGATGATTTCGTTGCAATTTCAAATGATGACTTTCGTGTGATTCGGCACACTATCAACATTAAGATTAATTTATTTTAATTTATATTTTTAAATATTAAAATTACAACAAAATGGTATTTCCCATCAAATTTCGTATTATAAAAATTGACATTAGATATTTAAATTATTAATTAAGTTCATAATTACTAATACGAAAGTATTCCCGATTTGTGTCAAAAAACTGTATCAATTAAACATATTTTCACGCAAATAAGTTATTGTGCATCAAATTGTTTCGAAACAGAGAATTAATTGCGTGCAGAAAATTTGTCAAAGAAGACACAAATATTGACTGTGTGTATAGAAAATGTGTCATTAAGTCACAATAATTGAAACTGTGTCAAACACAATTCCCACTTGGTGGTGCACCACTTCAAAAAATGGTAACACACATTGTCAACGCCGTTTCGAAACCAATGTTTCCAAATAGCAACGAATATTGACACCACGACATCACCACGTTCAACAATTTCTTCAAAATGCTACTTGGGTCGCTACATCCTATTCCTGATTTTTAAGACGTCGTACATAGATTATTGGGTTTTCTCAAATCTTGGTTTCAAGATATTGTTTGATGTTATGGTTCAATGTGCCTCAATAATTTCACATTTTTTAATTATTCATTGAAGAGACTATCGTGAGAATTAAATATTTCGATAAAGTACAAAAAACTTTGGGATCCGAAAATATTGGAATTTAACAAATTTGGTTAAAAAACTGTTGAATAGTGTAGGAATATGAAAGTAAAATTGAGGCATATCAGAAATGCTTTCGGAATTTCATAAATTACGAATTTTAAATTTTATTGAAGATCCTGGGAATTTCAATTTAAAAATAATAGAATTCAAAAAATTTTAGTATTCCGGAAAACCAAAAAACAAGTGTTGTAAAATTTGAATGAATTAAAATATTTTAATTTAATTAATATATTTTAATTTAATCAGGTAATGAATTATTAATAATCTACAAATTTATGATTTTGTTTTAAATAATATATACAAAAATGTATCAGCCGAATCTCGCAAACCTCAATTACATATAAAAATAACAAATTACTAAATTATTAATCAATAAATCTAAACTACAAATATAACAAATTAATTTATTTTTTTTAATTATTTTTTTTTCATTTTTAGGTGAGTACATCTCTAAATTATAGAACATGATGACTGCGTGTATAACACACAAAAAATAATGTCACAACTCAACCGAATTTTGTTCTGGTAAAAAAATTATAATACACACACACAAAAATTTAATTATTTATAATAATATGTACATAATATATATTTATAATTTTTTTTAATTAAATATTCAATCGAAAAAACACAAATACCAAACACTCTAAAATAATACAATAAATTGCTATAAATTAATAAATTTAAAAAAAAAAAATTTATATATAATTTGTTAAAAATAAAAATACTGTGGTTTTCATTTCATATAATATATAAAAAATAAAAAATACACAGGATAATTACATTTTGTGTTGTCCGACCTTAAAAACCACAAAATATAATTGGTCTCGTTTAACAATAATAAAAACAAACCATTTGACATTTTTACTATATTAAATGGTAAATTGTACATTTGTTGTTGTTGTGTTATTTGTTATAAATTCGTGATTATTATTATTTTTTTAAATAAATATTTAATTTTTAATAAATCATTAAATTTCATTAGAATTTAATTTTTGTTATTTCGGTTGTTTGTTTTAAATATATATACATGTACATAATATATATTTTTTTATGCGAAGGGTCAAATAATTTAGAACTAGGTATATAACCAACTGTTTTATTTCAGATAATTTGTTGACTCTCGCTCTCTCTTAAAATAACGTCACGCAATTTAACTAATAAAATAAAATACGGGAAGTCGAATTATTTTGAGGTTAACAAAAATAATTGATTTTAATTTAGACCCTATATATATATATGTATGTATACACACACTCAAATTATGTTTATCGCACACAAATTAACTTAACTAATAGTTAACTAACTCAAATAAATAGCGAGACACAAGAGGCATGTCATCACATATTTGTGGTTGAATAAATAGTTTAACAATATACAAATATTTTTATTATATATGTCTAACCGCGCACACACAAAAAAAAAATTAAAATAATTATTATAATTATAACAGAATTTATAGTTTAGTTAAGTCTAGATTCACCTGTTCTATTTCATATTTATATATATATTATTATGTACAGCTAATTATAATTAATAAGAACACGAACATTACTATATATAACTAACTAATATAATACCTATTCTCTTATCAAACTACATAATCATAAACACTATTAAAAAAATAAAAATAATCGTAATTAAAATTTATTAGGTTGTTAGTCGCGTACATATATATGTAAAGCATTTGGAGCTCGAAATATTATCGAAATATTAAGAAGTTAAAATTAGGAAAGAAAAAAAGAAAAATTGTCGCGTCTCATTTGACCATACATAAAGAACCCACAAAAATACCATAAAGTCATAACATCTAGCTACGCGAGCTTATACATTTTTTACTACGTACGTAAGATTTATATTTACGAATTTCAACCATTTTTCATGTTAAAATCGTATAAATTTTTTAACACCAAACGACGAGACAAATTTTATTTATTCATATTTTTTGTTGGTTGGTGCTTACTGCTTACTGTTTATAGTGGCTGAAAATCATGTTTATAAATTTTAATTCATTTGTTTTTTTTTTTGTTATTCTAATTATTAATTAGTATACAAGATGTACTAATTTATTGTTCGTTGTGGAATTATAACTACTGGGAATCGATTTTATTGCATGAACTTTTCTATATAGTCTGAGCTTATAACCTTTAAGCAGAATTTACATAAATATCACGTTTGAATAATAATTTAATATTGCCGCAACTAATAATTGTTGGCTTCACAAGGTGTATGCATATTCTAAAGTGTGACATGGTATACCAGGTTATTATTTAATTATTTTACGTGCTTACCTCGTTTCCAGTTTAACCATTATGCGCTTTTATATGAATCTATACTTTTATATGAATTCAGCAGCAAATTAGCGATATTAAATATTTTACAAACTAAACTTTATTTCTGACAATTTATACTCGTAACAAGCTTATAAGTTTAAATATCATGGCTTATTTACAATGACTTTTAAATTTTTAACTTTTAATCAGAATTTTAATTTTTTTCTCGAATTAAGAAATTTAAAATTTTTGAATTTGCCAAGTTTTTAAATTGTTTAGAATATGGACAAATGTTCAATATTGTTAATTTTATATCGTGGGTACAAATTTCAAATTATACGGTAATTGCATTGAATTAATGTTCAATAAAATTTAAAATTTTATTCGAATCTTCAAATCTTTGGGCCAATGTTTGTTATATGTTTCTAATAACTTACCATACCAAATAGAAAATTCTTAGTTATGGATAGAAAAGGTCATTGAGAATTTCAATTGAACTCCAATTTGTTTACATACGATGAAGCTTCACCGACAAATTTGATTTGAAATTCTATTTTCACGAATTTCAAGTAAACAAATTTAGAAATTTTGTTAAAAATAAATTTAATTCAAATCGATATACATTTAATTAGAACTTGAAAAGTTGGGGAGAAATTTTAATAAAACAGCAATTATGTGCTTTCAAGCCGAGTTTTACAAAAATTCAAATAAATTTTAATTTTGGTAATTTCAACAAAGACACAATATTGTTATATCGTTTTCTCAACAAAAAATTCAGCCATGTTAATAAAATTGGAGAGAATAAATAATTGCATTCCTATTGCTTTTTTATGTAGTGGTTTGTACACTGTTATGAATTTTAAATTGCATAATTTCTCAATAAAAATTGAAACGAAATGATTTTCTTTAAATTCACATTATAATATAATAAGTTAAATAACAAAATTTAGTGTAAAGCAAAGTATTTATTATAGATTTTAACTTTTATTTATTAATAATTGATCAATTTAAATGAAACACTCGCATGCAAACAGTCTCGCATGCAAAAAAACGCCAAAGCTAAAGATAAGCCAAGATTCGAACCACAAAAATTTTAACACAAATTTTAGAACTGTAATAAATGTTTCCAATAGGAATATTAAAACCAGCAGTAATAATACAAATATAATCGATAATTCTGAAACCACAAGTATATTATAAATGGAATTTAAAGTTGCAGGAATAATCCTCCTAATAAGTATTATAAACAATTAAATTTTATGCGCAGGTAATTTAGAAATCTACATTCATAAAAATTGAGTGATAAATAATTAAAAATAATTAAAATAACAATCTTTACTCTCGATTTCGGTTTATAAATCATAGAAAACAATTTACAATTTTTTCTTTTGGTTCCACACATTTTGATCAGGTAATTAAATGGCCTCTCCAATGTACTAGTCATATTATATGAGTCAACATCTCTGCGATTGACTCTCAAATTTTGAATGATAATTTTCGGTCAATCCCAGAGATGTTGACTCATATGTGGCTAGTATCTGGAAAAAATTTCATGTGTATTTTTGATGTCCAATTTTAATTGGGAAATACCCATATTTTGACAATTTTTGATTGTTGCTTCAATTAATATCTAGTGGACTGCACTTTTTGAAAACTTACCTTTTACTAGTATACATATGTGTTTATTTATTTCGATTACGTTTTTAGTGTTTTAAATTAACTTAAAATATTTAAAATGACACTCAATTTTCCAATAAGAATCATATTATTTCCTATTTGATATGGTTTTAACAGTGTATTACTAATACATTGATGTATTCTGATAATCTGGCAAAAATTTCATACTCGTATAAATAACCAGAGATCTAATGAAAGTTGGACTAAATTTGAATAAAGTTTCTTTCCAATTTATCCAATTTTACATTTAGTTTGAAAGCAAATTGGAGAAAATTGTCTAATTTTGAAGAATTTTACAAAAGTAAATTGTTCAATATTTTGATTTGAACTGTAAATTAATTTGAAGAAAGTTTTACACAACAACTCAATAGATTTTAGGCCATTTAAAAAAAATTGAGCACAGTTTGAATAACCAAATAAAATTAAAAATAATAAAATTTAAAAAAAATTTGCAATTACCTGTTTTGAAAAAGTTAGTTAGCTAGAAATTGGAAGAACTTATCGTGGACTATTAGGCACACGCAGTATTGATAAAAATTAAGAAAGTATACATGAAGTCATGTTCAATAGAGCCATTTTGAGCAGTTTATAAGGCGTCTTAACTCAAGCCTATAGTGATATCTATCATATAGTTAAAATTATTAATTAACTCAACTAATTACGATGTAATTAAACGTGTTTCAAAATAAAAATTACAACCCTAAATTTAAAATCTCCCAGATAAACAATCAGACAGGTGCCTTGTAATACCGCATGTACATATATACGAATCCTTCAAATCATGTTTATATTTTTTTAAACCAGTGTGAAAATATAAACATCAATTTTCTGCTGCATAACCATGTTATTAATAATCACCTCGCATATACACCAAAGTCACTATGTATATTTATGTAAGTTCCCTATTTTTTAGATGATGCTGTATACATAATATTTAACGCGCATTCTTATATTAAGCGAGCACGTGGCCTCTAACAAAACAATACATATACGCAAACATCTTTTATCCTGTTTGGGTTTATAATTTCCATCTGAATCTTCTTTTGTTTTTCGTATTTTGTGTTGTGTTGAACTAAGTGAAAATTATATTCAATCCTTTTTTTTTATTTTTTATGCTATTCAATTGTATTAAATTTTCCATTTATATAAAAATAAAATCTGCAACCCCAAAATTCAAAAGACTTGCGGGAAAAAAAAAACATTTCTTTCACAATCAACGGCAGCTCTTATAATATAGCAGCTTCACCAAAAAATAAAATAAAAAAATCCACAACACATAACAATCGTATATTGTTTAGAAATATATTATGTATATATGTATATGTACAAAAAAAACGATTTTTCTTTTATGCTAAATATTGTTGGTGGCGGTTTTATTTTTTCCGTTTTTCATAAAAAAAAAACCAAAAATTAAATCAACCCTCAAGGTAATTACTTCATTTTTACTATATATGTACGTATATGTAGTGTATATATATGTAATACTGAAATGGGGAAAAATATTATCATATGATAATTTTCACGTATGTTTGTTGTTATAATAATAAAAATAATCGTAATAATAATAATAACAATGCATTCTTCATCCACCTACGCGCGGCTCTATTATTTTTATTGTATTTTTCTCACTCGCTTTACGCTATATATGTACATATATACAATTATACATTTATTATATGCGAGTAGTACATATGTATATGTACATGAGGTTTTGTTATTGTTGTAATGCGCGCCCCCAACCCCTTATATACGTACTATATATGTATATAATAATATGTGTATGTACCCGAAGGTGGTTAGTATATAATATGCTTTATAGTTTTCTTTTTACTTTGTGCCGTTAGTTAAAAATTACGTACATAACAAAAACATCAACTTTAAATAATTTTTTTTTAAATTCTGTTTCCCTTAAAGCTTTTTTTTATAGTTTTGTTTGTTTGTTTGTTAAATTTTCTCGTTACCACATATTATAGATACATACATATATGTACATATATGAAAATGCTTTATGTACACTCTCTCTATATACACGTAATACAGTATGTATATATGGTTTAAAAGTACACACAAAAGAATTACGTTACGTTTTTTTTTTTGTAAGTCTTTTGCTTTATGTGTGTGGTATTATTTAACCCATTGTGTGTTTGACGAAACTTTATAAATTAATTTCGTTTTTTTAAAAATATTTGTTTAAATAAAATAAAGTAATAATGATTTTATTATTAATTTTTATAAGCTTTACTGGAGCTTTTGATGTTTTATATACATATACAAAAGGATTCATATATACATACAATATAATGGCGTTAATCTGTTTACACACTTTTTCCATGACTCAATTCTGATGGTGCGCCCCCATGTCATTGGTGTTATTGGTTTAAGCAAGAATTATTCTAACGTTTGAAGATAGATTGCATTTTATTTGTATAATTTTAAAACTCGCTAGCGGCTATCGGCTGGTAGTCGTGCTTTGTATCATCTAAGGCCACTGCTAAAAGAAAAAGCTCGATAAAAATTAAGCAAAATGAATTTTGTACGAATATGTGCGACACTGTTGTTAATTTATAGTTAATAGTTTATAATCAATATGGGTAGAGTATTTTGAGACTCATGTTAAGTTTGTTCAGACAACACATTCTCAAAATAAGTTAATAATTCTCAAAATTTTGTTAGCCAACCAAATAATTTGAATATTACTCAGTAAATTAGTTTTGTAAATTTTCTTAAATTAAACTTGGACTCCATTTTCCAAAACTTCAAAACCTAAATAGTCATAACCAGGGATGGGCGAGTTAGATTACGCTGTGTAATCTACGCGGTTGTCGACACGTTAAATATTACGTAGATTACTTGGCAATAAAATATGGTATTTTGTAAAGTGGTGGTTGATGTAAGACGTAAGAAGAAATTTAAGAAAAGATTCAAACCCAAAATATATATGTTGAAATAAAACAACCGATAGCTTTAATTAAAGAAAATGTATGCACTAAAGCTTCGGATTTGTCTAAATTTCAAATTTTGTTATAACGGATAAAGTCAAGCACATGTTGTTCAATTCTACCTATGAGAGACACAACTTCAGATGTGACTTTAGCAGCAATATATTGTTCCTTTTAGAACGATTTTTGAATAAGTCGAATACCGGCCAGCCTAGATACTTTGAGATAATATTGATTTGATTACTCTCACACTAATTTATTGCATCTTTAGAGTAGTGTGAACTAGCTTAATCAGGCCACAATTTTAGTTCAAGGGTATTAGCGCAAGCAATTCATCGCAAACAATTTACCATTACCATTTCAAAACGCGGTAAACCATAGCAAAGCAGCGTCACTTATTATACGAAAAAATTCTGTAATTTGGACTACTATAGATGAGATTTAGACTATTTCTTACCCGATTATGATGAAATGCGACATGTGGGATGGAAATGGGATTGTAAATTGATTTTTGGATAAAGTTCTAGAATATTATTAAAAATTGTGGAGAATAAAAAATTGTTTTTTTTATAATATTCTGGAATAGGCCAACTGCTAAATTAAGCTAAATTTAATTTAATTTAGTTAATATTTTTTTTTTTTGTTTTCAATTGAAGGCAAATTTCTTTCGAATAATATGTATATTATATTACACTAATTTACTATTTGTAAGGACAAATTTTCACAAAGAGAACATATTTTCAACTTTAAAATCTCATTTATATCCAACATGTCGAGTTCTATCATAGGCAAGAAATAACCATGTTCCGTGGCCCAGTATTCATTCAACATGTCGAATTTGAAAATAATTGAATAACTAATTACCGCGATGAATTGCCATCCCACGATGAATTGTTATCGCGTTGAATTGATTTAAACGCCCACTCCTGGTCATAATTCAAATTTCTATACACACTACAATTAAATGAATCCAAATTAAGTACGGACATACCAACTTATGGATGTCTTGTATGAGTTGTTATTGAAAAACCAATATGTCAAAATATACGAAAAATGTGTATTTAAAAGTTGTATTATGTGAAGATCTTTGATTGGAAGAAAAGCAAAACTTACCCTAGAATGCAAGGTTCTACCAAAGCCATCTTAATATATAAAGCCTCCATGTTGAGCGATATTTTCAAACGAGCTTTTTTTAGTAAACCAAAAAATGTGTAATTTACAAAGAAGTCTATGCAATCCCATGGCAAAACATACAAACTTATTTTGAATTGTTCAACTATTAATAGTGAGAGCTTTTAATATTTTATTATATAAAGTAATAGATAAAGAATTGAATTAGGTGATGGCCAGGGTTATTTTTCGAAACTATATTAATTAAACATAATTTTTATGATTATAAAATTGTCATTAATTTAATTTATTTGCGCTTTTAAATTTGTATATATACAAATATATATCTGATATATTCTAATACTCTCTTTCAATACACTGCATTCACTCCAACACAGAAATAAAATAGTTTGATTCAAAATCTAAACACCGAAAAATATGTATAAAAATTATGATAACTACGATAAATTAAAATTTAGGATATTAATCGGAGAAACGCTGGGAAATTTCTCATTAAACCAAAATAAAAACATTGATCGGATCGATCAAATAAATGATAAAATGTTGTGTTTTGTTTTGAAGGTTACAAAAGGTTACATAATTTGTATACAATATGTCAATTAGGATTAGGAGAGGGACAATTTGATCACGCTCTCAATATTTTTTTTTATACGATAATTTTTTATTGTTGCTATGAAATTATTTTAAATTTTTTAAATTTTTTTAAAAATTCATTGATGTTTTCTTCTTTTTCATATAAAATGTATGAAGAGAGCGATTATTTTTGTCATTTTAGGTATCTTAATAAAAGTTCGTTTTGAACATGGAGGCTTGATTTATTAAGATGGCTTTGGTTCTACTATACAAAATGATCCTAATTGTTTTATGGACATATAGAATTCAAGTATGGGGCATCAAATATAGATCTTTTACAACGAACAAAATAAAAAATACTTCGCTGTATTACAAATGCTTGTAAGCTTTGCACACTTCTTGTTAGTTTCGTATAACGAAAGATTCAAGAATAAAGCCATCGGTAGTTTACAGATCTGCTATTTTGGTTAAAATCGGACCCCGCATATACATATATTCTTTGAAAATGTACTAATTTGGAGTCTGAAAATTTGTTCTTTTTTATATCTCTTGAGACACATTTATCATAATAAACTGCGTGCGGGTGGGCCAAGTGTTCCTACTATATTTTTTGGAAATGACTTGAAAATACTTTCACTTGATTGGGTTTAGCATTTTTTGGAAGAAATTAACTTTAATTGGTTTATTTGATTTTTATGTACCCGCATTGTTTTTGGCGCTGGTCAAAACTTTTGAACAGATTTGCTACTAAATTTAAAATACCAGCGTCAAATTATTTATTTATTACTTGATTGCACCTAACTAAATTGAGTGAAAATGGAAATTTTTTGTAAAAATCGGAACATTTAATTTTTTACTTAATAAATGGATCGACATTTCGATCTTGAATTCAAGTTTTAATTGTCTTGACAGTACGGGATCCCAAAATGTCCTAGAATTTAAAAAACATATTCTAATGTATTATTCGATAAAACGAAATAACTGTTTCCCTCCCTTCATATCATTACAGCACTTTCTTTTTTTAATACACACCATGCTGTAGTAGTTCATGTTTCACGAAGAATCGTGCGATTATTAGCTGATTTTGCTGCCTCCAAAGTACGTTAGTTTGAGGTTTTTCCATATATATTTCCATAAAATCGTTATTGCATTTGAGCTTCGATATTTTTTTTAGGCTATATACGTTGAATTTTGCCATTTCAGCCCCTGTTTAGAGTTCACTCCGAAGCCAATTTCTATAAATTTTCATTATGAAATAAAAACAACTTAAGCATACAATTCTATGTTTCTAAGCACAAATTAAAAATAAATATGATTAGCAATACAGAGACGAATTTAGATGAAGAATTTAATATAAGATCTAAATTACTAATCGGCAATGAATTTATAAAGACAAGGAGATGTTGTGTAAATTATTTTTCATCATTGGAAACGAACAATTTAAGTTGCCTAAATTCATCACTTCTCTCAAAGGTCTTTTGGAAATACTCTTTCTCGCAGGCAAAAAAAAGCACACAATAATTGTTCATTTTATGCGTCATGTCAGCATTGAGTGCTAGATGTATTTCATTCATGACTTCATTCATATAATTACAACATCCATTTTTCCTTCGATATGGAAGCACTTTAAAATTATACCGATTATTAAAATTTGTAATAATCTGTGTGATTTGGGGGGTAGTTCGCATATATAATTAGTATAGTAATTGGCTATACGAATTCTAAATTTCCCATTGGAAATATAAATTAAAATTAATAAAGCAATGTCGTATATAAGCGGAATAATGTACCTTTTATACAGAATCCCAGTCCAGCACTAAAATAATTGACGAACGCAAAAATTGAAACACAAAACTCTAATTTGGACATTGTCGACTTAAATTTGGTATTGACAAATTTTAGTATTTCTGTGATGGTACTATGATAGTCAATAATACTAATTTACAATGAGACAAATTATTACATGTATGTATTTATAATTGACAAGCACAATACGTTATTGACTTCCGACATCCAGAAACGAATTATATATAGGGGCAGTAAAAATTATTTGCTTCTAGAAGTAGAATATTTCAGATTTTAACCAAACAGATAACCAAACGGGCTGGAGGAAACAACATTTAACATTATATATAAGCAACATAAATCATATGTTTAAAGAGGATAAATCAAATAGCAACTGAATCATCTAATAAGTAGACAGGAACTAAGCGAACGTTATTAAATTAATCCAGTTAGAATTAACACTCCCACTCACTATACATAAATAAATTTAGTTTCTAGACAAAACTCAATCAAAATACCAGACACTTACTCCAAATATCTTATTCATATATATGTACATATGTATGTATAAGTATATAGGGATATAAATAAGAAAACATATTAAATTACAAATAACATAAATAATTATTTAAACTCATATAAATTTAAAAAAATAAAATTATAAAAATTGTTAAATGTGACAATTAAGCAATAAAATATATATATTCTTCTTATCCATATACAATAACTTTTTTATGTTTTATATATGTACGAGTGTACATATATGTAAGTATATATCCCAAACAAAACTACTGTATTTAATACTCAATAAAAATAACATTTTTATGTATTTCTGTAGATTTTTTTTTATACACTTCTCTCTCGGTTTGAAATGATTAATTTGAAACCATAAATTTGTTATATTTTCTTAAAGAAATGATATATAAATAAGAAATATAAAAACATAACATATTAATTATGTTAACAGCAAATTACAATTATTCACAAAAAATATATATGTACATATATATGTATGTATGCATTTTTCTAATGAATAAATAATTTAAATCCGATTTTTGTTTATGCAGGACGTCTTGTATATGTAATTGATAATACAGGTTTTGTTGGTGTTTTTTTTTTTTTTTTTGGAGTTATGTATAAATAGCACATAAATTAAAATAAATAAATAAAAATATAACCAACAGTTCAATGAATTAAAAGCATAAAAATGTTGCAAAGTAATCATTATAAAAAGCTTAAGTTAAATAAAATAAAAAAGCACAGAAACATTGAGATAAACGAAAATGGAGCAAAACAACAAAACAGAAAAACGGTTGATGATAATATCAGACGAGGAGGAAAATGCGAGAAGGAAAAATGAGGAATAGATAGGTTATGTTCATATATACATATATACATATATTTATGTTTTGTGTTATTATTGTTTGTGTTGTTACTGGTTGATTTATCGTTTAAGGGCATTTTGTGTGTTTGTGTTGTTATATAGAATTAAGCGTATATATCTTTTTCCCTTGTATTTTTCATTATTTTTATTAAAATCGAGAACTTTTTTTTTTTTTTTTTGTATTTTAACCAAAATCTGTTTTTCTATTATTTCTCTTCTGTTTGAGGGTTTCTTTTCTGCACTCTACACTATATACACTATATAGCATGTATTGTATACATTATATATACAAAATGAGTTATTTTTTTGCTTAGTTTTCTACAAAGCTCTGGAAATAGATAAGATTTAATATCATTGATAACAAAAAAAAAAAAAATGAATGAATAAATGAAAAAAGAATATAGTGTTGACAAAACAAAGATAATATTTTTGTATTTTCTTCGGGTTATCTTGAAATATGTATATAGAAATGAAAACCGATTTTCTGTTGGCTGAATATTATTTTCAGCTAAAAACTAATTTCAATAATATAACAGAGAGAAAAGATTTTGGGGCATGTAAACTTCTAATAATAATAATATGCTTATGGCTGCTGAAATTTATAACTTTATCTCAATTTCTACATATATGTATACATAATACATACATATATAGGTTTTATATAATTTAATTAAATTGAAATTGGCCAAGCAACAAGAATGATATTGATTTCGGTTCTATTGTTATCTTATATATGGTCTATTCGCGTTGTTGATATCGTTATACTAAAAAATGAGATTCGGTTAGGTTTTTATATGTGGTTTGGCCCCGCGCAAATTCAGTAAATGTGCATTTGGCCACCTAATTATTATAGTAAAATGTTTCTAAAAATGCACAAAACATGGAATTGTTATCAATTTTAAAAAATGGAAAAATTCACTTCAACCACTATTAATTAAAGTTTTCATTAAACTGAAATGACATTTCATTCGTTAAAATTTGTTTGATTTTTTATATGGCTAAATTACCGATTTACTGAACAGGTTCCCAATTTGCTGCATGAATTTGCCGCCCCATCCGTTCGTGTATTGTAGATACCCGTTAAAAATAATTGTGGAACATTAACCTGTTATAAACCACTGTCTGTGATACAATGGAATAAAAGTTCTTTTAATTTCGCATCATGCTTCAACTGTGCCTGATACAACTCCGATTTGCTAATACTTTTCTCATTTACTTGAAATTATTGTGGCCATCACTTTGACAGTAATGTTTAATAAAATTAGGCTACAATCCAATACTCCGGTATAAAAGTCGATTTTTTACTGTAATTTTCGGTAAATTTATTTACCCTATTAAAAAGTGGGGTAAACCAAGTACACAAAATTAATTGTTTAACGTTAATTAATGAATTTTCTAACAGATTTTATCTCACAATGTGAATTAAATATTTCCACTCGTTACGATACCATATTCATTCAAAAGTTATAAGCTTGTGACAGAACACAACTAGACATAAGTGTTAATATTATGTGCGGGAGTTTAATGAATTTTAGTTTAAATGTTATACATCAAGTAATAAAAATTTGCGTTCTGGAATTCCAATTTTTGAGTTTTGGTGCACAAGTGACGTTTCTTTGAGAAATTTGAATTTAGTTCCTGATCTAAACACTCTATTTTTATTTACTTCATTGTTTTCATTCACAATTGAAAATGATTGTATTCTCCTCACCATTTGTTATGAATCTGGTACTTCAGACTATATGGAATGTCATCTATAAAAAAAAACATAAAATGTATTGTTTATTCCACACTCAACCGCACTTACAGATATCTTCATGATGGTTTGTTTTTAATTTTGGCAACTTTGAAATTAAATCCGGCGTAAACCCAGGAAGAATTTGCTCTAGTCTCGTTAAATGGCAAAAAATTGGTTGACACTCTTTGGTTTCGATAAATTCTAGTCGCAAACCTTGTAATTGATGTAGATTATGTTACCCGCAGTGTTAAATCGGTTAGGTATTGCGGTCTTAAACGAAATAACTCGATTAGCTGATCACCGGTTGTTCCATTTACTCGGCGCAATATGAAATTCTGTAATATAAAATTAAATTAAATGTTTGCTCATTTTAAACGTAACTTATTGAGTTCTCACTGCCAAATTATTTAAATATCCTACATGACTAAAATTGGTAGGGGCTATACATTATCTAGGTTCAAATCGCGCATATATTCAATTCATTCGATTCAAGTTCGAAAAATTTACTGTTCTGTTTCCGATCGATCGAGTGCACCGTTAAACTCTCGAGATATTCAGACGTGCAATTAGTATTCCGGTTGATTAGGACGTTGTGTAAAAAATAATCCGGATTTTCATCATAAAGATTCTCGTTCCACTTCAGCGTTTTTAAATTTGTACAGTACTTTAGAATGATTTCGGCCCCTTTTAAATGTCTCTCATCCGTGGTTATTCGCAATTCTAGAACGCGGCCCAAATTTTGCATGATCCTAGCCTTTTGCTTTGTAATTCCTTTGTGATTATAAAAATTATTTGTTTTAAAATAACGAGTACGATACTCTAGCCGTAACACTTTCAAATTAGAATAAATATATCCAGGCTGCCTTTCGGCTGTGACGAAAAATATAAATAAATTTGTTCCGCAATTCTTGGATCGCATATGACGCATAATACCAGATTTTATAGAAACGGGATGCATTTTTAAAGTTTGTCGTATATGCTTCGAGACGCCAAGGTCGTTTAGTGGTTTATTATTAATATTTTTTTTAAGTGTTCGCCTCTATGCGTAATTACCACACATTTAAAATGCATCATACATCGCCAAAAAAACTGTTCAATTGGATTTATTAATGATGATGGTACTCCCCAAAAAAAAAAAAAAATAGTTATATTTCTACCACCATTATATACTTGAATTCATTATTTTCTATATCCGTTTATATATGTTATATGTTATGTTATATATTGCGTTAATTAAATTTAATTTAAAATAATAATAAACATTTTTGTCGAAACAAATAGTTAACATGTATGTACATATATAGAAATAAGTGTATTTTATACATAAAAAAAAAATCAAAACAACACAAATTCAATTAAATTAAATTAAATACAATCAACTTCCTAAACAAACAAAAAAAAAATTGTGTATCGTACAGTAGATGATCTGATATCTATGTACATAACATAATATATAAATTGAATGATGATTCTTGATTACAATCATTATAACACAACTATACATAATGTTTATTATATATAAGTAGTATATATACGTGTGAGGCTGATTCAATTCAATCATAATAAATTATGGTATTTTTAACACTCTAAAGTTTTTTTTTTTCGTAAACTAGCTAAAAATAATAATGTGATACCGGATTCTTTAATTTAGTCAATTTATTTTTATTTAAAAGTCTATATATATCGTCGTTGCTCGTATGTGTTTGGTTCTTGTGTTTTTGTTTTATTGTTAAAGATATTGTCCAGACTAATTAGTTTCCTATCAATGCTGTATATATGTATATAGAGAGATCTATATAGCATAAAATAATAATTTGTTATGTATATAAGTATATATACATATAGCCGTTGTCTTCCCGCATTGTTGTTAATTCAATATAATTATTTAAAAATTAATTTTCGTTTTTATGTCTTTTCGATATAATATTCAAATTCTTAGCGCTCTTATAAATAAAATAAAAAACACTGTAATTTAAATAATAATTTGTATTCCATTTCTTGGTTTTGTTTTAGTGCAAGAAGACTGCCATTAATGAAGGAACGAGCAAAACATAAAACAGAACTGAAAAACTATATATATATATGTATAAGATGATTATCTTCATCTTCATCATATAATTATTGCTAAAATGGAAATGCAGTTCGTTTAGTTTTGTTTGTTGTTTATATACTCGTATAACTTATTTCATTCAAATGGGTGCATACATATATTTAGCAACTCCACCTTTTTTTATAATTCTTGTATATATTTTTGCTTTATAACGTTTATGTGTATATACATATAAAGTATATATATAGCCAAGTTAATTTGATTGTTTTATGCATGACCTGAACATTGTAATTAGTTTCTTTTATGTTTTATGTATATTATACATATATATACACTTATATACATTTCTTATCGTTTACACACCAATTCACCATATTTATATATGAACGTATGTACATGAAGTAATTTTAATCATTTTTAACATAGTAATTATAACTATAAGGTGAAGTCTAGCCAGAATAATCGAAATATATACGTATGTATGTATATACCTCGTACTTCCGAGCTGTCAAACTGACATACCCTTTTCTTATATATATATTTAAACAAAAAAAAAATCGTATCACCAATTTTTTGTCCTAATCATTCTTTTAAAAATTACAATAGCGCTTGCCTGCGAATATAAAAATGTCGTACCTCAATCGAATATAATAAAAATTAAAATAAAAATCGTTCTCATTCCAAATTTTATTTTTTCTGTACATACATAATCACAAATATATCACAATCAAAATTAAGCTTTTTAGCTTCGAAATCTAATTTTAAATGTAAATTGAAGGGATTATCGATAAATGAAAAAAATTTCGTCGATTGATTTTCTTATTTTTATACGACATCTCGAAGGACGAACGATATAAGAATACATAAAAAAAAAATTAAAGAATTTGTTATTGTTGTGTGTGTATGTATGTATATTTAAATAATGAAATCAGATCTTGAATAATTAGATTGAATTTTTCTTGCGTACATATATATATTTTTATTGGATGTGTTTTTATATTATATATCTAAAATGCTTAGAGGGATTTTTATTTTCTAATACGATACTCGTATATCCAGAGAATTTTAATTTTATTGCCAATTCTATGTTGTTATTTTTTTGTTGTGTTTGTGGGTGTGTGTGTGTGTGTACTTTATATATATATATATAATTTTAATTAAATAAAAATAATTAAAATTTTATCACTTGAATTTTAAAAATTTACGATGGAGAGCTGGGAGTTTGGAAGGGAGGGCGGCGTACGATTCGCGAGTGTAATATATGGGTTTTCTAGGATTAGGTTTAAGGAATTTTCTTTGTTTTTTTATTTAGTCGCTGCGCGCGAACGACGATAGAATAATAATTGATGTAATTTTTAATTTTATGCGTGAGGAGGAGAGGTGTGAAAGGGATAACCTTTTACAAGGCAAATTATTATTATTATTGTTTTTTTGTGATATTTTGTAATTTATTGTTTTGATTTTAAGATAAAATTATACATACATTTTTTTAAAACTAAATTAGTCTCTTCCAAATAATTCAACGTACCGAGTGAGCTTTGAAAAAGTTTAAGAGCTAAACTAGTTACAGTTGAGCGCGTAAATTACACGATGTAATTTACACGATTTTTTATAAGTAAAAATCGTGTACATAGTGTTATTTTATACATAATGTATGTATAAAATGTAAAACACCAACATTTTTTATTTAAACTATGCCATCTCTTATCAAATCTGATTATTATCATGTTCATACTTATCACGAAATATTATATTTTTGCTCTGTACAATTTTTTGTTTACTTTTTCGGTGCTTGATTTAAATTACTTTTCTTTACAAAATATATGTTTAAGTTTGAATTATTGATATTAACAATTTTAATTTAAGATCGTGTATTTTTAAGATTGAAATCTTTTGGCATGACTTTCGAATCGCTCACCCCAATGTGTTTTTATTTACTTTACCAGGCGCGACGTTTTGGCATAATTTAATGGTTTGAAATTGAACTGTTCCTTTTCCAAAATATATTAATCGCACGAACCAAAATTTTGTTTAAAACTTCGAATTTTGCTAAAGATAAGGCAATGTCAATTTGTTTGGGTGAGCGATTCGGAAGTTGTTACGTTATCTAGTTATCAGTAAACAATTTGTTTTTGCTATACCTTTGTTGAATTAATAATCATATGTGGCGTCAATTTTTGAAAATTCTATTAATTTGAATGTAGTTGGAACAAAATATATTAGGATGGTTATAGGCAATTCGATTAACTTTTAATCAGAAACTTCGATACCGCTTTGTGAAGCCCAATAATCCTAAATCGGCAAGCAACTTTAAATCAAATAAAGCAGGCTTATATCGTACAAGAGAAGGCAAACTTCGAGAATCAAACATAAAAAATTCTAAAAAAAATAAAAATTACAAAACATTTATTTATATCAATTTATTTACTATTTTAATAAGGTTTTTTGACCTTTTAAAAATCGACGATTTCGAATTGAAGAATGTATCCAACCCAAATTTGAAAATGTTCGCTCAAGTTGGGCCGTAGATGCGGGAATGTTCAACAGTTTTAAGACTAGCATTGAGAGATTTTGATGTTTCATCGACGCGCTGTACCCCAAAATACGTCTGCATTTTTAATATTTTTATCATATAAGACACGAAAAGACTTAGTTTTATTCTTGTAATCATTAAGACTTTCCAATCCATCGTAATCTAAATTTATTTTTCCGTTAATAAACTGTTTTTATATATTGGATGTAAGTAATAACTTGTTAAAGTATATTTTTCTAGTGCCATTTTTTTGCGGTCGCCCAAACTTATTTTTCATGGTAGAGTCTATCGTTGTAAAGAAATCATCGTCCCATTTAAATTTTAACCATATTTTAGCTGCGTCGGCGATATAGATGTAGACGAATTTTGGCAAATGTTGGTTAATTTGCAAATCGGCTCAAGGATTTGCTTCATGAATTTGATTTCATCTATGAATTGTTCATCAAATATTTTTGACATAATATTGGACTTTAAATGTTTTGGAATTTCTTCTCATCACTCTTCTCAGAGCCGGCAAATTATGAAAAAAACATTCTAAAGAATCACGATGGTGGTAATTTCATACGGGAACCACCGATTATCAATAACGACTTTTCCAAAATGTCACATTTGAATTCTCTTAATAATCCTGTAATTTTTTTTATTAAATTTGTGTCCAGAACATCACCAGCAAACAAATTTCCTATGTGGCTATATTGCATGTCGAATGCCATAGTATATGAACCATGTCTTTTCCTATTCGAACTCCCATTCGATTCACATACAACATCAGCGAGGCGATCAGCTGTTTCACTTTCAAGATCCCAAGCATTAACAAAACCACGGTCACCATTTGTATTGTGAATCATAGTTACTGTTATTTTCGTATTGTTTGAAGTATTTTGCCACCCGTCGATTAGCAAAACCGAACTAGATCCACGCAAATTCCTCATTTCATTTAAACAAGTCTCATAAATTTCGTCCAATAGTGATGTTGATAACAATTTTCGACTGGGGATAAATTTGGCATAATGCTGGCCTGAATTTTTCGATCATGCTGTAAAACTGACGAGCTTCTATTTAATTAAAAGATATGTTTGTCCCAAAAACAAATTTCGATATCGCTAAGTGTAAATCGTGCTTGCCTTTTTCTGGAATTAAATCAACAAACTGTTTCATTGAAGTATTCCTGTTGATGTTTTTTGCATTCTTGTTGTAAGTTTTCAAACTGAATGATGAATTAATAAATTATAATTTAATTTTAAAGGTTTAGTTTTAATTGCTATATATGTATTATTTTTATTAACTTTAAAATCTAGATATTCTGTAATTTTTTTCTTATTTTCTGTTATTTTAGGAATTCAATTCGTTTTTTACATGTAATTAAGACAATGTAATTTACACAGTATTTTACATTTTTTACCAGTTAAATGTAAAAAATGTTTTTTACACGAATTTCCCCAACTGTGAAACCGGTGTGAAACTAATAGATATGTGCTTTCATACTTTTTTAAACCCAGTTCTCTAAAAGTTTTAGACAGTAGTTTTAGCACGATGGTAACCATATTTAAACTGGAACCACCTATCTCATAAGTCCTTCAATCGATGCCACTACATCATTTTTACTATTCAAGTATACATATACTACTCGATATCGTTCAATTAAGTTTCAAATTTTAAATTTGGGAGAAAATGTATTTGCTATAAATAACGTGCAGCAACGACTAGCAAATTATCGGCCTATATATGGTAAAGCGATTTTTTGTCATATCAATTGAATTATGTCAAATATCTCTACGAATAATTACATTTGAAGAGCGTTTGAAACGAGGAGGAAAGATTTAATGATTGTGATTAAAAAAGTTGTGCCAAACTATGTCAATTGTCTTTTCGATTTTAAGGCATTGCCACATGCAGCTGTAATTCCGAGCGATTTGGTCGAAAATATGGTAACACACGCCACAAAGCAAAACAATAATCCGACCGATTTTTACAACAACAAAATTTGGTTGTTGTTTGTTTTGAACAAAATTATCACCGAAGTGAGGTTATACTCACAACGAAAATAAATTTCGTAGATAATTTAATCGGTTGTAGGGGCCGGAATAGAAAAACTCTTATTATTCAATTAAAATTGTTATATTATTAACTATATAAATTTATTATTTTAATTACTAATTGCAGTTATTTTATATATTTTTTCAATAATTTAAACCAAAAATATGCAACCATTTAATCATAAATGGAAAAATCGGTCCGAGGCTATCGTCGATATTTTTGACATTTGGCAACGCCTTTAAACAATGTGAGAGCGGTTGATTTCTTATTTGCGAGAGTTTCTTTGGCATATATATATAGGAATGTCCTGAAGTAAATGCAAATTGTTTATTATAGAAATGCCCATTTGAAGCTGAATGACTCTGCCAAAAATTTTGCTTAATCCATTGTGATGATATGACTTTCTAACATGAATTTTGAATCGCGTAGCTTATAGTTAAATGAAACGAAATGTTTTCTTTGGGGTAAACTATTGTTGAGATATTAGAATAAAATATAGAAATATGGTCGTTTCTCAGTTTAGAGAGTCCTGAGTTGATTATCTTGATTAATTAATTAACCCCTTCAGCGAAATTTTAAATTTTAATTCGACCGCGTACTTTGGGAAAAACAATATTCGTAGGTCATTTTTAACGTAATTTCAATTGATTCATTTATTGTGTCGACCAGTATTTTGAGTAATTAATATAGTGTTTATGAGTTATTCTCGAGATCATTTATATCTTCGATATGATATTTGTTCTATTATGGCATCTGGATTGTTGAGTATTTTGTGACTTTGTATCGTATAAAATATAAAAAATGTTTTTTTTTTTTACAATTGCACAACCCCGGTAAGAGTCATGTAGGTCTAAATTTCGACTTCTACAAAATTAAAATTTTAGAATTTGAGGCTTTAAGTGCAACAGTACCTCGTTAGTAACTGATTTTAAAAATTACTCTAAATTCGCTATATACCGCAATGTGGATGACATTTGGAAACTATTATTTCTATTCTGAATAAAAGCTCTGCTTTGCGGTTTATTAAAATATATTTAAGTTTCACCTAGCATCAAATCTTGTCAGGCTTATTAACTATATAATCGCTTATAGAAGGTATTATTCTTAATAAGCTTAAAATAGTTTGGATTTGTAGTCGAAAATACAAACACCTCTGGAAGGCAACATATTTTGTTAATCTTTTTTAATTCAAATTTCTGATCTTCTCAAGCAACTCATAAAGCTCAGTTCTTATCGAATAATTGCGTGCAAAATCGTTCTCACACGGTGCAACATCGTAACTACTAGCGAAATATCTTTCGTCCCGAAAAAAATCGACATTTAAAATAAGATCAAAAAGGTTTACAATACCTTGTTCTTTAACCTCCGGTGACTGTTCAAAACAGAAAACATTCCAAGTGTGTTGCGTTAGATACGCAATGTAAGGAAGGATCGTTAATGAAATCACGTCCAATCAGACAATAGTAACGTAATGAATAATCAGGTGCTACTAAAAATGAAATGAGGAAATTATTGGAATCAACAAAAATACTACAATTTATCTTCCCTAATATTTTCAGATGGGAGTCAGTGACACCTCGAAGCGTACCCACATGATATGGTTCGAACTTAACGTTTTCTGGAAGCGATTCCTTTAGAATAACCCTCACTGAATGAAAAGATAGACCAGTACCCGGGGACATATCTGGGATCGGCAGTACAAAATTTTAAAAATCAATCAAAATCAAGTAATAGAAAAGTTCATCTCTGATTGGCCACAAAAAGTCATAACAATATAACTTATAATCTCTGTAAATTAAATAAGATATTCAATTAATGCAACCCTGTTTAAATCCATTAAAAAAATTAGAACCATTCAAAATTGTTGCATTCTACTCTTACATTCTAATTAGTTTTTCAAGTATTTTATCAAATACAAATACGACAAAGATACAGGTTGTTAGTTTTTAACTAATTTACTGTTACCTGATTTAAAAGTGGTTTTAACTCTGGCTTATTTTAAACAGTTTGGGTTAATCTCAGATTTGAAAGCAACACTTATGCTAAAAAAACGAAAAAACCGTTGAATGGCGCTTCACAACAAAATTACTAACGTGATCATAACCACTACTATTACTTTTAATTAAGTCAAATATGTATTATAAATTTCAAATAACTAATTCCATTATTGAAACCCGGTATAGTTGAAGCTTTACCATTATTTTAAACGTTGTGGCAAAACTCTTTATATTCAACATCATTATATGCCCAGAACACTGTATATATGGTTATCTCTTTCAAACTTAATGTTTTTGTTAAGAAAATCTAATCTATTTTTATAGTTTAATACTATCCAAATTTAACGTAACAATTTTCAGAGAATGGTTCTTTTTGTAAATTAAGTTCCAAAGATCAAAAACATCCATGGACGATTACTGGAGTTTTTAATTTTAGCATGTATTAGAGTAGGTTCAGAAAATGTATCAATCAAGTCCTTATATTTACATGTTATCAACTTTATAATAAAATCTGCATCCTTTTTGACAAAAATAGTTGGTGATAAAAATTCATCAAAAATCTCATTAACTTTGTTAAAACTAATAATTGTTTTCTCTAATTTTCTACAAACAAATTTTTGATTTGAATACAAATTTGTAAAAGACAAAATTGTGATCATTAATATCGAAATAGATAGTTGCATACTATACTATACTAACAAATGAATATCAGTTTAATGGCCATCAGTATAAGAAGTAACAAGCTATCAAATTTGTGTAAATTATTCATACCACATCTATTTTAAAATAATAATTAAAGTACATAAAAGTGCAACATATTTTGTTAATGTTAAAGAAGTATTTGGTTTTGTTAATTCATTTATTTTAATTCATTTACTTTAATTGTATATTAGGCCAATTCCTAGCTGATTTCCAACTGATTTGAGGAACACCAGGAAGCTTAGTTCCATTAGTTTACTTATCACTATGGTTAATGCTTTTTGTATGCAACCTAGAATTTTACGTATAAGAATTCTACGTTGAAGGTTTCAGTCAAATTTATAATAAAAAATATTAATTCAGAAAAATAGCTTGACAAGAAAAACATTAAAATAATTTTTTTAACTAGTGAGTCGCCCTATATAGTAAAAATGACCCTCCAAGCCATTCACTTTACATTTTATTATTCTTTGAACTCATTTAAGTACTCAGCTTACAATGTATATATATGTATGTATACACATAATATATTATAATGAATTACATTACGATTAATATGCAGGGCAAAAGGCGTCCAATCGAATTCCATTCATCTATAGAATTGTGCATGAAACAGCATTTAACAAACTATTTATATGTAGCCATGTTCAGCCCCCAGCATGATAAATATTCTACACATGCAACGATACAAAAAAAAATTATATCGATATCTCATAAGAACGAGAACAACACCAAAAAAAAATTCCAATATTATAAAATAATTTGCATATTTGATTACTTCAACTTACAAATAATTTTATCAAGATTAAAGTTTATAAAAAATTACATTATTATTAATATATGTATGCACTAAAAATAATAAACGATATCCAATTTGTATATGTACGCGACATACTATTATGATAATATTTATATAATCATGATCACTTTAAGTCACGAACGATATTTTCTTCAAATTCTGGGGTCTTTAAAATGAATTACAAAATTTATTTCATAATTCAATGATTTTTTTGTTGTTGTTTTTAAATGAATAGAATTTATTTTGACTAAAACTAATTAAAATTATTTATTTTTAAAATAATGTGCGTTCGCCCATTTTATTTATTTGTTTAGCGTATAAAACGTATATACGTATATATGATTATATAAATGTATATACCCGAGAGTAGTATTTGGAATTTCACTGGGTTTTCTTTATCATCATTATCATCAGATTGTTGTTTTATGTGTATACGAATACAACAACAACAAAAAACTAATGTTATTATATTCTCTGATATTTTTTTGTGTATAACAATAGTCCAATTATCTCATTGTTACCCGATGAAGAATATCCGTTTCATTTCACTGCGGATTTGAAACAATTCAGTGAATATAACACAACGAAAATAAAAAAAACTAAATTGAGGGAGAAAAAAAAAAGTTTTTATTTTATTTTATTTTTTTTAATAATATCATGACTAAAATAAAATCCATCGTGTTAAAATTTATTATTTAAAAAAAAGACTTCTCTCTATATATTCCGAGAAACAAAAGAGCTTTTTTTATATATATAAATAAACTTCTATCTAGAGCACAGCGAAACAACAATAAACCACTTTAAATAAATAATGAAAAAAAAAATAAATTTTCTATTGAAAATTGTTATAAGAAAATTGTGTGTGTGTGTATGTCGGTGTACTGATATGTACTTGTCGTTTGTATTTACCAAAAAAAAAAAAAATTCCATCAGCTCTAATACGTCAACAAAATTGTTTTTACATTTCAATTTTTGTGTTTTCCGCACAGAATTTCGGAAAATGCTAGTGCGGTATAATTTATAGAATTTAATTTAATTTTATAAAATGTGTATGTACGAGCGGAGAGATAAAAATTGATCTTGTTTCTCGGCTGCTTAAAAAACTACATACATATATGTAATATGTAAAAATATGTTACATCGAGTACAAAATTATGATTTTATTTATGTACATATATAATATGGTTGTTGTTGTCGGTTTATGTGCCTTGCACTCTTTATGTATTTATGTATATGTATGTACAGCTTATTAAATACATCGTAGTAAATTTTTTGCCATGCCATTAGTTTAATTTTTGTGGTAAATTTAATTATAACAATCACATCATGTCCAAATTATAAAAAAAAAAAAAAAAATGTATGTTAAATAATGTACATATGCTGTATTGTATGCCATATTATTATGTGTTATGTTCTCTTGTACTGAATTGTGTAATAAACTAACAAAAAAAAAAATTAAAATATATTTTGTAAAATTTACATATTATTTCGGCATAAGAAAAATGGATTTTTTTGGGAGCTATATACATACTAATTATCTCATTTCCACGAAATATTCTAGAAATGCCTCCGTATATTATCGATAACAATCACAAAATTCATTTATCAACCATAAAATGACAAATTCAATTCTTCTTTTGCGAAATGAAAAAATTAAAAAAAAAAAACATTTTGTTGTTCCTGCTTTTTGGTATATCGTCGAATACGAACTACTGAATTAAACAATAATAAAACAAAATTAAAAATAAAAATTGCATACCAATCGACCACGACATACGACAATGTCGTACCAACAAAAGCACAAATACTTTATATAATTTCCATTCCACAAAAGACAACCTTCTGAAAATAATAATCTCTTGTCTCATCCAATCAATTACATTTTTCTTTTTTTGTATCATTTTGCGGCACAACTTTTAACTTTTTTACGTTTTTCGTTTCTTTAAACCAAACGAAACCAAAAACGAGAAATAATAAAAAAGTTACAGATAATTTCAATAATTTCTCTCGATTTATTTCATTTTGGTGATCCTCAAAATAAGAGTCTTGTAAAGTTTTTTTTTTTTTTTTTCTGTTCTTATGTAAAGTTTGATTTAAAAAAAAAAAAAAAATTGTTATTCTTTTTCATCTTAGCGATGGGTAAACATGTATATCTTTTCTGTCTGATCAAAATAATTTTTTTGTTTTTCGATTCTCAATATTAAATTAAACACAATAGTCTCGTTAGTTCGATTTTTTGTTTTGTTTTGTTATTTAATGACTTCTTGAACTAAACAAAACCAAGCGCACACACAAATAAGATGAAAAATAAAAATCTGTTTTTATTTTTTTATTATGAAAGGAAGAGAAACTGATTGTATTTTAGATTTTTATTTTATTTGTTAGTTATTTTAAAAAATAAACAACTAAAAAACAATTCGATTTTGCGGAAAATTTTACGCGCGCCCGATCGATGCTTGTGTTTACTAATTAACTTATTTTGGTATCTGATGAATTGGAGAATTTAATAGCTGAGCACAAAATATGTGTGTGCCAAATAATTATGCAACTGAATTGTTTCAGGAATATAAGCGAATTATCATATGAAACCTTTTAGAATTTTATTGATTAATTGATCTGAAAGATCGAGTTGAGCAACAAAAAAAAATGTATAAACTTAATTTCAAATAAAAATTCACAAAATATATTTAAACCAAATGAGCTATTTGAGATTTCAAAATATTATTTTGCTTACTATAGCTAAATTTAAATTATAAATTTCGTGAGTTTTTTATGAAAGCTTGAAATAAAAAAAATAGATTTTATTTGACTAAAGCTGATCTAGTGGTGAACTAGTTAAATAATCGAACAAATATATATTACTTTGCTATAACATGAGAGCTTTTAGGCAAACATTTTTATTAATTTATTTGACCAGTTTTCATCGAAAGCTGGTTACTTTAAGCGATGTATTTCGTTTTAATGACATTGCTCAAAAATTTGAGTAAAACCAATTTTAGACTAGTTCTAATATCCGCAATGTTATTAAATAATATATATTTAAACTACTTACGAGTATTAAAGTGAGCTTTAAAAATAATTGCATGTTGCTCTCTGGAATTTAAATAAAAAGCTTTATAGCTGAGTTTATGTTTTGGATTTGTTAAATTTTTGAGTTTAATACGATTTTCTAAGTGAATGTTTCCCAAAGCTTACTAACAAATTTAAATCAAGGCATACTAAACTTTTGAGCTTATATAAGCTTAAATATAAAAGCCCAATTTTATCGGTAAAAGCTTTAATTAAAATTTGGACGTGAAGTTTAGGAATGTTATGCTAAGTATGTATAAGCCTCTAAAGAAAAGCCTCCTCAACTTCTACTACATATTTTCATATTTTACATATATTAAGCTTTTAAACAACATAGTTGATTTTTTGTTGCTAGTATGATTTTTGAAACCAATTTTAATTAGCTTTTACTAAACGTTTAAGCTTAAGTTACTGAATCATAATATTAAAGCTTTTCTGTAAACATTTATTTAAGCAAATGTATAGGCATAGCGAGGTTTCCATCTGAAAGCTACACCAGATACATTAAATTTTAGTAACTTTTTTAAAATTTGAGCAAACCAAATTTTGTAATAAATTTATTTTAAATTATTTTTTGAGATTTCATAATTTTATTTAAGCTTACTAGATAAAATCAATTATGATTTTATTAAGCTTAGGGCTTCAGAATATATTTCGGTTGTAAAATACTTTATTATAAATTATATTTAAATTTTATAAAATTCCATATTTCTTAAACACCAGATTATCTCTATTGCCTCTATTACAATTTTTGAAGTGAAATTAAAGCAAAATTAACTGTCACTTTTGGACAATGAATCTTATTTTTTATTGCTAATATTAATTGGTAAGTGAAACTGCAAACAAAAGCTTAGAAATTAAACACAAAGTGGATTAGTGTTTTTTTTAAATTTTTTTAATTAAAGTTGGGCGGATTTTACTCCAGCACTCAATGCCACTAATGGGCCCACGGTGCAATACCCACATTCACACTAATTCATTCAACCCATTCATCCCATACCTGCGCATTGCATAGCTCCATGTCACCCTGACATGGAAGATTAAGGATTAGTGTTTACTAAACTTTAGAATTAAAGTCACCGAGCTATATAGTTGAAGGTTATAGAATTTCATTCAGCTTTATTGGAAGCTCCACTAGTAGCATTAAATTTAAGTTATATTATTCAAAATTAGACCAAAACAAATTTTGTTACTTATAAATTAGACAAAATTCTGAATTTTTAAAGCTTTTTGGCTAAAAAATATTTTTCCTTCTGAAAGCTCAGAATTTAAAAAAATTATTATTGGTTGAAATAGAATTAGTTTTTACTAAGCTTTCGTACTACCATAAAATTGTATACAATAGTACAATGTTAGTGGCACACATTATTGGAGAATCGAACAAGTAAAATTGTTAGGTTCATTAGTAACGCTGTATGTTACTATGTTTTAATATGAAAACTTGTAAAATCGTATTAAGAAAACTTTGACGCCGAATCAGCTATTGCTTCTAGAAAAACCAAATTCTATTTAAGCTGATTTCAAATTTTGGATTTATTAAACTCAAAAGGACTTATTTTTGTTACTACTGAATATTTTTAAGCTTTGTATCAAAAGCTTAGAATTAATCAAATTAATGGTTATTTTCTGTTTAGTAAGCTCTTAAACAAAAATCCTTTTTAACTTAAAACCCTAATGAATTTCAAGATGAAATGTTAACGAGTTATTAAATTAAGGCTTTTAAAATTCTATTACTTGCTTTTTCAGGATTATATGATTTTCTAAGTGAACATTTTTAAGAACTCAAGATATGAAAAAGTAAGAGTAAAGGGTTTAAGTATGGAAATATTGCTTAAACACAAAATACATTATGTGCGATTGTTTAGATTTTGAATTGATGAGGTCGCTCTCAAAAATCAAATAAATTAATTTTATATCAAAATTATGTATTTTATAGCACTCCATTTAAACACTTCAAACAGCCAGTAATTTTAAATAAATTCTTCTTCGCGCACTATCGCATGCAATTATAATTTTAACTCAACCGGATAATAAAAATAAAATAAATATACACAAACCCGCCTTCTTAATTTCCCACCCATGCATATGAAAATGGCGTTAACAAGCGTTTTGGTAGTTATTGTAATTTTAAAAAATTGCATTTAACACCAAACAATATAAAATGTCTAAAGTATGTTAAATAAGTCATTTAATCTATACAAGCATCCAATTTTCACCTTATATATCTCTCGTGCGATTCGCCTACCATCTATAAGTATATACATATATATACAACAACACAAACCCTCATTAATTTCGTTTTTAACATTTTTTTTTTACCCGAGCCCCTCCCGCGTCCCCCGTTCTCTAATTCATAAGACGAAAACGAAGAAGTTACACTTTCTAATGGAAAAAATATAATCTTCATCTAATAAGCAATAAATTCTTATTTTTGTATAATTTTAATTTCAATTTTTTTTTTTTTTAACTTTATCTCAAAATAAAACTAATTTTAATTTTCTTTTTTTTTATCCTACTTGAATCTCTTATTTTAATAAAATAAAAAAATACGAACGAACGAAGGAACGAAAAAAAAAAAATTTTAAAAGTGAAAAGGACCCTTAAAATACGCGCGGGAGAAAAAAAATTAAATTACGAGAGTAAAAAATAAAAAGGAAAATACGAAAAAAGTATAACAACAAAATTACTTGAGCTTTTTTATTTTATTTTGTTGTTGTTGTATTGTTCGGTATATGGAAATGTCGGCCAAATATATCATTTTGGCTTGACAGTGCAATTCCCTTATCTAAAAACCGAAATGAAAATGTATATTATGTATATATAAGAAAAGTAAGAGTAAAATGATGCTTGATTTTCCTTTTTCTTTTTTTTTTATTTGGTTGGTATTTGGGTATGATTATTGTTAGAAAATAGAAAATGTGTATATATATGAAATACATAAGGATAAGAGATCGGTTAGCAAGATTTTTGTCCTTAAAGTACAGCCAAAAAAATAAAAATGTAATTATAGATGCTAGTCGATGATTAAAAATGTTGGGACGCTGGACGACGTAGACGACAAAATTGGATTTCTAGCGTATATATATACATATATATATATATATATATATATATATATATATATATATATATATATATATATATATATATATAATATCAATTTACCCCGGCAAATAATATCTTCAGACATATTATAATACATACATATGTACATACATATATAACATTATATTATGTTTGTGTCTAATTGTCTTGGAAAATAAATTTCGTTTTAATTGAAAAACCACAAAGTGAGAAAATAAATATTAAATAAAATAAATAACAAAGTCCGTGTGTGTAAAACTTGTAAAACTTACGCCTTATATTTTCACTACTGTACGCTTTTACCAACAACTATACAACAACAACAAAAATTGGAAAATAAAGAAAATTCCAATAAACCTATATCTAAGAATATGTATATCCACATACATATGTATGTAGGTATAAATATACACATTTTATTCATTTAAAAACATATATTAGATGAAAATAAGAAAACAACAACAAAAAATATTTCGTAACAAATAAGGAGAATAATACAATTCAACCCTCAAACACAACATTTTCCATTTTATATATTTACCTTAGACTAAGTGATAAATTTATTGCTTTACTTCTTATAACGAATTTTTCCGTTTTTTTTTCTTGGGCTTCTTATTATTGTTATATACGAATTTTCTTTAAGCTAATGAAAAGAACTACAATAATATACGATTTATTTGTGCGTATGTCTTAATAGAATCAGTATTTTGCTGCTTTTCGAGATATATACGCGCCTTCCGCCACACCGCTCCAAATCTTTTAACAAAACCTCCAAACCTAAAAACCCGCACCCGTTAAATGAAGGATGATTTTGATATGCTGCTTTAACAAGAAAACTGGAAAAAATGTGTATGTGTGTGTGTATATCGCAGCAGCTACTATATACTTATATGTGGAATAAGGAATGTAAAATATATAATGAGAAAGAGGATTTAGGATTTTTTTGCCGTTCGTTCGTTTGTTTTTCCGTAAAAATGGTAAAAGTATTATATTAAGAGATATGGAAAGATGATGTTAGAGATGTACAAAAAAAAAAATAATAATAATAATAATGTAAGATGGAAAATCCTGTAAATTTTATACATATACGTATATACATATATCACATAGAGGGTTGAGTTAAAATCCAACAAAACAAAAATTGTGTAAATGAGAAATATATAAGTCTCTATATATACATATGTACACATATACATTAAAGGACAAGGATTTTTTTTAAGATTCTGTGTACTATACATATATACATACATACATATATGTATTTTTATTACATAAAATTCATAAATCATCTAATTGTGTAAGGGATTAAATATTAATCTCATGCTGGGATTTTTATTTTTTCAAAATTGGATCTCATTAAGCCTGATGTGAAAAATACGAAAATGAGATGACGATGTGATGCAAAGAAAACGAAGAAACGAATTAAACGTATATAACCTGTATATACATATGTGAGATATATTATTTCATTTAGTTAATTATCCAAAATCTAATCCTTTATATTTTTGTTATTGTTGTTATTGTTGTTCGTTTGCAGCTCATACCGTTATGTATATGTATACGAGTTTATGTGGGTTCGAGATTGTGCCGGAATTTTACCGTCGAGAAAAGTTTAATTAATTTGGTTGCGGGTTTAAAACCTGCAAAGGTAATGTGGGTTGTATCAGCTTGAATCCTATCAGTTTTTAGCTTAAGAATACTAGTCTCTTCATTTGGTTTGAGCACTAACTTTTAAATTTTATTTTATTTCCAGTCAAATTTTAAATTTAAATAACATAACTCTTAAAGTCTTGTCATTCGTATACGATTGTAAGACAAATAACTCTACCGCAATTAAAAAAAATTAATAAAATTTAATTAATTTAAATTTAATTTATAATTGTTATGCAAATGCTAAGTGACATTATCTTGAACTTGATAAATGATGATAAATGCAATGAGTTGCAGTCACACTATCCATTGAGAAGACTAATACGAGCTTCTTGTAGTAAGTCTGTATAAGAAACATCCTTCGCGACCTATAGTATGTGTAAAGCATCAAATAGTTGATGGTAAATTGGTATCTGGCATAAAGTTCCAACCCCATTCACCAAAGCGAATTGGTATACATTTTGCTTGTTTTTTCACGTTTAAATCAAAACAAAAATATAGAATATTATGGATGGAAATTCCAGACAGAACTGTTTAAATTGGCCGTTTAGTTCTTATATACCTCAGAATTGATTGGTTTGCCTGATTCTGTTAAAGAATTTTAGAAATAAAATTAACTAAAAAATTCTAGGTAAATATTGAAACAAAACAAATTGTTAAAAGTTTTTACCTAATATAAATGAACTAACATTTTCCTTTCGAATGTATCAGTACTGAGCAAATAATATAATCTATCAACATTCTCAAAACCATAGAATTCCATACTTTTACATTTTATTAAACGATTGGAACCTGACAACTTAAAACAGCATTGCTCTAACCAGGAAACTAAAAAATAGCTACCAAGCCGCAAGTGCAATTTAACAAGTCTGGTTTCGACAGCTGGTATTCCACAACTGAGATTAAACTCATAGAATTACTGATGAAATATAAAAGGAAACGTATCTGGCATCAAAATTCAACTTTGTTTTCTCGTCTATCGTAATTCGCAGAGGTACACCACGAGAATCAGTTTTCCACTCCAGTTTTATTATTGATCACCTCTTTGCTCTTTTTACTTAAGACCAGTGTCAGGGTATGAGTCGGCCCTAGATTAAAAACCAATTTCATATAGCAAAAGTCATGAACTAGCATATATTTTTTTAAAAATTATTTTAAGAAATTTGAGAAGTTTTCTATGAAAACTTGAAAAAGGTTTTAAAATTCATGGAGTTATATAAATTTTGATGAAATTTGAGGACACGTAAAAGTTAGTGTATCATTTCGACTTGAAAACATTTACGAAAATTCGTAAAATCTCCAAAATTATGTTTCATTTTTTTAAATAAAAAAATAGGAACAAGCGTGTTAAATATCGTTACTTCCTGCTTGTAATTTTTCTAAACAAACTTTGATTTGAATTTAAATTTGTTAAAAATATGTAAATTTTTTTAAAATAGTATTTTGCTTTATTATTAACGTACATGAAATAAAAAATTGGCAAAAAATCATCAGTTTTTGCTCAATCAAATCAAAATTAATTTCGAATCTTTATTATGGGTATTCTTCATCTCGCACCTAATCGTATTACAAAATTTAGAATTTTCAAAATGAGATAATGTCGAAATTTAAAAATGTAATTTTTTTAAACTGATTTTTAAATTTTTTAAACCAACTACGATCATCATAACCACCTGAGATCATCATCTTCCTGGGCAAAATCACGGATGAAGAATCCCTTTTTGCATACTATGATTCGACCTTGCTTACGACATTTTTAATATTATTTTTTAATTCTACGAAATTTGGAGACAATTGCAACCGCATATTTCAATTTTAAACTGTTCGTCCTCAAGCTCTTTATGAACTATGGAAGCCATTCTAAATGGATGAGGCCAGATTACTCATAAACATACGTATACGAGGTCAACAATACTTTATAAATTTTAACCAAAATCGTTAGTAAATTTAATTTAAGTCTGAAACTAAAAAGTTGATATGTAAATCAATTTTCCCGTTTTATAAAATTTTGAAATACTTTCAATTTTTTTTGAAACCAAAATAGTTTTGTGATTCTTTTTATCTTATATTATCCAAATATCACTAATTCAACAACCACCAATTATAATCTCTAACAAATTAAAGCTTTTCCGGTACGTATCCACATAATTCATTCTATACGCTGAAATAATTTTTTTTTTGCTATAAATACCATCACTCCCACCCTTAGAAGATATAACATAATATTATTATTATCTCTAAATAACAAAACAAAAAAAAAATTTAAAGTAATAAATTTATCATCCCTTAATTATTATTTAAAATAAAATTATATTTTTATCGTATTTATAGTAGTTGTTATAATCTAATTATTTTCCGATCAGTTTACGATAAACAATAAGAGAAAAACCTTAATTTTGTTTCCAGAGAAAACAAATAATTTTATTTAAACATAATATGTACATACATATTTATATGTATATACCAAAACAACAACACCATCTTCTTGGCAAGCGAAGATTAAACATTAAAGGGTTTATAATTTGATTCCCATGAGTGATTCTATTATTTTAGATTTAATTTTATATTATTTTAATACAAAATTATTTTATGCGTGTATACCATGTTTTTGTTGCTCATTTCGAGAGCTCGTATCGAGACGAACAAAAAACACAACAGAAAATACTTTTACACCACCACCAAAACCAACCAACCCCTTTTTCATTGTTGTTTTTATTTTATTTTATTTGTTTTTAATATAATTACAATCTTTTTCCGATTATAATATTATTGTGTTATTTTTTAACTTTGTTCTGTGCGTATACATATATAAATAATTTTCCATCTTAAAACCATTTACAATATTATTATAACCCTTTAACTTTGGCGATTAGTTTATCCCTTTAAAAATAAAATAATTTTCCTTCGTTTTCAATGTGATCATAATTCCTATTACATTTTCATCATTTTCTCTTGGGATTATGTTTATTTTTATTTTGTGTGTGTGTGTGTGTATGTTATGATAACACATATAGATGGATATATGAATGAAACAACATCAGCAGAAAAGGGTATCATCATGAACAATTTTCCATGTTACAGAGGTAATGCTAGAATGATGTATTCTGTTGTCGTTTCTGTATATATGTGTATACATAAATACATAACATAGTTAAATGAAAGAAATTATAGAATTGAAATATATATATTTATATAAACATATATATGTTTATATAAAGAATGAGAACAACTTGATTAATGTTTTTGGCGTCACCTGAACATGAAATTAAAATAAGAAGAATTTTTTTTTTCTTTTTTTTTTCAAATTTATTTATTCGTCGTACATACTCTACATCATATGTGTATATCTATGTACGAATGTACGTATTCGTAGGATATATATTCAAAAATGATCAAAAGGGAAAATGCAAATTTTTTAGTGCATAAACATTAATGCAAATAACAATGTTGATTCGACTTGATAACAAATAAATACAAAAAAAAATTATTATTATTTCTACGAATTCTTAATTTTTATTATTAACAATAGAAGGAAATTAAATTTTTTTTTATTTAATTTTAATTGTTTATTTTTAGTATTATTTATTTTTAAATAAAATAACAAAAAATTAATAATAAGATAAAAATAAGCATAATATAATATGTACATGATGTATATGTGTACACCTTTGTGTTGTATGTCGGAAATTTGATATCCGTCTTTTATAAATATATTTATAAATAAATTTCTGTTTTAAACAATCTTAATTAGTATACTCGTATATATTTATAAAAAATAAAAAACTATATACATACTCTTAGGCAATTTATATATCAATATTATAATTTTTAAGTCCTTCAGGTGATTATAATGCTTTTGATATATGTATGCAATCTCTTTACAAAAATTATATGCTAACTAATATACATACATTGACTAGAACATCCTAGAGCTATTAATTTAATTATAATATTTTTATTTGTTGGCTTGGTTATATACATATACAAGTATGTATATTTATATACAAAACAATTAACTGATAAAATCATTAATTATTTCGCGAAATTATAAATATTTTATCAAAAACCAATTATTTTATAATAATAATACGTATAATAATAAAATTATGATTATCATAATTTTTACTACTGTGTATAGTTTTTTTTCCTATTGGCGAAATGGTCACTTAAAATCGAGCTAGGATATGTACGTATCGAATTATACCAACAACAACAAATAATATTTATATAATAAAAATAATAACATCGGACGAACAAAAAAAACTGAGATTATAATCTAGAAGGATAACACACACACACACACACATATATACACACATTTTCCCGATGTTATTGTTGGTTGGGCGCTTTTACTCTCTAAATATAACCGCATACGAAATAAAAAAATTGAAACGAATTCCATTATTGGTATTATGTATATATTATGGTAAGGTTTGTCTTATACATTTAAATGATGTATAATATGTTGGAGAAAAAATAACCGAAGGAAAATAAGAAAATCCAAAATGAAAATTGGTATTTATGGTATATTGGATGTTTTTTTTTTTTTTTTATGTTGGCAGATTTTTATCATACATAATACGTATGTATGCTTTGTTTTGTTTCATTTTACTGGAATGCTCGCATATTAAAAAAACAAATATTATTTTAAATTTATGTATTAGTTTTATACGAGACATAATTAAATTTTGTGTATTTGATATACATAGGATATGTAAAATGTTAGAAATTTTTGTTATTTTTGGTGAGGGTATAGTATGTCGTTGATTTCGATTTGATTGAATATATTTAAATTCGAATAATATGTCGTATAAACGGAATCGCTTACCGCATAATTTCAAACCAACGATTTTATTTGAATTTTATTTTAATAAATACATATTGATCACATAATTTAAACATATCGACCTTCAACAGATTAGGTAAAAATTCTGAAAAATTTAAATGTTATCAAAATGTTTGTAAAATTCATAATCAAAATTATAATTTTACTAAATCTAATTAATTTTTATTGATTTTTCAGAAAACATCTGAAAGTATTAAAATTCATAGTTTAATCGGCTTTCAAACCAAAAAGATATTTAGGTGCTGGTTGATTTTTTGTTTTTTATATTCCCAAGATTAGAACGCAAATGAGTAAATGTTTAAGAAGATAAGAATTATTATAGATGACGATTTGAGCAGTGTTGTGCAGCAACTTGTAAATCGGAGTAGTAAAGATTTTGCATATTCAAAATTTCCTCAAAATGGTAAAGAATTACAAAAAATTTACGATTATTTCAAAAATAGGGTTTCGAGGTCCCAAAAAATTTACTTAAAAATTCAACTAAATTAACTAAAGACCAGAAAATGAAAATTTTTTGAAATATTTAAATATTTCGAGGCTCTACCAGTTGTGAGTGAATATAGAAAAGTTTAATTTAATCTAGCAAATTTCTAATGACTTATCCAAGGTTTGTTTATAGTGAACTGAAATCTTCTATAGTTGAACTGTAGTCTCCATCAATTCAATTTAAAATTGAAAATTTAATGGAGCAACAGTTAAATTGCGCATACTTTGTAAAATTGTTTGATAAGTTTAATCTTCCTGATTAAGAAGATTTAATTCCTATAGAAAACTCCTGGTTAAACTAAAATGTTAGTGGAATATGTATATTGAAAATCTAAAGTTATAGCCATAATGAAATTTCTACAATCTATTGGAATTATACGATTTGGAGTTTTATTTGAATTGAAAAATTAAAAATAGTAAATTCCATTCGCTATCTAATATTTACGGATTAAGAGAACTTTAATTTTTTAAGTGAATTTAATAAATTTAGGTTTAAAATGTTATAAAAATTTTCAATTAAAAGGCTGAACTTCTGGAATAAAGCTTAAAAGAGTTAAAATATTAATTCTTATTGTTTCTTAAATAGTAAATCTAATTATGGTATTAAATTTTACAATTTGGAAATTATAATTTCTACAAAGCTACGTATTTTAATGTTTAGAATTCAGAATTTTAGAAATTGACACATTTAGAGTTTTGATTTTAAAATTTGGAAGTTGAGATGTTCGTGTCAATGTTTAATTCAGAATATGGAACGGATTATTTTTGTATAATTTTTAAAATTATCTAACGTTTATTATAAATCATCGAAAAATTAAAATTTTAAATAAATAATTTTTTTAGATTAAAGATTGTTACTATAAAAATTTAAAAGCATGTACTTGATTTAGAATTTAGCTTTGAAAATATTGAATCTTGAATATTAGTGTTGTAAATTTCTGGAAATTAGAATACCGAATGGCATATAAAACATTTGATTTTTAAAACTTATAATCTGGGAACTGAGGTTAATGTTCAGGACTTAGATGTTGTGATTAAGAATTATATCTTAATCAATAAATAAATTGTTACATCCGAGAATTAATAATTTCGAATTAACACATATTTTCCATGTAAAAAGTAGCAAAAATTACAATTTACATTACCCAGCAAAAGTGATGCCTCGTGAACGATTTTTTTGGGTGCGGAACAATTTACATTTCTTTGACAACAACACAATTCCTATAACAAACTCATTGAAGTGGGACATTGAAGTCTTTGTCCTGTGTGAATCTGGTTATCCATATGATTTTGTGCTTGATCTCTTTGATTGATTTTCTTTAGTTTTTGGTGCCGCGGTTATAACGAATTTGATAAACAAAAGATCAGTAAACCTGGTCATTCAATATTCTTTGAGAAGTATTTCAGTTTTTCAGCCAGAACTATTCGTGTCAATCGAATAATCGAAAACTCAGTACCGATTCGGAAATGAAATGAAACTGCCATGGTTGTGAAATAGGATAAGACACTAGAATACTATTTAGATATAGGCTATGAATGAAAAATATTTAACTGCCTTAGATTGACTTACTTTTAATAAGAAAGCCATCGAAAATTTGGACTTCCAGATGATCGGCTCTAACGAAGCCGCTGTTGATTGCCTTATAAATGAAGGTTTAAGATACAATAAAATTGTCCAATGTTACTCCATAAAATTAGTGTTTTAATTCCAAACATCGCAAAAATTAGGTTACCCTTTATGTTACACCCACCAGAGTACAAATGTCTTTTCCGCGTGTTGAAATTTCCCAAATTAATTACCATTCCAAATGAATCAATTTTAATTTCGATGACTATAACTATTAGTTTGGAATATTTATAAAATTTAAAAATTTAAATTATATATTTCAAATAACGTTTAAATTTAAACTCTGCGAATTTATTTAAGTCTCTCAAATTGTCTTTAGAAATATCATCCAATATGCTTAAACAACTAAAATTTGAAAAATGTTGATGTTTGAAATTTTTTGAAAACTATAATCAGACTAAACTCTTTAACTCTTTAACATAAATTAACAAACTTTCATCAAAATTTAAATAACGAGCTCGTATAATAATTTATTGGTATATATTGCGTTTTAAACATGCGGCAAAATTTGGTATTCACAATCTTGTGAAGTTCGATTTATCTATGTAATTATTGATTTAAAATGTTATCCCACTATACTAAGAAAATCAGAATTTTAATTTTATGTTTTGGTTATTTCCACAATTAAATATAGATAGAAACATTTGAATTTATTTGTCTTTACAAACTTTTCTGAAACTTTGGTCAATAAGGGCGGCGATTTTTGCGTTTTTGTAATCTTTAAAATTAATTTTAATAATCCTGTAATTTCCAGAATAATTGCACAAATTTAAATTCGGAATATCACCGAAAGTTTAAGTCAAATATAATTCTTGAATTTTTCAAAATTTGAATTTCAATTCTCTGAACAATTCTCGAAACTCTGCTATAACTTTTTAAATTTTACGGTAAATTCCATTTAGAAACGGTTCATAATTTAAACTTTTCCAAATTTTTTTTTAAAATTGACTGATACCTCTTCACATAACCTTCTATATAACACTAAATAATCAATAAATAGTTCAACCATTAAACATTTACATTTTATAACCAAATAATTGTTACAAAGTAATCGATCGAAACCCCGCAATCACCAAAACAAAAAACTTCTGGTGTATATATGTACATATAAAACCATACTGTTCAACAAATCAAATCATAAAATTGATAATAAAAAAAAATGTTAATAAATCCAAAAGTAACAATAACGACAACAACAACAATAAACCAACAAAATCAACCTCTTTTATAATAAACTCGTCTCTTGTACTATATAGAGATGTTTTACGAGCGTTTTATTACACGTTTGTTCAGTCGTAAAATTCGTTTGCTTGCTGCTTTTTATGAGTCTTCAAAATATTGTTAAAGATACTACTAAAAAGATTATGATTTTTATATGGTTTATAAGGTTATATGGCTGTTTTAACAACATTGATTTAAATATCATCATCATAATCATCATCATCGTAGTATATACAGCTTTACGAGAAAAGAAGCTTTTATTTTATTTATATATACATATATGCATGTATATGGTCAAATTATGACATTACATCATGATATCAACAAAAAAAAAAAATAAAAATAAAATAAAATTACAAATAAAGGAAATGAAAATCTATAACAGGAAATTAAAAGTTTCTACTCTTTTATCACGATTTGGAAAATTTGAAGAAAATAAAATTTTTAGTTTTTGGTCGTCTATTTCGATTGCAATATGTACGTACGTATATTTATGTATATATAGCATAGAGAGACACGTATTTAAAAATGGAGACATCATTATTTTAATAATGGAAAATGATAAACCATTTGGGTGCTGCTTCTTCCCCTATATATAAAAAATGCATTCCAGTAAACCGTATAACAACATATAACATTGGCTACGTGAGGATATATTTTTGTGTGTCCAAGTTTTAAAAAGGGTAACCATATAACAAGCAACAAAATATAAAAACAATTTTCCTATCTTCTCTTGGGAAACTAAATATATGTATATTCATAGATGTTCCCGTAACGGCCATTAGAGATTGTATATTTTATTCATATACCAAAAAAAATGGCAAGTAACAAAATCTTCTCTCTTTCTCTATATATAACTATATATATATTTATATATTATTATATTATGGAATATAAAATGAGCAGCGACATTATAAAAAATTAAATTTGGTTCAATTTCGATTCAAACAAAAAAAAAACGTGAAAAAGTAAAAAGTTTAAGAAGTTGTCGACAAAATGATCATAATATACAGGGTACACACGGATCAGAAAAATAAAATCCTATATTTATATTTTTTAAAAGGATCAAAAAAAACTAAAAGGGTTATACACTTTAATCTCAAAGTCAACACCAAGCAGAAATTATAAAAAAAAATAAAAATCTTTTCTACTATATACAGTTTCCTTTAATCCACTTATCCCAGTTAAAATTGTGTTTTAATCTCACATAAATATATTATTTACTATTAGAGATAGAATAGAAATAAAAAATAAAATCCTCCCTGTTATTATTACATATACGAGAGCTAAAAAATATCCAATATTTAAAATAATCAAATGGACATAGAGACTAGAACAGATAGATATATATATTGTATATATCTACATATACATATGTATTCACAGACAATGGAACAAATTTTTTTTTAGTTACAATGTATATGAATGCAGCTCCTCTATATGTGTATGACCCCTTCTATTTTTCTAGACAATTTGTTCGACACCCATTAATCACTGTGTGACAACTTATGCATGAGTGAATGCTGTATTGAGGGTAATACATCTCTATGTATATACGGTTCAGCCGTATATATCTATCTATATACACAACCGTCATTTCTATTTGTACTTTTGTATTTTTTTTTTATTCGTCTTGTGTTGTGCTGTTTGTATATATGCGATATACGCAAGAAGGCAGATGATACAATATTATGAATAATATGTGTGTAGCTAAGATTTAATAAAAAAAAAAAAAAAAAAGATTTTTTTTGAAAACAACACAATTGCAACAACACAAGGGTTGATTTTTATCTATATATGTGTATACGATCCCTTATACAGCTTAACCACCTTCTTCCATGACTTATTGCTGTAATTACAATGCGCACAGCCAGTCCCGAGTATATCTATTTAATTTTAAATACATAAGATGAATAGAATTTTTATTTTTTTTTTTCGGTTTGTATGCAGATATAATACAAAGATAAGAGATTTGTTTCATTTCTTCATTTATCAAATTTAATGATTATATTTTTGTTCGTATACATTTTAATTGTAAACTTTGCGCGTTATCAACAAAATATAAAAATGCAATTTTTTCATTAATCATTTCGGAAAAAAAAAATTTAAATTTTTATGTTAGTTTTATTCCCCTTTGGAACGGAACAACAACAAACATTTTTATTTTTCATTTTTTTTTTATCAATAAATAGGAAATAAATAATTTTTCATTTGTTTGTTGTAAGCTGAATTCATGTGGAACTAGAATTAATTTTCATTTTATTTATTTATTTAATGTTACTATTATTGTTATTGTTTTGTGTGTACAATTGATGATTAATTTTTGTTTTGTATTTAGTTTTTTTTTTAATGTTTTAATTAAGTTGAAAGAGTTAAAGAATATAAAAATCAAGTCAATTGGAACAATTAGGTCAATAAAATTGTTTATGTGTGTGTGTGTTGATTGCGCTAAAATATATTAAACGAATTTATTATTATTGTTAAGGTTGCAATCTGTTTCTAATTAAATATGACTATTGTGGGCAGCGCTAATTAAAATGAGCACGAATTGTTTTGCAGAAGCGTTTTGATTAAAATTTGTCTAATGAAAAATGTATTCTTTTTAATTGTCAAGTTGTAAATCATAAATAGAGATGGAATCCCAGATGTTTTAAATTATATATGTATGTATGTAGATGGAAGCTATAACTTGTTTTCTGAATTTTTCTGGATGCTTTGAAATTATTGTTTAGCCATTGATTTGATTTGATTGGAATGTTTAACCAAGCATTAAGCAGGATCTTCCGGAGTAGGCCGGGCCCTACCGAACACCCGTTTATACATGAAGCTAAAGAAGGGGGTCCCAAAATTAACGCAAGAATGAAATTAAATCGAAAACACAGTTTTTAGTCTTCAGATTGTGATTTTTTTATTGAATCATAAAATACATAGGATATGGTTATTTATGGAATAGCACTCATTTATCGAAATTCTCCAGAACCTTTTTGCATAAATGAGTCTGAATTTCGTTGATGCAGCGTTTCATTTCGTCCTGTAATACACGAGTGGTCGTGGGTTTGTTGACATAGATCTTTGGCTTCAAATAACCCCATAAAAATAAATCTAATGGTGTTAAATCACAAGATCTAGGGAGCCAATTCTGATCACCGAAATGAGAGAGTACACGACTAGGAAATGCCTGATGTAGTAATTGAATTGTTTCACCGGCTGTATGGCATGTGGCACCATATTGTTGAAACCCCATGTCGTCTATGTCAATATCATCCAACTGAAGCAGAATGAAGTGTGTTATCATGTCACGATATCGAGCACCAGTCACAGTTACTGCTTGACCAGCCTCATTTTCGCAAAAGTATGGTTCAATGATGCCTCCAGCCCAAAATCCGCACCAAACAGCGACACGCTGTGGATGCATTTGTTTTTGCATTTGCGAATAACAAAGCCATCAAGGTGAAAATGTGCTTGATCGCTTAGGATGATTTTGCTTGAAAACTCAGCATCCACTTGTTGATGCTCAATAAATCCATTCAACGAACTCTCTTCGCTGTGCATGGTCATTAAGCTTCAGTTGTTGTGTTAATTGAATTTTGTAAGCATGAAGACACAGATCTTTAGTGAGTATACATTGTGTTTACCGTCCCCAACTGAAAATATGTTGTTCTATCGTGTAACGCCACATTTTTACTAACCCTAACCTCTCAGCTGTCAAATTATTTTTTTGGGGTTGCCAACAGTTTACTGCACAAATGGCGGCAAATTCAAATCTTGCGTTAATTTTGGGGCACCCTTTATATAACTTGTTTTCTGGTGAGAAATTTGTGGTTATAAAACACACTCTTCTAAGTTCTAATTCCAACTAGTTATTGAGTTATTATGTAACAGTAGTCCACAGTTAAGTCTAAAATTAATGTTTGTAAATTTATTGGCTTTATTAGTGCTGTTGACTTTTCACCCATTTATACTAGTCCATTCATCATATATTTTTTGAGGTGGTTTGGGCAAAATGTTCAGTAAAACGCAAAAAATTGGTTGGTATAAAATGGATTGGTTAAAACCATATATAGCTATTGATCATTGCAATTAGAAGCAATCCTGATATTCAAGATATTGGTGTTCCTCCACATTAGTATTGGGGGGTTTATTATTTATAATGTTAACCGGTTAACCGATTATCGTCCAATTTGGCTTACCGAATAACCGGTATAAAAAAGTGAGAATTTACCGGTAAATTCGGCAATTTTTGAAACTGAAACACCAAAAAAAATTGCTTGGAAATTCACACATTTCTGATGAAAACAATGGTTCTGTTGTTAAATAATTAAACACACATACATCAGATGATCAACGAACAGATGATTGACCAACAAAATATTTCATTGTGGCAATACTGATTCAAATATTTAAATAGTCGACAAACAGTGACCAATAATTCGCCGGTTTGCGACCATAAATGATAAAATATAAAGAGTTCGGAATAGCACTCGTATTATTGTTAGATGCAATACCGCAGGTGGATTGATTGTTAGTAAAGATTTTTGATACTGTAGATACTGTTAGTAAAGATTTAAGATACAGCAAATGAGTGACCGAATTTTAAGAAAATGCTGGCCGAAACGATTACAGCTTCAATGATGTCTAAACCTGCCTCTTGTAACAATCTCCAAAAGGGTACTCTATATACAAATAAAAATACAAATTAAAACAAATTTTTATGATTTCATTAAAAATCACATTGGACATTATATATCCCGGGAATTCGACCCTCTACGAATTTCTACCGATGAATCTATAGCTGTGGAATAATTAAGTTCGAATCTTGGGTTCGAGCTTCAAGAAAAAAGAACAAGAACTACCACATTTCAACAATAACGCCGACCAGCGTCGAATCTGAGGGGGGTTTATCAGGTGCGGATGCAATATAGGCACTAAAATAAGAACAAGTCTGAACGATTCCACCTTAGATTCAATTTGTATATTTCAATGCCCCAAAAATTTATTGAATGTTTAAAGAAAATTAGTGTTTTTAGTCCCTAAATTAGTTTCAGTAATATGGGCCTTCCACTTAAATTTTTATAAATTTTAAGGTGTGTGCTTGGGTCAAAAATTGTATGAACATTTGTACATCCTTAAGTCAGTACATATTCATATTGTCGAATGACAAATTTGTCATTTCCAATTTTGTGCACACATTCTTTTATGATTGATAAATTGAGTCACACCGATTATAAAATATGTCATAACATAATACAACATATCATGGATCAACATCATCTTATTCTCCTCTTTATATTCTCCGGAACAAACGAATCAATTATGTTACCAACAAAACAAAAATTATTGTTAAATCTATCAACAGATGCTACATTATATTATTAATTTAACACTATCATTTCTTAATTTTCACCAAGGCAAAACCAATTTTTATTCATATTTCCCCTTTTTCCACACACATACACACACAAACACACACTAAAAAAATAACAAAAAATACGGGAAAATTTATGTGTAATAACAATAATAATATAACGTAATAAAAAAAGGGGCCATGGGTCAGGTCATATTGCTCATTGTATACTATATTATACATATATATATATATATATATATATATATATATATATATATATATATATATATATATATATATATAAAGCTGGTACCACTTGGTGCTATATATGGAAAATTATTTTTATTATTTTATATATAAGTCAAAAAAAAAAAAAATAATAAAAAATAGACAACAGCTTGTTATAACTACTTTAATATTTTGTTGTTATCGTTAAAGAACCCTTTATTTTTGTTTTATTTATTTATTTAATATAATATTTCAAATTAGTCAAAACAAAGCAAAACTGGAGTTTTTATATTTTTTTTTTTAAATTTAATAATTAAATTTAAAATTAATTTTTATTAAAAATTATTATCTATAAAAATATTCGGTCAAACCCTTTATTTTTATTTTGTATGTTGCTCGGGGATTCCGATATGTATGTATATATATACATAAATTTACACCTCATCTAGAATATGTACCACCGAAAAAGGAAGGAAAATTATTTAATATTGATTTCACACCATCTGTGACACCGTAACAGTAATAATAATAATAATCGTAATAATAACAATTTCTTGATAGATTTTTTTTGTGTTTCATTTGTTCTGTACATACTTATATATTAAAATATTGTTTTGACATTTTGAATAATGTCTTTTATGTATATACATATATAAATTTCGGTGAGTCGAGAATCGAATTAAAATCACGTATTTATTTAGAAATATATATATATATTATTGTTACTTTTGTTATATCCAATTTATTATTTTATTTTTATTTTTCCTCCATCCGGTAATTTAAGAAAATATATTAAATCGAAAATCCCAATCATAAAGTCATATGTCACATAAATTCTTATTTGTGGTCCAGCAGCTTTATACGTATACATACGAGTTAGAAATATTGTATATATCCCTTTTTATCATAATTTTGTCATATATATGCTGTTCACAAGAGGTCAAAACAATGAGGAAATAAAAGAAAAAATTATAATTACAAGTTTTTAGTGTGAAACCAAAGAGGCCACCCTCTCTGTATATATATGTATATAGCTTTCTATATAGATATAATATGTATGTGATTGTGTAGCATAAGGTATTATTATTTCTATTATTATTATTACAATTTCCTATCACAAATTGGATATTAAATTGTATATATTAAAATTATGAATTCAACACACAACAACTCAAGTTTTTATTGATTCTTTCTCGGGGTTACATTCTCTATATATAATATACATATATATATATATATATATATATATATATATATATATATATATATATATATATATATATATATATATATATATATATATATATATATATATATACCTATATATATAGAACACATATATTCTTGATTTTTAATTAAAATTATTTGCTTTAATCCATTTTAAGTTTTTTTTTGTTTTTATCATTAAATCTTTCATTAAAAATAAAATAAAAATTGTATATTATATACAAGATATATACATATATATATATATATATATATATATATATATATATATATATATATATATATATATATATATATATATATATATATATATATATATATATATATATATATATATATATATATATATATTTTATATATATTTATATATTATGTACATTATACAATTTATATAAAATTGATCGCCATTTCTATTTTATTAAGCGCAAGCGCTTATAATGATCCTTTTTTGTTATACTCGTTCTCAAATATATATTATATAGGATAAAAAAATGCTTTTATTTTGACCAAACAATAATAATATAGAATAAAAAATTGTGTATAATTTTCCTAAGAAAAATACCTCGATTGTCCAATAAAACGAAAAATCTTGTGCGGATATATCTATCCTTATACACAATGTTATTGTTGTTGGTTGTTTTTTTTTTATGTGTTCTCCCCTTTAGTCCAATTACTTTTCATCTTTTCATCCAGCATACATATATATATATATATACACACACACCCAAATAAAAAATGAAAATGGGTAATGAATAAACGAGACGAGAGGAGTTTCGTTTCGTTGGTATTTTCCTTTAAATTATACGGTAATGGATAGCTTTGTTTGCGAGTAATAAAATTACATAATTTTTAATTTTTTTTTGTAAGTATTTCTTATTATTTCTGAGTGAAGTAGAATTAACGAATTTAAAAAGAATTTAATTTTGTTTTTGTTTGGACTTGGTTGGAAGATGATTGGGGTACATTGGCTATGTGCTTTGTCAAATTTAACAAAGTAATGAGAAAGTTATAATTTGTCATTGCAGGTCAGTTCTTATTTAGTCCAATTTCTGGTTTCGCTTTAATTCTATGAGGATTGAACAATTTTATTAAAACCATATATAAATTCTGATCCAATAAAATTTATTAAAATTCTGTTTATGAACCAAATTGACTAAATAATTGTCAAGAAACTCCAGTATTAAGATAATCAAAGATCTGTTTTTTAAAACTAGAATTTCTGATAAATATTTTGAGAATTGTTTTCTAATATGTTTAATAAAACTAAATTAGTAAATATTTTAATTATTTAAAATAAAATTTAAATATTTTAATTTTGGTAAAATTGATAAAATAAATTATTTTAAGAAATTTTTATTTCGATTTTATAAAATTTAAGAAATTTTAACAATTCCATACTTGCAAAAAATTTCATAATTCGAGTCCGAAAAGCATTCAAATTTAAGATCAGCATTTTCTAGCTTATCAAACTAATTCGAAAGTACAATATATTTGTAAAAATAATTTATAATTATAAAAAAATTGTCATCAATTTATTTAAAAAATATTAGGATTTCTATAAGGCTATTATTATCTTAATAATTAGTACATTAATAATATACATTTAATTTAACAATGTTATACTATTCCGAAATCAATTTAGGATTTGATAAAATTTTTCGAGTTCGATACATATTCTGAGTTTGAAAAGAACTGAAATTTAATTCAGGATTTGTTAACTCTCAAATTTTCAAATATATACTTCATAATTAAAAAGATTAAAAGTTTGCCTTGAAAAAGATGTAAAATATAATTTGATAGAATTTCACCTGAGAGCCTCTGATTAAATTTTACAGTTAACTTAATAATTTTTTATTATTCGAAATTTGTTCAAAAATTAAAATATAAAAAAATATTTTTTTGGTATTTCCACAAATTTCTGGTTTTAACGGTTTTAACAAATTATAACTTTTATAAAATTTGAAAAAATATCGTAATAATAATTTTAAATATTTGGCACAAATACTTTTGATTAAAAAAATAGAATTTATTCAGAATTAATCAATTGATAATTCGATAACGATTAGGTCAATTTTAATATTTACCAACGTTTCATTGTAGGCAAAACTTTCATAAATTGAAAAACAAGTTCGAAAATGGCTAACTTTCCAAACTAATTTGGTTAATATTTAAAGTTTAAATTTAAGTATTTAAATTTATTGTAATCTGATAAAGTTCGCCTTGAAAACTGGGTTAAATTTATAAATTGATTCTATATTTATATTTTTTTAAATTTGATATTTCAGAGTAAATAAAATTTCTGGCATACATATTTAAATTTTTATAATGAATTTCAGATTTTAATGATTTTAAAAATTTCTAGTTCGATTTAACATATATAAAAAACTAAATGTCAATATTTTCAAACAAATTTTAAATTTGATAAAATTGGTAAAATTAGAAAATTTATTCGATTTTAATAAATTTTTCAGTTTTTAATTAAATTTTAGAATAAATACAAATTTTTACTATTATAAATTTGATTAAAAATCAATATTCATCAAATTTCAATTTTATACTGAAATTTAATCAGATTTTTAACAGTTTACCAACTTCCTTCTATGATTTTGAATTTTATTATCAATATCGAAAATTTTACAAATTTTATCCAGAAAACTAATGAACTGATAATTTAATAAATTTTAATATAAATTCATAAATATTGTCATTAAATTTCAATATTTTCATATTTGATTGGAAAGAATTTGTTAAAATTCGATAAAATTTCTAATAAAAAAATTATTAAACAATTTTTCAGGATTTGCCAAGTTACTGCACGGTAAACTTTCGTAACTTGAAAAAAATCAAAATTTAGTAAATTTTCGATAAACTATTTTATTCAATAACATTCAGAACTAGAATTTAGTATTAGTTTCAATTTACATTTTTTAAATTATTCTAAATCAGATCGAAACTATTTATTTCATCAAATTAAACGGTATGATCACAGTAAAATTAAAATATTTAAAATGTTAACTATTTTAATGAATTCCTACTTAGATTTTGAAATCCCTATAATTTATTTAAAACTAACTAAAGATAAATTTTTGACTTTAATAAGTATAAAAATAAAAATGTTAAAAATGGATTAAAACTGTTAAAACATTTTGTAAGATTTTACGAATCCATTTAACAATTTCATATTATTCTGGATTTGATCATATTGCATTAAATTTCAGTTTGATTTTAGAATATTTAAAACAATTAATAACGTTTAGAATTTTATAAAGTTCGTTAATATTTAAAATTTGTTAAAATAAACGAAATGATTTTAGTATTTGATTAAATTTTACCTGATTAAATCCATAACACCGTTGAGAAGAAAACTATAAAATTTAATCAAAATTAATGTAAACTTCGATAAAATTCGATAAAATTTCCGTGTACAAGAAACATTGGAACTGTACAGCCCAAAGCTGTACACTTTAACTAGTTTATAAAGTGGAATTCAAAAAAATATTTAATTTTAGAAAAAAATTGAAAAAATTAATTTCAAAAAGTTAATAATTTAATTTTGAATATATTTAATATTTATTAGTCAACAATTTGATACAAAATAACTTTTAAAATTTATTAAACTTAATAATTCTATTAACGTTGGTTAAATTTAATTTTATTCCGTATTTGATTATAATTGATTCTTTCATTAAATTTCTGTTCAACTTAAAGTAAAATTAAATTCTTGTATTTCTAGTTTACTACAAATTTTCATTTTGTTTTTATAAAATTTTAAAAATTTAAAATATTTAATGTTGATCAAATATTTCTAGAATTGGTTAAATAATTTTGACAATTTTCATCAGAATATAGAAAAGATTAAAAAGCGTTCTGAATTTTATAAAACTCTTGTTAGTATTTGAATTTTGGTTAAATTTAGTAAAATTTTAGACATTTTAGACAAATTTTTCCCTTTCATAATTTAGTTAAATTTAAGAATTTTATATTATGATAAATTTAATCAAAAGTAAATATTTTGTTAAATTACAGTTTGGCATTATGGTAGCAGAGTAAAATAAAAATCTCGTATTTCGACCAATTTTAACAATTTTAAAAAGTTTCTAAAATTAGGAATTTGATACATTTTCTAAATTTCAGAAAGTTTGCTAAATTAAAAAGCAGTTGCCTTTAGTTTCGGGACTGGAAAATAATCATAAAATCTAATTAAAAAAATGATTATTTCAAAATTTCATAAAACTGGATAATGATAATTTTAATAATATTTGTAAATTTCAATAAATTGAAAAATTCTTTTAACGTTCGTTGTTAAAATTTTAAATTAATCCAAATTTGATCAAAACTCTAAAATTGATTAAATTAAATTAAATTCTTATATTACTATACATATAAATTTGTTATTTTCTCTAATATCATAGATTTTAGCGATTTGATCAAATTTGGAAATATTTCACTATTCGATTCAGATAACTTGATCAAAAAAATCTAGAATTTAGTTTAAGCTAATCAAAATTTTAAACTGGCTAATTTCATAAGATTTAATTTAAATTTATAAATTCATTTATTTCCAATATTTGCTTAATTATATTTGGATTTCAAATTTTCGAACTTGGAACTCAAAATACATTAAAATTTATATTATTTTTAATGTTTGTGGAACATCATTGTCAAAAGAAATACGATTTGCAGGGAAAAAAATTCGTGTTAGTTACTTTTAATTTTTATTTTGGTCACTTAAGTGTCTTTCAAAAATTAAGTAAATATGGAAAACGAGCTTGGCTTGCTTTTAAACTCCCACTATACACACACACACACACACACACAAAAAAAATAATAATAACAAAATTGCTACCACAATCTACATATAACAAAATAAAAAGCTTCACCACAAAAAGCTCACACAAATTTTATTAAGTTTACATTTTTTTTTCATTACAATTTGGTTTTGGGTTATAATTATGTGTACAATGTGTATGTGTGGGTGTGTGTAAAATTAAAAATTATTACTTTTGACTTAATTAAAATTAAAATTTTACTAAAAAATTATATTTACATAATATATTTTTAATTAAATTCAATTTTGTTATTTATTTATTTATTTTATTTTATTTTCAGGTTTATTAATGCTAGACGTAGAATTGTTCAACCAATGATAGATCAATCAAATAGAGCAGGTATGTGTAGTGTGCGAAATTAAATATTTTATTCGTATACTGTTATAAAATTTTTTTTTTGTTTCAAATTGAAAATTGTGGTTTTGGTTTGGTGTCAAAACTCGTGCGGTGGTGGTGGATTGACATCCTCTGAAATAAAAAATAAATAAAAATTAAAAAAAAAAAACGACGACGACACAAAAAAAAAGTGTAAGCACCATCATAATGAGATTATAATTTGATAATTTTTATTTTTATTACAAGATGTATAATAAAATAAAATAAAATAAAAATGTGTATCCATCCATTCTTGTTGTCTTGATGATGATGATGATGATGATGATTTTTTTATAGCTTTTTCGTTGTCTTAGGTTAAGGTTTTTTGATGTGATGTTTTGTTGGTTGTGTGTCGCTTGTGTGACACATAAAAATTGTCTGGTTGCTGTTTTCGGTGTGTCTGTGTGTGAAAATATGTGTGCCCATTGAATTAATTTCTCCGATTCGTTTTATGCCGATTTTATGGATTTCTGGTGTTTTGTGTGTTTTATGCTGCAGCACCCCCTTCTATATACACATAATTATGTATTTATATAGGATATAAATTTAGGAGGTTCTTTATATCTTAGATTGGTGTCTTGTGTGTGTAAACAAATAATAAATATTTTTATTTTATGTCACAATTTTTTCAAATTGATTTTTTATTTTTCAATTTAACATTTCCTTTTTCAATTCAAAATAATCATAATAATAATAATAATAGGAAAACTTTATTTCCCTTATACAACACTACTATAAAAAATTAATTTTTATTTTTTTGAATAAATCGACAATTTATATTCAGCGACAGTATCGCTTCTTTCTCTCTCCGAATAAAATAAAAAACAAACTTCAAACTTTCTTTCCTGTCTTCTTTTCTAAAAAAAAAAAGCAAAAAATTGATTATATTTTGTGCTTACTTAAATATTTTTTTGTGTTTTGTGCTGCTCGTGATAAAAGAGGAGACAGATGAAAACACGACTAGAAAAACAGGAATAAAACCAGAAACTTTTTAATCCTCTCCAATTTTTTCAATTATGCAAGTGGAAAAGTTTTACGTTGCCGTTTAATTTAAGTTCGCTGCTCGGCAAACGGTTAGTGCGGTATTTTATAGAGGAGGGTATATGGTTGAACCTGAATTATTTTTGAATATCATATCAAGCCCACGACAATTACAAAACCATAAATTTTAATCTGGATATACGTACATAATTATCATCATTAAATGACAATGAACATAAATATTAAATATATATGTATTATGCTCGTAAAAATTAACCAACACAAGTTAAAAAAAAAAGGGTTAATTCCTCGAACATGGCAAAAATATTATATTATATGTATATATTATATAGTCCTTATGGAATTTAATTTTTATGGATTTTAAAATGAAAAATTAATGGTTATAAAGTGTTAAACAATTAGAGGATTGGATTAATATATGTGTATATACCATCTAAAATTCTTAATTGAGACAATAATATCACTTTTCAAATGAAACTAAAAAAAAAACTATAAAACATAATATTTTATACATGTATGTATGTATATACGAAATAAAAGTATTATTTTTCCAACATAATAAACTAGAGTGGTGTAAAGTGCAAAATCATGTCATATATACGAACGATGTAGATTACCATTTAGCTTATTGCTTTTTATATACAATATATATTTTATATATATATATATATAATATAAATTTCTTCTTCTTCTTCTTATATATATATATATATATATATATATCTACATTTTTTTTTATTGTTATTATTATTATTACATTCTTATTCTTAAAATAATATAATCAAGAGAAACAAGTCTTAAAGTCAGCCACACTTGAATGTATTTATCATTTTCGTCGAGAATAATAATAACACACACACACACACACTCACAAACACAAAACACAGAGAAAAATACGAAAATTGATAGCAATTTATCTTGTACTGGATGATTGAATTCCATTTCCCGTTTATTTCCAATTTTACTATACACACACCCACATACAAACACATACTCCTTCTATTTTTTGTGTTGAGCTTAAAGCTTAAATATGCATTCATTCTTAATATATATATAGGAAGAAAATTGGATATTGTTTGTTGTTGTTATATTTGCGACAGGTTTCACAGAAAATATATAGTGGTCCATTGACCTCTAGGGTACAATTCATCACTATCAACATTGAATAAAAAAAAAAACGAAAAGGGTCTTACTGAATCGTCCTTGAAATATAAAATTTAACATGTTTCTTCTTTCTATAATACATTTGGATTTTTTACACACACACACACACACATATAAACAGTAGTTTTTCCTCCGCATACGTATACATACCGATTTTCATTCGTTCGGTTTTTTTTTTTTTGTTTTAAAGAAAGATTTATGGTTTTCACTATGAAAATAGAGCTTTTAGTTTTATTATTTTAATTTCATTGTTGAGTTAAATTATTTATTCATTTAATTACATATAAATTTTATCCCTCTCATAGTTTCGTTGTTTTTTTTAGTTTATTTATATATATTTTTTTTGTTTTTAAACAGACGGCCATTTTCAAAATATTATATTTAAAGGGAAAATATAAATATGTATGTATGTATATAAAGGAAAATCCAATCAAATGTATTTAAAAAGGATATACGTATTTTAATTGGAAAGAGATAATATATATAGGATGGAGGAGAGAATAGGTAAAAACTATATAATATACAACAACAACAACTATTTTGGAATATAATACGACAGTTTGGGGAGTAATTAAGAAATCCCTAAAATAATTTATCATGGAAGGTTTAATAATGTTATATTGTCTCTGCTATACTATCTATATACATATACACTATTATGTTGATTGTTATACAACACCTAGAGGGCTCATTTTTATATCCTATATAACTATTTCTTTTTCCGTAAGTTTTATTTTATAGTTGTTGCTGTAATATATTAATGATAATATCTTACTATTATAATCAAGGCCTTTACCGAAATGTTTATTGCTTTTAATTTTACGGATTTTTCATTAAGTGAGGAAATTTTATGTAACTTTACTTTAAGGAAATAGATTATATGGACGCCCAAGTTGGGGGATTTGGTATATACATATATAATATAATATAGTTTTAAATATAACACATCACAACTGGCACAATTTGAAATTTTTACTTCATTTAAAAACCATCTGGAAATTATTTATAATATATTAAAACTCCTTCAATTATATAGGTATCCAATTAGGTTGTCAAAATTGTTATTGATATCGGAATATATATATATATATATATGTTGTTCGCGTAATCTGTATATATCATTTAAACTGTCAGATTTTTAATTAACACACAAAAGGGTTTAGACATTTAAAACATCTGCTATTAATATTATCACAAATATGTAAACGTGAAAATTCACTTTCACACAAAAGTTCAATTATTGTTTTGTTCCATATGTATGTACGTACATATAAGACGTCAAATCAAACAACCGTTTTATGTATGTTTTAATTAAATCATTTTATATAATTATATTTCTTCTTATGTACGTTCGTACGTACATACATACAGTCGGTACTCTCGATGCGAGATAAGGAAATTAAAAAAAAAATGTTGTATGTGACAATACAGCTAAAAAAGCAATAAATTAAAAATAAATCGAGATTTATCATTTGATGGATTTTTATTCCCTTTATTATATACCAAAAAGCGATGGAAGTTTTCGAAAAAAAAATCGGAAATAGGAAATGCGATCCGGAATATTATCGATATTTTGCCGCCCTCTTCAAAAATAATGTTCAATGTCTTAAAAAATGGTTATTTTATTCAGATTTTTGAATGCATATACATACATACGTATATATATTTCCGTGTTGTGTATTGCATTCATTCTAATTCACTCATGACATGATCTTTTAACATGGTATACGATATATTATATCTATCGTACATACATATTTTTTGGATAATATTACAATTTTCTAATGCCAAAATAAACTTTGACCCTAATTTTATATGTTATGTTGTTTAACATGTAGCTTGAATATGTACAAAAAAAAATATTAATACGTGAACCGCCTACAACAATCTACTTACTCTAGATACTATATATATATGTATAGAGAAAAAAAAATCGTCGTCGTCGTCTTGTATATTATTGTCGGTTAGCTTTTCTTGTTACAAAATAATATTTTTTTTTTTAGGATTATTTCTAATCATAATAATTTATAGTTATATTTCTCATTGTATATATAAGAGATTTTGAATTAGTGAAATTCAATTATGCGATCACGATCTTGTGGTACATATATAGTATACAAACATACGAGTATATACACAGAGAAATTGATTTATGACCAAGATTATATAGGAATTTTCCTTTGTACATTTTTTCTCTGTTTAATACATTATTATTGTTATTAATAAAACAAAAGAAAATTCTATTTTATTTTTAATTAATTTGATCAGACAGTAAAACCGAAAAAAATGAGTACGAAAATTCAATCAATATATTTTTTTAAATAAATAAATAAATATTGTATGTACGAAATGTGTTTTGTTAATTTAATTTAATTTAATTTAAAAAAAATATATATATTTATTTATTTATTTTTTTACAATTCATTGAATTAAATATAGAAATTTTGTAATTCCAAGGATGTTTCTCCATATATAAATACTTCATCTCGTTTTAATATTGTAAAATCGGTTGTGTGGAGTGTAGACGAACGAGTTTTTCATTCTATATCGAATGTACATACATACATACATGTAGAGAGAAAATGTAAATTTTCCATCATATTAAATGGGAGTCGAGAATTTTCATTTTCGGTTGGTTCTATATACATACATATATGTGTACGTACATACGTACATTTTTAAGAGATATATACATTTTTGCATCAAAACACCTCATTTTTTTGTTAATTTATATTTTGGAAAAGATGGAAGGGTGTTTTTATTTTTTTTTTAATTTTCATTTTGATATATCACATGCAATATTGAAATGTTGGAAAATTGTACATATACATACGTCTATAGACGACGGAGGAAAATCAGGGTGTTTTTATACGTAGAGATAAAAATATTTTAATTTAAAATGGTGTCATATCATATCATTTATACGTACATACATAATATGTATGTGTATATAGAAAAATTTAAAATTAAATCAAACCACAATTTTCAATTTAAACACTATTTTAAGATGTGCGCCAATGAAAAACAATAATTATTAATTTGTATTAAATTGTTAATTTTTGTTCGACATTTTAAAATGTATAAAATTACATTTTGAAGGCGCGAAAGAACAGTGGCATAACCGACCTAATTAGTATTTACCCCACATCCAGGTCCTTCAGCTGCATATGGTCCCGAAGCGATGGGCTATATGATGGACGGCCAAGCACAAATGATGCATCGTCCACCGGGCGACCCTGGTTTTCACCAAGGTTACGCACATTATCCTCCAGCCGAATATTACGGACATCATTTGTAATTAATGGCGCAATTCTAAGGTAAATAATCGTCATTAATTTGTTTTGTAGAAAATTAATTATATTTATTGTTTTTTACTCTATTTACAGTGCCTCTTCTATATAGTAACACAAAATACTATTAATAACTCAAAATTCATTATCTCATCATGAATATATTATCATCATAATAATATTTAAAACAAATTTAAAAAAAACCCAGTGAGCGTCATCGTTCAGTAAAAATTTTGCAGTGTGACGCGTTACCAAAACCAAAATTTATTATTGTTTACTACAAAAATATAATTATTATTATTTTAATTTTTAAATCAAATTGGTGCAAAATAATAATAATTTTTTAAAATCTATATAATTTAAAATATTATTATAAACTAAACATCAAATAGGGAGCGCTCTATATCATAATTACCACCACCAAAAAATAAAACAAAACAAAAACACTTCTAAATAAACTACTTAGATAATATTCTTCGGAACAACGAGTTATTTAAAAAAAAACTTAAATTATTTAAATAATAAATAAAATAAAAAAATTACACTTTGTATAAATTAAAAAACAATAAATTTAAACTAAATTTTTATTTGTTAATTTAGAAATAATATTAATTATTAATAATATACTATAAATAATTAAATAACTGTATAAATTATTATAAAAAAAAACAATTTTTTAAATAAAATAATTAATAAATAATATTGAGACATAAATAAGGGTAAATTGTGATTTATTTGTACAAAAAAATTAAACAAAAAACTTTAAAAACCTAGTGTGGACTGTACAAAAAAATAAGAACATAGTGAATTAAAAAAAAAAACAATGTGAATTTCACCGTTTTTTTAAATCATTAATAAATGTGGAGTGTTTAAAAACAAAAATAATTAGAACTTAAGATATTAAAGTTAGAAAATAAAAAAAAAATGTTAAAAAAAAAATAATTAACGCCAAAAAACGCTTATTTAAATTAATTAATAACATCTTTTTCATAAACAAACAAATACAACAAAACTATTCGGCGTCCTTTAATTTTCTTATTTTATGTATAATAATTTACTTTTTATTAAATATTATTTGATTTGATTATTATTATTTTTTATATACTTACAAACATATACATATTATTTTCTCGAATTATTTCTTTTATGTAGAGGTTGTGATTTAATTTTTATGATTTTGTTTCTTAATTTTTGAATTTTTTAAAATAATAATTTTCTATAAACAAACAAAAAACAATGCGATATACGTAAGTTTAAAATTGAAAAATAAAACTAATTATTTATAATTTTAGTATAAATAAATAAATATTTAATTATGTAATGTAAAAAAAAAAAATAATAAAAAATTATAAATCTTCGAGAAATAAATTTAAAATGGCGTTTAATTTTATTTTTATCGCGCGGGAGATTGTTAAGAACAAAAAAATCTTATTAATTAAAAATAAATAAAGTAAAAAAATCATATCATTAATATTACAATCAAATATTTAATTTTTGCGTCTTAATTTTTTTTTTATATAATTTTTTGTTTAATGTGGCATAAATTTAAAATGAATAAAAAAGAAAATAATAAACAGGGTCATAGTAATAAATTTATGTATTTCATATATAATTTAAAATAAAAAACATTAAAAAAAAAAAAAAATATTTAGAAATATTAATTGTTAATACAAAGATATACTAATTATTATTATTACTATATAATTATTATTATTATTATAATGCCTACAAAAACATGAAACCAACTCTGTATACGATTTATAATAATAGTAAATAAATTTATATATTTTTAGATGTCTAAATACTGTTGTCACATATATATGAAATGAAAAAAATTATTAATAATTTAATTTATTTCGAATAAAAATTAAAAATCTTAACAATCTCCGTTACCCACACACACACACACACACACAAATTTAAAACTATATATGTATATATATATATATATATATATATACGAAATGAAATTTAAAAAAAAATAACTATACGTTTTGGCTGTTTGCAGACCAAATGGTTAAATCCATTAATCGCCTTAATCATGTATACGAAAGAATTAAAAATTGAAATAAATAAATAAAAAATATTAAAGTAAACTCTATACGAAAATTAATTAATTAAAATAAACTGATTTCAGTAAAAAAAAATCAAATAATATTTAATATTTATAAATTATTATATAATTATTTTTATTATTATATTATGAATTTAATTTGTTTTTTTAGTTTTAACACAAAAATGTATAAATAAATAAAAAAAATATTAATAAAAATAGAATAATAATTTTATTACATATATATATATATTTTGTATAGTTAATTAAATTAAATTAAAAAAAAATGGAAACTCAACAAAAACACAAAAAATTAAATTAAAAAAAAAAAACGAAATCAGTGAAGTAAAAATGATGATGAATTTATTAATTGTAAAATATTAAAAAAAAAACTTTATAAATATTATATATACATACACATATATATAAATTATATATTAATAATTAATTATTTTATTATTATATTTTTTTTTTAATTTGTAATTATTAATTAATTAAAAAAAATTTTATATATAAATAAAAAATATAAATATTATTTTAATTTTTTTTTGTTGACTGTTTAGCTTATAATTATATAAAAAAAATCTAATTAAATAACTAAAAATATATATATAAATAAAATACAAAAAAAAAAAACAACATAAAAATCATAATTGTACATCATGAAAAGTAAAAAATAAAAACTATATTTTCAAAGTAGTATTTAATACAGATATAAATAATGCAAAAAAAAAAAATTAAAAATAATATTATAAATAATATAATATAATTCAAAAAAAAAAAATGAAATAAATTAAATTAAAAAAAATTAAAAACAGTAAAAATATTAAATTAAAATAAAATAATTTTTAATTATTAATATAAATTTAAAACATGAAGGAAATGAAATTAAGAAAAACAATTAATTAAATATTATGATTATTATTATTATTATTATTATTAATTATTATTATATAATGTATAAATGAAAGAAAAATTAATTAATGAAAAAAAAATCTAAAGTTAAAAAAAAAAAACAGAAACAATTTAAATAATTTTAAATGAAAATAAAAATAAATGAATGAAAAAAATTAAAAAATGATTCTTTTATTTCATTAATATTTGGTTTATTTGTCGTTTCGTGGATTTTGGATGAGGTAAGTAATTTGTACAACAATTGCAAAGTTTGATACACACAAAAAATTTACGTTTAGGTGAATATATTTAATTTAAATGTTTTATAGAATTTTAAATAAAAAATCGATATTACATTTTTACAAATTTATTTTAAAAATGTACGATGCTCGGATATAGGCAAAGATTTAATAAAGTGTCATATAAATTAATCTAGCATGGAAAGCGCAATGTCAGTCAATTTAAAAATCTGTTAGTCAAATTTAGTGTCTCGTTTTATTCAACTCTAAAAACAAAATCTATATAGACTCTCTTCAAAATAATTCATAATTTTAAATTCGACAGAAACAATTTTTTAATCTGTGCAGAAATTAAAGGACATTTCCTGAAAAATAAAGCTCCAAACATTTAAAATAATGGTTGTACGTTGACTATATTCGACTTATACATATCGCTTTATGTATATAATCCTAATTTGAGTGTATTTAATCGGATATCAAATGATGATTCTTAGGAACCAGGGGCGCTATATTCACATGTGATGGTAAATTGTGAAAGACCATATACATATGTATGTACATAACAGTTTAATTCCAACAAAACACAACTTAGCAAAAATGTTGATTCGAAATTTTGGTCTGACAATCGGATTTGAATCTAAATTTATCAAGCTAATGTGTAGTAGTAAACCGACTTGTTTCAAAAATGTAAAACAAGTTATATTTTTTCATATTAATTCTGCTACTCACCACAAGAGCGCAACTAGCATTTTATTCCAATTTTTAGTTTTTGGTACATTTAAAACAAAACCTTTGCCAATATGATCCGCAAACGGTTGGATGGCGTCGATGGAACTGACCGTAGGGTTAGGCTAGATTGAGGGGCTTCTACGTCTAAAACATGCTTAAACCGGGAACGGTTCGTTGTGATACCACAGGATCATACTATTCTTTCACATAGTGGAACCATTCATAGCGATTTCGAAATTCGAGCGGATGTCCATTATATACAAACCAAAATGATCCAACCCTTCTGTGTGCCAATGCAGATGTTTTAGTTTACGCGTCTATACGAAGGGAGATTAAGGTAGTAAACCGCTTCAAGCTAAGTTTTGGCCAAACTTGTCTTGCTGCGCCATACATATGTGATGATGTTATTCCATCATTGCAAAATATTTGGTTAGTTCATCCTTCCATCAGTTCCCATCCCGGCATATACGCAGTTCTTTGGACCTTCCTGTGTGTGATTTTCTCAAGAGCTTGCCACCAAACACTCACTCCATACATACATGTAGGTCTCACTATACTAGTGTATCAAGTCCAGCTTTAGACTCCATCTCTAGCCAATGGCGTTCCTTCTACTCTATATACATACATACTCATATACTCGTAGATATAGTAGGCTTGTAACTCTTTTCAAAATGTTAGACTTCCCATAAGTTTTGCTTTGTCAGTAAAAACTCGTCTGGTAACGTTAGGAGGTACAACTCGAGATTTTGTATTTCCTAGTAAATAGTATACCAGCTCAGTGTTGCAGGGGTTTATTTCCAGTCCACTGGGCTATCTCGTATTGATTAATTCGCGGGAGTTTTTTGTAAAAGCGTTCATGTAGGGGTGATTTTTTCATTTGTTTCTTTTTGATTAATGTCCCTTGAATAGTTTCAAACAGTCAAGAAAGCACTATTTGGAATACCATCGAAAAGTTTGAATCCCAGTTTACAGTATTGGATGATACGCGACTAAATATACGTTGTGGTTTATGCGCCTGTAAAACCATTCGTCCTGTTTGGACCAAGACGGCCGGGATGAACGTGTGAATAGTGCTCGTTATTGCGGCATGATAATGGAATATTTGCTGCCTCAAATTGCAAAGCAATGTACTTATTGAAAAATCATGTTGGCGGGCAATTAATTTCACGGGTCGGATCATTGAATTGGCTATTTAGTTCGTGTGATCCTCTAGACTCTTTCCTTTGGGGCTACGCAAAGTCCAAAGTCTATATGAACAAACCACCTAAATTTGAGGCATTGAAATCAAACATTACTCGTGTCGTTCGCCAAATGCCATCTCTTGTGTATGATCGTAATGAAAATGTAACAGCTATCTCTTGTGTATGACCGAAATTCATTCCTGTTGTTAAAATTTTCAATTTTCTCTATTGAATTGGCAAACATAAAAGATTTGTATAGCACCAAATTTATATACGCCGGTGGTCCAGTAAGCAGAGTCGTTGCATTTGAAATTGTGAACTTGTGATTTTATTTGATTTCTCCCTTCAATTGGCAAATATAAAGGATGAGTATAGCGGCAAATCTACATATGGAAATGGTGAGGTGGTAAAGTAAGCGGTGTATTAGGATTTGGAATCGTGGATGACAGAATTCGAACCTCGTTTAAGGGTAAACAAATTTAGTGGCCAACCACACATTTCTCATTAAATTAAAAAAAATTGTTTTTTTTGATTTAAAAATGGCCAGTTTACAATTAAAGTAAAAATAAATATAGAGGCTTGACCTCGTCAAGATTCAGAACCACTGACATCATCTTTTACCACCGAGCCACCGCCATACATATAAATAGTGATATTCTTATCGATTATAGCTGACATTTGAATAAAAAAAATCGAAAATTTTAGCAACGGCAATGGACTCTGCTTATTTGACCATCGCCGTACAATTTTATTACCGCTCTATCTATATCTACACCCATACCCATCTTTTATACTTGCCACTTTTATATGGAGAATATTCAAGTTTTGAACAAAAGCTTAGTTGGATTATTTTTATTTTACCATCACCAATTTGACAGAAGAAATTAAATCAAAAAATGTTTGGCTCGATCGAGAATCGAACTTAGATCCATAAAACCAAAGTCGCTGACTTTTCTTACTGGACCACCGCCGCATATATATTTCATGCTATACAAATCTTTCATATCTGTCATTTGAATAGAAAATATTGAAAATTTTATCAAAGGCAATGGACTCTGCGTTTATTTCACCATTGTTATATATACCCAACTTGTATACATGTCACTACTTGAAGAATATTTGTGTTGAACTAATTTGAATACAGAAGAAATTAAATTAAAATAATACCGTTGCTAATGAGACTCGAACCTACGTCCACAAATCCAAAGTCAATCACTCTACTACCTCGCCCACCACCGTGTATGTATTTGTTGTTATGCAAATCTTTTATACTTTTCAATCGAATTGAAAAACTTAGGAAATTTTTAACAGAAGCTGAGTCGATCCAAAAATGTCCCAACATTAATATCGTTTGAAACTTAACTGAACTGCATAGTGCCAGATGCAACATTTAATGCGATGACATTGCAAGCAGCGTACTTCGCAGAAGTTAAAAATCTGACAAGCTACTCCTCCTAATGTTCTTAAAAATTATACGATTGATGCGATTTTCTAGGCGGGCCACAATATTGACCATTGACCATACCAGTTTTAAGTTTAAGTTATACATACTGAAAGTGTAACAAATAGGTATAGCTGAGTTTAAGTAACGATTAAAACTAAAAACAAATTTAATTTAATTTCTTACAAATTAATTCAATTCAGATTCTGTTAAATTTTCATTTTTCTCTATTCAAATGGCGATTATAGAGATGGATTTATCAGTAATGAAATTGCACGGCAGTGGTCAAGTAAGCAAAATAATGGACGTTTGATTAGTGCAGGTGAGCTCAAGCCTCATTCGGGCTATGGGTTTTTTAATTTAATTTCATCTTACAAATTAGTTCAACTCAGCTTCAATTTTTTTCTGTGAAAAAAAATATGCACACATGATCTTTTACAAGGAACCTCGACAATTACCAACTAAATGATTGTAAAAAGGTTCGGTCGTTCAAGTTGAACTGAACATCAAATTCGTTATAGATTTTGCAATATTTTGCGGGTTCACTATGCTATGTCATAAAATAAGGTTACATCATCTTTAGATGAGAAACCTTTCAAACAATGTATTTCGTTTGATTATTTTGTTGAAATAAGAGAGAAAGCATTGTGAAGAAATGTAGATAATGCTAAAATCTGTAACCGAGACCCGCTATATAAACCGAAATGAAAATTTAAATCTTGCATCTTTTTCAGAATTCTATTAGCTTTCTGTGTTTGTTCTTTTATCGTATGTTTTGATTTAGTTCACGAGATATTAAATGTTTTACATGGTGAGAGTGTGAAGTGGTAGGTGTTTTTGACTTGGCATTCATTTCAAAAATATGCATTCGATAATTTTTTTCAAACGGGTACACATACACTCTTTTTCCTTTAAACAATGTAGCGTTCACTGTTTGAGCCAACGTAGGAGCTGATATGCAAACTATGAAGTGGACCTCATTCTAAATTATAAGACGTTTAAGTCAAAAAAATTAGTTGCTCGTTTGTGGTTTTTTCTTCAGTTGTTTAAACTCTCTCCAATCCGCTTTAATTATCTCAGTTAATGCCGCTTATGCATTTTTAATAAACGTCACGCGAGGTCCAGTTCCTGCCATTTAAACTGTATGCCCATAGTGTATAATTTAATAGTGACATCAATTCCATATCCAGCTTTAAATTATTGTGTGAATAGCAGCATTATCATGCACAAAACACCATATAAGTAGTCCAAATAGATCCTGAATCTTTGAAAATGGAATTAAAGTTGTTATTTTAGTGCTTTGAAATCTTAAGTCTATGTTCCACCATAATAATAAACCACACTTCATACCATTATCCCTCCACACATGTATACCAGGATTGCGGTTCAAGAAAAATTCAGGCTTCCTTAAGCCATGCATAAGAGTATGATACTGGAAGCCAACAGAACCTTCCAGATGTCATTCAGCCGAAAAAATTATTGTAACAGTTTTTGTCGTTGATCGACTTGAAACACTCCTACACTCTTGTGTTTTGCCCAATTACCAACGTTGTAGCTTATTTTGTTATTTTTGTTGCAATTAATGATGGTATTTTGTTAAGCTTGAATCGCTTTGAATGATGGTCATTTTTGATTAATCGAGGTACAGAACAGTAGATTTACTAGCTGTAACATCAAAATCATTAGTAAGCAAAGAACACCGAAGAATTTTGCGCGTAATAACCAACTAATTTTATTCTTGTGGCAATAATACGTTAGCATCACGTTCTTTGTAGGTTTTGTCAAATACGTATTGTTTTCTTTAAATAATTAGTATAGCAACTATAGCGGACAACCTTCTGAGTGATAGCTCGTCGTTTAAGATTCAGTTAAAATATTGTTCTTTCCCATTTTAATAACTTCTATTTCCGCATAAACTATATATTTCTTAACAAAAAACTTTATTGTATCCAATTTCAAAAATTATAATTGTGGCTAAGTAGGCAGTCATTGACTTTGGTGTGGTGGATCTGAATTCAAATCTCGGTTAGGATGAAAACTTTTTTAATTTAGTATTTGTTCTGGTACACGTTAAATTAGTAGGGCACATGTTAAAAATGTTGAGCATTCTTCGTTCGAATTAAGTAGTCTCCAATCTTTGAAATTATGAAAGTTATCCAAAGGAGGCGTCCAAAGTAAAAGCGAATCATAACGAGGTATTTGAATTCCCGGATAGTATTTTGTGGAAAAGGGATGAAACTCTCAATAAAGTAACTAGATTTTCTAGTGAATACTATTACCATGAGTTGAATTTTGGGTCATGGCGGGTACCGACAGTATCGGAACCACCGGTGAGTCAATTAAACCAGAGCTTACGAGCATAAGTAATTACACAAATTCCGTTATAAACGGAAATATCGAATACAACGGTACCAAATATTTGCCATTTCAAAATATTCTAGGAATGGATTGATTTGAAACGTTTAAGTTTAATCTGATGCAAAAATGATTAAAACTGTGATAGAGGTTTCTACAGTTAATGCCAGTTCCAATATTCATATTCAGGCTCTTATTAAAAATATGTGCAAATACTTCCTCATTTGTTAATTTTGAGAATACCGCACAACTTCATCACCTATACTGGCTCTATTATTACCAAAAGTTAGATTTGCTAAAGTTGGAGGATGTTCACTTCAAATAGGGCAAAAAATATTCACAAAACACTTCGCAAGGGATCGTAGATAGAGAGGCATGGAGAAAATGGAAAAATTCTTGGCAAAATGGTGTACATTTAAAGTAAAGACAGATCGAATGGTAAATGGAAGAGATATCAACACCAGACTAGGAAAAGGAAAATAGAGAACAACAATCATCAGATAATAATGAAGCAATTTATGACTATAGACAACATTTTGATATACTTATTGATCTTTCTAAGTTTAGTGGACGAACTAAATATTCTACAAGTTATCTTAAAATGAAGACAATCACCTATCAAGGGAGATACCGAGACGTTCCGAACTTGGAGGAATTTAGAATCATATATATACGTTTTAGTACAATTTATAAACCTCCGTTAATTTGTTGTTATACCGTTCCTCTTCCTGATAAGTCAGTTAAACTTGGGTTGTCATAGTGATTACACCAAATATATCTTAATATTCTCACAAAATTTATCATATGTATAAACTGCACGAATATTGTTACCACCTTCGGGATCCAGCGGTTTAGCCTGAATGTATTGGAATTGGTCAAATTAATATACAGCAACCATATTAAAATAATTTTTATTCTCAATTCAATTATGTCACACAATCAAATCATAAAAAAATCATAAAATTAATTTTATCTTCTCAACAAACTAATATTGAATAAATTCACTTCCGCATGCGAAAAGGGACATTTAATCGTGTTTAAATTATACACACTAAAACGTTTTTGTTTATTATTAATTTTGCGGTTTCCAGTCCATATTCCATTTTAAACTAAACTACCATCCCCAAGAGAGTGTTAAAGTACCAAAGCAGAAAAAAAAAATTTCTTCCAAAACAAAAATAAAAATTGTTTTAGAATTTAGATGAAATGGTATGTACTACGTACATACACATAAAAAAAAAATTCTGGTAAAGCTTATCATTAAAATACTTTTGCTTTTTGTTTTTTTTTTTTAACGAAAATATCTTTATATCCCTTTTTCCATATAAATAATTTAAGAACGAACGAGCGAACGAAAAAAATTCTATTTACACACCATAGAAAAAAGATATTAAAATTGCAAAAATAAGTATTAAAAAAAATAAATAAATAAATAAACTTAAATAAAAAAAAAAAAAAGTTTAAGAGATTTTTTCAATTTTTTATTTATAAAAATATATTCGGAATAAAATTAAAAAAGGGTTAGAAAAAAACAAAAAATTGTTTTCTTCTTAAATTAAAAATAAAATAATAAAAGGAAGAAAATTCTTGTTCATTTCTTCTTGCTGTGAGCTTCCTTGTTTCCTCCTTAATTTTTTTTTTTTTTTTGCTGCTTACATTTTCATTTTGTTTTTTCCTCATTGAATAATTAAAGAACTAAGTGTATATATATATAATATTGAAAATAAAAAAGGGAAAATTATATATTTTTTATTAAATAAATATTTTATTAAGTTGAATTGTATATAAATATATATTCCATACAGTATAGGAAAATAATAAAAAAAAAAAATTTAACAGAAAATGGAGAAAACAAAAAATTAAATTAAAAACAAAACAAAATGAAATAAAAACATTAATTTTATTAAAAATAAATAAAATAAAAAGAATTTTGTGAGTGAACTGAAGAAAAGCTACACATACTACTTTATATACTTCTATATTCTCTGATGTGCTCCACACAACACAGCATTAGAAAAAAGAGTAATGGTTGTCATCAATTGTTCTTAAATAAAATGATATTTTTCTTGTTTATGGATTAGATTTTGTGTTATTATTATTTATACGGATGATTAAATGTCCATTTTTTATGAAATCTAATTGAAATGTTTTTTTTTTTTTTTATGGTTCAGTTTGGTTTCATTCCATTTAAATAGTGTACCTTACATACATATACACACAAGAAATCCGGAAAAAAAATTTTTTTTGTGAAAATCAAATGAACCATCACATTTAGTACGAGTATATACGATTCGATAGATTTATACATTTTAATGAAAATAATTTTAATATCGGTAATAATTTTCTATTTAATGGATTCGAGGTAAGAGATTTTTTTTTTTTTTTCAATTTGATACCTACATACGGAATAAAAAGGTATTGGATAATATTAATGTTGTTTTGGGAAATTTTAATCCTTTTTGTGGGAATTGACAACGATTCGTTGTATCCTCACATATAAAATGTGTATTCATAGGATCTGGAAGAATTAAAATGTAATTACTTAGACTATTTTATCAACTCTTACCGGTTGATTAAGGTATTATGTTGCCGGGGTTTATTATAAAATCCATTTGTATAAATATAACGGTGTCTTCGCATAAGTCTTAAATCCGAAATAGCCAAATGAGACTAGAATTTACACAGAACAATGTATAAACATTTCCAAATATGGGTTTCACTAAAACGTTCAACCTCTGATAGATACAATTTAAATGAGGCAGAAATGATTTTACCGACACTTTGGTATACTTCCACTGATGAAATGGCAATAATAATTATCCTACGTTGCTAGTATCTCAGCTAAGAAAGAGACATTTACTCTGATTTCTTCAAGCAATAATTTTACCGGCTGTGCAAGCGCTTATTCTGTTTATAAATCGCAATATGTAGGTCCCGTGCAACATGAAGTTTCTTTTATTTAGAATTATTAATTCTAATCAGCGTTACTTGTAAAGTTGGTTCAGCGTCCACTATAACTAAGGCTTTTTATCTAAGGAAATTTAAAAAAATTTTACAGCTTTCAAAATTCATATAAAATATTATAAATTTGAAATTTTGTGGAAAAATTACATTGTTAAAAATTGCAAAGTTCTAAAAAAATTTTAAAACAAAAAATTTTTTAATTCAAGAATAATTAACTTTTGTAATTTCATAAAACTTATATACATTTTGCCTAGTTAGAATTTTAAATTCGAAAATCTCTAATAAATAAAATTTAATTGCCACACTTCTGTTTATTCTTAATTTCCAGAAAACTTAATTATTAAAAATTGTTAAATTCAGAAAAATATTTAAATTCTATTTCACTAAATTTGTAAAACTCACTGAAGTACTCCAAACAGTTTCTGTTCTACCAGTTCTAATATTCGAAAAATAATTAAATTAGTTTTTAATGAAAATGTTAGATTACATATTTAAAATTAAATTTAGTTCTCAAGCTTTCATCTTATAACACACGTTACACTAAATAATAAAATTCTGTTAATTTTTTTTTTATAAATTCCAAGATTTCATACAATTTTATATTGTCAAAATTTTAAAAAAGTTCTAAAAGTTTTATCCCAAATAAATTTTAAAATTATCCTGAACATTTCGGTAAAATTTAACTTTTCTTCGACACAACAATATAATTTCGTAAATTTGAAATTTGTAAATCCCTTAAATTTAATTAACATAATTTGAGAAATTCAATAAAATATAAAAAATTAAATTATAATTGTAATATGTATAAATAATATATTTATTATTTACAGAATTTTTTTATTTTTTGGGATTCTTTAAGTTATTACGATTTAAGACATTAACAAATTTAGAAGCTAAATATTTTGTGGAATATAAGTTAAATTTTACAGTAATGTTCAGGATTTATTTTAAGAAATTTTAAAATTAATGCATATTAATAAATTTAAAACTTATTTGTTTTTAAAATTGTTTAGAACTATTTCGAAAATTTTTGTATTAGATATTTCAAATCTAAAAACAATATTCTAAAAACTTAATTAAAAATTATTTGTAATTGTAAAATTTATTTAAAACGAAAAATTCACAATTTTTAAAATTAATTTTTTAATCGTAAAATTTAACTTTTTAGCTTATTGTCTTTTATAAAATTGCAAATATTTTAACATTAATATGTACCGAATTTTAGGAAGTCAAACAATTTAAAATGTATTTAAACATTCAATTTAAAACCAAATAATTTATATGAAAATTGGAAAAAATTTTAAATACATCTTTCAATTATATAAACGATAATCTAAAAGTATACAAATTGTTAAGAATATATCACTAAATTTCTCAGAATATAAATTTAAAAATTTAAATTCATAAATTTTAAAAATGTGAATTTCTTATAACATAAAAAATCGTGCAAACAATATTAATGTTATAAAACATTTTTTAATTACCTTATCTTCTATGTATTTTAAATTTCTATTTATTTTTAATATTCATTATTGTAACATTCTGAAAAACTCTAAAATTTAATTTCACAAACAAAATATTTTAAACTTGGTATCTAAATTCCTTAAATCCACTGAAATTTTCGAAGTTTGTTTTGTTCTAACAAATAAAAATATTCAAAAAATTATTTAAATATATTTTTAATGAATTTTCAAAAATTTATATTTATAAATTTTCAAAGCTATTATCATTTTGTAATTTTAAAATCAAATTAAATTTCAAAAACTATATAATTTCGTAACAATACCACTATAAAATATTCATATTTAAAATTCTTAGAATTCTATATACATATTTTAAAACTTCTGTTAAAATATTAAAAATTACATTGAAAAATGCTGAGGCAAAGAAATGATACTTTACAAAATTATTGAAAATAAAGATTTCAAAAATCTGTAAATTTTTGTAAATTCAAATTATTGATACTTGGAAAATATTTTTAATTTGAAAATCATGTGATCCTTACTGGGCTTAAAAAATTAAATTGGAGTTTTAAAAATCGGTTAAAAACAATCATTAATAAATGGTAAATAGATTTAAAATTTCAAGCCAAATTCATTCAAGATACTAGTATAACAAATTTGGTAGACTTGAAATCATCAAAATACCAAACTTAGTAAAAGTAAATAATAAAATTCTGTTACATTTTTTTTATTAACTCCAAGATTTCAATTTAAAATTCTTAAAATCCCCAAAAATGGCTAAACTTATAAAAAATTCTAAAAAAATTGTATAATAGATAAATTTTAATTTATGAAATTTCTTAAAATTCATCTTTGAAAAAATTTGGCTATTGTAATGCCAACAAAATTTTAGGAAACCAAAAATTCTATAAATAGTAAATTTAAAACCAAATAATTTTTGCTAAATTAATTATACACAAATTCTTTAATTTTGGCGCTTTAGCAAAGGTTAAAGTTAAATTCAAAATTCTTAAAAAATGTATATATTTTAACATCAAAATCTAAATATAGAAAATAATAAAATTCTACTTTGTCTTTAAAATTATCACATAAATTCCTTCAATTCCTTCATCTTTTGTTTACTTTCAATTAGAAGTTATCAAAATTGTGACAGTCTGCATAACGGTATAATTCTATTTCGCAAGAAAAATTTTTAAATGTGGACTTTAAAATTTTTAAACTCAATTAAATATCAAAAACTTGAACTTTATAAATATTTAATTATGGATTTTAATACACAAATTATAATAAATGTCAGTAAAAACTTACACTTACATACATATGTACTTTAAATTTACCAAATTTTTTCTCATTCTGTAAATTTTAAATTCAAATTAAATTTCAAAATGTAGAAAATTGGGTTACAATATCACATTAAAATAAATATTATTATTCAATCCTTAAATTTATTTAAATTTGATAATTTTTAGAATTCATAAAAAGTTATATTTTATAAAAATATTGAAAAATTGAATGTTTGGAACTTAAAATTTTTAGCATTCTATATGCAATATACATATTTAAACAATTTTCTAAAATTAAATTAAAATGTGGAAGCGAATAAATGCAAACATTTTAATACTTAAAAATTCTTTAATGATTTCTAATAAATTTATAAATTTTTGTATATAAGAATTACTAAAACTAGTTGGCTTAAAAAATTACATTCGAGTTCTTAAACTGTAATGATCGAGATTTTGTAAATGAATGGTAAAGAAATTTTAATCTAGTAAAATTTCAAAATTCTCAAAATTTATTTATTTATTTTATTTGCAGATAGCAATTTTATTCTAAAAATTCACAATCACAAGTTATTGTAAATATATTAGTAAATTACTATATACGAGTACCTAAGCAGCTTTTCGAAAATTGTCGAGAATTCCTGAAAATTTAAATATATTTAACATTTACAAAATAATTAGGCATATTAATTTTAAGAATGTCCGAATAGGAATATAAAAAATATAATTTAAAGCTATTTTGGAGTGAAATTTTATTTAATTTTGATATTTTTTATAATTTTAAAATTTCCATAGTAACATTTACTCAACAATTTTCAGCTTTGAATTCATAATTTATAAAATTACTATTTTTAGATTTACAATATTTATATTTATTAATTAACAAAATTTAAAGCTCTTATCATTTTGTAAATTCTGAAATCAAATTAAATTTTAAAAACTATAAAATTTCGTAATAATTATAATTATAATAGTGTTGTTATTAAAAAATTAAAAATAAAAACTTTGAAAATTCTTATTATTGTTAAAAGTTTACATACATATGTAAAAAATTAAGTGTTTAATTTAAAATATAAAATTAAAATTAAAATACGAGCAACGTTTGCAAATAATTTAAATTTTCCTTTTTTTTTAAATTTTGGGTAAACAGGTTCATCAACAAACTGAATATGCGTTATTAGTCATGTGAACACCCTCATATGTGCTTCAAGAAACACTACTTCATCCACAAAATATAAATGGGATGTGTGTTTTCATAATGGTTGTGTCATTGAAAAGTTTTTTTCGTTGATGAAGAGAGACATGTTACAACTTTATTTAACGTTATACAACCGGACTCGTTAAAGGAGCTCAGAGAAAATGGTGACCGAGTCATCAGAAATTGGGTTCAACAAATCAACACCTCCAATCGTGCCCGTGTTGGACTCATAAACGATGTCGAATTCCATATATAAATTTTTTGATTTAACTTCAAGATAATATTAAATTTTCAATGGTTTTCATTTCATTCAATTTTATTTAAATAAAAGTTATCAAGTCCTTATTGGAAAACACTTTACAATCGTTTATTAACGAAATAATGGTAAGTAAATCTTAAAAAATTAAAATTTCATGAAAAGGTTTCAATTTAAAATTGTAAATGTCAACATTATTTTAGGAATCCAAAAATTCTATAAATATTTAATTTAAAACCATATTTGGCGCTTTGACAAATTTTAAATTTAAATTCAAAATCTTAAAATTTTTATATTTCTTAACATTAAAACTTTCAAATATTTATAGAAAAAAATTAAATTCTACTTTGTTTTTAAAATTGTAAAATAAACTACAATTCCTTAATCTTTTGTTTACTTAAAATTAGAAGTTATCGTAAATATTCAAAATTGTGAAATTCTGCCAAACGTTATAATTCTATTTCGCAAGAAAAATAATTAAATCTGGGCATTTGAATTCCTAAAACTCAATGAAGTGTTCAAAACTTTAAATTTATTTTTAATAAAAATGTTTAATTATGGATATTAATCCACAAGTTATAATAATTTTTAAAAATTTTAATTATCTAAATTAAATTTAAATATATCAAATTCTGAAGCTATTCTCATTCTGTAAATTTTAAAATCAAATTAAATTTCAAATAATATAAAATTGGGTAATACCACATTTAAAATAAAATATATTATTGAATTTCCAAATTCGTATAATTTTCAATTAGGCAGGTAGCTGTTTAAAATTTTAAATTATTTAACAGATTTGCTTGAAATATGGAAAACCATACAAGTTGTAAGTACTCGAATTTTTAATTTTATTTATTTATCTAAAAATAAATTCTAAAAATTCACATAGGTTTATCTTACTAATATATATATTACTAATTTAATATATTTTTGAAAATTTCATTATGGAAATTTCCTGGAGATCGATGTTTTGATTTTAAATATTTTTACAAATTTATATTTCATATCGAGGAAATAAAAAAAATAATTAAATTAATGAATTTTGTATTTTTACTGCACATAATATAATTGGTGCTGTCATAACAGAATACAAGAAACTTTTTACAAAAGAAAGCCGAATTAAAATTTAAATGTTTATAGTACATTTTCATATTGTTATGTTAAGCAAACTAAATTATTATGATTTTAAATTAAATTATTATGATAATACAGCTAGAATTTTCCGAATTATATATTTTTAGTACTCCATTAATAGATTTTTGATAATTAATTATTTTTAGCTTAAAATTTGTTTTGAAACGGTTTTTTTAAATTTAATATCTACAAAAATTTTATAAATTACAATTAAGAATATTGATTTGTAGAATTTCCGAATGAGAGTAATATAAAAAAAAAATTTAAAGCTGAATTTAAAATTTCCAAAATAATATTAGTGCCAAGATTTCAACATTATTCAGATTTGAAATATTTGAATTCAAAATTTATAAAACTATTATTTTTTCATTTGACGATTTAAAATAATAATTTTATTGTTTAGTAAATTGGTACGTTTATTGATACGATTTTTAGATTTCACAAATTAAAGTAATCTCAATTTTGTAGAATATACAGATCTATCTTGTAAATAATTAATTAATTCTGAGTACGAGTAGCATTTCCTCGCTTCAATGATATTAAATTTAATTTTTTGTAAATTAATTTTGGTATTTTCAGAAAATTTATAATATATGTAGAAGCTAAGAGTTCTAGAGTTAAGGTTTTAAAAATCTATTTTTTTGTTTACCAATTTTTACTAGTTTGACAATTTTTGCAATTTAATTTGATTTTAAAATTTAAAATTTACAAAATGAGAAATTTCAGGATTTAAGTCACTGATTAACTAACATTTAAAATAATTTAACATATTTTTAAAGTTAAATTCAAACACTTAATTTCGAATACATATTAATAATGGCTAGAACAGAAAGAATTTTGAAATTTTCGGTTAGTTTGGTTATATTTTTAATAAAACATTTCACTTGCGAAATGGAATTATAATATTTGTTCAAAGTATTAAAATGTTGAATACTTAAGATATCTTCAAATTAAGAATTAACAGTAGATTAGAAATTAAATTTTATTATATAATGAAAATTTTAAGAGAAATAGGCAGATTCTAAGTAGATTTTAAATGTTTTGCATTTTAACATATTTAAAAACTTTAAGAGTTCATAAAATGTTCAAGATAAATTTTAAAAAATTAGATATTTTTTATAAATTTTAAATTTGTAACGCATATATAAAATTGTTATAAAATTTTGAAAAGTTTTAAATTGTGAAGATTTGTTATATAAGAATTTGAGGAGCTCCAAAAATTTTTAAATTTTTGCAACAATTTTTAAACTATTTTTAAAATTTTGAGTTCGAAATAACTGCATATTCGGAATATCATAATCTCATACATTTACAAAATTCTAAGAATTAATTTTAGAATTTCAGTTTCGATTGTTTTTGAGATAACAAATACAATTCTGCTTGCAGAGCTTTCAAAATTCACTTCTAAATGAGGGTTATTTATAACTGAATCTGCTATTTAACAACTCTGACGCCATACATTATTTTTAAAGAATATAAAATAAATTGAAAGCTTGTTTTATTTTATTTCATGTATATTGTGTATATAATAATAATCGAAATTTTACAGTACATAATATAACAACTTCAAGGAAATGTTGCACTTCCGGTGATTCGATTTCATAACCAAAATAGCAGAATTAAATACCTATACTTCATATGTATATATGTAGAAATATTAAATACAAAATTTCAACCACATTAATCTATTTAAACAGTCATAAACTGAAAATAGCCCCAAGCAGTATAGTACGTCCGGTAGTTCGAGGCATTATTACTTAAACACAAATATTAAACTAGATATACATATGTATATTTTACAACATTCACACAAGAAAGGTGATTAAAATAAACCAGGATCCTCGTTCCGAAATATCCGCTTTCATTTAATATTTTTTACAGTTGTTATCGCATAACCTTCCTCTCTCGTTTTATTACTTATTTTACGGGTACGAAGTACAAAGCTATATTCGTTACGACACTATAAAATGACAACATTTAAGAGGAGTGGTGAAAAAATCATTTGAACATTTGGCAACAAATATATATTTATTTAAAAAAAAAACACAATATTTCACCTTCATTTACCAAATGAATTACATACAAATAATAATTAAAGAATTAAATAACTCGAGCCAACACCAAATATATATATAATTACACAAAAATAAAAATAAAAAACTCGGAAAATGTTAAACAAACATATGAACGTAATAAAAAAAAATAAAAATTAAGTAATTTATTCAAAAAGCAATTAATTTATTAATAAAATCACCAATAAATTTTATGTGCAAATATTTATATAATTATAATAATTTATCGATTTAATGTCTATAAATTATTATTAACCAATTATTAACAAATAAAAAAAATTATTTTATGTGTATCATTTTTATTTTATACTTTATTTTTAAATATTTTTTTATTCACAATTTTTTTTTTTTTTTTAACACATAGCTACATATATAAATTTTTTTTTTGTTGATGTTTTGTTGATTGATAATAAATCTTAGTTTATTTTGCTGTTGTTGTTGTTGTATTGTGAATTTTTATTAAGTTGTTATTATTTTTTATTATATTATATACTATTTAATGATAATTTAATAATAAAAAAAAATAAATAAATATAAAAATTTAACACGAATTTTGCTTTTATATTTTTAATTACTTATATCCGGCATTCGATTTTTAATGTTTCCTCTGTTATAGGTACGACTATTAATTATACCAAATATTCATTACAAAATTGCAATAAAATAACGCGAGGCAATTAAATCTGTTGGGCGATACCAAATTTAGCAGTTGTTGATGTTATAGGAATGAATCGGTTGTCTTTAAATATATTGATGTAAAATGGGTCGTCGTTACTGTGGGGTGCATATGTCAAGTGGTTATTCAAATTTCAACCTGCCAGACAGTACATCATTTGAAAGTGCACTATACCTTAAACTTGATATCCATAAAAATAAAAAACAATTTTCAATTTTATGTTAAGAATATTAATGTGGTTTGCACTTAAAATTTTATATCTGACTATTTCGTCATCAAAGCTTTTAATAAACATGATTATTTTATAAACTTCTTTCGCCGTAAACGTTGAGTATATTAAATTTACATTTCTGATTCAAATAGATCTTAAATCTTATGTAATTTCAGTTTAAATTTCTTTAATTGATTCGCAGAATGGTTAGTGTTCTTATTCTATATTCCATATGGGGGAATAGACAATTATTATTGGGATTCTTATCAGTTTTATAGAATTTCCGTCAAAGCATTTAAATCTGTGTTCAAAAACAACGTAATTTAAAACTAATCGTGCTCAAATAACATGAATCTACTTCAGCGTCATGTTTATCCATTACAAGTGTGGTCTTCTTTATAACGGTGGAACGGTATAGAACAGCTCGCGGAAAAAACGGCTCACAAAAAATCGGATAAAAAGGTTATAACTTTCATTAAACAGTAACCCGGATTATTTTTACTTTAACTATGACCCTGCTATAAAATTTAACACACCCCACTCCATGGTAAAACGTATTCGAGTTCAGGAAGGCTATAAGAACTACCAAGTTATTAAAAAGCCAAATCGTTCATATATAACCAACACTTGTTCATGTCAGATAAAAACCAACAACTTTTCTATTATTGTGGCAGGATTGTACTGTCAAAAACAAACAATACTCAGAGTTCTTCAAGCGTCTGGAAAAAAAGGTTCATAATAGGTGATGACTTCAATGCGAAGAATACTAACTGGGGTTCTAGATTAACTACAACTAAAGGAAAAGAATTACCGATTGCCATTAAAGAAATTGGATGTGAATCGATTTCAACTGGAAAACCAACATATTGGCCAACTGACCCAGGGAAAATACCCGACCTGTGGCCCTATTCTGGTTTTCCCCTGGAATTGGGAATTGGGAATTTTTGACTTTTTTCTAGTAGTTTGGAATTATTTTTTCCCAAAGTGAATTCTGGCGATTGGGAATTTTTTTCAATGGGGAAATTATAATTCCATATTACTGCGGTTTTGACGTTTATTTTTCCCTGCATATTTTTTGGGGAATTAGATGGGAATTTTGATTTTTATGTTTCAAAATCGAAATAAAAAGTATTTCAATGATTTGAAGATGATATGAAGCATTAACATTTAAATTTTTTAAATTAGAATCGAAAATCTATAAATAATTTGAATCTTGAATACTCGTATATAACAAATAATTTACGTAATAAAACCTGTGTTCTTACGAATTGGACATTCTTTGAATGATAGGAATGCCGAATATGGTATACATGTTCGACTCTAGTTGCTCGTGTGAACAGCGAGACGTGGGTACAATTGATACAACCGATTACGCCGGCAAGATTGAACTTTTCATAGAATCTGAAATGGAAAAGTTATTAGAGTTCGAAAAAACTTACTTATTCAAAAGTTAAAACTTACTGTTTTTGACTTTATTAGTTTTCGTTGGCGATTGTGGAAATTTTATGTATATCGGCATTAAATTTTCATCGACAATTTTAAAAAATTCGATGATTCATTGAGTTACCACACTCTGCGATACGCAATTTAGGTAATTCATACCCACTCTCTTTTGGAAAGTACCTGATAATATATGTACATACAGAAACAAAGCTTAATTAGTTTGTGTGTAAATAAGGTTCATGAAACGTGTATAGCAGTTAACTTTGAGCCAAGAAACTCAGCGTAACTAGAACGCGAATTTCTATTGGTACAATTGACACCTCCATAAAAGAATCAATTTCTCTTTTAATGCCAAAACCAAATGCTGGGGCATCCTATATTTATTAATAAACTCCGCTTCGTGGATCTCGAAGGGGTTTGATGTATCCCGCAAATAATTATGCCTAATGCGTAAATTATAGCGCCGGTTTTGTTCGTCATCATCCAAAAGACGAATTAATCGTGATACATTAAATACATTTCATTCAATTTTTCTGTTTTTCAAATTTTATTTTTATTTATAATAATAAATTAACAGCAAATTGTCATTTAGTGATAAACATTTGTACTGCTGAAATTTTTAAGGGGAAATTTTTCCCAATTTGGCAGAATACACTTTGGGGAAAAATGGAATAAAAAGTTGGGAATTATTGTATTTGGGAATTTTTGAAATATTTTTTTCCAATTCCCAATTCCCCGGGAAAACCAGAATAGGGCCACTGATCGATTTTTTTGATAACCAAAAGTATTTCTAAGATGAAATTAAATTACAAAAACCTTAGCCCGAATGCCGCTTGAACTCACGTCCACTAATCAAACGATTATTTAAAAACGAAAAAAACGAAAATTTAACTGAATCTGAATTAATTTGAAATTAAATTAAATTTTTATTTAGCCCTAATCGAGACTTAAACTTAGCTATACCTATTTGTTATACTGTAAGTTTGTTTTGGGAAATTTTTTATTTGGACGTTATTCACGTACTGACTTATACTTAAAACTTGTATGGTCAATGGTCAATATTGTAGCCCGCATAGAAAATCGCATCAACCATCGTTGACTGGATCAGACATTTTATAATTTTTGAGAACATATAATGAGGAATATAGCTTGTCAGATTTTCAAATAAGCAGAGTCCATTTGCTAAAATTTTCAATTTTTTTTATTCAAATGTCAACTATAAACGAGAGGAGTACCCATATTTATATGTATGGCGGTGGCTCAGTGGTAAAATAAGTTGTGTGATTAGTTATGATTTGTGGCGAGTTCAAGCCTCAGTAATTGCAAATAGGTAATTTTTTAATCAAAAAGTGATTGTTTTTAATTTAATAAGAAATGTGTGGGATGCCCACTAAAGTTTCTTACCCTTAATCGAGATTCGAGCACTGCACAACACATCCATGATCCCAAATTCTATAACAAATATACTCATTCTTTATATTTGCAAATTAAAATTGAAATTAAATAAATTAAATTAAAAATTATTTAATGCCGCACCGAGGCTTGAACCCAAGTTCACAATTTCAAATGCAACGACTCTGCTTACTGGACCACTGGCGTATATAAATTTGGTGCTATATACAAATCGTTTGTGTTTGCTAATTCAATAGAGAAAATTGAAAATTTTAGCAACAGGAATGGACTATGCTTATTTGACCATCACCGTATATTTTCATTACGATCATACACAAGAGATGGCTCTTATACTTATAGAAATTGAATGTAGATTTCAACAGGAGCTGTATTGAACTAATTTTACAGCAGAAATTTAATTAAAAAAGATTTGGCGCTAGTTAGTCTTGAACTCGAGTCCACGAATTCAAGAGCATTGACTCTGCTTACAGGCCACCAGCGTATTAAAAATTGGTGCTGAACAAGGATAGAAAACTTTACAAAAGGCTTATTACCTTCATTAAAAATAATCCGGGGAAATTTAACTATGACAGTGCTATAAAATTTAACTCGACGAATGGTTATATTGGTAAAACGAATTTGAGTTCAGAAAGGCTATAAGTGCTACCGAGTAATTAAAAAGCCAAATCGTTGAAATGACTAACTAACTTGTTCGATAAAATATGTGCCAGTCTGATGACAAAATTTTCACAAAATTTAGTGGATGTGATTTTGATGGATGACGAAACGTATATACATGAAATTTGTTTTCGTTGTATCGAAAAATTATGGGCTGTAATATGGGAGTATTCCTCGAATCTAATTTGAATATATTTGTCTGAAAAGTATGTCAAAATCTTTGCGACTTAAATTAGTTGTGAGTATAATTTGGTTAAATATAATTGCTGAAGCAACGAGAGAAGGGGCAAGTAAAATGGAACGATCGGAACATGGAATGTGAGATCTCTACATGAGAATACATGGGTCAGGATTCTCGACTGACGCTGGGCCCACAATTAAGAAAACATAAACTGGGCCGCATATAGCCTATAAAGCGTATAGTTTTAGGTAGCAATGATATAAAATGCATTGGCATATTATAAGGCTTAGCCGCACATATTTTATTAAACAAGACCTATAAGTTAAGAGCTGGATTAATGATGTAGAGAACCGTAGCCAAAATGCCCCGAAACAGGCCCCGAAAATTATCATGTTAGGCGTTACCCTGAATTTTTTGTAAATGAGCTAACCGTGTACATTGGTGAATCCAATTCAATTTCCTACTGTGGTCAGGAAAATTTATTTCAAATAAAAACTGAGTTATCGCGGAAGCTATTGCCATTGGTTCATCGTCTTAGATGCTACCACGTTTAAAGCACGTCAATCCGGAACAAAAAATTTCGTACACAGCTGCAGACAATATAAATTTTAAGATTTACCAATGATAAAATCAATATTTTGAATTTTGTCAGAACAGGCCGGAACTTTTTATATTTACTTGGTACTTCGAAAGGTCTGACCATTTATTATTCAACAATACTACACCGACGGCATGTAGTAAACGTTTAGATTCGTTGTAATTAGCTTGGTTTGAGCATTCAACATAAAATGCATTTTTGCCTAATATCTGACGTTAATCTACAAACGGCCAAGTGTCCAATATTCAAAAATGCTAGTGCCTCTGGCAAAAAAATGGCAAAAACTCGTTTTGTTCTTGAGTGAGACGTTTTCATGCTGAAATCGCAATGATCTTTGTCAATTTTTGAGCTTTATGAATAGTAAACTATTCGGCTTCGAACTGCTTTTAAATGTTGGAGTCACGTATGACAATTATATTTTGTATCAAGTTGAATGTTTTTAACTAAATGAAATTAATTTTTTTAAGAATTTAGCGGTATGTCAAATCTCAAACCAAACTTAGGTGATAGTGAGATAGTCGACATTTTCCAGTGAGACTAACTTGAATAGAGCCTTTATGATTTATAATGTCAATCTAAAATACTAATGCCGTGTTTCATAAAATTAGATGTAATCGATAGTTAGCTAGCAAACGAATAAATATCTAGCTGGCCAATTACGATCAACTTAATATTTAACAACTGGCTAAATATTTCCATGTAAAAATAAATGTAATCAGATTATACATTGACAAATTTGACTCCAATTACACTGGAGGTTGGTGTACAACGCATGACTGAACTCTGTGTTTTTGCAGGTCCTAGGAGAAAATCCCAATCCAAATGACCCCATCCAGCCTTCTTAGATGCGGGATGGTTTCAAGGGCTCGGCAAAGTACGGGCGTGCTCTGACTCCAGACTAGTCAGAGATTCTAAACATAATAAGGTGCAGCAACCCCGCTCTTTGAAAATTGCAAGATAAAAATAAAGAGGATGCTAGATTTGGCTCTAATGTCAAGTGGGGCTCTGACATCGACTGGCCTCAGCCTATATGAATCGGGACAAAGAGATTTCACCAGATAAGATGGGGACCTTGTTATAGAAGCAGAAAAAAAAGAGATCGATGTGATATAATTGAATGTGATGCTAATGTGCATCGCACAATCTGCGGTAGCACAGACATCAACGAAAGGGTTAAGCAATTTTTGGAGTACTTATTAAATACTTACTTTGTAGTTTGTAATATTGGGCGAGAACCCACATTTATTACTAAAAATAGACAGGAGGTTCTAGATGCAACCTTCGCCTCAGATAATATTTTTCATATACTCGTATGGTCAGAGAATGGAGGGTGGCGGGAGAACATTCCTTCTCTGACCATCGATACGTTTAACGTTTACCTGCTACTCAGAAAGATTCTAGGAATCTCAGAAGGACAAAGTGGAGTAAATATAGGAAAATGCTAAAAGGTTTATTGAGCCGTCAGTGATAGTGCAGGGACTAAATTGCATTGTGAATGCTATCATTTGCGTCCACGGTTCTCTAATGCTGCTTGTTCTATGGTTAAGCGGAGAGGCAAGCAAAAACCCAAATCATAAAAGTGTGTTTAAAATATCCGAACAGTTGGACAGAGGTCAGGTTGATCTTAATTCCGAAAGCGGGAAACAGTTCACATGGCTATACACAAACGACTTAAGACCTATAACTCATATCATCCTTTCTGTTGAAAACCTTGGAAAAGATGTTCATTTACGATTAAAAATGAAGCCTAGTAGTAACTGGGAACAGTCTCAAGATGTATTATGTAAAGACAAATCAGTAGACACAGCTCTACATGCCCTGGTACGTACGATTGAGAAATCAATATACTCGCACACAATTTGTATGGTGTCCTCGATATTGAGGGCGCCTTTAACAATGTAAAGACAATTGTCACTTGGGGTGGATTTTCCTATAGGCGGGTTAATCAATAATATGCTAGTGATCAGGATGGTTGAATCAGTACTGGGGGAGTGAGAGGTGGATGGTTAAGAGAACCCCACAGGGAGGTATTCTGTCTCCTTTTCTGTAAATAATAAGCCGTGGGTTTCTGTTGGAGCTGGAGAGAGAGAGAGAGAGAGAGAGAGAGAGAGAGACAGAGAGAGAGAGAGAGAGAGGATTGGAGTGTTTGCGTATGCAAATGACGTAGCGATAGCTGTATCTGAAAAATACTTAAGCACGGTTAAGGAAGTAATGCAAAATGCCCCCCTTGTAATCGTTATGAGACGGACCATCAGATGTGGACTGGCAATCAGCTCGTCCAAGAATGAGCTGATACTCTTTACCAGGAAAATCCCACCTACCTTGAACGGCATAAGACTAGCTTTTACATGGACGAGTAGGAGCAAGGGACTTTAGTCTACTTCCTATGCTTTAAAGTCAGGCTTTAGCATTGGACAGCCTCTCGGATCACGAAAAAAAACGGAAGTAAGATCCTGTAGTAACACAATAGACCGCCACCAGTCTAAGTGTACCATAGCAGACTAACCTTACCTAACTAGCCACCTTTGTTAACTGGCGCTTTAGCCTATTTTTGTGAAACTCCTTCTTTTAGACTCCAATAATTCTTTAAAGGGTTTTTACAAATTTTAAATATTTTTTCGGTGATTTAGGTCTAAACTCAGACTAACATGATTAACGCTGACAGATGTAACGGAGAATGTGTGAGCTTGAACCTTGTACGAGAGTAAACAAGGAAGATTTTAATAAGTTAAATATATACTTATATATGATTATGATTTAGCTGTAACCATAAATTTACCCCGTAAAGTATCACAAGTTTGTCGTAAACCGCATAGTTACATTACATAGTTACATTTTTATTTTAGGTGATGTAAATAATTCGTATATGATCGCTGATGGATTTTAAAAATTATTGTCAATTTATTACAACTGTCTTGCCCACAAACATCCCCGAAGCGATATACGTATTTATATACAATAAAAATACCGCGACTAATTTAATTATTTTCATATATTCACCGCCAATTCACCTTTATATATCATTTTCGACAATATTATGTGAAACGGCACCAATAAATTACCCATTTGCGTGAATTTTCCTCGTTATTTTTAATTTTTTTGTTTTTATTCTGGTACACTCTCTTGTTATACTCGTACATATAGTACATACATATTCAGGATGAAATATGTATATAAAAGACTTGTTTTCTTTTGAGACATGGCGTATACATAGAGTAAAGTGCAAATAATAAACTTTCCACGAAATTTATTCATGATATTTTTTTTATTTTATTAAAAGCACAAAAAAAAAATAAAAATTATGTATTCTTAAGAAAAATACAAATTTCCCACGTGAGATGTTACTCATCTCTAAGATGTTTTAATGTAACACAAGCGGTGTGGATGAATAATGAAATAAAATAAAATTGTTTTGTGAAACACTATATATACACGAGGTAAAGTATATACCACGTATTTACAACCACAAATTTTATTGTTTACTTCAATAGGTATTCGTGGTTTTGTCACCGCGCGGTAATTGTACTTAACCGGAATTATACATTTTCATTCCATTCAGATTATATGGCTAAGTCTCATTTTCCAATTTCGTTTTATAATTTGCTACCCTTTTCTTGTAATTCAACTTAAGTATATGTATGTTTGTATGTAGATAGCTTACATATATTTGTCGTTTGGTTATGGATTTTTTTTCTTCAACTTTACTTAGAAAATTTTGAAGGCGGGAAAATTGTCGTTATAATAAAAATGTGAAAATATTTCTTATTTTCAATTTTTTGTCAGCTATTTTCTTTTACTGTATTTCTTCTTCTATTTTATTTTTTTTATGAATAAATTCCTTATTTTTATTGTGACACTTTTGCTATGTGTTTTTCCTTTTTAATAAAACATTTTTCATTTTCTTTATTGTGTTCTGGAATTTTTCATTTTCATTTATTTTCAATTATTTGTAATGTTTTTCGTTTTTCATTTATATTTTTGTCAAAATTACAAAAAATATGTATTTATTTCAATTGAAAATAATTTTTTTGTATCTAAACGAAACGTTTACACACGCAGGATGAAGGTTAGGAAATGGCAGCCAAAAAAGTTCTTGGAGGTCAATGAGGCACACAAATCTTAATTTCTTTAAAAATGCCCAAAAATGGAAAATACAATTTTCCGTCGGTTTTAATTAATTAAACTTAAAAAAATGTTAAAAGGAAGCACTAATTTCCAATTGGTATAGGTGCGTAAAGTGTAATAATCCTCCTACAATATAGAATATTACAAATGTTAAACTTACAAATGCTAAGCTTAAAAAATTAAAACTATAACGAAATTTTAAAATGAACTTTTTAGATCCTAAATAACATTCGAATTCGATATCATGCCCGTTTGGAGTTTTCACTATTTTGTGATAATCAAATTTTCTGAATTTTAAGACATTCTATTTTTTTTAAATTTATCAATTAGCTTTTGAGACGACTTGTAGGTTTATAGTAAAACTTGAACTAACTAATATCATAAAAATCCCTGCTCCTAATACATTTACTATATGAAATTAGCTAGTAACAGTTTTTGCCGAGTCGACCACCCGTAAATAACGTCAACAACGTGGACAACGACGATAATGCAGACAATTCCTATAGTTGTTTCGTCAATTACCTCTAAACTAAGAGGTGACCAAATTTCTTTAGGAGCCATGCGTTATTGGTGATAGTTTCATAGAATTTCGGTCATTGCATTCAAATCTTTTTTTTTTTAATTTGTGAAATTTAAATCGATTCGTGTTCAGATACCATAAATCTACTTCAGCGTCATGTTTATCCATTACAAAATTATAAAATTAACCCAAAACAACGATATATAGCGTTATATAGAGTGGGGACCTCTTTATAACGAAGGAACGGTATAAAACGGTTCACAAAAATTCAGGCAAAAAGGTTATTACTTTCAATAAAAATAGTCCGTGGAACTTTAACTATGACCGTGCCATAAAATTTAACACAACCCTCTCAATCGTAAAATGAATTCTAGTTCAGGAAGGCTATAAGTGCTACCGAGTTATTAAAAAGTCAAATCGTTCAGATAACCAACACTATAGTTCATGTATATAAAAACTAACAACATTCCGATTATTGTGGCAAGATTGTTCTGTCCAAGAAAAATGAGAAAATTTTAATAGAAATTGAGTTGAACTAATTTGTAAGATGAAATTAAATTAAAAAAACGTTTGCTCAAATGTCGCTTGAACTCACGTCCACTAATCAAACGCAACTGCCGTACAATTTCATTACTGATAAATCCATCTTTTATAGCCACAATTTGAAAGAGAAAAATGAAAATTTAACAGAATCTGAATTGAATTAATTTGTAAGAAATTAAATTAAATTTTTTTTTAATTAAATCGAGAATTAAACTCGGCTATACCTATTTGTTATACTTTGAGTTTGTTTTGGGAAATTTTTTGTTTGGACGTTATTCATGTACTGACTTAAACTTAAAACTTATATGGTCAGTGGCCAATAATGTGGCCCGTCTAGAAAATCGCATCAAGCATCATTTACTGAAACGGAAGTTTTATAATTTTTAAGAACATAAGGGGCAATAGCTTGTCACATTTTTAACTTCTTCGAAATACACTGCTTTTGGAATGTCATCGCATTAAATGTTGCACCACTATGCAGTTCAGTTAAGTTTCAAACGATATTAATGTTGGAACATTTTCGGTTCAACTCAGCTTCTGTTAAAAAATTTCCCAAGTTTCTCAATTCAATTGGAAAGTATAAATGATTTGCATAACATGAATTATATTTATATATACGGTGGTGGGCGAGGTATTAGAAGTATTGACTTTGGATTTGTGGACCAAGGTTCGAGTCGCATTAGCGACGGTATTATTTTAATTTAATTTTTTCTGTATTCAAATTGGTTCAACACACAGCTTCTGTTAAACATTTTCATATTTTTCAAGTAGTGGTATGTATACACGATGGGTATATAGCGATGGCGAAATAAATGCAGAGTCCATTCATTGCCTTTGCTAAAATTTTCAATATTTTCTATTCAGATGACAGATATAAAATAGTTGGCCATTAAATTGGCCATTTTTAAATCAAACAACGATTTTTTTTTTAATTTGATGAGAAATATGTGGTTGCCCGCTAAATTTATATATATATATATATATATATAGGTTTGCCGCTATACTCATCCTTTATATTTGCCAATTGAAGGAAGAATTTAAATAAATTAAATTAAAATTATTTAATGCCAAACCGAACTCAAGTTCACAATTCCAAATGCAACGACTCTGCTTACTAGGCCACCGGCGAATTTAAATTTGGTGCATACAAATCTTTAATATTTGCCAATTCAATAGAGAAAATTGAAAATTTTAGGAACAGGAATGGTCTATGCTTATTTGACCGTTACCGTATATTTTCATTGCGGTACTACACAACAGATGGCTCTTATACTTGCAGAAATTGAAAGTAGATTTGAACAGAAGCTGTTTTGAACCAATTTTATAGCACAAATTAAATTAAAAAATTATTGGCGCTTACGAGTCTTGCATACTTGAGTTCACAATTTCAAAAGAATTAACTCTGCTTACTCGACCATAGAACATCGAACCACAACTGATAGAAATATTTTCAAAAAGGTTATAACCTTTATTAAAAATAATCTGAAATTTAACTTTGACCGTGCCATAAAATTTAACACACCCCCCTCCATGGTAAAACGAATTCGAGGTCAGAAAGGCTATAAGTGCTACCGAGTTATTAAAAAGCCATAAATTGTTGAGATAAGCAATACTTGTTCGATAAAATATGTGCCAAACTGATGACAAAATGTTTACAAAATTTAGTGGATGTCAAACGTATGCCAACCATAACTTGGTCTATGCGCACGAAACACATATGCCGGGCTCCGTCTTTCCATGATGAAATGGCAAACAATACTGAATAAATAAAAACACAATGACAGTTTGAAACTATTCATGCGGCATTTGTCAACAAGAAACAAATGAAAAAATCACCTCTAGATGAACGCTTTTACAAAATACTTCCGCGAAAATCGCTAAAATGTCATAGGTTGTTGAGATTATTTTAATTGTCGACGTTGACAAAAAATACTGCCGAGCAATCTACGTTATATTTTACGTGTCGACAACCGCGTAGATTACGTAAAATGTAATTTATTAAGTTAAATTTGTTTTTCTCTAGACATTTCAATTATACATATTATGTTAAAATATGTTAAAATTTTTAAACATTTTTATTTAGAAAAAAAAAATTTAAAATTCATATGTTATTTTAAAAATGTTATAGTCCATCCGTTTTAAATTACTAAGTTTAAGTAAATTTTTGTATGTTTAGAATTTATTAAACAATTTAAAATATAAATTAAATTACTACAAATTTAAAAATTTTCTTAACATCAAAACTCATATTTTATGATTCCTATTCATGTTTTTTTAAATTTAACAAGTGATAGTAGGTTGATTAGGGTTATTGATTTATTTTTAATTAAACAAAAAAAATATTAAAATTGAAATGATTTCCATTTTTTATATTTTAAATCTCGATTTTTAAGTCAAATTTTTGTAATATTAAGTTCTTAATGTTTTTACAATAATATTTAGTTTTTTTTTTAAATTGGAAATTCATAAAATATTTAAAACTCGGCATTCTGAACCGACCACAAATTGCTAGATTTTTGTGTTTTCGAAACATTTGAAATAATTAAAATTTCACTTAAATTCGAAATTTTAAACATTTAAAACGCTATCAATTTAGTGCAGCCGCCTTCCAATTGTCCGTGCAAGTGACTAATATAAAATAAAATAATAAATTAATTTTAAAAATTATTGCATTAATTGCGCTCTTTATTAATCATATAAGAAAGATAAACGTCACTTGACTGATTCCAATTTGTATTTGGCGTAATATTAACTCGAAAAATTGTAGGGAAGCTTGGATTGTTCCAAGGAAGCTGGGAAAAATGCTAAGGTTAGATCTGTGCAGCTCAAAAAAACTTTTTGGATTTGTTTTGTTTATTATTTATGGTTTGAATACATAATTGTTTATAATTGGTCGAAGTCATGTTGTCAATTAATCCCATATCCGACATTTCTAAAAATAAATTTAAATGTTGATGAATTTTTGTAGTTTACCATTCTGGAGATGAAAATCAATAAAATTAAATTATTTAATCACATTAATATGTTTAACCTTAGATTATCATAATTTTATGAAGAATGGTTTATAAATAAAAAATAAAAACTATTTTGCATAAAACTTTGAATTTTCTTAGTCTACATAGCGGCTTATCGTAATAAAAAGCGCCATTAAATAAAATATTTTATTTATCGTTGGTTGTTAGTGTGTACGACTTTATCAAGCATAGCAAAAATATTTGCTATAAAATAAACAACATACATAATATGTAATACAGATACATATATAGACAAATATAACACATCCTCGCTAAATTTTATAGTGTGGAGTATCATTCCATTAATCGATATTTTTAAGCACAATCAATAAACATCAATAAATTTTAATTCCCTGGTTTATATATTTTACAGAATTTTTTTTATATTTATATTTTAAAAAAAATAAATAAAATCGCGAATAATTCCTATTAACAAAGTCAAACCACGTTTACTCACAAAAATAATAAAAAAATTGCTGGAAAAAATCCTTAAATTTATTTATTTTTTTTTTTTTCGTACTAAAAGATAAAAAAGCAAGCAGCTTTATATAAAATCCATCAGTAAATTATCTGCTTCAATAGAAAAAAATAAAAAATTGTATATCTTTTCAAAACTGTATCTATAAATTTGGTTTTTGGTTATTCGAATACTATATAAAGTTCTTATATACTCGCTAGATATGTATTTATATAATATATAGGAATATAAAATCGAGGTGGTATTTATAATCTCCAAATTTTAAGAGTATGTGTAATAAAAATTACGAATTAATCGAGAGCTTCATATATGTACATAAGCATACGACTGAGCTCATACAAAATATACAAACGTTTTTCATAAACGATTTTTAGAGATATAAAATATTTCGTGACAGTGTAAAAATTTCCAATTGATTGTAGCATATAGTAGTCTACGCGTGATTAAAACATTGAGTAATTCATCAAAATGTTAACAAAGTAAATGTAAATTTTAAATTTGCTTTTTTTATTACGACAAACATGATGTGTCGAATGCAATATTGCGTAGAACGACATGATAACACTTTTTCATTACAACACATATGGACCTGAGTGAAAAATTTGATCGTGACAATAGCGAATTTAACTGAAGAATTTAGAAGAACAACGAACTAATTTCGTCTTACTTTGTAATGATAATCAAATTGTTTTTTAAATTACCGTTATTACAACTGAGAAAGTTGTATGTCTAAAATTTACATTCTTAAGTTTACTCGTTTGTTGTAGTCTGGGATGGGCGAGGTAGATTACGCCATGTAATCTACGCGGTTGTCGACACGTAAAATATAACCTAGATTACTTGGCAGGGTTTTTTGTCAACACTCATAGCCTTCCTGACATCAAATTCGTTTTACCATGAAGTGGGGTGTGATACATTTTATGGTACGATCATAGTTAAATTTCCCCAGATTATAGATTTAATGAAGGTTATAACGTTTTTGTAAATATTTCTATCAGTTGTGCCATTGAAATCGTGGACTCGAGTTCAAGACTTATTAACAGCGCCAATACTTTTTTGATTTAAATTCTGCTGTAACATTGGTTCAACGCGCAAATTCTGTTGAAATTTACATTCAATTTCTGCAAGTATAAGAGCCATCTCTTGTGAATGACCGTAATGAATTGTTCATTCCTGTTGTTAAAATTTTTAATTTTCTATATTGAATTGACAAGCATAAAAGATTTGTATAGCATCAAATTTATATACGCCGGTGGTCCAGTAACCCAGAGTCGTTGCATTTGGAATTGTGTACTTGAGTTCAAGCTTCGGTTTGGCATTACATAATTTTTAATTTAATTTATTTAATTGCTCCCTTCAATTGACAAATATAAAAGGATGAGTAAGGCGGCAAATCTATAAATGGATTTGGTGAAGGTGGTAAAGTAAGCGGTATCATATCATTTGGAATCGTGGTGGTTGTGCAGTGTCCGAACCTCGTAAGGGTAAACAAATTTAGCGGGCATCCACACAATTTGTCATTAAATTTAAAGAAATGGCTTTTTGATTTAAAAATGACCAATTTGCTAATAATTAAATTAAAAATATATATTGAGGCTTGAACTAGTCATGATTACAATCCAATCACATTGCTTCTTTAACCACCGAGCCACCGCCATACATATAAATAGTGATATTCCTATCGTTTATAGCTGCCATTTGAATAAAAAAATTGAAAATTTTAAGCAAAGGCGGCAATGGGCTCTGCTTATTTTTTTCACCATCACCAATTTGACAGGAGAAAATAAATCAAAAAATGTTTGGCTCCATCGAGAATCGAACATAGATCCATAAATCCAAAGTCACTGACTTAGCTTACTGGACCACCACCGCATATAAATTTCATGCTATATACAAATCTTTTATATCTGTTATTTGAATAGAAATTATTAAAAATTTTAGCAAAGGCAATAGACTCTTCGCTTATTTCACTATCGCTATATACCCATCTTGTATACATGCCACTACTTGAAAAATAAGAACCAATTTTAATACAGAAGAAATTAAATTAAAATAATACCATCGCAAATGGGACACGAACCTAGGTCCTCGACTCACCACCGTATATATATTTTTGATGTTTTTCCAATTAAATTGAGAAACTTAGGAAATTTTTTAACAGAAGCTGAGTTGAACCGAAAATGTTCCAACATTAATATCGTTTGAAACTTAACTGAACTGCATAGTGGTGCAACATTTAATGCGATGACATTTAAAGCAGTGTATTTCGAAGAAGTTAAAAATCTGACAAGCTATTGTCCCTTATGTTCTAAAAAATTATAAAACTTCCGTTTCAGTTAACAACATTTGATGCTTGATGCGATTTTCTAGGTAGGCTACAATATTGACCACTGACCATACAAGTTACAAGTTTATGTTATACAACCTGAAAGTGTTACAAATAGGTATATAGCTGAGATTAAGTCTCGATTAGAGCTAAAAAAAATTAATTTAATTTCTTACAAATTAATTCAATTCAGATTCTGTTAAATTTTCATTTTCTCTATTCAAATGGTGAGTATAAAAGATGAATTTATCAATACGTGGACGTGAGTTCAAGTGGCATTCGGGCTAACGTTTTTTAATTTCATTCTTACGTCAGTTGTTAAAGTGAAAGGACGCAAAATTTGTTGTTAAATTGCTTGTAAAAATTAAAGTTAAAATAAATTAAAAATTTAAATCAAAACTAAAATATAGTCCAATTTTATATTTAATATTTATTCATCATCACTTAGTTTTTATTTTTGTGTTATTTTTTAATAATAATTGGTACATCAGTTTTTATTTTATTTTTTTTGGCGCCAAAGTTCAGTTGTGGCAAATTGTTTTTTGTTGTTTCTGGTTATTGAGAGCTAAAATGCCTGTGTTGATGTGTGTAACGTGTACTAAAACATTACATCGGAACGATTTCCGGGAATTAAATGTGGCAACTGTAATAAAGCGTTCCATGTTAAATGTGGAGGGGTTACGGATGAGCTTATGAAAAGCATAAATTCTGGTACTGCGACATGGCTGTCCACCTTGTCGAAGTTCATCACGGAGATCGATCATTGATGACACAGTTCCTGTTTCCTGTTCCTACGCTGCACGATGTAATGAGTGTACTAAACAGCCTGCAACAAAAACTTACAGTATTGGAGTCATCCCAGCAGTACATCAGCAATACTATCGAGGAACTAGTAAACAGAGTGAATGTGATAACAAAAGAAAACCAAGCCCTGAAAAAAAATTTAATTAAACTAGAGAGGTGTGTTGATGACCACGAAAACAAATTAAGCTGGTTGGAGGCGAAAAACGACATCACTAACCAAGCTGAAAATGCTAATAATATTGTTGTGTGTGGGTTACCCAGGGAAACGGACGACTTACCTGAAATATTTATTAAAGCCATTGACAAAATCGGACAACAAATCTCTCGTGGTGAAATTATATCAATTGGGAAAGTGAAACAACATATTGATGGATTAAATGCATTTAACAACGCTTTTATTATCAAATTAAAAACACCTGAGCTTAAACAATCAATACTTACAAACTTTCGGAGGAAAAAATCACTATATCTGGATGAAATTGATAGTAAGTTCGACAAAACCCGAATTGTTATGCTGCATCACTTCACAAAGTTCCAGGGCAAACTCTACTATTGTAAATAATAATTGTGAAAACCTAGTTATTGCTGACGTTGATAAAAAAAATATGGTTTTGTCTAGGTTCAGTAATTCAAACTTTTTCTTTTATCCAATTAGCGAATCGGAAATTTTGTTAGCAGCCAGTGAATTGAAAAACTCTAGTTCTTGTGGAATGGATGGGATTTCGAGTTCACTAATGAAAAAGGTTATTTTCAATATAATTTATATACTTGAATATATTTTCAATTTGTGTCTCGAAAAAGGTTTGTTCCCAGAAAATCTGAAAATAGGTATTGTAAAGCCCCTATTTAAAAAGGGCTCCCGTGCTGATCCAAACAATTATCGCCCTATTACCATATTGAATACATTTTCAAAGATTTTTGAAAAAATTATTAAAGGGCGTTTAATCAACTATTTAGATAGAATAAATTTTTTGGATAATAGACAGTTTGGTTTTAGACAAAATTTATCGACGGAAAAAGCGCTTATTTCTTTTCTAACTCCAGTCCATCAACATCTGAATAGCAATCGAAAAGTATCATCTCTATTCATAGATATTACTAAAACGTTTGATACTGTCAATCATGAAATTTTGTTGGAGAAGTGAGCACATATAGGTATCAGAGGCTTGGCACTTTCCTTGTTTAAGTCATATCTTCATAATCGAGTTCAAACTGTTTGCGTTAATAAAATTCTTAGTGATATAAAAGTTGTTAACGTTGGAGCCCCACAAGGCTCGGTGTTAGGGCCCTTGCTTTTCTTGATATATTGCAATTCGATATTTGATCTTAATCTGCATGGTGGTCCGGTTGCTTTTGCTGATGATGTGGCGTTGCTATACTCTAGGTTAGATATGAATTCATTAAATTGTGCCATTAAAGATGACATAAGATTACTAAAGAAATGGTTTCACGTTCATGAATTTGTTCTTAGCAGTAAGTCCAAATTGATGTATTTCAATGTGAGTGGTGCCATTCAGAATTCTAATCCATTGTTTTACCATTCACTTACATGTAATGAGTCCAACTGTAATACTCGTTGTGTTCCTATTGAATCGGTGATGACATTTAAATATTTGGGACTTACTTTAGACTATCAGCTTAATTTTAAAGAGCACGTGGCCAACCTAAAACAGAAACTTAGACAAACTGTAACAATGTTATATCGTTACAAGTTGAGGGTTAGTTACTATAAAAATAATTTCCCTTTTACAATTTGTATTTTTTTTTTATGGGTTAATTGCTACTTTAGTGGGAGAATCTATTGTTTTCCAGAGATATAAATTCGGGTTCGAACACAAAACGGGTCTTCTTTATTCAGTATTCTTGTGAATCTGTCAGTGATTGGTATAGTAAAAATATAAAAAAAATGTAATAAAAAAATAAATCTGGTGATAACCACGTGTGATTAAGTTGGATGGGATTTTATGCCCTTAACATAAAAATATTAAAAAAAAATTAAATTAATAAATTTCATAAATTGAAATTAAAAACTATTATATTAATTAGTGTAAAAATGTAATTAGAATTAGTGAACTATAATACACATATATATTATACAAAATAATAATAAGGGTCTATATAAAATAAATATTAAAAGTTAAAGTTAAAATTTACAATTTCTAAATAACATTTATAATAAATAGACATATAGTTAATAATTGTGGAAATTTACTAGAAAACAAAAAAAAAAAAATTGTTACAAGATGGTGTACAGATTGTGTAATACATATTGAAAACCGCAAGTTAAAATTTATTAGTTCATAATAAATAGACAAAGATAAATTATAAATAGTGAAAAACCATAAAACTAATATAATTATAATTGAATTATAAAATACAAAATAAATGTGTACTAATAATTTGTATATCCTAAGTGAACATATGAATAAATAAAAATTCGCAATAAATAGTGTATACAAAATAAGAACAGCAATTAATCCGTATAAAAACAATTACAAATTGTGATCAAATAATTTTATATACGGATAGTATCCGTTGATACTATAAGCTACAAACAAGTGCTTTTATGTATGCGTTATATTTATACTTAACGCTTGTATACAGTGCAAGAAAAATAAATATAAAATTAAATATTTCTACGAAACCTGCCATCAATCAACATACATCATATTATGTAACTTCGTTGGCCAATGAATTTTGAGTGAGCTTTTTATTATTATTTATATTTAATCTAAATTATAGTATTTACTATATTACCTCGTATTAGTATTACGAATTTTCTTTAATTTTTTTTTATATTATTAGTTATAGTATACATATATCTAGTTTTAATTATTATATTAATGCTAACTATTATCTTCAATTAATTAATTAATTTTTTTTGACTTAAAATTTAAATTTAATAATTTTGAATTCATTCTATATTTCTATAATTTTGGTATATACATATTACTTTAACTTTAATCTTTAATGTTAATAATTAGCATAAATATATATTTCTTATTTAATAGTTTTTTTATCTTAATTTTGCTTGGTTGTTTGGTTTTTTTTTAATAATTTTTTTTTGCTATACTAAGAATTTTCTTGTTGAAATTTATATCAAATAAATTATATAATTTAATAGTGAAAACAATAGTACATCTTAAAGTAGCAATGAATTGTCTTTATTTTTTTTTTTGGGGGCTAGTTTTACTTCATTGGTTCGCATTTTTCGCATTTCAGTGATGAGATAAGTGAATAGTGAATACTGAGGATGAGGTGAGTATAGTGTGCTTCAATAATGATTAAGTGATATGTGCCTGCTTGTGCTCCAGTTTAAAAATCTTTTTTTTTTTGTCCAACTTTAAATTATTTTATTTTTATTTAACGGTCTAACCAGATTAATATAAACTACAGAAAATCCCACCCCAATCCCTGAGCTTTAGCCAGCCAAAGTATGACCGTTCTGTAGTCAATGTATTAAGTTTCTTTTCTGTTAACGATTGGTGTTATATTGGAATCAGGACTTAATTATTCACCTGAAACCCACTCACACTGGGCAAAAATCGTTACAAAACTTTAAGATCATTTTATTATCTGAGAAATATCTGCAACCCGAAATTTTTAAGATGCCTCTATTACGCATTGTTTGATTCACATCTTCAATATGGTATAACTTGTTGGGGCGGTATTTACTTATCAAGCATCAAACCCTTGATGATCATTCAAAAAAGATTAGTAAGAATTATAAGTTACTCACAAAGAACCACACCATCGATATTTATACGTTTTCAAGGTTTTAAGATTGTATTATTTGATGAGTGGCAATCGTCTAATGAATGTTCATAACACTGTATCATACTCGTTTCGTAACAAATATAGAATCAAAATTCCTCAACCTAATAAAGAACATTTTAAGAAATTTTTCACATACACTGCTCCCAAGCTTTTTAGTCAAATACCATCCAATATAATCATTGCAAAAACTTTTAATGAATTTTGTCATTTATTAAAAGATTGGCTATTTTCTTTGAATGATATTGAAATTTTATTTGAAACCTTAATTTAATTTATATTTTAATTTATATAAAGGTCTTGTATAAAATGTCTCAGTTTTGTTAATTTAACCGAATGGTTCTGCTAAGTTCTTATATTTATTTTATATTATTATTGTTGGTTGAATCTCACACACAATCAATGCTCGTCTATATTTAAAAACAAAAAAACAAAAAAAAATATATTTTTTATTTATTAAATTTTTTTTGATTAATAACGGACTGTGTTATACCATAACTGTACTACTTGATTTAAATTTTGATGTTTGAATCGCGACTCCATGGCATTTATTTTAAATAAGGAGTTACTAGTCTTAGCTATTTATAAATTTATAAATTTATTTATTTTGTATTTTAAAAAAATTCTTTTTCTTAGTAATATATTTTGTATTGTATTAGAAATTTTTTGTTAATAAAATAGCTATGTTAAAAAAAAAAAAAAAAAAAAAAATTTAATTTCATCTTACAAATTAGTTCAACTCAGCTTCTATTAAAATTTTCTAATTTATTCAATTAATTCCTAAGTATAAAAGTGGGATGTAGCAACAATGAAAATGTTTGGCGATGGTCAAATAAGCAGAGACCAGAAATACTTTTGGTTATTAAAAAATCGATCAGGTCAGGTATTTTTCTTGGGTCAGCTAGCCAATATGTTGGTTTTCCAGTTGAAATGGATTCACATCCATTTTTTTTAAATAGCAATCAGTAATTCTATTCCATTAGTTGTAGTTAATCTAGAACCCCAGTGAATATTATTCGCATTGAAGTCACCACCTATTATGAACCTAATTTCCAGACGCTTGAAGAACTCTGAGTATATTGTTTGTTTTTAATAGAATGTCTTGGTGGACAGTACAAACCTGCCACAATAATAGGAAAGTTGTTGGTTTTTATATACATGAACAAGTGTTGGTTATCTGAACTAATTAGCTTTTTAATATCTCGGTAGAGCACTTATAGCCTTCCTGAACTCTAATTTGTTTTACCATGGAGTGAGGTGTATTAAATTTTATGGTACGGTCATAGTTAAAGTTCCCTGGATTATTTTTAATGAAAGTTATAACCGTTTTACCTGATTTTTTGTGAGCCGTTTTTTCCCATTTTTCCGTGAGCTGTTGATATATTGCTATATGTATATCGTTGTTTTGGGTCAATTTAATAATTTTGCAGTGGATAAACATGACGCTGAAGTATAGATTCATTGTATTTGACCACGGCTAGTTTTAAATTCCGCTCTTTTTGAAAATAGATTTCAATGCATTGACGGATATTCTATAAAACGATCACCAATAACGCTTTGTTTCTAAAGAAATTTAGTCACTCTTTAGTTCAGAACTAATTGACAAAACCACTCTAGGATTTGTCTACATTATCGACAGTGTCTACGTTGTTGACGTTATCTACGGGTTGCGATCCATTAATGTAGAAGATAATAGATGACGCGTGTGTTAACCCCATCCCTGTAGTTGAGTAATTAAATTTAAAAATTGTTTAAAATTAGCAATTTATTTTTAAGAGTTTTACGAATCTAGTATTTTTTTTTGTTAAATACGATTTATGCTAATATTTGAATTCTGCGGTGAAATCTACAATACATTAAATTATTGATAATTCATAAAATATAAATCCGTTGCATTTTATTTTAATTTTGTATCGTTAATTTATATCTTTAATTTGGATTTTTAAATATTTTATGAATTTTGAAAATAAAATAAAAATAAAATGTTTAATAACCTTGATAACCTTAACCATTCTTTAAGGCAATTAATTTAAAATAAGGTGTGACAAATTAAGAATAATAACGTGAATGTTGTTAAAATTATAACAATTAATTTGATATTTTTGACTATTTGACTCCTGTTTAGAAATCCCGGTTAAATTAGTTGAATTAGGTATTATTGGTATTATTTCATTATATCTCTCTATAACGTTAATTCCATCGGCTAGATAGTAAAACTAAAATGTTCCGAAATATAAATTTGTTAATTTTAACACAAATAAATTTATATAAACTAAGAATTTGTAATGTTTTAATACTTATCTTACTTTATCTTGCTCAATTTAAAGAAAAATCTAACCATTTAAGTATATAAAAATCGATCGGTAAAAACAATTTTTTATAGTTTGACTAATTTAATTTTAATTTTAAACTGTTTAAACTTGTTTTTAATAAAAAATTTCATAAATCAAGAAAAAGGATTTTCTTAAAAATTTTACGATATATATATATTTAATATTATTATTAAAAGTTGGTTTAAAGTCCCAAATTTAAAATTTAAGAAATGCAATTTTTGGTTCTAAACATCATTTTATCCAAAATTTAAAAATATTTGAAAAATACAAATCACAATTTTGGCAAAAATTTAAATATATACAATTTTTTTATTTTTAACAATTTTAAATAAAAAAATGACACATTAGGACGATATGTATAAGAACTTTGGGATTAACTGAATAAAGCCAAATATTAAAAAAGAATTCTCCGTTGAATTTCAATGATTAATTTGAAACATGCGGTTACATTAGATTGGTACAGTTGGTAATGGTTTTGTAAATTTAAAATTTAAATTTTTGTTTGTATGAGTTTTATATATTTTGTGAATTTTAAAACTTAAATATTTCAAACAATTTTCCAATTTAAAAGAAAGATTTAAGAACTAAAACATGTTAAAATTTTGAAAATTATTTGAATTTTAAAATCTTTTGTTCTAAACGTATTTAATTTAGCTTCATTTTTAAGAATATTAAAAATAATATAATAATAATATTGCTACATCCCACTTTTATAATTTGAAAATTAAGAAAATGTACAAACAAGCAAACAATTAAAAACCACAAAATATGATTTTTTGAACTAAGAACATTTTTAAAAGGTATTTTCAATTTTTAATTTAAAAAATTTTTAATATAAAATCAGGAAAACGGGTATCTGACATATTTATAAGAGTTTTGGGATTAACTGAATAAAGCAGAATGTTTAAAAATATTTATTTTATATTTCCGTTGAATTCCAATCATTAAGATGGACAAGAATTTTTCTAATTTAAAATAGAGATGTCAGAACTAAGACAAGTAAACATTTTGAAAATAATTTGAATTTTAAAATCTTTTTCTCTTAAATCTTAAAATATATGTTTATATTTTATAAAGCTTTATTTTTAAGAATATTTAAAAATATATTTTGCACATTTGCTTAGTTTCCACGGCAAATGTGCAAAATATAAGCAAACATTAAAAAACCACATAATGATATTTTTAAAATTAAAACGATTTTAAAAGGTATTTCAATTTTTTTAATTTTAAAAATTATAAATAAAAAATCGGAAAAACGTATCGTCTGACGTATTTAGACGATTATATTTAAAAAATTTAAGATTAATAAAATATTTATTTGGTTTTTCCGTTGAATTCGAATCATTGAGATGGAGGACTAATATGCGGTTACATTAGATTAGTAAATTTTAAAAAGATATAAATGTTTTATGAATACGAAAATTTAAATTTTTTTTAGTTAGAGTTTTAAATATTTTAGAATTTAAAATATAAATATTTCAAGAATTTTTCAAATTTAAAAGAAAAATGTAAGAACTAAACCAAGTAAACATTTTGAAAATTGTTCTAAACATAGTTTGTTTAAGCATCATTTTAAGAATATTAAAAAAATTTTTGGAAGTTAAGAGAATTTGCGAAATACAATCAAACATTTAAATGCTATTTTCAAGTTTTTAATTTTAAAAATTATAAATAAAAATAAAAAAACCGGTGTCTGACATATTTATAAGAATATTGAACTTCAACTGAATGAAGCAGAATATTTATAAATAATTATTTTATTTTTCCGTCGAATTCAAGTCATTTAGATGGACGATTAACATGCGGTTACATTAGATGATTTTAAAAAATTATAAATTTTTTGATGAAATATTCAAATATTTGTTGAATTTTAAAATATAAATATTTCAACAATTTTTGTAATATAATATAAAGATGTAAAAATTAAGACAAGTAAACAATTTGAAAATTATTTGAATTTTAAAATTTTTTGCTCTAGCCATATTTTATTAAGCTTCATTTTTAAGAATATTAAAAAATATTTTGGAAATTAAGAGAATGTGCAAATATTTAAAAACCACAAAATATGATTTTTAAAATTAAGCCGATTTTTAAAAGGTATTTTAAATTTTTAAATTTTAAAAATTATTAATAAAAAATTAGAAAAACGGATTTCTGACATATTTATAAGAATTTTGGGATTAACTGAATGAAGCAGAATATTTCAGAATAATTATTTTATTTTTCCGTTGAATTCGAATCATTTAGATGGACGATTGGTAGACTTTAAAAAGATAAAAAAGGTTTAATTATTTTTTAAAATTTAAATATTGATTTCAATTATTTCAAGAATTTTTCAAATTTAATAAAAAGATGTAAGAATTAAAACAAGTAAACATTTTGAAAATTATTTGAATTGTAAAATCTTTTGTTCCAAACATATTTTATTTAACTTCATTTTTAAAATTTTTTTTAAATATTTCGGAAATTATAAGAATGTGTGAAATACAACCAAACATTTAAAAACCACGAAATATTATTTTTAAAACTAAGAAATTTTTAAAAGCTATTTTCAAATTTTTGTAAAAGCTATTAAATTTTTTATATTTAAAAATTATTGACTGACGTGTTTGGACGATTATATATAAGAATTTTGGGATTAACAAAGTATTTATTTTGTTTTTCCGTTGAATTCCAATCATTAAGATGGACGACTAATTTGCGGTTACATTAGATTATAGATTTTAAAAAGTTATAAATGTTTTATTTTAAAACTTAAATATTTGTTTGTTAGAGTTTTAAATATTAAGAAATATTTTGGAAATTAAGAAAATGTGCATTAAATATAAACATTTAAAAACCACAAAATGTAATTTTAAAAATTAAGACGATTTAACATTTGTATGGTTCTATCAGAAAAAGCCATAAATTATGAATTTCTTAATTCTGATCGAAGCCAATTTCGAGATTTTTATTTTTATTTATTAGAATTCATTTGGCACAATGCCAACATCAAATATTTAAAGATTCTCATTAGGAATGAACCAAGGACAATAAAAAATAGCGAACAAAAATGGGTTGACAGGCGACATGTTTATATATTTAATTAATACGCCTGCAATAATTTATATGTTTGTTCAAATTACATCAATTTTCTAATTGGGCGTATTTTTTAGACTATACATACATACATATATAGCATATAAACATAATCAATATTTTGTTATGGTCGTTTATGCGATAATTATAACCTTTTGTTTAATTCGTTATGTTTAACTAATTTATTAAATGTTAATGACATAAAATTATTAATAAAATATAAATAATTTACAACATATACATAATTGCGCGATCGTTATATTCGTTTATATGTTTATTTGTTTTAATTTATTTAATGTACAACTAAATTATGATTAATTAAATTTTTGTTGTAGTTGTTGTTGTTGTTGTTCGATTTCGAAATATTGGTTGTACATAGGAGAACCAAAAACACAAATCATAAAATATATAAATATAAGGTTAGTTAATTATTACTATTGATGTTTATCATTTATATGTATATGCTATAATTAATAAATATATTTTTCATTTATTTATACGTATATATGTTTATTATAGCACACTATTAATTTAATGTTATGGGTCTATATATACAAGTGTTTTATTGCATATAAAATTGGTTTGATGACAATTTATTTTCCACCCTCGGTTCGAACAGTGATTTATAGTTTATTCGACATGATTTAAAAATCATCAAGATAACGGGTTGGTGTCTTAATATGTGGTGCGTGTACATATATATACGACAATATATAGTTAATTACGTACAGTATGTTATCTAGACCGCATGTATAATACATTCATGAAATTCTAATCTGCAAATTTCATTCGATGTCTCAAACAACATTTTTATCACCAACTACATTAGTTTGAGTATTATTTTCGCCATCGTATTTTAATTGTATATACGGAAAACTGAAGCAAAAATACCAAAGAAGATGATAAATGATATTCTTCATCGTATATGTACGTAAATATCGTTCAAGATATACATAAGACGAAGAAATAATCTTTAAAAGAATTATTTTCCATAGCTCTAACTATCTATATATATGAGCGGTGTTACGAATACGTATATAGATCTGCACTACCCACCATTTTCTACAGTATTGTTGTACAATGTCTGCTTTTCTTATTTTCAATTTCACATAACACACAGTAAAAAAAAATATTTTTTTTTCTAAAATGATTAGAAAATGGATATTAGAGCGAAGAACAATTTTCGTTTTATTTGCATACACACACACATAACAAAGTAACGAAAATTCTTAAAATTTATTATAGGTTGCGTTAAAACAATATTTAAACAGACCAAAGAATTATCTATACGCATTATTTTCTTCTGTACATTGCGCGTGTGTGTGCGTGTGTGTGTATAACAAAGACTATTTTACCATTTTATAGACGAATAGTTATGGTTTGTTTGTTTTGATTTTCATTGTTTGAAATCCATAATTTTCCAATTGGTAAATATAATAAGTTAACGTATATAAGAAAAAAATCCCGGGAAAATGGACGTTTTATTTAAATAAAATAACAAATCCACCAACCTATACTATAGGCACATGGTTCAATCAAGATTATGAATCATATAGTCAATTTGTAAAATACTTATACGCACGCATAAAGAAAGCCGAACACTGTGAGAGGATTATTTTTGTATAAAGGCTGCAAACTAATCAGATAATTACCTTTGAGTAACATATTTGCGCCGGTACACCGCACTATACGTATAATGACATCGGTAAAACAAAAAAGTAAAATCTAAAAAATTTGATTGACATGCAAATGAAATTGAAAATCTTATCTAGGATCCATAAAGTAATCAAAATAGCGTTTTGATTGTTTTATTACATGAAGACAATACCGGCGGTTTAAATTAACTAAAAGCGGACTGAAAGATGTATTTATAGCATAAAAAAATGTATAAATATACATATATATGTGATCAACATCCTTTTAACATAATGGAGACGCGTAAATATAGTCACGTATATCATTTAGCCGATGATTGGCAGCTATATCGGTATGTACACATACGCATACATAATGTATATGAGTAACCAATAAACAAATCGCAATGGAATCTTTAAAAAAAATGTTTTTGTTAAAATGCGCAATGATTTTATCGTGGGAACAAAGGTATGCATTTTGCATTTGAAAAATTTGCGAATCGGAATGCGCCTCTTCATATACAGAAGCTTAAATTAATGTTTCGCCAACGTAAATATTTAATTTTAATTTAGAGATAAAAATAGGAAAGAGGATGTCAATTTGGATATTTCTTGCTAATGTTTGGTTTTAAAGTAAGATTAATAGTTGTTTTATAGTTCTTGATCACTTCATATACACAAACGGATGATTAAAAAAAAGAATAAAGGACATTCAGGAACTTTTATATTGGTTATTGATCAAATCAGGATGTTGGCCCAATCAAAAACCACCAACAATTTCTGGAATGCTAATCTTTAGTGAGGCAACCATGCTGACGGTGATCGGTGAATCAAATTTTGTTAAAATAAATAACTGGACCTAACGCACCAGTACTTGGCTGATCTCCTACGAACACTTTCCAACATGAGGTTTTAAGTTCACGCATTTGTGAGTACGGAATTATTCAAATTTACATGAAATCGAAAAATTACTATCGGATTTATTCAATAGAACAAAAGGCAGAAAAGGATCAGAATATTTCTATGACGCATTTTTGACGGCCAATTAACTTTTATCCAGGTTCAAATGTGTGTTCATTTGTCACCTCCAAATAACCGACTTGATTAATTTTTCCTCTAAGCGAATGAGATGTCCTTCACCAGTGTAGCCTATGCAACCCTCTACCATCATTATATGCCCACTACCAGAGCTGGACTAGCAACCATCGTTCTTGGATTTTCCTTAGGAGTAGAATAATAATGTTTTTTACAAAGGCAAAATTTTATTAGTCGAGCCTTTTTATTTTTAGGAGGTAGGTAGGTATGGGTTTTTCGGGGTCACGTAACCCTTTATTCCTTGTTACTTCAATCTTCTGCCTATTGTGGTATAACTTTTCTTGGTTCCTATAGAATTTATGACAATTTGAATTTTTTTTAGTCAAAGTAGGATAAACCTTCTTCTGTATTCTTTGGCGGAAGTACCAGGTATTGGACTACTTATTAAATAGATATTGTTTTTGAATACCAGATATTGGACTATCCTACTTGGACATAATTTAAAAAGAAACAAACATGTACGATAATGTAATAAACAAACTGTTTACTTAACAACAAATGGATTGAGTGATTCTGTCACTTTAAATATTTCTGCATCATTTGTGAAGAATAAATCTAATATTCTCTCAAGAGCATTGACTATGTTGTTGATTTGCTTTAGGTTAAAACCAAACATAGCATCAACATAGCAGAAAGACATATTCCGATTCTGACGTGATATTGCATGGAACAAAGGAATCCGTATCTTGATCATAATTCCACATTACATTTGGAAGATTAAAGTCACCTATAGTACTAAGACTAAGTCATTTGGTTTTGTGAGATTAATTAATTCCTCCGTCCAAACAGATTCGACTGATTTATTTTTATTTGTGCGCACACGTGCTCGATAGATATAGAAGTTAAATTTATATCAATACCCCGCATCCTGATTTTTTTCCACTTGTTGATGATGAACGATCACATCTAAAAACAGCGTAATCATTTCCAAAGTATTCCTTACTATTAATGTTAGGATTCAATGAGCTTTCATCAATTACATAAAAATTCCTTTAGAGCAAACGTACCATCTGCAGGACATCTATATGTTCCATTTAACGGTTCTATGTTTGTTAAAAGTGAATTTGCATCGGAAAACTGCATATTGACATGGTATACAGCAGATGAATCCTTATAGATTGTCCGAGAAATGGGAATGGAATATTTAAGATCCATTTGATGTTACGACATGGACAGTTTGTGTTATAATCTATCTATCTATCGCCCACTTTTAATTGGTTAACTGAACAGTTACTATCCAAAGTGATGGTAAAAGATTCTTCTTTACGATGTTGTAAATAATTCGTTAAGGTGTTAAACGCATATATTAGATCACTGCAATCAGTTTTGGCTTGATTTGTAATCACCATTACAAACTTATCCACAATTTGATAAACTTTGGTGACAGTGTTTATAGATTTCAGGTAAAAATTGCTTAGTTTAGCGTTCTTACTCGAAAGAAATTCTTTTATAATGCATTTATCTAATTTATTCAGCATAGCCACACAAATTATGATTGATGATTTAGGATTTAATTGATTGATGATTTTTAATTGATAATATTGATGTTTAAATTGAGTCTGATGATGTTAATTCGGTGATTATTTATTCAATTAAAATAAAATTTATGTACTGGATTTATTTGTGCATAAGTATAATAGCGTAAGTCGTATTCAATTCCTTGTTACATGTGAGTTATATTAAGCGAGTGGGTATTGAACCAAATTATGCAATGGGCCAGAACTCACTTCATCCATATAGAATAAAGCCAATATGATGAAGAACCAAAACATTCATTAAAACAATCTCAGTACGAGAGTTCCAATCAATTAATGTACACAGTAAGTGGAGCGAGATTCGTGAATTAATGAGTATAACATATGTACTGATTCTGTTTCAGGCTGCTTAAAAGGGGTTGACTAGTTTTTTTTTCACCAATTTTTCCGCCAATTTTAAAGCGCCAATTTTTCACTTAACAAATCACCGAAATATAAAAGTTTGAGCACAACATTTTTTTGTAAACACACAAAAACATTCACAGCGCGTTTATTCAATAAACATTGAAACACAAAAAACATCACTACATTTGTAGATTTTTGACAGATGCGCGAGAAAGGTCCAAAATGACTGGTTTCATTTTATATTACCTGTTCAGTCTATATACTTTGCTACTATATGGGGTTATCGTTTGGTGACCAGCGTTAAAAATTATGACTAACCTGAAATTATATGATGAAGCTCACCTACTCAAGCCCTAGAGAGTTTCCTTCATCTCAAAAATGCTTGCACCTTGTAGCGCCATTAGGGTCAAATCCATTGTGAGTGAAGAGGAGGTAACTTAAATATGGTACAGCTACAGACCTAATTGTGTCTATGCTAGTCCATTAGGACGGCCACCCAAACCTAACCTAACCTAAACAAAAGCTAATGATCCAAATTTTTTAAATTTTAGATACAATTTGAACTTTTAATCCAACAATCATGCCCGGAAAGCAAAAGTCAACCGTATTTTGATTTTCGGTTTCACGTCGGTTAAATGCATAATACAAAATATTGAATTTGAACCTAAAAAAAATACTAAATTCATATGCATAGGGTAAATAATGATGGGGAACTATCTCCGTTCTGGGTATTATTCTAAGGGCGCAGACGGAAATTACTTAGGTACTTGTATTTAATGCACGATGCACTAACGTTTACAATAATTATTTTTTTTATAATCTTATTCACAAACGATTCACCAAATGCATCCATACAGCAACAACAATAAGCAACGAATAGGTGTGTATGTGTTTGTGTGTACATATATATATATTTACATATGGGTTTGTGTGTGCATTTTTTGTTTATGTGAATCTATGTCTGTTTGATTATATGTGTCTGGCGTTGTATGTTAGCTATTGCGTTTCCCGTTCATCATTTGAGTACAGTGAGTAGCAGTGAGTACAAATTTTGTTAATTTCCTAATTAGTACCAGAATGCCGAACTACAAACTGTTGGAACAATTGTCAAAACAACCAGTCAAAAGACGTCTTTGTAATTTAAAGCGATCAAATTATTTAACGTCACAAACAGGAAATATTGGAAATCGAGTACCGCACAAGTTATTCACTAAACATGGTGACGATAATTCTCATTCATCTCACACAGAGATTATTCAGGGACATCTGTAAAAAATTATATGGATCACATGGTAACGAAAAATTACATAGACGTAGTAAAAACATTAATTAATTTGATTGTTTTATTATTAACATTGAATAAAACAATAAAAAATATTTTGGAGTACTGGATCACATATGAGTTAATTACAAAATTCTTTTCAGGTCTGGGCAAACATCATTCTCAAAAGGTAATAAATAATTTGAAAATTTTAAAAATTTGAATCTATTTTTTTGCCTTCACTAGATATCCACAAATTAGTTTTTGCGGAGCAATAGTGCGATTTTGCATACAGCGAGTCGCCTTTTTTGAGTGACTTTTGCACACAGCGAGTCGCCTTTTTTGAGTGACTTTTAGCTAAAAGCGAGAAAAAACGATTTTGCACAGAGCGAGTAGCCAGTTGTTCTCGCTTTTTTTTTCGACCATGTATAGTACATATGGTGAGAATAAAAGGCGAGTGGTTTTATGAGGTTATGTATATCATATATGTCAAAAATACATTATTTTATATGAATCCAAAAAATTATTATTTACCAAGGTACCCAATTCACATACAGTATATGGGAACAAATTCATGAGCGGTTAAATGCTGTTGGGCCAGCAAAAACCATTACTCAATGGAAAAAAGTAAATAATTTGAATTAATTAATCATTTATAATCTAGATTACTTATTTTATTCAAATTATTTAAGTGCTGGCAAGATCTTCGCCTAAAGGAAAGGCCACAAAATTACGACAATATAGAACAGCCACTGGTGGCGGCGGACCATCGAATATCCAATTCACTAAGCAGGAGGAGCGGATAATCTCTGTGGTGGGGATCGAAATGTTTAATGGTGCCCCCAATGTTCCGGAAGGAGGGTTAAATATAGTTGTAAGTATATCAACACATAGTTTGTAAATTGATTACATATACTAATATAAATATATTTCCAAAACAACTTAAACGAACCCTTATAATCTCCAGGCAAGTCCACCATATCGTTTGGACCGGAAGATTTTGATGAAAGTATTTTATATTATAATTATTAAAATTGATTAAAACACATTAAAAAATTAATTTTTGCATTGCAGGATATAATATCGCCAAACGTGCCATCAATTGTGGAGACACAATTGAATACAACAACTGAGATTGGAATTATAGCACATAAAAACTGCACACCAGCAATTATTAGCTCAACGCAAAATACATCAACAACATTTCACCGACTCACACTGCCACCAGAAGCATCAGCATGTACCTCAACGAGCTATGTCCCTCCATCCGGTTCCCGAAATACAAATACAGCTGGTCCTCGACGGGCACCCTATCTGGGACCAGCGGTTGATAAATCTATACAAAATCAAGAACTAACCATAGAGCTGTTAAGAAATATCCTAACGGCAATTGAAAAAAATAACGCTTTACTGGAAAGTATTGATAAGGGAATAAATCGTAAATAATAACAATTAAAAATAAATGAATAATTTTTTATTTTATTTTTATTTAAATTAAATTTCATGAATTATTTATTTTATTTTTTATTACGTTAATAAATTGTTTGCTTTAATTTTGGCAATTCCTATTCATCAACCAGTTTCGGTTACGGACACCCTTTTGCCGAATTGTTTCACCCTCAACATCTTCAATGCCAGCATCAATTTGATTTTGGTGCTCTCTATCTATGATGTAGGGAATTTCCTCTTCTTCTGCCTCGGTTGGTCGTATTGATACCATTTTATTGTGCAAAATGCAACAGGCGTTAATAATATGCCCCACAATTGTTGGATCGTACCGCAACCCCCTTTCTTACAATAAACATCTGAAATTACAAAATAATAGCTAGGTTTATTTTTAAATAATTTGTGATTTTTTAAGAGCACATATTTTAACCTGGGTTCCATTAATCAACCCAACAACTCCTGGCATACCGGTTGATTCAAAAAATCTAAAAATTATATAATTCATAAAATACATTCTATATAGTTTAAATATTTCAACCAAACTTACCTTTCTTTGACTGAAGAAACATCTTCCTCACTTAATGGGAACTGTAGAAATTGGTTGAGAAAATTTGTTGAGAGGATCTGAGACACTTCCCTCATACAATTGGATACTTTTGTTTGCGACATATTTGAAATAAAGTTCATCGCTACCTGTCGCTGATATCCGCCGGTGGCATAAAAATTAAAAGTCGTCAGAACTTTTATGTGCACGGGTATGGCGGTGTGATGAGTCGTCCGATTAAAAAATACCTCCAATGAATTGATTAAATCAATTGCCAAATGTTTGGGAAGTCGATAAAGTTCCCGAAAGTAATTTTTTCATAAAAAAATTTAGTAATAATATATTATTACAAACTTATTTTTTTATTATTTATAATTAAAAGGAATTAACTTGCCTTCCTTCATCGATATCCTCAACTGCGCCCGAATAATTCGCTTATGGTTTTTGCGATCATATAGCACGGCTATGGGTAAATTATCCATTTTTTTCTATAATTTTAAAATCTATACAAAATTCTATCTATACAAAATTCTAAATATTATTTTGAAATACAATTCACTTGTAATTTTGACAGATGATAAAAAGTTGCTCAATTTTCTCGCCTTTTACTTTTGTCGTTATGTGCAAAATCACAAAAAAACTGTCGGACAAAACTAAAAGGCGAGATATAGAGCAAAAACTCGATTCTCGCTTTTTGTGCAAAATCTACCTACAGATCAATATATTGGAATTACTCAGGAACACGTTCATCTAGCTAAATGATCAAAACGCAAGAATATTGAGTGAAATAAAACCCTAGATTTAAGCGTGCCAATTTTAGGCAGAAGAAAATGAAACAGGCACAATATAATACTATTCCGGAATAATAATTTCATTTTAAATTGTCTCTCGGCGGAGTACGTAAACCGCTAGAGAGCGCGTCCTCAGGTGGCGGATAGAGTAGTGCTCATCGGTATCTACGGGTAGCGAAGGGTAGGGAGGAAATAAAATACTCCCCGCGGACCAAACATAAAGGAAAACGCAATGGCAGCAACGGAAGGAAATATTAGCCCAAGTGGTAATCCAGGTTTTAACTTGGAAACTCCACCCTTCTCGAAGAAGGCCGGTTCCATGGATTCTGGGGGGAACCAACCATTGCTAAAGGAAAGATCACGATCGGAGAACTTTACCGAAGAAAACCCCGTTACTAACCCTTTTGGAAAGAGTTGCAAATTGACAAGATCACCAACAAGATACGGTAACGAATATGAAAAGGAAAATTTTGAACTACGCAGAAAGCTATGCGAATTTGAAAAGATCACAACTAAGCTAAATAATGATTACATGATACTTAAAAAAGAAAATGAAGAACTTAGAAAAGCTCTAACACCTGCTGTAACAGAAGAGAAATCAAGAATAGAAGAGCAGAACGTAGCTAAAAACGTAGCATTTGGCGGAAACGTAGCCATCGGTCAGAATGAATATGTCACGGACTCAGATGAACTTAATTCTGAAGTGAATTGGGTGCTAAAAAAAAGAAACAAGGACAAAAGCAACGACTGAGCAAATCACCATTTGTATCTCCAGAACAAATACAAGAAAACAAGGAAATAAAAAATCAGAGTAAAAAGGTGCAACAACCCAAACCACCACCAGTCATTGTAAATAAGATTGAAAACTACAATGATATACGAAAAACGATGGATTCAAACCAAATACAATACCAAACAACGATGCTCAGTAGTGGAGATCTTAAAGTCAAATTCCCAGACGAGGAGAGTTATAGAAAACTGACCCTTTCACTTACTTAAAAGGGAAATACATGGTACTCTTATGAGGACAAAAGATCCTGACCGATTTAAGTTATGGCAAAAAAGCTGCACCCATCCAACAAGCCAGAAGAAATAAAGGAAGAATTACTTTCTAAAAATTTGAAAATAAAAGAGGTTACACAAATATTGAAGAGAAAGGATAAAACTCCGCTATCATTGTTCATGTTAACTTTTGATAAAGATGAAGACATACAAAATATTTATCAAATAAGGTATATCCTCAACATGAAGGTTGAGATTGAAGCTTTACGAAAATCAAGATTGCCCCCGCAATGCAAAAAGTGCCAACCATTCGGGCACACTCAGAACTACTGCAATAGAGACTCAAGATGCGTTAAATGCGCAGCTAAGCATTCCTCCAAAGAATGTACAAAAACCAGAGAAAGTCCGGCCAAGTGTGTAAATTGTGGAGAGTCACACCCCGCAAATTATAGAGGATGTAAAGTTGCCAGAGAACTACAGAAGATGAGAAATAATAATAACAACAAAAAGGACATACCAAAAGGCAAATTAAAGGAGCCAAGAAATCAAATAGAAACGATAAGAAAACCTGCTTATCAAATAATTCAAGCTCCAGGTATCTCATATGCTGAAGTTGCTAAAGGGGGAGCAGAATTGAAAAACGATTTTGACCGTTATAGTGAAATGTTGCAATACTAAACCGAATGGATGAGCAAGAACAAAAGCAAGAAAAAGCTATTGGATCAATCATCCAAAGACTAACGAAACTAGAAAACACCATCAGGACTGTTCCTGTTACTCATACGTTAGCATGAATAGCGACATTAGAATACTAGCATGGAATCCCAATGGGTTATTGCAACATCAGCAAGAATTGCAACTATTATTGGACATTCAAAAAATTGATATCTTATGAGACAGATCCGAGACCCACTTTACAAAACAATCGTTTATAAAATTTACAGGTTATCAAGTATACCATACAATACACCCAGAAAATACAGCCAGAGGAGGAAGTGCGATAATAATAAAAAGTAATATACAACATTACGAAGAAAAAAAATATGGAACAAAAGAAATACAAGCAACTACCGTCAGCATTAAAACTAAATTTTTTTTAAATCGTCATTAGCCGTAACGGCATTTTATTGCCCACCGCGATATAATCTTAAAAAATTACACTACGTACACTTCCTGGAAAGCTTAGGCGATAAGTACATCATTGGCGGAGACTTTAATGCGAAACATACTTATTGGGGATCACGAATAATCACTACTAGAGGTAAAGAACTTCTTGGAGCAATGACAGAAGCTGGATGTAATTGGCATTCTACTGCCAAACCGACATGCTGGCCAACAGATAATAACAAAATACCTGATCTACTAGATTTCTTTATAACTAGGAAACTTCCAGCAACTTATGTTAAAATCGAAGAGGGGTATGATTCTAGCTCCGATCACTCTTCAATACTACTTACTCTCAGTGAAAAAATAATCTCAAAAGAATACAACCCGACTCTGACAAATAAATATACAGACTGGGAGGGATTCAAAGAAGAGCTGAATAGTAGAATAAAACTTAATGTACCGTTAAAAACAGAATAACAAGTAGATGAAGAAATCGTAAACAGTCAACATGGAATAATACGCCGGAGTTCAAAAGAATAACAATAGGTACAAATTACCCAAAAGAAATCAGGGAACTTGTCGAAGAAAAAAGGAGAGCCAGGAAGAAATGGCAATACACCAGGATGCCTGCTGATAAAAACAAACTCAATAACCTCAGACACAGCGACTCAGGAGGGAAATCCAATACATTAAAAATGATACAATAAAGTCATATCTACAGTCAGTAACATATGAAAAGGATACTGACTATTCTTTGTGGAAGACAACCAAACGAATGAAAAGACCAATAACTCAAATACCACCCATAAGAACAAGCAATGGGAATTGGGCCAGAAGCAATGAAGAAAAGGCAAAAGCTTTCGCTGACCATATAGAAAGTATTTTTCAGCCTAATGAGGTACAAGAGAGAGAAGAATTCCAAAAAGTAGAGGACACTATTGATCAAGAAATCGCTCTGACCACCCCTGCGAAATTGACTAATGAAATAAAAAAAATGTAAATCCGAACAAAGCGCCAAGCTATGACTTGATCACAGGTATAATCTTACAACAGCTATCGAAGAAGGGCATTAAAAAATTAACAACTCTAATCAATACAGCTTTCAGGATGAAATATGTACCAAACGTATGGAAGTTCGCGGAGGTGATTATGATACCTAAGACTGGAAAACCACCAAACGAAATAACATCCCATACACCGATTTCGTTACTGCCTATTATGTCAAAACTATTTGAAAGACTTCTCTTAAAAAGATTGAAACCAATAATTGAAAGGCAGGAATTAATCCCCACACATCAATTTGGATTTCGAGATAGACACTCTACAATCGATCAAATTCATAGAATAACAGATATCATAGAAAGATCACTCGAAGAAAAGAAAATCTGCTCAGTAGTCTTCCTTGACGTGGCCCAGGCGTTTGACAAAATTTGGCACGAAGGTCTTCTGCACAAACTCCAGAACATTCTACCTTCACAATTCTGCCAAATATTAAAATCCTACATTACAGAGCGACACTTTCGTGTGAAACAGGAACAATCATACTCAGAAATTAAAAAGATCAAAGCTGGAGTACCACAAGGAAGTGTCTTAGGACCCATTCTATATTTATTATTCACAAGTGATATTCCACTATCTCAGAATACCACAATTGGCACATTTGCAGACGGCACTGCTATTTTGGTAGTAGATGATACCATAGAAGGAGCTACCAATAAGCTTCAAAGTGCGATGAACAAAATTTATCGATGGACGAAGCAATGGCGTGTCAGGTTAAATGAAACAAAATTCATACGTGTTGACTACACCAACAGAAAAATAAATCATTTGCCTGTGGTATTAAATAATGTCCCATTACCACATGTTAACTCAGCAAAATATCTAGGGATGAATCTAGATAGCAAACTTAGATGGAAGGTCCATGTCAGGAAAAAAAGTGAAGAACTCAGACTCAAATATAGAAAGATGTATTGGCCGATGGGAAGGAACTCCAATCTTTCAATAAACAATAAATTAATGCTATATAAGCAGATATTAAAGCCCATTTGGATGTATGGAATTCAGCTGTGGGGTTGTACTAAACCATGCAACATGGATATCGTTCAAAGATTCCAAAACAGAGTATACTAAGGGGTATTGTAAATGCCCAATGGTACATACGTAATAGCGACCTCCACAGGGACCTTAGAGTGGAAACTGTCACCAGAGAAGCAAATAATGCTGCACGATTAGAGGAAATAGATATACATGTATACTATAATAACACAGTTCGTTGACCTGTGGTCTAATTCTGTAAAAACAAGATAATGTGCAAAAACGAAACATTGAAAAAGTTTACACAAAAAAAATGTACAGCATTTCTATCTTATTTTCAGTTCGGCACTTCTTCGTGAAATTTTAGTTTTAAATTTTAATTTTATATCCGTGAAAACGAACTATACACAAGATAAATTGTATGGCGAGCATCACACCAGAAATCCCATTTTACAAAACCCAAATATTTTATATTTCCAGAAATCATCCATACAACTACTCCAGAAAACCGTAAATTTGATATTTTGTGGATAATCTATGGTCGATTTTAGCCAATGTAGAGTATGCACAAACGCAATACTGGACCAAATTGTGTATAAGGATCTGTTTCAATTATGTAGTTCCGTAATAAAAGTTGGGTTTTCCAGAAGTCATCCATACAACTGCTCCAGAAAATTGTAAATTTGATATTTTCTGGATACTCTATGGCCGATTCTAGCCAATGTAGAGTATGCACAAACGCGATATTGGGCCAAACTGTGTATTACGATCTGTTTCAATTAGTTCCATGATAAAAGTTGGGTTTTCCAGAAATCATCCATACAACTACTCCAGAAATCCGTAAATTTGATATTTACTGGATACTGTGGCCGATTCTAGCCAATGTAGAGTATGCACAAACGCAATACTTAACCAAATTGTGTATTAGGATCTGTTTCAATTAGTTCCGTAATAAAAGTTGGGTTTTCCAGAAGTCATCCATACAACTGCTTCAGAAAATTGTAAATTTGATATTTTCTGGATACTCTATGGCCGATTCTAGCCAATGTAGAGTATGCACAAACGCGATATTGGGCCAAACTGTGTATTACGATCTGTTTCAATTAGTTCCATGATAAAAGTTGGGTTTTCCAGAAATCATCCATACAACTACTCCAGAAATCCGTAAATATGATATTTTCTGGATACTGTGGCCGATTCTAGCCAATGTAGAGTATGCACAAACGCGATACTGGGCCAAAATGAATATTTTAGTGTTCTACAATTAGTTCCATGATAAAAGTTGGGTTTTCCACAAGTCATCCATACAACTACTCCAGAAAACCGTAAATTTGATATTTTCTGGATACTATGGCCGATTCTAGCCAATGTAGAGTATGCACAAACGCGATACTGGGCCAAATTGTGTATTACGATCTGTTTCAATTAGTTCCATGATAAAAGTTGGGTTTTCCAGAAATCATCCATACAACTACTCCAGAAATCCGTAAATATGATATTTTCTTGATACTGTGGCCGATTCTAGCCAATGTAGAGTATGCACAAACGCGATACTGGGCCAAAATGAATATTTTAGTGTTCTACAATTAGTTCCATGATAAAAGTTGGGTTTTCCAGAAATCATTCATACAACTGCTCCAGAAAATTGTAAATTTGATATTTTCTTGATACTCTATGGCCGATTCTAGCCAATGTAGAGTATGCACAAACGCGATACTGGACCAAATTGTGTATTAGGATCTGTTTCAATTAGTTCTATGATAAAAGTTGGGTTTTCCAGAAATCATTCATACAACTGCTCCAGAAAATTGTAAATTTGATATTTTCTTGATACTCTATGGCCGATTCTAGCCAATGTAGAGTATGCACAAACGCGATACTGGGCCAAAATGTGTATTATTGTATTTTTCAATTAGTTCCATGATAAAAGTTGGGTTTTCCAGAAATCATCCATACAACTACTCCAGAAATCCGTAAATTTGATATTTACTGGATACTGTGGCCGATTCTAGCCAATGTAGAGTATGCACAAACGCAATACTTAACCAAATTGTGTATTAGGATCTGTTTCAATTAGTTCCGTAATAAAAGTTGGGTTTTCCAGAAGTCATCCATACAACTGCTCCAGAAAATTGTAAATTTGATATTTTCTGGATACTCTATGGCCGATTCTAGCCAATGTAGAGTATGCACAAACGCGATATTGGGCCAAACTGTGTATTACGATCTGTTTCAATTAGTTCCATGATAAAAGTTGGGTTTTCCAGAAATCATCCATACAACTACTCCAGAAATCCGTAAATATGATATTTTCTGGATACTGTGGCCGATTCTAGCCAATGTAGAGTATGCACAAACGCGATACTGGGCCAAAATGAATATTTTAGTGTTCTACAATTAGTTCCATGATAAAAGTTGGGTTTTCCACAAGTCATCCATACAACTACTCCAGAAAACCGTAAATTTGATATTTTCTGGATACTATGGCCGATTCTAGCCAATGTAGAGTATGCACAAACGCGATACTGGGCCAAATTGTGTATTACGATCTGTTTCAATTAGTTCCATGATAAAAGTTGGGTTTTCCAGAAATCAGCCATACAACTACTCCAGAAATCCGTAAATATGATATTTTCTTGATACTGTGGCCGATTCTAGCCAATGTAGAGTATGCACAAACGCGATACTGGGCCAAAATGAATATTTTAGTGTTCTACAATTAGTTCCATGATAAAAGTTGGGTTTTCCAGAAATCATTCATACAACTGCTCCAGAAAATTGTAAATTTGATATTTTCTTGATACTCTATGGCCGATTCTAGCCAATGTAGAGTATGCACAAACGCGATACTGGGCCAAAATGTGTATTATTGTATTTTTCAATTAGTTCCATGATAAAAGTTGGGCTTTTTGAAATCTTTTTTGTGACTTGATCATAAAACCTTTAAATTGAGTTATATTGCGTATACAGTTGGCCGATTTTGGCCTATTCTAGTCATTATTTAGTGTGTGGCAAAATAATTTAGTGATGCACAATGTGGGACAACCGAAATATATTAAGAAATGTAAGTAATATATTAAAGGAATATTATGGGTTTTCTGGTGTGATAATCACGTCAGAAAACCCTTCGTATTTCTTAAAGTATACTATTCATAAATTTTTTAGCGAGAGGCACAAATTGGCACAATCAAATCCAAGTATAAAAAATAAAAAATATTTGGGTTTTCTAAAATGGGATTTCTGTTGTGATGCTCGCAATTGTATGCGTAGTTTATTGACGTTTAATATCAAACTGATGAAGATGAGCTTGAAAAAGAAACAAATTGGAGACTACAGAAATCCAAGAGGGCAAATAAGAAACGTAGAGATGAAACCAACCAAGCAAGAGGAAAGCTGAATCATCACCATAAGTTGAGCCAATGCAAACACACATTAAAACTGGTAAAGCATTTTCTGGATCAAAAGTGCATGAGACAGAAAAGAAAAAACAGGTACCACCTAGTAGTATTCAGAAACTGATGAAAGAAGTAGTACGAAATGACTACAAAGTAATATCGCTCAGCAATAATATTTGGAAAATAAATACAACAGAGCCTGAAGATTATAAAGCTCTAGCTAACAAACTAAATGCTGATGGTCACCAGTGGTATACCTACGAGGACAAAAATGATCGATCAATTAAAGTAATGGCGAGAGGTCTCCATCCAACTTGCTCAAAAGATGAAATTATTGAGGACCTGCAAAACAAAGGCTTGAAAATAATCGATGCAGTCAACATCATCAGAAAAGAGAGAAGAGAAAACAGTGACGGAAATGTTGAAATCATGAGAAGAGGTCTTCCACTTTTTATGCTAACCTTCGACAACCAAGAAAAAATCGAAAATATTTATAATATGAAGGCTATCCTCAACCATAGAGTTAAAATAGAAACACCGAGAAAGGTCACTCGACTAATACCACAATGTTTTACAGTGCCAAGATTACAAAAATACTGCCACCGTGAAGCAAGATGTGTTAAATGTGCAGGAAAACACGCAGGAAATGACTGCACAGTCCCCCGAGATACAACACCGAAGTGTATCAACTGTAATGGCCAGCATCCAGCCAACTAGAGAGGATGTGAAGTTGCAGTAGAACTACAAAAAATGAGAGATAAATCACGCAAACCAGGTACATCAATAAATGTACAAACTATAAAAACGACCACGGAGCCTAAACCGTCAACTGCTAATCATAACATACAAAGCCAGAGAGTAAACGAAAACGTTACTTATGCACAAGTAGTTCAGCAAACAGAGGGTAAACAGTTAAAAGTGGATCTCGTACTACAGGACATACTGAGAAATCTAGAGAACCTTAACAAAAGACTTATTTCGCAGGAAATGAGTCTGCAGAAAACACTAGAAGAAATGAAATCACAAACTAGTTTCAATAAAAGTGTAGAAGAAAACCTTGGTCAAGTGTATCAAAATATAAATTATATAAAATCGAATTATAAACAAAAGAAATGAATAAAACATTACGAATTGTAACCTGGAATGCAAATGGGCTATTGCAACACATTCAAGAACTAGATATATTTTTAAACATGCATAATATAGATATATGTCTTATATCAGAAACCCATTTCTCCAAAACTTCATTCTGTAAAATAAAAGGATATAATTGCTACTATGCACTACATCCAGAGAAAAAGCCAGAGGTGGATCAGCTATCCTCATAAAAGAGTATATAAAACATAACGAAGAACCAAAAGTTGAGAACCTTTCCATGCAAGTCACAACAATCAAAATACAATTAAGCAATATTAAAACTTGCAGTATCTCAGCAATATATTGCCCTCCAAGATACAATCTCAAACAAGTAGATTATACTAATCTTCTGAAAACGCTAGGAAGTGTCTTTTTAGTTGAAGGTGACTATAATGCAAAAAATACATATTGGGGATCTCGGTTAACGACCGCTAAAGGAAAAGAACTGTTCGCAGAAGGCAAACAACTAAAATGCGAGCTTCACTCAGGCGGTACACCAACCTATTGGCCTACGGATAACAGTAAGATTCCAGACCTTATAGACTTCTTTATTACAAAAGGGATTTCAGATAATTATATCCATATAGAGAACAGTGAAAGTCTATCATCAGATCATTCACCAATTATTATGATACTTAGCCAAACAATTATTTTGGAAGAGAGCAACCCGAAATTAACGAGCTTCAAAACCAATTGGGATCTCTTCCAAACACAGTTAACATAAAAAATTAGTCCGCTGAACCCAGTTCAGGGACCAGTCCAAATAGAAGACGAATTAGATAAGCTCATCCATAATATCCAATATGCTGCGTAGGAAAGCACTCCAAATAATAGGCAGGAAATGAAGCGCAATGCTAGCTATCCAGAGGAAGTGACAGAACTTCTTAAAAAGAAAAGAAAAGCACGGAAGAATTGGCAAAAACATCGAAATCCTGAAAATAAAAGAGTATTTAACCATTTGTGTAACAAATTAAAATACCTTATAAAAGACATTAAAAATCAATCAGTTAATAAATACCTCAGCACTCTAACTGGGCAAAAAGATACTGATTATTCATTATGGAAAGCAACTGGGAATATGAAAAGACCTAAACTTCAGATTCCTCCAATTAATAATAATGAAAATTGGGCTCGAAATGCTAAACAAAAAGCAGATTTGTTTGCAAATCACCTTGAAGAAACATTCCCACCTTATCCAAAACAAACGGAAGAGGAAAATATTACACCAATAAATAAACAGGATGAAGTAAATATTACACCTGTAACATTGAAAGAACTAAAATGGGAAATCAAGAATAATCTGAATGCGTATAAGGCTCCAGGATATGATCTTATAACAGGTCAGATAATAAAACTGTTACCGGAGAAAGCGTTGAGGAAACTTAGTGCATATAATTAATGCAGCATTTCGACTAAGATATGTACCAAGGCAATGGAAAGTTGCAGAAGTAATTATGATACTTAAACCGAACAAACCTCCGCATGATAAAGCTTCATATAGGCCAATTTCTCTGCTACCAACATTATCGAAACTATTTGAAAAAGTTCATCTTAAAAGACTAAAACCAATTATCGAAGAAAGGAATCTTATCCCTTCACATCAGTTTGGATTTAGGGAAAAACTTTCTACGATAGAACAAGTACATCGAATTACTGATGTAATCGAGAAATCACTAGAAAGCAAACAAATATGCTCAACTATATTCCTTGATGTAGCGCAAGCATTTGACAAAGTATGGCACCAGGGGCTAGAATTCAAACTTCATCGAGATCTTCCGGAGCAATTTTTTCAAATTTTAAAATCATACATATCAGAGAGGCACTTCCGAGTAAAGTATGAGAATGAGTACTCCCAACTAAAAAGAATAACAGCCGGAGTACCACAAGGGAGTGTTCTTGGGCCAATCCTATATCTCCTATATACTAGAGATATACCAATTACAGAAGAAACAATGGCGACTTTTGCCGATGACACGGCAATACTTGCAACAGCAAAGAACATCAATGACTCCACTAGCAAATTACAGAGGGCTACTAACCTGATATGTAATTGGACAAAGCAATGGCGAATTAAATTAAATGAAGCAAAATCAATCCAAGTGAACTTTACAAATCAAAAAGTTAACCATAATATACCAATAATGATAAACTCAATAGTAGTACCCCATGCAAACACTGCCAAATATCTTGGTATGACTTTAGATGCTAAGCTTAGATGGAAGGAACACATAAAAAAGAAGAGAGAAGAACTAAATATACAATTTAGAAAAATGCATTGGCTCCTAGGGAGACAATCTGAACTAGCGATCCATAACAAACTGCTGTTATACAAACAAATTCTGAAGCCTGTATGGACATATGGTAGCCAACTCTGGGGCTGTGCCAAGAAGACAAATATCAAAATCGTACAAACAGTTCAAAATAAAATCCTACGATGTATTGTTAATGCACCGTGGTACATTCGAAACGACAACCCCCATCGAGATCTCAAGATTGAGCTTGTCGCGGATGAAATTAAGCATCATGCAACAAAACACCTACAACGTCTGCACCAGCATCAAAAGCTGGACATACGCTGTATGCTGACTACATCTCCAACAAGAAGACTGCAAAGAACCAAACCACTGGACTTATCGCGACCAGGAGGTCAGTGGACTTACTGTGGCGAAAAATCTGAGGGTGGAGTTACACTAAACTGGGGATAATCACTTGATTACGCCGACTATTCAAAATACTGTATTATGCAATGTAAATTACTAAATGGGTACAAGACTCAGTCGTAATATAAATAAACAAAAAAAAAAAAAAAAAATATCTTACCGATTTTTTAATTTAACTTGGTGTAAAGTTATAGAATACCATTTTAATACCAAGTTATAGAATACCAAAGACCTAATGATTCGCGATAATTTTATAGTTTTGCGGTCAGATGTAATGTACAAAAAATGGGTTTTTACCACTTTAATTTTTGTAGAATTTGACGGATACAAAAGCATTACTACTACCAGCATTCGGCAACCAAAAAACCGCTAAATAACTGATCGGTCTTCGTTCAGTCAATAAACACCACCTAAGGTCTTACAAATCGTGATTATCCTATTATACTTGAGGAAATGAGTGTCTAACCAAAAACCTCAGTTCATCATCGGTTATTTTATATTACCTAAATTTTAAATTGTTTTTTAGTATGTTAGCGTCTGTACACTGATTTTAGCTGGACACGTACAAAAATAATTTCAATTAAATAATTAAAAAGATTTTACAATACTTTAATTTTAAATTTGGCTAATCGGCTATAGATCACTCAAACGAAAATAGAATTATATATTGAAATTATTGTACAAATGCCACGTCTATATACAATTACATAGTCTCGAGTTAAATCAATCCTCTATACATATTATGTATATTAACTAATTTTGTGAATTAATGTTGTCATAATATTTCATAAAAATAAGTCTTTTGTTAACTCGAACATAATTTAGTTATATTTTGCACATTTAAAATTAACGTATATCCGCCTATTAAATAAATCGGATACGATAAATGTTTTACAAATTCAAGTCAATCGTTGCACGACAGTATTTATTGTGTATTATGTACTATTTTGTTGAGATGAGTACGATTTTGTATAATATAAATGCTTCAAAGTTTATGTGCGATTATGCCTATACATATGTATAGTAACAAACGATATTTTGATTTTCGTTTTTGGTTAAAATCTTTAAATAAGAAATTGCATGTAAAATTAAATTTGAATACTTATTATAAATTCGTTCTCATATAATATAACTTTTGAAAACGATTTAATTTAAATTTTTTATTTTGTTTTAAATAAACTTTATTTTTTTTATATTCACACGCGTTATTTTTTTCCAATTTTAAAAGTTTTTAAATCTGTATTATAATAGTGCAATTTTGATGCATTTTCTGTAATCAAGGTTTTTTTTTTGTGTGTGCCTGCAATTTTCTTGATATGTTTATGCACACATTTTGAATTTTTTAAATAAGCTATTTCAATTTAAACATTTTGTTGTTGTTGTGTTGTTTAAATGTTTTATTTTTTATTTTTAAACAAAATAATTTAAAAGTTTTTAAACTATATTATATTGGTATACGTATATAGGTATTATAAATAAAAAATTAAAAGATTGTGTGCTTTGCATTTTACACAATGCATAAAATAATGTTGTTATTCGTTGGCTCTTCTGCGCGCGTTTATATATCGTTTTCTTATAATATGTATGAAGCAAATTTTGCAAAGTGCAATCAAAATACATAATACATTTTTGTTTTGTTAATTTTGGTATATATATTGTTGTATATTCAGCTTTTAGATTATTATTTTATTTTTATAAAAACGTTTTGTGTCAAACTTGGCAAAATAAATAAAAATTATAAGAAAGAAACGAGGTATTTTAAATAATAAAAACTTTAATTTGAAAACTATAGTGCACAGAATAATTTAAAGATGCTATATAAATATATATATATATATATATATATATATATATATATATATATATATATATATATATATATACAATAATAATAATAATAATAAACTAAAGCAGAGTTTTAACTTAAAATCAATTATTTTATTTTGCACACACAACAAACAATAAGTGAAATTAAATTTTATTTTCTTCAAAGTATCATGCACTGAATTAAAAAATAACGAAACCTCAATTATGACGTCAATGTTGCACAGAGAAACATGCCATTTGAAACTGCATTATGTACTTGTGATAATAATATACAACCGGACACGATAATTTGAAATAATATTCTAATCTGAAAATTGTATCCATATTTTCGTGTCTTATCATAAATATGGTTGACGGATTGGTTTATCAACACTAAATGCATATAATTTTCAATTTAAGCTCTTTTGTTTATCTTTAAAATACAAAGTATATTTCTGTATAAGATGGTACAGATGTGTGTTACGATAACAACTACTCTATAACCATATAATTATGAACGATTTTACCTGAACAAAAAAAGTACATTGAATACGAATAATTATTAAACTATAAATTAACTAAAATTCACCTGTGTTCACAGAAACTATATATACATACAATTGTTTAACATCATTTGTTGGTATACGCAGGGCTCACAAGTGTGTGATTGACATTTATGTTTCATATATTCGTTTAGTTAAAATAACGATAATCGAAGATCAAAAGGTTCAAAAGGTTCTTCCGATACAACCATGGGATGGGTGAGGTAGATTACGCCATGTAGTCTACGCCCTTGTCGACACGTAAAATATATCGTAGATTACTTGGCCGCTACCTACGATATCTTCGCGAAAGGAACTATTTGGAATACCATCGAAAAGTTTGAATCCCAGTAAACAGTACTGGATGGTACGTGACTAAATAGATGGTTTGGTGTGGTTGGAATCATTCTGTCATATTTCTTCAAAAAATTTCTTCGATCTAGATACCTCTAGACTCCTTTCTATGAGGCTACGCAAAGTGTAAAGTTTATGTGAATAAACCAGCTATAGATTTGAGGCTTTGGAAGCCAATATTACTCGTGTCATTCGCCAAATACCAACCGATATTCTCGAACGCGTCATCAAAAATTGGACTTTGAGAAAGGACCGTCGCAAATGCGGCCATTATTTGAAAGAAGTATTCTTTAAAAAATGAATGGCAAGAAATGTTCTTTCGAATGATAATAAAGTTTCCATACGATTAAATTGAATTTTTTAATTTTTGACAAACGGATAAAATCACGCACATGTTGTTTGATGGACAAAATTTTTCGATACATCGAAACACAGGTTTTCGATGTATCGAAGACTCTTTGAGATAACTTGGAATTAGAGTCGTGCGAACGAGCTATATCGCCAAAACTTTATTGCTGCATCGTGTTGAAGAATTAGCGGAAAAATACGTCGTTATGAAAAAAGTGACAAAAACCTGGCTCCAAAACTGCAAATTGATGGCCAAATCATACATTTTTTTGTAAATGTATAATCTAACTTAAAGTGTTTCAAAACCAATTGTACGTTTCGTCATCCATGAAAACGCACATCCACCAAATTTTGTGAAAATTTGGTCATCAGTCTGACACATATTTTATGGAATAAGTGTTGGTTATCACAATGATTTGGCTTTTTAATATCTCGGTAGCACTCATAGCCTTCGTGAACTCAAATTCGTTTTACCATGGAGTGGAGTGTATTAAATTTATGGAATGGTCATAGTTAAATTTCCTATAGTTAAATAACCTTTTTGTTAAGATTTCTCTGGTTGTTCAACACTTATTTTCAATACTCTTGAAATCGAGGACTCGAGTTCGAAACTCGTCAGCGCCAATACTTTTTTAATTTAATTTCTGAAGTACAAAATTGGTTCATCACAGTTTCTGTTGAAATCTATATTCAATTCCTGCAATTATAAGAGCCATCTCTTGTGTATGACCGTAATGAAAATATACGGTGATGGTCAAATAAGCATAGTCTATTCCTGTTAAAATTTTCAATTTTCTCTATTAAATTGGCAAACATAAAAGATTTGTATAGCACAAACTGTATATACGTCGGTGGTCCAGTAAGCAGAGTGGTTGCATTTGGAATTGTGAACTGGATCTCAAGCCTCGGTTTGGCATTAAATAATTTTTAATTTAATTTGTTTAATTTCTCCCTTCAATTTGCAAATAAAGGGTGGTTAAATTTTAAGGGCCGATGTTAAATGTGAACCAACCCTAAACGTCAAGTTTTCTGCATTTCATTTGACATTTCTCAATTTCAAACTAATTCAATTTGAACCATGGAAAGATACACAATCGAGCAACGCGTTAAAGTTATTCAGGCTTATTATGAAAATGGGCGTTCAAATCAAACTGCATATCGTGCACTTCGTGATTTTTTCGGTCAATTTAATCGTCCAAATGTGCGTACAATCGGAAAAATCGTGCAAAAATTTGAGCAAACAGGGTCTGTAGGAGATTTTAAAACACCAGTGCATGCTCGTACAGCTCGTACTGCAGAAAATATTGCTGCTGTTCGCGATAGTGTGGCTGAAGAGCCGTCCACCTCAATTCGTCGTCGTGCCCAACAATTGCACCTCTCACGCTCGTCGTTGATGAACATTATGCATAAAGACTTGCATTTACACGCGTATAAGGTGCAATTGACTCAAGAACTAAAGCCTCTTATGTCGATTCCAAACGTCGTCAATGGTCAGAATGGTGGCAAGAAATGGCAACAGTGGATGATCAATTTTCGAAGAAAATCATAGGCACATTTTCACCTCAGTGGATTCGTGAATAAGCAGAATTGCCGGATTTGGGCGAATCATAATCCAAGAGTGATTCTCGAAAAACCAATGCACCCACAAAGAGTGACTGTTTGGTGCGGTTTATGGGCTGGCGGCATCATCGGGCCGTATTTTTTCCAAAATGAGGCCGGTCGGGCAGTACTGTGAATGGTGTTAGCTATCGTGAGATGATAACGAACTTTTTATGGCCCGAGTTGGAAGATATGGATGTGGACGATATGTGGTTTCAACAGGACGGTGCCACTTGCCACACAGCTTATGAAACAATGGCTCTTTTGCGCGACAAATTCAATGGCCTTGTTATCTCACGTGGTGGCGATGTCAATTGGCCGCCAAGATCATGTGATTTGACACCGTTGGACTTCTTTCTTTAGGGTTATTTGAAAGAAAAGGTGTACGTCGATAAGCCAGCAACAATTCAAGAGCTAAAGGATGCGACAATTCGGCACATTAACGACATAGAACCTCGAGTTCGCGGCGGCCATTTGGCCGATATTTTGTTCCATATATAATTGAACCATACCATATTATCATAATAAAAAGAATTGACAATAATTTCCTAAATAATTTGTGTTTTATTCAAAATCAACATCGGCCCTTAAAATTTAACCATCCTTTAGTAGGTACTTTCCTGGACATTGCGGCAGCTTTTGATAGTACTTCGTTTTCTTAACGTTCACGAGTGCGTGTACCAATTTAAATATTAATCAAATCATTGTTAGATTCATCGATTCATTGCTCAAGTCTCGTAACAAGTCAAAGTATCCAAGGGTTGCCCGCAAGGAGGAGTACTCGCACCCTTACTGTGGTTCATGGTTATCGATGAATTACTTGTTGAATGGCAGGGATCAGGGTTTATCGTGCAAAGCTACGCGGATGATCTAGTTTTGACAGTTTCTGGTAAATACCTGAACGTCCTATCTGATCTAATGCAGAATGCCCTTAATTTAGTGGAAGCTTGGGGTCTTAAAAAGGGGTTGTACGTCAATTCCTCTAAAACTGATCTGATTGTTTTTCCAGGCGTAGAGACAGTGCTAATATATCTGTTCCCACTCTATTCAGTAGAGTAATTACAAGGACAGAGCATCAAGCATCTATAGGTGTTATTCTAGATAATAAACTCTCTTGGAAATTTCACCTTGATTATAAGCTGCAAAAGGCCATTGCTATTTTTTGGCAATGCAGAATGGCCTTTGGCAATTCCTGCGGTCTGACCCCCACGATGTCATTCATCTACAAATCACTGGTATTACCTTTACTGTGCTGTGCATCAGTTCTATGGTGGCCAGTTATTAAACTGACGTCTTCTGTAGCTAAGGCTGGACGGACTGCAAATGATAAAAACGGTTCGGCTATAACCGTTGCTATGTCATCTACCCCCCTTCTTTAGTCTATTCTATGCTTGTCCGGAGTGCAATTTTATATTCTTAGTACTGCGTGCTCTGCTGCGTTTCGACTGAGGTGCATTGGGGCATGGGAATGCCTTCGGGACTTGTACGAAGCATAGACAGATTCTTAATAAGTTCAAGTCACATATTCCGGAGGTTGAAATGGTGAATGACAGGGTTTTCCCGAATTTAACTTCATCAATTCATTCTTCTTTGTTTTCCCTGCGAGAGAACTGTGGCTCTCCCAAGATTTCTATAGACAGTTGTTCGAGTCTATAATTTTTTTTGCGGATGGCACTCATTCGGAAGTCAGTGCAGGATTTGGATTTTACCGTACAAAGTATGGGCTGAGATTCTCGGGTAGTCTGGGTAAGCACGGCACGGGTTTTCACGCTGAATTAATTTCACTTATCCATAGGGCGATTCAGGCGAGTTTAGTGATTTAGGGAGGATATTATTATCTGCACGGATAGTAAAGCCGTGCTCAAACCCCTTAAAAATCCTTTGACTATACATCTAAACATTAATCTCGTTAGCTGTAATACTAGAGTAAGAACCATGTGGGTGCCTGCTCATTGTGGCGTTGTGGAAAATGAGGTTGCTGAGTTTTTCGCGAAAGGTGGATCACGTGGTAAATTTGTCGGCCAGCAATTCATCCTTCTATGGTGGCAAGGACGCTATTAAATAGTTCGCTTTACTTGAACTGGGACTGAAGTGGTGTTCTGCTCCTAGCTGTCGAAAGGCGAAAGATTTATCATTGAACCCAACGTGAGGTTCATTAAATATGTGTTATCCTTGAAAAAGAGTCTACTCAGAATTCTGGTTGCACTTGTTACGGGCCATGGACGTTTCAAGGTTCATCTCCAACACATGGGACTTGCTCAGGATGATCTTTGTGACGACTGTCTGGAAGCAGTGATTGTCTACATTACCTTTGCAGGTGTCCGGCGTTGGTCGAAGTTACACCCCAAGTGTTCTCTTACGGATTATTGAACGTAGATCAGTTATTATCCATTGCTTGGTCAAACTTTTACAGTTTGCTTAGTTAACTTTTACAGTTTGCTACAGTGCGCTTCTGCGAGTTACGATAGATCCTCTAGGTTTGCACCATGGGCCCATTGTGTCATTGAGTGCAGAACTTCTATAGGTTCCAACCGTTTTAAAAAAATAACAAAAATGAATATTTCAATAAAACTTTCAAAGTCAGACGGAAAATCGTCCGAGATATATTTGATACGATTCCAGTTGTACATTTTATTTCCAAAACGTTAGGAAACTCAAACATCTGTTGAATTATAAATATACACGTTCAATGGTATTTCAAAAATTTTTGTTCATCAAAATATTGGGAGTTTTACTTACAAATTAGTCCAAAGTGTGTATAGTAATTGAATCAAACATAAATCGTTCACAATTGTACAAAAGCATGTTTTTTGATTTCACAAAAAACCTTGAATTTTGGGTACAATTATATTTAAAAATTGAGTCCAATTCTAGTTGCTATATAATGTAAAATTTATTTTAAAATAATGTAATGAATAAATCGTTATAAGTGGAATAAAAAATCGTTTTGCAAAATATTGGGAATTTGAAGGACAAAAGGGCAAAATATTTGAAATAATATTAATTTCAAAGATAAATTAATCGTTGGAAGTGGTACCAAAGATCGGTCGAGCATAATTTACTCATTTTTAACCAATTATATTCAAAAATTGTGTTTAATTCTGATTGCATACTCCAACTATATTGTAAAGTGTTTGTGCGGTAAAGCTGTAACATAGGAGAAAATTGCAAAATTCAAATTTGAAAATTGACGTTATGAAAATAATAACGATATGTTTTGGACATCGTCTTGGACATTCAATATCAATAAATCGTGTAAAGTAGAACGAAAAATCTTGTGAAATGAAAAATATTGAATTTAAATTGTTAAAAAAATCAAAAATGTTTTGAAAAATGAATTTGATTTACACAAGATCCAAAATATTTAAAGAATGATTTAATCCAAAAATCAACATATCGTCCTAAAGCCGAACGAAGAAATCGCCCGAATAAAATCAAAATGTTATTTAATCTATATTGTTTAATTTAAAGTGAAAATAATTTAAAAGAAAACCACGATTTTCCATCCATCAAGCTATAGTTGATTCGAAAAACTTATTTCCAACATGATAAAGGTGTTGCTTATCACAGTATCCGTACGAATATATTTCGTAAATGAGCGTCAATTGTACATACTTACATACAATTCCAATCGACCAAATAAAAATACAATAAACGTTATATACGAATTTAATCGATTAAATACTATTTATGCAGATTACGTCCCACTGCGTCATCAAGTCGAACGTTAACAAAGAAAGCAACATACCAAAAAAAAAAAAAAGAGAAATAAAAAATTGGCTTACGATTACCGTTATTTATATTCGTTTAATGAACTATTCATTCATATAAAGATAAAAATCTTTGAGTTTTCTTCGAAATATTCAAATTATACGTATCCATATATAGTACACAATAAAAAGCAAAACTTGTAATAAAAATAACCTATCAAGAATATTATAAAACTAATTCTAATCCTTTATTTTTTTTTTGTTCGTTGTTTGAACGTAACGATATATGTATATGTATATGTAAAGCAAAAATACCAGAAAGCAACGATATCCTATCGCACACATAACACACAAGGATATTACATAACAAACACCTAGTATTTTTTTTTTTTTTTTTTAGAGCGGAAAAATGTTATTTTAAATATCCAACCTAAAGATCAAAAAGAAGTAAATCACACGACGACTGAATAAAAAAAAAGAAAAAATTGGAATGAAAATATACATTTCTTCATATCATGGCTACAATATCATTTTCTATTTATTTTATCACAATTTGATTATATGTTAGACGTACATACATACAATTTGAATATCTTGGCAAAATGGAATAAAATAAAAAATAAAATTAAAAATAAAAAACATTAAAGTATTTTAGTTTATTTATATATTGTATATGCATGTACGTATGTACGTACATATATGGTTCAAACCCGTAACAAAAAATTAAATCTCCTTTTTTCGTTATCAAAAAATTTTCATCTATTGACACGACCGTTTTCATTTTTTTTATTTTCGTTTACGGATTTCACAAAAACAACACAATACCAACTGCTACCACACACACACACACACATACACCAGAGAAGGAAGAAAGCAGCAGCATCAGTATAGTACACACAAAAAAAAAATGAAAAAGCCTCAGAAAAATTATAGCCGAAGAAAAATAATATTTGGGATAAGGGAAAACAGAACGGTATTAGGACAGTTCATTTTTTATCCGACTATAAGAAAATGGCATATATGTATATATACCATGAAAAAAAATACAAGAATAGAAAAATTATTAGAAAAAAATGTATCAAGGAAAACCCTCATATGTGTAGATAAATCCATGGATTTAGAATTTTTTTTTTCTTGCGTCTTGTATATATGCTTGCTTTCTATATTCCTTTCGACATGAGCGATATCCGATAAACATTTTTTTTTCTTGCGTTTCGTTTCGTTTCGTATATATACATTTAGCTGTCAAACAAAACATAATTCACGGAGACATTATTTTCTTAATATTATTTGCTATTAAGATGAAATTACTGTTTATTTTTGTGGGATCAGGAATTTTTCGGTTTCTTCGAAAAAAACAAAACAAAAAAAAATATGTAATTTTGAAAATGGTTAAAACTGGTGAAAAATATTTTTGTTGAGTTTAATACTCTGGAAAAATTATTTGCTGTAAGGGTGAATTCAATCCCATATACATATATAGAGCTATGGGCTTATATACCAACAAAGTCTTTCACAAACATATCGTTTATAAAATCCTTAAGATAAACTAAGATATATACAATATGCCATGTGAAAATGGCTGAGATTATATATATGCAGTAAATGTAGCAGCAGCCTATATTACATAAACGAAAATATACTTTCAACCAATAATCCACATAAAATAGTTGCGAGGCGCTGCCTTATTAATATAATAACAAAGAAATCTGATAATCAACAGGAAGAAATCATCGATTTCAAGTCATAGGTTTAAAAGCCGAAGCACCCACTCTTTGGTCCTTATGAATAATTTTGCAATTTCAATGCAAGTCAAAATGATCCCTTCCCTATTTCACCAAAGACACGCAATCATTAACCATGTCAACGTTTATACTAAATAGTCTATACTTGGCGTAATTAATGGTTTGTCTTCACGTATCGATAATGAATGTAGCCAAAATAACGATGTGGACAATGTAAACAAAATCGTCAACGCTAACAAATTCTGTCACAATTTTTAATTTTATTTTTTACGATGTATGATGTCGGTGATAAGAACAAATTATAATTGTCTCATAAGTTAGATCCGTAAATCCAACCAAAGTTCTAAAATTATTTTTGTTTTCATTTTTATTTATACCACACATTTTTAATTTTATTAACTCTAGACTCAAATTCTATATCAAAAATACTTAAAAAGGTGTTAACTCTACACTGCCCTCCAATATCACATGCATAATTTAAAGACAAACTTAAGTGTTCTATTTCATCCAGGGATGGGCAAGGTAGATTACGCCTTGTAATCTAATCGGTTGTCGACACGTAAAATATTACGTAGGTGACTTGGCAATATTTTTTGTCAACATCGACAATTACGTCAATGTCAACAAACTCCGATATTTTAGCGATTTGAAATAAACTGCGCCAGTGCACAGTTATATTTTGTAAAAGGGCGATTCAGTTAAGCCGTCAGAAGATCATAACATAATAAAACAGACAGAAAATTTGTTCCACTAACCGTTCGGATCGATCTTAATTTCAAATTTTGCTATTAAGGATAAAGTCAAGAACATATTGTTCGATGTACACCATGACATTCTACACAGCTTTCGATGTGACTGCAACAATATTGTTCCATTGTTGCAACATTATCGAATCCGCCATATTTCTTTTCACTATTTCCATATATTTTTGGATAGGTCGAAACCTATTCGGCTTAGATCTTTTGAGATAACATTGATTTGATTAGTCTCCTTTATATCGTCTTCGGATCAGAGCTTCGAACAGGAACTTAATATTCATTCCTAACCGGTTTTAACCAGGGTCCATCCCAAAACCAAACCGGAACAAAACAAATTTCCTAAAACCTGAGCAAGAAACCGGAAAAAATCATCTTTTGGAGTTGAATCCAAAACCGGAGCGATAAAAAATCTGTTCACTGCTTTAGAGTACCTAGTGTATAACTAGCTTAATCAGCTTTTTCAAAATTTATCTAACTTGCATTGCTTATATATACATATTATAAGATACAGTTTTTGACCTGCTAATTTTGTCAAAACTTGGTAATAGAACAACCAGTCTGGCACAGTTCTGGTAATCTGAACGATTTCGCTTTTTAATAACTCGATAATTTTTAAAGCCTTCCTGAACTCGAATTCGTCTAACTATGGAACGGGAGGTACTCATTTTTATGGTACAGTCATAACCTCAGATTACTGATTACTTTTAATGGAAGTTATAATCTAAAGATTTTTATCATTTTGAAACACTAGGTTTTCGATTTTTGTGAGTTGTTCTTTCTATGCTGACACCATTGTTTTAAACAACGCTTTGGATAATTATAACTCAAACAATTTCAAACAATGTAGATTAAAAAGTTATATTATATGAGTCCCGATTTTATTTAAACTTTAGCTTAAAGAAAAGTTTGCTAGATTGTCAGCAAATTTTTTAAGTTTATCTCATTCCTGCAAATCGTTCAAGCACTGTTCGAAAATATGTACTAAATCATAATTTAATTTTAATTTCATTGACTGTTTGGTTCTTTACAGCGTTAATTATCTCATCCACGGTTACAAATGTGTTTTTTTTTTGGGAAATTAAAATTGTAAAAATGTTTAACACATTTCTTCACCACCCTGCAGTTTAACAAATATTGAACATTTTATTTCCTCTATGGTTTTCCTTTAATCTTTTCCACTTTAAACACATTTCAGATTTTTTTCAAAGTTTTGAACCATCAACTTTCAGATATAATATACATTTTTTGGCTGCATATACATAAAATTCGTCAAAGTGAGCCCCTTAAAATGGCATATCACGTGCCATATAAATAAAATGAAACATTTTTTGGTATCTACATTTAATTATTAATTAGTTAATTTAATTAAATTTTTTCTGAAAAAATAGTTAAATTGTCTATGGATTAAATTACTTAACGTCTATGTAAAATTTCCACTCGTTACGAATATAGTTCACAAGTTATGATCAGTTTGTGGGCCCGTTTGTGGCATTATGTCCTGCAGTGATCCGCCCAACTCTAATTTTTTTGGAATATGACCGCTCATTTTAAAAAGGCATTGAAAAAACTTTTATGAAATTATCACTACGCGTATCGCATTGATCTTAAAAAAATTTGGCCTCCGTAGTTTAGAAGTAATTCTCAAAATCACTCTATAGGAAGTGTCTACATTATTGACGTTGTCTACATGGCGACGTAGAAAATAATAGATGACGCGTAAACACCCATCCCTGATTTCATCCTGCTGTGTGACTTTTCTAAACACGTGTTTCATTAAATAAATCGAATTTTGTTAAATTTATATATTTGCACTTTATCCAATTTTTAAAACTTCTAAAATTTGCAAAACTAAGAAGACATTTATAACTCCAAAAATTTTAAATCTATAAAAAATTATATTTTTAAATTGTCCTAGAATTGTAAAAGGCTTTCTAAGTTTAAACTTTACATCTAATTAAATTAATTTTCTTGTGAATTATAAATTTCTAAATAATATCTTAATTCTTAATATTACAATTTTAAGAACTCTAAAAGTATGTTAGGAGTGCTAATATTATTTTGAAAAAAAAATATTATAAATTAATTAAATTAAATAGCAATTCAATAAACAAAGCTTCAAATTTTATTAGATAATAGTTAAAAAATTTAAATATATAAACTGGGAATTTGGAAAATTTTAAAATTAATCTAAGTTCTGTTAATTTCCAAAATTTCGTAATTATTAAACATTTGTATATTGAATTCTAAAAAAATTAAATGATTAAATTAATTTGAAATCTTAATTTTTTTATAGTTAAAAATATTCTTAAAATGTGGAATAAATTTTAATTCAATTTCGGTTTTCTTTTAAATATTTCAGAAAATTTATTTTTTAAATTAAATTTCTATTCTTCTGTTCAAATATATTAGCCCATTGAGACCATCAGACAAAATTTTTTATTGATGAAATTTTTTAATACTTATCTTTAATAGAAATCTTTTATACTTACTTATTTAATACTTATTTTGAAATTCCTAATACCTGGATAAAAACAGAATATTAACTCAAGGGTTAAGTAAAACAAACTAGTAAACCGCAATATTCTAAATTTACCGCCTTACACTGGCCTCATAATAAAGATTTCCATCAATTAAGGTTTAAGGTCACACTTTGTTCATGCATTCACTATAATAAAAAGTTGTTTTGTTAAAAATGGTGGAAGAGCTCTATTCTGCAATTATATAGATATTGTTAAAATGAATGTTGATTAAATTGCGAAACATATAAGGGGAACTGACTCTCCACTCTGTACGAGTGGATAAAAATGAATAGATTATTTTCTCCGGTGGGAATACTGTAGATGTTAAAATTTCAATGTAACCGAGTCCTGTACCCTGATTCTCTAAAAACCAAGATAAATTGTAAAGTGATAACGCGATAAATTTAACTTGTGAAAAAGTGTTCATTTATCTTGGTCCGATAAAATCAGATTCTGTAAATAAAATTGTACACAAGATAAGTAATGTTTACATTAGTAAACAAAACTTAACGCAGGATAATGTTATTGTTAGCATCAATAAATTTTATTCAGCAAAATAAATATTATTATGAAACGTCAAAATTGTTTGATTTAGTGGGTGCATATTACAAATACAAAATTATTCGTTTTTATTCGAAAAATTCGTCAACTTGACATAGTTGAGACTCATCAGCACCCCAACACTGATTTTTTCATTAAAACCATAGATAATTTATGTGCTTAGCAACGTCAGTTTTTTGGGGGTTTCATGGAAAACACGTTGACTCAAACGAATCAAGATATTAAATTGCCACGTGTTGTTATCGAACCATTCTCGGGAATTTATAGTCAATGGCCATTCTTCAAAGATCATTACAAATACTCCGTTCACTTAAATCAAGCATCTTCAATCAATAATATGGACGATCGTTCAACTTCAACTTCAGTTTCGAATAACACTTCACAACAAATTACACCAAAACCAGATTTTGCCTCAATCAATGCAATTGTGTCATCTGTTTCTACTATTAACGTTTCGAACTCCTATCCTTGTGAGGTCATGGCTTTCAAAGTTTCTAACCCTTCTCTGACCTTGCTACCAACGGCCTTAATCATGGTACAGGACTCCAGAAGATCTTATCAGAAGTTCCGTGCGTTATTAGACTCAGCTACTGAATCTAGTTTAATTACCGAAAAATGTGTCCAATCCCTAAACCTACCGCGTAACCATGCTTGTGTAAATATCAAGGACTTAGGTTCTATAAGCGCCTGTAGAACAAAAGGGTCAGTTCAATTGATTTTATCATCCGATAATCTCTCTTTATCCGTGAGAGCTCTTATAATGAAAAATTTGACTTCTGATCTTCCTCCGATCACAGTGAAGTTAACCAAATACGAAAATGTTCAGTCATTACAACTTGCTGATCAAAATTTTAATCAACCAAGTCCCGTAGATATACTTCTAGGTGGGGACATTTTTTTGAAATTATTGCGTCCCGGAAAATATCAACTTGATGACGATCTTTTCGCACAAAACACATGTTTTGGTTACGTCATCTCAAAGGTAAGGTATCCCTCAAAACTGATCATGATTCTGTTTCTTCTTATGATTGTTTTATGAATTGCCATGTGGAGCTACATGAAATAATCCAGAAATTCTGGGAAGTGGAGGATATCGGTCCACAACAGATCCAGCTCTGGCTTCGCAAACTTGACTGGGAGTCTGGGACGATCTCTTGCCCGAAACATTGCACTAGAATGGGAAAAACTTTGTTCGAATTTCATCTTATTAGAAAATATTCAAGTTCCTCGTTTTTTAAATATTCCACCATCACCTGGCAAATTAGAGTTGCATGGATTTTCGGACGCATCGGAAAACGCATATGCAGCTGTTGCTTATCTGAAGGCTGTTGATTTAAATGGAGTTTCTTCGGTGAGGATAATTACAGCTAAAACAAAAGTTGCTCCACTCAAACAGATTTGCTTACCACGATTGGAATTATGCGCTGCCGTTTTACTAGTAAAATTATTGTCTGCAGTTCGTCATTCCTTGGATCTCCCAAATCTGAAAACATTTGGCTGGACAGATTCTACGATCGTTGTTGCGTGGCTTTCCGATGTTCCCAGACGGTTGAAAAGCTTCATCACGAACCGTACATCATTCATTTTGGACCGTCTTCTGCGGCTGAATTGGGATCATGTTCCTTCGAAGAAAAATCCAGCAGATTTATCGTCGCGTGGAATATTTCCGAATCAATTAGTTGACAATCAACTGTGGTGGGAAGGTCCAGACTTTCTACGCAAATCATCGGAATACTGGCCGAAATTATCTAACGATCGGCATCCAAACGTAGCTTTTGATGATTTGGAAATCAAAAAGTCATTAATTTATACCACTATCACTCGATCTGTGCCGACTGATTACGCTGCGGTCGAAAATCTATTTAATAAGTCGTCATCATTCTCTTCAGTCATTAGAACATTGCTCAGTGTTATCGCTTTTATGATAAATTTAAAAAACTATTTTCTTTATTTTTGACAGGCTCTCAAATTAAAAGTTCCACAATGTTTGCCGTGCGATGGTCCCAAAATGAAAGTTTTTTTAGAAGATATTGTTCGAATCAACAAAGGTTCCGATTTACGACGCGAAAGCAAACTTCGATCATTGTGTCCTTTTATTGATGATTGGGGAGCGCTAAGAGTTGGTGGCCGAATTGGTTTGACCACTTGCTGTTCATACGATACTAAACATCCAGCTATTCTCGACGCCCGTCATCGGTTTAAGGAGATACTCGCAAAGGCTTTACATGTACGGTACTGTCATCCTGCGCAACAGCAATTACTCGCCATCATGCGACAAAACTATTTCATAATCGGTGCCAAGAATCTTGCAAAACAAGTAGCTCATTCCTGTATCACCTGCACTCGTTATCTTCTAATTACATTACAGAAACAGATGGGTAATTTACCGGCAAATCGGATAACTCCAGCTAGACCATTTTCCATCGTTGGTGTTGATTTCATGGGTCCCGTGAAAGTAAAATCTAAAACCGGACGAGGTGCTAAGATCTACAAGAGCTATATAGCAGTGTTTGTCTGCCTAGTCATCAAGGCCATTCATATATAGAAGTAGTATCCGACTTAACTATAGAAGCGTTGTGGACCTGCTTGAGACGTTTCATATTCAGACGTCGTCTCCCACTGCCAAGAGAAAGATCAGTCAACTATACAAGGTGTGTGCACAAGTTTCCAAAGAAGAATTACGATCCTTTCTATCTACCAAGCATATTGAGTGGCATTTCATACCACTATCATCACCCAATTTTGGTGGGATGTGGGAAGCCGGCGTTAAATCGATGAAGAGACACCTTACATGTACAATTGGAGAATCCGCGCTTACCTCCAAAGAATATTCCACCGTGTTGTGTCAGATAGAGTGTGTTTTAAATTCTCGACCCATTGCGCCTATGGATACAACCTTTGCAGAAAATTGCGAAATATTGACGCTCGGACGTTTTATCATGGGTTGTTCTCCAGTTATAATACCAGACGTGCCCTCACATGAGCCGAAGTCATACACCAATCGCTCTTAACTCCTCCAGAATATGATGAAGGGTTTCTGGAAGCTGTGGAAGTCCGACTATCTCACTTCGTTGCAGCAAAGACCAAAATGGAAGTCTAAACAGGTAAATTTAAAAAAAAATGACCTCGTTCTGGTAAAATATGACAACGTTCCACCCGGAGCCTGGCCTTTAGGACGCATACTCGAGACTCACCCTGGTGCTGATGGACTTGTTCGTGTGGTCACAGTGAAAACCCAAATAAGTACAAAAAACCTATTAAGTCTCTGTCCCATATTAGATAATTAAGTCATTGTTTCCTTAATGGGGGGAGTATGTTCAGACATCCCAATATTATTATTATTATATTTTTGAATTTATATTTTATTGTTCGATTCCCCTGATATTATATACTTAAGCTACTCTCATTTGTACTGTGTTATGTACTTGTGCAATTGGTGACAATTGCATTTTATAGATTTTATGTGTATGCACCATTCTCTCTCTAATTGTACAAATACATATTACATATTTTTCTTATACATAATAATTTAAAATAAAAATATATAAAATAATTTCGGGACAGAGCATACGTTTTGTAACGATTAAAGAATACAGTCCACTGTGCTTATTTTTATAAAATTAAAATATCAATTGAAATCTCCTTCACGTTTTTTATTTACTTGTTCCGACTTACAAGTAATTTTTGTGGTGAAAATAATTTGAGTGAAGTGTGAGAAGTCGCCATCCAAATATTGTATTTTACAAGACGAACATTTTTATAGATTGTAAAATACGAAAGCTTTATCGCCTTAACTAGATAATAACATTGTAAAGTTCCTTTACTGATCATCGCTTCAACTATGCGATCAATTGGAAAATTTATTTTTGTTCTATTTTTTGGTTACTTACAAGCTACATATCGATAGCTTTCGCAATGTTCTATATGATGCCGATATCCTAGATCACTCAGTTGATCAAGTTGTGTTAACTTTGAAGATTCGAATTTTGTGTTTTTAGGACTATGAGTTATTAAAACTAGTTTTATAAGCTTTACCATCCATCACTGTAAACTTTACTATTTTACTTTAATATGTGGTTGGGGAAGTATCAGATTTTTATTGTGAAAATAAAATTTGTGTACTTGAAGGTGGATATCAAAAAAATGTTGGACGCGACATTTTATTGGCACTATCGCAAACGACAATATCACGATTCACGATGCGTCGATATAATTAATTAAATTATTTTATATTCTATTATTTGAAATAAACAATTAAATTAGAAATACCATTTTTAAATTATCCAACTTTATATTCTATATTGACATTCTACGTTTCATCATGACATTTTACGTTTCATCATGATGGATATTTAGAGAATTTGAAGACGCAATAACAGTACGATAACTTAACGTTTAAGCGTTAACATATTATCATATTGCTTAGAGAATCTGGGTACTGTAGACTAATTTTAATTGTGTAGAACTTTTAATCCAGGCCTAAACTGAACACTTTTTTAGTGACGACTTCCTTTAATGTGTTAGTAATTATATTTGTCCGGATATGGCACCATGGGCTCAATTATGGCTTTTAGTGGGAATTATTCATCACAATAATATTATTGTTCTAACTCTGTGAAATATTTTCAATTATGTATAACAAGTTGTAGTTCGTTTAATATTTGTATTGTTGTTATTAAAACTAACAATTAATCATCAAAGTGAAATACAATTAGCCAACAATTCTTTGATCATCAAAGTCTAGACACGCGATGATGCACGGCTTACAAAATACAATGTCGCATAACATAAAATAGTACACCTGTTATAGAAAAATCTGAAACGACAAAGCATAATAGTTCCAATATCAAAAAACAACTTCCCTATAGTACATGCGGTATGTATGTAGCTACACCACAAAAAATGGTTTTTCTTTAATCTACAAAATTTTCTTTTGATTCAACTATTCCGTTATTTTCAATCAAAACAAAAAAGTATGGTCGAACAACCAATATGTTGATGTCGAAATGTTATTCTTCAATTCGTATATTATGTATTTCAAATTCTAGACAATTGAATTTATGGCGTTTAGTCATTATAACAATTTCATTAGATTTTTTAATTTTTTATTTGTGTGTTTAACACAGAGTTAAAAAGAACAAAAACTGTGAATCATTTGATATACATAAATTTGATTATTAAACCAACAAATAATAAATAAATCGCGGGTATTTTAGTTCTTTTGAAATTTCGATTAAAAAAAAAAAAAAAAACAAATAATTATTAAACATAAAACTAACAATTTTTTAATATATGTATTTGCAAACAATTAAATATTTATTCGATTTATAATATACGGAACATTATAATAAGAACAAAAAATAAAAAAAGTCAAAGAATAATAAACAAATTCTAAATTCTCGGCTCGATCGAAATCTATTTATTATCTTAATAATAATTTTTGTTCTTACGTTCTCGGCTCGATCGTCTTATATATGTATATATATATATATATATATTATGCATAATATCTACTTTAAATGTGTCATCAATAAATTTTATTTTTAAAACTTGGAAAAAACCAAAGTTATTTTTATACGTACATAGTTTACATAAAAACAAAAAAAAACAAAAAAATTTAAATAAAATTGACTGTTTCTGTTAATGTTTTTTAAGAAAACATTTTTTTTTTGTAGAAGAACACAAAAATAACAAACAACATTTATTACTTATACGTTTATGTTAACACCTACCTTGTTCATTGTACAATAATATAATAATACAATTATCATGTTCTCAATTTCAATATTGGACAGATACATGAAGTTTAAGTGATTGAAATTATAAATATGTTATTGATACTATTATTGCGGAGATAAAATAAATTGTATGTACGATTTTACGAAGAGTCGTCGATATACGTTCTGTTTGTTTTGGCATCAATGTTTTTTTGTGGAATCATTATTTATATAAGGAGTACACTATAGACAAAGAAGTGGTAGTCGCAATATTTCGTAATAGGCTCGATTAATTTATTTTCAGAGGTTTTCAGAAAATAAAAGTCATGTATAGAATCACCCTACCAAATCTAATCCTATCACCTATATAAAACGACTCGAGAATTTCTTCTGTACATCTGATATTGGAGGCTATTCTGCAACTTGATTCCACTGGCAAAAAAATAAATTGGACAATTTTGCTATTTCGTATCTCGTTTCATTGGAAAATAATGCATTGGAATTGAACTCCGAACTTTATTGAAATTTTGCTGTAACTCGATTTCGTTGGATTTTTTACTATTTTTGTAGACAAATCTCTGTCAATTAATTTTATTTTAATTTTAAGGTTGTTTGAAAAAATGAATGAATTGCCTAATCGTTTTAAATCTTTGTAGTGCAATATACCAGAAACAGTTTTAAACAGAATCGCAGTCACACCAAAAACCCAAACTATTTAATTACATCAAAATTTATTATCACACCACATCATTTTCTTAAGTAAAACCAGGGATGGGCGTTTACGAGTCATCTATTAATTTCTATTTACGTCGACGTGTCGACAACCCATAAACAAGGTGGACAATGTAGATATCGAAGACAATAGAGACAATTTAAACGATTGATTTAGCGAACTAGTTTTAAACTACGGTAGCTAGAATTTTTTTGTAGGTTTAAGGTGATTCGGGTGGGACAGTTTTAGAATCTTTTTCAATGCATTTCAATTTTTTTCTAATTTAGACTAGGTTAGAAAATTTCTAAATCAAAATATTTTCATAATCTATCTTAAAAAAATTTAGAATTCTTAAATAGTAATCTGAATGTTCCCAAAATTAATTTTGTCTTTTAATCTGTTAATCTGTTATACATTGTTCGGCCTTTTTGAATCGCTATATTATAAAATAGCTCCTGTCCTACTTTGGCTAGACCAGATAATTTTAAATGTAAGTAAAGTCGGTTCTAATTAACAACCAAATTCATTGCAAAATCTTATCAACAACTCTAAAAAGAATGTTGCAAACTAAAAAAAAATCTTGTAACAAACTAAAGAATTAACCGGTTAACCGCCAATCGATTGGGTTCCGGGTCGACCTGAAGTCCTTTGACTACATTGCTGGGTCCGGATCATCTCTGCAGTACGTAGTTGAGAGAATCTTCTTTAAGATTATTTCAGGGCCGTAATGCTTTTATTATTTGTTTTTTATTTTGCTGTTCTGGTTCTGGACTTAACACCTCTAGTGGTAGAATTGTTTCTAGAAAATCTGCCGCGAAAACCAGAGCGTGCATTTATATCTCAAATAGTGTTAAATTACAAATATTGTTGCACGAATTACTATTTTTTGTTTTAACTCCCTCACGGAACTGGTGATTGCATCAGTTTATTTGCCTTACGATTGCAGTTTCAGCTGAATACAAGATTTCATAACATTTATCATTAATCATACAATTCGGAACAAACTTTTTTGGTGTTTTGATCTTAAAAGGTTAAGCAAAACCACTAGGAGGCTGAAGAATAAAGCCAGGAGATTTAATCTTCAGGATGACTGGGACAGCTTCCTAGACGCACAAAAGGTGTTCTAAAAAGCGTTAAGATCTGCACAGAGGTCATCTTGGATTAATTTCTGTGAGGAAATTAATACTTACCTGCTGTAGCTAGACTAAACATAACCTTGAGTAGAAATAATACATATATACTCGATTCACTTCGACTACCCAATGATGAGTTTACTTCCTCTAAAAAGGAAGTAGGTGAACTACTTCTTGCTACTCATTTCCCGGGTTGTAGCGCTCTAAATTCCGACAATATTGTCGAAACCACTAACGTTATTGTTGAAACTCCTGATTGGAGTTTGGCTTCCAGATTAATAAATCATGAGGTTTTGCGTAGGAGTATAGTCTCCTCATAAATGACCTGTTACTAAACCTGGAAGGGCAAGGCTTCAAAGTGGTTGCTTACGCGGATGACGTTGCTATTGCGGTCTTCGGTAAATAACCTAGTAAGCTGAGTGAGCGCATGCAGTGCGCGCTTGGCTTTCTGAGTGGGCACGCGGCTGCGGACTGAACGCAAACCCACAGAAAACGGAGCTGGTCCTCTTTACCAGGAAGCATAAACTTCCACAGTGTGACCCGCCGACATTAAATGGTACTCGCTTGATCTTTACGGATAGAGCAAAATACCTAGGACTACTTTTGGACAGCAAGCTAAGCTGGAAACCAAACATCGTAGAGAGAGTAAAGAAAGCTACTATAGCGCTCTACTCCTGCAAAAATGCCATTGGAAAGAGATGGGGTATGGAGCCCCACATAGTACACTGGGGCTCTACGTCTCAGTGGTCAAACCTATACTGCTGTATGGGGTTATCGTCTGGTGGCCAGCGTTAAAAGTTATGGCCAACCTTAAACTATTGATGAAAGTCCAAAGAACGGCCTGCTTGTGTATTATTGGGGCTCTCAGGAGCACACCTACTCAAGCTCTGGAGATTCTCTTTCATCTTACTCCCTTGGATATTGCGGCCGAGCAGCTTGCATCTTCCACAGCCATTCGGCTCAAATCCATATCTATGTGGACCTGTAATAATGCAGGGCACTCATCTATCCTATGCAACAGGGGTATTCCGGAAGCTACCGACTACGCTATCCCTTTGCCATCTGTTGAGATTAAATTCCAAACTGAGTTTCCCACCAGAGAGGACTGGATGAACGAAACGGTTATGGACAATGAGGCCCTAAGCTTCTTCACGGATGGCTCAAAAAGGGATGGTGGGGTTGGCTGCGGGGTATTCTTTGAGGCACTAGGGGTTAACCTCTCTTTTCGTCTTCCCGACTTTTGCAAGCGTTTTTCAAGCTGAACTGACCGCGATAATGGAAGTCATGGACTGGTTGAAGTATAATGTAATATCTACGAGGGATATTCGCATTTTTACGGACAGCCTGGCTGCTATTAAAACGCTACAATCATACTCCCTGACGTCGAAGGTAGCCCAGACCTGTCTGGCATCTATAAATGAGATGGCTGATCAGTTCAACATCCGCTTGACGTGGGTGCCAGGGCATTTCAATATCGCAGGGAATGAAATGGCAGATGAGTTGGCCCGCAAGGGTACAGTACGCCTAATAACCCAAAGCAGGCGGGATATAAAGATACCGCTTGCTTCATGTAAACTGTTGCTTCATGAAGAAGCCATAAAAGAAACGAACGTCAGATGGTCTAAAAGCAGTTCGTGTGTAACAACCAGGCAGATCTGGCCTGGACTTGACCGGTCCAGATCAGGCCAACTGATATCGCTTCGGCGGCACCATATTGGTATGGTCGTGGGAGCTATAACGGGACATTGTCTCATTGGGATACATGCGAGCAGACTGGGTGTCAGCCCACGATTTCTGCCGCAGCTGTGGTGATGAGGAGGAGGAGGAAAATGTGCTCCATCTGCTCTGCACCTGCCCTAGTCTAGCGTACAGCAGATCAAATTTTATGGGATATTCCACTTTGAACGACCTCACGGATCTTAGTAAGATCGGGATCCGGGACTTTAAACGCTTCTTGGTAAGCTCAGGATGGTTTTAGCGAGTGAAGAGGAGGAAACTCGAATGTGGTACAGCTACGGACCAATTTTGTGTCTATGCTAGTCCTTTAGGACAGCCACCCTTACCTAACCTAACCTAACCATAGTCTCCTTTGCACCTTATAAATCTGATTTCCCCTTATAAGGGGAACATTTACTGCATCTGTTCCAGGCTTGCATTGCTTTTAGCTTTGTTCCACAATCTTGGAGTATAAGAGTAGAGTTATATTTATTCCGAAAATTGACAAGTTGGACTATACCGACCCCAAGTCTATTTGGCCTATTTGCCTGTCATCAACCATTCTCAAATCTTTAACTAGGATTGAAAGATTACTGTCTAATAGTGAGTTTCTTGTGGGTACTTTCCCGGATATTGCAGGAGCCTTCGATAATACATCGTTCAAAACGATTACTAGTGCCTGTATCGAATCTATACCATTGTCAAATGGATTGAATTTATGCTAAAATCTCGCATCGTTATCTCCGTGCTAGATGAAAGCTCGATTTCAAACAAAGTTGCCTGAGGTTGTCCACAAGGGGGGGGGGGGTGCCAGGGGTGGTTCACAGGGATAGTTTCACCTCTGTTGTGGTTTTTGGCCATTGACGAGCTCCTTGTAAAACTGCAGGAATCCGGTATCATCGTTCAAAGTTACGCTGATTACCTGTTTCTGACAGTTTCTCTTAAGCATTTGAATGTCTTATCTGATATAACGCAACACGCTCTTCTTATATTGTCGCTCTCTTGTTAAAGTTTATAACGAAATCGTTTGTACTTCATTTTGCGTAATTGCAACTTTAAACGGTTCTGTATTTGAATTTTAAATGTTCATGAAGGGAATTTCCCAATTACATAAATGTACATATATAAGTATATATGTACAAATCCGTAGTATATTCTGAAGGTTGGGTTTGTGTGTAGTAAAAAATATAATTTAATATACTAAAATGGTAGCTTTCAAAATGTTCTCTAATGTTGAATTAGACGGTGAGTTTGTATAAATTTAGCAAGCTATTCCTTTTTTTATTTTTATTCATTTTCTGTGGCTGCGGACCAATACTCGGCTAAAGTCGACTTCTACTTTAATTTTTGGTAAATTCATTGGCTCTATCAAACAAAAAGTAGGGTAAACCGAATACACAAAAGCTTGAATAAGCTTTTACAACACGTATTTCAAAAAAACAAAAAGACTACAAAGTCAAACTTTTACTTTCATATTTCGATTTACGACTCAATTGGAGCGGCTCTCTAATCAGAATAGTCTAAAACACCAGGGCCAGATGACTTTGCTTCTGTTAAACAACCTCTCCCATAAAAGTATTTTTTGTCAATATTAAATCAGGTACATTTATTAAAGAACAGAAACTGATTTACCTAGGAGATGCATTTACCAACCTGAAATATCGATTCAAAATGTTTTCTCCATCGAAGAAAAGCTCATTGTAAACTTATTAAACGATTAAGTACAAATAATGTTATTAAAACTTCAAAATTGAATCTAATTAGTGAAACTAAGCAGATCATAACTTTTGTTTGGTTCATTTCATTATCAGAACATTTATAAAATTTACCACCGGATGTGGTTCACAGCAAAAGAAATTGTGTTAAACCTATTGCCAGCAACATCACGTAAGATTTATGACCACGAATGTATATATAAGCAGTGGTGTACTGAAAAAAATGTACAATCTGCATTATATTCAGAATGTGTTCTATTACCAAACTTTGCCAATTTTTCGGCGAAGATGAAAAGTTCGACTTTTTGGACGCAGTATTTGATGGTTAAGGCCAACTTAGTACCAGCTACAGGACTAGTCAAGAAAATACAACCGCTCATGATACTTTAGAAAATGAGGAAACCATTGCTGCACAAATATTACGCCCCGAAGATCCCAGTACCTGGCCAATAGTTACCAATATTTTTGGCAATATGGTTACAAACGAGATAATGTTGACAAATCTGGTTTGCTTAATTTTTATCAAAGTTGTTCAAACTTAACATTATTATCCAGAACAAATAATTTCTTTAAATGGTATGTAAATGTGCATTACACAAATTATTGGATCTTCACTATAATATTTTTCTCCTGGTCACACATTTTTTATAATAGTAAGCAAAATGCCAGCTTTAATACCCAAAAACAGTATTAAAACAAGAGGCTTTTAAGGCGTTGGGAGAAAAATAACATTTTTCTGAAAGCCCAGTTTTAGAGAACTAAATATTCATTTTCTCTGTAAGTCCGTCGAACATTTATCTAGTATCGTACATTTTGTTCGTTATATACTATTCATTTTAATCAAGTGAAGTATTGGTTACCGAAATTAAAAAAAATAATTTTGGATTAGTTTGGTGTAGTCCGATTAAATCTTCTATTTGCTATGTTAGACGATTCTCGAAATTCGAGGAACAAAATTGAGAAGATTCTGATAAAGGGGACATGAACACAAAATGCTCTTGAAATTCAATGAAGTCAGTTGTACTGATTTGAAAACAGGAAGATAGAGTGGCTTGTTTAGAAATATAAATCGTAGATCCCAAAAGGATTTTGAATTTGTACTTTCGATAATAGTTATTGCCCAAAAATACAGAGACCATTCCCGTCGTCTATAGCAATACATCATCGTTTTTTAGTTATAGCAGGGGAAATTTTTGAAATATGTGGAGTGAATATCAGAAATCCAATTAACTATCCTTAATATCTACAATATAATACTGACCTTAAAGTAGTATAATTCTTAGAGATGAATGCAATTGCATCAACAAAATTGCACAAGGTTTGCTTACCTCGAAAGCTTCTTATTGGAGTTTGTGAAACTTACTTAAAAATATAATCTTGATAAATTATATCAAAAAGTATTTTTTAATTTGTAGACTATCGAAATAATATTGCTATGTACTTGTTTCAACATTACTACAATTATGCGGATATATAAAATATTTTCAAGAGCAGGCCAAAAATTGTTTGTTGTAATATGACATCATTAGATATTCAACTATGGTTGAGTCAAATAAATTTAGATTAATGTTGTGTGCCTCAATGTGCCCCAACTTGAACCAAACTATAAACTAAAATAAATGTCTTATTAAACGAACTATTTATTCAGTACGCGCCTATCAGGCATTAGCAGAAGCTTCAAATTTGTTTTAGTTTAGTTAGTTTAGTCGATTTATGGACACAGCATTAGTATTTTAGCACAAAATTGAGCAACCGACGTCTAATCGTGCATTTCATAAAAATATTCCATAGTAAAATGTCTGAACGACCGCTAAATTGTTTAATTTTTTGAACATTTTTTTTCTAATGAAATGAAAAAATTTAAAAATTAAATATTTTAGAAAGCATCTATGAGTGAAATCATGAATTACACCACTCAGTAGCAAAAATTGGGGTTTTAATTAGAACTGTAATCATAACAAATAAAATAATCTATGATGCGAGACTGGTCGATTGTCAGAAACGAGTTATGATAATTTTTGCAAGGACTCATCCAAACATTATGAATGCACTTGGATTATCTATTATTATTATGTTTTACTAAGCATCACGTCAATAATTGAACTATGGTGTTGTTAACAGATGAATTACGCCTTAGTCTTGGTACGCAGGATAAACGTGATGGTGGAGAACGGTATCGTACTCCAGCTGGCAAATTGAGAAATATATTCGTCTCAGAAAGTAAAAACTATGAGTTCTGCACCGAATTGACTTTCAATATTAAATTACAAAGACTAACGAGTTTTTTTTTATTTGATTAATTAAAGCAAACAATTTTTTTCTCCGGCCTTCTTGGTAACATTGCCGGTCTATATGGAATAGAATTAGTATTGTAAAATTGTTTATCTAATCATAAACGATTCATTACAAAAAATAGCTGTTAGACACGTTTTCAATTTAAATTCTTCCACGTCAAGCCGAAGTTACAAATTGTCCAACTAAGCACGCCTTTTTAGTTGACCTTTACAAATAAGCTTAGACAAACAAGTTATAATATTTCATCAATCCACGCCACACCTCTCATAAGCAGTGACATTGCGCATATATGCGTGCATCCAACCTTGGCAAATAACGATTTTAGTAATATCTTACACTCTATATGCTTAATTGATAGGCAGTCATCATATAACGTGTTAAACTTGTACATGATAATATGTTTTGCAATATTATTGGCGCGAATGTTAATATAGGCAACACAATTATATATGTAGTTTAATACTTTTAAAAGAAAAGAATGAAGTTCAAATTCGACAAATTATCTTAATGTTGCAATTGTTACGGCTAATGAATAATTTATCTGTCCAAACTGTCAGATAAATTGTTCATTATAATTATCAAACCGTTCTCCAGAGGCAATTCTAGTACAAAGTGAACAATATCATACGTGGAGGCCTCATTTTAAAATCTCTACTACGTCTTGCCAGATTTCAATTACAGTTTTCTTGCAATTTATACAGTATATAGACTTGAGGACCATTGGAAACCTCATCGACCATTTAAATGTACCCACTGTACATTTAGGATAGATTCATATAATACAAATTGAACTGGACGCATGTTTTAATCTGAAAACATATATTGAAATAAAATTCTGTGACGTTCATAGTGGTTAGCAGGCAAGACATATTGGACAAGATTGGCAGTGCCATTAAATGAACGTCACCGTTTAATTTACCATTCAAGAAAAAATTGGTTTGTAAAAAAATTAATTCGACCTGTTCAAACACTCACGTAGTGAAGTACACGAAAAACTGTCTAGCGTTGATGCAACACCATTTTTCGTGTATTTTACTATGCGAGTGCTTGGCTAAGTCGACATAAATTTGATATCAAATATTTTTTTATATTCTTAATAATAATACTCGAGTGAAGCAGAAATGGATAATATCAATCCTTTCCAAAAGAGTCAGGTTCTACCGAGATCTCCTACGAGAGCCTGTTCACCACGAAGATTAACAAAATAAAACTTACCAAAAATGTGGAATTACCGAAAAATGCTTTTCCAGAGAACAATAATTGTTCTAAAAAAAGAAGAAATGGTGTATCAGGAATTGCGTAAGGTCAATGATTCTCCGCCTACCCGAAAAGTAATGGAACAAGAATATCCATACGGATGAAGAAGAATTACCTCACGAAACTGAGTGGAGTAGAGTCATAAAAAGGAGAAGGAATGATACACCTACTCCCCTTCAACTAAAAGGTAAAATTCCTAAAATAATCCAAAACAATTTTAACAAAATTACCTCCACCACCCCCAATAGTTATAGATGGAGTTAAAACTATGATCTACTGTATGAGAAAATTTAAACAATAATTAAAACAGATAAGATTAAAGTCTGTATTCCATTGTGAAAAATTTACTGACAACATTTTTTTGTTGCCATAACGAAAGGAGAAAGAAATTAGAAAAAATTCCATTAGTGTGACAGAGATAGTAGTTTTTTTATTTTTTATTTTATAGCAAAAGTTTTATGGTTACGTTTTGACATCTTCTGTAACATAACCAACAAATTTCATAATTTTTTTTATGTTTAGAGTGCGAACATAATTTTATTCATTTATTCATATGCTATTACATAATAAATAATTTATTGTATTATAATTAATAATAATAACAATAATAATTTATTATTATAACGTCTGAAATAGTAAAAAAAAATCTACAGCAAAATAACATTTCACCATAAAAATAACCAAATAAAATTTACATGTGTGTGTGAAAAAAATATCGTATCCGCACACAATTTTTATGTCGATATGTATAAATGTTGCCATAAAAAATACTCAACTTGATACTTTTCTATAATAAATTATGGCAACACACTAACACAAACACATTTTCTCTCCAGTAAAATTTTGCTGATGATGGTATTTGTTTCTTTCGCACTACCAGCAAATCTATATTTTCATCCCATTTTGTTTTTGCTGACAGTAAATTTTTCACAATGGAATAGAGGCTTAATACAAAATTGATGAGTATAAACAACATCAAAATAAATTTAGAAGTTGGTGAAACCTACAGAGAAATGACAAAATTGTTAAGCGAACATTCTTACGTTTGAAAACAAACAAATCAGACCAATTAGGTTAGTGGCAAAACCAACACAAATGTACTTCAAGCCTGATTGTCACCAATATTAATATATTTTAATTTACTATGCGCTTATACTTGAAAGTATTGGTGATCGATACACTATACAAATGAGTGAGAATTTACGTAAAAATTTTAGTCAAAACAAAACCAACGAATTGTGCAGAGAAAATATGGTATAGAAATATGGAAAACAAACATAATATTCTCTTTTAAATAATAGATTATATACGTTAGTACATTGTTGGTTATTCCTTAACTTTATTACATTATAAAATTTGTAGAGAAACATTTTGTGTACTGCTCCTGTTGTTTAATTTTTGTTTTAAATTAATTAAGGTGAAGTAATTAAGGTTTGAAAATCGTTAAATGATTTTAAAAAATTAATTTCATGATCTCAGAAAGAGTTACAAAAAGAGAGAAAGCAAACGTACTAACAAACTTTATTTTAACAAGAGAACGAAAATAATTAAAACGTAATTTATCAATGAATTTATTATTTAATTTGGTGTGATGAGAGTATTTTTATTCTATTTTCGCACTAACACTTTCAAGTATAAGCTATTAAATGTAAGAGGATATCTGTGTTCTCACTGTCTGAATCAGGCTTGTAGTACATTTGTGTTGGTTTTGGTAGTGGCTAAAAATCTGCACTCTATACATGTAAACCAGAAAAAATAATTGAGGACCTGAGAGGAAAAGGTTTTTGTGCAACTGAGTTATTGAACATGAATATGCTGAAATTCAGCGTAGATTGAATAAATTCATATTGAAAAAATACATCAAATCAAGTACATCTTGGAGTGCAAAGTCGTAGGATTATACCACAATGTATAAAATGTCAAGCATATATGAACATACTCAAAAATATTGTAACAAAGAACCAAGGTGTGTCAAATGTTCAGGTAAACACCATACTAGAGATTGTTAATTCCACAGATGTACACTTTAGATGCGTACATTATGGAGAAAACCATCCAGCTATTGAATTGCAAAATATCAAAACTAAAAACATAAATACTAAAAATACAAATCTGATTAAGAAGCAAACTGTTAAAATAAATAGACCTGAATCACTTAAAGGAGAGTTAAGGCGTAATGTGTTGATAGCCTCTCTAGCAGAAATGGGCAAAAAAAACTTCGCTTAAGTAATGATGAGTAACCAAAACAGACAAAGAACTCCTCAAACAGACGAGCTAAATCATAAACGCTTAACCTGATATTAAGGAGCCATCCCTAAACAAAACCATGTCTAACGACTTAAGAATTTTATGCTGGAATGCCAATGGACTCCAGCAACAGAAACAAGTATTGAAAATGGTTCCGGATGCAGAGAAAATCGATGTCTGCCTCATCTCTGAAATTCACTTCATATCACACTATTCACCCGAGAAATACTGCTAAGGGAGGTAGTGCTGTAATAATTAGAAATAGTATTGTTCACTTCGCGGAATTAAAATATGAAACAAAACAAATATGTACAAGCAATAGCTGTTAATATCAAGAATAGAATTAACTGTACTAGTGTTAATGGAATTTATTACCCACCGAAATACTCTCTAAAAGAAAAAGATCATCATGAATTATTCAGTAAACTAGGGAAGAGATTTGTAATTGGATGAGATTTTAATGCAAAAAATATTCACTGGGGTTATAGACTAACAACAACTCCTCAATGCTATCATAAAATACGGTTAAATGGTAAACCGACCTACTGGCCAACTGATCCAAATAAAATACAAGATCTAATTGATTTCTTTATAGTGACGAATATATCTGTAAATTAAATACATATAGATGAAAGCTTTGAATTAAACTCTGATCACTCACAATACTTTTGACATTAAGTGAAAGGATCAGTCAAAAAGAAAGCTGGCCTAATTTAGTAAATAAGCACACAAATTGGGAATGCTTTAGACTGTCTTAAGAAAGAAAAATTAACTTAATGGTTCCGCTAAGGAGTGAGGAGCAATTAGAAAAAGAAGTTCACAAATTCATATCAGAAAATTATCTAATGATACTAGTACTGATTATTCTCTCTGAGTGTGGAGAGCAACCAAAAGAATTAAAAGGCCAATAATGCAGATTCCTCCAATCAGAACAGAAGTTAAAAATGGGCCAGAAATAACGAAGATAAAGTTTTGCTGAACACCTGGAAAAAATATTGGAACCACAAGATGATCAATCATTGGAAGCCGAAATAATAACTGGAGAGGTTGTACAGGAAAGTGAAGAAATCCTACGAACAACACCAAAAGAAGTCATATATGTGATAAAAACAAATATGAATACGAAAAGAGCGCCTGGTTATGGCCTTATCACGCAGCAGAAATTTTAAAAGAACTACCAAGAACAGCTTTATTAAAGCTTTCGATTGAAATGTGTTCCCAGCCTGTGGAAAATTGCAGATATAATTATGATTCCTAAACCTGGGAAACCACCACACAAAACTGGATCTAGTTATGTCTAAACTCTTTGAGAAATTATTAGTAAATAGGCTAAATCCGATAATTGAGAGGAGAAACCTGATTCCAAATCATCAGTTCGGTTTTCGCAACCAATACTTAACATCAGATGAAGTACACAGAAAAACTAATATTATTAAAAGAGCATTAGAGGAGAAAAAAGTCTGCTGAACGATATTCTTAGACGTTGCACAGGCTTTTGATAAAGTTTGGCACCAAGGACTTAACTATAAGTTAAGAATTGTACTACCAAAGTAATTCACTACAATATTAGAATCATACTCGAAAGATAGATTATTTAGAGTACAATTAGACGATTCCTATTCCGAATTGTTTGACATTTAGGTACGAGTACCGCAGGGCAGTGTAGTAGGTCCGGTTCTATACCTAGTCTACACTAATGATTTCTCTGTATTAAAAAACAACACTCTGGCGACCTTTGCTGATGACACGGCTATCTTAGCTGTTGCAGATAGCAACAAAGAATCAATTCAGAATTTACAGCTAGCTATTACACAAAAACATAACTGGACCAAAAAATGGCGAATTAAACTTAACGAAACTAAATCAGTGCACATCAATTTTACAAACAAACGACTCGAACATATTCCAGCATTGATGCAAGACCATTTTTCGTGTGTTTTACTAGGTGGGTGCTTGACAAGAACAAGCATAAATTGGTACCGAAGATTTTTTATAAAATCCTAATTTTGTTATTAGTTATAAACTATAGCAAATGAAATTTTATAAAATAATTGCACGCCAACGTAGGTACGCGCAAGCCTCTTTCATTCCAATATAAATGACCTTTACAAATATGCCATTATGTATAAATGCGATTTGATTGTGCCACTCCTTTTTCGCATATGCAGGTGTATAATGAATGATATTGCATTATTAACCTTGGCATACGTGTTGCACCGAACCGCATCAATTTCTCACGCTAGCCATCATATTAACTGACATTTTGACAATCATCGTTATGTAAGCAAAACGTATCATAAATAATTAATTATGATATTTCAGTTGCAAGCAGATCTAACATGAGTGTCTCATATATGTAAATACGATATGAATGTTTGATTTGTATAACCGCCCTCATCACCAATTTATATTATTTGTATAAGATTGTCATAAATTTGAAGGAGTTTAAAATTGCGTGAGAGTATAAAATCAAATTTTAAGACTATACCTGGCTGGTATGAATGAATATATGTAGATAACCTAAAGTTTCTCGTTCGAAATTTATTATTTTTAAACTTTTTGCATTTGGTATATAGACAAAAAAAAAAAATTTTTAATATTTTTTTTATAACCAAGAAGATAACAACAAACAACAACAAAAACTATATGATTTGATGTTATGAATTTCAAATCAAAAATTTAATTTACAAACAAAAAATAAAATCTAAAAATAAAATTTATTATTGTTTAAGATTAAACAAAAATACAAACTTAAATTGCATTCTAATGTACGTACACATAATTTAAATATGAACATGAGGTGTTTTTATAATTTATTTTTATTTTTATAAATATTTGGTGCACTTTTATGCGTTTCAAAAAAAAATTATTTGTCGCTAAAATAAATAAAAAATTACCATTGGAATTATTTTTTAATGAATTAACAAATTTAATAATAAAAATATCGACGACACACTCGATCGAATATTTATGTGGCTATCTATATAGAGGTGTGTCTCGCGATCAATGCATATATATAAAATTAATATTCACCAAATAACAATATATTATGTATATTTATATAAATTAAAAATCACGTTTTTAACAATATATACGTTTAGAATTAAAAACAACAACAAATTATAAAAATTTCTAAAATTTCACATGACCTTTCCCTATATAGTCAATATATTTTGTTATAATACTCTCGTGTCGCGTATCGATATATTGTTGTGCACCGTTTGACATAATTGACGCCTGTAATTAAATAGCGAGTCATATCAAAAATGTAAATGTTTATGTTTTATGTGCGTTTATTATTAACAATATCGTCTGGCCTTTGTGGCATTTATGTATATACGAACAAGTACATTATAATTTTGTGGTACGTTATACATATTGTTGGTAATCCGGCATAACATATAATTGTTGTATATGTATGTATATGCATAACAAATCGAAAAAAAAAAAATTATTGAAATGATATGTGATTGACATGCGATTTCGATTCGATATTATGTATTGTATATGCGAAGAAAATATAATTCGACGATTTAATTGAAATGTCGATTAAATGTGAATGTGCTGTGAGTTTAAATTTGTATACTCATCTATACTAATTTTGTACGACTCCCGTCAACAGTTCTTCGTAAGTTTGGTGAATTTTAATTGTTCTGTTGAATAGTGCATATATAAAAAATATATGTACGATTTGTGATTGCGACGTTTCACAGGCGATAAAAATCTTAAATGTTTTTTGTGCTGTAATATGCCGTCATGTGTATACTCTCTTTGGCTTTCATATTCTGTGACCGACAAACAAACATAATGTCAGCCAGGGAACTCTAACTATTATACTATCGAGTTTTTCATTTGGGACTTGACAACTTTGAACTTTCACTGTGAACGCATCCTTAAACAAATAACCAAACTGTCAGTGTCAAAACAAGAAGTACACGAACGAACAACGTTTACAAATAATTAAAATTGACTACAAAATTTCCGAGTCGGTGACTTCAACTTCAAGGCTGTGTATTCCAATTTTTTGTCGTAATGATCGAGGCACATTCTTGGCTAAACGGCTTCGTCAACAAACAGAATATGCGTTATTGGTTATGTGAAAAACCTTATGTGCTTCAAGAAACAACACTTTATTCACAAAAATAGCTGTATGGTGTGGTTTCAGTCAATAGAGATCGCTACTGAGACATGTTGCAACATTATTTCTTCGGTCAATTGCATGAGCACATATACACATTAATAATATAGTATGTGGTTTTAACGAGACGGTGCAACATGCCACACAGCGCTTCTAACAATCGACTTATTGAAATCTAAATTTGATGAACGTGTTATATCCAGAAATGGTCCTGTCGATTGGCCGCCTAGATTGTATGATTTGAGGTGTTAAATAAACACTTTTTTAATGCAGCTACGTTAAATCATTGGTCCATGCCAACAAGCCGACGTCATTAGCTCACAGTCAATATTGAACTAGAAGTAGCGGCCGTTTCCATCGAAATGTGTCGACGAGTCATCGAAAATAGGGTTAAACGAATCGACATCAATATTTAAAAAAAGTTGTCAAGTCCTTATTGGAAACCCTTTACTTATAGAAATTCTTAAATATTTTAAGTTCCATAAACAAATCAAATTCAGTTTGCGAGTTACTCTGAAATCTCACACAAGGCAAGGTTTATTAATTGTGAGAACCAAATTTGATCCTTATATTCATATAAGTCTTCAGTTCAAGACACGAACGTTAGTTCACCTTGAAAAAAAAAAAAACTATGGACAAATTCAAAAAATCATTGAAGCGGAAAAAATCCTTTTAGGAATGAAAGTTATGCTGGTCCTACGAAAAGATTATTTTAACAATTAGCCAAAAATTGGTTCCCCTTTGAAAATTTACCATACAAGATTGAACCGCTGATTTTTTCAAAAGTCGAAACGAAGTCCAACTTTAAAGGAAGTTTTGATCTCTCTCTTCCGGATAAACTCCAAGACAATGTTTCGTATTTAAATTTTTCGGTGGTGAGGTTTAACGATTTTACTTAATTTAATTTTAGAATCAGGTGCGGATCATTCATCACTTCCCAAATTAATAGGGGTTCCACTTTCCTTATATAAATATCAAGGTAACCGTTGACGTCAATAATGGTACCTTTTTGTCTGACCCTTTTCTCAATTTGAGTAAAAACTCTGTCTGGTTGGAACATACGTATGACCTGCCACTACTAGAAAAACCCACTCAATTTTTAACACATTTTGTGCGCTTGTATCAAATTTTGTCCAGCGCATCCATCTGCCACTAAACGAATGCTATAGTATGCAACTTGATCTCAGTCTTTTATTAAATTATTAATAAAAATAAGTCTAAGTAATTAGACTTGACGACGATTTCTGGGGTCTCATAACGACTTCCATATCTTATTTATTAGAGATCTCCGGATAAATAATTTCAATGTACAATCTGACTGTAATTCATATCTTAAAAATTAATAACGGCCTGTTTTTCATGTTGGTACTTCAAGTGTTTTCTATCTCCTCCTCGACGTCCTAAAGGAATTTTACCTATATCAAAGTATATTTTGCATACAGTACGCATACGACTTTTTGTTCCAAAAATTGGTGCGAATACCACGAGAACCATATTTTAGATTGCGGTGTGTTCTATATGACACTTTACAAATTTGCAATGCTTTAGTAGAAATGCGTCTTGAACCAGCTTGGCGGAATAAAAATTTTTGTAAGAAAATTCCAGGGTATCGTAAGGTATATTACAGGAGCATGCAAATAGGAATAAGCGTTTTAAATATCATTACTTCCTGCTTGCAATTTTTTCAAACAAGTTTTTTTTTTAATTTAAATTTGTTATTAAATACGTAAATTTTTAAAAAATAATATTTTGCTTCATTATTACCTTACACGAAATAAGAAATTGGCAAAAAATCATCAGTTTTTGCTCAATCATTGAATTGCATGCTCGAAATAGAGTTATGTGAGATACGCGGTTGTATTTATTTATTTTTCATGCCTCTAATAGATTACAGGACCATGCAAATAGGAACAATCGTTTTAAATATCATTACTTCCTGCTTGTAATTTTTTCAAACAAGTTTTTAATTGAATTTAGATTTGTTAAACAATCTGTAAATTTTTTAAAAATAATATTTTGCTTCATTATTACCTTACACGAAATAGAAAATTGGCAAAAAATCATCAGTTTTTGCTCAATCATTGAGTTGCATTATCGAAATAGAGTTCTGTGAGATACGCGGTTGTATTTACTTATTTTTCATGCTTCTAACGGATTACAGGAGAGTTCAAATTGGAACCCAGTTCCCAGTAAATTTCCCTTAAACTTAACTTTGTCCACTGTATTTACATTTTGACATTTGTAGTAAACGTTTCCGTTTGTATCTGCTGATGAATTTATACTATAGTTAAAATTCATTTGATCTGTTCAATTTGTGGCAAAGTTTCCTTTTTGATAGACACATATTATCTATATAATACATTCGATAGTCAATACTTTGAGATTTAATTTTTTTTTAAATTAGCGTGTCCGTTTTTCATATATGATAAAATAAAGTCAATCAATAGGCTACCCCAGATGAACTTTTTTTTTCTTTATGGGATTTTAAAAGTTGCGTTATTTTGAACGGGCCTCTCGTCGTCAAGACACAGAAATTATTAATTCTGTTTAACAATAGTACTAATTCATTAAAATTGAGTCTCCTTCACCTTAACGATTTGGATAAGTTACTCGACGTATATGATCGTATAAAAAATCATTGAAAGTACCTTAAATTCTAAATTCTATTTATTTTAATTTATTTTGACCACAAAGGTTTTAGGTGGTCCTGAAACTATCCGAAAATATCGACGAGTGCCCGTGGACATCTCTACGATTGATGGAAAATCTTTAAATATCGGTAACCTCTAAATTATGTTACCATCTTTAGCGGTTGATTAATAATTAATAAATATTAGGTACCTTAGGATAATTTACATTTCTTTAGTGGTCTTTTACATCAAATTATGCCACCTTTAGTATTATATTCATAAATCATTCATAACTTCAATATATATAGCTACGCGAAAATAAATTAAATTTGTTAAATTATAAAAACAAAATAAAATTTAAATTTAAAACCAAACAAAATTTGAAACATTTCAATTTATTTCGAAATGAAAACGAACAAAATTCAGCGTGTGTACGTACAGCAATTTAAAATTAAAATTTATTCAAATTTTTGGAGTATTGAAATCCCGAAAAAAAAAATTGTTTTCGGTTTAATTTTTTATTTTGGTTAAAATATAAAATGATTTTTCCAATTTTTTTGTTTTTAATAAAAAAGTTTTCTTATTTCATTTTTTCCTATCGGAATTTTTATTTTATTTTATTTCAGACTTTTTTTTAAAAATAAAAATAAACTTTTGTTATTTTGTTGGTTTTTCTTCTACATATAACTTTAGTTAAGCTTTTAAGAAGTTTTTCATTTTTTTCTTGTTAGTTTCGTTTTTTTTTCCTTCAGTTATATTTATTGTATCTTACTTCATACAGTTATTACTCTTATATTTTTAATTTAAACTCTTTTTTTTCTACGTTATTTTTGTATTATAATAATATTATAATTCATGTGATAACAAAAAAAAAACGAGAAAACAAAGCTGAAACTTAATAATGGTAGCTGCTTTTTTCTGCTCCTCCAAAGTTTAGGTCATAAAAATAGTTATTCACTCTGAGGTGCCTCGTTTTTCGTTATTAGTGTATTTTGTCTTTATATGAATGAAAATATTTAAATTATAAGAAGTACGAAAATAAAAATAGTTGCGCGACATTTACGAGTATATATATGTATACAGAGACGATTATAAAAGCACAAAAGCTTTTTTAACGAAAAATATACCAAAACTACGGATCTGTTAAAAATGTATTTGTATTTGCTTCTGGGCGATTTAAAACTTATGATAATAATTTGTGATAACCAAAATAAATTTTATAATCGAAAAACTGTTTATTTATTAAGACGTACAAAGGCGCAAGATATTATGTCTTTTTGTTTTGTGGTCTAAATGTTAGAATTATGATAATTTTGTATTGTATTGTACGAGGGTGGTCTTATTATTGTTTAAAAACTTAAAAAATAAATTGATATATTCGTCTAATTTAAATAAAATTTTGATGCAAATTACATTTTATATTTTTATCGATCAAAAAAACCAACTAAAATGTTCTTTTGCGGGTGGTCTCACTGGATTAAGTCATATTTAGTATAGATACTGACGAGGGACGAGGTACGTGTTTGTAGAATTAATTTAAAAATTGAATTGCAAATTAATGTTTCGCTTGTTTTATTTAGTGATCATTCGCGCAGCATATCAAACACGTTTCTATTATAGGAATAAAATTTAACCAAGCCCCAAAGATCAAAATCCAGTATAAACTTGCATTTGAAGCTGGCTATAATATATTTGTATATCATATCATAGCCGGTCCACTGTGGTCAGGGGGCCCTCACGCGTCTCGTAAACCTAAATAGCACGAACAGGTTTTCTAAGTAAACCACTACAGCATCCTTTGCTTGTCGTAGGAGGCGACTAAACGGTTGGATCGCTGGACTCACGACCCGCATCCGTCAGAAACTCAACTGTTTGCAATATTAACAAAATAAAAACTGAGTATCGCTAAAACAATAACGGTCCTCCGCTCAAGTACTCGGAAACGAGATTTAGGATCGGCACGTGAAACGTGCAGTCACTTAAGAAACCAGGAGTGTTGGAAGGCTTAAACAATGACTTACAATGACTTGGACGATCTGATGAGATCTATGCCCAAACACGTTGTTAGAATGGTAATTGGGGTCTTTAATGCTAGAGCCGGCAGAAATCAGGCCGACACAACCGAAGTTATGCCCGATGAATGGAAAGTGGCCGCGATATGCATATTCAAGAAGGGAAACCGGTTGTAGTGTGAGAACTATCTCGGTATATCGCTCCTTTGCACAGCATACACAAGTTACTGTCCTACATTATATTGGATAGAATCACTCCTCTATAGTGAAGGGCTTTGTTGGTGACTATCAAGGAGGATTTCGTCGAAATCGATCAGTCACTAATCAGTTTGAAGACCATTGGATATAACGGACTATAAAACGGACTTCGGATAAAAATATTTTAGATATTTTTCAAAATTTTGTATATTTTAAAATGTTTTCAATATTTTTGTGTATTTTTTACAATTTTTGTGTCAATTAAATGGCAATTTCCCTGTTAAGCTTTTTGTGCTTATTTTTAATTACAAATCACAACTAGTTATAGTAAAAGCAGATAAACTATAACATAGTTTGTTCTTTTTGTAGATTAGGACATTCGGCTTTAACGGACAGTCCTCGTCCGAGTTAGTCCGTTATATCGAGGTTTTACTGTATTATTATTATTATCATTGCCGGGCAATATGTAGATATATATATATATACCTATATCTTTTATGAATAACTGAATTACCCCTCGAGTCTTCGAAAGCTTTCGATGTAACTTTTATATAAGCTTCGGAATCTGATCGGATTACAATAAAAAAACGTTGACTTAGGGCAGGAAAATCATTTATTTATATTTATAACTCGGTGATTGGACATCAAGCTATTGGATGGATTTTTGAGAGAATAATAGGATTTGGTTTCCAACTATAGGCCAATTTTTATTCTACCCTTGTTAGACAAAATAATAGAAAAGTGTTTATCTAAGCGATTTATAGATTTTTTAAATTGTAGTAATTTTGACGATAGCTTGCTCCAACATAAATTATACTACTCTGGTGTTCGTGATTTGTTGTGGAAAGCTTCTTAGACGATCACCAGCAATTAGTTATGATTGAGGGCTTCAGGAGCGATATCTTAAAAATGTTCTAGGGCATATGTTCTTTATCCCATTTTTATCAATATGCCTAATTTAATTTGGAAGGATTCTAATACTATTATGTTTCACATGAGGAAGGATTTAACTATTATACTGAATTATTTAAAATCAAATATGATTTCGCTAAATCTTGCTAAAACTAGAAGTATTGAAGAGTTGCCGCCTCTAATTACTAATGGTATTGAAATTAGTAGAGTCATTGAAATAATTCGGAGTAGTTTTTGACTCAGTTATGTCTTGGAGCGAGCTTATCTCAATTTCATCTAAAAAAAATAGCGCCATTGCTTGGTATTTTAAGGAAACTCTATTATGCACCGAAATATATGTTCTAAGAATTACATGTTTTTTTTTATCCATACCCTCAAATACTTTATGGAATTATTGTATACGGGACACCAAGCAAAAGGTAACTAAATAAGCCTGTGAAAAATAAATTTAGATAAACAAAACTTTGGTATTATTAGTTATAAAAATACTTAAACAGTGAGAAACCTTTTCAACAGTTAAATATACAATGATGAGGAATCAGAACGGTAAGTCTTGCTAGCAAAGAAATTGAAAACTATGAATATTCGCATACTATTAGCCTTGACAAGAAAAACGATCTTATATGAGTTTATTACCGTTTATGCTTCCATTATTTTTACAAAGATCCTTAGACAGTTGAAATGATTAACGCACCCATTCATAGATTTAGTAGAGAAAGTTTAGGATTAAATATTTTAATATGGAAATGTATTATTTCTGTGAATTTTCTTTTAATGTATACGGTTTTAACAACATGGAGATCTGGCTTATAACTTACAAAATAATCGATCCTATATACAAATACCTATTTATTGATATTTTTGAAAGCATTTCTCCGTTTTTCACAATTGGCTTTTAAAATTAAATTGACTCTACTGGAAATGGCAAAAATTAATTTAAGCGGATATGCCTTGTGACCACAGAACTATAAATTAAATGACCCGGAAGCAGACGATCTTCATACATGTTTTGTATTATTACAACGGAATGGCCACCATGTTCAGTAGATCGGCGACGATATAGTGGATATCCATCAAATCAATTGAGGTTAATGGCACCACATGTTTCTGGATCTACTATTTCAGCAGGGATTTCTGCTGATGTAATTTTGTTAATCAATCAAATTAAAATATGGGAATGTGGCAATCCACGTTTTAGCTATTCAATTGAATCGCGGTTCTCCAAATAAGTAATGTTTTACTATCAAATCCATTAAACGTTTCCTTTTTAAGTTTGAAAACACGTGCCGTTTTATCATGTCGATTAGCTGATTGGCCTAACAATAAATATTTTTTTGATTTCGCCTCACTATGTATTCCTGCATATGCCGAGGACTTCCACTATATGACGAAGGTAGGATACACATTTGACCAATTTCATCATGGTTTACATTGACATGTACATTATTGTTTATAGTGGATGCATTCTTCGGACCATAATTTTCCCTGGTTGAATCGAATATAACGGAGACGAGCGAACATATCGACAATAGTTTGGTGGTATAAATATCTGCATTTTTATATGTGATTGTCTATATTGGTCTGAATCGTAAGCCTGTGTGTATAGAAATTCGTTGCGCTAACTTATTTATTCGTTCCTTAATTAAAAAATTAAAAAAATGAATTGTAAATATAAATTTGTTTATTAAATTTGTTTGATGTTTATATGGTAGCCATCCTCGCCCTCCCAAAAAATTAAAGGATGCTGTAGAGAAACTTGTTCGAATGTATCGTCAACCATTACTAGCCCTACTTCAGTCACTGTTGGCTAAACTTGGTTAAACAATCGGATGAGGTTATTTTTTTTGTGCCAGAAAAGTTTATAAATCGGCAACGATAGCACGTTTCTGTATTACTTGAATGTTATTGTACTCGCAACGTATGTTGGACTGTTTTTCTTCATCTTCCATAATTAAATTTGTAGAAATTTTGGTTTCCGTGGGTAAAGGAAGTAAAGAGGCAATTTTGTGATAGACCTGTCCCTGTAACTTGAATGCTAAATTAAATGTGCTTCCTTGCCTTTACGTATTAGTAATGACATTGGGGGCGAAGGAAGTCATTTGAAAACCACTATTTCATTATTTTTTTCAAAAATAATTTGGACTCTGCGGTTTTGCCATCCATTAACGATTTCAGTGGCTCTGGTGGGGAGTTCAATTGAAATAATTGAATTGAAATGTTACTTATTACATTAAAATCACTTTAAAAATATTGGTATTTCTATCAATATTGTTATGACTTTCGTTTTATTTAAATATTATATATGTTGAAAATTTGAGCCTAATCGGTCTATAAATAAGAATTTTAGAAAAAGCTAGCCCAGCGCCATCGAGGGAGGTCTAATACAATCAACCGCCCTCATTGGCACAGTAAGTAGCGTCCTTGCTTTGGTAATCGAGGGTCTCGGTTTCGATTCCCGGTGGTGACCAAAAAATATTAAAATATTAAACTAAATAAATAAATTACATGGCCATTTTATTAAAATTTCGTTGGGATATCACAAACCCGCTTGGCTATTTAATATTCAAAAGCTACAGTATTTAACCTTACATTAAATACATTAATAATCCTGCATGAAAAAATTATTATTATTGGTGTAAGACAAATTATAAATAATTTATTAAATTTTACGGACATTAGGTGCTCCATTTTCTGGCCGCACAACAGATTTTTAACTTGGATAATTCATATTTCATATCCAAATATGTAAAAAAGTCCGAAAAAGTACAAATTTCGTATCAAGTGGGCAGTTTATGGAAACTTTTTTGAAAATGAAATTGGCCGTTACCGAACTTGGATTGATATTTTTTTGTAAGCCCATTGTGTTCTTCATTTTCTGGCCGCCCACAGAATTTTTTTTTGGATAAGAAGCGATATTAGTACAGAGTCCAAGCAGACTCGTGCTACCTATACTGCATCTCCCTACTGTTTAAGGTTTTATAAAATTTATTTGGAGACCATCAAAGATATAGATGGAATAGAAAAGAAACAAAATTGCACTGAAAACCAATACTTTTCTAAAGATTTTGTTATCTTTTGTATAAACAAATACTTTTCGAGTTTATATAAATTGTAATTTTTGTAATTAGGCTTCCATAGTTTTAAAAAACACAGGTATAAACTCCATGCCAGAGTTGGTTTAACTTAACAAAAATTGGGTCGATTCATTAATGAATTAAAAAACACAACTAATGTAGTGTTAAATAATTTGGAAATTGAATCTTTAATTCAAACCAGAAGAAGAAATCCAGGAAGGGAAATATCCGAAACAGCCACTTCAAGTACACCACGAATCATAGAGGGAGATGAAGATGAGCCGACAAATGTTGATTTAGAGGAAATGTGGGAAAAATATTTTTTTTTTTTTTGAATGAAAAAGTTTATCATTGATAATATGACAAGGCAAAGCGACTGTTTGAAATATTCCAGTTTAGTTTTGGACGGCACGATTGACAAATATTTATTATTCTGTTATTCTTCATTAAATAACAAAGAATATTTCACCGCGAATGCCTTGTTTATAGGTTGTAATATATTATTTACAGAAACCAGTGATTATTGTCTTGCGCATTCAACGAAAAATTTGAATTTAATATTTCAAATGACGATGAACTGCCTAAGGTGCGCTGGAGAAAAAGTGCACCGCTCGGGAAAAAACATCTTATATATTCCCATTCTTCAAAATGGAAACCATTGGATTGTGTTCATACTTATAGTACTATCAAAAAACCATTCACACGTATGATCCCTTAAACCTAGTTTTAGTAACCACATATTAATAAAAAAGGCTTCTAAATTTTACCAGAAACTGCAAGAATTTTGGAAAGTGGAAAAAAAACTTGTTTTAAAAGTGAAATAAATTATAGTACACCACTACCGAGCAAATAGCGCAGTGGTTAAAGCTGCGACGTTTGGATCGGGAGGTACCGGGTTCGAATCCCAACAGAGGCGGGATGCAAAAGGGATTTTTCATCTCCCGATTACGAGCGGTGATTAAATTGAAAACATCTATGACCCTCTGTTGGAATGTAGAACTTATGGGCCGACCCATCTTTCATGTCACTGTACAGGGTGACATGGAGCTATGCAATGCGCAGATGTTATACTGTACTTGTGTGAATGGGATGAATGAATGGATTGAATGAATGTTGTGTGAATGTAAGGTAAGGCTATGGACCAAAAGAGTGTCTATGCCAAGTCCTTTTTGAAAAAAAAAAAAAATAGTACACCACTACAAAAAGACATTTATAATTGTGAAGCTTTGGTTACATATGCAGTTAATGTTATTTTGATGATATCGGAGAAACTTAGAGAGTATTAAAAAACTGTAGCGGAATACAGATTATATTTAAAAAAAAACATAAATTAAAAATCTTCATCATCTTTGGCAAATTGCATATGTGTTTCGATGAAGTGGATGAAAATCCACTTGTATGTGCTAACTGCAACAGAAAAGTGCATCGATCATGCTGTTAAATATTGCTATTAAAATAAAAAGACATTTTGTATTAAAAGAGAAAATGCAGAACACAATAGCCTAACAAAAAAATATTAACTTAAGTGAGGTCACGGCCAATTTCATTAAAAATTATTCCATAAACTGTCCACTTCTTACGACATTCGTACTTTTACGGCCTTTTTTACATAGTTTTGATTTATAAAATGAAACAATGCTTTCGTCAATGGAACATTTTTTTTGGAAAATACGTACCCAACCCTGATGACCATTAGAATAAGGTTGTTTTCTAAATTCATTCAACTGGATTTGGGTCGTAAATTGTTTTCTTTAAAAAGACGGTCACATAACAAATCAGTTAAGAATCGTTGCTATACAGGGAAAATTTAGACTTTTGCGATCCGCCAACACTTAAATCGTTTTGCGTTTCGTTTGTTCGATCAGGTTCGAATGAGCATAATAATATGAAAAAAATTCTAACTCCTAAGAACTTTCGAGGCCGGAAATAATCCTTTTTGTTTTGAGTTGGCAATAGTAAGGACAAGCTCTGGTAAAATTCCCAACACCAGCAGTATGGTGCAATTTGCACAATCGACCAACGATCATATGGCCCCATATAATTTAATATGAAAAAAATACTCCTAAGAACCCCCGAGGCCGAAAGCTTTTCTTTATGTTTTAATGTTTTTTAAATTTTATATTAGTGGCATTTTCTAATAAATCGTCGTATTTTTCCCATCTATCATTATGATAACAATAAGCAACATAATGTACCGATTCACTTATGTAATTAACGAAGCTGGTTAATTTAAAATACTCGTATACTTTCAGCTCAATAGGTATTTGAAATAGATAGACTTTTGATAGCTTTGATACTGGCTTTGCAATATATGAATATTATAGGAGCAGATTCAATTTGGTCAATATATTTTCGTTTGCCACAAATGCAATAAAGTTGATCTTTTGATGCAATCTTGTATCATTTGTACACCAACTTGATCCAATATCTCAAAATAAATTGGAACGTATTTGTACTGGTCATGACCACTTATACCACATGACCGACACGTTGACATTGTATTTACGCTGGAATATTGAATTTCATTTAAAAAATATGTTGATATTTTTGTGATATTTGCAGTTCAGTCCCATTGTTATCCATACAATTTTGCTAATATTGCATGTCGATGCACTTTCGCCGAATCGTCTTTCCAGTTAAGTAAGGAATTAATCAAATTGGAAAAATGCCTTTCCTTATTTATAAACACTGGTATATTTATGTTTAAAATACATTGCATAAACGCGTCAAATGCACCGTATTATGGTTGTGGTCTGGTTTCATTCTTCCGTTCTTAAGAAAACATAAGAGGTCAGTTTCTAAATTTTAAAATTTTTTTAAATTATTTACGTTTTTAGATCTTTTGGGGGTTTCCGATTGCATTTTCTTAGCACTTAAATATTCAATGATCGACCCTTTTCTTTTTTTGTCTCCATAGTCAGTTAGTTGTTTAATATTTGACAGAGAAAAGTGACTTTTAGAAATTTTAGACTGCCCACGCCACATTTCTTCCTCTTCCAGAACTGACAAATTTTGACAAATTTTTTTCCTCAGAATTTTTATAATTTTTTATAATTTTTTTCTGATTTTAAACTACTGTCGAAAACCTTCGGTATCCCAATACGTTTCCGTTTAAGAATAACTGCTATCTATCTCCTTGATAAACTGTAGTGGCTTTGCCGGAAGATTTCCAAGTTTCATAGTCCGCCCCATTCGGCGTTTGATAACTAATTGAGTTTAAATGAATATTGTTCATTTTAATGTTTTTGTGTAATCTTCTGTATATAACTTATATAACTTATTTTAAATAAAAAACTTTTATTTTTGATTTTATAGTTTTAATTCTTCCTTATTGTGACAATTTTTATTTTTGATTTTTTCGGTAAATCGATAAGGTCACAATAAGGAAGAATTAAAACTATAAAATCAAAAATAAAAGTTTTTTATTTAAAATAAGTTTGATAACTGCAAAATAATTTTCAACGTTTCCATTGCTATATATTTTTTGGTTACAAATACTCGACCAAAACGGCAGATACGTAAAACATTTTTTTAGAAATAATTGTTAAAAATCCGGATTAAAATTTACGTTCACAGGAAGATTTTTATTATAAATTACTTCTGGACTCAGAGACACATTTAAACTCTTGGTAAAATTTGCTTTGTAAATAAAGCGTTTCATTTAACTGGCGACTATAATATTCCACGTCTTTATGAGCTGGACCTGTTTTGTCAATTGATTTTTGTCAATTATTTCCGGCCTCGGAAGTTCTTACGAGTTAGAATTTTTTTCATATTAAATGATATTTGGCCATATGATGGTTGGCCGATTGTGCAAATTGCACCATACGGCTGGTGTTGGGAATTTTACCAGAGCTTGTCCTTATACTATGGCCAACTCAAAACATAAACAATTATTTCCGGCCTCGGAAGATCTTAGATCTTTTTTATTTACTTATTTTATCAAAAGCTGGGCTGGGATATTCCATCATTTAATGAATAAAAATAATGGAAAATTTCATATTTTTATTTTGTTTAAGAAAATAACTGGGATGGGACAGAGTAGTATTGCCTGATGGACGTTTTTGTTTTTTCTGGGATGAAAAACTGGGCTAACTTCACATGCTTGTTGTGTAGATGGTACCAAATGGTACTCTTCAATGTCGTATGCGTCATACGTTCAGTACTATTCTGGAGGTTTATAAATTAACAAATGTTATTTACAAGACAAAAATAAAAATTAATTTTAGAACTACAAATCGTGTTAGTCCTCCAATGGTAAATTATCACAATTGTGAATATTTACTTATTATATATATTTAGTTCGGAAGGCAAATTCCCTATATGATGTGCTGCTCACTGATGTTCGCTTCGAAATTATTTATAAAAAGTAAAACAAAAATTTCTCGCTGGCAAAATGGAAAACGGGAAGGAAAATTGTTTTAAGCGATGAGAAAACAAAAAGGTGATGTGAAAGTTTTAATAATTTTTTTTTTTTTATCAAAATTTAAAATATAAAAAAATGTTAAAACAAGTAAATTTTTTTTGTTAAATTTAATGAATTTTTTCCGTCTTGTTTTAAAGAAAATATAGAAACAAAATTTTGTTGCTGGTATTTTAAAATAAAAATACAGCGAAAATTTTTATAATTGTTTGGAAAAGTTTCTATACATTTTTTTGTTTTTGTATTGTTTTGTTATTTTAAGACAAGCTTTAGCTATATTATTTTCAGTGTTAAAATAAAATAAAATAGCAGCGCAGCAAATTATGATAATATATATAACAACAAATACGTAGTATGTATATGTATATCAAGAAGAACAGTTTTTCCGAAAAATAAAAACTGGAAGAAAATAATAACTTTGTTTTATATAATATATTTTTTTAATTAAGAAAATAAAATGACAGGATTTTGATAGGAACAATGTTTATGTTATATTAAACATAAAAAAAATTTACGGCAAGTACGAAAAGAAAAAAAAATGAAGAAATTAAAATTAAGATAAAAGTTATTTTTGATTATGATCTTGATTGATTGATTGATGGTGAAATGAGTAAAGTTTCTAAATTTAATTTTTAGTTTTTTAATTTAATTTATGTTACACAGGAATAAGAAGAACTGAAACATAATTTCTAATTCTATATATATACATACATACGTACAACCATATGTATATATATATATATATATACGTATGTATGTATACGTATAAAGCTTTTGGAATTATGAGGCTCAAATATTGTTCATGCTTGAATAACTTTTTGATAGAAATATGTATTATAATCGTCTAAAGGTATTGAATTGGAATTTGTTCTAATTAATTTTGAGCGTATACAAAATTTAGTAAATAAGATTTAGACCATATCAAGTATGTGAATAGAGCGTTAATTTATTTTCCTTTGACCGAGTAATCGCACCTTAAGGTTAACTGAAAAAAATTTTGAACATTGCCCTGAATTTTGTTAAATTCAGATTTGGCTGTTTTTTTTTGAAAGTTATCCAAATACTGTATTCCAATTAAAATTTAATCTATAGTTTAAATTGAATTCGAATTTCATTAATATTGTTTTAAAATGCTGCGACCTAAATTGTGACTTAACCTATAAATATTTGACATTTTATTGATTTATTTTGAAGTTGATATCGTATAAAAACATATACTGGCATTAGTTATCGCACCTACATATTTGATTTTTTTTGCTAAAAGTAATTTGTGGTTAAATATATTTTGGGCAATTTTCCTTCCGAACTTGAACATGTTATACCACCATAGGCCACAAAGAAGAAATATATTTTCATGTCAGATGTCAGCAATAATAGAACACGACTTAATAACCGAATAAGCCATTTGTTCAGTTGCACACAATAAATTAATTTTGATTTCAATATAATTCCGTTAATAAGTTTTAATTTTTTTATTTGGTTTATGAAGGGTTGGAAATATAGATATTTTTAAAGTATTATAGTTCGCGGTATTTGTAATCTTGGAATTGTATTGTTTTTAAATATATTTCGCAATTATATCGAAGTAACTCAGAAGCCATTTATTAATTGTGGCATTGAGGGTTATGAAAATTTATCAAAATTTTTACCGTTCATCACATTCAAAATGGGGTCTGTTAATTTATTATACGTATTTGTTTCATTGAGATTACATAGTTTATCGTTATCTATAGACTTTCTATTTTAATTTTTTTTGAAGCATTTATTCAGTATACTTTACGATTGTACGCTGGGTCCAACCCATGACTAGGCAAAACAAACCACCAAGTGCCCCTCCAACACCCACAGAAATATTCCAAGGAATATTCGAGTCAGCACATTTGCACTGGATTGATACGTGCTGAATAGATAAGAATAACACTATATGCTGGAACAAAATTTGTTTTCTTGACAATTGAACTCAGACATCCGAAAAGCACATTCCTCCTCTCACAAGTAAAGAGTTTATTCAGACATAATTAATTAATTAATTAAGAAACTATTAAGAATTTCAATTTTAACTCAAACATATTTTTATTTTATTGAATTAATTATTAACTTAGAAATTCTTACAATAATGATAACTGATGTAAGTCACTTGAGTGAAATACTATATATTTTACTTAACATATATACTTAAATAGATACAAATTTGACTTTACCTGGATCCTGGTTACAGGCAACTAATCAAGCTACTTCTCCACATGTACACAATGGGGGACGATGTCCTTATAGGGTTATTACATACGGTACTTCACTAAACAAATTCGGGGAAAAAGGTGAAAATTATTAAATGGTAATTGAACAAACAGGGACATAAATTAATGTTGGTAAATTATTGATAAAAACTTACAGTATCCAATACTTATGCGGATGAAATCTACGCGTTTGTTATTTTCACTGTCTTCCACGTGAAATTATGTTTGTTAATAACTGTATGGCTTTGATGAAACAGCAACCACCAATAAGAATAATTTTAACTTCCCGACAATGAGATATGCAAATTTTGTTTGAGTCGTATATATTCTCATCAAAATCGTAGTCGTACACTCTCAATTCTTTTGCATGCAATTATAGCTACTGTGAGTCCAAAAGATTTAGGAGTATCATACCTTTCCAGTGATTCATTGAAATACGCATACAGTAGACCAATTGGCTGTAGCAACCATTACATGATATTACAATCTATATAGTCAATTGGGACGAATGAGCAATTTGATCCTGATTTAATATATAACAATTTTTAAATTTTTTGGATTATGACCTTATCACAGCAGAAATTTTAAAAGAACTACCAAGGAAAGCACTATTAAAGCTCACCAATATTATAAATGGCGCCTTTCGATTGAAATATGTACCCAGCCTCTGGAAAATTGCAGAAGTAATTATGATTCCGAAACCTGGGAAACCACCACACAAAACTGGATCATACAGGCCAATATCACTATTACCAGTTATGTCTAAACTCTTTGAGAAGTTATTAGTGAAAAGGCTAAATCCGATAATTGAGAGGAAAAACCTGATTCCAAATCATCAGTTCGGTTTTCGCAACCAACACTCAACATTAGATCAAGTACACAGAATAACTAATATTATTGAAGGAGCATTAGAGGAGAAAAAAGTCTGCTCAACGATATTCTTAGACGTTGCACAGGCCTTTGATAAAGTTTGGCATGAAGGACTTAACTATAAGTTAAGAACTGTACTACCAATGCAATTCACTACAATATTAGAATCATACTTGAAAGATAGATTCTTTAGAGTAAAATTAGACGATTCCTATTCTGAATTGAAAGAAATCAAGGCAGGAGTACCGCAGGGCAGTGTATTAGGTCCGGTCCTATACCTTTTGTACACTAATGATCTCCCTGTTTTTGAAAACAACACTGTTGCGACCTTTGCTGATGACACGGCAATCCTAGCTGTTGGAGATAGCAACGAAGAATCAACACAGAGTTTACAGTTGGCTATTACTCAAATACATAACTGGACCAAAAGATGGCGAATTAAACTTAACGAAACTAAATCAGTTCACATCAATTTTACAAACAAACGACTCGAACATATTCCGGTTACAATTAATCAAGAAATAATACCGTATGCCAACACGGCTAAGTACCTTGGCATGACACTAGATGCAAAACTACGATGGAAAGCACACGTCAAAAAAAAAAGTGAAGAACTAGGGCTTAAATATAGAAAGATGTATTGGCTGATAGGAAGGAGCTCCGCTCTATCAACATACAACAAACTTCTATTATATAAACAAATTTTAAAACCGGTTTGGACTTATGGTATCCAACTTTGGGGTTGTACCAAACAGAGCAACGTGGAAATCATCCAAAGATTTCAAAACAAAGTATTAAGAAACATCGTTGATGCACCATGGTATGTTAGAAACAGAGACCTCCATAGGGACCTTAAAGTGGACACTGTTTCAAAGGAAATCCAAAAAACTGCACTGAGACATAGGCAAAGGCTCGAACAACATGTTAACACTGAGGCAACTAAGCTGTTAAACAACACAGATATTGTACGCAGGCTCAAACGAACTAAACCTTTTGAGCTGGTGTAATTGCTAGTGTAAACAGCGTAATGCTGATCTAAAACCCACAATAACGACGTGGTTTAATTCAATTTATCAGACACTATGGAACACCAGTGGGAAGAAGCCATAGATTAATACAACATAGTAAATTAAGTTAGAATAAAATTGCTCATTAGTCCAGGTGACTAGATTGTAATAATTGTTTATTTAAAATATTTAAATAAAATTGAAAAAAAAAAAAAAAAAAAAAAAAATTTTTTGGATGATATCTATAGAGGCTCTATTTGGTACAGCCCCAAAATACCGTATAAGTCCCCAAATTCACTTCAATACTTATTTATAGAGTAGAAGTTTGTTGTTTGTTGATAAAAGAGAGTTTCTGTATCAGTTATATAGAGTATCTTTCTCCATGTAAAGCCTAACTTTCAAATTTTCCTTTAAACATGTACTTTCCAATTCTAAGCGCCTAAGGTTATGCCGAGATATTTAGCTGTGTTCGCATGAGTTATTATTTCTTAATGTATGGTAACTGGAATATGTTCGATTCGTTTATTGCCAAAAACAAAAGTCGCCGTGTCGTTAACAAAAGTCGCCATAGTGTTGTTTTTTAACGCAACAGTCATTGGTGTACAATAGACATATGACTAGACCCAAAACATTGTTCTCTGGTACTCCTATATGTGGTTCTCTTTCAAGTCAGAGTATGTATCACCTATTTTAGCAAATTGCTATGAGAGATTAAGTCCCTCATGTAAAACTGTGTCAAAAGCCTGTGAGCAGACTTTTTTTACTTCTTTAGTGCTTTTCCAATAATAATTGTTATTCTGTGAACTTAATCTGTGTGGGTTACGGAAATCGAATTCATGATTTGAGATATAGCTCTTACTCTCCTCGATTATCGGATTTAACCTTTTTACAGAAATAAACCTCACAAATTTAGATGATAACTGGTAATAGTGAAATTAGACTGGGTGTGTGGTGATTTTCATCAATTTTCCATCTTTGGTAGTTTTTTAAATTTCTGCAGTAATAAAATCGCAGCTAGAAATAGGAGCTTTTTTATTTTGTGTAGCTTATGGTAGGATTTTATCACTTTCTTGTACAACTTCAGTAGTTGCTTCGACTTTTTTTTTTTTTTATATATATATATTTTATGGTAGTGAACCTGTTTTGGGTACAAAGTTCTCCTGACTCGTTCGCAGTTTCCTTATTTGCGTCCTTACCTTATATGCCCTTATCAGCCAAATCGAGGGCGCATGGCCACAGGCCAATTTAATTGACCATCTATACCATGTATAGCTCCATGCCAGCCTGCATTGACGATTGCTCGGCCCATCGATTCTGCACTGTCAACAGAGGATCATAGATGTATTCATCTTCATCCCTGCTATAGAAATCATGGATTAAGGATCTATATTTCGTAAGCATTTGCGGTTGGAATATTTTTTCGAGTTGATCCATAAATATACGAGCGTTACCTTCATTATTTCTTTCCCATTTTCCCAAGGGCATTTCACATAATTGCACATAGTTTATAGATATGTTCTTAACTACGAAGCAGTCAATCAGATTTAGTGTTTTGTTTGATTTCCATTAGCTAATCGTTTATTTCCTGATTGAATTGAGTAGTTCTTTACCTTAATTGTTGTAACTTGCCCTATAGTTTTCTGAAGAATTCGAGCTAATCTTCTCCTTTATCTGCGCTGAAAGATAATATTTATATATTCCTTAAGAGGCTACTTACCGATCTGTTCCTTTTAAAACATATTCATACAAAATTCCCTCCGTCACTTAACATTTTTGCCATTTTGCTGTAAGTTTCAACATTTTTCAAATTTAATTTCATAGACTAAATCGGTAGAGGCATTTTTTGAATTCAATTTTCGAATGTGTTTTTTTAGATTAGGGTGTAATGTGTATATCATTCCATTTATTTTTTCTCTCTCTCTAAGTTTTGACTCTTAATTTTCAATCATCCAATGCAATATTGGCTTTACACATACTTCATTGTAAAGCTTTTGCTCATTTATGGAACGTTTACAGTTTTCCTGCAAAAGTGCACTTTTTGGTTATATCTTTGCTTTTTAAGGTGGTATTTTTGGATTTTGTTACTTGAATTTAGTATTGTTCTCGAGGATTTCTAACTCTCGTAGGAGATCACGATAGCTTCCCAATCCATTGGAGTATTATTATCCCGCAACCAGGGATGGGCGAGGTAGACTACGCCGTATAATAAAATGCGCCGGTTCGCCCTAACGCACATGTTGTTTAATTTTGTAATATTTGCCACACACCAATATAACATTGCTAGTGTCTTTATTTAGCGGGACCATTGCTTCGATTTAGTAAAATACCATTTTTCATCTGCCAACTGTTTCAAATTCACGTACGTATTGTCATCCATCAAAACGAACCCACTGAATTTTGTTTAAATTTTGTCATATAGGGCAATGTGCCTTGGTTTTTATCGGATAACTTCTGATTAACTGAACGATTTGACTCCTTAATAGCTCTTATAGTCTTCCTGAACTCGAATTCGTCTTACCATGGAGCGGAATGTATTATAATTTTAGGTCTTAGTCATAGGGACCTCCGGATTATTTTTAATGAAAGTTATAACTTTCTTGTTAAGATTTTTATCAGAGTTGTGCCATATTTCGCTGCTCTTTCTACGCTGAAACGCTTCGAAGGAGCATAAATAATAATTGGACTAAAAATATTAGATGCGCGAGGCTATTGATCGCTAAACTCCAAATTACCTAGAAAATACAATAATTGACGTCATCCACTCGTTTAGCATAAAAATAATCCAAATTTATATGGGGACATCCGGCAACGGACGAAATTAGTTAAAAGCGGTGAAACTGTTAAAAAACGAATTGACAATGCAGGGGAAGTGCTAAATATGCTGACTAATTTACATTCAACTATATGAAGCAGTTTAAATGCGTGGCTCATACTTGTTAGGTGGCAGTATCGAATACTCTTAGTTCAGTTCCGTATTCATAAAAAAGTCAATAGATAAATGCGGAGTAGTAAAAAAAGCTATGCTTGACTGTCTAACTCTTTAGAATGGGAAACGTTTGGGAGTTTTGTTTAGATTTTTGAGCCAGTCAAAATGTTAACCCCAAAATTACAAAATGAAGAAATGAATCTCGGCGATTTTTATGGGCTTTGGTTGTAATTTATATTAGAAATGGAAACCTATAGTAAGACTAAAAAATTAGCTCGTTATTAAACGAGAGGATAATTTTATTAATAATGAATTGTTAAAAGTCTGAATATATCTAGATGTCAAATTTCAATTAATATTGAGCAACGGTGACACAATCAACGCCCCGAAACAAATTCTTCATACGATACAAAGCGAAGCTGCGGCAAGTTGTAGTGCTATTCCAATCGCAAGTTCACCGGAAACTGAATCAGACATGGCCGAACTGATAAAATAAAAAGAGCGAACTACACTTAATACACCATCAACAACAAGCAATTTGGACTGCCGTAGTAGCTTTCAATTAAGTGTGAAACAAACAGCAGTTTGACAGTATTTTGGAGTGGTGGGAAAACCATAAAATGGAATTTCCATTTTTATATAAAGCTGTCCTAATTGTGTTAGTGATCCCTGTGACAAAAGTAAGTGTTGAATGGGAATTTTCTTCACGTTAAAAAAATTTGAACCCAAACTCGAACTCCAAAATTCATTGGTTGGCAAACCCTGAGTACGAGTAACATATAAAACTAATTATAAATTTCACATTTCTAGAGATAATAATTGAAAAATTTTCTAACCTAAGTTAACTTTCTTAGAAGGTAAGTAAGTATAATATTATCTAGATCAAAGAGAATAAAATGTGCACCTACAGTTTTCAATAAAAAAAATAGCTACCTAATAAGATCGTTCTTTTTGAAATAAAATGCATTGAAGGAAATTTTATAAAATTATCACCACCCGTATTGCATTGATCCTGACAATATTTGATCACCGTGGTTTAGAATTAATTTACTTTATCACTAAGAATTGTTTACATTATTGATGTTGACTACGTTGTCGACGTTGTCTACTGGTTGTCGACACATCAACGTAGAAAATATTAGATCACTCGTAAACGCCCATCCTGGCCCGCCACCTATGTTCGAATTGATTGCATACTGATTAAAGTACAGCAATATCTGCGGAATCCATAAGACCACCCACGTCCTAAACGGGTGGTTGCTTGATATTTCATTTTATTACCCAGGCGTTACCACTTACGGAGGTATACTATAGGTATTCGATATCTGATTATTTCATTAACCTCAATTCCAAATTTTAAAACTTCTATTTGTTAAGTGAAATAGAATGGCAACATAGTTAATAAATATTTTATTGATTATCTTGATAAGTACTCAAGGCCACTGGTCGAGCATTTATAATAATGTAGTTGGAATTTTCCAAAGATGAATACAATTTATTTCTATAAAATGTGAATTTTTTATCAGGTAGAACCAGATTATGTACAATAAAAAATATAGGTTTTCAATTTAAAAATTAAATTATTTTGAAAATAAACTTGACCACGTCCATCAAATCAAAACTAAAATACACCCCAAAATATTACTCTTCCAAGGCAAATAAGCCTTCGTCAAAACAGTTTTCATAAAATGATTGAGTTATTCAGTCTGAGTTTAAGTGGCTCACCATCCCGTAAGTACAAATTCTAAAATTTAATGAACCACCAAAAACCAACTTCCTTCGAAAACTCGACACTTTTCTATTCGAAAAGTTTGATGAAAACTGGAATATTTTGAAGAAATTATGAAATTTGAAAGCGGCTTAAAATATTCAGAATAATGCATGCTTGGGATTTAATAAATTTAATTAAATCTATAACTTCCTTTTAGAAGTATGGGGGTGCTGTCTATAAATCGTTTGCCATTCCTCACTACAGTATAATAACTATATATGTATATACATTTGACAATGTCAAGAATCGTATTAGTTAGATTTTGTTTTAAAATTATTTCACAATTTAACGTATATATAAAAATAAAATTATTTCGATTTTTTAAACAAACAAAAAAATCAACTATTGAATTAAATATAAATATATTTCTTATAAAAAATGTTTTTTTTTATCAGTAAAATTAAGAAAGTTCAGAGATAAGAGCAAACAAGCAGCAAGAACGACGGGATAAAAACGGTAAAGAATTTTCTCATTTCGTTTTTTTTTCTTCTGGAAATTGGAAATAAAACAAAAATTGTCAATTAAAGTTTGAAAATGAATAAAATACCAAAAATGGAGGATAAAAATTCAGATAAAATTTAATTGATGAAAGTTTTTATTTTGTTTGGCTATAGAAAATCGATTATCAATTTTTTTTTTCTCGTTTTGGTAGGGTCTGTTATCAACAAAAAGTTTACACACCGAGAAAAATAAAAACAACGAAATTATCGGATGATAAAAAACAAAACAAAAAAAAAATAGAAGACCGGAGAAATATGGTTTCTGTGATATGAAGATTGGTAAGCAAAAGTTTTCTTTGGTACAAATATACATTTGGATATATATTTCCCATTAAGGGACTTAATGTGTTCTTTTAATATAGGATTGCTGTACCAACAAATACACAATGCCACTCTTAATCAATAAATATATTTACTGTATAGCAGCACAAATCGATCAGTTTTTTGTGCCGCCCCCCGTTAAATAAATTATCACTTGCAATTTAAAAACCAAATTTTGACATTGAAAAGACTATTAAACTTGGACGGTTGTTATAAGCAGACACAAAAACAAATTAAACAATGCTGAAAATAATTAAAAATGTTCATCTAAAATCCATCCATCATTTTGGTACAATTTCGATTAATTTCAGAACTTTATACCAACAACAAATACCGAAAGAAATATTTCATTTTAACTGCATTGTTCGTCTCGTTTATATATTTTTTATATACATATTTGAGTTTACCTGGAAATGATAGCACCACACTTCATCGCAGAATTAAACCACCAAACCAAATTTAAATCAATAATTTAAAATAAAATTCGAATTAAATTTATACACAAAAAAATTAAAAAAAATCTTAAATATATGCGCGAATTGGCTTAGTTGTAATGATATCTCATAATCGTGAATCGAATTATAACAAGAAAATGTTTTTTTTTTTTTTCGTGTCTTGAATGATGCAATTCATGATTAATGTCAGAAATGCATTGACCTAAAACTTTATTTTTTTACTTTTTTTTTATAAACGGATTTAGAATAAATCGTATTTTTTTTTGTCTGATATTTTTAACATTTCAAAAGTATAGTTTTTAGTTTATTTTAGTTTTGTACAAATAATGCAGTCTTGTGCTAGTTGTTAGCGGGATCCACATTCATTGTTAAAAAATGCAGTTTTTTGTGTGAACTTACAACATCATTCTATAATATAAAAATAGAATCGATTTTTCTCGAGTATTTTACTTATGCATATATGTACATACAGATCCGTTGAACGGATTATGCAAATAGTGTTATTGAAAAATATGTGCATTAACCTCATATTGCGATGACATCGTACACTTAATTGGTAGCTTGGAAATAAAAATAATCATAGCTGAGATGCCTAGTGCTAAGTGAACACAGGTAGTCAAAGTATATATTAGACAGTCGAAACATTCGTCCGAAAGATAAATCGAATATAATAAAACTTAAAAGTTTTAGAATTGTTCAATTCATTTGAAGTTTCGATTTTTATAATTTGTCCACCTTTAAATTCTAAATTAATTCTAATGTTTTAGAAAATATGTAAAACAAAGCTGCTTTGTAGAGCTGCTACTCCGGTGATTAGAACAATCACATTTTTTTTAAAAACCCTATTTGATCATCTTCACTAGGAGCTTTTAGTTCAAAAATACAATCCGTTGTTTACCTTAATTATCTGATTTAAGTACATTCTCCATATATTTGCTGTTAAAACTGTACTAACATTGGTGAATGTCAGTGTTAGATAATGATTTTTATTGCATTGTATACGTATATCCAATGTAAGACGAACCAATTTCAACAAATATCCAATTTTAGAATAATTATTTTCTATGTTTAACAAAAACCGTCTACAAAAATATCTTGTAGATTTCAATTATGCGCTTATCCTGTATAAAGTCCCTTCGTGTAAGGGAATAACTTCTAAATCAAACTTAATTTTTTGTGGAAAGTTTCTGTTAAACCTTGAAAGTCATTGTATCTATACATCATCCAAACCAAAAACTGGATACTAGTTGAAATTGGATTGACTAAATTAGACTTATTATGAAGTGTTTTGGCCAATGAAAGTCTCTATTAATCAACTGTCAAAATTGCTAAATTTTTTTTGAGATTATTTGTGACACTTTTGATCACTGAATCAAAACTACACCAGTAATGACCAACCTTTCTAAAGCTGTGAGCTACTTTGACTATTCCAATGCACTGGATGGGCTACCGCATAAAAAATTTAATAATAATTATAATTAATTACTAGGGACCTCAAAAGGGCAATCAAAAAATTATGAACAAAAGCTTGGACCAATGAATTTTTCTTCGATTTTAATTTCGTTTGAAAAGTTTCAAAACAATATCATCGCTGGATATGACCTCAAACTCACTCGTTAAGAGAAAATATCCGTCCCTGCTTGGCACGGAGAATTTTTTTTTTTTGAATTAAATTCATTTAATTCAAAATGCAAGTGATAAAAGTTTGTACCCGGTGCGGCGGATGGTCTATTAAAGTGGTTCATTAAGACTATATCTAAGAATATGGTACTATCACATATTACTATTTACTCCCTCCATATATCATCTGATGTATGGTTGTCCAGAATGCGAGTATGTGATATACAGAAATTTGGGTGTCTAAACCTGATTTAAATACAGCATCTGGTTTAGTTCCGGAGCTGAACCAAGCTCAAACGGGTTAGAAATAAGAACTAGCTACCTATGTAATGTCAGAGCTATACGAACAAGAACTGAACCGACAAATTAAACCGCAATTAACTGAAATATTTTCCAGATTCAAATCGGACTTGTAATCGATTCAATAAAAATATTAAAAACGAAATCGTAACCGTAACGATAAATGTTTTCATTTTGTATGGTTTTTTTTTTCGTTCATATTTCCAACGTAACCAAAACAAATGATGAAGTACTCCGTTAAAGTACAATCTTGATCCAGATTTCAAGTTTTTATATAGGCATAGGGTTGGAGTTTCGTAACCGCAGTCACAAGACTGAAAAAATCGTTTACGACAAAATAAAAATTTATTTGACGTTTTAAAGTTTTTTTATTTTTGAGATTTGCGAACAACGAAAAAAATGTAATACTTAAGAATGAGTCCATTTCCCGGGTTGAACGATCGTACGACGAAAATGACAAAAACAATTCTTTGGAGTAAAATAATTTTTTTTTTATTATCGTTCGACAATTAAAATTGACTTGCTTCGTTACAATTTTTCATTAATCTCAATTTAAAAAATATAACAATATATAAATGGTAAAATCGTTCGTATTAACATACCTGGAGTCTCGCTTTTAACATGTATACAAGACAGTTATTTTTTAAACTTAACCGGTTTCGAATCGGTTCCATCCCGTGCTTTGTGTACAATTGTATTGCTCGATGATGATTGGACACATTGCGGTATTAACATTTAAGGGAAAGTTTCAAGAAAATTATTTCGAACGATTTCGTTTAAACGTTTTTAGAATTTTTACTTGCTGTATGTATAAAATTGTAACAAAACATTTTAATTTTGAAATGAAAAATTAGAAACATAACTTGTATTTAGCCAAAAAAATAATAATTTTTTGTCGTGCGATGTGACGCAATTGCATTTTTGTATAAAAAAAATGATCATTCAATCGGAAAACGAACTCATCACATAAAATATATATATTTTTTTGTGAAACCCTAACCTCAACTTTTTGTTTTGAATTAGAAAGTTAAAAATGTTTATTTTTATAAACGTTAAATCAATATTGATTTTATCGTAAACGATTTTTGGATCGCGTACGTAGTTGCGATCACGAAAACCCAATCCGAATCGTTCGTTTTGTTGTATTATTTGTTTTTGTTAGCAACGATAAAAACCAAAACAGTAAAAAAATATTTATGCAATTAGGTTGCAATTTGGATTAAATTCTGGAAAATACGGTCCGGTTCAGTTCCTGTTCGAAGCCCTGCCATAGTAGTATATATAATCTTTCCAATTTTATTTTTTATTAATAGAAAAGACTCAAGGGCCGCTACTGAGCGTGAGTAACCCTGATGTTTGCTTAATTTGTTAAAAATGTTTTGCCCAATCCCGAAAAAAGTGGGCTTTTTTCTCACAAAATATAAGTAAAAACTTACTATCAGGGAAATATGGAACGCCTTCTTTATGCATTAGGCACGATAGGTCTTTTAACGAAACAAGTTGAATGCGTGAGTTATTTAATGTCGATTGATCTGACCATTTCTATGGGCCTCAAATGATATACCGTGTAATATCGAAGGCCAATTGATCGCATCGTACCGCAAAATAGTAAAACACTGAAAGTTTGATGTTGGGAAAATTAGAACTTAATGTTTTTGTATACCGTTTTTACGCAGGTATTTAATAGTGTCTCTGAACGATTTCAAGTAGAAATATCAAGTCTATATAGTCGATATTGATCCAAATGACCAGATAGGTTATTTCATATAAATGCAAATCGATGTTGCATGCGGCGTACCTGAAACAAACAACATATAGAACACCTGGTGTTGAATTGTCATTCGTTATAACTAGGCAGACTATACTGGGAATTGGGTTCAGCGATACTTAAAGGGATTAGTTTGATGCCGCAATGTTAATTTTTTATACGGTCAAGTTAAAATTTACATATCTGAAAATAAAAGCCTCTGTCACTCATTATTGCTTACCCTACCGTTAAAAAAAAAAATCAAACATTTTGCAGCTTCCGTTAACATAGCACCGGGTTGAAATATACAAGTTTTTGTGAGATCCAAATTTTTTTTGTGAGCTACTAAAGAACCTCCCAAGTCGAGTTGACCAAACTTAATCTAATTCCTGGAATTTGGCATACTTGTTATAAATAACATATCGACCAATACAATTGTGACGTCTAAAGTATCTTATGCCTAATGTTAGTCGAAATGACTTCATTGCATTCGAAAAAATTATATACGATGTTTTACTGGCAAGTGGCTAACCCAATAATCAGATTTACTGGCTTAAGATTTGAGAACCTCATAAATACATATTGTTCCTTAAATAAATGAACTTTTGGAGTGGAAATAGTAAAACGGATTGGATCTTCGGGGTATGGTTTTTTGAAATTTTGAATATTCGATGATTTTTTTGTCCGTTATATAACACAGTATAGATTTTCCGGAGGCTAATCATAAAAAAATAGCAAACTTGTTGGCGTGTGTGATGTATACACGTACCAACTTATATTTGTGTTTTGCACTTATTTGATTAAAAATACTTTTTATCTGTTATTTATAACAATATATATTTATTATTTTATAAAACTATTTAATTAATTGATTTTTAAACTATTTAATTAATTGATTTTTATTATTTATAAATTATTTACAATTTTTGAATGATTATGATTGATTAGATTCATGACTATGTCACACAGTGGTTATTCTCGAATGATTCTATATTCAAAAATTAATATGCATTCTATCTAACCTGTCAAGATTATTTTGATCTCTCGTCTATACGCGGTCGAGTTGAACTCGCTGTATGTGGCGTGATGTTTTCTATTGCCGAGAGATGGCTCTGAGGAAAGAGAAACCGTTGGATGAATATTAACATTGTAAAATGTTAACACTATGAGAGATTTCGGGACAAAAATGTCATTCTGTTTAGATTGCCTTGTGATTGTGGGGATTAGGTTCGGCACAGTTGTACGAAGTTGGTCGATAACTGTGTCGCTAGTTGGTTGTGGTGAAAGAGGATTTTCGATAAAGAACTCATCGAGTAGCTTGATTGTTTGTCCATAAACAAGTTCAGCTGGTGAGCACTTTAGATCTTCTTTCACTGTGGCTCGGATTCTAAGTAAAACGATTGGGATTTACAAACTCCAATGAATTGTATTACCGCGGGCCTTTAAAGCTGTCTTGAGCTGTCGGTGAAAGCGTTCGAACATGCCATTAGATTGTGGGTGATAGGAAGTAGTGCGAATTCGATTTGAGCCCAAGAGTTTTATTAACTCTGCGAAAAGTTTGGACTCGAATTGGGTTCCTTGATCGGTCGTGATGTTGACCGGTACATCAAATCTAGATATGTAGTTTTGTAAAAACGTGGTGTCAATGGTTGCTGCAGAAATGTCTTTAATGCAGTATGCTTCAGGCCATTGCGTAAAGCGATCGACACAAGTTAGGAGATAAGTATATCCATTCGATGGCGGAAGTGCAGGGCTTACTATATCTAAATCAATATGTTCAAATCGACCTGGTGGAATATCGAATTGCCCATATGGTGATTTCGTATGTCTCTCTATTTTACATTTTTGACAAGATAAACAAGATTTTGCCCATCGGGTTACGCCTTGATTTATTTTAGGCCAAAAATATACGGATACTTGAATGCAAAATATTGTGCACTGTATCGAAAATAGTTCGACGTAGTGGTTCTGCAATATAAGGGCGATTGTGCCCTGTGGATGTTTCGCAGTAAATTTCTAAGCCAGGTAATTTAAAAAGCTCTAGTTTCAATGATGAACTAGTGTGACATGTGGAATCAGAAGTTAAATTCTTGTGATAAGAAAGTAAGTTCTGCAATTCCAAGTCTGTCAAGATTATTTTGATCTCTCGTCTATACGCGGTCGAGTTGAACTCGCTGTATGAGGCGTGATGTTTTCTATCGCCGTGAGATGGCTGTGAGGAAAGAGAAACGGTTGGATGAATATTAACATTGTAAAATGTTAACACTATCCATGTATGGGGCCTTCTTTAGTATGTATGGTAGGTAGTGATTAGAATATTGAAATTAAATATTCTAACCGCTACAAACTATGTTAGTTTATCTGCTTTTAAGCACGAAAAGCTTCACAGAAATTTTCATTTTATTGACACAAAAGTTGTAAATAATACACAAAAATATTGAAAACATTGAAAAATATAGTAAATTTTGAAAAATATCTCAAATATTTTTATCCGAAGTCCGTTTTATCAGGATCTGTTATATCCAGGTTTTACTGTAATAACAGTTTTTTAAAAGCCATTACTGGCCCCTTAATGTATCAACAATTTGGCTCCAATGGTTTCAATCATGAGCATGGTCTTTAAACTGTCTTAGACAATCGGAAGATGCCAATTCGTTCTCTACACCGTGGAGCCATCATCGCCTGCAGTGACCTCTGAGCCTACCATATAGTGGCTCTCGTTTCAGAGATCGCTGCACAATTCGTTCTGGATCACCACGCAGATCGTGACCGAGCCGTCGTATCAATATATTGATCATCGATTGCTTCTATAAGAAACTATATAATTATGGTTTTAGGGGAATATCGCATAAACTTCTAGCTATAGTTATCTTCAAAACTCAATTTGTGGTAATGAATGTTGTCGCAAGCAGCATCTTAATCATCAACTGTGGTGTACCGCAAGGCAGTGTTCTTGGGCCTTTATTATTTTTGATTGTTATAAATGATTTAGCCCAATTCCCGCTGGTTGGTCAAATCAGAATATTTGCTGACGACACTGCAATTTTTTACAACAAAATAGCAGTTAATCTAAGTAAAACAAAAATTATTATATTTCACTCCCTATTTCGACCACATTGTGATTTACCTATTTTTCATGTTTCTATTGTTGTCATTGAACGTGTGGACGAGTTCAAGTATCTTGGAATAATGCTTGATAAATAAAATAAATAAATAAACTCGTTCCCTTTGTTCAAACGCATGTCTTAAAAACGATTTACTTTTCACATTATTCATTCACGTTTCTTCTATGCAATCTCAACTTTTGGAACTGCACAAAATACAAATTAAACAAATTGCAAATTATGCAAAATAGAAGTTGCAAAGCTATTTTTAAACTTCCACATTTATTTCCTTCCGTTGAGTTATATAGGAATGTTGCCGTTGGTATTCTTCCAATAAAACCATTATTTGAACTAGCTATCAGTCACACATTTTTATTATCACAATGTAATATGTATAATGTAAATAAATAAATAAGCTTTCATAAATATAGTCGGTTTGTTACGAAATTTGGTGTACAACATTGTAAACGATCATCACGAATCTCAAGGCTATACATTAACTCGATTCTGCCTTAAGTCAACTTAATGGGTTATGATCTTTGTTTATAGCACAAACTGTTTCACAATTATAAAATTTGGGTACTCTCTCATGTATTATATCATATATAGGGACATTGAAAGGGGTGATTAACACTTTTAAAGAATTGTCACCGATATATAGGATTTTAATAAAAAAAACTATAAAGATAGAAATCGAGAACTTTCTCCGCACAATCTATATATTCCGTCATGATGTATATGAGTATAAATAGATGTTCGCATACCACACACAAATCCTTTCCAAAAAATAAAATAAATAATATTTGCATTCCAATATTAAAAGAATTTTTTTTGTTATCAACTATTTGGAACCCAATCGCCCTACTCTCTAGGTTTTAGGTTTGTATATGCGAGCGTATATAAGTATGCGGCGGAGTTACAAAAATAAAAACAACGAATAAAAATTAATAAATTTTCCATGATAAGAGGAAAATGTACGATGCGGTTTGTTTTCGAGAGATGTTATACGATACAATTTAAATATTTTGTATTTTTTTTTTTTTGGAAAATCACAAAATTACCATAAACCAACATACATATTTTTGATTATTTTTTATTTATTTAATAAATTCTCTATATATGCGAATATAATCTTAACCCTCTGCACAACATATTATAAAACGAAACGAAAAAGAAAAACAGCAGCCGTAGTACCAACAACAAAAAATATCATATATTCGACCTCTAAAAACGATATATACCAAACTAACAATAATTTCTTATGTTGTTATTTATTTTATTTTTTTTTTGGATTTTTTGGAATAAATTTTGGAAAAACACAAGCAACGACGACGAAGAAAATATAAGTAAACAATTTTTTCGAAATACCAACAACAACAACAAACCCGAAAATTATGAAAATCCTATACAAAAAGGAAAATTTTATTCGCACAAATAAAAACTCTACCCAAGTGTGTCATATCTCATTCTGACTGACATTTTCATTTTTGTTACGAGATATATACACACATACATATATATTGTATCACTGGATGGTACATATAACATACGTACATATATAGTAGACCATAAGAAAAACAACAAAAAATATAATGAAAATTATGATAAAAATATAATATGAAAATGGAGAAGAGGAATGTACGAACGAACGACATCAAGTGAAAATATGAAAAATAAAATTAAGGAAATTTTCTTTTATACTCATGCTTAGCGTATATATAGTGTGGTTATATATACAAGTTTCGCTCTTCATACAACAATCTTATTTGATATTTATGCATAAAATATAACTCCACCTTTCCAATATGCTTAATAATATTTTTCCATTTTCCATTTTATTTATTTTTCTTCTGTTCGCTTTGCCATGTCTATTTTAAATTCACAATTGGTACCTTGTATGGTATCAGCACCCAGCATGTTTCGCGAAAATTACAAAAAAAAAATGTATATAAACCAAGCTATGATAGTTTTCTTATAATCCGTGTGTATAGATAGATATTCATATGTACCATACACATACGAGTATATGCTACTTTGAATTTTGAAAATGAAATAATTTTTTTTTTTTGTTCCATTTTACTCCCGCGCTCTAGGAAAAAATGTAATTTGAAATAAAATATTTTGTGAAACATGATTGCGCGAATGTGAAAGACACATTGAATTTTTGTCCATGAGATATGTATAGTTAGTGTAAAACGTGTATGATAATAGATGCTCTTCAGATTGAAATATATATATGTATATATGGGAATATATGTAGGTTTTATGGATGCGGGTTTTTGGGTCAAAATTAGATGAAATTTGAGTGCGAAAAAACACAATTTGGCATTGTTTAAATACGAATAAACGAAGTATACATTTCAAAGTTTTAAAGATCTGAATAATGCCATTCGCGTGAAGTTTGTACTAAGTTATCCTAAATTGAATTTTTGGAACTATGAATATTTTATAGCTTGAGATTTGGTAGATTTAGTATGAAAAAATGAATAATTTGCTGAATGGTTTACGAAATGAGACAAATAATTTCTAAAATATTTGAATTTTGAAAATAGATACATGAAAAACTCGAAATTTAAAAAATGTTAGTGTTTGTTTGCAAACGAAGTTTAATTAGTTATGTTAAACCGCTTTATCTCGGAGAAGCTGCCAAATTTTGAAATAGGCGTTTAAGCTAGTTTTACTGGGTTACATATTTCGAATATTTACGTATTCAACCGGATAATCTCACTAGGTTTTTTATTTTCATTTCCCGATTAAGTAGGTCAGTGTGAGTTACCACACACAACCATAAAAAGCCATAACAACAAAGAACGGTAGGGAAAACGATGTGGAATGCGAATGCTTTCACTTTCACGGAAATATACCAATCGAATGAGGGTCACATCCGGCAATATGTACTTTTTACTTACTTTCAGTTTTTAAGAAGTACGTCTGTAAGTCATTTGAAAGTAAGGCAGCTCAGGTGTCCCATCTACTACTTAGATTTGTGGAGCATTCGTTTTCCCCAGATTTCCAGTACTGTATATAACAATTGTTTTCTTTATCAAATGTTCAACAAAATCATAATTTTATTTATATCATTTATAATTTTATTCAGAAATTCGAATTTTTAGCTAAAAGGTAAGGTACCCATAATTTTTTTAATAGTTTCAGAATTATCGACTAAAATTTTATAAATTGACAAATATAAAAAAAACTAACTAAACATTGAACATTTTTGTAGAAACCACTATTTTATTGGTACCAAAATAAAATGATCATTCGATTTTCAAAAAAAATAAACCTCTACTATATACTAGGTATTAACCAACCTATATAATTGCTCCTTCTGGTATACCCTTTTGATATAAACTGATTAAATTGTGAATGTCCGTTTCAAATTTCGGCAAATTGAATTTGATATTTTTATGAAAATATTTAAAAAAAATTAAATTTCCGATTTCTTCTTAAAAATGTATAAATCAAACAACATCTCATACCGCACCTAACATAAAACTTCAAATTTTCAGGAAATTTTCCATATTCGTAAAATTGTTAAATGTTGCAAACATTTTAATTTTTCTTGTTCACCACAAGAGAAAGCGTTCAGCAATGGAGTTTTGCTCACTGATCGGGGATCCTAGATATTTGAACTCTTCAACTTTTTCTTTCACTGGCAATCAACATGTACTTCAGATGATGTTGGGACCCAGAATGCAAATATCATCAGCGTACGCTAATAACTACCGCACTCCAGATGTTATCCTCGAAGGCTTACATATTGAACCATCCAGCAAAGTTCTTTTCATAGCATTTTTCTATCACCACCCATAGAGTGAAAATTTGATCGGTTGTTGATCTATTCGGGCGAAAACCGCATTGATAATCACCCAAGATCCTCTCGGTGAATGCTGATAACTTTGCCATGACTACTTTAGCCAAAACCTAGTAGTAGCCTGTATTCAGCAAAGCAATATCGCGGTACTGGTTGCAGTTTAACCGGTCTCCCTTATTACGAAGCGGATAAGAGTTGTCTTCCATTCTCCTGTGATATCTTCTGTAGACCAAATTATTAATATGAGGTCAACCGCATGCGGTAAAACAAATAATCGCCGCCATATTTGAGCGTTTCGTTGCAGATGCCATCCATGTAATTTTTCATCTTCGATATCACGATTTTTCATCTGCGATATCACGATCCACACTTTGTCATATGTTGGAGTGGGCGGTAGAGTCGTCTCTACGTTAATATGGCGTTGAAGTAAGAGAGGTTGTTGCTCGGAAGGTGGTGCCTGCTTGTTTAGAAGTAAGGCAAAATACCTCCGTCACATTTCGAGGACGGTTTTAATGTCCATCAATAATTCACCGGATTCGTTGCAAATACGTTCTTTGAGATAGATTTCGTTGACGTGCTCGATCTTTCTTTCATCGTCCAACCAAAGATTTTTAGGTCTGGAGGCTTCGGTTACCCACGTTTTGTTGATGTCCCATTGATCATGAACGGATTCAGGAAGTGGTTTTTCTTCCAAGATTCCCGATAAAGTAGTCTCGAAGGCGGTCTTGGTAACTTCGTTGCTCAATGTCGCTGTGTTCCAACGAGTGCTACGCTGAAAACGATGATTGTACGTGGTGGAGAGGTGAAATTTTAATTCAGCAACTATACCAGGAAATGGTCCGAGTTGATATCAGTCCACGTTTGATTCTGATGTCACTGAGGCTAGAAAAATGTCTTTTGGACAAGAGGATGTGGTCGATTTGGTTGACCGTTGTTCCGTCGTTAGATTTCCATGTGGCTTTATGGATGAGTTCATGTGGTTGTTGTTAATTGTAGAACAAAGCTAGTTCCGTGGTGCGCGTCTTTGATTTGTTCCGGCTTCTCCTCAGTAGGAGCATGAACGTTCACAAATGTGATGTTAAAGTGACGCCCATGAAACCTGAGTGTACAAATGCGATTGTTGGCAGGGATGAAATAAGTCACGAATTGACGACATCGGTTGCAAATCAAGAAACCAACGCCGAATAGATGTTTATTCATGTTATTGCAGAGAGTTAGTCCGTAGCGACTGTAATCGGCGGTCCCGTTGCCGATTAGTCTTTTTTCCTGCAGCGCTATGAGGTCGAGCTGATAAACTTAGTAGCTTGTTCGAAGAGTTGATCTATAGGCTCTCCGGTCGATTTAGGCTAAGTACGTACCATGTTCCAAATTTAATATCGTTGTCATTATATCGTGTCCGAGGTCGTTGTTGTGAATCAAAAATTATCCGAAGCTCAGGTTGGGGTGTTAACCCAACAGTAACCTCCTGTAGGAGGACCACAGCCCTCACACTTTAGCCTACTCCTGTAACAGAACAGTTTCAAGCAACTGCCACGAAGAGGCAGTATGAGCACTTCCTGAAGTTGTACGCAGTCAATTCAAGCGAGTCTTGTGTTTATCACCCTGCATACACAGCAACCTGACCACCACCAGGTTCGATCTATGTCCCCATAGAAATAAATCATCACTAAAAGTGGGGTTAAACATTTCCGCACTCAATGCCACAAAGGCCCATGGTGCAAACCCAGGATTCTATCCCAATTCACAAACGCGCACTGCCTTTGCAAACTGCACAAGTTTAGACCAAGGCAGAGAGGACAACTGATCTAAATTCAAAGACCTAAAGTAGAATACCCAAACTCGTATAGAACTGAACGCAGGACAACTGCACACGAAGTGGAGGGAGTCGTCATCCTCCTCAAGGCAGTCCTCGCAAATAACATCATGAGCTAAACGCATACGATGTGGATGGTCTTTAAAACGGCCATGTCCCGTAAGAATCACTACCAAGACTCTTAACTGGCTCTTTTTTAAAGATAAAGCATACTTCGTGGACCTCAAATTGGGCTCCCCAATGAAGTACTTCGCCTTACGACAACCAAAAGTCGCAAGCCACTGAGACCTTAAGTCTTTCAAAGCATAATCCTTAATAACTTTCTTCCCGCAGTTAAAAGATATAGGAGCAGCTGGTTCAGGACCAATCAAAGTTGATTGGGAGCCAGCTTTGGCTAAACAATCCGCGATCGCATTGCCTATGATGTTAAAATGAGCCGGAACCCACATGACCGTAACTTTATTGTTAGAACAAAGAAGGTTCATGAATTGTTTGCATCCCTTGACGAGTTTAGAAACAGTCAAGGGATTTCTTAATAAGAGTTAAGTACAGCTTTACTATCTGTACACAGTAGAATACTTTTGTTTTTAACAGCAAAATTCACTACTCAATAACACTACGTGTCAGCGCTATTAGTTCCGCCTGAAACACAGTACAGTGCGAACCAAGACTACCGTAAAGTCTCAGATCCGTCCCAGGACAGTAGATTCCAAAGCCTGCACTGAGGTTAGAACGAGAGATATCAGAATAAAAGACAATGGACTCATCTAATTTATTAAGAAAATCCTGCGAACTCCACAAATCTCTCGAGGGATAAGCCACCGAGAAAAGATTTGAGAAATGGAATTCGGGTATAGTAGTCTGTCGTTAACCATATCGATTTCTGGTAAATATGAAGAATAATTACTGAAAATTTGTCGATGTCCCACGATAGAACCGAAGAGATTCCATGCCCCAATGCACCTCACACGACAAGCTGCAGAACAGGCTATTCCTAGAATAAAGGTGCGTAACTGAGGCAAGGAAAGAATGGATTCCATAGCAAGAAATGGAGCGAGGACCTAGCCCCCGTTATGGCTCTGCAAGCAAGATTTTGTAGACCATTAAGCTTGGCTACAGAAGCCTTCAGGTCAACTACTGGCCACCATACAATAGAGGCATACGATAGTAGCGGTACCTGTGATTTATAGATAAAAGAAAGCATCCTAGGGCTTAAGCCCCAGGATTTCCCAAAGGCTCTTCTACATTGCCAAAAGATGGCAGTAGCTTTTTGAAGCTTGTAGTCCAGGTGATTCTTCCAGGAAAGTTTACTATCCAGGACAACACCAAGGTGCTTGACGTGGTCACATTTTGTGATCGTTCTCCACGATAGAACCGAAGAAACCACAAGAAACTCCTTATTTTAAAGGTATTTTTTAATCCTGATTACAAGTTCATGTAGGGCGGTTTCACAGGACTTACCGACTCTATAAGCATGCTGTATGTTACTGAGTGGGGATGTGATTAGAAAATGATCTCTAATGAATCTTTGATGAAAACCCTGCTGTAGTTCAGCAGGAAAGATACCATCAGGACCGCCAGCCTTATAAGATGCAAAGAAAAATAGGCTCCTTCGCAAGACATCATGATTGATCAGCTTGTGAGCCAAACTCCAATCGGGACTCGCAACAGACGTCCTAGTGAGATCGGCAGCAACATCATCCGAGTTGACGATATCACAACCAGGAAAATGAGCCGAAAGGAGCAGCTCACCAATTTCCTTATTGGAGTAGGTAAGCTGTCCGTCCGGTAGACGAAGAGAATTCAGTTTACACGTATACTGTTCTTAGCTAAAGCTTTATTGAGTCCAGCGACAGCAGAAAGACTGATGATTTCATCGCAGAAGTTCAACCACGCGGCTTTTTGAGCGGATCTTAGACTTCTTTTATATTCCTTTTGAGCTAACAAGAAGTTATCCCAGTCAATCTGTTGCTTAGACTTTTTTGCTTTGTTCCTCAGTTTCCTAGTAGATTTCCTTAATTTTTTAAGGTCAGAGTTCCAAAAAGGTTTGTTCAGAATCTTTAGATTAGTGATAAGAGGACATGACTTTTCAAAGGCTATCGTAATTGCCAATGCAAGTGACGATGCTTGATCCTCAATGTCCTTCCTCGACCGAATAACGTTCGGTGGCGCAAGTAAAGAACCTAGCTCGAGAGAGAAAAGACCCCAATCGGTTAATTTCCGATAGCGGTAAGGTTTAAGAGGTGGTCGTTTAAGGTTGATGTTAAACGAAATACACCTGTGATCAGAGGTGAGGATGTCATCCGTCACTCTCCAGTCTAAAACTAAATCAACATGGCACGCTCGAGTTTTATTGACAGAATTCTTACAGAAGATTTTGCCATTAAATAAGTTCAATCCAGAGAAAACATTATCAAGAAGATATGGTTCCTGGATTAGACAAATATCTGTATGCATTACAGTCCGACTTACTATATAGTTGTGAGAAACTTCACACACCGAAAAACTTCATTCCATAAGGGTTCCGTTTTATATTTTATATACGGAACATTATTCAGAAGATTTTATAAGACGACTAATAAAATTTTTAGCCGCATTCGATAAAGATAATTTAAAAATCAAATAACCATTTAATCAAACTTTAAATTACCAAAAATGTAGATAATGTTTTTCCGCATACCTTAAAGAAAGATTGTTCACTTTTAAACTTTAAGCTCTCAAAACTAAACGATTTCTTGTGTGACCCGTTTATTATTGCATTTTTCGTGTAGAATCCAACTTTAAAACAATATTTTCACCAAATAAATATAATTGGCAATTATCCCAATAAATCATGTCTGTATGTTTTCGTTTAACTTTTACCCGATAAATATGTGTACACCAAACATATATAAAGATAACATATACGTATACGTATAAAACACATATATACATATTTTATATTTTTCCCATTTTCAGTTTTCCCATTCATTCATTCATTCATATGCATTACGTGATGTCACCTGAATATGGTGACAGATAGATTTAAAACGAAAAATATAAACGAATTTTCTGAACATTTTTTTTTTTTTTGTTTTTGCTTTTTTTCATTACTTTTCATCGCATCTAACAAATAATATTCAAATGTTGTTGAAGATGATACAAATAAAAAAAAAAAAAAAAGGAAAATCCAACAACAAAAATAAATAAATTTTGGTTTTTTTTTGTCTATTTTTTTGGATTTTATTTATATTAAAATGAAAAGAAGAAAATGGCGAAAAATGAAATATCTAAAAAATTATTGTTGGCATTTTATTTTAGTTTGAAGAAAATATAAATATATACAGACATAACATATATACATACATACATATATGTATGAAATAAAAATAAAAAAAATTAAAAAAATAAATTTTCTTTTTTCATCTCTAACAGTAAACACAAGACTATGTTCTTGTTATATGTACATATGTATGTATGTATGTATGTATGAAATTCAAATTTTGTTGTTGGAATTCGTATTAAAATTTTTGTATACGTATATAGAAGAAAAACATAAAATTGTCAAAAATAATTTAAATGGATGCTGGATGTATTATGAATATGTGATTTTTATGTTAGATGAGACATATTCATACACATACATATACAGAGTACTCAGAGTGTATAAGAAAAAAAAAACTAATTTTCTTTTTATGTCGTCTGATTGGAATTCGCAAATTGTATCTGAACTGATGTGTATTTCTTGAAATATTTAATTGGTTTGTTATACAAGAAGACAGCACTGAATTCAATGCATACATAACTTGTATTGTTCAGTTATTTCTTTTGGAGAGTATATGTGACCTTGGCCAAATGGTAATTTGTACAAATATTTCATAATATATGCGCAAAGCTGGATATGTAAATGTTAACTGTTACTTTACTTGATATGATGATTTAATTACAGGAATTATAAAAAATTAGCTGCAGAATGTTACGTATATGATCGAATTTAAAATTACGATTAGAACGTTCAAATGGGGCTATTTCCATAATTTTTAATTTAGTAAAACTATAAATATGAAGAATTAAATATTTTTAGAACATTCATTGACTTGAGTCATCTCAAATTTGATCCTAATTTAAAAATTTTTGTTTGAAGTTTCTAAATACTTTTGAATTTTGCAAAATTGAGCTTGAATTATAAAATCGTTCAAGGTTTCAGGGTTGGGATTCCACAATGTTATCTGTCACAAAATTAAGTGATTCTTACCACAATAATGGTTTTCTAAATTAGTCCTATCTAAATACATATATGTTTAATGAATGCTGCTTAAAATTATAATAATAAAGATTTACCTTACGGTATGCTACATTGCCTCTCGTGGTGATCACTTTTCATTCTCACCATAATAATAGTCACCTGGGGTTTAACCCAATAAGTTTTTAATGGAATTAAAAAAATAGAAGATAGGGAGAATAATGCTAAATTCGATATCTCCAATAGCCAATAAATTCAGATTGTTTTTGGCCACGTGACAGAGTTTTTTTTAAAAATACAATGACAAGTGTTGTCAACGTTCGTTTAAAGAAGACTAAATGGTGTCAATATTTGTAACAGCTAAAATTTTTGTAGTGAAGTATTTAAAGTTTTTTTATTACCTTTAATCACATGGAATTGGTTTACACAAAATATAAAATCTGCGACCGCAGGAAATGCGCGAAAAAAATCATACAATCCTTCCCATTCCAAGAATAATTAACAACAACTGGAAAGGTAACTAATGACTATAATAGAGTTCTAATTAGTTATTATTATTTTTTCTAAAATGACTATCTTGCTAAAATTGATTTGATGTAATCTCATAATGAAAACCAAATCGCACAACCAAAATCAATCAAGAAACATTTATTCTAAAACATTTTCAATCCGAAACAACAACACCACCGAACATTTTTAGAAAATTCGCAAAAAATGTACGCAAATACTGGAATTCACTATTGTCGTTCGCAAACACAACGACAATACCTTATGTGCGAGCTTTCCATAATAAAATTGTGGATGAGTCGAGTTGTGTAAAGGAATGTTTTTTTTTCGTGCAATATTCAATAAAGAGTATAACATTGGATTTGGTTCACCATTAACCGATACATGTTTTACCTGCTTAAGATTCAAAGAGCGGCTAAAATTAATTACAAATTCACTAATTACAAAGGGTCACTTTTTAATGTACAATTTTGCATCGAAAAGTCACCTTACTCAGAACAACAGAATTATTAACGTCTGGCCCAAAGTAGGTAGACCTAAAATTTCCAATGAAATTGCATCGAGCGTCTTTCACAGACTTAATGATACTATACATTTCCACTAAATGTGTAATATGTAGTAGTTAGGCTTATTACCGATCATGATTACTATACTAGTCAAATGGAATTAAGCACCGGAGCGTATGTCTGTCTTATTAAGAACTTCTTGAGTATTTTGACATTTTGCAGCACTTCGGAAGAGTGATTAAATTGATATCGCGATTTTAGAATAAATGATTGGCGCGAGCGGGCTAAGAAGAACGTAAACTTGACTAGGCAATAACATTTTAAGTTTAAAGTTTCATTCTTGTCAGTGGAGAACCTTACTATATAGTTAACATTAATAGGAGAGAATCGGTTTTGAAAAATTCGAATAAACTGTCTTCAATAAAACCACGAGTCATACCTTTAGGCAACTATATGTCAAACCCGAGAAATTTTCGGTTGTCGAGGCTAAACAATTTAGATATTTTCAGATACCATGGCTAAGCAATTTTTTTGTTATTTTGCTATTTTCTGTTATGCGGCTCCGTTCCTAATTGACGTTGATATTGAAGCGAGCATTTTATCATATCTCTAATTCATTAACTCTTTTCAAACTTCGGACTGATTTGGCTAAGTCCAAGTGTTACCTGGATAGCAATTCAATAAAAATGATTTGTTGAATACGTTTCTTGTGCTCGATTTTAATGTAGGATATTTTTATGATTACGGTTTAATCATTACATTCCTCTTAATTGTCTATGTACACTTTGTCAATCTTAATATCGCAACTTTAATGCATTCATAATTGTTCGTAAATATGGTGCTGTTCTGGCGGAATTTATATGCGTTTCGTCGGCTTCCCCCAGCGAAGTTCCACAACCTGTCATAGTTAACAACCTTTATTTTACGTAAGAGAACTATAAAAGAAACAATGGTAATATACCAATCACATATTTTACATTCCAAATGCAATGCTTTTGGTTGAAAAACAATAAATTTAGACGGGCCCGATGGTTATAACTATTATGTTCATGGTCTGCGCAAAGGAAAGCTAGTTCTCAATCGGCCTCACAACAGGGAAAGAGGTCGTATCTGTCTATTTTGGATTCAGCAGTCCCAAAGTTCCAACTGTTTGGACTACTGAAATAGAATTATCAGCAATATGCTGATAATCAATAAAGCTTAGATTAGTAAGTAGTACGCTTTATTTAAATGGCTACCATGGAAAACGTTTGGAGAATTCTTTCTCGTAAGGTATATGATAGAGATAAGCACTCGCTTATTGAAGGCATTAAAGTTGGTTGAGCCGAAATTACGTCACATTAAATTACTTTTAACCGCAATCAATGTCCAATAGAATATTTGAGCTGTTTAAAATAAACAAAAAAATGTTTTGTTATAAATTAATAAAGTTAAAAATAAAAATAAAAATAATTTCCTAAAAATATTTGGTGTATTTATTCAAATACGCAGGCGTGGATTTACCTCACATGTTAAATAACAAAATGTACGACTTCGGAACCCCATAAAAATTTTTTTTAGTAGAAACCCAAATAACACGAGAGATACTTTATATAATCTCATTCGAAGGCCTTTCTTACATTTTTTTATGTATGAATTCTGGGAACGAACTTGACCATAATTACAAAAGCGAAGGCATTCAGCTCTCCTAAAAGTTGTTACTTTAAATATTTTTGCATATAATTTTGAATGGCTTCCTGATGTGAATTGGTACTCTATAGGATAGTGAATACTGTTAATAAATTACACCACATTTGTATGTGAATGGAATATTTTTTTATATTCGCAAATGATACTTTATAGTGAACAAATCTTAAATTACATTCACTTTCAGAAATCCGCTTCAATATCTCTGAGATACAGAACCATAGGAATAAGTTCAATAAAGCCATCCAATATTAAATGGAAAGATTTACCGACTTGCTGATAATTTTAATATTTCCGAAAGCAAATTATTTCAAGACCTCGACCAATTGGTATATTTAATTAAAAACTACACCAAACACCCATAAACCATAATCAGCTGCACTGATGATTAAATCAATTTATCAAAATCCATAATGAATAGAATTCTTTCTAAATGATAATTTATGCATAACTTCAATAAATATTTCTGGCCCTTCTTTAGAGATAAAAAGAGAACAAAAGGATTCCCTGTGTTTTGATAATCCAAATCATAACATAATTCAGTGCTAGATGTTCTAATATCACTATTTTCGATATTCGGTAGACGTTTGAATCTTGGTTTTGATGAACAAAATGCTACACTATGTCGTTTACTTAATTAGCGCTAGCCTGTGAGGACTTTATCTCTGCAAATCTGGAATATGAAATGATATCTTCCGCGTTTTTGTGGGATCAAAACAATGTCATCTATACTGAAATTTAAATAAACTATAACTCGCCACCTTTCCTCCAAGCATGCCAGATCGTTATAGCCATTAATCTACTGTTTTCATTCTTATTTAATGATAAGATGTCAAATTATCAAAATAGGTGATAAAAAATCTAAGACTATACCCAAGCAAAATCTTGGAAGCTAAGAATAAAACCCGCACATTATATAGACTGGTGTCATGGACTCTCTTTTTTCAAAATATAAGGATGAATGCACGAAGTAAAGTTAAAGGTAAGAATTTTTGATAATTTTTTACAGTTTTACAAAAAAAAATAATTACTTAACTCTCATTCATGAATTAACATTGTTTTCAGTTACTATACCCGATTACGGACACAAAATAAGTTTAGCTGTTCTTGGCCACTTTATAATAAAAGGTAAAATAGGGTGAACGGAATACTACAGGATATGCCCGTCAGTCAAATAACCAACTGTCTAAAAATGTATATCAGGGATGGGCGTTTACGCGTCATCTAATATTTTTTACAATTGGGTTGTCGACCGTAGATAACGTCAACAACGTAGACAACGTCGAAAATGTAGACAATTCCTAGAGTGGTTTTGTCGTGTTGTTTGATAACTTTCATTAAAAATAATCCGGGAAACTTAAACTATGACCGCGCCATAAAATTTAACTCACCCCACCCCATGGTAAAACGAATTCGAGTTCAGGAAGGCGATAAGTGCTACCGAGTTATTAAAACCAACAACTTTCCAATTATTGTGGCAGGATTGTACTGTCCACCAAGACATTCTATTAAAAACAAACAATACTCAAAGTTCTTCAAGCGCCTGGCAAAAACTTTCATAACAGGTGGTGACTTCAATGCGAAGAAAACTCACTGGGGTCCTAAATTAACTACAACTCAAGGAAAAGAATCACGGATTGCCATTAAAGAAAATGGATGAGAATCCATTTCAACTGGAAAACCAGCAGACCTAGGAAAAATACCTGACCTGATCGATTTTTTTATAATCAAAAGTATTTCTGGACTCTGCTTATTTTGACTCTTTTATACTTGGCAATTAATTGGAAAATTTAATAGAAGCTGAGTTGAACTAATTTGTAAGAAGAAATTAAATCAAAAACCCCTTAGCCCGATAGCGGCTTGAACTCACGTCCACTAATTAAACGCCCATTATTTTGCTTACTTGGCCACTGCCGTACAATTTCATTACTGATAAATCCATCTCTTAGATACTCGCCATTTGACTAGAGAAAAATGAAAGTTTAACAGAATCTATGTATTGAATGAATTTGTAAGAAATTAAATTAAATTTGTTTTTAGTTTTAATCGAGACTTAAACTCAGCTATACCTATTTGTTATTCATTAAGTTTGTTTAGGGAAATTTTTTATTTAGACGTTATTCATGTACTGACTTAAACTTAAACCTTGTATGGTAAGTGGTCAATTTTGTGGTCCGCCTAGAAAATTGCATCAAACATCATTGACTGGAACGGAAGTTTATAATTTTTAAGAACATAAGGAGGAATATTAGCTTGACAACTTCTTCGAATTACACCGCTTATTGGAATGTCATCGAATTTAATGTTGCACCTGGCACTATGCAGTTCAGTTAAGTTTCAAACGATATTAATGTTGGGACATTTTTGGTTCAACTCAGTTTCTGTTAAAATATTTCCCAAGTTTCTCAATTCAATTGGAAAGTATAAAAGATTTGCATAACATCAAATATATTAATTCAGTGGTGGGCGAGGCAGTAGAGTGATTGACTTTGGATTCGTGGGCCTAGGTTCGAGTCCCATTAGCGACGGTTTTTTTAAATTTAATTTCTTCTGTATTCAAATTGGTTCAACACAACTTCTGTTAAACATTTTCATATTTTTCAAGTATTGGCATGTATACCAGATGGGTATATAGCGATGGTGAAAAAACGAGTCCATTGCCTTTGGTAAAATTTTCAATATTTTCTATTCAAATGACAGATATAAAAGATTTGTATAGCATGAAATATATATGCGGCGGTGGTCCAGTAAGCAAAGTCAGTGACTTTGGATTTATGTATCTAAGTTCGATTCTCTGTCGAGGCAAACATTTTTTGATTTAATTTCTCCTGTCAAATTGCTGATGGTGAAAAAAATAAAATTACTCAAATCCAACTCAGCTTCTCTTCAATACTTCAATATTCTCCATGCAAAAGTGGCAAGTTTAAAAGATGAGTAGAGAGCGGTAATGAAAATTGTACGGCGATGGTCAAATAAGGCAGAGTCCATTGCCATTTCTAAAATTTTCAATTTGTTTATTCAAATGGCAGCTATAAACGATATCTATATCACTATTTATATGTATGGCAGCGGCTCGGTGGTAAAATAAAATGTGTGATTGGCTGTAATCTAGACTAGTTCAAGCCTCAATATATATTTTTAATTTAATTGCAAATATTTTTAAATCAAAAAACGATTTTTTTTAATTTAATTGAATTGCAGATTTGCATACTTTTGCTGCTGCTAGCATACACATTTATCGCGAAAATGCGATTATTTTCACAGTTAGATATTATAATCAGGTAGCTAGAGCATTCCAATGACAACTACGACAGGGTAGTTTTAAATTTTAGTCACTAATTTAGTTTCAAATTTTTAAACAACAATTTTAATTTTTTTTGTCAAACTGTGTATATGTAATCTCAAGGTCAGAACACTTTGAAATTATGAAGCCATCTATATATAGCGAGCAGAAGCTATTTAAACATATGCAAATATGTTAAATAGCTTAAATGGTCCAGCGAAATTAGCCTATACCTTACGTAGATATATGTATCCATCAACTCTTAGTTTTCAGCGAAATGAGGACGTTCGTTAAAAAATCGGTTCAAAATGGTCGTTCCATATAGTTCGTAAGAATTAATTATTTGAATCTTTATATGTACATATTTGCAACCGCACTATATCCGTCCGTCATGGAAACTTCTGTCCGTTCCTTTTCATACTTTTATTTAATCTTATTCCTGGTCGCTCGAATAGACTAAAAGCCATCTTAAATATTATTTTCTAAATCCAAAGTGTTTAAACTCTAGTTTTTTAAATCGTCTTAAATCCAAAGTTTTTCCAGTGTTGGTTTATTTACATTAAGCAAGCCTTAGATCGATAGCAATTCAATGATTTTTTAACAATGGTTTTGATTTTGTGCGCGTTCTTCATAAACAACATATCGCCGGATTTGCAGCTGGCCGATCACTAGCCATACTTTTTGATTTATATGCAAAGTCAATCTCTATAACAAATCTGCTCTACTACTTTTTTTGTAGCTTAGTTAATTTATACTTTAAATGAAGACAGGGTAGGTGTCTGTATCGTCATAATTTATAATACAAATAACGTTTCTGTCTGTTTTAATTGCAAATCCATACTTGCTTGTAATTTGCTGCTCAAATTAATCTATTTGATGTTACTAGAAATGAGTCCATCAAATCATTCAAATTATTGTAAAATAATTCTTCATCTTTTTCAGAACCTCTATTCATATATTATTAGAACCTTCTATATTATATTAGAACCTGCTAATTTAAACTTGTGCACATTGTTGAAAATACGTAAACATACAAGCTCTCTTTATTTAATTCATTTCAAACAATTTAGTCCGCACCGCATAGCAAACAAACTTTAAAGGAAACTACATACAGTATGTTTCTTTGGTGTGTCACATCAAATTACAAAAACTGTAAATATTTCGAAAATTTATTTTTTTGTTATCTTTTAAAATTTTCTACATGTAACAGCACATAGTAGTAGTACAGTAAAAAAGCTCTCTTAAAGCTTTCCTCTTAATTTAAATTTTTTTAACAAAGAGATGAATTTCAGTTTCCTATTTGTTTTTTTTTTTTCGTTATTGCTTCGTCTCTACCCAAAAGAAAGTTTAATTCACCAAAAACAAGAAGACTAGACTGATCTATGTTAGAACTTTTAAATATTACAAAGAGATGGAAAATTTTATTCTTTTTTAAAACATTTTTTGTTTGTAGTTTCTAGTTCTTCTTCTTCGTCGTCGTCGTCCTCGTTTTCTTATAATATATTTTTAAATGCATTTTTCATTTTGATTTTCCTTTAAGGTAAAATTTTCTTTGTTTTATTTTTCCTACATTTTAAAAATAAAACATAAAGCACAGGAATAAAAAAAAAATCTCTTTTCCTTTTATTTTCAGTTTATATCTTAAAAATTTTTCATTGTCTATTTAGAAACTAAGATATGTATGATAGCAGCAGCAGCAGCAGCAGCAGTATCAGTAGAACAGTCAAAGAAGAAGAAAATTAAAAGAAAATCTTTTGTTTTATTATTATAAATACAAAAATAAAAAAATAAATATCATATTCGTTCATTATCGTAAGGGTGCAACCATTAAATTAAAATAAACTGAAAATGAAAATCTTACAAAATTAGATAAGATATTATATTATTATGGTGGGATGAATAGGTGGTGAATATTGTTGTGCATGGTACATCCATATTATATATGTAGCTTATGTAGGTAGTGGCGAGCGAGGGTTATTGTATAAAACACAAAAACCAAATCGACTAGTCTTCATTAAGATGTTTAATGACAAAAATAGTCGTTAATTTTATAGGTTGTCGACAGCGGGTGTCCATATACATACATACATATACTGTTTTCTTTATAAAAATAAATTCTCATTCTTAAGGAAAGCGAACAAAAAAAAACTCAAACGATCGAGAGTGAGAGGGAACATGAACAAAATATAATTAAATCCGCCACCTTCTTACCAAAACCGTTTTTATTTTCGGTCGCTAGTTCGCTTGCTTGCTGGTTTTTTTTTATTTATTTTCATGTGACTGGAATAAAGGAGGGTATCATTTTAATTGCGTATTTTGATGTTTGTATAATTTTTAAATTAAACTTTAATTTTAAATGCGTTATATTTCGATAATTGTTTTTTTTTTAGGTACGGTCCCTTTTTTATATTTTGCTTTACGATGGGATTTTTTTTGTTTGTTTGTTTGTTTGTTGGTGTTCCTCGGGTATGTGCAGCGCAAAAAAAATTGTATATTTTTTCTGAAGCTGTTATCGAATTTAACTGAATTTATGGCAATTTAAGGGTAATTTAAGAAACTTTTTTTGTATAAAATTCTTATTTAATATTCGACCGGGACAACATAAAATCGTTCGCAGTGGTGCTATAATCTTAACGTTTGTATACAAAATGCATAAATGGCGGAAGATATTTTTTTAAGGTTTATATGTGATGGTTTTAAGATTAGTTGGCATTAATTAATCAACACAAACTCCCCACGGGACATGATGCTTTGAAATACGTACCCGCATCATTTTAACATACTAGAGAATCAAATGAAATATATTGTTAATATATTGTGATAAGAGCTATTCATTGACGGGTGTAGACTATTTTATAGTTTTTATTAATTTTCTTTTTTTCTAAATTCTAAATCACAAAATCAATAAATGTCAACCTATTGATTCCATAAAGATATTAAATTTTAAAGTGCCTAATATACGTAATATATAGACCTAATCATTATGTAATGATGATCTCGTCAAACAAGCTTTATAAAAACCATACAGACCGCATATCGATTGAATCATTAACTAGAACGGACAGTGTCGTCATCTGATCGATGATGAGAATGAACACATTTCGACCTTCCTGCGAAACTATAAGATCCGCGCCCCAGATTTATGTATTACCGCGTTTCGAGGCGCTATATAGGCAACAAAAACTCTACGGTCACTATAAATTTAACTTTCAATAAAAATAAACAATTTAAAAGAAATGTTTAGAAGTGTCCAAAGTGAATTTATGTATTGTGGCAACTTGTCCACTAGAATGCACAGATGCCACCAAATTATTTTGTTTGTTCTATATGCATAGCAAAAATACATATTTCGTACAAATGAAAGTGTTTTTCAAAAATGTTTATATTTACAGGTATACCGTAAAATTGATTAAATTCATAAAATTAAAAAAAAAATTAGTCGCATACACAAATAATGTATTAAAGTTTGATTTAAAAAATGTACATTTCAATAAATTGCATTGACTTATGAATTCAACGATAAAAATATTTAAAACCCAAAATTTTCAAAATTCGATAATAATTTTAAATCTAATGTTATATTCATAATTTACAGCATATCATACGAATTTTGGGAAACCTATAAAAATTCTACGATGTACCATTTCTAGGTACCTTATATAGAATCCTTAATGTTGGCTGGTGTGAAGTTTTTAATAGAAATTTGCTAGCGTACAATAAATAAAATATCTTTTTGACAGTGTAAGTCACCAAAAAATATATTCATACATTCTAATTTAATTGTTATAAATACAAATAATTATATTTAATTAGTATAATCTTGAATTAATTAATTTGGCCTATAAATTAATGATTAAGAAAATAATATTTAAACAAATATTTTGATAGTTTTCATCACCTGACGAGGCCCTAGTGTCACAACTATTCTCGATGACGAATTCAGCAGCCCTGTCCAATGAGAACTGCCTTAACCAAAACGAAACCAGTAGCGAAAGAAAAACAAGTGGACATTTTAAATGCAGCTGCTGCACAACTGGAGAAACTAACGAACATTGAAGCTGCTCTTAAAGCCACCCATTTGATCAGGAAAATGCCAAATTTGATCAGCTCAACTCTGAAATAAAAAAGCAAAATGTAAAGTTGGATCAGCAAACTCAACAACAAAATAAGGAGCTGAAGGAGCTGGCCACAGATATGACAAATAGTATACAAATAAAACAGTTGGAGGACAGGATAAAGGAGGTTTGAAAACTCCATCGTTTGAAGGGAAAAACCATGATAACACAATCTTAATATCGGCGTTAGAATACAAGGTAACTAGAGCCACCCTAACCTCCGATTCCGTTAAACTGCGAAAGCTCGAGGTTGAAAATACAGCGCATATTGAGACAATGATATAAGCAAAAATCAGACGAAAGGCACAAGTCTTTCAGAACATAACGCGGATATCTCGCTGTTAGGCTAGATGTTTTAGATGCCAACAAACTGGCCAGAGAATGTAAACAACCAGCAGCTGGAAAAACAATAGGTGAGAATTTTTGTTACAAAACAACTCAGATGGACCAGTCAGGAGGTCTTGTAGTAGTCAATGTCAGACTGTTCCTGACAGGAGCAAAGGTAAGGTATCATAAACAAACAAGAATAAAAGGAAGAATGAAGCAATTCTATGTCGGGGCACCATTCGAGCGGATAGCTATGGATATTGCTGGCACATTTGCCATGACAAAAGGTGGAACCCGGTACATACTCGTTTATATCGATTATTTCAGTAAATGGGTAGAAGCATATCTCGAGTATGAATCGGATGTATTTATAAACAATTGGGTATGCAAATTTAGAGTACTGTTAGCGCTACATTCAAACCAGGGCCTAAATTTGGAATCATCCGTGTTCCAAAAGTTGTGCCAGATAATCAGGGATGGGCAAGGTAGATTACGCCATGTAATCTACGCGGTTGTCGACGCGTAAAATATAACGTGGATTATTTGGCAGTGTTTTGTGTCAACGTTGACAATTGAAATAATGTCACCACCCTGCGATATTTTAGCGTTTGAACTTAAATGAGCCAGTTCACAGTTGTATTTGTAAAAAATCTTGCGAGTCCAGACGACATGATGGCATACTCAGATTTGCCTAGACATGTTTACGATTGCCTGTTATTGGCCATCGAGTATTTTTCTACACTTTTTCGTGTATGTTAGTGATTCATGATCTATAGAAAACCATTTTTACCGAGTAAATAGCACACTGATTAAAGATGTGACGTTTGAATCGGGAGGTAGAAATCGGATCTGTGGCCTTGCATGTGTTGGTTTTCGAAAAAGTTTTGAATGGATTGAAAATAGTTTTGACTGTTTTGGAAAACGTTTCGAGTGAACTGTCAATGGTTTAATTTGAAATTGAAATCCCAAAGCGGTCACAGGGCGTAGTTTTTCAAATTGTAGTAGCCACCAACAATTTACTTCTAATCAATAATGCGTTATACGGATTTATCACTACGCATGATTTGTAAAATTTGATTTGGAAAATAATTAATTCTGAACGTAAAAAATAATCTGTGGAATCGTAATTGATCACGCGAGTCGCGAACCCTTAAGGAGAGATAAACCAATCTCACTGCCTAACCCCATAGCCTTGACCAATAGTTCTGTCTTGGATAATATTAAAAACTGAATGCATCGAAATTCGTTTCCGCCAGTAAATCCTATAGACTAGCATAAAACTTACAGGTAATACTTATACCATTCCAAGAGATAAAATCTAGATATTGTGACCAATTACAGCAACATGAAATGTGCTCAAGCTTTTCCTTCCGGATGATGAGAGCATTAATTATTACTTACTTTGTTTGCCATCAAAGTATATCCCCAAATTCAAACCAATTACTCAAATTTAAACACAACATAATTTGGTTAAAACGTTGAATCTTATAAATTATAATTAAATTCGGTTTGATTCAAGCCGATACTAGAATTTTAGCTGGAATTTTTCTTCAGAATATCCACTGAACATAGTTTAAAAGCTATTCAAACGCAAATACGATTAAACATAATTTAGAATGCACACAACTTTTGTTCTTATTCAGCTGAAATATTAATTTAGGTCACTCATTTAATTTAACTAAAGATTTTGTTACAAATTTATTTAAACTTCGCTCTAAAGTGAAATTAAAATTTGACTTAACTCTTATACCTTAAACTATAATTCAAAATCTATATGTATGTACGCAAACTGATTTAACACAAAGTATTTTTTTCAACAAATGTTTGATTTTTAACTCAATTTATAATTTAAACTGCACTCAAGTTTTGTTTAAAAATTACTTTTTTTTCACTCATACAACTCATCTAAAAAAAACATTAAAAATTTTGACTCAAATTCATACTAGGATTCAATTCTGAGTTTCACTTATGCAAATCCACTCCAAAAATAAATACTCCGAAGTTTATGCAATTTATAATTTAAATTGCACTTAAATAATCTTAAATAATCTTAAATCGCGTTTAAAATTTCACTCAACAATAGTACAAATAGTACCCTAAATTTAATTTAAAAAGTTCCAGTCAAAATATATCATACAAAGTCTACTCAATCACAATCAAAAGGTATAACAAAAAATGATTTTCTAATCAAAGTTTGAGTTTTAATTAATATTTAAATTGAACTCAAAGTTTGTTGAAATCTTTCCGTTAAAAAGTCTGTAAAACGCGTTTCAACTCCATAGTACAATTCGACCTTGAATTTTACTTAAAAAAATCCATTCAAAATATACAATTTAACATCTACTAAAATTTTAAAATCGGGCTTCCGTTTACTAATTTGCTAATCTCTTGTCATGTGATCGGTATACTGGGCAACAAATTATAGCCCTTGGATCTAGCCCTTGACACGATACCTAACACCGTTGCTTAGGGGATTTTTTAAATAAATCTGGCCACCGTTAAATCTGGTCACTGTCTACGATATCAACATAGTCTACATTGTATACAGGTTGTCGACACGTCGACGTTGAATCAGATGACATGATCGAGAGATTCAACAAAACACTGGAAGAACATCTACGCAAAGAGGCAAAATAGTGAAGGTCAGCAATCGAATGAAGACAAGATATGACCTTTGGTCAAACAGCACATAATTTATAGAGGGAGATTTGGTTTGGCTTTTCAACCCCAAATAAAAAATAGGTAAACCCCCGAAGTCAAAGTCATCAAACAGATCAACGATTTTGGATATACCGGATCAACAAAGCACCAGGACAAAAATGAAAGTTGTTCACATGGATCGGTTAACACGTTATAACGCCGAGCGCACAGATAAATCTGTTCGGACGAATTAAGGTGGGGATTACGATTCTGCCTAGCGCTAAACTCAATCCCATCAGTAGTTAAGCTGGTGGTTAGAGTTGCACCTATACCAAATTTGAAATACAATTTAATTCATTCGAGTGAATCTTGAACGACCATAATTATTTATAAAGTGTAGCATATTTTATATTTCTAAATGTTCACAAGGTTTTTGTAAATTAATAAAACTTTTCCGATTATATAACTTACCGTCTAACACATTTCCACCCAGTGTACAATTTTTTTTTGTACATACTAATAAATTTTCACTCTTTATTACATTTATTTTCAAAATACAACATAAAAGAACATATGTATATACATATATTATCGTTTACCATCAAAATAATAACATAATAAAATGGCGCCCGCCAATAATTGTAAATGCTACGACAAAAAAAAACTGCTGCTATTTGTATTTTCTTCCGAAAGATCCGCAACAAAAATAATGACCACCTAAACAAAAAAATATTATAAAAACTGAACCAAACCGAAAAAATAAAATTAAGATGATGAAAAAATAACATTTGACCGGATATATTGTGGCAAACCCGGAACCGGATATGAAAATGAAGACAAAAAATTTATGTATAGAATAAAGGTGGTTATTGTCGTTTTCTTTAAAATATTATAAAAATTTTTAGTTTTTATTACAGTTTTTGTGAGTGTGTTTGTGTGTGTGTGTGTATTAATGTTATCAGGGTTCTAGCAATTTTTTTTTGATCGTTCGTTCATTCGTCTATACGGATAGTATAGAGTAGTACATTTATTACTGTATACACTATTATAGTAATCTCAAAACTGATGTTCTATTCGGTTTTTTTGTTTGTTTGTTCAAATGCTGATGTTTGTATATTTATTTATTTGTACATATAACATTATTATTTTTGAAATTGAATTAGTATCTAAGGCAAACACAATGGAATTTTTTTTTTGCACTGTAAGCTTCTGCATCGATTCGAGTAGTTCTCTTCTATATACATAAATATGTATATAGGGTTTTTCCATTTCCACACTAATTATTTTTTGCTGCTTCACATCAAAATAAAATATTTTTGTTCTTTTTAGGTATGTATGTATGTATGTATGAATGTAGTATTTTCATGAAAAGCTAGAAAAAGTTTCCTATTTTGCATTTAAGGATGTATATTGTGTACATATACAGTATTCGTACAATATTCTATTGTGTTACAAAAAAAAAATCTTTTAATATCCGTCTGAAAATTTATAAAAATAAAAATTGAAAAACCCTAAAATTTTGTGGTTTCTATTCTTAATATTTATTTTCAATATTTTCAACAAGAGCAAATTCAATTTGTTGTTATTTAGATTTTCATGAAAAATAAAAATCATAAAATATAGTTTTTCTTTCATTTTGCTACATCTGTCTTGATATTTCTTAACCAATCAACAACATCTTATATAGTTACACCAAATATGTTTGTTAAAAATTTAAAATAAAATTTTTTTTAAAAAAATTCCAGAAGAGAAACATATTTTTATGAAGTAGCCACTTTAATTTATCATTGTTCCGTACACTACATACTATATATACACAAAACACAGATTTTGATAAAATGATTTATCATTGTTTTCCTAAAAATTTTAATTTTAATTGTGGTTTATAGTTATAAGTTTTAATTATTCATTTTCACAACAACAACAAAAAAACAAGAGAAGAGAGAAAATTTTCTGTACGATTTTCGAAATATTTTTGAAAAAAGATTTTGCATTGTTGTTATTTTTATTGTGTAAATTATTGATGATTGATTTCAGTTGGTCTATGTGGATATAATGGTCGACCTATAATCAATAATTAATGAAATAATGAAAATTGGAAAATTCCGCACAGACATCGATATACTGATTTATAAATTTAAAAATGAATTTATTCCGCCTAATGCGCATTCCTATAAATATATACATTTGAACCAACTACTGTGGATCCGGTAGTTTGTATACCAAACCATTGTTGAAGACAAATATCCGTTCCTCCTATAAGTCCTCCTATAAACTGCACACTTAAAATACTGAAGACTTTACAACAAAATTTTGAAATAAAAGTATCGGCTCAGAGCTGTTTGTAAAGTTTATTTTATGAATTTTATATTTTTTAATATTATTAATTTATATTTTTTTTGTTTAGTCCATTAAATTATTATTTTAAAATATTCGAGAAATATTTTTGAGAAAGCAGACACGATAATAAAGAGTCAATTCCCAAAAAAATTTCACATTTTTAATACAAAATTTAAATTTACGATGCTTACTGGTTTGGAGCAATTTGAAATGTTTTAAAAATTGAACATTTTCTAAATTGTATACATTTTACCTGACGCTCTCATGGCACATCTCGAGATTTGTATGGGAATTTTTGAAAGTTTTAATAGAATTTCTAGAATAGTGCGGATCCTCAAACTAAATTTAAAAATTTTAGTTATTGTACATAACACAAATCTTTTCTATTCAATTAAATAAACTTCGAATCCAAATTGATTCAGTTCAAAAATATTCCATTATTTAACTTATTCCAACATATAACTTTTTGGCAGCTCAAAAAGAATATTAAAAAATGCTGAGATCCGTTCGTATAGGACTTCTTGGATTAAAATTAGTAGTATCTCTGGAATCACCAGATTTAATAGGTCCTTGGTTAGAAATGATTCCTGCCAACTCGATGTGCTGCGACTTCCTGATGGCAGATTAACCTCTTTCAGGAAGGAAATTGTCAAACAATATACTACTCAGTTAATTTCCCTGGGTGCAATGTTAACAATCATGATTATGTTGCTGACGCCCAGCCTAATGGTACTGTTTATTCTTCCGACTGAGCCTGTAGGCTAGTCACTCTCAACATCTTGTGCTGGAGTGTTTTCTCCTTCTCACCTTTTCTTGTGGCTCTTAGTTATTGACGAATTACTTCTAAAACTACTGCAATCTGGCTTCACTGCTCAGAGTTATGCTGATGACTTAGTCGTTCTGGTTCAGGGTAAATATACCTTAATGTACTACCAAGCTTAACAAAACGCGCTCTTCAAGTTGTAGAAATGTAGTGTCTAGAGAAGGGATTGTACGTTAATGCATTGAAAACTAGTCTAATAGTCTTCACCAGACGTAAGAATTCTGGAGAGCTGTCTGCTCCTTTTCTTTTTGGAGAAACGATCAAAGATCCGACACAGTAGAGTATCTGGGTGTTATTCTGGACAGTACACTCTCCTGGAAATATCATATTGAAATTAAACTGCAACAGGTCACTTCCATTTTCTGGCAGTGTAGAAGAGCATTTGGTAAGTCGTGGGGTCTGACCCTCAAAATTCTGATGTTTATTTACAAATCTCTAGCTTTACCTATTCTATCTTACGTGTCTGTTATGTGGTGGCCAGTGGTTCAGTCAGTTTCTGTCATTGCGAAGCTTAATAGCATACAAGGTACGGCTTGAAGAATTCTGCTTCGAGATTTATTTCTCGGTGGTTTATCCAGCAAGGAACTTGTGGTTGTCTCAAGAATTCAATGACTGGGTGGCTCAGTCGCTCGTGCTTTTCGCTGACGAGTCTCACTCTAATTTTGGTGCAGGTTTTGGAGCTTATTGTCCTGCACATCACCTACGTTCATGTGGGAGTCTATTTCGGAACTGCACGGCATTCTAAGCGGAGCTGATTGCACTCACACGTTATGCGATTGATGCTTCTAAGCTCGCTGTTTCCGGAAAGGACATTATTCTATGTAGTGATAGTAAATCTGTGCACAATTCATTACGGAATCGAAACTAGTCAAGAACTATAAACATTTTATTAACGTCCTTTACTCTAATTATCGTATCAGCGTTATGTGGGTTCAGGTTCACTGTGGTATTGAAGGTAATCAGATAGCCGATGTTTTGGCTAAAGGAGGCTCAATTATGAAATTCATTGAACCTGATTCGGCACTGCCACTGACCTTTAATTTTGGTAAGAAAGCTATTAAGAACTACATGTTTCTGCAGGCTAAGCGTAATTGACTAGTTTTCACTACATGCCGAGTGGCTAAGTACTTCATTTGTGAACCTAATCTGAGGTTTGCAAGTTTGATTTATCTTTGAATAAAGACCAACTGAGAGTTCTGGTCGCTATTCTGACCGGCCATGACCGTTTTAAACTTCATTTACAAAGAATGGGACTTGCTTAAGATTCCTTGTGTGACAACTGTCTTGAAGATGACGATGAGAGCATTCACTTTATTTGTGGTTATCTTTGCTTTCGAGGTAGTTAGCTGCTGAACTTCTTAATCATAGATCTTCAAATGTTGGTCAATTGTCATCTCTACCCTGGTTTAAGCTGTTACAGTTTGCCAGAGCAGCCGTTACAGTTTGCACCATGAACCCAAAGGGGTATTGAGCGCGGAACCTGCTTGGGTTCCAGCCAACTTTAAGAAATAAATATTCCAACATTAAATTCTCCTTATATCTAGTTTTCGCTTAAAGACTGACATAATTTATAACTTTTACTAACCCTACACTGCTAAAATTGTTGGCATATTTAAAACAAAATGGATGCTTGCTCATTTTAAAAACTGAAAACCAATAAAAAATGAATAATTGATAATAGTCCGACGATCTTCAGAGAGAACTTAACAATAAAAAATACAATCTGTCTCTGAATTTTAAACTTAGTTTTGAATCCTAAAGCTAAGTTACATTCATTGTACCACTTGCAAATACCTATTTCTTTAATACCTACTTAGACAATACAGTTAACAATATTTATTGGAAAAAAATTGAACATGCTCGAAATTAGTAGTTACATCAATTATGTGGTGTGCCTCTCTGGCCAACAGGTAAAACGATCGAATATGATTAAAATTCATTTGTTACTTGCAGAAGAATGTGGCAACCACATTGTTATATTGTGATTTTATATGTCGTAATAATTAGCGCCTAGAAAGAAGTTTGCGAAATGCTCGAATTCGAGAACTGCACTTCTTAATGGTTTGTGGAACATATAAGCGCTGGCTATAAGACCAAGATTCATAATTGAATTTGTATTCAGCGAATTTCAATTTATATCTGGATCCGACGGAAGAAACGTTTTCTAACAAAGCTGATAATTGATCATCCGTAGTTTGATGCTTTGCCATAGCTTGTGTAAATTTATTTGGTTATCGATTGAGGCAGTTTGTGAGTCACATGCTCGTTACAATGTGTCTGCGACCAAATTATTTCTCAACACTCCCCACTAAAACGAGGTTCGGTTTATCTGTTGTTAGTCTATCTATTATTTTATAATCTTACTCCGTGCACTACTCTTGAATGCTGAATTCATATCCAATCGAAATATTATTTAAAGAAATGTTCAATGAAAATTTATAAGACGGTACAATTTTGTATTCCAAGGCTGTGTTGTTATTAATATAATTAATCTATTGCTCAATAGATGCTACTCTATGAAGAAATGTAGTAAAAATCTCAAGTAATTTAAAGTGATGTATGTGTATGAATAATTTAAACATATTCTTTGCGCGGGTGGCAGCATTCTCTATTAAAATTTCAATGAAGTGATCGGATCCTTCGAGGTCAATCAATAGTTAGGGTCTCTCCTTACAAATTTTAAATAGCATGAATAGTATCTATAATCTTTTGTGTATGTATACTCTTAGATGTGATTTTTCAGAATATTCTTATAAGTGAAACTGACGTACTTGGGTCTAAAGTATTCTGAAATTTACATTTTTAGACTTTAGTATTTTAAGGATTTTCACGTCATTTGAAAAAACAAAACGTTTATTGGTGCATTTTGGAATGACGTTCCCCTTTTGGGTGTATTTTTACTCGTCATCTCTATTTGTACCGACCTTGCCGATTTAGTAACCTGCTCTTGGCTTACGGAATTTCCAGTGGTGGTACGGAAACTGTTAGGTGGCTCTCTCTATATATGTGGAGATAGGCATGACGTACCAATGAAGAGAATCGGTTTTTGTTTTTATTTCGATCCATTTATCACACTGATGCGGCGATACCATTCATATATTTCCTTTCATCAGTTCTTAGGAATCCTTATGAGTTCGAAGTCAAACTTTTGGCTATATTTGATGATCTTTAGTTCTATATACATTTACTAGTTAGGTAGAGTGGTTCTGACGTCAAGAATTTTTTTTCTGGCTGAGACTACGCTCATCTAGCAATTTATTTTCCAAATACAAAATTTACATTTTTATAATATTCTCATTTGTTGAAGTGTAACCCAATAGTTAGTCATAATTGATTAAACCTGTTTACTAATATTAATTTGGTAAGCTCACTAGGTCAAGTGGCCTCGTTCTTTGGACGACCAGGGTTATCTACCATATGGCGAATATATTGGTTTCCATGTTCCTGGAGCCTTATGTCGTGTTTGGCGGATGCATTTTCGATTTCATCTGTGATGTATTCCATCCGTAGGTCCTTGTGAAGGTTTTCATTTCTTGTGTATCACGGAGTATTTACGATTGCCAATATAGCAGCTGCTTGTTTTGAATTGTAAGCTCAGAGCCTCTACGTATGAGCCAATACATTTTTCTGAACTTTATGTTAAGTTCTTCTTTTTTCATTTTTACATGCGCTCTACACTTAAGCTTGGCATCGAGGGTCATACCAAGGTATTTAGCTGTGTTTGCATATGTCACCTGCCGTGAGATAATTTCTATTGGTAGATGGTAAACCTTTTGATATGTAAATTTAATATGCGTGGATTTCGTCTCATTTAGCTTGATTCGCCAACGTTTTGTCCAGTTACAAATCGCATTGGTAATTTTCTGGAGTTTGCTATGATATGAAATATGGCTATGATTCCTTCATTTGTGGTTGATAAATCCCTTGTAAATAGTCAACACATAAATGGCCCTCGACACTCTCCTCGGGACACTGGCAGAGATTTTCTTTAGTTCGGAGTATTCATCCTCATATGTCACACGAAAATATCTATGGGATAAATAAGATCTTAGTATGGCATAGAATTGCCTCGGCAGATTTCTGCAGCTTGAATTTCAGACCACTGTGCCAATTTTTTATCGAATGCTTGGACGACGTCCAGGAATATTCTTGAGAATAATTTTTTGCGTTGTATGCCTTTCTCTGATTCCAAATTGATATGGAGGAGTTAGTTGTCGGCCCTTAATTATTGGTTTAAGTCTCTTTAGTAACATATTTCAAAAAATTTTGACATAATTGGCAGCAAAGAAATTTGCTTGTATGATTTTTTATCGTTAGGTGATCGCAGGTGATTATTTTTTATCGTTAGGTCAGGTTTTGCTATCATGATTGCTTCTGTTACTTTCCATTGCCACGGAACATATTTTAACCGAAAGATCGCATTGATCATGTGTGAAAGCTTACGAAATCCTTTATCAGGTAGAGCTTTGATCATTTGGCAAGTAATAAAGTCGTACCTTGGCCCTTTTTTAATATTCATATTACTCTTCACATCTTCTTTTAATTATTTGAGATATACTGGGTGTATGTAAAACTCATCTAGCTTCTGAATTGACATTGTATTTTCGTTGGCATTTTGTCTTGGTGGTGGTTTGAAGGTTTCCTATTCAAATAGATCAACTTTTACTTTGGGAGGTACCATCATCCTTTTTAAGAGGAGGCACATGCATTTTGGGTCTTTTGCGTCCTTTCGTTGCCTTCCACAGTGAATAATCAAAATGTTTTTCATCAGTTAGAATTTTTTTGTTCTCCGGTGATTAATTTACCAGGTCTTACGTGCCTGTTGTTTTTCTCTAACCAGGTCTCTAACTACCATTGGGTAGGATATGTTAAGAGTTTTCTTATTTTGTATAATGGGGGTGCTTACCAAAGCAGCATATAGTTAACAGTTTTTCCTTTAGTTGTTCCAATTCGTCTTTCAAGTTGTGGAAATTTCCTATCGGTACCTGGAGATTGTTTTTCCTCCATTAAATCACGAAAAAGTTCCTAGTTGGTTTTTGAATTGGTTTCTCTGCCTGACGTGATAACCGGTGAGTGATCCGATACTAGAGAATTGCTGTTTTCAAAGTGGATGTAGTATCGAGATATACCTCTTGTTACATAAAAGTCTATTTGGTCCGGGATCTTAGCTTCGTCAATGAGCCAGTATGTTGGGGAACCACCAGAATAAAATTCATATTTAGATGTTTGTCTTGCTTGAAACAATTATTTGCCCTTTGACGTCGTAAGTCTAGATCCCCAATAGGTGTTTTTCTTATTAATGTCACCTCCAACAATAAAATCACGTCTGTCTGTGTTTAGTGTGGATCTTTACAGTAGTGACTTGAATTGTTTCTTCGTCGATTTTTGTTTCTACATGGTGTTATACACCAAGTAATCCCGGATTTTAACAATCTAAGATTTACCAAAATGGCTTTCAGATATTAGGAATTGGTCGATATTTCCAGTCCATATATTTGGTTGAACCCGAACCTTTCACTACCTGAGGAAATATTCTTCTTTGGCCTGCGTTGCTTGGTTGTGGATTTTGATCCATCTGCTTTGATGTTTGAATCCTTTAATTTTTGTGATTTTGCCGTTTCTTGGTTTATCTCTTAATTTTTGTAGATATTTAGCAACCTCACAGCCTCGATAATTAACCGAATCTTCACCGTATGTGTTCAATTATACACTTGGCTGGCACATCTCTCCTTATTGTACATGCTTGAGTAATATGTTGTCACTCTCGAATTGATGCTTGAGTTGATCGCACGCATTTTTTCTTTTAACTATTATTTTAAATGAAATTGAACAGTTCTAATTATTACCTCGTGATTATTGTTTGATAGTGAGTGTATGTGGTGTATAAAAGAATTATAGTCTAAATTATTTTGTAGTTCAAATTAATAATTGAATTAGTGAAAAATATAATTAAATTGATTTTAGAATGTGTATAAATACTACTGTTGTGCATGATTCATGATTGTGTGTTAATATTGCATGTAATAAACAAAAACGCATAAACGATATACATAACGTTATAAACCGTGCCGTTGATGTAAAACTGAAATGTACTCATTATATAAGTGAATACCTTTGTGTGGGTTAAACATTGTACAATTACAACAGGAAAACTGAAACTATAACGTTACATCAATAAATACGACTTGTATATAATATAGATACTTTATTTTTTTTTTTTTTTTGAACTGGTTTACACTCTGTGAATAAATTTATTTTCAATGTGTTGTTAAGCAGATTAAAGAAATCTTTACGATTTAATGTTTTAATCTGGTCGAGTGATGAGCAAAAGATTACGGAGCAGTCCGGAATCACATCTTGAACAAGAAAAAAAGAAAAAAACATATATGGGTAGCTCTAAATGTGTTTCATGTGCGGATCATCTTGTTCCGGAAAGATCCATAGCTTGCGTATAAGCTGTACCTACGAATGTTTTTGATCATAAGTGCGCATTTATCAACGATAGCCAAGCTGATTATTTTAAATTGAAATCATTTTTGTGGTCCTGTCCGGCTTGTTTTATAAAAAAGTTAAATGATAATGATTCTGCAATTCAGGAAATAAGCATAACACTTAATGACCTAAAGGCTGAATTATCATCCAGTGCTACAAAAGTTGACGCCTTACAGACCAAGTTAATGACCATGCGTCAAGAAATGGTCAGTCGTTGTACTGATGTGGAATCGAAAATTGATAGTTTTGAAGTTAGAATTATAAATATTGAAGATACATTTGCGTCCAACTGTCTTGATGTGCAAGGACTTACGCCGAAAACTTTTGAGAATAGTAATGCCATCAATCAATTTTTTATTCAGATGTTTGAGGAATTTGGTTGCAAAAATGATATTTATTTTATAACCAAATGGGACTTTTCCACCAACATAGTATCCATTTTATTTTTGGATAAAAATATGGCACTTGCGGTTTACAAGAAATACTGTGAAATTGTTGCAGTAGCTGACAATCGTAAGCAAGGGATATTTTCTGCGGATTTTCCAACTCTAAAAGTTAAGCCGTGCTATATATCTATTTCATACGTTCCTCAGCAGCCAGCTATTCAGCGACGTCTTGATAGTATTAAATACGATCGTCTATCCCGAGATATTAAGATAACTGGTCTGGAATATACTGCAAATGAAAATACTGCTACTATCAAATCAAACATCTTGAAGATTTTCAAGAGCCTATATCCTGCTATCACCGAATTTGACTTTGGTGTGAATCGACTACGTTTAACTGATACATGCATCGCTACCTTCAATAATTCTACAGTTCGGGATAGTGTTTTCTACGCCTATGTTAATGTGATGGTCAAAGAAAAATCTGGTGGAATTGATCCGAACAGCATAGGAGTTAATTCGTCTACTCATATCGTGCTTAACGACAACCTAACTGGCTTAACTCGTATTCTGTATAGCTTCGTAAAACACTTGAAGAAAAAGGGTCGAATTGTTAATTTCTCAACAAGACGTGGCAAAGTCGTGATTAAGAAGCTGAATGGTGATCAATGGCTCATGATACACACGATCGACCAATTGTTTAATGCCGTTACACAAAAGTCGTAAGGATTTCCTATTACATATACAACTAATAACTATACATTTTTTTTACAGTATTATTATAATTTTCTTTCTTTTTTTTTTAATTTAAATTATTATTATTTTCTTAATCATTAGTAATATTTTTGTTTAACATTGTAATTTGTGTTTTATGAATTATAATCTACTGAAGGAAGCAGAGAATTTTTTGCGAATTATATTGTCATTTTATATCTCTCATTTTTATATTAGGTTACAAGTCCTTAATTAAATGAACCTTAATCATTCTAGAAAATCAAATAAACTTAGCGGTGTCAATATTACCAAAACTGTTGTTGGAGTGGTTCATTCGCGTTTAACCGGATTTCTTAATCTTTGCCACTTTAATGCTCAAAGCATAAATGCCAGGAATACCGGTAAAATGGACGAGATTCGCGATCTATTTTGTGATTCTAAATTTCATATTATAGGAGTGTCTGAAACGTGGCTTAAACCATACATTTCCAATGCTTGCGTTCAGATCCCTGGTTACAAAATATATCGCAATGATCGGCCCCGTATAACTTTGGGGGGGGGGGTGTTGCCGTTTACGTGGAGAATAATATTAAATGTGTTGTTGTGGCGAAATCATCTGACAATCCGCCAAATTCCACTAACAATGGTATTGATTATCAGACTTCTGGAGTTCAATTCCTGTTTTTGGGTATCCATCTAAAGGAGAAACGTCTTTTGGTTGGTGTAGTGTATAACCCTAAACCCTCGATATATAGTCATCGTGCAAATCTTGAAGCAGTGCTTGGAAATATTTCTACTCAATACGATGATTGTGTATTGTTGGGAGACTTTAACACAAACATTTTACAACCTAATAATGCTTGTCTTAACTTTCGTAATTTTTTGACCGAATTCGGTTTATGCTACTATGAAAGCGGAGCTCCGACACATTTTTCTTCTGGGCATTCCGGATCGCAGCCATCATGTATTGACCTTGTTATTACTAATCGGATCGAAGGGGTTATGAATTTCTCTCAAATTGATTTACCTGGGGTTTCCAAACATGACTTAATTTTTTTTTCCTATGATATACCTATGTGTGAGAGTCAAAAACATTCCTATTTTATCAGAGATTATCGGAATTTGGATGTTGATACCATATGTGCAGATATTGTCAGTTCTCCATGGGACCAATTCTATAATTCCACCACCTCGGATGATATTCTCCGAATACTTAATACAGCTATTCTAAAGGCGTTAGAGAAATTTATTCCTGTTCTAGAAATTACACCTAGAACCAAAAGTAATTTATGGTTTAATGACGTCATTAGAATAGCTATTAAAAATAGGGACCTGGCATATAGACTATGGAAACATTCCCACAGTTCTGTAAGATGGAAATCATTCACCCAACTTCGCAACAATGTTAATTGTCTGATCAAGAATGCTAAGAGGGATTATTTTAATCATTATATTACATCCGATCTATCGACCAAAGTACTATGGAAACGTTTGAAACAGAATGGGATATCTACTCCCGATAGTGTAGATATTCCGTTTGACTTGAACTCGATTAATTCTACATTTTCAGGGTCTGCTTCTCTGAATGTACCTCAACATAGTGATAATACCATGCATGGTCATCGTTCTCACACCAGTTCATCTTTCTCGTTTAGGAATGTTTCAATTGATGAAGTTGTTTCTGCGATCGAGAGTATAAAATCAAATTCCGTTGGAGATGACCAAATACCAATCAAGTTTATTAAGCTAATTTTACCTGCGATTGCTCCATTCATCATGTATTTATTTAATCACATACTCACAACATCTGTATTTCCCTCGGACTGGAAGATTGCTCGAGTAATCCCAATACCCAAAACGACCTATGTAAGAACTATGAATGATTTGAGACCTATAAGTATTCTTCCTGGGTTATCTAAAGCCTTTGAAAGAATTGCTCAAAATCAAATTAACGAACATCTAGCTTTTAATAATTTACTGTCACCAATGCAATCAGGCTTTAGGAAAAATCATGGAACCGATACAGCTTTATTACTCATTACCAACGATTTGATTTCTATGTTGGACGAAAAAAAAATTGCTATCCTGACTCTCTTGGATTTCACTAAAGCATTTGACACAGTCAATCGAGAAATTTTAGCTGGAAAGCTTAGTGAGAAATTCGGCTTCACCTCATCTGCAGTGGTACTTATATCGTCCTATCTTTCTGATCGTCTTCAATATGTAGAAGCTAATGGGAAGAAGTGTAATTTTGCTCCCAATTTCGTCGGGGTTCCACAGGGTTCTATTTAAGGACCCTTGTTGTTCTCTTTGTTTATCAACGATTTACCTGACGTGGTACGTTACTGTAAATGCCATATGTTTGCTGATGACGTCCAGCTATATCTTGGGAGAAAATCATTTGCCAAAGAGGAAATGGTTAGTCACTTGAACTTTGATCTCCAAAATATTGTGCAATGGGCTAAAAACAATCAACTCCTACTCAATCCTTCCAAATCCAAATGTGTTATCTTTGCACAGCATGATATAGAGTATCATAGGAATACTATTGGTCCTATTAAATTACTGGGAGAAAACATTGAGGTTTGTCGGAACGCAACTAATTTGGGTCTAACTATGGATAGTGGTCTTACATGGAACAATCATACCAACAACATCTGTGGTAGGATCTATGGTGGTTTACGTTCCCTGAGGAATTCCGCAATAGTCTTGAGCCAGCCGGTCAAGATAATGCTAGTTAAGACGCTGCTTATGCCGCATATTATCTATTGTTCACCGGTCATGGGGCTTCTACACGATAATGTCTTCAAAAAGATTCAGAAAAGTTTTTATTGCGCACTCCGGTTTATATACAATGTGCCTAGGATAACTCATATGACTGAATATGCTATACGTTTTTTGGGTTGTACGTTGAAAATTTTCTTGAAATATCGGATTTGTCTTTTAATGCATAAGATCATTTCGTCGCGTCAGCCTGATTACCTGTTCGACAACTTACGTTTTGGTAACAGCGAGCGTTTAGGCCGTTTATTATTACCTCGGAATCATAGCCGGGTCAAAAATGATTCATTTTTTGTGTATGGTGTATCTGTATACAACGAAATTCCAGTTGGTATTAGGTCAATAGCTTCACTCGCTGCATTTAAAAAAACATTATTTGAATTTCTATGTAATGGTTAATAATTAAACTACTATTCTGAATTATTGTGAGATTTTTAAGATGATGATGTAATTTCCTTCCCTTATTATCTAAGTGTACCATTTCATTTAATTATAAGTTGTGTAATTTACTGTAATTTAATTTATTATTATTATTTAATACTTTAACCATAATTTTCATTGTGTGCATCACTCAAACATAAATGTATTTTAAATCGTAAATATGTGCGATTTATAAGGCTAGGCCATATGTATGTATTTTTTTTGGAATAAATAAATAAAAATAAATAAATATGTTTACCTGAGTGGTAACTAGTGTAACTATTCCTTTTATATCTTAAGACGTCAAAAAATATTCGATTGTTGGCAATCGTTGCATTGCAATTGTCAGTTTTCCGCCCATCACCTGTTATTGAAGGTGGCGGAAGATTTTACGTTCACCGTGAAGTTGGCCAGGTATCAGAAGTTTAACTATACTTTTATTCTTTCTTCTGGCTTTATGGATAGTAATAGTACCGTTCTCTATGCAATAGCTGAACATTTTCAGTATCTACTGTTGAGTATTCCGTTGAGTTTTGCCGTTCAAAACCAAGCTTTATTTTTTGGAGTTGGTGTTGTGTTTGCAACTGGTCTAGTCATTGCAATATTGCCGATTATATATTGCCAGATTACTCGACGTTTTTCAAATAATGCGGTGAAATTACAATAAATCGCGCTGTTGCAAACTTCATTTCTTCATCACAATAACAAAATTTCAGACATAACTCTACTCCAATGTTTTTTATCCGATATTGTTATAAGATCGACAATATTCACATTCATCATTCTCTGGTAATAATAAAGTGACCATTCCGATTATTAATTCGTGAAATACTTTAATTCAAATTTACAGAGTGTTTGATACCGAAATCCAATTAAAACAGATTTAAATTATATATACTTATCCCAATTATATACGCTTGACCAATCATTGTTCACAAATGGAAATCTATCCCCAAAAAAAAAAAAAAAGAACCAAAACAAAACGAATTTTCCTAAAAATTTAAATTATCTGTCCAACTAGAACAACACTTTTAAATCTCCTGGATTAATTTTATAATTAATTTCCCAATTTTATTTTTTTTTTCTGTTTGTGTATGTTTGTATGAATGTATGTGTGTTTATGTGTGTTAAATGTGATATCTCCAGTTTATTATATATAATTTAATCCGTAAGGAATACTGACCCTAATTGTATAAATTTTTTTTTTTTTTTTTTTTGCTCAGTTGCAGCAAATTTAAGAATGGTAAAATAAATTAATCATTTTCTTTAATCTAAATATGATAATTCTATTTCAAATCGACGATAAATGGATGTTTATGCGAATGCAGATATCCTATATACACAACCAGTACACGTACGCACAATTTCAAATGCCAACCATATACATATATTTATAGTGTCATGTAGTCTGGTTGGTGTGTACAAATATACTCGTATATCGTAGGGAAATTTAAAAAAAAATGAAATCCTTAACTATATCCATATACATATATACATACAGACATATATATTTAAATTGGAGGCAGTTTGATTTTTTATTTCGAATAAATCCTGTATACACATATATACGGATAAATAATATGAGGGTGAACGATTGAATCTGTCAAAATCAGATTTTGAAGTAAAACATCCCAATCCCTTTTAAATATGTACCGCATTTTAATCATAATACTCGCCTCGCCATCCTGGGTAATAGTAGTACACAGATTTTTTTTTTTTATTCACTTCCTTTAACTTCCTTTCGACAATTTTTCATACTGTGCAGCAAAAAAAATAAAAATTGTAAACGGAAAATTTTATTAAAGCGGGATTTGGTTCCGCGTACATCTGGAAATCGAATAATTATTGTAATTATTTGTATATATAAATATCGACTGGTCCACTTAAATTGATCTGTGAAACAGTTAAGGAATTTTTATTTAAATCGAAATATAATTTTATCCATTTTGACAGTCAACGGAAAGGTGATTTTTTTTTGTTTTGTACATATTTTCCTTTTGTCTCGTATATAAATTTTCTAAAAATAATTTGTTGATTTCCTCTTGTTGTATTTAGAAAATATATAAAAAAAAATGTCCTTGTTTATTTTATAATACAGATTTTCGTTTGGGAAATGGATCCAGAGATTTTTTTTTTTAAATAGTATATTTTGTTCTCTTTGATACAGGAAATTTTAATTTTTTTTTTGATTTATCATAAATAAATTTCCGTTTTTAGATTTTTTATTTTTTTTAGGACATTTTATGGATTTTAATCCGTATGGCATATACATAGTTAATATACAAATATGATTGAATATAATAATAATTAATGGAGTGGAATGAATTTGACTTGTGAATTTCAATTTCGGGGAAAAAATTTAGCTGCCTGCGTATACAAATTTGTTAATTTGTGGATTGATTTAAATTTTTGGTGACAGAATTATATAGTTGGTTTGAACGAAGTACGACAATTTATTGTAGTGTTTGTAGGTGTGAATTTTAAACATTAAATAAAATTTAGAAGATATGTGTTCACAAAATTGGTAAAAAACCTACTAGTACTGTGTATCTGGTTTTCTGATCAGCCTTGTTGCTTAATCGGTTAGTTTCACGATCCCATTATGTCCGATCGATCGTTCATAATTATTAATGCGCCAGTTTCCAAAATCCAGTTAAATATTTGATTGTACACATACAAATCAGGATTTTGGATAAATCTCTATAAGATATTTTATAGTTAATACTCAGCATCTTCATCGTACTATTATAGTAGAATAATTCTAAGTAAAAATTTGGATGGAACCAATAGGCAATAAATTTAGAAATTATGTTAAAACTAACGATATAATTACATTGGTTCACAATATTTTCAACAATTTAAAGATGCTTATATGCCGTCGATTAAAAAATTTACAAGACAAATCGGAAAATTACTAACTCTACCTCTCTTAGAAGTTATCCCAGGAATTCATCCCATGCTTTACTTTGAAAAGTTTGCAAAGGCGCCACATTTATTAATATTGCGAAAATTCAAATGGTCAAACAAATATCAACGCTGGCACAGTGGTGGCTAGCAAGGTTTCAAACTCAATCGATATGAGAAAAAAGCCGACCCTATAAAAGATTAGCCATACGAATTTTTTTTCGATTTTGCTTTACTTTGAAAAGTTGGCAAAGGCGCCACATTTATTTATATTGCGGAAATTCCAACGATAAAAAAATCATCAACGATGGCACAGTGGTGGCCAAGAAGGTCCCAAACTTAATCGATAAGAAAAAAAGCCGACGCTATAAAAGCTTGGCCAAAAGTTTTTTTAGATTGTAGCTTTCTTTGAAAAGTTGGCAAAGGGGCCACATTTATTAATATTGCGGAAATTCCAACTGTCAAAATAATATGAACGCTGGCACAGTGGTGGCTAGCAAGGTCTTAAACTCAATCGATATGAAATAAAAGCCGACCCTATAAAAACTTGGTCATACGATTTAGGCGCCACTTTTATTTATATGGCGGAGTATGGCCATGCGATTTTTTTCGGTTGTAGCTTTCTTAGAAAAGTTGGCTAAGGCGCCACATTTATTTATATTGCGCAAACTCCAACGATAAAAAAATCATCAACGATGGCACAGTGGTGGCCAAGAAGGTCCCAAACTTAATCGATAAGAAAAAAAGCCGACCCTATAAAAGCTTGGGCAAAAGTTTTTTTAGATTGTAGCTTTCTTTGAAAAGTTGGCAAAGGGGCCACATTTATTAATATTGCGGAAATTCCAACTGTCAAAATAATATGAACGCTGGCACAGTGGTGGCTAGCAAGGTCTCAAACTCAATCGATATGAAATAAAAGCCGACCCTATAAAAACTTGGCCATACGATTTAGGCGCCACTTTTATTTATATGGCGGAGTATATGGCAATGGCGCTACATTTATTTATATTTCGGAAATTCCAACGGTCAAAAAATCATCAACGCTGGCACAGTGGCCAGCAAGGTCTCAAACTCAATCGATATGAGAAAAAAGCCGACCCTATAAAAGCTTGGCCAAACGTTTTTACGATTGTAGCTTTCTTAGAAAAAGTTGGCAAAGGCGCCACATTTATTAATATTGCGGAAATTCCAACTGTCAAAATAATATCAACGCTGACACAGTGGTGGCTAGCAAGGTCTCAAACTCAATCGATATGAAATAAAAGCCGACCCTATAAAAACTTGGCCATACGATTTAGGCGCCAATTTTATTTATATGGCGGAGTTTGGCCATATGATTTTTTTCGGTTGTAGCTTTCTTAGAAAAAGTTGGCAAAGGCGCCACATTTATTAATATTGCGGAAATTCCAACTGTCAAAATAATATCAACGCTGACACAGTGGTGGCTAGCAAGGTCTCAAACTCAATCGATATGAAATAAAAGCCGACCCTATAAAAACTTGGCCATACGATTTAGGCGCCAATTTTATTTATATGGCGGAGTTTGGCCATACGATTTTTTTCGGTTGTAGCTTTCTTAGAAAAAGTTGGCAAAGGCGCCACATTTATTAATATTGCGGAAATTCCAACTGTCAAAATAATATCAACGCTGACACAGTGGTGGCTAGCAAGGTCTCAAACTCAATCGATATGAAATAAAAGCCGACCCTATAAAAACTTGGCCATACGATTTAGGCGCCAATTTTATTTATATGGCGGAGTTTGGCCATACGATTTTTTTCGGTTGTAGCTTTCTTAGAAAAAGTTGGCAAAGGCGCCACATTTATTAATATTGCGGAAATTCCAACTGTCAAAATAATATGAACGCTGGCACAGTGGTGGCTAGCAAGGTCTCAAACTCAATCGATATGAAATAAAAGCCGACCCTATAAAAACTTGGCCATACGATTTAGGCGCCAATTTTATTTATATGGCGGAGTTTGGCCATACGATTTTTTTCGGTTGTAGCTTTCTTAGAAAAGTAGGCAAAGGCGCCATATTTATTAATATTGCGGAAATTCCAACTGTCAAAATAATATCAACGCTAGCACAGTGGTGGCTAGCAAGGTCTCAAACTAAATCGATATGAAATAAAAGCCGACCCTATAAAAGCTTGGCCAAACGAATTTTTATTCGATATTGCTTTACTTTGAAAAGTTGGCAAAGGAAAGAAAAGTAAAGTTGGCAAAGGCGCCACATTTATTTATATTGCGGAAATTCCAAAAAGTCAAAAAATCATCAACACTATCACAGTCGATATGAGAAAAAAGCCGACCCTATAAATGCTTGGCCAAACGTTTTTCTCGATTTCTTAAAAAAGTTGGCAAAGGCAACACATTTATTTATATTGCGGAAATTATAAATTATTAAACCTGGCGTAATGGTTACTAAGAGGGTCTTGAACCTTATCGCAAAGAGAAATTAGCCGTCCTTAAAAAGACTTGCACATAACAATTTATATTCCACCAAATCAATTTTACATATTAAAAAAGTCTGGGATAAATACTCATGGTACCAACTGTATACAAACATAGTTTTTTGTAGACGACAAAGTCTAGGATGGTATAAATGTAAAAAATCCTAAGATGAATATTTTTAAAAAGTGTGGGATGGATTATTTACGCTAGTGTTGCCAGAGGTATTTTTAAAAAATCATGGGATGAAATCCTGGGATAACTTCAAGGGGGTCTTGAGCACGACAAAACTACTTTAAAAAATGTAATTCTTACAATTCTCATATTGCAACCAGTGTACATATTGATTATCTGATGGCCTGGGTTTATCGAATTGGTAACAGTTGCATAGGATAACCAAACAAAATTATTAAGTCCTTCAAACCATTGCAATATGTAACTTTGCAATTATTCACTTTTTTAGTTTCGTTTTTGTAACAAGTCTTCTTGATTTTTATCAATTATGTGTGGAATATGGTATCATGTCAAATGACTTCCATTTTCTTTCTGACACATTACGGAACCACATAAATTTGGATTATCCACTACTACCAGGCGTAAATAATAATCAATCATTGTCCTATATTCAAGGTCCCATTGGTAATTTCTACATCAACTTCTATAATTTCTGGGTAGCTTCGAGAGTGCGTACAGGCCGTTGTGCACTGATACTCTTTGATGGATTCAGCGAACAAAAGAATACAACAATGTATAATAGCCTTGACAAGTAGTTAATCATCATAAATCTCAACAACATTCTACATAACCCAAGTTACAATTTTTTTACACCATGTTGTTTTCGTTAGCCCGCCCTATGTATTAGTGTATTCATTACACTCCAGCCTTATCAACAAATAGCACAATACACCCAACTGAGATGAGTAACGAAATCCGTTAAAAAGATCACCAATCTATACAAAATTCGTTCCATTTGATTAACTTCGTTCATATTTCTCAGTTTAACTTGAAATAAAATTATTGCAAGACTCAACATAATCCGTTTTCATAAACAAATCAACACTTCGCTTGATCGTTTATTAATTAATGTCTCGAACACCATGGGAGACATTTTTTTCTATTTTTTATGATCACTGCGCAGGAGATCCATTATGTACCCATCTACAGGGTCGCTTCGATTGAAGATTTACTTCTTCATAATTCATAATTTTTACACGAGTAGAACGATTTGACTGAATGTAGCATGTGTCCTATATTCAAAATGCCACTCATTTTTAATTTAATTATTTTATCAGTACTGTAGTTTCTTTCAAAATTGAAAGAATAACTTTATTCAAAATGAGATATTCAAACGAACAAAAATTACTAATTATAAGAATTTATGAGGAAAAAGTCAATTAAAGAAATAAATTGGAAATTCCGAGAAGAAAGTCAACAAGTATTGCCCGATTCAAAGAATTCTGGATAGTTTAAAATCAATATTGAGACTGACATCCATCAATGGACAATGCTTCAATCATGACCGCCCTGAAGTTATCCCAGGATTTCATCCAAGGATTGTTTAAAAATACCTCTGACGACACAATCGTAAAAAATCCATCCCTGACGTTTTATACAGCCAAACCTTTATCCGGCCTGAAAATTTGGCATCAGAATATTATTTAGGACTCTATAGGCTACCTTTGAGTCAAATATAAAGAAATTCTGTCTATTCAAATTCACGTAATATCCCATCATGTCTGGAATTAGCCGACTGTATAAAATCTTGAAATCATTAAATTAAATACTTTTAAAATGTTTGGGATGAATTTTTTACGCTTGTGTTGTCAGAGGTACTTTATAAAGTTCCTGGGATAATTTCAAAATGGTAAAATCAAGAGCGAATTTCTCTGATTGCAGAACTTTCGAGTAATTCTCAAGTTTTTCGCACAATTAAACACAAAACCATTCGAAATTTAAATTATCATCCATACAAAATCCAAAAAGTTCAAGAGCACCACTTAAGCAGAGATTATATTTTACGGGATATCCGGTCTAGTGATGAAACATTTCTATCTCACGGATCACGTGATCAAATAAAATATTGGAGTACAGACAATTCTATACCACTCCATGAATCACCATTATATCCTGAATGGATAATTGTATGGTATATACTCTATTGGCTAGAGGAATTATAATGATTGTTGTATAAGAAAATGTTACTTCAACAAATTTTTTTGAGCTGCTTGATCGATACTCTACATTAGAATAAGTTACTCACTGCTAAGGGGATAGCATTCATTTTCTTGAAAAACCTTCGTTTTTTAAATAATTGAACACCTTTATAGGTTATGCCAACTAAAGAAACAGTAGGTTGCAAGCGAAGGAAGGGGCTCATCAAAGTCTCCTGAATTGTTGCCCTATTAGCCTTGAAAGAAAAATCTTTAACCTCAGGCAATTTTACATACTATTTGAACTCAAGGTGAAATTGGTTAACCTTGTAAAATTCGAATAGTTCGTTGTTAAATTCATTATAAACGTAAAATTTGTAATATTCTAAATTTGACAAGAAGTTTGTTACTGTGGGTTTTTGAAAATTATTTAAAACAAATAAATTGTTGAAGTCCATGTATTTATGCGTGAATCTGATCTTGAAATTTCAAAGTACAATTACTAATTTTTATGAACATTCAGCAATTTATGAATTCTATAAATTTTAGAATTCATTGAATCTATAAATGCCTCTTCTAATAGTTCTTCTTCAATTATTATACCAAGTTATCAAATAGCGCAAATTTTAAAGTTTGTCATTCCCCACTCATCGCATCAATTGTATCAATTCAAATGAAACTGCCTTAAAGTTGGCCTTAACATTCTAGTATATCAGCACTGTTTTGTAGAAAATTTAATAAATGTTTCTTTAAGTTGTAAAAGTTGTGTTATCTGTACAGCTGCCTCGACTTGGAAAAAATCCGAAATTGATTTTAATTAAAATTTGGGTCGCTAAATATATTGGGTTAGTTCTAGGCTTGAGCGTTAATTAATAATTACTGTTTGTCAAATTTCTCCTAATTTGCCAGAAACATATTCAAATAATCGTTGGTTATTGTTCGAATTCTATTGAGTTGCTCTACACATTTCGTCACTTAAATATTTTTTCACGATTTTTATATAGTGAAGCCGAGCCCGGCTAGAATGGCCTTTTTGAAATTAACACAGATTTCAGTTTTTCACATATATATGATCTGTAAGCAGGGGATAGTCTGGAATTAACTTTGGACGCCGCATGTGTTTGTGATAGTTATAAATTAAATGCATCTGTAAATAAATTAAATTTTTAAAATATGCCAGAGTAGTACAAACAAATAAACAAGTTTAATAATCCTTTAACATAGGGATGAAAATGCAATTTTAAATTAAAATGTATGTAAGTTGGTTCATACATGTCATACGTGTGACCAAAATTCCATAAAAAATCTAGGATAAATTAAAACAATCATATTAAAAGACTACAACCTTAAAATCCAAACAAAGAACTAACATATAGCAAACAAATGGATGTCCAATGAAAAAACTATCTTGGAAACTCGTTTTAATTAGTTTAGCTGGGTTTAGCTTTTGAAAAATGAATTCTTGATACACGACTTTTGTCTGACAAAGCATTTTTAATTATGGTAAATGTCCATTGTCCACGATGCAAAACAAAATTCTAATCAATTTCACTTAGCAACAACGATTGTATAGTTAAGCAAGCTCTCGGATTATCAATCAATTTTATTGATTCACAAGTTGGCTGAGCTAACAAGCCTTGCCCGATTTAGTGTTGACATCTTTTTGAATTGCTGGCATTGAATTAAACCATGATGCTCCTTACACCCTTCCACCCAACACGTTTTGGTTAACATGGCTGTATTCACTCGTTTCAATGGTGGTATATACTGCATGTGTGGTCGTGTTGCTGTTGCTCTATGATTGCCCATGGCTTCTAAAGATTGAAACCTTCTCTCCAGGAATTGAAAGAATTCTTCTAGTTGTGGAATTTCTCTGGGCTTCTCTATATTTGTTTCGTAAATTCTAATGGATTCTGGGTCCAATTTTTTGTTTAAGATGAAACCCACGAGTGCCTCGAATGGCGAATCCATATTTAGCCGCTTTATATTGTGTAATATTTCTCGTGCTGTATCATGCAAGTTTCTCACTGCTTGGGCGGATGATATCTGAATTGTCGCCAATGACAACAGTGCATTAAATTGATGGTTTGCCAGTATCCTTACATTGTTGAACCTTGCTTGGATTATATTCCATGCGGTTTGGTAATTGTCACCAGTTGTTGTTAGGTGACTAATAATTTGCGCTGCTCCCTTCTGCAGGTGTGATTTCAGATACGTCATCTTTACTGTATCTGATAGTTTGTTGTTTTGGTGGATCAGCTCAGTGAATATATCGTTGAATGTTTCCCACCGATCATAATCACCGTAAAATATTGGTAATTCTACCTTAGGCAATTTCACTTTCGCTGCTGATTCTGCCATGGTTGTTGTTTGTGAACGAAACTGTTGTAGTTTGATCATGGCATCTTCTACTCTTTCTTGAAGCTTGCCATAATAATCTTCCCGAAAGTAGTTGGAGGTTTGTTCGTTGTCTTCCAACTCTACTAATAATTCTGTATGTTGGGCTGCGATTTCCTCCATGTCCTTTTCTAATTGTCTTATTTTAAGACTAACATATTCCTTAGATATGTTGTTGATTTCCAAGGAATAGTTTATTGACGCCAATTTTTGATATATCTGGCGCATGAGGACGTCTTGTCTTTTGAACAATTTTGTGTTGTTGTTTCCTTCTATTTTTGCTGCTTGAAGGGCCTCTATTGAACTACTCGTACTCGTCTGTTGTTGTTGATTTGCAGCTGAGTTACATTCTTTGATTTCCTCTTTTTGAGAATCTGTTGTTAAATTTTGTACGGCATCTACCCGAATTGACGGCGTCGGTTTATATGATGCCTCGAGAAGTGAACTTGGAAGTTGTAGGGCTTCTTGTGACGTTGTTGGTGTCAATGGTGGTCCGCTATGTAGGCGATGGCGCATATCTTCTACCAGCTTATTGTAAACATCTGTTGTGTTTATTCGCGTGGTGAGATAAGCGTGGTTCTCGCCCAGAGGCGGGACCATTCGTAGAATTTTATCGTCGTTTCCAACGAATTCGTTGTATAGCGCTTTTAGATTCGCTATTCTCTTCTCTAGGTAAGACTTTGTCTTTCTGTCTTCTCCGTCTTTTCGATAGTTTTTCTCTATCTGGACTATCTTTCCACTTGTTACCTCTTGTAATTGAAGTAATAAATCCATTTTGTTGTTGTTTGGGTTTCTAGTGGTTGTACTGGTGCTGGTTGTTGCTCAGCTCCTCCCTCGACGGTAATATTGTGAAGATTGTGCCTGTTGTTGCTTGGCTGGTGGTGTCGTCAGGCTTGACGACGTTAAAGACTGTCCGTCCGTACTTCTATTTGCCGGTTGTTTTAGTGGCTCGAAGGACCATGTAAAATCTCGGCTTAATCCGGCTCGTTGTTTTTATCCGGTTCGAAGGACCATGTAAAATCTCAGTTTATGGCCAGTTGTTGGTTGTCTCCGACTGTTGTTGTATCCGGTTGTTGTTGTATCCGGCTCGAAGGACCATGTAAAATCTCAGTTTATGGCCAGTTGTTGGTTGTCTCCGACTGTTGTTGTATCCGGTTGTTGTTGTATCCGGCTCGAAGAACCATGTAAACTCTCAGCTTAATCCGGCTCGTTGTTTTCATCCGGCTCGAAGGACCATGTAAAATCTCAGTTTATGGCCAGTTGTTGGTTGTCTCCGACTGTTGTTGTATCCGGTTGTTGTTGTATCCGGCTCGAAGGACCATGTAAAATCTCAGTTTATGGCCAGTTGTTGGTTGTCTCCGACTGTTGTTGTATCCGGTTGTTGTTGTATCCGGCTCGAAGAACCATGTAAACTCTCAGCTTAATCCGGCTCGTTGTTTTCATCCGGCTCGAAGGACCATGTAAAATCTCAGTGTGCCTTAATTCTAAAATTAAGTTCGCTTCGATTTATCAGTTTACTTAATAGATTACCACGGGTGGGGTCTATTAAGTAGGTGAGAATAAATCGTTGTATTATTTATTTAATAGATTACCACGGGTGGGGTCTATTAAATAAACGAGAGTAAACACGTTGTTAAGGTTTAAATTTATTCTGATTTTATTATTTCATTTTTCCAGTATATATACAAAATCTTATATACTAATTACACTAACAACAAATAAATTGCAACTCGGTAATTTTGTAGTAAAAAATTATACTGATATAGAATTGCTGAATTGCATCTATATTGTTGTTGTTGTATACACATGAATTAAATCATATTTATATTGTTGTTGTTATATACACATATATGATGAATTAAATCATATTTCGCCAACATATGTGTATGAAATATAATAAAATTGTGCATTTTACCCTGTTGCCATTGTGGGATATTTTGTTGCACTGTTGATCTCAACAACTTCAAAAATTTAATAACACCAATTATTGGTGCTAAGTGCACCTGGTTAACATAATTTGTGCATTAGTATATGGACGGCATGAAAATTAAATTGGAAGAATTGAATACGGTTTTTTCTATCTGCCAAACAAACTTAATACAAATTCATTCCTGGCTTAGACATGAAAACAGAGGTATAAGGCAAAAATAATTGTTTCCGCCTATCATTCATTGGAAACGAATTTTAACCGGCCGAGTGAATTATATTTGTCAAAGATGTGATTAATGTGGTGTGGAAGGCTTCTCTGTTATATATAAATTCACAGATAATTCTCCTAAAGGTATAAGTGATAGTTTAAGTGTTGTTAAATTGGGCTAAAAGGTATGTGCTTAACTGGCCTTTTCAAATATTTGGTTGCTTTCCACAATGGATAACCACTATCTTTATCGTAGGTGAGAGATTGTAGGTACGAATTTATTGATTTATTTTTAAATTCCCGTATTTCTCTGCATATTCGTTGTGTTAAATTATTTAATTTATCAATGACACGTGGGTTTCGTGTGCGTTGTCATTCCCTTCGAGTACTATTCTTCTTTATAACTAGTTGTTTAATTTCCAATGGGTAGCATTTGCTAGTTATTTGTTTGTTTGTTGTTTTAGTACTTTTCCACGCTGCTTGCTGCATATCTTTGACGAACTTTTCCCCCTCTTGTTCTAATGTTGTGTGTTTAAAATGGTATTGTTAAGTTCATTCCTATAAAATTCTTCCAATCAGTATATTTTACTTGTTAACATTGGCTGTTTATCATTTGTTATCATTAAAATAGAGGAGTGGTCATATGTGGAGTCAAATCCTTCCTGCACTTGTATATACTCAACCGGGGTTTTTCTTGTTATAAAGAAGTCAATTAGGTCTGGTGTTTTATTTTGGTCTAGCTAAAAAGATGTCGACATTTCCGTTAGACTTTTCCTTTATAACCAAGGTAATCGGATTTCAACTCCTCTAAAGTTTTGGAATCTAAGATCGAGCTTTGGTTTATCGCTAAATCGAAAACTATTCCACAACAATTTTTTTACTATATATACATATACAGACAGAAAGTGTATATAGAAGAATATAAATCCTTATCTACTATATTAATTAAATTTTCCTACACAAAAAAAAATGCAAATGCAATTTTCAATTAAAATCATTCCATATTATGTATACATACATACATATCAGACCATATAAAATCTAGGAAAAATCAAAACTATTCATATGCAACCAAAAACAACAAAACAAACACACACACACAAAAAAAAATTAACAATCATATCAAAAAGACTACATCCTTAAATTCAACTTAATTTCCTCAAACATCATTCAAACAAATTCATCTAATCTAAAATCCCAAACACACAGCACTAACACGGAATTTTGATTGAAATGTAACATACCAAAAATATCAGTACATACATACATACGTATATAAATAGAATAGAGATACTATATATATACTATTAGAACAAATAGGCAAGTAAAACATGTGAATATCATACATAAATATCATAAATCCTTCTGTTCAAAATTTGTTAGTACATTTGACAGGCTTGTGAAAGTATTTTTTGTGTCCATGTCTCTCATATAGTTTATAACTATATACGAGTATATGGTATACGATACGAAATTTTTATTGTTTTGTTGCACACTGTATATACAGATTAAAAAAAGATTTGATGGGAAAACGAAAAATCTCTCGAATATAGTCTACAACATTTTCCCGTACAATAATAGAAAAAATAAAAATAAAAATTATTACAGAAATATGAAAATTCTATTCTCCTGAGATATAAAATAGTTCAGGATAAAATTCTAGTCACCATCTTAACTATCACTCCTTTTTGTACATTTGGTTTTTTTTTCCTCATCTTGACATTTTATTCTACATGTTTCAATATTTTTCTGTTGGTTTATTTATTTATATTTTTTTCCAGTATTTTTTTACTTTGCTATATACATATTATTGCTGGGATACTGAGAGGCAGCAGCATCACAATCACATGTAGAAAAAAAAGTTCTATTTTATTCCTTTTAATTTTGTATCAGTTTTATACGTTTGTACCTGTTTCAGGATATATCTTTCAGATAAAGCGGAAATTTTGTCCGTCGTCTCTCTGTATTATTATAATACATATAGTCTTCGTCTATATCTATATATACTCGTATGTACCTGCTACATATAACAATATTAATATTTATAATAAATAAATAAATAATAATGATAATAGGAAAAATCCCAATAAAAAAAAACCAAAAGGAACAAAGTACAAAACATATTTCTATTTTCGATTTCACATAATACAGAAAAATTCCCAAATGGGAATTAGATACATTTTAGATATGTACCAATGTAGGAAGTGAATATAGGAACGGAACCAAATCTATATTATCTATTATATATATCCATATACAGTATAATACCATATACCAGTACGTATCATTATATGGTTAAGAATTTAAGATAGAGGGACATCTCTCGTTCGTTCTTGTTTTATTGATGATTGATTTAATCCAACATTAATTTGAGGCGGTTTAGTTATCCTTTTGTGAGATTCAATTGTTTGATAGGGAATATTATGTATGTATAGCGATTAGGATAAAATTTATATTATCGATATGCGAGTCATCATTACGTGATAAGTTGGTACTGAGCCTCTTTTTGGGTTGGATATTTTGAAAATACAATTAAGTGACTATATAACAGTCTGTTGAGCAACGAGTTATTATAAATGGACGGTATTAACAACAAAATCTACCAAAATCATAGTTTTGATTGATTTTTTTTGGTCGTGATTTATAGAAATTGTTTGACTAATTTTAGTCGAATCGTGCCAAACTCTCACATAGTAACACACACGAAAAATTATACGATGAAGTGCCCCCGCATAATAGAAAGCAAACCCAAAAAGCGATAAGAAATTTGTACCATGAGTTAAATATTATTTTTTACGTTTCGTATTTCAACACTGTTTTTTTTAGATTTCAAATACGTTCTCCAAGAACTAAAATCCAGATTACCAACACTAGTAAAATCATCTTCTCTTACACTGGAATTCAAATAGGCGGCTGCTTTACGATTTTTGGCTGAAGGTGGATACCAAAACGGTGTTGGCCAAGATTGTTTCGTTGGGATGGCACAACCAACAGTCTCAGTCGTACTATCTGAGGTATTTAAAATTTTGGAAGAAGCGTTAAATGCAAAATGGATATCGTTAAAGATGAGCGAGGTAGAGAAAACCGAAGTAAGGCTATATTTTCTTGCCGAAAGCAAAATCCCAGGTATCGTTATGTGTGTAGATGGTACTCATATAAAAATAGCCAAGCCGACGGGTAATAATACGCACCTACTTTACAATCGTAAAGGATCTTATAGTTTGAATGCCATGATAGTAAGTATTAGCTTCTATTATTTATTACTTCTGACTATAAAAAATAATTTATTTTTAAGATCTGTGACCATAAACAAAGGATTCGGTGTGGATGTTACATACCCAGGGACGAGTCCAGAATATTTGAAAAGTTTGTACACTAATGGGGATTGAAATCAAAGATTCCTTGGTTATAAGGATACATTTGCTTTAGAAGTGCCGGAGTTAATACACCTAAAAGCAGATTTAATAAAGGACTCAGTGCAGACCGTAATGTAACCGAGCGAACAATAGGTGTTTGGAAGAACTGGTGCATGTGCCTTCTTGGTGCAGCCCGGCATTTACACTATACACCGGAAAAATCAGTGAGGATTATTAATGCTGCAGCCTCGCTTCATATAATAATCGAATCCACTTCAATGTACCGGATTTCGAGGAACTATTGATTCAAGATCAATTCCAAGAGAAGGTTGAAGTACCTGATCACGGTGTTATAAAAATAATAATAAAAATTTGTTTAATTGGAACCGTTTATTGTATTATCACAACAATGTAAGACTTTTTGGCAGTTATCACTTATTGCTTAAAATTTAATTATTTCATTTTATATTAAATGCATTTTCTATTTCATTATTTCATCAATTTATTTTATTTATATTTCATTTGGAACTTAATTCTAATAAAAAAAAATAAAATTATTCAGCCTTAAATTGGATGGTTTATCACAAATATATCGCCTATCACTACTTTCTAGATTTCAGATTGATCTAATTAGGCTTTTTTAATTCTATTTCGAGTACACGCATTTTTGTTTTCTTGGGGCGGCAAGAGTTTCAATTTCAATGTCGGCCGTTTCGACTTCGTTGCCGTCATTTAATAATGACACCGATTCAGCTATTTCTACAGTCAAACTCTCTAAACTGTTTTCATGTACCAGATTTTCAATGTTAGCCTCGGTAAATGTGCGCTTACGCGGAACGCCGAAACTTTTTGTATTTGCGATACCATCAACACAATCCCAAAGACAAACTAAGCGAATCACTTCCTCCTATAAACGTGTGAAAACGATTTGATTGTTGACAGCGCCACCAGTTGTTAAGAGGATTTATGATCACTCCAAACCTAAAATCGCAAATTAAAAAATCTAAATATTTCTAGTTTACTTATGTTACCTAACCTTCTTACACTCTGCAGTTTCTTTAATAGGTGGTCCCAGTGCATTTAATTCATTCTGTAGGTTTTGCCAAAACTGTACAACTGTATCTATATCAATTTTGATTAGATTCTTCGCAATATCCGGGTGATCAGCCATGAGGCTCATCATCTTTTTAAACTGTGCCTGGTTGGTCGTACGTTTTCTATAAAGAATCAGTTTTATTTGTTTAATAATTTAATTCAATTTAAAATTAACTTAATTTGTTTATTTATAATGAAAATCTTACACTTTACTATTCTCCATGACAAAAAATCTAAACACTACAAAACAGTTGTCAATCCGCAGTTCACTGCGAATTCACTGATGCGAATTTAAAATAGCACTTTTTGAAACGTCATTACCGACATTCATTCATTTTCTATACGGCGTATTCGATACGACGCAAAACGTCAAAAGCGGATGAAATTCGCTCCGCAATTGATCTGGCGAGTTATATAATCGACATGAACATTTTATCTTGAAAACTTGGACTCTTCATCTCTTTTCGATTAGTATATTTCGAACTGTATCTGGCTGCAAATCGAAATTTTTTTTCGAACCGTTTTTGCTACTATGAATTGAATACACCGTCGTCAGCTTTCTCAGACAACTCTACTATCGTTTTTTAATATTATTATTTTGTACAAAGCTCACAGAATATGCATGGGTTATTTTTCCCTGAGTCATTGACATATGCTGACTTTAAGTGCAAATTTTTGACATAATTTAACTATAGTTGCTGGTATGGTGAGCTGGTCAATTAATTGGTTATCGGCTTTGGTGAAAAATAGATAATATATGTAAAATAGAAGAAATGCAAATGGTTGAGAATGTTGATTTCAAAATTTAATTTGAAATTTTGGAATTTTTAATATTGTATATCTAAAATTAAAGATCCTACTAATCTGGTAAACGTTCCAATCATTAGATTTAAGATTTCACTATATCAGAAAATCATGAAACTAAATTGCTAGAATTGGCAGCTAAACCCTCTAAAATTTTGAATTTGCCATTTCTAGAATTTGTAAACGGAGATTAGCCTAAAAAATTATAACTCGAATTTAGTTTACAAATTTAGATTTATTCATATACTCTAAAATTATGAGTATTATGTTGTCACGGATACTATTCCAGTTTTTGCAAAAGTTAGGCTTCTCTACTCGGTTTTGTAAAGGAAAAACCTCGATTTTTAACGGATTAAAAGACTATTGGGTTACTTGAAATAAAATTGCACAATTGGGTATACATCCGGTAAAAGCGGAAAATCAGTTACATTAAAGCTAAGCTTGATTCGAAGTTGCCATCGAGGAATGATAGTTTTTCTCAGTTGAACCTTTCCATTATGCTTTAAAACTAATTAAAAACGAAAATTTACCATTGCCTTAAATTTTAAAAATATCATATTAATTAAAAATGAATAAGGAAAAAATTAGGACGTTGTTTTTATTTCAAATAATTAACGTGTACAAATTACTAACAAATATATAAGAAATATAAGAACAACAAAACCGACAATTTCAAACTTTTATGGATGGACTAACGTTGCGAACAGCTATATCCACAACAACCACAAATGTAAATAATTGTATTAATACGAGTATGGCGCATTTTCAAGAAATATTGGACAAATAAATAAAATAACAAAAGAAATTAATAAATCATTTTATTTGATTCACATTATATGTCATTGGTTATTATGAAATAAAAATAACGCCCTAATTTTTTTATTATAATGTTTAGTGTTACATAGTTTTGGTTACGTATATTTTTTCGATAATTATTGTTGCTTATAAATTTTGATTTTTTTCAATTATGTTAAAAAATAATTAAGCTGTGAAATATATTACGCAAGGTCTGAAGTATATGATAAAATTTGATCTTGAATGGCGAGTAAAGTTGGATTTTAAAACAAATATTCGAATATGCGATTAATATGATCAGAGCATATTATGTAAATTTGTTTGAATTTTCAGCATCGTTTTAACGATTTCATGGAATTCTATTGATTTGAGATTTAAAACACTTCAAAAAAAAACAAATTTCAAAAGTTACAAAGTATTCAAATTGTAGTCAAATTGTAGTTCAAATGCTATAATTTTGCAATATAAATTTTATCTTGATTTTTTGAGTTGTACGGAAAAATTTAAAAATACAAATTTCTAAAATTTAAAATTCCATAAAAATTTTAAATTTTAATTTAATTTAAAACTAAAATACATAAATTTAGAAACTTAAATATTCTGGAACTAAACACAAAATTTTTAAAAATTTTTGATCTCAACTGTTTCTATTGATATTATGTTGATAAGAATTTGCAATCTAAAGTTTTAACTTATGCAAACCATTAAATTTTTAGAATTTATATTTTAAATATTCATTTAAATTGATTGGAATTGGAATCCGATATTTTTATCGTATTTTTATCGTCATAAACTTTGTGTTCCTGATTTGGAAAATATTTTTCGATTTGGCTTAGTTCAGGGGCGATCCCAGTTTGAAACCGGTTAGGAACTAAACATAGGATGACGTTGCTGCTTCTGAATTATAATTTTTGAATTTATAAATTTTAGTTTTATTTATTTCGTTTAAACATTTTTAATTTTTTATTAGCGGTGCTGGTTTAGTATACAAAATTCTGTTGATTTAGCTGATTTTACATGGCTCAGAGCGACAGCAAAATACGATATATTTTTTTTATAATTTGACAGTGCAATTGTATGGTTTAATTTTTTGAAATTGAAACTCGAAAGTATAAACTGTAACGAAACAGGTACATTTTAATTTTCGAACGGTAATTAGTCAATATAATTTTATTTTAAATTTTAATCAAAAAGTGTGTATTTTTCTGATTTTCGGCTTACGATCTGAAGAAATAACCGGACAATTAAATCAACCTTAAGTATGACGATTTTGTGGTATATATAAACCTCAAAAATACTAATTATTTTAAATTATCATCATGACACATAACATAAAAAAAATTTTGATTTTACGATTTTGTCAGTCAAGTATAGGTATGCAATCATTACGTTTTGCTACCATTGTCTTTTGTAAAAATTAAAAAACTGGATGATTTACCGACAATTTATTTTATGGAAAAGATAAAAAGAGTCTACTTGATTTTGTGTTGAAACTGAGCAAACAGGTTTATAGTTTCGTTGAAATTAGGAACGCAGAAAAGCCGATTTTTTTATTAAATCAGTTACAATTGGGATTTAAATCCGGAAAATATTTCGGTTAATTATGGTATAATATCCGGCTCAGTTTGAAATATAAAACCTCTGCACTTATAAAATTTGCATTTATTTTAAATTATCGATTGTATTAATTCAAAAAATTCAGGAATTAAAAATTTTTAAAATTGAATTTAAAATCTGCTATATGTAGATAATTCTAAACCTCGAAGAATTATAATCAACAAATTTCGGATCTAAAAATAAAGAAATGAAATTTTATGAAAAATATCGTATTTTGATTCCTTATATTAGCAAATTATTATGGTTTAATTAAAAATTTCGTGTAAACCTCATATTTTGTAATATTTTTGAAAGTTAAGTCCTATATATACGATAACTCCATAACAATAAATTCAAATAACTGAATGAACGCAAACGACATTATTCTTGCTGTAACCCGTCATTATTTTTATACTCTAAAGTTACTTTATCATTTCACTTCCAGAATGCCTTGTATGTCTGAAAAATAGTAATCTGAAATTTTTATAAAATTTTAAAATAAATATTTTTTTCTAAATACCGCTTAGAGCAATATTGCTTGTCTTAAATACGAAAAAGTTTAAATAAAATATAATATTTTATGATAACATTAATTACTCCTTGAAAATAATTTTATTTTTTCAAATATATTTCTATATACTGACTGAGTTCGTCACCGCCAGAAACGCTTTTCATTTTTTAATTAAAATATGAACAGTTTACTATTGGCCAAGTCTAAACTATAAGATTAATGATTTATCTCCTTTGCGAGTAACTAGCAGGTGATGAATCTGATATAATTTTTAATCATTGCATTTTTCATTGCATTTCAAAACAATAAAAAAATTATATGAATTTCTCCCACTGTATTTCTTCTTTCATATCGCTCACAAACCCAAAAATTTATTTCCATTTACATTTCTGTATTAAAAAAATAAAAAAATTCTTACATCTGTTATTCCATACAACATTATATTGATTCAATACATTTTCTGCCATCTCTACGCGAATAGCTTAACTTCTGAATAAAACTAAATTATGTACATATTTCATATAAATAATTATTTATTATTTATGAGTATTTAATTTAATTACAAAATATTTAATATAATTAAATTTGTAAATTTAAAACTTTAAAAAAAAATAAAAAATTAAATAATAAAAAATATTTTTTTTTGTTGCTTTCGTTTTATTTCAGGTTCGTCGTCTAATGATTTATTGCTGTCTTTTGTATTTTATATAGAATGCGCATGTATAAAAAAAATCGCGAATGGGTTTATGGAATTTGTAAGATAGATTTATTTCTTTTTTCTATTAGCAAACTATTTTTGTTGTACTTTAGTATATAGCAATAAATCTTATAAAACTTATATAATAGTTACATAATGTTATTTATGGGATTGCATTATATATGTAAACTAATTTTCTAGTTTAATTACAGTTAAATGTTTAAACTTTAAATAAAATTAACTTTAATTAATTTCATCTGATGTATTGGTTTATCGATAATCAATCGAAAACTATATATGATTTCACCTTGCGATATGCACAACTTGTGATACAATTTTTGGCAGACTTTACATTTTATCATATACACTGAGGTGGTATTAAATAAAGAGTAAAATTTTATAAATACTGTTCGAATGTTAAAGACTCTCAGGTCATATTTAAATTTCTCAGACTATCGTCATCCGAACAATTCTCAGGAGCCTTCAGCGTCATGATATATATATATATATATATATATATATATATATATATATATATATATATATATATATATATATATATATATACATATTTGGCAGCATGTTATTAAAATTTAATATAGATATATAGACGTTAAAAAAATTTATTGTACATAATAAAGTATTTGCCAGTCGTATGTGTCGTATAACAATTGAAACTAATTAGTTAGATTTAAATTTAACCAACTACACATATATCAAAATGAAAAATTAACCGGACAAAGCAATCAGAGCAATCGGTACAACTAACTGCAGTAAAAAGATATTATAAACGATAAAAAGTTAACATTTCCCGGCTCCCACATCTTGTTGAATTAAATATCAAAATTAATAAATCATACTAAAGCGATGTAAAATAATCGTACACAACACAACAACAAGACTATATGTATGTATATGCGTACAATTTTCTATATATATATACACATTTAATTGCATTACATTACCGCGCTCATCCATTAAAATGTAAAATACCAACCAGAAACCACACATCTCATGAATATATCCAGTTTTTTTTTATTATTTGCTTGTGTTTTCTTAGACATTATTATAGACAACCAATATCATAATCACTCATAACTGGCAAACCAATATACAAAAAAGAACTTGAATTTTATCAATAATAACACATTGGCGCAAGAGATGAGAGATGTAGAGGAATTATGAAACAGAAAATGAAATCTTACATCAAAAGCCACACCTTAAATAACAATAATAGAGTATTCGTCTTACGAAAAGTTATATATGTTATTTTTCGCAACAAAACCAACAACAAAAACAACGAATTCATCTTCAGCTGATTACTATTATTATTATTTCTTCTTATTATTAATTTTCTTACATATATACAAGACTTAAGTTTTGTTTTATTTATTACTTTTTATATTTTCGATTATAATGAAAAAAAAATTCAAATTTTAGAATCAATTTTGATTGGTTGACTGGCTGTTATAAGAATTATATACAATTTTTCGTCTTGTACGTCGATTTCTTTTATATATATGTACACACACACGCACACGTATATATATTTCTTATTTTTGAAGATCATTAAACAAAGATATATGCCAAAGTTAAGTTATATATGTATATATATTGAAGATTAAAAAATAACCACAAGAATCAGTAAAAGTGAGAAATAAAAATCTCATTTAGAAAATGAAAAATCAAATCTTGAACGGTATCACATTTAAAAGAGATAAGTTTTCAAGATTCTTGTTTTCTTGTTTTGGTTTTAATTCCTCCATCCGTGTATCGAAGTTTAAAATCTGAAGGATCATTTTGCAAATATATATATGTGCATATATGACCAAAGTAGAAGTAAATTTTTTGAATGTTCGTACAATATACATAATCAAAAAGCTATATTTATGTAAGATAATCTTCGTTTGGCTGGATTTTATTTATACGAATTAAATTAAAATTTATTTTCGATTTCTTATATGTTTCTTATAAATGTATATATGATTTGATTATTATTATTATTTCTGTTGTCTTGGTTTAAATTTAAAGATTGCTATCAATCTTTTATGTTATGATACCAATTTTAGATATTATTATTGTAACTTAGACATTTGTTATACTCTATATATATAAGCTTATGAATGTAACTAATCAACTAACGTATAATCAAATTTTTGTATTGAGGTTTTATCGTGCTTAAAAAATCGAACTTTTATGGTTATTGACGATTTTCGTCCACGTACGAGCATTTCGGCAAATTCGAACATTTAGCAACATCAGTCATGGTTATTTTTCGACATTATATAAAAACATTCAGCCCAATCTGTGTCAAACTCAGCCTCAGCCTTGCTTTGTAGTATTAATATTACCCAGCTGCGTATACCATGTAGAATGTCGACTTTCACAACTTGAGGGGAATTTCTATTTATCATTACTGCGGAAAAGAACTACTTGACATAATCTGCATTGATTAGACCCCGGCGATATTGAACAAACTGAAATTAATGAAACAAACTGGAAATGGTAAAAAACTAAAAGACATAACTCGTGGTCTGATATTGTTTCATTCGACAATATCCACCATTTTGAAGAATAATTATCAAATTTTAGTGGGGACTTAGAACATTCAAACAAAAGCACGCAGACACGCGAATACAATCAGACTTTTACTGCAAGCCATGCATCTGGTTTAAAAATTTAGGGAATGATTGAATTTTCAAAATGTGATAGTGGAGAGGCGCAGTTAGTGCTGATTATAAGGCTTAGAAAAATCTTGTTGACTTGTTTAGCAATAAGCACACAATCACAATTCAAAAATTATACTCAAACTATATAGTGTATAATGCGATAATCTTCTGGATGCTTCTTGCATGATCAATTTGAAAAATGCATTTAAACTTCGAATTTGCGTTTGAGGATATGTTACTCGGTTGATTGAATTTGACCATTACAAATTTAATACTTCTAACAAACCAAATTTTCTGTTCTCAGTTAATGGCAACTATATGGTACAGGTTGTTTATACCGTTTTATTAAAACTTTGCCCAAAAAATAAATCACGACTAACTGTTCCAGAAACTTGATACGTTTGATTGCAATTTTGTACCAATATAATGTTGATGAAATCGTATCTGGAATCTAAAATGCAGAATAAATCCCACGTTTAGAAGAATTCATATTACTTTAGGGGTTCATCTAACTTGGAGTAATGTTTTTATTTACTAAACTCATTTATGCTGATGATATTAAACTGTTTAAAGCTATAATTTTATAGCTTGTTGTTCTGGATAAGTGACGATCTATATTGATGCATTGACGTTGAAAGATTTAGGAATTATCTTTATCCCGAATTAATTTTATTAGAGAAATATTGGCGTTGCAAATTCAATGTTGTGGTTTATTAATCGAGTTGCAAAAGAATACCATGATACTTGTGTAATCAAGGCATTGTATATTTCATTTGTATGTACTTATTTTCATAAGTATGTAAAAGGATTCTTCATAATTACTCCCAGTTTATATTTTTTCAGCTTATAGAGGTGAGTATATGTGAATTGTTTCACATACCAAGACTGTGCAATTTGAGTGATAAAATGTTTCTATTAGATGGCGGCACTCGAGAGAATACTTATAACTGCTTGCAAAATCCTTATGTAATATGCACTAGCTGCTGTTCTTTAGCGGCCTTCACACAATCAATATTAATGACAAGAATTGTAATGACAAGACTGCCTAAATTTATGCATCAATACATCATCATTATTAGTGTGCCTTACATGAGCAATAGTATTGTCATGCTTTAGTATCATTACTCTTGTGACATTTCCTTTAAGCGTCGTGAAAATTTAAACGTGGTGTTTTTATTAGTATAAATAAATATAAAAATTTATTTATATAATATTTTAAGAATGTTTAATTCTGAGATTATTTTAAATAAATGAATAATCAAGAAAAGGCGTGTATTGCTATTATTCTAGCATATGTAGCAAAAAAAAAAAATCGGCGACGCAGAATTTGGATGAAGGACTGGTTCCATAAACGTGACCATTACTCCCATGTCGTTTTGTTGAAACAAATTTGTTTAACAGAGCCCTGTGATTTTAAAAAATATTTTCGGATGAGCGAAGATATAGGTACTACTACTTGCTGCGATTAGTTGAACCATTTCTTAAGAGGCAGGACACACATATGTGACAAAATTTACCCGTTAATGAACGGCTTGCACTAACCCTGCGGTATTTAGCCACCGGTAGAAGCTTTGAAGACTTAAAATTTTCGGCGGTCATGTCTCCTGCGACAATAAGCAAGGCTATAATTGAAATGTGTGAGGTGCTTATATACGTCTTACAAGATTATATTAAGGTAAGTTTTTGCAGGAATTTTAAATACATTATATAGTGAAAAATTGAAAATATAATAAATACAAATTATTTTTTTGTTTTTAGTTTCCTACAACTCCTCATATGGGTGGATGTTTCGCACGATTTTGGGAATATTCATTTTTTTTATAACACATTGGGGGCCATCGATGGTAAACACGTAGCCATTCAAAAACCAAAGAATTCAGGCTCACTTTACTATAACTATAAAGGTTTTTATAGTTTAGTTCTGTTAGCTATAGTGAATGCGAGAAAAGAATTTATAATGGTGGATGCAGGAATAAACGGAGGCATATCAGATGGCGAAGTAATGAATTACTCTAAATTTGGAGGAATGTTGCAGCAAGGAACTTTAAATTTACCGGAGCCCACACCGTTGCCAAACTCAACCGAAAGTATGCCTTATATATTCGTCGCAGATGAGGCATTTCCACTAGATTTTAATTTACAAAAACCATATTCTCAAAAATTAATAAACGAAGCGCGGCATGTTTTCAACAACAGACTTTCACGAGCCCGCGTTGTTGTTTCTTGTTTCTCGATTTGGCGTATTCCAAAAGGCAATAAATCTCGAACCAAAAAAGGCCGAAACCGTAACAATGGCATGTTGCTACTTACACAATTTTCTAGCAAAAGAAAATAACAAAGCGTATTTCGCAAGTGACGGGATTTCGGCTGAATTTAATTTATTAAAATTACAAAGTACCTTTAATAGAAAGGGTACTTCACATGCAAAAACTATTAGGGACAAGTTTTGCGATTACTATAATAAATAAAGTGAAGATTAATAATTTAGAATTTTAATTTAAATAAATAATGCAAAAAATAATTCAGTTCATTTTATTTCATATATAAGTACACATTTGATTTTCTTATGACCCGCCGTCTCCATTATGAAATTTTACTGAAATTTGCTTTCATGAAATCAATTTTATCAGTCCAATTTCATAGTGGAGACTCAACAAAATACATTTTTTAAACTTTAAAATTACTAAAAAAGCCAATTAGTCTTGGGGGTTGTTCTTCACAAATAGGTGATACTGATTGAGATGCTCCTGTACTGCTGTTCAAAGATGGTGATGTTACTGCCCAGTTCCTACCGTCATCATTAATCTTTATCGAATCTCTATGAAGACTGCCAAGGGCTGCCTCAAAGAAGATATCATTTATGCCTTTCTTAACGAAATTTCGTTAATTAGGTTCCAAGATCAGAAGTTTTTCTCCCCAAGCCTTACAAATTTTAGGAATATTTTCGGCTTCTTCTTCCTTAATAATTTTTTAGTCTAGTCGTCACTTCGACTAGACTAAAAAGTTATTAATTTATAGAAATATAAATTTCTTTATCGTTATTTTCTTTGTACTAAAGTACTTTATCTCGTTTATTTGCTGCACATTTTAATTTACAGGCTGCTCAAATTTGTCCAAGAATTGGAGGGCATAAAATACATATGATGTTGGTGTATATACCTCATCCGTTCCGCTCCCTGATCGTTTCGATCACAATATTTTTTTGAGCTCTTTCCTATAATTAGTTCTGAGCGTATTAATTTTGCGCCTGCCATCTGCGCGATTAGCTGTTGGCTTAAATTTTTTATACTTATCCAACAGCGTATCCAAACCTCTATTTCTTATATTTTTGTTAATATAGTTTCTCTTTCTATTCTAGTTCATTGTCCTCGATTATCTGTATTTGCACAAACGATTTCAAATCCAGATAGTTCGATATCGTCAATTTTATCTGATTCACTGATAATGTTGTCTACTAATTCAGTCATATTTGCATATATTTGAATTTTATAAAATTTGTTTTCACTTTTTAATTTTTATTAAATAAAAGGTGATTTCACTTATCTTTACTAAAATTTGACAAGTAATAGTATAACACCTGACGACAGAATAAGTAATGAAGAGTAATGATGCTAAACGCGACACACGGTCAAATAATTGACAATATCCCCAGCAACCACCAGTATTGATGCATCGATATCAGAATTTCCGGATTCGCATCATTCGCATCATTACACGATCAATATTATTGTCATTATCAAACAGTATTGACAATAATCATGATTGTGGAAAGGCCGCTTTTGAGTCGTTACATTTCACACACTGCGCAGTTCGCATTCGCTTATCTAAAAACCATGTTTAATCTTTCGCCAAATGGGGCTCCAGATATCCTTGGCGCTCATGCTAATCTCATAAACTTACTAGATAATAATTTTCTAGATAAACTCCTATGATTATGATTTGATTTTATATTCACACAAGTATACTGGTACATTTAACAGTATCAATGAAAATATGGTACATGGGTTTAAATTACTGAATTGTTCAATTAAATTGTCCTAATGAATCCACTTAAGCCTTACAAAATAGTATTGTGAAACAAATATAATTTGTGCATCTGGTCTATGTAACTAATTTATAAATACATCGTATATAGATTATACGGATATAGGAAAGCGTAATTAGAAATACAGCTCGTGTATAGATAAGTATACTTACCAACAAACCGCCCTCGTTGGCACAGTAAGCATCGTCGATACTTTGTTATTCGAGGATCTCGAGTTCGATTTCCGGTGGTGACCAAAAATCACGGTTGGGTGTTTTTAATGTGTAAGAATATGTATTTGTCCGGGTATGGCACCGTGAGCCAATTAGTGTGCTTGAGTAATCCGCCCATCTTTAAACTTTTTAATTTTTTTACCAAACAACACAGCAAATGGTCCGCACGTAATTGTGAATGACAAAGCATGCCCCAAAGAAAACTCTTAAACCCCAACTACTGTAATCAATTTATAATTATCGTATCTGTAATTCAAAACAAGTGATTGCAAATGTACATTTGGTATTTTTTCTGCCATATATGGCAAATCTTCTAAAAACCCATACTCACAGTGCCGGATTCTGAGTACTCTTATGTATATTAAATAAAGTGGCCTGGTTCGATTTCATATCCAATTTAATATGTCAATTAGTTAAAAAAAAATTCTATCCTGCCTCTATTCAGATTCTAATCCGGAACCGCCCGATCCAAAGGTCTCAGTTTTATCCACTATGCTATTTGTTTCGAAATTCTATAAATCATTTTAATTATGATTGAAAATTGGAAATTAAAAATTCCCTAGTTAACTTTATCTAAATTTGTGTATTTATATTATTGGAAAAATTGGAGAAATGCTCAAAAATTCAAAACAATGTCTACTATATATATTGGAGATTTTCGTCAGCGTTAATATTCAAATTCGGTTTAGTTTTTTAAACTGGGTTACAATTCAGAATTAAAGATCTCAAATTTGATCGAGCATTTTGATTTTTAAAAATTTCGGTATTTGCAGATAAAATTTACAAAAATATCTAGTTCTTTTTTAAAACTTGTGATTTTCAAATCGCCACAAAACTAAACGTACGCGAACAATCTTTGATTGATTGAATGAATAAAATTAAAAGGAAATAAATTCAAATTGACGAAGCTTCTTTTACATAAATTCAATGTTATTCATACTGTAATTTTAACAAATTGAATTAAAACTGCAGGGTTATAAGTTCAGTTAAGAGCTTACATCTAAATTTAAATATAATAATTACTGTACAAGTATTTTATATACATTTGAACTTTATTTAAACTGTTGTGTGTTGTACCCATATGATTAGCGTATTAGAAGAAGAAATTACAATTTTTTTTAAATTATTTCTCGTTTCGAACCGTTCTAGAATCTGTGAAATATCGACTGCCTGTAGTCTTTTTACTAATCATAATAAAGATGAACCCTAAAGGGATTGAGTTTGGTATATTGCAAGCTATGGATAAAAGTAGACCCCTCAAAAAAAATATTTGGGAAAACAAAATCAACTAAAAATTAAAGAAATTTTTCAAATTTATAGTATCGCCAAAATTCTGAGAAATATTCCAAACTTTAATACATTTTACAAAATTTAGAATCATCTTAGTTTTCAAAATTATTGTATGATTGAAATAATCAGCGCAGAATGTTTCTTTTTAAATTAATTATTTTGGTCAATTTGGGTAGTTTTCTAATAATGAAAATGAAAAATTCAAATTTTTTCTAAAATTCACTTCAATAAAGTTTGATAAAAATCATGAAAAACCGTTGAAACTTGATTCATCGAAGTTATGGGACGTGGAAGTTTGGATATTATTTCGAAATTTTTAAAAAAATTATTGGTGGCTTTTAAATATATATTTATAAAACTATATATCACAATTTTGTTAAAAATTTTTATAATTCGAGTGATATTTTGAAATTCGAAAAGTCATCTTTTAAAACTCATTCAGTTAACTTTCTCTAAATTTGTGTATTTTGAATAAGGCAAAAAAATATCCGTTCATTGGAGCGTTCAAGTATATATATTCAAATTTTCAAAATTCATCAATTTGAAATTTAAATTCCAAGTTTTCAGAATTGTATAAAACGTGAAAATAAGTTTTGAGATTTTACATATAGCAAAGAAATGTAAAAGGTCACGAGATCAATCATTAGACTATTTTGGTTTCACCTTAATGTACCAGGCGATAATATTCGTTTTATATATACATAAAATTATTTAAAACCGGATTGATTTTTTTGTTCCAGAAGGAAACTTATTTCATTCATATTGTGTATAAAGAACTATTCATCTTATTTTTTTAGTAGTAGTACTGAAGCATTCCTATACATGGGACACCACTTCCACAAACAAAATCCCAACCATACATTTATATATACTGGGTGTTTCCAATTACTGGTGTCATATTTAAGATAATTTAATTTGTAGGAAAAAGATTGTAGTAAGAAACTTTCAAATTCGTCACCGATAAGCCTAATCCGTTAGGTAAATCTAATATTAAGCCTTCCACTATTTTGTTGTATTTTTTTCAAAAACTATTTGTCATAATTGATTTAAAGTTAAAACTCATACAGTTTATGAGTTTTATTAAAATTAATTTTTTGGTTTATTAAGTTTAATAATGTAATAATTTACTTATTTAAATTAATTAATAATTAATAATTTAATTATTTAATTTGTATTAATTTTTCGAATTTTATAAATTTTACGAATTTTATGAATTTCATGTAATTTGAATTAACCTTTGAATTAAATTTATGAATACAATTTATGAATTTTACTGGCTGGAATTTTTATGGCTCCACGATGTAGAGAATGACTTGGCCTCTTCAGATTGTCTAAGACAGTATGAAGACCAAGCTCAGGATCGAAACCGTTGGAGCCAGATTGTTGATTCAGTAAGGGGCCAGTAATGGCCTTTAACACTGTTATTATTATTATGAATTTTACTTTTATAGTATTTAAATTTAATGCGTTTTATGATCTTTGTGTTTAATTTTCAGTAATAAAAAATTTGGCGAGAATTTTAAGAATTCTTTAAATTTTTGTGCATTTAGTTTTAAGAACTTTATTGACTTTAAGAACATTATAAGTTAAATAATTTAATAAAAATTTGCGGTTTTAAGAATTATGAATTTTATTTATTTTAAAATTTTGAGAATTTAATGAGTTATATGGATAATACGATGATGGATTGAATTTTATGAACTTCTGTATGAATTAATTTCAGAATTTTATGAAGTTTAAACTAATGTAGAATAATTTTATTTAGTTTAGTGTTCGAATGAATTTTATGAAGGCATTTTTTCTTTAAATCTTTCTGAATCTTTCTCTACAAAAGAAACTAACAAAAAGTATTCGAATCTTAAGCTATTTATTCCATATTTTAAGTCTTAACCAATGTTAATACTGGTTATTAGTGTTCACTATTTAATTAATTTAGATAACATTTAATATATTTACAGGTTCATCAGTCTAAGTGGATCTGCTCTTCTCAGCTGCCTAAATCGCGGCTGTTTTTAATTAATTAAGAAAAAAACGCTAAAGCAGGGCTGTTAGGCCTCGTTATAAATAATAATACCTTATACATAATTTTAATCCAAAATCCGTAATATATAGTTTCAAAATGCCCGGCTATCTCGGCAATAATGTAAAAATTATTATGACCGAAAAAATAATCTGCCCGCCCTGTTTGTTTAATAAAAAAAACGTAAGAAAGTAATCGTTATTTTAATTGTAAAGGTTTTAATTTTATTTTTTAGTCATAAAATAACTAAAATATATAATTTAAATTATATTTTGAAATAACAAAATATAATCAACCTGTAGGCTGTTTATTTCGTACATACATATACATATAATATGTTAATGTAGAGAGATGAGCAAAACAAAACACAATGCACGTATCGTATGTATAGAAAAGAAAACCATTAGCCCGCAATGTAAACACTATATATTACAAAAATACCAAATAAATTCGTTTGAATTTATTAATTACAGTAGAATATTGTGTTAATTTGATTAAAAGGTTTAATTTTTTGTTTTACATAAAACGTAAAAATTATAATGAAAATTGTATGTCTAAGTTTGAAAGGTATATAATTTATGTTGTTACACCACGTATATATACAGTACGTATATACACTATATTATTATGTCTTTACGTTTTGACGTCCAGCCATACAACTTTGACAGTTTTATGTAAAATATATTATACGTACATAAATTTATGTATTTTAATATACATATGTATATAGAGATGTGTTGAATAATTATTTTAAACGAAATGAAAGAGCAAAACTATCAATTTGATGGTTTCATTATAATTTAATAGTGTGCGACTAAAAGTATATATACAATTTATAGAAATTTAATTTATTTATAAACGGCTATTAGTTGGAATAATAGTGTCGTTCGTGGTATGCTAAACTACTGGAATTATAAAATGTTTTTAGAATAATTAATTGCTGTATTATTATTAAAATTTAATATACTATTTGAATACAATTTGTCAACGAGATAAGTCAGGTTGATAATTTATGTGCTATATAGTTATATACACACAAACACTTAATATCGTCAAGACTTCATAAACAACACACAATAATATAATATATACACAGTCTCGAAATATGTTCGCAGTCATAACATAGCATCAGCGCGTACATAAATTAATTTAAAAAAAAAAAATTACTCAAACTATAATAAAACACATATAAATTATGTATTTATAGTTATTTATAGATATTATAATTTTATTTATTTTTTAGTTATTAAAAATAATTTTAACTGATTTCAAATTGTCAATTAGTTCATAAATAAATTAAAAGCACAACTAAAAAAATAAATATTTTTTGGATGTATATACAGAAAAAAAAAAGCAAAAAAAGAAAATTAAAATAAATTTATTACAGATCAGATCATGAGGTTATTCATACACTAATAAATAAATAATAAATAATTTAAATAATAAAATTGAAATGAATTTAAAATTTTATATGACTGTTAATTTGGATTAATTTTATTTATTTATTTAAACACACATTAATATTTTATTTTTTAGCTGGTGTTTTGGTCTATACGTAAATAAATAAATTATAAAATCAATTACAAAATTTAATTTTTGTTTATTTTGGTAATTGCAGTGATTTTTGTGGTTTGGGTATAATATACACCCTCATATAGGGGGGAGTTAAATGAACTGAAGATAAATCTATAATGCGTATACCTTTTCGTTATCATTTTTTTGGCGCGGTTCTTCACGAGTCCGCTATTTTATGTTCCCATATACCAACACCAATAAACAACACTGCTGAATTTGGTATAACAGAAATACAAAATCTATAGGCGCACAAAATCGAAAACGCCTCCAAAACATACTACACAAAGTGTGAACAATAACACTGAACAGAAAAACAAAAATATACCACTGCACCCATTAACGTGAGCAACATTTAAAACAAAGACAACAATAAAGAAGTATTCAACATCAAGTGCATACTGTACAGTTAAAATTGAGTCACCTAACAACACAAGGGGCATTCCACAATGCACGAATTGTCAGCAACTCGGACATACCAAGAGTTTATGTTATCGTCAAACCAAATGCGTGAAATGTACTGAAGATCACCACATAACAAAATGCAAAAAACAACCAGATAGCGCACGTTCATGTGCTCTTTGTCATCAAGAAGGGCATACTGCAAATTATAAAGGATTCTCTGTATATCTGAACAAAATTAAAAAGTCAACAGAGTAATAGAACAAGCGTAGTACAGCGATTACAAACCAAAGCAGCTAATCCTCAAACATCAATTACACCATCCACAGTTTGATTATCTTATGCGCAAATCACCAAATCAGCTGATGAATTAAACCATCACAATAATCACACAGCTGATGAATTAAACCATCACAATAATCACAACAGACACCTGGTCACTTAGCAGAAAGAGTGGTAAATCTGGAAAGCATACACAAAAATGATTAACTCATTCCTACGCATTGTAACTGGGGACGCCAATGGGCTCAACCAACGAGCCCAGGAACTGGAAATATTTCTGCATATATACAAACAATATGGATATTGCGTTAATGTCAGAAACGCACTTCTCCAACAAAAGGTTTAGTAGAATAAATTGATTCAATTCCTATTGGACAACCCATCCTAGTGAAAGAGCTGGAGGTGGTTCAGCTGTACTAATTAAAAATAATATCAAACATAAACAACAAGAGGATATTCGGGCAAGTTACATGCAAGCAACGATTATCTCAATCCAATATAATGGCCCAGATCCAAATATTGCGGCAACATACTGTCCTCCATGGCATTAACCAACGAAGTTACAATTTAATAACAACTTCAATAAACTCGGTCCAAGATTTATCATTGGAGGGGACTACAATATAAAACACACTCATTGAATACACTCGAAAGGCCGCCAGCCTCGCTACTCCATAATTAAAGGAAAAAGCGAACATGAAAGTCAAATACCCTGCTGAGATCAGGGAACAAATTAAGGAAAGAAGAAAGGAAAGGAGAATATGGCATCTCACCAGAAATCCCATTAACAAAACAGCCTTCAATCGGATAAGTAACAAGTCGGCAACTACTTAGGCGAACTAGGTCCAGATATGGAAAAGGACTACTCGTATTGGAAAGCTACCAGACAATTTTAACGACCTGTAGCTCGGATACCACCCATAAGGAAAGCTCAAGGTAGTTGGGTTCGACAAGACAAAGAAAAAGTGAAACTCTTTGCTCAACATGTAGCAACAGTATTTCAACCTCATGACATTCAATTGGATTGAACACGTAACACTGCGTTTATCAACCAAGTCAGGAATTTAAAAAGGTCACGCCAATGGAAATTGCCGAAGAAATCAACAAAAATCTTAACCCAAAAAAGGGCACCAGGAATTGATAAAATATCACCGGGTCTATTCAAAGAACTACCACGTAAAGCAATCATCATGATCACATACTTATTTAATGTCTGTTTAAGATTGAAGTATGCACCCAAATTATTCAAAACGGCCCAAATAAATATGCTGAAGAAACCAGTCAAACCAGATAAAGAAGTAACATCGTACAGACTATAATCTCACTGCTTCCGACCTTATCAAAGCTGTTTGAAAAACTACTTTTGAAACGTCTCAAGCGAATGGTAAACGTTCCTGATGTTCAATTTCGATTCAGGAGTAACCAGTCCACAATAGATCAAGTCCATCAAATCACTACGGTGATAGAGCAAGCGTTAGAATAAAATAAATATTGCCCCGCTTTATTTCTGGGTTTCTGGATTGCCCTATTGCAAATTTTCGCTCAACTGACCGTAGGTTGTAAATGAAGTAAAGCATGTTCTTTTACCAATGAAAGCTGGTCATTTCTGCTTTGCACAGTATAATTTCGAACAGCTTCGTCTCATAAAATACGTAGTAGCTCGTATTGGGACCCGTGCTGGATCATATTCTGTCCAAACACTAAGTAAACTGGTGAAAATGTGGTAGACGTATGGACGGTGTTCCGCAAGGCACTTGCGACCTGTTCTGGTCTGTTCAGGTCTTCTTCCACATATGCACGGATTGCAGCTAAAATTGATCTATTGACACGCTTTCTGAAAAGGTCTTTCGAATTCTTGGTTTCCCCCCATGGGTGGTCTTAAAGTAACGTTAACAGCTTTGGTTTACAAATTATTGGACATATTTCCTTACGTCTTGAGCTAATGTAGGCCAATAAAAGTGCATACGTAGTATTTCTATCATTTAGACAGTCTTCTAATGTCTCCTGAATCATTACTTAGGGCAACCAAAGCTTCCACTCTGGGTTGTCGGTCTTACAATCCTAGGCTTTTCGTGGTTGATATATCAGTAGTTTTCCATCAGATATCCGTAGGTTCGGTTGAGGAGTTTTGCAATCTTTGACGGATTGTAACAAAGTACAATTTTTTCTTTCTGCAAATAATGGGGATTGCCGGTCTATCTTCAGTGAAGTTGTTTTCAACTTTAGCTCTGAAGTTTCTTTGGAATATGTTCAGGACAACGCGTCGGGTACAACATTCTGTGAACCCTTACGGTATTCAATCTGGAATTTAAATCCTTGAAGTTTCAAACTACAATGTATGTGCTAATCGTCGAGCCAGGTCAGTATGATTCATCAACCACTGCAAACTATAGCATGGTCAGTAATGATAACAAACCATTATCCTTCTACATATGCGCAAAATTTTCTTACGCTGAGCACTCCAATTCAGTGATGCTATAATTGGTTTGTGCCCCATTTAGTTTATGGGAATAGTAGGCTGGCCGTTCAAGATGTTCATCATATTTTTGGAAGAGAACTCCACCTACTCCAGTGGTTGATGCATCTACTTATATGTAAAAGGTACGACTATTGTCTAGATGACTAAGTAGACAGGTGCTGATGTTAGAAGAGTTTTTAACTGCTAAAAAACTGCTTGTGCTTGTTCATTCCACACAATTTTAGTCTTGGACTTTAATAAATCCGTGAGTAATGCTGCCATGGACGAAAAATTATGAATGAACTTCCGATACCATCCGTTCATTCCGAGAAAACGTCGAATATGTTTTATAGCAGTTGGAGTACGCCCCAACACATTTCGAGCGACGCTGTAGCTGGGGCAGAGATAGAATAGATTCTATAGCTAGAAGCGGAGTCAAAGACATGACTACAGTAACAGCCCTACATACGATATTTTGCAAACTGTTGAGTTTAGTAAGTGATGATTTTAAATCGAGTTATAAATTGACCACTGGCCACCAAACCATAGGTTCATATGTTAGCATTGGTAGAACCAGTGATTTGTATATAAAAGAAAGCATTTTGGGTGACAAACACCAAGAATTACCAAAAGCTCTACTGCATTGCCAAAAAACCGCTGTGGATGTTTGTAGTTTGTAATCCAGATGATACTTTCAAGAATATGAATAAAATATTCATCCTACTCTATACGATAGAAATGTTTCTTGTTTAACTCGTTTTCTAAAAGAAGACGCTATTTGTTTCACCATACAGATGATAAAAATCACCCAAGTTATATAACTTTTAACAACTACCGATGGTATAGTCGTTTGTGATTTTTCTTGTACGTTGGCAAAATTAAATTGATTCCACTAGAAAAAAAAATGCATTGGACAATTTACTCCATTTAATCCATTTATTACTTATCTGCGATTATTTTGTGAAAAATACATACATGATTTGCTACAAAAATATATGACATTATTTGTCTTACACAACACAGTTAAAAAAGATCCAGCCACAATTTTTTAAACATTATACATACAATAAAAATAAGCCGTCAAACCACATTACCCGCCAATAGACGGTTATTTGTTCATAGTGAATTCATCGAGTACAATTTGTTAGTCGTGCTCATTCACGACTATCTGAATTGTTGGTAACTTATAACCCGGCAGAAATAGATGACCAAAATTGATAGAAATCGTAAGGTAGCAAATTTTATTCGATGAATTCGCCATTAAACAGACGGTATTTTAGTTATTTATTACAATTTTTTATAGGCTTGCCCCCCTACAAGAGCATTTATTTAGTAAGTTTTTAAAAAAAATTGAAAGTTTGTAAAGGCGTAAATTTTTTAAATTTTGGGGTTGTTCGTTGAAAAGGAAAGGTCAACAGTATTCTTTGGATAAATCCTATGCACGGTTGACTCAGGTATAATAAACTCAACAAGGCTTTATTTGGAAAATATAAAGTCAGTTGTTTTAGTTAAAACTTGTTGAATCATTTTAAATCTTAGTAGTGTAGTTATACACCAATTTGGTTATCAAAAGTTTATTAAGTCGAAAATAACAATTAAATTACATCAATCACGGCCATTAAGGCGAACCAAAAATAATTGTATATCATTTTTGGAAATTCCTGTTTTTTAATAAAACTTTTTAACCCCGAATCAATCTGAAAATACTACGAAAAAAACGTCCAACAGAAATTTCCACTCCAATGAAATATAGAATAGCAAATTAAATTCCAATGGATATTTTTTCCCATAATAGAAATTTTCCAAACGAGTTACAGAATAGACATAAAATGTTAATTATTACTTAAAAACTTATCGTTAACGAGACAAAAATTGTTTCGTGAGGGTAAAGAACTATAATTTAATAGTTTGTCATAAAAACAATGAAATGAAATATTTTAAATATTATTTTATTAAAATGAAAGTGAAATGGAATAAAATGCATTCCACATTTTTAAATATGCTATTAATCTTACAAATCGGCCATCAATTGTTGTATTAAACTATAGAATCAGTATTTCTCAACCCAGCCATCATTGACTTACTCAATAATTGTGTTACCAGTATTCATTTTTTGTTGTTATAAAAACATATGTGCGGGTTTCAAATCTGATTTCCCAAATGGAAATTTTGAAATATTTACAAGAACTTTTTGTAGTTATACAAGAAACGGTTCATGCGTTCTTGACATTGTGTAGGTACAAAACTGCTGTGTTTTACTATGGGAGTGTTTCAAAAGTTTAACTAAAATTGATACTGAAAATATTTTTTCATTTATTGTAATTCATAAATAATAATAAAATAATAAAATTTTCTCGATACCAAATTTTTGTTAATATTTCTACACACTTCCATAGTAAAACACACGAAAAATAGTCTTGTGTAGGTACAAGACAATTTTTCGTGTGTTTTACTATGGGAGTGCTTCAAAAGTTTGACAACAATTGGTACTGAAAATATGTTTTTGTATATTATAATTTTATATTTTAGTCAATATTTGGGTAATACACTCCCATAGTAATGCACACGAGAAATAGACTTATTTCGTCTCTAATGGTGGTATAGTTAATACTCAGTCTTTTTATTATCAGAAATTCAAAAGTTCAATAGTACGATGTAAAGTATAAATTGATCCCATCAGAAACTTTACTATCTATAAAGTGTTTAAATATGTACATATGTAGGTGTATGCAAAATAGAGCCAAGTCAATTTGCACATTTTATGACACATAATAAATTAAAATTAAGCATAACTTAACTTATATATACATATTTACAACGCGGATTATAAAAAAGCCCATAAATTAATATCGCTCATACCTATATCTATGTGTATAAATAGTTAATTGACATCGCATAAATAATCCAGTTGATACAGTTTCGCAATCCTATTAGCGAAAGTTAATTTTAATATTTAAATTCGCGTTATTATTCTATTAACGTTTTTATATGTATGTACAATTATTTTTTAATAAATTTACTATAAATTAATTTTTTATTTAATTTCTTTCGTTCATGTACGTTGTTATACACACACACACCCAATATAATCTTAATCTTCCGATTTCATGTTTTTTTATTTTATTTATTATTTTCTTCTTATTTTTTTTTTATTAATTTTCTATTTTTCACAATATATTTTTTTTTGTTTTGTTTTTTACGCTCTCACATTAATCTTTCTAATCATAAATTTTTATTAAAAATAATAAAATAAAACAATAAATTTATTGTCGACAATTTAATGATCTAACTAATTTGACAGAATTGCGGTTTTTTGCTTTTCGTTCAATTTATTATTATTATTATTATTGTTGTTGTTATTGTTAATTTCTGTTTGTTGAACTGAATGAATTGACGATGATGATCACGGTGATTATTATTGTTTCCTGATAGTTATACATATACAACCAACCAAAATCAATTGTATCGTAATGATTATGATGATGATCTCTTGGTTGCGTTTTATATACTCGTATATATCCCGAGTTTATTAATAAAATTCACTTTATTCAAAATAAAATTAATTCAGGAAATCAAAATGCTTGGTTGCACATCAAAATTAACTCTGCGTGTGTTTTAATTTTAAACAAATCCCCATCATAATTTAAAAACCGCACAAAACAAAAAATTGAAGTCAATTTACAAAACGAAAATGGAAAAAAATTAATTTAATGTTGTATTTATAACAAATTGACAGTTTCTATTTGACAACCGCAAGTTTATAATAATAAAATAAATTATATAATAATTTGTATTTAATTTGTTTAATTTTATTTCAATTTAATAATAAAAACATAATAAATTGCTTGTTAACAACATTTAATTTAAATAATGTTGGCTGTTTTGTTGTTGTTGCGATTTTTTTTTATGATTTATTATGCTTGAAAATAAATATGATATTAAATTAATTATAGAACATTAGAAAAAATATTACGCAGGACAATTATTGGTAATTTTCATTCCAAGATTCGTATCGCGTTCTATAAAAAAAAGACGATCTGTGTGTGTGTGTGTGTTTTGGGTTGTATAGAGCTGCATTTTTGCACGAATTGGTATAAAATTTATGATGTGGTTGGCATGGAATTAATTCATTTCCTGGTACTATTATTAATATCATTATAAAAAGTGTTTAGAATTATATAGTTTAAAACGAGAGGTGTTGGTATTATTTAATTCGACTCGAGCTCCCACTCAGTATACGGGAAACAATTTAACTTAAACACGATTTCGTTTCTGTTCGATGTATGTTTAGTTTAAAAAGAACCGGTTACAAAATTTGAAATTTTTATTTTTATGTTTAAAATTCTAAACTGTTGAAAGTTGCTGGATTGTTTAAGACATTAAAATTTTGAATTTAAACTATAACTCTGAAATATGTAAATTCTTGAACTTTTGGAATTATGTTTAGCATCCCGATTTTTAAAAATCCCAATTTATATTCTTCATTCTGCAATTATTGACCTTTTAAGGTTTAAATCTCTGAATTTCTAAACTTTAAAAATTTTATTAAAACTCAAAATCCACTGAAGATATTTCAAAGGTTTTTTATATATTTAACAGTCTTGTGTAGAAGTGCAGGGTTGATAGACTTTTGGTAGAAATATAACCAAGAACTAGCACCCCAAATCTGAATTTAACAAGTCAATTGAGAATGAACGTAGCTGTAATATAAATTAAAACGTACAGTTGAAGGTATAAGTCGACCTACTCGCATTATAACAGCAATGAATAGAACTATTTTAAGTCTAATGCTATTAATGTGACCAATCCATGATAATTGTGACTTAATTTTCAGGCGTTAGTAGTTGGTTGTTGAATCAACTCGTTAATGTTAATGTTAAACAGTTGTTGGATAGCCTATCATGTATCTTCATAAGATCATACTCTAAATCATTTTGGATTCAGATTATCAATTTAGAATTCATAATTTCCTATTTTAATAAATTGGCATCTAAATTCTAATAATTCGATTACATTTCAACCAAATCTGTACATAGAAAGATTCTGAACAAGAATTGTGTGATTTACCAACAAAAATGAAGTAATATTTTTGGTTTCAAGAGAATCATAAATATTCTCCAATAATGATAAAGATGTCCCTCGCAGTGGTACTTCGTCTACTAAAGACATACTAGTGCGGGTGAATTATTTGATTTTTGTTGAGATACTCCATCCACCTAAGAAGCATAATTTATTCGTAAATTTTTGCTAAATGCTGGAAGAATTGATACTGGACGATAATTACCTAAGTCAGCTAGGTTGAATGATTTAAAAATCGGAGTTACACGAGCCATTAGAGTTCAAGTCGTTAATATTAAACCAGCTGTTTCCTCTTCACTAGAGCAGGAGGAGTATTTCTTGATAATCTAGCTCCTATACTAACAAAATATTTGTTTAAAATATTAACAATTTCTTGTTCGTCGTCTATGCAAATACCATTAACATTTAAGTATTCGGTATATAGACTGGTCAAAACTTTTCGAGTGCCTGTTGGTTAAAGTTTCATTCAGAACCCACATTCGTTTTGGGATAGTGGAAAGTAAAAACCGAAAATGTATAACTTTAATAAATGATGATTACAAATAAAAATTACCTTCTATAAGAATTTGAGTAATTGAAATGATATGTAATTCAAAATGGTTACAGATAAAAATTAGGGCGTTATTTTAATATTTCACTTCAGTGTGACATGAATTTTCTCATTCTGTTGAAACAATGTAGATAGGTTTGTACACATGTATAGGTATGAACAACATTTAATATTAATTTTCACTAATTCTATTTATTCCGAATAAAATTGTTTATCAAAAAAACTTATTTTGTGCAATATTTATTAATTTCAGGTACAAAACAGAAATAATTTAATACTAAATTAAGTAATTTGTTATTTCCTGAAATGAAAACAACGTCCTAATTTTTTGTCATGGTAAATATTGAAAAAACCAAAAATTTTTGAGAATATAAATCAAAATATGTTGGCAGCCATTTTGAAAAGAAAGTAATTCAAACTAACAATATTTTTAAAATTATTTTCTATTCTGTACTTATTTTTAAAATAACCCTGATCATGATTTTTGGAAAACTGGTTTTTCAACCATAAATACACTAGCATTGGGCAAGAAGACTACTTTGAGAAACACCAGCCGTTAGGATGTGGATTTATTTAAACTAGATTCAGTATAGAAAATACCAGATCATTAGCTATTAGTTTAAATAAAATGATTGAGTGCGATAAACTATGCATAAATCTCTGTAAAGTGGTGAAAAATCATCCAATTCAATAAAGCTTTTGAAAATGAACAGTAAATAAAACGGACGGGCCAGAAGAAACATTTCATTTTATTTTAATAAGTTTTAATGGTAGTGTCACTTTCTATGCTTTACTAGAGCTTCGTGCATCTTAAGTTGAACGTTAGTGCTATCTATTCAATCTGAAAAACAGTGTAATGTGAACAGAGACTATCCGAACGATCTCTGAAAAAAGACTATATGCGGACTCACCTAATTTTTTGCGAAACTCCTGTAAAATCCGCAAATTTTTCGAAGGATAAACCGCCGAGAATTAATTGAAGATATGCAATTCGTACAGTGACCATATCAATTTCTGGTAAATATGAAGAATTCCATGCTCCAATGTACCGTAAATGAAACTCTGTGGAACAAGCTATGCCTAAAATAAAAAAGTGTATCTGAAGCTGTGAACGAATGGATTCCATATAGCAAGAAGTGAAGTCGAGGACAAATCTTCAGTAATGGCTGTACCATTAAGTTTGGCTAAAGAAGGTTAATTGGCGAACATACAATAGAAGCTTAAGATAATATTGAAGTATGCAATCAAGATGATGTTTCAAGAAAAGTTTGCTATCCAAAAAAACACAAGAGTGCTTGACGCTCTCCCAAAAAGAGAAGGATTGGATAGGTTAAAAATATTGCCTAGTAAATCTATCAACTAGGTTTTAGACGGATTATGGCAACCTTTCTCCACACACCATGACTGCACAATAATTAAAGTATGTTGTGATAAGTCGGATGCCACTAAGATGTTTGCGTTAAACTCTAAGAAAAGTTAACGACAGATTAATAGACCACACTGACATAAGGACCGTATAATCCAGGTTCTTCCAGGTTCCGTGAAAAAACAACTCTTACTCCTTGGCGCGATTATTGGAACATTGCCAAAAGTAATGCAAAGGTAATTCAGCTGGGAAAATATCATCAGGGCCGGCAGCCTTGAAGAGGAAAAGGAGAAGAGATAAACTTTTCGTCCGTCGATCTGTCGATTAGATTTGATTTCTCTATTTTTCATATTTTCAGTTTCCTTCCATATTTCCTTAACATTTTAAGGTCAGAATTCCAGAAAGGGCTAAAAATTAAATCAATGATCGACAAAGGCATAGACAGGGATGGGCAAGGTAGATTACGCTATGTCATCTACTGGATTGTCGACACGTAGAGTATTACGTAAATTACTAGGCAATATTTTTTATCATCGTCGACAATTAAGGTAACGTAAACAACCTAAGATATTTTGGTATGTTGAAATTACAAATAGAAGACTGCTGCGTCATGATATAGATTTGATCGACGGCACGGCGGTTACTGATAATGGATCAAAAGAAATGATTAAAAATTGTCTGCAATTGATTTCCGTTTAATTAAGGCGGTACGTTCAAATCAGGCCCAGTGACATCTTGGAATATTCAGCATTGTTGAGTTAGCTTCGTATTTTCCCAAGAAAATCAGGACTAAATCATATAATCGACTTAAATGAGGTCCAACCCCTAATCGCCTACTGTTATTATCGATAAGATTTTATCTGACCTAGTTGTAAAATAATGTCTGAACGTTAAAAAAATGTATAACAGGCTCACTAATTTTGTAAAAATTCAGATGTAATTCTAAGTTCCTAGAGATACACACATCGACAAACACACATACTTACATATTAAAAACACCCAGCCGTGATTTTCGGTCACCATCGGGAATCGAACACGAGACCCTCGAATACCACAGCATACACGATACTTTCAGTTAAATCGTACAGGAAAAAATTAAAGAATTATTAAAATTAAATCGGGAATCACAGATCATACTATATAACTATATGTTGACATAAAGCAAATAATAGCTTTAATTAAAGAATATTCATTGCACTGAATGTCCGAAATGGTTTAAATTTCAAATTATGTTATTTCCTTGAGATTTTGCACCACTTCCGGTGTTACTTTGGCAGCAATATTGTTCCATTTAGATCGAACGTTATCAGTAGCCTTATCGCATCCGATAACTTCTTTAACATTGTTTTCAGCAAAAAACCGGTGGGCTCAGCTCCTATAACACAGCAATGATTTGATTAATTTCGTACCAATTTAGAGTAGTGCAAACTAGCTAAACTACTATTGGAATACTGTGCAGGTTTAGTATGAAAAATTTAATGCCAACCAATAATTTTGCCCTGCTAACTGTTTCAAATCCAACTTCACGTACGTTTTGTCATCCACCAATTTTTTTTTGTCAATTTTTCTTATAACTTAATCATAGAGCAGTCTGCATTAAAGAGAATACAAATTTACCGAATTTTGAATTTACCGGTAAGTAATAAATTTTTGATCAGACCGGTAATTTTCGATAATTAACCGATAAATTTATAAAAAATAAATTAAAACCACATCTTAAATTTAGAATTGTTTTACAATGTGTTAAATAAGTAATTAAATTTATAATGAAGACTTTTAAATGATTAACTAATGAATTCTTAATAATTAAGGTGACAGCAAATGTTGGGGCATATTTGTCTGGTCTGTTTTTCTATCATGAACAAAGACATCTCAGGTTTTTAAACCTTGATCCCCTCTAGCTCAGTTTTTTCTTTAATGGGTAATTCCAAACACTGTTTCATGGTTAAAATGGGATTTTCAATAATGACCCCTTCAGAAGATTGATTGGGTTTTTTATACAAGTATTTTCAAATTTTTCTTATTCTTAATTTACAGGATTATTTTTAATGGAAGTTGTAACCTTGTTGTAAATTTTTTATCATAGTTGTGCCACGTTTCTGCTTTTTGTGAGCTACACTTTCTAAGCTGTTACCTTTAAATCATTATACAACGGTATAATATATCCTTGTTTTGACAAAATTGAATGATTTTGCAATGGATATACCTAACGCCAGTGATTCAAAGTATTAAATTATTTAATAACATCGTTAATCACTTTTTACTATTACAACCTGTTTTAACGAAGATTTGCAAACAATGTAGATTAAACCGAAAAAAGTTAATTTTTGAAAATTTTAGATCAAATTGCATTGAAGGAAATCCTATAAACTTGTCACCATCCGCATCGCATCGATCCTAAAGAAATTTGCGTACCGTAGTTTAGAATAAATTTACAAACTCAGTTTAGGAATTGTCTACATTATCGACGGTGTCTGTCGATAAAATAATAGATGACCCGTAAATGCCCATCCCTGGACATAGAGTATAAACTGACATCAATCACTTCTTGCCGAACAGAGTTAATAAATGTGGGCTCGCACCCTGTATTGAAAACTTCAAGCTCAGAAGAGCTTACATAATTACATAGAGCAAAACCCATGTGGTTAATGTTAAATTAAAATCACATCTAATTTCCAGAAGGATATGCTTATATATAGGAAATATGCTTACACCATGTCACAAGATTAGTGAGCTGCTCTGAAGGAGGCGGTGTTGAAGATGCATACTGCAAATCACCTGCAGCTAGGACCACTTTAGTGCAGGAATTATCAGATATCACAGTGATGAGGCACAGATATAAGATTAGCTGAGCTACACTCATGAAAAGAGTCCACGGCAGACTCGACACTTTGACTATATCACTCAGTTCACGACGGACATTCAACATATATAGAAGGTAAGCAAAACGTGGTCGCTGACACATTGTCACGGACTATAGCAATCTCGTTTCAACAATAGACTTCGTCAATCTAGATCTTCAAAATCTAGCTCAGACACAACAGTCTGACGATGAATTACTCCAACTATTGAATAATCCATCACGCCCTGAGAGTTCCAAATTCAAATTGGAAATCACCATCCTTCTAGATTTAGAAATTTATTGCGAAACATCAACAGGTGTAAATCGACAGTTTGTTCCAGCATCTCATAGACATGTAGTGTTCGATGCTCTGCATGGTCCATCACATCCAAGTATACGAGCATCACGTAAATTAATTACCAGTAGGTATTTTTGGTCGAAAATGAACGCATTGGGTGAAGTCCTGGGGCCCTACATGTGACTTTCGACTACGATTTTCAACGACGGTCGTTTTCCTATAGTACGCAAAGGAAGAAAAAGGAAAACAATAGTATAAATTGCCAGAAGAGCAAGGTTCGTTAGCATACGAAGTCCGAACCCGGAAAATTTAACCTGCCTTCTGAGCGATTCGATCATATATACATGGATATAGTGGGACCATTGCCACCATCCAAAGGTTTTGTGTATGTGCTCACCATTGTCGATCGCTTTACTCGTTGGCCTGAGGCATACCCTACTCAAGATAGCACCGCTGCCACTATTGCTAAGACGTTTGTCGAGCAATACGTTTCAAGATTTGGGATACCACTTGAAATCACCACAGACCAAGGCAGTCCATTCGAGTCTAAACTCTTTTCCGAACTTACGCGTTTACTAGGCGCTCATTAAATGGAGCACTGAGGTTCCTATCATTTTGCTGGGAATACAAGGAACAATAAAGGATGAACTAAAATGCTCCCCAGCTGAACTAGTTTATGGGCAAGCCCTTAGGATACCAGGAGAATTTTTCGAAACAAGTTCCAAGGATAGTTCCGATCCACATGACTATGTCGAAAGCCTTCGCGCAGCCATGCGTAACATAATTCCTATTGACACTCGCAAGTCAACTAACCCGCCTATTTTTTTCCCAAGTCATCAAACAATTGCGAGTACGTATTCATTCGTATTGACAGAGTACGAACGGGCCTAACACCTCCGTACGAAGGACCTTACAAAGTCATTTGTCGTTTTCGTAAACATTACATTCTTGATGTACAAGGCAAGAATGTAAATGTTTCTATTGACAGATTAAAGCCGGCATACGGTATCCTAGCTGAGGGTAACGTAGTATTTAACCAAACAACTCCTAGCCAGTCTGTCCGATTCCTAATTAATCCTTCGTATTTCGGATGCAGGCTGAGTCATGTAAATTGGAAGGCAATAGAATTAATAACTCAACAACCGGAGTGTCATCAACAACCAGTATTAAAGTAAAAACTTATAATTTTATAAACTAAAAATAATAATAATTATATTAATATTTATAAAATTCAATTGTGAATAAATTATAAAAAATTCTACATAAATTTGTTATTATCAAAAAACATTATATACGTGTTCAAAATAAGTGTTTTATTTACGAAGTGTTCTAAATATTATTTGAGAGACTTTACATAAGTGCCGATATTGGTCCCGCACATTATAAGTGAACCCATCGCGTACAAAAGAAGCACTAACATTGTTGCCAATATATTTTTATCGAGAGCGTTAAATAAATTATATTAAATTAATTAAAAAATGTTTGAGTTTATTTGTACGGTAAAGCAGACTTTTTAAAATAATATATTCTAGAGGCAGGGTGCGAAAAAGGATTTTTTATCTGCCAACTGCGATCGTGGTGATTAAATTGGAAATATCTATGACCCTCTGTTGGAATGCAGAACTTAAGAGCTAATCCATCATCCATGTTAGTACAGACTAGCTATTCTTTCATATCCATTAGACAGCTCTATATTCTATATACGGAACCATTGTATTCGAAGCGTTACAATAATATATTCGTTTGGCACACATAATAACCATAATGGAGTCATAAAATTCACACAAAATATATAAAAATTAAATTTCAATATTATATCGGACAATACTCAAAAAAAAAAAAAAAAAAAAAATTAAATTAAATCAATAAAATGTTCAAATAATCAGACTTGAATATAAATTGCAAAATATTTTGATTTTCCGTTTGATATCAATTCCCCGTACGTACATACATTCATACACACAAACAAATTTCAAAACAATCAAACAATCAAAATGTGCGACCAAATCAAATCAACCTGCGATCATATTATTATACAAGTATAACAGATCTGCGTTCGTTTGTCGTTTATATAATATAACAATTGAATACTTTTTGATCAATTATCTCGAATTAGGTTTTGTGTACAATTGTCATTAATCGTGTCGTTTTTATGTACGATCAACTAACCATTCAAAAAATCTCATTTTATTATCCGCATCTTAACTATATTTTGAGATTATTTTCAATCAATTTTTTTGATTTTGATTGGGTTGTCCCTATACACATATGTACATATATATATCAATGTATGCATGTAGGAAGGCATATAATGTATCCATGTCATTTCGTATAATTTTTAATCTTTTTTTTTATAAATTTTTATTACACATTTATATAGCATTGTCGGAAAAATGTACGCATACATATTCTACATAATAAGCTGATCTTTTAGGATATTTTACTGACAGACAGATGTCAATCAAAATCGTTCACCAGAGTACATTATACATTTTTTGTTTGGTCCGATTCATTGTTGTGTATTTTTGTAAATATGTATACAAAGCTTAATAATACAATTTAGTTTTTAAGTTATATTGGATTATAGTTGCGTTCACGCATTACTAATTGACATCCAGAAAAAAATTATGATTTTGACAGACTATTCAAATTACTTGGAATTTCCTCTAAATATGGTAAACCGATACAAAAATTTTAGAATATAATTAAATGTATAATCATAATCCCTAAATTTATTATTAATTTATAATAATAAAATATACATTTAAAACTATTTATGTTTAAATAAATTTATTTTATTTTAATGTGAATATTTTCGCACATTAATTGGTTATACATTTTAATATAGATCGAACATATAAAGGTTTTTATATTTTTATTAACAAATTACCGGGACTAAAATCATGATAAACAAATTTAAAATATACATACACCCATTTTTTATATATTTACCTATGTTTTACCCGTACCGAACCCGATTGTAATAAAATATATTTCGCTGGATATTTATTTATATAAATTGTACATATAGAAATAAGGGTTTAACATATCGATGAATTAAAATAATGTTAATTTGGGATTTGATAGTAGAACTAAACACGATACTTTTTTTTTGTTGTGGAAAATAAATAATTTGAAATAAATGCGCTGATAAATTAATAGAATTTCATTAAAATAGTAATATAGGGTTCTTGTGGCATATTCCGATGAAACCATTCTAGCAAATAGTTCATATACATATATTAAACCATTGAACAATCAATGTCAATTCAAAAATTCTCTATTTGAATAAAACGTTAATATTTGATTTGATTTGATTTGATTGGAATGTTCGACCAAGCATTAAGCAGGATCTTCCGGAGATGGCCAGGCCTCACCGAACACCCGTTTACACATACAATAACATAAAGAGAATTAGGATAGGTTCAATTAGTATGATAGTCAGTTACAGACACCTGATATAGCCAATAGTTGGTAACACAGGACGATACAGTTCTAATCTACGACGATACAGTTCTAATCCCGTATAATCTATCCTATACTTCCCATCACCTCCTAAATATATTTTTCCTTTTTTTTTTTTTTTTACATCATAAATTATTAAAAAATATCATTAAAAAAAATTAGTATCATAATTCATCTCTGAAATGAAATGTATTAGTTTGCTGGATCAGACTTATGAGATACTCCTGAAAGTTCAGCTCAAATTATTCTCGATTTATTTTATTAAGTTTAACTTAATAAGGAAGACCACTTCAGATTCCTATAGTAGACTCTTGATTTCATGTTATCGACACAAATAAATAAAGTTATATATTGCAGATGGCGCACCAAACGTTTTTCGACAAGAATTTTTACGTCACTTGTTATTTCCAAGTAATTTCAGCCGGGTATTGTCAATTTGGTTTTGTTTGTTTAATTTTTCTTTCTTTTTTTCGATTTATTAATTATTTACATTATTTTCAGAATTAATTAACTATAAAAAATTAATTAATTTAATTTAAAATTAATTAAAATTTAATTTAAAATTAATTAAAATTTAATTTAAATAAAATGGTAACATAGCGTTAATCTAGTTAATTAATCTAACTATGATAAACTGCCATATCATAGTTAGGTTAATACATTTGTTTAATTATTGTATTAGATAAAGCTATTAGGTAATTCTTTGTGATAGTAATTGCCTTTTCAATGCCGTGATACATCAGGTGCAGCTGAAAAAGATTTGTTCATACGAAACATCAAATGAATTAAGATCTGAAATTGCGAACTTTATTAGTGAGCATCTTGATGCTTGTTTACCAAACGGCTTGTTCCTCGATACTAACCGTATAATCTATCCTACTTCCCATCACCTCCTAAATATATTTTTCCTATTTTTCTATTTTTTACATCATAAATTATTAAAAAATATCATTATAATATATTAGTATCATAATTCATCCACAAACCAGACCTGACTCAATTACGTTTGACGTATTCCAATTCGTCTTCTTTACCATTTCCCTTCATTTTACTTTTTACCTGGGTGGGTATTGCAGTCGCTAGACTCAAGAATGGAATAGCGCTAGACTCAAGAATGGAAAAGCGCTAGGTTTCGATGGAATACCCGCAGAACTAGTAAAACTCGGAGGAGCAACACTGGCATTAAAGCTCTATGACCTCATTCTCGCTATCTGGGGCCAAGAGGTTCTACCCGATGAATGGAAGACAGCACTCATCTGCCCGTTACATAAAAAAGGCGACCGTCTTAAATGTGGAAATTATCGCGGCATAGCTCTGTTAAATACTACGTACAAAGTATTTGCGAATGTTGTGCTTGCCATACTCATTCCTTACGCCGAACCTATTATTGGCGATTACCAGTGTGGTTTTCGCCCTAACCGCTCAACCACCGATCAACGTTTTACTTTAAGGATGATTCTGGAAAAAATTTGGGAGTACAATATTAATATACATCAGCTCTACATCGATTTCCAGCAGGCGTATGATAGCATATATCGCGAGAACCTTTGGCCCGCGCGGCATCCCGGAGAAACTAGTTTCTCTGTGCAAGCTTTCAACATCTGGATCTAGCTGTAGAGTAGCAATTGAAGGCGCGGTCTCTGACCCCTTTGAAATGACATCTGGCGTGCGACAGGGCGATGCAATCGCGCCAACACTTTTCAATCTGGCGCTCGAGTACGTGATCAGGAAAAGCGGAATTAAAACTCAAAACTGCATTTTTAACCAATCTAGCCAAATTCTTGGCTATGCAGATGATATCGTCCTTCTTGGACGAAGAACTCAAGATATCAATGACAATCTCGTACCGCTGGACCGCAATGCGCGGTGACTTGGATTATGCATTAACAGCAGCAAAACAAAAAATTTAGCAACATCCTGGAGCATTCCCAATGCCGATTTCGAATCCGGTGAACACAACTACGATGGCGTACAAGACTTCAAATATCTCGGGTCAACAATAACATCTACGAATGATATTCAGGCAGATATAAAATCCCGAATTGCTGCCGGCAATAGAGTCTTCCACGCACAGCCGAAATTATTACAATCTAAACACCTATCGCGGTCATGCAAACTTTTACTGTATAAAGCACTAATAAGACCAGTGCTTACATATGGAAGCGAGAGCTGGACCCTGGCCACCACCGATTGTAGAATTCTTTCTACGTTTGAGAGGAAGGTCATACCAACAAGTTATGGGCCAGTGAAAGTTGCAGAGGACCAGTATCGAATTCGTATGAACCACGAAATTAGGCAGCTTCTCGGAGGATGCGATGTTATTGGATACATCAAATCCAACCGAATCAGATGGCTTGGCCACGTCTCGAGGTCCCCATCAAACCGAATGATTAAAAGAATGTTCCAACAACAACATCCAACTGGGGTACGACATACAGGAAGACCCCGATTGCATTGGTACGATAACATCCAACAAGATCTGCGTATATTAGGATGTCGTAACTGGAGGCAACGAGTGATGGATCGAGGTAGTTGGAGGTCTACAGTGCAGGCGGCAAAATCCCTTCATGGGATGTAAAGGCCAGAGAGAGAGAGGGTATTGCAGTCCATATATTTTTCGTTCAACAAAATATAAAATATGGTGGTGAATATGATGGTTTGCGTCTCTGCTGTTATACGCAATTGTGTATGCATTCTGCATGTATATTTTGTTGTTGTTGTTGTTTTTTGTCCTCTCATATATTTATTTCCGGCTGTTATTTCCACCATATATTTATATTTTTTTATTTAACATTTTAAACTATGACACTTCACCTTTATTTCAACACCAACCACACTGGTTTTAATCGTTTACCACTGATAAAATAAATTATTTTATATTGGAGATCAAAAACGCACATCTGATCGATATGACAGCTTTGATCATCCCCACTAATCGAATAAAACGTTAATATGAGAATTAGTTACAAATTTTTTAGTTACAAATTACGTTTAAAGATTAAAATTTTAAATTAAATTGACATAATAAACTGAAAAATAAATTCAACATAAATAATTAATTTATTTACAAAATTTTCGAGCTTTTAAAAATAACACATATTTTTCATTATTTTTAATTATTTCACCAGTCCCATCGTCTCCAGAGGCAATTAGGCAACTGTGTCGGATAACACCAATTTTTCCAGTTCGTTTCAAAAAGTGCAACAATCGCGTGTGGGCCAAATGAGCTTTATTAGCAAGATTAGCTCGTTTTATTTAGAGTCTCTTGGCATATTATAGCAATATTACTATTAATTATGAATTAATAGTTCCAAAAAAATGGAGCCGCAATAACACAGCTCGTCCAACTATACGGCCCCGATTTTTTTTGTTTGGGGCTACCTAAAGAGTAAGGTGTATAAATAAGTCAATAAGCCAAGAACCAGCCAACAGCTTAAGGCCAATATCCGACAAGAAATTAGGGCACCAAAACCAGAAATTCTATGAAAAATATAATGCAAAATGCTCTGGAAAGAGCACATCATTTCGAAGCAAACAATGGGCACCATTTGAAAGAATAACTATCTTCAAAACATAATGTGAACATATTTCCAAACTATAATCTAAATTTTAATAAATGCCAACGTTAAATAAAATCAGAAAGAAACAAGGTATTCATAAAATAAATCATAACGTCATTTATTATAATTTTTATTTGTTGTTGTCGTAGCCCAAGATACAGGGTGTTAAATATTTGAAAAATGAGCGGAGATGATAATGTATTTATGGCTGTCCAATAAAAAGTAATTATCGGATTGTTATGAGAGATAGCTTGTTTTTTAGGTAAAAGTGTTCCAATTAAAACAGAAATATAAAAATTATATCATAAACTTAAAAAACACCCCAGCTAATCCGACACTATTTACTTACTGGATCGCTCACGACCGTGGAAGTTTTTTGAATAAATTGATGTTAGTATGGCAAACTTAAAAAACACCCGAGCTAGTCCGACATTAGTTTAAAAAACATCACTTTATCACAATCTTTTCTGAATCCGACTTAATAAATCAAACCATCATGCATGGTTCGATTTACGTTTTTTTATGATCTTTTTTGTGTATCTTGTTTTTTTCATGATATTGAGATGGTTTCGCACGAAATTCAAGAATATAGTGATTTCCTGGGATGATAGTTTTATGAAACTGTCGCGACATTAGGACATATTTTTTCTGGGATGGTACATAGTTGTAGGATGATAGTTGATCCTGAGCTGATGTTGATATAAAAGTGTCGGTATAGTTATGGTGTTGCCATTGCGTTTTTCTGGGAAGAATCCTGGGCTAACATTATATACATACTGTGGACTTCAAATGTGCTTATAAAATGTTCTTAAATTAAAAAATATTTTCCCAGCTCTTAATTAAATTTGGTAATTTATTATAAACACATCTTGTCAGGTACGTGTGGCTAACATATTCAAACTGCACGCCTGAGAATTAAACATTTGTACATACATGTAAACAGATAAATGTAGTTTAAATAAAGCATTTATTGGAAGGATTACAAGAGCTGCATCCCCTATATAAATCACCTGTAGAAAATAAATGCGGTAGTCTATAAGTAACTTTAGAATATTTATATTAGCATGTTCCGCACTTTTCTTAGTAAAGTTTTGGATAAAATAATAGAAAACATTTATAGAATGTGAGATGGAACAAAACTAGCCAATTGCTCCAAGGCATTTGTATGTATCAGCCCGACCAATAATACCATCCGTAACTTGCAAAACGAGAACTTCACATTGTGCCAGGAATGGTGAATGGAAAATAATAAATTTAGATTTATTTGAATTCAATGAAATTTTATTCAAATCAAAATGTAATGACGCTGAAGTTAATACTTTAAAAGGTCTGGTGAGAAGCTGTCTGGGGGAATCAAGTTGGCACTTGTTGCCAGCTCCGTATCTTGCAGCTTCCACAAGTGTGCGTGTTACCTCCCCGTGGTGACCACCGGGCAACTATTACACCATGTGGTGTACTAGGCGAAAACACCGCGCTAAATAACTGGGCCGGGTTAAGGTGTTAATCGTACCGTGCTAATAACCGGCCAGGCTGGGGGCCCAGTCTAAAAACTAGCCCAGTCTCTAACGGTGTATCCGGATACTTGGCGCCCTCCGGATCATGTAGCCTTACCTGTGTATTGCGGATCTCTGCACAGATGGACCTCCTTTCTCCGCTACTCGTGGAACCTATTATGGAAGATCCAGATAAAAAACAAGAAGAGACCGGTGCTCTTAAAAAACCGGAATCTAGTACTGCGGAGACATCGGCCTTTAGGCCCGGTCTCCAACGTGCAATTAGGGGCATAAGACCGAATGAGGCTGGCCCCTCGAAACCAAAGGGCAAAGGCACGAATGCTGGCCCTCCATCAGTGTCAAACTATCAGACCAGGAAGAGAGCCTGGCGCATGATCTCTAAGATCTGTAACATTCCGTTGGAGCAGAGAACGGATAGAGACAAGGATACGCTTGCGTGGGCAAGACGTATCACTGAGCCAAAGCAGGAGGGTTCCGTTGTGATCTCACAGCCGAAAAGGCAGAGATCTGATGATGAACCGCCTACGGAGGCTAAAAAGAAACGGGTTCCGGACAATGTTACCAGGCCGTTCAACGAGGTGCTAAAGGATCACCTGATCATGGCAGTCGTTGACAGGGCACAAGAAGATGGGAGCATTACGACCCTTAACTGGAGGAAGGTGGAGAAGGCCTTAGCCGCCATCTTCCTAAAAATCATGAGGGAGAACCCAGGACCTGCTCCGTCCTGCCGAGACGGAGGGTGGCACCGGGGTCACGTAAAACTGACTGCCTGTGCCGATGAGAGGTCTGTGACCCTCTACAAAAAGGCGATCGGCAGCCTGGGGGAAGTCTGGCCGGGAGCCAAACTAGCAGTGGTGACTAGGGAAGAAATTCCCTGCAGGCCAAGGGCACGAGCCTGGATTCCTGCGGAGCCAATTGATCCTAGGGAGATCCTGGAAATGTTGAAAATCAGCAATTCGGATCTGCCAACGGCCACCTGGAAGATTGCCAGGTTAGATGAGGTTAAGGCGGAAACAGATCACAGATCGGCCGTCATAATCATCGACAGAGAATCCGTGGGTGCTTTGGCAAAATCTGGAGGCCTGGTCAGCTATGGATTTGGAGCGATTACGCTCAAAATCTATAAGCGCGATGAGGCTGACAGACCTGGGGCAACTGCAGCAGGTGGGGAAGCCACTAGTGGTGTCCCGCCTATTGCTGGTGACCCAGATGTCCAAAGCATCCCGGAAGACGCTCAGGAGACACTATCCCTGGACTCGGAGATATCGAGATCATTGGGACTACGCTGTGCGCTCCTACCGGACGAATCGACGTCAGAAGATTCTGATTCAACAGTGGTGGAGGTAAGCAATATCTAATGCTTAAGATCCTTCAGATCAACCTCCATCACTCTAAAGCCGCCTCGGCGGCCCTCCTGCTCAAAATGGAATCTGAGTCCATTGATGTTGTTCTGGTTCAGGAATCTTGGGTCAATGGTGACCGGGTGCTGGGCCTCAGAACTTCCAAATATAAAATACTACATGCGAAGAATGAAGGTAAGATACGTTCCTGCATTCTCGCTAGACATAATCTGAATATTTTTATACTACTTAATTACAGCAACGCTGATGTAGTGGTGGCTAGCATCGAGATGGATGGGCAAAATCTCAGGCTAATATCGGCCTACCTACCGTACGAGGAGGAAAACATACCACCAGGTAGGTTGGTTAGTGCAATAATGGAGGCTCAAAAACGAAAAGTAGGAGTCATCATGGGCAGTGATGCTAATGCACATCACTCAATCTGGGGAAGTACAAATATCAACAGGCGAGGTGAGTTACTCCTTGATTTTATTTTAAGTACTAACCTAAATATATGTAATATCGGGTGCAAGCCAACCTTTATTACTAAAAATAGACAAGAAGTGCTGGATATCACACTTGTCTCGGATTTTATTAAGGAGAGGGTATTGAACTGGAAAGTGTCCGAAGACCATTCCTTTTCTGACCATTGTTATCTCCAATACGAAGTGGATACAAAACCCACTAGCGAATCACCCTTCAGGAATAGGAGGAAAACTGATTGGGATTGTTTCAGAACCATTCTGGGTAACTTATTACCGGTATCGGTTCCAAAACCTCCTGCATCTACACAGGAGCTTGATGCTCTAGAAGCCAAGCTATCTGATGCTTTTAACAAGGCCATGTTAGGTGCATGTCCTATCAGTAGACCCTTGGGTAAATTTCGGCCACCCTGGTGGTCGAAGGAACTCCAAGGTACTCGTATGAAATGCAGGAGACTGTTCAAGAAAGCGAAGAACACAAATGCTGCTGCAGACTGGGACTGTTACAAGGAAGTCCTCAAAACCTATAAGTACGAGCTGAGAGCAGCCAAAACGAGGGCTTGGAAACTCTACTGTGGCAATATACAGGAGTCCTCGGAGGCGGCCAGGCTACGCAAGGTACTTTGTTCTAGTCCTTCCATCCCGAGTTATCTACAACGACCGGATGGTTGTTCATGGACTACATGTAGTGAGGAATCCCTGGAGCTATTACTAGAAACGCACTTCCCGGAGTGCTCGGTACTAGCTCCGGAGGGACCCATGATAAATAGGGGTGTAAACTCCGTAAGCCATATAGTAAGCAGGCGGAATATCCTATGGGCAATAAACAGCTTTAAGCCATACAAGTCGGCAGGGCCTGATGGCATTATCCCTGCGGATATCCAGCGAACTATTGACTTAACCCTGCCCTGGCTGGAAGTTATCTTCAAAGGCAGCCTGGAACTTTGTCACATTCCTAGGAAGTGGACTGAAATAAAAGTAATATTTATACCTAAGGCGGGAAAAAGCTCTCACTGCTATCCCAAAGACTAGGCCTATAAGCTTATCTTCTTTTCTGTTGAAAACACTGGAAAGACTAATAGAGGCTCACATTAGAGGCTCAATCAAGCCGGGCGAGCTGTCGGAATCTCAACACGCATATCGTAAGGGACGATCGGTGGAAACAGCTCTCCACTCCCTTATTTGCCCGATTGAGAAATCACTTGAATATAAAGAATATTCAATGGTAACCTTCTTGGATATAGAGGGGGCCTTTAGCAACGTCAGACCGGGGGCAATCACTGGGGCCCTTGCGTGTCTGGGGGTAGACGGGTCACTCAGAGGCTGGATAGATCATATGCTTAGAGGCAGGATCGTGACAGCTTATCTGGGTGGGACGTCTGCCGCCAGATACGTGAGCAGAGGGACACCTCAAGGTGGGGTTTTATCCCCCCTTCTTTGGAACTTGGTCATAAATGACCTGTTACTAAACCTGGAAGGGCAAGGCTTCAAGGTGGTTGCTTACGCGGATGACGTTGCTATTGCGGTCTTCGGCAAATATCCTAGTACGCTGAGTGAGCGCATGCAGTGCGCGCTTGGCTATCTCTCTGAGTGGGCACGCGGCTGCGGACTGAACGCAAACCCACAGAAAACAGAGCTGGTCCTCTTTACCAGGAAGCACAAGCTTCCTCAGTGTGACCCGCCAACATTAAATGGTACTCGCTTGATCTTTACGGATAGAGCAAAATACCTCGGACTTCTTTTGGATAGCAAGCTAAGCTGGAAACCAAACATCGTAGAGAGAGTAAAGAAAGCTACTATAGCGCTCTACTCCTGCAAAAATGCCATTGGAAAGAGATGGGGTATGGAGCCCCACATAGTACACTGGCTCTACGTTTCAGTGGTCAAACCTATACTGCTGTATGGGGTTGTCGTCTGGTGGCCAGCGTTAAAAATTATGGCTAACCTTAAACTATTGATGAAAGTCCAAAGAACGGCCTGCTTGTGTATAAGTGGGGCTCTCAGGAGCACACCTACTCAAGCTCTGGAGATTCTTTTTCATCTTACTCCATTGGATATTGCGGCCGAGCAGCTTGCATCTTGCACAGCCATTCGGCTCAAATCCATATCTATGTGGACCTGTAACAATGCAGGGCACTCGTCTATCCTATGCAACAGGGGTATTCCGGAAGCTACCGACTACGCTATTCCCTTGCCATCTGCTGAGGTGAGATTCCAAACTGAGTTTCCCACCAGAGAGGACTGGGTGAACGAAACGGTTATGGACAATGAGGCGCTAAGCTTCTTCACGGATGGCTCAAAAAGGGATAAAGGGGTTGGCTGCGGGGTATTCTGTGAGGCACTAGGGGTTAACCTCTCTTTTCGTCTTCCCGACTTTTGCAGCGTTTTTCAAGCTGAACTGATCGCGATAATGGAAGTCATGGACTGGTTGAAGTATAATGTAATATCTACGAGGGATATTCGCATTTTTACGCATGGCTGCTATTAAAACGCTACAATCATACTCCCTGACGTCGAAAGTAGCCCAGAACTGTCTGGCATCTTTAAATGAGATGGCTGATCAGTTCAACATCCGCTTGACGTGGGTGCCAGGGCATTTCAATATCGCAGGGAATGTAAAGGCAGATGAGTTGGCCCGCAAGGGTATAGCACGCCTAATAACCCAAAGCAGGCGGGATATAAAGATACCGCTTGCTTCATGTAAACTGTTGCTTATGGAAGAAGCTATAAAAGAAACGAACGTCAGATGGTCTAACGCCAGTTCGTGTGTAATAACCAGGCAGATCTGGCCTGGTCTTGACCGGTCTAGATCAGACCAACTGATATCGCTTCGACGACCCCATATTGGTATGGTCGTGGGAGCTATAACGGGACATTGTCTCATTGGGATACATGCGCGCAGACTGGGTGTCCCAGCCCACGATTTCTGCCGCAGCTGTGGTGATGAGGAGGAGGAGGAAAATGTGCTCCATCTGCTCTGCACCTGTCCTGGTCTAGCGTACAGCAGAACAAAATTTATGGGGACTTCCCCTTTGAACGACCTCACGGATCTTAGTAAGATCGGGATCCGGGACTTTAAACGCTTCTTGGTAAGCTCATGATGGTTCAGCGAGTGAAGAGGAGAAAACTCGAATGTGGTACAGCTACGGACCAATTTTGTGTCTATGCTAGTCCTTTAGGACGGCCACCATAACCTAACCTAACCTAATACTTTAAAAAATAACAAAAAAATACACTGTTAAATTTGGCTGTTTTGTAGTGTGATTCTAGAAATAATCAAATGTTCCTAAGTACATAGGATAGCTTAGACCTAATGTCACCATTGTGTCCATAGGAATTAAATTAGATTGAGCGATTAGATTTTCACAGAATTTTGAGAATATTTTTACTGCCTAACCTGGAGATGTCCACAGGTACCAGGTATATTTTTGGATAGTTTAGTCCAACTAGGATTTTATGGTTATGAAAATAAAATTCTGATTATATATATAATGATGTGCGCAGCTATAAAATGAAATGTTGACATTTTAAATGTAATTAAATTATAATGAATTGGAATATATGCTATAATTTGTGATTTTCACAATAAATAAAGATTAGAACTTGTGGAGTGTGGCCATCTCTAAAATTTTAGTTATATGTAGTGAAAAAGATTATTAAATAAAACTAAACCGAGTTTTGATTTTAACGGATTATATTTATTATTTTTTTGATTAATTGATGTCGTTCCTTTTTCTTTTACGTTCGTCGTTCAATTGATATTTCCGGAACTCTTTCTTTTCTTTTTTTGATACCGCCACGCCTACTCCAAGCGCCACACAACACAACCAATGTACCAAACAATGACATCTATTGTTCAAGTCAAATACCAAACCAAATTATACAAAATAAACAATTCAAAACATATATATAAAAGCAAACATTATTTTTTAAATTGAGTTGACTACGTCCGGCCATCCTGACCTTCACAATCGTCCAGATTATCTAACTGGTCCGACCTGTACTGTTTCATATTACGCAGTGTAAACACTTTTAAATGGCCTATTATTATAATCTTGGTATGTTTTCTATAATGTAACGGTCACTAGGCAATATTTGTATTACTTTGTAAGGACCTTTAAAAACGACAAACAGTGCCGAACTCACTCTTATTCTTCAACGATGTATTACGTTGCTGTTCGACAATTGAAGATCTCAAATCTTTTAAATCGCGTTCATTGGGATAATTATTCGTTGATACCAGTTCCTCTATCTGATTGTTCGTCAATCGTTGGTTTAGGCTGAAAAGAGCCTGTTATTAATAACAAATTCGGTTTTGTTTAAGATTTTGTCCCACTGACCATGGTTTGAATTAGCTACTAATTTTGACTAATTTTTGAATTAGCTACTAATTTGTTTAACATTACGATCTTTTAAAAATTCAACAAATTTGAAAGACGTAAAATATGATCCTCTGTCGGTGTGAATCCGTTTTGGAATACTCAACTGTCCTAAATACTGTAATAAGTATTTCATTACTTCATCGGTATTAGTAGTTTCAGTTGGAAATAACCTACTGAACTTGGTGAAACCATCCACTATACACAAAACGTACTTATTCTTTTTATTTGTAACTGCATATGGACCAATATGATCAATATGTATCGTGTGAAACGTCAAGCTTATCATGCAAGTTCAAGAAGCGTTCCTTTTTTCCCGACTTTAGGTGGAACTCGATACATATAAAACAAGTTGTAATAAAATTTGCTATCTTAGCGGTTTAATCATGAAAGAAAAAACTACGTCTCACTAGCTCACAAGTTTTCACAACACCTGCATGGCCTATTTCATGGTATTTTCGAATTACTTCCACTTCTAAAATAGCCGGAACAAACAAATGCAACTTTTGCCTAACTTTACTGTATAAAATATCATTACGGATCTCATATCTATTATATGCTCCTGTCCATTGAAACACAACGAGTTCTTTATTGACACTATAAATTCGTCATTCTGTTGCAGAGCACTAACCCGTTGGGTTAACGAACACTCTGTCATTTGTATTATCGAATCACACGGCGATCTACTGAGTGTATCGACGTGTTTCATCTCCCGAATTGTGAATTATTTGATATGAATAAATTTCTATAACAGTAAGGCCTCCCTCCCCCCGTCAAATTCGGTTATTATATCCCTTCTTTGTTTTATTGCTCGTCAATAACAAACTAGACACCGTGTAGATAAATGTGGTACCTTTTGAGAGCATACACAATCGTAAGAGTTTCATACTCATATGAGTGATATTTACTCTCCGCTAACGTAGTTCTGTGACTAAAAAATGAAATCGGATGTAATGCATTGTCGGTCTGCCGCCTGGAGCAATACAGCGCCAAAACCAACTTGACCTGCTATGTATAGTTCTGTATGAGCATTATAGTTATATATTGCAAGGACTGGACATGATGAAAGTATCTCTTTGATTGGCTCGAACGAATTTAGTTCCCGTTCACCAAAATTATATTCAATGTCCTTCTTCAACAACGAGTACAAAGGTGCAGCAATAACTGAAAAATTCTTTACGAAACGTCTAAAGAAGCTAGCTAAACCTACAAATCAATTCAAATCGTGAACGCACTTACATGGTTATAGCTTTCCTTACTAATATTGTATCCGAAATATTCAATGGATCGTTTCAAAAATTTGCATTTAGAAGTTTTGATTTCCAAACAATTATCATGAATCAAAGTAAGCACCTTTTGTAGTGAGTCAACATGTTCTTCTACGATTTGAGATGTAATGAGTATATCGTCAATGTAAACTACAACGTCTCCAGTTAAAATCATCTCTCTCAAAATTGTGTTCACGAATCTGTGAAATACGCTAGGTGTGTTTCAAAGGCCATAAGGCGTTTTAACATACTCATATCCGTCTGTGGTAATAAAACTCGTAAATCTAATAGATTCATTTGCTGCTGGGATATGGTTAAACCCATTTTCAAATTGATAAGTCTAAAAATACTATTACCTCGCATTCTATCAAGACAATCGTCTATTAATGGTAAACATTCCCAGTGTTTTAGGTATCTACCTTGAATCTAACTGAAGGATCCTTAATGAAATTATGCCCAATCAGACAATCGTAACGCAATAAATAATCAGGTACCACTAAAAAAGAAATGAAAAAATTATTGGACTCCACAAAAATACTAGAATTTATCTTCCCTCATATTTTCAGATGCGAGTCATTGACACCTCGAAGCGTACTTCCATGATATGGTTCGAACTTAACGTTTTCTGGAAGCAATTTCTTTAGAATAACCCTCACTGAATGAAAAGATAGACCATTTACCCGGGGACATCTCTGGGATCGGGTGTATACAAAATATTAAAAATCAATCAAAATCGAGTAATAGAAAAGTTCATCTCTGATTGGCCACAAAAATCCTAGTTGGTCTAAACTATCCGAAAATATATATGAGTACCCGTGGACATCTCTAGGATCGGCCGTAAAAATTATTAAAATATGTTTCAAAATTCATATATATGGAACATGAGTCGGCCTCATGGACATTTTATTTCAAACCTGGCATCTTTAAAAAAATTTCAAAATTGTGTTGTTAGTAATTATGAAAATTCATTAATTTAGAATTCTAAAAAATTAAAATATTTGGAAATTCGGCAATTTTGGGGCTTTCTTCATAATATATGTATCCCGAAATAAGTGTATTTTCGCAAATTGATTCCAAAATGCCAATCGATATGTTTAGAGTTTACCACACTATAAATTTGTTAGTACATGGAGCTATGCAGACTATGGGGACAACAAATAGCTACCATTCAGTTTTCATAAAAGTAAATTTAAACCAAATTTGGAAGAAAAACCTTATCAGTTATTCAAACACATATTTTTAATAATCTACCTGGCTTAATCAAGGCGTAGATAATGGCGTCGATTCTATGTATAAATCTATCTGAACCTTTTCTTCTATTATTTTCTATTATTTCTAAAACGATTGAAAACCACTTTATTGATTCACCCGGATAAATGTGGAATGGTTGTTTAACAACAATTTCTTGGAGAGTATTAAGAAAATTCAGGAGAAGCTCTACTCTTTCAAGTAAGTATGTAAATGATTTGCGGGTTTTCATATTGACGTGGCCAAAGACTTAGGGATAGATCAGTCCACTGTGTCGAAAACCATTACAGAAAAAAAAAATGTTGTTAGAAATTCTGTAGCTGAAGGGTGGATGGAATAATATAAAAATGCAAACAAACAAATATTAGTTTCCGTGAGCAATTGAAGCGGGTGATTGCACATGTGGCGATATTAAAACCTGTCATGCAAGGTGATTATACTCAAAGTAATCGATTTAGATCAATTTCGATGGTTATACTAATGGATAACAAATGAATGCAAATAGCTTTACGCATCCACGGGGATCGCGATTCTTATATGTTAAATAAAATTGCCTTGTTTGAGTATAAAAGTTCAAGCTCAGTATTAAAGTTTAACCCCAGATTTTCTTATTCATTCAAACCTAAGGTTATATACTTGCAGAGATGTTTAATTAGAATTTTTGTATTTAAATACCCCTCCCTCAACAATTATTTGGCTACGCCGCTGCATTCACCTATTATACATAATTAGAACATCCAATCATAATAAGCTCCATTTTCGAATAAATAAATGTCTACTTAGTGGTAGGAATGGTATAATTTCACGAGGGACCACGTTTTGCTCAATGCATTTATTTTTATTTCTTAATCCTCAATAATTATTTATATGGATTGAGACGGCACAAATTTACAAAGTAACGAGCATTGAAGTCGGCACCATCTATTCCTTCATAAGTGAGCCTATATTGTAATACAGTCCAATGTATCCGGTCTTATCTCCACTTAATTTTTTTTTCTTTTATCTGAAGAAATGTTTCTCGACACGAAAGTCGGAGCGACCCTTGATGATTTAGTTGTCATAACTCGGGTCTACAGAATGCGACAGACCAATACAAAAGTATAGTATAATTATTTTGAATAAAAATTCATTTCAGAACCTATTTGGGATATAATAAGTAGTAACGTTTTAATGTCAACTCCGATGACAAATTTTAAAATACGTTTTGTACGTATTTTTCTGGGAGATTTCAAGTTAACTCTAATCGTATACCATTCTGTATATTTAGAATTGGAAGTGCACCTACCATACCTCATATCATAGAAATGTATGGCTCTAATTTTATCTGAGATTTGTAATTTTTTGATACTGGATTTCATTATAGAATCAAAATATTCACTTTATGCAGATGTTTGTTGACACTCAGCATGAATATTTTTCTATTAACGATTAATCAAAATTCGCCATATAAATTGTATATCGCTTGTCTAATTAAATTGTTAAATTTCACCTGTAATAAAAATTAAAATTATGAGATTTGTCTATTCACCTCATCGATTGCCAATTCCATTTTCCTTTATAACAAAATAAAGAAAAAATCCATTTTGAAATTCCTTCCACTCAATATTCGCTCGTTTAGTTCGTTCTATAGAGGTTGTCAATAAATTATTTTTTTTTTTTGCACACCGGATTTTTGTCCAATTTTTTCCGTGATGAAAATTAAATTGGAAACAAGCACAAGGTAAATTGGTTTTCATTTTTTTTTCTGTGGGGTCATGTTTAATTTATTTTTATTATATTATTCTCAATTTAATTGAAGGGATGCTACTATTTATGTATTTTTCGTCTTCTTTACATTTTCATTTCCTCCTGCGCGCGTATATTACACAATGACTTTGTTGTTGTCATTGCTGGTTGATATCGGGCAGCTATAGCTTATTACAAAATTGACTAATTAAACTGATTTATACGATTAATATGTGATTCAAATAAAATTGAAAAAAATAAGAAATGAAGAAAGAATTATAAGATGATATTAATATATATAGAGAAGGGCAAATACATATATTTGGAATAAATAAATAAGATTTTACGTGGGTTTGTTATGTGTATAAGAAATTGTCCGGTTCATACATACATACATATATAGAAGTCTAATTATCCAATATCGATTTTGTAAAAAATGTTAGCACAAAAAGTTAATTAAATTTGTAAACGCGGTAGACGAAATAAATATTGTAGGTACCTATATACGAGTATATTATGGTATTTAGCCTGAAATTATAGAGAAAAAAAATTCAAATTATATTGTCGAGTTCATCACCATTCACCACGGACGATCTTCTTCTTCCATAATATTATATAAAATTTATAAAACGTAATAATTATAGAGCTCAACGTTTAATAATTATAGAGTAGGTTCATAACCAATTTTCCAATTATGATTTATATGTATTAACAAATCTTATCGTTAGAAATAATTTTTATTATAACATATATGGTAAAATGACATTCATCACTATTATTATAAAATACAACCAATGTTAAAGAACACGAAAAAACACTTTAACTTATAATATACCAAACAGCCAGAAAGGCAACACAACAAAAAAAAAATTCTAGAAAAATGAAAATATTTTTGAAGAATTTTTTTTTTTTTTTGTTATTAACTTTTGCTATTTTGTAGCAGCAGGACGAGTAATAATACATTTGGATTTCCTTTTGTTTCTATATATACGTTAAAAACTATGTGTTTTAACACGCCATATAACTTCGACATGGTTATATGTATTATTATGTAATTGGGTTAGAATTAGTTGAAAACTATAATTATTGCAATGCAGAACTAAATTTGAGTTTAACATTCTAATGGCATTCTGACTCAGCCAATAGGTATTTCCCCCATCGCACATCGATCCATTTCCAGTTGCACTTTCTGCTTGATATACTGTTTAGCACAGTGCATATGGAGGTACTTTACTAGCCTTTTTAAACAGTTTGTTCTTAAATACCTGGAGTTTAAGTTAACTTATGTGAGTCTCCATGTATGTTGGCGGATGTCCTCTTGTGTGTCGCCTCTTCAACTAATGTACGCAAATTTATTTGAGTATTGACGTGCGTATACTTTGCGATGGTATTGGTACCTATATCTTCCTAATGTAGATCCGATAGTTTTTATTTGTTGCGTTTGTTTAGTAATAGGTATTATATTTCACCTGCGTAATCCATTCAGTTGTTTCTTGTAAGTCGCCAGCGCATCAGTATTTTTTGAAATATCTTCTTATATAATTTTCATTTTTAGTTGTCGTTTTGTCCTGTATCCTCATATTTTTGCTTGATCTACGTTGGGTTTCGGTGGAACAATTGAGGTAATGACGTTTCCAAATTTCAACCACGTTTAACCCAAACATTCGGTCTCGCCATTATCTGCTATCCAGAGGCTCGTTTGATTTTGAATTGTGCTATTACCAGTTGGCGAAAGGTGATCATTATGTAAGCATCTGAGCCCCTCAGTTCTCTGATATCTTGTAAGGAGCATACACATTTCAACATTTCAGATAGTTGTGTGAGTTGTTGTTTTAGAGTTTCACAATTTATTTTATCAGCTTGCTTAATATTCCGAACTAGATTGCATCAACTTTTTCCTCATCTGCAATCGTTTATGATCATCGTTCATGAATATAAAAAAAGTCTAAGATCCGCTCAAAAAGCCGCGTGGTTGAGCTTCTGCGAGGAAATCAACAGTCTTTCTGCTTTCGCTGGACTCAATAAAGCTTTAGCTAAGAACAGTACGTGTAAACTGAATTCTCTTACAGCTTACCTACTCCGACGGACAGCTTACCTACTCCAACAAGGAAATTGGTGAGCTGCTCCTTTCGGCTCATTTTCCTGGTTGTGATATCGTCAACTCGGATGATGTTGCAACCGATCTCACTAGGACGCCTGTTGCAAGTCCCGATTGGAGTTTGGCTCACAAGCTGATCAATCATGATGTCTTGCGATGGAGCCTATTTTCCTTTGCATCTTATAAGGCTGGCGGTCCTGATGGTATCTTTCCTGCTGAACTTCAGCGGGGTTTTCCTCAAATTCAGGATCATTTGCTCCACCTTTTTCAAGCGTGCATTGCTTTTAGCACTGTTCCAAATTCTTGGAGCAGAAGTAGAGTTGTTTTTATCCCGAAAGCTGGTAAGTCCGATTATACGGATCCTAAGTCCTTTCGGCCTATTAGTCTATCCTCAACTTTTCTTAAAGCTCTGGAAAGAATTGTCGATAGATTCATTAGAGATCATTTTCTAATCACATCCCCACTCAGTAACATGCAGCATGCTTATAGAGTCGGTAAGTCCTGTGAAACCGCCCTACATGAACTTGTAATCAGGATTGAAAAATCCCTTTATAATAAAGAGTTTCTTGTGGGTACTTTCCTGGATATTGCGGGAGCTTTCGATAGCACTTCGTTTGCTACGATCACTACTGCCTGTACCAATTTTGGTATTGATCGCACCATTATCCTATGGATTGAATCCATGCTTAAGTCTCGCACTGTGGAGGTGGAGCTGGATGGTGTGTTAGTTTCTGTTAAGGTGACCAAAGGCTGTCCTCTGGGAGGTGTGCTCTCACCTCTGCTGTGACTTTTGGTCATTGACGAATTGCTTGTGAAGCTGCAGCAAACTGGCTACATTGCTCAGAGCTACGCTGATGATCTTGTTCTGACAGTCTCAGGCAAACATCTCAGTGTCTTATCCGACCTAACTCAACATGCTTTGACTATTGTGGAGGCATGGTGTGTTGAGAAGGGTCTTCACGTCAACCCTTCTAAAACTGATTTAATTGTCTTTACAAAGAAGAGGAATACTCTTGAATTTTCTGTTCCCTCCCTTTTTGGGAGAACGATCACAAAATGTGACCACGTCAAGCACCTTGGTGTTATCCTGGATAGTAAACTTTCCTGGAAGAATCACCTGGACTACAAGGTTCAAAAAGCTACTGCCATTTTTTGGCAATGTAGAAGAGCCTTTGGGAAATCCTGGGGCTTAAGCTCTAGGATGCTTTCTTTTATCTATAAATCACTGGTCCTACCGCTACTATCGTATGCCTCTATTGTGTGGTGGCCAGTAGTTGACCTGAGGGCTTCTGTAGCCAAGCTTAATGGTCTACAAAACCTTGCTTGCAGAGCCATAACGGGGGCTATGTCCTCGACTCCACTTCTCGCTATGGAATCCATTCTTTCCTTGCCTCAGTTACGCACCTTTATTCTAGGTACAGCCTGTTCTGCAGCTTATTGTCTGAGGTGCATTGGGGCATGGAATCTCTTCAGTTCTATCGTGGGACATCGACAAATTTTTAGTAATTATTCTTCATGTTTACCAGAAATCGATATGGTTAACGACAGACTACTACCCGAATTCCATTTCTCAAATCTTTTCTCGGTGGCTTATCCCTCGAGAGATTTGTGGAGTTCGCATGTTTTTCTTAATAAATTAGATGAGTCCATTGTCTTTTATTCCGATGGTTCTCGTTCTAACCTCAGTGCAGGCTTTGGAATCTACTGTCCTTGGACGGATCTGAGACTTTGCGGTAGTCTTGGTTCGCATTGTACTGTTTTTCAGGCGGAACTAATAGCGCTGACACGTAGTATTATTGAGGCTTTAAATTTTGCTGTTAAAAACAAAAGTATTCTACTGTGTACAGATAGTAAAGCTGTACTTAACTCTTTAAGAAATCCCTTGACTGTTTCTAAACTCGTCAAGGAATGCAAACAATTCATGAACCTTCTTTGTTCTAACAATAAAGTTACGGTCATGTGGGTTCCGGCTCATTGTGACATCATAGGCAATGAGATCGCGGATTGTTTAGCCAAAGCTGGCTCCCAATCAACTTTAATTGGTCCTGAACCAGCTACTCCTATATCTTTCAACTACGGGAAGAAAGTTATTAAGGATTACGCTTTGAAAGACTTAAGGTCTCAGTGGCTTGCGACTTTTAAGAGTCTTGGTAGCGATTCTTACGGGACATGGCCGTTTTAAAGATCATCTACATCGTATGCGTTTAGCGCATGATGTTATTTGCGAGAACTGCCTTGAGGAGGATGACGACTCCCTCCACTTCGTGTGCAGTTGTCCTGCGTTCAGCTCTATACGAGTTCGGGTATTCAACTTTAGGCCTTTGAATTTAGATCAGTTGTCCTCTCTGCCTTGGTCTAAACTTGTTCAGTTGGCGAAGGCAGCAGTGCGCTTTTGCGAATTGGGATAGAATCCTAGGTTTGCACCATGGGCCTTTGTGGCATTGAGTGCGGAATCCTCGTGGGTTCCGGCCAATTTTAATAATAATAATAATAATAATCAGGTAAATATATTTGGTTAAATTCTATATATAAGCGAAACGACAACAAAAATAAACTTTATTATTTTTATTTTTTCTATTGTGCCTACACATGTTACTATCGGGCAAAAGGTATTCTTGCTGCCCTATTAGCTTATACCATCGCGTAGTTTTCTTTATCTTTTGAATGAACACATTAATTTATTTAATTTTCAGACTCTGTGGTACCGGGATTATCCGTTCCCAATGCAATTTTTAATTCTTGAAGGTTGATTTAATACTTCGACATCAGAGTGGAATTTTTCAGTTTCCACGTTGGTCGACAATGTCGAGTAGGTATATATTCGTAAAATTATAGCTACTCATAACTGTCAAACTGTTGAAATTCCATATTGGTCCGCCAGCATTAGAATTACTCGAAGAACTTCAAAGTATATATCGAACGCCATTATGTGTTGCATGATTGACCTTGCTTGCGAAAAATCCCATTCCAAAATATTTCGGTTTTTTACAATAACGCCCTTGCGTTACTTTAATTTTTCTATATAGCTCAAAAAATCCTGTCAAAGTTTTGTTTAGTAGATTGACAGAACGGTTCAAATTGCTTTGATTGAAATGGACTCGTTAAAGGTTTTTCAAATATATCCATTTAGATGAACGACTGACCTTCTTTTGACGGGTCCGAAAACTTAATCTTTGCCCAACTCATTTATTAATTTATAAAATCAATTAGTAGATACAACATTCTTTATTCTGGTTGCTATTGATATTATTTGGTTGGCTTGATCGTAGGTGTCTGGCTAAATTTGGCAAATAGTAGTATGGAGTATCTGCCTTCATATCTAAGCAACATAAGTGTGGTTTTCTCTTGCTTGCCTTCTTTGATAATAATCTTAAAATCTCCACTTAAATTTTTGTGAACAGCTATTTTCAAGTGGCTGTTTTCATGCAGCGTCCAGTAACGTATCATAACAGGTATTCCTTGGATCCATAAAAATTGCAGAACAACAACATTGAGCTATACAGTCCAAGAAAATAAATCGAGTCGTTTCTCCATTTCTCCAGAAACGTATTTCAGAAAATCACATATATGGTTTATTTTTTCACGGAATTTCAACATTGGTACATGAACCCTACTAACTGAGGCATTGTTACATATGGCCGATCAAAATAAACATTATATGAAAACCGCAAAGCTATATTTTATGGTTCCTAGTCGCAGGAAGATATCTTTATTGAATTCGGGATAATTCGGACAGCTCTAGGAAAATCCCAGATATGTTATATTCAAATTTTGTGCCTCAAAAAATTTGGCCTTTCCAGACATACTATACCTAATAACGATCTGTGGACAATTGGAAAAATCCAGTTGCCTGATATTGCCTGATATCGCTTTCAGTGGCTTTTGAATAAATAGTGCGTTTGTGAAAACACATTCGACGTTCGCATCTCGCGGAAATACAGTTCCGAATACGAAAATGGGCCGAATACGAAAATGTTTGTAAAAATATACTTTAAATTTAAATTTTAGAAAAGGAGCCGCTGTAAAGGAAATCACGTAGAGTTTAATTGTTGTCAAACTCCAATTATATGATTTTCATAAATTTCAGACCAATTTAAATTAAAAAAATCACTTTATTCAAATTATTAAAACGTTCAATCGATAAGCCCGGCGTTTGAGAGCTTAAAAATTCCTTGAATAATTTTTAAAATATTTGGGGGTTTTAACACTCATAAGATATTTTTTTTCGAAACTATTTTGTAAGAGATAACCAACCCCGATTTTGGATCGAACTGCAAATCGATGTGAAAAGATGTTTGAAATGACATATCTTATGAAAAAATTAGATAACAATTTACAGTTATATTCTAATTAAATTTTGACTCAAAAAATTAAAATATTTTCATTGCTAAAGCTTCAAAAATCTTTTTAAAAATTACCGGTTAAGATTTCATAATTCCATAATTTGGCACTTTTTAAAAATTAACAGTAAACTATATTTCAGAATATGTATTTCTAACAGCACTTCTTCACCTCATGTCATTAAATGCACTAACAACTACAATAGCGGATATATTGAGGCCTATATAGCGATTGTATTATTCTATTCGAGAAATTGATCAGATTCGCTATAAATATATATTTTGCATTCGGACATTCAAGTCTCTTTTATTCATACGTTTTGCAGTTCCACTGCTGCCTGAGGGGCTACATTTCATTATTCTTTGAAATGTAGCCCCTCAGGCAGAAGTGGAACTGCAAAACGAATGAATAGACAAAACAAATTAATAAATTTTAAGGATTTTGCAATAAAATTTTTAAAAAAACGAGTATTTTTTAAGAGAAATCAATGAATGGAAGGTATGCCATTAACATTTGAAAACCATATTAGCCAAATGGCCGCTATGGCTACGCTTGCAGCACCATATACTTTTCATGAAATTTTTCATGACTTTTTCATGTATGTCCTCGATAACCTCACGAATTCCATCTTTAAGGTCTTGAATCGATTGTGAAGCATTAGCATAGACCTTTTCTTTCACGTATGGATCCAAAGAAAAATGTCTAAAGCTGTTAAATCACAAGATTTCGGAGGCCAATTGTGATCACCTCTTCGAGAAATAACACGGTCATGAAACTTGTCTTGCAAAATTGCGATCGTTTCGTTGCATGTGGCACGTAGTGCCGTCTTGCTGAAAATAAACGTCGTCCACATCAATATTTTCCAATTTCGGCCATAAAAAATCATTAATCATAGCTCGGTATAGCGCAATCCATTCACCCTAACAGTTGCACCAGCCTCATTTCCGAAAAATTAACGTCCAATCATACCGCCAGCCCAAAAACCGCACCAAACAGTGACACGTTGAGAATGGAGAGGCTTTTCAACAATCATTTTTGGATATTCTTAGTCCCAAATGCGACAATTCTGCTTATTAACGTAGCCTCCGAGGGAAAATGGGCCTCATCATTGAAGATGATTTTTTGATGAAAATCCGGATCATTTTGATGCATTTGAAAGACCCAATCAGCGAAGATACGTCGTTTAGGGTGATCGACCGGCTTGAGTTGTTGTATTAACTGAACTTTAAAAGCCTTAAGGCCTAAGTCTTTATGCAAAATACGGTGTAATGTTGTTTGTGGAATGTAATTGGAAAGATCGACGAGGAATCGACAAACCTGGGTTTTCTTCAACACTACGGGCAGAAGCTGATTACAATTGAGAATAGGACTGATCTTGTAAAATTTGCAGACGAGCCCGAAATTCTTGTACTGGAAATGTCGTATATAGGATCTAGGAAAGCGCCTGAACTACTATATATAACGAGACGTATAGTACAACAATCATCAGTATGGCTGAAGAATTTGTGTGAATTTTATCTATATAAAGAGTGGTTTTTTAAGCCTGATATAGAACTTGAAATTGTAAAAAATAAAACAAAAAATTAAATTTTTATGAAAAATTTACTTTAGCAGATATCAATACTCTGGCAAATCATCATGAATGGTCTCATGCTTGAGCAACGTTACGAAATTAATAAAATTTACTTTGAAAATCAGGTGTCGATTCGAGCAACTTATGGACGACTTCGTGATTTTTATGGCGCACATAACCGACCATCTGAGCAAGCCATCCGTCGAATTGTGGGTAGATTTCGTACTAAATACTCTCTAGAGGGTGCAATAACATCAACACATCAAGAATTGGGGCTCTGTCCGTCCACTACATGGAAAATTTAAAGTACACCCGTACAAGATCCAGCTGGTGCAGGAATTGATGCCACAAAACCATTATCAGCGTCGTTCTTTCGCCGATTTGGCTCTAGAGCAGTTGGCAAATGACCCGTTGTCTTATCGTCAAATTGTGTTCAGCGATGAGGCCCATTTTTGGCTTAACGGGTTTTTTAATAAACAAAATTGCCGCATGTGGAGTGACACCAATCAGTTCAGCAACAATTGACGCAGCAATGCTCGAAAAAGTGGCCCAAAATTGGACGTCCAGAATGCGTTTCGTTAAGAATATATGTCTGAAATCATTTTCAAATATTAATGCCATGTATTGATCTTTCGATTAAAAAAAAATTTTTGATTACAATTTAATTTTTTGTGTTATTTTTTACAATTTCAAGTTCTATCGGGCTTCAAACAAAACACCCTATATAGCGAGAATTTTGCATCGAGGTAATACATTTCAACTAATTGTTACCCAAAAAGCGACCGCTCGCTCTGCTTATACCATAACATATCAGAAAAGAATTTATTGTAATTTTCCAGGAATTAGTGTCGACAAAGTATATGAAAAGCAAAAAAAAACTCAGTTTTTTTTTATCATTTTAATAATGCAAAATTGTGAAGAACACAATAAAAAACGTTAAAGTAATAAATAGTTTTTATATCGCGCCATTTTCAAGCTAAAAACTATGTATATACACAAAACAAAAAATTATTATAATTATTTCAAAGTTAAAATTATAAAACAGGCGCAAGAAAGGACGAATAGACGATTTTTTTTTTCGTGTTGTTTTTTTGTGAAATCGAAAACTGAAGAAATAATAACATACAAGTAGAGTAGGTATATAAGTATATATACCAACAACAACTTTAATATAGCTAGTGCACAAAAACGTTAAGAACAACAACCTAAACTCAATCCAATGGTTGTTTCTTATAAATATATCATCATCGTCGTGCCATTTTCCATTTAATTTTTGTTTTTGTTTCATTTTTTCATTTATTCTTTTTTCCGTTTTAATTGGCCCTTAGAAAAATGGTTCATAAATTGTTCGGTGCTGCTTTTGTTGTTGTGCACAAGAACAAAATTAATGGTTTGAATTTAAAAATAAATTAAAAACAAAGAGCACACAGCAACAAAAATGAAGGAAAATTGATGAAATACGCGAAATTAAAACAAAAACAAAAAAATAATAGCAATAATAACAATAATAATGTTTTGGATGGTATATAAATAATAATCGTAATAATAAAAATATTGAAATTACTTTAACTGATGGTTGGAAGCATTTTTTTTTTTTGGTTTTCCGTTTTTAGATTACGTCTCTACGAAAACCGAGCCCCGCGCGCATACAAGACAATAAACTTTGTTTTTATTTTTTTTAACATTTGTAATTTTTTTTTTTTTATGATTGGTTTAGTTTTTGCAGTTTGGACAAGGCATAAACAAAATGAAATACCTTAATTATGTGCAATTTTGATTATTTGTAAGACGGCGGTTAGTTTGTTTTGATAGCAGGAAAAAGACATTTTGTATCAGAATAAAATTATTAAGGTATGATGTGGAAATTGAATGGTCTGGTGTGCACTCTATCATTAGCTAATTTAATGTTTACGATCATTTTGTTTAATTGTTACTAGTGCGATTGATTTCGTTGTACCAGTTGGGCTATATCTTATCTTGGATGCGATGCATTATATTTTACAATAACGAGCGTTCGTCAATATATCTATAATAGTTTTATGGTTGAATTATTTTGAGTATGGCTTTTTCTCTCGACGTGCTAAGATAAGTTTTCTGGGTTAATTTCATGTGTTTTTGTCCATAGCCAAGCCCTGATTATAGTATGCCCTAAAAGGACCCGGGGCTCGTTTAATTGTAGGTCCCGGATATCAAACTAAATTTAAGAGCATTTCTCTAATTTTTGTAATAAGTATTCAAAACTCACAAATTTAACTTTATAGAAAGTTCGGGAAATTTTCTAAATTTTGGGAATTCATTCGAAATTAAGATGATTTTCCGAATTTCCGAATATCACTCGAAATATAAAAAATTAATGTAGAATTTAACAAAATTAACACTAATAAGTGTTACTTGGCCTCTTCAGATTGTCTTAGACAGTATGAAGACCATGCTCAGGATCGAAACCGTTGGAGCCGGGTTGTTGACTCAGTAAGGGGCCAGTAATGGCCTTTAATACTGTTTATTATTATTATTAACACTAATAAGTTAATTCTATTTCAACTTTCACGTGCCAAAACTTTGATCGGATTTTCAAAAAATAATCAAAATTTATAAAATTCCACAAATTTTAGAAAAATTTTCAACTTCCATTTTAAATATTGGAAACTTCTCTGAATTCTTCATAATATCAATTTTTAAAATGTATGAAGCAGTTATGCTTTCGAGTTGCGCGAAATGAGTTATGCATTCAAAAAATATTACTATAAAGCTAATCCAATAAACATTAAACAACAGTTTCAGTTTAAATGAAGTTCAAATACATCAAAAAAGTAAAATGCTTGTTTTAGTTCGTAAATTTTGAATAATAATAACTCAAATGTTTAAATTAAGTTGTAAGCTTTACTAAGCACATTCAACGATGCGTTGCTAGAGCAAATTCCATGCTTGGTTTTACTAGGCGCTGGACAAGAGATATTTATGACCTCGATACGATTAAGATCTTGTATTATGCTTATGTCAAATCACATTTTGAATATACCGACTATGTATAAAAACTGTATACGCTAGATTACATGAAGAAATTGTGGAAACATTGATGAAAAAAAGATACCACGACATACAATACCACCTAATGGAAGCAATTACCACCGAATCATATTGAACTGAAAACCTAAAACATGACAACACTCCAAATCAGCCGGGAAAATCTAAAATCTTCCTTTGTTGGCAACATTTGCTTGATCAAATCGATGCACTATCTATACTGGAATCAATTAACGTTTCAAAGACCATGAGTTCCTTTATTTAAATCAACACAGAAAAAATTATGATGGTAATGAACCGGGGAACATGATGTTCAAGAGTTTAAACCAAATGCATTTTTATACAGATTGGGCATTTTTCATTCAAACATTTGTCGCTGAAAAATACTAAATTACCTATTTTCCATCATGAATCCAATCATTGGCCCCGATTTTCTTAGTAAATTTCGTCTGTCTTGCCTCTTGATTTCAAACGCAAAAAATTTATCCAACTCGCACTACAAACCACCAACGTAGAAGGAATTTCAATCTTTCGAACACTACGTATCTCTACATTTGGCCCTATACCACCTATACTTTAATGGCATGCGGTCCAATAGTCAGCTGAAAACAGGTTTTAAACCTCAAAATAATTCTAAACGTTTTACTTGGTATCTGAGCCACAGAGACTGAAGTTGTGAAGTGCTCAACAGCCGAACGGACAAACCTTTAAGCTACCCGATCAGTTCTTCATCAATATTCTCTTGGTGCCAACCAACACAATTATAAATCAAATGTCAAATCGTTGACAACTGCGAGATTTTGGTTTCGTTGAGTTATGAAGATCATATTATGCCTTCCTAAACATTTTATCATTTCGTTTAAATATGTACAAGAAACACATGATTTAAACTGATCAAATACACGTTAACACGGTTATACATTTTTAGGGAATTCCCCTTTTATTCTTAACACAATTTTCTTTTTAGACTTCTCTCATTCTGTGTTGGTAAATCAATGTGTTACATCGTGCAAAGTTTATTGCGAAATTAATGTATATTTTTAAAATTAGTTAGTGTTTTGTTCTATTTAATTGTTAGTTATATAATAAAAGTTACTATATTAAAACTATTTATTTGAATAAAATCCTTAATGTTAGAAAAAACAACACATAAACATAAAAGAGGGGCAAAAATTGACCGCCTAGCGAAAAGCGAAACATTTACATCTGTAGGTACAATTTACGAGTTCAATAAAGCGACCACAAGAACAATTAAGGGAAACGAGTAGGTTCTGAACAAAATCCAGTGCGTAAACATCATCCTACGCTAGAGATGTTATACCAAAGAGAAAATGGAAAATACTCTGATATGGTTAGAAGATAAAATAAAAGGCCATCCATTTAGAAAGTCACTCATTACATTGTATATAAAAGTTCTGACGAAATTGCATCTGCAAATAATGCGAGCGCTAGACAATATTTCGAAACATAGAAAGAATTATCAATGCAGACGGATACCCCAAGTTTTCAATACTGATGAAACTATTGCATTCAGGTGTAACATTAAAAATCTCATTAATTTAAATGTTTTTTCAAATTTCGAGAAAACTAAACATTTTCAAAATTCGGTTACGAATATTATTAAATTTTAATTTTATTGATTCAATCGATCCAACATGAACGTATATTTCTGATTATAAATAATATTCGAATTTCACAAATTTAGAGAAAGGTTCACTAAGATTGAAATCGCACAGTGTTTAAAGTTGTGACTTTTGGATCGGGAGGTACTAATCAAAATAGAAACAAGATGTAACAGGGATTCATTCAAGTATATCTCTGACCTTCTGTGAAGATTGCAAAATTCATGGGATGAATCATCGTTAATTTTAATATCTGCCCAGATGCCGGAGTACTCATAACACGAATAAAAAGACATTGGAGCCCAATGGACAATGTCAAACGAGAAGGTTCTGGTATCAAAAGTATACGGTGAGGGATCGTAATAGACCAATCACGACAGTATAGTCGAATGTTGGTTTTTACAATTACATGATTTTACGGAAGCAGAAGGCTCGGCCAGTAATCTCACAATTTTAAAAGTCTCGATAACCAGGAAAATTTATTTTTTGATGTGTATTTCGATGAGCCTAAATTGGTACCTCAGTCCATTAAATTTTTCTGGATTTAGTTCAACGGGACCTGTCAACATAATGTGCTAAGGGTTCTAAAAAATTGTTCACTGGTTTTTGATTGATTCTACTCATTAAAAATTGAATGAATTTAGAGATGGAACGAGAACAACAATCGAATCAATCTGCGTTACCCGCATGCAGACATTTCAACGGTACTCAAATTAAAATGCATAAATTCAGAAAATAGGATAAACTATACATATAGCAAACAAATTTATTTGAACAATCTTAATTTTGTTAGGTTATGTAAAAGTTTTTTCCTAACACATAGATTAAAGAAATAGTACGTTCATCACTACACTCTACAACTACACCAGCCGACTCGGGTGATTTAGATGTTGCCTTGCGAGTAATTCTGATTCGAACAGTGCCGAGAGTAGTGAAACCATCTAATGGAATTTTAGGTGCTAATGAACCTATATCAAGTGTGTGATCTGGAAACTCTATTGGTTAGCTGAATGACTCGTTATTTTGATGACTCGTTCTATGTAGTTGCTATGTCAAAGTTGCTTTCAGTTTCGGTGCAGAACATAAGAAATATGTTTACTTATCTAACCCATATCCTAATGCAACAATATGAATTCTACTAATAAAGAGAGAGAAACGGGCAAACAAATTTTGCATTAACATCAACAGCTCACCTGCAGGGATTCTAATTCGTTGGTTTCGTTCACTTAAACTTGGTTCAAAACCACTTGGTATGCGAGAGAAATTGAGCTTTAACATGCTTAAATACAATTGAATGATGTGTTGCTCCTCCGACTACAATAGTGTGATTAATTAATTTATTATGAAGAATTTTTTCCTACTCGGTGTGTCGTGGTAATCGTGAGCCAAATAAAAGTTTAACCCATAACTATGGTAGGGATCACTATTGCTTTAAAAATGATTTAATATTTAATACAACTGCTCTACACCTACTTCACGTTTTTAATAAATCTGTAAATTCCAGCAAAGCCAAATCTTGTTTAGGAATTTAGCTATGGACGTTTAGCTTTATCGTATAACTCTTCATATGGCAAAATAACAAAATGTGTATCCTCCTAATCATACTGTATGTTTTATTTAATTCAGAGTCGTCTTCATCATATTTTGCCCGAAAGTGTCGGTCAGTAATATAAGATTTTAAGATCTGCTAGAACTGCTTCTAGATCTCGGTGTAGTTTATATTCCAGTCCATACAGCTTGACAACTGCTTGAGCTAGGTTTGTTTCTACTTAGTTGCACGAGTAGGGAAATGAAGTCGTTTGGTTACTCGAATAATAATTTGAATTCACTTGATTATTTCACCACAATTTAACTTTTAATCAGTTAATTCCTCGATGGTTTATGGGTGCTTAAATATTAGTTATACTCCTATATTTCAATTATGTACAGTAGAAGTTTGTAGAATCTTTATGTCGATATAAATGGAGATTTATGTGGTTATTTCTATAGTCACAAGCTCTTGTATGATTTTTCTACTGGTATTCCTCGGGGTTAAAATTTTCAATACTTTTAGCAGGGATACGATTAAACGCTAACAAATGTAAAGCTTAACCTTTAATGTCCAAGAGTACGCCTCTTAATGGATGAGCGACTGGTTTTGAATTTGCAACATACGACGTATAACACCTTGTTTTATTTTTACAGGGATAACCTATACATTTTAGACAAAGCTTTCGTCAGTTATGCGAACCTTTCTATTTTCTATATCAGCGGCGTATACCAGGGATGAGCATTTAAGTGTAATCTATTAATTTTTACATCGATGTGTCGACAACTCGCCGACAATGACATGAATGTAAACAACGTCAATATGTCGACAACCTCTAAAATGGTGATTTGTCGAAACAGTTCAAAACTACTGTGATCCAATTTTTGTAGGGTGGATGGAACATGAAATTCTCGTATATAAATTATATATGAATATATAGAAAGCTTTCATAAATATTTCAGATTTTGGAGTAATACATATCTGAAAATATCGATAAGCTGTTTGATATTTTATATAACAATATATAAATCAATGGACTTGATGAAAAATGGTCCAAATTTTAAACTTTCAGAGTGCTAATCTAGAAGTGCCAACTTATGATTAAAATAAGCACATAGGGCTTGTATTGTCATCCGGATGGCTTTCTGTTTTTTTGAATACCCATATACCCGGGTAGTTACGACGAGTATCTCCGAAACGTGTTTTTAAATTATTCATACTAGGTTACCAAGAAAGATCTGTCTCAACAGCTTTTAATACGTTTATATCCGAGTCAAACTAATCAGGGAATGACCATGGCCAACACAAATTTTCTGATGTGGTGTTTGAGAGAATTTAAATTTATTAACACAAAATAATGGTGGTACGCACGAAATCAAACATTGGACAATTTAGAAGTGCTGCTTATAAAAAATCCTACATCAACAAGTATTTTTAGTGGCGAAAATTATATTTACAACAAATAAAAGTCACAAGACATTCCTCGTTCAGATCGAGATGGGCAGTTTGTTTCCTGTTCGTTAAATTTTCGTTGCTCACAAAATATTTTAGGATTTTCAATAGACAATTACTCAATTATAATTTATTTTGGCCTAAATCAATTTATATTATCTCGTTTAATTCTTAATCTTAATTAAATTTTTAAATATAAAAACTCTATTCAAATGAATATTTAATTGGTCAAAAATTGTGGACCACTATATTGCTTATAAAAAATACCTTTCATTTGATATATCACATGAGATAGTCTAAATTAAAAATGTTAACCCATCATCCAGCATCTATGGTCCATTTTATCCAGAACTTTATTTCCTCTAATCTATTTCTACAAATCTCAACGAATAAATTTTCAATTTTCTTTTTCTATGCTTGACCTTCAGAAAAAAAAATTCGTTACTCATAATTTTATTTCAAGTATGGATTAGAGGAAACAAAGTTTGGTAAAAAGTCACCTGGACCACAAGTGCTGGATGATGGATTAAACTTTTTTATGCGGATTATATCATGTGATATATCAATTGAAACGTATTATTATAACCAATCTAGTGGTATACATTTTTTGATCAATTACGAAAATTAAAATATAAAATTAATTTGCATATCGTTTTACATTTAAAGCTAAATTAAGATTAAGATTTTAACGAGATAATATAAAAGAGCTCTCTTCAAAGTATGGCCAGGTGATTTTTAAGAAATTTAAATTATTCGCAATTGTTAGTTCTGACGGTTTTAATAAATCCGCTTTTATCAGTGAGTATTATTATTATTATTATTAAAATTGGCTGGAACCAACGAGGATTCCGCACTCAATGCCAGAAAGGCCCATGGTGCAAACCTAGGATTCTATCCCAATTCGCAAACGCACACTGCTGCCTTCGCAAACTGAACAAGTTTAGACCAAGGCAGAGAAGACAACTGATCTAAATTTAAAGACCTAAAGTTGAATATCTGAATTCGTATAGAACTGAAAGCAGGACAACTGCTGACGAAGTGAAGGTAGTCATCATCTTCCTCAAGGCAGTCCTCGCAAATAACATCATGAGCTAACCGCATACGATGTAGATGATCTTTAAAACGACCATGTCCTGTAAGAATCGCTACCAAGATTCTTAACTGGTTCTTTTTTAAAGATAAAGCATACTTCGTTGACCTCAAATTGGGCTCCTTAATGAAGTACTTCGCCTTACGACAACTAAAAGTCTCAAGCCACTGAGACCTTAGGTCTTTCAAGGCGTAGTCCTTCATCACTTTCTTCCCGTAGTTGAAAGAAACAGGAACCGCTGGTTCAGGACCAACAAAAGTCAATTGGGAGCCAGCTTTGGCTAAACAATCCGCGATCTCATTGCCTGCGATGTCACAATGAGCCGGTACCCACATGACCGTAACTTTATTGTTAGAACAAAGAAGGTTCATGAAACGTTTACATTCCTTGACGAGTTTAGAAACAGTCAAGGGATTTCTTAAAGAGTTAAGTACAGCTTTACTATCTGTACAAAGTAGAATACTTTTGTTTTTAAAAGCAAAGTTTAAAGCCTCAATAACACTACGTGTCAGCGCTATAAGTTCCGCCTGAAAAACAGTACAATGCGAACCAAGACTACCGAAAAGTCTCAGATCCGTCCAAGCACAGTAGATTCCAAAACCTGCACTGAGGTTAGAACGAGAGCCATCAGAAAAAAAGACTATGGACTCATCTAATTTATCAATAAAATCCTGCGAACTCCACAAATCTCTCGAAGGATAAGCCACCGAGAAAAGATTTGAGAAATGAAATTCGGGCAGTAGTCTGTCATTAACCATATCGATTTCTGGTAAACATGACGAATAATTTTTAAAAATTTGTCGATGTCCTACGATAGAACCGAAAATATTCCATGCCCCAATGCACCTCAGACGATATGCTGCAGAACAAGCTGAGCCTAAAATAAAGGTGCATAATCGAGGCAACGAAAGAATTGATTCCATAGCAAGAAGTGGGGTCGATGACATAGCCCCAGTTATGGCTCTGCAAGCCAGACTTTGTAGACCATTAAGCTTGGCTACAGAAGCCTTTAGCTCAACCACTGGCCACCACACAATAGAAGCGTACGATAGTAGCGGTAGGACCAGTGATTTATAAATGAAGGAAAGCATCCTAGGGCTTAAACCCCACGATTTCCCAAAAGCTCTTCTACATTGCCAAAAAATGGCAGTTGCTTTTTGAAGTTTATAATCCAGGTGATTCTTCCAGGAAAGTTTACTATCCAGGACAACACCAAGGTGCTTGACCTGGTCACATTTAGTGATCGTTCTCCCAAAAAGGGAGGGAACAGATAGTTCAAGAGTATTCCTCTTCCTTGTAAAGATAATTAAATCAGTTTTAGAAGGGTTGACGTGAAGACCCTTTTCAACACACCATGCCTCCACAATAGTTAAGGCATGCTGAGTTAGGTCGGATAAGACACTGAGATGTTTGCCTGAGACTGTCAAAACAAGATCATCAGCGTAGCTCTGTGCAATGTAGCCAGATTGCTGCAGCTTTACCAGTAACTCGTCAATAACCAAGAGCCACAGCAGAGGTGAGAGCACACCTCCCTGAGGACAGCCTTTGGTAACCTTAACAGAAACTAACACCCCATCCAGCTCCGCCTCCACAGTGCGAGACTTGAGCATGGATTCAATACATAAGATTATGGTGCGATCAATACCAAAATTGGTACAGGCAATAGTGATCGTAGCAAACGAAGTGCTATCGAAAGCTCCCGCAATATCCAGGAAAGTATCCACTAGAAACTCCTTATTATTAAGAGATTTTAGAAGACAATACTTCACAGGATCAGTGAGTATAGTATTGTTTCCTTATATTCTTGAGATATTTAGTGAGCAACGAAAAATGAACCTCCTTGTAGACATGTTTAGTGATAAAGTCATGTTGTGCACATATCAGATTTTTTTCATATAGTTTAATTGGGTGGTGTGTATGTGTTTCAATAGGGTAGGTGTTGATAGTATATATAACCATGGCATAATGGGCTATATTCCAACGTTGTAACTATGTGGAAATCACAAATTGTGTTTAACAATGGACACAACTAATGTGGAAACAAATACTCCAGGTGGCAGACCTGATTTTCAGGAAAACCCATCTTCGTCAGAGGCTGGTTCCAAGGATTCTGAAGGGGTCAGCTATTGCGTTACTATAATCAGAAAAAATTCCAAGATACGTTGAGGAATCGTAATACTCGAATGAGTGAAGCAGAAATGAATAATATCAATCGTTTTCAAAAGAGTCAGGTTCTACCGAGATCTCCTACGAGAACCTGTACCACGTTCACCACGAAGATTAACAAAATAATACCTACAGAAAATGTGGAATTACCGAAAAATGCTTTTCCAAAGAACAATAATTGTTCTAAAAAAGAGGAAATGCTGTATCAGGAATTGCAATTAGCAATTAACATTAACATTAGCAATTTTTTATTAACAATTTAAATTAGCAATTAAATGATACAATTGTTTGGATGCAGGATCACAAAAGGGTTCTTGGAAACGAAGTGAATGCCCTTAAAGCAAAGGAAAACGTTGATTCTCCTCCTACCTAAAAAGCAATGGAACAAGAATACCATACGGATTAGTTTACGAAACTGAGTGGATTATAGTCAAAAGCCACAGAAAAAAAGGAGAAGGAATGATACACCTACTCCCCCTCAAATAAAAGATACAATTCCTAAAATAATCCAAAACAATCCAAAAAAATTACCTCCACCACCCCCAATAGTTATTGATGGACTTAAAACTTTGATTTACTGTATGAGAAAATTAAAACAATTACTAAAACAGGTAAGTTTAATACAAAATTGATGAGTGGAAACAATATCAAAATAAACTTAGAAGATGGTGAAACCATCAAAGAACCTAGGTGTGTCAAATGTCCAGGTAAACAAACACCATACTAGAGATTTTGTCAAACTCACTGATGTATAGCCTAGACGCGTACATTGTGGAGAAAACTATCCAGCTAACTACAGAGGATGCAGTTTCGCTATTGAAATGCAAAATATCAAAAATAAAAACATAAATGCTAAAAATACAAATGTAATAAAGAAGCAAACTGTTAGAATAAACAGGCCTGAATCATTTAAAGGAGAGTTAAAGCGTTGATAGCCTTTCAAGCAGAAGTGGGCAAAAAAACGGTGAATAAAAAGTAATGGTGAGTAATGAAAACAGACAAAAAAACTCCTAAAATAGGTGACATAAATGAAACGCTTAAGCTGATATTAAGCAAACTTAATACTTTTGATCAGCGATTACAGAAACTAGAATACAACGCACTAAGGGAGCCACCCCTAACCAAAACCATGTCTGACGACTTAAGAATATTATGCTGGAATGCCAATGGATTCCAGCAACACCAACAGGAATTGCAAATGGTTCTGGACGCAGAGAAAATCGATGTCTGCCTCATCTCTGAAACTCACTTCACCAGACAATCAATTATCAAATTTAGAAATTATAAAATATATCACAGTATTCACCCGGGAAACAAATGAATAAAAAATATAAAATAAAATAAATAAAATACAAGATCTAATTGATTTCTTTATAGTGAAGAATATATCTGTAAATTACATACATATAGATGAAAGCCTTGACTTAATCTCTGATCACTCCCCAATACTTTTGACATTTAGTGAAAGATTATTCAAAAAGAAAGCTATTCTAGTTTAGTAAATAAGCACACTAATTTTGAATACTTTAAACTGTCTTTAGAAAGAAAAATTAAATTAATGGTTCCGCTAAGGAGTGAGGGACAATTAGAAAAAGAAAATTACAAGTTAAAAAAAAAAAAAAGAAAAAGAAAATAACAAACTCCAGCCCCTCAAGATAAAACTAAGCTAAACAATCTGACTCAGCTATTTAAAAGGGAAATCAAAGATCTGAAAGACGAATCTATCAGTAACTATCTCAGAAAATTTTCTAATGATACTAGTACTGATTATTCTCTCTGGAGAGCAACCAGAAGAATTAAAAGGCCAATAATCCAGATTCCTCCAATCGGGCAGAAATAACGAAGATAAACTACGAAGTTTTGCTGAATAGCTGGAAAAAATATTTGAATCACATGATGACCAATCATTGGAAGCCGAAATAATAACTGGAGAGGTTGTACAGGAAAGTGAAGAAATCCTGCGAACAACACCAAAACAAGTCATGTATGAGATAAAAACAAATATGAATCCGTAAAAAGCGCCGGGTAATGACCTTACCACAACAGAAATTTTAAAAGAACTACCAAGGAAAGCTTTATTAAAGCTCACCAATTATTTAAATGATTCCTTTCGATTGATATATGTACCCAGCCTGTGGAAAATTTCAGAAGTAATTACGATTCCTAAACCTGGGAAACCACTACACAAAACTGGATCTTACAGGCCAATATCGTTATTACCAGTTATGTCTAAACTCTTTGAAAAGTAATTAGTAAAAACGGTAAATGGGTAAACGGTTTTCGCAACCAACATCCGCAACATTAGATCAAGTACACAGAATAACTAATATTATTCAAAGAGCATTAGAGAACTGTACTACTAATGCAATTCACTACAATATTAGAATCACACTTGAAAGATAGATTCTTTAGATTAAAATTAGACGATTCCTATTCTGAATTGAAAGAAATCAAGGCAGGAGTACCGCAGGGCAGTGTGTTAGGTCCGAATGTATTCAAAAACGAGGGTTGATATACGTTGATGGTCAGATGTTCTAGTTTTCTTGATAAATTTTGTACTCACTTTGACTAGCTATCGAATTGCCCATTTCAAATGAATTCATTAAAAATACCAACTCAAACTAGCTGCATGTACATAGCACAAAAAATTGGTTAATTAGCAAAAAAGTAATATATTTATCTATAAAACATACATATATCTGATTTTAAAATAAGCACAAAAACTATTTCTATATATTATGTATTTATAAAAATTTAATTTATTCAGTTTTAATGAATTTTATGTTGTGAATTCGATTTTGACAGTAAAATGGCAATTATTAGATTTTTTTTTTTTTTTGCCATGTTAATAATTTTTTTGCCGCTGTTTTATTTATCAATTTTTGATAAATGTATATATGTACGAGTATGTGAAATCGAATCAAATAACTCATTAGTAGAAATATAATTATTGATTTGTAGCATCACATTAACCTAAATTACAGGATGATGCGCAGCACAAATAATTTTTTCCAGTATATGGATGCAATTTTATTTGTAAATCGCAAATTTTGTGCACACTCTGTATAATATGTGTTTATACACTAAAAAAATAATAATTAAATAAATAAACTATATATGAATTACATTATTTCATAATCAACTATTTTTTAAATTTAAAAAAACGTGGCGCATTTTGTGATACACAGAGGTACGAGAGGTAATGGTGGATAAAACCGGAACGTCATAGCTTTTTTTCTGTTAATAATATTTTTTGCTCTTTTCAATTAAATTAAAATTATAAAAAATAATATAAATTAAAATAATTTTAATTTTTTTGTATTCATTTATTTATTTTTATTGTCATTAGATTTAATTGATGTTTGGATTTTTTGTTCATTCAATGCTGCGAGAGTTTTAATTTTTTATTATTTATTAGTTTTAATAAATTTTTTTGTGTCATTTTTATTGAATTAAAATTTTAATTAGTCGCAAACAATATTTTGTATTTATCCACGTGTGATAGTTTAATATTCAACTTCGCGTCCATTAGTTTATAAATAGGAAATTATTTTCATGACTCATATGGATCCGACACGAAATGTGTATATAGAATAGACTAGAAACTATATGTACACTCTATGTATATACATTTTATAATAAACAAGCAATATATAAATTTTATATTTAATGAGGTCAATTAAACAATTCCCAATGCATTAATTATCTATTGTATGTGTACGTACAGCTATTAATTCTCTACCCTTTTTTTTTTTTTGTAAGTTAATTTCAACAACTAAACAGCTGCTTCAAATTATCGATTATTTTATAAAGAAATATGCGTATGAATAATATTTTGAGATATAAATTATTTGTTGTCTGTAAATACACTGAAATATGTATAGTACATAAAATCTACAAGTCATGAACTAACATAAATAGAATAGAATAGTGGGTTATTATATCGATGCGGTATGGTATTCAATTGCCCATATACATACATGGTACGAATTAAAAATAAAATTACCTCATCAATATTGAATTTTGTAATTCGATTAAACTTCATTGCAACTAAACTAATAACTTTTCTTAAATTCTAAATTCATGTTTAATTCACAATTTTAATTGAATTAAAATATGTATGTAGGATCGATAGTTCAAAATTTTAAAATTCGTTCAAACTCACGCAACTTTTAAATTCTGTGAAAAATAGGAAAGTAAGAATTTTTTATTTCAAAATATAGGCGATTATCACCCGTGGACATCTTTAGGATCGCCGGTAGAAAATTTACAAAACAGCTCAAACTATAATTTTCGTATATATAAAAAAAATCCAATCGAAAAATATTACGTGAACAATCCAAATTCTGTACGACTAATAGGTTTTGCTTTATTAAGGAACTTTTATCCGATTCACTTCGTCTCTCGCATATTACGTTTCAATTTGATTAGAATTAAGTTTAATTTTGTTACGATTTTTCAGATTGTTGGGTAGTATCCCAGCAAAATGATGGGATGCTTGGTATCATAATGGGTTGGTTTAATAATTAAACGGTCATTGGTATTTAGAAATAAAAACAATTGTAATATTCTTCTGGATAACCTTGTTAAGGTCTATTTCTGGTCGAAACAATTGAATTTGGAAAGTCAACGAGAATAAGTTTCTCTCAAAAGCAATTCATCAACCGATATCATCCTACTACTGGCTTGCTTTACAGGTTTCACTATAAGTATGGGGTATGAACGTATCTGCTTGCCATTTGATCTATATCATTTGCAAAATCAATGCATTCTGAAGTATAATAGCAGAGCCACCTATATATACAGAGCCGTAAGGATCAGCCATGTTTTTTGTTGAGCTTTTTCTAGAGGAACTACTTTTTGCATTATCCCATAAGAATCAATGTAAAAATGACCATTTTCGAATTACTTTTCATCAATGAAAAGTTAAATCTTTCATTTCGATAAACACTTTGTGGAATTGATTCTATATTGAAGCAGCACATATCTGAAAGTCAGAACCTTAAACCTTTTATTAATTTAATAAACATTAAATCAAAATTAAATATGAATTTATCATATTTATGTAAACATGAATTTATTTGAATGTGTAGGTAAAATAAATAAATAAAACATATATTGTCATCCTTTCGATCGATGATTTTGTCTCTTTTCTAAGAATTAAATCTCACATTTTTTTTTTTAATTTTGCTTTTTCTATTGCGATCGCAGCATGCTTATTCTATTTCCTTTTATACATTTGAAAATGTATAACCACATATTTCTATTTCATTACCTTGTAGCGAAATCGGAAAAGGGATAGAGTGCAAAATTATTCCAATAGGCTGAGATCGCAATAGAAAAAAATCAAAATTGAATTCACGAAATAGCGTAAAATTTAAAAAGAGAACATAAACATCGATCGATAGAAAAAAAATTGTGATATTGACAACTTACAACATGTCATAGGGAGTTCCAATAACAGCTGCACAATTTATTTAGAACCATAATTATGCACAAATGCGTAACAAAACTTTACCAAAATAAAATAGAACCGTGCCAGAAGAACTGTGATAGTCATGGTGTTCCATTTATAATCTAAAATCCAAAATTTACGTTGAAATTGAAGTGAAATTAGTTTGAGATTTATTCAAACAAAATCATGCAGCTTTTATTGAAATACCCTTTAAGTATTTTATTTTATTCACAAAAATATAATTCAAAAGGAAACATAACCACACTTTTACTATTTTCTCTTTTCGTCTTGCAGTTTAATTTTATTGCGTTGGTATTTGTGTGTATTTATATCAATTCAATGGAGAAAAGCTTTTTTTTCTATAAATTTTATTAATAAATATATCAAAAATTAAACAACTTCTTTGATCAAGCTTTGAATCAATTATAAAATGATAATTGTAGATTCTATTTCAATGTTAAAATACTTAATCCATCGACATTTTCATTGAAAAATATCGCACCGAAAAAAATTTAATTTTTCATATGTTTTGTATGGAAAAAATGTTTTTTTCGTCAATTTTAGTTCCTCTAGAAAAAGCTCAATTTTTAACCTTAGGGCTCTGTATATATAGGTGGCTCTGATAATAGTTATTTAATTTTCTATATCTTAAAGTTTATTTTTATAAATTAATTGGATCAGACAACTTCCTTTCTATTGCATTGATTGCGGGTCGTGACTCATGAAATGCAGATGCATCGAAACCCAATTTAATACTATTCTTGTTTTGATTGAAAACTTTAATGATTTTACTGTGGATTCCACTAAATTAACTAAAAGAGGAGTAGAGTATAACACTCGTTTTGGAATGCTAATGTTTTTGATTGGTATAACCTTGGTTTTCGCTGGATTAACGCTGACATTCATTAAATGCATAAACCCATTATGATATTAATGTCTTCAATAATTCTATGGCATTCCAGCTTTTCTACCCACACTTGCTGAAATTAATTTTTCGTTATTATTGTTTGTTGGACAGCCAACCAATTGGATCAAAAAGTCGTAATAGCTAGGATAAGTAACTTCACCTGAAATTTAAAAATATCTTACTTAGAAATGGTTTTGAGACCATCATGAAATGCAATATTTTCAATTTTTTAGATTTAGTGCTTCTTGAATGTATATGCTTCTGACATCAAGTCATCGAAGTAAAAGTCATATATTTGGATATATTTAACTAATGTGGTCGGCTATGTAATGAGACTGTATGTTCCTAGAAACGAAGCAGAGGAAATGTATGGTAGGACCGATCATAAGTTCAAGAGTACCTTAGCGGAGCGATTATAGACTACACATAACTGGATATTGGCATTCTATAGTGTGCCAGATAAAACAACTTTTCAATTGGTTGAGTGATCTCGTTTTAGGAATAAGTTCTATATGGCCTACTACTAGGTTATATACTGCAGGCATGTAGTGACTGATTGCTTAATAACTTTCTTTCTATTGCAAAGAAGGTTTGTTTTGCTTGGTTTAGCGATCTCCTATAATTTAGTCTCTGATCGTTTCTGGTGGTTGTACTTATATAGGTGGTAATATAATTCTTCTCATCGATAGTAAGAATTGGTTGGTAGCGTCAATTTGTCTGTGTCACAATTTTACGTTGTGAGAATGAATATAAATGAGATAGAGCAAATTGTTTTCTAACTGGCTGAGATCGCAATAGAAAAAGCGATTAAGAAATATTACGACCTCCAGAATATCCATAAAGGTATGAACAGAACGAATAGATACATCGGCAAGCGCCGGCGCCAGTCTAACTGGTATACATAGAAAGTATGCGATGCTCACGCAACCAATGTCTGTGTTGACAGCGATATTATCGTCAAACTGTTTTTAGAATCTTTTTCTAATTTTATCGACGCCACTACAATTGGTACTGTATTTAAGGCTGTCTTTTTTTTCTTTAGGCGACATCGCTTAAAGATGAATGTATTTTGTCGGTGTATTTCATCGTTGGACCTTTGGTTCTGTTTATACCTTTATAGCTAAACAAAAACATTAAGCAAAATCAAAGTATTTTTTTTTCATGAAAAACTCTCGCATTGACAATTCATCGAAAAACAATTATTCGAGGAGTTAATCGACGAATATTTTCTATAACGAACAACAGCAAAAAAGTCAATCGAGTTGATTGGGTCTTGCGGTCTATGCCGCAATAGTTATATGATTAATATGATAATTAATAGTTGTGCCATTGGAGTTAACAATATATTTTTAAGGTTTTTTAAAATTCGGCCAAAAAGTGTTTGCGTTGCCAAACAAATTGACTTCACCAAAATTCGCAATTATATATGAACAATATCCTGCCAACCCAAACAAATGAGGTTACAATAATTTTTATGTGGTACTACTGGGGTTGGTTTCAACTTTGAAATCTATTTTGGGCAACAAAACAAGGAAAATAAAGACAGATCTGATAAATGCAATCAATGCACACGTAAGACACGTATATGAATTACTAAACTCTTTGGAGGGTGTTCCACTGCCAGCTTTAACAAATTCAACCGGATAAGCTGCCACATAGTACCTACCAAATATTCATCACAATCACACGCAGCTTAAACGAGAAGCTTCTGACATTTTACAATTAATTTGGTTAAATTTAAGGATCACAGTAAAAAAATGATATCATCAAAAACATTGGCGATGTTAATCGATTGTGGCCGAAGGTGTAACCCGTAACTTATCAAATTTAAATGTCTTAAACAAATACAAAATATTAAAGAAATTTTTACATTATTAACATTGTACGATCTTAAATGAAGTATGCTGCAATTGTCTAAAGTTCTTGCTGTATTCTGTCCATGTCAAGAAGATTGAAAGTATACAAAATTAAATTTATTTTCAGGAAAATTTGGAATGCTTACCTTCATATAAGACAAGAGGCCGAGAATTAAAAAATGTGTTCAATGGAAAATATGCGATTTCTTTTGGATGCTACCTTTATCGGCAATATTCTATACTTGCACAATTATATTGACTGAGTGAACCCAACTAGAGGTTCGGTATACATACATATATTCTCTATTTAAAAAAAAATTACCATATGAGAAGTTTCACTGCTTTTCTTACATACATACATTTAAAACATAATCTGCAAAATACGAGACTATAAAGGCAGGGATAGGCATTTACGCGTCAATTATTGATTTGTAACCCGTATAGACAACGTCGATAATGTAGACAATTCTTAGAATGGTTTTATTAACTTATTTAAAGCTACGGTGATCAAATATCATTAGGAGCAATGTGATACGGGGAACCAACAAGTTTATAGAATTGCGCATTTAATTCATTTTAATCAACACTTTAAAAAAAATTTTCCTCTTTAATCTAAATTGTCTGCAAAGCGTCGCTGAAATCAGTTTTAATAGTAAAAATTTATTAAAGAATTATGATTAAGTAAGCGATTTGCAGTGGTGGACTCAAGAGTCGATTATATGCAAGTATAGTAGAAATCGACTATAGTCAGTTGGTTTGTTCTTTCAACGGTTAATTTAAAAAATAGTGTTGAATGCCCAAATGAAATCAAACAATCGTCACTATATAATTTATATTTTAGTAAAAACATTGTGTACTAAACCTGCACAAATCCTTTACTGAGTTAGCTGAAGTTTACAGTACTCTAAAGGCACATTGAATTGGTATCAAACTTATCTATTTAGTGTTGTCTCAAAGTAGCTGTAATACATGGTGGAATTGGAAAAACGCCAACCATCGTGTTCTTCAGTGTCTTGGAACAACTTGTTTGGAGACCTTGTGGTGATTGCAGGAGATTAAACACCATCACCGTTGCGAACCGTTATCTATACCCCACATAAAACATGTATCTATAAACTTAACCGATTGTACTTTACTCTCTAAAATTGACTTATAGTCAGGGCGTATCATTTAATACCTGTTACAAGAGCAGATATTATGCTCAGACAGCAATTACCATTCCTTTTGGCTTACTCAAATTCACTCGAATGCCTTATGGTTGACTCAACGCTGCTAATACAAGGTTTATCAATGAGGTAGTTATTGAACTGGATTTAGTGTTTAGATGAAATTCTTGTAGCTTCAAAATCAGAAGAAGAGCACAAATCGCATTTTCAACTATACTGCTTAAAATGCTTGCTGATTTTGATATCAAGGGAATAGACATATCCGTTGAAACAGTTGAAGTTATATCGGAATTTCCAGTGCCTATACATCCAATTTGAGCTGTATCGCAATTTGCAGTGCCTACATCCATAATAAACTAATTCAACAATTTATTCACTGAAAAAAATATTCATTCATATTGAGTTCAATCTATATCAATTTAATAATTTCTTGATTAATATAGCGCCAATAGAGACTATCTATCAATATAATAAAATTTTGTTGTTTGATTGATTTAAATGTTGTAATTAATAATAATTTATTAAAAATGCTCATTAAAATATATGTTCAATAAAATAATATTGCAATTAAATATATAAGGTAATTATCAGATAGATAGCAATTTGATTCTATTTTATAAATAAATGTTTTCATAATGAAAATTATATATTATTGGGAAATTTTATTTTAGAATATCAGTATCATTGTGAACAAATATCCAGCAATATTTTCAAGTTGAAAATATATTTCAATAACTAATATTACATAGAATAATAAAATATCAGAAACTTTTTTCACCATGATAAAAATTAGTCTAATATAATTATCAATTAGAATGTATATTTTAATAAGCAATAATCAATATACAAATATTATTTGATACTAGCTTTTTCAGTTTGATAAATGATATGAAACAATATTATCACAATGAATATTAATATATATATATATATACATATATATATATATATATATATATATATATATATATATATATATATATATACATATATATATATATATAGATATATATATATATATATATATATATATATATATATATATATATATATATATAATATTTTATGTAAATATATTAGAGAGGGCAAACTGTGGAGATACATATTTAATACCATGTTGTAAAATAAAAAACAAAATATTTGGTCATTTTATAAATTTAATTATTTATTAACTCAGTGATTTTGTTGCAATAATTTTGATTAATACAATTTAATATAATATATAGTTTTTCAATTTATTTATATAAATTCAACATTTATACTTTCCTAAATAATAATAAAATATCAAAACTTAAAAAATAAATTAAATAATATTTAAGAATAAAAAAATATTTCAAGTATGTATGTATGTACATATATGTATGTATATCAATTATTTATTAAAACACATCGATGAATTAATCGTTATGTTTTATTACTAACGAACTAATTGATTTGTAATGTTTATTGAAATTTGTACTTATTTTGTAAAATTATTGCTGTATTAAAAAAGTTATATATTTTGAAACAATAATCCATTGAGTCTAGCATTGTGTTTAGTTGATATCTCATTCCATCAAATTACACAAGAAATTCAAACGGTTCCTCAATCGTTCCAGTAACAATTATAAATGGCTGCATTGGCAATTTTTGTTCCATTTTTGTATTTATTGTATCTTCTAGTTCTGTGGTCGTTTCACCAAATTAAACACCGAATTCTGGGCATCCCTAATTGAATGTATGATAAATTGTTTACTGCTACTAGTAGATGTTGAAACTTTATTAGCAACCAGTGGTATTACATTATGAAGAAGATATAGTAGGCATGCTTCACGTCTATAAAGTTAATAAATAAAATAAAAATATAAATATATATATTAATATATATATATATGTATATATGTATATACATATATTTATATATATATATATATATATATATATATATATATATATATATATATATATATATATATATATATATATATATATATATATATATATATATGCATATATATATTTATATATATATATATATATATATATATATATATATATATATATATATATATATATATACATATATATATATAAATATTTATATATATATATATATATATATATATATATATATATATATATATATATATATATATATACATATAAATATTTATATATATATATATATATATATATATATATATATATATATATATATATATATATATATATATATATATATATATAAATATTTATATTTATATATATATATATATATATATATATATATATATATATATATACATACATATTTATATATAATTATATATATATATACATATCTTTCTGTGTTTGTATGTGCTTGTATGTTTGTGACTTACTCTCGGTAATGCTGATTTTTTTCGTGTAAGTTTCCAGTATTTTTATATTATGGCACTCCTTAACTTTTGCGGCCACAATTGGCACCGGTTTAGTATAAAAACTATCGAAGTTTTCAGATACGGAGAAGTCCTCAGGATATAAATAATATCGATACTATCGAAGTCCTCAGGATATGAATAATTGAAATCAATATCGATCTGTAATATTTCAAATTGTTATTATTAATTAAGAAAATTATTTCAGTTAAAACTCATAAGCAAATGTAACATATTACTCACCAGTTTATACCCTAAAGGCGTTTTGTACTGAGGCCATTTCTTTATAATATCTCCGCAATTAGATTGAATTGCTGCAACATTTAACGCTCTAAAGTTGTTTGTGCTCGTCCAGTGGTATTCAAGTTCAGCAAAGCTGCAATTATCGTTAATAATATGCTCTATGCTCTCGTAATGCTTACTCTCAGGTTCTAAAATTTGACAAGTTATATTTTTTTTAGAACAATATTGTAAAATAATTATAATTATGTGTTCGAAATATTTACCTAAATTTAACGATCGATCGTTCCTTAGCTTCGTTTC